>CM074719.1:487676513-490199689 GCA_037306005.1 Rhinophrynus dorsalis
TAGAGTAGCACTGGAGGAGAGCTGTACATGGCATATGCTTGCATACATGTTGGATAGTGAGAAGAGGTGTGTGTGTGTGTGTGTGTGTGTGTGTGTGTGTGTGTGTGTGTGTGTGTGTGTGTGTGTGTGTGTGTGTGTGTGTGTGTGTGTGTGTGTGTGTGTGTGTGTGTGTGTGCGCTATTAAAATGATGGGTACATGGAGAAGAGGCCAGAGGGATATGATTAATTCAGTGGTATTCCCACTTCAGAGAAATACATATTTTGAAAGAAATTAAAATGTGCTTCCTGTGTGCATAAGCCAAGTCTTTAACCCATTGAGTGCCAGAGGGGTACGTAACTCTTTGCGAATACCTCTGGCAGTCAGTGGGTTAAAGGGATAGTAATGCTTCATATGCTCAACGTTCTGCGCTACATTTAATGGTACTGCTGCGCGATGCTCCTGCTCTTCCAAACTTAGTGTAATAATAAGTTGAAGGTGATCCATCCCGCCCCTTTCCCCTCGACTTAAGTGTTTTTGTCCAATATCCAACAGAGCATGAGAGAGGGACTATCTTCATGCAGTATTTGTAAAATCCTGCTTTCCTTCGTCAATGAGAGAAGATTGTCCCTCTTTCTGATCTGTCCAGTCCCGTGACCGTGATGTTTTAATAAAATGTTAGCACCAGAACAAATAATAATAATAATAAGAATAAGAATATGCATACATATTCTAACTAAACACTTCTAAAACCAGCTAGATAGTTATTCTTGTAGTGCAACAAGGCAATTGTCCAATGGTTAGTAGAAACAATAAACAATAAACATTGGCTACCCAAGTGGATTTCCTAAAGATAAAATATAAATGTCAAAAAAGGATACAAATTATACTTATAGGTCCCCAGAGCTATTTTACAGTGGTGATGAATGAAGAAAATGCACAGATGAGGGGAAACCAGCAACATGTTGATCTACTCTCCTATGCGTCTATGTGGTGGATGATCAGGCTCCGTCATGTGGTTTTATCTCACTAGCTGGCAACGCTGGATATATAGCCTAGTTCTCACCTGGGAGACCCTGTTTTCACCTACCATGTTCTGGAAAAACCTGTTTCCCCTGTTACTATGCCTGAGAGACCCCCTTGCACCTGCTTCTAGCTTGGAAAATCCCCATTTTGCTGGGGAAGATCTGCTAAATGGTGAATTGGGAATTCTGTAACTTCATGTGTTTTGGTCATAGAACACAAAAATAGATTTAAAATATTACCTATTAATCCTTGATATACCTGAAGGATACTTACTACCATGTTACCATCAGGCCATCTCTGAGGTTTGCGATCTTTGGAAATAATTTCCAATACAAAGTTCTTCCTTTTGGCTTGGCCTTGTCTCAGAGTCTTTGTGTATAGTCCTGGCTCCAGCTATGGTTTTGTCAAGGAAGAAGGGTTTACATGTAATGCCCTACCTTGATGATAATCTTCTAAAAAAAGAATCCAGGGAGATAGCAAATTCAAACATAGCTCTGTAAGTAGAATTTCTGCCAAGCTTAGGCTGGATGATCAAACAGGAAAAAAGACAGTTATCCCAATCACAGAATCTAGTGTTTCTGGGCATCCTGTTGAATACTCTCCAGAGAACAGCATATTTTTTTTTTCTTTTTCAGAAAGCAAGGATCAGGTTAGTGTCAAAAAATCCAATCCTTTATGTTGAAGTAGGAACAGTCTGCCGTGGAATTCTCAAGGCTCCTAGGCAAACATTTCAGCAGTACACATAAGAAAAACACAATGCAACTTTCTACAAGTCTGGAAAAGGCAGACTTGGGGTTCCAGTCAAATCCAGTACGGAGCTCCACAAGGCAGTAATTGGCCTGTTGGTTAAAGTGTCAAAACATCTCAAGAGGGAGACCTCCTACAAGATCCATTGTGGCAGATGATTACAACAGATGTCAGCAGAACAGGTTGGGGAGGAATTTACAATATGAACTCAGTCCAAGGTCTTTGGACCCTAAAATAATAGCTCATCCTATCGACATCCTAGAGTTAGAGGCAATATGGAGATGCTTAAAGCACTACAAAAATGAGCTGCAAGCGGAAGCAGTCTGGATCACGTCAGACACAATATGATTGTAGTAAATTATATCCTCAACAAGGGAGGCATAAGGAGTCGACCTCTCAATGCTCTGGCATCAAAGTTTCTAAACTGAGTAGAGTTAAACCTAACAAGGCTTTCAGCATCCCATGTATCGGCGATACTAAATACTCAAGATGATTTCCTCATTCATCAGACCCTGGATTCAAGGGATGGTCCCTCAAAAGGGAAGTTTTTGAAGACCTAGGATGCTCTAGAAATGCCATGGATCTTTTACATAGCTTACATCTTCCCTCCGATTCCACTCCTGTTTTGAGGTGGTAAGAAAAATCAAGAACAACAAGGCAGAAGTCATGCTAATTGTCCCAGCCTCACCCAGTAATATTTATTTAGCAGATTTCATGAGGATGTCAGTTCAGCTTCCCATACCTCTTTCAGGGATTCCAGACCTGTTTTCACACAGTCCGATTCTCAATCCCAACCTGGCATTCTTGAAGCTGATTACTTAACGGCTGTCTCTCAGCCTAAGGAATATTTTGGATGAGGTCACAAACGCTATAATTTCAGAAAGGCAACCTTCCTTAATCAGGATATATTGGAGAATATGGTCCACCTTTTACGGATGCTGCCTAAGGAAGCATTTGTCAAGGAATGACATTTCTCCAGGAACAACTCTGTAATTCAGGAATGATTTAAAAAGGGTCTAAAACCCTCCTTTCAGAGTTTAGCTTTCAGCCCTGTCTGCAGATTTAGCTACTTATTTTGCAGATGAATATGTTGAGATATGAGAGCTATCTCTAAGACCAAAGCAACTATTAGAGAAATAATCCCTGCTTGGGACCTTAACTTAGACTTGGAGCTTCAAATAAGCAGTTTGAGCCTCTACAGTCAATTTCTTTGAAGAATTTAACCCTCAAAACAGTCTTCCTTCTGTCACATCAGCAAGATGAGTAAGTGAACTTCAAGCACTTTCCTGTTCAGCCCCATACATGATTTTTCATCAGGACAAAGTGGTGGCCCTAAGAACTAAACCTTCTTTCAAATCTAAAGTTAAATCTGAGTTTCACCTTAGTCAAGGTTGTCCTCCCTTCAGTCTGTCCTAACCTGCAGAATCCCAAGGAGAAGGCATTTAAAAACTTGGATTTGGTAAGATGTCTTTAGATCTCTCTAGGTAAACTGAAATACTTTAGAAAATCAGAGGCACTTTTTGTCCATTCCTTTGGGAAATTCAGGGGCTCAGCAACCTCTAAACCCTCTATTACCAGATGGAAAAGGGACTGCATCAAATTGGCATACTCTTCAGCCAATAAGAATCCTCCTTTTGGCCATCAAAGTCCACTCTACAGAGCTGTATGGACATCTTGGGCTCAAAAAGCTGTTGCTACCCCAGAGGAAATCTGCAACCTGGACCTCGGACTGGATGTCCAGGCATCAGCTAACACAAAGTTTGGCAGAAGAATACTGCAGGCAGTAGTTCCTGATTTAAGGGTAAGATCTTGCCTTTTCTTTCTCCCACTTTTTGTGGACTGCTTTGGCAAGTCTCATTTGTTTCCATGCAGTGGTAAAACACAGTGGAAAAAATGAAGTTTACTCATCGATATCTTCTTCTGTGTCCGATACACTGCATAGACAGTAGGTAGTTGGCTCCGCCCTCCAGCTGGTAGGACCAATAAAATCTTTAAAAGTTTGTCCGCTTCCTCCCCTGGTTAGTTAAGTTTGGTCCTACCTAGCTGGAGGACGGAGAATGGTGTTCCCCTACTGGTTGTGTACTTTTTTAAAAAAAAATTTTTCTCCATGTGGCTTGCCTTATCGTGGTCACATTACTGTTATTTCGGTCAGCCAGCCGCTTCCAAGCCAGTTTCTGATGTTCTGTGCCCCCTGGGATCCTGGCCAGTAGCTTCAGCGCAGTGATCCCCATGCCTCAAGGCTGTAGCGCGCTCACGCCGCACACACAGGGCTGTAATTAAAAAAACAAAAAACAAAAAAAAAACAAAAAACTTTCACCATCCCTTTAAGTGTCAGTTCTGCTCTCTGTCCTCAGTTATTTGGTCCTGCCACAGCTGGAGGACAGAGGCAAAGCCTCTCCATCGTGTGGGCAGATTTATTGATGCTATATGAGAAAAGGACCCAAACCGGAAGTCAGTCCGCGTTCGTTCCAACGGTGAACCGCATGCCAGAAAACGGGACCAGGCGGCTGTTCAGACAGACGGGACTATAAAGGAGCAGTATGGGGATGCAAACTGTAAGTGTTATACTTGTTATGACTTACTTCAGTGTCTAATTTCTGGTGTATTATTTCTGGCTCAATGTCTAACCCTAAAAGAGCAGAAGCCAGACAAACCCAGGCTATTCCTGCCTCTAAAGAGGAAAAAGCTACCCCAAAGATTAAGACGTGCTAGCTGTGATACTAAGATTACTTCCACAGACCCATCTACGCTCTGCACAGAATGTCTCAGAAAAGATGAAGGGGACGTTATCCCTTCTCAATTTCAAGACTTCCTGAAGGTGGATGCGTTCATCCATGCAGGAAACGTTTTCTGACTTACAAGAGTCCTCAAGAAAACGCCAAAGGACCTCTGATCTGGACGAAGGACCCTCTAGGTGAACTAGGGATGAGGAGGAAAAGAAAATATGATTGACCTAGAATCAGCCCTTTCTTCAGCGGAAGAAGGAGAAATTGCAGAGTAGGCAGGTAATTTTAGTGTTGACAAGGTAGATGGCCTGATCAAAATCATGCGATAAACTTTGGGTCTTTCTGACACACAAAAAGACCTTAATGTGATGGATGCAGCATTTATCGGCTACAAAAAGACACCACCTCAGTTTCTGGTACACAGTTCCATTCAAGATATCATACGAAATTAATGGAAGTAGGGGGATAGAAGATCGGCCATGTCTAGACGATTCCAAAAAAATCTATCCATTTCCTGAGGAAGAGGTTTCTGCATGGGTCAATCACCCAAAGGAAGATGCAGAGGTAGCCCAGATTTTGCGAAGAACCACAATCTTGATGGAGGATGGAACAACGCTGCGAGATCATATGGACAAAATAGCTGATAGCTCCCTTAAAAAGCATTACACTACTATAGGCCACAATCTTAAATCTGCTACAGCTATGGCCTGTGTGTTCCACACCTTATGTGTCTGGCTAACAGACCTAGAAGAAAAAATTGATTCTTCTGTTTCACGATCTCACTTGTTGAAAGAAGTTGCTACCATTAAAGACACTAAAATATTTGTGATGCCTCATTGGATAACATCAGGTTGACGGTTAGATCCTCTTCTTTTTCTTTCACTGCACATAGAGCCCTCTGGATTAAGGCTTGGGAGGCTGACGCATCCTCTAAAAAATAGATTGGTCTCCTTTCCTTATACAGGAGTCAAGTTATTTGGAGATCTTCTTTTCCTCTAAACATCCGCTCTGGAAACAGAAGAGATTTCCATCGGAAAGCAAATTTTCAACAAAATATACAATGAAGCCAGCAGAACCCCATCTCTAATTCCAGTTGGGGGCAGACTGGAAGCATTCCAAAAAAATTGGAGGAAGATTTATCCGGATCCCTGGGTAACTCCGATATTAGAGGGTATGCACTGGAATTTCGGTCTGTCCCTCAGCATTCTTCTTTACAGCAATCAAAGATCAGGCACAAAAGAATGGTTCCACAAATGAAGAAAGAAATACAGAATCTTCTCCTGATAGGGGTCATAGAAGAGGTCCCACAGATTCAGAGGTTCAGAGGAACCTATTCGAATCTTTGTTTCCAAGCCGTCAGGGGAACTTCGACTTCTTTTGAACCTCAGAAGAGTGAATGAATGCTTTTCTACAAATCAAGAGATTCAAGATGGAAACCATGTATTCAATACTAAAACTAATTCAGCCTCAATCTTTTCTGACAAGAATCAATCTCCAAGATGCCTATTACCATGTCCCGGTAAGAAAAGATCGACTGTTTCTGAGATTTCACATTCTGGGGGGGGTCACTGTCGATACAAGGTACTGGCCTTTGGACTGGCCTCAGCTCCAGGAACCTTCACGAAAAACCTTGCCATAGCCATGGCTTCATTAAGATCAAAAGGTGTCCAGATAATACCTTACCTGGACGATATGCTCATAATCGCAGACAGCCGGGAGCAGGAGACAAGAAACACTCAGACATGTCTGGAGCTTCTAAAAGATTTATGGTGGATTATAAACTTGAACAAAAGTAAACTATTTCCCACCCATTCGCTCATCTTCCTGCGTGTTAGGATAGACACAGCACAATCAGTGGTGATCCTGTCAACAGACAGACAAAATAGAATACTACAAGCAGTCAAAAGCTTCAGAAAATCAAAAGTGCAGACAGCAAGAGCATTTGTGAAACCTAATATCCTCCCAACAGATTGTTCCTTGGGCCAGGTCTCATGGACTGCTAACTTAAGGCAACTACTTAAAGGAGCAGTAAACTTAAAAAAGTACTTACATTATATAAGTAGATTAAGTGCTGGTGTATTCAGTGCTGTCTTTTTTTTTTCTGAGGGATTTTTGGTTAAGGAGTAATTCCCATTTTAAGTTTGTGTTTTTTTTAATCATGAGCTCCCCCTAGTGGCATCATTTAGGTTAGGGAATTCACGTCGTCGACTTGGAAAGGTCAGTAGGAGGATCAAACTTCCTCAGGCATTTACAAATCAGCTGTTGGTGGCTGGTGCTGAGGGGGAGTGTCTGCTAGAGGAGGAGTAGGCTACATGAACAGCATCAGCTGAACATTTACCTCAGCAGAGACAGCTTGTTTTTTTTTCCTGAAGCCTGTTGTAGTTTGAAAGATTGAGACTGTAATTTGAAGGTTTGTTTGCAAGATAGACAGACTTTACTGTTATGTATTGGTTAATGCTGGGAGTTGAATTTTTTTAAACTATTCTTGTAAATGTAAAAAAAAAAAACTAATTTTGTATAGATGGGGAATGTACAGTATGCTTCACTATTAACCCTGTGAGTGCCAGAGGAGTACTTACTCCATACTTGCTTACTCCTCTGGCCCTCACAGGGTTAATAATGATGCCACTAGGGGGAGCTCATGATTAAAAAAA
The DNA here is from genome assembly GCA_037306005.1 of Rhinophrynus dorsalis. Classification (NCBI taxonomy): domain Eukaryota; kingdom Metazoa; phylum Chordata; class Amphibia; order Anura; family Rhinophrynidae; genus Rhinophrynus; species Rhinophrynus dorsalis. The sequence continues at coordinate 487,683,644 of CM074719.1, forward strand.
ACCCACAAACTTAAAATGGGAATTACTCCTTAACCAAAAATCCCTCAGAAAAAAAAAAGACAGCACTGAATACACCATTACTTAATCTACTTATATAATGTAAGTACTTTTTTAAGTTTACTGCTCCTTTAAGATTCCTCAGGAAGGATCCATTCAATTTCTCATTACAGATACCACTCCTTCTGTCAGCACGGAGGGAGTTAAGATGGTGGGGCACATTGGACGATATGCAGAAAAGGAGACCTGTTCTGCAGCCTCAATGGGAGCCTTCAGAGCTGGGGCGGAGTTTGGAAACAGAGGTCTGTCCAGGGCCTTTGGTCAGCCAAGGACAAAAGGTTACATATAAACCGCTTGGAACTTCTGGCAGTTTGGAAGACGTTAAGGTCACTCCAAAATCAACTACAAAGGACAGCTGTCTTAAGATCAGACAACAACACAGCAGTCCTCTACTTCCTAAATCAGGGTCGAACAAGAAGCCCCCAGCTCAATCACCTAGCCCTTCAGATATTGTATTAGGCAGAACATCATCTACTGGCTTTAAAGGCTGCATAAATATTAGGAAGACAAAACAGGCAGATTTCCTCAGCAGGAATCTGATAGACCCAGGAGACTGGTCATTGAAGAAGGAAATCTTCAAGGAGATCACAACAATCCTGGGTGTTCCAGTAATAGATCTCATGGCCACTCAAGCAAATACACAGTGCATCATGTTCATGTCCAGGTGGAGGACCCCGCAAGAGCTACGGCAGGACTCTCTCCAGACAGAGTGGAACTTCTCACTAGCATATGTCTTCCCTCCCCTTACGTTGATTATGTAAGTGTAGTGAGAAAGATAAGGGATCAAGCCAAAGTAATTCTGATCATCCCAAATTGGCCCAGAAAGTTATGGTACGCAGATCTCAAACAACTCTCAGTTCATCCTCCAATACAGCTTACAGACGTGCCAGACCTCTTATCCCAGAGTCCCATTCTCTATCCGAATCCAGCTTTCTTGAGCCTAATGGCCTGGAAGCTGAACGGAGAGAAGTACAGAATTAACTGACTTGGTAATCGATACTATACTGCAGGGAAGAAAACCACCTTCTCGCATTTATTATAGAGTTCGGTCCATTTTCTACAAGTGGCGTGTATCAAAAAACTTCAACAGACAATATATTCTTCCGGAAACAATCCTAGAATTTCTGCAGGAGGGATTCCACAAAGGCCTGAAACCAGCATACCTAAAAGTACAACTCTCTTCACTATCGGCTATTCTGGCATATCCATTCGCAGAACAATATATCATCCGTAGATATAGGTCAGCAGTCACGAAGATTAAACCTACAATTAGGGAACTTATCCCTCCATGGGATCTAAATCTGGTTTTAAAACAACTCTGTGCACATCCTTTCTTCGAACCCTTGGATCAAGTGTCTCTCAAACACCTCACCTTAAAGACAGTCCTATTGACAGCAGTTACATCAGCCAGAAGAGTGGGTGAGTCTGTTATGTAGATCACCCTATCTGGTATTTCATCATGATAAAGTAGTTTTAAGACCAAAAAATTCTTTTAGAACCAAGGTGGTTTCTAGCTTTCGTTTAAGCCAGGAGATTGTCCTCCCTACTTTTCCTCCAGATTCCCTTCAGAATCCAGAGTTTCATCTAAAGAACCTTGATCTACATAGATTTTTACAGATCTATCTGAAGAGATCAGAAACTTACAGAAAAACAGATGCATTATTCATGCATTTCTGTTGAAAATTCAAAGGTACTGCAGTATCCAAGCATCCTTAGCTCGATGGATTAGAGACTGCATTAATTTGGCTTACCAATCAGCAGACAAAGTACCTCCTTCGGGACTCAAAGCTCATTCCACCAGAGAGGTGGTATCTTCCTGGGCATTAAAGGCAGTAGCTTCCTATCAGGAGATCTGCAAGGCAGCTACTTGGTCTTCAGTATCCACATTTATTAAACACTACAGTCTTGATGCCCAGGCCTCTGAGGATGCCAATTTTGGCATGAGGGTGCTGCAAGCAGCCACCCCTGCCTAATCTACAAAGGTTATCCCATCCCTAGGGATACTGCTCTGGTAAGTCCCATAGTATTGCTGTGGAATGGACACAGAGGAAAAGGTGAAAATTACTCACCGATTATAGTTTTACTCTGTGTCCTTCCACACCACCCCACCCTCTGGTCTGGTACAAGTATGGTTTCCATGCTACTTCTCTATCTATTGAGGTGCAAATTATTGTACTAGTGTAAAAGCCTGTGTCCACAGGCCAAAGTCTGGGTGATGTTAAGAGGCCGGTCCTGCTCTGCGTCCTGCCGCAGACACAGTCATGCACTGTAGAGACTGCCTAAAGCACAGAATGCTCCCAGCACAGAACTCCTAGCATTCCATGAGTTCGGGCAGTCTCTGCTGCTCATGACTGCTTCTGAAAAACTTCCTAGCAAATTATTATATAGGATACCTTACTAACGCACTTTCTTGTTCCAGCTTGGATATACATATAACAGAGGACAGAGAGCAGAGCTGACACTTAAGTAAAAAAGTTATTGGTCCTACCAGCTGAGAAGAGGAGTCAAAACCCACAGTATTGTCGTGGAAGGAGACAGAGGAAAACAAAATATTGGTGTGCAAATTTGACCTTTTTCACCCAGGGGGGACAGTGCCCACTTAAAACTGCCCATTTTGCAGGTATGACTGACCGGTCATACCTTTCATGCAGTCTCCATTAAAAGTTAACCCATTGTGCCAAATGATCACAAGAGGGGAAAAAAAAAAACGGTGTTGTACATTTTTTTTTTATTCTTTTTTTTTTTTTTTTTTTTTTCTTTCCCCCTCCTTAAATTTACTAAAATAAATGGTGGGCTATCCATATAAGTGTTGTGTCAAAAGAGAGTCCTGCTTGTGCGTTAAAAGAATAAATAAATAAATAAAAAAAAAATATATATATCTATATATCTATATATATATATCTATATATATCTATATCTATATATATATCTATATCTATATATATATATATATATATATATATATAATATATATAATATATTATAATTTTCATGGGTAAAATAAAGTACTTAGAGGGAAAACGCTGAACAAAGACGAAGTCCTTAAGTGAAATCTACTTCAGATTTTCCCTGTCCTTAAGGGGTTAAGACACTGTTAAAAGCTCACAAATATACGACAGAACCTGGAGAATCTGTTTTTTTGCATTTTGTGATCAAAATTGAGAAATCCTCTAAAGTTTCCACTAACTTATATTAAGGACTTTTAACAAGCTTATTTTACTAGGGGCTTGAGAACAAGCTGTCTTGGTCTAAATGACTGCTTTATCTGTTTTGTTTCAGAAAGAGTGCTGTGTTTACTGAATATCATATTGTCACTATTCTGCTTGGCTACAGCAGCATTAAGTGACAGATGTAACTGCGTTCTACGTGAAAGACTTGCTTAGGAATTTTCCTATCTAAACAAGATGAGCTCTCCCTTCCTATAAAGCAATCATCATTTTATTCTGTGTCCCCTATACTGCTTGAATCCTTTTTGTCTAAATCTGTAATTTTGAGATATAAGCTTAGAAAACATTACCTCATGATGTCACTGTTTGCCTTGCCACAGCACAGCTTTGTGCTGTAAGGCTGTCAATCTTCTCCTCCCCTGTTGTGCCTCGTTCCCTCCTCCTTGTCTGATGCTCAAATCCTAAATGTGCCCTGGCGCGCTTTCTTGCCAATCCGCGTCCAGTTCATTGTAGAGGTAAAGTGAGAGCGCATTCATACTCTCCCTCTTATTAAAAAAAAAAAAAAAAGAATAAAAAAAAAAAAATTGCGTTTACAGTTATGTAAATCCATGTATGTTGTATTGGGCATGACAACACAACATACATGGATTTGCATACTTGGTGACTGCAGGGTTTTTTTTTTTATTTATTTTAAATAATTGATGATAAATATCTCACCAGTAACTCAGATTACCAATTGGAAGGCTGTCTGCTTGCCTCTAGGGCTATGTTGTTTTAGCTCTGCAAGAGGACTGTCACTTTTTATAAGGAGAGAACACATGAATGCACTCTCGCTTTCCCACTACAACAACCTGGATGTGCATTGGCAAGAGAGAACCAGGTCACATAGAGGATTTGAGAGCCAGACAAGGAGGGGGGGGGGGGACAAGACACCACAGGGACGGAGAAGATTGATAGCCGTGTGGTGCAGAGCTTGTACCATGGCGAAGCAAGAAGTGACATCATGGGGTAACGCTTTCTAAGCCAATATCGCAATAAAATTACAGATTTGGAGAAAAAAAAGGTACGTAAGCTGTATTGGGTACACAGAATAAAATGATCACTTTATAGTAGGTGAGAGTTCCCCTTTAAGAACCTTATTTGTACAGTTCCATTTTAACTGTATCCTTATTAATTATGTGTTATAGATCAATGAACTCAACCAGGTGCCTGTTCCAGTGATGCTCTTACCAGATGATTTCAAGGCAAATTCCAAAATCAAGGTCACTAATCACCTTTTCAACAGGTAGGTGCCCAAAAGCGATCTGAGCTTTTTGTATGTGTATGTTTTTAATACACATATATATATATTATAATATATCCTGTGTAATGATTTGCTAGGATGTTTGTCAGAAGCTGTTATGTGCAGTAGAGACTGCCCGAAAGTGCCGCGGCTGAAATGGAGCAGGGCGCTCAGAATTTGGACTGGAGTCCTCTCTGCGCACCTTTCTGGAACTGCAAATTTGGAGTGCCCTGCTCCGTTATCAGCTGCTGCGTGTTCAGGCACTCTGTACTGCTCATGACTGCAGCGCGAGCAGAGAGGCTCAGGGTAGCACTGTGGCCCGTGTGTGTGTGTGTGTATGTGTGTATGTATGTATGTGTATATATATATATATATATATATATATATATATATATATATATATATATATAAATGTGTGTATGTATATTATACACACAAAGCATTCTATGTTTAGTCAATACGTAGAACTGAATGTGGTGTGTTTTTGTTTTTTAATTTATTTTATAATAAATGTATTTTGATTTATTAACCACATGGGGCAAAGCAATGCCAGCATATTGAGAGAGATAGATAATATAAAAATATCGGCGTGGCTTTGCCTTATGCGGTTAATAAAACAAATTAAATTAAAAAAAAAACAAAAAAAAAACCAACATAATAAAATCACATGCCATTCTACGTATGACTAAATAAATATAGAATGCTTTCTAAAGGGAGTGTGTCGTGAAGACAGGCACTACACAAGACGGCATGAACAGAAGTAGCCGTTAAGTATTATCCACCGCATTTCAACTCAGTGCGCTTGTCTGGAACTAGAAGGGTTAAAATATTAATCTTTGATTTGTGTGTGGGACTGTTTTTCCCTCGGGGTGAATCCAGAAAAGAGGCAATGTTTGTGTTTGTTTGTTTTTTTTTTTTTTTTTTTTTTTTTTTTTTGACTGGCTTGTTTAGTTTTCAGCGCTTTAACTCTCAACTTCAAAAAAGTGCGCAAAGCATTGCCTATATATAATATAGTGAAAATAATGCAGTGTACTTGGTTGCTATAGTTCCCTTAGAGTGCAAGCAAGAAGTGAAAATATAGACCATGCTCTTAACAACCTCCCCTTTAGCAACTGAAAGCTAATTGCATGGGAAAACATTCATTATGTGCCTGTAAAGTTTTGTTTTAAATGTTCCTGAAGAGTGCCAATCCTTACTTTTTTCTGTAACATATCTATACTATAAAGGAGAAGCTGGAAAAGTGACCAGCAATTTTCAAGGCTGCCAGGAGGAGGAGTTATGCCCCACTCCACCATTCACATTGCTCCAAAGATTCACAGGGACATGATTTTCACAAAGGCCCCATGCGCACTCCTGTGAAAATCTCTGCAGTGAGCCGCACATGTTCTAATTTAGCTCGCTCTTTGACTTTGTCCCTCCTCACTCATTGTCTTCTGCATGGAGTTGCACACTGAGTCACTTTGTCCCTTCTCATTTTCCTCTTCATTGACGTTGTCGTTCAGTGTGCCACTCCATGCAGAGGACAATGTCCCTCCTCACTCATTCTCCTCTGTAGACAAAGTCGAAAGAAGAGCTAAATTCAAATTGACTTCACAGTGACTAATGAAGTGTCTTAAAATCTGTTTTCATTGAGCACACTGAACACGTGTAAGGATTATGGGACTTGTAGTGCAATTAAACCATGACATGTTTTAAACACCACATTTACATCTCTCCCGATTGTCCCTCTTGCACCGCTGTTGTAATTTTCCCTTGCCGATTACCCACTACCGTTCTGTGAGTATTCAGGAGTGACTCATCCAAACATACCCGCACCTGGGGAACCTCCGGAGATGACAGCTGAATGTAGTGGGGAGGCAGCAGCTGTTAAGGCTGTAGAGGAACTTCCACCATCATCTATCCATACTTAACTGCCACTGCTCCAGCGGTGGCACCAGTTCATCAGAGTGAACAGCACGGGGTGAAAAGAGTGAGGTCTGGGGGGGGATGGATGAGTGGACTAAAAGAGCCTGTGCCTCAGCTGTACTCCTTACAGACAGGAGGCAAGTGGGGGTGTACAAGGAAAGGGGTGATTTCGTCGTAATGTATCTTGCCGCCCGTTTTCGGCCCTCCGCCATCTTGCCACCTGTTTTGGGCCTGCTGAGTTCAGTGTCTTTTTCCCCCTTCCTTACCCCTCTCACCACTGTCAGCCCCCTCTTCGCTCATCCACATCTACAGTTCTTCACACCTAGGGGCACGGGCAACCCAGGTCTGCAGTGCGGTATCCTTTTAAAAGTTTGCACGCAAAAGTGTGTGCAACCACTTCACACATTAACCATGTCGCCTGAATAAAAATGGTGACATGAGAATCTTGCACTGCAAGACTGTGCGAGATTATCAGGTCTCCTACCGAACGGTCACAGAGAGTGGTCACACTCTTTTGCTTGAGACCCTTTAAAAGTGAACCTACAGTGCTTACCCCTAGGGGCCCAGGCCATCCACATGTAGAATGCCTCACACCTAGCGCCATAGGCCGGCTAGGTTTTTATGGCACTGCCTTTCCATAAACACTGCAGCCAGCGTTCACCTGGATTGTGAATTAAAGCCATAAATCTGGCCTGCCTGGTTACTTTACTCCTGATCCTGGAACCAGACCCAGAAGGTAAAATGAATAACAACTGGCACTTCACTCCTGCAATTCATGTTTTTCTTTTTACTTCTTTCCCACGTTACTCACACTGTGATATAATACACTGATGCACACTACAATACAATCCACTTATTCACTCATACTACACACTCACACTATTATACACACACAGTTCCAAGTCATCTATATCCCTCATGTTTGTTTATTTATTTTATTTTTATTTTTATTTTTTTTTTTCCCTAATCTCTACCTGCCCCTTCATTCATCAGCACAATAAACTTTCAATGGCACAGGGCTAAGCAACAAATTGTGAAGTGATGCATTGCGAATCCCTCTGCCACTGAAATGGTTAAATCCTTGTGCATAATTTAAAGCTTCAGTAAGCGCCAAATACCCGGGCCACAACATCACAGCATGTCAGCCTACATCGTCAGCGGCAGGCATTTTCACACACACACAGATCCTGCTGGTCATCATGCACACACTCCGAACCCTGTGAAAACCCACTTCCCTCTCCAAAATTTCTTCGACTGAAAAGCCTGCTGCACTCCAAAATTTGTTGCTCTGCTTTTACTGAAAGTACTGACCATGTGGATACAGATATACAAACACTCAGAAATCCCCCTTCCCTCATAAGTGACCCCATTATTGCTCACTCCTGTGTTTGTGTGTAACTGCATGTGTGTGTCTCACTGTGTGTATGTGTCATGCATGTGTGCATCAGTGTGTGTGTGTCTCTTGCATGTGTTTGTGTATCACTCTGTGTGTATCTCCTATGACTAGGCTTGTGTTGCTGTTACCATGTCATTGCAAACAAATTATTCATTCCTTACATAAAATGATGGGCAACGCCATCCAACATTGCTAGTTATATATAATATAGCTCCCACAGACTGCACAGTAACCTCCTCTTCTGCATATGAGATGCTGCAGAGCAGTATGTCTTCCGTATTTGGATAGCTTGAAGTGTTTTTCATATTTAAAATCAAATTTTAAAAAGAGCATTTTATGTCCTGTCTTTTGATGTCCCTGATCTGTGATCCGTACATTTTACTATATATTACTGATTTTAGAATTCAATGGTTACATTCCTTATGTATAGAGGCAAACTGGATCAGTTGTGAGGCAAAACTGCACCAAAGGGGGAACAAGCAAAGATTTCTATAATTCTTTGCTTTTGAGACTTAGAATTAAGGGGTGTTTAAAGTCCCTTTTAAGGGGAATTTTTACTTGTCTTATGGATTTGGTTTGGCCCAGAATTATTGCACTTTGGTTTTTTTTTTTTTTTTTTTTTTTTTTTTTTTTTTGACCATCAAAGCAGGAGAGTGATGCAATATAACACTGTCCCTGCAGCCTGCACTTTCACAATACTGGATAAGGCATGTCAGCTTGAAAAATCAATCTTGCCTTATTCGAGGTTTCTTTTTTTTTATCAGGTTGTCTGTCAGTTTGAAAGATCAAGTGTGCAGCCCAGTAGGAGATCTAGCCCTGTACCTTCTAGGTCACAACATCAAGGAGACAGCCTTGTAGCATATGGGTCCAGCAGGAAGAGCGTTATCTTTTGTTACCTTCTCTCTTTCTGGCCTTTCATGTGCTCCCAGGGCCTTCTCCAGTTGTGAATCTATGCAAAGCAAGTCCTTGAACATGCTGCCCGACCGTTTCATCTACTGCAAGGCTACCTCCTGGATGTGATGAGCGAGTGAGGTTGAGGAAAGAAGAAATGGGGGTGGTGGGGTGTGCGTCACCATTTGTGTGGATTTGTTTTCTTCAATTTAAAATAAAAAAAAAAGTTGGGAGCTGGGGGCTGCCTGACATTTGGGGTTCACCTGTATCTGGGCCAATACAGTATGTAAAGTCAAAATAAAATATTACTATCCCTGTAGTATCTAACGGTAATACAATCCACTAATTTTCCTCATGTACCCTTTCTCCATCTCTTCTCACTCCTTTTTAATATGTTCACTCTTGGGTCATCCTTTTTTGTCTGTTATTCATTAGCTCATATCTCTGTTCTTAAATAGAAGTTATGCTGTGTGTGTGTGTGCCTCAGCTAATACCTTTTGTATTTTTTCTTTTTTCCCCTTCTCTCTATTCCTTAAACCATGGATATCTCCTACCATTGGGTTCTGTGTCTTATGTTCGAAACATCTTAATGTGATCGCTTTTAGACAATACGGATACCGTTCTAAAAATATAACACAAATGGTCCAAATCCAATATGTATAGTTTGTATATACTATCTTTATTTGTCACTTACGCGCTACACTATACAGTACATTTTGGTCTTGGACCAGAGGAGTGGTGGTCTTTGTCAGACTGCATAGAGGCAAATTCCCCCCCCCCCCTCCACCTATGTGCTTCTTGTATTATACCTTTATAAAAACGGTATCCGTATGCTGTTTGTATGTACTGTCTTTATTTGACACTTACGCACCAAACACTAGTGTTAACACAATCAATACAAAACAATTATTAACATTTTTAATCTGAATTGTGCATTATGCATCCAGGTCCTTGAAAATTACTGTTAAGATATTATGATGGGATAATTCTTTGGCTACCAAATCCACTTATCAGGAGGAGAACTCCAAATGTATCTCAAAACTTATGATAACAACAATAATCAGAAATAATCTGTACTACAAAGAATTATCCAATTATAATGTTTTAATTGTAATTTTCGAGGACATGAACACTATGCACGATTCAGATTAAAAATGAAAAGTTTTAAAAGTTGTTTTCTTCTGTTTGTGTTGACTCTAGTGTTTGTATATGCGGTCTTTATTTGCCACTTTCGTGCCAGACTATACAGTACATATGGATACTGTTATGTTAGATATAGATAACAATGACAGTTGGTGCTAAAGTATTAGCTGACACCTAAATATAGTGTCTGTCTTCGAAGTTTGTTATATTTATGTCCATCCCTAATATAAATAAAGCAAAGATCAGGTGCACGTATGAGGTGATGTACTTTTACATCCAACCATTGTTGGACTGGATCCAAAATTAAATATTACCAAAATCGTTTAACGATCTCTCCATATTCTACTGTGTTTGCAGAGTTAAAGCAATCAAATATTATCCAAGAATAATAGTTACTAGGTGTTTCAGGATATTTAATCTCCAGTCTTTCCTAAATGATCTTAAAATAATGCCCATGGTATAGAATGTCACACCTGACCTAAACTCGCCAATTGGCCTTTTTAACACAGAATTTTTGCAGGTCTGTTATACCCGTGCACCACTAAGGAAGGTTGGAGTAAAGCGGGCCCAACTTTTCTTGGTCTTTGGTGACCTACTCCTATTATACCATTTTTGAGACACCCCGCCAACCATTCTTACCCCATGGATATAAAATTAGGCAGTGGAAAAAAAATACAGTGCCCCCATATCAATAGCTAATGCACTCAACGACTACTTTGTTAGGTGTGCCACCTCCTTGATTACACAAAGCAAAATTAGTGTGAAAGTAGAAACATGCATTGAGCCAATTTATCACCTGCCCCAGTCCAACAGCACTGCTGAATTTGATTTCTTGCTTGTATTTGATAGTGAAATATTTTACCACCTCCTCAGTCCAAAATTGAAATCTATCTGGGCCTGACCAAAGCCAGCAATGTTATTAAAGCTGTGCATAGATCATTTCTGATCCCATTGTATACCTAATTAATGTCTCCTTATCATCTGGGTATATGCCTAAAGCAAGGCTCTACAAATCTCGTGTGCCAAGAAATTGGGATCTGGAATCTAGAAGCTTGACCTGCATTTAGGGGAATGAGTTTTCCTACACTGCAGGTCAGGTTTTAACACTTTAAAATAGACACGATCACTCCCATTAGCATATGAGCAATCAGGGCTTATAATTTGAAGTCCTTTGCTACTAGCCAGACCTGAAAAGTTACTCTCCACTGCAAGCCATAACATAACCACCAGGGCTGAATTTCTACTCGCCAGGGTTAAATTTTCACTTGCCATTGGCTAGTGACGAGTGGAAATTTTGAGCCCTGTGAGCAATCATGTATATATGTGTGGCTAGCACTGTATTGGTCTCCCAATCTGATGTATTGGGACAGAGTTTGCATTCATCCCTGTGCTCGCTCATGAATAACAGTGTTGACTTTCTCATTTGCCTCTTCTCCTCCCCGTGAGCAGTTCCAGATCCTCCTCCCTATATGCCTAAAACCACACACACACAAGGCTTCAGTGTGACTGTTTGCACAAATTTGCCTGAGGAGAAGGTCTCCTCAACCAAATGCACAGTGTGTGTTGGCCAAAGAGGTTCATCACTCCTTTCCATTCACCTCGTCTTCCTTCAGTTTGCTGCTTCATCCCCCCTTTCATTCCCTCTTCTTTTTATTCCCTGTTTTGCCTCCCCTCTCTTCCTTCCCAAAAAAGCAAAAAATCAGTTATCATGGTGGGGCATCAGGACCCCTTCCTGATGGCTCCCAGCTACTGATCTCCAGGCTGGTTCAGCTGGGATATAAATACATGTAATGCAGGAGAGCAAGAGAGCACCCTTTCCATGCTACTGGGTAGGATTAGGTGGGATCTGGAAACCCTTTCACGTCAATGAGGGATATCACTAGCTGGAGGGCATCAGGACAGGTCGTAATGCCCCACTACAAGGTCTGACTTTTAATACCCCGAACACTTAAAGGGTTACGTTTGTATCTAACTCAATGCATTGCATACCTCTTTGATCTGTTCTTCATGAAACCATGCTGATTCCTACTAATGATATTGTTTGTCTTCACAAAGTTCTGAATACTGACAGTTAATAACCCTTCTAGTATCTTACCCACTAAGGAAGTCAAGCTCACAGGTCTATAATTTCCTGGTTCGGATCTTGCTCCCTTTTTAAACAATGGAACTACATCAGCTTTCCTCCAATCACAGGGCACTATGCCTGATAAAAGTGAATCAATAAATATTAAGTATAATGGTTTTGCTATTACTGAACTAAGTTCCTTAAGTACCCTTGGGTGTATACCGTCCGGTCCAGGCGCTTTATTCACTATAACCCTTTCCAGTCTCTTTTGGACCTTGTCCTCAGTAAGCCATGTAGATGTTGGAGGAAATTCCATGGTTTTGTCTGTTTGCCCACAGCTTGTCATTGCTGCTTCCTTTGTATATACTGAGGCAAAAAACGTATTTAGGGTGTCAGCCATAGCTTTATCCTCACTAATCAATTCACCTGTTTCAGTCCTAAGAGGACCAATATAAACCTTAACTTTTTTGCTGTTAATATACTTGTAGAATTGTTTAGGGTTTTTCTTGCTCTCATTTGCAATGTTTCTCTCATTTTCTATTTTAGCTAGCTTAATTGCTTGTTTGCAGATTTTATTACATTCTTTATTTTTTTTTAAATGATGCATCTGACCTGTTTGACTTAAACACCTTAAAAGCCTGCTTTTTATTTCTCATTTCCCTGCTAACCACATTATTAATCCACATTGGTTTTGCTTTACTTCTCTTGTGCTTATTCCCCAATGGTATATATTGACGTGTATATTTGCCCAAGAGCATTTTAAATACATTCCATGATTCTTGTGCATTTTTATCTTTGAAAATTACATCCCACTGGATATCCTTTAAAGCTTCTTTTAACTTTGTAAAATTAGCATGGCACAAAGCACAAACGTCTTAAACTTCCATTTAACAGTCTTAACAAAGTCTAATCATAACTTTGGCCCTGTCATCTTGGTAGGGTTCTTGACCCCAACCTCGCTTTTGATCTTCATATTGATAATTAACATCCAAACTTTTCTAAAATAGGCATTATGTTTAGACAAATGCTGTCTAAGTCTCCTGGTAAGAAAAAATATTGTTCAACAGATCTATTGCCAGTCATGCTTCTGTGCAACAAATCCATTTTAGTAAACTCGACGCTATCATTCTTTGGGGGAGCTGCACTAAGGAGTGATAAAGAGGTGATTACAGAAATATCACTTATCCAATTCCTTTGTTGTTCTATGGAGCCAGTGCACTAAAATTTTCACTGTGTCCTTACCGCGGCAATAAACAAGTGGGTTAGCTCCACCTTCCAGCTGGTACGATCAATCAAACTCTTAAAAGGGCCTTCTGGGAGAGAGGATTCAGTTTGTTTTGGTCGTGCTAAGCTTCTGGATGGAGGACCCTAGGTCTGCTATGCTTAGAAGAAAGTTTATTATTTTCATTGCCATGCGTTCAGCCAGCTAATGCTGGGTACATTCTTGGGAGCACTGCACTCCAAATACCTCTTAGGAGGTCACATGGGGCCAAAATCTTGATCCCTGCTGAAGAGTTTAGGCTTACTGGTGTTTTCCAAGGTGCATCTCTTCTTCTGGTGAACAGAGGACACTTTAGGTAGTCAAGTGTCCGCTTATCACCTCAAACTGGAGCTCTATGCTTTCCACAGATGGAACGCATAGCCAGCAAACAGCGCTTCCTGCTTCCCACCTATAATAAAGCCTGCAGCATGGCAGCCAGACCTCTACAAATGTAAATGACCACTTTATGCTACTTTTTGATGCCTTTTGCTGTTCTGTATGCAAATTATCTGCTGCTAAATCTTGTACAACAGACAGGGCTACATCTGCATCTGATTCAATGACTCCCCAGGAAGATAAGCCTGTTTCCAAGTCTAAGACTTGTTCAGGCTGTGATGCTACATTATCCTCTGCCGATTTGGCCAAACTATGCGTAAATTGTGTGAAAAAGATTGCAGGTACTGAGATACCCTCGCAGTTTCAAGACTTCCTGGGCTGGATGAGGTCCTACATGCAGGAGACCAACTCCGCATTGCAGGATTCTTCCAGGGAGAGGCAAAGAACTTCTGACCCTGACAAAGGTACCTCCACTATGTGTGACATAAAAGAAGAAAGCAGTCTTATGGACCTGCACCCCATCTGAGTAAGGTGAGTTGGTTGAAGAGTGGAACCTTCAGTCTAGATAAGCTAGACAGTTTCCTCAGGGCCATGAGGAAGACTCTGGGGCTCTCTGATAGCCCAAAAGAATTAGATATTTTGGATGCAGTCTTTGTAGACCACAAGTAACCCTCCTTAGTGTTCCCAGTCCGTAAATCAATCTAGGACACCATCAAGAACAAATGGAGCCTTGCCGATAAAAGATCAGCCATATTTATATGCTTCGCTAAGATGTTTCCCTTTACTGAAGAGGATACTGCCTATTGGACTTCATTGCCCAGATCTCAAGAAGGACTACTATTCTTTTAGGAGATGGTTCTACCCTTTGAGCTATGGAGAAGAGAGTTGACAGCGCTCTGAAAAAACAGTTCTTAACCATTGGACATGTCTTCAAATCCACAACAGCCCTAGCCTGTGTCTTCCGTACCCTCAGAATCTGGCTTGGAAGAAAAAACACTCCTCCGTTTCTCGTCCCAGACTCCTGAAGGAGGTAGCCTGTATCACACTTGGTGTAAAGTTATTCGCCATATCAGCCCTATCCATTATGGCCCGGAGGATCAGAGCTTGGGAAGCTGATGCCTCATCTTAGAACAGGCTAGTATCACTCTTATTCCCAGGACAGATTCTATTTGGAGAACAACTTCCAGATATCCTCAAAAGATCTTCTGTAGGTAAGAGTACAGTCATGTCACAAGACAGAATAGGTCTTTTCCTTCCAGATCATCCAATTTCTGCAAGCAGTCCTTTCGGGAAGCAAGTAAGTACAGACCGGTCGGGGTTACGAGCAGAAGAAAAGAGGGGCTGCCCAGCCAGCCAGAGGGGGATCCAGGAGAGAATTCCCCAGAAGAGACTATTTTCCAAGAATTCCCAATGTTAGGGACCAGGGTGCCATCTCTTTTCCCTGATGGGGGGGACAGTCTGGGAAAACCCTGGATCCTTGGTGGGCCATTCATCCTGACAAATGGGACCTATAGATCATGGAGATGGGATATCCCTTGGAGTTCAGCTCTGTCCTAAAGATTCAGAGATTTGACATCCCTGATATCAAACAAGAATCTCATACCCTGGGTGTTCAAGATGATCAGTGATCTTTTGGCAGCCTTGGTCATATAATAAGTTCCCATGGATCAGAGGGGTTCTGGAAATTCCATACTTTTTCCAGTGAAGAAATCCTCGGGTGGTTTAAGAATGATACTAGACCTCAAGTGGATCAACTCCTTCATCAATACTTCAAGATGGCAAAGCTTCAAGATGGAGACCCCCTACTTTGTGATTCGGGCAGTTCCTTCTCAAGCATTCCTCACGAAGATAGACCTGAGGGATGCTTATCATATTTAGATACGACCATCTCACAGAAGATTCTTGATTTGCAATATTTGGAAAACATTCCCAATACAGGACTCTACCATTTGGGCTTGCTTCAGCTGCCAAGCACACGTAGAAGACCTTTGAAGTGAAATTTTTTTTTCTTCATTAACGAGATCTCGGCACTGCTGCAGAACCGCCGGATGGTCGTATAGCAAAACACTGCTGGAGTCAGCTAGAACGCATTTTTAAGTTGTATAAAATTTGGATTCGTAAAAGTAAAGTATTACTATCCCTTTGATATGCTTTGTCTTATGAGCTGAATCTCTTCTACTTTGGGCATTTACTAACCTTAAAGGTATAGTAATACTTACTTAAAATGTAAAAAAAAAAAAAAAAATGTTGTAGGGGGTTATCTCCCTGAGTAAAACAAAAGTACTCCTACTGCTGAAAGGTGTTGCATTCAAAAGTTGTTAATTTTCAAAGTTGATTTTTTTTTTTTTTTTATAGGTACAATATCACAGTGGCCTGAAATTGTACAGTGGCACTGTTGCTACACCATCCTATGGAGATTTATGGTCCTGGGACCAGAGCTGTCCATAGGATCGTGTAGCAACAGCGCCACTGTACAATTTCAGGCCACTGTGATATTGCACCTAAAAAATTCAACTTTGAAAATGAATAACTTTTAAATGAAACACCTTTCAGCAGTGGGAGTACTCTTGTTTTACTCAGGGGGATAAACCCTACAACATATTTTTTTTTACATTTTAAGTATTACTATCCCTTTAATTTACTTTATCCTGAGAGCAGAGTCTTTGTCAGCTTTACTCATTGATGGAGAGAGACTCTGACAGGCATTATATAGTGTCTTAAAGACCATGAGCATTTCACCTGGGGGTGGGAGGGGTGCTTAAACCAATAGAAGCTGGTCAGAACTTCCAAAAGTGCAATTCCAATCCAGGTTTTGGTAAGCACACCCAAAGGAAAAAAAACACATTTAAAATTGCTGGAGTGCAACCAATTTTGACTAAAATAGCTAAAAACAAATACACAAAATATTGGTGCACATCCAAATTTTCATCACCATTAACCCTTCACAATGCCACAGAGTGGCATGGTGATGAAAATTTGGATGTGCACCAATATTTTGTGTATTTGCTTTTAGCGATTTCAGTCAAAATCGGTTGCACTCCAGCAATTTTAAATTAGTTTTTTTGGGTCCCCCCCCCTTTGGGTGTGCTATATAGATAGATAGATAGATAGATATATATAGATATAGATATATATATAGATAGATATATAGATATAGATAGATATATAGATATAGAACTATATTCTAGAACAAGCACTCACAGGGCTTCACAAATGGGGTTATTTAAAGTTAATATTTATTGTGTTCAACGTTTCGGCCAGGCAACGCTGGCCTTCCTCAAGACTTGAGGAAGGCCAGCGTTGCCTGGCCGAAACGTTGAACACAATAAATATTAACTTTAAATAACCCCATTTGTGAAGCCCTGTGAGTGCTTGTTCTAGAATATAGTTCTAATTGTAGTCATAACAATGCACCCAGGCACTTTCTTGATTTTTTAAGTGAGAGTGCTTCCACCTATTGACTTTATATATATATATATATATATATATATATATATATATATATATATATATATATATAATTAATATTAAAATGTGTATGTATTTGGTCACTGATGGTCAATATGAGGACCCCCAGTTGTTTAGAACTTTGGCTGCTAGGAAATAATGGGAATTGTCTTCACCAACAACTGGAGGGCCTCAGAATGCCTACCTTTGGTGTAGACTGCAATAATGGGAGCTAGTTGTGCGGTGGTCCTTTTTTTTATGTACTTGAGTCTTTGCCAAGTTTCTTTCTCCATGTAATTGTTTGGAATCCAGTACTAGTGACATTATCAGAGTTGCCTGAAGTTAAAAAAAAAAAAAAAAAAAAAATAGTGCTTGGTGGAGGTGCTAGTATGTCAGGATCTCTGAACAGTTTATAAAGATAGTAGTAATAAACATTTTGGTGTTGTGCGTGTAGTGTCTTTTTTTTTTTTTTTTTGTCTTAACCAATTCATGGAAGGTAAAAGCTTAAAATAAGGATACATTTTCATATACTACTGATCTGTGGTTGAATCATCAATCTTTGCTTTTTACCTAGTTCAGGCATGTGGGGCTCTTGTTGTTGAACTGCATCATATCCAGAAAGCCATATATTGCAACCCCTCCCCTAACTGGACTATGTTTCTTTTTAACCTCTTCATGCTAGCAATGTCTTCAGCACAAACGTTTGGAAAGGTTTTCACAGAGTAACATCCTAAACAAGTACTTTTGGCCTTATTTGTGGAAGTTAGAGGCTTAAATTTGGTGCAAACCAACTGCACCATGGATGATAAATTAAATGGGACTTTTAACCCCTGGAATGCTAGAGGGATTTCCAGTGTACTATGAAGCAATGCTTTGGAGCTCTCACTAGCTTTCAGGGAATTAAAGGTGAAATTTTTTCCTCTTGGGAATAAATGTCTCATAATTTCATAGAAGGACATCCTTTAGCATGTTTTTCATACAGCAGTCCGGTATATCTACTTACTGATGCCCCCCTTCCCAGTTTGAACTCCGTTGTAGCCTATAATTGAACAGCAACATATTGCTTGACGTTTCCTCTCCCTTTAGAATCATTGGCAGATCCTCTGTATGTGGCTAATTTCATTCATACTGAAAATCTATTGTTTGTGTGGAGACCTAAAATGGTGTACAACTAGTACAGTCAATCGCAGCTATCATGTAAATGTTGCTGTTAACACATTGAGCCACTTACTTTCAAGTATATATATCCTTTTTAAGAGTCCAATTTATAGCAATAGAAATTTTGGGATTTTGGGAATTGTTGCATTTGGGATTTATACATAAAGACCAACATATTGAATCATGTTACATGTGCTTTAATATTATGCAATTTAATTATTTTTGGAGGTGGCGTATGGGTGTCACTTTAAATTTGTAAGCAAGCAATGCCTTGGTGATCTATCATTACAAGCCCTTTTTACATTTTTGGGAAAACTTTTTATGCCATATGGAACAGCTGGTTTCTAGTTTCATGATTAGGACCACATAAATTATGTATATTATTGGGATTATTTTGTTTTTCTTATGTAGTATGTAAAGGTGTTATGACTGGTGCAGTACTTTTACAGTTACTGGTATTGTAAATTTAAAGTAGGAGTGAGGTTCATTTAAGTCTTTTGGAAAGCCTGAAGAAGAGACCTGAGGGGTTATGCACTAAGGAGTGATAAAGTGGAGATAACTTCTCCAGTGATATCATTTCTCCAGTTCCTATGTTGTTCTGTAGAGGATATGCACTAATCTCCAAAGTGAGAAAACTCTTAACTTCCCCAGTGAGATTACTTCAATTCCTAAACTATACTTTGGGGCATTATCACCTTTTCCTCCGTGTCTCCTTCCCCGGCGCTTTAACCAATGGGTCGCGTCCCCTGCTAGCTGGCGCCGGATCTCTAACCCGGAAACTATTTGAACCACTTCCCCTTCACCTCTGCAGTCTTTTTTTACGCCAGCTGGCGGAGGATAGCGGGACACAGCGTCCCGCAGAATTAAAATAAGAAATAAAAATTTTTTTTTTTTTACCTGGATTACGGACCACAGGAGATAGAGGGGGTCCGGTCCAGGAGTAAGAGGATACTTGCTCGGAAGAGGCCGGCGGCATGGAGGCTACAGGAGCACTCGTGGAGAATATTACAGCCCAGGATTCCCCCCTGTCATGGCGGGCACGGGCAGCAGAGGAGGAAGCTGGATCCGGAGGAAGTAGCAGACGGGTAAGTCCTCCCAATTTAAAACTTTCTCTCATTATGGAAGGGGCAGGCCTCTGCGTTCCAAGCTGAAACGCACGCCAAATTGCAGAACACATATATAGAAGCCCTGACTCTCTCATGAGTTACATTATGGAATAGTAACTTAGAGATTGCTGATATTTTTAGCTGTATTTAAATAAAGTTTTTTATTTTAATTATTGTTACCATGGCTACTCCTAAGACTTCTTCCTCTGGTACCAAGGAAAAACCTGATACTAAAGAAGACAAAACTCCTCAGAAATTTAAAAATTGTTCAACCTGTGAAGCAAAAATTCCTGCATCAGAACCTAACAAGTTATGTCAGGAATGTGCAAGGAAAGCCTCAGAACAAGAAGTACCGGCGCAATTCCAGCAGTTTCTTACATGGATGAGGACATCCATGCAGGAAACCTTTAATTCTATGCAAAAGTCTCCAGCCCACAAAAGAGCGAGAATAGAGGACCCAGAAGAAGGTACATCCCGCAGGACGGAAGAAGAATTAGATAGCATACAGGATTTACTTTCCGTATATTCATCAGAAGAAGAGGGAGAGATTGTTGAGAATGAAGGCTCTTTCAATCTAGACAAAATGGAACCATTTATAAAACATCTGCGCAAGACATTAGGACTGACAGAAGAGCAGAAGGAACAGAATGTATTGGATACAGCCTTCTTAGGAAAAAGAAAGGAAAGTCCAGTGTTTCCAGTTCATAATTCTGTGTCTGATATTGTGAAGACTGAGTGGACCAAAGGAGACAAGAGGGTAGCAGTACCCAGAAGATTCCAAAAGATGTACCCTTTTAAGGAAGAGGATTCTGCAGCATGGGTGGGTCCTCCCAAAATTGATACTGCTATATCCCATATTGCAAGAAGAACACTCATTCCAATGGAAGATGGTTCATCTCTACGTGACCCCATGGATAAAAGAATGGAAAATGCGCTAAAGAAACAGTTTTCCTTTCTGGGACAGAACATTAAGGTAGCAACAGCCCTCACTTGCGTATCCAGAACTGTAAGAATATGGCTAACAGAGTTGGAAGAAAAAATAGAAACATCAGTATCAAGATCAAAACTTTCAAAAGATGTGGCCATGATCAAAGAGGCAATAGGATACTCTTGCGACGCATCGCTGGATTCTATCAAGCTTTCTGCAAGGGCATCGTCTCTGTCAGTAGCTGCTCGCAGGGCACTATGGTTACGATCATGGAATGCTGACGCATCATCTAAGAATAAATTGATTTCCTTACCATTTGAAGGATCCAGATTATTTGGAGAATCATTGGAGGAAATAACTAAAAAGTTATCAGGAGGGAAAAGTGCTATGCTACCCCAAGACCGCAGAAACAGGTCATCTCCTCAGAGAACAACTTACAGAGCAAAGAAACCATCATTTCGCGACTCAAGGAAATATCAGCAGAATAGATCATTTGATAACAGAAGGCAGGTCTCTACACAAGGATACAGAGCAGGATTCAGAAAAGAAGCACCACGAAGAAATCAAACAAAAAAGGATTTATTATGAAGATCAGCGGGCCCTCTCTCGGATACCAGTAGGAGGCCGTCTGGCGCATTTCCTATTTATCTGGGAAAAGGAGTTAAAATTAGACAATTGGACAAGCCAGATTTTGAAGAGGGGGTATCCGCTGGAATTCGAAAAGATCCCGAACATCAGAAGATTCAAAGACTCAAAAACACCACTGAGAAAAGAGACCATGATGAAGAATGCGATAAAGGACCTATCAGAAAGACAGATCATAGAAAGAGTCCCGAATCAAGAGAAAAAGAAAGGTATTTACTCGATCATATTCCTGGCACCAAAGAGCACAGGAGGATTCAGGACTATTTTGGATTTAAAATTCTTAAACAAATTTTTGAAATACAGACCATTCAAGATGGAGTCAGCAACATCAATACTCAACATGGTGAGACCGGGGGCATTTCTGGCATCCATAGACTTACAGGATGCCTATTACCACATACCCATACTCAAGAAACATCGCAGGTTCCTGAGGTTTCATTACAACAAACAACATTGGCAGTTCAGAGCGCTGCCTTTCGGACTGATGTCAGCCCCAAGGGTATTTACGAAGATATTAGCAGTAGCCTTGGAACAATTAAGAAGGAGAGGCATCACAATAGTGCCATACCTGGACGATCTGCTGTTGATAGCAGACTCAAAAAAGCAAGCCATACAACATTTAGACGAATCAATAAGTCACCTAAAAAAATTAGGGTGGATGATAAATCAGAAAAAAAGTCAGCTATATCCAAAGCAAAGACTGAAGTTTCTGGGAATGAGGATAGATACTCTAAAGTGCAGAGCTTATCTATCAGCACAAAGAAAAAACAACATCATTCACAGAGTCAAGAAGATCAAAAAGAGGACTTATACATCGTCAAAAGGGTTCATGAGCCTATTGGGAACTCTCACATCAGCAATCCAAATAGTTCCATGGTCAAGAAACTACATGAGACCAATGCAGAGATGGTTCCTGAGAGAGTGGAACGGAAACTCAAAAGACATGTCCCAAAGAATAAAAGTACCAGTTCATCTGAAGACAGAGTTAAAATGGTGGACAAAACCAAAAAATCTCGGAAAAGGACTCCCTTTACAAGATCCAGTATGGCAGGTAATAACCTCGGATGCCAGCCTGAAGGGATGGGGAGGTCATTAAAACAACAAATGTGTTCAAGGCCTGTGGTCAAGAAAGGAGACACACATGCACATAAATCAACTAGAAATGAGAGCATTAGCACACTGCCTTCAAAAGTTCAAAAAACTACTGAAGGGAAAGTATGTCAAGATTCAATCAGACAATTATGCAGTAGTGATGTACATAAGAAACCAAGGGGGAACTCACAGTCCAGCCTTGAGCAGGGAAGCAGAAAAGATTCTAAGATGGGCAGAGAAGAACCTAGCCGGAATCTCAGCGATATACTTACCAGGAAAGAACAACGTCAAAGCGGACTACTTGAGCAGAAACCTGATAGATCCGTGGGAATGGTCTCTGGACGAGACACTATTTCAGCAAATAGTGCTGAAATGGGGGAAAATATCTGTAGACCTGATGGCATCATATTCAAACAGGAAATGCCAAAAATTCTTTTCTCGATGGTTCCACCCAAGAGCTCTGGGTACGGATGCCATGAGATTCAGGTGGAATTACAAGCTGGCCTACATTTATCCTCCAACACCCATGATCACTCAAGTGCTAAAGAAGATCAGAAGGGACAGAACCAATGCTATATTGATAGCCCCCAACTGGCCAAGGAGAACCTGGTACTCGGAACTAGTCAGACTCTCCATAGACAATCCCTGGGAGTTACCATGTTACCACAATGTTCTGAGCCAGGGACCAGTACTGCATCAGAACCCACAATTCTTCAAGCTGACGGCATGGAGGCTGAAAGGGCGTCCTTGAAGATGAAAGGCCTATCCGAATCAGTCATTAATACAATCTTCTTGGGAAGGAAGAAATCCACTTCCAGAGTTTATTGCAGGGTTTGGTCAGTTTTTAGGAATTGGTGCATTAAAAACAATATATCAAGAAAAGAGATCTCTTCAGCAGTTTTATTAGACTTTCTTCAAATAGGATATGAGAAAGGACTAAGACCAGCATCTATCAAGGTCCAGGTTTCGGCAATATCAGCAATTATGGCGGAACAATATGCAGAAGACCAATTAATTAAAAGGTACATAAGAGCCATAGAAAAAGTGAGACCAAGAATAAGAGAAACTATGCCAACTTGGGATTTGAATCTAGTTCTTAACCAGTTGATAAAGTCATCTAAGTTTGAACCAATGGAAAAAGCATCCTTAAAGAATATCACCTTGAAGGCGGTATTTTTGACAGCAATTACCTCAGCTAGAAGGGTTGGGGAGCTACAAGCCCTATCTCTCAAGCCTCCCTATTTGGCTATCCACCCAGACAAGGTAGTATTAAGAACTAATGCACATTTTAGAACTAAAGTAGTTTCTGAATTTCATATGAATCAGGAAATAGTGCTACCTTCTTTCTTTCCTAATCCAAAAGGACCTGACGAAATTAATTTGCATAAACTAGATATGGTAAGAGTCATAAATATATACTTAGAAAAGACTAAGTTAATAAGAAAATCCAATTCCTTGTTTGTACACCATCAAGGGAAATTCAAGGGTACAGCAGCATCAAAGCCATCCATTTCCCGCTGGATTGTAGAATGCATCAGAACAGCTTATGTGGAAGCAGGAGTAGAACCTCCAAAATTAGTCAAAGCCCATTCTACCAGGGCCATGGCGACATCTTGGGCCTTGAGAGCCTTAGCATCACCAGAAGAAATATGCAAGGCTGCTACATGGTCGTCAATTTCTACTTTTATGCGTCATTACCAGCTGGATATTCAGGCAACTGACGACACAAGATTTGGTACAAGGGTATTACAAGCAGCAGTAAATACCTGACTGGTAAGACCAAATTTCTTTAATATGTAATCAAATCTGACTTTTTTACTAAGTTATAGATTCAGACAGATTCCAAAGTATTAAGTAGTCTGTTCCACTATATGTTTAAGATGCTTATAGTTTATAGAGATGTGTATATAGTTATATATGTATATATGTATACACCATTAATCATATTGTGTTATCCCGGATATCATTGTATGGTGGTACCCTCCCGTTAAAAAAAAAACTGCTATGGGAGTACCCATTGGTTAAAGCGCCGGGGAAGGAGACACGGAGGAAAAGGTGAAATTTCTTACCGTTATTTCCTTTTCCTCCGTGTCTCCCCACGGCGCACCCCCCCATTAACCTCTAAAGATTCTATATATTACAGCTATGACAAAAGCAGACTGCAGAGGTGAAGGGGAAGTGGTTCAAATAGTTTCCGGGTTAGAGATCCGGCGCCAGCTAGCAGGGGACGCGACCCATTGGTTAAAGCGCCGTGGGGAGACACGGAGGAAAAGGAAATAACGGTAAGAAATTTCACCTTTTATCATTCATCTCCCCATGAGTCTTATTAGCTTGAATCCTAGAGCCATTCAGCCAATAAAGGTATCAGTTTTTTTACTCTATCATTCTCCTACTTTTGGAAAGTCTGCTTGGGTAACACATGGTTTAGCAATAATTTTAATGGCTGCTTTGGAAACTGTTAATCTAGTGCTGTGAATGGGCCTTTGAGAGCTTTCGAATCAAACGCTTCACTTCGGCTTCTGTGAATAATCCTTAGATCAGTGATTCTCAACCAGGGTTCCGTGGCACTTTGGTGTGCCACGGACATCAACTTAGGGTGCCCTGTGTTTTCTATAAAGACTAACAAAAATAGACTTTTAAATAAAGATTTATAGAAATTGTTATGCACAATATGTTTAGTTATGATATTATGATTATAAGACCTAATAATACTGTATGTTTATGTATTGTACCCTTCATTATGCCCTTGATAAAGTACATTAAATATGTTAGGTGTGCCCCGAATGTTCAAGATTACATGTTAAGGGTGCCCCGAGCAAAATAAGGTTGAGAACCACTGCCTTAGATACAATATTTTTCCCCTGTTCCATACAATATTTTTCCCCTTTTTGCTGTTGCCTTTGTTCATCAAGCTACAGACTTTCATTTATGCTCCAGACTGTAGATGTTTTAAGGAGTGGGGATTTTCACAAGGATTTTAACCCCATTAATGGGAGAAAGGTCTCAAACTCATTGGAATGGTCCTGTTGCCCTTACATTTTAGTTTTCATATTAGACCTTTTTGCATGAGGTGTTAAGTGTTAGCCAGAAGACCAGCAGATGTATAGCTTAAAAAAAGCTATTTGCTGCACTTAGAGC
Source organism: Rhinophrynus dorsalis (assembly GCA_037306005.1). Taxonomy (NCBI): domain Eukaryota; kingdom Metazoa; phylum Chordata; class Amphibia; order Anura; family Rhinophrynidae; genus Rhinophrynus; species Rhinophrynus dorsalis. The sequence goes on from CM074719.1 coordinate 487,708,661, forward strand.
TTAATTAGCTCTCTCTACCACATTCTGCCAATATACAATAATATATAAGTATTCATACAGCCTAAACTATGCATCTGCTGTTTTTTTTGGGTAACCAAAGTATTTAATGCAAATGTGAGTGCAAGGTGACAGGTCCGCTCTGAAAACTTGCCACATGGGCGGAGGTTGAGATGTAATCCAGAGCTTTCGAGCGCTCCCTACTCTCAGCTCTTGTGTTGAGACCATAGGAAACGCACATTTGTCACCAGCTGTGAGTGTGCCTCCATCTGATTGCTCGTTTAGAAATGGAAATTGTGACCAAGTACTCTTTACCTTCTATGCCACCAACACTATGCTACTCTTCCTCTCTGCTTATAAAAGCTGGATTTCTCCTTCACCCCAGTATTAAAGGGATAGTAATACTTAAAATGTAAAAAAAAAAAAAAAAAAAAAAAAAAAAAGAGGTTGCAGGGTTTATCCCCCTGAGTAAAACAAGGGTACTCCAACTGCTGAAAGGTGTTTATTCAAAAGTTATTACAGCTCAAAGTTGATTTTTTTTTTTTTAGGTACATATCACAGTGGCCTGAAATTGTACAACGACTCTGTTGCTACACCATCCTATGGACAGCTCTGGTCCCAGGACCATAAATCTCCATAGGATGGTGTAGCAACAGAGTCATTGTACAATTTCAGGCCACTGTGATATGTACCTAAAAAAAAAAAAAAAAATCAACTTTGAGCTGTAATAACTTTTGAATAAACACCTTTCAGCAGTTGGAGTACCCTTGTTTTACTCAGGGGGATAAACCTTACAACATTTTTTTTTTTTTTTTTTTTTTTTTTTTTTACATTATAAGTATTACTATCCCTTTATGACATGTTACCATTCTCTTCCTATTATGTCAGATATAGTGAACTCCTAGACTGTCCTCCCCCCGTATATAGCAGATTGACTGCCAGCTCCTCCCATTTTATCAGATGGGCCCTGCTTCATGGTCACAGCTCCTCTCTGTTTCTGTTGGTAGTACTCACACAGCTTAGCCGTTCAAGTTTGAGTGCTAGGAAAAGGGGTCTCTCCCCTCTGTCATTGCCACCCCCCTCCCCCTTGGAAAAACTTCTTGCCATTTGCAGAACTCCTTTATTCCCCTCTTTCTAGCAGTCAATTGTGTGGTAGTTCTGAGGGGGATGAATGAAACTTGTCTCTGATTCTTCATTGGAGAGTTCATATTGCCAATCTGGCATCACCATTTGATGTAAATAGGCATATGCAGCCAGACCTCATGAGGTTTTTCTTCACTATCCCCAAGCCTTATCTATGCTCGTATATATTTGGGATGTGTGGGTGATTTTGGGACATGCTGTGTTTTATACCATGTACTAACATGGCGCATAGGAAGTTTAGTGACAAATTCTTCTTGTTCTGTGAAGATCCCCTACTGCAAAAACGCTGTCACAGTATGCATTGCTGATCCCTCTAGCACGCAGAGGGTTAATTTAGCTGGAATTCCTTCTTCTTTTGTATACTTGCTCATATATCCAGGGCCCCAAGGCCTACTCCAGAGGGAGATAGTGGAGACCAGGGTCTTGTGTGGAGGGCAAATAAAAAGAAAAACCAGTGGATATTACTGAGGCACTCGCCTTCCTCACTATATTTAAATAGAAATACGGAAAATATAACTGAAATCAAAAATATAAATGTATTAAGTATCCCATATAACACTCATGCTCTAGGGTTGTCAGTAGGGCTCCCCATTTCCTCAAACACCCTCACTGTCCTACGGGAAACAAAAAACCCAAAACACCTCACCCTGTAAAAAAACAAACCCCACATAAAGATGTCAGCATCTGTAAGAAAATGCCACTAGATTACGAATATCAGAATGATCCTCTCTTCTATAAATAATATAGACAAAGGAGACATTCTTCTAATGGGCCCGACTACAGGCTACTCCTGTAATTAATATTTGTCATCACATCCAGAAACTCGGCACATTTTAAAGCAATTCTCATAGGAGAATCATATTGTTTAGCAGATATTCATTCATCGATGATTTATATAACCATGTATGTTTAACGCACAAATACTTAGCTCATGTAAAGTTTTCACTTCACATCCAGATTTCTTCAATATTGTATCCAACAACATTCATGGAGATCCAATATGAGCAATATGAACAATTATTCATGAGTACGAACAACTTGCATAACTATATATATTTTAGCACAGGGGTACTTGGAGCATGTAAAGCTCACAAATACAATATCTCACAGGAACGCTCTCACCAACCCAATGTCCTCAGCTTAACCATCATAGTAACCCCTCTATGCCTATAGTCTGTTCATGCAGTCACAGCTCATGTGAGTTCACGTTCATGGTGTCTTCATATGCACCTCAGTTTGTTTTCAGCATTGACTAGATTCAGATTGTGCACTTTGTTTTTTAATCTGGAATGTATTCATTTACATTCAAAGAGCAATTATGTATCTGCATCATCTCTCCTCAGATATTCATTTGACACCTTTTTGTGGTATCTACACCAACATGTTTCGCTCCCATTTATCTGATGATTGAAGAAATCTGGATGTGATGTGAAAACTTTACATGCCTTAAAGGAGCAGTAAACTTTTTTTTTATGAAAAAATATATATTGTAGGGATTTTCCTATTGAGTAAAATAAGAGTACTCCCATTGCCGAGAGATTTATATTCCCAGAGTTATTACAGTTTAAATTTTTTTTTTTTTTTTTTTTTTTTTTTTTTAATATACATTAGCAGTGCCCTCTAGTGGTCAAATTCTAATTAGATTTCCTGTTAGATTCTAATGGAGAGGAAAGTCAGAAAAGTCAGACATACAGTTCTCCACAGAATGTGATAGAAACTGCCTGTCACTTCCTGTCAGAACTATCAGGAAGTAAACACAGTAAATTCACTTCCTGGTTATTTAAACTGCTATAATATTTGAATAAAACATCTGACAGCGATGGGAGTGACCTTGTTTTATTCAGCAGGAAATGCTCTGTAAAATATGTGTTTTCATAAAAAAAAAAAAAAGTTTACTGCTCCTTTTAAGTACTTTTGTGTTAAATATACATGGTTATGTAAATCATCAATAAGCGTGAATTGATCTTGGATCTTTGTGACTGCTGATACTATGATTCTCCTACAAGCATTGCTTTAAACTGTGCTGAAAAGTTTCTGGATGTGATGACACATTAATTACAGGAGTAGTCTGTAATCGGCACCATTAGAAGAATGTCTCCTTTGTCTATATTATAGAAGACTGGATCATTCTGATATTCGTGAACTAGTAGTATTTTGTTACCGATGCCGGCATTTTTTGTGGGGTTTGTTTGGGTGATGTGTTGTGGGTTTTTTGTTTCCTGTGTGACAGTGAGGGGGTTTGAGGAAATGGGGAGCTCTATGCTTTGATGTCTGACTCAATCCTAGAGCTTAAGTATTATATGTGATACTTAATAAACTTATATTTTTGATTTCAGTTATATTTTTATGTATTATTTCTATTTAAATATACTGAGGAAGGTGAGTGCCTCAGTAATATCCCCTGGTTTTTCTTTTTATTTGGTCTACATATTTTTGGGTAAGTGGGCACTCTGTGTATGTGATGCACAGTAACTTCTCTAGGTCTTACATAAGAGTGCAGGATCTTTATTTTGGGTATCTGTCTTGTGTGGAGGGGCAATATCTCCACAAAGATGGAGACCACCAGGATACAAAACACCTAAATCTGAAGCTTTTTTTATGAGGCATTCATGGTTTTCTGTTTTGAGAGAGCTTTTTGACAGGGACAGTGAAATCAGGGAAAGTGATGCAGTGTTTCACGATCTCTTATTACTCCAACAGTACATATTTTATCTGCCATAAAGTGAGGGATAATGCAGTATTGAGCAGCATTGCTGAACACTCGCATCGGTACTTGGAGCCCACTCTGACTACTCTTCTGGGGCCAGTGCATGAAGAGAGCCTGCAGTTTCGACACCTACTTATAACTCTGCAGTTTCAGTCGTCCACTCTTTGAGACACGGATTGACTTTTGTATCTTCCTTGAGTACAGGTCTGCTTTTAACCCTTTGAGTGACAGAGAGGTATTAAATGCATTGGCACTCAAAGGGATAATACTTGTGTATTACATACTGATTTATGACTTATTCATATATACTGCTGAATGCTTACATTTCTGGTGACAAATAGGCTATCGTGGCTGTTGCTGAGCTTCACGGCAAACAGAGATGTCAGTCGCTGTTTGCTCTTTGCATAATAAGGTGGTGTATTCAAGCAAAAGAACATTTTAAGGATCAGAGGGATGAGCACAACACTGAAGTAAAAAAGTTGCACGCTCTTCTACCACATGTCCTGCAGCAGCCATCAACTTTTTAGCCCCTTTCTTTTGAGCTGTGTGAAGTTAGAAAGACAGCATTATCCATACCTGCAAGTACACTCGAGTTGTACTGGATTATATTGATAATAAGCCTGAAACTGCAGCTAAGCTATTTGAAGAACAGATTTGTTACCATAGGTGGGCAACATGAGCACCCCTCCCTGTTTTACTACAACTCTTGGCTTCCACAGTTAACCCTTTGTTGCGGGAGGATGATGGAAGTTTGTAGCTTAGTAGTAGCTGGAGCGGTTCATATTGCCCACTACTGACTTTCATTCTCTGTTTTTTGCTGATGCGCCCCCTTTCCTTGTAAGGCAAAAAAAGTTATGTCAGCAGCAGACCGTGAAATGGGCTTTAAAGCCAAAGTTGCTTACAAGCAACAGGACCCATGTCTTACTACATAATTTAGCTGGCAGGGCCCTATTCTGCCGTAATTTTTTTTCAGCTGGTGGATGTGAAATTTCAAGTTTAAAGGCCGGCCATGCAAATGCTAATGTAAGTTTGTATGCCTGATATCAAGGTGCAAGGTTTTCTCAAATGTGGTTCTGTTATTTGTAAATGTATTCTAGTAAAAATGTAATTGATTTATGGCAAATTCTTTTTTTCCCCCTCAACAGGGAGAACTTACCCAGTCACTTTAAATTCAAAGAATACTGCCCGCAGGTTTTTCGAAATCTGCGTGAACGTTTTGGAATAGATGACCAGGACTTCCAGGTGAGTCAGAATCCAAAGAAACATGATTGACTTAAAGGAACGATAAATTGTTATTACAGGGGAAAAAAATATACTGTGTGTTTCATTGTGAGTAACACAAAAGCACGATCACTGGTAGATGGTTCATTCAAAAGTTATTACAGTTTAAACTAGCAAGAAGTGGAGTAGCTGTAGTCAGAGACAGCTCTCTGGAAACCAGGAGGGCACATATGAAGACCTAAAGCTGCTTAAACTTCACAGTGTAATATTTGTCTCTTTCTGTGGGACTTTTGTATTCTTTTTGCTGTTATAGCCATTTTTGGACACACAACTGAATACATTGTTATATAAACCTCTTCACCTACGTTATTATGGATGGAAATCCCTAGTGGCCAGTCGATCAGTCCTGGATGGCAGGTTCATGGAGGCAGACATGAGTGACTGGCTCTAATACATTTTCATCATTTTTTAAAACCTTTTTTAATTAAGCATTTCTATAAACTGCCTATCCTATATTATCCAAAAAAATAGTCTGCTAGGATTACATACATAATAGACATAAAACGTTTGTCACTTAACCATGCATTAGAACAGATAGTAATGTCAGAAAAAAAGTATTAACTATATGGTAGATACAATTAAAAGAGAGTACTTGCACTTATTCATATCTCTCAAACCGTTATGGTTTGAGAGAGAGAGGAAAATAAAGTTCTCCCCTTTCTGCTTGATGAGCTGTAAAGCTGTCCAAAGCAGATTCTGGTTCCTGGATCAGACTGCGGCTCTTCAGCAGCACTGACATAACTATACCTAAAAAGAAATACTTCATCGGAATGGTCTACAACATGTGCCTGGTTTGCAAGCACACGTTGTAGACCATTCCGATGAAGTATTTATCTTTAGATATCGTTATATCGGCGCTGCTGAAGAGCCGCGTCTGGTCAAGCGACCAGAATCTGCTTCTGACAGCTTTACAGCTCGTCAAGCAGAAAGGGGAGGGAGCAGAGAACTTTATTTTCTTATATCTCTCAAACCATAACTGTTTGAGAGATACGAATAAGTGCAAGTACTCTTTTAATTGTATCTACCATTTAGTTAATACTTTTTTCTGACATTACTCTCTCTCTAAGACATGATATCTGCTGCATGCGTCTCGTGCCTGTTACTTCCTGCACCTCCTAGTAAATCATTTAAAGAGAACTGTGAAGCCTTTTCACCTTGCTCACATCCCCCTCCCTCATGTTAAATTAATGACCCTGCCCCCATTAATTGTGTTTGTGTTTGTGCTACTGTTAACAGCATCTCCTCCTCCCCAACGCCCCTACTGCTGGGGGGTGGGGAGGGGTCCCATTTACCACATAGACATATCAGGGGGACTTCTGTGATATGCGCGAGTGCTGGAGCATACCACAGAAGTCCCCCCTGATATCTGTGTTATATCAGACCCCCCAGAAGACAAGAATGTGGATGTTTTTTCCCTCCATAATTTAAATAAGTTTTCTAGTCTATTACAGATGTTGAGGCAAAGAAATGATACTTAAAATACTGTTTTGATATTTATTTTTGCAAAAATGAAAACCAACTATGGAATATATATTTAGATACAAGAAGTGACAGATGTTATATATAGTTTACATAAGTACACTAGTAAATAGGAGAAACCTGGTTAAACTATCATATTTGCCTGCAAAAATCCCCCCCCCCCCCCATCTTTTGACATTAAATATGTGAAAATATAAAATTCGGAATATTTGATGGGCCTGTCTTCACTCTCTCTCCCACTACCTTTTACATTGCAGTAATGGAAAAGGCAGTCTTACTGCACCGGTGGTCAGCATGATTGAATTAGCCACCTGCCTCCACTTGATGTTGCATGATGCAAGAAAAGTAATTTCAGGACCTTTCTATCAGTGCACAGACTGCATATTCATTGATAGGCCCTGGAGGGACTGTTTTGTGCCACAAATCATCATTGTTGAAACGGGTGGCAGTCAGGCATGCCCGGCTGCTGGACTGCTCTCCATGAAGACTTCCTTTTCCTTTTCTACGCCCTTACTCTTTCTAGTACAGGCACACATTCTAATACCAGATTACAAGTAATTCTAGGTGCATGCTCCTCCCAGTGGGCATGCACTCTCCCGACAGATTTGTTCCAAGTCCTGGTTGTATGGTTGAGAACAGGTCTGCTTAGTTTTTAGTTTATTATTTTTATTTAGATATGGAGTGTCCAAATTCCCCCATTAGGCGGATTACCATTACTGGCTTACCCCGGAGGATTGCCAAGTTAAAAGGTGCTGTCTGTGGACCCTTGCAGCCCTGGGAGAGAATCATGCAACCCATGTCTCTCTCTGAGGCTTCTTCCTTCTCAGTGGTAATCTGAAGAAAGAACACCTGCAAAAAAAAAAAAAAAAAAAAAAAAAAAAAGTGCCATGGTCGAATTGTCCCACATTTCCCTCCGTGCAGGGGTCTTTCTGGAGTTCCTTATAATCCCTGCACTCATGTTGGGTAATTATTTGTTTGTTCTCTGGATCTTTGGGCATTTTGGGCTGTTTTGTGGTAATTAACCCCTTCCCTGCCATTTTTTTTTTTTTTTATTGGTTTGAGGGACTTGTATCTCATTCTTCCTTTGGATTCAGGAATTATTATTTATTAGATGTTCTGTTTGTGTGTTGGGTGTTTTTATTCACTTTCCAAAACTTTTTTGTTTTTTGAATTTCGTGCCTCTGAGAGCGTGCTTTACCACATGGCCGCACTTGCTCCATTGACTTCTATGGGACAGACTACTCTGGGACATCTCTGCAACCATTCCGCTTAGAGTTGAGAGAGGGCTCATTCTTCTTGTCTCCCCTTGTCCTACATTCCGGTTTACATCCTCAGTGTCTTGGGGATCCCTGGGTGGTTCGGGTGCTGTTGGGGGTACTTTCAAAGTGAGAAACTACAATACCCAGAATGCCCATTTTGTGGGCTTTTCTCTGATTGGCTGTGAGTTTGGTTGCCATTTTCTTTTTCTGTTTGGGAGTATTCTGCACAGTAATTGGATTCCTTTACTCTCCTTCTGAGGTTAACCATTCGCCTGCCAGATAAGTACTCTTTTGGGCTTTCCGAGGTGATTTATTAATCTGGGTGACAGTATTTGGGTTCTCTATTACTCTTAGACACACCTCCTCTTAGGATGTTGCATCTAAAGGGTCATGGGGCTAGACCTGGGTCTAATGATTCAGGGGCATCTTTGACCTCCATTGATTGTTGTTCCTCATGCCAGAGAGAGTATTCAGGACATTTATGCCTCTCATGCTGTGACCCCTGCCTCTCTGCCAGGGCCCTACAACATTGAACAAGAGCCACTTTAAGTCCTTGACCCAAAGTCCTCTATGGCACAGTTCTTTGTCCATCCAGGGGGTCCTCCAGTCTTAGAAACCACCACCTCATTCAGGTTTGTGGCCCCTGGCATTCCTTACCTTTCTGATTCCTCTGAGGAGGATTCCTTTGTGGCTGAATCAGAGGATGGGGAGTGTGCAGAAGGGGCTTCTTCCCATACATATAGCAACCCCTTTGAGGCTGACCCTGAACCTTCTGCTGAGGGTCTCATCAAGACTGATTTGACTTCCCTACACATTCCTATTAACCCTGTAGAGGTCCTGTCCACTTCTGATGTCTTTCTAAGGCACAAGAAGTCTTGTACTTTTGTTTCTGCCTAATCCCACTCTGGAGCAGGTTATCCTTAATAAGTGGAAAACTCAAGACAAGCATTTTTCTATCCAAGATATTCTTTAATCTGTATCCCTTTTCTGATGCAGCTTTGGCTCAGTGGGCTACACCTCCTCAGATTGAACGCTCTATTTCCAGACTGTCTACTACTGCTTTGCCCTTGGTGGATGCCATGGTGCTTAAGGATTTAACTGATAGGACGTTTGAAGCTATCCTGAAGTCTACCTTAGCTGCCATGGGTGCCTCCTTAAGACCTGCCTTGTCTTCTGTGTGGGTTACCAGAGCCATGCTGTTTGAACTGAACAGCTTACTGGCATTGTCCGCAAAGGTACCCCTAAGGAGGACCTTGTAGCCATTTTAGCCAACATTGCTGAGGCTCATAACTATGTAATTGATGCCCTCTTGGACGCTGTCAGGCTTGAGGCTAAGGATTCTGCCTTTTCTGTTGCTGCTAGACGCATTCTCTCCCTTTTCAGGGTACATCTCTTTTTGGGCCTGAACCGAAGAACATCATCAGTGAGGCCACTGGGGTAAGAGCACTTTGTTGCCACAGGCTTACAAATGCCCTAATCTGGTGAGGAGGCAGTGTCTTTTTCGTCCCCGCCGATGTGAACGCAAAGGCCAAATCCAGGTGGGTCACAGGCCAGCACCCCCGCTCCACCCCCATGACCAGGCAGTAGTGGAGGTCCAAGAACTCCTCAACCTAACCACCTTCGCATGACTTGCCTTACACTGTTATCTGTGGCTGGTTGTCTGCAGCATTTTTACAAGCATTTGGGCAGGCTCTGTTGTGGATCAGTATGTAATACAGGTGGTTTCAGGAGGCTACAGGATTCCCTTTGTATACCTGTCTCCCTTCAGATTCTTCCGGTCTCAGTCCCCTCTGGGACTAGAAAAGCTAAGTCTTTTCAACGGGGTGGTCCAGGCTCTCTCTTGGACAAGGGAGTCCTGGCTCTGGTTCCTTCTCTAGAGAGAGGTTTAGGGTTTTATTAAACCTCTTTGGAGTTCCCAAGAAGAATGGCGGCAGTCACCCTATCCTGGACTTCAAGGACCTCAAGGACCTCAATTTGTTTGAGGTCCATACTCCCTATGAGATGGAGTCTTTGTGCTCTGTCATTGCAGTGATATCTCCAGGGGAACATCTGGCCTCTCTGGATCTGCAGGATGCCTACCTGCGTGTTTCAATTCATCCGGACAATCAGAAGTACCTCAGGTTCTCTTGCACCTTGGGGCACTTCCAGTTCATCACTCTTCCCTCTGGGCTCACCACTGCTACTCAGGTGTTTACACGGTTTTCAGGGGTATTGATTGCCTTCCTGCACACCAGGGGGGAAATCAGGTGACTCTGTACATGGAAGTCTTTCTGCTGAAGGCTCCTTTCGGGATCTCCTGGACCGTTAGGTCCAGGAATGTGCTCAGATTCTCATCCAGCATGGGTGGATTCGGAACATGGACAAGTCTGCTCCAGTTCCTTCTCATGAACTGTTTTTTCTTGGTCTCTGGTACAACACCTGTCAGGGTATGGTCTTTCTGACAGAGGGCTCTGTTTAGCAGATCACAAACAAGGTGTCCCAAGTTCCCATCCCTGGTGGACAAGTTGATATCCACCATGGAGGAGGTTCCGTACTCCCATGGCCCACACCAGGGAGCTTCAGGGGAATCTGGATCTCTTGGAAGTGAGGCAGGACCTCTTTTCATGGTTGGACTGTTCCAACCTGGTGAATGGGAGAACCTTTCTGATCCAGTACTGGACCCTGGTGGTGAAGGACACAATCTTTTATGGCTGGGGAGCTGTGCTGGGTCACCTGGGGTACAGGGGAGATGGACTGTGGAGGAGACACTCCTGCCCATCAACATTCTGGAGCTCAGGGTGAGTCTTCATGCTCTGGTGTACTGGTCCTCTCCACTGAGGGGCTGTCTAGTCCGTGTCCAGTCAGACAATGCCACAGCCGTGGCTCAAATCAACAAGCAAGAAGTGCTTCTGCTTGGTTAGAGTTCAAGGCTATTTTGGCCTGGGCAGAAGAACATGTTCCTGCCATATCCGCCATGCACATTTCTGGAGTAGAGAACGTTCTTTTGGACTATCTCAGTCGCCAGACAGTGTACCCCGTGGAGTGAGAGCTGAATGCAGAAATGGGGGTGACCCTGGATAAACCTGATGGCTACCAGGGATAACCGGAAAGTTCCAATGTTTTGCTCTCACTGGGGGGCTCCTCTGGCATTTGCAGCAGACACCTTGCCCATTTCTTGGCACTTTCATGTAGCCCATATTTTTCCTCCTCTTCCTCTCATCCACAGGGTGTTGAGGAAAATTCAGATGGCTGGTTCATCGGTCATACTAACTGCTCCTTACTGGACCAGGAACCTTGGTTTCCAGAACTGTTGGCGTTGTCTGCTCAGGATCCATTTCCTCTGCCGCGCAGACCGGATCTCCTTCTCCAGGGTTACATCTGGACAGTCTGACTTTGACTTGGGTGTTGAAGCCTCCATCTTAAGGAGGAAGGGCCTTTCTCCTGAGGTGGTCTCCACCATGATTCAAGCCAGGAAACCAGTTTCTTCTAAGGTTCTAAGGCCTACCACAGTGTTTGGTCTACCTTTTTTTCTTGGTGTGTGGACAGGGATCTGACCTCCACAGGAGTCTGATTTTCCGTCCATCCTGTCTTTTTTGCAGGATGGTGTGAACAAGGGCCTTAGCCTTAGTTTCCTAAAGGTCCAGACCTTGGCTCTGTCTTTGACATTCAGCAACATGGTAATGAGTCTCTGGTAAGTCCTTTTTTTTTTTTATTCAGGGTGTTACGCATGCTTTCCCTGCCTTTAAGGCTTTCACCCCTCGGTGGAACCTTAATTTGGTTTTGGGAGTCTTGCAGCAGCCTCCCTTTGAGTCTTTGGCTACCATTGCAAACCGCCTTTCCTGGCGTTTTCAGAAGGATAAGGCTGTTCTCCGTCCCTTCCAGGAATTTCTTCCTAAGGTGGTTTCTGAGTTCCACATCAATCAGGAGATTGTTGTACCTTCCTTTTGTCCTGACCCTAAATCTGACAAGGAGCAGTATCGTCACTTGTTGGATGTGGTATGTTACCTACAGTTTCATGTGCACCGTACGGAGTCCATCTGTAAGACGGATGCATTGTTTATCATCCCTGAGGGTCCCAGGGCTGGTTTGGCTATGTCCAAGGTGTCTGTTGCGTCCTGGATTAATTCTACCATCCGCAAATCTTATGATCTCAGAGCGAAACCTGTTCCCTTCCTCTTTACAGCGCACTCCACCAGGTCTGTGGGGGCCTCTAGGGCCTACAAAAATCAGGCCTCTGCTGTACAGCTGTACTAGGCGGCAACTTTGTCTTCTGAGCACACCTTTTCCAAACACTATTGTTTTGATCTGGCTTTGGCAGGAAAGTCCTGGAGGCAGCTTTTCTTGTCTAGGACTTTAATTCCTGTGCCTTATAGTTCTTTAACTGTTTAAGCCCTGTTTGCTCTTGTTCTCATGTGCTGTGTTCAGTTAATCAGTGTCAGTTGACACTTTGTTAGTTTGGGCTGTTCCATGTCCTGGATAGTCCATGGGAACTCTGTTATCATGGGGGACTGGTGCTTGGTCCTTTCCTTCTTCTTTCCACCTTGGGAGCTCAATGTTGGTACATCCCCATGGTACCTGTGCGTTATATTGGACAACAGAGAAAAGAGGATTTTAGTCTTACCTGTTAAATCCTTTTCTCTTAGTCCCTGTAACTCAAAAGGTACCATGGGGGGGCAACAGCTCCTCCCAGTGGGCTGGAACAATTCTAGAAGTGCAGGGAGGAGCCTCCCCTTCCTCCGTATCAGGCTACCTAGCCACTCCCCCGCCAGATAGTTTTGAGGAAAAAACCTAGCAAGGAAGAATGAAGCAATGAACCCAAAAGGGCTCCCATGTGTAGCCACAGGAGACCCAGCATGGTCCCCTTCTGTGGGTGGGAGACCTGTGAGTTATATGTACTATGGAATTTAATAGTTAAGACTAAAATCCTCTTCTCTATTTGTGCTGCACTATTTATCCTCCTGTTCCTTAGAGTCAAGGCTCAGAGGTAAATACCGGTAGCCATTTCCCTTTTTTAGACTTCATACACATTGATAAAAAGGTACTGGAAGGCATTTTCTGCGTTGCGTGACTTCAGCAATGGAGTGGATGGCATATTCAGACATGCCAACTGCTGGATGACTCCTTGAAGGCAGTCTTTTCAATTACTGCAACTTAGGATGGGAGGAGCGAGTTCTACCAGATGGGAGCGGCCCTTTATGTAAGCCAAGGTCACTTTTTAACAGATGAGAGTTGGTACCGTGTTAGCCATAGAAATACAGGAGGCAAATATAGTTGTTGATACCTTTTTTTTGGCTAACTAAGCAGATTTAGAATGCAAGCTTTCAAGACCTTAGGTCTCTTCATATTTATCTGTATAACATGCCTGAGGAAAACATCTCTCTTAAATACAAGTACACATTGCATTGTTTAGAATGGAAATTGGATAAGAGAACTCAGCCCAGATCCAGATACTTTGATCAGTCAATGGTAAATTACACTCTTCCTCTGAGGCTTTAGAGGTATTTATGATGCCAGTGGGTCTGTTGGAAAGGTTAATACACTACGTGATAATGTGACAAGAATTCTCTGTCTTTATGCAAACCATTATGAATAGTATTAAACTTTAACATTAACTTAACCTCCCATACTTTTTTGTCCCTCTGAGTGCGGAACAGTCCCATCAATACTTAATGTCTCTGACACTGTGTCCATTTTGGCAAAAATGTTCTCCCACTGTTGTCTGTCTTTTTGTTGTTAACACTGGATCTGTGGGAATTAAACCTTTTATGTAATGGCTGTCCAGTTTCACCCACATACAGAGCTGTTGGGCAGTTTGCATACATGATAAGGTATAGTACATTGGATGATTTGCAGGTGAAGGTACCATTGATGTTATAGTGTAACTGGGTGTTTGGAATTGGTATCATGTCTGTGCTGTAAATGTGTGCACAGGTTTCACACCTCTTTTGTTGGCAGGGAGATGTGACATATTTTGTATTAATATTCAGGGCACTCCTTACCATCAGTTATTTCAAATTGGAAGGCTGTCTAAAGGAGAGTAAGGGAGGCTTTGGGAATATGTTCTTAAGTCTTTCATTCGTATGTAATTTCGTTTGAAGTTCTCTTGATATTTTGTATAGAACTTCAACCTGGGGTTAGTAAGTGACCACCAGTGGCACCCAGTTTCCCTTATGATGTTCTTGTAGCTCAACAGATTTTTTTTCTTGGTATTTGGGTAGCCTTCTGTATCTGACTGTCAATAATCCTTGCACTGTAACAGTGTTTTTTAAAGTCTTCTTTGAGTTTCTGGAGGTGCTTGTCACGGTTCGTCATGTCAGAACAGCTGAGGTGGTATCTGATGGCCTGGCTGTATATGATGGAGTTCTTTGTGTGTTTTGTGTGGTAGTTTGGTCTGTCTGTTGATTTCTGAATACTGATAGATGTGTCAAGGAAGTTAATGTTTGCGCTTGTGTGACTAAGTGTTAGGTTGATATTGTACTTCATGTACTTCTCATGGAATTTGAGAAGTTCCTCTTCACTGGCTGTCCAGATGATAAGAATATCATCTATGTAACGGAGATAGACCAGGGGTTTTATCTGGGAGGTGGACAGGAAGTCCTCTTCCAATTTTGCCATAAACAGGTTGGCATATTGTGATGCCATTCGGGTACCAATTGCAGTCCCTATTTTCTGATTGTAGAGGTCCTGTCCAAACTTGATGTAATTGTTGGTGAGAATAAACTGTATAAGTTTTGTTACAGACTCCATGGGTGTGTTATTTTTCAGATATCCTTGGCATGCTGCTATGTCATCTGTGTGTGGAATGTTGGTGTAAAAGGATTCTACATCCATAGTGGCCAGGATGGTGCTCTCTGGAATGAGGCTCAAGTCAGATAATTTGTATAAAAGATCCATGGCGTCCTGAAGGAAACTGGGTGTTCGTTTTACCAGGGGTTTCAGGGTATTTTCTACCCAGCCAGAGAGATTCTCTGTGAGTGTACCAATTCCTTAAATTATGGGTCTTTTTGGGTTTCCTTCTTTGTGTATTTTTGGTAGCATGTAGAAGGAGCCTATTTTTGGATTTGCTGGTATTAGGGGCCTTATCTGTTCTCCAGTGTTGGATGGCAGTTCTTTTATGATCCTATTAAGTTGTTTTGTATAATTTTTTTGTGGGATCATTTTGTAATTTCACATAGGCAACTTTTGATGAAATATACTATTTGCTTCTTGAATGCAGTCCACAGTGTTCATAATAACAACAGCTTCTTCCTTGTCTGCAGGCTTAATAATAATGTCCTGGTTATTCTTTAGTGATTGTATGGCTTTCTGTTCCTTGTGGGTTTGGTTGGGTGTTGGTTCACATTGTTTCTCCAGTATTTCTGTAGTGACTCTATTTCTGAGTTTCTCTATGTATCTGTCCAGTGTAGGGTTACTTCCTGGCTTTGGAGTCCAGGTGGATCTTTTTGTGGGTGCATTGACATTGTGGTGTTGCTCTGTTTTGTCATGGAAGAATTCCTTGAGTCTGAGTTTTCTGAAAAACTCCTTCATGTCACTGCAGTGTCGCGGTCATGCAAATGCATGAGTTGTCCTTTGCAGGGCCCTGGTATGTATAATTTGTTTATTTTATGTATTTTATTGTACCTAAATGAGATGAGCAGATAACATCTCTAGAGCAGGATATAGGGGTCATAAAAGGTATTGGGCCCTGTGTGTGGATGAGGGTTACCCAGAGAACATGTGTCAGGCCAAACCTTCCCCCAGGTAACACCCAGGGGGTTTGGCCTCTTCGAAGGAGCTGTGGAAAGTATTTCATATGGGTTTTTGAATAAAAACATTTTGTATTGTATTTAAGGATTTCTTGTTTCTCCCATTTTATTTTTTGGACTGTTTTGCCAATGGGTAATCTTTATTGGTGTATGTCTTTTATTTCTGTATTTTTGTAACCAGCACTGTGAAGTCTTTTTTTCAGATTAAATGTTCAGTTAATCAGCTCTTGTCTCTATTCTCTAACATGAACTCACTACTCTGAAGGAAGCTCAGGGTAGCACACGTTACTAAAGGGTTAATTCTATGTCTGATTTTATACTGTAATTCTGTTGTGTTTTGGGTAACCTAAGATGCCCAGATATAAAGTCTTGGTGGTGGCAGCAAATTGTAGTGCTAGGGTGATGGTGCAGGAGGGATTTCAGGGGTTAATCTGGTGGTTGCTAGGACTAGTAACAGGGAACCAGGGGTCTGGTATTGTTAACCCTTTCCCTCCCACACTCTCCCCACTGTCTTAGCAGGGGCCTGTAGCCTTCGTTTGTGACAGTTACCTTGTCCACAGGTTTAGTGGAATGACAGTACAGATATTGTGGGTAAAATGCCATGGAAAAAAACCTCACCTTTTTAGATGAGCAAATACAGTAGGTAGGAAAAAATTTAAAATTTCCTTTGTCACGAACATGTAAAATACTCCTTGTCCTTAAGGGGTTAAAGGTTAATCTCTGCTTTATTAACTGTGGCTTCAGAATAGAACATGGTCATTAGCATAAACAACACCATATCGGTCTTGGTGAAGCAAACTATGTAATTTTTCAGCACTTTTGTTCAGAAGGCTCCACAATATTTTGGGCGAAGTCTTGGCAACCAGCAGATTAAGGTCATTCCTTGCAACTAATACGACTTAGTAGGGATTTGAGATTTAAACTAAAGTCATTTACCAAGTACTTTCTAATGAAACTGCTTTGTTCAGTTCAAGTTATAATATATAAAATCCTCTTACTTCCACTTGTCAAAATGACTAGTAAGGTAAAATTTCTGGCCCTTTTGGTATGAAAGTGATGCTTGAGGAAATGGGCATCTGACGGCACTCTATTTATAACCTTATTTCTAGCATAAATCAGACATGGAATAACAGCACTAGGGAAATGCAAATGTGTTTGGATTGGTTCTTGCTCATTGTTCACATGCTTGCCTTTAAACCCTTCTCATTTGCACAAGGTGAGCAAATAAAGCACCAGAAAGGGTGTGTTCCTTGTCATCTTCCTGTGGGCCAGTAAAGTATTTTATGTATTTATCAGTCTAAGGCACTTTGTGTTTGTAATATACTATGAGTTCAGCTAGGCAGATTTGACTTTGTGCATGCTCATTAATTAATTGTGAAACCTGTGTTTGTCCTAAAGTTTATGATATGGAGGCATTGTTATAATACTGTAAATGAAGACATCTATTATTCTATTACAGCTATGCGTGAAATTTTGTACGAAACGGATAGACACCAGTTTGCTATAGCCTTGGTGAAATTATGATGGCAACCACATTTATAAAGGGAATGTACCAATTTTGCAGCATGTTAACCCCTTCAGTGCCAGAGGTTTTGGCCATTTCCTGTACCCTGCAGGCCAGACACTTTTTCAGCATTTTTGCTATCCTTCTGTTTATGCTTGATTTCCTCTGGGGATTTTTAGTTAAATATGGAAAACTATATATTGTTTTTTTCAGAACTAATTGAGCTTTCCCGTGGTACCTTACATGAAGAGAATTTTACATTGTGCAAAAAGCTATGATGTCATAATGACAAAAAAAGTGAAAATTTACTCATTTTGCTAAAATCACATACTATGTATCAAAAACATTTACCTTGATTGAAAAAGTTTCAATTATTTGAAAAAGCCCCGAGTAAAAAAAAAAACAAAAACAAAAAACAAAAAAAACAAATTTGTATCGTTTTACCTACGTCCATGGCTAGTGTAGAGCCCTAATCAACAGCAGCGCAAAATGACATTTTCAATTTTATAAAATAAGGGTTTTTGTGGTAAAGCTACCCTAAAACAGTGTAATAACTATATAAAACTGTATATTTCTGGAAAGTAGACAACGTGCTGCATCTAATGAGAGGTGACTTGCCTTGTTACCCCAAGCCTGGTGTGCACAAATGCCTCCAGAAGATGGTGGTAATGGGAGAAAAAAAAAAAAAAAAAAAAAGCATTTTCTTACATTTCTGCCCCTTCAAATGTACTGAAATTTGTGAAAACCATGGCATTTCCAACTGTATTCATTAGCTAGTGCTCGTATGAGGAAAAATGACACCCAATTGGTATGAGTTCACCTACCTCAGGGGGGCGCTAGAAGTGCAAAACGACACCTAGTACAACCTCAAATTTTTCTAACATTTTCTCAAACATTACTTGTCTGTACAAAAATGGTTTTACCAACTACAGAAGTGAGGAAAGGGTACACAAACCATACCATTTTGGAAAGAAGACAACCTGCCGCATCAAATGAGGGGTGAATTTCCATATTACCCAAAGCATGTTGTGCCCAAATGCTTCCAGAAGGTGGCACTATAGAAAAAAAATGTCATTTTCTTACATTTCTGCCCCTTCATCTGTATGGAAATCTGTGAAAACCATGTCATTTCCAACTGTATTCATTAGCTAGTGCTCTTAGGAGAAAAATGACACCCCATTGGAATGAGTCGACCTACTTTAGGGGTGCCAGAAGCACATAACTACACATACCTGTTTGCTTCTTCGAAAATGGCTGCTTGCACTAAAATGTTCATAACTGTTAGAGACATGAAGGAAAGGTATAAAAGGTATACCATTTTGGAAAGTAGATATTATCCCGCATCAAGTGAGGGGTCACTTGCCTTTCTACCCCCTGGGCTGAAGTGCACAAATATTTCCAAAAGGTGGGGCTATGGGAATAAATTCATGTTTTTTTACATTTCCACCACTTCAAAGATACTAAAATCTTTGAAAACCATAACATTTCCTGCTGTGTTCAGTACCTGCTACCAACATGAGAAAAATGGTAACCCATTTGTGTAGGTTAACATACAATATGTGGATGCTAGGAACACGTACATAAACCTGACACTTATGTTTTTCAAACGATCTGCTTGCACTAAAATGGTTATAACCATAATAGATATGCAGGAAAGGTAGAGAAACAATGTCATTTTGGAAAGAAAACAACCTGCCGCATCTAATGAGGGGTCACTTGCCTTCTTACCCAAAGGCTGGTATGCACAAATGCTTCCAGGAGGTGGCGCTAATGAAAAAAAAAAAGGCATTTTCTTACATTTCTGCCCCTTCAAATGTATGGAGCTCTATAAAAACCATGGAATTTTCAACTGTGTTCATTAGCTAGTGCTCTTTGGAGTCAAACGACTACCCATTGGGATGAGTTGACCTACCTTAGGGGGTGCTAGAAGTAGAAAACTACACCTACTACAACCTCTGATGTTTCTAACATTTTCTCAAATGTGACTTGCCTGTACAAAAATGGCTATAACACCTTCAGAAGTGAAGAAAAGGTAGATAAACCATACCATTTTGGAAAGAAGACAACCTGTCACATCTAATGAGGGGTCACTTGCCTTTTTACCCCTAAGTTAGTTGGCACAACTATTTCCAGAATGTGGTGCTACAGGAAAAAAACAAACATTTGTTTTACACATCAGTCACTTCAAAGATACTAAAATGGTTCAATGGCGTAGGATTTCCAGCCTAAGAAAAATGGTACCCCACTGCTGTGGGTTGACATACCAATTTACGCTACAGGAGCGTAGCTACCAGTGAAACAGGAACGGGAAAGCAAACCGTGTATGTGTGATTTTATGGCTAACAGATGAAAGAAGCTAGGGCGTCAGCCGGTGTACATGCGGACCTGTGACTACCAGTGTAACAAAGTGTGTGGGAGGGTGAGGGATTAGGCAGTGTGTGTGGGTATGAGCAGAGGAGCAAGAATGGTGGTGATGGTGGGGCAGTGTCTGATAGTGTGTATGGGGGATCTGTAACTACCAGTGTGCATTGTATGTCCCCCTCATACAAAGTTTGATTCCCAGCCTGAATCTAGTGCATACTGGTACTTGGAGTCTACCATTAGGCAGTGGAAACAGGCTGTGGGACAGGCTGGGGAATGGGACTGCCAGTTGGCTGTGGAACCAGGAAGGGGGATATGGTGCGTGGTAGGGGGGGATTGGAGGCATTTTTTGTGCATGCCACAGGGGTGCCCAATGCACTGCAAAGCAATGCGTTGGACCCCCTGTTGCACACAAATAATTTTTTTTTTTTTTTCAATTATTAATTTGTATTCATACCTCGTTGGGGAGGCGGTATCAGAAACATTCCTGGTGTCCCCCATCAAGGTCTAAAAACAGAATAATGAAAAATGTGGCACGTGCATTTTTGGGGGCTTTTTTCCCCCAATATTTTTGTGTAGACCTCGTTGGGGGCATCAGAACCCATACAATGAGGTCTAAATAAAAAATAAAAGGGGAAAAAAAATCCTTTGTTTGCCACAGGGGTGTCACAGGGGCACACAAAGGGTTAATTTTTTTATTTAATCGTTATTTTGTATTCAGATGACCACCAAACAATCTCTGATAACGAAGTAATGATAAAAGCCCTGTGTGTGCCGCAGAAGGGGGACTGCATTGGCCCGCCCTGTGGCGCACACACAGGGTTAATTTTTTTTTTAATTTACTTTTTTTTATTATAGACCTCATTGAGGGGCATCAGGACCCCCCTGATCCCCCCAATTAGGTCTTACAAAAAAAAAAAGTTATCAAAATAAGTGTCCCTGTGAGTGCCACAGGGGTCTCCAGCGCATTGCAAAGCAATGCATTGGATCCTTGTGGCACTCAGGGTTAATTTTTTTTTTATCATTACTTTGTAATCAGAGCTTGTTGGGGGGCCATCAGGACCGATCCTGATGACCCCCCAACAATCTCTGGTAACAAAGTAATGATAAAAGCCCTGTGTGTACCACAGGAGGGGGGATGCATTGGACCCCCTCTGTGGCACACAGGGTTACATTTTTTAAATTTTTTTTTTTAATTATAGACCTCATTGAGGGGCATCAGGTGTCCCCTCAGTTATTGATCTCCCAGCCGATCGTCTGTAAGATCAATCTGGCGACCGCAGGAGAGCAAAAGTTCTCCTGCCTTTCACTCCTACCACAGGTAGGAGTGAATCGGGTAAGGGAAACTTCCCTAACGTCATCGGTGATCATGTCACCGTTGACTTTAGGAGGCTTCCCCCTGGTCCCGCCCACTCCTACCCGGAAGTTCGGGTAGGAGAGCGGAGGAGAGAGAAGCTCTGCTTCTCCCTTGGCGATATTGATCTCCCAGCACGATCGGCTGGGAGATCAATACCTGAGAGGACATGAGGCGTAATCCTCATGTCCTCCCAAGAGTGCCAGGCTGCATTTCAGCTGAAATGTGGCCACTGTAAGCCGGTTATACCGGCTTATGCAGTGACCACATTTTAGCTGTACAATGTACGAGCGTGGCACTCGTACATTGTACCCACCTGGCACTCTAGGGGTTAATATATCTTACATATACTGATTTTTCAAACTTGCAGGGTTTTTTGGACTACCAATGACTCCTTAATCGCAAAATTTTAAATTAACTTCTGAACAGACTGAAGTATTAAACATTTGAAAATTGACAATTAACCATTTGCTTAAACCTCTTAGCTAATCATGCGTTTGCACTTTGTTGTAGTTTAGGCCTAATTCACAATGGCAATGATTTGAATACATGAAAAAAAACTAGGAAATTGGTATCCTGTTATATGGTACTGCTCACATTTCTTACATACATGTTTTAGGGAGAAGCGAGTGGTCAGTAAGGACATAAGTTAAACATTTGAAAACTGGCATTTAACCACTTACTTAAACCTCTTTTAGCTAATCATGTTTTTGCACTTTGTTGTAGTTTAGGCCTAATTCACACTGGCAGTGATTTGAATGCATGAAAGAAAACCTAGGGAAGTGGTATCCTGTTATATGGTACTGCTCACAATGCTGAAACTCAAGAGCATGTCACATGGTACATGCGGTTTTTATTTATTTCTGTGGTATTGTGCAAAATATCACGGGTTAATGCAATTTTCTATGCTATGTAGAAACTGTAGAAAAAAACCCCAGTATGGGTGGAAAAGTAGGAAATCATTGAAAAACACAACCTTCAAATCACTCAGTTTTTGTATAAATTTACTGTCAATTTTCTTTTCTTTTTTTTTTCCAGTATACAACCCACAATTTTTTTTTCCTGCATACCCAGCACTTTCAAATGATAGTGCTGGATTGAGCATATGCCCTAATATGACAAAGGAAGTTTACCAAGAGTGCATTTTTTTTTTAAATCTAATTTCCATTCTAAAATGACAGAAGTGGTGTTTCTTAAGCATAGGTTTTCCTATAACATTTACGGTAATAGACAAAATGTCAATAGGCCCTGTTGGATCTTCTGTTTGGGCTGAAGAAACCTCCAATCAGAGTATCCAATAAGGGAACAAATGTGTGCTTCAACAGCCCCCCCAATATCCATAGTATTAGCCCACTGTGTACATTAATACTATACCTGACAGCCAAAAGTGGTTTCTGGTAATCTTGATTGTATTTTTTAATTTGCCTTTTTCCTGGAAATTGAGAGGCTTAATTTTCCTACCTCTATGACACATTCGACAACAATAAGGGTGCAGCCCCTTTACCTTCACTGGTGTCTGTTAGGAAGAAAGCCCTGTCCCAGTTCCCATCTCAAGCCTACTCGTACCAGCAGTGCCGCAGTAGAACTCAACCATTCTAACCTCTTTTGGAAGTCATGTGAGGCTGGGGTCCCATCTTCGCACTACTGCCGTAATATATTAGAATGACTACTTCTGCAACATCATTTGGTGCGAGTGAGGTCACATTCGGGTGGGGCCAGTCAGCTCCCTTGTACCTTTTCCTCACTTCTAAAGTCCTTTCACAGTGCAGCATACTTCCAGTAGTGGTTGCTTATGCATCCAAAGCCTCTAGAAAATGGCACGTTAATTTAAAAAGCAAAAGATTTACAGAGTTATGAAGTGCATAGTATTTAAGCACATTTTACTCTCTTTAATACTAAATATTTCTGGGGAGTTGGGAAGATGTGAGTGCCCTTAGTGCATCAGAATTGCACCACTGTTAATAGTACATCAGTATCTGTGTAATATGAATATGCACTGTGAATGCCTGTATAATGGATGGTCACTGTGTGTGATAAGTGCTTATGTGTTTGTTATAGATTTAGATTTTTATAATAAACTACGTGCACACACACACGTTGGAACAGTGAGGCTGACGTACTAAGGAAAATTTGTGCAATCCAGTTTCAGACTGCAGCTTAAGAAACAATTAAAAATTCCCATTGAACTAAATGTAGGACTTAACCGATTAAATGCCGTGGGCATTATTGGACAGTTCCATTTGTTCCCTATGATACAATTGGCTTGTTACACTTTTGCTTAATTAGACCAGTGTCAATACATGTATAACAGCTGTTCACAGTAAGACTGACTTACTAACAATAATTGGTGCCGTTGTGGATCAAACTAATCCACCTTTTAAAGGGATAGTAATACTTTGAAACTAATCTATTTCATTGTATAGGTATTAAAAACGAAGTTACTTGCACAATAGGTTTGAGAGATATGAGCTGTCAGTTCCCCTTTCCTTCCCCTTGCACACACGTCAGCTTTCTGAGTTAGAGAAGGAGATTCTGTTCACCAGACCGTCCTGTGCTCTTCAGCAGAGCCATGATCACGCTAGTTAGGCAGAAATACTTCATTTGAAAGGTCTACAACGTGTGCTTGCAAACCAGGATTTATAATACTTTGAATGCTGAAGGGTCTCCAACAAATTTTTGAAGCAATATGTTGCATCCCTTTCTACCATTCATGGGCTTATACATCAGTGAGAGTGTGGTATTTGCTTGCCTCCTGTTATCCTGTTTGCTTGCCACAGAATTACACTACTTTCTTAGTAAACTGGCCTCTGTGCATTTACACTAGATGTTTCTGTGAAAAAAATGGGACTTACTGGGAGACAGAGCTTTGAATAAGAATGTTATATAGAGGGCAAGGAAGGAGGTAAGAAATACTGAAAAGGAGTTAACAACCTGTTTATTAGGGATTAGAGAGTGGTCGGTTAGGACAGAGGAAGCAATAGAAATGGATGCAGGAGTGAATCAAGAGGAAGGAAGGTTGATAAGCAGGGAGGAAGCAGTGCGCTTAGAATGGTAATGGGGGAGATAGTAGTAGGGGGTAAATGGAAGCACTGCATGTTGGATTAGAAAATGGGAAGTAGTGTTTTTGTATAAGTGGGGAAAAATTGAGTGCTGGGCAAGAAGAGAGAGACTGTGTATTTGAGGGAAAAGCAAGCATTAAACTTTCTAAGAAAGGAGGGAGTGGACACGAATTTGAACTAGAGCGTCACAGAGATTGACAGATTATTTATTTATATATATATATATATATATATATATATATATATATATATATATATATATATATATATATATATATATAATATAAAAATAAAACCGATGGAAACCACCTTTACATTGGTACCAAGGTGGTAGGGTTTGAAAGGTCCACTTAAGTCTGCTCCGAAATTACAAATTACTTGCAGTACATTTTGTAAAAAAGCTGTTTAATCCTTGGTCTTTGCTTATGAAATATATTCTACATTTATCAATGACGAGGTGCAGTCACAGGTCTCTGATGGAATTGTTTTTCAGTGAATTACATCAGCATTTTGATTCTCTTCCATGACCTTTTTAAGAAAGTAATGTAACTTGGTTATAGCATGATAAAGCCTGCCTACTTTACCCCACCTGGAAGGAAGAACAGAAGAAAAACATAACCACAAAGAAACTGAAGTGCTCAAACAAGTGAACAAAAAATTACAGCCGTAGAAAAATAGGGCCATACATAAGTGTTTCCTATGTTGAATTGATGACCTCTTGTGGCCAAAAAGCAGAGTGCAGGTTTACATGAAAGTAGAAAATCTGGAAACAATGTGTATCAATTACTCATGTATAAATATATGATCCTGGCCCTTTTAAAGGGATAGTAATGTTTCAAAATAAAAGCAGCTCCAATTAATCTTCATAATGTGGGCCATGGAGAATGGTATTTCAATACTGTCAGAGTTAGTTCAAGAGTAATTGAATGATAAAGTACCTCCTCACACCCCTTTTACTGATGTAACACTGCTCACCTCAGAACAGAAAGGTGGTGTCCAGATGGATTGCAGAGAGGGACAATCTTCAATTAGCATAATGGAAAAACCTGTCAAGGTGGGGCAGGGTTTTCATTGTTCTCACAGTAAGAAGATTGTCCCTTGTTATGAGCTGTCCGGTCTTAAGACCAGATTCCTCATCTGAGAGGAGGTGGCTTACACTAGGGAAAAGGGCAGGAGGGGGATAGTTTATCATTCATTTACTCTTGAACTACAACTCTGACAGTATTGGAATAACAATCTATTGCTCAAATACTATGATAATTGGAGCTGCTTTTATTTTGAAACATTACTTAAGCTGACAGTTTTACCAGCTCTTGCTTTTGTGTTTTTAGCGACAGGGCTGTTAGTGACGGTCTAATGAAAATTATTCTACTGGCTCCTTCTATTTTCGTTTCAAAAGGAAACACTGCAATCTGATTGATTGGAGTGGAAATTTCATGGAGCTCAGTGTCAATATTGACAGCTTGCTCCGGCAAATCTGCATGTCTATGCACCATTGAAGCCATGCCAGCTTCCTTTTTATTGGTGGATCTAAGTACCAGCAGTAAGTGAAAATAATGTATGGTCTGCATCTTGTGGACAGAGGGATAATATTTAAAGGATTATGGGTAAGTTAATGTACTTGCCTTACATTGAGAGGACAGGCTGTTGTCTTCAGAAATATATTCCACCTTTATCTAGAGTTTTGCCCTGGGTTTTCAGAGGAGGGGTGTATGGGAGAGAAATGCGTCTCTCACGGTCTTGCAGCAGATTTGAACAGGACAAGGTATTCGTGGATTCACTCCCCCTCCACTGTCCATGCCAAAAGACTTGCGTCTTTAGAGAACTGTGGCAGGAGAGGGCCCTGTTGGGGGTGTGGCTTACTCCTGACGCATAATTCATATATAAAATATATATATAGTTTGCATGAATACAATTTTAATTTTTCCGTCATCAAATAAGTCTGAGAGATAGCGGTGTTGCTTAATGCACTAGCTGTAGAATCTGATCAAACCTTTGGGTCACAGGTTTTAGTGCCGGGTAGGTCAACTTTAGCCTTTCACCCTTCTGTGGTACATAAAATGAGTACCCAGGACATACTTGAAAACGATAGACAATCCCAATGTATCTTCCTTGGTAAAATACCAAAACTGGAATGAGAGAAACAGAAATAGCCATCCTACAACAGATAGTTTCGCATTCCTTACAAACTGGCCTCATAAGAGGTTACTATGAAGACTGAGATTTTCTGCTCTGCACATAGCCACTGTATGCATGTAATGTACTGATACGCGTGGATGTCACGTACTTGCTCAGGTGAGTTTCTTCTCAGAAGAGGCCCGGACTAGCGCAATTCTTTTGACAGTTGATTAACTTTTTTTAAATTCTTTGAAGTATTATAATGGCAGAACAGAGAGAGAACGAAAAAAGACAAAAGCAACAAAAGTCCTACAGTATATAGCATAATATGTGGCAATAAAGCACATGGTTAACAATACCAAATCTTAAGTGTGCTGGAATACTACCTGCACCACCAGCCCACTATTTAAAATAAAAAAAAACAAAACAAAAAAAACAAAGACTGGATGTTCAACTAAAGAGGATGAGGAAACAATCTGTAGAATCCCTGATAAAAGCAATTTTAGAGTGTATACAAGCTTCTTTGATTTATAAAGGTGCTTCAATTCAATTCCTATTTAAAAGCAAAAATAATCTGTTACACTACCACCTTACATTGAGTTCAAATTATTCTAGGTGAATTAGGGGTGCACAATTAAAGTGTTGTAAACTTTACACTTTCCCTCAAGAGAAAGTGGAACTATGGTCGACTCCACCTACAGTGGATTCCATAGTCTCTAGATTGTTGTCTCAGACACAGCAGCTAAAAGATTTGATTCCCTTAACAAACTACTATTCTCAGGACAGGAGCCTTCCTCAGGGCGGAATTTGCCTCTGTGTAGTTATACAGAGCAATGGCAGCCTGGCAAGCTCAGATCTTACCTTACTGGGAGTCCTCCAGGATGCTACTAGCTACAGTGGTGAAGCAGCTTTGGAGATAGCCAAAATGGCAGCTACCACAGTAGTGGCTTGACACATGTTGTGGCTAAAAATTTGCAATGAAGTCACTAATGACACTTCAGATGAATGGGTACTTTAAATAATGGCAGAATGGTACAGAATGTCATTGAGCATTCTCCCTACATCCCATGTTGAGGGTACCCAATAGACAGGCCTTCAGCAGGCATTCTACCTAGCAGTTCAACAGTTTATAACAAAATAGGGTTGTAATTCCAGCCCCAACAAAACAGAGATTCAAAGACTTTTATGCCAGTCTTTTCATTGCATCCAAAAAAAGACGCAAATTTTCATCCGACCTTAGATTTAAGAATCAATCAGATCAGTGATAGTGGCCATGGAGTCAACAGAGTGCATGGCATCACTAGACATCAGAGACTCTTATTTACACATTCCAGTTTGGCCAGATCATTACAAATACCTTTGATTTGCATTTCACAATAATCATTACCAATTTGTAGCGTTGCCTTTCAGGCAAGCCACAGCACCATGAGTGTTCACTAAAGTGATGGCCTCACTTGCAGCTTTCCTGTGGTTGTTGGGAATCAACCTGACCCCATATCTAGACAACCTATTAATAAAAGCCTCTTCCCAGGAATTGCAAAGGGAATATGTCCATCTTACATGGAGGATACTGAAGGAACACTGTTGGATCAGCATCCTACCCAAATCTCTATTAGTTCCTTCACAGAAACTCAAATTCTTGGGACTAATATTTTATTCCTTGAATTAAAAAAATATTCTGATCTCTGAATCAGAGGCTGTCTCAAAGGCCCTACCTGTTTTTATTTATGTATTTAATTTTTCTTTTAAGTGCCCTGCCTTCTAGAGGAGGGAACTTTGTCTTCTTGGTTCCTGTCCTCATGGACTAAGAGAAAAGGATTTAATAAGTTCACTAAAATCTTCTCTTTTGTAACTATGCTTATTGTTTAGTGTGTAAAAGTCAAATGAAATTAAATCCAGTCTTGTTATTTTTATAAAACATGGCATTGTACAAATAGCTTTTCATTTTCTTGACATAAACCTTCTAGAATTCTCTTGATTTTTCAGTCACAAGTAAAGCAGATGTCTTGTATGTTAATGCTGTGTCCTTTTTAGGTCTCACTGACACGCAGTTCTCCTTACTGTGAAAGTGAAGTGCATGGTGGCCGCTTTCTCCTCTCCTACGATAAAACTTTGGTAGTTAAAGAAATATCAAGTGAAGATGTGGCTGACATGCATAGTATTCTTTCTGATTATCACCAAGTAAGTGCCAGTACAATGTAACTATTTTGTCTTCATTCTGTCGAGTATTTATTCTAGATATCAGAGACACATGGGTGATTTTTAGCATGGAGTTATGAAAGCTGCGCTAAAAGCGCCTATGTAAAACAACTCCTAGGGTAGTGTTCACATGGTCCATTTTCATCTTGTAATTTGCCATCATACAGTATACTACAACTTAAAGGAGTAGTAATGCTAGTTTATAACCGATTTTAATATTTTAGACGTAAAAAATAGTAGCACAAAAAGCGGTCTCATCTCTCAAACCTTTATAGTTTGAGACATCAAAGCATCTAAAGTCTCTCTCCCCCCCCCCCCCCCCCCCCTGTCCGTTTCACAAGAAGTCTGTCATCTAGCAGAGAGAAGCACATTCTGGTCTCAAGACCATCCTTCGGCTCTTCAGCAGAGCCTAGTGTGCAAGCACACTTTGTAGACCATTCAAATTAAGTATTTATTTCTACATCTCTCTATTTTGGCTCTGCTGAAGAGCCACAGGACGGTCCCGGGACCAGAAACATCTTCTGTAAGCTAGAGCCCTGACGTCTATGAAAGGGGCAAGAGGCAGGAACTTTAGACACTTCGATGTTTCAAACTATAAATGTTTGAGAGATGAGACATAGCTGTTTGTGCTAATAATTTTAATGTCTAACATATTAAAATCTGTTATAAACTAGTGTTACTATCCCTTTAAATGCACTTACACAATGGTCACATTTCAAGTTTCAGCAAACCTTTGCATGCAGCTTATGGGCCACCATGGAGATCATTCACATAAGTGAAAAAGGAAGTTGTCACAACCTCCAATGAATGGCCAACACACTTGGGCATTGACCAATAATATGTACAGTCCCCATCTCTTCTGACACCCCCATGTGACAGAATCAGTGGAGAATGCAGGAGATTGTAGCTATGTAAGCTTGGACAGCTTGACTTTTGCTAAAACTAGGCCAGTTTCATATGAAAACCTAGCCTAAGACCTTTCTCCCACCGCAAAACAGCCAATCGACATTAGAAGTGACTGATTTTAGACCAGCTTGAACATTGAATATTCTGAATCCTAGATGGGTGCAGAAAAAATTTACAGGTCGTTAGACTAAGATGCAAACAGCTGTGTGTGTGATAAATCACAGTCTTAGTCTAACGACCTGTACATTTTTTTCTGCACCCATCTAGGATTCAGAATATTCAATGTTCAAGCTGGTCTAAAATCAGTCACTTCTAATGTAGATTGGCTGTTTTGCGGTGGGAAAAAGGTCTTAGGCTAGGTTTTCATATGAAACTGGCCTAGTTTTAGCAAAAGTCAAGCTGTCCAAGCTTACATAGCTACAATCTCCTGCATTCTCCACTGATTCTGTCACATGGGGGTGTCAGAAGAGATGGGGACTGTGAGTCATAATAAATAGCTGTTAAAAACTTGTAAATTCATAGGACTCTGTTCTAAAGAAAATTCAGGAGCAAACCACGTTCACCATAGGGAAACTTCTCAAACATTTGAATGGGCTTTTTAACCCATTGAATGCTAGATAGGCCTCCAAAACAACAAAGCAATGCAATGGAAACCTCTCTAGCATTCAAGATTTGGAAAGTCCAGTTGAAATTGCTGAGTTTCCATAGGTTTTGCCACTCTTCTTTTGTTCCTAAGACACTTGGTGAACACTGTTAGGCACTGGCTTTTTCATTTTGCAGCTTCGGTCTTATCATGCTTTCCCTCTCCTGCTTAAACCCTCTTCCTGCACTCTGTCTACCATTCCTCATTGTATCCTGGTATCCTCTGTATCATACCTTGCCTGTTTGTCTGCCAGCCCTTGACATCTGCTTGTTTGACTGTATTGACTTGTCTAGTTCTTTGAACTCTGTTTGTCTGAACAGTCTAAGGTTTATTTGCATGTTTCTTATTTCTTTGTTGTCCAATACAGGATACTGGTAACTCTGGGTAGGTGATCAGTCCCTTTAATTGTATGCAGGAACAATTTTAGAATTTTATGCCGGAGGTGGAGCCTACGTTCCCTCCTTGGCTGCAGCTAGCCAACCAGCTCCAGAAAGATTTGTTCCTTGGTGAAGATAACACAGGCAAGAGAACAGTTCTGCTGTAGTTTTAGCAATTTTTTTATTTTTCTGTTCGAAATGGAATACCACCATTAGGCGGATTACCATAACTGACAATGCCCTTAGATGTGGCTAGCTCAGTGACCAGGTGCTTTTTGTGGACCTAAGCCCTGGGGGGAAAATCTTGGCTAGAAGTTCTTTCCTCAGGAGTTGCCCGCCGAGGCTGCTTCTTAACCCCTCGGTGACCGGCTGCTTGCGGCCGGCACTTAATGCCCACTGAAGGGTTTCCCCCCCCCCCCCCCCTTTTTTTTTTTTTTTTTTTTTTGTAAACGACTTCTAGGACGTACATGTACGTCCTCTGTCCACCTGGGACATCTGCTCGGGGGTGGTAAGTAAGTGCTGCAGGTCCGCATGTCCCACAGTGCCCCTCCGCACAGGGGTGTTTCATTTGGAGTTCCTATTGCAAACTCCGGCACTCATTGGGTCTATCTGTATGTCTGTTGGGTGTTTGGATGTTACTACTTACCTTACTTTCAGCGTAATCTACAGGCGCGAGGCTTCAAGCATGTAGCAGGCCTCAGTTTTATGTGTTTGATTCCTGTAGTCTCCTCCTACCTACTTCCTCCTACCTACTTCCTCCCTCTGAGCTGCTCCTCCTACCTGCTTCCTGTGGAGGGGTTTAAACAGCAGTCTGAGTCCTGACTCAGTTGCCCTTGCGTTGTTGTTCATAGCAGTTCTATTACCTTGGGCTCTGTGTATGACCTGGCTAGTCTTCCATCCAACCTGGTGCTGACCTATGGCTCTGTCTGACTATTTTGCTTATCCTTATAGTGGACACCCAACCTGGAGCAGACCTGTGGCTCTGGCTGACTACCTGAACTGTGTATGACCTGGCTTGTCTGACTATCCCCTCTAGTGCTGACTTGTGGCTCTGTCTGTCTATTCTTACGTTTGTTCCTTGTACCTGGCAGGCACCCAGCCAAGTGCAGACCTGGGGCTCTGGTAGACCAGCTCTGATACTGACTGCAGGCGAGTCAGCTATCTAATTCCATTCTGACTGCAGGCCTGAGTCAGGGTTTGCTCCCTACTGACTGCAGGCGTGAGTCAGGGTTTGCTCCCTACTGACTGCAGGCGTGAGTCAGGGTTTGCTCCCTACTGACTGCAGGCGTGAGTCAGGGTTTGCTCCCTACTGACTGCAGGCCTGAGTCAGGGTTTGCTCCCTACTGACTGCAGGCCTGAGTCAGGGTTTGCTCCCTACTGACTGCAGGCCTGAGTCAGGGTTTGCTCCCTACTGACTGCAGGCCTGAGTCAGGGTTTGCTCCCTACTGACTGCAGGCCTGAGTCAGGGTTTGCTCCCTACTGACTGCAGGCCTGAGTCAGGGTTTGCTTCCTACTGACTGCAGGCCTGAGTCAGGGTTTGCTCCCTACTGACTGCAGGCCTGAGTCAGGGTTTGCTCCCTACTGACTGCAGGCCTGAGTCAGGGTTTGCTCCCTACTGACTGCAGGCCTGAGTCAGGGTTTGCTCCCTACTGACTGCAGGCCTGAGTCAGGGTTTGCTCCCTACTGACTGCAGGCCTGAGTCAGGGTTTGCTCCCTACTGACTGCAGGCCTGAGTCAGGGTTTGCTCCCTACTGACTGCAGGCCTGAGTCAGGGTTTGCTCCCTACTGACTGCAGGCCTGAGTCAGGGTTTGCTCCCTACTGACTGCAGGCCTGAGTCAGGGTTTGCTCCCTACTGACTGCAGGCCTGAGTCAGGGTTTGCTCCCTACTGACTGCAGGCCTGAGTCAGGGTTTGCTCCCTACTGACTGCAGGCCTGAGTCAGGGTTTGCTCCCTACTGACTGCAGGCCTGAGTCAGGGTTTGCTCCCTACTGACTGCAGGCCTGAGTCAGGGTTTGCTCCCTACTGACTGTCAGTATGCCCGCTACGTCAGATCAAGATCCTGTGTTCCTGGTTCTTGCTGAGACTACAGTGGCTAAGACCTAGTCCCTAGCACTGTGGTTTAGCCTTGCATCCTAGTATTCCTAATAGCAGGGTTGCTGGCTTTAACCCATTGCCTGTTACTTTGTATGCATATATGTATATATTTTCTTTGTTCATTTTGTCAATAAAATTGCATTAACTATACCGTACTGACTCCTGAACTTTTCTGGGTATCTGTGACATTGGAGCAGGTTTATGTGATACTTAACCCTTTAGCTGCTGGTTTTGCATTCATTGGGGAGTTTGCTGACACTTTTCCTACTGGTTCAGTGTTTTTTGGGTACCCCAACATGTTCTAGTGATGTTTCATGTCTTTTAGTTTTACACTTTCAATTTTGTAAAACTTAAGTTCCCGCGCACTTAGCCGCATAGGCGCCATTCCTCCATTCACTCCTATGGGACGGTACAGTTTGGGACATATCTCTGCAATCATTTAACCTAGAGACTTTAGAGATGGCTCATTTTACTTGTATGCCCTTGCTCTATCATCCGGTTCATGCTTCTAGTGTGTTGGGGGGCTCAGGGGGCTTTGGGCACTGTTTGGGGTACTTTTCTGGGAAAACTACATTTCCCATGAGTGCTTGCTTAGCCCACTCGTTTCTGATTGGCTCCCGCCGAGGCAGACATTTTGTGCTATTTCCAGAACGAGTATCCTACGCAGGGCTTGGACTCTCCTTCTCTCCTCTGCTGATAAACCCTTGGCCTGCCAGTTAAGTCTATTTTAGCAATTTCTGGGGTGAAACTTTAATCCTACACACTGTAATTGGGTGATTTCTTAAACAGTAAGGTTATTTGAGAATGTCTATACCTTTGGAGCTTGGGACCAGACCTAAGACTAAGGATGCTGGGGTCTCTGTATCCCCTATTGCGTACTGCTCTTCCTATCATTCAGGGTTACCTAGAGAATTCTCGGGTTATTTATGCCCAGCATGTTTTGATGTCCCTGCGAGTCTTCCAGGGACCTCCAGCCATGCATTAGAGCCAATTTGGATGCAAGAGTTCAAGGCTACGATAGGGACCTTAGATCCACTTTGCACTTTCCATCCCAGTTTCACAGGGGTCTTTCATTCTTGGCAGACCCCCTCGTCCATCAGGTTTTCCCTGCCAAAGCCTCAGGGTGTACCCGACATGTCCGATTCCTCTGAGGAGGAACTGCTGGTAGATTCATATGTTGAGGAATGTTCTGTGGTGGGCTCCTCTCAGTTTTTTGGGGACCCTTTTGAGGCTGATCCTGAACCCTCGGCTGAGGGCCTGATCAGGACTGTTTTAAATACCCTAAACATTCCCTTCGTGCAGGAGGTTCCTTCTGATGTATTTCAGGAGCCTAAAAAGCCCTTTACTTGCTTTCCACCTAACCCCACTCTTGACCGCCTTGTGTCTGAAGAGGGGAAGTCTCCATACAGGAAACCTTCTGTCTCCAAGAAATTTGCCAAGCTTTATCCCTTCTCTGAGGCTGCGCTTGCTCAGTGGGTTCATCCTCCCAAAGTGGATGCTCCTATCTGCAGGCTATCAAAGTCTACTGCCTTGTCAGTGTCTGATGCATCTGCTCTAAAGGACTGGACTGACAAGAAACTTGGTCTCCCTCAAGTCCATTTTTGCCACTTCTGGTACTGCCATGCGTTCAGCATTTGCTACAGCATGGGTGAACAGGACCATTGCGGTCTGGACTGAACAGCTCTCTTGCTGTCCGTCAGGGTGCTTCTACTTCGGATATGTTGTTCCACCTTGCCAACATTTCTGAGACACAGCACTATGTTTCTACTGCTTTATTTGATGCCATCCGTCTGGTGGCTAGAGTTTCCACCATGTCTGTGGGTGCCAGACGGGCTCTTTGGCTCAAGATCTGGTCTGCTGACACTGCTTCCAAGAAAGCATTGCTCTCCTTACCTTTTTCAAGGCACTTCTTTGTCTGGGCCAGATCTTAATGATCTGATCAGTGAGGCCACAGGGGTAAGAGTACACTTCTACCCTTGGTTCCTAGGAAGAAAACACAGCTTAAGCGTGTATTTTTCATTCCTTTCAGAATGAGACACGTCCGGTGAACCAGACTGTTCCCTCAGCTCCACGTACCTCCTCCAAGCCCAAACCGCAATGGAAGCCCAAGGTCTCTTCCAAGCCTCCTTCGGCATGACTCGTCAAACCCGGGTCCACACTCTGCTGTGGGTGGTCATCTGCATCACTATCACAGCATTTGAGAGGATTCAGTCGCAGACCCATGGGTTTTACTGGTGGTGACAGAAGGGTACACGATCCCTTTCGTCTCTCTGCCTCCCTTTTGCTTCTTTCCTTCTCATACGCCTCAGGGAGCAGAGAAACGCTGTCTCTTCGAGGGAGCTATTCAGGCTCTTCTGGAACTGGCACTAGAACATCCTTGTCCAGTTCAGGTCAGAGGTATGGGTTTTTACTCAAACCTCTTTGTGGTCTCCAAGAAGGACGGCGGTTGTCGTCCCATTTTGGATTTGAAGGATCTCAATTCCTTTGTAATCCAGACTCCTTATCACCAGGAGTCTCTATGAACAGTGATTGCTGCTCTGTCTGCCCCCAGGGGAATTCCTTGCATCTCTGGATCTTCAGGATGTGTACTTACACATTGCCATTCACCCAGAGAGTCAGCAGTACCTCCGATTTGCCTGGGGACATTTTCAGTTCTCAGCTCTTCCCTTTGGTCTGACTACAGCTCCAAGTCTTCAACCGTGTCCTGGGAGCCTTAGTGTCCGTCCTTCACCAAGACTGCATCAGAGTTACTCCATACATGGACGACCTGCTTCTGAAAGCCCCTTCTGCGGAACTACTTCATCAGCAGGTTCAGCAATGCATTCATGCTCTTATCCATCACGGGTGGATCTCATCAACTTGAACAAATCAGATCTGGTTCCATCCCAGCCTGCTTCGGACGATATTTCATGCCCTTCGTCATTGGACATCTCAGCTGGAAGACTGTCCAGTCCGGGTAGAGTCAGACAACGCCACGGCCGTGGCTTACATCAACAAGCAGGGCAGAACAAGAAGTCTCACCTCTTGGTTAGAGGTCAAGGCTATTTTGTCCTGGGCAGATGATCACGTTCCTGCCATATCCGCAGTGCACATTCCTGGTGTAGACAACGTTATGGCGGATTTTCTCAGTCGATACACAGGGGAGAGTGCACCCAGAGGTGTTCGCCCTCATTGTTCAGAAATGGGGTCTTCCTTACATCGACCTGATGGCAACAAGACACAACAGGAAGTTTCTGAGGTTCTGCTCTCGATGGAGGGACCCTCTAGCTGTGGCAGTGGATGCAATGTCCATTCCTTTGTTATTCCTTCTGGCCTACATTTTTCCTCCTGTCCCAATGTTGCACAGGGTGTTACGGAAATTACGACTGCAGTGTTGTCCAGTCATTCTGATTGCTCCGTTCTGGCCTCGGCTTGGTTTCCGGAGCTTCTGGATCTGTCAGTGGCGGAGCCATTCCAGCTCCCTTGCCATCCGGATCTTCTTCTACAGGGTTGCCTGTGGAAGGAGGATGTTCATAGTCTAGCTTTGACGGCTTGGAAATTGAATCCTCAATACTGAAGAAGGGTTTTTCTTCTAGTGTGGGGGCTACTATGCTTAGTGCCCACAAACCGGTTTCTACTAAGGCCTACCATCGTGTTTGTTCGACCTTCCTATCTTGGTGTGCTGATAGGGACCTATCTCAGGATTTTTATCTGCCTACGTTCCTGGCCGCATTGCAGGATTGTGTGGATAAGGGCCTCAGCTTGAGTTCTGCTCTCTGTTTTCTTTCAGAGGTGCATTGCTATTCTTCCTGATGTCAAGGTTTTCTTCCAGGGTGTTGCTCATACTCGTCCTGTCTTTAAGACTTCCGCTTCTCAGTGGGGTCTTAATTTGGTCTTGGGCGTCCTTCAGCGCCCTCCCTTTGAGTCCTTGGCTACTATTCCTTTACTCCTGCTGACCTGGAAAATGGCCTTTCTCCTGGCGATAGTGTCTGTTTGCCGTGTTGCGGAGTTACATGCTATTTCCTGTAAACCATCCTATTTGGTGTTTCACAAGGACAAGGCGGTGCTTCGCACTTCTCAGGAGTTTCTCCCGAAGGTGGTTTTGGAATTCCACATCAATCAGGAGATTGTGGTGCCCTCTTTCTGCCCTGAGCCCACTTCTGACATGGAGAGGGATCTCCACTTGTTAGAGATGGTGCATTGTCTCAAATGTGTATCACACTGAGTCTATCAGGCATTCTGACGCTCTGTTCGTCATTCCTGAGGGTCCCAGGGGCAGGAAGACTGGCCTCCAAAGTGACTTGTGTCCTGGATCAAGTCCACCATTCTTAAGGCTTACCAGCTGAGGAAGAAGCCTGTCCCCTTTCGGGTCACAGCTCATTCTACAAGGTCTATTGAGGCCTCTTGGGCATACAAGAATCCGGCCTCTGCAGATCAGTTGTGCAAGGCGGCCACTTGGTCGCCAGTGCACACTTTTTCGAAGCACTACCGTGTTGATGTGCTGGCATCTTGTGACACCAGCTTTGGGAGGAAAATCCTGGAGGCTTCATTGTTTTGTTGGGCTGTCGCTGATCTGATGGCTCATATCTATCTGCTCTGGTGACTTTGGGGGCCTTGCACCTGGTCCTTGCCTTACTTTCCGCCTCTCGGAAAGTCAATGGTTGGACATCCCAGAGTTACCAGTAACCTGTATTGGAAGACCGAGAAAAGAGGATTTTAGTCTTACCTGTTAAATCCTTTCTCTTAGTCCATACTGGTTACTGGTCTCCCACCCTGTCAAGGGACCATGCTTGGCTGTCCTGTGGCAGACCGTGGGGGTCCTTCGGAGTCATGCTCACAGGAGTCATAGTAAATAAGGCTGAAAAAAGACATGCGTCCATCAAGTCCAGCCCATGCCAAAAACACCCCCGTTGATCCAGAGGAAGGCAAAAAAAAGCCCCCTGGAGCCATTTCCAAGTGTGTGTGGGGGGGAATTATTCCTTCCTGACTCCAATTGGTAGTCAAATGGTTACCCGGATCAATATCCTATTTGCTTTGAAGCCATCTGTCATAATTTTCAATATTGTTCTGTGCTAGATAGGCATCCATTGCTTTTTTGAATGCAGTTGCATTATCTGCAAGCACAACATCCCGAGGCAAAGAATTCCATAGCCTTACCGCCCTTACTGTAAAGAATCCCTGTCTTTGTTTTAGTCGAAAGCTCCTTTCCACCAGTCTTAATGGATGACCTCTTGTTCTTAGCTCAGCTCTTTGCATAAATAATTAATTGGAGAATTCTTGGTATTGACCTTGAATGTATTTGTAAATGGTAATATCACCCCTTAGACGTCTCTTCTCTAATGTAAACAAACCCAGTTTGGCTAGTCTCTCTTTGTAACTCAGATCCTCCAATCCCTTTATCAGTTTTGTTGCACGTCTCTGCACCTTTTCCAGTTCAGTAATGTCTTTTTTTTTTAGAACAGGCGCCCAAAATTGTACTCCATATTCTAGATGAGGCCTAACCAAGAATTTATACAGAGGTAGGATAATATTAGCATCCCTTGCTTCTACACCTCTTTTTATGCAGGCTAGTACTCTGTTTGCTCTTGCAGCAGCTGAGTGACTCTGCACACTGCTGTGAAGTCTATCATCTATCAGTACTCATAAATCTTTCTCTGATGAGGATTTCCCAAGTTGTTTCCCATTTAGAATATATGTAGCAAGTTTGTTTCTACAACCCAAATGCATAACCTTACATTTATGTACATTAAATGACATCTGTCACTTTTCTGCCCATTCACTTAGTTTATCTAAATCCTTCTGTAGGGAAAAAATATCCAGCTCTGTATGTATTTCCTTGCATAGCTTAGTGTCATCAGCAAAGATTGAGATTCTACTTTCAATTCCCACTTCTAGATTATTAATTATCAAATTAAAAAGCATTGGTCCCAGGACTGAACCCTGCGGTTCCCCACTTACAACCTTAGACCAATTTGAAAAAAGTTCCATTCATAACAACTCTGCCAACTCTTCTTTCCCTTCCACTGTCTAGTCAAGTTAGTGTCTCAAATCTTTCTGGAGCTGGTTGGCTAGCTGCAGCCATGGAGGGAAGGTAGGCTCCACCCCTGCATACAATTCTAGAATTGTTCCTGCCTACAATTAAAGGGGCTGATCGCCTACCCAGAGTTACCAGTAACCTATATGGACTAAGAGAAAAGGTTTTTACATTTAAGACTAAAATCCTATCTTCTCCTGCACTGCTTTTGCAGCTTTGTGTCTCCCCAACAGTGTGTGGCTTCTTTTCTCTTGTCCTTGTGCATCCGTCTCATTTGCCCCTTAACAACTGTGCTCACCTTTTATGCAGCAGTCCTCCTTCTCTTAGTAGTTCTCTTTTAAAGGGATTGTAACACACAGTACAGTGGCACTGTTGCTACATCATTCTATGAAGATTTATGGTCAACTGAGAAGAGCTGTCCATAGGGATGGTGTAGCAACAGCATCACCGTACAATTTCAAGACATCGATATATTGTATCTTAAAAAAAATAAAATAAAAAAAAAAAAAATTCAAGTTTGAGCTGCAGTAACTTTTGAATAAAACCCCTTTCAGCAGTGGGGACTACTCTTGTTTTACTCATGAGGATAAAGCCTACAATATATTGTTTTTTTAGATATTCAATGTTACTATCCTTTTAAGCTATGGGATTCTAGCTTTGCCACTTATAGTGGTTGTTTTTGCCATCTCTCTGCGGCTCATGTTCGCTGTGTTCACTTCTCAAAGTACTTCTTTATGTTTGTCCTTCCTCTATGGCTTTTTCTAGTATATCTCCTTCTTCAGCTGTTCTTTTGTCTTAAGTCCTATGTGGAATACAGGAAACATGAGGCAAAGTCCCCCTCCTCCAGGAGGGCAGGGAATGCTCAGTTTTAAGTGTTTCAGGAGGCTTGGCAAGGGCAAAGCTCTGAGTAGCTTCCTTTTTTTTATTTTCTGCTGTTAGGCTAATGACCTGTACTGTATTCCTGGCCGCCTTTGGAAGGATTGACCATTGTACAGGCTTCCAGGACCTGGGCCTGTGAAGAATTGCTTTCTTTTTCAGTTTTTCCTTCATAGCTTTCTCTGAAGCTTATTCACTTACTTGTACAGTATCCTGAAGAATGAAGCAGACTGTATTAACCCTTTCCATGAGTGCACAGGTCCTGTGTTTCCCTGTTTCTCTGTCGGGCAGCTATTTGCTTTGTGGTTTACGTGCCTGACTTGCACTCTTTTATATGAGCTTGTTGCATCTGCATATGAATGTCATATCCTTGGATGCACTGGGGTTTTTTTAATGCCTTCACTACCAGTCTGTGAGTATTCTTTGCCTTTTTTGCTTGCATGAAACTTTTCCTCTCATTTGGGATCAGTCCTTTCACTGCACTGGTGTTTCGCCACTACATTTTTTCTTTAACAACTTTTGCTAAATTTTATTCTTTTCCTGTACAATTGAATTTTTTGGATTGTGGTGCCCTTAACCCCTTAAGGACCCTTGACGGTCCTGGTACGTCATGCCTGGATTAGCTTTAAGGACCAATGACGTACCAGGACCGTCATGGCTTAAATGATAGCAGCGTGCCTCCGTGCACGCTGCTATCATTAATTCCAGGCTGAGACTGAGCCCTCCGAGAGTGGGGCGTTCAGTCTCAGCCCTTCTTGCTTGTGCCGGTTCATGTGGTCGCCATAGCAGCGATCACATGTACCGGCATAGTGAGAGACAGAGGCAGCACAGAAAGCATGCTGTCTCTGCGTGTCTCTTCTACCTCTGTCTCCCTTGCTATCAAAGTAAGGGAGACAGAAGTAGAGAGGAGGCACCTAGTGGCAAACAAAAATACAGCAGCTGGGGGTATTAACCCCTTCACTGCTGGTGCCAGAGGCTTGCTAAATGCAGGTCAATTTCTGACCTGCAATGATACTTGACTTGTGTGTGTGTCTTTTTTTTTTTGTTTGTTTTTTGGGTTTTTTTTTAACTTTTTTTTTATTTTATTTTTATTTTAATAAAGTAAATGGTGGGTTATCCATATAAGTAGGGTATCAAATGAAAGCCCTATATGTGCTTAAAAACAGTATATAATTTATGGGGGTGGGATAAAAGACTTAGAGGGAAAACACTGTTGAACAAAGACATAGTCAAAAAGGTCAGAATTGCTCCGGTCCTTAAGGGAAAACGACCTCAGATTTTCCCGGTCCTTAAGGGGTTAAGAACAGGCACACGTGGTAGCCATATTGGATAGCACATGTAATTCTTCTTTGAGAATTTTCTAGTCTGTGTTTTGGAGGCTGCTAGGGACAAGGTGTTGCTTCATTTTTTTGCATCCTGGTCAGACTTCAATGGAACCCCCCCCCCATATTGAGGGCACGGCTCTATTTTTAAACGTCATGAACTACATTTCCCAGCAGCCCATGCTTCCTGATCTTTTTGGCAAAGTTAGAGATGGTGCTGAACTGACCCTCTTCCTTTTTGTATTCTGCACATTACACAGAGGCTGGTCCCTCCCTGCTGCTTGCCACATTAAAGGGAATGTATCACCTTATAAAAAATTTCACCATAGGTTTTGTTACCAAAGAATTATTAGGAAAGCAGTTTTTTGGTTTTTTTTTTTGTTTGTTTTGTTATTTCTTAATGTAAGTACTTTTGCAGATATTCTATTTTCTCTGTCGTCCAATACAGCTTACTGCTAACTTTGGGTATACAGTCAGCCCCTTTAAGTAGGCAGGAACAATTCTGAGAATTGACCGCTGGGTGGAGCCTACCTCCTCTCCTTAGCTTGCTGCTAGCCAATCCCCAACCTGTAAGATTTGCTCCTTGATCAAGACACAAGGCAAGAAAACAGTTCTGCTATAGTTTTAGCTTTTTTTTATTATTTTTCTGTTAGATATGGAATACCACCTTTAGACGGATTACCATCTCTGACAATTCCCATCACCCAGATGTGGATAGCTGTTTACCAGGTGCTTTTGTGGACCTAAGCCCTGGGGGGGAAATCCTGGCTGCAAGTTCTTTCCCCAGGAGTTGCCCACTGAGGCGGCTTCTTGATATATGGTAATCTGAAGACAGAAGATCTGTTGAAAAAGGTGAGCACCCTTTGAGTGCTGAGGTTCAAATGTCCCATGCTTCCTCTCCGCACAGGGGGTCTTATTTGGAGTTCCTATTACATACTCATGCGCTCATTGGGTTTATCTGTATGTCTGTGTGGTGTTTGGAGCAAGTTTCTGTGGTAACTTAACCCTTTTGCTGCTGGTTAGCTCCTTTTGGGGGGGTTTTGGGCACTTTCCCTACTGGGACCAGTGTTTATTGGGTCTACTGTTTACTTCTAGTGGGCTTTTGAGTGGTTTTACGTTTTGGTATTCACCTCGTTTACTTTAAAGGTGCGCATTTACCTCATGGACGCAATTTCTCCATTCACTTTTATGGGACTTTACAGTTTGGGACATATCTCTGCAACCGCTCCACGTAGCGGTTGGTTTGCCCTTGCTCTGTCATCCGGCCAATGTTCTGGTCATGTTGGGGAACTTAGGGGGCTTCGGGCACTGTTGGGGTACTCTGTTAGCGAAACTATGTTTCCCATGAGCGCTTGCTTCGCGTGCTCGTTTTGATTGGCTTCCATCACGACAGCCATTTTGTGTATTCACAGATCGAGCTTGGACTCTCCTTCTCTCCTCAGCAGTTTAACCCTTTGCCTACCAGATAAGTCTATTTTAGCGTTTCTGCAGTGGTTTTATTTATCATACACACTTCTTTGTGGGTGTTTCTTCTACTTTGATTGTTTGACTCTGTGAGAGTGTCTACTCTGTTAGACCTTGGGGCTAAACCTAAGACTAAGGACACTGGGGTGTCTGTGTCTCCTCATGTCACTCGGGGTTACCTAGAGAATTCTCAGGTCATGTTTGCCCAGCATACACTGATGCCCCTGAATCCCCTGCAGGGGTCTCCAGCCATGCACTAGAGCCAGTATGGATGCAAGAGTTTGTTACTACCAGGGACCTCCGGTCCACCTTACAACTCCTTCCATCCACTTTACAGGGGGTAATCCACTCGTGGCAGGCCCCTGACCCTATCAGATCTTCGCTGCCTAAACCGCCAGGTGTACCTGATGTGTGGGACTCCTCTGAGGAGGAATTATTGGTGGACTATGATGATGACTGTTCAGCTGTTCCTTCATCTCAGTTTTTTGAGCACCCCTTTGAGGCTGACCCCATTCCCTCAGCTGAGCGCCTGATCAGGGCTGTGCTAACCACCCTGAACACTCCCTTGGTACAGGGATACGTCTTCTGACCCCTCTGATGTATTTGAGGAGCCTGTTAGGCCCCATACTGGTTTTCCACCTAACCCTAAGCTTGACCTCTTGGTGTCTGAGGAGTGGAAGTTTCCAGACAGGAAGCCATCTGTGTCTAGGAAGTTCGCTAAGCTTTACCCATTCTCTGAAATTGCCCTCACGCAGTGGATGCCCCAGTTTCCAGGCTTTCTAACTCCACTGCTTTGCTGGTGGCTGACTCCTATGCTCTCAAAAACTGGAATGACAAGAAGCTTGAGACCTCTCTCAAGGCCATTTTTGTGACGGCTGGCTCTGCCCTCCGCCCTGCCTTTGCTGCAGCGTGGGTGATTAGGGCTGTGGGTGTTTGGACTGATCAGCTCAACTCAGCTGTCCGTCAGGGGGCCCCTACTGCTGACATGTTGCGGATTCTCACTATCATTGCTGAGGCTCAGCATTCTGTCTCTGCTGCCCAATTTGACACTGTGCATATTGTAGCCAGGGCATCTGCCGTGTCTGTGGTAGCCAGACGTGTTCTTTGGCTCAAGATCTGGTCTGCTGACACGGCCTCCTAGAAGGCTCTCCTGTATTCACCTTTTCAGGGCTCCTCCCTGTTTGGCCCTGAGCTCAAGTATCTCATCAGCAAGGCCACTAGAGGGAAGAGTACTCACCTGCCAGTGAGCCTGAGGAAGAAGGCGCCTGTCAAAAGGAATCGGCTTTCTCGTCCCTTTCAAGCAGACTCGAGCCAAGTGACCCGGACGGTCCCTTGGGTTCCACTCTCCTCCTCCAAGCCTAAACAGCAATGGAAATCCAAGTCCTCCGAAGCCCAAGGCTTCCAAACCTCCTTCTGCATGATTCGCCGAGCCCGGGTCCCAACCCACAGATAGGTGGCCGCTTACTCCACTACCTTTGTGGCAGACCCGTAAGTTTTACAGGTGGTGGCTACGGGGTACAGGATTCCCTTCATCTACCTTCCTCCTCCCAGGACATTCTCTTCTTGTTCACTTGGGAGCAGAAAAGCTCCGCCTTTTCGAAGAAGCTATTCAGGCCCTTCTGCACAAGGCGGTCCTGGAACCAGTTCCTCCTCAGGAGAGAGGCTTGGGATTCTACTACAACCTCTTTGTGGTTTCCAAGAAGGATGGTGGCTGTTGTCCCATTTTGGATCTGAAGATCTCAACTCCTTTGTGGTCCAATCCCAATACCTCCAGGAGTCTCTGCCCACAGTGATAGTGGCCATGTCCCCTGGGTAATTTCTGGCCTCTCTGGATCTTCGGGATGCCTGTCTGCACATCACCATTCATCCAGAGAGTCGGCAATATCTCCACTTTGCTTGCGACCGAGGGCATTTCCAGTTTTCTGCCCTCCCCTTTGGCCTGACCAGAACTCCTCAAGTCTTCGACAGAGTCCTGGGAGCACTGATCTCCGTCCTACATCGGAAATGCATCAGGGTGACTCTATATATGGACGACCTCCTTCTGAAGGCCTTTTCTCCAGAACTCCTTCATCAGCAGGTGCATTCATGCTCTCTCCCATCACAGGTGGATCATCAATTTGGATAAGTCAGACCTTGTTCCTTCCCAGAGGATAGTCTTTCTGGGCCTCCTCTTTCTCACAAAGAGAGTGATGGTATTTCTCACGGACGAAGTGGCTCATCAGATAGCACTGAATGTCCAGGCTATCCTGTCTCAGGATCCGGTTTCAGCCAAGAAGTTGTCATCCTTGGTGGGGAAGTTCATTTCCACCATAGAAGCAGTCCCGTTCGCCATGGCTCATATCAGGGAACCTCAGAGGTTTCTGATCCTGGCATGCAGGGTCAACCAGATCTCCTGGAAAGATCCCTATCTCTCCCTCTTCACGTGGAGCAGAGCCTCTTGTGGTGGCTCAACCTGACCAATCTCCTGAAAGGCAGACCCTTTCTGGTGCCCATCTGGACAACAGTCACGACGGATTCCAGCCTCTCCGGATGGAGAGCGGTACTGGGGCACTTGAGTGTTCAGAGCTGGTGGTCCCAGGAAGAGTCTCTCCTCCCCATCAATGTATTGGA
Source organism: Rhinophrynus dorsalis (assembly GCA_037306005.1). Taxonomy (NCBI): domain Eukaryota; kingdom Metazoa; phylum Chordata; class Amphibia; order Anura; family Rhinophrynidae; genus Rhinophrynus; species Rhinophrynus dorsalis. The sequence goes on from CM074719.1 coordinate 487,753,152, forward strand.
GCTCTGGGCGATATTTCATGCCCTACATCGCTGGACACGGCAGCTGGAGGATTGCCCGGTAAGGGTACAGTCAGACAATGCCACAGCGGTAGCCTACATCAACAAGCAAGGTGGCATAAGAAGCCTCGCAGCTTGGCTAGAGGTCAAGGCTATTTTATCCTGGGCAGAGGAGCATGTCCCTGCCAATTCCGCAGTTCATATTCCTGGCGTAGACAATGTTCTGGCAGACTTCCTCAGTCGGCACACGGTGGACAGCAGAGAATGGGAGCTTACATCCAGAGGTTTTCAACCTCATCATCCAGCAGTGGGGACTTCCATGCATCGACCTGATGTCAGCCAGGCACAATAGGAAGGTTCCAACATTCTGCTCTCGCTGGGCAGATCCCCTGACTCTGGCAGTGGATGTCTTGTTGATCCTGTGGACATTTCCCCTGGCGTACATCTTTCCTCCTATTCCCCTGTTGCACAGAGTGCCACGGAAGCTGAGACTGGAGAGCTGCCTAGTCATTCTGATTGCTCCATACTGGCCTCGGCAGGCTTGGTTTCAGGAGCTTCTGGACTTCTCACTGGCGGAACCTCTTTGAAGATGGCCTTTCTCCTGGCTATTGTTTCTGTTTGATGAGTTGTGGAGCTGCATGCCCTGTCTTGCAGACCACCTTTTTTGGTCTTTCACAAGAACAAGGTGGTGCTTCGCACCTCACAAGAGTTTCTCCCGAAGGTGGGTCTGAGTTCCACATTAATCAGGAGATTGTGGTTCCTTCCTTCTGTCCTAACCCTACTTCTGTTTGATGTTGTTCGTTGTCCTCAAGTTCTTTGTGCATCGCACTGAGTCCTTGAGGCAGTCTGACACTTTTCGTCATTCCTCAGGGTCCTAGGGCAGGGAAGCCTGCTTCCAAGGTAACCATTGCTTCTTGGATCAAGTCCACGATTCGTAAGGCTTACGAATTTCGGAAGAAGCCTGTTCCCTTCAGGGTGACGGCTCATTCTGCGATGTCTGTTGGGGCTTCTTGGGCCTAAAAGAACCAGGCCTGAGCTGATCAGTTGTGAATGGTGGCCACTTGGTCGTCTGTGCATACTTTTGCTAAACACTACCGTGTGAATGTGCTGGCATCAGCTGATGTCAGTTTTGGGAGGAAGATCCTGGAGGCAGCCTTGCCTGCCTAAGATCTCTTTAGTCTTCCTGTACTCTTTCACTTTTGAGCCATGTTGGCTCTAGTTCAGTGTGCTGTGTAACAGTTCCTGGGGTTTGTTTGACCCCTGTTCAGTGTCCGTTGATACTATGTGGTTATTGTTCAGCTATTCATGATCTGTAGGCTCATTGGTGCTCTGGTGACTTTGGGGGCCTGTGTCTGGTCCTTGCCTGCCTTCTCGGCCTGGGGAGCTTAATGGTTGGAAATTCCAAAGTTACCAGTAACCTGTATTGGACGACAGCGAAAAGAGGATTTTAGTCTTACCTGTTAAATCCTTTTCTCTTAGTCCATACAGGTTACTAGTCTCCAACCCTGTCAAGGGACCATGCTTGGCTCTCCTGTGACAGACCGTGGGGGTCCTTCGGGTTCATGCTCACAGGATAAGGAACCCTTTCAGGCTTATTCTTGCTCTTCTAGCCCTTCCTGTGATTGATTGGTCTTCAAGTCTGTTGCTGATGCCCTGCACAGTGACAGGCCATACCTCACGTGGGAAAATATCACTCATTTGCCTACTAAGTCAGACTTCAAGGTGTTGTATGATTACCATTTACAAATATATTTCAGGCCAATACAAAGAACTGTCTAGGTAAACAAATAAGAGGTCATTGTAACAAAAGCAGTCATGAAGAGGCCATAGCTGGAGGATGACCCTCAGGCATTTTCACATGGTCTGGAAGTTGAATGATTTTTCTGTGCATTGCACAGTAAAACAGAGGAGAGTAAAGGTGCCACTCCCAGTAAAGATTAAGCCTACTTTTCCCACTGCACTTAGGTAGCCAGTCCCTGTCTGTTCCTACTTTGGGTCATGGAGTTCCCTCTCTGGGTCCGCTACCTCAGGAGCAGCAGGCTCAGCACCATAGACAGAGCTGAACCTGGGGAACCAGTATTCCTTGATAGGAAAGGAGTAGTCTGAGGCAAAATGTATTCTGCACATGCACAGGGGGTACAGCATGGTCTCCAAGCCTATGGAGACTATTGTCACAAAGGCCTCCTGACAGGAGGTTATCAGGCCGATGGGATTACCTGGACAACACGTAGGGGATAGGGAAGCTAATCAGCCCTTTGAAAACTGGGTCTGTAGACAGGGGCCAAATTGGAGGACTTCAAAGCCCGCATCCTGCCCACAGTCATTAGATTGGCTTATTTGGATTTCCCGGGAGAAAGCTCTCTGGTTGCTCGGACCTCCAGAGTGGGGAGCAGGGGCAACTCAGCATAGTGTCCAGCTGTCTGTTCCTGAAGCCTGGGGCATAAGAAGGGGGGGGTTGTTACATAATGTTTGTTCCTCTTTTGTTGGCTTTCTCTCTAAATCAATTGGGCATAGTCTCTGGACATGCTCAGACACCAAGAAGCATTTTACAATAACTGTTCTATGAATTCAGCTGTTTTTCAGCCTGATTTCTTTCTCGTGTGTGCACTCACAATGGTTGCCTTAGTCCAACAAGAGGTGATCATAACAGACATCCATTGTCTAGAGAGAACATGCATGTGACTTAAAGAAAGGCAGTGATATTTCCACATTAGGGGCAGTAATATTGTGGAATTCTTTGCTTCAGGAAGCTTTTTACAGATACTGTAGATTCTTTAAAAATATATTGGCACTTATGGGTCTCTTTTTTTTTTTTTTTTTTTTTTTTTTTTTCTCTCTCCATGTTACAGTTGGTCTCTTCCTATTAAAAGCAGTATATAGATAGTTTTAACTATACTTGCTTGCTGAGGCTTTGATTCAGAAGGGACAAACTGTGGAATTTTATTGACTGATAGATTTGAATATGCCTCTTGTTAAGATTGAGAAAATTTATATAGTTTTCACTGTCGTCCAATACAGGTCACTGGTACCATGGGATGTGTAGTCCCCTTTAATAGGCAGGAACAATTATGCAAATAATTTGCAAGGGGCGGAGCCTCCCCTCTTACTTAAGCCACCTGCTGGCCAGAGCCACCCATATTGATTTGTTCCTGGTGTGCTTGCACACCAGGCAGAGAACAGCTATGCTTCTTAGAGTTTTATTATTTTATTCAAATATGGAATACCACCATTAGGAGGGTGACCATGGCTGTGAATGCCCTCACCCGAAGTGGCTAGTGCAGCTTCCAGGGATTTCTGTGGACCTATACCTGAAGAGGGGACAGCTTGTGTTAAGCAGTTCCCCTGTTGAGGAAATTGCCTCTGGTTCTTTCCCTCCCTATCATGGTCACCTGAAGACAGAAGTCTGCGAGAAAGGTGAGTCACCCATTGAGTGCTGAAGGTCCACTTGTCCCCACAGTGTCCCTTTGATGGGCTTGTATTTGGGAGTCTTAATACACTCCAGCACTCATAGGGTGTTTTTATTGCATTATCTCTATTTATGCAATTTCTGTGTTATTCTCTGAGTTTTGGAGCATTGGGTATTCATTTATTTGTGTTTCTCATGTCTTTTATGCTTGTTTGGGCACTTTTTAAAGTTTTACTAAACTTTATTAAAAATGGTGTTCCGCGCCTTTAAGCGCGGCTTTTTCCCGCTTAGCAGCAGAGCTCCTTTACTCTCTATGGGAATTCACAGTTTGGGACATATCTCTGAAACCGCTTGTCACAGCAACTTCAGAGTGGGCTCATTTTACTGCTAGGCTCCTGCTCTATCATCCGGTTGGTGTTTTATTACGGTAGGGGGTTCAGGGGGGCTTCGGGCACTGTTTGGGGTACTTGCATAGGGAAAACTACATTTCCCATGAGCGCTAGCGCGCGCTTGTTTCTGATTGGCTGTCATGACGGCCGCCATTTTGTGGTACTTTTCCAAGGCGAGTACACTACGCAGGGACCGAGCCTTCTCTCTCCTCACCAGATTAACCCTTCGCTGGCCAGATAAGTCCGTTTTTAGACCTTTTCTGGGGTGAAACTTTAATCTTTAACACTTTTCTGGGTGATAGTGTTGGTGGTGGGGTATATTGACGCTGTGAGCATGTCTACTTCACTGGAGCTAGGGGCTAGACCCAAGACTAAGGAGGCTGGGGGGTCTTCTACCCCCATGGCGTTTTGCTCCTCTTGCCACATTGGGCTGGATTGCGATAATGTGGGGGATCTATGCCCTAATTGTACTGATAAAGATAGCAACCCTGGGCTTCCCAGCCACGCTATTGAGCCATCTTGGGTGAGGGAGTTTAAAGCTGCCACTAGGGATCTCAGATCCACGCTTCAACTCTTTCCCTCTCAGGTACAGGGGGCTCTCCAGGTCTGGCAGACCCCCTCTACTATCAGGACCTCCCTGCCTAAGCCACAGGGAGCTCCTGATATCACTGATTCTTCTGAAGAAGAACTTTTACAGGATTCTGATGCTGAGGAACGTACTGTTATTGAATCTAACAGGTCCATTGGGGACCCCTATGAGTGTGACCCTGAAGTTTCGGCTGAGGGTCTGATCAGAGCGGTTCTGAACACGCTCAACCTTCCTCTGACTCAGGAATCCACTTATGATCCTACTGATGTTTTTCAGAAAAAGCCATCTAAGCCTGTTGTTTGTTTTCCAACTAACCCTACTCTTGCCCGTCTGGTCTCTGAGGCATGGAAGAATCCTGATAGATCTTCCTCTGTCTCCAAAAAGTTTGCCAAACTTTACCCTTTTCCTGAGGCGGAGCTGGCAAAATGGGTTCATCCTCCCAAAGTGGATGCTCCTGTGTCTAGACTATCCAAATCTACTGCTTTGGCTGTCTCAGATGCCTCTGCCTTGCAGGACTGGACGGATAAGAAACTAGAGCTCTCTCTTAAGTCTATTTTTGCCTCCATTGGCACAGCCATGCGCCCCACTTTTGCTGTGGCATGGGTTAATAGAGCTATTGCGGCCTGGACTGAACGACTGACTGAAGCGGTTCGCCAGGATGCGCCTGTATCTGAACAGTTGCAGCTTCTTGCTAATATCACTGAAGCTCAGAACTATGTTGCTGATGCTGCTTTTGATGCTGTGCGCATGATGGCGAGGGCCTCCACTTCTTCTGTGGTGGCTAGACGCGCTCTTTGGCTGAAAATTTGGTCTGCTGATACAGCCTCTAAGAAAGCCTTGCTTTCCTTGCCCTTTCAGGGGAATTTGCTCTTTGGCTCTGAGCTCAAAGAAATGATCAGTGAGGCTACTGGCGGTAAAAGTACTCTTCTACCCTCAGTCTTTAAGAAAAAGTTTCCAGCCAAACGCAATCGGTCCTTTCGTTCCTTTCAGACTGAGACACGCTCCTCGGCCCAAACGGGTCCTCCCACTACGCGCTCCTCCTCCAAGCCCAAACAGTCCTGGAGGCCCAAAGTTGCCTCCAAGGCCAAGACCTCCAAGACTGCTTCGGCATGACTCGCCGAACCCGGGTCCGCATCCGGCTGTAGGCGGTCGTCTCCGCATCTTTCGCCGGACTTGGGAGGAGTCAGTGGCGGACCCATGGGTTCTTCAGGTGGTGTCAGAGGGATACAGGATCCCTTTCTCTTCCCTTCCTCCTTTTCGGTTCCATTTTACTCGTCCTTCTCAGGAACCCTCAAAAAGGCGTCTGTTCGACGACGCTATTCAGGATCTCTTGGACAAAGAGGTCCTGGAGGCGGTTCCGCAGGGGGACACAGGTTCAGGATTTTATTCCAACCTGTTTGTGGTAGCCAAAAAGGACGGAGGAGCCCGTCCCATCTTGGATCTCAAAGATCTCAATGCCTATGTGGTGACTTCCCACTTCCGCCAGGAGTCCCTGCGCTCTGTGATTGCTGCAATGTCTCCAGGGGAGTTTCTTGCCTCTCTGGATCTTCAGGATGCTTATCTTCACATCCCTATTCATCCAGAGAGCAGGAAGTATCTCAGGATTGCCTGCCACAGGGGACACTTTCAATTTACAGCGCTCCCCTTTGGACTGACTACAGCTCCTCAAGTCTTCCAGCGGGTGCTGGGCTCCTTGATAGCGGTGCTCCATCAGGATGGGATCAGAGTGACGCCCTACATGGACGATCTCCTACTGAAGGCCTCCTCAGCGGAGCTTCTCCACCAGCAGTTGCAGAGGTGCATGCACACCCTGAACCGTCACGGCTGGATCCTGAATCTGGACAAGTCGGACTTGATTCCTTCTCAGAGGCTTCTGTTCCTGGGTCTCCTGTTCGACACTCGCCAATGCATGGTGTTTCTTCCAGAGGACGTGGCTCACCAGATAGCCGTCAGAGTGGCTGGGATTCTGGACATGGACGAAATTCCAGTTCCGAAGTTGTCGTCCTTAGTGGGGAAGTTCATTTCCACGATCGAAGCAGTACCATTTGCCATGGCCCACTCCAGGGATCTTCAGAGATTTGTGATCCAGACGTGCAGGAACCATCCAGATCATCAACATCTGTCTGTTTCTCTTCCTCCTCATGTCGAGTCGAGTCTGCACTGGTGGTTAGATCTCTCTCATCTCTTGAAAGGGAAATCCTTTCTAGTTCCTCATTGGACCACAGTCACAACGGATGCCAGCCTTCGGGGCTGGGGTGCAGTCTGGGGTCGCTTCAGTGCTCAGGGGAAATGGGGTCTGGAGGAATCCATGCTCTCCATCAATGTTCTGGAACTTCGAGCTGTCCGGCTGGCTCTGAGGTACTGGGAGTCTCCATTGACCGGTCTTCCAGTCAGAGTAGAGTCCGACAACGCCACGGCGGTGGCTTACATCAACAGGCAAGGCGGCACAAGAAGCGGTTCCGCCTGGTGGGAGGTCAAGGATATTTTGTCTTGGGCAGAAGATCACGTGCCTGTCATCTCTGCAGTTCATATTCCAGGCGTGGACAACGTCATGGCAGACTTCCTCAGTCGTCACACCGTCGACAGCGGAGAATGGGCTCTTCACCCAGAGGTGTTTCACATGCTCACTCAACGGTGGGGGATGCCAGTGGTGGATCTGATGGCTACCAGACACAACAGGAAGGTTCCGGTGTTTTGCTCCCGACTGAGGGACTCCCTTGCTCTAGCAGTGGATGCCTTGTCGATCCCTTGGGATTTCTCCCTGGCTTACATCTTCCCCCCTCTTCCTCTATTGATCAGAGTTATTCAGAAGTTGAAGAGAGAACGTTGTCCTGTCATCCTGATTGCTCCAAACTGGCCTCGCCAGTCCTGGTTTCCGGAATTGATGGCCATGTCAGTGAAGGATCCAATCCCACTTCCAGCCCGTCCGGACCTGCTTCTTCAGGGGTATCTGTGGAAAGAGGATGTTCACTCTCTCCGTTTGATGGCATGGCGGTTGAATCCTCGATTCTAGCTAAGAAAGGCTTTTCTCCTTCTGTGGTGTCGACGATGCTCAGTGCTCGTAAGCCTGTGTCTTCCAAGATCTATCATCGCATTTGGTCAACTTTCGTGACATGGTGCTCTGACACGAAGTTGTCTCTTGACTTCCATCTTCCCACTGTCCTGGCCTTCTTACAGGACGGTGTGGACAAGGGGCTCAGTCTGAGTTCCCTCAAAGTTCAGACCTCTGCCTTGTCTGTGTTTTTCCAGGAACGGATTGCCATCCTTCCTGATGTGAAAGTCTTCTTCCAAGGTGTGACTCATGTTCGACCTGCCTTCAAGAGTCCTGCTCCCCTGTGGGATCTCAATTTGGTGCTGGGAGTTCTTCAGCGACCACCGTTTGAATCCTTGGCTTCCATTCCATTACGTCTTGTGACTTGGAAGATGGCCTTCCTTTTGGCTATTGTGTCAGTACGCCGGGTGGCAGAGTTACAGGCTTTGTCTTGTAAACCTCCTTATCTGGTGTTCCATAAGGATAAGGCTGTGCTTCGCACTACCAAGGAATTCTTACCCAAGGTTGTGTCTGAGTTTCACATCAATCAGGAGATTGTGGTTCCCTCTTTCTGCCCTAATCCTTCATCTGACAAGGAAAGAGATCTCCATTTGTTGGATGTGGTGCGTTGCCTCAAGTTTTATGTTCACCGCACCGAATCTATCAGGAAGTCTGACGCTCTATTCGTCATTCCTGAGGGGCCTAGGGCAGGAAGACCGGCTTCCAAAGTTACCATTGCCTCTTGGATTAAGGCTACCGTCCGTGAAGCCTATAAGTTGAGGAATAAGCATGTTCCCTTCAGGGTGACTGCCCATTCCACCAGATCTATTGGGGCCTCCTGGGCCTACAAGAATCAAGCTTCTGCTGATCAACTGTGCAGAGCGGCCACTTGGTCCTCTGTGCACACTTTTTCAAAGCACTACCGAGTTGATGTACTGGCATCGGCTGATGCCAGTTTTGGAAGGAAGGTCCTGGAGGCAGTCTTGCCTGTGTAGGTCTTCCGCTCTGTGATCCTTAGTGCTTCCTTACTGTTGAGCCCGGTTGGCTCTAGTTACGTGTGCTGTGTTAAGTTCAGGGATTGTTCCCTTGGTTGGTGTCCGTTGACACTTACAGTTTGGGCTATGTTATCAACTGGTTAACAGTTCTAGTGACTTGGGCCTTGCGCCTGGTCCTTGCCTTACTTCCCGCCTCTGGATCAGCTCAATGTTTGTACATCCCATGGTACCAGTGACCTGTATTGGACGACAGTGAAAATAGGATTTTAGTCTTACCTGTTAAATCCTTTTCACTTAGTCCATACAGGTCACTGGTCTCCCACCCTGTCAAGGGACCAGTCTTGGCTCTCCTGTGGCATTCGGTGGGAGACCGTTCGGGCATGCTCACAGGAGTCTTTCTTTTTGCTTACCTGGGGTCAGTTTAGGGTCTCAAATCAATATGGGTGGCTCTGGCCAGCAGGTGGCTTAAGTAAGAGGGGAGGCTCCGCCCCTTGCAAATTATTTGCATAATTGTTCCTGCCTATTAAAGGGGACTACACATCCCATGGTACCAGTGACCTGTATGGACTAAGTGAAAAGGATTTAACAGGTAAGACTAAAATCCTATTTTTTTGCCAGTTATTATTTGAATAATTTGAACTAATTATTCAAATCTTTTCAGTCTATATAACATCATCAGATGAATTAACAGGCTTGTTTTTTTTTCTTTATTGTAGCATATCGTGAAATGTCATGGCAGTACACTTCTACCTCAGCTGTTGGGGATGTATCGTTTGAGTGTGGACAATGAAGACTCCTATATATTGGTAATGAGGAATATGTTCAGTCACAGGCTAACTGTTCACAGGAAATATGATCTAAAGGTGACTATTCTCAAATATTCTGACTTTTAATTGTAATTTACTTGTAAGACCACAAATATAAAAAAAACAAAAAAAAGAGAGAAAAAAAACAAACTTGCAAAGCAAAATGATCAGTTTGGATCCTGTTCATTGGCGATTAATACCACGCAAACTGACTTTTCTAGATTCCTATAATCATTTTCATCATTAGGGATGATAGAAATTGTCCATCATTAGCTGAAGGGTCTCACATTGCCCACCCCGGTTATATTCAGTAGCAGTTTTTCTTTCCCTACCAGCAGGGTTGTAGGTTTATGTTCTACTCTGGCCCTGAGAATCTGTGCCGCCTTTATTATCTGTATAGATATTTTCACATTATATTTGTTTAGTACTAGAACATTGTGGCGTCAGGCACACATTCTGTTGAATCCTGGTGTGAGTCCTACTTCTTTAACCCTTAGGATCTATTCACATCATGATTCTGAGTGAAGCACAATGGCGGCTTTAGTGTTTTTAAATGGTAGTGATGTCCAGAGAGAATTCAGTAGAAAATTTGTGTTTGCATGTTGTGTTTGCATGTTGTGTTTGCATGTTGTGTTTGCATGTTGTGTTTGCATGTTGTGTTTGCATGTTGTGTTTGCATGTTGTGTTTGCATAAGGGTTCATGTGTGCAAGTATATCGGACATTGTTTTAGATGGAGATTGTATGTATATATAATAAACAGATAGAAGTGGCCGCACTCCAGACATAAAAGTCCTTTGCCAGGGTGCAAGTAACAGACAATAATATATCCCAAATTAAACAGCACACATTGGACTTGTGAAAAAAATGGCAAATTCAGAGCAAAAAATGTTGTGTTTATTGTGAAGTCAACGTTTCAGTGCTCATCGGGACCTTTATCAAGACCATGTCTTGATAATGGTGCAGGTGAGAACTGAAACGTGACCACATTAAACACTTTTTTTTTTCTTTAATTTGATCCTGTTTCATTAGTTACCCCTAAATTCCATGCAGAGATGCTGGCTATTGATATCCAAAAAATGCCCCCCCCCCCCCCCCCCCCATGATTTTTATTTAATTATTTAGAAAATGTTTTACGAGGAGAAATACACTGAGATGTCTCTTGTTTTAAAGTAAAGTATGTCCTGGAGAGCTTTTATAGTAAGACATTACTTTTCTCTGTCGTCCAGTACAGGATATTGGTAACTTTGGGTAGGTGATCCACCCTTTTAAATAGGCAGGGGGTGGAGCCTACCTTCCCTTCTTGGCTGCAGCTAGCCAGTCAGCTCCAGTAATACGTGTTCCTTGGATGAAAATACAGGCAAGAGAACAGTTCTGCTATAGTTTTAGCAAATTTTTAATTTTTCTGTTGGAAATGGAATACCACCATTAGGTGGATTACCATAACTGACAATGCCCTTAGATGTGGCTAGCTCAGTATCTTGGTGCTTTTTGTGAACCTTAAGTCCTGGGGGGGAAATCTTGGGTTCAATTTCTTTCCCCAAGAGTTGCCCGCTGAGGATTCTTTTTAATACATGGTAACCTGAAGAAAGAAGATCTGCAGGAAAGGTGAGCACAACACTTTGAGTGCTGCAGGTCCACATGTCCCACAGTGCCCCTCCGCATCTGGATCTTCAGGACGCATAACTACACATCGCCATTCATCCAGGGAGCAGGCAGTATCTCAGATTTGCCTGTGACCAAGGGCACTTTCAGTTTTCAGCTCTTCCCTTTGGTTTGACTACAGCTCCTCAAGTCTTCAGTCGTGTCCTGGGAGCCTTAGTATCCGTCCTCCATTGAGATGGCATCAGAGTCACTCTATACATGGACAACCTGCTTCTGAAAGCCCCTTCTGCGGAACTTAATCAGCGGGTTCAGGACTGCATTCATGCACTCACCCATTACGGGTGGATCCTCAACATGGACAAGTCAGATCATGTCCCATCCCAGCGTCTGGTCTTCCTGGGCCTTCTCTTCGACACTCAGCAGAGCATTGTGTTTCTCACGGACAAGGTGGCTCACCAGATCGCCCACAGGGTTTCTGCTGTTCTGGCTCATGATTCAGTTCCAGCCAAAAAGCTGTCCTCTCTAGTGGGGAAGTTCATTTCCACCATTGAATCAGTCCCGTTTGCCATGGCTCACACCAGAGAACTCCAGAGGTTTGTGATGCAGAGATTAGCCGGACCTTCTGAAAATGTCACTGTCCCTCCCTCTTCATGTGGAACTGAGTTTGTCTTGGTGGCTAGACCTCTTCAATCTGCTGAAGGGCAAGTCCTTCCTGGTATCCTTCTGGACCACGGTGACGACAGATGCCAGCCTCTCCGGCTGGGGAGCGGTCCTGGGTACCAGAGTGCTCAAGGTCAGTGGTCTCTGGAGGAATCTGTCCTTCTCATCAACGTGTTGGAGCTTCGGGCGATATTTCATGCCCTTCGCCACTGGAGACTCCAGCTGGAGGACTGCCCAGTCCGAAAAAGCCACGGGAGTGGCCTACATCAAAAATCAGGGCGGAACAAGAAGTGTTGCCGCTTGGTTAGAGGTCAAGGTTATTTTGTCCTGACAGAAGATCATGTTCCTGCCATTAGAGCAGTGCACATTCCCGGCGTAGACAACTTCATGGCCGACGTCCTCAGTTGGCACACAGTGGACAGTGGAGAGTGGGAACTGCACCCGGAGGTGTTCACATTCATTGTTCAGAAGTGGGGTCTTCCTTGCATTGACCCGATGAAGACAAGACACAACCGGAAGGTTCCGATGTTCTTTTTTCTAGCGTTGGATGCCATGTCCATTCCTTGGTTATTTCCTCTGGCTTATATCTTTCCTCCCATCCCCATGTTGCACAGGGTGTTAAGGAAACTGAAACTGGAGTGCTGTCCAGTCATTCTTATTGCTCCGTACTGGCCTCGGCAGGCTTGGCTTCCGGAGCTTCTGTGTCACGGTTTACCAATAACGTTCAGGAGTCAGTATGGTATACTTAAATGCAAAATTTATTAATAGAAAAGTAGAGCACACTATATACATAAGTAGCAAGCAGAGGGTTACAAGCCAGCAAGCACTGCTATCAGGAACAGTAGGCTGCCAAGCTTGACCACACTGCTGGAGACTAGGCCTCAGCCACTGGTAGTCTCTGCAGGAACAGGAACACTGGATCTTGATCCGATGAAGCAAGAGTACTGACTCACGCCTGAAGTCAGTGGGGAGTGATATCTGACTCTCCTGCAGTCAGTATAAGGAAAGGGATACCTAACTCACGCCTGCAGTCAGCATCAGAGCTAGTCTTCCAGAGCCCCAGGTCCGCACTAGATTGGGTGTCTGCTAGGTATAAGGAACAAACGTAAGAATAGTCACAGAGCCACAAGTCAGCACCAGAGGGGCTAGCCAGACAAACCAGGTCATACACAGTTCAGGTAGTCAGCCAGAGCAACAGATCTGTGCCAGGGTGTGTCCACTATAGGGATAGACAAAAGAATAGTCAGACAGAGCCACAGGTCAGCACCAGGTTGGATGGAAGACTAGCCAGGTCATACACAGAGCCCAAGGTAATAGAACTGCTATGAACAACAACGCAAGGGCAACTGAGTCAGGACTCAGTTTGCCCTTTAAACCCCTCCACAGGAAGTAGGTAGGAGGAGCAGCTCAGAGGAAGGAAGTAGGTAGGATGGGACTACAGGAAGCATGGCACATAAAACACAGGCCTGCTGCATGCTTGAAGCCTCGCGCCTGCAGATGAAGCTGAAAACAAGGTGAGCTGTAACATTCTGGAACTGTCATGGTGGGGACATTCTGGCTCCCTTGCTGTCCGGATCTTCTTCAACAGGGTTACCTGTGGAAGGAGGATGTTCATCGTCTAGCTTTGACGGCTTGGAAATTGAATTCTCAATACTGAGGAAGAAAGGTGTTTTTTTTTTTTTTTTTTTTTTGTTCTGGTATGGTGGCAACTATGCTTAGTGGCTGCAAACCTGTTTCATCTAAGGCTTACCATCGAGTCTGGTCGACCTTTCTCTCCTGCGGTTCTGATAGGGACCTTTCTCAGGATTTTGATCTACCTACGGTCCTGGCTTTTTTGCAGGATGGTGTGGATAAGGGCCTCAGTTTGAGTTCCCTTAAGGTTCAGACTTTGCTCTCTCTGTTTTCCTTCAGAGGCACATTGCTATTCTTCCTGATGTCAAGGTTTTCTTCCAGGGCGTTGCTCACTGTCTTTAAGTCTCCCACTCCTCAGTGGGAACTTAACTTGGTTTTGGGCGTCCTTCAACACCCTCCCTTTGAGTCCTTGGCTACTATTCCTCTACGCCTGCTGATGTGGGAAATGGCCTTTCTCCTGGGGATCGTGTCTGTTCGCTGTGTAGCGGAGTTACGTGCTCTGTCTTGTAGACCACCCTTTTTGGTGTTTCACAGAGACAAGGCGGTGCTTCTCACTACTCAGGAGTTTCTCCCGAGGGTGATTTCTGAGTTCCACATTAATCAGGAGATTTTAGTGCCTTCTTTCTTCCCTGACCCTACCTCTGACAAGGAGAGGGATCTCCACAGAGTCCATTAGACAATCTGATGCGCTGTTCGTCATTCCTGAGGGTCCCAGGGCAGGAAGACCGGCATCCAAAGTGACTATTGCGTCTTAGATCAAGTCCACTATTCGTAAGGCTTACGAGCTAAGGAAGAAGCCTTTTCCCTTTTGGGTCACGGCTCATTCTACTAGATCTATTGGGGCGGCTTGGGCTTACAAGACTCAGGCCTCAGCTGATCAGTTGTGCAAGGCTGCCACTTGGTCGTCTGTGCACACCTTTTCGAAGCACTACCATGTTGATGTGCTGGCATCGGCTGATGCCAGGTTTGGGAGGAAGATCCTGGAGGAGGTCATGCCTGTCTAGGATCTTCTTCGGTTCTTTGGTGCTTCCTTCACTTTTGAGCCCTGTTGGCTCTAGTTCGGTGTGCTGTGTGACAGTTCCTGGGGTGTCGTTACCCCTGTCCAGTGTCCGTTGACACTTCTTTGGTTTTTGTTGGGCTTTCTCTGATCTGTTGGTTCGTATATGCTCTGGTGACTTTGGGGGCCTTGCTCCTGGTCCTTCCGCCTGGTCCTTTCCTTACTTTCCCGCCTCTGGAAAACTCAATGGCTGGATATCCCAAAGTTACCAATAACTTTTATTGTACCTCAGAGAAAAGAGGATTTTAGTCTTACCTGTTAAATTCTTTTCTCTTAGTCCATACAGGTTACTGGTCTTGGCTGTCCTGTGGCAGACCCTGGGGGTCCTTCACAGTCATGCTCACAGGAGTCTTCTTTTCCTTCTACTATCTAGTCAATAGTTAGTGTCTCAAATCTTACTGGAGCTGATTGGCTAGCTGCAGCCAAGGAGGGAAGGTAGGCTCCACCCACTGAATTCACTTCTAGAACTGTCCCTGCCTACTTAAAGGGGCGGATCACCAACCCAAAGTTATCAGTAAGCTGTATGGACTAAGAGAAAAGGATTTAAAGGGATAGTAATACCTAAAATGTAAAAAAAAAAAATATGTTGTAGGGTTTATCCCCCTGAGTAAAACAAGAGTACTCCCACTGCTGAAAGATGTTTCATTCAAAAGTTATTAATTTTCAAAGTTGAATTTTTTAGGTGCAATATCACAGTGGCCTGAAATTGTACAGTGGCGCTGTTGCTCTGGTCTCAGGACCATAAATCTCCATAGGATGATGTAGCAACAGCGCCACTGTAAAATTTCAGGCCACTGTGATATTGCACCTAAAAAATTCAACATTGAAAATTAATAACTTTTGAATGAAATATCTTTCAGCAATGGGAGTACTCTTGTTTTACTCAGGGGGATAAACCCTACAACATATTTTTTTTTTTACATTTTAGGTATTACTATGCCTTTAACAGATAAGAATAAAATCCTCTTATTTACACAACAGAAGCTTATTTCTTGTAGTGTGGGATACTCTGAGCTAACAATGGAGCAAAGGTTAGAGTTGGTATGGAAAGCTGGAGTGAACATATACTGCTCAGGGGATCTGGTAGCTTTCTAGATAATTGGTTATAAACTAGGAAGGATACATCCAATTTAGTTCTTTAAACTTGTCACAATAATAGGTAGTGTAATTTTACATTTAAGGACAACGTGACAATGAATGATACAGAGTGTATACAGAGTTTACCCAGATGGATTTGTGGCACAAAAGCATATACTATGTCCCCATAGTGTGACTGGCACTGAACAATAACGTTTCTTACAAGGAGGCTTAAACAGGATTTGTTTCTAAACAGAGAGCCTTTTTTAGGATAACGTCTGGATGTTAGTTTATCAATATGAAGACCAAAAGTGAGATTGGAATCAAGCCGTGTACCACGTGTGTAGGAGTTGACTGGGACACGTTATGATTTGACTTTATGATGGATAGATTGGTATTGCAGAGATTAAGTAGTTTGTACTTTGTACCAACTATGATTTTTACTGTTTTATCAGTATGCAGCCCTGTAAGGACTGGGAAAATCTGAGGTGGATTGCACTTTAGGACCGGAGCAATTCTGACCTTTTTGACTGTCTTTGTTCGACAGTGTTTCCGCCACACAAATATATAACATTTTTTCACACAAAATTAGGGCTTTCTTTTGATACCACACTTATATGGCTAACCCACCTTTTATTTAATTAAAATTAATGAAAAAAAAACAAACACCATTTTTATTTTTTCTCTTGCGATCATTTGGGCGCAGTGGGTTAAATTTTTATGTAGACTGCATGAAAGGTATGACAGGTCTTTCATACCATAAAAAAAAAAAAAAAAAGAGGGGGTTCAGTTTTAACAGGGTGATGTCCCTTTGGGGTGAAAATCCCCATGTCCCCCCCTCCCAGTCTCCCCTTTTTTGTCGAATAACATTGTGTATAAGTGTTTTACTTTTCTCGACCACAGTAAAATTGTCATTAATATTTGTTCAAACTTCAATAGTTATCTTTACAAATATGTTTAAATAAAATACATTGCTCTTGTTTGGATTTAACTGAAAATAAAAGTTGCTGTTGGCAGGTCATAAATGGACCTGCATTCATTCTACCCATGGATCCAGCACTGAAGGTGTTAACGAGATATTAATGTTTCACAATAAAAGCAGTTCCAATTAATCTTCATAGTATTTGGGCCATGGAGAGTGTTATTTCAATACTGTCAGAGTTGTAGTTCAAGAGTAATTGAATGATAAAGTTATCTCTCTGGTCAAGCAACCAGATTCCACATCTGATGGGGGGCAGCTTACACTAGGTAAAAGGGGTGGGCGGGGGATACTTTATCATTCAATTACTCTTGAACTGCAACTCTGACAGTATTGAAATAACTCTCCATGGACCAACTACCATGAAGATTAATTGGAGCTGCTGTTTTTTTTTTTTTTTTTTTTTAATGGTTTTAATATTACTATCTGTAACGGATGTTATCCGTTACTTAGGCTCTTGTCTGGACCACGAACAATTCACTCAGAGACTATGGCCTTGTGGCCTCATTTGAGCTCTGATAGGGGTTTCCCTGTCATTATGTTACAAGGTTTTTATGTCAAATGTTGTACGTTTTATATTGTCGAATGTCGAAGGTTTAATGTATTGTATGGTTTAATGTACGAGGGATACACGATCATCGAAGCCGGTGGTTCCCCGGGTCCTTTGTTCGAGGCATCAATGCCGTCTCGAGCGCGGGAAACCGGAGGCAGTGAGTCGACGCCGGATTGGCCGTCGTACGACTCACTGCGCACGCTGATTGGCCAGGGTTGAAGCCACATATTTAAACTAGTGTGTACGTGCTTCAACCCCTGGCCCAGTTCTCAGATGTGTATTCCCTCTAGTCAGTCCATTGTCTTTGTCCAGACGTTAATTAATCATGTTAAGTCTCACAGTGTCCACATTGTGTTCAGTAGCCCATCTCCCATTGGCTTGTTTCCTTGGGCTACCATTGGTCCCTCTGTTTCCCCTGCCATTGGTCCATTGTTCACTGTCACCATTGGTCTGTTGTGTATGCCCATTGTGTTGGATTGGTCCCTGGGCCAAGCCTGCATTAGAATGCCTGGCCCTTCCCCTTCCTATTGTGGTACCCTGTTGTAAACTGTATAAAAGTCGAATGTCTTGTTTAATAAAGTGTGTTACTGTTTGGAGTGAACCAGAGTCCTGGAGTCTGTTTGTTCCTGTGGTAAAAGTGGCCACTCTGCCGCCCATTCGAACCAGGTTCCTGTACGTTCGTCCGTCTGCTGCCAGGATCCCGCTACCGACCTTTGTATCCTGTCAGGCGGCGACGTGGACTCTGCCTCTTGGTTTTCCTGCTTAAGCTTCAGCCTTCGAGTCGAGCACCGGAGTGCTCGAACGGCTAGAACTACAGACTTGGTTCCTGCTACGCTTTTCCCTGATTCGGTCCTGTGTACGTGTTCGACGGCGTTCGAGTGCCGTGACCCCTCCGGTAGCCGCATCCCTTCGAGGCAGATTCGGTCTTCCCGAGGTTCGACGCCGCTTTGAGTCGACCTCCGGAACGCTGATTTGTTCGACCGGTGCACTCGACGGCGCCAGTCCGGCATCGAGAAGGAGAGACCCGGGAACAAAGACGGAAGGCGACCCGGTCCTCTCGCTTCCTTCCATTACATTGGTGGCATAGCGGTGGGATTTCTTCTTCTTTCATCGTGTGTACCAGTTGAGAGATGGCGGCCAAAGCGCTACTACCGGAGGCCATAGGAGTGTTCGAGATGCGGTACCGGGACATCGGAGATCGATGGGGAAATTTTGTGGGTGACCTCGCCGAAGAGTTTTACTGGGAGATCACCGCCTGCATCAAAGAAGAGCTGAGAGTCCAGGACGGGTACTGGGAATTAATCAAACACCTTCACGAGGAATATGCCGAGGTTATGGTTGTTTTTTTCCCATTTAAACTACGTCTGGATCTGCAACAACTTGTGTGGATGGCTATGATGGAGGATAATACTTCGGCCAGCAGTATTCCAGCCGCTACTGGGACGTTAGGGATAAGCGAAGGGCTATGTTTGGGAGCCACTTTCCTCCGCACCTGGAGGCGACCCTTGACCGGTTAGTCAAGGAGGAGTGGAATTTGGAGCGGATGTGTAAGGGCTGGATAGAGGAAGCCCAGGAGATTCCAAGAGAGGAAGATGAGGACTGGGGGGGTTACCCATCTGAAGAGGACTTAGATGGAGGTTTCCCTGTTCACTCCACACTGGTGAGGTGGGATGCGTGCCTCACCAGTGCCCCTTTTACCCCTGTTTCTATGGACTATGTTTTCCCTGAGCTGGGGGGTGGGAATTCGCTCCCCCCCCAGTGAAGAAGATGCCCTGGGAGCGGAGCCGTGCGTGCTCCCCAGGATTGAGTGATGCTGCCTGGAGGGATGGGACTGCGGTCTCCCTCCAGGGAAAAGAAAGGCCGGTGTATGATGGCCTGCAAGAGGAGGACTCCAGTGGGCTGGGAGAAAACAGTGCCGCTGGCCCTCCTAAAGACATGGACTGTAAACTGCTGGGTGGGAGCAAGCCCATCAGTCCCCCTGAGACCCCTGATGTACTGGGTGGGAGAGAACCCAGCAGCAGCCCCAAAATGTTGCCCCTGGTGGGGGTGGAAGATGGCCTGGGAGCGGAGCCGTGCGTGCTCCCCAGGAGTACAAGTAATGCCGCCTTGAGGGATGGGACTGCGGTCTCCCTCAAGGAAAAAGAAAGGCCTGTGTGTGATGGCCTGCCAGAGGAGGACCCCAGCACACTGGAAGGAAGCAGTGCTGCTGGACCTCCGGAGGATGTGTTATATGACCTGATGGGTAGGGAAGAGTGCCCCATCAGCCCCCCTGTAGACCCTGGCCTGGTGAGTAGGAGCGAGCTCACCAGGGCCCAGGATACCCCTGCTGTGGGGAAGGAGACGCAGGTCCCCACCAGCAGTCCTAATCTGTCCTCTGTTGGTGCCCTGGAGAAAGGGAAGATGGTGTTCTCCAGGTGCTTGAGTAAAATTGCTGGGAGGTTTGGGAGTGCCTCCCTGCTGAAGAAAGGAAGTGGCCCTGAGGAGGAGGCCCTGCACGCCAAGGAGATCAGCAGATTGCCTCTTTGCAGCACTGATTCCTTGGACACCCCCCTCTCTGTAAACCCTGACTTGGTGCATGGAAGCAAGCGCACCAGGTCATGTGAAGCCCTGGCTGGGATGAGTGGGACGGCCATCCTCATCCCCAGCCCAACACCTGTTCTGCCTTTCCCTGAGACCCCTGGCCTAGTGAATGGGGGCCCAGTCATGCTTAAGGAGCCTGTTTTTACCCCTACACTGGAGATCCCCACCTTGGTGAGTGGGACCGCGATCCTCACCAAGGATATTTGTGTTGCCATGTCCCCTGTTGACCCTAGCTTGGTGGGTGGGAATGTACTCCTCAGCAGGCCCATACCTGATTTGACTCAGGAGCGTGGGAACTGCATCCGCTCCTGTCCCTCTGGGGCCCTGGCCCAACTAAAAGGGGGAGATGTGTCGCTCTCCCCAAACTCTGCTGCCCAGAAGCCAGCGTCATCATTTCCTCAGGGAGATCCCCCTTATAGACTGGCCCTGGACCCTGAGCCACTGGCCCCAGACCCAGAAGGATTTGACTGTAGCACTGCCTGGAGAAGGGCCCAGGAGAGGCCCCCTAATCTGCTATTGGCCAGGGCAACCCAGTATCAGTTCCCCTGGCCCAGGACTAAGGACCAAGGAACTGGCATTCTCCTCACCGGCCCAGGAGCAGGGCCTTGTGCACCACTACCCGGCCCAGACAAAGGGCTCCTGTTTTCCCCTGGCCCAGGACAGAAAGACTATTTCAATCTCCGGCCCAGGACAAGGGGCCCCACAGTTAAGACTGGCCTAGGACCAAGGCCTCCGGACTAATGTACTGTCCAGACAAGTGCCTCACCATCTCTATGCCCTCCTACAGCTCCAAGCCAGCGTTTCCTGCTGTACCCGCTGGCTTGGTACTAAAAGGGGGAGAAATGTAACGGATGTTATCCGTTACTTAGGCTCTTGTCTGGACCACGAACAATTCACTCAGAGACTATGGCCTTGTGGCCTCATTTGAACTCTGATAGGGTTTCCCTATCATTATGTTACAAGGTTTTTATGTCAAATGTTGTACGTTTTATATTGTCGAATGTCGAAGGTTTAATGTATTGTATGGTTTAATGTACGAGGGATACATGATCATCGAAGCCGGTGGTTCCCCGGGTCCTTTGTTCGAGGCATCAATGCCGTCTCGAACGCGGGAAACCGGAGGCAGTGAGTCGACGCCGGATTGGCCGTCGTACGACTCACTGCGCACGCTGATTGGCCAGGGTTGAAGCCGCATATTTAAACTAGTGTGTACGTGCTTCAACCCCTGGCCCATTTATTTTTTTATAAGAAAGAGTAGGGTCTCTGTCAAGCTTCTTATAACAATTAGCATCCAATAGTTGGCTCAATGCTTCTTCTCTATAGTAAGAGTAGTCCAAACAACTATACCACCTCCCTTATCGGCCTGTCTGATTACAATCGATTTGTCAGTCGACAAAGAATTTATAGCATTCATTTCTCTCTCAGATAAGTTATAAAAACTAACTGGACTTTTCTGAATTCTAGTTCTAGTGTCATTTGCAATCAGGCCCATAAAGGTGTTAATGTAGTTGTTATTACACTTAGGATTGAAAGTACTGTGTTTCTTAAAAGGAGTAGCAGAACCACTATTATTGCTATTGTGAAAAAAATCTTTAGTTTTAATTGTCTATGAAGTTTGAAAAGGTCTATTTCCCAGGCAAAGGGATCCTGCTTAGATGTTGGGACATAACTCAACCCTTTACTTAATACTCCCATTTCTGTAGCAGTAAGGGTACGGTTAGATAAGTTAAAAATTGCTATTTCGCCCTTTGTCTGAGTACCATAGGAATGGGTGCAGTGTTTTCTGCCCCCTCTCCTGATTTTTCTTTTGTAGTTTTTGTTTTGCCCTTCCTCTGTTTTCTGTCTAAAAAATTTCCTTCAGATGCACTATCAGATTGTTCAGATCTAACTGACAATTCAGATTCACTTAAAGAGTTAACAGTACTCTTAAATCCTCTAATTCTAGTGTTTCTCCTAGGAAGACGGCGTTCAGAGAGACCAAGTAGCCAGGGGTATACCTTAAGCTCCTTATGATCACTCTGAACCGCTTTTAGTTTTTCTTTCTTGTTTAGTGCTAACAACTCCTTATATTTAGTCACAGCACCATCAAGGTTGCTAATTAAATCTGCAGTTTTATCCTTGTTAAATGTGTTCTTATGCTTTATTTGTAGAGAATTAATTTCAAACTTGATTTTATCAATCTCCTTCGCTGACTGATCAGTGACAGGCAACATCAAATCAAGTGAGCATTGAGTTAGGATATTACACCATTTAGTGCAAAAATCAGGGTTATCTCTACCAATTGTAGGTTGTTTTTAATCCAGAAGCCTCTTGGGATCAATTTCTCCTTCTAATAGTCAAAGTGACTCCATGTAAATAATAATCAACCTCTTTTTTTTGGCAATGTGGCAAACAATAGCTTACAGTGGTGTGGTTTTTCTATTATTTTTTGTTTGTTTCAAAGCCGAAACATGTTTTGGGGAATCTGTCTTTCATCCCATTTGTCTCAGACTTCTGTGGCATATTTGCAGTCAACAGTTGTAATAATCTGGGTGATAGAGGGATTCTAAAGGGGGTGGAAATCATGGTCCCCTAATTTTGAGCTATCCCTGATGACACCTGAGGGTATGGTTGTTAACATTAGGATTCTTTTCCGAGCCATCACCACACACATACACACCCTCTCTCCATCCTGATGACTGTTCACCTTCCTTTTTTACAATTAGTAAATACATAAATGAGTGAGCACACACAGTATATGACAATCTGAGTATGTTTGAAAGTGTTGATATTTTCTTTCATTTAAGCTGAAGTAAAAAGCCAAGAGATGTGAGAGGCTCTGAGGAAGAACAAAAGCAGTGTTGCCTGTTCTGCGGCTAGTTAACGCTCAGAGCATCACATTTTAGCTCTCTAGTGAAATTACAGAGAAGAAATTTCCATATACATATTGGCCAAATCACACCCAAGAAAGGAGGTTTAGTTCCAAAATTATGGGCAAGTCCCCTCTGCATGGGAAATACCAGCTAACCCCAGACTCACATTTTGGCCTTGTTTGGGCCTAGCCAGTGAGGTGCAGCTGGTTTCCCTGCTGAAAGCAAGGGATCCAATTTTGGATTACCTTTTACTCTTAGGGAGACTCCGTAAGAGTTTTTCAAACAAAAAGCCAAGAGATGTGAGAGGCTTTGAGAATGAACAAAACCAATGTTGCCTGTTCCTTGGTTAGTCACCGCACAGAGCATCACATTTTAGCGCTCTTGTATTTAAGCTAAAGTGATGCAATTCTGGAGCAACCCATCTGCAGCATATTGGGGGCAAATAAAACTTCCCACTGATTTAAGTGGCCGTTTTACACCCTTGAATGCTAGAGGGGTGTCAAGTACATTGCTTTGCAATGCTTTTTGACACCGTCTAGTATCAAAAGCCCCAAATACACTAAAGTGAATTTTCATTTTCCCTCTATGATGTAGTTGGTTTACTTTACAAATGCATACGGAATGCACGTTGGTGATGTAAGTTGAATAAATGTAAATCTTTTTTTGTTTTGAGATCTTGTTTAATAATGTTTGGTTTGTTTTTTTCCCCTCAATTTTCAGGGTTCTTTGGTATCCCGTGAAGCCAGTGATAAAGAAAAGGTATTATATACATATATGTAATTTATAGTGATTGTCCTTTAGACTGTTGTGCTGTCTAGTAGTAGTAATCTATGGCATTAGGCTCACACATCCTAAATTGAATTCTCTTGTGCTGATTTGCATAATTGTATTCCGTCGCATTTTGTCTGCTGCTGTTACTGATATATATTTGCCATGAAATGGAATTAAATCACACACACACGACCATTCAAGTGTTTCATGAGGTCGCCTGGCTAAAAAAAAGTGACGTGACAATCTCGCAGTGCATGACAGAGCGAGAATGTCACGTTGCATAGCCAATGGGCGTGTTAAGCACACGCAGGCAGCTGGAGCGCCTCAGTGTGCTGCAGATATTATGAGAAACGTATGGTATTCTAGAGAGACCATTAGAAGTACTGAGTCGTCTGAGATGGAGCCAAGTAGAGTAATGTGTTTAAGTTCAACGGAAACAGCACTTAGTACCAGCTTATTACATTCCACCATTACATGCTGCACGTACGTGGTGTGATGCTCAAGCTGGGACATAGTGTCTTACCAGGCTGCACATCTAAGATATGATGCGCAGACTGGATATTCATTTTTACCAGGCTGTACCGCTACAGCTTGTGGACTAGCTAGGACATCCAGCTTTGCCAGACTGCACCTCTAGGACTTGATATATTACTAGGGGCACGATGCAGTACCATGGACATTCAGCTGTCACAGACAGCACCTGTAGGACATGATGCACTAACTGGGACATCCAGATCTGTTGGGCTGCACCTCTAGTACATGATGCACTACCTACGTTATGCATGGTGCATTTCCAAGGATGACTTCAACAAGGCTGCGCCCCTAGAACACCTGTAGGACATTGTGCATATAGATCAGCCAGCAGAACCTTCAACATACAGAACAGTGCTCCAGCTGCCTCTGTGTACTTAACGCAAAGTATTATCTGCAGCACATGGAGGCGCTTCAGCTGCCTCCGTGTGCTTAATGTGCCCATTGGCTATGCGACGTGACAATCTTGTGCTATAATGCTCTGCAAGATTGTCACGTCACACTTTTTAGCCAGATGACCTGCTGAAACACTTGAATGGTCGCACGCTCTCCTGCGTGTGACCACTCAAAAGGGATACCCACGCACACATATAGATATAGATATACTGTATTAATGTTAGTTCTGAGCAGGGCCCATGTGCACAAAACAAAGCATTGCTGGAAGAACCTAAATGCACTGTAGGGGACATATAAAAATGTTGATTTAGATTTGGATTTTACCTGCCCAAATGCTTTGCGATGGCATTCAAGGGCATAAACAAACCAGGGCTTAAAACTTTAAGTCCTTTACTACTAGCCAGACCTGAAAAGTTACTCGCCACTGCAAGCCATAGCATACCAACCAGGGATGAATTTCTACTCGCCAGGGTTAAATTTTCACTCGCCATTGGCTAGTGGAGAGTGGAAATTTTGAGCCCTGAACAAACCATTTAAATCTATGTGAATTTTTATTTGTTCCCTTTGGCATACAATTAGTCGGGCCCAGTATTATTCAATTTTTGTGTGCATGGCCCATAAAGCTTTATTATTTTCTCTTGATGAATAAAAACTTGAAAAATTCAGATGGAAATGCAGAACTACTTCTACATTGTCATACCTTATCCTAAACAGAAAAAATACTCATACTGGAATGCTTCTAGTCCTAATGTGGTTTCCCGTAAAATCTCAGGTATAACACAAACCTGTGTTTAACACGCAGATGCAAATTATACCCAAGATTTTACAAAACAAACTTAAGCTTTTATGTGTAACATGCACCCCAAAAACGTAAGCCCCCGTTGTCCTTTTCTACCAGCCTCCATGATACAGCCCATGAGAGGCAGCCTGAGGATCCGTTCAGCAGGCGGCATGCTTGCCTTTGCAGCCCTCTTCCTCTACTGCTGCGCACCCCAAAAATGAATGCACCACTACCCACCTCCTCTACCCACCTCCTCTATAGAGCCCCTGAGGAGGCAGCCTGGGGATCTGTTCAGCAGGAGGCATACTTGCCTTTGCCACCCGCTTCTTCTACTGCTGCTTTCCCTCAAATATCCTCGGCACATTAAAAGTTGCCCGAGTGCCTTGTCAGGACCTTTGCAGGGCACTACCGTAGCTTCAATGTGCAGAGTCTGTGTATTGAAACCTAAAAGTACAGACAGGGCACTTGGGCGATTTCTAATGTGATGAGGATTTTGGAGGGAGAGCAGCAGTAGAGGAAGCAAGCAGCAAAGGCAACCATGCTGCCTGCTGAATGGATCCCCAGGCTACCTTTCAGGGGCTCAATCTTGCATGTGGCTAGAGAAAGACAATGGGGGCTCACTTGTGCATTTTTGAGGAGGAGAAGAAAGGTAAACTTTTTTTTTTTTTTTTTTTTTTTTTTTTTTTAACCCCATTTCACCTTATGGGAAGTGTCAGTATTATACCTGAGATTTTGCAGTACTTGCACAGAGCTTTATCCATCTACAATAGTAGTGTAATACTGCATTGCTAAAGGGCTGAGACAGTTCAGGTTTTTGTGAAATTCTTGATTTTTCATAGGGTTTGCAGTCATTAGCCCAGTCGTTTTGACTGGGTACCTGTGCAGAATCAGTGATGTGCCAAAACTGTGCCCTGACTTGGCCCTTTAGGAATGCGGTTTGATCACCCTGATTGAGACTTTGCAGACGGAATTTATACTTCCTTGTTAATAAAGCTTAATTGAACCAGAAAAGCGATGAGTGGTGGGGTAATGAGAGATTAGTAGTAAGACCATTCTGGCCATTTTTATTTAAAACAATAGCTTATAACATATTTAGCTTTATTTCCAAGACACCTGTGCCATATACAGTTTATTATACTGTTCCTTCCCCATCCAAACTGCTAAAGTCACTTTGTGGTGCTTGAGGTGAATATGGATGCATTTCCCAGGAGTAAAGGGAAAGGAAGAAGAGTAGTAGTGAAGGTAATTACGTTGTCACACACACACACACACACACACACACACACACACACACACACACACACACACACACACACACACACACACACACACACACACACACACACACACACACACTCATTTGCTCAATTAGTGTGTTTTTTTTTTTTGGGGGGGGGGGTGTATTCTGTCCATCTGAGGTGATTAGACTTTGTGTTGAGTATGTGTGTATCAAATTGCTCCACAGCAATAAAACGGATATTAATGTTTGTTAAACTTTGTATATGTGTTGATCAATTTTGTGTAAATAATACTTTGTGCTGCCAAATAAATGTATTAGAGCAAAATCAAAGAGGTGCCAGTAGGTCTTTAAGTGACCAAACCTGCTTTACCTCCAGCACCACATACATAAGAGTAAAGTCCCCATTTTTGGCAGTGTTACCTGTTACAAGCTGTGTTCTCTGCTTCTCTCTTCCTCACAACCACAGAGGAGGACATTGCTTCCTCATTTAACAGTTTTGGACACCATTGAGCTTATTGAGGCATCAAATTCAAGTTATTAATTTCTGGATGTTTTTCAAGGATCAGTCCGATAAACACCTGGATTATCTACTTAAGGTGAATTTTTGCAGTTTAAAGGACTTCCATACATTATGGTTGACTGGAGTCATGACTCTCTTGGGGGAGCAGTTTTTCGAAGCGGTCCATTTTGATGCTCCAAAAGGGGATATTATTTTAATCTCTTAGATACTTGAGGCCTGTGTGTAACATACTGAAGCTGCATTTGATGCAGCCAGGCTCATTGGCAAGTACTTTGCGTTCTCTGTTGCAGATCGCTGTGCTCTTTGGTTGAAAATTTGGTGTGCTTTTAAGTATTCTAAGGAATGCCTGGTTCTCTTTCATTCATGGACAATTAAGTGTTTTGCCTATAACTGGAGAAAGTCATTAGTCATTTTACTGGGGCAAAAGTGCTCTCCTGTCTCAGGTTACCCCAAAATGTTGTCCGTTTCTGGGGAAATAACACAGATTTCACTACCTCCACCAGTTCCAGGTATGCACACAAAGCTTCTACTTGCTCTGTGAGTCAGACATTCCATTCTCTCAAATCCAAGCCACCTACCAACAAGTGGACCTCCACATGAGTTATGAAGGCCATGTCCTTAACAGGTGATACGTTTGAAATCTTCTGGACTCTGGGTTTCAAGGGTGATTTTTGGAATGTTATAATATAGATTTTAAATCTCTTCATCTCTCATTCACTACAATGTCCCTCGCTATTCGGTGTGGGCGTTTTATTTCTATAGCTTTTTTTCCCATCCCTGATGTATCTGCAGCTTTTGGTCCCAATTCTTCCACAGGAGAGTTTCTTGGAATTATTTTCCTACCTTTCAGACAGCCTATGACCTTTAGTGTGACAGTGAGCATCTGTCCTTCAGTATATTGGAGCTTCAAGCAATTCACTTGGCTCTTCTGTGTTGGTCCCAGGTACTTTGATTACTGCCATTGCAGATTGTGTCTGTCAATGTTATGGCTGCCTATTTGAGAACCATAGTCACATTCCGGTAATAGACAGCATAGTGGTGAACTTTCTCAGTCAATTGGCACCTGGATCCTGGGAATTGATGGCATCTATCAAACCTAGATTCCCGTTTCTGTTGGAGGACCCGGGACCCCTTTCTTTCTCTCTCTGGATGCAATGAGCATTCCATGGAGTGCTAATGAAAGTCAGGATGGAGCATCTGACATAAATGTTTTTATATATATATATATATATATCCGTGGTACTGGCAAAATAAGTTATTTAAAAGATATATATATATTTGACATCATAGCTTGTCACAACATGCAAAATTTACTTTACATGAGGCACCATGTAAAGTGCTCTCTGTTGTATGCGTTGGCTTATTAGTTTGCCTGCAAGAAAGTGCAAGATGAGTTGAAATGAAGATTAAGATGATTCTCAACTAAGAAACGTACTTGTTGTTTTTGTGTTTTTTTTTTTTTTTTTTTTTTTGTCACACCAAGGATATTCCAGTGGTGAATAAACTGCCTGTATTTGGTTTCAACAGAACAGTTTAAAATACAGCTTCTAAAAAGAAAAGTTCAAGATTTATTAAATCTATAAATAATTTTCTGATGATTCTCTATAGTAGTAGGTCTGTCTTCCCCAAATAAACATAGTTTTGGAGCTTCAAATATGAAGCAATCTAATTGGCTACAGAATCTTCAAAAGAAAGCCTGCAATATTTTCCATCTTTTGCACCATTGGTTTGAGTTATCCTGATGAAGAAGCATATTTGAAGCTCTGAAACGCATTGATCTTAATTTGTTTGGTGAAGACGGACCTACTACTACTGTAGTGCATCACCATAGGATACTGATCTGAAAGATGGAAATTGGAGTCTACAGGACCAGTGTGGTCCATATTTAGATTCTCTATCAGAGTTATCTATGTCATCACTACAAGTATAAAGTGACTACCTTTATTTGAATTTATCTTCTACATTTTTTTGTAGGTCCACTACTCCCTGTCCTTGTATGTGATTGTGATTTTTCTATAGTAAGTTTTACCGATTATTTGGATATTTTATATATACTTTTTCCCCCTCAATAAATTTGTTACAATATTGGCTGTGTGACTACACATAGGTTCTCCTGGTGCACTGTACTTTCCTCTTTTCTCTCACCCGCATTATCATCAGAATGGACTTCGGAACACTTACAGCTACACATGAATGCTGCTGAGATGAAGACCACTATTTAGCACTACTGTACGAATGCCTGTGATTCCCTGTTTCTGAGTCTGTAATGGGAGAATCATGAGACATTCCTCCATCATCCAAGATTGTATTTATTATCCCTATGATCAGATCCTCTCGTGATTGAGCGGTGATCAGGACTGCAGTGAAGAATACGGCAAGCACCTTATACTTGCTGCATTATTTTTACCACTACAGAAGGGGGTCTGAAAAGAGATCTGCTGAGGCTTCCTCACTGGTCCCATGAGAAGACTGACTGCAATATTCAAATCCCATAGCCGAGCTTCTTCTTCTCAGCCAAGTCCCCTTCGACCCCTCTGCTTCAGACTTGAAAGCAGAGCATTTATGGAGTCTTTGCACACAGTTGAACTCCCATATGAGCAGACTTGGTAAACATAATTGCCCTTTAAGACAAAATTATTGGGCTACAATTTCAGCTGCCGGGGAATATTGGTTTAATTTGCATAAACTGATGAATAATGAAAATCTCAGACTATAGTTTTAAATAATGAATAACTAACAGCCCTTTCAAACTGTTAGTTCCACTGTGAGTGGGGTTAGCACAAAAGTGGGTGGAATGAAGTTGGCAGGGCAATGATGAAATGTTCCAACTTCCAAGCCAGAGAAAGCAACCAGATACCTAGTACTAGGCAAACCTGGAGAGTCCCCAAGTATCATCAAAAAACAGATCTGTTTTAAAGTAGATAATTGTTTTGCTATAAAACCCTCCAATTTTCAGGACGATTCTTACGATAGAAAGCTGTATATGAACATAGTTATTCCTGTAACCCAGGGGTAGTCAGTTGATGTACTTTCAGCTGTTGCAAACTACGTTTCCTATCATTCCCAACCAGCTGTTGGTTAGTTGGTAGGGAAGAAGGAAGTTGTAGTGCCCACCAGCTGAAGGCCCAGCAACTGGTTACCACTGCTGCAATCCCTAGTGCAATAGATTAGAGATGTCAAACATCCAAGCTGGTTAACTTCTGTTTTGTTTCTTCAAGGTGAAAGAATTACCAACTTTAAAAGACATGGATTTTCTAAACAAGAGCCAGAAAGTGTATGTGGATGAGGAACAAAAGAAAATCTTCAAAGATAAATTGAAGCGGGATGTAGAGGTATGCCATTATTAAACCACTGAGTTACGGAAGGCCATTGTATCCAGAGTTTAATACGTTTTGCAATGATGTGTGAACTGTGCATAGAAACTTGTGTACCAAATGGATAGCTCACATCCGTTGTCTCGTTGCAGAATTGATTCAACTAGTTGAATCTTCTAGTAATTCTTCACATCCTGACTAGTGCATTTTTTTCCGCTCACAGTAAACAAATGACATTTTTTCCAGCCCTGCTTATGTATGTATGTCAGGACATCACCAAGCTAATTAACCCCTTTGAGTGCCAGTGGAGTATGCAATGCATTGCAAAGCACACTGGCACTCAAAGGGTTAAAGACTAGGGGGTACTCAATTTTTTTTTTTTTTTTTTTTTTTTTGCAATGTGTTACAAACCGTTCTAGTCCTTAAACAGTTAAAGGAATGGTTATTTATGGGAGAGCTACAAACTGAAGTTATAACAGGCCAGGGCCTAAAATGCGCAGGCCTTGTACTCTTCAGTAAATCAAGGTACTCCCACTGCTGGGAGATGTTTCATTCAGAAGTTATTACAGAGCAAACGGTCACTACAAATTAGTAGTCAAGACTTATGGCTACAGTATAATGCTATAGAATAAATGCTGCCTGAACAGCAGATGGCACTGTTAATAGCCGTGAGTTTTACAGCTTTGGCTGTAATGTTCCTTAGAATTCAGAATTTCCAAGCAGACTACCTTTTTGTTTTTACTCTATGGGAAGAGACCTACAATATAATTTTTGTAATGGAAATGTACTGCTTCTGTACAGCGTGATAATATTGCACTGCATACGTGCTTGTTTTCCCTGTAGTCAAACTGTTGAATCCCATTGGCATAGCTCATACATATTAATTTATTTAAAATCTTCTTTTTAACCCCTTAAGGACCATTGCCGTACCAGGACCGTCACGGCGGTCCAGCACTTAAGGATCACTGACGGTCCTGGTACGTCATGGAGTTCAGGGCTCTTGGCGTGGCTGCACACCGCTCCAGAAGCCCTGAACCGAAAAAAGCCCTGTGGCGGCTAATTAATTTAACATTTCCATTGCTTCAGTTGCATTTTGTACTCTGAACAAGATGTTCTGGGGGCTTTTGACCCTTTCTGATAACACTACCTGTATCTTCTAATCTTGTGAGGTCTATTGTCATAAGCTCGCCTCATACTGCTTACTGGTTTTATGACTGTGATGCCTACATTTGACATGCAGATTCCTTGCCTGCTGGGTATTTAAAGGGATAGTAATACTTTTTCTCTTTATTTTCTTTTGTAGGCATTAAAAAAACATAAAGGAAGCAAAGTTTCCCCTCCTGCCCCTTTTACCTAGTGTAAGCCATCTCTTCTCAGATGTGGAATCCAGTCCATAGACCAGACAGATAAAAGAAGGGGACAATCTTCTTCCTATGAGAACAATGAAATCCCTGCCCCCCTTGACAAGTTTTTCAGGTTTTTGCCTCATCATGAAGATTGTCCCTCTCTGCAGTCTACCTGGGCACCTCCCTTCTGATCTGGCTGAACAGTGTTACATCAGTAAAAAGGGGGGGGAGGGGATACTTTGTCATTGAATAACTCTTGAACTACAACTCTGACAGAAATGAAATAACACTGTCCAAATATGATGATCAATTAGAGCAGTTTTTATTATGAAACATTACTATCCCTTTAAATCTCAAATCCCATTAAAGCAGAAATGTCACTTTTGAAACAAACAGGTGGCTTTGAAGGAGCTTTCAAAATCAACTATATTTGTTAGCAATCTAGAAAAAGATACCCAGTGTTCCTGACATCCAATCCTCCAAACTCCAGTATATGTATTACTTATTACAATTTGTCCAGAAAAAATGAGTGCTTCCACCATCACCAACTGGTTTCATTTGATCATTATTAAAAAGCAGTAAAATATTGTGATAATTTGATACTTATTATTCAAGAATACGTTATTTAACACCAAGAGAAATCATTTTTTTTTTTTTTTTTTTTTTTTTAAATTTTTTTTTTTTTTTTTTTTATACTAAATCTTCATATAAATGGCAGTTTCACACACCATTTGCATAGACAGTTTCAAAACTGTTGGGGCACTAAATATTTCAAAAGGTAACATCTTAGCACACCCGAGTTGTATTTGACTTATAAAGGGTTAGTAATGTTGAGATCTTAATAAAGGTCATATTACAGCTATTAGTAAATGAAACTAATCAATCCCAGTCCCATCTCGCAAACCTTTATGGTTTGAGAGCTATAGAAGGCTAAAGTTCCCCCCTCCCTCCACTTTCCCTGAAGGCAGGATATCCTGGTCCCGGGACAAGCAAGCAGCTCTTCAGCAGAGCCGAAATAGCGCTATGTTAAAAGAAATTGTTCATCGGAATGGTTTGCAGGCATACTTTTTAGACCATTCCGATGAAGTATTTCTTTTTACATAGTGCTATTTCCGCTCTGCTGAAGAGCTGCCTTGAGTCAGCCCACTCGAATTTCCTGCTATCAGCTTTACAGCTGATATCAGGGAAAGCAGAGGGAGGGTGGAACTTTAGCCTTCTATCTCTCTCAAACCATAAAGGTTTGAGAGATGGGACTGGGTTTGTTTCTTATTCTAATAGCTGCAATATTACCTTTTTTAAGATATAGACATTATTAATTCTTTAATGATTAACATCTGATATTCTATTAATCTGGTCCTGCTAGTGCTCCTTCAAATGCTCCTGTTAGGGCATTTGAAGGACATCTGTTAAAGTACCATTTGTAATCATGTCAAAGGAGCTTAATGCAGCAATTTGAGGACAAGTTGTTCTCCTGAGTGGTGAAAAACTTTCACAGCGCCAAGTTGCAGCTAAGTTGAATATTTCTAATCTGGCAGTACAACTCGCATTGAAGAGCATTTCTAAAACCAAATAATTTTCATCCCAAGCAAGACCAGGCAGACCTAAAGTGGCCCCACCATCAGAAGACCAGTATATCAAGCTAACATTACGGAGTAGAACAGCATCTGTGTTTGCAATTTAAGCCCAGCTGAACCAGGCAGGGTTAAAGCAGACATCAAAGCAAATGGTGGTCATCCCAATTACTGAACATTTTTCATTTTCAGTATGTACTAACAAACCTATTTTTTTACTTTTGTTAGTGAACATTAAGCATTTTTTTGAGAAATACTGTTTTTCAGATGTTGAAATAAAAGCAGTTTCTGGTAGTGGAGTCAGACTGGATCATACTGTGTGTGTGTGTGTGTGTGTGTGTGTGTGTATGTAATATAAATATATATATTAATCATCATCAACTTCAGTCATTCTCAATCCACTGAAGGATTAAGGCCTCCTCAGCAGGAGGTCCTGTGTCTTTTGTTGCCACTGTACTAACAAACTGGTCATTTCATCTATCCATCTTGTCTTTGGTAATCATCTTGGGAATTTAGTATTGAGTGGAATAAATTCCAAAATTAATTTGGTCCATCTACCATCAGGGCTTCTTGCTGTGTGGTCTGCCAACTTCTATTTCAGGTGCTTTACTCTTTCAGTTATGTCATAGACCTTTTTTTTTTTTTTATGAATGCATACACACATTTTTCAGTCTGTTATGTTTAGAATATCTATACGTCTCTAGATAACTTTTATCTATTGCTTTGGCATTCAGTGTCCATGTTTTACAGCCATACATAAGGACTGGGAGAACACATTGGTCAAAAACCTTTTTTGCTTGAGGCAGAATGGTAAATTTGTCTTTTAAGACTGTACTACTAAGTTTTCCAAATGCTTGCCATTTTATTATTCACTCAGTTTCCATCGCGGTATTTCCATCTGTTTTCATTTCCCTGTCTAAGGTAAGCCTGTTTGTCCACTTCTAGTTCTTGTCCACGTACAATGATTTTCCTTGGTATGGTAAATTTTTTAAATATGACTTGCATTTTGTTGATATTCATCTTCAGAGCAAAATTTTGCTTTCCTGTTGTAGCTGTTCTTCAGGGCAAAGCATATATCATCTGAAAAACATAGGTGATGTAGGTAGTCTGCATTGATCTTAAGTTCTTTTTTTTGTCCCAATTTAGTTTGAGGAAAATTTATTCTAAACAAGCAGAAAATTGTTTTAGGGACATAGTGTTGCACTTATTCGTATCTCTCAAACCATTATGGTTTGAGAGATATAGGAAAATAAAGTTCTTCGCTCCTTCCCCTTTCTGCTTGACGAGCTGTAAAGCTGTCAGAAGCAGATTCTGGTTCCTGGATCAGATAACGGCTCTTCAGCAGCGCAGACATAGTGTTACCTAAAAAATAAATATTTAATCGGAACAGTCTACAACGTGTGCCTGGCTTGCAAGCACATGTAAACCATTCCGATGAAGTATTTATCTTTAGATATTGTTGTATCAGCGGTGCTGAAGAGCCGCGTCTGGTCAAGCTACCAGAATCTGCCTCTGACAGCTTTACGGCTCATCAAGTAGAACGGAGAGGTTAGTGGAGAACTTTATTTGCCTGTATCTCTCAAACCATAACATGTTTGAGAGATTCGAGTAAGTGCAAGTACTGTTTTAATTGTATCTACCATATAGTTAATACTTTTTTTTTCTGACATTACCTTTAGTGGAAGGTTGTTTCATTATGTTGCTCTATAACTTGTTGCACTGTCTGTTCTATTGTACTGAAACGGTTCCTGAAGCCTGCTTGCTCTTGAGGTTGTGCTGTGCTGCGTTAAGTACTGTGTCAATTCTTATTGATAGCACCTTTGTGAAAACCTTGCAGACCACTGGCTATAGGCTTATTGGCCAGTAGATTTTATTATTTTTTCTTAGATCAGCCTTATCACCTTTTTTGAGCAGTAGGATGACTTCTGCATTTTTCCATGTTTCAGGCACTTTGCTGAGTAGTAGGCATTTTGTAAGTAATTTAGATAGGGCTTTGAATAACTGATTTTATTGCAGCTTCTACTTCTACCAAAACTTCTGGCTCAACTGCAGCCTGCATTCAGTTGTTGTCCTTCGTCCTTTTAAAGACCTGAATAAAATTCTTCCTCCCATTTTAGTATTTGAGTTTTTCTCTTCTATCATCTTCAGACTTTTGGCTCCTATGTGTAGGCATCTTTTGTTTTGCTTTCTTTAGAACTTTATTTTTTTTTTGATGAGCTCAACATTGAGCTTGCAGGTTTCTTCTATTGTGTTTCTTTATGGCCTTCACAATTCTACATATTCTACCCCATTACTAATATTACTGTTTTTCCTCATTTCTTTTTGCTTTTTCATCATGACAACTATTTTTTTATATTATATTTTTCTTGTTTTACTGTAGTTGCAAGGGCATAGGCGGTGTCTGCGATAGTCTCAATAACTTTCAATGAGGGTTGACATGTCTGTCTGGAAGGTATTGCAGCACACTAAAGTAAATAGACAGTGCTAACTAAAAATTCTTATTATAGTAGCTGTCTAATGTTGACCTTAGTTTGCTGACTTTATCGCTTACTTTCTTTCAGTCAGTTTTGCTCTCCCTAGATTGTCACTTCCAACGTTAGAATGATTTAAGACTGAACAGTCCGTTAATATTGTTTTATTATTTGCAAGTATGAGGTTGATTTCACATGTACCGTAAAATCTCGGGTATAATACGCACAATTTTACCCCTCTTCACCTTATGTGAAGTGGGGGGTGCGTATTATACACAAGAATTTTTTTGTCTTAATTAAAAAAAAAAAAAAAAAAAAATTGCTGCCGGCTACCTTCCCTCCCTCCCACCCAGCTCGATCCGATGTCCATAGAAGCCTTACTTTATCTTGCTGCCTTTGAATACCGCACTCTGTCTGTCTTTAGCTCTGGTCCCATCTTCCCATGCGGGCGGAAGGCTTGCATTTGCCGTCCGCTTCCTTCAATGAACTTTCAGGACCTTCCGCCTCCAGCCAATGGTACTGGAGGCGGAAGGTCCTAAAAGTTCACTGAAAGAAGCGGACGGCAAATGCAAGCCTGCCGCCCGCATAGGAAGATGGGACCAGTGCTAAAGACAGACAGAGTGCGGTATTCAAAGGCAGCAAGATAAAGTAAGGCTTCTATGGACATCGGATCGAGCTGGGGGGGAGGGAGGGAAGGTAGCCGGCAGCAATTTTTTTTTTTTTTTTGTAAGGGGGGAAAACAAGGGTGCGTATTATACATAGGCACTCTTGTTTTCCCCTAAATCTTGGGCATAATATACACCTGCGTATTATACACAGGTGCGTATTATACCTGAGATTTTACGGTATTACCATTAGGGGCTTTTCCTGTAGAATGAATTCATGATGTACAAATTTTGTTCTAATGCAGATTTGATCAGTTGGTTGCATAGGTCATCTTTTTCCAGTTGCACGTGGTCCGTTCGACTTTTCGCCATATTGGCTCAAACGAGAGTACATCTAAGTTGGTGTCATTATCTTCCTCCCATGACTCAGGAACATCCTTCTGTAGTTCCAGAATGGAATCTAGTTACTGCAGACACCATCCTGAATGATTGGGGAGCAGCGCTTGGTCCCCTGACAGCTTTGTTACAGTGGACTGAAGGAGTTCTGCACAGAGGCAAAGGATTCCTTGGCCTTTACGATGGACTTGATGTCCATTGCCTGAAACTTCAATCTGGCTTATGTGTTTCCTACAGTTCCTTAATCATCAGAGTGATATGGAAGATCAAAATGAAGCCTCTGTTCATTTAATTTCTAATTTCTGGCCTGCCAAGCCTGGTTTGCAGATCGCCTCAGTTTGTCCATAGAGAAACCATACTGTCTGCCTCAAAGACCATATCTCCTGGTTTTGGGTTCAATCTGGTACCAGCATGGGAAAAGGTTAGCCTTGATGGCATGGTTCTTGAGGCAGACATCCTGATGCAAGAGTTTCTCAGGTGATGTAATTTCCATCATGATCCAGGGTAGAAAACCTATTTCTGCCAAAGCGAATCTTGTCCATCTTTTATTAGTGATGTGCTCATAAGGATCGATCTGTTCAGACATTTCAGCTCCCTTTGTTTTTGTTCACACCAACCTGCAAAAAAGCCAAAGTTCTCATCATGAGTTCTGTCAAACTACAGATCTCAGCCCTTTCAGTCCTCTTCCTGAAGCTCACTGCTATTGTACCAGATGCTTTTGTTCAAGGGGTGTCTCACACCTTCAGCTCCTTGAAGGGTCTGTGGAACCTTCATATGATCCTGTGTGTTCTTCAGAGTCCTTCCTTTGAACCTCTTTTATCCATGTTTTTATTCTTTGAAAAAAATGTTTTTTCTTCAAGTGCCCTGCTCTTTCTGTAGGAGGGGAGCTCGACACCATGGTTACTTGTTCCATATGGACTAAGAGAAAAGGATTTAACAGTAAGTTCATTAACTTAATTACTGGATACTTCTTTAAATTATGTGCCCGTTAATAGCCAGGTGCGTCCACCAGTGTAGTAGAACAACAAATCCAAGAACTTCAGCTGAAGGGACCAGAAACATTTCATAATCTGTATTAAACAACGCACTTCTATTTAACTTGGCTTAAAATGACACACCTGCAAATCGCAGAACTTGCAGGGCACATGGCGGCAAAAAGATGTGTATATACACATGGATCTTACACGCCAATATGCACAATGAAACCAGGAGCAATTCTGATTTAGATTAGCTGTCTCATTGGGGAGAAATTATAGGGATAGAAATGTTTTAAAATAAAAGCAGCTCCAATTAATCTTCATAGTATTTGGGCCATAGTGAGTGTTATGTCAATACTGTCAGAGTTGTAGTTCAAGAGTAACTGAATGATAAAATATCCCCTCCCGCCCCTTTTACCTAGTGTAAGCAACCTCCCCTCAGATGTGGAATCTGGTCCTTTGACTGGACAGCCCCCACAGCAAAGGACAATCTTCTTACTGTGAGAACAATGAAAACCCTGCCCCCCTTCACAGGTTTTTCTCTTATGCTAATTGAAAATTGTCCATCTCTGCAAGCCACCTGGACACCACTGAGGTGAGCAGTGTTACATCAGTAAAAGGGGCAGGAGAAGGATACTTTATCATTCAATTACTAACCACAACTCTGACAGTATTGAAATAACTCTCCATGGCCCAAATACTATGAAGATTAATTGGAACTGCTTTTATTTTGAAACATTACTATACCTTTAACATTTCTATAGATTTAAATTGAGATTTTAACCCAGTGAATGATGAGGCTCTGTCGCACTCTAAACCTTTCTGAGACCTCTCTAGCATTCACTAGATTAAAAGTCCCATTTAAATCAACAAGTCTTTAACATCTGTGGCCTTCAGGGCTGTGTTCAGGAAGTTAAAGTGGAGCAATTATGAAGAAACCATACTACATTGTCTACACCATGGGGACAAATGGAAATTCCTGTGATTTAAATGTTAACTTCTAGAAGCACTCAAGTACACTCTGATGCGTTGTAGACCTCTCCTAGCATTCAAATGATTAAAATTCCCATTTGAACGAATGCTGATTTTTGGAATGTTTATTCCATAGCACCACCATGGCGAAGTTGGGGTTTATCTTGAACCGGCCATCTGTAACTTCCTGAATATGGCCCTTAGCTTTCTTGAGAAAGCACTAGTGAAATTACATTATTAGTTAATTTGTCGCTGTATCTTTTGTCTTGACATAATGCTATACCTTAACTCAAACCTACTCAAGAATAAGTCATAGCAGTTGATAGGCATGCGTGATTCAGACTTTAGAAATCATGCTGTTTAAAAATAGCTTTTACTTCACCCCATGGAGTTTTCCAGTGCTTTCATTCTTTTCAGCTGAAGCTGGATAAAAATGGTGTGCAAGGAAAATCATACATTTCACCTGTTTATCAGAGTCTCCATGTCAGTTCTACATCTGATTCTTCTCTAATTTTCTGTTGCTTTCTTTATTAGCTGATGGGTGTATGCCTGGCACATGAAACGCCTTCCCTCCTAAATTGTGCCCCATATTGCGTCTGTTACAAAATATCACACAGGTGACTTTATGGCACCTTTTTTTTTTTTTTTTTTTTTTTTTTTTTGTGTGTGTTGGTTTTTTTTTTTTTTTTTTTTTTTTTTTTTTTTTTTTTTGAAGCAACTGAAAATATTGGTGTGTTTAGTGCTATAATGTGGCAAGATTTTCCCAGCATCCCATTCTAAGTATTACAAATGACAAAATCACAAGGAAAATGCAGCTAAGTGTAACATTTTTTTGCAATTTTAATGAGATTTCAATACAGTTACATTTAAATCCGTTCCACAAATTTGTAGCTGTTGTACTAAGCAAAGTTGCATCTCCCTGCAATAACTGCAGCACATTTCTTGTATGAAGTGCCCCACAGGACACACTGATTCACAACTCATGCATTTTTTTCCAACCACAATGTTCTGTCACCCGTGTGAAAGGGTTTGTATTGTATTAAATTAATTTAGCATAGCATGTCTTTGACCCAGATAAAAAGTATGCAGTTTAGGCTCAACATGGAGGAAGCCTGGTAGAAATCTATGTATCTATCTTTATAATTATACAGAGCACTAGTCCTACAGTAGCAGAAGGAGATATGTGAGAGTAGTGCAGCGCCTATACATGTCTAATTATAAAGAGATGAACATGGAGAGTGGAAGGGGGTCAAGTTTAAGAGGAAAATTGTAATTTGTCACCTTGCTGGTGACATGTACAGTACTAACACATTGATCCACTGGGCCTGAGATGTCAAATGTTTATAAATGTTCAGGCTCTTGACAATGTTTCTAATCCTGAGTCAATTTGATCATCATAATTCCTGTATAGCAAGTATATTGGTCATGTTTACATTTTATAAAACAGTGCAGCATTCTACTTTTGCTTTGCTAATATTCAAATCTACTGGGAGCTATCATATACTATCTCTATATTGTATTAAATGTTTGAATTTTAACTATTTCTTGGCTAATATAGACAATATATTTTAAAAAATGAAGGACTTGTGGAGAGAGAAAAATATTAGAAATTTTGGTATAGGCCAACCACGCTATGGGGGCTTAAAAAGTGAATTCATCCATATGGGTCTGTGTAACTCGTTGAATGCTACAGGCTACTTCACTAAGCATTGGAGGCTTCTCTAGCGTTCAAGGTGTTAAAAGCCCCATTTCATATATGTGGAATTTTTATCCCCCACCC
The DNA here is from genome assembly GCA_037306005.1 of Rhinophrynus dorsalis. Classification (NCBI taxonomy): domain Eukaryota; kingdom Metazoa; phylum Chordata; class Amphibia; order Anura; family Rhinophrynidae; genus Rhinophrynus; species Rhinophrynus dorsalis. The sequence goes on from CM074719.1 coordinate 487,793,029, forward strand.
CACTCCTCCAAGTATGATGCTGTTGTTTTGCTCTGTAATTGCTCATACAAGGCCCTAAATCTTTTCTGATCTCTCTGAATATATATTTAGTTTTTAGTGCAGCTGAAAATCATGGATTATAGTCTGCTACTGGGAATCCATGATGTCCAACGTGCTGAGCAAGAGGAGGAGGAGGAACTGGAGGAAGAAGAGGCTGAAAATGAAGGTTCTGGTCATGTGACTGTTGGATCATATGGGACATCCCCTGAGGGAATAGCCGGATACCTGAATTCTATTAAGCCACTGGGCCCTGGGGAATTTGAACCCTACATTGATGTCTATGCTGTCAAAAGCTCCGATAGTAAGTTCAGAGTACACTATGATGCTACACTATTGTTTGAAGAACTTTTAGGGCCATTTTCATAAAGAAATGTAGGGCAGTTAATGCAAGCCAGCTGCGGTATGCAAATCACAATTCCCACTAATGTAAATTATGATTTTAATGTATTGAATGATAGAGGTTTCTAACCAACTGGCTGTTGGAAAGCAGGAGATGCCATAGAATGAAACGAGCACTAAGTGGCTCTCTTTAACCCTCTGGTTGCTGGAGACAACAGATCTCTAGCATCCAATGGTTAATCACATCAGAAAGATTTTGATGCATAATTCCTAGTCCCAATCCTAATCTTAGAAAACCTAAAAAAATATTGAAGCTCTTTAGGCTGTATTCACTAAGCTAAAGAGGTGCAATTGTGAAGCAAATTAAGTGCATTATTGGGGACAAAAACATTCCACCAATTCCTATTAATTTATATGCGTTGGAGAATTTATGTTGGAGACTTCCCTATCAAGGGTTTAAATCTCCATTTAATCTCCAGTCCTTCCTTATGGTTCAGTTGGTTTGCTGCAGAACTGCACATGTGATGCTACTTTCAATCTAATTCGTTTGAACTTTTGGGGTGTCCAATTCATTGCTTCTTAATGTATTGATCACCCATTGGCACTTGGTGGGTTAACTCATCTGCAGAAGGCTAATCTATTACAAGCACCACTTGTTCTCTTATGTGAGAGAAACTGAATTCCAACAAAGCCTGCTTTCTCATCCATGAAATTACATAGATTTAATCGACAGTCCATTTTGTGACTTTAGTAATAATACACTGTTTCCTGCAATCCAGGTGCTCCACAGAAGGAGGTATATTTCATGGGACTAATTGACATTCTAACACAGTATGACGCAAAGAAGAAGGCAGCACATGCAGCTAAGACGGTGAAGCATGGGGTAATTACTCTCTGATGTATTTTGATTTAAAAAAAAAAACAAACAAAAAAAAAACTGTTTATTGAAGTTTTACATAGACAAACAAGCAAAACAAACATACCCCAAGGGCCAAACCAAAAGACCCTTCTAACATACAAACTTACAGAAACACCTTGCCACCCGTAACAATACCTAAATCTGTTCCAAAACCTCCCCCAAATCAACCCTGGGACAACCCCCTCAGCTCCCCCACCCCAACCCAATATGCAATCAACCTACAGACATATGCCAGTCTAAGTGAAGCAGTGGCTATCATGTTGTAAATGGAAGCAGGCTGGCAGCATCCATCCATAATGTATAGCGGAAGCTATCTAGTAAGTGATTTTGCTTTTCTTTTGGGAGAGTCGTGATGAAAGGTTTCCATGTTAACATAATTTTTTTCCCTTCCAACTCATTATACGTAGCCAGTGGCTAAAATAATTTGCAGAAGTGGGTAGACTTATTGACCCATTGTTTCAAAGAAAGGGCAGAAGTCTGTGCTCAATGAGTTAGAATACATATGAGCGCTATCATAATATGTATATCTAACTGAAACAGGTGGGGTAGCCCTCACATATCTGCATTATAGAAACCCACAATAAAATCAGGAGTGTCCATAGGGATCTGCGCTTCAGACATGTTCTTCACGGACTGTCCAACATAGCTGAAAACTCTGTATCAGAGGGCAGGTCTACAGTAAATGAGTGATCGTAGCCCTCTCCTCGTTGCACTTTAATCAGCTGCCCGCCACACAGATTCCTTCATGAACAGCTGCTTCCTGAACAACTGCTCGAAAAGAGGGGAAGAAGGCAATCCAATGCAAAGAATACGGGATGCTCTTAAATATATTGAATCCTCAATATGAAGCACGATGTATTGGGTAATAATCAGAGAGAAATTCTCCAGAACCAGTTAACAGCAACAGGGGAATAAACTTCCCAGTACAAGTAGACTCCACGATCACCAGGATATAGCACAAAGATAATGATCAGCTTAACTCGACATTTGGATCCAAATAATTTTATTTAAAACAGATTGTGAAGCGATCTAGACAATACTATATCCAACGCATTTCAGCATCGACAGATACTTTCTTGAGGAACATACTATATATACTATCACTGTAGTCCTATATTCCTGACAAAATTATCTGTCGATCCTGAAACATGGTGCAACCATGCGATTTCACGTCTGCACAAAAATTCCGTAAATCTGATTCAACTGTGTATATATTTGTGATGCCTCAATACAATGTGCATTACCATATGGATTGTATTTTCTAGGCTGGAGCAGAGATTTCTACAGTTCACCCTGAGCAGTATGGAAAACGATTCTTGGAGTTTGTTACGAATATCTTTGCCTGAACATTCAAATAGACACTATAAAAATGAACTACCAGGATGGAGAGCCATTGGATACCTCGAATTGATAGTTTCTAACTAGAGAAATAGCACATGCCTTAAAGCAGGCTAACTGCCGTTCATAGACAGAATATCTGCTATATAAATATATATATATTTATCAACAGACCTCTTTTCCATCCCTATTCCCAAACTATAGTTGCTAGTTACTCTTTACAACGCCTCCATAATAAAAATGTTGGTGGTTTGCAAAGAAGGATTGTAGGACAGTTCCAGGAACTGGACAAGTAACACATTCACTGTACATTAGTATTGGGCTTTAACCCTCCAGTTAGAGGAGAAGTATAATTATTCAAAAATATTTGACATTAAAGAGAAACTTCTTCAAAGGGGAATTATCACTCCAAATAAAGTCGTCATCAATCCCCCCCAATAATTAGCCATCTAGCGATAGGCGTACCAATGGTACTATTAGCCAGCATAATTACTGAGAAATCCTACTTCTCAGCCCTGGACTGGCCATCGGGCATACCAGGCATTTGCCCGGTGGGCCGGTCCGAGGCCATCGCCATGTTGTTAGTAGTGTGACCGTCAAACGAAACTCTACAATAAAGATTGCGCAATACATAACAGAACCTGGGAGGAGCAGAGGCGGGGGAGGAGACTGGAAGTGAAGAGCGACTGAACGCAAGGTGCACTGGAAGCGCTGTAGACAGCATGGGGATTATCGCAAGTAGGTTATCCCAGTGGCTTTCAGTATACTTTTTGCTCAAGGCACGCCTAGTACCCAATTTGGAATTTTCAGAGTATCCCACACATTATATTGTTTTGTTCACAATCATGACAAAAAAAAGCATTGTGTGCATACAAATGCCCATAAAATATGAAATTAAGTGTCAGTATTCATATTCGTGTCAGTCTTAATTGAAAAAAGTGGCATCCTACATAGGTGGTACACCAAAGGGCCACAGCACATTGTTTGAGAAACTTGGGCTAGTCAATGATATTAATTAAAAATAAAAAAAAAAGCTACAGTTACAGGGCAAACTACATACATCTCAGCATTGCAGATGGCATTACCAAGAATTTTTAGGTTATTTGATGACCTAGTTTCACTTTGTATAAATGATTTAGAGCAAGATCAAAGTATTCATTTAAACAGACTAAGTTATAAACACATATACGTAATGTTTAAACAAACATTAACCCTTTGAGTGCCAGAGGTGTATCCACGCATTGGATACCCCTCTGACACTCAAAGGGTTAATGTGAGTCTTATTTCTGTGGTGTTTAAAAAAAAAAAAAAATAATAATAATAATCATTACGAACACCCGCCGCCCCCCAATGGACTGCTCAAAAAATAAAAATGGGCTGCTTAGCCTTAAATGCCCAGGCATAATTTTTGTCCCAGACCGGGCCTGCTACTTCTGATGGCCAGGCAACAGCTCTTTAAAGGCAACTGCATGCCTGACGCTCAGTCCCTTCTGGTACCTAAAGGTGCCATGCAGTGCTTCCCAGAGGAGACCTGGACTGACAGCGCAAATGCACAGGTGTCTGTAAGCAAAGATGTCTGCGCTGTTGCCTGGCAGTTAGTCTTAGCACAAGTAGGATTTCCACCTAATGAGGTAGTTATGCTGGCTAATAGTACCATTGTTGCGTTTATTGCTAGATGGCTAACTATTTGTGAGATACTTCGTATGGGGTGATCACCTTTAACTTCTTTAAAGGTACAGAGCTTTAAAGGAACACTAACAAACAAAAATGAAATCTGGTTATATCATTTTAAATATCACATCCTTCCAGCTAGCATCTGTAAAATGTTTTTGTTAGATCCCTAATATGTGTTGTATTTTAACTCATGGTTAGACTATTCTATATAGATGCGATTTGGGTAAAGGGGAACTATTACTCCTATACAAGTTTGCCTTAATGTGATCCTCATGTAGCGATAATCTGTAATTGTTTGGTGGGGGGGTTGTTATAAAATTCATGCTATGGTGAAATTTACATTTTTAAAAATTAGCCAGGGCCTTACTTCAGGACAGAAATAACTGTTACAGCTCTGCACCGCAACCTGTCAGTCTTCGTCTGTTCCCTCCCCAAGTATTGTCACGTTCCAACCAGCTTACATGGAGAAATCCTCTGTCATCGGAGAAGGTTGAAACGTGACGATACTTGGGGAGAGAACAGACGAGATTGGCAGGCTGCGGTACAGAGCTGTAAATACAGTCTGGCCTGAAGTAAGGCCCCGGCTCATTTTTAAAAATTGTAATTTTGCCATAGCATGAATTGTATATGTGTATATATATATATATATATATATATATATATATATATATATATATATATATATATATATATATATATATATATATATATATATATATATATAAAAAAAAAATTTACATTTGTTATGAAGGTCACACTGAGGCAAACTTGTATAGGGGTGATCCCCTTTTACTGTATAAAACGAATGCTGTTAATGTATTTAAATGAACAGCCACTTCTGTTCTGAAAGGCTCATACATAATATTGTCCCATTTACATACAACAAACACTATCACTTCCAAGACACCCTCTCCAGATTGCTGTGGTAATGGGAACCCTGGGAAAAAAAAAATCAGGAATGGGATCCCCCAGAGAGCAAATGTGAGGCTAGATTTTAGGCCTCAGAAAACATTAGGTCGTGATGCTTTTAATTTTACAGCAGCCAGTATGCATTACAGGTTATCTAAATGTGTATAACCTCAGATCATTTTATGTGGTGGTGGTGTTTAATACCACTCATTATTGTACATAAAACGAAATACTATGAACACATGAAGTCATGTAGGGATGTGTTAATGTGTGCTGAAGGTGTAATAAAGAGTAGATAAAGTCTCCGGTGTGATGAGCTCTCCAATTTCTGTAATGTTTTATGGATCCAATACACTACAATCTCTCCAATTGAGAAGTCCTAGTACATAGTCTCCATGGTGTAATGGTAATTGGAGGGTTTATCTCACTGGAAAAGTTGTTTCCTATTTATCACACCTTGGTCCAGGGGTGGAGAACTTGAGGCCATCCAGTTGTTGAGGACTAGAATTGCCATCATACTCCAGCCATCAAAATTATTACCTTTGCCTAAATCAATGGTGAGCAACTTTTGGCTTTTAAGATGTAGGAGACCACAACTCTCATCATGCCCAACCAGCTATTTGCTGGTTGGGATGATGGGAGTTGTAGTCCCCAAAATCTGGAGAGCCAGCGTTGCCTACCTGTGGTCTAAAAGTAGATTTTCATATTAAAGGGTCAATGAAGTACTTTTTCCAACTTTTTCAGAGCTATGGCTATTTTCCATAGCTTAGAACTCACTTAGTCTCTCTCTTCTCTGCAGATCAGGAGAGCTAGGTGAAGTCCAGGGCCTCAATGGGCGCTCATGAGAGTGAGTGAGCTCTTTTCTCTGTCCAATATAGCTCACAGGTACCATGGGGAGGCGACAGCTCCTCCCAGTCGGCTGGAACAATTCTTCAAGAAGTGCAGACTGGAGCCTCCCCCTACTTCGTAGCAGATAAGTTTGTTCCATCACCTAGTAGAAGGCTGAGAACAGTTCTGTCCGCAGAGTGGGTGAGATGCAGGCTTTTGTCCTGCAAACCACCTTTCCTGGTGTTCCACAAGGATAAGGCTGTTCTCCATACCTCCCAGGAATTTCTTCCATATCAGGAGATTGTTGTGCCTTCCTTTTGTCCTGACCCTAGATCTGACAAGGAGAGGGATCTCCATTTGTTGGATGTGGTCCATTGCCTCAAGTTCTGTGTCCATCCACAAGACAAGATGCTTTGTTTATCATTCCTGAGGGTCCCAGTGCTGGTTTGTCGGCATCCGAGGTGACTATTGCATCTTGGATTAAGTCTACCATCCGCAAGGCGTATTAGCTCAGAAGGAAACCTATTCCCTTTTGCATTGCAGCGCACTCCACCAGGTCTGTTGGGGCCCCCTGGGCTTACAAGAATCAGGCCACTCCTGAACAGCTGTGCAAGGTGACCACTTAGTCTTCTGTGCACAACTTTGCCAAACACCACAGTGTTGGTTTTCTCACTTCAGTTGAAGCCAGCTTTGGCAGGAAAGTCCTGGAGGCAGTCTTGCCTGTCTATGACTTTAATTTCCTGTGCTTTATAGCTCTTTAACTGTTTGAGTCCTGTTGGCTCTTGTTCTTGTGTGCTGTGTATTGTTTGTGTCTGTTGACACTTAGTTGGGGCTGTTCCATGGCCTGGGTAGTCCTTGTAATCCTCTTGTATCATGGGGGACCGGTGTTTGGTCCTTTCCTTCTCTTCCCACCCTGGGAGTTCAGTGTTGGTACATACCCATGGTACCTGTAAGCTATATTGAATGACAAAGAAAATAGGATTTTAGTCTTACCTGTTAAATCCTTTTCTCTTAGTACATATAGCTTACAGGTCTCCAACCCAGTGAAAGGGACCATTCTAGGTTTCCTGTGGCTGGATGTGGGAGTCCGGTTGGTTCCATGCTCACAGGAGTTTTTCCTCTTCTCGCTATCTAGCTCAGTAGGTTTATTGTCTGAAATCTGTCTGGAAGAGGGGAGTGGCTAGTTAGCCTGCTATGGAGGAGGTAGAGGCTCCACCCTGCACTTCTTGAATTGTTCCAGCCTACTGGGAGGAGCTCTCTCCTCCCCATGGTACCTGTAAGCTATATGGACTAAGGGCCATATGTTCAAAGGCGTAGTGAAATAGCTGTTGTCGTTTGTAATGACTTTTCAAAGTACAGTGTCGTTGGGATCATTAATATTTTCAGAGAGTGTCGGTTGTGATTGGAAATGTCATTTGTCCTGACTGAAATTGTCGTATGGAACGGCAAAAAAAAATCTTAACAACAAAAATGTCTTAAAAAATGTCCTAACTAACCACAAAAATGTCTTTAAAAATGTCTTATTCAGAACACATTCCCTCCACTTTTTTCTTACCGTACAAATTTTGTCTTTTGAAAGACTTTTTTTGTCGTTAGTTACGACAAATTTTCTTTTCCTCTATATGACATTGGAGAATAGTTTAGTCACGCCCTTGCCCCGCCCCTTTGCCCGTCAATTCTGGAGTTGTCGTACACAACGGACGTTACCATTTTTTTTTGGCGTATACTCTATAGAAAATGTTGTTCATGCATTCAATTACTTATTTTTGTCTTTCATACGACAATTTTTTGTCATTATCCCTTTGAACATATGGCCCTAAGAGAAAAGGATTTAACAGGTAAGACTAAAATCCTCTTCGTAGAGGCTATATGTCTGCGAATCAGCCATCACTGGGCATTATTGAAGAGAGAAATCTCCTTTAAGTGTCCAGCAAGGCACTGACATCATCCAGTTCTGCATATCCCCATGATCTACAGGACAAACCGTAACAACGGGCGAGTACTAAACAATGGGAACCCTGTTGTCATAGATCTGAGTATACTGCCAGTTATTTTAAAGGGTCTTTTATTTACTCTTTACTGCCATGTTGAGCACCAAGGAGGTATTCAACGCATTGCTTTGCAATATGTTTGATACCTCCAGAGCCCTTAAAGTTAATGCTATCCTCGTTTCATTGCTGCAGTGATTTTTTTTTCACTAGTGTTACATCATCTACTAAGAATTTTACCTTGGTTATATTCTCAGGTGTCTGGGATGTTAATTAAATAGAGCATTTTAAGGAGCAGTAAACCCTATTTTTGAAAATGGGGGTTTGCTGCCATGTAATACAAAGGATCCTTGAATGAAAAGATACTTTGGTAAAAAGCTATTATAGCTCAAACTTATTTGTGAGGTGTAATAACTTTTGGTTGAAAAACCATTGTAAACCTTTCATATTTTTTTTCCAATGTTCAACAAACCTTTTGCAGTTTGGGTTTCTTTGGAGCCATTAATATAAAATAGGTGTGTTGGGAGAACAAACTCCCTGTAACACCAGCCTTTTGATAGGTCTAGTATGCTTAACTCTGAATGTGCAATGCAGTTCACCCCCTGCAAAGGGTTAAATAGACTGACCATAAGACAGATAATGTGCCTAGTTTAAATGCCCATTGAATAAGATAACATACTTTCATTTTTATTTTGTTTTCATAAACAGGCAAAGGCTGAAGTAGAATGTTCACATGTTTAATAACTGTTATGTAGTTCAGAAGATCCCCTTCTGGTCTCGTCACCCTTCCTCTAACTGTGGTCAGTAAGCGAAGGAAAATCCTGCCTCCTACATCAAGGTGTGTGGGGGGGGGGGGGAGAAGTCTAGGGTTTTCCTTATGCTTACTGACTTAAGTTTGTCCATCGCTGCATCCGTCCGGTCCCTGGACTCGATTGCAGCTCTAAGGGGAGGTGACCGCGGGGGGAGTGTTTTTAAATTTAATATATTTGGAGCTACATAAAATTAAGTTATTAAACATAGTGCAGTGTGTTAGGTTTACAGTAGAGAAGGCTCTGAAATCTACTTTATTGCAGACATTACTATCCCTTTAACTTCCTGGATAAAGCCTAGTGTTCTCCAGTTCTCTGACAAGGTTGACTTCATGAATTAGAAGTGTCATGCTGATTTTAGTAGGTTGTTGCTTACTGATAAAATGTAATGTATACATGGGAATGGTGAATGGAGAACATGTTTTGGGATTTTTAAAATGTGCAGGTACTAATTTTGCTTAAAGGAGCAGCAAACTTTAATGAAAACTGTATGCTCAATGGCTTTTTCTGTTGCGTAGGACAAGAATAATACTGCGGGGAGAGGTTTCATTCAAATGTTAATAAAACTCAAACTTTTTTTTTTTTTTATGGAACTGTTGGCCACCATTCCAACTATTGCCCAAAAGATAAACTTGTTTTTCATAAAGCATGCTATGGCAGAGCTTGAGCCACACACTGCTATCCATTGTGAGCGATAAGAACAGCACCGTCTGGTGAGAAAAATAAGACCTTTCAGTTTAAAGGGGCAGCAAACCCCAGTTATAAAATATATGTTGGGCTTTTCCTCTTGTGTAAAACAAGGGTAACCCCAATGCTAGGAAGTGTTTATTTTAAGTTATTGGACTTGGCATGCTTCTGATATCTTGGGCAGCGGATGTTCTGCTACCAGTGTGTGTGCTCTTTCTACATCTATATATGGAATATTGGTGTCTGCAACACTTAACTTTTCACAGGCAGTGACTGCAACAGCACCACCTGGCTTTAAAAAAAAAAAATCTTGAATCCACCCAAGTTTGCTTTGTAATGACTTTTGACTGAAGTAACTTGTAGCAGATAAACCCTAGTTTTTATAATTGAGAGAGACAGTATAAATATAAAAATCACATTTGATCGGTTTTAACCCTTTGAGTGCCAGAGGAGTACGCAACACATTGCGCACACCCTTCTGGCACTCAAAGGGTTAAACTTCTAATGAAAACACTCCCATCAATAGGAATGCTGGTTTTCTTCATGTTTAATTCAGTATGAAACAGCCCTAACATACAGGGTTTGTTTTAAACATGACAAAAGTTCACTGCTCTTTTAACACTGTAAGAACTCGAACACACATTGCTTTGCATTGTGTTGCACACACCTTTTGGCCTTTTAAGGGTCAAGATGAAGAGAAATGGCTGTTTCAAGGTAAACATATAAAAAGTTATCTGCCATATGCAGCAAAATATTTGGAATCCATAACATTTTAACGCCACTTTCTTTTTCAGCATACTGCTTGTAATAGTCTTTAGGATAGTGAAGTACAGCACATTATTAGTTACAGCAATGGTGTCATATGCAGCCAGTATTAATGACCATCTACTCACTTACTGCACAATAGGTGATGACAAAATAAAGGTGATTATCTGCAGAGAACTGATGTGTGAGGTACATTATACAACAATGGTGCAGTGGTGCTGGTTTTTCTTTTCCACAGCCTGATAACATATGCTATTTTAGTTAGTCATATATATTGGGCTATTCAAAAAGATAATTTAAAGGAATGGATATTAGTGTGTTTTTAGCGCCTTGATTCTTCTGCATTAGTGGTTGTTCCACTCACTAAGAATGTTTTTACTATGGTTGCATCTGTAGTGGTAATCTTATCTAAACTTGTTTTAATGCTTTCTTTTGTGGCTCAAGAACACCAGACAAAAGAGGCCTTATGAATAAATAGTAGCAATTCTGGAGCATACCATCTGCACCATGTGGAGGGTGGGATAAAATTTCCATTTTAAAGCAGTGATAGCCTCATGAGATCCTCCAGCGAATGAGAATACAATTCGGTCTGGCTGTGGATGATGGAAAATGTAGTGCTGAACAGGTGCAGGGATATTCAACATGGATTTAAAGAATCCGCAAACTTCTTTTTTTTTTGGGGGGGGGGAAACCCCATAAAATGTTCCTACTGATTAAAATAATACTCCTACTGCTGGCAGTTGCTTTAGTCAACTGTTACATCAGTTCAAACACCCACAAAGTGGCTGTTACTATCCCTTTCTGTGGGGAAGTCATTGACTTGCCCTCTTCCATAAAACGTAATAGAATAACTGTCTCAACGTAATGTGAGCTGTATGTGAATTGTCTAGACACCAGATGGCACTGTTAATGTAAAAAAACAAAACAAAAACAACAACAAACCAACAAAGGTTTACTTGTTAGGAAAGGCACTACAACACTACTTCTATCCCTTTTAATATTTATTGTGCCTTTATTTGAGACTTTACCCCTATGGTGCTAGAGAGATCCTCTCCACCATTCATTTTAAAAGCTGTATTAACCCTTTGAGTGTCAGAGGAGTACATAACGGGTTTCTTTGCAAGGTGTTGCATACCCTCTGGCACACAAAGGGGATTTATCTCCTGTGGTGTAGTTGGTATTCTCCAGTATTTCTTCTCTTTCTATCTGCAGAAGGCTCATAATGGTTTTGGTACAATTCTAATAGCCTTTATATTAAATCTCCCAGTACAAGATTTTTGGGAAGAAATGTCTGTTCCAAAAAGCTCTCTCCACTCCTCCACAGTTTGCTTTTTCTGTTACATACTGTTTAAAATACTTTGTAGTTGTATATTATATGTAGGTGCTCTTCATACAACAGTCTGGTGTCAGTATCCAGATATTTTTGCATTATGTATGCTAGTTCCTGTATGTAGTGATCTCTACTGAGGTCTGTCTGTGGTCTGCATCTCCTTACAACAGATGGGCATCGATAGGCATGAATGGCATGTAAGAGACACTGAATAAGATTTTAAACATACAGCAGATCAAATGCAACTAAAATGCAAATGGATAAAAATGGCTGCTGTATGAAGAATACATACTGAGGCAAATGCTTGTTAAACAAATTAAGTCTTCTCCAGTGAAGACTTCTCCAGTGTATTGAGATTGAATAAGTTAGAGATGTCTCTACAGCCAAAAGGTTAAACAGCAGCACTTTCCTTTCAGATCCACAGGGCTGATGTAATGTGGTGACTAAGGCCCATATGTATAAAACCAAACTGGAGTTATTTAGGACTAAACCAACTGCACCATAGAGCACAAATAAAAATCCTGGTTTAAGCTGGGATTTTAAACCCTTAAAAGCATGGGAGGTCCTCTGTGGCATTCAGGGAGTTAAAGTGTGCATGGGGAGTTACAAGTTTTCACTTCGTCCCCTATAGTACCATTGGTTTACTCCAGAATAACAGTTTGCTTTAATAAATGAGTCTGAGTTTATCCCCCCTCCTCCTCCTCCTTGGATGTTAGAGACATGCTGATGTACTAAGAGGTGCAGTTTGAAACCACACCAACTGTCACATGGAACAAAGAAATTCCTATTGATTTAAACGGGACTTTTATCCTCTCATGTTAGATGTCTCCCAACACATTCCTGTGGTAAGCTCTATAGACCTCTCTTCTCTAGCGTTCGGGGTAAATGACTCACTGAAATCAGTATGAATTTGCATTTATCCCACATAATGCAGTTGGTCTGATTCAGACTTCAGTTGCTCTTAGTATATAACACCACAGCTGTCCCGCTAGTAGCGTACTGTACTCCTCTCCCTGCCCATAAGGGTTAAATACAAGGGATCAGTACACAGCCGCCTTGTCAGATGACTTCAAAACAATTTGTTTAAGTCGTCTCTAGAATCCAAAGGGTTAATACATTGGAAGGTTCAGCAGTTTGTCAAAAAATATGGAATATCAAAGAAAATGTTATTTTTATCACAACGTTCTATAAAAGTGCCTTATCTTATTTTGTATATAAGCAGTTTTATGGTATTTACAATTACATTTAAAGCTGTAAAGTTGTGTGCAAGCTACCAGGTTCTGGGAGAAAATAAAGCATGGCATTGTATTTCTGCCACATTGAGAAGTCTGTTTTGTTTATATGTAATGAAATTCAATTAACCCTTTGAGTGCCAGAGAGGTATCAACAGTGATGCCTCGGACACTTAACCCTTTGAGTGCCAGCAAAGCAATGTGTTGCGTACCCCTCTGGCACTCAAAGGGTTAATGTAGTAATTTGCTTTCTGTTTTTTCATCTAAGTAAGCCAATGAAGGTTGGGATTCACAAAGTAAAGTACAATATTTGGGTAAGCCAGTTCAGACTTCTAAAACATATATAAGATACTTCTCTCCTCTACTCCTCCTTCTTACATTTCCACTCTGATCTCCTGCTATACCCCACGCCACCACTTACGTTCAGCTCCTTTTGTGTCTACAGCCCTGTCACATATCAAAACTTCTCTCATTGCTCCGTATCTATGGAATGCTCTACCTCCCACCCTGCACCTCTGATTGCCTTTGTCTCACTTGAAAATGCACCTCATGGATAAAACCTCAACCTGCTAGAAGGCACTGATATTGCACAAAGAACGCTCTTATAAATTATTTACTTTCCTGGTGTCCTCTATCAGCATCAGAACTAGCACTGTATATAGCACTTGACCCTTATGTACTCTGTATGTCTCCCATTACCACTTTAGATTGTAAGCTTTCAGACGGGCCTCCCACCCAATGTTTCACTCTACAAAGCACCTGTAACCCTGTATTGTCTAAAGCCTTAAATTGTAAAGCGCTGCGTACACTTGTGGCGCTATATAAAGAAACCTATTCATTCATTCATATGTTTATTATCTGTAAAACTTGTCTTAAGGTGACTTGTCTTAATTTGAATTTCTAACTCCTAGAAAGTTAGACAGGTATCAAACACGTTGCTCTGCAATGATATGGATAACTTTCTAGCATGTATAGGGTTAGAAAAAACATTTAAATGAATGAGAGTTAGGAATTGTTATATTCCCCTTGTGGTGAGTTTGGTTTTTACCAGACTTCCTCTACTTCTTTTGTGCATAAGACCTATAGTGTCATTGCACACACTTAACACATGGAGGGGGGGTAACTTCTCCAGTGATATCAATTCTTCTTCTTATTATTCTATGGTGCCTATGCACTACGTTCTGTTAGACTTCAGTGTATTGGTTATATAGAATAACACAGGAATTGGAGAAGTGATATCACTTGAGACGTTAACTTCGCTTTATCACTGCTTTATTACACCTTGGTGCCTCTGGTCTCAGAGCGGAGGATATTTTATCTAGGCTGCCTCTGCAAAGATTTCAAGAAGGTTCTACTTGGTTTTTTTTTTTTTTCTTTAAGGATTGAACAATGCCAATTCATCAGTATAACAGCCAGGGACTGGGCTTGATACACAGGGAATTTTCATTAATGGGATAAAATGGGGAAATTTTGTATATCGCAAGATTTATCTTGCTCAGTAAAGCAAAGGTGTTCTCACTGCTGAGAGGTTTTATTCAACTGTTATGACATTTCAGACGTGTTTTTTGGCTGCTGTACATCCTTAGCCTGAAAGTTATGGTGGAGCTGTTGCTACATCCGTCTGCTTTACACAATACTTTCCCTTAAAGTGAGACATGGTATCATTCTTGATGAGGCTAAATAAAAATGTGTCCAAGTCCAGCCATGCCAAAACACCCCTGTTGATCAGAGGAAGGCAAAAACCCCAATGAAGCCACTTCCGATTTAGCCCCAAGTGGGTAAAAATAAATTCCTTCTGGACTCCAAATGGCAGTCTGTTCCTGGATCATCAACCTATCTGCATTGAAGCCATCTGTCATAATTCTCAATATTGTTTTGTACTAGATAGGTATTCACTTTTTTAAAGCAGTTACAGTATCTGCAAGTACAACATCCCGAGGCAAAGCTTTCCATAGCTTTACTGCCCTTACTGTAAAAATCCCCGCCTTTGTTTTAGTAGAGTCATTCCTCTAGTCTTAATGGATGACCACTCTTTGCGTAAATAATTAATTGGATAGTTCTTTGTTTTGTCCTTGAATGTATTTGTAAATGGTAATCCTATCACCCCTTAGACATCTCCTCTTTAATGTAAACAAACCCAGTTTGCCTAGTCTGATTCTCCAATCTATTTATCAGTGCATCTACACCTCTTTTTATGCAGGCTAGTACTCTATTTGCTCTTGCAGCAGCTGAGTGACTGCACACTGCTGTGAAGTCTATCATTTATCGGCACTCCTAAAACCTGTAATGAGGATTCCCCAAGTTGTTTCCCAACAACATGTTTGTTTCTGCAGCCCAAATGCATAGCCTTACATTTATCTATATTAAATGTCATCTGCCACTTTTCTGCCCACTCACTCAGTTTATCTAAATCCCTCTGCAGAGAAAAAACATCCAGCCCTGTATGTATTTCCTTGTACAGCTTAGTGTCATCAGCAAAGATTGAGACGCTACTTTCAATTCCCACTTCTAGATCATGAGAGCTGCCTTGCAACCCATGTTTGTCACAGCTTGAGTCACCTAGTCCTATCTGAGGGAATGTTCCTGAAGAGGAACAGTTTGTAATGCTTGCTAAAACCCTGGAGGCAAATTCATACCTTACAGAAGTGGCCTTTGATGCCGCTAGGTTTTCTCGACTATCCTCAGCTTGTTGCTTCAGATTACTCCAAAGCATGTTTAAAAAAAAAAAAAAGCATTTTGTTTCCACCTCTATTAGGGGCACCTCAGGCTTTGCAAGTCTACCCTAGCCAAAGACCAAATAGTCTTGGCAGGACCAGAAGTCTGCTCAGAACACTAAGGCTGACAAGTCTACTTCCCCGTGACTAGCATGGTCTAGGGCTTTTCCTGCTTATTGGTGGTCACCTCAATCTCTTTAAGATCAAGGGATGTCAATTCATAGATGCTGTATCTTTCATGATACAAAAGCAGATGCTGGTCCCTGTTCAAGCCCAGGAATGCTTCACTGGGTTGTACTCCAATTTTTTATATATAGTTTCCAAAAATTGGCTGCTACACAGTTCTGTACTTGAAGTGCCTCAGCCACTTCATTTGAGCTCAGTGGTTCAAAATGGAGTCACTGCAATCTGTAATCGAGGCCATGTATCCAGGGGAGTTCCTTGCCACCTTAGACTTTCAAGAAGACTACCTGCTTGTTCCAATCAATCCGGACCATCGGCGTCTCCTCAGCCTTTCAGGGCAGTCACTATCAGTTTATTCCCTTTCTTTTGGGTTGGTATCCTCTCCAAGGATCTTTACAAAGATAGTGTACCCCTTGGCAGCTCACATTCACCCTCAAGGAATCTACTCTCTCTAGACTAACTTTTACTCAAGGCTCCCATTCAGGAGTGTGTCCACATTCTATAGCAACACGATTAGGTATTAATCACCACGGATACCTGCCTTGGGAGCTACCTTAGGTCCTTTTAGGGCTCTGGGTTGTTGGTCTAGCGAGGAGAGTATTCGTCCAATCCGTATTCTGCAGTTGTGAGAGATTCTTCCAGCACTATGGCACTAGTCCCATGTCTTGACAGGGACATTGGTGAGTGTCCAGTTGGATGATATGCAACAGTGTTTGCATACATAAATCTCCAGGGAGGAAGCAGACGCATGTCTGTTTGGACAGAGGTTCTGGGGATCCTCCATTGGGCCGAGACTTGCATTTTGGCCATCTCTGTATTAACATCCCAGATGTGGAAAATGTGGTTGCAAACTTTCTATGTCACCCAACAACATAGAAATTGGGAACTCAGCCAGAGTGTGTGAGACCTGATTTTCCTTTGGGGATTATCATTTGTGGTTATCATGGCTTCCTGTGAGAAGTACAAAGTCCTCTTATTCTCAAAGGATCCTCTATCTTTTGTGACTTGTGCATTGTCCGTTCCATGGAACTTTCATCTAGCTTATGTGTTTCTACCAGTCTCCCTGATTCCCAGAGAGTTGAGAGAGGTCAGGATGGAGAGTTCACATATTCTGATTGCTTCCTTCTGGTTCTCGGACCATCTCAATCTGTCCAGTATGGAGCCCTTTCAACTTTCCCTGAGATGGGATCTTCTGCACCAAGACCCGGTTTGTGAATCTCAAGTGGAGAGGTTGGCTTTGATGGCCTGGCTCTTGAAGCAGGCGTCTTGAAAGGTGAGCTACCCTTTGAGTACTGCAGGTCCACTTGTCCCACAGTGCCTCTCTGCACAGGGGTTGTGTTTGGGAGTAAGTGTGCACACCTGATTCATGGATGTTTTACATGTTTTTAAGTTTCACTTTAACTTTTATTGAAATTGTGTACTGCGCCTTTAAGGCGCGCTTTACCGCATAGACCCCATTGCTCCATTTACTTCTATGGGACAATACTGTTTGGGACGTATCTCTGCAACCGCTTAACCTAGCAACTTCAGAGAGGGCTCATTTTAATTGTCTACCCTTGCTCTATCATCCGGTTTATAGTTCAAGTGTGTTGGGGGGCTTCGGGCACTGTTTGGGGTACTTTTTGGGAAAAACTACGTTTTCCATGAGCGCTTGGTTCGCGCCTGTTTTCTGATTGGCTCCTGTCGCGGCAGCCATTTTGTGAGCATTTCTCAGCTAGTATCCTATGCAGGGCTTGGACTCTCCTTCCCTCCTCTGCAGATTAACCCTTCGCCTGCCGGATAAGTCTATATTTAGCATTTCTGGGGTGAAATCTTTCACACTATAATTGGGTGATTTACTGTACAGTTGGTTATTTTGACACTGTGAGAATGTCTATACCGCTGGAGCTTGGGGCTAGACCTAAGACTAAGGAGCCTGGGGTCTCAGTATCCCCCATTGTGCACTGCCCATCCTGTCACGCAGGGATACCTAGAGAGTTCTCTGGTTATTTATACCCAGCATGTTCTGAGGTTCCTGACAGCAACCCAGGGACTTCCAGCCATGCTATTGAGCCAGCTTGGGTGCAAGAGTTTAAGGCTGCGACTAGGGACCTTAGGTTCACTTTACAACTCTTTCCATCCCAGATACAGGGGGCACTTCAAATGTGGCAGACCCACTCTACTATCAGGTCTTCCCTGCCTAAACCAAAGGGGTCACCTGATGTCAGATTCTTCTGAGGAAGAATTGTTGCTAGATTCGGATGTTGAGGAAGGTACTGTCTTGGAGTCTTCTAGGTCCCTTGGGGATCCCTTTGAAGCTGATCCTGAATCCTCCGCTGAGGGCCTGATCAGGGCTGTATTAACCACACTCAACATTCTCTTGGTTTAGGAGGTTCCTTCTGATCCCTCTGATGTTTTTCTGGAGCCTGCTAAGCCCCTTACTTATTTTTCCTAACCCCACTCTTGACCGTTTGGTTTCTGAGGTGTGGAAATCTCCGGACAAGTCTGCTTCTGCTTCCAGGAAATTTGCTAAGCTTTATCCCTTTTCTGAAGCGGAGCTGGCTAAATGGGTTCATCCCCCTAAAGTGGACAAACCCATATCTAGACTATCTAAATCTACTGCTTTACCTGTCTCTGATGCTTCTGCGCTGCAAGACTGGACTAACAAGAAACTTGAGGTTTCCCTCAAGTCCATTTTTGTTTTTATTGGCACTGCTATGCATCCAGCGTTTGCTATTGCGTGGGTTAACTGGGCTATTGCAGTCTGGACTGAACAACTCACTACGGCTGTCCGTCAGGATGCGCCTACTTCGGAGAAATTGCGTCTTCTTGCCAATATCTCTGAAGCGCAACACTGTATCTGATGCCGTCCGCATGATGGCGAGGGCCTCTACTACTTCTGTGGTAGACAGACGTGCTCATTGGCTCAAGATCTGGTCTGCTGACACTGCTTCCAAGAAAGTCTTACTTTCTCTGCCATTTCAGGGTACCTTCTTGTTTGGGCCTGATCTTAAGGAACTGATTAGCGAGGCCACAGGGGGTAAGAGTACTCTTCTGCCCTTAGTCTTGAAGAAGAAGTTGCAGTTTAAATGTAACCGGTCCTTTAGTTCCTTTCAGATTGAGGCATGTTCGACGAACCAGGCAGTTCCATCAGCTGCGCGTTCCTCCTCCAAGCCCAAACAGCAATGGAAGCCTAAGGCTGCCTCAAAACCCAAGGCTGCCAAGACTGCTTCGGCATGACTCACCAAACCCGGGTCCACATCCTGCTGTGGGTGGTCGTCTGCAACTTTTTCGTGGGATTTGGTAAGATTCTGTCAGAGGGATACAAGGTCCCTTTCTATTCTCTTTTTCGCTTTAGTCTTTCTCGTACTCCTCAAGATGCAGAGAAACGCAGTCTGTTCGGCGCTGTTCAGGCTCTTCTGGGCAAGGTTGTCCTGGAGCCAGCGCCTCTTTCAGACAGGAGTTCGGGGTTTTACTCGAACCTCTTTGTGGTAGCCAAAAAGGACGGCGGATGTCGTCCTGTTTTGGATTTGAAGGGTCTAAACTCGTTCATGAATAAGACTCACTATCGTCAGGAGTCTCTGCGTACAGTGATCGCTGCCATGTCTCCGGGGGAGTTCCTTGCTTCTCTGGACCTTCAGGATGCATATTTACACCTCCCAATCCATCAGGAGAGCAGACGGTACCTGCGCTTTGCCTGCAACAGAGGACATTTTCAGTTCTCAGCTCTTCCATTTGGTCTGACAACGGCTCCTCAGGTTTTCCAGCGAGTTCTGGGGGCCTTGATATCCGTTCTCCATTGAGACGGCATCAGAGTGACTCTTTACATGGACAACTTGCTATTGAAAGCCACCTCTGCGTGCCTTCTTCATCAGCAAGTTCAGACCTGCATCCAAGTCCTCACCCATCACGGATGGATTGTCAACTTGGACAAGTCGGATCTTGTCCCATCCCAGCAACTGATCTTCCTGGGTCTTCTGTTCGATACTCAGAGGAGTATGGTGTTTCTACCGGACACGGTAGCCCATCAGACTGTCCACAGGGTGTCAACTATTCTGTCCCAGGATCTGGTCCCGGTTCAGTGGTTGTCTTCTCTGGTGGGGAAGTTCATATCCACGATAGAAGCGATTCCATTCGCCATGGCGCACACCAGAGAACTTCAGAAGTTTGTGATACAGGTGTGCAGGGATCGACCAGATCATCAGAGGTTATCGGTGTCCCTTCCCCCTCATGTGGAACTGAGCTTGGAGTTGTGGCTGGACCTTTCCAATCTGCTGAAAGGGAGATCCTTTCTGATGCCAGCCTCTCGGACTGGGGAGTTGTTCTGGGTCGCTTCAGTGCTCAGGGGAAGTGGTCTATGGAAGAGTCCCTTCTCCCAATCAACATCTTGGAACTTCGAAAGATATTTCATGCTCTACGTCATTGGGTGTCTCAACTGGAGTACTGTCCAGTCCGAGTGGAGCCCGACAATGCCACGGCAGTGGCCTACATCAACAGACAAGGCAGAAGTCTCTCCGCTTGGTTAGAGGTCAAGGCCATTCTGTCCTGGGCAGAGGTTCATGTTCCTGTCATTTCCGCAGTGCACGTTCCAGGCGTAGAAAACATCATGGCAGACTTCCTCAGTCGTCACACAGTGGACAGCGTAGAGTGGGAGTTACACTCAGAGGTGTTTCAACTCCTTGTTCCGAGATGGGGGATGCCCCATGTGGATCTGATGGCAACGAGACACAACAGGAAGGTTCCGGTGTTCTGCTCTTGGTGGAGAGACTCTCTGGCTCTAGTTGTCGATGCGATGTCCATTCCTTGGACATTCCCTCTGGCCTACATCTTTCCTCCCCTTCCAATGTTAAGGGTGTTGCAGAAATTAAAGATGGAAAGTTGTCTGGTCATCCTGATTGCTCCTCTTTCGTCTACGTTGTTTGTTCCTCTACGTCTCGACATGGAAAATGGCCTTTCTCCTGGCGATAGTCTGTTCGGCAGGTTGCTGAGTTGCATGCCCTTTCCTGTAAACCACCATATCTGGTGTTTCACAAGGATAAGGCGGTGCTTTGCACCTCCAAGGAGTTTTTACCTAAGGTGGTCTCAGAGTTTCACATCAGTCAGGAGATTGTGGTGCCCTCTTTCTGCCCTAACACCTCTTCTGACAAGGAGAGAGATCTCCACTTGTTGGATGTGGAGCGTTGTCTCAAGTTTTATGTCCATCGCACTGAAGCAGTCAGGAAATCAGACGCACTTTTCGTCATTCCTGAGGGTCCTAGGGCAGGAAGACCGGCATACATAGTGACTATTGTGTCATGGATCAAGTCCACTATTCGTAGGGCCTACGAGTTGAGGAATAAGCATGTTCCCTTTCGGGTCACGGCTCATTCCACCAGGTCTATTGGGCCCTCTTGGGCCTATAAGAATCAGGCTTCTGCTGATCAGCTGTGCAGGGTGGCCACTTGGTCCTCTATGCACACCTTTTCGAAGCACTACCATGTGGATGTGCTGGCCTCGGCTGATGCCATCTTTGGAAGGAAGGTCCTGGAGGCAGTCTTCCCTGTCTAGGATCTTCTCAGGTTCTTGGTGCTTCCTTTGCTGTTGAGCCCTGTTGGCTGTAGTTCAGTGTGCTGTGTAACAGTTCCTGGGGTGTTTTTCCCCTGTTCAGTGTCCGTTGACACTTTAGTTTTGTTGGACTTCTCTGACCAGTTGGTTCATAGAGGTTCTGGTGACTTTAGGGGCCTTGCGCCTGGTCTTTGCCTTCTTCCCGCCTCTAGGGAACTCAATGGTTGGACATCCCAGAGTTGCCAGTAACCTGTATTGGACAACAGAGAAAAGAAGATTTTAGTCTTACCTGTTAAATCCTTTTCTCTTAATCTATACAGGTTACTGGTCTCCCAACCTGTCAAGGGACCATGCTTGGCTCTTCTGTGGGAGTCCTTCGGGGTCATGCTCACAGGAGTCTTCTTCTCTTCTACTATCTAGTCAATATTTAGTGTCTCAAATCATTCTGGTGCTGGTTGGCTAGCTGCAGCCTAGGACGGAAGGAAGGGAGGCTCCACCCCCTGCATACATTTAGAGAAATGTTTCTGCCTACTTAAAGGAGCGGATCGCCTCCCAGAGTTACCAGTAACCTGTATGGACTAAGAGAAAAGGATTTAACAGGTAAGACTGAAATCTTCTTTTCTTTCTCAAACGCCTAACTAAGGAAGTACATCCTGTCAAACCCTTTGACGCAACCTCTTATTGATTTCATGCTTTGTTCCCCTGGAGTTTGGGAAGGCTGAAATTTCCTTGAATTCTTAATTAATGAAACAGAATTTCCACTGTATCTCTTAATCCATAGTACAGGTAATCATACATATTTATTCATAGCTACATACATATATACACACACATTTATATATCCATATAGATACATGTATGCATACATAAACACACATATACATCTCCACAGACAAATCTCAGTGTCCCGGCATTGGCTGGAAGGCTCTTCAGGCAGTGGTGCATGTTTAGGAATCGTTTTTTCCCACACACGTGAACTTTGTTCTTATTCAGGTTAATTTTGTGCCAGTTAGTCCTTTGCAATGCAGATCTACTGTGGAGTGGGGTTTTTCTTTTCCCCACCCAGGAATCTTGGTGGATGCTTTGGTTCCTTTGTTCCAAATTGGATGAAAGAGGAGGATTTTGGTGAACCTACTGTTCAACTCCCTCTGAGAACAAAAAATTTTATTTAAGTTCCTGGGCAGAGGGATCCTCATGGGGTCTCTGTTTAGGAGATTTCAGTCTATTTTCTTGTTGCTGCTTTTCTTTACACTTTGCTGTGTATTGAAAAATAGTTGGTGGCTATAAAGCTGGAGGGAAGAGGGGGTAGTGTCTGCCTCAAAGGCCATGCCTTGTTTTAAGTGGTTTCTGTGTTCCACATAGACTAAGAGAAAAAAGTATTTAACAGTACGTTCACAAAAATCTTCCTGTCCCTTGTTGGTAGTCTCCTTTTCATGTCTGAGCACATCAAGGTTTCGTCAGTAACCCTTTGTTTGTCTTGTCAAACCCAGGGATTTTGAAGGTGCATTATGCCCCTCTTGTTCTGTGGCCCCAACAGAGTCAACTGCGGGCACCTCTTCCTCTCAACAGCAGTTTGCATCTATTAAGGGTGTCCTTGTTTCTCCCCAAAAAATATTGCTTAACCCATTTGTGTGTGGGGGAGACTTTTGCTTCCTCTATTACCCCTGAGGATTCATTTGAGGAAGACCCAGGGTCATCTGTAGAGAGTTAATCTGGCATTTTTGTGAGCCACTTAAGGTTTCTGAGGCCTCACATTTGTGATTTTATAATCTCCAGAGCACTTATGAGGTGCAAAAGGGAAAAGGTGCTTTTCCCAACCAATACTTCCCTTAACCAAGTGCTACTTGAGTGGAAGTCACCCGGTAAACTGTCTTCAGGTGCTTTTCTCTTATATTCCTTCTCTCCTGCTGCAGTACAGCAGTAGGCTATTCCCCCAGGAGTTGACACCTTCTCCCCCCCCCCCCTCCCCCATTTCTCACCTTTCTAAGAACACCGCATTGCAAGTTTTGGACACAGCTGTATTTAAGATTCGGTAGGGTAATCTCCTGGATTACCTTAGGCAAATGTTGCAATCTCGGGGGGCAGCTTTACAACCCAGCCTTTGCAATGGCTTCGCTGATTAGAGGTGTGTGTGGGGGGGGCAGATGTTAACTGCTATCCATTCAGATGGTCCAAAATGGGATATACTTTCTCTTAAGATTCTTAAGGCTGCATTTGGCACAGCCAGGTTCATTGGCATGTTTTTGGCTGGTTTGAGCTGCAGCACAACATATGCTTTGTTTGAAAATTTGCCCAGCAGACCAGTCCTTTATGAAGTTTCCAGTCACTTGTCATTTCATGGGCAAGCAGTTGTTTGGCCCTGGATTGGAGAATGGTATTAGACGTGTTACTGGTGGTGAGAGTGCTCTGTTGACTCAAGTGATCTCTAAGCATTCCTTCTTTCTGTGGAAGATGCTTGGCTTTCATTACTCCCAACAATACATGCAGCCCATTGAAGCTAGGGCTTCCATTTCTTCTGTGAGCCATGTACACCCTTCCCTGACATCCAAGAGCAGGTTAAAAAAAACTCAAAAGCCCCCAGCTGATAGGTCTAGCTCCCCTTTACAGAGGTCAGGCCCGCCTCAGGCAATCGGAGTATGTCTTCATCTCATTCACAGTACATGTACTCTTCTCTCTGTGGCAGACCAGGGGGTACTAAGGGTAATTTTTGGAAGGTCATCACATAGATTCCAAGTGTCTTCCTTCTCATCACTTCATGTTGAGGGTACTTTTTGATTTGGTATGATGCCTTCTATTCCTAGTGGATATGCAAGTTGTTGTACCCATTACCCATGGGAGAGATTCATGAGATTCTATTACAATCCTTTCATAATTCCCAAAAAGGATGGAGGCTGTTGTCCTATCCTAGACTTAGTCTCATTCACTTCAGTAATATGCCTCTGTTCAAGTGTCTTTCTCCTTCATTTCAGCTGTGTGCCCAGAGTTTTTAATTTCCCTTGATATAAAAGACACACATGCATATTCCTGGTCAAGCAGATCATGAGCATTTTCTTCATTTTGCTTTTCAGGACTATACTTTTCAGTTCACCACCCTCCCTTTTGGGCTGGCATCCACTCCACGGGTCTTAAAGGGATAGTAATACTTCGTTTTAACTTTATTTTATTTTGTAGGCATTAAAAAAACACGAAGAATGTTAGTCTTATATCTCAAACCTTTATAGTTTAAGAGAGATTCAGAAGCAAAGTTTCCCCCTCCCGCCCCTTTTGCCTAGTATAAGCCATCTCCACTCAGATGTGGAATGCAGTCTATAGACCAGACAGATAACAGAAGGGGACACTCTTATTCCTATGAAAACAATGAAATCACTGCCCCCCTTGACAGGCTTTTCAGGTTTTTCCCTTATCTTAATTGAAGATTGTCCCTCTCTGCAATCTACCTGGGCACCTCCCTTCTGCTTTGGGTGAGCAGTGTGACATCAGTAAAAGGGGCAGGAGGGGGACACTTTGCTTGTGAATATCTCTTAAACCATAAAGGTTTGAGAGATAAGACTTATATCATTCTTCATGTTTTTTTAATGCCTACAAAATAAAATAAAGTTAAAACGAAGTATTACTATCCCTTTAAGAGGTTATGGCAGCTTTGTTTACCCACGTTTGTTCACTTGGGATTTCCCTTACTCCCTTTTACTAAAGGCTCATTCAGCTGATACTTTGTGACTTCATCTTCAGATGTGTGTCTCCAGTCTAGAGCAGAACAGATGGATAATCATTATCCAAAAATCCTCTGGGTCTGTCCTACATTTTGGTCTTTCTTTACCGATTTAAATCCTTTTCTCTTTGTCCATTGAGGGATGCAGGACATTCTAACCACAGAAATCTAATTGGTTAAAGGGATAGTAATACTTCATTTTAACTTTATTTTATTTTGTAGGCATTAAAAAAACATGAAGAATGATATAAGTCTTATCTCTCAAACCTTTATGGTTTAAGAGATATTCACAAACAAAGTATCCCCCCCCTCTTCAACCAGATCAGATGGGAGGTGCCCAGGTAGACTGCAGAGAGGGACAATCTTCAATTAAAGGGATAGTAACACTTCATTTTAACTTTAATTTATTTTGTAGGCATTAAAAAAACTTGAAGAATGATATAAGTCTTATCTCTGAAACCTTTATGGTTTAAGAGATATTCACAAACAAAGTATCCCCCCCCTGTTGAACCAGATCAGAAGGGAGATGCCCAGGTAGACTGCAGAGAGGGACAATCTTCAATTAAGATAATGGAAAAAGCTGAAAAACTTGTCAAGGGGGGAAGGGCTTTCATTGTTTTCATACAAAGAAAATTGTCCCCTTCTGTTATCTGTCCTGTCATACAACCAGACTCACATCTGAGAAGAGATGGCTTACACTAGGTAAAAGGGGCGGAGAGGGGAACTTTGCTTGTGAATATCTCATAAACCATAAAGGTTTGAGAGATAAGATTTATATCATTCTTCACGTTTTTTTAATGCCTACAAAATAAAATAAAGTTAAAATGAAGTGTTACTATCCCTTTAAGATAAGGGAAAAAGCTGAAAAACTTGTCAAGGGGGGAAGGGCTTTCATTGTTTTCATACAAAGAAAATTGTCCCCTTCTGTTATCTGTCCTGTCATACAACCAGACTCACATCTGAGAAGAGATGGCTTACACTAGGTAAAAGGGGCGGAGAGGGGAACTTTGCTTGTGAATATCTCATAAACCATAAAGGTTTGAGAGATAAGACTTATATCATTCTTCACGTTTTTTTTAATGCCTACAAAATAAAATAAAGTTAAAATGAAGTGTTACTATCCCTTTAAGATAAGGGAAAAAGCTGAAAAACTTGTCAAGGGGGGGAAGGGCTTTCATTGTTTTCATACAAAGAAAATTGTCCCCTTCTGTTATCTGTCCTGTCATACAACCAGACTCACATCTGAGAAGAGATGGCGTACACTAGGTAAAAGGGGCGGGGAGGGGAACTTTGCTTGTGAATATCTCATAAACCATAAAGGTTTGAGAGATAAGACTTATATCATTCTTCATGTATTTTTAATGCCTACAAAATAAAATAAAGTTAAAACGAAGTATTACTATCCCTTTAAGGATGTCCTGCCATTCTTGGTGGCTCGGTTGTAGTGTCTATTCCCTTCCTGGCTTTGCTAAATGGGAAAAAATATGGTCAAACTGCAGTGGGAGGAGATATCCACCTGGAAATGGGAGGGGTTTTGATCAGAGTACCCTGCCTCCTAAAGGCATGCTCCTAACCCATGGTCCCTGCATCCCTCAATGGGCAATAGAAAAAGATGTATATGTAAGTAAAAAAAAAAATCCCCTCTTCACTCCAGTTTGTAAAAAGGAAGCTGTGACAGGTTTTGGGCAAACAAGGAGAATTACCACATTCATATACATGGCTTATTGTGAACATAAACCAAAGACTGGAAACTGGAAACCTGATTACGATGCCATATACCTAAAGGTGCTTATTTTAATAGTAGCAAGGTCATTATGGTTAATATTTATTGATTCACTTTCATCTAGCATAGTGCCCTGTGATTGGGTGAAAGCAGATATGTGGTACCATTATTCAAAAAGCAGGCATAGGTCTGTGAGTTTGATTTCCATATTGGGTAAGGTATTGGGGTAAGGAAAATATACTATTCAGGACTGTGTGTAACAATCAACAGCATTATTGGTTGAAATAAGTATGGCTATATAAGGAATGGATCATGCAAAATTAATTTGTCTTAACCCTTTGAGTGCCAGAGGGGTACACAACACATTGCTTTGCAATGCGTTGCGTACTCCTCTGGCACTCAAAGGGTTATTCTGTGAAGATGTAAGTGGTAACCTGGACAAGGATATTTCTGTTGATCTATACCTGAATTTAGCAAAGACATTTGATACTGTGCCCCACAACATCTTATCTGTGCATGGATAGAAATCATAGAAAAATGGAACATTTTGAAGCTGCTCAAAATATGTAAGTGGTTGTGCTCTCATGGTTCAGTCCTGGGCCCAATGCATTTTCATTTGTTTGTTCTTGAAGTCTGTACTGAAACCAGCATCTCAATCTTTGGTGAAAACACTAAACTGTGTAAGGAAATGCATACAGACCAGGATAGATTTTCTCAGTAAAATATATGGACACGCTTAGTGAGTGGGCCAAAGATTGGCATATGAGGTTTAACCACTTAAGGACCATTGATGTACCTGGTCCGGCACTTAAGGACCAGTGACGGTCCTGGTACGTCACGTATTTTTGCTCACTGCCCTCCTGCAGGAGCGTGGCGAGTAATACTGGGGACTGAAGACCGGAGCAATCTCTTTCAGTCCCTCGTTCAGCGTGCCGGCACATGTGATCAGTCATGTGGAGCAGCACATCGAAAGTCCCTATCTGGTCCTTAAAGGACCACACACCCCAGGACCGCTGGTCTTTAAGGGGTTAATATAGATGTAAGCTTATGCATTTGGGTTGCATATATGCAGATTGGGAAACTAAGTGGGAGCACTGGTAAACAATAGACTTTCACAACAATGTGCAATCACTCAACTGCTGCAAGGGCCAGTAGGGTACAATTGTTTATAAAATGGGTATAAAGGTATAATTTTCCCTTTCTAAATCCTAAAACCCCATCTAGATTACGGAATACAATTTTGGACGTTATTGAACTGGAAAAAAATGACACATTAAATAAATAATACTGATCAAGGTATTCTAGTTATAAAGTGAGACAAGCCAGCCTGGGTGTCTTTCTTTAAGACCTCTAATGGGAATATGATTATTACTTATAAATATAGTCAAGTCTAATACAAAGCACTACTGGGGGAATGCTTTACTCAAAAGACCTAGACAAAAAAAAATAAGAGGACATCCTTAAAAAGCATATTCAACTAAATCAAAGGCAGGGGTTGTTTACAGGTAGGTCAGTAGGGATTAATTTTTTGCTTCTGGAGGCTGTGTTGACAAGTAGTTAAAATGCTTTAGAAGATTATTAGATAGGTTTCTAGCTCAGTGTTAATCCAGGTAGATATTGGACTGCCTTTTGGATTCAGAAAGGATTTTTTTTTATCTGCTTGGGGAATAAGTGGAAATTATTATTTTTTTATTTACTTTCATTTTTTTTATTGCCATCTGTACCAACAAATATGAGATGCCAAAGGCTGTTCTAGATGGACATGTCTTTTATTTCTTTTTCTTTTCTTTCAAGCTTATAAACTGTTAACCACAACATGTGTTTTCCCAGAACATTCTTTTACTTCTGACTAACTCCTGATCACGTTTTCCCTGGTGCACATACTATTTTAGAACTGGGCTAAGATATTTCATTTTGTTCCCAAGATTATATATTTTGTTTCTACCACTTATGCCAGATATTTTTATTATTATTATAAATAGAATTTTCCATGAATACATTTCATTTGGCTTTTTTTCATGATTGTTAGTGAAAGCAGAGTAAGACAAATTTGTAAATTTACTGCAATATGGGTCTAAAATGAAAGAAAAGTACAGCAAACTAACTGCAGCATAAAGGACACATGAAAACCCTTTGATTTAAAAGGGGCTTCTAATCCCTTGATTTCTAGAGAGGTCTGAATGCACCCCCCCCACACACACACACACGGGCTCTGGATAGTACTCCATCCCGCTGATGGGAGCACCAGCTAGAGACTCCAAGCCATCTTCATTCTGTGCAGAGGGGCTGTGCTTAATAATACAGAGCTCCCAACAATTAGGATTACCATAGTTAAAGGGGAACTACCACCCCGCAATAACTTTACCTTAAATCAGTCTTCATCTGGCGACTAGCTGCTCAAAAAGGGACTGACAGCGCAGGCGCACGGACGTCACTTTGACGCGATGTCTGTGCTTCCTGCTTCTGTGACAGTCAGAAAAAGGCAAAAATCTTTTGAACCGGGTAATATTTCTGGCGACTAGAGCTACTAAGCAGCTAGTCGCCAGATGAAGACTGATTTAAGGTAAAGTTATTGCAGGGTGGTAGTTCCCCTTTAATTGCTGAAATTCAGAGCCACTGCTGACACAAGAACAACCAAGTACTTATGCTCTAGTGCAGTTGTAGGGCCAAGGAAGGTCACATGGCATCACTGGACATTGGTGTGCACTTTGTGCTTTCTCTGAAGCACTACAGGGTTCTAAATACTTGTGAGATAATTTCCTATTGACTGCTTTGACAGAATGTGACCCCTGTGCTTCACTACATGAAAATGTAGCTCCCGTTTGGTGTTGGTAAGTAGGAATCTGTTCCCATATAGTGTTTAGAACTCTGGGAGGACACCATTGTCTTGTAGCCTGGCCCAGATGTCACTTTATACCACAGCAGTCAGCAATAGTGCTCAGAACTCTGCTCACAGAAGGCTTCACTCCAGGATTTTAAATTGACCTTGAAAAAGGTTGTCCAGGACATAGAGGACATATTTAAAATATGGGACTGTCCTTGGTAATCCAGTAAACATATTATCTGTTATCTTCCCTATAGGATCTCATGCTTCTCTCCATTGGACCACTCTGTGCTTCCTTTTAAACACACAAATATCCCCAGACTAGACTTCTCCTCTCTTAGGACAAGTTCTAGGCAGATATTGGACTGCCTTTTGGCGTCAGGAAGAACTCCTTTCTCTGGTTCCTTCCCAGGTCCTTCATTTTATAGGTATGTGATTCAGTACCTTTCAAGAAAGGGTGTTTATTCCAGACCACAAGATTCAGTCCTTGTCTAGCCAGGTGTCTCAGGCAAAATCCTTTGTTGGCCATGGTGTGGGAGTATATGAAGGTACTAGGTTTTACTGGTTTCTGCTCTGGAGGCAATTCCCTTTGCACAAGTCCATAGAAGGGAATTGCAGCTGGACTTTCTCAGAAATTGATCCAGAGATGAGTCTCATCCTGGAAACTGGGAGCTTAATCAAAATGCTTTCAACTAGATTGTCCACCATTGTGGGCTACCAAATGTGGATCTCATGGCCTCTGAAACTAAACTACAAGGTCCCTAATTATGTACCAGGTCTCAGGGTCCTCTGGCTCTTACCATGGGTGCAATTAACATTTAGATGTACTTTTTTTTTTTTGTGTACATGATTCCTCCAACTCCCCTGATTCCAGGGTGCTAAGGAAAATCAGGATGAAGCGAGCTTGCATTTTTCTAGGACACTTATTTTATCCCCATTTATTTATTGTAAAGAGCTGCGTACACCGTGTGGCTCCATATAAAGATATACCTACATACATACTTTAAACGTTTTGCATGTGCTCAAGTCCTTTTGTTTATTGATATGACTGTCTATTGCACTGATACTGATGACTATAAAACTGCTGTAAAGTGTGTATGTAGAGCAAAGGCTTAAAGTGTTAGTAATGTCCACAAAAAAGTTTTTTTGCATTTAGAAGCTGAGCTAAATGCAAAAAACGGTATCTCTCAAAACGCTATGGTTTAAGAGATACAGGCGTTTAAAGTTTGATCTCTCCGACTGACAGCTGTAAAACTGTAAGCAGGAGATCTGTGTCGGCTGCCATGGAGGCGCTTGAGCAGAGCCGCAATCTCATTATTTACCACGAATCCCTTCACTGGAATGGTCTAAAACGAGTACTTGAAAACCAGCCACACGTTTTAGACCATTCCAACGAAGGGATTCGTGGCAAATAACGAGATTGCGGCTCTGCTTAAGCACCTCCGTGTCGATCGACACGGATTTACAGTAGGAGAGATCAAACTTTAAACACCTGTATCTCTTAAACCATAGCAGCTTGAGAGAGATGTTTTTTTTTTGCATTTAGCTCAGCTTTTTAAGCTCTTCTACATGCAAAAAACGTTTTTGCGGACATTACTAACTTTAAAGCAGTGTTTTTTTTTTTTTGTTTTTTTTTTTTTTTTTGCTCAAGCCACCCTTAACATTTTCTTGTCAAGGTTGTAATGAAGGGTACAAATGCATAGGTATACATTTATTCTTCATTTTCACAATCAGAATAAGAAAAAAAAAACATATTGCCATAAGCATACATTTGAAACGCAACATTTTTCTCAGTCTTTAAAGAAAATTGTGGCATCCAAAGTGGTTGTCTGAGATGCCAAAAGTGTCAAAGCACTCTGGTTGAGGAAAACTGTTTTTTGTATAAACATTGCTAAGATGTCATAATGACTAGAGGAGAGAATAAGCTAAGGTGTAAGAACCCAACTTCTATTTTATTTGCTGAAGGTCTCAGAACATATTTGACTTAGTTCTTAATCTAAGTTAGGTTATGACAATACCAGAGCTTAATAAATTCCCTGACTTTTGCACATATCAGGCTGTTATGCTTAGTCTCCAACCATGGGCTCCTTCAAGCAGCTGACTAAGGGTCATAAAGTAAAGATAACTGACTTTAAATGCTTCCTGCTTGCAATTTCCAATGTCCGAAATATCTTTATTATATGGAATTTAAAGGGAGATGTTGAAATTGAGATGAGATCCAGAAGCCAGAAAACTCTGAGATGGGTCAGGAATGCAAATGAAACCCCATATAACTTCAAAATACCTGCAGGAAAGTTTAGTTGGCATGGGAGTAGTAAGTGCACCCATCTACTGTTCAGCATTGCTTGGAAAAATATGACCTGCAAATGAATAGTAACTGCATTACAGTTTGCACAAATGTCAGGGTTACGTTTTTCACTGCATAGGTTGTGTTAACTTATTTTCCACTTAGAAAATAAACAAAACGTCTAAGTTGGCCCGTGGTGCCCAAACATTTGCATATAGTTGTACACACACTGCACACTCCAACTTGAAAAGAAGGTGCCATAGAATAACATGAATCTTTTATCTCACTAGACTGTCTTTCAGCTAAGTGCATCTCTCTAGTAGGTAGATTCTTAAAAAATACCTGTACTGTTCCATATACAGTGCTCAGTTGCAAATGGACGAACACTGTGGTAACATGCCATGTATGATGCAATGTGTGGAGAAAGGCAAGACTTTTTTTTATTTTATAGACTGTCCCTTATATAATCTACAGTTGTGATCAAAATGATTCAACCCCTATTGCAAATCAGGTTTATTGTCAAAATCTACAGACTTCCAGCTGTTTGCAATGAACAAATCAAACAAAAGCAATTGAAACAGCTCAACACAACGAATGCTTCAATTGGTTTCCCCAAATGCAACTAATGACTTCTCCAGTCTCAAAATTATTCAACCCCTTCATGGCAAGCATATTTAGTACTTAGTAGAGCACCTTTTTGCTGCAAACAAGATGCATAGCCAGACACCAGCTTCTGGCAGTGTTCATAAGGAATCTTTGCCCAATCCTCGCAAGCAATGGCCTCCAGCTCAGTAATATTCTTGGGTTTGTATGCTGGAACTGCCGCCTTCAAATCCTACCAGAGATTTTCTATAAGTTAGGGGACTGTGATGACCACTGTAGAATCTTCCAGGACTACTTCTGCAACCAAGTCTTGGTGGAATTTGAGGTATGCTTGGGATCATTGTCCTGTTGGAAAGTCCAATGACTCCCAAGCTTCAGCTTCTATACAGATGGCATGATGTTTTCTCCTAGGATTTCCTGATACTTCAATGAATCCATCTTGCCTTCCACGTGCTGCAGGTTTCCAGTGCCAGAGAATGCAAAGCAGCCCAGAGCATCACCAAGTATAACTGTAGGCAGTGTGTTCTTTTCAGCGTATGCATCATGTTGGACTATTTATGATGAAGGTATCCAAATGGTTAAAACAAGAGAACCAATCAGGCTGAATATCTTTGCATAAATAGATAAATGACAATAGAAAATAATTTTGAGAACTTTACACTTATTAGGTAGTGACACGCTACTTCACAGTAAAGAATTGATCGAAACGATCAATCCCGCTTATTTGTGCAAAATATATATACTTTATTAAAATATTTTTTATATTTATTTATATATATATATATATATGTATATTGTATCCACAACAATGAAATAAATGAGTGATCAGCAATTACAACAGATGCATAGTAAACCAAGCCACAATTATCACCATGAGGATTACCAGCAATGAAAGGGTTAACCAAACATAGGTATATTCAGAGGTATTAAATAACAGTAATTGCAATCAGCAGCATAGAAAAGGTTAATTGATCCTAACAATTAGTAAAATACAGTTGGCAGCAGTGTATATGAATACCTTCTGCCCCAGAAACTGTATAGACTATGCTAATTATGGTTTAAGGTATATTGTCATTTGAATTAGCCTTAAAATGAGCCAGGTCTTCTGACAATTATCCTTGTACCATATATATAATAATAATCAAATTCAGAGAATAATTGGAATAGAATCCCAGATTTAATCACTATAATTTAATTATGTACTGATTTCAATTATTGTATACCTTCTGAATAAAACATATAACTTGTAATTAATATTGTCAATCAGAGATTATACCAAGAATATACTTAGAATCAATCCAATAATATATGTCTAGAAAGTATACCAACTTCATGCAACATATATCATATCTATGACTATAGCAATATATTGTAAAACCTATAGGCACTTCAAGGGTTAATCCACTGATTTAAAATAAGGTGCCATACCCAGAAGGCTGTTTCTTTTGTCTAGTGAAAGTTAAAACTTTCAATTTACAAAAGTTAGTCCTAGCACATACACAGAGAATTCCAAAGAAAACACCACTAATAACAGACAAATAGCAGTTAAAGGGTTAATAACTGAATTCAAAGAATTCCCTAGATCAAATATTAGCTATTATAATCTTCCCAGAATATTATTCTATAAATACCAAGAATTATATTAACTAATATATAGGCCACGCTATATAACTATATTACACTTGTCTGGCAAAAATATAATTATTTACCAATAATGAATAGATAAAGTCTGCTTAATTCCAGAACTCTAGAGCTAATATAGCTTATTATAACTGATCCCAAATGGTTGGCCAGTCCACTTCAGACAAATATAAGACAAATTAAATTTCTCCCAGTATAGGAGAAAACCTGTGAATCTGGACTTATATAGAATTTACATGAAGAAAATATATCGTTACCAATCCAAGTTTGTTTCTTTATATCTCTGTTAGGTACCAGAGCAGGACTTGGATAGCCAAGACCCAGATGTTATCAGGATTTCAAACAGGAAGCCAAGAGAGAAATTACCTTCTCCTTGGCATTCTATTAGGCAAATTTTACTTTATCAGTAATCTCCGCCTATCCCCAATGATTGGACAGAGATCCATTTAATTATACCGTGACATCATCAGTCTGACCGGACTGGACCATCTCCTATCCCTAATTATACAAGGAATGTGAGTAGCCCAGTCATGACGCTATCAAAACTATAGAGGGCACTCTTACTCTATGTAACGGATCCTACCCGTAGCGGAACTTTCACCTAAACACGTTTGCTTTAATCAACTTACATTGCCGATTCAAGCTGTGCTGGGTTTCGGTTTAAAAAAAAAAAAAACACAATAGAAATTAAGTTTGAGGGTTAAGTTTATCCCCCTTCTTCTCATTCTGATCAGCACCATGTTGCCGATGAGAATACAGGAGATCCTCCTCCCGCTGGTCTGTCAGTAAGTTGGAGTACTCTCATTGGCTAGATATCGATCTCTACCAATGAGAGTTCTCCAGCTTACTGACAGACCAGCGGGGAGGAGGATCTCTTATGTATTCTCATCGGCACAAATTGTGCCGATCAGAATGAGAATACGTGAAGAGGGAAAAGGTAAACCCTCAAACTTATTTTCTATTGCATTTTTTTAAAAAACCAAAACACAGCACAGTTTGAATCGGTAATGTACGTGGATTAAAGCAAACGTGTGTAGGTGAAAGTTCCCCTTTAATACAACATTAGGCAGGTGCATCACCACTTATTTTAGCGTGCAGGTAAAAGGTGGTACCGTTTTAGCCTTGGAAAAAGCAGGAGAGTAAAAGTGATATATTTACTCACTGAGTAGCTTTAGAGTGCAAGCTTTTAAGACAATTTGTCTCCATCAGGCATGTTAGAGAACAAGCCTAATGAAGAGACCTAACTTGTCTTGAAAGCGTGCATTCTAAGGCTGCAGCCAATGAAGGTATCACATTTACTCTCTTTTCGAGTGATATTGTATTGGTACATCATCCCAAACTATGTATGCGAGTATATTTTATAGAAATCCACATTACTCGGATGATACTTTAACCCCTCACGGTTAAAAAGCCCCATTTAAGTGAATGGGCATTTGACAAAATTTTATTTCAATCCAATGGTGTAGTTGGTGTGGTCCATAACTGCCTTTCTTTATCTTAATGGATAATTCCCTTTATATTTTGTGTTCCAATTTAGCATTTTTCTTATGTCAATATCTTTATTAGGCACTAGTAGAGGTGTTGCATGGCTTAGCTTGTTCAGTGCAATGTTTTGTTTTGTGTTTTTTTTTGTTTTTTTTAATCCAACTGGATACCTCCGTGGCACTGAAAGGGTTAACTTGTATTAACAGTCAGACCTTGTGATATGTCATTGCTATCCCTCCTGATGCCCCCAGCTACTGCTCTCCCAGATAGTTTTGGGTGTGGGGGGGAACTAATGA
The DNA here is from genome assembly GCA_037306005.1 of Rhinophrynus dorsalis. Classification (NCBI taxonomy): domain Eukaryota; kingdom Metazoa; phylum Chordata; class Amphibia; order Anura; family Rhinophrynidae; genus Rhinophrynus; species Rhinophrynus dorsalis. The sequence continues at coordinate 487,828,874 of CM074719.1, forward strand.
ATTTTCTTTTAGTCCATGTTTTCCCATCACCACATTTCAATTCCATGGCAAATGATTAAAATATACAGTGTGAAACATGACCTGAAATTGAGATTAAGATGAAGAATGGGGCAGATCAGGTGGAATGTCACCAATCTGATCACTGTCAAAGGATTTGATTTATAGGAGAACATACACAAAAGTACATTGTTACAATTTCAAGTAATACAAGGACAAGGGAGCATGCTCTGTAAATATTGATTGTATGAAATGAAAGAAATCAACTTTTACCTTGTCCAGAATCAGTCAGTGGAATGTAACTGAAAGGTTTAATAGCAAAATATATGGATAGAATAGATGTACTTGAGGATAATACTTGAGAATTGGAATGGACAAAACATTTTGCCTCAATTTTTATTTTTAAATAGCATCCCACACAGACTGGGATGAATTATTGAAACCAAAAATACTGAGTAATAAGGGACAGAGTTTAAATTTAGGTTGCAGAAATATATTCAGTACTACATACCCTTATGATTATGAATCAAATGTAAAAAAAAAAAATATAAAAAAAGAATCAAAGGACACTTAGGTTAGCCAAAACAGAAAATAAACCTCAGGTTAAAAGGAGAGCAAGACTTATCCAAATAGACAGCCAAAGTTCAATATTTTCAGATGACACTAAATGATGCAGGATAATAAATTTAATTCAGGATGTTTGTTCTGTACAGAAGGGTTTACAAAAAATGTCAGACTAAGCAAACAAATGCAATATTACATTTAATGTAGGAAAGTGTAAAGCTATACATTAGGAAGAAGCAAATCATAATGCTACTTAAGAGAGATCTGGGAGCCCTTGTAAACGGTAAGCATGAAAATGGTGCAGTTTCCATGATTACAATGTAATGAGGTAAGTGTGGTAAAATATGTTTTAAGAAGCTATGTAAAAATCTGCAACAAGTTGATTCCACTGTATCTGTTTCAGAGGTTCTGTCAGTGTATAAGAAAGATGATGGTTGCATGCAGTGAATTAGATACTTTAATTCATGGCTAGGGAAATGGGGCCAAAAAATGGATTTTGGCTTTTTCTCGCACCATCCCTATTTGGTGTAACAAGATGGATAAAAAAAAGATGTCTTGCATCTTTCTCAAAAGGTAACAAAGGTTCTCAGCAAGTGATCCAGATGTTTTGTTAACAGGTATTTAAACTAGTAGAGGGGGCAATGGAATGATCCAAGATAAATCCAACTGCCCCCTACAGCATTGCACAGATGAATTTGAACAAGGTATGTCTGTGACACATAGGTCAAAAACAGTACACTTTGAGCCATGTGTGCAAATGCCCACAGTTTATGGAATAAGATCACTGAACTCATTGCAATAATAACTAGTAAAAATGTGGCCTTAGTGGGGATAACAGAGACCTGGTATGTAGTAATACCTGGGTACTCTTTATTTAAAAAATACATGAAAGGCAGAAAAGGAGGAGGGGTAGCCATTTATGTAAAAAAAATGGCTTAAAGGTTAATCTTATACAGGGTATGGAGGAGAACACAGAGACTGTCTGGATAACTTGAGAATCTGTGAATAAGATGATCACTTGTATAGGTGTGATCTATAGACCTCCAGGAGAAGTAGAGTAGTTTGATCAACTGCTGGTCAAGGAAGTAACATTGCCATGATAGAGGAAGTTATTATTATGGGGGACTTTAATCTTTCCGATGTAGACTGGAAAAACCAACCAACAGGTTCAGCCATGAGTAGAGATGTACTAAATTCTTTACATGGATTAGCATGTAGTCAAGTAGTAGAAGAGACGACTAGGAAGATTTATTATTTACTAATGGAGACTTGGTATCCGATGTAGCTGTAGGAGAGTGTTTGGACTCCAGTCATCATGAATCTGTGTGGTTTAATATAAAAACAGAGGCTGTGTTGTGCCACACTAAAACAAAGGTTCTAGATTTTAGAAATATTTTGTCAGTCTTTAACAGCTTGAAGATCTTTAGATTGAGTCCAGGAGAAACTGGATTATCTGAAAAATGTTTTACTAAACGCAACAAATCATTGCATTAGACATGTCAGCGAAGGTAAAAGAAAAGGAAAGCCACTGTGGTACTCTGCAGAAGTGGCAAATATAGTAAAGGCGATAAAAGAAGCATTTAGGAAATATAAGCAGATGCAGAAGGAAGAAGATGAGTATCGGTACAAGACTAGGCTGAAGGAGGCCAAATTCATTATTAGATGTGCCAAATCGCACACAGAGGAAAAAAATTGCCCAGAATAAAGGCTAGCTGACTGTTTCAATTAATATTTCTGTTCAGTTTTTACAGAGGAAGATGAAGGGAAGGGACCTCTGTTAGAAAAAAGAACTAGCGAGACATGGGAAGCATGCATGTTTGCAGAAGAAGAGGTTCTACTTCAACTCTCTAAGGAAAAAAAACAATAAATTGATGGGACCAGATGGGATACACCCAAAGTTATTAAAAGAACTTAAAAGTGTTCTGGAAAAAACTTTAACAGAATTATTCAATCAGTCACTATCGACAGGAGTAGTTCCAGAAGATTGGAAGGTAGCGGACCTCTCCAAAGCATTGCTCCGCAATGAGTTGAACAATACTTTGATACTCAAAGGGTTAACCCCTTAAAGACCAGAGGGGTGACCATATTGAAACGCACAACCCTCTGGTCCTTAAGGGGTTAATAACATATTTGGAATATTTTTGATACCCCCTGTACATGCAGTTTTCCCCCATGTTTGTATTGTTTTCACCCTATTACATTGTGCCTTTACCGTGTCCTATAGACCCATATCTGTCTCCTCCCTGTGCTGCACTGCTTTGAACTTATTCCTGCAGAGATTGAAATCAGTTTGTGTTCGCTACTTTCTTCCCTGTCTGGGCTAGTTATTGAATCACAGTTCTCATAGAGGGATTTTTTTTTTTTTTATTGAAGACTGAATAGCTGTTTCTCAGTGTATGGTATCTGCTGTCTGTCCATGTAGTGTACATAAGCCAGAGCTGAGTTTCCAGGGCCATCATGTCTGTGCAGTTATCAGGTATTTGATGAATTCTATTTCAGTTGTGGGGACTGTGGCTGATGCCCATGAGTAGGCTTGGGGCACACTATTGGTTCTCATGATGTTAAGGCCCAAATATAAACATTATTTACAGTTGGTTGAACACTTTGAATTCCTGAAGGTGCCTTGCAAAGCACTCAGAAAGTTATAGCAGCCCCTCTGTTTGCAGTGTAGGCAAGATGCAGGTTTCTGAAGAGGGGGGTGCAACTATAAGGCTATTTTGTTTCTTCATATATTTCCCTTCCTCTATTCCTTCTCCTCACAGATTCTCCTTCTAGTTTCTCTCTCCCTCCTTCCTTGGGATCCAAGAACTGCTGGGAACTAGTTTTGCACAACTGATAAGAAACATAATGGTGAGTCAGTGTACAGCAGCAGCTGACCAACCTGTGACCCAGTTGCTGGCTACAACTGACCTCATCCTCAGCCAGTGATGACTGGCTCAGGGTGATGAAAGCTGTAGACCAACAGCAACTCGACGGGCACATATTGCCTATCACTTGTCTAGAGTATAAGCAGAAAGGCATATATGGTGGTCTTGTTCACTTATTTTACCTTATTGGATAAACGTTGCTTCCAGCATCTCTGAGGTTCTGAACGTCATAATCTCTAGAGATCCTCTTCTTTACTTGTTTTCATATATTTCCCCCGAGCAACCATGCCTTTCCAAATTACAGAGATCGTTCCTTCATTTCCTCCTGGTATCAGCCAGAAGACCGATACCCAAATTATGGCTCTCTGCGGATTCTCCTTTTCCTAAAATGTGGTATAATTTAGTTGACTTGCTAATGTCCATAGAAAAATTCCATGCTATATCCACCCAAACTTCTGTCACATTTCATTCTAAATGGCAACCATGGTGTTTTATAGCTCTCAACGTCCATTACCCACTTAAGTCTGCTCGCTAGCAGGCTTTTTTTTTTTCCCCTTTGGAGGTCACCTGGAGAGATCCGTCTCTTCGTTTTTTGCTTCCTTTGTTCCTCTACCTGAAGTTTGATCTTACCCAGTCGGCCTGTCCTTGGTCCACCTCTCCAGTACCAAATCTTTATGCAGAGGGCTGTGAATTCTCTCTTCTTGAGCCTCGTATAAGGCCCAGTCACATATTTCATGCCATGATGCTCCACACTCCCCCCCCCCATACTACACGTGGCTTAAGATGGTAATTTAATTGTATTTCAAACGTAGGCATTCTTCCTACGTCTTCTTTCTCCCCCCTTCACACATCTCTCTTCTATTAAAGCAAGTGAGACACTTTAACTACATACTGCTTTTTATTATGTTATTCTATGTCATGTTCATTGTAATTAGTGGATTTTTTTTTTTTTTTTCCGTTTCTTCTGTTCATCCTGTATTGTACTTTGTGTTACACTTTGTCTGTTTCTTTCTCTCAATAAAGATCATTGAAAATCAAGAGAGGGCTTCCAGTTAGCCATACTCTCACTCTATTACACTCTTTGGCCAAATCATTAGCACCTCAGTAATGAGAAATATCATTGTCTGTAATGGGGGGTCGGCAAGCTGTGACGCTCCATCAGTTGCTGGACTACAACCCCCTTCATCTTCATATGGCTGCATAGAATTATGAACATTGTAGTGCAATAGTTTGTCTAGGTTGGTGCCCATCATGCAGTGAGGTATATCTATATAATTACTGTGCGTTCTAGAAGTACTTTCCTAGGTAGAAATCCATCCTACAGCAGTCAGTATATATTTATAGTTACTGTGTGGGAAAAGGACTTACCCAAGTAGGTGTCCATCATACGTTAGCCAAGTATATCAGCATAATTACTGTGTGAAACATAAAGACATACCTAGTTAAGAGTGTTTCTTATGTAAGTCAGGTATAGCAATGTAATTACTGTATTTAACAGAAGCATTTATGTAGGTAGCAGTCCTTTATAAAGTAGGTATGTCTATAAAATTATTGTGTGTAACAAAAAGGCTTAGGTAGGAGTCCTACATACAGCACTTAGACATATCTATGGAATTATTGTGTGTAACATTAGGACGTAACTAAGTAGTAGTTCATCATACAAAAGTCAGGTAAAGTATATCTATATAGTTACTATGGAAGACTTGTGTAACTAGGACTCCATCAAACAACAGTAAGGTATATCTATATAATTGCTGTGTAAATGAAGGCCTTCCCTAGACAGAAGACACTCCGAGTAGTCGGGTATAGGGATATAATTACTGTGTTATAATCTAGTGCAAACTATGAAGCACAGTCACTGGAGTTACAGGCTAACACTAGTGAAGCTGTGTTAGCGTATTTATACATTCACTCCATTATATGTCATTAATAAAGATACAAAATATATATGAGGTTTTATCTTTTATAAAGTAAATAGCTAAAACTAGAATTATTTTGAAATATTATGAGTACGAGTACATTGATGCCAAATATGTTACGTGTTACAACATTTCAAATAAATTACCGGCAAATGTTTTCCCCTGGGCAGTCACATAACAGAAAGTCACTAGTTGTCCATTCCGTGTACTACGAGATCAGCAAAAACTCATACACCTGATTTAAAACTGCAATTCAATGGCATAGTAGACTTTACCCACACTTGAATATTACATGAAATCATATAAATAAGCAATATTAAAAAGTTGGGATGCTCATAACCTATTAACCTTTCAATGATCAGCATATAGAATTTGAGGTTAACTTTCAATTTAAAAACCAGGGACAGCAGGATCCAGGGACAGGGAGTCAAAACCAGGAAGTGTCCCTTGATATATAGAACAGTTGGTAGTTATGCTTATGTTCAGGGCCTACAACAGGCCACTAGTTACTCACAGGGCATGTTCTTTTGTTTACAAGGTAGACCCATCCTGTATCCAGGAGTAAACAGAAGCTGGATGCTGGCAGCAAGGAGGGGGTTATCCAGCAGCAGGACTGAAAACTGAATCACTTTTAATTATATTTCTAAGTTTAACAGAACTCAGTTTGACTAACTAATTTTTCAGTAAGATAGAATGTTAAAAAATAAATAAAAAAAAAATAACAGGGAAAACAGAGTTGTTATTCAAGACATTTCAGGTATTGATTATTCGAATCGCAATAATATATCTATTGGACAATGTTATCTATTGGGAAATTACAAAAGCTCAAAACCCAATAGTGTCCCCTTAAATGTTCTCTTAACAGGACAATTTAGATACACACTTCAAAGGGATGTTCAAAGGGATAACGACAAAAAAATGTTGTATGAAAGACAAAAATAAGTAATTGAATGCTGTACGACATATTTTCTATAGAGTATACGACAAAAAACTAGTAATGTCCATTGTGTACGACACAACTCCAGAATTGACAGGCAAAGGGCCGGGGCAAGGGTGTGGCTAAACTATTCTCCAGTGTCATATAGAGGAAAAGAAAATTTGTTGTAACTAACGACAAAAAAAGTTTTTCAAAAGACAAAATGTGTACGTTAAGAAAAAAGTGGTTAAGACATTTTTAAAGACTCTTTTTTTTCATTAGTTAAGACATTTTTTAACCCCTTAAGGACTACGTGACGTGCTATGACCGTCACGGTCCTTATACCCTTAAGGACCAGTGATGGTCATAGCACGTCACGTACTTTTTACTTACAGCGCTCCCGGTAGAGCACTGTAAGTAAAATGGGGCCTAAAATTGATCGCTCCAAGACCGGAGCGATCTCTCTTAGGCCTCAAAGTGGCGCACAGGTACGCGTAACAGGTCACGTGTCCCGGCGTGTAGCCAAGGATAAAAGCGGTCCTTAAGAGAAGGTAACTTCCCTGGACCACTGGTCCTTAAGGGGTTAAGACATTTTTGTTGTTAGTTAAGACTTTTTTTTGTCGTTACATATGACAATTTCAGTCAGGACAAACGACATATTTCCAATCACAACCAACACTCTGTGAAAATATTAATGACCCCAACGACACTGTACTTTGAAAAGTCGTTACAAACCACAAAAGCTATTTCGCTACTTCTTTGGACATACGGTCCTTTGAGTGTCAAAGAGGTATCCAATGCATTGCAAAGCAATGCGTTGGATACCTCTGGCACTGAAAGGGTTAAAAAAACAAACAAATTTAGGGTTGGAAGAATAATTCATTTTTTTAATTATCTAGCCAATGAGATCACTCCAGCTTACAGACTGAAAGCCTCCATCATCGGAGGAGACTGGATAGATGGAGGGGAACAGAGGCAGAGCGATGGACTGCAGTTACAGTGTAGGTAACCGCAGTCTATGCAGAAGTAGGTGCAAGGCAGCATTTATTACTTCAATTTCGCCCAAATATAGATTTTAAAAACAAAATTAATTCCGTTTTACACTTTGCTATATACTCTATTAAGGTTAACTTGTATAGTGGTGACAGATCCCCTTTAACCAATGGTTCTCAATTTTTATTTTTTTTTATTTTTTTTTCCTGTTTTGTTCATGACACCTCTAACACATAAGCTACATTTTTGATGGCACCCCTAACATTTTGTCACTTGTCATGGTGTCATGAAGGGTGCAAATAATAAAAATAATAGTATTGACGGCCAAAATGCCACCCAGCGGCCTCGGCTGCTGCCGCAGAGACAGGTGGTGGGAAGTTCGGAGCGCCCCACTCCAAATCAGCTCCCCCTTTGACTGGAGGCCGGTGTGTTCGTCTCCATTGCGCATGTGCGGTTACACACACAGGAAGCGACGCATTCTACCAATTTATGTTCTAGGATTCTTAGGTCTCACATTCAGAATAACAAAAACAAATGTATTCAACATAAGAAATGTCCATAAACATACATTTGAAACACAACGTTCATATTTTCGTAAACATTTTATAGGGAATCAAAGGGACCCCTAAGTAAATGGCCATAGAACAAAAAAGTGCCACGGCATCCTGGCTGAGAATGACCACTTTAACCCCTTCGTGTCCACTGACCACGTACTTTTTACTCACAGCACTCCCTGGGACTGCTGGTCCTTAAGGGGTTAAGCAATCTGTATGTACTAGAACAGGTTTGTCTTCTGTTTGTTTTGTTTAAAATCTGGTAACATGTCCCTTCTGATTCATTCAGGTTTTATGACATTTATTGTTTATGAATAGGTGTGAGCTAGAGACAGACTTGAATAGAGACCACTATATACATGAAACTACAGATATGCAATAGACAGATGATGGGTAGATAAATATAGATATACCTGCTGTTGTATTAGGGGCACCTCTCTAGGTAATTCAAGGTGTTAAACGACGTACAGGGGAAAAATCCCCCGGGAATAAGTGACTATTTAACAGAAGAGCAATATCCCTTCGTATGTAATATTAAAACATCAGTCAGATATGTCTATATGCTATTTTATTTATTTGTAATTTTGTTTTCAAATTTATATAATCTGTGTCCTTTATGATCCATCAGGTACCTTGAAGCCCATTGTTTGCTGTGAGCTGGCATGACCTAGATGCCAGTTTGAGTTGAGATCATTATGAAAACAGCAGAAATTATTAAACAAATTAAGAGGCACTTATTCCTAGGTTCAATTTGCATTTCAAAAGCAGCATATTTCTAGTGTGCAGTGCCTGTTTATAGGGACAACCTACCTGACGTGAAAGGTGTTCCTATTACCTATATTCAAGACAATAAGCATTATGCAACTTTCTAAAGTTTTCTGGTGACTCAGTGTGCCAGATGGATCCCCATTACAGTCCAAAGCAGCAGCAGCCACTTCCACTGTGGGACAGGCTTTGTCTCCACATCCGAATGATGAAGCATCAAGGGCATCTGTGTGACCTGTACTTCTGTGGACATGTTCCAGGAAGTAGCTCTACAACCAGGAGCAGTCCATTTGGTGCACAAATACAGGAGGTTGCATGATGCTTATTTTCTTGAAAACGGGTAATTTATCTTTTGGTGTTTGTGTCCCTTTAAGTTCCATGGATGAAGGTTTCACATTAGTGCAGATTGTTAATTGATTTCACCATGGCACTTTACTTATTTTGGCTAAGATCTTACTTTCCTTTTATTATTCAGCATGTCTCCTAGCTAGGGAAATTCTACTGTTGAGCAAGCATGGGTGAACACACTTGTTCTACTTCCTCCTTGAGTGCCTTTTTACAAGAATCAATATCTGTGAAACAAGCAACTGACTGGGCGGGACCCATTATCATCCTACTTGGGAACTTCCTCCCCTTGAGGCCCCGGTGGGCTCACGTCATTAAGTGGTGACTTTACTGTCCTTGTGTCATAAAGTTGGTGGGAATTGGGCATAATTGGGTGATAAGGGGTAGAAGTGGGCAGGAAGTGAGATGAACAGGATGGGAAGGAGGAGAATTGAGCAGGAACTCCTCACCACCGGTGAATCTGCCTCTGTCCCCAGAGACACGATAATTTTAAAAATAGTACTCTCCCGGGAAGATCTGGAGAGTCCACAGGTATGACTATCATACCATATAAATGGCCTATTGATAGGATATACTTTCACTTTAATAAAATAACTGTCTTGAGGCCTAATCCAGGTAATCTGGCAGTGTTGAAGGCTATGTAGAAAGATGACACAATTGTCTGTACATTCAGCCTGCATTGTAAACTGCTCCTTCTCCCAAGAGTCAGATATACAAAATCTACACTGATTCTTGTCCTTCACTCAAATTCAGGCCTGGACCCTCTAAAGTTCATAGGCCTGCCTGTCTTGTGTGTGTTTCCAGCAGTGATATATTTAAATCTTTGCATGTTAATGGTGCCTTAAGGACTTACTGGAACATCTCTGGAATAGAGAAAACAGGAACCTACTGCTAAGAATCTATATTAGAGGGGAAATTTAAAGGAATAGTAATGTTTCAAAATAAATGTTGATCTTCATAGTTTTTACATCCTTTTTATAGCCATTTTGCAATACTGTCAAATTTGTAGTTCAACATTTATAAAGATATAAAGACTCCCACCCCATTTACCTATGGTAGGCCGCATCCCCTCAGATGTGGAATCCAGTCGCTTGACCGGACAGCTTGCATCAAGGAGCAATCTTCTTGCTGTGAGAATAAGGAAACCCCTGCCCCTCTTGAAGAAGGAGGGCAGGTTTTTCCTTATGGTCAATGAAGTTTGTCCCTCGCTGTGCCCTATCCAGAAGGTCTTGCTACTCTGAGACGAGAAGCAATACGTAACTTAAAGGAGCGGGAGGCGGTCTCTTTATAACTTAGTAACTATTGAGCTACACATTGGACAATATTATATTAACGCTGCGCATAGACAAAAACTATGAAGATTAATCAAATGTGCTTTTATTGTAAAACATTACTATCCCTTTAAGGGTTAATATTTCTAGGTGTGGCCATATTTACGTTAAAAAAAAAAAGTGGATCAATTCTAGGGAAAACCAACTGCAAAATAGAGGAAAAATAAAAAATCCCCTTGAATGCTAAAATTGGTCTGCAATGTATAGCTCTGCAATGTGTTTGAGCCTCCCTGGCATTCAAGGAGTTAAAAAGTAGAGATGGGCAAAAACATTTGCCTCAAAAGACTGAAATTCCCTCAAAGTGCCTTTTTTTTTCCATCACACACATACTGGAAAGCATTACCTCCCCCCCCCCCCTTCCCAGAATTATCCCATTGCAATGGTAGCCATAGAATCATACAAGCTGACCTCACAGCCTTGTTCCATGGTAACCACAGAACCACACATACTAACCTCCAGCCTTGTCCCACTTGAATGGTAACTATAGGGGTGGGCAATGTGAGGCCCTCCACCCAAAGTACACCTCCCATTATTCTGTCAGAAAATGATGGGGAGTTGTCTGACAGCAGCTGGAGGGCCTCATGTTGCTAAACTGTTACAAAACTACACATACTGACCCTCTAGTCTTGTCCCAATGCACTGGTAGCTATAGAACTTCACATACTGACCCCCACTGTTGTCTCACAGTAGCCATGTATACTGATCACCCAGACTTGTTCCACTGCAATTGTAGACAAAGAATTACACATACTGACCCATGGATCCCAGCCTTCTACTGTAGTCATAGAAGTACGGATTCTAAGTCTGTACCCAGGCAGGAAGTCTTGGGTGTAGGAAAAGTTTTCTCAGACATTTTTGCATTGGCAAAAATGTTAGTGTTTCTATTTGAGGGAATTTCTGAGGAAAAAGTGGCAAATTGTGCTTTTTTTACCCATTCTTTGTTAAAAGACAAATTGCCATCATTGGGAATTGTGGGAATTAGTGTTTGTCCCTTATAATTCTGTTAGTTTGTGTCAGAATTATTTCACTTTCTTTTGAGTGAAGGGCCTATAGTGGTTTTAGAATTTCACAGTATGTATTTAGTTGAGCAACACTCCCCATAAATCCCTTATTGTATGCCTGCCTGCTAGCCCTGAGAGTCCCTGAGTGGTACTTTCTAAATCCCTACCAGGATACTTATCTTCCCTCCCATCTAAGGCCGTTTTTCCATTCCAACCTTTTTTTTTTTTTCCTACCAGACAACTTTTTTTTACAGTGCTGTAGAAAAATTCAGTCCAAAATCTGTCCTGCCAAATTTACAATAGTGAATTCCAGCTTAGTCTAGGTAGGGTGCAGTGCTCAGGAGTTGGAGGTTAGTGCTAGAGCTAGACGATCTGCATTTATAACTACTTTCAAATGCTGATACATTTATACATACACCACTACAACACACACATTGCATTACATATACATACATGCACATTCACACACATCCCCACACCTTAATTTTTCCCTCACACTTTGCCTTTTACCTCCAAATCCCCACATTTTATTTCTCCATTTTTTTTTTGGTGTATATTCTGTTTATGATTTATTGTTATATTTTCATTTCACATGTGTTTGTTTTACTCCTTTTCATTTAATTTTATATTTAGTTTATTTGCTGCTTTTTAGAGAAGGTCTGTCCTACTTGTAGCTCGTGGTCCAAACGAGGCCCTAACACAAGGAAGATGCTAGGTTCTCAGAAAACCTGGCGCTTGGAGCTTTTACTCACCTAACGTCCATATGGATACAAAAAAAAAAGTGGAGCAATACTGAAACAAACCAACTGTATCATAGAAGACACATTAAAAGTCCCACTGATTGAAATGGCAGAAAAAGAAGAAAGGAAGGGGGTGCCTTACAGTGAAATAGGTTACACACACATAACTTATAATACATTCATAAGCTTCTGAATTGAATATTCACAAGACTCATTGCCACTGTATAATAAAGGGTTGTGGCAAATAGTGAAGTGTTGAATATTTCTGTCTCTATACAGGCTGCTACCTCACTGATAAAAGTCAGAACATACACTGGAATGCCTCTAAACACGAGGAGGCAAGAGAAGTGCCATCTAGGGGGTAGTACTGTTTTACAGAGCTCCTTAAAGGGACAGTAATGTCCAAAAAAAAGTCCAATTTTGTAGAGGTTAAAATATTAATTACTATGCTCTAAACACTATCTCTCAAACCGCTATGGTTTGAGAGGTATAGGGATATAGGGATTCAAAGTCCCCCCCTCATTCCCCTTCTCCTGATGTCAGCTGTAAAGCTGACAGCAGGAGAATCGAGTCATATGACTCGGAGTCTCTGCAGCAGAGTCAAAAACAGAATTCATTCATTGGAAAAGTCTACAAAGTGTGCTTGCAAACCAGGCACACCTTTTAGACCTTTCCAATAAATTACTTCTTTAGCAATAACGTGATTTTGGCTCTGCTGCAGAGACTCCTCGAGTCATATGACTTCAACCACTTGAGGCTAATAAACCTGCTCTGTTTCTGGACTCTCCAGCCAGGACATGAACACGATCTCTGATTATCAGTGTAAACTTACCACACAGATCACAGGAAGCTAATCAGAGAAATGTCATTGCAAGTTACAATGAACTGAAACAAAATAAAATTAAATAAAATGAAATGCCTATATAGCTTGACAAGTTTCTACTGCTTGCTACCACTGGAGCATCTCACAGAGCTGAATATAACTTTCTTGGCCAGACTCCAGGATCCCAAACTCAGCCCACTGCACTGGTCATTTCCTGCACACTCATGCACTCTGCCTTCTTAAGTTTGCAAAAAATGGAAGTTCCAGTGGGCAGAGTTTGGGATCCTGGAGTCCTTCTAGTAAGTCATGCCCACCTCTGTTGACATCCAGGACTGATGATAAGAGATGATGTCATCTGAACCAAGGCACAAGGGAAAAATGCATAGTAGCCATTAGAATTTTCTGGTTGTAATAAGATAAGTGGAGGGTTACTATTAGGAGGTGTTAGTGTCCCTTTAAAGAAACGGTAAACCCCAAAACAAACCTAACTTAAACCTTGGCCATGGATTCCTACCCTTAAAGTGCTCCTGTAGATCAGAGGTTAACCCCTGAATGCCAGTGAGCAATGAATTGCATACCCCACTGGCATTCAACGAGTTATCTCTCAACCAGCTACTCACCTGATCCTGAGATAATTCTTGGATAGTAGGGTGAAGCCTTTTCCACTTCTGCTCTGATTGGTGCTGCTATGAGGGTTAAGGATAAACTTTCAAACATCATAGTACCAGCGCGTATGCTGTTGATGTATAAAATAAAAAATGTACATACAACTATTCCTTAAAACGAATATGTCACCTTATTACATTATATTCTGTTTTCAGGAATACATTGATATGACGGAAATATAGTTTGAACTGTGGTGGGTATCTCTAAATAAAATACAATGCAACAAATAAATTTTCCTTTGTTCTATTCGTTTTCAACTTACAAGCTACACTAGAACAGTCTTTATAAAAAGTCTGTGGGTCAGAACCTGACACATGCACTTGCATAAAGGGATGAGTGTTCTATGCAATACAGCAATAACCAAAAGAATTAAAGAAACAGATAGGGATGCAGTTTATGTCAGCAAATTATTACAAAATTAGACTAACAGCAGTCACTGACAGAGGGAGTTTTGCTTAGCAAAACATGTGCAGAAGCTAGGAATGGTTTGATAAATTCACATAGGCAATGGCAGCATGCATTTAGCAAACCATTCCCTGCAGGGAGTTAGTTACGATACAGGCAGGAAATGCTTTCAGAAATGCATATGGGTATTTCTGAAGCATTTGCTGCAACAACTTATGCTCCCCCTTTACTCACCCTCCACAAATCATTCAAACTCCCTTGTGTGTCATTCTCTGTTCACCAAAATCATACTCCCATGTCTCCTTCACTGCCTACATCATCACCACCCCAAGTCCACTTCTCTGTTGCCATTACCACATTCCCATGTGTCCCATTTCCTGCTCACCAAAATCAACCTCCCTTATTTCCCCTTACCTCAGCACTGGGAGAGAAAGCGAGACCTTGCTGGCAAACAACCAGAGTGGGAGGGGGAAATGTGGATAGCAGTGGAACAAAGCTGTGGTCTTAAACAGTGTAATTTGGTTCTGTGGCTTCCAGTGGAACAATAGAGTTTACAAGAATTTATGACCTGCAAACTTCCATTGTTCTAGGGAATAAGCAAAACCCCTTAAGAAGAAGCTAGTGGGTATATGGCAGCCTCCCAGAAGTGAATACTGTCATCGCAGAGAGAAAGCTTTTGCACAGTGACTTTCAGCCAATCAGGTGTTCGAGTGTCCTGTATAGTAGCTGGAGACCCTAACACCTCAGAAGTTTCCAGAAAACTGCACATGGTCTGACTCATTCCATGGAAGAGAGTGAACAAATACAGTTAACAGAAATAAACTGGATACCCTTGAAATAGTCATTTATAAAATGCAAAAAAAAAAAAATCCTAGTCAAAGTATAGGAAACTCAGAACTGTAATGTTGTTATAATCAAAATTACCACTAAGGGAACATTGGAATTAACATAATTTCTTAATGTTAAATAGCTTGGTTACAAGATCAGCTTTATATATATATATATATATATATATATATATATATATATATATATATATATATATATATTTATTTATAGAAACAAAATTGCTGAAGCACTGTTGTTTAAGTCAGAAATCATTCTGTGTACAAGGAAAACACAAGGACATACACTGTATTCATGTAGACATCTATGCAGAGACTCCAGTAATTATCCAAAAATACTTCTTGGATTGATCCTTATATTGATGTTCTTCGTTAGCATGTTGGTTATAAACTGAACAGGCAAGTAGTAATACAAAATAATCTAGGCAAAGTCTATTTTGTTCTTTCAGGAGGTTTAAACACCTAACAATTATCTAGTGGGTAGAATAGCATGCACCTTGTGCTAGCCCTTAAAAATTGAATCCTCTATAACTCTGGCCTCCAATAATGAATCATCAATGTCTTGCTGGATGACCAGTGAGCTCTCTTTTAAGATTATGGACAATGATGATACCAAGCAAAAATTAGGATGCACCATATCCCTTACCAGATCCAGTTCTATTGGGGAAGGATCTATGTGCGTAGTCTTGGCCATACCTTTAATAACAATGTGAAAATATAATAAAGTGAGAAACCTCCAGAGGTGATTAATATGGATCTGATCAAGTTCTGCTCCCTTAGTCGCTAATGTAAGAGCCAATAAAGATGCCAATTTTATGGCTGTACATTTAAGACCCATACTTCCATTAACACTACGTCTCAGGAAAGACAGGAGTGGATCAGTGTCCTATGTGGAAGTATATTTAGGGATCACAGGCCACAATAAAGCTAATTATTTAGTAACCTGACATATAAGGGATTAATTGTAAAATCCAGAAAAATACAATTTAGTACTGAACCATATGGCTTAATAGTATTTGTTGACAATCCTGAATGTACTCCTCCGTACTTTGTTCATTTGATAAGTGCCAGGGCACACTCCGTACTTTGTTCGTTTGATAAGCGGGGGGTCAATAGATGACCTCCATGTAATGAATTCACCAGTAATTATTCTATAGCTCACCGGTGTCCCATCTCTTAATGAGGAGTCAATTAAACCAAACTCTTGGTCTGAAAGGATTAGTGATTTAACAACAAATGAGTGCTGCTATCCACATGAGGGACTAGAGGCAGAGGACAAGGTTTTCCATTCTCTGAAAGCAGTCACTAATCATTCCTTGTGAGAATTTGGGGCATATTACCAGAGGGTGGATTAGAGGATACCACTGTCTTTGAGGGTCACACTGGGTGTACCAGGACAAGTGTTGTTCCAGAATAAGACTGACAAGAAAATCTTTCTGTCAGGAGAGAGTATCTGCTAATTGCTTATCTACTCCTGCTACATACTCCGCCACTATTGTAACACAATTTTCCAGAGCCCAAGACCATAAGTCTAGAGAATATAGGCAAATATGTTTTGTACCCCGTGTGTGATTTATATATGCTACCACAGTTCTGTCGTCCAAAATCTCTTGAGGATTTGTGGGAACTAGTTTCTGCAGGGCTAACTTCGTCACTGTCAATTCTAGGACATTTATATGGAGTGACTGTCCAGCCTGAGACCAAACACCTCTTATGGTGGTTTGACCTGTATAGGCACACCATCCCTTTAAAGATGCATCTGTAATAATGAGTTGTGAAAATTGTTGTGTCACTAAAAGGTGAGGCTGGGGAATTGGAGCTTGCAGAATGAAATTGAGCAATATTATGGGAAATCCAGGAAAGTAGTCTATTGCGAGCTTCAGTCTAATGACTGTACAATTCAGCTAATTCTTTATTACACGTTGAGACCCGTTCAGTGAGATAGGTAAATATAGCCCAACAAATGGATATTAAGTCTTAACCTTTATTAAAATAGTTTAAAATTCAAAATTGTAAATCTGCTATAAATTTGGATTATTCATCAAATCTTATCACAAGAGCCCAGTATGTAATATACACTAACAGGGAAAAAGGAATATAAAATGATGCTCTACCACACCCTTGTTATCCGCAATATGCATTAATTGAATGAAAATCACTATATTACCAGGAGTCCGGTCACACTGAAATCCTGGCTAGATCTATATCAATTAATTGCAGAGTATGGGTCCCTACGTAAGGTCGAACAAAGTTCATCCAGACAAGATCTTACACATCTTGGGCACTAAGCTGTAGACGCTTCAGAACGGTCAAGAGTGATGGTCTATACCTGTTAATAAGTGATCAGCCCTATTTATGTGGGAGGACCAAACAGCTGCATAGATGTCAGCTGCTCTCCCTTACTTAAAGTGGAACTAACACCGCTAAGAAACTTTGTTTGTAATAATTCCCTGTCTGGTGACTAGCTGCTTAGTAGCGCTAGTCGCCAGAATTATTACCTCTTTATGGAGAAATATGCATTCATCCTCGGCTGACAGGCAGGACGGAGCGTGGACATCTTGCCCTAGTGACGTCCACGCGCCTGCACTGTCAGTACCTTCCGGAGCCGAATGGCTCCTGGCAACGCCTCCTACAGCCATCTGGGACTGACAGTGCAGGCGCGTGGACGTCACTAGGGCAAGATGTCCGCACTCCGTCCTGCCTGTCAGCCGAGGATGACTGCATATTTCTCCATAAAGAGGTAATAATTCTGGCGACTAGCGCTACTAAGCAGCTAGTCACCAGACAGGGAATTATTACAAACAAAGTTTCTTAGCGGTGTTAGTTCCACTTTAAGATAAAGACCATACGTACAACCAGATAAAATGTGATTTGCCCTTGACCCTAAGCTGTCTAAGGTGCAAAGCGGACAAAAAAAACAATGTCCATATTGAGTGTTAAAGTGATTGACAAGGTAAATAATCTCACAGTATAAACTGGCACTGTTTTATCAAACCATGTCAAGCAGTATAAATTACAAGTCATAGCTGCATAGTATGATTGGTGATATACGATCATGATACATTATGTCAGAGTATGGATCAAAGCGGAGGGTCCCTATGCTAATACCTTCATGGCCGTCTTAAATGAGCATGTCACAAAGCTAGGCTCTATTCCAATTCCGACTGTCAAACATCCATACACACGCATATTACTGCTGGTAGTAACCATATACAAAGGTGGGTTAGGGCATCTTCGTGTTTCGCTGTTATTGCAGCTTCCTCAGGGGGTCTATAGCCTCAACAACGCCTCCGTTTGCCACCTTTATACCATATGAGATAGGAGCGTTTTCTTATGTAGAACACACGTCATCTGGGACGTGGGCTGTACTTGCCTTTACGTAGCAACAAGGAATTGATTATCAATGTGGCCATTCAATGTTAACAACCTCACAGGTATAATGCAGTGTTATATGTTGAACAAATGTGCTAGTTGGAACATATTATTTGTCCAAATAGTAACATATAAAAATTGAATCTAAAATATAAAAGGCCCCGATCATACAATTGCAGTTATGCATTGTAATGTACACTGCTTGACATGGTATGATAAAACCGTATTCATTTATACTGTGATATGATTTATCTCATTGATCACTTTAACACTTAATACAGACAGTGTTTTTTGCCTGCTTTGCCGCCTGTACAGTGTAGCGGCCAGGGCAAATCACATTTCATCCAATTGTACGTATGGTCTTTATCTTTAGTAAGTAAGTGTAGCTGACATCTATGCAGCTATTTAGTCCTCCCACTTGAATAGGACTGATCACTTATTACCCGGTGTAGATCATCACTATTGGCAGTTCTGCAGCTTTTAAAGCTTAGCGCCCAAGATGTGTAAGATCTTTTCTGGATGAACTTCATTCTTGTCACAACCCGTCATGTTCCTCCACCCCAGAGGCGGACTCTGTCCTAATTACTAACATCCTTCACCTGTTTGTGGCTTACATATGCCTGGGACTTTCCTCCTTTCCTGCCCTTGGGTGGTCTGTGCTCAACATCCTGCTACCTGTGTTCCAGTTTACCTGTGATTCCTGATGTGACCTTTGCTTGAACTCCGTTTATCCGTCTGTCTGGCTTCCTGATCTCGGCTTTGTCTACGACCATTCTTCCTGTTCCAGAGATTCGACTCTTTGCTCCAGTAGTCTAATCGACCACCTTTGTACCGAATCGGGCTTGCCTGACCACTCTCTGAATAACTCAGACTCTATGATAGCCACTGCCAGTTTGCTCGACTCTTTGTGTACCGAATCTGGCTTGTCTACGACTCTCCGCTTGTCTACAATGCCAAGGTACCGACTGCCCAATTGCTTAACTCACTGTGTACCGAATCTGGCTTGCCTACGACCTCCTGCTTGTCTACAACCTCATATAGTCGACAACTAACTTTACTCGACTACTTGTGTACGATTCCTGCTCGACCTTGAGACTCCAGTATTCTGCGACTTCAGATTTCTTCGACTTGCAGACTCCAATTATCTGTTAGCTGACTTAAAGACATCTGCCTGCTCAGTTTGTCGACTCCCGGCCTTCTGCCGTAGGATTCTGACTCTGTGTCGGAGCTTGTGTGTATACACACTAACTATACCTCGCCAGGCTGAGAGACTGTGAAAGTTCTACCTTATGTAGGGACCCATACTTATGTTAATGATCGGCAAGTAATTGATATAGATCCAGCCAGGTTTTCAGTGTGACCTGACTCCTGGGATTACAGTGATTTTGATTCACTTAATGCATACTGTAACTAACAAAGGGTGTGATAAAGCATTGTTTTGTATCCCTTTGCCCTATAGTATATATTAAGTACAGGGCTCTTGTGATAAGATTTTATGAATTATCTGGATTTACAGAGGATATACAAATTTGAATTTTAAACTATTTTTATAAAAGTTACGTATTACTACCCATTGGTTTGGCTATATATACACACCTATCTCACTGAATGGGTTCTTTTTCCAGATGTGTAATACAGAATGAGCTGAATAGACTGAAGGTCTCATTAGACTACTTCCCTGGATTTCTCATAATATTGCTTATGTTTAGTCTTAGACCTGCAGTGACTCAGTTCTATCTATATTTCCCTTATCATGTCTTGGGCATGAAATAATGATCCCAGTAAGACACACAGACCATTTTATGGATGAAACCAGGCCACAGCTTTATTGAATTAATAATTACCATACAACAAACTGCTTATAAACCCTTGCCAAGAATATGGGGCATAACCCTATGTCCCCACCCCTACTAAGCGTAAAATACAGTTCCCATTTTGCTTAATGGGGGGTGATGAATAGAACCTGCGACCGTGGTCCAGGTTTTTTTCCCTAAGCCGCTGGCCTAACATCATCCTGTGACAATATATACCACACAATTGTTTACCATTGTACCCCTTGGCAAGGGCCCAAAGGGCCACAGGACCTGATACATACTACCCATGGCCTATACCAGCCCACCAGACAACTCTAGGTTAAAAAAAATCCATACCAAGCTTGTTGGGATGGACCCTCTCATGCCTGAACAGATCAATAACTGGATCATCAAAGATGTGATGCCGTAAAGCCAAACCATCGTTCAACAAGACAAACTCGGACTCCCAAAAAAATACAATAGAATATAAGGCACAACTGGTGAGGTTACAGAGTCCAACAGGAAATCAGCAGCAAAATAAAAAAAAACCCAAAAAACAACACACTCCCAATGGTAAAAAGGTAATACTTAACAAAAAACAAAAGATCAGCGCTATAAAATCCTGAAAGAATAAACAATACAATAAATGATTATACAAAATAATTTAATACATGGCTCATAGCCAAAAAATGTGTAAAAGCTTCCTAAGGAAATAATATACATCCCTAGCAATCTGAATAACAATGTATTAAAACATGCAAATAAAAACTCAAAAACATCATCATCACTATATACCCTGAATGATAAGCCAATACACAACTCAGCAGCCCCCCAAAATGCAGGGCGTATATCTAAGGAGACTCTGCTGGACCGTTGCAAAAAATGGAAAACGAATACTGTGCAATACGTTGGTCCGCCTCCCGTCAGGCACAGCTAAATCTGTGTAAAGTCGGAAAACACACACAGCACGACACGTAAGCCCACCTCCAATCAAGCACAGCCCCTACTAACAGTATCTCCCCACAACACTCCTCCCCAGGGGGAATCTCCTGAAGTTACCAGTTAAATCTTCCCGGGTATATAGACTAGATAAACAAAAATATACTTAAAACAACAATCTCTAAAAACAAATCATAAAAACTTAATAACTACAAAGGTTCAGCATGGCCATCTAACATGCCACTTAGACCTCAATGTAGTCCAATCACTAATATGTGATATGCCACTTTCAAACTAAATCCTATATGGGAATCTGAAAGTCGCCAATCTGTTTCCTTAAAAAGCTTTTACACATTTTTGGGCTATGAGCCATGTATTAAATTATTTTGTATAATCATTTATTGTATCCTTAATACTTTCAGGATTTTATAGCGCTGATCTTTTGTTTTTTGTTAAACTCGGACACCCATAGAAATAGGACAACCATGCTACAATGCTGAAAAAATACTACATCATCCGGTAATAAGGATTGTAATAATGAAAACAATAGTCCATGAAACTCACCCGAAGTAGGAGTGCTCAACCTTAGCGGGTTCTCCAGTCCCGTAACCATAGAATGCATGCAAACAAGGATGTCAGGCGGCACCTCCAGCAACAAACAGGCATAGATATGTTAAAAGCAACTTTATTGCAGAATCGCTAAAAAGGCATGAAGATACACCCAAATAGTGCAGGGTACAACTTAGACAGATATAACACTATCTGAAACGAGACCGGATGGCGAGACTCAGCCCTTGTAGAACCCCTACAAAGTCCCCGCATAGTCATCCTTACCACAAAAATCTTTAGAGTAATCCCTCCAACCCTGTAATTTAAAACCAAAGCTAACCATGAAATCTTGTCTGCAATAGCTGCAGGAAAAATCCTGTTCCCAAACCAGTCCTAGATCAACCGGAGCACCCCATCAACCTGCTCACACCCACCTAGCGGCCCCATTAGGAGCTCTATACCAATCCAGTCTTCCCACGCAGATGCATACCACGCCCAAATGGCCGGGAACATCTCCAAGAAAAACAGATTTTTAGTCAGACCCGCCACAAACCAAGCTAAGGGCCATGGAGCAGAACACCAGTCGGACCCAAACAAGGCCCAAAGTCCAGGGAGCCCACCGCATCTGTATGCAAGTCCAAGTCGACATTAGACCGACATGGAAGTTACCAGTAAGACAGACCACTAGGGCAAGGCGCCGGTTAAACACCTGACCCATGGGCATAATGTGACATGCAAAGTTTAACTTCCTCAGGAGTGACTGCAAGTCCCCAAATGTAAAATGCTGGAAAACTTCCACTCCTTGTGAACCACCCATTCCAAAAAGGAGCCGAACGTCTCAAAGAGGGCACATGACAGGGAGCAACCCATGGGAAGGCACAGGTCAATGTAGCAGGCCCCGTCAACCCTACACCCCAGCAAGTGATGACTCTCTGGATGATTCCCCTACCGGGACCCCTCCCGCAACCAACGGTCCCCCCAGCAATGAAGGGTCAAGGAAGGACAAGCCCCCAACCCCAGCAGAAACCACTCCAGTGGGAGCACTCGCAGCGAGTGATCCTGAAAATCAGGCAAACCCAGATAAAAGTGGTTATATTGTATCTTTGTGTCTGCCCTTCTTTGCCTGATTACCGTGACAGTAGGAATTGGATTCTTAATTAACAAAAGACTAACAGACTCAGTCGTAAAAGTAGAAAGTATTTCTGAAAGAATCACTTCCTGTGCTATCAAACTGAATAATCTCAATGTTCTTCATATCATTCACTTTTATGCCCCTGCAAGTAGCCACAGTGATGATGAAGTTAAAGAATTTTATGATGCTTTATTATGGCACTACAAACAGGACAATTACCACTACAAACTTATAATGGGAGATTTCAATGTGAGAATTGGTAAGATCCTAAATGGTGAAAAATTGATTGGAACACATAAAACTGTAAAAAATATGAGGCAATTAACTGATCGAATCTGCAGAAGAAGAACATTTTATATCATGAGTTCATTCTACAGGAAAAAGGCCCTGGGGCAATTGTCCTGGAAAAGCCCTAATGATTATACAAGTGAAATTGACTTCTTGCTTGCAAATAATAAATTATATTCACTGACTGTTCAGTCTTAAAGGGATAGTAATACTTAAAATGTAAAAAAAAATATGTTGTAGGGTTTATCCCCCTGAGTAAAACAAGGGTACTCCCACAGCTGAAAGGTGTTTCATTCAAAAGTTATTCATTTTCAAAGTTGAATTTTTTAGGTGCAATATCACAGTGGCCTGAAATTGTACAGTGGCGCTGTTGCTACACGATCCTATGGACAGCTCTGGTCAATTGACCATAAATCTCCATAGGATGGTGTAGCAACAGCGCCACTGTACAATTTCAGGCCACTGTGATATTGCACCTAAAAAATTCAACTTTGAAAATTAATAACTTTTGAATGAAACACCTTTCAGCAGTGGGAGTGCCCTTGTTTTACTCAGGGGGATAAACTCTACAACAGATTTTTTTTTACATTTTAAGTATTACTATCCCTTTAAATTGTTCTCATGTTGGAAGTGACCATCGTCTAGTGATGGCAAAAATCAAAACTGACGCAAGACCTCAACAAACATGAAGATTGACCCTTGCCAGCTATTGTAAAATCATAAGAATTTTGAGTTAGCACTGTTTAATTGCTTTAATGTGCTGCAAAACTTTCCAGACACAGACATTTCAACCCACAATAAAAAAGTTATTGAGACTATCACAGACCCTGCCCATGCCCTTGCACATGTTGTAAAACAACAAAAAACAACCGGAATATCAAAAGAAACATTTGTCATGCTGAAAAAGCAACGAGAAATTAATCAAAACGGTAATACTAGAAATATGATAGAATGTGTAAGAATGTGCAAGAGTATAAGGAACCACATAAAAGAAGAAACAAGGAAGTTCAATGCTGAGCTCATAAAAAGGACACTGGAAGAAAATTGAGTGCTAAAGAAAGAAAAATTTGAGATGGCCACACATATGAGCCAAACATTTGCATTAGGCTTGAAAATGGTACAACAGCAAAAACTCAACAACAAATAGTAAAACAAGTGGAAGAATTTTACTCAAATCTTTATAAAATGTTATACAACAACTGAATGCAGTGCCAGAGGCATGCCATTTCTTGATTTCTGAGGATAAATATTATATCCAAAAAGCTGGTACTGCCATGTGATCACTATGGTTTTTTCATATGCTAGCTGTTTATGCATATACATGAAAGAAGGGAAATTCTCATTCCATTTGTGTCAAATCTATTGCTGTTTAAGAGACTGGTTTTATAGAGAGGGGATGGTATCTCTATTTTTAGAGGTTTGTAAAGCATTTGAACCGCCTGGAAAACCCAGAAAGATTTACAACTACTTTTAGTCATGAGAAAATGGAGATTTTTCGACAGAATGATTCCTTGAGATATAAACGCTTTATCATAAAGGAAAGGACTGAAACACATTTCTTCATTTTAATAGTCAACATCTGAACTCCATGAAAAATTATCTTTCTTTCTATCTATATCACTCCCATTGGTTGATGACTTATTGTGGTGGGAGTGCCACAATAAGTCATCAACTGGCCGGGAAACCCTAGGTGGACAAATCAAAACTAAGACATCAGACTAAATAGATCCAAAATCTGTCAACCCGCAGTGGACCAGAGTGAAAGATTATAGTTCATTCCTTCAGTATGGCTTCACAACAAAAAAAATGGCCCTCATTCCCTGGAGGTGTGCAAGCCACTACCTATGGCAGCAAGAAGTCCAGCTCAAAGGCAGAGGGTGCTAAGTATCACCGGGTTCTATCAGGATACCTTTGGTCTTTAGACAACTGAACACTTAACATTCAGTCTATGAGTACTATTATTACTCTATTAGAACAGCTAGTACAAGAACATCAGTTGGGAAATTATTGGCTTTTGTGACTCGTAAAAAGATGAAGATTTAGTCAGATTAGAAGATGGGCACTGCCTATACTATAAAGAAACCAATGATGGATGATGTGGAGGAATCTGACAGACTCAGTCATAAAAGTAGAAAGTATTTCTGTAAACAGTTGCTATGTCTTCAAATCATTCAAGTTTATGCCCCAACAATTAGCTACAGTGATGATGAAGTTGAAGACTTTTATGATGTTTTATTATGGCACTATAAAAAGGACAATTACCACTACAAAGTTATAATTAGGGCTTTCAGTGCTAGAATTGGTACAATCCTAAATGGTGAAAAATCGATTAGAACATATGGAACTGGAAAAAGAGACAACAGAGGAAAACAGTTTGCAGAAGAACAAAATTTGTACATCATGAATTCATTCTACAGGAAAAAGGACCAGAGTATTGGACAAAGAAAATCCCCTAATGGTAATACAAGTGAAATTGACTTAAGACTTGCAAATAATAAAACAATATTCACTGACTGCTCAGTCTTAAATCGTTTTACAGTTAAAAGTGACCATCTAGCGAGGGCAAAAATCAAAACTGACTGCAAGAGAGAAAGAAAGAATATGGTCAAGCAAACAAATGTGGAGATTGACACTAGCCAACTATTGAAAAAACAATAATGATGATGCACTGACTAATTGATTCAGTGTGTTGCAAGACCTTCCAGACATAGATATTTCAACCAATAATTAAAAAGTTCTAGAGACTATCATAGACATTGCACATGCCCTTGAACCTACTATGAAACAAGAAAAACAAACCCGAATATCAAAAGAAACAGTTGTCATGCTGAAAAAGTGAAGAGAAATGAATCAAAACATTAATATTAAAAACAAGGTAGAATATGTAGAAATGTGAAAGACCATACGAAAGTGCAAAAAAGAAGAAATGTGTATGTTCAGTGTTGAACTCATCAAATGGACAATAGAAGAAAATCAAGGGCTAAAGAAAGCACATAGGAGCAAATTGTTTGCATTAAAGCTTAAAGACAGTACAATTGCAAAAACTCAACAACAAATACTAAAACTAGTGAAAGAATTTTATTGAGATCTTTATAAGGATGAAGGACAACTGAATGCAGTGCCAGACGCTGAAGTAGTTCCACAGGTTTTTGTAGAAGAAGTAGAAGCTGCAATAAAATCTGTGAAAAATGGGGAAGAAGCTAGACCTGATAAAGTTGGAATCCGGAGGTCAACCCTTCAAAGCCCTAGTTAAATTATTTTCAAAACGTCTACTACTCATTAAAGTGCCAACATTTAACAATGCAGAAGTCATCCTACTGCACAAAAAAGGCGGATCTAAAAAACTACAGACCAGTATGGAAGGATTTCACAAAAGGCACTATCAAGCAGAATGGACACAGTACTTAATGTGGCACAACCTAAAGAACAAGAAAGCTTCTGGAGTTGTTTCAGTACAATGGAACATATCCAGACAGTGCAGTAAATCATAGAGCTGCATAATGAATACAACCTCCCATTATGCATAGCCTTCATTGATATGAAAAGGACTTTAACTTTGTGAAAAAGAAAGCAATAATCAATGCCCTGATTAACCAAGGACTAGACAGAACTTACATCAAGATCCTCCAATCAATATATGAAAATGCAGCTCCATCAATACAGGTCAACAATGATAAAGTCTTAATCAAAGTAGAAAAAGTCATCTAACAAGAAGACACAATCTCCCCAAAACTATTGTCTGTTTGTTTAGAAGAAATTTTCCTCAAACTAAATTGGGACAATAAAGTACTTAAGATCAATGGAGACTACCTACAACACTTTCGCAGACAATATCATGCTCTTATTAATTTAACCAATTTTATAAGTTTTTATTGATATTAATAACGAGTTATATAACAGAGGATGCCATCGCCTGGTGACTCTTCACTTGTAACAGACCAAGAATTTCCCTCTCCTTACAAGCAACTAGGTGATGAATATGTAATGATGACTCTTACAACAACCATGTCTTTTCTGGGGACAATGAATTTTGTAGCAAGTTGTCCCCTTTCACTTTATCAGTTAACCAATTCTGATGCACCCAACTTAGGGAACCTATTGGTCAGGATGTCTATGGCAAAGTCAGGGGAGAAGTCAACCAGTTCAGTGCAGGTGCAATGCAGTTGGAGAGCCACATGGTGTCCACCCTTGCCCTACTGTTTCAATTGACTCACTCTTCTGCACTGAAGCATCTATATGACAGATGACAATAATGGTCCCATCTGGCACGGATGCTGTCTTGGAAGAAGGTATCCAGTATGGCCCATTCCCATGCATGCATCTGATGGCATCTAGCACCTATTGCCTGGGATCTCTGTCGGGGCAGAATATGCATTTTCCATCTGTTCAGTACAGTGCAGCTGGAAAGCCACATGATGCAGATCCCTAGTCTGTGTTTTTTTTTTATTAAATAAACCCCATCGATCACCTTTGCTGCAACTGATAATATGAACTGTAGCCTTCCACAGCTGGAGGGCCTCACCTTGTCCATTGCTGCGCCTACTTTATGGTCGCGAGTTCTACAACACTTGACATCGATGCTCTCTCAAGGGGCAGCGTCCATTGTAACATTATTCCCCTTTCACTCTAATTATCTGGCGCCTAATTCCTATGAATCCAACTCACGGCACCTCTATTGCTCAAGCGCCCTATGATAAGGACAGCGGAGAGGAGCGTGAGAGCGCCACCTCCACCAATTAAGCGCAGGGTTTTTTTCGCTGTTGCTATGGCTATGACCATCATTCGTGCAACGAAACACCCATGTGACCAGCTCTATTATGGCTGCTGTGATGGGAGGTATGTAATCAACAGACTGTACAGCAGACCCCCTTGACACGGGCTTTTAATGTCAGAATTGCACCAGGGCGTGTGATCTGTAGCGTGCTTTGATCTGTTTAACCCCCCTTCCACGTCTGATTTCAAAACCCTCCTCCTTTTCCCCGGGTTCCTGGCAGAAAGGGAGGGCAGCTAGATCTGTCATATAGAAGTATCTGACAATAGTGGCTGATACGCTGCAGCACACCCAGTGCCCGGCCCGGAGGCAGCTGTCACATCCATGGTAACATCGGGGTGCGTATGCCTTTCTATTGTGTTGGCCTAGACAATAACATGTAATTGGGTGGGATTATGAGGGAGGTATGCAATGGAAAATATGATTTCCTGCTGCCATCACTGCCAAGTCAGCTTTATGTACACAAAATATATTGAAAACAATTTATGCCTGGAGTGAAAGACAAGATAGCAGGGGTGGGTATCCTTGTCTGGCAGCTGAAGGACAGTTTACAGATCAGTGCATTGTTACATTGGCCATATTCATGCTATGACGGGTTGTGTATAATACTGTGATCAGTTCTTTTGTTTCCTTCTCTCTATGAGGCTGATGTACCAAGGACTGAAGTATTTGTCCTTGCTTCAGTAGGTGTACTCCATAATTACTCCAGTTCATTTCCATACATCAATCACCCTCTATATCTCTATAGGCATGTTCATGCATACATAGGTGTGTGTTGATATAGAGAACATGGATTGCAAGTGTGTGGTACTCTTATGGTACTGTTAGATTGCTAACAATGTAACTATGGTCACTATTAGTGACTACAGCGTTTTCAGCTTCATTATATATTAGTCAGAATAACATGATTTCATTTCTGTAAAGCTTTTTCTTCTATAGTGGAACAGCATATGCCAAGATATGTGTACTTAATTTGTTTGTGTCATTTGGGATGATGTACTAGAAAGAACTAAGGGTTAAGGACTAAGATGTGATAACGAGGAGATAACTTCCAATTCGTATGTTATTCTATTGGATCCCATGCACTAATAGCATTTCTCCAAATGAAGAATCTTAGGCCCATATATATCAAATCAAACTGGAGTTATTCAGGAGTAAAACAACTGCACCATACGGTACAAATAAAAAAATCCTAAATTCCCATGCACTTGGATAGAGCTTTTTAACCCCCTAAATGCTAAAGAGGTCTCCAGTGCATTGCTTTGCAATGCGTTGAAGACCTCTAGCATTCAAGGGATTAAAAGGCCGATTTAATAGGTTTACTCCAAAATAACTTCAGCTTTTATAAATATGGGTCTTAGTTTATATGCTCCATAGAATGAAATAGGAATTGGAGAGTTTATCTCAATGTAGAAGTTATCCACTCGTCATCATGTCTTTATGACAACGTGCACCTCCACCATAGGGGACAATTCAAAATTCCTCAGATGTCTGTTGATTTGAATGGATTGTTTAACTCCTTGAATGCAAGAGAGGCCTCCTTTCTAGAATTAATAAGGATGTGAATTTGTATTAGTGACCTAAGTTGCTGCTGGTTTGCCCCAGAATTACTTCTAGAGCAGTGATTCTCAACCAGGGTGCCGTGGCACTTTGGTGTGCCACGAACATCATCCTAGGGTGCCCCATGTTTTCTATGAAGACTAACAAAAATGGACTTTTAAACAAAGATTTATGGAAATTGTTATGCAAAATATGTTTAGTTTTGTTATTAAGATTATAAGACCTAATAATAACTTTATATTTATATATTGTACCCTTCTTATGCCCTTGATAAAGTACATTAAATATGTTAGGTGTGCCCCGAATGTTCTAGATTGTGTGTTAAGGGTGCCCCGAACAAAAAAAGATTGAGAACCACTGTTCTAGAGGGAGATGCACTAAATTGTGATAGGAAGGTGATAAAGTGGAAAAAACTTCTCTAGTGATATCACTTCTCCAATTCCTATGTTATTCTTTGGAGTCAATGCACTAAGGTTTCTACTACTTTGGGGAGTCTTAATGCATAGCCTCTGTAAAATAACATTGGACTTGGAAAAGTGATATCACTGGAGAAGTCATCTCCACTTTATCACCTGTAGTCTTATACATTGCTCTCTGGAGAAACTATAGCCCGTATTTATAAAAGCAAATCGGAGTTATTCTGGGGTAAACCAATGGCACCATAGGAGACAAATACAAATTTCTGTTAAATTGAATTGGCCTTTTAACCCCCTTGAATGCTAGAGAGGTTTCCAATGTATTGTGAAGCATTCACGAGTTAAAAAGCTCTATTCAAGTCCATTGGGATTTAACCCTTTGAGTGCCAAAGGGATACGCAACACATTGCAAGTAAAATGTAAAAAAATATATATTGTACTCCCACCTTTGGTGCTTTATTCAAAAGATATTACAGCTCAAATTTTAATTTTTTAGGTGCAGTATTGCAGTGGCCTGAAATTGTATAGTGGCGCTGTTGCAGCTGACCAGAGCTGTCCATAGGATGGTGTAGTAACAGCGACACTGTACAATTTCAGAGCACTGTGATAATGCACCTAAGAAAAAAATTCAACTTTGAGCTGTAATAATTTCTGAATTAAATATATTTTAGCAGTGCAGTGCCCTTGATTTAAACCGTACAACATATTTGTTTTTACTTTTTAAGTATTACTATCCCTTTAAGAATTTTTATTTTGTTCCCTGTTGTGCAGTTGGTTTACGCAAGTATAACCGTTTGCTTTTATAAATATGAGCAATGGGCCTTATTCAAGAACTATTCTATGGTACAGTTGACTTGCTTAGAATTTCTGTTCTGTGTCTTTCCAAATACAGTGCTTAAAGGGGATGTATCACCTTACCAAAAGTTTGCATTAATCTCTTTGCTTTAGCTATTCTAACAGTGCTGTGTTGTTGGGTTTTCTTTTAAACGCTATAGAAATCCAGTTTGAGAGCTTACTTTTTCCCTGTGACGTCTTCTCCTCATTCTGATCAGCAGTACGCTTGCCGACAAGAATACAGGATAGATCCTCCTCCACGCTGGTCTGTCTGTAAGCTGGAGCACTCTTATTAGCAGAGATCAATATCTAGCCAATGAGAGCGCTCCATCTTACAGACAAACCAGCTTGGAGGAGGATCTCTCCTGTATTCTCGTTTGCAAGCGTTTTGCCGATCAGAGTGAGGAGAAGACCTCACGGGGAAAAGTAAGCTCTCAAACTGGATTTCTAAAGCATTTAAAAAAACCCAGCAACACAGCATTGCTAGAATGGCTAAAGCAAAGATATTAATCCCTTAAGGACAGGCCGTGCGCACACATGGCCGGCACTTAAGAACCATGGACCTTTTTTTTTTTTTTTTTTTCATCTGGTCCCAGGCTCCCCGAACGGCGTGCATCCGCGCGGGGAGCTTGGAATTCCACGACGGTCCTTGCATGTCATAGGTCCTTAACTCAAAACAACCCATGACATGCCATGACCGTCAAGGGTCATTAAGGGGTTAAGGCAGCAGTTCTCAACCTTTCTAGTGCCGCGACCCTTTGATAAAATTTCCCAAGTTGTGGCAACCCCTATCAGTAAAATTATTTTCGTTGCTCCTTCATTGCTGTAATTTTGCTACTGTTATGAATCGAAATATAAATATCTGATGGTTTTAGGCGACCCCTGGCAAATCATCATTCGACCCCCCAAAGGGATCCCGACCCACAGGTTGAGAACCACTGGGTTAAGGCAAACTTTTGATAAGGTGATACATCCCTTTTAATTCCTGTTGGCTTCCTGAGGCCGCCACACTACATTTCTAACCTTTGTGACAAGATATTGGTAGCATTCTCTCTTTATAAAGAAACTCCCAGTTAACTCCTTGGGTTGTTTGCAATAAGTTGGAGACCTTTCTAGCATTCAAGGGGCTATAACCCTTTGAGTGCCAGAGAGGTATTGAACGCATTGCTTTGCAATGTGCTCCTTACCCCTCTGGCACTCAAAAGGTTAATCTTCATTTATTAAATGGGATTTTATATTTGACCGCTGTGGTACAGATGGTTTACTTCAGAATGTCACCTTTTTAGTTTCCTGATTACAGCTCTATATTCTTATTGGCTGCCTGAGGCCACCACAATATGTTCCCAGTCTCTGTGGCAATAAATGAGTTGCATTCCTATTTTAGACAGGAATTTCCCATTAACCCACTGGATACCAGAGAAGTCTTCATAGCATTAGACACTTTTCTGGTATCCAAGACATTAATATTAATTCATTCTGATACTGAGCAGTAGAAATATTTGTAAAAACCAATCTATTCTCCCCCTGGGGTAAATGATTGAAAACAATCCCTTGCTAAATCAGGCACTGGAATCTTTTTTTCAGACCTTAGACCTACCTGAACTTACTAAACTACGTACACCAAAATGCTTTGCCTTAAAGTGACACACACTTTACTACTATGTATAGCCAAATTCTATAAAGCTTACAATTTTTAAACAAAGCTGACTTTAATTGGTGGGTTTGGCTTCATTAGCAGCCATTAGTGGAAGCATGCTGTATATACTATGGGAAGGGATATGTGGTGGGGAAGGCACCAAGGAGCTCTGTGTCTGGGCTTGCTTTATGGATGATGTCATTCACTGCTCTAGAAATGAGCAACAGTGCAGATTAAATCAGCAATTCTAATATAATATGGCAGTAGTCAGGGCCGGATTTGCATCTCAAACTCCCCTAGGCACAAGACCCTCCTGTGCCCCTAGCCCCGCCTTTGCCCCACCCTTAACCATACTCCACCCCTTAACCACAACTTCTTTTGTGGCCAAACCGATTTTTAGATTTATTCTTCACAGTAATGTGACCAGTTTTTTCCAGAGGTAGATGAAAATGTTATAGAATGGCTGACCAGAATTCCTCTTTCAAACAAAAAAAAAATCATGTTTATGATGTTATTAAAGGAAAACAGACAGTTAGAATAAAAGCATGCTATGGTGCCACTGTATATAATGATTCCACAGACCTGTGTACAATTTACAAGGGCAATTTACAGTGTGGGAACAACATATTACTTTGAACTTTTTTAAAAATACAATATATTGCTTTACCCCAGTTGTTTAATAACTATACAGTGTCCTGGTATGTGTTTCCCATCCAGTCTGCTTCAAGTTTTGTGCTGTACCCCAATTGTTTCTTAACTATACAGTGTCCTGGTATGTACTAATCTACCCTTCGCTTGGAACTCCAATCTCATCCAGTCTCCCTCTACAATTTAACCCCTTGTGGTATGTAGTAATCTACATTAGCCATTTTAACACCCTGTTCCAGTCTCCATATTGCCTTCCTCCCCCATTCTTCTCCTATATCTCTCTGTGTCTGTTTCTTATCAGATGTTTAATGATGTCACACCTGACTGTACTCAGGGCTCTCCCAGTGTAACACAATTTGTAATTTGGAAATCCCTCAGTCAGTCAGCATTCTTAGGGACTCCAGCTAGTATATATTCAGGCCCAGCTAGGGGTGGCATTTGCCTGGGGTATTAGGTGGCACCTTTATCAAAGTACATCTTTATCTAAGTACTGAGAGTTAGGCATGAGAGTTGGATGAGAGAGACAGCCGCTGCAACCATTTAAAGATAAGAGGCAAGTGAAGAAACATTCCTTTCCGCTAAGCACTGATATTTGCATCTTCAAAACTGCTGCCCACCTGATGCAAGAAACCAGGACTACCAGGACTGAATTTACAAACTGCTCATTTAACCATTAAACCTCTGAAGGGGAAAAAACAAACCTGACTAATTTTTTCTTCAACCACCATTAACCATTACAACATCTACCTCTCCTGATCATCAATGGACTACTTAATTTAACCCTGCATTGACTCCTACCCTCACCAAATACTTCACAGTTCTGCAACTGACTCTCCTCACCCTCTCTAGCACCTACACCAGTGATTCTCAACTCCAGTTCTCAGGGCACACCAACCACACCATGTTTTCAAGATATCCCTAATTAATCACAGGTGAATCAATGACAATGACTGATCCACTAATTACTCACCTGTGATTAAGCAGAAACAACCTGAAGACCTGCACTGTTGGTGTTCCCCGAGGACTAACATTGAGAAACACTGACCTACACCCTCTGCTCCGTGGATTGACCCTTGATTGCCAAGTCATCTGTACTCTCCTGGATCATAGACTGTTGCACAACTCTACTGCCCCATTCATTAACCCCACTATGGCCAATTTAGCTCCTTTCCTTGTCATCCCCATTCTCACCTGCATAAGACTCTCCTCCTCCTGTGTCCACATTAAGTGTCACTTCATTCACATTGCACGCTCAGATCTTCCCTCACCACTTCTCTGCTCCCATGAACTTTTCTCATTCCTCCACTCCCTATCACCACCATCTCCTTCTACCCCTGCAAAAAAGCCCCATTGCTTCAAATCCCACTCCCACCTTATGTTTTTGTCCCTTCTCCTCCTGGTTGCTGCAGGTGATATCTCACCTAACCCAGGTCCCCCTTCCATTCTCTCTTGTACCACAGAACCCACTCACACGCGCAACATCCACAACCTAATAGCTGTACCACGTCACCTAACCTCTTCCCCCCCTTTTTGTTTTGGTCCCTGGAACACCCGCTTTGTGTGTAAAACTAACAGCTGTTCATGATCTGTTCATTTCTCACTCCCTAAATCTCCTAGCCATCACAGAAACTTGGCTCATGTCGTCAGACGCTGCCTCCACTGCTGCACTCTCACATGGAGGCCTTCAATTAACACATACACCCAAGCCTGATAACAGACAGGGGGGTGGAGTGGGCATCCTGCTGTCCCCTAACCATACATTTCAGGTAATCCCCACTGTTCCTTCTCTCTCCTTCCCTACATTTGAAGCTTACACACTACGCCTCTTCTCTCTCTTCCCCTTACGTGTTGCTGTCATATACAGGCCACCTGGTCCCACTGCACAATTCCTTGACCATTTCACCTCCTGGCTCCCTCACTTCATGACCTCTGATGTCCCTGCTCTCATCCTGGATGACTTCAACATCTCTTTAAATAATCTTAACACCCCCCTGCCCTCAAACTCCTCTCCTTAACAACCTCCTTTGGCCTATCACAGTGGACCAGCTCTCCCACACACAGTGATGGTCACTCCCTTGACTTGATCTTCACTAACCTCTGCTCGGTCTCCAACTTCTCTAATGTCCCCTTTCCCCTCTCTGACCACCACCTCCTCACCGGTAACCTCATCATACCACGCAACCCCCCCCCCCGCCACAATCAAGAGTATGGGGAGAAATCTGCATACTCTTGATCTGCAACAATTTTCCACATTCCTGCAACCTCTTCTCAACCCCATCCTCACACTTGCCCAGACAAAACTACTGCTCTCTGCAACAGCACTCTCACTTCAGCCCTTGACACATCTGCACCTGCAAGTCCACACCACCCACGTACACTACCCCACTACAACCCTGGCACACAAGACAAACACGATACCTCCAAAGGTGCTAACGTACTGCCAGAAGGCACTGGAGGAAATCGCGCTCCACAGCTGACTTCATATACTACAAATTCATTCTCTGTTCATATAGCTCTGCCCTCTCCCTGGCCAAACAGTCATACTTCTCCTTTCTAATCTCTAATCTTTCCTCTAACCTGAACTGCCTTTTCTTAACCTTCAGATCTCTTCTATACCCACCAACACAAACACCTTCCACTAACTTCTCTGCCCAAGATCTCGCCAGCCACTTCAAGGACAAGATCGAATCTATCAGACATGACATTTCATCGCTCCCACCCCCACCCAGCTAGCTTAGCCCTGTCAACATTCACGCATACACACTAAGCTCCTTCGCACCTGTCACAGAGTATGAAGTCTCCCTTCTCCTCACTCGCTCAAACCTAGCCACATGCCCTCTTGACCCAATCCCATCTCAGCTCACTCAAGAACTTTCCCCTCTACTAGCTCCAATCCTTACTCACTTATTCAACCTCTCTTTTTTAACCGGCACCTTCACATCCTCTTTCAAACATGCACTAATCACTCCCATCCTAAAGAAACCCTCCCTGGACCCAAACTCACTGTCAAATTAACGGCCAGTTTCTCTACTCCCATTTGCCTCCAAGCTCCTGGAGCGTCTTGCATATAACCGGCTCACTAAATTCCTCTGCTCCCATTCCCTGCTAGATCCCTTGCAATCCAGATTCCGCCCTCATCACTCCACTGAGACTGCCCGCACTAAAGTGGCCAATGACTTGCTCTCTGCCAAGTCAAAAGGCCACTACTCCCTACTCTCTATGCTGATGACACTCAAATATATCTTTCCTTCCCAGCCCTCTCCCCTTCCCTCCTGTCCCGAGTATCTGACTGTCTGTCTGCTGTGTCTTCCTGGATGTCCTCCCATCAACTCAAACTTAACCTTGGCAAAACTGAACTAATTATCTTTCCTCTATCTACAACTAGCCTTACCCCAGATATTAACCTCACCGTTAACAACACTACCATCACACCAACCCCTACAGCATGCTGCCTGGGGGTCACATTTGACTCTGCCCTATCCTTCATTCCTCACATCCAGTCAGTCTCCAACTCATGCCAACTCCAACTCTGCAACATCTCTAGAATCAGACCCTTTCTCACACAAGACACTAACAAAATTCTAACCCAAACACTCATCATTTCCCATCTTGACTACTGTAACTAATTGGCCTTCCTCTCACCCGACTAACCGCACTACAGTCCATAATGAACTCTGCTGCAAGACTAATCAACCTCACTCATCGCTTCTCTAACATCAAACCCCTCTGTCAGTCCCTTCACTGGCTCCCATTAGCATACAGAATTAAATTCAAAATTCTGGCGCTAACTTATATAGCCCTCACTAACACCACACCCCCCTATATTTCATCTCTCATTTCCAAATACACTCCCTCTCGCCATCTTCGCTCTGCACATGACCTTCTGCTCTCCACAACTCTTATTACATCCTCCCACTCCCGCCTACAGGACTTCTCCCGTGCTGCACCTCAACTCTGGAATTCCCTCCCCCGCCCAATCAGACTCTCCCCCAGCCTGAAAATTCACCTCTTCAGGGAAGCCTATTAACTGCCTCCATAAACATTATCACCAAGATTCTCCCCTTGCCTGGGTCCATACACCTACTCCTGACATGACCTCTTCACCCCAGACCCATCCCATGTAGAGAAATTACCCTTATGCCATAACATGTCAATGCCTAGGAGACATTTCTAGCATCCAAAAGTTTAATCAGTAGCCAGTAAGGTTGTATACAGAGACACTGGAATTCCTGGCCACACCCAAAACTCAGAATGTGGGTGTGGCCAGCACAGCTAAGAGCCCCTCAAAACTTGGCACTGTAAGTGGTTATTTACTCTGCCTAATAGGAAATCCATCCCTGGTCCTATGTTCTTGTTGGATGCCTAGGGCTTCCACAGTGTTTCTGTCTTTTGTGTTAAACAGTTAGTTAAATTCCTTCCTTATAGAAAAATTTCCCATTAACCCATCAGATGCTAGAGAGATGTGTCCATTTACAATGGAACTTCTCTAGGATCTAACAAAGGAGTGATGTATGAATGTGGTTACATGATAAGCTGGGGACTGGAGCTGGCTTTGTAGCCCTGCACCTGCCTAACTCAAGTTTATTAAGCTACATATGCCACAGTTCTCTCTTTAACAATGCTTGTGCCAAAGGGAGGGTAGTGAAGCAATGTATAGGCATTTCAGTGTGTTCTGTTCCTTGTCATGCATTAACCCTTTAAATGCCAATGAGATACACAAAACATTGTACTCATTGGCACTTTTCCTGTGCATGTGATGGGGTAGGAGGGCTTACCTGATTGTGCACTCATATGCAGTGCAGAGCTCAAACACTGTAGTGCAGGGTGGTCCAGGCTGGGTCCTGGAGAACTGACAACTGTACAAGATTTAAGGATTTTCCTGTATAAGCACAAAATGTATGAACCATTGACTAACTCGCCTGTGTATAATCAGGGAAATCCTTACATCTTAGCCTTTTGGTGGCCCTAGAGGATCGAACTTGGACACCCCTGCTCTAGAGCATACCCCAGAGTGCAGCCACTAGCTGTGGAAGCTGTCGCAAATGGAATTGTACATTCAGCTCAAAGAGGTTAATATTCATTGTCTCTGATGCTTTTGCCTAAATTGGGTTCTGTGGAAGCCCAGAGCTTCTTAAAAAAGTACAAGGGGTCTGCATGGAACAAGGCTGTGGTGTCAGCGATTTCATGTGTGTAGCCTTAAAATACATTTATTTTAAAAATACATGTATTGCCCCCAGTTTCAACTCTCAAACCTTTATGGTTTGAGAGATGATCGCTCCTAAAGTTGCCCTCTCCCACCCCCTTCCCCATAGTCAGCGTTCTAGCTGACTGCAGTGAAGCAAGTTGTACGACTTACAGGTGGCTCTCCAGCACAGCCGCGATCGTGTTAATAAAAAACAAAACTTTCACTGAAATGGTCTTCTACGTGTGCTTGGTTTGCAAGCACACGTAGAAGACCGTTTTAGTGAAAGATTTTTTTTAATTAAGACGATCACGGCTCTGCTGCAGAGCCTCCTGATGATCTAAAACCGTATTTCCCTTCAGTCAGCTACAGAGCTGACTTCGGGGAAGGGGGAGGGAGAGGGCAACTTTAGGAGCGATCATCTCTCAAACCATAAAGGTTTGAGAGCTGA
Organism: Rhinophrynus dorsalis; assembly: GCA_037306005.1. Classification (NCBI taxonomy): domain Eukaryota; kingdom Metazoa; phylum Chordata; class Amphibia; order Anura; family Rhinophrynidae; genus Rhinophrynus; species Rhinophrynus dorsalis. The sequence continues at coordinate 487,867,176 of CM074719.1, forward strand.
AACTGGGGGCAATACATGTATTTTTAAAAGCACTTTACTATAGGGATTAGTAATACTTAAGTATTACTGTCCCTTTAACTTCTTTGATTATATAGAGGTCTCCAACACATTGTTTTTCTCTCTAATATTCACAGGGTTTAAGTGTTTGATTGTGATGGTTCTACAGAGATTTTATTATTAATTAACAAAAAAAAAAAGAGCTGCACTATCTGTTGCATTAAATATTTCCCAGCAGTGAAAACAACATTGTTTTACTCATTAGCTAAAAACCTATAACATGTACTGTATTTTTTCATAATAAAACTCTACTTATCCTTTTATTTGAAAATCCATGTAAGCAGAATATTCTGTTTTTTGTGTTTGTTTTGATCAGTTCTCTAAATCCTGAGAAGGTACAGACATTCCTTAAAGGGATATTAATGTTTCAAAATAAAAGCAGCTCCAATTAATCTTCATAGTATTTGGGCCACGGAGAGTGTTATTGCAATACTGTCAGAGTTGTAGTTCAAGAGTAATTGAATGATAAAATATCCCCTCCCGGCCCTTTGACTGATGAAACACTGCTCACCTCAGAGCAGCAAGACTGTCCGGATGGATCACAGAGAGGGACAATCTTCATTGAGCATAAGGTAAAACTTGTCAAGGGGGGCAGGGTTTTCCTTATGTTCACAGTAAGAAGATTGCCCCTTGCTGTGAGCTGTCTGGTCCCAGGACCAGATTCCACATCTGAGGGGAGGTGGCTTACACTAGGTAAAAAGGGGCGGGTGGGGGATACTTTTGTCATTCCAAGGCATGAGTTGGCCTTTGCAGGGCCTCTAGTATGTATAATTTGTTTATTTTTGTATGTGTTATTCAAAGTGCACCAGTCCTTGGCCATAAAACTGAATGAGCAGATAGCAATCACCAGAGCAGGACATGGGCTGTAAACTGTCAGGCCAGGCCTCCCCCCAGGTAACTCCCAGGGGGTTTGGCCTCTTAGAAGCAACTGTGGACTCCTATTTAATATGGGTTTTTGGATAAAAAGGTGAATTTCTTTGCAACAACTGAGAGGAGAACTTTTACCATCTGAAGTTCCCACAAGGACTCTTAAAATTGGTAATAGTATTTAAGGATTTCTTGTGTTTCTCCCATTTTATTTTATGGACTCTTTTGCTTATGTGTAATCTTAGTTTCTGTATGTCTTTAATTTTGTACCCGGCACTGTGAAGCCTTTTTTTCAGATTAAATGTTCAATTAATCATCTCTTGTCTCTGTTCTCTAACATGAACTCACTACTTTGAAGGAAGCTCAGTTAGAACACGCTACTAAAGGGTTAAGTCTATATGTTTGATCATTAAGGTGATTGTTCTTATACTGTAATTCTGTTGTGTTTGGGGTAATCTAAGATGCCCTTATATAAAGTCTTGGTGGTGGCAGCAAATTGTAGTGCTGGGGTGATAGTGAAGGAGGGATTTCAGGGGTAATTTGGTGGTTGCTAGGGATAGTAACAGGTAACCAGGGATCTGGTGGTGTTACGCTTTCACTCTCACACTTTCCCCACTGTCTCAGCAGGGCCTATAGCCCTCACTTATGACAACCTTATCATTCAATTACTCTTGAACTACAATTCTGTCAGTACTGAAATAACACTCTCTATGGCTCAAATACTATGAAGATTAATTGGAGCTGCTGTTTTTGTGAAACAGTACTATCCATTTAAGAAAAGACTGACTGAGCTTAAGTCACATTGAAGTGGGACAGGGCTAGTCAACTACTGGATCTCTACCTATTGGGGACTGCAACTCCAATCATCCCCCAATGGACATAGGCTGGTGGGGGATGATGGGAGTTGTAGTCCCCAACTTCTGGCAGTCCAGCAAATGACTACTATTGAAGTAGAGGAAGTACATCAGTGTTTGTCAGCATTAGTTCTTTTGACACACCAACAGATCAGGTTGTCAGTATATCACTGCTTGATTACAGGTATGTAATTAGTGTCATTGTGATTAATCTACCTTTACTTATTTATGGGGATCCTTAATACCTGGCCAGTTGGTAAGTCCCGAGGACTAGAGCTTAGAACAAAGAACAGTTGCACCTCAGTGACAATGCACGAGAAGACTGCCTGACACTTCATGGCTGGACTGCCAACTGGGCAGGACCAGTACGACGTAGGATATCAGCCTTGTAGAGCCTGATAAACACTCATTCCAAGTTGAACATCGTTTATCAGTACTTTTGTAGATAGATAGATAGACAGATACACATATACATACATACATACATCAATACATACATATATAGATTGATCGATCAGTGTAGCCAACAATGCTCCTCAAGAGCTGACAGAAGTACACAGTTTAGCTGGTGAGATAACTCAGTTGGCTAATGCACTAGCTGTAGAATCTGTTCAGACCTCAAAAATCCAGGTTCTAGTCTTAGCAAGACCAACTCAGCCTTTCACCCTTCTGAGAGAGATAAAATGAGTACCCAGGGCATACTTGAAAACTAGATACAATCTCAGTGTTTCCCTTCTGTAAATACTTTCATTAAACACATTTCCAGGATACTCATGATTAAGCATAGAAAGACCAATTAAAATAACTGATCCACTAATCAGTTCTCCAGCAGGTGATAGCTCTTAACCCTTTCAGAGGCTTGGGGAAGTTTTTGTACCCTGCTGGCTGGACACATTTACAGCTTTTTTGCTATCCATTTAGGTACGATTCCCATTAGCATCTATATATATATATATATATATATATATATATATTTCACTTTTTTATGGCACCTCACAAAAATGAAAATTTACATTGTGTCGTAAATACAAAAAAAAAAACTTCCTTTGCCACTATCATAAACAAAATATGAAATAAACTTATGTTGGTAGTTAAAATTTAAATTATTTTTAGAAGCCTGGAATCCCCAGTTACAAAAATATTAAATAAGTACAATGTTACTTACAATTATAGCCTGGTATTTTCAACTTTATGCACATAACATTGGTTACATGGTAAAACTTCCCTAAAACAACTCAATAACTACAAAAAATACCCATGCATTTCTTGAAACTAGATATCCCACTTCATTAAATGTGCGGTTATTTGCCTTTATATCCCTAGCCTGATGTGTAGAATGTTTCCAGAAAATGAATCCAGAAGGTGGCACTGAAGGAAAAAAAATAGGCATTATGTTATATTTCCTCCATTTTAAATGTACTGAAATCTTTAAAAACCATGGAATTTCTTATTGTACGCTCTTAGTAGAAAAATGGCATCCCATTGGCATGAGCTGACATACTGTAGGGGGTGCCAGAAGGACAAAACTACACCAGTCTTATTTTTCTTACATTTTTTAAAAAAATGACTTGCCTGTACTAAAACAGTTGTACTAACTAGAAAATGAAGAAAAGGCAGACAAAACACACAGTTTTGCAAAGAAGAGAACCCACTTCATCAACAGAGGGGTGAAACCTTTCTACTTCTAACCTGGTGTGCACAAGTGTTTCCAGAATGTGGCGCTAAAAGAAAAATGTAAGCTTGTTCTAGATTTGCACCCCTTCAAATATGATAAAATCTTTGAAAACTTTATAATTTCTTACTGAATTAATTAGGTACTCATCCAAGAAAAATTGTACCCAGTTGGCATGGGTTGACATAATATAGGTGGCGCCAGAAGCACAAAATGACACCTATTGATTTCTTTTTTTAAATTGGCCTGCACTAAATGGTTCTAACTATCAATGAATTTGCTGGAGCTATTCACACATCATAAGGAAAATAAATGTTGTACCATTTGGCCAGCTGCAAATACTACATTGAACAGACTCTGTGATTCAGTATAGTTTTATCTGAGGAAGAAAGTGGATTTCTTGAAAGCTTGTCTTAAAATACAAACTGTTAGTCCAATAAAAAAAGGTATCACCAAATACCAAAGTACAGATATGATGGAAAAGTATGCAAGGCATTCGATTTTGGAAGATGGACATTCACCTGCATTAAATCTGGGTATTTTTTCCTTTTTACCCCTAGATTGGTATGCACAATAATTTCCACAAGGTGGTGCTATATGCTAATGCCAGCCAGAGAAAAATGGTACCCCATTGGTATGGGTTAACATACTGCAGTGGTTTGCCAGGAGCATGGCTACTGGAGGAGCAATCAATATATGTGCAATTCATTGGTTACCAGTGGAACAAGGCTGAGAGGGGCAGAGTGTGTATTCAGGGGTCTATCACTAATAGTGGGCAGTGGAATCAGGGGAGGGTCAGATGTGTATTTGGGGATCTGTGGTTTTAAGTGGGCAGTAGAACCAAGACTGAGGTCTGACAGTGTGTATGGGGATCTGTAGTGGAATCAGGCAGAGGGGTCAGATAGTGTATGTGAGAGAGCTGTTTCTACCAGTGGATCAAAGGGCTGTGGGTGTGTGTGTGTGAGTTCCAAAAGGTTTGTCCAGTGCATTACATGGCAATGCATTGGACACCCCTCTGGCACATTTTTTTAAGTTGTATATATCAATATTTTATTAGTATTCATTTTTTTAATGTGTTTCTAAATTCAGACCTTGTAGTGGGGCGTGGGGCATCAGGACCCATCCTGATGTCTCACCAGCTTGGTAGAGGTGATGCTGGGGAGCCACAAAACTCCTCTGCTTCCATCCTACCTGAGCTACCGGGTAGGAGTGGGAAGATTGGGGAAAGCTTTATACATTGTACAGCCTGGGCACACTACCGGTTCAGGACCAGTGTTTCTGCGGTATTTTCTATAAACTGGATTGCTGTTCTATACCGCCAGTACTTTCTAAACTTGTATTACGAAGGCAAATTTAGTGGACCTGTCACATTGAATTCAAAACTACCTATTTATCTTCTTAGCTAAAAGACCATCAGTTACATAGCTTAGGAAATGTGGATAATTTTATTTCTGAAAAGGAAGTCTAATTGAGATTAATACTGTATACTAGTTAAGGCATAGCTTACATTCAGGCCCAGGTTGGCTCTCAGTACAGCTTTTTTCAATGTTAAAGGGTACTACCACCCCACATAAAGTTTCCCGAGAAGAATTACCCATCTGGTGACTAACTGATCAATTGTACTAGTTGCCAGAATAATTACCTCCTTATAGAGAATTCCTACTGCTCCCGAGACTGACGGCCAAGAAACAGCACAGACGTCTTTGCATTGAGACGTCTGTGCTCCTGCTCCATCAGTCCCAGTCTGCTCTAGGAGGCGTTGCTTCATACCTTAAGGTACTGGAAGGGACTGACGGCGCAGTTGCGCAGATTCTTCTAAAGCTCTGTTTCCTGGCTGTCAGTCTCGGGAGCGAGCAATAGGATTTCTGTATAAGGAGGTAATTATTCTGGCGACTAATACTATTGAGCAGCTAGTCGCCAGATGGGTAATTCTTTGGGGAAATTTTATGTGGGGGTGGTAGTTCCACTTTAAAGATTTTTCTGATTGTAATGTGGAGCTGTTACATTGCCACTCACACTGGAAGTTGGACTCCAGAGTAAGATAAACGTTCCCACTGAGACTCTGCCATTGGAACTTCTTGATGATGATGAAAAAAACAGAAACATTCTCCTGAAAAACAGTGAATCCTTGAATGTCCTGAATTTGCAAATTCTGCAGTTGTTATGGAATTTTTTACATGAATTGGATGAATCAGTAATGTACTGTGTTCTGTAACCCTTTGTATACCTGGGTGGGTTAAATATTAAAGGAAATCCAATGGGCATAAATAGCTGATGAAGCTAATAAGCAAATATCCCCATAGATAAGCATTGTTTTTATTATTCTGTTATTGACCATTTAAGGACCAGAGGGGTGCATAATGTATTATTTAAGAATGTGTTTCATGCCCCATTTAATAGAGAGACAAATTCAACTGACGCTGACACCGTCATAAGAAGAGAGGCCAGCATATTTAATAAGATATATCGTCATCATGTGTACTGAAACAAATAAAGATTGCTGTGACATTGTGAGAGAGAAAGCAGAAGCTGAAATCCTTTTGACAGTAGCTATAGGCTAAGAGAGGAAGAAGCAGTCAGCGGTGATAGGGACAGTTAATTCAAAACGTGAAATTAAAAAAAATAAAAATAATAAATATATATATGCAAAAAAGCTGTCTACTGAAATCCCCTCTTCCCTCACCAGTACTTTTAATTATTTTATTCAGGCAAGCTTCCTACCTAAGGAATTAAATTAATCAGGAACCATTCTACTCCATAAACTGGGCAAAAGCTCACAACTGGACTCCGCTTATCTACTGATCTCTCTATTCAACACAGATTTTAAGCTTTTTAATAAAATCCTAGCTGACAGACTTAGTCTAATACTACCATCTATTATAACCTCAGAACAAACAGGACTTGTAAAAGGGAGACAGTCTGTTTCCAATATTCACCATGCTTTGACTGCAATACTGTACACTAAATCCCACCCTCACAATAGCAATAAATTGGTAAACTTTGATGCAGAAAAGGCCTTTGGTAATATCTCATGGCCCCAAATCTTCCATGTTCTAGACTTACAGCAATTTGGTTTACAGTTTATTAACTATATTAAACTAATTTACACATGCCCCAAAGCTATGCTTAAGACAAATAATATGAACTCTAATATCTTTTCACTTCACAAAGGCACTCAACAGGGTTGACCTTTATCACCTTTACTATTTAAATTGGCTCTCACATGCTTGCTTGGGCATTTTTTCCTACTAGCCCCATTTTGGGATATACCGATTGGGGATAGAGAGCTAATGATTGCTGCCTTTGCAAATGATATGGTGCACTTTCTCAAAGAGCCTCAAACTGCTATTTCATCAGTGTTAGATACATTAAGCACCTTTATAGCAATCCCGGGTCTCAGAATTATTCTTGAAAAATCTGCAGCATTGTGGTTAAGCTCTGACCTAACAGCTAGGGATATATCTTCCTCTAAGAATATAGAAGATATCTGTGAAGCAAATCTCATACTTCTACTTAAGTGAATGCTGACAGATTTTGACCACTGGGGGAGGCTACCACTCTCTTTTGTGAACCTTATAAAAACCTTAAAAATGACTACCTTCCCCAGATTTCGTTACTTTTTGATAATGCTTCCTCTCTATCTAAAGCAAATATTAACTCAATTCATAACATTTTTCAAAAATGTTTTGCGACACACTTTGGACAGTTATTTTAAACAACATACTTTGCTCAGGATCAGTACACTGCACATTTATAAGCAAATATTTCCATCTACCAATGCCCCCACTCTACGTCACTGGTTGGCAGTGGGATATATCTGAGCTTACACCAGAATTCTTATTTGCTGGTTTTGTGGGCAGGTTGAGATGCTCTCCCTCTAGATACTTTCACAAGCGCTCTTACAGACTCCTTCACAGGGCATATGTCTAACTTACAACTGCACGTCAGACAGATACAGACCTTTGCCCAAAATGCTCTATGTCCCAAGCTTCCTTCATGCACCTTTTATGGGCTTTCCCACAAGCATAACCTTTCTGGGAAAATGTTTTTAGTTTCTTGAGCGCTATCTGAAACCTTACTATTCCTACTGCTGACTGTGCCTTTCTCCTGGGAGGATACCAGCCACACATCCTTTTGGGTAAGTACAGGAAGTGATTGGTTGATAACCTAATCACGTTGGCCATTAAAACAATACTAACAAATTGGAGGCAAACCTCTCCACCTGTCATTCCACATCGGAAGGAGAAGGTGATGCACTTTATGAAATTATACTGTATTTCATCCTTGCAAAACAAAGAATTAGAGGGAGAAAAATTTTACACACCCTGCATCGGGACTAACCTCTTCATCTCTTTTCTTCTCTTTCCCCTCTTTTTTGCCACTTTTTTTCAGTGCCCCCATTCTCTTCTTTTTCTTCTTACTTTTCCATTTTTTACCCCTATCTTTATGCTATTTTTATATATCCAAACATCCCATTATTCTTCGCAGTTAGATCCCTGTCTATCCCACGTGGACTCCATCTCTACCATGGGGGGTGGTATGGAGTGGTGGGCCCTGGAGTTGATTGTCTGGCCACTTGATGGTCAGCTTCCTTGTCACCCTGGCTATTTGCCCGTTACTGGGAGGGGGGAGACAGTCTCGTGCAACGCGACTATCGTTCTTCCTCAGTTGTTTACACTGCAGTTTTGTTTTGTTTTTGCAGTTTTGTTTTGTTTTTTTGCTTCCTTTGAATCAACAAGGAACATGACACAGAGAAAGAACTTAATAAACATGTATTTTTTTGAAGATCATCATCAACTATGTTACTATGGGTGGTAAAAAAAAAGTCATACATTTAAGGGCTACTAGCAATTGCTCATGTTTTGATGCAAAAAAAAATTATTTGATGTTGAATAGCACATGCTCTTTCCGACATTACCACCAAGCTTAACAAGATATGACTTCTGATTGCATTAGTGAATTGGTAGAAATTAATAATCCTTTTCATAAAATGAAGATTTAGCCACACCCACTTTTTGAAATGCATTCAGTGATTCGCTAATTCATATAAATCATGAGCAAGTCAGCAACATTTTGGTGCTGATCATTTTTCCATCAAAACTACACTCTAAATAAAGAAGAATACACCACACATTCATGCCTCCTTATGTTAATACATAAGTTTAAAAGAAATAGCTCCCAGGGATTACCCTTGTAGTTCTCAGCATGAAAGGCCCCGTAACATATTTTTTTCATAAAAAAGTTTACAGCTCCTTTAACCTTTTATCTCTGTCCATATAAATGACTTCTGTTTGCACGCTGTTAAATTATTTTAGACTTGAATACATATCACGCAAATCATGCTTCCCTAAGGCACTGTATTTCTGAAGCATAAAATAGACACATGTAGTCTAATAGCAACTGCTTTGCATTTCCTTGATCAAATTTATTTCTAAAATTTTATTTCTGTGGAAAAAATAAATACATTGGAAGGTTTTAATTGCTTGGGTGCCACAAAGGTCTACAAGTCAAGACTTCACTGAAGTTCATTAGCTTAATCATGAGTCCTGCTCAGTGGGGAGGATATACTATATACTATAAAGATGCCTATATACTAACAGATACGGTTAGAAAATCTCAAATATGACTAGTGCATGGGTGGCTTTGATCAGACACCTAATGAGCTAATCATGCAAATTTGAAAACATTTATTGGCAGTCAGGTTGCTGGTTGATTCTGACCAAAATTACATCTAAAGACTTTTTTTCTCATGAGAAATGTCTCCTGTTTAATATGTCTCTTAACCAGTTCTCATACCAACTCCAGAATCTATCTCTTGTAACACATTCAAGGGGTTAAAAGCCAAATTAAATCACTTGGAAATTTGTGAATTCTCAGTTGACCCCTATGGTGCAGTTGGTTTCATCCAGATTGCTGTGCCTTTCTTTGACCAGAAAGCCAATAGGCTGTTCATGGCATTTTGCACAACTGCAGAACATGATAAAACTTGTGAACCAACAACAGCTGTAGAGCCACAAGTTTATCATCTCTGGCAAAAATTTTGATAGGCCCTAGAAACCACATCTGGGGTGGGCGATTTGTTGATTTCTAGCTGGTGTTGAACTAAAGCTTCCATCAGCAGGCAAATCCAAGTTGGACAGCCACAGGTTGCTCACCCAAACTTCAGTCTGTATAGACTACACAGTCTGAGACATAAACCAAACTGAATATTTTGATGCTGGCTCGGTCTTCTAGCCATAGGGCCAAGTGGCAAAGATTTTCTTTCAAATAGGCTGGGATTTGTAGTTCTGCATATTGTTGTTGTACCTAGACATAGAGCACAGCATTTCCACCTCTTTGGGTGTTTGGCACACAAAGTGAGTCTGCCATGCAGGCGTCCAGGAGGAGAGTTGAGGATGAAGGGAGAGGTATTCAAAAAGTAACTGAAGGACTGCTAGATGTCTTTCCCTGAAAAGATTATCTTGCTCTGTCTTATTGTCCTGTACCTTTTATAGTCTGGAAAATAGGTTATTGTTTTATCACTTCATCACTGTCATCTCATATATGCTAATCTGTACCAAATCAACACAAAAAGCTTTTTCAACTTGACTTCAAGTAATTTTCATGAAAACTGCAGCGAGATTGGGGTTGAGATTCACTAAAGGTTGTAGAGGGCTCAGTAACGATCTTTAGTGCACCTCCCCTTGTTGGAACATTGGCAATATTAGGCTTAGAAGGGTAAATTAAGGTTTTCACTGATATTCCACATAAGTATATTACAGTGGAAGCAAGTGTAAACTTCAACAAACTTGACCTTTGACCTTGAATTAATGCAGTTACAGACATTTTTAAAATAAAATGTCATGCATCATTTAATATAATATAATTGCTCTGGTTTTTAAGTTTGAATTGCAATGTGCAGTACTATAAGATCTCTTATACAGTTCCCAGGCATAGATGCTTGCTGATACAAGATTAGACATGTTCAAACTTACATGTACATCCTATTTCTTTGGCCTTTCTGCAAGGTAAGCCATGCCTTGGGTGACTCATCCATTGAAGTATCAGTTTTTCTGTGGAGCATTTCTATGTTTGTAAATGATGCATTAAATATATTTTTCTCAAAATAAAGGTCTGCAGATTTAGTAATTCAAGGTCAAAGGTCAAATTAGTTGACCTTCAGAAAGGTAGAGTCAAAGTTATGACCATTGTAAGGTGACACAGATTTAGAGGAATTTTGAACCACAGCCATTCTAAATCTACTTTAATTAAAGAAAAAAAAAATGATATGGGTACTTACTACCATGATACTTTAAGGGATAGTAATGTTTAAAATGGAAAAAATATATATTGTAGGTTTTATTTTCACAAGTAGAACAATGACACTCCCAATGCTGAGGTATTTTATTTAAACGTTTTTACAGCTCAAACTTGATTTGTTTTAGGTGCAGTATCACAGTGGCCTGAAAATGTACAGTGGCGCTGTTGCTACACCATCCTATGGTGGTTTAGGGTCAACTGACCAGAGCTGTCTATAGGATGCTGTAGCAACAGTGCCAATATAAAAAGTGCAGGCCGTTGAGATGCTGCACCTACAAAAATTCTAGTTTGAGCTGCAATGACTTTTGAACAAAATACCTCTCAACAGAGGGAGTACCCTTGTTTTACTCAGGAGGATAAACCCTACAACATATATATTTTCTGACATTAAATGTTACTATCCCTTTAAAATTGCAACAGATTTCTTACATACGTTGTGGTAGCCAGATTGTCAGTCTGTTGATTGGCCTCTAATGATAAAATGGGCCTTAATGATCCATATCCCACATATATACAAAATCATGTTAACAGTCCCAGCATGCTGCTGTGCTTTCTGAGCTGCTACTAATTAATTCGATCACAGTACAGAATTCTGGTGAAGCTTTCAGGCTTCCTCAGCAATAATTAAAAAAAGTAAAATAAAATAATTACCTGGTCAGATAGCTGCCGTGACTGGCTCCATGCTAATTATCTGTCCCTGTTGTCAGTGGACAGTGAAGATGCAGTTCATTTTAGAATATGACAATAGGAGAATATAGCACCTCCCCAGGTAGAATACAACCAGTAAAAAAATAATACATTGTATTTTCATTTGGATAAGGCAGAGATCATTGTCCTACCCAAAATAATGTTTGTTTTGATTGAAGAGGTGAGTTAGTAAGTTTCCTCTGAAAAAAAAAAAATTCAAAAACGAAGTTATGGCAGTGATCACTTTCCAAACCAAGGGTTGGATTCTATTGCAGATGATGACTTTATTACTGCTTTTACTTCCTCAAACACTTCAGTAGGTATATGTCAAATTAAAAACAGTGATACATGTATTTTCTGCAGTGGAAACCAACTCAAGGTATGTTATAAGCTGCCACATACAAAGAATCAAAAATAGTCCTAGGAATATTTTCACTACTTCTCACAGCAGCAGCAGCAAATATGTCTAAAGGAAAATACTACGGTGCCAACACTGTAAAAGGATGCAACACATGGAAAGGCTGCCTCTGCTCATAATCCTGTGCCATAAACTAGGACAATGATAGTCCTCTCTTTGAATAACTTGGTAGATGCAAGTGTTGTGGATCAAAATGGACTTCTGTCACATGTGAAACTCATGTTAGTGAATTCCAGGAACGCTGAAGTGAGTGAGATTTTCTCCCTTTCATAAATTCTGCCCATTGTGTACTTTAAAGTGTTAGTAATGTCCAAATAAAAGTTTTTGCATATAGAAGAGCTTAAAAAGCTGAGCTATATGCAAAAAAACATATCTCTCAAACCGCTATGGTTTAAGAGATACAGGCATTTAAAGTTCTCTGTCTCCTACTGACAGCTGTAAAGCTGTCAGCAGGAGATTCGTGTCGGTCGACACGGTGGTGATTGAGAAGTGCCGCGATCGACACAAATCTCCTGCTGACAGCTGTCAGTAGGAGACAGCGAACTTTAAATGCCTGTATCTCTTAAACCATAGCAGTTTGAGAGATACGGTTTTTTGCATATAGCTCAGCTTTTTAAGCTCTTCTATATGCAAAAAACATTTTTTTGGACATTACTAACACTTTAACAGGGAATACTAGTAATCTCCCTTTGCAAAATAAACAATTTTCCCTATTATGCTGACTCGCCAATACAATTCTGTAACCTGTCAAGTGTAGAAAAAAGTGCAGTACTTTGAGTTGGGTACTTTCCAGAAATATATACTTTTTTGTCATAATATTTTTATTGAACATTTTCAAAGTATACAAACAGTGGACCCAGAAGGTCCAGAGAAAGTAACATTACAAACGCCCAACAACATCAGTTTGTTAAGTTCACATTTTACCAAACAGGAACAAAATGACAATGGGTCAGGGAAACTGGCAAACCACACACCGCAAAAACAAAAACAAGCATATAAACAAAAAAAAACCACTAGAGGAAGGCAAGGAAAAAGGAGGGTCTGGGAGGATAGGATTATTGAAAAAGGGAATAGAGAAATAGAAGAGCCTAGATTGGGATGGGCAGCTAAAGGATGGAGACATCCAACGAGTCTCTTGAGTACTCCCAGATATCCCAAACAGCTTATGCTGAGGGAGGGAGTTGTATAACATGGCAGTGATGCGATCCATAAACTCAACATGGCTAATGCGGGAAAGGAGTAACTCCAGAGAGGGGACAGTTTGGGATTTCCATAGTGCTGCAATTAGGCAACAGGCTGCTGTGAGAATATGAACAGTCAGTTTAGCCAAGAGGCAAATCATGATTTTGTGACCAATTGGCGCTCCCAGCACCAGGATGAATGGATCAAGAGTTAAGGAATCAGCCACTCTCAGAATGTTTTTATTACGGGGCATGATCACCAGATATAGAAAAGATCACTGTTCTACCCGTACCCCCTCCATCATAATGCCAAAGTGGTCGGGTTGATGGAATGAAGCCTGGATGGAGTATAATATACCAGTGTAACAGGATTTTGTAGATATTCTCCCTTGTGGTTGTGCAGACGGATGTCCTAGCAGCCGCTAGCTGGATCTCAGACCACTTTTCCTCAAATATCTTAAGGCCTAGGTCCCTCTCCCACGCTCTCATATACTTATGTTTAGGCAAGGAATCCAAGGAAGTGTTCACTTCCGGTCTAACATGGGGAGAGACGTGGGAATTTTTTGTTTGATTGAGCACTTTTTGGATGAGGGTATAAGAGGAGCCTCCGGGAGACAGGTGAGTGAAAACTGTTCGGGTTCATATATATATTTTTTTGAGTTGGAGATACCATTGACCGTATCGGGGCGGTGACATTTCCCCGCTGGATTTCGGCTGGTTGTACTTACAACCAGCACCTTTGTGGGAGTAGTGTGAGTATCACATCAACATATTGACCTTTGAAAGTCTACATTACCGGTGTTTCTTGTTCCCCTTCTGGTTTTGTGTCTGTTTGTGTCCCAAGGATCCTGGAGGTCGTTTTTGGGCTATTGTTGGAGGCTGCAGTGATCGGTGACCTGTGGAATAACTGAATCGAAGCAGTTCTAATTCTTCCATATACCCTACTGACCACTTATAGTGGTTCTTTATATCGTGAGTATATAGGTGCATTGGTGGAGGTCCTTTATACATCTTGACTTATTATAGTAGGAAGTGCCTTTCTGTCTCTTGTTCTTCAACACCATTGTGTGTTAGCCCCATATACACTGCCTGACACCCCCAGCCTTCTTCCCTTGACTACTGGTAACCACAGATCCCCATGTACACTGTCTGACCCTCTCCAGCCTTTTCCACTTGCCCACTGCTAGCCACAAATCCCTGTGACCACTGCCTGGGCAAGGGAAGAAAGCTTGGGGGTCTCAGGCAGTGTATATGGGGCTAACACACAATGGTGTTGTTCCCCATGCTGCACAGCATGTTCGAAATCCAACATACAGTGCTCCCCGACATATTACGCACCCTTAGTAATTCGACATATATTGCTCCCATTCGACATACTAACTTTCTCCAGTTGTATGTGACATACACTGACCTCCTTGGATATGAAATGTAGAAGTGTTTTGAATACATCGACAAAATCATATTGCCACAGCATCGACCTTTAGTGAATCTAGGCCATCTAACGCTTAACTTGACCTTTCTTTCTTCAAACGTCTCCTTAGACTTTGACGTTTAGTGCGTTTTTTAACCTGTATTTTAAGGCGTAGTTGAATAAAAGCAGGCAGCACCATTTTTGTTAGTACAGCGACATGTGCGGCCTACGCTGGTTTTGTTTTACCATGGTTCTACTAATAGTATCGAGCCCCTGGTCGGCACGGATCAGTTTTGGAAGCAGTGCGGAGAGTCTGTTCACCAGGATCTTGCTGAAAAACTTAATGTCAGAATTAAGGAGTGAAATGGGTCTGTAACTAGAGCAGTCCTATGGATCTTTGCTCGGCTTCAGGATCAAGGAGATGTGCACCGGCGCCATGTCGGGAGACATTGTCCCCCCGTCTAGCAGGAAGTTTAAAACCTGCAGAAGGTGGGGGGGAGAAAAGTGAGTGAAATCCCTTGTAGATGGAGTAAAGAAGACCCACAGACCCCTGGGATCTTGCCAAATTTAGTAGTTTTAACAGCCACAGGAAGTTCCTCCTGGGTGATCACACCGATCATCAAGGAGGAACTTGGGATAGCCATGGAATGGGGATGCCCCTCCAGAGCCCACTAATCCTTGAAGTGGCCTCCGAAGGAGAGCAATCAGAGGGCATTCAGATTATAGAGCTGAGTATAGTAGGTGTGAAATTGTAACGGCTTTATGGACACTCAGACACAGTAGGTTTAGATAAAACACAGTTTTATTGAAAAAACACAGAATAAGAATAACCCTCGCGGGTACAGTAATATATGTACACAATATAGTACTTACACAGGTCAGGTTACAGTAATCAATACCCACACGGGTCCAGTGTATATATATATATATATATATATATATATATAAACAGCAATAATATAATACTGACACAGGTCAGGTATAGTTTGTGTGATTCCCAAACGAGACAGCAGTAAAATGGTTACTATTAGGCCAGGAAGACTGACAGGCCCTAATAGCGCGAGTACTATAAGACACTCACTATGCAGAGAGTGACATAATAGCGAGTAATGCCACAGGAGTAAATGGAGGCCCAGGACAAGCGGTAGACTGCCATAGCAGTAACGTAGGACTGCAACTGTAGGCACAGAGGAACACCCAACTGAGACTGCACTGACTGTGACCCGATGGAATATGGCACCAACCCCGAAGGGGTTAACGAACGCTCAGACCTAGAGTCGACTGCCAGATAGTGAGAGCAGCCTGAGGCGGCCAGGGTTAGACCAACCTCAGCTTGTAGCAATAAAAGGTCAAGAGTACAGTGGTGCAACCAGTTGGATCTACCACACCGGGGTGTCGGCCCACGCGAAACAATAGGTGACCGGGTCACAGTACCGAGACTGCCTGAGCAGCAAAGAGGCAACAGAGGATCTGTCCGTAGACAGAGAGGACACCGGATGATAGCCCCTAGCCAGATACTGGATGGGAGCGCAGGCCGGACCTGATACACGAAACAGGAATGTTCGCCAAAACCGGGTCGGTACACAGAGCAGGAAAGTCAGCCAGGCTGGGTCGGTACACAGAGCAGGAACGTCAGCCAATCTGGTTCGGTACACAGAGCAGGAACGGATACAGCAGAGTAGTCAGGGAGTCCGGGTCGGTACACAGAGCAGGAACGGATACAGCAGAGTAGTCAGGCAGTCCGGGTCATACATAGGGATCACACAAATTACTGGAACAAGTGCTGGCAATGGAAACACCACAAAAGGGCCCCGGAGAAGTGACAGGGCTCAGAATTTAAGGACAAATACTGGGTGGAGCAAAGCCACACTAACCAATAATAGGCATCAGGAAGTAAAACTGACAGAATGTCGCCAGCAATAGCACGGGCATCGTGATAGTACCCCCCTCTCAAAGACCCCCTCCCGGAGAAGAGGGGTCTTGCTTCTGAGGGTATTTGGAATTAAATCTGCGCAACAACCTAGGAGCATAGAGATCATTTTGATTAACCCAGGAACGATCTTCAGGGCCATATCCCTTCCAATGAACCAAATATTGTAATCTCCCTCTGAACCTTCGGGAGTCAATAATATTTTGAACTTCGTACTCATCCTGACCTTGCACCTGAACAGGACCGGGGACCACAGGAGTGGTATTGTAACGGTTGCATACCAATGGCTTCAGAAGGGATAAGTGGAACACATTGTGAATCCGCATGAATGCTGGGAGATCCAGGGCATACGAGACTGGGTTAATTTTGTGGATAACTTTAAAGGGACTGATAAACCAAGGAGCCAATTTATTACAAGGAACTTGCAAACTGAGGTTTCTGGAAGATAGCCATACCCTATCCCCAACCTGGAACGAGACCGCCGGCAACTGTCAGCGATTAGTGTGACACCGATAACGCTGGAACAAAGTACTGAGGGTCCTTTGTACCTGTGCCCAAGTGGAGCGGAGTTGCTCGATATGCTCGTCCAGAGCTGGAATCTGCTGTATCTGAAATGAGTCCGGGAGAAAACATGGGGAGCTCCCGGATGATGAATTAACCGTACAGTTCCTGGCGAACTCTGCCCACGGCAACAGGTCAGCCCAATTGTCATGATGATCGGACACGAAACAGCATAGGAATTGTTCCAATCCTTGATTGGCACGCTCGGCGGCTCCGTTGGTCTGGGGATGGTAGGCAGAAGAAAAGGACAACTGTATGCCCACCTGATCACAAAATGCCCTCCAAAATCTGGACACAAATTGGCTCTGACACCAGTACCCTGGGTACCCCATGCAACCGAAACACTTCTCTGGCAAAGACAACAGCCAACTCCTGGGCAGAGGAATGGCCAGGAAGGGGCACAAAATGTGCCATCTTAGAGAATCTATCGACCACCATCAGAATGAAAGAATATCCCCTAGACACTGGCAATTCTCCCAGGAAATCAATAGAAACGTGGGACCAAGGACGCTCGCCATTAGGCACTGGTTGAAGTAAACCAACTGGGAGGTGTCTAGGGGACTTGTCACGGGCACAAGTAGTACAAGCTGCCGTGTTTCAAGTAGGCGGGTATGGACTGGCTCAGCTACAAAACACTTGCCGACTGGGGTATCAGTGGGTGCAGCAGCTTGGGTAGCAAGAATCTCCTCCCCCAGTGGCAAAGTGATGCTGGTTCGCAAAGTAGCCAAAATGCGATCTGGCTGAATGATGGGTGCAGGGACCTCATCTTTATCCGTCTCTGGACCAAATTGCTTGGAAAGGGCATCTGCCCTAACAATCTTGGAACCGGGCAAGTAGGATACAATAAAATTAAAGCGGGACAGAAACAAGGCCCATCTGTCCTGTCGAGAGGACAACCTCTTAGCCTCAGAAAGATACATCAGGTTTTTATGGTCTGTCAGGATCAACACCGGAGTCCTAGTACCTTCCAGCAGGTGTCGCCATTCTTTAAGAGCAAGAATAATTGCCAGGATTACCCTGTCCCCAATCTCGTAGTGACTGAGCACTAGATAACTTACTGTAGAAAAAGCCACATGGTCTTAGCACACTCCCCGAGTCCAGATACTGTGACAGTACTGCCCCTACCCCAGTCTCAGAGGCATCAACTTCCAAAGTGAACGGAAGTGAGGGGTTAGGATGGGACAGTACAGGAGCGGATGCAAAAGCAGATTTCAGCGTCACAAAGGCTTGTTCAGCTGCAGGCTTGTTCAGCTGCCTCAGACCATTGGGAGGGATTAGCACCCTTGTGCATAAGGTCGGACAGTGGCTTTACAATCGTGGAGAAGTCTCAAATAAATTTCCTATAGTAATTGGCAAAGCCAAGAAAGCGTTGAATAGCCTTAAAGTCCCTTGGGTCGTGGCCATTGCAGAACTGTTGCGAGCTTATCCATATCCCGTCCTTAGAAATCACAAAGCCCAGAAAAGGCACCATAGACTTGTGGAACTCGCATTTCTCAATTTTGCAGAATAATTTGTTCTCATATAATCTGAGCAGAACTGCGGGCACATCCTTGATGTGTTGCGACAAACTGGACGAATGTATGAGTATATCATCAAGATAAACCACTACACAAGACTATAGCATGTCACGGAGGATGTCGTTAATAAACTCCTGGAACACTGCAGGAGCGTTATAAAGCCCAAAAGACATCACTAGGTATTCATAATGTCCAGATCTGGTATTGAACGCCATTTTTCACTTGTCACCGGTACGTGTGACCCCGGGGAGGAATGGCACCAGGAGGAAAATCAATAGTGCAATCATAAACCCGATGTTGTGGCAAAGCGCTAGCCTCTCCCTTACTGAAAACGTTGCTGAATTGACGATATTCAGCCTGCACGGAAGGAGAGGTACACATGATCTTGGTAGGGTGTGAAATACAATGTTTAATACAATATTCAGACCAAGCCGTTATCTCGCAAGTCTGCCAGTCAAACCTAGGGTTGTGTAGATGTAACCACGGAAACCCCAGGATGGCTGCACGGTGAGGAGACTGGATAATCTGGAAACACTGTTTCTCTGTGTGGAGCGTCCCTATACGTATATACAGTGGTATAGTTTCCATGGTGATTTGAGCTGGTACCAACGATCTGCCATCAATGGCCTCGATAGCTAAGGGAGATTCCATTTCGACCAGCGGAATCTTGTGTAGCGCAGCAAACGAATTATCCATAAAATATCCGGCTGCACCGGAATCCATCAGGGCCAGAACCTCCACCGAGAGTTCTGCTCAAGAAATTACAGGGTGGACAGTGGGTTTCTGATTTACTGGGTCTAGGGACTGCTGAACTCCACCTAGGGCCTGTCCCCCAAGGTAACCTAGGTGCATCCGTTTCCCGGCCATATAAGACAGGTACGCAGCAAATGTCCGGCTTGGCCACAATGTAGGCAGAGGCCCTGTGTACGGCGATGAGCCGGTTCCTCCTTGGTCAACTTTAGTGAATCCTAGCTGCATTGGTTCACTACTCTCCTAGTTACGCTCAGGAGGCAAGGGAGGCATGGGTGGGAAACTTTGACTTGCCTGTCCAAAATTTCTGGCCCGCTGCCTGTGGTCCTTGGCTGCAATTCACTCCCGGAAGCGAGAATCAATTAATATAGCAAAATCAATGAACTCAGCCAGATCGTTAGGCAAATCTCTAGCTGCCGTCTCATCTTTAATACGATCAGAGAGTCCCTGAACGAATGCTGCCACCAGCGCCTCATTGTTCCAGCCTACCTCTGCTCCCAATGTACGAAATTCAATAGCATAATCCGCCACTGTACGAGAACCTTGTTGGATTTACATTAATCTTGTGGCAGCAGAGGCGGCTCTACCTGGGACTTCAAACACTCTACAAAAGGCACGCAAGAACTCCCTGAAGTGCATGCTTTGGCTGATTCCCACAAGGGATTGGCCCATGCCAAAGCTATGCCCATCAGCAACGAAATCATAAAGCCCACCTTACTTCGGTCACTCGGAAAGGTTTGAAGAGTTAGCTCCAGGAAAATCTCCAATTGGTTAATAAACCCTCTACACAGGGTGGGTACGCTATCATATCTTAGAGGTATTGGAGCAGTGGTGGTTAACCCTTTGCTCGAGGTCGCTTACGTCAGGGATTGAGCTCCCGGTGTCGTAACGGGGGAGACCACCGGGGCTTGAACCGGTTTATCTAGATGAGCAGTGCACTCTAATATTGTTTGTACGGCCAGTGCCAACTGGTCCAAACGCTGCTCATGTAAATCCATCCTCCAATGGATACTTTGTGCATTACCTTCACCTGTACCGTCTGAGGTCATGGCCCTTTCGTACTGTAACAGTTTTATGGACACTCAGACACACAGTTTTATTGAAAAAACACAGAATAAAAATAACCCTCACAGGTCCAGTAATATATGTACACAGTATAGTACTGACACAGGTCAGGTTACAGTAATCAATACTCACACGGGTCCAGTATATATATATATATATATAACAGCAATAATATAATACTGACTCGGGTCAGGTATAGTTTGTGTGAGTCCCAAACGAGACAGCATTGAAATGGTTACTATTAGGCCAGGAAGACTGACAGGCCCTAATAGCGCGAGGCCCACAAGACACTCATTATGCAGAGAATGACATAATATCCACACCAACCAATAAGAGGCATCAGGAAGTAAAACTGACAGAATGTCGCCAGCAATAGCACGGGCACCATGATAGAAATGCATCATACATTTTGGAGGGATCATGGACAACGTGGTTGGAAGGGAGCCACAAGGAAAGGACACGGAACTGGAGGCGCAAAAACAGCAGCAGTTTGCTAGCCAAAATTGTATGAGGTTTATTAGCACATTCGTAGAAGTTGCTGGGTCCATTGCATATGCTTGGAGACCTTGTCCATCTGAAGCTTGCAAAGGGCCTCCCTCACTACCCACAGTTTACAGTAGTTAGCCTGGGAGTGAGACTGCTTGTGAAGTTGCTCAAGAACTAAAAGATCTTTAACTAAGTGGTTGGCATGCAGATGCTTCTCATGATTCACCTTGGAAGCGATGAGATGATGGACCCCTGAATAGACACCTTGTAAGAGTCCCAAAGTGTGGTGGCCAGGGGGAACAAACCCGTAATCAGAGAGAAAAACAAGTCCATCTGCTCCTTGACATAAACCCTGAAGGTTTCATCACGAAGCAAGGACTCATTGAATGACTAGCTAGAGGAAGAGGGTTGAGAGGTCTAATAATAAGTGCAGGGAAACATGGTCTGACTAGGTAATAGAGCCAGTGTCCGCCAACGCAAACTCCTTTATCAGGTCAGGAGAGGTAAGGGCTATTCTGAAGTAGCTATTATGGGCTGCCAAGAAAAGAGTAAAGTCTCTTCCTATGGGATGAAGGATACGACAGATGTCCAGGAGCCTATGTTCCTGTAGAAGAGAACAAAATTGCTAAGCGATAGGGTCACCCGCGTCTGTGCCAGAGGAAGAGGGGAGCGGATGAGCGTCCCGCCATGCAGAGAAGGGGGCGGGTTGAGGGGGGCAGGGACTGGATAGATATGTGGAGTGGAAGGGAAAAGAGAGCATCACAATATAGTAAGGAATTTCTGAAATAGGTAGGTCACTAGGAGGTTAAGGGTGAGAGTCCGGGGAATCTCTTAGTTTGGAAAAAGACCTAGGAGGGTGTGAGGGAGGAGCCTCCCCAGGATCTTCATGGGAAGAAGCAGCCACTGGTACTGGAAGATGCATGGTGCGTAGCAGAACCAGTCCCTCATCCAAGAACTTGAATGGTAGTAGGGTGCCGTCATGAGGGATCAAGAGCCTGAAGGGGAAGCCACAGCAGTAGAGAATTTCCTGTTGTCGCAGTACATCAGTGACTAGCTTGAGGACCCTCCTTTTTTGGATTTTGGTGGAAGACAAGTCCACAAAGATGTAGGGAGTGATCCCTTGCTGCTTTCAATATAGCTTCTTTTGTGGAAAAGTAGTGAAGACGTAGAATGTCTCTGGGTTTGTCAGCTGTTGCTGGCCTGGGGAGAAGAGCTCTGTGAACACTATCCAAGACAAACTTAGCTGGATCACGGTCAGGGTGCAGGGTAGAGAACAATTTGTGGAAAAAATCCTTCATTTGTACTGATTCCGGGACATCCCGTACTCTGAGATTATTATGTCTAGAATGATTGTCTTCATGGGCCTCCACCAGAGATGATGTTTTGAGGTCCTGAAGATCAGCTTCTAGGGCCAAAAGTGGAGCATCAGTTCACTCTTAAGAGGTTTCCACGGTAACAACTTAGGAATAACGACACTGACAAGTACAGATACAGTAAAATCAATATCTTTATTAAAATAATAACAGAATAAATATGAATAGCACTTCCCCAACCCTCACAGGACCAGGTGTGAAGACAGTGCCTAATCACTTCACCAACCCTCACTAGCCAGGTATGGAGACAAAACAGGATCAACCGACTGCACAGAGGCTGATACCACTCTGACTATAGTATGCAATGGTAGCAAGGATAGCAGTAGCTACTAGTGCAGGAGAAGCTGAAATGCCCAGGCAAAATGAAAGATATTCCCCTAGAATGCTAGGGTAGTGCAAGGCAACAGAGACAGGAATCCCTAAAACGCTAGGGAGAGTAGGTAATGGTAACTGAGCTCCCTAGAACGCTAGGGTAAGCCTACAGGCAGTGGTGACTGAGCTCCCTAGAATGCTAGGGTAAACCTACGGGCAATGGTGACAGAGAACCTCAGACCTCGAGGGTAGAACAGGCAACGGTGACTGAAATCCCTAGAACGCTAGGGTATACCCAATAGCTCTAACCGGCAACAGGTAGAACAGGAATGCCAGAGACAAGGTCTGACACAGTAACTGAGTGCCGCTTGATCCGGAGGAAACAACAGAGCATGATAAGCGCAAGCAGACACAGTAGTCCAAGGGTAGGAAACGATCGGATAGTCAGCCGGAGCCGTGGTCAGCACGGAGCGGGTAGTCAACCAAAGCCAAGAGTCAGACTGGATCGGGTAGTCAGATGGAGCCAAGGGTCAGACTGGAGCGGGTAGTCAGACGGAGCCAAGGGTCAAACCGGAGCGGAAGGCAACTAGTCAGGGATCAAACGTAGCCGGAGTCATACACAGAATCAGAGTATCAGAATAACACAAGCTTAGCGCACAGGTACACCACGAAAGGGCAACCTAACACTCAGTCACTCACGCACAAACATTAAAGGGAAAGTAATGTTTCATAATAAAAGCAGCTCTAATTAATCATCATAGTATTTGGACTTTGGAGAGTGTTATTTCAATTCTGTCAGAGTTATAGTTCAAGAGTAATTCAATGACAAAGTATCCCCCTCCCGCCCCTTTTACTGATGTAACACTGCTCAGTCAGAGCAGAAGGGAGGTGCCCAGGTAGACTGCAGAGAGGGACAATCTTCAATTAAGATAAGGGAAAAAGCTGAAAAGCTTGTCAAGGGGGGCAGGGCTTTCATTGTTCTGATAGGAAGAATATTGTCCCTTGCTGTTATCTGTCTGGTCTATGGACTGGATTCCACATCTGAGAAGAGATGGCTTACACTAGGTAAAAGGGGTGAGAGGGGGAAACTTTGCTTGTGAATATCTCTCAAACCATAAAGGTTTGATAGATAAGACTTATATTGTTCTTCATGTTTTTTAATGCCTACAAAATAAAGTAAAGATAAAACGAAGTATTACTATCCCTTTAACTTCCTTGACACAACTATCAGTATTCAGAACAACTCCATCCACACATACCTATACCGCAAACCAACAGACAAACTTATCTGAAAAACAATAGCTTCCACCCAAAACAGACAAAGAACTCCATCATATACAGCCAGGACATCAGATACCACCGCATCTGTTCTGACATGATGGACTGTGACAAGCACCTCAAGAAACTCAGAGGAGACTTTATAAAACAGGGTTACAGCGCAACTATAATTGACAGTCAGATACAGAGGGCTACCCAAATACCAAGCAAAAATCTGTTGCGCTACAAAGAACATCATAAGGGAAACTGGGTGCCACTGTTGGTTACTTACCACCCCCAGGTTGAAGTGCTATGCAACTTCAAACAAAATTACATACGGATGCAAGACTTAAGAACATATTCCCACAGCTTCCCTTACTCTCCTTCAGACAGCCTCCCAATTTGAAACAACTGTTAGTGAGGAGTGCCCTGAATAAAAATACAAAAAATGGCACATCTCCCTGCCTACAAAAGAGATGTGAAACCTGTGCAAACATTTACACCACGGACAAGATACCAATTCCAAACACCCAGTTACACCATAAGATCAATGGTACCTTCACCTGTAAATCATCCAATGTAATATATCTTATCATGTGTGCAAAATGCCCAACAGCTCTGTATATGGGAGAAACTGGACAAGCACTACATAAGAGGTTTAATTCCCTCAGATCCAGTGTTAATAAGAAAAAGACAGAGACACCAGTGGGAGAACATTTTTGTCAAAATGGGCACAGTGTCAGGGACATTAAGTTAACTGTATTGATGGGACGGTTCCGCACTCAGAGGGACAGAAAGGTATGGGAGGTAAAATGAATGTTAAAATGTAATTAAATTTGTAGTGGTTTAAATAGGGACAGAGCGTTTTTGTCACATTATCACTTAGCTGGTTGACCTTTCCAACAGACCCAAGAGCATCGTAAATACCGCTAAAGCCTCAGAGGAAGAGTGCAATTAACCACTGACTGATCAAAGTATCTGGATCTGGATTGAGTTCTCTTATCTGATTTCCATGCTAAACAATGCAATGTGTACTTGTATTTAAGAGAAATGTTTTCATATTTATCTGTATAACATGCCTGAGGAAGAGACCTAAGGTCTTGAAAGCTTGCATTTAAATCTGCTTAGTTAGCCAATAAAAGGTATCAAAAACTATATTTGCCTCTTGTATCTGTAACTATCTATGTCTCTCTCATGAGCCCCTCTTCTCATGGTTCTGTGTGTGTTAATATGCTGTATTTGTGACTGTGTAACAGGGAACACTGTATCCTGTTTGCATATATATATATATATATATATATATATATATATATATATATATATATATATATATATATTGTACAGGAAACGATGATGGGAACTCCAAAACTTAAGATTCTTGCATTGGTACTCTTGCTTAGTTTGTTAGGTACAGGCAGGAGTTCTGTCATAGAAAATGATATCAGTCACAGGTACTCGTAGGACTTGGTTTAAACTGATAGTAATGTCAGAAAAAAAGTACTTGCACTTATTCTTATCTCTCAAACCGTTATGGTTTGAGAGATATAGGAAAATAAAGTTCTCCGCTTCCTCCCCTTTCTGCTTGAGGAGCTGTAAAGCTGTCAGAAGCAGATTCTGGTTCCTGAATCAGACGGCAGCTCTTCAGCAGCTCCGACATAGCGATAGGTAAAACTAAATACTTCATCGGTCTACATTGTGTGCCTGGTTTGCAAACACACGTTGTAGACCATTCCCATTAAATATTTATCTTTAGATGTTGTTAGATCAGCGCTGCTGAAGAGCCGCATCTGGTCAAGCGACCAGAATCTGCTTCTGACAGCTTTACAGCTCATCAAGCAGAAAGGGGAGGGAGCGGAGAACGTTATTTTCCTATATGTCTCAAACCATAACTCTTTAAGATATTCAAAGAAGTGCAAGTACTCTCTTTTAATTGTGTCTACCATATAGTTAATATCTTTCTTCTGACATTGCTATCCCTTTAAATAAAATAAACCTTTAAATAAAATAAATGCTATTGTATGTTGATACTTCGGGCAAACGCGGGCCTTTATCAAGACAATGTAAATGTAAAAAGTCGACATACAATAAAATGTATTTAATTTAAGCCAAGTCCTATAAGTGCCTGCATCTGATATTTTCTATGATACAACTCCTGAATTTATATATATATATATATATATATATATATATATACATATATATATAATATATGGATCACAGTATTGTGACTTGAGACTCATTACCCGCATTGTAAAGAGGTTAAAACCAGTTTTATTCTACAAAATTCAAATCAGACACGTCATGGCATCATGCGTCTCACGCGTTTCGCAAATATGTGCTTAATCATAGACAACAACACCCAATGTTACACGATCCTATATAGGAAGTGACGCTATTCTTTAATTAGACAAATGTGAGAAAAGTGAAAAATGTTTAACTCTCATTATCTAGTCCAATCATTCCCATTGGAAGTGATATCAAAATATGATGATAATAAGAAACAATCACTGCGTCAAAATCCCCATACAACATCATGATATATTAATATAAAGATAAAAACATACAATACATATCAGAAAAAACAATATGATTAAAGCCCACAAATGGAAAAACGTGGGCGTATAGAATATATGCAGAGTAAAGAAAAATAGTACAAAACTATACAAAATACGACACATCAAATTCTTTATTCATGCCCTGTGGTATTCTAGTAGCAAGAGTAAAAATCCAAAAGACCTCTCTTTCTGATAACAAGCGATCCCTATCTCCTCCTCTTAAGGGCACATTAACTCATTCTATACCCATGGCTCTAAGATGCTCAGGATTTGAGTCATTAACTTGACAAAAATGTTGGAAAACACCCGTTCTAAGCTCACCACATCTGATGTTACTCAAGTTTTCCCTTATTCTCTCTCGTAAGGTCCTCTTGGTTTTCCAACATATTGTAAATTACAGGCTACACAAGTAACCAAATATACAGTATACTTAGTGGCACAATTTATGTACTGTTTCATTTCATATTTTATGAGAGTACGACATGACTCAAATTTCTTGTCCAAAGTTACCCACTGACAACAGAGACACCGAGTGTTTCCACAAAGGTACATCCCAGTGGAATTCAACCACGTTATGTTTTTAGAAGATCCCTCCCCCTTAAACATGCTAGGTGACAAACATCTAGCAAGGGTAGGGGCTCTTTTGGATATGAATCTGCATCCATTTTCAAGAATGGGCTGCAGACTCCTATCAACCAATAAAATAGGCATATGCTTCTTAATAATGGAAACAATCTGATTATATTCCAAACTGAAAGCTGTGCTGAAGGTAACTTGGTCAATATTGGAATATCCATTCCTTCGAGATAGATCCAAAAGTTGTTTCCTAGTTTTATTTCTAGCTAATGTCTTTGCTCTCTGTACCATCCATATAGGGTAACAACCCCTTTCCAAAAAAATCCTTTGTTAAAACTTCACATAAATTGTCCCACTGGAATCCCCTTAATTGTGTGTCTTGGATGGCAACTCGTTGCACACAATAAAGAGTTAACTGCCACTGACTTCTTATATATGTCTGTGGCTATACATCCAGTTGTAACCGAGGCACACAAATGTAAATCCAGGAAAACAATTTGATCCCTATCACATTCCATAGTAAACCGTAAGTTACAAGAATTATTGTTCAAATATTCGATAAAACTAGGAATTTCATCAAAATCACCCTTCCAAATAATAGAGAGGTCATCAATATACCTCTTGAAATATAACACACTGTCCTTGAATGGATTACTATCGCCAAAGATGTGGGACTCCTCCCACCAACCCATAAATAGGTTGGCGTATGAGGGGGCAAATTTTGCCCTCATTGAAGTCCCACGTCTCTGGAGATAGTAAGAGCCATCAAACAAAAAATAATTGTGTGTTAACAAGTTATGGATGACCTCCAATAGATAGTGGATAAAGTCGATGGAATAATCACTATACTTACATAAGTGAAATCTGACAGCCCTCATCCCCAACTTATGTGGTATGCAAGAGTAGAGTGAGGACACGTCACAACTCACCCAACTGTATCCATCCATCCAAATGATTGCATCCATATCCTGTAAAACTTGTTTTGTATCTCTCAAATAAGTGAAGAGCCTTCAGACCAATGGCTGAAGACATGCATCCACATATTCGGCCAATTTTTCATTGAGCAAATGAATACCTGCAACAATCGGTCTGCCTGCCGGATTCTCCAGTGACTTGTGCACCTTGGGAAGATGGTGGAGGAGGAGATAAGAATCGCTTGTTATCACAAAGAGAGGTCTTTTGGATTTTTACTCTTGCTACTAGAATACCACAGGGTATGAATAAAGAATGTGATGTGTCGTATTTTGTATAGTTTTCTACTATTTTTCTTTGCTCTGCATATATTCTATATGCCCACGTTTTTCCATTTGTGGCCTTTAATCATATGGTTTTTTCTGATATGTATTGTATGTTTTTATCTTTATATTAATATATCATGATGTTGCATGGCGATTTTGACGCAGTGATTGTTTCTTATTATCATATTTTGATATCACTTCCAATGGGAATGATTGGACTAGCTAATGAGAGAGTTAAACATTTTTCACTCTTCTCACGTTTGTCTAATTAAGGAATAGCGTCACTCCCTATATAGGATCGTGTAACATTGGGTGTTGTCTATGATTAAGGACATATGTGCGAAACGCGTGAGATGTATGATGCCATGAGGTGTCTGATTTGAATTTTGTCGAATAAAGCTGGTTTTAACCTCTTTAAAACGGGTGCGACATTTTTGGATATTTTGTTCATCTATGAGGATTGGGATCCTTGTAAGCACCGTTATTGTGAGGTTTCAGTGGCGAGTGCCGTCTCAGCAATTGAGCATATTACTTTTTGATGCTTCGGATTTGTGTGGTGCCATTGAATTACTTTGCATCAGCTGGATATTGTGACATCCACCTGAAGGAGAGATGGTGTGGAGGAAACAGTGAACAACAGCAAACCAGGATGTTTGGGATCACAGCACAAGATTCTGAAGAGAAGGAGGAAGATAATAACCCTCACTGGAAGCAGGTGAGGAAGTATATTATGACAAGAACTGTTTATATATTGTGTACCCCACAAACTACAGCCTGGAAAATCTCCCGCCTTTGGGGGTGGAGTTATAAATTGGCAGTTCTTCCAGAAACGCAATTGGAGTTTATCCTCTGCGGACAGGAGAGTAACAGGAGTTGAGTGGTAGTGGTGTCTAAGCAGATCAAGCAAATAGGAGGGTGCCAAAAGGAGATTGGGCCGATAGGAGGTGTCTGGAGTTTAGTATTATATCAGCTGATTGCTTGTTGACAGATGAATGTCACTGCCATTCCTGGTACCAGTCCAATAGAGAGAAATTAATACTACCCATCGAACTTGCTGAGATGTAAACGATTGAAGTTACATACGTATTTAGTGTTTTTATAGGGTAGCTAGCCCCTTCTAGAAGGTGTCTCCATCCTTCCTAGGAAGTCTTGATGGCTAAACACTCAAGATCACCCACATCTTAGTTCTTTTATGCTTGTGACAATCTGTGTGAAAAAGAATCTACTGGATTTAATTAATATTTGCAATAACACATTGGATATAATACAGCTCAAAGCAAGCTCACAAGCATCCACCGTAAATAAAAATGAAATAGCTGGATCTGGGAGGCCTAAATTCAAAGCAGAAGTCAATTACTTCTGCTTGCTCAGTCCTTCTTCATCTGCAGTCTGTAGGAACACGCCGGTTCAGTATGGTGGACACCTTACATGGATAGATGTTGACACCAGCATGGGATAAGATGAACTCCAGAAACTCTGTTGTCGTGGCCTCAGATATGTATTTGGAATAAAGTTGACTCAATCTAAGGCATGAAATGACTTATATTACATGGTCCCTGTGCTTGGCTAAAGTAAAAGAAAATAGCAATATATTGTCTACATATACCACAGCACAAACATCAAGAGGTTGTTAATGGAATGTTGAACATAGATGGGGCATTACCAGGTCCTCGTAGCTGCAGTAACACATTTGGAAAGCTATCTTCCCTTTGTCCTTTTTTTCTGCTTCTCACCAGGTTGTAGGCCTTCATAAATCCAGTTCTGTAAAGATCTCAACCTTCCTTTGTCTCTCAGATAGTTTGGAGATCAATGGCAAAGAATAGCAATTCTTAATTAAAATATTGTTAAGGTAATGATAGTTGATATGTGGTGCAAAGAATATCCCTGCTGCAGCTGGAGAAGTAGGACAAATGCAACATTTTTCCCAGATTTCCTTCTGACTACTCTTATTTCAGGCTCAAACAGTGGATGCATATGCCAATAAGAGATGTTGGGTACAGGAAAAAGATTAATATGGCAGTCAATTGTACATTTAGATGGGAGAACATCAGTTTCCTTTTTACTGAATACATCAGCAAAGTCAAATTAAAGGGATGGTTAATTATTTGAACCAACTATTGGAGCTTTAGTATATATGCAGAGTTCTGGAGAAGACAGACAATTCTGCTGACAGAAGGGAGATGTGAAGGTCACTGTGCGAGTGGCCTAGTTTACATTTGGGTTTTTCTTCTTCAGCCATGGCAGACCCAGGACAAGGGAGAAACAGAGGTGAAGCTAATACATCAAGTTTGAGAAGTTCATGGTGCCCATCAAGAATTAATGAGAAGAAGAGTATTATTGATGGAGCTGGAACATGACATCAGAAAAGCTGGGACTTGTGCACCAGAATATGGTGTGCCCAAGCCATGGATAATTCTTTGACAAGGGAAATAACTGTCCAGATATAGATGAATTTTAAGGCATTGGTGTAGGGTTTCAGGGAAAATAGGAGAAGACACAAATTCACAAAGTCGTTTTACTGAGAGAGATCTCCCTCAAACTTTGTGTGCAGTGATACCTGGTGTTTCAGAGCCTCTGAGCATGAGCTGCAGAGATGGTCATGGCCTGAGGAACTTGTCCAATCTGGAGCTCTTGAAGCTGTCCTTACAGCTGTAAATGACTGCCCTGAAAATCTTGAAAGGGCCAGAAAATCCATTCTCTGCAAGATAAAGTCCAAGGCTAGTGCTAGGCCAGCAGGCTTCTTAGTGTGTCTCAGTTTGTAATGTCAGGAAAAACTGAGCTGAAAACCTCAGAGGGTGAAGGTTGATGATGGTGACCTGGGCAGCATAACCTCTCACCACTAAACACTAAAAGGTCAGAGAGTGCCTGAAGCCAAGTTGATGAGAAGGAGTAGTCAAAATTCAGAGCTTGGGGAAGGCAGCAAATCAGCAGTAAGAAGAATAATCTGAGATCAGGGCCACTAGCAGGAAAAAGGAGCTCAGAAGTCAGTTTGGGGGTAAAATCACAGGAGAAGACCTATGAGTCCAATGTCAAGCCAGCGATCAGGATCAGATAAAACAGAAAAGAGACAAGTATCAATTAAAAACCGAGACTACTAAGCACAGATCGGAAGGATAAATGCTTTTAAATAGCATACAGGATGTGCGCACACCTGCAGTGAAGATGTCAGAGTAACCAACAGACAAAGTCTCAATAATGTTTTCATTCACACATGCCATTCACAGTAACAGTAGTAGTAGCAGCAGTGGTAGAAGGTTCCAGAGAGCCACACAAACAGAAGGACAACCTCAAGGCATGAGATGCCAAATGGAGTAAGGATTGAGTGGAGAATTGTGTTTAGACACAGACTTTATTTTTGGTTACTTTTTGTATGTTTAGTCAAGATATAGTTCTTGTTGCTCTCCTGACTACACTTATACTGTATGTTACTATTTGAACACTATTGTCAAGCTAGCTTGAGCTTGCCTGTAATTTGTGTATATTGTTTGTATGTATTTTGGAAGGTTTTGGTTTCTCCCCTTGCTCATGGTTGGTAGCTTCCTGTACTCAGTTGCTAGTTATAATTATGGAAGGTATAAATACCTCCTTTACTTCCCTCACAAGGATTTTGCTCACAGCAGAGGTAAGGTGGTATCACTGCTTTTAAAATGCGTTATTCTAAAATACATGTTCACTTGAATTTGAGGCAGATAGGTACTTGCCTAATCTGAGTTGCACTGATGAGGTAGGCAAGTTTATCATGGTTTTGGCCAGAAACATTAAGCTAAACCCCGCAGATTATCTATAGTAAATCACAGGTTATTTATTGTAAAGGCCATGATTCGATTTTCAGACTCTTTTTTTTTGTTTACAATTTGTATATGTAGCCAATATATAGTTCATCCTGACTACACATCCTATATATAATAAATCGCTAGGATATTTGTCAGAAGTCTTCATGCGTAGTAGAGATGGCTGCGCACACTGCAGTCATGCGCAGTACTGACTGCCCTTGCCGCAGCTGATACGGAGCGGGGCGCTCCAAATTTAGATCATAGTCCTCTCTGCGCATGAAGGCCTTGCAACTTGGTAAGTATTAATCTTTGAGCTACTGTAGCAAGTTGATGATAGGCATAGGATGCATAGCTAACATTTTAGTTAGGTTATATGGGTTTACTATTTTTTAAAGCAGTGGATATCAACCAGGGTGCCACAAACCCCAGCTAAGGGTGATGCTTTTTCTATGAAGTCTTTGAATGTTGAATTTTAAATGTACATTTAAGGAAACTGTTATGCACATTATTCTTGTATTCATATCTCTGGTAGTAAGATCTAAGAATAATTGTACATTCATGTATTTTCCCTCTTGATTACTCCCCTGATAATTACCTATAAATTGCTAGGGGTGCCCTGAAAATGACCAACTGTGTGTTATGTGAGGTTGAGAACTGCTGCATAAAGTGTTAATAAACACTAAAGAAATGTATTGTTAAATCTGTAGATGCTAGGGAGTATGCAACTGATTTCTAGAATGCAGTTGCTGAATTTTGAACCTGCTTTACATAACATATTCATCTTATTAACCCCTTGGATGTTGGAGACGTAATGTGTTGGAGAGGTTCCTAGCATCCAAGTGATTAAATAACTCTCACGCAAAAGCATTCGTTTTACTCTACGCCTTGTACACATCTAATTTTATGGACAAACCCAGGATGTAATTCACTTGCAAAATACACTACAGCTTTCTGTGCATATACCAGGGGTGGACATGTGGCTCTCCAGCTGTTGTTGGGATACAAAAATTAGTTTAGCTTGATGGGCATAAACACATGCTCAACAATAGTAAATGTTTATTAATTTTGGGATAATAAAACTTTGACTGTGTGAATTGATGGAGGCAAATTTAGAGGTAATTTTGTGAAAAGACAGGTACCAAGTCCTCTTATTTTACAATGGTGTATTACCCTGCTGATAGCATGTATTGATGTAATGGAGGTTCTAGCAAGGTTGTCAACTCCTGAATTTTTTTTACTGTTATTAGAAAAACCAATATGTACATCCATTTTTTTTTTTTTAACGGACACCCTTTTTTGACCTGCCATATTTTAATACCAGGATTTTACAGACATCTATCAGTGTTCTAACAATTGATGGCATTGCACTGGGGAGATGCACTAAGGTGATATAAAGGTGTGATAAACATGACTTTTCCAGTGAGATAGACTCATAAGTAATTCTATTGAGCCTATGAACTAACACCTCTTCAACTTAGTGTATAGGCTCCATAGTATAACCTAACAGAGGGATTGGAGAATGTACCAGCTACACTTTATCACACCTCAGTACATAATCCCCAGGCAACTCCCTCTCCATTTGCTCTTTAACCCTTTGAGTGCCAGAAGAGTGGGTAACACATTGCTTTGCAATTCATTGCATACCCTTCTGGCACTGAAAGGGTTAACTAAATTGCCCTTTAATTGCCAGATAGTCATGCAGCACATTACAGGGCAAATACTTTGCACAACTGACCTTCAAATTAGCTTTCTAGTCCTTGTTTCATAATATTAACCTGTAACAAGCCCTCATAAGGTGTATTTCAATAAGCTACACATTGCAAATCAATAGTCCTTAACTATATATAAAACATTTAATTGTTTGCTGTTATGTAGCTTTAAATCAATGTGAATTTTGGAAATGTTTTAGTTGAATCCTGTGGTGCAATTGATTTGTCTCAGAATTGCTCCTCGTTTCTTTTGTGTATAAGGCCTAAAGGTTGAATGGTCTGTGGTGGCATATTTTGGGGGGTATTTTAGCAGCTTGTTCATGTGCCTTCTCTTGAGGCTACTGTTGTAAAAAACTACAATGCTTCTCAGTAAGCACCTGCTATCCAGTCAGGCTTCTCTGTGTCTCGGACTCTCCTGTGCACAGTTTAAAGCTGAACTATCAGTGATATACAATTCATTTTTACTATAGCGGTAGGCATAGAAATCCTTTTATAATCCCTATTAAAGGGATAGTAATACGTAAAATGTAAAAAAAAATATGTTGTAGGGTTTATCCCCCTGAGTAAAACAAGGGTACTCCCACTGCTGAAAGGTGTTTCATTAAAAAGTTATTAATTTTCAAAGTTGAATTTTTTAGGTGCAATATCACAGTGGCCTGAAATTGTACAGTGGCGCTATTGCTACACGATCCTATGGACAGCTCTGGTCCCGGGACCATAAATCTCCATAGGATGGTGTAGCAACAGCGCCAATGTACAATTTCAGGCCACTGTGATATTGCAGCTAAAAAATTCAAATTTGAAAATTAATTACTTTTGAATTAAACACCTTTCAGCGGTGGAAGTACTCTTGTTTTACTCAGGGGGATAAACCCTACAACATATTTTTTTTACATTTTAAGTATTACTATCCCTTTAAGTGTTGGCATTATTTAGAAATCTAGGTTCTTAGGAGACTTACTGCCAGACAACAGTGCAGACATCTTGCCAAAGAGGGATCTGTGCGCCTGTGCTGTCCGTCTCTGTGTGTACCTCGCTGTAAAATGCAACCCCCCACCTTAGATTACTTGCCAATCAGTGAGGTGACAGGGGTGGACAGCACAGGATTATAAAAGGATTATAAAAGGATTTCTGAGTTTATTTGGGGGGGGGGGGGGCACTTATATGTCAGTGATAGTTCCACTTTAAAGCAGCAGTAAACTTTTGTTTTGAAAAAATATATTGTAGAGATTTTCCTGTTGAGTAAAATAAAGGTACTCACTGCTTCAGATTAATATTTCCACAGTTATAATAGTTAAAATCAGTGTTTTTCTACATTAACGGTGCCCTCTAATGGCCAAATTCCAATTATTTATTCTGTTACATTCTATTTGAGAGGGAAGTCAGTGACAAACGGTTCTCCACAGAATATGATAGAAACTGTTGACTCATACTCTCAGAACTACCAGGAAATAAATGCACAGTAATGTCACTTCCTGATTATTTGAACTGTTCTAACTTTTTAACCAAACAACCGATGGCAGTGGGCGTCCCCTTGTTTTACTCAGCAGGAAAAGCTCTGTAACATATAGGTTTTCATGAAAAAAGTTTACTGCACCTTTAAGAGAGGAGGCACCAAACAGCACAGGATGCAGGATTGTGTAAAATGAGCACATGACAGGAAAAGCAAATTACAGTAATATTGGGCCTTGGTATCAGAAGCAGCTTGGGAGAAAAAAATGCAATTACAGTTTACACCAAGGATAACTGGTAAATGGCTCTGTAGATGCACTAGACCGACATTGCAACAGATCCCGGCATTTCAATCTAATGATGTATGGGTGCCTTATGTTTACAGTATTTGCAGGGCTGAGTGATCTGTGCCCCCACAGGTGTTGCTCTACTGCGGCTGATGATAGGAGTTGTAGTCCAACTGCAGCAGGAAGGCTAAACCCTGTTAGAGAGTCTGTCCTATTTGCTGCGATTTCATTCACTTTAACAAATTCCTGAAATATCGCACTTGCGGGGTGCAGCATTTTACGCAGCCAGGGGTAAGATTTAGCTCACACCCCCAGTGAGGAGGAGAGCTGGAATTCCCCTTGTTTTATATGTGTTCGTGCGATATTATGCAAGGCAAGGCAGTGTCTGCTGTATAGATTAGTAGTCTGTGCTCTCTCTCTCATTTCCTTTGTGTGTTTCTCTTGTTTCTTTCACAGTTCAGATACAGTAGGACCTTTGGGGATTTCTTGGTGCAGAAACAGCACATGGGGTCTCCAGGTAAGAACTGAATGACTTCGGGATTTTGTGTGGGATGTATTATCATTCAGTGGGAAATGTATGTGTGAGGAGGAAGAATCAGGGACTGTATAATCATATTAATGGGGCACTGCTATAGGGGGAGCGCAAGATATGGATTCTTTTAGATGCAGGATGAGAGAGGCATCTAACGTATTGCAACGCGATGAGTTTGATGCCTCTCTGCTATTCAAAGGGTTAAATACAAAAGGTATAGGTAGCGTACATGAGATGAATCATTTTAGAAAGAGGATACTCACTGTAATTGTTAACCCAGTCAGTGCCGGTCTGAGAGCTAACGATAACTCTCACTCGAAGGGCTGAATTGAAAAGGGGACAAACCATCTGCGCTAATGCTTTGGGGACCTCCTCTGCAATTCAGGAGCCTAAAAGTCCCATGGAAGTCAACGTGAATTTTTGTTTGTCCTTGTGTTACAGTTTGTCCCAGGATTGCTCTGTTTTGTCTTTTAATACATAAAGAGCCCCCTCCACATTCGTTGTCCTCGCTAGCAGGAGTTAACCCTTTGAGTACCACAGAGTATCCAAAGCATTACCGTTGGTTTCTTATATGGCACTTAGAGGGTTAATCCTCCGAGTGTCATAGTAGTGTGCAACGCATTGCAGAGAAATACATTTTCAATGCGTTGAATACCTCTGTGACGCTCAAAGGGTTAATAGTACTCTTTTTTTATTTCCCGGTTGTGAGCGTTACTCGTATGAACAGATGTTATAGACTAGATTCTTTAACTACTGTTCCTAATGAGGAAACATTTTTTTTAGAGCTTTACTGTGCTGCTATTGCAAGCTTTTTTTTATTAATTATTATTTGTATCTAAAGGCTGAGTGGTTTAATCTATTTTTATTTCATTGCATCCCTGTTGTCTATGCACCTGGGGCTTGATGGAGTTCTTTAGCTCTGGAAATGTTTGTCTGCTGTAAGGAAAGAAAGCTCAGACTATGACATGAGATCCAGTGATTTAAATGTTGTTAATCGTTTTATCCATATCTATTAACTCTTTGAGTGCCAAAGGAAAATTGCTTTGCATTGTATTGCACACTCCTTTGGCATTTAAAGCGTTAGCATTACAATCTTACAGTTTTCTGCATTACCATACCTCCCAAGTGTCCCTCTTTAGGAGGGACAGTCCCTCTTTTAGTCCCAAATCCCATTGTCCCTTTACCCACCCTGATGTCCCTCTTTTTAGAAGATCAGACTGTGTGGTGTGTATATAAGTGTATCATACTGCTCTACAGCAATAAAACTCACATTATTGTTTGTTTAAACATCAGTATATGTGTTTAGACATTAGTCTGTGTAAATAAAATAATTTGGTCTTGTTATAAATCATTTATTAGGTTACAGAAGGAGGTGTCAGTAGGTCATGAAATAGCCTAAAAATTATTGGGAATGCCCCACCCATCATTCACGCCCCCAGCAATGCCCCATATAACACAAGTGTCCCTCTTTGGCAATTTGAAATGTTGGGAGGTATGCATTACTGTGCTAATGAGATCTGCCATAATTATTGACATGAAGAAGCAATTAAGATCACTGCATAAAAAATACTATACCTTTTTTATTTGTAATAATTTGATAGTTTTTAATGATTGAATAGACACATTTTCCAGTATAAACCATGTTATAGGACAGGTAAAATATTAATTATTTGAAACAATGGTTTTAGTTTCTTTTACTTATAATATTTTTTTCTATCTAAATAAAGTTTATATAACTTTTTTTAATACGACTGTTCAGTGCTTAGTAATACACTGCCAAAAAATCAACTCTGTTGTAATATGCAAATGCCATGAATGGTTACATTATATGTGTAATAAAATAAGAGGTTATATTCTGGAGCAAACCAACTGCAATTTAGGTCACTAATAAAAAAAAATGCCCAAATTCCCATTGATTTAAATGGGGCTTTTAACCTTTTGAATACTACAGAGGTAACTCACACATTGTAATGCATTTTCCCTGTGGTGTAGATGGTTTGCTCCTGAATTGCATCTTTTTAGCTTATTTAATTGCCCCTTATATGTGAAACGCCACCGCTGCCTACAAATCTAAATTATGTCCCTGGGAACTGATTTGGGATTGCGTTCTTATTCCATTCTACAGCTCCCCATGCATTAATGAACATACAGTTACACACAAACATATGCATGCATGTATAAATGTAGGGTTGCCACATAGCCAGTAAAATACCAACGGTCTGGTAAAAAGTGGTTTTGAGTAAATTATAAGCCAGTGGCAGGAGATGAAAAGCCGGCATTTTTATAGTGTTAAGGTGTCACCCAAGTATGCACTAGACCGTATAAACAAAAGCTCTTGAACACAGAACTATTTGTCAAGCAATGTCACTTTTTAACAAATAGTTAATTTTGAAGTTCTTTCACAAACACCTATATTTTTGTTGCTTATTATTTAGCTTTATTTATGTGTCCATTTATGCAAATTAGCTAGTACTTCCTGGTAGAAAAGGACAGTTGGGATCAGGAGCTAGAAGCTTGTAAGTGTTTATTGTCAGAGGCTATTTTTTTTACTTAGATTAACCCTGTGAGTTCCAGTGGGGTATTATAAAAATAAGAAAATATACTAGATATATCTCATCCAGTCCCTACCATCAGCGCACCAGCACACTTTGTAGACCAGTCTAATGAAGAATTTCTTTGTAGATAACCATACTTTGGCTCTGCTGAAGAGCCGTCCGGGCCCCAGGCCAGGATCTCAATCTGTCAACTACACCGATGATGTCTGGAAAAGGGGCGGGAGGGGGGAACTTTAGAAGCTTATATCTCTTAAGCTAGTAAAGTTTAAGAGATGGGATTTACATCTTTTCATTTTTTTTAATATGCACAATTTTAAACTTCATTAAAATGAAGTAATGCTATCCCTTTAATGATATTATCAGGTGCACAGAAATCAAACTCTGACAATACATTTGCTGCACACTTCCACAGCAGTATGCACATGTTCTGGCTACACAACTGTTATGTTTGCCAATACTCAAGTAGGTCATCATTTCGGTCTAGAGCAAAGTTATCCTTCAAGTATGCTGTAACCATCTCTCATGCAGTGGGGCAACTTTTGATAGATAGTGTTCATGTGCACCGGCAACCAACATATATTCTGGGAAAACGTCACATAAAGATGAGCCAGTGTCAGCACCACCATCCCCACCACAAATATTAGATTGTATCCACTGAGACACATTGATTGCTTTCTATGATGGCGACATACTACTAAATGTTGTTGATGCTGTTGAGAGTATATTACATTATTTTGTTTGCTTCATTGTCACTATGCCTTCTATGTGAGAATCTTGCTCAGATCATAATAACATATAAATCACATTCCGGTTCATGTCTGTTAATGTTGTAAGAATCATTAACCATGCTCTTAATTTTTTCAATAATAAGTATATTAGTGGAATTATCTCACTGATTCTCATACTGGCATTACTAACAGGAAGGTGACCATTTAAAAAAGGCTTCAGCAACTTGCATAAGTCACAAATTAGCTACCACTGACCAGGTGACAAAGAAGCCCTCAAGAAAGCCTTCCAGTTAAGCACTGTATATTCACTAATCATCTTGTTCTGCTGATACAAAATCCACCTGGTAGGGACCTCCGTTTCAGGTTGGTGATGGAGAAGGTGGTTCCGCTCTTGCAAGGCATGAAATGCATTGCATGTACAATAGGACCGGCAAAAATATGCACAGATTTTGCGGGTTATACTTGGTATTTCTTAAAAGGTTTCAGATTCTGAGAGGAATTAAGTAACAGTTAAATTTAGGACATGGGTGAAGCAGGGTACATGCACCATACCTTTCTCAAGGCAGCAATTATATTGGTGCCATTGGCAGTAGACACAAAACCTGCTTTCAAGGAGCAGACTGTACAAGGCATTCATCTGTGACCTGCTGCAGTTTCTTTTACATATCTGTAGCTTTGTGGGATTGACTTTCAAAGCTCTGAATGCTTAAAGTGGTATACTGATGGTATGGGCTACCTTGCAACTGGTCTTTAAAGGGATAGTAATGTTTAATTACGTTTAACTAGTTGAAGAGCCTGTTACACGGGCCACAGTGCCACTGTCAGCCGGTCCCGGGGCAGTCATATGCAGTAGAGACTGCCAGCACCGTGGCTGATACAGAGCTTGACTGTCTACTGCGCATGACTGCATCGTGACAAACATCCTAGCAAATTATTATATAGGAGGAGATATATATATATATATATTATATATAATA
Source organism: Rhinophrynus dorsalis (assembly GCA_037306005.1). Classification (NCBI taxonomy): domain Eukaryota; kingdom Metazoa; phylum Chordata; class Amphibia; order Anura; family Rhinophrynidae; genus Rhinophrynus; species Rhinophrynus dorsalis. Next base: position 487,907,255 of record CM074719.1, read on the forward strand.
AGAAAGGTCCCTGAGTGGACCGAAACGTTGACGATTTTCTTGTGCCAATAAATTCTTTTGAAGATTATTAAGAGACCCATGGGTGCTGCCCTCTTCTGTTCTTAGTCTGTATCTCTTTATAGGAATGTGCACCTGGGCATGATTATATTTGATATAAGAGTGAGTGCTTTCTACCCATTGGATTTATATATATATATATATATATATATATATCGATTTGTTATATCTTGAATACACAGGTGAAAGAGGTCCATGGGGTCATATGGAAGTAATTTTTACAAATGAAGGAGGGGGGGAATGGATGAGATTAATTGTAAATGGTAGGTTCTTGATTATATCCATGTGTTATTAAATCTGTTTTAGTGTCAGTCTCTTTTGTAACGTATGGGGGTTAATACATTAGCCCATATTTATAAAATCACAGAGTAGAGTAACTTTGGAGGAGACCATCTGTACCAAGGAGACAAGTAAAAAAAATCACCAAACTGCCATTTATTTGGGCACTGCTATCTCCAGTTATACTTCTTTTTGTTTTTATTCTTAGATTATGGGGCTGTATAAACTACCTTTAGACATGCTCCCATTGACTGGCTTCCCTGGAGTTGGACTGATTAGTTCACAGGTATCCTTCTGGACCTTTCCCTGTAGAGGTTGTCGCTGTCTTTTTCATAAGTCTGTGCCTCATTATTGAACTTCTCTGAAGTTCTTCATTTAAATGGGAGTCTGAAGACTGGTATGTTAACCTATTGATCACTATGATCCTGTCTTTTATGTCCCTGCTGTAGTCTGGCACCCACTGCTATTTGTTGTTCTTGCCTATCAAGTACTCCATTTAATTTCTACTTCTTGCCTTGCGTGTTTCTGAGGTGGCTGCTTGCATTATAAGGTATTGTTTTTTAACCCTTTCTGTATGTGGGTTGATTGTATACTGTTGTTTCAGGACTTTTTCATCTTCTTTTTTTTTTTTTTTTTAGAGAAGATGCCTTTGTTCTGTCTCTTTTTCTACTAATTAACTATATATATACTTTTTTCTATATTTTATTTGAAGCAGCCCCTTTAAGAACCAGGTTCGTGCACAATAGCCATCTTTGTTACATGCAGGGACTTATCAGCTCCCATTGCACCTCCAGTGGTCAGAGAGAGCTCAAAATGAATTGCCAGACCTGCTATATTGCATGGACAGCATGGGGTCAATGTTTAGAGCACCAAAAATTGCCATTTTTAAAAAGCTAGAGAGCCACCATTTGCTGGGTAAGGGAAATCAGAAAATAAATGTCCCATTATTCCCCTTTCCCGGAAGTGTGTTTTTGGCAACCATCTTTCTTGCTCATTGCACAGGCTACACAGAGGCTCTCCTCTCTACCTTACCAGTTTATCCCCTTACAGTCAGATAAGAAATTTTTTGAGTACTTCTGAGTATTTTTTCATACTTAATAACTAGTTTGGACTATTTTTGTTCAAGCTTTGGGGGGAGGTTCTCTGAATATCTCAGGCCCCAAGGGACATATAGGGAAATCCAAACCAAAGGATTTTGGGGTCCACTTAATCCCTTTAGCACACTGTTCCTCATGTCAAACTGGCATTCCATAGAAATATTCAGGTACTCTATGTCCTTCTTGCACTGTGGCCCCTGCTACACCCCGGGGCCATCCATTACAGAACAAAAGTCTGTTTGTGTTAAGACTCTGATTTCTTCAATTGCCTCTATCTCTTCTTTGATTCAAGGGGTCCTACTTTCATGGCATTCTATCCCCCATCAGACACATTGATCCTGTCTTTAGGGACCATTCTCAGTTGGTTGAAGTTTCCTCTGTGGAAGAAGTTGACACTGATGGGAAGCATATGGATTCCTCCTTGTCCTTTGGCAATGGCTATGAAGAATATTCTTGCCCCTCAGCTGAAGTGCTCATCAGAGCAGTATTCAAGACTCTTTAAGTCTCTCAGGCCTCTGAATCAGGATCTTCCTCACTGGACATATTCCAATGAAGACACCAATTTTTCCTCCCCATCATTCTCTGGACCAGGTTCTTCTGGAAGAGTGGAAGATACCTTAGCAAGCAGATGTCGAACCTCTATCCTTTTTCAGCTGAGGCTTTGTTGCAGCAGAAGTTGATCCTCCAATATCTATCCTTGCCAAAAATACCTCTTTGCTTTTGACAAATGCTGTGGCTTTTAAGGATCAGGCAGACAAATGCCTAGATTCCTTATTGAAGGGAAAATGTACAACCACTAGGGCTGCTCTGTGACCCATTTTTGCTACCACTTGGATTATTAGAGCTATCTGGGGCACACACCTCTCAAATTACATCCCCGGGGATGTTCCTAAAGAGGAACTATTAGTAATGATGGCCAGTATCCAGGAAGCCAGTGCATACTTCACAGAGGATGCTTTGGATTCTTCTAGGTTCTCCGGTAAAGCCTCAGTTTTATGGCTTAAGATTTGGTCAGCTGATTGCGACAGATTCCTTCAAAGTGTACCTAAAATGTGTACCTAAAAATGTCAAAGTTCTCCTAAAGAAGACGCGTTGTTTTCATTACCTCCGCCAGTATGGGGCATCTAGGGTTCAACCCCCTCAGGCCTTTCAGGCCCACCCAGCCTCAAATCCCTTGGCAGAAAAAGTCTGCTCAGAAGCCTAAGGCTGACAAGCTAAACTCAGCATGACACACGGGCTTTGGCCTGTCTCTGCCTATTGAGGGTCACTTCCATCTTTTTCAAGATGCATGGGAGACTTCAGTGATGGACCAGTAGGGTTTGGGGGACATTTCTGAATGGTACTTCATAAACCTCAAGTCCCTTCCACATCATAATTTATTTTTGTCCCCCATAAACCTTGTTCCTTGGGACCTGGTTCTAGGGTGTCTGTTCATAGAATCCTTTTTTTCCATGGTGGAAAATCAGGTGTTGATTCCTGATCCAGCCCAGGAACAATTAATCAGATTCTACACCAGTCTTCTTGTTATTCCCAAGAAAAAGGCATCTTCCACGCTATTCTGGATATGTCTTGAACATTATGTGCTAGCTGTGTGCTTCAAAATAGAGTCTCTGCACCCATTCATCGTGGCCATGTGTCCGGGGAATTTCTTACCTCCCTGGTCCTCCAAGACTCTTACCTTCATCTACCGATTCATCTGCCTTTGAGGGCAGTCACTTCCAGTTTGCTGCACTTTCCTTTGGTTTAGTGGATGCTCCAAGGATTTTTATGAAGGTCCTGTCCACTTTGGAAGCTCACATCTGCACTCAAGGAATACCCTTGACTCCATAACTAGACAATCTTTTACTCAAAGCTCCTAAAGAGATTTGAGATTGAGTACCCAACATGGTTCGGTACTCAATCTCAAGAAGTCCACTCTGGTACCTTCCAGTGCTCTGTTTTTCTTAGGCATGAGACTTGATAGCCTCCAAGGGAGGGTGTTTCTGCCAGAGGACAAGATTCAGTCTCATTTTCTACAGGTGACTCAAACGATATCCTGGTCATCTGCAACAGTCTGGGAATATATGAGATTATTAGGGCTCCTGGTCTCAGCTTTGGAAGCTGTTCCCTATGCTCAGTTTCACACAAGAGTGATGCAGTTGGACATTCTCAGGAGCTAATCAAAACAACACTCTCACCTGTCTCATGCCATATCCCTCTCTCTACAGATGAAAGAGGATCTTTGCTGGTGGCTCCACCATCTCTATCTAATACAGGGACGTCCCTAGCTTGAAAGGCTAGGGAGTGACCCTGGGTCCCCTAATGACACATGGTCTCGATACTGGAGAGGAGACTCTTCTTCCAATCAACATTTTATAAATACGGACCATTTACTTTGCACTTCACCACTGGTCCCATGTCCTGATGGGAACACTGGTGTGGGTCCAATCGGACAAGTGACAGAGGTTGCATACATCAGTCACCAAGGAGGAACCAGAAGCGAGTCAGTTTTTGATGGAGGTTTGGGAGCTCCTGTAGTGGGCTGAAGCTCACGTGCCAGCCATCTTGGTGGTTCACATCCCAGGTGGGAAAAACTTTGCTGTAGACTTTCCAAGTCATAATCATCATCAGTTCCCTGGAATTAGGAACTGAACCAGAGAATATCTGACCAGATTGCTCACTGCTAGGGACTCATCAGTGGACCTCATGGCTTCCCACAAGAACTGTAAATTTCTTCCATTCTGTACCTAGCTAAATTATCCTCTAGTGGTCTTATTGGATGCAATGTCCATACCATGGAATTTTTATCTGGCATATGTATTTCCTCCAACACAAAAATATGCAGGGTACTAAATTCAGAGTAGGATGTTTGTTCTCTACAAAGGGATTTACATAAAATGGCAGATTTGGCAAACAAATTAAATATTAAATTGAATGAAGGAGATTGTAAAGTTATGCATTTGGGATGAGCAAATCATAATGCTAGTTACAAACTTAAAGGAGCAGTAAACTTTTTTTTTAATGAAAACCTATATGTTATAGAACTTTTCCTGCTGAATAAAACAAGGTCACTCCCACCTCTGTCGGTTGTTTTATTCATAACTGTTCAAATAATCAGGATGTGAATTTACTGTGTTTACTTCCTGATTGTTCTAACTGACAGGAAGTGAATCGGCAGTTTCTATAACATTCTGTGGAGAACTGAAAGTCACTGACTATCTTCTCCATTAGAATGTAACAGAATAACTAATTGGAATTTGACCACTAGAGGGCATTGTTAAAGGAGCAGTAAACTTAAAAATTACTTACATTATTTAAGTAGATTAAATGATGGTATGTTTAGTGGTTTGTTTGTTTTTTTTTCGAGAAATTTTTGGTTAAGGAGTAATTATCTTAATACATTTAGTTTTTTTGATTCATGATCTCCCCCTAGTGGCATCACTTAGGTTAGTGAACTCACTTTGTCGACTTGGATAGATTGGCAGAAGGTTCAAACTTCCTGAGGCGTTTTGAAATCAGCTGTTGGTGGCTCGTGCTGAGGATGAGGTGTGTTGCATGCCTGCTAGCGAACGAGCAGGCTATGTGAACGAGCACCAGCTGTAGATTTACATCAGCAGAGCCTGACAGCTTGGTTGTTTCTGACATCTATTTTAATTTGAGTAAAGGAATAAGAGAATTATATTTGAAGGTTTGCTTGAAAGATATAGGTAATTTACAGATATTTATTGGTTAAAGCTGGGAGTGGAAATTCGTTTTTTACACTTTAGTTAACTGAATAATAAAATCCACATTTGGTAGAGTGGTGGAGAATATGTAGTCTGCAGCACTATTAACCCTGTGAGTGCTAGAGGAGCAAGCAGTGCACTGCAATGCAACGCATTGCTTACCAATCTCGCACTCAAAGGGTTAAATTTATGAATAAAGACATGTTTCAATTACTACTGCTATGATGTATTTGCATTTATACTCTCTTTTATCAGAAATAAACAACATATAATTAAAATGTATTTTTTAAACCTACGTGTGCCAAGTCCTAAATGTGATTTTAGGTCACTGCATAAGCTGTTGGAGTGCAGTGGCTGACATAACTTTTTCTTTCTTTTTTTATTTTTCAAAAAGCCCAAAAATTGTGTCAGTCCTGTTTGGGGGGGTACACATTCTGTTTGTGTTTTGGTTTTGGTGTTTTGGGGTTCAGGGCTCCCGGCGCGGCTGCACTCCGCTCCGGAAGCTCTAAACCGGAAAAAAAGCGCCCCGTGGTCCTCAAGTGCCAGCCGATCGCGTGCGTGCCAGTCCTTAAGGGGTTGAGAGCGCGCTTTACTGCATGACCACAATTGCTCCATTGACTTCTATGGGACAGGCTGCTTTGGGACATATCTCTGCAACCTTTTCACTTACAGAGTTCAGACAGGGCTCATTCTTCTTATCTCCCCTTGTCCAGCAATCTGGTTCACATCCTCAATGTATTGGGGATCCCTGGGTGCTTCGGACACTGTTTTTGGGTACCCGAAAGAGTGAACTACATTTCCCCGTTTCGCTGGCTTTTCTCTTATTTGCTCTGGGTTCGCCATTTTCTTTCTCTGTTTGGCTGAATATCCTATGCAGGGGCTTGGATTCCCTTACTCTCCTCCACAGGTTAACTATTCACCTGCCAGATAAGTACTCTTTTGGGCTTTCTGAGGTGATTTTATTAATCTGGGTGACAGTAATAGGGAACCCAAATACTGTTAGACACTTCTCCAGTTAGGATGTCAGTCCTAAAGGGACATGGGGCTAGACCTAAGGCTAAAGAGCCAGGGGCATCTTTGACCCCTCTTGCTTACTGTTCCTCATGCCAAGTGGTGCTTCCCAGAGAACACTCAGGTCACTTATGCCCCTCATGCTGTGTGGCCCCTGCTTCTCCAACAGGGCCCTTCAGCCATGAACAAGAGCCACATTAGGTGAAGGACTTAAAGCCCTCAATGGCACAGTTTTTTCTTTCACTTCAGGTGGTCCTCCAATCTTGGAAACGCCCCATCTTGTTCAGGTTTGTGGCCCGTAAGGCCCCTGGCATTCCTGATCTTTCTGATTCCTCTGAGGAGGATTCATTTGAAGAGTCAGAGGATGGGGAATGTGCAGAAGGGGCTACTTCCCATACCTATGGTGACTCCTTTGAGGCTGACCCTGAACCCTCTGCTGAGGGTTTCATTAAGGCAGGTTTGACTACCCTACATATTCCCATTAACCGTGTAGAGACACAGTCTACTTCTGACTTCTTTCAAAGGAGAAAGAAGTCCTGTACCATGTTTTGCCTAATCCCACTCTAGATCAGGTTATCCTGGATGAGTGGAAGACTTCAGACAAGCGTCTTGCTCAGTGGGCTATATCTCCTCAGGTTGATCACCCTATTTCCAGACTATCTAAATCCACTGCCTTGCCCTTGGTGGATGCCACTGCGCTTAAGGATTTAACTGATAGTAAGCTTGAAGCTATCCTGAAGTCTACCTTCACTGCCATAGGTGCCTCCTTGAGGCCTACCTTGACTTCTGTGTGGGTTAACAGAGCTATTGCTGTTTGGACTGAACAGCTTACTGACACTGTCCGCAAAGGTGCCCCTAAGTAGGACCTTTTGGCCATTTTAGCCAACATGTTTGAGGCTCAGAACTATGTGACTGATGACTTCTTTGATGTTGTTGTGCTTGAGGCTATGGTGCCTGCCTTTTCTGTGGCCACTAGATGCACTCTGTGGTTTAAAATTTGGTGGAGTAGTTCTTGGACCTCCACTGCTGCCTGGACTTTGGGGTGGAGCATGGGGTGCTGGCCTGAAACCCATCAGGATTCGGCCTTTGTGCTTCGTTTTGATGGGGACGAAAAAGACGCTGCTTCCTCGCCACATTAGGGCATTTGGGGACCTGAGGCAACAAAGTACCCTTGCCCCCATTGACCTCACTGGTCAGCATCTCCCAGTGGGTGGTCGCATGCAACATTTTTCAAGCATTTGGGCAGGCTCTGTTGCTTATCAGTGGGTATTACAGATGGATTCAGGAGTCTACAGGATTATCTTCATATCCCTTCCTTGCTTCAGATTATTTTTTTCTCTATCCCTTCTGGGACAAGAGAAGCTCAGCCTTTTCAATGGGGTGGTCCAGACGCTCTTGGACAAGGGAGTCCTGGCTTTGTTTCCTCCTAAAGAGTTCCCAAGAAGGATAGCGGTAGTCTCCCTATCCTGGACCTCAAGGATCTCAATTCTTTTGTGGTCCATACTCACTACAAGATGGCGTCTTTGCTCTCTGTCATTGCAGAGATGTGTCCAGGGGAATTTCTAGCCATGGAGGAGGTTCCGTACTCCATGGCTCATACCAGTGAGCTTCAGAGGTTCACTTTCCAGGCTTGCCAGGGGAATCCGGATCTTTTGGACCGTCTGATCTTCCTTCCCCAGGAAGTGAGACAGGACCTCCTGGTTGTTGGACAGCTCCAACCCGAGGAAGGGGAAATCCTTTGTTGTCCAGTACTGGACCCTGGTGATGACGAACGTCAGCCTTTATGTCTGGGGAGCAGTCCTGGGTCACTTGGTGGTTCAGGGTCGATGAACTGCAGAGGAGACCCTCTTGCTTATCAATATGCTAGAGCTCAGGGTGATTCTTCACTCTCTGGTGTACTGGTCCTCTCCAATGAGGGGCTGTCCAGTCAACTTCCAGTCAGACAATTCCACGGTTGTGGCTTATATGAACAATCAAGAAGGCACAAAAAGCATTTCCACTTAGTGAGAGGTCAAGGCTATTTTGGCCTGGGCAGAAGAACACGTTCCTGCCATCTTAGCCTTTCACATTCGGGGCATAGAGAACATTCTGGCAGACTTTCTCAGTTGCCAGACGGTGGACCCCAGAGAGCACGAGATCCATCCTGAGGTATTCGACCTATTGGTCCAAAAATGGGGGCGTTCTTGGATAGACCTGATAGATACCAGGGACAAAAGGTTGGTTCTGATGTTTTACTCTGGCATTTGCAGAGTACGCCTTGTCAATTCCTTGGAGCTTTCATCTAGCCTAGATTTTTCCTCCTCTTCCTCTCATCCCCAGGGTGTTAAGAAAGATTTGGATGGACTGTGCACTGGTCATACTGATTGCTCCTTATTGGACCAGGCAACCTTGGTTTCCAGAACTGTTGGCATTGCCTTCTCAGGATCCGTTTCCTCTGCCATGCAGACCAATCCTCCTTCTCCAGGGTTACCTTTGGAGGGAGGACGTGGACAGTCTGGCTTTGACGGCATGGCTGTTGAAGCCTCCATCCTCTGGAGGTAGGGCGTTTCTCCTGAGGTGGCTTCCACCATGATCCAAGCCAGGAAGCAAGTTTCTTCTAAGGCCTACCACAGGTTTGGTCTACTTTTCATTCTTGGTGTGTGGACAGGGATCTGTCCTCACAGGAGTTTTATCTTCCATCCTTCTTGTCCTTTTTGCAGGATGGTGTGAACAAGGGCCTTAGTTCCTTGAAGGTCCAGACCTCGGCTCTCTCTGTCTTTTACCAGAGACGCATTGCCATGTTGCCAGATGTCAAAGTCTTCTTTCAAGGTTTCGCTCATGCTTTCCTGGCTTATAAGGCTCCCACTCCCCAGTGGAACGTTAATCTGGTCTTGGGTGTCTTGCAGGGGACTCCCTTTGAATCTTTGGCTCCCATTCCTCTATGTCTTCTGACGTGGAAGATGGCTTTGCTTTTGACTGTGGTCTCTGTCCGCAGAGTTGTTGAGTTGTAAGCTTTGTCCTGAAAACCGCCTTTACTGGTGTTTCACAAGGGTAAGGCTGTTCTCCGTACCTCCCAGGAATTTTTCCCAATGTGGTCTCTGAGTTCCACATCATTCAGGAGATTGTTGGTGCCTCCCTTTTATCCTGACCCTAAATCTGACAAGGAGAGGGATCTCCACTTGTTGGATGTGGTATGCTGCCTAAAATTCTATGTGCACTGTACAAGTCTGGTACAGTGTTCCAGCACTGGTATGGCTGCATCCAAGGTGACTTTTGCATCCTTGTTTAAGCCTACCATCCTTAAGACTTATGAGCTCAGAGGGAAACCTGTTCCCTTCTGCATTACAGCACACTCTACCAGGTCTGTTGGGACCTCGTGGATGTACAAGAATTAGGCCTCTGCTGAACAGCTTTGCAAGGCGGCCACTTGGTCTTTTGGCTTCAGCAGAAGCCTGCTTTGGCAGGAAAGTCCTGGAGGCAGTTTTGCCTGTCTAGGACTTTATCATTCCTGTGCAATATAGCTCTTTAACTGTTTAGTCCTGTTTGCTCTTGTTCTTGTGTGCTATTTTATGTTATTCAGTGTCCGTTGACATTTTGTTAGTTTGGGCTGTTCTGTGTCCTGAATAGTCCATGGGAACTCTGGTATCATGGGGACCGGCGCTTGGTCCTTTCGTTCTTCTTCCCACACTGGGAGCTCTATGGTGGTATATCCCCATGGTACCTGTGAGTTATATTGGAAGACAGAGAAAAGAGGATTTTACCTGTTAAATTTTCTCTTAGTCCATATAACTCACAGGTCTCCCACCCAGTGAAAGGGACCATGCTGGGTCTCCTGTGGCTAGACGTGGTAGTCTTCATGGGTTCATTGCTCACAGGAGTTTTCCTCTCTTCCTTCTTGCTATCTCACTTAGTAGGCTTTTTCACAAGTCTATCTGGGCGGAAGCTAGTGAGGTAGCCTGATATTGAGGAGAAGGAGGCTCCACCCCTGCACTTCTTCTAGAATTGTTCAAGACCACTGGGAGAAGCTGTCTCCTCCCCATGGTACCTGTGAATTATATGGTCTAAGAGAGAAGGATTTAGCAGGTAAGACTAAAATCCTCTTTTGGCTTTGTTTTAATACTGATAAATGCTTCCTAAGCCACACAAGGGCAGTGTTGCAAATATACACTTTATTGTAATGTGCTTCATTTTAAATGCCGCAGAAAGTGTCAGGTTTTATAATTCTGTAATTTCACAGTGTTAAAATACTATTATTAGCCATAATGGATTGTGAAGTGGACACTGTTAGAGAATGTGCCAAGGTTGCATTTTCCCACCTGTCTTGTTATATTGCAGCAGAAGTTTAAAACTGTGTTCTCGATTTGCAGACAGTACTCTTCATTTTGGTCTCCCGATCCTGATTAATTCTGAGAGTTGTCCCTGATTTCTCAGTGGGAGGGGTTAAGGTATGTGCGGTAAAATTATTGTGTGTAGGAGAGAGGTAAAATATGTGTGCGCTGTGGTATATATGGCATACAAAATGTCAAATATATGTGCCTTGATGTTCTTCCGGAGCTATTACTGTGTTAGTTATGTGTAAGGGGACATTTTATTTTTTCAAAAATAATATCCTGGTGGGATTGAGAGATGTGTGTGGAACATCTCCTTTATATTTCTGTTAATGAATCATCATTCCCCGATGTAATAATTACATGTTTCTTCATTACAGTGTTTTGCATCCAGCATCTTCCCAGCTGTTGTTGGGTGACAGTTCCTTAGCTGGACAATGGTGGGCTGAGGGACATTGTTGTCTAACAACACCTGGTGGGCTACCAGTTGTCCATTGTCACTCAAGCTCCACTCAGGGATAGATTTACATCCCAGGTGCCCTTTGCCCCACCCTTGACTCCACCCTCTCTCCTCCCATGACCCCAGCGCCATTGCCTATTACCTGGCACAGAAAAGACCCTTTATTCTTTAAAATTGAAGCACAAAAATACTCTTAGCTTCTTGCATGCTAAAAACTTCTTCATGCAATGTGTAGCAGTGGTTTGGTGACCTTGCTGATATGATAGAGGTTAAACAGACGCCAGTAAAGTGATACGTACACAGGTAAATAAACTGGTCAAATTAGTATATAAACTGGTACAATTTAGAATGTGGTTGTGGCAAACACAGCTGATGTAGGCAGTTGCCTGCTCTGTCTAATGGGTAATCCAGTCCTGGCTTCATTGATAGAACAAAAAGCACAAAGACGAAGTGGAAGAGCTCTAGGAAAAAATGATTTGCATCCAACTAAACCATAGTGTTGATCTCTATGGAATCTGTATCAATACATTTGTAACAGTTTCACTTGTGCCAGTTGTTCTCTAATGTATAGCCCTTAAATCAATATGGTGCAAATAAGGTTACTGTAGAAGTGCAGCTTTGGAAAGCAGGTTATTGATTATGTCTCTGATGTGTACAATGAAGGTATTCCATATGTAGGTACCAAACAAATAGAATGATATTATGTCAGTACCCTGTAATATCTCTTTATTCATGTCATAACAGGTGTGTTTAACCGTTTGAATGCTGGGGCATAACACATTACAGAGAGCAAAGAGTTAAATGTGGTGTGTGAAGTTTGTTCCGGTGTGTGACAGCTTGAGAGAAATCCTTTTTCAGTCTGTTATTCACCTATAGCAACCAACGTATTACCTGTAACCCTTCTGGAACAAAAGGGTTACACCATAGGGGATAAATAAACATTCAGACTGATTGACTTTACCCTCTGTGTGCGAGAGGGGTGTGCAGTGCATTGCTTTGCAAAGCTTTGCACACCCATTTGGCACGCTAATGGTTAAATGGGGATTTTAACCCCTTGAATGCTACTAGATCTCCAGTTCAATGCATTAACCCCTTGAGTGCCAGAGGGGTATGCAACACATTTTGTGTACCTCTCTGGCACTCAGAGGGTTTAAAACAGCACTTAAGTCAGTGGGAATTTTGGGAAATGTGAATTTGTTCCCTGCAGTGCATTTCGTTTCCTCCAAATTCACTTGTTATTTTTAGTACCAGGATGTGTTTTAATTTTTGTGACATGGGGAAACTGTGAAAGCTGGAAGCATCAGGGTCATTTTAATACTGTGTAAGGCCCCTGGTGAAATTGTGAAGAGGCACCTAAAATATATATTTAGGTCTAGCATGCTAGCTAGCTATGTCTCTAATGCAGTGTTTCTCAATCTTTTTTGCTGAAGGCACCCCTAAAATGAAATCTGAAATATAGGTCCCTTGTAAAAGTTGTAATGAGGGTTACAAGTATATATGTGTAGTTATTCTAAGATTTCACAATCAGAATAACCAAAACAAACATATTATGCATATCTGTTTCTTTAACCCCTTAATGACCGGCCGATCGGCATGGCGAGGTCAGTTAAGGACCACGGAGCATTTTTTTTTTTTTTTTTTTTTTTGCTCCATCTGCTTCCGGACTCCCCGAACGGTGTGCACCGTGTGCACCCGGAATTCCATGACGGTCATAGTACGTCATGTGTCGTTCAGTCAGATTGACCCTGACGTACTAAGACCGTCAAGGGTCGTTAAGGGGTTAAATACACATTATAGACACATGAAGACATGCTGAAACAGCAAGAAAATCATCAGATATTTTATTTTATTTTAGTCCCATATTATATTAGACCTTTCCATCACTTAACTTGAGGACCCTGAGCAGAACAAACGGTCTCGAGCAGGGGAACACAGACACACTTATTACAGAGACGGGAGGTAAGCACAACCTGCCAGCATTAACTACATTCAGAGTAAAGAGGGAAAGAATATACAGACTGTAGTCCTTTTACTGGAGGAGAAGAGAGGCTAAGAGTGTAGCCCTGTATCACTCATTTAAGGAAACGGAAGGAGAAATACCTTGCCCGCAGGTATACAACCTGAAGAGTCGGGAGGAAAAGAACCCTGCCCACAGCTTTTGTATTTGGAGTGACGGAAGGCACAAAGCTTCGCTTGGAGAAACTTATTATAGCATTACAGTACTAATCCCCTCAGCTCTGCACAGTTTTCATATCGGACAACTTTAAGATGTGTTAACCATTGTTTAAAGGGATAGTAATACTTCGTTTTAACTTTATTTTATTTTGTAGGCATTAAAAAAACATGAAGAATGATATAAGTCTTATCTCTCAAACCTTTATGGTTTAAGAGATATTCACAAGCAAAGTGTCCCCCTCCTGCCCCTTTTACTGATGTAACACTGCTCAGCCAGGGCAGAAGGGAGGTGCCCAGGTAGACTGCAGAGAGGGACAATCTTCAATTAAGATAAGGGAAAAACCTGAAAAGCTTGTCAAGGGGGGCAGGGATTTCATTGTTTTCATAGGAATAAGAGTGTCCCCTTCTGTTATCTGTCTGGTCTATGGACTGCATTCCACATCTGAGAAGAGATTGTTTACACTAGGTAAAAGGGGCGGGAGGGGAAACTTTGCTTGTGAATATCTCATAAACCATAAAGGTTTGAGAGATAAGACTTAGATCATTCTTCATGTTTTTTTAATGCCTACAAAATAAAATAAAGTTAAAACGAAGTATTACTATCCCTTTAAGGTGATTATATCAATGGGAAAAGGATAAATTGCTTACTACCAGGGAAAGATACAACACTAATAAAGTCAGGAATCTATCTGCCTGCTGAGATACACTGGCATTATAATAATAAAAAACATATTGATATTCTCAGTATATTTAGAGTTGATATACATTGGGACTTAAACTGAATATTTTCTTCATGTAAGATTATTCTATATGTATATATTGTATTTTAATGTTTTTTTATCGATTAACACAGGTATACCTGTTTTGCTTTTTAAAAAACATTATTGTGTTTAATAAATTGTGTTTTGGAAATCCATAATCTCTGTACCATCCTTCTAATTTGCTTAGTACATATTTTTATTCTTTTTACTTGGTTAGAGCGCTTTTCCACCCATATCTTTTTTTAACACCCCTTAGAAACATGGCCCCAAATAATTACCCATCTGGCAACTAGCTGCTCAGTAGCGCTAATAGCCAGAATTATTACTGCATTCACGAGATTTATACACTGCTCTGGGGATGTCTGTCATTCCCAGAGCAGTGCATAAATCTCATGAACGCGGTAATAATTCTGGCGACTAGCACTACTGAGCAACTAGTCGCCAGATGGGTAATTATTTGGGGCCATGTGGGGTGGTAGTTCCGCTTCAATATTCACATTTTTGTCAGAGTCTTTATAGAAAAATGAGGGCACCCTAAGTGGAGGTCCGTGTTGTACCAAAGTGCCACGGCACCCTGGGATCAGCTGTGCAACTTTGTAATTATTAACCTCTGAGCTTCAGGATTGGAATAGATGTTTAGCTTGTTTAGAGTTAGGCTCTACTCTTCCTTTTAATATTCATGGATAAAACCAATGTAGACAACTTCTTGCTCTCCAGCTTTTGAAGACTACAACTCCCACTATCCCCAGCCAGCCACTGGGTAAATTCATCACAGTAATAACTTGTTCACTAAGAACCATTCCACTCTTCTTCATCCACCTGATCCCACAAAGAAATTCCTTCCTTGCAGAATGGGAACCAAGGTCAGGGGCCCTGGAACAGAAGGCCCCTGAGCATTGAAATACTGCTTCCCATTTTGTCTTTGTAGCTACCACAACTCATCTAGTTGGGAGTCCAGTGTGATATAACTTCATGTGGGCCTTTACTTGCAGAAACTAGCTATTTCTTCCAGGATACTGTAACTCTATACACCAACAAAATGCTCTGGATATAGAAATGGATAGCTTTACCGTAAACACTAGATTGCCAATGCAGTCAATAAGGTAATTTCTACCTCTTATAATACAATAAATCAATAAAGATAAAAAGAGTATTGATATTTCATTAGTGTTACAGAACACTGAGGCTGAAATTCATCAAGCTTCAAATGGCTCAATGTGAAATGATTTCCTTGAGCATTAGGCATTTGCCTATTCAGCAGTGGCCAGTTCTGGTCATCACTTATTCATCAGTGAGCGATGGGCAGATAAATCTTCAAATTCCATCCATCAGATTCAAGGTGTATGCATATATGTGTGTGCATATCTCCAGAATAGCTGCATTTATGCAGGATTTTCATTGTGTTTACCTGCCTTACAAATGCTAGTTATAGAAATATAATTGATCATTAATAAATACCAAAAAGTACCAATCAGTGAGCGTGGTGAAAAGGAGTGTACTGGTACTTAATATTCTGCTTTTACTGCAGCTTGATGGAGCTCCACATTGCTCTATGTTGTAAAATGATATGTATACCTGGGAACTCAGGTTTTTGCAGCTGATTACCGGGTGTACGGGAACAGATACTGATTCTCTGGCGGTGGGGAGTTTCATAAGAAACTCTGTCCACTTTTGCTCCTTCCCACCATGTTCCTCACATTTCCTGCCCATTTTTGTGACACATCAGTTAAGCCTCACCTTCCCTTGTGGGTAAGCCCCACCTCTTTTTAATGCAAATCGTGTCATTTATATCCCACGGCGGCACCACAGGAGTCCCCGCCAGGAACTCCAGAAGACAGAGTTTCCAGGTATGATGGTATGCATTTTTTCCTGTAACAATTAGCATAAAAACACACTAAACAGACAGTAAGAAGTGGTGTTTAACAGCCTTATGTGTTTCGTTGTTGGAGGAGCGTAACTAATCTTAGGGGTTAATCATAGGTTATTACAACTTTACTATACAGCACTACAACTTTTGCAACTCTAGGAAGCAAAAGCACCACTGTAAAGTGTCCTGCCATGGAGGAAATGGCACCCAAAAAATGCAAGTTTGAGCAGATATAACTTTCAAGTAAAACATCTCTCATCAGTGGTAGAACCTTTATGTTACACAGCCGGATAAACTATGCAATATATATTTTTTCGATACTAAAAGCAGTTTAAGGAATGTTTATTTGTCCCCAGTGGTGCCACTGTTTTGCTCCTGAATTTCATGTCTTTAGCTTCTAGAATTGCACCTCTTTCTGTTAGGTAAAATCACTAACTCATGATAATTTCATGTTCCTTAACCCATTGAATAACCCTCTGATATTCAAACGGTTAAGCCTTTAAACAGAATTGCTCCACAAGGTGTTGCCCACTCTTTGCACTTAAATGTCACTTAATGTCTCAAGGGTCTCTTTAGGAAATCCATCCTGCACAATTATCATCTCCTGCTATAGGTCCTCAGTCTGCCTTGACCCACTTTAGTCGAGTATGTATTCCCAAGACACTGTTTTAAATAATATACACAGGATGCAGTTGGTATTCCTGATATTTTATGCCTGCATCAATTATAGGACGTGGCATTTACTGCACCTTCAGTCCCAGGAGGACCTGTGTATCTGGGGGTTATCAGAGCATTCAAATTTACATGAAATATATATAAAAGGATGTCTACATATATTAGTTTCTAAAGAAAATATTTTAACCTGTTTTAAAAATGTATTTTTATTAATCTGACCGGCTTTTTATTTTTAAAGAGAACCTACCATATTTTTAAGATTCAGTTTATCCTTTATGGGAAACGATACAGTAGACCAGGGATGGACGACCTTTGACCATCTTGATATTTGGGACTACAACAATTCTCATCCCTCATGTAGCTGTTTGCTAGTTAGGGGTGATGGGGGTTGTTGTAGTTCTCAACAGCTGGGGGACCAAGGCTTTCCTACACTTGCTCAAGGATTTTAACCTTTTGCGTGCATTGAACTTCAGTGGATACCTCTCTGGCACTGGCACTCAAAGGGTTCATTTGTTAAACAGGAGGACCTTCATATTGCAGAAAGGTATGTATAATTAGTTCACAGCTCCTTATAATAGGGTTCAATAGTCCTGAATAAGTTTTATGGATTTATTGTTTTATCTGACTCTAAACTGAAACAACTAGCAGTAGATTACAACAGAGAGCAAATGCATATATAGATTTAATGGTCTGCTGTTTGTAGGACAACTACCTAGGTTAGTATTTCTGTTAAAGCAACAGTAAGGCCTTATTCACTTCAGTGGTGCTTCAATCTAGCTTTGAAAAGAAAATCAATTCTGGGGGCAAACCAAGAGCATCATAGGGGAAAAATAAAAGAAAATACTATTGATTTAAATGGGGCTTTTGAATGCAAGAGATACCAGCACCATAAAAGACAATTACTATTGCGCAAAACTAACTTTCAATTAAACAGGGCTACACCATTGGGGACAAAAGCATTTTGCCAAAAATCCCATTAGTTTAAACAGGGCTTTTAATGCCTTGATTGTTAGATAAATCTCCAGTACATTGAGAACCAATACCTTGGAGGTTTGTTTTAAATTCAAGGGGTTAAAATCCCATTTAATATTTTACTTCTCCCCTTTTATGTTTGGTTTGCCCAAGAATTGCTCCTCTTTTTGTGTATATGTTTTAGACATCTGTATACATTTATTTTGATGTATTCCTTTTAAATAACATCAGTGGTATTTTAACCTGTATGTTCACTATGGAGGAAACCTTTTAACAACTCTGGTAACTGGAGTAAAAACAAATTATATATATATATATATATATATATATATATATATATATATATATATATATATTGCTTTCTCCAGTATGAAACATAGGCACCATGGGGTTGAGTCCTCCTCCTGGAGGGCAGGTCGAGACTCCCTCCTCCTCCAGCTCAAGCCTTGTCTACAAACTCCCAGAATTCATGTGTCCTGCAAGCATACTGGATGGTCAAGTCCATCCTGTTAGTTTTTCTTAGGCTTTTATTCTTTTTCCACTAGATATGCAGCTGTATAATCCCCAATTAAGTGGGTTACCATCACTGGGCTTCCCTGGAGTTGGATTGCCCAGTTCACAGGTGCTTTGTGGATTTATTCTGCCCTGTGGAGATGTAAGCTGCTGCGGCTGTGGCAGTTAAACTGGAGCATGATAGCAGATAGGCTCACACCCGTGTCTGAGCATTACACCCTGAGGAGGCTGAACAGGTGACAGGCTCCCAAGAAGTAGGAGACAACACAGAGGCAGGTAATGTAGATTAGATGTATGATGAAGTATAGACAGTCAAAAGGCAAATAGCTCAGAGAGTTCAGAAGGACTACACTGCCAGGTGTGCGCAAGATGGTACAAAGGTAGTCTATATGGATAGCCAGAGGTCAGGATTAGAGAGAGCAGCAGTGGTCAATATGGAGAGTCAGAGGTCAGGAGTAAGGAGTTCAGCAAGGTCAGATTTACTGTGTCTGAGGTCTGGGATCCAGAAGGAATGCAGGGTAACAAGGCTGAGTGGATGACAGGTATGCAGGGCAAAACATCAGGAGTCCAAGACGAGGGCTGGTAACAGGGAAGGAGATCTTATTTTTTTATTTTTTTTTTCACTCCCCCACTACTTACTTTTTTGTACTCCCCCCAGGTGGATTTGTTTCTTGGTGAAGACACAGGCAAGAAAACAGTTCTGCTATAGTTTTAGAATTTTTTTTTATTTTTCTGTTAGAAATGGAATACCACCATTAGGCGGATTACCATAACTGACAATGTCCTTAGATGTGGCTATTTCAGTAACCAGGTGTTTTTTGTGGACCTTAAGCCCTGGGGGGAAAATCTTGGGTCCCAGTTCTTTCCTCAGGAGTTGCCCACCGAGGCTTCTTCTTAATACATGGTAGTCTGAAGACAGAAAATCTGCAGGAAAGGTGCGCAACCCTTTGAGTGCTGCAGGTCCACATGTCCCACAGTGCCCCTCCGCACAGGGGTTTTTCCTTTGGAGTTCTTATTACACACTCCTACACTCATTGGGTTTATCTGTATGTCTGTTGGGTGTTTTGGAACAGGTTTATTTGGTAACTTAACCCTTTAGCTGCTGGTTTTGCATCTTTGGGGGGTTATTGACACTTTCTCTACTGGGTTCAGTATTTTCTAGGTCTCCCAACATGTTCTAGTGATGTTTAGTGTACTTTTTTTTTATTTTTCAACCTTGCAAAATATAAGTAAAGACATGCTTTACCGCATAGACACCATTGCTCCATTCACTTCTATGGGACTGCACAGTCTGGGAAATATCTCTGCATCCACTCAACATAGAGACTTCAGAGATGGCTCATTTTAATTGTCTGCCCTTGCTCTTTCATCTGGTTCACATTTCAAGTGTGTTGGGGGGCTCAGGGGGCTTCGGGCACTGTTGGGGTACTTTTTCTAGGGAAACTACATTTCCCATGAGCGATTGCTTCGCTCGCTCGTTTCTGATTGGCTCCCGCCACGCCAGCCATTTTGTGCCCTTTCTAGAACGAGTATCCTACGCAGGGCTTGGACTCTCCTTCTCTCCTCTGCAGATTACCCCTTCGCCTGCCAGATAAGTATATTTTAGCGATTTCTGGGGTGAAACTTTAATCTTACACACTGTAATTGGGTGATTCTTTATACTATAACATTTTTGACACTGTGAGAATGTCTAATCCGTTGGAGCTTGGGGCCAGGCCTAAGACTAAGGACGCTGGGGTCTCTGTGTCCCCTGTTGCGCATTGCTCCTCATGTCATTCAGGGTTGCCTAGAGAATTATCAAGTAATTTATGGCCAGCATGTTCTGATGTTCCTGAGTCTCTTCCAGGGATCTCCAGCCATGCATTAGAGCCATTTTGGGTGCAAGAGTTCAAGGTTACTACTAGGGAACTCCAGTCTACATTGCAACTCTTTCCATCCCAGTTACAGGGGGTCTTCCATTCATGGCAGACCCCCTCTTCAGTCAGATCTTCCCTGCCTAAACCACAGGGAGTACCTGACGTATCAGATTCCTTTGAGGAACTGCTAGTGGATTCAGATTTTGAGGAATGTTCTGCTATGGGCTCCTCCTGGTTTTAAGGCTGATCCTGAGCCCTCTGTCGAGGGCCTGATCAGGGCTGTCTTGAGTACCCTAAACATTCCCTTAGTTCAGGAGGTTTCTTCAAATCCCTCTGATGTGTTTCAGAAGCATAAAAAGCCCCTTACTTCTTTTCCACCTAACCCCACTCTTGACCAACTTGTGTCTGATGAGTGGAAGTCCCCGCACAGGAAACCTTCTGTTTACAAGAAATTTGCCAAGCTTTACCCCTTTTCTGAGGCGGCGCTTGCTCAGTGGGTTCATCCCCCCAAAGCAGATGCTCCTATTTCCAGGCTATCTAAGTCTACTGCCTTGCCAGTTTCTGATGCCTCTGATCTGAAAGACTGGACTGACAAGAAACTTGAGGTTTCCCTCAAGTCTATTTCTGCCACTGCTGGTACCGCCATGCATCCAGTGTTCGCTGCAGCATGGGTTTACCGGACCATTGCGGTCTGGACTGAACAACTCACCCTGGCTATCTGTCAGGGTGCTCCTACTTCGGATATGTTGTGCCTTCTTGCCAACATTTCTGAGGCAAGCACTATGTCTCTGCTGCCTTATTTGATGTCATCCTTTTGGTGGCTAGGATTTCCACCATGTCTGTGGTTGCCAGACGAGCTCTTTGGCTCAAGATCTGGTCTGTTGACACCGCTTTCTAAGGAAGCCTTGCTCTCCTTGCCTTTTCAAGGCACGTCATTGTTTGGGCCAGATCTTAAGGATCTGATTAGTGAGGCAATGGGGTAAAAGTACACTTCTGCCTTTGGTCCCCAGGAAGAAAAAGCCTCTCAACCGAAATCGTTTTTTTCGTTCCTTTCAGACTGAGACACGTTCATTGAACCAGACGGTTCCCTCAGCTCCGCGTGCCTCCTCCAAGCCCAAACAGCAATGGAAGCCCAAAGTCTCTTACAAGCCTAAGGCTTCCAAGCCTTCTTTGGCATGACTCACTGAACCCAGGTCCCCACTCTGCTGTGGGTGGCCGTCTGCGTCAGTACCACAACATCTAGGAGGATTCAGTGGTGGACCCATGGGTTTTACAGGTGTTGGCGGAAGGATACAGGGTCCCTTTCGTCTCTCTTTCTCCTTTTCGCTTTTTTCCTTCTCATACGCCCCAGGGTGTAGAGAAATGCCTTCTGTTCAATGGAGCTATATAGGCCCTTCTGGACAAGGATGTTGTAGAGCCGGTCCCAATTCAGGACAGATGTATGGGTTTTTACTCTCTTAGTGGACTCCAAGAAGGACAGTGGTTGTCGTTCCATTTTGGATTTGAAGGATCTCAATTC
This sequence comes from Rhinophrynus dorsalis, assembly GCA_037306005.1. Classification (NCBI taxonomy): domain Eukaryota; kingdom Metazoa; phylum Chordata; class Amphibia; order Anura; family Rhinophrynidae; genus Rhinophrynus; species Rhinophrynus dorsalis. The sequence continues at coordinate 487,928,508 of CM074719.1, forward strand.
CTTCGTCATCAGAACTCATTATCACCAGGAGTCCCTAAGGACAGTGATTGCTGCTATGTCCCCGGGGGGATTCCTTGCCTCTCTGGATCTTCAGGACACATATCTACACATCGCCATTCATCCAGAGAGCCGGCAGTATTTCAGATTTGCTTGCTTCAATTTTCAGCTCTTCCTTTTGGTCTGACGATAGCTCCTCAAGTCTTCAATTGTGTCCTGGGAGCCTTAGTGTCTGTCCTCCATCGGAACAGCATCAGAGTCACTCCATACATGGACTACCTGCTTCTGAAGGCACCTTCTTCTGAACTTCTTCATCATCAGGTTCAGGAGTGCATTCATGTACTCACCCATCACGGGTGGATCATCAACATGACAAGTCAGATCTTGTCCCATCCCAGCATCTGGTCTTCCTGGGCCTTCTCTTTGACACTCAGCAGAGCATGGTGTTTTTCATGAACAAGGTAGCTCACCAAATCACCCACAGGGTTTCTGCTCTTCTGGCTCAAGATCCAGTTACAGCCAAGAAGCTGTCCTCTCTAGTGGGGAAATTCAACTCCACCATAGAAGTGGTCCCATTTGCCATGGCTCACACCAGGGAACTCCAGAGGTTTGTGATGCAGGGGTCAGCCGGACCTTCTGAAGACATCAGTATCCCTTCCTCTTCATGTGAAACTGAGTTTGTCATGGTGGCTCAACCTCTGTAGTCTGCTGAAGGGCAAGTCCTTCCTGGTATCCTCCTGGACCATGGTGACAACGGATGCCAGCCTCTCCGGCTGGGAGCGGTCCTGGGTCTGCTGAGTCCTCAGGGTCGGTGGCCTGCAGAGGAATCTCTCCTTCCCATCAACGTGTTAGAGCTTCAGGCGATATTTCATGCCCTTCATCATTGGACACCCCTGCTGTGCCCAGTCCGGGTACAGTCCGACAATGCCACGGCCGTGGCTTACATCAACAAGCAGGGCGGAACAAGAAGTCTCACTGACTGGTTAGAGGTCAAGGCTATTTTGTCCTGGGCAGAAGGACACATTCCTGCCATATCCGCAGTGCACATTCCTGGTGTAGACAACGTCATGGCGAACTTCCTCAGTTGACACACAGTGGACAGCGGCAAGTGGGAGCTGCACCCAGAGGTGTTCAACCTCATCGTTCAGAAGTGGGGTCTTCCTTCCATCTACCTGATGGCGACAAGACACAACTGGAAGGTTCCGAGGTTCTGCTCTCACTGGAGGGATCCTCTAGCTATAGCAGTGGATGCCATGTCCATTCCTTGGTTATTTCCTCTGGCTTACATCTTTCCTCCCCTCCCCATGTTGCACAGGGTGTTGCGGAAATTGAGACCGGAATGCTGTCCAGTCATTATGATTGCTCTGTACTGGCCTTGACAGGCTTGGTACCCGGAGCTTCTGGATCTGTCAGTGGCAGAGCCATTTTGGCTCTCTTGCCGTCCAGATCCTCTTCTACAGGTTACCTGTGGAAGGAGGATGTTCATCGTCTAGCTTTGATGGCTTGGAAATTGAATTCTCAATACTGAAGAAGAAGGGTTTTTCTTCTGCTGTGGTGGCTGCTTTACTTAGTGCCAGCAAACCTGTTTCTTCTAAGGCCTACCATCATGTCTGGTCGACCTTTCTTTCACTGTCGTCCATTACAGGTTACTGGTACACTGGGAGGCGATCCGCCCCTTTAAGTAGGCAGGAACATTCTCTAAATGTATGCAGGGGGTGGAGCCTCCCCTCCCTCTTAGGCTGCACCTTAGTCAGCACAAGCCAGAATGATTTGTTCCTCGGTGTGTTCGCACCAGGCAGAGAACAGCTCTCTTCAAGTTTTAGTTTCTTTGTTATTTTTACAAATATGGAATACCACCATTAGGCGGGTTACCAAGGCTGTCAAATGCCCTCTTTAAAGTGGATAGCACAGCTTCCAGGGTACTTCTGGTAGACCTTTTGCCCTGATGAGGGAACAACTTGATTTCAAGTACTTCCCTGGGGATTATCCTCTGTGGTAATTCTTTTCTTATCTTGGTAACTTGAAGACAAAAGTCCTGCAGAAAGGTGAGCCACCCTTTGAGTGCCGAAGGTCCACTTGTCCCTCAGAGTCCCTTCATTGGGCTTGTACTTGGGAGTTCTCATTGTGCACTCCAGCACTCATTGGGTGTTTTTCTATATCTTGCTAATGCAATGTATGTGTGTATGTCTTGAGTTTTGGAGCAGTTTATGTGGGATTTAGCCCTTTCTCTGCTGGGTTTTTCAATTTTATGGGCATTTTCAACTTTTGCCTTGGCTGGGTAATGTTTGTTTACGTAGAACATGTGTTTGCTATGTGTTATAGCACTTTTACTTTAAGAAATAATTTTATTAGAAATAATGTTCCGCGCCTTTAAGTGCGCTTTTTCCGCATAGACACCATTGCTCCTTTACTCTCTATGGGCTTACACTCTGTGGGACGTATCTCTGGAACCGCTTCACATAGCGACTTCAGAGAGGGCTCATTTTATTTGTCTTCCCTTGCTCTATCATTCGGTTGTACGTTCGAGTGTGTTGGGGGACTCGGGGGGCTTCGGGCACTGTTTTGGGGTACTTGGTGAGAAAAACTACGCTTCCCATGAGCGCTCGGTTCGCTCCTTTTTCTGATTGGCTCCCGTCGCGGCAGCCATTTTGTGAGTTCTTCTCATTGAGTATACTACGCAGGGACCGGACCTTCTCTCTCTCCTCTGCTGATTAACCCTTCGCTTGCCAGATAAGTTTAGTTTTAAACGTTTCTGGGGTGAATATTTAATCTTTCACACTTTAATTGGGTGATTCCTATCTGTGGGGTATATCTGACACTGTGAGCATGTCTGCTCCACTTGAGCCTGGGACTAGACCTAAGACAAAGGAGGCTAGGGTATCTGTTTCCCCCATTGTGTTTTGCTCCTCCTGTCACTCAGGGCTACCTAGAGAATTTTCTGGTCATTTATGCCCAACTTGTGCGGAAGGTCATGGCAGCAACCCAGGGCCTTCCAGTCACGCTATTGAGCCAACATGGGTGAAAGAGTTCAAGGCTGCAACTAGGGATCTCAGATCCACTCTTCAGCTCTTTCCCTCTCTGGTTCAGGGTGCCCTTCAAGTTTGGCAGACCCCTTCCACTGTCAGGACCTCCCTGCCCAAGCCACAGTGAGCTCCTGACGTCTCTGATTCTTCTGAGGAAGAATTGTTGCAGGATTCTGATGTTGAGGATGGTACAGTTAGGATGGTACAGTTACTGAGTCTACCAGATCAGTTGGGGACCCTTTTGAATGTGATCCTGAACTCTCTGCTGAGGGTTTGATCAGGGCTGTGCTGACCACCCTCAATCTTCCCTTGTGTCAGGAATCTACTCTTGACCCAACGGACGTGTTTCAGAAACCTTCAAAGGCTGTTACCTGTTTTCCTACTAATCCTACTCTTGAACGCTTAGTTTCTGATGCGTGGAAAAATCCTGATAAGTCCTCTTCAGTCTCAAAAAAGTTTGCCAAACTTTATCCTTTTCCTGAGATTGAATTGGCTAAATGGGTTCATCCTCCTAAGGTGGATGCTCCAGTTTGTAGGTTGTCCAAATCTACTGCTTTGGCTGTATCTGATGCTTCTGCTTTACAGGATTGGACTGACAAAAAGTTAGAGACTTGTGTTAAGTCTATTTTTGCGTCTATTGGTACTGCCATGCATCCAACCTTTGCTGTGGCGTGGGTTAACCGGGCCATTGCGGTCTGGACTGAACAGCTTACTGTGGCGGTCCGCCAAGATGCGCCAGTGTCAGAGCAGCTGCAACTCCTTGCTAATATTTCTGAAGCTCAGAATTATGTTTCTGATGCTGCTTTTGACGCAGTTCGCATTATGGCGAGGGCCTCCACTTCTTCTGTGGTGGCTAGACACTCTCTTTGGCTAAAAATTTGGTCTGCTGACACCGCTTCCAAGAAAGTTTTGCTTTCTTTGCCCTTCCAAGGGACTTCCTTGTTTGGATCTGAGCTAGAGGAATTGATTAGCGAGGCTACTGGAGGTAAAAGTACTCTTCTACCCTCAGTCTTTAAGAAGAAATTCCCAGCTAATCGCTATCAGTCCTTTCGTTCCTTCCAAACTGAGACACGCCCCACATCCCAGGCGGTTCCGCCTGCTCCGCGCGCCTCCTCCAAGCCCAAACAGTCCTGGAAGCCCAAAGTTGCCCCCAAGGCCAAGGCTTCCAAGACTGCTTCGGCATGACTCGCCGAACCCGGGTCCGCATCCGGCTGTAGGTGGGTGACCTCTTTCGCCGGGTTTGGGAGGATTCAGTGGCGGACCCTTGGGTTCTTCAGGTGGTGTCAGAGGGATACAGGATCCCTTTCTTTTCCCTTCCTCCCTTTCGCTTCCATTTTACGCGTCCTTCTCAGGACCCCACAAAAAGGCGTCTATTCGACGACGCTATTCAGGATCTTTTGGACAAAGAAGTCCTGGAACCGGTTTCTCAAGAGGACACAGGTTCAGGATTTTATTCCAGCCTGTTCGTTGTGGACAAAAAGGACGGTGGAGCTCATCCTATTTTAGACCTCAAAGATCTCAACTCCTTTGTTGTGAGTACCCACTATCGACAGGAATCTCTGCGCACTGTGATAGCTGCTATGTGTCCGGGGGAATTCCTTGTTTCCCTGGATCTTCAGGATGCATATCTGCACATCCCTATCCATCTAGAGAGCAGGCGGTATCTGAGGTTTGCCTCCCACAGAGGTCATTTTTAGTTTTCGGCTCTTCCCTTTGGACTGACGACAGCTCCACAGGTTTTTCAGCGAGTCTTGGGAGCATTGATAATAGTAATCCATCGGGATGGCATCAGAGTGACTCCCTACATGGACGATTTACTCTTGAAAGCTACATCTGCGGAGATCCTTCACCAGCAGGTTCAGGCTTGCATTCAGACACTCACTCGCCATGGATGGATTGTGAATCTGGATAAGTCAGACTTGGTTCCATCTCAGCAGATAATCTTCTTGGGTCTCCTGTTCGACACCCAGCGGTGCATGGTGTTTCTGCCGGAGGAGGTGGCTCATCAGATTGCTCTCCGGGTATCAAAGATTCTGGCTCTCGAGCGGATTTCCGAAATTGACTTCTCTGGTGGGGAAATTCATTTCCACGATAGAGGCGGTGCCGTTTGCTATGGCACACACCACGGAACTTCAGAGGTTCATGATCCAGACGTGGAGGAATCGTCCAGACCATCTGCAGCTATCTGTCTCTCTACCTCCTCATGTTGAGTTGAGCTTGGAATGGTGGTTGGATCTTTCTCATCTCCTGAAAGGGAGATCCTTCCAGATCCCTTATTGGACCACGGTCACGACGGATGCCAGCCTCCTGGGATGGGGGGTGGTGTTGGGTCGATTCAGTGCACAGGGGAAGTGGGGATTGGAGGAATCTCTCCTCTCCATGAACATCCTGGAACTACGTGCGATCTTCCTTGCCCTAAGACATTGGGAATCTCAACTGGAGGGTTGTCCAGTCAGAGTAGAGTCCGACAACGCCACCGCAGTGGCTTACATCAACAAGCAAGGCGGAACAAGAAGTCTCGCCGCCTGGTTAGAGGTCAAGGCCATTTTGTCTTGGGCGGAAGCTCATGTCCCTGTCATTTCAGCGGTACACATTCCAGGCGTAGACAACGTCATGGCAGACTTTCTCAGTCGTCACACAGTCGACAGCGGAGAGTGGGCTCTTCATCCAGAGGTGTTTCACCTTCTAACTCAGATGTGGGGGGTTCCTGTGGTGGATCTGATGGCAACCAGACACAACAGGAAGGTTTCAGTGTTCTGCTCTCGGTGGAGGGATCCACTGGCCCTGGCAGTGGACGCCTTGTCAATCCCTTGGGAATTCTCCCTAGCTTACATCTTCCCTCCTCTTCCACTGTTGATCAGAGTTATCCAGAAGCTGAAGATGGAGTGTTGTCCAGTTATTCTAATCGTTCCGAATTGGCCTCGTCAGTCCTGGTATCCGGATCTGTCTGTGGCGGAGCCCTTTCCGCTTCCCTCTCGTCCAGATCTTCTGCTACAAGGCTATCTGTGGAAGGAGGATGTTCATCGTCTTCATTTGATGGCTTGGAGGTTGAATCCTCAATTTTGAAGAAAAAGGGTTTTTCCTCTGCTGTGGTGTCTATGATGCTACACGCTCGTAAGCCTGTGTCTTCTAAGATCTATCACCGAGTCTGGTCGACCTTTGTTGCATGGTGTGCTGATAGGGATCTATCGCATGATTTTCATCTTCCTACTGTCCTGGCCTTTTTACAGGACGGTGTTGATAAGGGACTCAGTCTGAGTTCCCTCAAGGTTCAGACTTCAGCGCTCTCTGTCTTTTTCCAGGAGCGCATTGCCGTTATTCCTGACGTCAAAGTTTTCTTCCAAGGTGTGGCTCATGTTCGTCTCGCTTTCAAGAGTCCGGCTCCTCAGTGGGATCTTAATCTAGTTTTGGGGGTTCTCCAATGACCCCCCCTTTGAGTCCTTGGCTACTATTCCTTTGCGCCTTTTGACCTGGAAGATGGCCTTCCTTTTGGCTATTGTATCTGTTCGCCGGGTGGCAGAATTACAAGCCTTGTCTTGTAAACCACCTTATCTGGTGTTCCATAAGGATAAGTCTGTGCTTCGCACTTCCAAGGAATTTTTGCCTAAAGCTGTCTCCGAATTTCACATCAACCAGGAGATTATGGTGCCCTCTTTCTGCCCTAACCCTTCCTCTGACAAGGAGAGGGATCTTCATTTGTTGGATGTCGTGCATTGTCTCAAATTTTATGTTCATCGCACTGAGTCTATCAGGAAGTCTGACGCTCTTTTCGTCATTCCTGAGGGGCCTAGGGCAGGGAGACCGGCATCCAAGGTGACCATTGCATCTTGGATAAAATTTACTATTCGTAAGGCTTACGAATTGCGGAATAAGCATGTGCCCTTTCGGGTCACTGCTCATTCTACCAGATCAATTGGGGCCTCTTGGGCCTATAAAAATCAAGCGTCTGCTGATCAGCTGTGCCGGGCGGCCACTTTGTCCTCTGTGCACACATTTTCGAAGCACTACCGTGTGGATGTGCTGGCCTCGGCTGATGCCAGCTTTGGGAGAAAGGTCCTGGAGGCAGTTTTGCCTGTCTAGGATCTTCTTCTTCTGAGGTTCTCAGTGCATCCTTACTGTTGAGCCCTGTTGGCTCTGGTTCAGTGTGCTGTGTTTTGTTTGGGGTCTGTTCTTACCCCTAGTTGGTGTCCGTTGACACTTCTGATTGTTGGTATCTCTGACAGGTTGGTTCATAGAGGTTCTGGTGACTCTAGGGGCCTTGCGCCTGGTCCTTGCCTTCTTCCCGCCTCTGGGAAACCTAATGTTTGGACATCCCAGTGTACCAGTAACCTGTATTGGACGACAGTGAAAATGGGATTTTAAGTCTGTTAAATCTTTTTCACTTAGTCCATACAGGTTACTGGTCTCCCACCCTGTCAAGAGACCATGCTTGGCTCTCCTGTGGCATTCTGTGGGAGTCCTTTGGGGCATGCTCACAGGGGTCTTCTTCTTCTCTCCTATCTCTAGTCAGTGTTAGTGTCTCAAATCATTCTGGCTTGTGCTGACTAAGGTGCAGCCTAAGAGGGAGGGGAGGCTCTACCCCCTGCATACATTTAGAGAATGTTCCTGCCTACTTAAAGGGCGGATCGCCTCCCAGTGTACCAGTAACCTGTATGGACTAAGTGAAAAGGATTTAACAGGTAAGACTAAAATCCTATTATCTTGGTGTTCTGATAGGGTCCTTTCTCGGGAATTTGTTCTGCCTATGGTCCTGGCCTTCTTGCAGGACGGTGTGGATAAGGGTCTCAGTATGAGTTCTCTTAAGGTTCAAACTTCTGCTCTCTCTGTTTTCTTTCAAAGGCGTGTTGCCATTCTTCCTGATGTCAAGGTTGATCAACTATATGACGACTCATGCTTTCTATACAGATTTACTGGCTATTAATTCTTGCTTTACTAACTGCATGACTTAACATTCTAGTTATTCAATAACTTTATATATTCTAGATGAAGTGACGTCACTATTTCATTACCATGCATGGTTTAGCTATTTACGGTGTTGGATGCTATTATTGGTAGCCTATATAGTAATTTTATTTTATGCTATCTGTGTGGTACATGTGGGGTGGTCATATTTTACCAGCTTTGACTGACTAGATACAATGCATGCAGCTATGCACACCTAATTTATATTTCATTTTTTTATTTTTTTTTTGTGTGTTGGTGTATAGCTGCATCCATTATAACTCCTATATTAATATGGTTTGAGTCCATCTGGTTTGGGGTTGCTTTTTTTGCAATATCGTTTTTGTTTTTATTTTTTTCTTATGTTCTGTGGGAGGAAAGGGGGGTGTACGGTGTTTGCGCTGTGCCATTTTTTGCTATATATGTGCAATAAATTATATTTTTTTGATATTTTGGATATCATATCATTTTGTATATTTATTATGGTTGATCAATATATTTGGGTCTGAGTGCCTATGGAGACTCTACTTTTTGGTCCTGGTCCCTTCTTTTCCCATTTTGTATAATACTCGTCCTGTTTTTAAGAATCCCACTCCTCCGTGGGATCTTACTTTGGTTCTGGGCATTCTTCAGCGCCCTCTCTTTGGCTACCATTCCTCTATGTATGTTAACGTGGAAAATGGCCTTTCTCCTGGCGATCGTCTCCGTTCGCTGTGTCGCGGAGTTACGTGCTCTGTCCTTAAACCACCTTTTTGGTGTTTCACAAGGACAAAGCGGTGCTTCGCACTTCTCAGGAGTTTCTCCCGAAGGTGGTTTCGGAGTTCCACATCAATCAGGAGATTGTGGTGCCTTCTTTCTGCCCTGACCCCACCTCTGACAAGGAGAGGGATCTCTACTTGTTAGATGTGGTACGTTGTCTCAAGTTTTATGTACATCGCACACAGTCTATCAGGCAATCTGACCCAATGTTCATCATTCCTGTGGGTCCCAGGGCAGGAAGACCTGCATCCAAACTGACTATTGCATCTTGGATCAAGTCCACTATTCGTAAGGCCTACGAGCTAAGGAAGAAGCCTGCTCTCTTTTGTGTCATGGCTCATTCTACTAGATCTATTGGGGCTTCTTGGGCTTACAAGAATCAGGCGTCCGCTGAACAGTTGTGCAAGGCTGCTACTTGGTCGTCAGTGCACACCTTTTCGAAGCACTACCATGTTGATGTGCTGGCATCGGCTGACACCAGTTGTGGGAGGAAGATCCTAGAGGCAGTCTTCCCTGTCTAGGATCTTCTTTAATGCTCCCTTCACTTTTGAGCCCTGTTGGCTCTAGTTCAGTGTGCTGTATAACAGTTCCTGGGGTATTGTTATCCCTGTTCAGTGTCCGTTGACACTTCATTTGTTTTGTTGGGCTATCTCTGATCTGATGGTTCATATCTGCTCTGGTGACTTTGGGGGCCTTGCGCCTGGTCCTTGCCTTACTTCCCGCCTCTGGGAAAGTCAATGGTTGGACATCCCAAAAGTTACCAGTAACCTGTATTGGAAGACAGAGAAAAGAGGATTTTAGTCTTACCTGTTAAATCCTTTTCTCTTAGCCCATACAGGTTACTGGTCTCCCGCAAAGGACCATGCTTGGCTTTCCTTTGGCAGACCACGGGGGTCCTTCAGGTTCATGCTCACAGTAGTCTTCTTTTCCTTCTACTATCTAGTCAATAGTTAGTGTCTCAAATCTTACTGGAGCTGGTTGGCTAGCTGCAGCCGAGGAGGGAAGGTAGGCTCCAGCCCCTGCATACAATTCTAGAATTGTTCCTGCCTACTTAAATGGGCGGATCGCCTACCCAAAGTTACCAGTAACCTGTATGGACTAAGAGAAAAGGATTTAACAGGTAAGACTAAAATCCTCTTTTATTGTACATTAATTCTGATGCGGCAACCTGTTTTAAGAATGGGAGGCTGCCCAAGGCCATCTTATCAACAGTTTGGACTACAATGGTTAGAGAGGGCTCTATCTTCTTGTCTCCTCATGCCCTGTCATCTGGTCCACTTTCTGAGAGTCCAAGATGGCCACAGCAATCTGCAAACAGAATTGCATACATTGCTAGGTAACAGAGAAAACTACAATACCCAGAATGCTTGTTTCGCGGGTTGTCTGCCGATTGGCTGACAAGTTTCTGGTAGCCATCTTACTTCTTTCTTGCTTATCCTATGCAGTGGCTTGCTCTCCTTCTCCAGATTAACCCTTCACATTCGAGATAAGTGCATTTCTGTGTGTTCATGGATATTTTTGTTATTCTGGGAAGTTTTTAATCTATTTTTTACTTGGTTTGGGACGTTTTCTCCTCTTCCTCTTGCAATGCAGATTTACCTAGTGTCATGGTTACCAGGAATAAACCAGGAGTCAGTATGGTAAAGTAAAACAATCTTTTATTAGAATAATACCAGTAATGCACGTAAACAGATAAAACACAGAGGATGATCAAAAATGCAAGTACTGTATCAGAAATAGCAGTCCGCCAATAGATCCACCACACTGTCCGAGACTAGGCCTCAGCCCACTGGAGCCTCGAGGTATTTCGGAACACCCAAAGGACTAGCACCGACTAGCACAGTCTAGGAGTCTGATAGAGCCCCAGTCCCGCACTAGGATTGGTGTCTGTGGAGCGTCCTAACCAGAACTCTAGCACTGTATTCAGCACTTGACCCTTATGTACTCTGATGTCTCCCATTACCACTTTAGATTATAAGCTTTCAGACAGGGACCTCACTTCCAGTGTTCACTTTGCAAAGCACTTGTAAACCTGTATTCTCTAAACCCTTAAATTGTAAAGTGAGGCATACACTTGTGGTGCTATATGAATAAACATATTCATTCAAACATATTTATTCAGTCAGTCACTTATCTTATCTCTGGCCTATTAACACACAATAAGACAATATCAGCTCTAAGACACCTAGCAAGATTGTTATTGGAATGAGAGCCCTGGAAAAAGCAGTAATGTGTTAGGGACCAGGAACCAGACAGACACAAAAAATACACAATACAAAACACCTTTATTAAAGTAGCAAAAACAAGCAAACCAGAATGGTAAGCCAGGTCATACACAGGTAAACAGAAGCACAGTAGAATCTACAGCATCCAGCAACAAGCACAAGACAATCAGGAGTTGAGCCAAGCTGCTTTAAATTCCCTGAGAGGGTTGGCTGATAACAGTCAGGTGAGTAATAACAGAGAGGTCAGCTGATTCAGCCTGATCCAGGAACTCAGAAGGCAGCAGCAATGGATAGCAGAGCTCTAGATTAGCTCAGCACAGCAGAATCAACGGCAGAGTTAGAGCAGCTCAGCCAAACCTTGACATATTGAGAGCCTCCACAGAGCATATAGAAGAGTAGATTTTAGGGTTAATAAAACAAATAGAGAATAAAGTACAAGGTATTTAAGTATGAACAACCCTAGATAATTTTTAGGTATTAGTGTTTCTTTAAGTACTCTGAATTTGAAGTAGAGTCCTCTTATTTAATGAAATATATTCTCAGGTAACACTTTCTTGAAAGCTGCATTTTGTCATGCTCCATCTGGTGAGTGTTTTCCCAGTCTGCCAGTGTCTTAGCATTCGGCACTCTTCTGGCAGGGAGGACTTCATATCCACATCCTTAGTATTGGCAGATAGGTTTTTGGAGTGGGGGTACCCATTATGGATGTTCAAATGAGCATTTCCAATTACAGCAAACTAAGACAGAGAGGAGAGCTTTCCCTCTAAAACTAAGGATATAAAGTCAACTGATGGTAAGGAAGTATCAATTGTAGTAACTACTTACTCCTTCCAGGTTGGAGAAATCAGAATTTTTTGACAAATATTTTCCTATCCTTCATGGTGATGCAAGGTTGTCTAATATCATTCCACATAGTTGTAAGGTTGAAGTTGGAAGAACTACTAGATTGATGAACTAGTTGTGTTCTAGCAGGGTGTGAAAATCAAATTTAAGACAGACAAATTGGGATGGGATGTACAGTTCTGATTCTATGAGGTGTTTGTGTTTCAGTATGTAGCAGTATCAAATTATTTTTATACAATTTTAAAATTACATTTGCAGGCAAATGAAATAAAATGCATGACTATTCTGAGTTAAAGGGATAGTAATACTTAAAATGTAAAAAAAATATGTTGTAGAGTTTATCCCCCTGAGTAAAACAAGGGCACTCCCACTGCTGAAAGGTGTTTCATTCAAAAGTTATTAATTTTCAAAGTTGAATTTTTTAGGTGCAATATCACAGTGGCCTGAAATTGTACAGTGGTGCTGTTGCTACACCATCCTATGGAGATTTATGGTCAATTGACCAGAGCTGTCCATAGGATCGTGTAGCAACAGCGCCACTGTACAATTTCAGGCCACTGTGATATTGCACCTAAAAATTTCAACTTTGAAAATTAATAACTTTTGAATGAAACACCTTTCAGTAGTGGGATTACCCTTGTTTTACTCAGGGGGATAAACCCTACAACATATTTTTTTTTACATTTTAAGTATTACTATCCCTTTAACTTCAGTACCACCAACATTATATATCTGATCATATGTAAGAAATGCAAAAACACAATATGTAGGTTGCACTGTTAGGATGCTTAAAGATTGCACTCATGTCTAACATGGTACCACCTTTTACCAATATTTAAGCGGCAACATCTAAGTGCATTTATTCTAACAGTGGCCCTTGATTGTGCATCTTTGTTTGCAGCTCAGCACACAAAAATACTTTGTTCACTTATTTTTATTGCAGAATCACACTAGCACATCTCTCCACTGTGCTCTAGCATGCAAGGGGAGGGGCATAGGATTTCAAACTTTGGGCTTCAGGATAATCATGATTCCTGCTGGTCACATAAAAAACAAATGGAACAATGCATTTTGTTGCTTGAGAATTAATTTGCAGCTGTGTTATATACAATCATTGGAGATAATCCTAGCAATAACAGATGACACTATGCATTTTTTTTATGTCTTCTCATCTTTTCCTAGTGAAAGTACAAAGCTTTTCTAAAAACCTAAGCTCAGACTTACAATGCACTCTTCCTCTAATGTTAATTTTAGTCTTGCATTACATGGTCCTTTGTGTGCTGGGTCTGTGCTTTTGACTTGAGCAGTACAAATAGTCCTTTCGTAAAAGCTCATCGATCTTGCAGTTGCAGTCACATTGGGTTTTATAGCTCCTTCAGATATGGAACATTTTTCATGGCTAGAACTGTTGTCATAGAGACCATGAACATGCTAGCCCCTTAATTGTTACATAATCCTTAATATGTTATAGTCCCCTGCAGTTCTTAGAGTGAGATCAGTGTAAATATTTATTTAAAGCAGACAGGATTAACTGTTCTTTAAAAGGAAATTATCACAAATAATTAGCTTCATTTTTATGTAATGCAGTATGGTTATTTGTGTCATTTCTGCTCGTTTGTACTAATGAGGTCTGATTTTTTTAATCTGAAGCTGTGTTTGGTTGTGTACATTTTGTTATAAAAAGAAAGAAATTAACTTTTTCAGTGGATAGCTGACAGAACAAAAGTGTAGCTCATAATATGACTAGCACAGAATATTGGATTTTAACTATCTAATCTACATTATTCAGTGAGAAACCTTCAAAAGGTGTTATATCGTATCAGTAGGACATAATCTTCCTGTGGGATTGTAGTAGGATAGGGGAAGGGAGTGCAGCACATTGCGAAGCAATAGTCCTTAAAGGGTTAATCTTGTAAACTGATAATTCTTTCATATTGTGTATTCACCTGAAGCCTGATAGCACTGTACAGCTTCATATATATAACATGACCTCCAATATGATTTATGGTACTATAAAAGTCATAGATTTGCTTATCCTTCGTTTTTAAAGAATCCGCCTGACTGAAATAGTAATGTAATTTGAGTTACAATCTTCAATAAAACACCATTGAACATTTTAGCTTATCTATCTTTAAAATACTGATGAAAGCAACTTCTGTTAACATATTAATTATCAAAGCAAATGTCACAAGAAGAATGTTGTTCAAAGTGAAACCCTTCTTATTTAACCCCTTGGATGCAAGTCTCCAACCTCACCCCAGAACATCTAATGCTATTCAGAAAAGATCTTGAAAGTGACACATTGCCGTAGAATAAAAATATAGCAAAATAAAATGACAGTTGTTTCAGTGCAAAAGAACTGTGAGCTACTTAAAGGGATAGTAATACTTTAATATTATCATTCCGCATATTGTGGCTATTTGAAAAAGAATTGAATTGCCCCCGGGTTAATCTCTCGAACCTTTATGGTTTGAGAGATAGCCAAACCTAAAGTTCCCCCCTCCCTCCCCCTTCCCTGAAGTCAGCGTTGGAAGCTGCAGGGGAAGTCTGTCGTACGACAGGTTTGCGGCTCTGCAACTGAGCCGAGATCGCGTTAGTGAAAAAGAATTATTTCGCTGAAACAATCTTCTTCATATACTTGGTTTGCAATACACGTAGAAGACCATTTCAGTGAAATAATTATTTTTTACTAAAGTGATCTCGGCTCTGCTGCAGAGCCTCCTAATGAAAATAAGACCTGATATCCCTGCAGTCAGTACAATGCTGACTTCAGGGAAGGGGGAGGGAGGGGGAACTTTGCGTTCAGTTATGAACCTGGGGGCAATTCAATTCTTTTGGAAATAGCTACATTATGGGGAATAGTAATATTAAAGTATTACTATCACTTTAAAGGCATAGTAATGGATGCCAATAAATGTATCTCCAGTTAATGCGCATATGTTATGTTTCACTTTGTGCTGTATATCAATTCTCCGATGTGTAGTTCAAAAGTAATTCCGTATTAAAGTGTACCCCTCCCACTTCTTTTACCTCTAATAGAGGACAGCGAGGGACAATCTTCACGAAGGAGGGCAGGATTTTCATTATGCTTACAGAAGATTGTGCCTCGCTGCGCAATGTCCAGACCTGCTTGGGGAGCTCATTGCATAGGTAAAAGGGGCGGGAGGGCTATACTTTAAAACGGAATTACTTTTGAACTACACGTCGGAGTATATCGATATACAGAGCAAATTGAAACAACATATGAGCATTAAAGGATAGTAATGTCTTAATTACATAAAAAGTCATATTGTACAGCATAAAATAAGAAATCCATCCTTGCTATGAGATAGAGCGTTCTTAGGTTCCCCCATCCAGATGACAGAAGGAGATCTGTGTCAGCCAACATGAGGAGGCTCTTCAGTAGAGCTGCATTAGTGCGATTTAAAAAGAAATACTTCTTTGGAACAGGCTAAAAAGTGTGCTTGCAAACCAAGCTTTTTACGGGGTGTACATTTTCTGCTCTTGCATATTGGTGTACAAATCATGCACCTACACTTTGGTGGATGTACTTTAGTGCGTACTAGTGCACACATTCCAGAGTTAAGAATTTAATATGAGCATGTCCTGAACAGCACAGGAAAAAGGATTCATTTTACATTGATTTCCTCTGCACATTTTGGTACATGTCATTAAATTGTTAGTAATGTCTAAAAAACACTTTTTTGCATTTAGAAGAGCTCAAAAAGCTAGGCACATGTTTTAGACCATTCCATTGAAGGGATTCCGTGTAAGTAACGAGATCCCGGCACTTCTCAAGCGCCACAGTGTCGACCGACACGGATCTCCTGCTGACAGCTTTACAGCTGTCAGTAGGAGAAATCAAACTTCAAACGCCCGTATCTCTTAAACCATAGCGGTTTGAGAGATACGGTTTTTTGCATTTAGATCAGCTTTTTGAGCTCTTCTAAATGCAAAAAAGTTTTTTTTAGACATTACTATCACTTTAAACAAGACACAACACCCATACAACTAATGATAAAATTTTTTAGCATAGATGGCTTAATTCTTAGGCCTAAAACCTAAAGCCCTCCAGCTGTTGAGAACTGCATCTCCCATCATGCCGTTGATGGAAATTTTAGTCCTCAGCAGCTGGAAGGTCTTAGGTTGCCCGTTCCTGCCATAAACAATATGGTAGAGCAACACTAGTAAATCAAATTCCAGAGCGTATTGTAGCATAGATCAAATTAGTATATTCCACTTTCTGTCCAATGTCTCATTGAGGCTGTTTTACTTAGAAGAGCTAGAACAATATTGTAGCAAACGCTCTGGATCTGCCCCATATTCTGGTTTTTACAGTGAATTACCGGGTCTCCAGGGACAGAGGCTGATTCTCCAGTGGTGGTGAGTTTCTTATGAAACTCTGCCCTCTTCTCTTCCTTCCTATCTCCCACTATCCCATCCACATCTCATTCCCACCTCGTTCCTCCCACTTCCCACCCACTTTATGACCTAGGTCATTAAGCCCCACCCATGATCAAGCCCCACCCCTTGTGTGATGCAAATCTTGTCATTTATATCCGCTCCGAACCCACCACATGAGCCCTCCCCCGGGGGCTCAAGAAGCAAAAGTTACAAGGTATGGGTAGATGTCTCTAGCATTCAGTGGGCTAAAAGTCTCATTTATTCCTTGCTTATACCTTGCCTGTAGTGTACTTCCTTTGCCCCAGAAATGATACAAATCTTCTTAGAGCATCAGACTCATAGTAGCCAAATGATTATACTGTGGCTGGGCAACCTATGGCTCTGAAGCTGTTGTTAAACTATACCGCCTATTGTCCTGAAGCTTCCATTGACATACTATGTAAGAGAGATTACACTGCTATTGCAACTCATAGCTTTCCAGGTGTTGCTGGACAAATTGCATATCTTTAGCCAGTAATTTGCTGGCTAGTAATGATGGGATTTGTAGTCCCACAACAGCTGGAACGCAACAGGTTGCTCTCCCATTAGTTTGCACTATTGTAGTCATTTTACATATTACCTCCGCACCACCACTCAGCTATATATAACAGGCATTCAGTTTCAAAAGCAAATAGACACCTAACCTCTACACCCACACCTCAAAGGAATCCTTTCACAGCTGTACGGAATATATTGGCACTTTATAAATAAAGTTGGATAATAATAATTTTCTATTGTTTGCCTGCCTTCCCCCAAGCTTTGCTACTGTAAGTATACTATTGCACATTCTCTGGTGTTTTTCATTATCACTTTCATTTATTACTCAGTTATACTTTTCTGTATGACACATGATATCCTACTGCATGTCTTCCTCTCCTAGCAATGTGCTTTCAAGGGCATATAATCTAAGGTAGTGTTTATAAAGAAGAAGGATAAGGGGTTCTGAAGAATAAAAGTATGTTATGTAGGACAGGAGACAAGGCTGGTTTGACCATCAATGTGTGCGGTTCTGAGACTACCCGTGATTTTAAGGCTGAAACATTTATTTTTTTGTTATCTCTTAAGTTGTTCTTGCAATCTATCTTTATACAAGTACACTCATTAGGTACAGCTGCTCTTTAACTCAAATAGCCAAACACTAAATCATGTGGCTGCAACTCAGTGTATATACAAACACGATCAAGAGGTTTAGTTGTAGATCGACTAAACATTAGAATGGGGAACATGCGTGATGTAAGTGACTTTCACTATAGTATGAGTGTTGGTACCATATGTCGTGGTTCCAACATCTCAGAAACAGCTGACCCCCTGGAATTTTTACGCATTACAGTCTCTAGAGTTTACAGATCATGGTTAGATGAACAAAGAACATCTAGTGAGTTCTGTGGGTAAAAACACCTTTTTAATGAGAGAGGACAGGGGAGAATATCTAGACTCATTCAAGCTGACAGAAAGACCACAGATACTCAAATAAACACTCTTTACAACAGTGCTGTGCAAAAGGGCATCTCTGAGCACACAACACGTTAAATCTTGCAGCAGATCTGCAATAGCAGCAGAACACCACTCTGGCTTCCACTCCTGTCTATTAAGAACAGGATGATAAGTCTACAGTGAGCACTTGATCACCAAAACTGGACAATTGGAATAATGTTGCCTGGTCTGGAGAATCTTGATTTCTGCTGAGACATGCAGACGGTAGGATCAGAAGTTGGCGTAAACAGCATGAATCCATGGATCCAGCCTGCCTTTTGTCAGTGGCACAGGCTGGTGGTGGTGGTGGTTTAATGATGTGTGGAAAGTTTTCCTGACACATATTAGGTCCCTAATACCAACTGACCAACATTTGAATGCCACAGTGATCCAAGGGGGCATATATAGTCAAGTTGATACCTTTATTGGCTAACAAATTTAGGATGCAAGCTTTCAAGATCTTTCAGGTCTCTTCCTCAGGCATGGTATACAGATAAATATGAAAACATATCTCTTAAATACAAGTACACATTGCATTGTTTAGAATGGAAAGCAGATATGATCATCTTGGTCCAAACCAGCTGATACTTTGATCAGTCAATGGTAAAGAAGTGTGATATAAATTGCAGCCTTCCTGTGAAGGTGTCAATTGTAATTACAATTCAGTGACATTCTGCCATAAAGGCTAATCCACAATATAATAATATGACAGAAATTCCCTGTCCCTGTTCAGGACATTATTTAAAGTATTAAACTACAGCATTAATTTAACCTCCCATACTTTTCTCTCTCTCTGAGTGCGAAACAGTCCCATCAATACAGTCAGTTTAATGACACTGTATCCATTTTGGCAAAAAAGTTCTCCCAGTGGTGTCTCTGTCTTTTTTGTTGTTAACACTAAATACGTGGGAATTAACCCTTTTATGTAGTGGCTGGTATGTTTCACCCACTTTTGGGAATTTTGCACACGTGATGAGGTATATTAAATTGGATTATTTGCAGGTGAAGATACTTTTGATCTTATGGTGTAACTGGGAGTTTGGTATGGGTACCTTGTCAGTGGTGTAAATGTGTGCACAGGTTTCACACCTACTTTGTAGGCAGGAAGATGTGCCATTTCTTGTATTTTTATTTACGCCACCCATTATCAGTTGTTTTAAATTGGGAGACTGACTGAAGGAGAGTACGGGAGGCTGTGGGAATGTATTCTTAAGTCTTTCATCCATATGTAATGTTGTTTGAAGTTCTCTTGATATTTTGCGTAGAACTTCAACCTGGAGGTGGTAAGTCACCACCAGTGGTACCCGGTTTCCCTTATGTTGTTCTTTGTACCTCAACAGATTTTTTCTTGGAATGTGGGTAGCTTTCTGTATCTGAGTGTCAATAATCCTGGCACTGTAACCCTGTTTTATAAAGTCTCCTCTGAGTTTCTGGAGGTTCTTGTCATGGTCTTCCATATCAGAACAAATTCAGTTGCATCTGATGACCTGGCTGTATACGACTTAATACTGTATCAGGAAACTCGACCAGTGTCCACAAAACAGATTTTTCTTTTCTGGTTTGGAGGTCTTGTAGCCTTTCACCCTCTCTGGAGTCCAAACATTCCCCTTACAATCCACCACAAAATAGATATTATATAGGGTTTGGAGCTGACTCTCCCTGATGAATGCCCTGTAGATATAATAAAGTAATCACAGTATCCCAAAATATTCAACAGATGACATGCAACTTGGGCTATTAGAGAAAGTAATTTCTTTAATTGTCGATATGAAATCTTATTAAAATATATAGGTGGAAAAATACATAAAAAAACAAAGTAAAATATACCCCAAAGGGATGAGTCTTAGTAAACTAACATAAAATATAATAAAAATACATATACAAATAATATAAATACAGAAAATAATATATAAAACCATATATTGATACACTTACATTATTTGGACATAATGCAATAACCAGCTTCTGTTCTCACTCATTCCTGGCCAGGAAAACATACATCCACCTATATGTTTTAATAAGATTTCCTATCGACAATTAAATAACTTTTCTCTAATAGCCCAAGTTGTATGTCATCTGTTGAATATTTTGGGATACCGTGTATACTTTATTATATCTACAGGGCAGTTATCAGGGAAAGTCAGCGCCAAACCCTATATGATATCTATTTTGCGGGATAAGCTATTGTTTTTCAGGTAGGCTGGTTCGTCCGCTGGTTTGGTGTACAGGTATGTGTAGATGTAGTTGTTCTTAATACTGATAGTAGTGTCTAGGAAGTTAATCTTTGTGCGTGAGTGACTGAATGTTAGGTTAAAGAAAAAACAAGTACCAGTACAACCACCAAAGATTTAAAGTGCATGAACTATTGTATCACAAAGGTGTTAAATAAGACCCATGGTTATGTGCCAGAATCACTCTGCTATGGATTCGTTGGGGCTGTACCTGTCCATCAGCTATATACTAAGCTTTCTACGATGAAAATTCTCCTGTTGAGACAGATTGTCCCAAAGGTAGGACAGTGTGTTGCGCAGTGTGTGTTTCCGAGTATTCTGTTTCTCTGTCCCTTATTTACATTATGTAGTATCAAGGAAGAAGAAACTGGCTTATCAGTGTCCCATCTCCCTGCATACACCATTGGGGAGGTGGTTGGGGAATGCTTGCATTCAAACATGTCAAACTACCGGCCCATTTCCCTACTCCCGTTCGCCTCCAAACTCCTTGAGCGTCTCACAAATAACCAGCTCACTAAATTCCTCTGCTCCCATTACCTGCTAGATCACTTGCAATCTGGATTCCGTCCTCATCACTCCACCGAGACTGCCCTCACTAAAGTGGCCATTGACTTGCTCTCTGCCAAGTCAAAAGGCCACTACTCCCTACTCATTCTCTTGGACCTGTCAGCTTCCTTTGACACAGTAGATCACCCACTCCTCCTCCAAGCCCTCCACTCTCTAGGTCTCTGTGACACTGCCCTCTCTTGGTTTTCATCATATCTCTGCAACCGCTCCTTCAGTGTGTCCTACTCTGGCTCCACCTCCCCATGCCTCCGACTGTCTGTTGGAGTGCCTTAGGGCTCAGTCCTGGGCCCCTTGCTCTGCTCAATTTACACTGCATCCCTGGGCAAACTAATAAACTCCTTTGGGTTTCACCATCATCTCTATGCTGATGACACTCAAATCTATCTTTCCTCCCCAGACCTCTCCCCTTCCCTCCTGTCCCAGGTATCTGACTGTCTGTCCACTGTGTATTCCTGGATGTCCTCCCGTCAACTCAAACTTAACCTTGGCAAAACCGAACTAATTATCTTCCCTCCCTCTCCTAACAGTCCTACTCTAGATATTACCCTCACTGTCAACAACACTATCATCACACCAACCCCTACAGCACGTTGCCTGGGGGTCACATTCGACTCCGCCCTATCATTTATTCCTCACATCCAGTCAATCTCCAAATCATGCCGCCTCCATCTCCGCAACACCTCTAGAATCCGACCCTTCCTTACCCAAGACACAACTAAAATTCTAATCCAAACACTCATCATGTCCCGTCTTAACTACTGTAACTCACTACTAACTGGCCTTCCTCTTGCCCAACTAACCCCACTACAGTCCATAATGAACTTAGCAGCACGACTAATCTACCTCACCAACTGCTTCTCCAACATCAGTCCCCTCTGCCAATCCCTACACTGGCTCCCATTAGCACACAGCATTAAATTCAAAATCCTGGTGCTCACCTATAGAGCCCTTACTAACACTTCACCCCCCTACATCTCAACTCTCATTTCCAAATACACTCCCACTTGCCATCTTCGTTCTGAACATGGCCTTCTCCTCTCCCAAATCTCATTACATCATCCCACTCCCGCCTACAGGACTTCTCCCGTGATCTGGAATTCCATCCCCCGCCCCATCAGACTCTCCCCTAGCCTTCAGATCTTCAGACGCTCCCTGAAAACTCACCTCTTCAGGTAAGCCTATCAACTACCTCCATAAATATTATCACCAAGAACCAACCATTCCCTGGACCACTACTCTCACTAGCACTTCTCTCTCCCACCCACTGACCGGCAGCTTATGTGGCAGGAGACACTTACACCCAACAGCACTTATACCTTCTTTATCCTACCCACCTTCCTCTAGACTGTAAGATCTCACGAGCAGGGCCCTCTGATCCCTCTGTTCTCCACATATGATTTGTACTATTTAATATCTCTATATGTCTACCCCCTATTGTAAAGTGCTGCGGAATAAGTTGGCGCTATATAAATAAAGATTATTATTATTATTATTATTAATAATATATATATGTTACTAATGGGTCAGTCTTCCCTAGGACCAAAATGAACTAATGGCAGTCTCATGTTTATGGGTCAGTCCTTCCTAAGACCAAAGTAAACTAATGGCAGTCTCATGTTTATGACTCAGTCTTTCCTTGGACCAAAGTGTACTAATGCCAGGGATGTGTTTATGAGTTAGTCCATCTTAGAATCCAAGTGTACAAATAGTGGAGACATGTTTATGGGTCAGTCCTTCCTAGGACCAAAATAAACGAAAGGCAGTGACCTGTTTATGGATCAGTCCTTCACAAGACCAAAATGTACTGATAAATATGATATTACAACAGTGTTAAAGGAACATTAACACATCTTAATTAAAAAAAATACCTTAATCTGAGAAGCCAATACTAATGGTCTCTACGAATCCATTCTATGTATTACATCACTGTAACTTCCTGATCATGATCCACAGGGCCTTGTGTATAGAGTGGTGTAATTGTGGGGCAAACTAACCGCCTTGTGCACAAGAAATAAAAAAAAAAAAAAAAACATTTAAACCTTTTGAATACTAGAGAGTGCCAGTGCATTGGAGACCTCTGTGATATTGGTCCACTTTGGCTTTACACTGAAGTCCTTATTACCTGTGTTCTGGAAGTTAAAGAGGAACACTTCTGGAGTAAACCAACTACAGCATAGGAGCCAAATTTAAATGGAGTGTTCAACCCTTGAATGCTAGAGAGGTCTCCAATTGAGAAGGAGTGTGTTGGAGAACTAATTAGCATTCAAATAAAAACCTCTTTTACAGCAATGGAAATGTTGATCAAGGCTTTTCAGTGTACTGGAGAACTATCTAGCACTGAAGTGGTTAAAATTTCCATTTTACTTTTGATGCTGCAGTGGTTCAGTTGGTTTGCACCAGAATTGCACCTTTTTCAGCTTCCTGAATGCTGTCTTATATGTCCATGAATTTGACTTTATCTGGCATGAACACTTGTAGAGTCTGATTGTGATGCTGCTTATTGTGTTAATTAAAATAGTGACATTGAACCTCTGGGAGCCAAGGTTCCATGTTTAGAACTAAGGCCCATATTTAGTTATGGAGTTATTCTGGACTAAACAGCTGCACCACAGGGAACAAATACAAATCCTGGTAAATTACATGGCCTTTTAATATCTTGAATGCTAGAGAGGCCTCCAATGTATTGCTGTGTAATGCATTGGAGACCTCTCTAGCATTCAAGGGGTTAAAAAACCCTATTCAAGCGCATGGGGCTTTAGGAATTTACATTTGTCCACTATGGTGCCGTTGATTTACTCCAGAGTAACTCCAATTTGCTTTTATAAATATGGCCCTATATGTTTATACTTACGTTAGAGAAAGCTCTGGTGCCCATGTCATATATAATATGACAGCTCAGAGTTGATGTGATAGATGGTAACTGTGTCATGGATCAGTTGATACCCTAAAGCACTTCACATTATGGCAGTTCCCTATGAGCCTCACAGTATCATTAGAATATTGCTGTGTTACTTATTTATCTCATGTGTAGCTCACTGAACCTAATTTCATTTTGCACAAGGTTGACCTTCAAAGAAATGCCTGAGTGGTCAGTTTGTCCATATGTCACTGAAAGAGGTTTCTATTTTGAAGGTGATTAAAAGCAAATGTTAATCATATGGAGATATCATGGAGGGGTTTTCCACAATAACACTTAACAATTTGCTGAGTTAAATTGACCCCCTCTTAAACGGTCTAACAGTTTTTTTAATACATTTTTGAAATGATGAAAGAGGAAAATGCTCAGCTTGGTCCTATTGACAGACATATTCAGATTGAGATAAAAAAAAACATAAGCATATTTCACAGCAAGTGCTTAAAGGGATACTAATGTTTAAAGGGACAGTAATGTCCCCAAAAAATTGTATCCAATTTTATAGAGTTTAAAATAATAAACAATATGCTCCAGACCCTATCTCTCAAACTGCTATGGTTTGAGAGATATAGGTATTCAAAGTTCCCCCTCCCTCCCCTTCTCCTGATGTCAGATGTAAAGCTGACAGCAGGAGAATTGAGTCGTACGACTCGAGGAGGCTCTGCAGCAGAGCCTATATCGCATTATTGCTAAAGAATTACTTCATTGGTAAGGTCTACAAAGTGTGCTTGCAAACCACACATACTTTGTAGACCTTTCAATGAAGTAATTATTTTGAAATAACGAGATTTCGGCTCTGCTGCAGAGCCGCAGGCTGGTCCCCAGACCGGGATCTCCTGCTGTCAGCTAGACGCTGACGTCAGGAGAAGGGGAGGGGGAGAGGGGAACTTTCAGTGTCTATATACCGCTAGGGTTTGGAGCATATTGTCTATTATTTTAAACTCTATAAATCTGGATACAATTTTTCTGGGACATTACTGTCCCTTTAACCCTTTGAGTGCCAGATGGGTATGCAAACGCATTGCTTTGCAGTGTGTTGCGTACCCCTCTGGCACTCAAAGGGTTAACAGTAAAAATAGCTATAATTGATATTCATAGTATTTGGGCCATGGAAAGTGTTATTTCAGAGTTGTAGTTCAAGAGTAATTAAATGATAAAGTATCCCCCTCCCGCCCCCTTTACTGATGTAACACTGCTCACCTCAGAGCAGAATGGTGGTGTCCAGGTGGATCGTAGAGAGGGACAATTTTCAATTAGCATAAGGGAAAAACCTGAAAACCTGTAAAGGGGGACAGGGTTTTTTCTGTCATCCAATACAGGTTACTGGTAACTCTGGGAGGTGATCTGCCCCTTAGTAGGCAGGAACAATTCTAAAAGTGTATGCAGGGGGTGGAACCTCCCTTCCCTCCTTGGCTGCAGCTAGCCAACCAGCTCCAGAAACATATGTTCCTTGGTGAAGACAACACCAGGCAGAGAACAGTTCTGCTATAGTTTTAGAATATTTTTTATTTTTCTGTTAGATATGGAAACCACCATTAGGCGGATTACCATGACTGACAATGCCCTTCATTGTGGCTAGTTCAGTATCCAGGTGTTTTTTGTGGACCTTAAGCCCTGAGGGGGGAAAATCTTGATTCCAAGTGCTTCCCCAGGAGTTACCCACTGAGGTACTTCTTGCTACATGGTAATCTGAAAAGAGAAAATCTACAGGAAATATGAGCAACTCTTTGAGTGCTGCAGGTCCACTTGTCCCACAGTGCCCCTCTGCACAGGGTGTATTCCTGGAGTTCCTGTTGCGCACTCCTGTACGTATGTTGGGTGTTTGGAGCAGGTTTATGTGATAACTTAACCCTTTAACTGCTGGTTTGTCACTTTTTTTAGGGTTTTCTAATACTTTTCATTCTGGGTTAGTGTTTTTTGGGTATCCTCACATGTTCTATTGATGTTTTACACATTTTAATGTTTTACTTTAAAATTTGTAAAATTTGAGTACTGTGCCTTTAAGGCACGCTTTACCGCATAGTCGCCATTGCTCCATTCACATCTATGGGATTGTACTGTTTGGGACGTATCTCTGCAACCGTTTAACCTAGCGACTTCAGAGATGGCTCATTTTACTTGTCTGCCCTTGCTCTATCATCTGGTTCATGTTTCTAGTGTGTTGGGGTCTTCAGGCACTGTTTGGGGTACTTTTTGGGAAAAACTACATTTCCCATGAGCACTTGCTTTGTGCCCTTGTTTCTGATTGGCTCCCACCACGGCAGCCATTTTGTGAGCATTTCTGGGCGAGTATCCTATGCAGGGCTTGGACTCTCCTTCTCTCCTCTGCCGATAAATCCTTCGGCTGCCAGATAAGTTTATTTTAACGATTTCCTGGGTGAAACTTTAATCCTACACACTGATATTAGGTGATTTATTGTACAGTAGGTTATTTGACACTGTGAGAATGTATTTACTGCTGGAGCTTGGGGCTAGACCTAAGACTAAAGAGGCTGGGGTCTCTGTATCCCCCATTGCGCATTGCTCTTCCTGTCACTCAGGGCTACCTAGAGAATTCTCAGGTCACTTATGCCCAGCATGTTCTGATGTCCCTGACAGCATTCCAGGGACCTTATCACTGTGCCCGTGCTCTTTTTGCAACATTCTGTCAGTCTACACTCCTGCTCTACTCCTATTGGCTATACTGTGCTTGTCCCGCCCAGTATGGCCTTTATATACTGGGTTCTGGCACCTCTCCGGTGTGGTGTTCCTGTATCAGCACTTGTTCCTGATCTCAGTTGTTCTCAGTGTATTGACCCGGCCTGCCTGACTACTCTGCATCTCGTCTCCTGTCTGTGAACCGACCCAGACTGCCTGACCATTCTGCTTCTCCTGCTCCTGTGCACCGACACAGCTTGGCTGACATTCCTGCTCCGTGTACCGACCCGGCTTGGCTGACATTCCTGCTCTGTGTACCGACCCGGCTTGGCTGACGTTCCTGCTCTGTGTACCGACCTGGCTTGGCTGTTGTTCCTGCTCCGGTTGCCTCTGTGTCGCCTCGGCGACATTCCTATTGGCTTGTCATTCGTAACGCTCCCGGTTGGTTGCCACCTCAGGGCGAGTTGCTCAGTTGCTTATTCCGTTACTTTCACAGTAGTGCTCTGTTGCGCATTCTCCATTACTGCCACTGCAGTCTCCAGTCGCTTAGTCTCCGTTACTGCTCCGGTAGAGTGCAAGTGGCCTAGTCTCCGGTTACTGCTACGGCAGAGTGCAAGTGGCCTAGTCTCCGTTACTGCTCCGGTAGAGAGCAAGTGGCCTAGCCTCCGTTTACTGTTACGGCAGAGTACAAGTGGCCTAGTCTCCGTTACTGCTACGGCAGAGTGCAAGTGGGCTATTCTCCGTTTTCTGCTACAGCAAAGTGCAAGTGGCTTAGTCTCCATTTACTGCTACGGCAGAATACAAGTTGCCTGGTCTCCGTTACTGCTACGGCAGTGCCCACGTCTCTCAGTCTCCGTTACTGCTACGGCAGTAATCACGTGGCCTAGTCTCCGTTACTGCTCCGGCAGTGCTCTAAGTTGCTCAGCCTCCGTTAATGCTCAGGCAGTTCACCATTGTCTGCTAACCTATTACTGGGTGTTACTCGTCTTTAAGCTCTCTAACCTAGGTGAGCTTCTTAACAGACCTCTTCTCACATGGAACTGTTTACACTTGCTGAAGGCCATTAACCCATGCAGTACCGATACACTGGGATTCCTTCATATTCTGCCTGACCTGTGTCAGTATATCGTGTTATGGACTCTATGTTTATACTGGACCTGTATAGGCACCTGTATTATACTGAAAATAAACTCAGGACCTGTGAGGGTTATTGTATTGTTGATTGCTTAATAAAACCGTGTTTTATCCTAAACCACTGTGTCTGTGTGTCAAACAAACCGTTACAGACCTCCAGCCATGCAGGGGAGTCAGCTTGAGTGCAAGAGTTCAAGGCTGCGACTAGGGACCTTAGGTCCACATTGCAACTCTTTCCATCCCAGTTACAAGGGGCCTGACGTGTCAGATTCCCCTGAGGAGGAACTGCTGGTGGATTTGGATGTTGAGGAGTGTTCTGTGTTAGGGACCCTTTTGAGGCTGATCCTGAACCATCTGCTGAGGACTTGATCAGGGCCGTCTTAACATTCCCCTAGTTCAGGAGGTCCCTTCTGATCCCTCTGATGTATTCCAGGAGCCTGCTAAGCCCCTTACTTACTTTCCACTTATCCCACTCTTGACCGCCTTGTGTCTGAGGAGTGGAAATCCCCGGACAAGAAACCACCTGTGTCCAAGAAATTTGCCAAGTTTTACCCCTTTTCTGAAGCTGCGCTTGCTCAATGGGTTCATCACCCCAAAGTGGATACCCCTGTATCCAGGCTGTCTAAATCTACTGCCTTGCCAGTCTCTGATGCCTCCGCTCCGAAGGACTGGACAGACAAGAAACTTGAGGTTCCCCTCAAGTCCATTTTTGCCACTGGTGGTTCAGCTATGCGTCCAGCGTTTGCTGCAGCATGGGTGAACCGGGCCGTTGCGGTCTGGTCTGAACAGCTCACCAAGGCTGTCCGTCAGGATGCACCTACTTCAGATAAGTTGTGCCTTCTTGCCAACATATCTGAGGCACAACACTATGTTTCTGCTGCCTTATTTGATGCCATGCATTTGGTGGCTAGGGTTTCTACCATGTCTGTGGTGGCCAGATGAGCTCTTTGGTCTGCTTACACTGTTTCCAAGAAAGCCTTACTTTCCGTACCCTTTCAGGGTAGCACTTTGTTTTGGGCCTGATCTTAAGGATCTAATCAGTGAGGCCACAGGAGGTAAGAGTACTCTTCTACCCTTGGTTCCCAGGAAGAAATTGCTGCTTAAGCGTAACCGGTATTTTAATCCCTTTCAGAATGAGACACGTCCGGCAAACCAGATGGTTCCCTCAGCTCCACGTTCCTTCTCCAAGCCCAAACAACAATGGAAGCCCAAGGTCTCCTCCAAGGCTTCCAAGACTTCTTCGAACCCGGATCCGCACTCCTCTGTGGGTGGTCATCTACGACGCTATCACAGCATTTGGGAGGACTCAGTGGCGGACCCATGGGTTTTACAGGTGGTGGTGGAAAGGTACAAGATCTTTTTCATTTCTCTTACTCCCTTTCACTTTCATCCTTCTCACACGCCTCAGGGTGCAGAGAAACGCTGTCTGTTTGACAGCGCTGTTCAGGCTCTTGTGGACAAGGATGTTCCAGAGCCGGTGCCTATCCAGGGAAGGGGTTCAGGTTTCTACTCAAACCTTTTGTGGTCGCCAAAAAGGACGGGGGTTGTCGCCCTATTTTGGACTCGAAGGAGCTCAATTCATTTGTGAACTGGACTCAATATCGTCAGGAGTCTCTGCGCACAGTGATTGCTGCCATGTCCCCGGGGGAATTCCTTGCTTCTCTGGATCTTCAGGACACGTACTTACACATCGCCATTCATCCAGAGAGCCGACAGTACCTCTGGTTTGCCTGTGACAGGGGACATTTTCAATTCTCAGCTCTTTCATTTGGTCTGACGACAGCTCCTCAGGTCTTCAACCATGTCCTGGGTGCCTTGATATCCGTTCTCCACCGGAACGGCATCAGAGTTACTCCATACATGGACGACTTGCTTCTGAAAGACCCCTCTGCGGAACTTCTTCATCAGCAAGTTCAGCACTGCATTCAAGCTCATGGACGAGGTGGCTCACCAGATCGCCCACAGGGTTTCCACGATTCTGTCTCAGGATTCAGTTCTGGCTCTGTCGGTAGATGTGACGTCCATTCCTTTGTTATTCCCTCTGGCCTACATCTTTCCTCCCCTCTCAATGTTGCACAGGGTGTTACGGAAATTATGACTGGAGCGTTGTCCAGTTATTCTGAATACTCCGTACTGGCCTCGTACGTCTTGGTTTCTGGAGCTCTTGGCTCTGTCAGTGGCAGAGCCCTTTTGGCTCCCCTACCGTCCGGATGTTCTTCTACAGGGTTACCTGTGGAAGGAGGATGTTCATCAGCTAGCTTTGACGGCTTGGAAATTGAATCCTCAATATTGAAGAAGAAAGGCTTCTCTTCTGCTGTGGTGGCTACTATGCTCAGTGCCCGCAAGCCTGTTTCTTCCAAGATCTACCATCGTGTCTGGTTGATCTTTCTTGGTGTGCAGACAGGGACCTGTCTCAGGAATTTGATCTGCCTACGGTCCTGGCTTTTTTGCAGGACGGTGTGGATAAGGGCCTCAGTTTGAGTTCCCTTAAGGTTCAGACTTCTGCTCTCTCTGTTTTCTTTCAGAAGTGCATTGCCATCCTTCCTGATAATAAGATTTTCTTCCAGGGCGTTGCTCATACTCTTCCTGTTTTTAAGACTCCCACTCCTCAGTGGAATCTTAACTTGGTTTTAGGCGTCCTTGAGCGTCCTCCCTTTGAGTCTTTGGCTACTATTTCTCTATGCCTGTTGTCGTGGAAAATGGCCTTTCTCCTGGAGATTGTGTCAGTTTGCTGTGTCGCGAAGTTACATGCTCTGTCCTGTAGACCACCCTATTTGGTGTTTCACAAGGACAAGGCGGTGCTTCGCACTTCTAAGGAGTTTCTGCCGAAGGTGGTCTCTGAGTTCCACATCAATCAGGAGATTGTGGTGCCCTCTTTCTGCCCTGTCCCCACCACTGACAAGGAGAGGGATCTCCACTTGTTAGACGTGGTGCGTTGTCTCAAGTTTTATGTACATTGCACTGAGTCTATCAGGCATTCAGACGCGTTGTTCGTCATTCCTGAGGGTCCTAGGGCAGGAAGACCTGCATCCAAGGTGACTATTGCTTCTTGGATCAAGTCCACTATTTGTAAGGTTATGAGCTGAGGAAGAAGCCTGTCCCTTTCAGGGTCATGGCTCATTCTACTCGATCTATTGGGGCCTCTTGGGCTTACAAGAATCAGGCCTCTGCTGATCAGTTATGCAAGGGTCCACTTGAGGCAGTATTGCCTGTCTAAGATTTTCCTTGGTTCTTGGTGCTTCCTTCACTTTTGAGCCCTGTTGGTTCTAGTTCAGCGTGCTGTGTAACGTTCCTGGGGTGTTGTTACCCCTGTTCAGTGTCCGTTGACACTTCAGTTGTTGGGCTATCTCTGATCTGATGGTTCATATCTGCACTGGTGACTTTGGGGGCCTTGCGCCTGGTCTTTGCCTTCTTCCTGCCTCTGGGAAACTTAATGGTTGGACATCCCAGAGTTACCAGTAACCTGTATTAGACGACAGATAAAAGAGGATTTTAGTCTTACCTGTTAAATCCTTTTCTCTTAGTCCATACAAGTTACTGGTCTCCCACCCTGTCAAGGGACCATGCATGGGTCTCCTGTGACAGACTGTGGGGGTGCTTCGGGGTCATGCTCACAGGAGTTTTCTTCCCTTCTACTATCTAGTTATAGTTAGTGTCTCAAGTCTTTCTGGAGCTGGTTGGCTAGCTGCAGCCAAGGAGGGAAGGGAGGCTCCACCCCCTGCATACACATTTAGAATTGTTCCTGCCTACTAAGGGGCGTAACACCTCCCAGAGTTACCAGTAACCTGTATGGACTAAAAGAAAAGGATTTAACAGGTAAGACTAAAATCCTCTTTTCATTGTTCTCACAGTAAGGAGATTGTCCCTCACTGTGAGCTGTCTGGTCAAGTGACCAGATTCCACATTTGAGGGGAGGTGGCTTACACTATGTAAAAGGGGCAGGAGGGGGATAATTTATCATTCAATTACCCTTGAACTACAAATCTGACAGTACTGAAATAACACTCTCCATGTCCCAAATTCTATGAAGATTAATTGGAGCTCCTGTTTTTGTGAAACATTACTATCCCTTTAAAAGGATAGTAACACTTAACATGCTATATATATATATATATATATATATATATATATATATATTGCAGTGGGGGTACACGGGTACTCCCACTGTACTCCCAAGTACAAGGGTACTCCCACTGTTGAAAGCTCAACTTGCATTTCTTGGTTGCAGTACTTCCTTGACCTAAAATGTTTATGGACAGCTGTGGTCAACTGAACAAAAACCTCCATAGGATGTTGTAGGAAGAGCGAACTGTAAAATGTCATTCCATGGTTACTGCATCAAAAAAATGCAAGTTTGAGATGATACAGCTTTTGAATAATACATTTTCCGCAGTAGTAGTGCTTTTGTTTTACTCAGCAAGATAATAACTGCGAAATATATGTTTTCAATGGTAAGTCTTACTATTCCTTTAACAACTGGGGCCATACAGACCATATGTACTAAAGAACAATTCTGGAACAAAAACATATAGGCCATATGCACAAAAAAAATGGAGCAATTCTGTGGAAAATCAGTTGCACCATAGGGGAAAACTTCCCATTGATTTAAATGGGGCTTTTAACCCTTTGAATCCTAGAGAGCTTTCAAAACAGTACGTTGAAGGCCTCTCTAGAATTCAAGGGGTTAACAGACCTTTTTAAATCAGTGGAAATATTGGTAATTTTTCAATTTGTTTCACTATTGCATCATTTTCTTTGTGCATATTGACCCAAATGTAAGCCCCCCTCCCTTCCTCTTGGCTCTCTTTGAAGCCCATAACTCCCAAATGTCCCTTCTTAGGAGGGACAAGTCCCTCTTTTAGACCCAAACCCCTCTGTCCCTCTTTCTCACCCTGATATCGCTCTTTTTAGGAGATCAGACTGTGTGGTGTGTGTATATAAGTGTATCATATTGCTATACAGCAATAAAACTCACATTATTGTTTGTTTAAACATCTGTTTATAAATTAGTCTGTGTAAATAACATACTTTGGTTTTGTTATAAGTCATTTATTAGGTTACACAAGGAGGTGTCAATAGGTCATGAAATAGCCTAAAAATTCTTGGTAATGCCCTGCCCAACAGCCCCACCCCCAGCAACACCCCACACACACAAGTGTCCCTCTTTGGCAATTTGAAATGTTGAGAGGTATGGAAGCCAGAGGAATGTTTCCTCTCTCTGTGCCATAAGGATGTTCATTGCACACTCCTGTGGCACTAAAAAGGTTTGAAAATTAACATACTTTGCCAAATCTGATTATTTAAGTGAGAAAACTTGCAGAGAAATCACTGCGTATAACAGCATCTCTACCTTTCTGTACTTACTGAAACTGGTATTCAGCAGGCTATCCACCAATCAGCTGATTCAAGTAAACAGAGGACTAGCAAAGTACTCTGCCTTGCAAGTCCTCTGTTTACATGAATCAGCAGGTTGTTGGATAGCCTGCTGAACAGCTGTTTCAGTAGGTACAGGCCTGAATATAAGCTGTTATAAATAACAAATATAACCCTGTGGCACAGAAAGAGTTAAGGGAATGATGGTGGCATTTCTGGTGCTGAAGGCTGAGTGCCTGCAATCTCCCACTTTCCTTCCTAACACATTCCCAGCATTATGACAACCCTACATGCTAATGATTACATTCTGCCTCCTCCCCTTGCATGGTGTTGTATTCTTCATGGAGAAGTGATCGGCAAACATCGTCAGACACACTTTGTCATAGCATCATCCCTTAGTGCATCACCTCTCAGGAGATTATTCTTTGGAAAGTCTGCTAGCACCAGGTGAACGTTCTGTAGACCGTCTGCTAACCCCAGAAGAAGATTCTGTATGTCTGAATGTTCTGTAGAATGCTAGCACCAGGAGAATGTTCTGTAGAGTGTTCTGTCGAATGTCAAGTAGTGCTAGTACTAGAGCTAGCACCAAGAGAATGGTCTATAAAATGTCTATTAGCACCAGGAGACTGTCCTGTATGAATGTCTGCTCGCACCAAGAGAATATTTTGTAGAATTTCAGCTAGCACCAAGAGAATGTTCTATAGAATGTCAAGTAGTGCTAGCACCAGGTAAATGTACTGTATAACGTCTACTGTGAATGCTCCATAGAATGTCTGCTAGCACCATGAGAGTGTTCTGTGGAATGTCTGCTAGCACCATGAGAGTGTTCTGTAGAATGTCTGCCAGCACCATGAGAATGTTCTGTGGAATGTCTGCCAGCACCATGAGAATGTTCTATGTCTGCTAGCACCATGAGAGTGTTCTGTGAAATGTCTGCTAGCACCATGAGAATGTTCTGTGGAATGTCTGCTAGCACCATGAGAATGTTCTGTGGAATGTCTGCCAGCACCATGAGAGTGTTCTGTGTCTGCTAGCAATATGAGAATGTTCTATGTCTGCTAGCACCATGAGAATGTTCTATGTCTGCTAGAACCATTAGAGTGTTCTGTGGAATGTCTGCCAGCACCATGAGAGTGTTCTGTGGAATGTCTGCTAGCAATATGAGAGTGTTCTGTGAAATGTCTGCTAGCAATATGAAAGTGTTCTGTGGAATGTCTGCTAGCAATATGAGAGTGTTCTGTGGAATGTCTGCTAGCAATATGAGAGTGTTCTGTGGAATGTCTGCTAGCAATATGAGAGTGTTCTGTGGAATCTATGCTAGCACCATGAGAGTGTTCTGTGGAGTGTCTGCTAGCACCAGGAAATTGTTCTGTGAAATGTCTTTTAGCACCGCTAAAGGAAAAGTATCCCTAAAATCTAAACTCAACAAAATGTTTGGCCATGCTTCCTTGATTGCCACTGACTTGCTCCGGTAGCTCAGGGTTTAAGTAGGCTCCACTTCCTGTTTTTCTAACCCCCATAAAGCCACTGTTTTTATGCATAGATGATGTTGGCCTGTACAAGCTCACTGGTTCTTTGAGGATTTGCATCATAGCACCAATCTCCAAACATATTGGAAGCGGAACCTGGTTCTGCCTACTCTTTATTGGACAGTATAGGATTGGCAATTAAACTGTAAGTATTAACCCGGTGCTACAGGAGCAATTTAGCAGCATTTAGGTAAGTATGGCCAACCTTTTAGGTTGTTTAGTTTTGAGAGGTTTACTTTGCCTTTAACCCTTTGAGTGCCAGAGGGGTATGCAGCACATTGCAATGCTTTGCTTACCCCTCTGGCATACAAAGGGTAAATATGTGCTGTAGAATGTCTGTTACCACCATGAGAATGTTCTGTGGATTGTCTGCTAGAAACAGTAACATGTGACGTACAATGCTAGCACCAAGAGAATGTACTGTAGAATGTCTGTTACCACTGGTAATATGAAAGGTAGAGTTTCTGCTACTGCTAATAGTGAGAGAGAGAATGGGCTGTAAGAAGCCTAGAGGCTAAAGCCGACTGAATTATAATGCATCTGTGGGTACCAGCAGAATGGGCTAAATAATGTCTAAATGCATTAAGACAGATGTCCCCTTTTCCAACCTTTTTAATCCATGACATGTTTGTTTTTATGTCGTAATACATAACACTAGGAGAATGTACATTTCTGTGACATATATGTATAGGAATAAAATGTAAAGTAGTATATTTGGAAGGAGGTTAGACATTAAAGGAGAACTAACATCTCCTAATAATACCTACCCACTATGGCCAGAAACACCTAATGGCCCCTGTGAATTTTACACATATGCCTTTGTTTGAGATAACTTCTTTAATTAGTCCTGCATGCAGTGACCCTGGAGGTGGACAAAGCAGTTGTTAGCAGGACCACATGACCTCAGTCTACCCACATAGCTTCTCAATGAATTCTCACCCTCTTGTCATTAAAGTATTAAGTAGGCAGAACTGATTGAAGATGTTATGTTATAACCAAGGGAAAAATTATAGGAGCCTTTAGGCTTTTCTTTCGCATAATAAGGTTCATGGGGGTTATTATAAGTTCTCCTGTAGGCTTGGTGCCATAACATATAAATATATAGTGTCACGTCTGCTTGGGAACCACAGCATTAGAAGGGTAGATGTTAAGATATGTGGAAACAGCTGAAAATGTGTTATGAGATGTGCAGGCATCAGGAGAATAGATTTTAAATTGTACAAAACCACCGGCAGAATGGGTTATATTATATGATAGCTGGAGGCATCTGAAGAATTGATTACTAGATGGGTGCTGTAACCAGGAAAATGGATAAGTTGTGCACTGTTGCAAGGTGTTGAGAAGGGATTGTAAAATGTCTGGAGGTACCATGAAAATGCATTGTAGACATCTAGAATTAAGAATAGAAAGGGATTTAAAGGGATAGTAATACTTAAAATACAAAAAAAAATATGTTGTAGGGTTTATCCCCCTGAGTAAAACAAGGGCGCTCCCACTGCTGAAAGGTGTTTCATTCAAAAGTTATTAATTTTCAAAGTTGAATTTTTTTAGGTGCAATATCACAGTGGCCTGAAATTGTACAGTGGCGCTGTTGCTACACGATCCTATGGACAGCTCTGGTCAATTGACCATAAATCTCCATAGGATGGTGTAGCAACAGCGCCACTGTACAATTTCAGGCCACTGTGATATTGCACCTAAAAAATTCAACTTTGAAAATTAATAACTTTTGAATGAAACACCTTTCAGCAGTGGGAGCGCCCTTGTTTTACTCAGGGGGATAAACTCTACAACATATTTTTTTTTACATTTTAAGTATTACTATCCCTTTAAGATGTTTTGAGGAAACAAAACAAATGATTATATGTTTACTGTGGGCATAAATAAAACAGTTTGTAAGATCTCAGCTCAAGCAGAATATTAATTATGGAGGCTGATGTACTTAGAAGAACTGCAGGGAACAATTCTGTAGCAAACCAGCTACACCATAGGGATCAAATACACAGTTTCATTGATTTAAAATAGTTATCGTGTTTTAAATATGTGTCTATGGGTAAAAGAGCACATGGATGTGCTGTTCAGCCCTAAAATGGCTCCTGCAGTTCAAGGGAGTAGAAAACTGAACCCTAAGCTGGCAGTTGTCTTGAATGCAACACAGATGTTTGTGAATTTTGAAGGCTGTACATTCAGCCTCCTCAGATTCCTAGTATCAGGCTCAAAAGCCCTTTACTAGTGTCTATGGGAGCTGTGCAACTGCATGCATCCCAATGAGATAGAACTGTGAAATGTTAGACTCTCACAACTCAGTCTCTCTCAAGGGACAACATGGGAGGCCTGGGGCTCTCTTTTCAGACCCTTGTTCTGCTCCCCAGCTGGTCTGTTGGAGCTTACAAGACAACCTCAGCATTATTAGTAGGTCTACTAAGAAGCATTGCATGGAATACTTCCCTATGCACCAAGATGTGAAGGGAGAGGCATTTTGCAATCAATCAATTCTTCTTATTTGTTTAGATCTCCCTATACAGTATTATGTAATATTATAGCTACATGGTAGAGCAGCTTTAGTTTTAGTTCAAATGGTCCTTTGTAACAGTGATATCTGTCTTGAGGGCAATGGGCATGATGGTGCTCTTGTGCCAGTCGAACGTGTGTACAAATACAATGCAGTAACATTGTGCACAATTGCACTTTTGTAGTAATTACTGCAACGTTACGTGTTAGCGTGAAAATATAGCAGGTTGGCTTGTAAAAGTGAAAAACCACAAGGGTGCACCAGATGTGTGAAAGCAACAACATTTGCCCCAGGAGAACATAATGTCACACAGACAGACTTCTATAAAATGCCCAAACCATATACTTCAACAGTGCTTGGTTGTCTTGGTTCTTTACTTGCTACATGATCCTGTAGTCCTGATTACCTGACCTAACTACCCAATCTCGACCCAGCATGTTAACTTGGACTCCTCTTTATGGCTGTCTGCCCTGTCTTGTCTGTCTGTTTACCAGTTCTGAACCTGATTTACCTTCTCTTGACCATAGACCATCTGACTATATTTTTGCCTTTGCTCTTTTGTACCATGCTTGGCTCTTGGACCACTGGTGGCAGCACAACCTGTGGGGCTCAGCTCCAGTGCTTGAGCAGTTGCCCCTGCTTGATCCAGAGTCAACTGATCTGGGCTCCAACTTGCAGACATGTTATACTCATATGTTAAATCAGGTCTGTCTAAAATTAATCCTCAAGGGCCAACAATAGTACATGATTTAAGGATTTCCCTGATTAACACAGGTAAGTTAATCAGTGGCTCATTTATTTTGACTGACTCACTTGTGCTTAAGCAGGGAAATCCTTAAATCCTGGCCTGTTGGTGGCCCTTGAGGACTGAACTTGCATAGCCCTCTGTTAAATGATACTTATAACTTTTCAACTGTTTGAATCAAGCTAAAATGTGGAAGTTAAAGAGTCAGTACGAGTCCCCAAAACAAAATACATTTTATAGGATGGGCACCTGTTTGTGTTGGGTGAGATATTGGGGAAGAGGGGTCTCCTGTGTTTGTGGAAATGGGGAACCTGCAGAGGTTTGTTGATTTGTAAGGTCAGGAAAAGGGAGAGCCTTGCTAGAGGAGAAGCAGAGGGAAAGACCTAGCTGAGGGTGATATAGATCTTTAGAGGTGGAGAAAGTGTCTGTGTTTGTGTTTTTGAAGATACTTGTGGAGAGATGAAGAGGTGATAAAGCCATGGCTGGAGGTGCAGGTAGAGAACTTTGACTTGAAAAGTCTGACATGGTTAAGGAGTCAGATGGCGTACAAGTGGTTCTGTTACTACCAGAGGGACAAGGCTAGGAGAAGCAGACAGGGTATGTGTCGCTCCTTGGATACCAGTGGACAGTGGAAAAAGGCTGACATTTTGAGTATGCTGCAGTTATAGACAAGACGAGATCAGGGGATGTATCCTATGTGAATATTAGTAAAGATTTCAGCAGTGTCCCATGGGAAGCTGATTCATAAGATTTGTCAATTAAAAAGAAAGGCAGTCCTATACTGAATAAGCAGAACCACTGCTGCGGCTAAAATCCAAAATGATTTATTGTTTCATATTAAAAAGACAAATCATGCATATGCTAGTCATGGCAAAGGATACTGTTGATCCAAACAAGTCATACTCATTTTGCACCATATGCAGGTGCTTATTCATATATTTTTTAATGTCTTTGTAGTATGTAATAATAAAATATTTTCAAGTTTATTTGCAGTGGTTCTACTTCTTCAGTGTGACTGCTTTTCTTTGTTTTTGAAATGTTTGTGTTAGGAGTAGAGATCCTGTCCAAGTCCTGCACCACAGCAAGAGAGTTTAGTTCCCTTAATCATTTGTATCACACTGAGGGGCCTTGAAGTGGATATGTATTATTGCCTTGTGATATACACATTTAGCCTTGCACACATTAATAATGTTAAGTTCGGAAGGTTTATAGTTTAGGATTTGATTCAAGGGTAGCTTACTTGATAAGAAATTGTCAAAGTCAATGGAATGCATTCAGAGGAAGGAGCAATTACTAGTGAGGCCTCAGGAAGCTGTTTCATAAGTGACTGATGTGCCTATTTGAAAACAATACAAATATTTGAAGAAGGTTGACACTCCTGGGGAATAAGTTAAATGCAATATGATTTAGGGAAACTGGAGGAATGGACAAAAGCATGGTATACTTAGATTAAAGCTGCAAAGTGCAATATATGCATTTAGGGAACAAAACCCTGAGTTTTGTGAAAAGTCTCTCCCTGTTGACTGTGTTATTCAAATAGAGCTTTGCTTATCTCAGACACTAAAAATCTGCTTACAAAACTACATCTTGCAACCAAGGTTTTTATGCTCTGCTGCACTGAAATTCTTGATAAAGTTATTGTTGTACACAGCCAATGAAGGAACCACATTAGATAATGAGACATTACACTGAAATTAAATTAAAATCGAAATGTCTGAAAATCAATATGTTGCATCATATCCAAGCTTCTCATTTCCTCAGTTGGAACATGGTCAGGGTAGTTATTTCCTACTGTTAGAGCAATGATGCTGTTTTAATTTACCTAATAGTGTGTTTGCAATGTTATGCATTGTCTGCTTTTTCAGTAAGTGTTTCATGACAGATCATCTTTTTCTCTATTGTTCTTTAATCATTCTTCATATGTATTGAAAAATGCTATGTATAGCAGTAAAATATGACGGCGTTCATAACTTAATCACAAAAATCTCATGCCACTAAGGATTTTAGAATTTGTACAATCTATATTTTTAAGAGTATAATGGACTAGTCAACCTAAGATAAATTTATTTTACAGAAACTTAAAATCCTCCTACCATAAAATCTTAGGTTTATTTTTCACTTGTGTATAATTCCCACATGTAATTTACACTCAGTTTTGTAGGGAAAAAAGTAGTTTTGCAAGTGTGTTTATTGAGCATGTGTTGTCCGTATGTGTATTGCGTGGGAGTGGGTTTTTGCAACATTCGTAATGTGCCATTTTCAATGCATTCTTTTGAACAATGCAACATTTTGAGCCATATGACATCAGATGACAACCCCATTTCAACCATGCAACATTCGTAATGCTCCATTTTGAATGCTCCCTTTTGAACAATGCAACATTTGTAATGCTCCAGTTTCGATGCACCATTTTAAAGTGTATGTGTCACCTAGGGACAGCTTCGCTTAAATAGTTATGCTATATATCAACTGATAGGAAAATGTTATTCATTTTTTATTTACACTTTTGGTTTTGTCTAAAATTTAACTTACAAAGTATGGGTTACAGCTACTTCCACATAGACTGCAGCCCGACGCTCTGCCTCAGCTTTGCTCCCTCCTCCAGTGAAGAAGGCTTCTGTCTGTAAGCAGATATGGATCTCTGCCATTGAGACTGCTCCAGCTTACAGACAGAAGTCTCCATCATCGGAGGAGAGAAGAGACAGAGCGTCAGGCTGTGGTTTAACAGCAGTGAACCACAGTGCATGCGGAAGTAGCTGGAGGACAGACTTTGTAAGTTAGATTTAGATAAAACCAAAAGTGTAAATTAAAAATGAATACCGTTTTTGTATTAGTTGATATATCGCATAGCTATTTAAGCGATGTTGTCCCTAGGTGACACATCCACTTTAAACAATGCAGCATTTTTAATGCGCCCTTTTGTTTGCCCATTAGTGTGTGACAATTCAAAAAGATACCTCTGTATAATATGCACCCATAATTTCAGCCTCCCGCAATACACAAACTTTCATTGAACTGTGTGTGAGTAGAGTCCAGTGTTACCTACTATCTGAACTGTTCCAAACTTTTTAGTTTGTAAATTTGAGTCATTTGTACTAGAAAGTTAGAGGGAGAAGTCTGCTTGTTAAAGGATACTTGTGGGCTATTTGGAGAACCACTGGGCTACAGCAAGTAGGGACATATTGCCCAGAATCATCATTACAGTGAAATGTAAGGGTTAATTTGTCTGAAATTTGAGCATCACTATTTTAAAAATTATCTCTCTCTCTCACTCCCTTCCCCCGCCTCATATTGTAGATGCAAGGCATACAGTATGCTTCAATTTGCTACCTGCTTCTTTACCTACGTCTTCAGGTCCTGTCATGACCTATCTTACAGTGAGCTGACTTGCAACCAGATGTGAGTGCAGAAATGACACTTCGGGGAGATGCACTAAGGTGTGATAAAATGGTGATAAAGTGGAGAAGACTTCTCCAGTGACATCACTTCTCTAGTTCCAATGTTATTCTGTCACACCTTACTGCATAGCCCCCATTACACTGAAAGACAGATTCTGGAAAGACCTGGGGGGAGATGCACTAAAGCGTGTTAAAGTGGAGATAGCTTCTCTAGTGATATCACTTCTCCAAGTCCTATGTTATTCTATGGAGCCTATGCGCTAACATTTCTCCAACTTTGGGGATCCTAGTGCATAGGCTGTATAGAATAAATTAGAATAACATAGAAGTAATGTCACTGGAGAAGTTATCTCCACTTTATCCATCTATCACACCTTCGAGATGTAGGCAAGGAAGCGGGCAGACTGTTTTGCAGACAGGCTTGTTTTTTTACACTTGTATATAATATGTGCTCTTAGCTCCGAGTTGAAAAAGGGGAAAATTGAGTATTATACTCAAGATGTTGCTGCATGTGTTGTGCTAGCTATTTTTCTGTAATATAAATATTGTCTGAGAAATTAACCTTTAGTTTAATGGTACAGTGTGAGACGTTATGCCAGTGCCCTTCATAGTTTGCTAAATAGTTCTGTTTGAGGCTTTCTGTGCTGTGTGTGGACTCTGTCTAGATTCATTAATTACACAGTGTGTGGTAAAATTGTCTGAACACAAAAACTATTTAGTATACAATGACACACTGTGCCAGATACAAATAAAGATTATTTTTTTAAAAACAATTACTCATTTGTTCAATGTGGAAAACAGAAATCATGGGGTAAAGTTTTGTCTCCTCCAGAGGGCAGGCCACTTCAAAAAGGCATGGCCTCTAAGGTAACCTCCCATTTCCCTCCACTTTATCCCTGCCTATTCTCAGTTTCAAGTAACCTGTCCTCAGGAAAAGGTGTTCGGGCACTTATTTATTTTATTCCTAGTTATATGGGCATGTGTAATCCTCCATTAGGTGGGCTCCCATTCATTTGCATTGTGTGCATTCACTAAAGGTTCCCTAACTCTCTGTAACTGGGCTGTTGCCAAACTGTTTATTGGAGTTTTTCCTCTTTTAGAACAGATGTCTTTATTCCTTTTAGTTTTTCTGCTGCTTTGCTTGTGTCTTATATAGTATCTAGCTTTATTTTTAAATTTTTTATGTACTTCATTATAATTGACACAACCCTTTTAAGAACCGAGTGCCCTTGCAGTAGCCATCTTTGTTCCATGCAATTCTTCACAGGGACTTATCCCTGCCCCATTTGCTTCTTGGGGGTCAGAGCAGACTTACAGTCATGTGAAAAAGAAAGTACACCCTCTTTGAATTCTATGGTTTTACATATCAGGACATAATAACAATCATCTGTTCCTTAGCAGGTCTAAAAACTAGGTAAATACAACCTCAGATGAACAACACATGACATATTACACCGTGTCATGATTAGTTATGTAACAAAAATAAAGCCAAAATGAAGAAGACGTGTGAAAAACTAAGTACACCCTTACTGCTTCCATAGGCATTAACTAAGTAGCAGACAGGTGCTGCTAATCAAATGCCCTTGATTAACTGATCAAAAACAAGTGTGACCATCTCTATAAAACCCAAAGTTTAAGCAGTTTGCTGGTCTGGAGCATTCAGGTGTGTGTGTTAACACAATGCCAAGGAGGAAAGACATCAACAATGATTTTAGAGAAGCAATTTTTGTTGCCCATCAATCTGCGAAGGGTTATAAGGCCATTTCCAAACAATTTAAAGTCCATCATTCTACAGTGAGAAACAGTATTTAAAAGTGGAAAACATTCAAGACAGTTGCCAATCTTCTTAGGAGTGGACGTCCCAGCAAATTCACACCAAGGTCAGACCATGCAATGCTCAGAGAAATTGTAAA
The DNA here is from genome assembly GCA_037306005.1 of Rhinophrynus dorsalis. Taxonomy (NCBI): domain Eukaryota; kingdom Metazoa; phylum Chordata; class Amphibia; order Anura; family Rhinophrynidae; genus Rhinophrynus; species Rhinophrynus dorsalis. Next base: position 487,971,165 of record CM074719.1, read on the forward strand.
CATTATCTTTGCACGTTACAAGTTTCACGAGAAAGTACAACAGGATCATGAATCCATGGAGTGGTTTGTTACAGATTTACATCTCCTTGACCAAGACTGCAATTACGTCCAGAGAGACTAAATGATCTGGGATGGCGTTGTCTTTGGAATCCGCTCGCCTAAAGTAAAGGAAAAACTCCTTAGCATAGGGTCTGAATTAACGCTTGTGAAAGCAATTGATATCGCCCACTCACATGAACTAGCCCAGGCCCAAGTATGGTCCATTTCTAAAGGCCAAGACACCCCGCGAAGTGATGTCATCCATGAGATTTCACTCCACGCAACTAATGGCTCCAAATGGAAGCAAAATAACACCCGTCACCTGCATCCACAAGAAGAGGCATTTCAGCCTCAAAGCCCTGATCCAAAGCACCTTGCTGAATGTGGATACTGTGGCAATGAACCACATAGCAACTACTTTCATTGTCCTGCAAAGGGGAAGAAGTGTACAGCCTGCAGGAAACTACATCACTTTGCTAGAGTATGCCGCTGCAGGCGCAGGAAAAGCATTCATGCTGTGAGTAAAGATGGTGCTGACCTAGAAGAGTGCGAACAACTGTACATAAATTCAATAACTCAAACTGAACAAAATCCAGACACGGAGCAGGCATTTGCCACTATTCAAGTTGGTCCAAAACGAATTGCAGTACAATTCAAGATAGACACGGGAGCCTCAGCCAATGTTATTCCACTATACGAATACAAACGGCTTAAATCCCAGTGCACCTTTCGACCAGCACCTTGCCCTTTATATGGCTACGGAGGCGAGTGACTGGCAGTAAAAGGGAAATGTGACTTGGAATGTCAGCACAAGAACATTCAAACAGTTATGTTATTTTATATATCGTTGACACAAGAACATCTCCAATCATAGGCCTAAAAGGCAGCATAGATTTTGGCCTCCTCAAGCTTGTACTGTCCATTACAGGCAGTCCAGATAAAAAAACAGTTATGGAGGAATATGCAGACATCTTCAAAGGAATCGGTTTGTTCCTTGGCGAGTGTACCATACATTTAAATCCACAGGCAATGCCAGTGGTGCACCCACCTAGGCGTATACCCCTTGCATTGCGCAGTCGACTTAAAGAGGAACTCGAGGACATGGAGAAACTAGGAATTATTAGTAAAGTCACAGAACCTACTGATTGGGTTAATTCCATTGTTATTGCAGAAAAACACGTACAGGCAAATTACAAGTATGGCAAAAAAACACAAAAAGTAGCAAATAAGCGCTTGGATCTAATAATATCAGTATGAATATAAATGGCACAAAGATATGTATAGACTAATGTATTTATTCTAAACAAGAAAATATGTAAGCAACAATGAATAATAATAATACACTATACATATAATAAATACAAATATACCAGATATATAAGCTATAAAAAGTCCCAAGAAAAACTCTGAAGAAGTGCTTACCGTTATAGCACGAAACGCGTCAGAATTTTATTCTAATTTTATTTTTATTACCTTTTGTACCAGAAAGAGACTTTATTATTTTAGTCCCTACGAGGATAGAGGGATACTGTTCAGCCTTTGAAGTTATTAGGTGTGCTCCTCTAGCCACGAAGCCTACAATCATTAAAAGGAAAGGAGCAACACCTGTTACCTAAGCAGTCTAGATCATCTGACAACAGAAAGAAAGAACTTACAAGGACTTCAATAGTAACCGCTCACAGAAATACCTGTCAGTGTGAAAATTTTGGAGGGGGACCATAGCCGAGAGGAACACAAACCCGGCAAATACACAGATTGGATACCGGGATAGATTACTACCTGCTCGTGCCCTTACAGGGAGTCCATAACTGAAAGGTATTGAAGGAGTACTGCTTCCATCGAATTAACAACATACTGCTCACTTTCATCCATTTAACCTTTGTATACCACATAGGAACTGACTTCATATCATTTACTACAAATTATTCACTACAGACTTTTAGCTGCAAGCTGATTATCTTATTATCTCTCTATTCTCAAATTTTGCACATTTTGACTTTTTCTTGGGACTTTTTATAGCTTATATATCTGGTATATTTGTATTTATTATATGTATAGTGTATTATTATTATTCATTGTTGCTTACATATTTTCTTGTTTAGAATAAATACATTAATCTATACATATCTTTGTGCCATTTATATTCATGCTGATATTATTAGATCCAAGCGCTTATTTTCTACTTTTTGTGGGGTTTTTTTGCTATATTATAGTGACTACTAGCTCCTAGGTCACATTGAAATAAAGCAGCTGGATCTAATCCTATTTTTAAAAGTGTATAATTAGAGCGCCATTCATCACCATATACCTTTTTCTAAATTATGAATATGCTTAGATCCTAGAGACCTCAACAAAGCAATTAAGCAGCTCCACTACCCTTTGCCTACACTTGAGGATGTCACGCCCAAGCTGGCAGGCTCGCAAAATTTTAGTGTCCTAGATGCCAGATCAGGATATTGGGCCATAAAACTTTCTGAATAGTCATCCAAACTGACCACTATTAACACTGTTTTCGGGCTTTACAAATTTAACCGCCTTTCTTTTGGATTAGTCTCTGCCCAAGATGAGTTCCAGCGCAAGATTGACGAAACCTATGAAGGGTTACATGGTGTAATTGCAATAGTTGATGATATCTCCATTTTCAGCAAAAAGAAAGCAGAGCATGACAAAAATCTCTAGGCCATGCTGCAATGTTCCAGGAAAAGAGGTGTCAGACTTATCCCTGAAAAAAGTATCATCTGCTCCACTCAAGTAAGCTACTTTGGACACATAGTTTTGGCCGATGTGATTAAGCCAGACCCTGTAAAAATTGGTGCAATAAAGGATATGAAACTACCCACAGACAAAGGTGAATTAGGAACTATACTAGGCATGATCAACTATTTGTCAAAGTTTGCACCTAATTTATCTGACGTCACTGCTCCAATGCGACAGCTTTTAAAAGAAATTACTGAGTTCATTTGGGACACTCAGTAAGATGAGGCATTCACTAAAGTGAAGGATTTACTCACATGCGAGCCAGGACCGGTACTCACATATTTTGACCCCTACAAGGAGCTAAAGTTGCAGGTTGATGCTTCCAAATACGGTCTTGGAGCAGTATTACTGCAAGATGATAAGCCAATTGCATACGCATCCAAGTTACTCACAGACAATGAAATCAATTATATGCAGATTGAAAAGGAGCTGTTTGCCATCTTATTTGGCTGCAGACGTTTCCACCAATAAATGTATGGCCGCCACATTGTTGTGGAAAATGATCACAAACCATTGGAATCTATTATGCACAAACTAATGGCATCCAGCCCCCCAAGGTTTCAGAGGATGATCTTACAGTTGCAGAGGTACAACTTTAACATTATCCATCGTCCAAGAAAAGACATTCCTGTTGCGGACACATTATCCAGGAAGCCACTGTCCGACCAGGACCCAAGCCTCAGCGAACACATTGATGTGCAGGTACACACCATATACTGTAACCTTCCAGTCAGTGATCCCAAGATGGAGGAAATTAAAGTTCAGTCAGAAAGAAACATGCAATTCCAGGCACTAAAAAACATCATACTCAATGGTTCACCTGAGGACAGGAAGCAGTGCCCTCCAAGCACACTGGAATATTGGAACCACAGAGGTGAGTTATCATACCTGCATGGCATTATTTTTAAAGGTGAAATGATTGTTATCCCATCAAGCCTGCGTACAGAGAATCTCATACGCATACATGCCAGTCATCTAGGCATCGAAAAATGTAAACAGAGAGCCCGTGACATCTTATTCTGGTCAGGTATGGGGAAGGAGATTGAGGAAATTGTGAGCAAATGCCCTATCTGCCTTACCGCCCTTCAAACGTGAAGGAGCCAATGATAACCCACAGGGTACAGGCCATGGGAAATAGTGGCCACGGATCTATTTACCTGGAGGAATGAAGTTTACCTTATCATTGTCGATTATTATAGCCGATTCTTTGAAATGAGCAAGTTACAAAGCACAACGTCATCTGCTATAATACAAGAACTAAAAGCTGCTTTCGCAAGACACAGTATCCCTGAGACAGTTATATCTGATAATGGCCCACAGTACATATCCAGTGAGTTCACAACGTTTGCCAACACCTGGACTTTCAAACACATGACCTTGAGCCTGTACTATCCACAAAGCAATAGATTTGCAGAAAAGTCTGTACAGATTGCAAAGTCTTTGCTGGATAAAGCTAAAGCGGACAGGAAGGATCCTTTCATGAGTCTCCTGGAGTACCAATACAGCCCCACTGATAACTTCAAATCACCAGCACAGTTACTCATGAGCCGTCACCTGAGATCCACACTCCCAAGCACCAACCAGCTACTGATACCTAAAGCTGTTTGCTACAAGGCTGTCAGAGCTGCACCTTCAGCAGCGACAGAGGAGCTATTATAACAAGTCTGCAAGACCCCTATCACGGCTTACTGAAGGACAGAGAGTGCGAGTGTAGGAGCAGGGCCAATGGAAACCAGCTGTGGTCACCCAAACACTGACACAGAGAGGTCGTACTATATACGCACAAATGACAGAATGGTATACAGGCACAACAGGCACCACCACCTAGACGCGTGTGAGTCACACAACATCAGTGATCATTCAGTATCTTTACCAAAGAGCACCGGGTCAAACCATACACCATCACAGCATGGGTCATCAAAAGTCACTGGCCACAAATCAGAGGTCCGTGTGACATCGCCCAAGTCTGTCCCCTACCGGACCAGATATGGACACCTAAGCAAACCCAGGGATATTCTGGATGTATAATCACATTCAGTATGCATGAAAGACTCAGACAGCATTATAGTGTATATATGTTATATTTACTTTGCCATAATATTATAAGACTTTATGTATTATTGCATATTACTGACAACCAGTGATATGTTGTTAATGTTGCACTTTCCTGCCTAAATCGTATACATTGCATGTAATACTTAACCCGTTTTTTTTAATATATCTATACCAGTTATGTTATGTATATTTGCAAATATTATATATTAAGTATTATTAATATTGGGAAGGGAGATGTAGTATTCTTTAGTTTGAATTTAGCCAATCAGTTTTTAGTAGGTGTGGCTATCACTCCTGTGTGTAGACACTTCCTGTTTTTGGCAGTTAGAGCAGTACTGTTATTTTATGAACATGTTATATATTGCATCTCTGCTCATAGAAATAAACCAACACCTATTAATAATAATAATCAGCATTGTACGTGTATTGGATACCAATAGTAAGCAATAACAAATATGACACCGTTGATTGCTCCAGAATTACTTCTTTTTCCTTTTTGAAAATGTCCCTTAGGTTCTAGACAGTTGAATCTGTATTAGCTAGAACTTGAAGAGTTATAAATATAATATTCATGTGTGAAGTGCAATAATCTGTCAGTTGATAATAGTCCACAATATGGCAGTTGGTGAGGTTGATGTACTGAGAAATGGAGCAATTCTGGAACAACCCAACTATCATGTGGAACAAATGAAAATTGCCATTCATTTAAATTAGGTTTTAACCAGTTAAATGCTTGAGATCTATCCTACACCACTTTGCATTTAAATGGAAATTATCATGTTTTACTAAGTCAGCCCCTTTTGAAGCAGACTTAGTACTAAGTCTAGGTTTGTGAAGCCCCAAAATGGCGCCAGTTTGCAGCGCTCTGGAACTCTGCTCGTGCAGCTTCCATACACCCTCTATGTCAGGTTAAAGCCTGGTTAACAAGACTGAACTTGTGAGAATTTTGCATTGCATTTGAGTTTCATATTGTGGTACCAACGAGGGTCTCAATGGTCTCTTTTCAGACCACTGTTGGACAAGTAAGGCTGACCATACAGCCATTATGCCTTCAGAAGATGTGCTTCCAGGGAGCATATCTACCTTTAAATCAGTAAGAATTTGGGGATTATTCATTTGATTCCCTGTGGTATAGTTGTTTTGTCCCTAGATAGCTCCACTTTTCCTTTGTACATCAATTACTTCAGCTGTTGTTAAACGACAACTCTTATAATCTTCAATCAGCTAAGGATGATGAGAGTTGCAACCTAACACTAGGTTCTCTTCCACTTTGATGCTAATGTTCAAGGTAAAAGAAGTCAATTTTGCAGCAAACCCAACTGCATCAAAGGGGTGCATAAAATTCTCCAATATTCCATTGTTTTAAATGGTGCTTTATATGTTAGAGGGGTCTCCAGAGCATTAAGAAGTAATGCAGTGGAGACCTCTCTAGCATTCAAGGGGTTAAAGTTCCATTTAAATTGATGGAAGATTGCACTTGTTCCTTACGTATCATTCTCACGGTACCTGGCACACAGAACAGTGAGTAACACAAGTTCTCTGGCTGTACCTTTCTTTTATGTACTCAGTTAACTCCTTTCTTGCTTTCTTCTTTTTTTCTTTTTAGTTTCCTTTGTCTTGTCCAGAATGGCAGCTTGTGGAGGGAACACAAAGAACAAAGTCACAGTTAATAAGCCCGTCTGGGACTTTCTCAGCAAGGAGACACCTTCCAGACTTACCCGATTGTGGGAGGAAAACAGAGTTCGGATACTGATTGATGGTGAAACATCTGAGATCTATGTTTTACGACTATGCCCTGAGAACCACGGGCCTGCCAATGCTCTCTATCTGGCCAGAAAGGCACTCAAATCCCTCCTGAAGGAGACTGAAAAGGAATTAAAGAAGTCCTACAAGCAGCACCAGCTGTCAGGTTGTATGGTTTATGGTGATAAGAACAGTGAGCACACAACTGAATTGCATATGAGAGGAACTTATTCCAGGGGTCAACAGAGCACAGGAGGCAGGGGGCTCCCTGGCAGCTCAGGAGGAGCAGCCAGCAGCAGCTACAGCAGCTCCCGTGACCATAGAAGAGAAGAAGCAGAGGATGATCGAGAGAACCAGTGCCCCATATGCTTGGGTGAAATCCAGAACATAAAGACACTGGAGAAGTGCCAGCATTCATTCTGCGAGGATTGTATAACTAGGGCCCTGCAGGTGAAGAAAGCCTGTCCAATGTGTGGCCGTTTCTATGGGCAACTGGTGGGGAACCAACCTGAAAATGGCAGGATGTTGGTATCTAAGGACTCTGGCCTGCTTCTGCCTAGTTACGAGAAATATGGAACCATTATTATTCAGTATGTCTTCCCACCGGGCATCCAAGGGGTAAGATATGACATATAAATTAGAGCACTGATACAATGTATTGAGGGAAAAATAATCACCTGTTACTTATACCTGTTCAGTAACTCATTTATCCCTTGGAGGGTCAGAGGAGTGTGCAAAGCAATATGTTGCATTCTCTTCAGCTCTCATTTGGGTTAAAATTGCAGTGTATCCTAGGACAAAATTCACATATATATAGTGGTATGTTAAGAAGAGTAAATATTAGCTTTGTGTTTTTATTTTTGTCCTCACATGAAATATCAAAAACAGTTGCTCAGTCCCATCCAGTCCTTTCAACTCATGCTCCTACAGTGGGCTAGCCTTTTATCATTTGTGGGAGGCTTAAATGAACAGGAGATAAGCTGAATTTAGACGTCCAGGAGGAATTATGATAATGGAGACATTTAAAAAAATAAATTAACTTTGCATATGTGGAAAGAGGAACTTTCACCTTAATTCAAGTTTCCATATTTGAAAAGTGCATTAAAAACTGCCTATATGTCATTTTAAGCAACAGGCCAGCAAATGTACAGTTAACGAGATATTGATACATGTTACCACATGCTATTGTATACTAAATATGGTATCCACGCAGTGCCAGTGACATTTCATATGCTAATTAAGGTTTTCAGTGACATTTCATATGCTAATGACATGTTTCAGTGACATTTCATATTCTAATGAAGCTCTGTGCAGTACCGGGAGATTTTCACTTTAACGTTGGCCAGAAATAAAAGTGTGAATATCTCCTAAACTATATATCTGCTGGTCTTTTGGTTAACATGACATATAGGCAGTTTTGAATGAAGGTTTCAAGTATGTATAGAAAATTCAAATCGATAGACCCACTTTAAGGTTTTATTTCAACTTGGAGGCATTATCCATGTAATATGGTTAATTTTAGGCTGATTTGGGCTTTATCTACACTTTGTCCCATAACATTTTTTTGTGTGTATGAATGTATCCATTGAATGTCAAAATAATTACAGCTATTTTACCTTTGAATGCCAGGCACCCCTAGGCAAGGCATGTTAGGTGCCCTTAGCTGTGCCCATGGCCACACCCCCAGTCCCATCCACAGAAAATATCCTTTGGTAGAACAAGCAAGAATGAAAAAAAATGTGTCCTCTCTTCTGTGGCGATCTCTCTAGCATCCAAGGCACTAACATAATAGGCTGTAATGGGGTATAAAACTGGTGCAGAGATCGAGGTTGCTCTCACCACACCCACAGTTTAGAATGTGGGTGTGACCAGCTCAGCTGAGGTGCCCCTCAAAATGTGGAGCTCTAGGCAGTTGCCTGTTGGGAAATCTGGACCTTGGGATACAAACTTATTGTAGGCTGATCATACCTTACCTTTAACCCTTTGAGTGCCAGAGGGTCAATGCATTGCACTCCCCTCAGGCGCTCAAAGGATTAACCAGGGACACATAGGAAATATTTATTTTTCAGGGCTGCACTGAAATCAAAGGACCCCCCCAGTATTCATTTTTGATATGTGTACCTTGTTAAAGGGTTAGTAATGGATGCCAATAAATGTATCTCCATTTAATGCTCATATGTTATAGTTCATGTAGTGCTGTATTTCAGTCGTGTCCAACTTGGAGTTCCAAAGGAATTAAAATTTAAAGAGTCCCCCTCCCGCCCCTTTTACCTCTTGTATGCACTTCCCCGCAGATGTGGAATCCGGTCACTTGGCCAGATAGCTCACAGCGAGGCACATTCTTCTTGCAGTGAGCATAAAGAAAACCCTGACGCGTTTGATGAAGGAAGGCAGGATTTTCATTATGCTCCCTTGCTGCTCGCTGTCTGGACCAGCTTGGGGAGCGCATTACATAGGTAAAAGAGGCGATATTTTAAAATTGAATTACTTTTGAACTACAAGTTGGATATGATAGAAATACAGCGCTACATGAACTATATCATATGAGCATTAATTGGAGCTGCATTTATTAACATCCATTAATATCCCTTTAAAGGTGAGGTCTGGTCAGCCTAACTTAAAAGGATATTAATGCTTCACAAAAACAGGAGCTCCAATTAATCTTCATAGTATTTGAGCCATAGAGAGTGTTATTTCAATACTGTCAGAGTTGTAGTTCCAGAGTAATTGAATGATAAAGTATCCTCCTCCTGCCCCTTTTACCTATTGTAAGCCACCTCCCCTCAGATGTGGAATCTGGTCCACAGACCAGACAGCTCACAGAGAGTGACAGTCTTCTTACTGTGAGAACAATGAAAGCCCTGCACCCATTGACAGTTTTTTTCCTTATGCTAATTGAAGATTGCCCCTCTCTGCAATCCACTTGGACACCACCCTGCTGCTCTGAGGTGAACAGTGTTACATCAGTAAAAGGGACGGGAGGGGAATACTTTATCATCAATTACTCATGAACTACAACTCTGACAGTACTAAAATAACACTCTCCATGGCCCAAATACTATGAAGATTAATTGGAGCTGCTTTTATTATGAAACATTACTATCCCTTTAATGCAAACCAATGCACTGCAAACCCCTCGGGCACTCGAAGGGTTAAAAGTTGAAAGAATACTAAGTGGTATATTAATAACTAGTTTTAAAGCCCATGTACACAGGCCAACAGTGGCGGTGCTGCAGTCATGCGCGGCACTGACTGCCCACACCTGATACGGAGTGAACACTCTGAATTCAGTCCGTAGTCCTCTATGTGCACCTTCCTGGGAGCCACGAAGGTGTGCAGAGAGGACTCTGGTCTGAATTTGGAGCACCCTGCTCCGTATCAGCCGCGGAGCGGGCAGTCAGTACTGCGCATGACTGCAGTGCGCTTAGCCGTCTCTACTGCGCATGACGTTTTCTGACAAAAGATCCTTAGCGAATTATAATATAGGATGTTTACATTGGTGGAAATAGGTGAGATTAATGTGCACAGAGAAGTACGCTTCCCTTCACATCAAAAGTAGCTATTCATCAAGCTAAGATACAGTTCTGTAAACCAACTGCACCATAGTGTTGAAATACAAATTTCCAAAATTCCCGTATTTAAATGGGGCATTTAACCCCTAGAATGTTAGAAGTCTCCAAATAATTGCTTCACAATGCTTTGGAGACTGCAGGGGGTTAAAAGCCCATTTAAAACAATAGGAACGTTCATCTACCTCCCCCCCTCCCCCCCCCCACACACACACGTGGTTCAGTTGGCTTGGTCCAGCATCTCTCCTCTTTAGCTTGATTAATAATGCCCCAAGTAAAACTTGATTAGGAAGCACAAGTAGAGAAGCTATTTCATTTGGAATGGCCTAAGGGCAATACTGAACACAAGTGTTACACACTCTGCAACACAAAATATTAACCCTTTGAGTGCCAGAGAGGTGGACACCCATTTAGCATTTAAAGAGTTAGGGCTAGATTCTATTGCAGGTGCTAATTTTATCTCTGCTTTTATCTCAAGTTTTCTCCATAGACTTCAACAGGAAATGTTTGATGAAACGGGTGTTAACATTTAGCACCTGCAATAGAATCTAGCCCCTGATGTTTTACAACTGGAATGTTTTTATAAACAATTAGTCCAAGATTTATTACCCATTGGATGCTAGTATTTCTACTTTCCAATGGATTAAATAGGGAGAAAAGTCACCAATTAAAATTTTCTTGGATTGCTATCTTGTTCTGTGGAGAAAATTCACCAAACAGTGAGGATTTTAGGTAAATGCTGCTTAATAAGCTCCTTAAAATAGAATGAGAACTGAAGAGCTTGTAGCTGGATGTTTTAACGTGTACTGGTAATTTCTCTGTTGTCCAATGTGGAACACAGGAACCATGGGGTAAAGGCTCCCTCCTCCTGGAGGACAGGGTACTTCAAAAAAGGTAAGGTCTCTGAGGTGGATGATTGGGCACTGTTCTCTTATTTAGACTTCTTTTTTATTTTATTCTTAGTAATGTGGGGCTGCATAATCCCCCATAATGCAGACTCCCATTCACTGTCTTTCTTGGACATATATTGTCCAGTTCACTGGTATATTTTAACACCTTTGCCTGTGCTGGTTAACTTCTCTAAGACTATGCCTCACCGTTGATCTTCTGTGAAGCTCTGCATGTTATACACTGGGAGTCTGAATAATGAAACTGGGGGATTAAACTTTTGAGTGCCATGGTTTTATACTTATATCCCTTTTATTTGGGTGCCCACTATTATGTTTTTTTTTCTGCCTGTATCACTTTGTGTATCAAAGGTGGCTGCATTCACTGTAAGGGTTCCTTAAAGGGATAGTAATACTTTATTATTACTATCCCCCATATTGTAGATATTTGCAAAATAATTTAATAGCCCCCAGGTTCATTTTGAGAGATAACCAAAGGCAAAATCCCCCCCTCCATCCCCCTTCCCTGAAGTCAGCATTGTACTGACTGCAGGGATATCCGGTCTGACTTTCATCAGGCGGCTCTGCAGCTGAGCCGAGATTGCGTTAGTGAAAAATAATTATTTCACTGAAACTGTCTTCTACATGTGCTTGCAAACCAAGTGAAATAATTCTTTTTCACTAACGCGATCTCGGCTCAGCTGCAGAGCCGCAAGCGTGTCGTACAGCAGACTTCCCCTACTGTCAGTACAACGCTGACTTCAGGGAAGGGGGAGGGAGGGGGGAACTTTGCCTTTGGTTATCTCTCAAACCTTTATGGTTTGAGAGATGAACCTGGGGGCTATTAAATTATTTTGCAAATATCTACATTATGGGGGATAGTAATAATAAAGTATTACTATCCCGTTAACCTTTTCTGTTACTATTCTGTTTCCTCATATCTTTTCTCTCCACTTTTGTAAGTAATTGGCTTTGTTCCCTTCACTTTTTCTACTGTGTTACTTGATACTTAGGAAGTTTTCAAATTTATTTTCCTGTTTGTATTAGAATACATACAATTCTTTATAAGAACCAAGGTCCATGCAACGGCCATATTTGTTTCACATAATTCTTCACGGAGATAAATCTCTGCATTCATTTGATTCCCGGGGTTGAGAGTGGGTGCATATTAAATCGGATGACCTATACTTGTGAATGATCATCCTAGGGACTCTGCTTTGAGCTGAGCTTAGAACAGCTGGAGAAGCACGATTTATATTGAAAACTATAACCCCATAATTCCATGTTTCTGTTTTTTGTGTGAACGTTATCTTGCTTTCCTACTTCATGTACAACACAGAGGCTGTTTTCTCCTCTATTCCAGCCATTAACCTCTTGCAGTCAGAAAAGTAATTTTTGATTTCTAAAAGTACTTTTATCTTCATTTCCTGCTACTTTTGACTATTTTGTCCTACTTTAGAGGAATTTCTTTGGACATATCAGATCCCAAAGGACACAAAGGCAAATCCAAAGCTAAAGATTCTGGGGTCACTTTAACCCCTTTATCCCATTGTTATTCATGCCGGACTAGCCTTCGTATGGTGTACTTTGGTTCCTTATGTCTATCTTGCAATGTGGCCACCACTCCAACTCTGGGGCCCATTACTGCAGAACAGGAACCAGTTGTCTCTATTACTTCATCTGTTAGGGGGTTCTTAACTCATAGTCAAGGCCCCCTGTTAGGCATCTAAGTCCTATATTTGGGGGACAGTCACAATTGGTTGGGGATTCCTGTGAGGAGGAAGGTGAGACTGATGGGGTTGAACTCGATTCCTCCATGTCCTTGGTTGGGAGATGTCTATGAAGATGATTAGTGCCCTTAGGGTGAGGGTCTTATTGGTGTGGTTCTGTAGATGCTTTAGGTCTCTCATGCCCCTGATTCTACTTCTTCTTCTACAGACATCTTCCAGAGATGTATAAATGTGGCACCTATTTTTCCTTCTCATCACTCTTTGGACCAGGTTCTCCTGGAAGAATGGATGAAGCCATCCTTCTTCATTTGAGGCTTTGATGCAGTGGGCCACCCCACCTGCAGTGGATCCTTCAAAATATTGGCTTTCTAAGAAAACAGCTTTGCCTTTGGCAGAAGCTGTGGCTCTTAAGGATCAAGCAGATAAGTTCTTGAACTCCTTGCAAAAGACTAATTTTAGGCCACAGGTGCCACTCTGCTACCCATTTTAGGTACTTTTGTTTGTTCACTAGAGCTGTGGCTATCTAGGGTGAACATCTCTCAGATGCCATCCAAGGAGAAACTGTATTGCGTGACCAAAATTCTGGAGGCAATTGCATACCTTACAGAAGTGGCTTTTGACTCCACCAGATATTCTGGAAAAACCTTGGCTTTCTCGATAGCTCTATGTCACACATTGTGTTTCAAGATCTGGTCGGCTGACCAATTTTCTAAAAAGTCCTGGTGTCTCATCTGTTGGGAAACAGCTTTTTGACCCTTATCTAGACAAAGTTATCAGTCATGCTTCTGGAGGCAAAAGTACTCTTTTCTCTTACAAGAAGTGTGGTTTCTGTTATCTCCACCAATATGGGGTACATTGTGTTCGACCCCCCTCAGACTTTTCAAGCAGGATTGGCCAAAAAAGAAGGTTCCTCAATAGCCTAAGGTTGAATAATCCACCTACACATTACTTGCAGGGTCCTGGTCCATCTGTATTGTTGGGGATCGTCTCCATCTCTTTTGATATGTGGGAGACTTCAGTGATGGATAAGTGGGCTTTATGGGTAATCTCAGAAGGGCACCACATAGACTTCAAAATCCTTCCTCCTCACCATTTCTTTTTGTCCAGAGTTCCCTGGGACTTGCTTTTGTTAATATTACATTAGATGGTGGAAGCCATCCCATTCTGGATTTGAAGTGTCTTAACCACTTTGTGTTCAAAATGGAGTCTCTGTTCTCTGTCATTGTGGTTATGAGTCCAGAGGAGTTCCTTGCCTCCCTAAACCTCCAAAACTGTTATCCACATGTTCTGATTCATCCTGATCATCAAAATTTTCTGCAATTTGCTTTTCAGGGCACTCACTTTCAGTTCACGGCCCTTCCCTTTTGACTCGTGTCTGCTCCCAGGATCTTCACAAAGGTAATGTCCGCTTTGGCAACCCACATTCCTACTCAGGGAATTTCATTGACTCCTTATCTAGATGACCTTTTACTCAAGGCTCCTTCAGAAATTATCCTATGCTCGCATATTCAGGAGCGCGTCCACACACTGGTAACATGGTTGGATACTCAACCTCAGTCTTCTTTGCTGTGTTTCCAGGTTCTGCAATTCTTACACAAGAGAATCGATATCCTATGTGGAAGGGTATTTCTTACAGAGGATAAGAGCTGGTCTCTGTCCCTTCAGGTGTCTTGAGCAATTGCCTGGCCATCTGTGACAGTTCAGGAGTCAGCCAGAGCGTTTTTGACCTGATTGTCCACCTCTGTGGATTACTATCAGTAGATCTTATGGCCTCTTGCATGAACTGCAAAGTTCCTCTTTTCTGTGTCAGATCAAGGGATCATCTGGCGTTCACCATGGATATGATGGGTATGATATCCATACCTTGGAATTTTCATCTAGCATATGTGTTTCCACTGATGTTGTTGATCCCCATATTCCTGAGAATGGTCAAGATGGTGAGAGATCAAGTCATCCTAATCACTCCCTTCTGGCCCAGTCAAGTCTGGTTCTCAGATCTTCTCAGTCTATCGAATGCAGCACCTTTCCTCCTTCCTCTAAGCCTGGATCTTCTGACCCATGGTCCAGTATGCCACCCTCATTGGAGAAGTTGGCTTTGACTGCCTGGCTATTGAAGCCAGCATTTTGACAAAAACGTTTTTTTTCTGATGATGTTATTGCTTCTATACTTCAAGCTAGAAAGTTGGTTTCATCTAAGGCCTATAATAGGGTCTGGTCAGTATTCTATCAGTGATGTGTTTATTGTGGTTTTCAACCACAGCCTTTCAGTATAACAGTGGTTCTGGCTTTTCTTCAAAGTGTATTTGCAAAAGTCTCAGCCTTAGTACAGACTTTAGCTCTCTCTGCTCTTTTCCAGCATTGCTTTGCTTCCTGATGTTAAGACCTTTGTGCAGGGGGGGTGGCACATTCCTAGCCTGTTTTTTGGGATCCCACTACTCTGTGAAACATGAATCTGGTATTGGGAGTGCTTCAGACGGCTCCTTTCGAACCTCTTTCAGCTTCATCTATGTGTCTTCTGACCCTCAAAACTGCTTTTCTTTTGGCCATTGTTTCTGTTCAGTGGGTAGCCAAACTTTAGGCCTTGTCTTGTAAGTCCCCTTGTCTGTTATTTCTCCAAGACGGGGTGGTTTTACACACTCCCAGGGGCTTTTTGCCCAAGGTTATTTTGGAGTTTCACATCAACCAAGATATTGTCCCTCTTTCCTTCCTTTTGTCCAGCTCCTTCCAACAGACAGGAGCAGAATCTTCATGTGTTGAATTTAGTACGGTGCTTGAAGTACTACTTTAATTGTATGCAGCATTTTTGCAAATCTGACTCTTTTTGTCATCCCTGAGGGCCCGTGTACAGGCCAGGCTGTGTCTAATGTTAATTTTGCTTCCTGGTTCAATGCGATTATCCATCAGCATATGTCCTCAGAAATAAACAGGTTCATCTTCAAGTCATTGCGTGATCCACCAGGTCTTTTAGTTCATATGAAACACAGGACTCCCATCCAGAGAAAAAAACATGTGGTTTAAGTCCCTGGGCAGAGACGCCCTTTTGGGGTCTCTGTTTTGAATTTCCTTCTTTCTTTTCACTTTCCCATACTTGAAATTGAGATTGGGGGGAAAGTGCAGGGGAGAGGGGAGTACCTTACCTTTTTATGAAGTGCCCTGTCCTCCAGGAGGAGGGAATTTTACCCCATGGTTTCAGTGTTCCACATGGAGTAAGAGAAAAGTATTTAACTGTAAGTCCACTAAAATTCTCTTTTTGAACTATGCTTATTTTAAAACATTAATCAAGACTGCTTGTATATCTTGTTGTCCAAAAGGACCATCAGATGCACTGATACATTATTTTTGGAAAGTAATCTATCTCAGTGCAGCACAATACATTAATCAAGAGTTTTATCTCTCAGATGCCAAATGAAGTCCATTTTGGAATTAGTATATAGTGTTCTCACCTTTTACTCTTTCCAAAACTGAACAGATATACAGTGCTTTGTGATAAACACGGCAGGATATTCCACTTTTTTATTGTCTATTTTTACTTCTTTCCACTAAGAAGCATAATGTATGCCCTACGGGTCTGTTTTGAGAATGTAATTGGTTAGGGACCTTTCTAACATTCAAAGGGTTAAAAGCACCATTTCAATTAGCAAGCAGCTGTAGGAGCAGCCAATCAGAATTAGTGCTCTGGTGATATATGTGTGCTTTAACCAGTGGGTGCACAAGAGCTTGAAACTGAATCTATTTTAGAACTTCGGAATACCTGACAATGTTGACAAAACCAGGTTGAGGTCCCCAAAACCTGACTGTCCTGGTCAAAACTATACAGGTGGCAACCTTATATATAGATAAGACCAGTGATAAAGTTATCAGTTGCAGTGGAATGTGTTGGATACCTCTCTGCCACTCGAAGGGTTAACACACACACACACACACACACACACACACAATCACATAGTCTGATGTACTAATTTAAGTGGAGTCATTCTGGGGTAAACCAACTGCACTTTTGGGAAGAAACAGCAATTCCCATTGATTCAAATGGAAGGTTTAAACCCTTAAAGTGTTAGTAATGTCCACAAAAAAGTTTTTTTTTTGCTTTTAGAAGAGCTTAAAAAGCTGAGCTAAAGGCAAAGAACGGTATTTCTCAAACCACTATGGTTTAAGAGATACGGGCGTTTAAAGCTTGATCTCTCCTACTGACAGCTGTAAAACTGTCAGCAGTAAATCTGTGTCGGTGGACACGGAGGCGCTTGAGCAGAGCTGCGATCTCGTTATTTACCACGAATCCCTTCTTTGGAATGGTCTAAAACGTGTGTCTGTCAGTAGGAGTGATCAAACTTTAAACACCTGTATCTCTTAAACAATAGCAGTTTGAGAGATACCTTTTTTTTGCATTTAGCACAGCTTTTTAAGCTCCTATGCAAACACTTAGTTTTATTTTCAAGTATAATTGCTCCATTAATGAAAAATAGAACCTTCTATGCAGGCAGGCACCGCCTGGGATCTTGCCTGCGCTGTCAGTCCCTTCCAGTGCCTTTTGGCACAAAGGCATTCAACTCACCAGTGATGTTGAGGGGACAGACAGCGCAGACGCAGAGATGCCGGCTCTGCAAGATGTCTGCACTGTTCCCTGGTGCCTGCCTGCTTAAAAGGTTTTTCATCAATGCAGCTATTATTCTTGAAAATAAAACTAAGTCTGTGCAAATCGCTAATGTAATTATCATTTGCGGCGCTATGTTATTGTAGTGAAAGTTGCGCTTTAAATTCCAGAGAGATCTCCATATATTGTGAAGTGATGCCTTGGAGACCTTGTTAGTGTTCAAAGGGTTAAAGGCCCATTTAAATCAATGGGAATTTTGGCAATGTTTGTTTGTCCCCTATGGCACAGTTAGTTTGCTTCAGAATTGCACCTTAGAACATCACCCTCATTGTGCTAGTATCTGGGTATTAGAAGACTGTACAGAACATAGCACTGTGTATGAGATTGCCAACCCACATACTAGGCCTCTTTTGAATGTCAACATTGTTTTTGATTGATCACTAGTAAGTGTGTATGACACTGAAAAAAAACTTTTCCCTGTTAATTTTGATACAGTTTCTCTGTGTTCTCTGCTATATGTGATTAGGAGTCTGATATGTCAGAGTCTGATACACACCCTGTTGTTTCAACGCCTGGTGGGAGATACACTAAGGTGAGAGAAAATCCCCCGTGAGACAAACTCTCCGATTTCTTTGTTACTTTATTGAGCCAATGCACTAGGTTGGAGAGATCTGAATTCATAAACCCCATACATTAAAATAGGAATTGGAGAATTTATATATCCTTTATCACACCTCAGTGCATAATCCCCAGGTAATGCTTTTAATATTTCAATGGATATTATTTTAAAATTGTAAATGCAGTACAGGTCTTTAACCAACATGTCTTCTAAGCATATACAGCAGAGAGGCCATCCAGAGTTCAATTTCAAAAAGTTAAAGGGATGGTAAAGCTTGAAAATAGCTTTAACTTTATTGTTCAACATTTTAGCATGTAACTGATGTCAGTCAGTGTCATTAACCCATCAACGTTGGGTGATGTGCCAGGACTGTCACACAATTCCGTCCTTTGAGGACAAATAATGGTCCTGGCACATAAAGGATTAATGATCACAGTGAGTGTCAGGGCACGTTGTGATTGTGACGGGGAGGTTGTAACTGACTGTTCCAAGACCAGAGCAGTCAGTTCCAGCTGTTCCCCGGTGTTTCCACATGTAGGATTGCTACAGAGATCACATGTGCAAATGGAGCCACATGACAAAGGCAGCGTAAGTAAACATTGCCTTTGTCACTGTTCTCTGCCTCTCTCCTATGCACTGTGATTGTGAGGCAGAGAGAGACAGAGAACAGTGTTCCCAATGTCTCAAATGGCTAAAGATGGGGCACTTTTGTTTAATGAGGTGGTGGTGGTTTCGGAGGCAATACTGGTGGGGAGAGCATTTAAAGGGGGTGTTTCACCCCTTTACAACTTTGCCTACATCGTTTCCTTATATATGATAAATAATGAAAAGTTTATCATATATAAAAAAAACGCTTGTTTGGAGGAATCAGAAGAATAAATGCAGCTCTACACACTTCCGGGCAGTCTGTGTTTAACTGAGCTGTACCACAGTCTGACGCTTCTATCCAGCCTCCTCCGATGTCTGTAAGCTGGAGTGCTCTCATTGGCAGAGATCGATTTCTGGCCAATGAGAGCACTCCAGCTAACAGACAGACAACCTCCATCATCGGAGGAGGCTGGATAGAAGGGATAGTGGGCAGTGGGAACTGAGCACATAGTCCATAGTCTAAGAGGGGGAGATGGTTATCAATTGGAATTTCAAAATACTCCCTTACCGGAACATTTTGTTTGCGATTGGGGAGAACCAGGACTGTGGGATCATTCCTATTGAAGGCTGGTGATGAGAGTATCCTGATATATTTAATGAGAAATAGGATATGTAGAGGATGCTGGTACTCACTGACTATTGGTGTCTCATATTATATGGCTAGCCCCTGGTTGATGGGCACAGATCCTCCATATCCATATATATGGAAAAATGGGGTAGGTGGCTAATGCGACTTATTACCTCTAGATTGTAGTTATGGATTTTAGTGTTGCAGTTGTTCGCTTAGGATGTTATGATAATTTGAAAGTGTAGATTGGATCCATCACTGTGCGCCGTCCTGGGCAGTCATGTGACGCGAACTGTGCTTGACCTTTCCATGTAGGGGTGGAGGTGGTACGGTTCGTCTCGCTGACTGAACTGTGGATGTCGCATGTGGGGAATGGTTCTGAGATAACTACAGTGGTAAGATCATTGGATATGTCAAGATGGGATATGTGCCCTTTTTTTAGGGTACAATTTTAACTTTGTCCTTAGGATGCTATGTCTCCGAGGGTGACGGTGACAATCGTAGCTGCATATTGATTGATAACCTGGGTACTATGGGGATGAATATGACTTCCGGTGACGGGGTTTAAAAAGTGACAGTCAGTCGTCTTCTTCTTGCTGATGGATAAAATCTATCAGCGGTGATTTTTGGATACCGAGGCTTGTGCCTCACTACTCCATCTTCTCGGGTTGGGTTTTAAGTCGCAGGTTTGGATTCTTCTTGGTCTGTTTTGACTTGTCACAGTTGGGTTAGTTTCACAGGGTCTTCGCTGTGATGGGCCGCGGGTAGCGGTCGAAGGGGTTTGCAGTGGTGGCAGTGAGTTTTCTGATCAGCGGGTTCGGGTTCTGATCCAGTCCTTGGCAGAAGTTCTTACTCAGCTTCTCTAGGTGTTTGTCCAACATCTCGATGTCCAGCTCCCTGTGAAGGTCAGCTGTCCTTACGAATCTCCGGACGATGTCCGCAGGGCCTTGTTCTGGACTCTCTGAAGACTCTTCCGGTGTCGCTCATGGCAAGTGATCCATGCTGGGGAGGTATACATCAGGGTAGGTCTGATGATTGCCTTGTAGACGTTAATCTTTGTCTGTAGTGGCATGGACTTGGTCTTCAGTAGTGGGTACAGTGCCGCCATCTTTCCTGTTGCCTTCTGCTGAGTATTCTCAATATGGCTTCCCCAGTTGAGCTTGCTGTCCAGGGTGACACCGAGGTAGCGGCTGCTGCTCTCCCACTTGATGGTCTCCCCATTGAGGCTGATGTGTGGGTGCTCCTTGATCTTCTTTCTGGTAAACAGCGTTGCAGTTGTTTTGCTGATGTTGAGTTCTATTCGCCAGTCGCTGTACCAAGTTGAGATGGTATCTAATGATGCTTGCAGATTCTTCGCCACTTCCTTTTCGCTGAATGACTGGGAGATGATTGCGACATCATCCGCATACAGTGCCAGGTCGGTCTTGTGCAGATCTGTCGGGATGTCACTGGTGAAGATGTTGAACAGAAAGGGTCCGAGGTTCGATCCCTGTGGCACGCCTGCTCGGATGGGATGTGATGAGGACATCTCAGACCGCATGGCGACATGGAAGGTGCGCTCTCCCAGGTAGCTTGCAATTGTCTTTACCAGGTAGTTTGGAAATCCCAGGCCAATCATCTTGTGCAGCAGTCCCTTGTGCCAGACTCTGTCGAATGCTTTGGCGACATCCAAGAAGACAATTCCCGTGGATTTCTTGATGTTGAACCCGTGGCTGATGGTGTCTACCACTCTCAACAGCTGATGGGTTGTTGCATGCTCCTTTCGAAATCCAAACTGTTCATTTGCTAGTAGGTTTCTTTCGGAGGCAAAGTCACTGAGTCGGGCAAGGAGGACCTTCTCCAGGAGCTTCGATAGTCCAGAGAGTAAACTGATGGGGCGGTAGTTCGCAGGATCCCTCAGTGGTTTGCCAGCCTTTGGGAAAACAATGACCCTTGCTTCTTTCCAGCATTTTGGGAAGTGCTGGAGCCTCATGCATGCATTGAAGATGTTTGTAAGGCGTTCTATTGATGCTGTCGGGAGGTTTTTGATTGCTAGGTTCGTTATTCCATCACTCCCTGGTGCTTTGCAGTTTGACAGCTTCTCTGCAAGTCCTGCTACCTCAGCGCTTGTGCACTCCTCAATGTCTTCTGCTCCCAACCCGGTTTGGTCTTCTGCGAGATGCTTCTCAACTTCTTCCTCCACTCTGTCCGTGAGCCTGCTTGCCTTGTTTGGGGTGAAGGAAGCCTCCAGTGTCTCGGCGAGGACCTCTGCCTTGTCCTTGTTGCTGCATGCAAGGTGAGTTCTTCCCTGGATTGGTGGGCTTGGTTCCTTCTTCCCAGTTAGGCGTCGAGCCATTCTCCATACAGAATTGTCCGCCTCCTTTAGTTTGGCTGTTGAAGCCTCCCATTTCTCTCCGCGGTGCTGTCTGATTTGTTCCCGCAGGAGTTTTGCGACAGTGATAGTTTGTTAAGTTTTATATTATTTGTCTTGATGAAGCTCATTGCAAGATGGGCGAAACGCGTTGACCTTAATACGAATATGGAGGATCTTCAGATGATGCTGCCTTGATATATATGATGGTCTGGAGGTTGGAGAATTTAATGGTGGAAAGCACATTATGAGGACTATCGTGATCTGTGAGTGGCGGTTATGGAGTTGATTGGAGACGGGAAGATATTGTGTGTAGTTTGGGCGAAGATGGGTGAGAGTATCCCTATATATTTATACCCCAAGCCTACTACACTCTAAGGATGAGCCAGACTTGGTTGCAGAATGGAAATATGATAGAGTCATGCATTATTGTGCTATATCCATCAATTCATCTCCATTTACTAACTGTGATGTGGAAATATTAACCATACATCATGTTAACATCATTTGTCCATCGTATGTTGAATGTACATTCACTTCCACTCCATGCTTACGTACTATGATGGGATTTTGACACAGTTATGAACTGCCTCTTTTTTTGATTATGAGTCATTAGGACTCTCAGTGCACTGGGGACTTTTTTTTGGCTGATACATTATTAGTGGTAGTTATATTGTATGCAGGAATATGTAGGGGGCTGGCACCAGCTTTTGGGTTCTCCTCTTTTTTATATATATTGCTGTGCTTTGGTTTTATTGTATATGTATGGGGTTTATTGGGGTGTGGGTGGCGGAGGAGTGCTGTTGATGTAGTGGAGGATCTATATACCACCATTCATTTATAATTATATATGTGAGTGATTCTGACACTATGTCATGAATAAATTTGATATTTTTTATTATATATTTTTGTGGAATTAATTACTGGTTAGTGCCTCATTTAAATCCTATATCTTCTTTTTTTCTGTTGTTTTACTAATCTATTATTATTAGGATTGAGAGTACCCCATGCTAGGATTGCATGGTTTGACCATTTGTTGTTACATTTGAGGAGTGCTCCTATCGTTGCTTTTATATATTGGGTAGAAGTTTCAGACTGCGGTACAGATCAGTTAAACACAGTCTGCCCGGAAGTGGGTTGAGCTGCATTTATTCTTCTGATTCCTCCAAACAAGCGGGTTTTTTTAAAAAAATGTTTACACTTTTCATTATTTATCATATATAAGGAAATGATGTAGGCAAAGTTGTAAAGGGGGGTGAAACATAATTTTTAGGTTTCTTTGTGACCTATTGACAACTGTTGTGTAGGTGAGTAAATGATTTAGAGCAAGACCAAAGTATTTTATTCACACAGACTAAATTTAAATACATATAGTGATGGACAGCAAGGTAAAGAGAGACATAGGGATTTTCACCTCGGAGGAACACTATCACCCTAAAAAAGGACACTTGAGAGGGGTGAAAGAATTTTCATACTTTGTTGTTTGTTTTTTGTTTTTTTTTCACTTTTTATGCTATTATAAAACTAAATGATGGGTTATGCTTTAAATATGGCATCAAAAGAAAGCCCCACGTAGCCTTAAAAAAAATTATAAGATTTGTGTGGGTGTACTAAAGGAATTAGAGAGAACATGTGGTTGAACAAAGCCATACTAAAATTGCCCATCCTCTAGTGTAAAGGAAAAAGTGGGCAGGAATAAAACATTAATAAATTCAGAGGGGCTGAGTTTTAAAGAAATCAACTAATATCAACCACATTTTTAATTGTGTAACATCAGTTTTACATTTATTTTTAATCCTTAATTGAGAAATACAGTTAAAGTAGTTTTTAAGTGACAGGTCCACTGTAATAGTGAGTATTTGACTATTTCCAATATCTGAGTTCCAATTACACCACAGTTACCTTCCACCAATGTTTTATACAAAAGGGATCTTTTCTACTCTTTGCTTTGCTATGTGCTAAGCTTCCTTGTCTCTGGTAACATCTCAAATTAATTTTCATTGCAGGCCAATGCTAGGAAAGCTGTTGTGACCATGAACAAAATAACAACAGAATCTTGGTTAACCCCTTAACGGTCCTTGACAGTCATAGTATGTCAAGGGTCGATCTGACTGAACGACCCATGATGTACTATGACTGTCATGGAATTCCGGGCTCCACCCGCGGCTGCACGCCGTTTGGGGAGTCCAGAAGTGAAAGAAGAAAAAAAATGCTCCATGGTCCTTAACTGACTGCGCCGATCGGCCTGTCGTTAAGGGGTTAAGGACGGCCAAAAGCATATGTGGACGTCACTTAAGTACTACGGACCTTTTTTTTTTTCCATCCGCTTCCAGGCTCCCCAAGCGGCGTGCAGCCGCTCAGGGAGCCCGGAATTCCATGACAGTCCAGGACCGTCATGGGTCCTTAACGGAAAAACAACCCATGACGGTCCTGGACTGGGTTATAGGACTTTATATTGACAACAAGGATATTGGTTAACCTTTTGAGTTTATCACATAGGAAGAGTTAAAAATACTGTACACGTCGGTTTTCCTGCCAAGTTCTTAAGCCTTTTGTTTCAGCTGGTTAGGGTATTCTTAATGTGCACAATATATTTATTGTTACAATGTATATACCTCACCTTTAATACATCACTGGGAACTCTTAATGCATTTGATGGCCTGCTGCCATTCAGCTTGTGTTAAGAGGGCAAACTGACAAAACAAATTAACCCCATGAATTTCTCCTAAGTGTCCCTCTTTACTAGGGACAAGTCCCTCTTTTTGACCCAAATCCCTCTGTCCCTCTTTAACACCCTGGTGTCCCTCTTTTTAGGGCGTGTGGACAACTGACAACGACCACGGGGTGGTCACCACCATGATGGGCCAGGACTGTGACCGGTCCTTAAGTGCCACTTTTCTGCCCATTCCCTCAGTTTATCTAAATCCTTCTGCAGAGAAAAAACATTCAGCTCTGTATGTATTTCCTTACATAGCTTAGTGTCATCAGCAAAGATTTAGACTCTACTTTCAATTCCCACTTCTAGATTAATAAATAAATTAAAAAGCATTGGGCCCAGGACTGAACCCTGTGGCACCCACTTAAAACTTTAGACCAACTTGAAAATGTTCCATTAACAACAACCCTCTGCCATCTATCATTTAACCAGTTCTCAATCCATATACAGATATCACCTCCCAAACTGAAACATTTTAATTTATGAAGTTACCTATTGTAAAACACTGTATCGAATCCCAGTATACTACATCAACTGCAATTCCCTTGTCCAAATTACTACTTACCCTTCATAAAACAATTCTGACTCCTACTAATAATATTGTCTTCACATAGTGCCCCCTTTTCAACAATGGAACTACATCAGTCTTCCTCCAATTACAGGGCACTATGCTTGATGAAAGTGAATTAATAAATATTAAGTATCATGGTCTTGCTATAACTGAACTAAGTTCCTTAAGTACCTTTGGGTGTATACCATAAGGTCCAGGTGATTTATTCACCATAACATTTTCCAGTCTCTTTTGGATTTTTTCCTCAGTAGGCCATGTACACGATGGAGGAAATTCTGTGATTTTGTCTATTTGCCTATAGCCTGTCATTGTTGCTTCCTTTGTATATACTGAAGCAAAGAATGCATTTAGGGTGTCAACCATAGCCTTATCCTCAACCTGTCTCAGCTGTGTTATGAAAGACAGTGTATTCACATTAACAGCCATGCTTAGAGAGGAAGTGACATGACCACAGAAGTCAGGGGAAGTTAAACTAAACATTACATTTCTCTAAAATGAAGTATCTGCTATCATTTAGGCTATAATAAGCAGGGCTTGACTCCCCCGCCCGGCACCGCAACACAGTCAGGTCTGTGCCTTCTTCGGCACAGACCTGTAGCTACTGATCTTCCTCATCGCCATTGACTCTTTAGTAATGCAGAGCGCGCTGGGAGATAACATAATCTCCCAGCGCTCTGCATTACTGAAGAGAAGACAGCGCGGGAGCTCCAGCAGCTACAGGTCTGTACTAAAAGAGGCACAGACCTCTCCTGCTAGGCCGCTGGACCACCAGGGAGGTAGGAAATGAACACGGGGGCAATATGGAGCGGATGGGGGGCAAGTTGGAGCTGATGGGTGCAATTTAGAACTGATGGGGGGCAATGTGGAGCTGATGGGGGCAAGTTGGAGCTGATAGGGGCAATTTGGAACTGATGGGGGGCAAAGTAGAGCTGATGGGGGAAAGTTGGAGCTGATGGGGCCAAAGTGGAGCTGATGGGAGGGCAAGTTGGAGCTGGTGGGGGCAAAGTGGAGCTGATGGGGGCAAAGTGGAGCTGGTGAGGCAATATAGAGTTGATGGGGGCATGTTGGAGCTCATGGGGGCAAGTTAGAGCTGATGGGGCAAGTTGGAGCTGATGGGGGCAATTTGGAACTGATGAGGGGCAAAGTGGAGCTGATGGGACCAAAATAGAGCTGATGGGGGGCAAGTAGGAGCTGATGGGGGGCACGTAGGAGCTGGTGGGGGCACGTTGGAGCTGGTGGGGGCAAGGAGGAGCTGGTGGGGACAATTTAGAGCTGATGGGGGCACGTTGGAGCTGGTGGGGACAAAGTGGAGCTGGTGGGGACAAGTTGGAGCTGGTGGGGGCTAGTTGGAGCTGATGGGGGGGCAAGTTGGAACTGATGGGGGGAAGTGAGGGCAATGTGGAGATGATGGGGCAAGTTGGAGCTGATGGGCAGAAATGTGAGGGCAATGTAGAGATGATGGGGGGCTAGCTGGAGTAGGTGGGGAAATGCGAGGGCAATGTGGAGATGAAGGGGGGCAATGTGGGGATGATGGGGAGCAATGTGGAGCTGGTGGGGGAAATGATGGGGGCAATGTGGAGATGATGGGGTCAATGTGAGGGCAATGTGGAGATGATGGGGGCAGTGTGGAGATAATGTGGAGCTGGTGGTGGCAATGTGGAGCTGATGGGGGCACGTTGGAGCTGGTGGGGACAAAGTGGAGCTGATGGGGGCAAGTTGGAGCTGATGGGGGTGTGGAGATAATGTGGAGCTGGTGGTGGCAATGTGGAGCTGATGGGGGCACGTTGGAGCTGGTGGGGACAAAGTGGAGCTGATGGGGGCAAGTTGGAGCTGATGGGGGTAAACGTGAGGGCAATGTGGAGATGATGGGAGGCAATGTGGAGCTGAGGGGGACACGTTGGAGCTAATGGGGGCCAGTTGGAGCTGATAGGGGCCAGTTGTAGCTGGTGGGGACAAAGTGGAGCTGGAGGTGTCAAGTTGGAGCTGATGGGGGCAATTTGGAGCTGGTGGGGGAAAAGTGGAGCTGATGGGGGCAAGCTGGAGCTGATGGGGGCAAGTTGGAGCTGATGGGGGGAAAGTGAGGGCAATGTGGAGATGATGGAGGCAAGTTGAGGCTGATGGGTGGAAATGCGAGGGCAATGTAGAGATGATGGGGGTAATGTGGAGATGATGGGGAGCAATGTGGAGCTGGTGGGGGTAAATGATGGGGGCAATGTGGAGATGATGGGGGGCAATGTGGAGCTGAGGGGGCACGTTGGAGCTAATGGGGGTAAGTTGGAGATGATGGGGGCCAGTTGGAGCTGGTGGGGACAAAGTGGAGCTGGAGGGGTCAAGTTGGAGCTGATGGGGCAATTTGGAGCTGGTGGGGGTAAAGTGGAGCTGATGGGGGCAAGTTGGAGCTGATGGGGCAATGCGGAGCTAATGAGGGCAAGTTGGAGCTGATGGGGGGAAGTGAGGGCAATGTGGAGATGATGGGGGAAGTTGGAGCTGATGGGCGGAAATGTGAGGGCAATATAGAGATGATGGGGAGCAATGTGGAGCTGTTGAGGGGAAATGATGGGGGCAATGTGAGGGCAATGTGGAGATGATGTGGAAAAAGTGGAGCTGGTGGGGGCAATGTGGAACTGATGGGGGCACGTTGGAGCTAATGGGAGCAAGTTGGAGCTGGTGGGGACAAAGTGGAGCTGGTGGGGGCAAGTTGGAGCTGGTGGGGGCAAAGTGGAGCTGATGGGGGCAAGTTGGAGCTGGTGGGGAAAAGTGAGGGCAATGTGGCGCTGATGGGGGCAAGTTGGAGCTGATGTGTGGAAATGTGAGGGCAATGTGGAGATGATGGGGGGCAAGTTGGAGCAGATGGGGGAAAATGTGAGGGCAATGTGGAGATGATGTGGGGCAATGTGGAGATGATGGGGAGCCATGTGGAGCTGGTGGGGGGTAAATGATGGGGGCAATGTGGAGATGATGGGGGTAATGTGAGGGCAATGTGGAGATGATGGGAGGTAATGTGAGGGAAATGTGGAGATGATGAGGGCAATCTGGAGATGATGGGGGGCAATGTGTGTGCATGCATGCAACAGTGATAGAGACAAAGACACATGTCTAATGGGGGCCAGCTGGAGCTGATGGGGGCTAGTTGGAACTGCTGGGGGCAAGCTGGAGCTGGTGGGGACAAAGTGGAGCTGGAGGGGTCAAGTTGGAGCTGATGGGGGCAATTTGGAGCTGGTGGGGGCAAAGTGGAACTGATGGGGCAAAGTGGAGCTGATGTGGGCAAGTTGGAGCTGATGGGGCAATGTGGAGCTAATAAGGGCAAGTTGGAGCTGATGGGGGGAAGTGAGAGCAATGTGGAGATGATGGGGGCAAAGTGGAGCTGGTGGGGGCAATGTGGAACTGATGGGGGCATGTTGTAGCTAATGGGGGCAAGTTGGAGCTGCTGGAGACAAAGTGGAGCTGGTGGGGGCAAGTTAGAGCTGGTGGGAGCAAAGTGGAGCTGATGGGGGCAAAGTGGAGCTGATGGGGGCAAAGTGGAGCTGATAGAGGCAAAGTGGAGCTGATGGGGGCAAGTTGGAGCTGATGGGGGGAAAGTGAGGGTAATGTGGAGCTGATGGGGGCAAGTTGGAGCTGATGTGTGGAAATGTGAGGGTAATGTGGAGAGGATGGGGAGCCATGTGGAGCTGGTGGGGGTAAATGATGGGGGCAATGTGGAGATGATGGGGGCAATGTGAGGGCAATGTGGAGATGATGGGGGCAGCGTGGAGATGATGGGGCAATGTGAGGGCAATGTGGAGATGATGGGGGCAATGTGAGGGCAGTGTGGAGATGATGGGGGCTATGTGGAGATGCTGGTGGGCAATGTGAGGACAATGTGGAGATGATAGGGGCAATGTGGAGATGATGGGGATAATGTGAGGGCAAGGTGGAGATGATGGGGGTAATGTGAGGGCAATGTGGAGATGATGGGGGTAATGTGAGGGCAATATAGAGATGATAGGGGCAATGTGGAGATGATGGGGGTAATGTGAGGGCAGTGTGGAGATGATGGGGCAATGTGGAGATGATGGAAGGTAATGTGAAGGCAATGTGGAGATGATGGGGGTAATGTGAGGGCAATGTGGAGATGATAGGGGCAATGTGGAGATGATGGGGGTAATGTGAGGGCAATGTGGAGATGATGATGGCAATGTGAGATGTTGGGAGGTAATGTGAGGGCAATGTGGAGATGATGGGGGGGGTAATGTGAGGGCAATGTGGAAATAATGGGGGCAATGTGAGGGCAATGTGGAGATGATGGGGGGCAATGTGTGTGCATGCATGCAACAGTGATAGAGACAAAGACACATGCAACAAACATACACACATTTAGACACAGAAACTCACACACACATGCACTAGCATACATAGAGTGAGACAGACACACTCATACATGCAATGATACACACACATGTATAGAGAGAGAAACACTTGACGTGAGCCATACATATTTATTTTGGGCTGGGATCTTGGGTGAGTTCCCACACTTTTTTTTCCCAGGACTTGACCCCTGATAATAAGCATCCACTAGCACATTACAGTACATACAAATTTTAATGTAGATTGAAAATATACATTTTTTTGAGGGTTCCAATTTAACCCCCTTGAGGACCAGAGAGTTGTGCAACACATTGAAAATGCATTTGTTGCATATCCCTCTGGTGCTCAGTGTTACAGGGAGTAGAACATAATTGGTTAGCCAAGGATTTAAAATTCTTTATTCTCATTGTCTTGGATTGTTAGTAGATCAGTATATGAAATCCACTATGTTGATGTTGATTTATACATCAGCTTAACCAATTCTAGGTATTACAATTACCCTTATAAGTAATTCAGTATGTCCACAAGTGCAACTCCAAAAAGGAGGAGTGCGTGGGAGCTCTTCCAACTTATCCCTCCCTCCCATATGTGTGTGGATGTGCCAGGCAGGATCTGATAACAGGAAGAGTCCTGACATGTGCACTAAGCGGTGGGACAAGTATTAAGTGAGAGAAAATGAGAATATTACATGTTGTACCCAATCTGCAGTCTTGTGTTGGAGCCAGGGAGGAGGAGAGGGGAAGTGGAGGCAGTGTCCCTCGGGCCCCTCAACTTGACCAGGCCCTAGGCAGGCTCCTAGGGTGTCTTGCCAATGATCCGGCTCTGCCGCTGTGGTTAATTTGCTAGCTAAACTAAATTTGCATTTCCTTAGCGGACAGACTTTTGAGCACTGCACTGTGAATTTTCCTGCTAATATTTCCTTCCTTTTGTTCAGTCAGAGCATCCCAATCCTGGCGTGAGATATCCAGGAACAACTCGTGTGGCTTACTTGCCAGATTGCCCAGAGGGAAACAAAGTTCTTACCCTATTTAAGAAAGCCTTTGACCAACGTTTGACCTTCACCATCGGGACATCGATGACCACAGGGAGGCCCAATGTTATAACATGGAATGATATTCACCATAAAACTAGCTGCACAGGAGGACCACAGCTGTAAGTGCCCTATACCAATATCTAGCAAACTAGGCTGTTTGCCTGTCTAGCTCATTGATAAATAAGCTTTAGGCATTTAAACCCTTAAGGACCAGTGGACCATGGGTACTTTTATCCCGAGGACCACATAGACTACATTCAGGGAGCTGGTACATGTGATTGCTCAAAGAGAGGCTGAAACTGACTGCTCCGGTCTTGGAGCAGTCAGTTTTAGACTTCCCTCATGATCACAGTATGCCCACAGGAGCTGTTTGATCCAAAAAGTCACGATGTGCCAGGACCGTCACCGGTCTTTATGCATGGACAATCATGATGGTCCTGGCACATCACTGGTCCTTAAGGAGTTAACAATTTAAAAGAGCAAATGTTATAACAGTTCAAATTGTTGGCAAGTGAATTACAGTACATGAAAGTTCAAACTGACAGTATGACTTTCTATCACATTCTATGGAAAACTGTTTATTAGTGACTCACCTCTCCAGAGAATGCAGCAGAAAAACTAATTGTAATCTGGCCACTAGAGGACACTGATGACGTAAAAAAACCAAGTGTTTAAACTGTAATTAAAGTATGCTTAGATGTGGGAGTACCCTATATATATTTTTTTTTTATAACAAAAGTTGACTTCTCTTTTTTAAGGAACAGAGGAGTGTGCATTGAATTGCTTCTCAATGCACTGCTCATCTCTCTGTTCCGTAAAGTGGTTAAAGATATAGTAGTGTTTAGATATTAAGCCAAGGTCAATTCTTCACTATACCTTTTTATAACAAAGTATACCTTTCTAAAAGTCCGTAATATTGTTGTCTTATTTTATTTTAAAGTGTCCCCCTCCCTTCTCTTTTGCATCCTTAACGCTGCCTCCTCTCATATCTGAAATCCGGTTGCTTGACCAGGCAGATCTCAACGAGAGACAATCTCTCCTCACGATCCATCCGGACCAGCTTGCTGCTCTGAGGGGAGGCATTGTGAAATATGGAAAAGGGGCAGAAGGGGAACATTTTAAATTAAAATAAAATGAAGACATCAATGTTATGGACTGTTAGAAAGGTACAATTCATATAAAAAAGTATAGTGAAGAATCGACCTTGGATTAATATCTAAACGTTACTATTCCTTTAAGAGTCAGCAGGTTTCTTTTCTTGTATAGCATACCCTTAAACATAACACACACAAAAATCCTAAGTAAGTTTCTTGTCAAAAGTTCTAATATACTCCATTGGATGTTCGAGAAGTCTCCTGCATACACATACACAGTTTATGCATGCTTTTGTTATCATGTTGTCTCCCATAGACTAACACAGGATACCAGACAAGATCTGAAGCAGGACATTTTGCATATTTCAGTGATGTTTCTTTATATTTGCTTATTGAAAATGTGCTAGTAAATGTTTCCTACACTTATTTTATTCAAATTTAGATACTCCAGAAACCTACTGTATTTCGTGGCGCATTTGAAGTTTGCCCTGTTGTAAAATTGTTTAATAGTTTCTGAGGCAATTTCTAAAATTAACTAATCTTTAGAAATGCATGCAGATTGTTAAAATGGTTGTAAAATGAAGCCATAGAACATTTTGCAAATAATGACATTAAGATTTTCTTAAAGATAGAGTCCACTTGTGGGCCCTACGTGTTTTTATTTTCCATCTTATGTCTCACCCGGATCTGCATTATTCGAATACATTAAAGTGAGCTTCCCTGGTTATAGCATGCACTAGCTGAAAAGGTAGCAATGCTTCCTTTTAAAGATATTGATAATGAGTGATATTTGATCCCCAGCTCCTTGTTATTATGTAATTTTCACTCTCGGCCTAAAACTGTATGTACATAAGCATATGTATATACAGTATGAAGATTGTGGAATCAAGCAAAACATTAAAGTAGCAGTAAAGTTTTATTATATAATAATAATAATAATAATAATAAAAGGGTATGCACGCTGATGGGAGATGTTTAATTAAAAAGCTCAAAAAACTTTTTAATTACACTCTTATCTGGGGGGAGATGCACTATAGGTCAATGAGGGCTCAGGTGGGGATGTTGTGTCGGATCTGTGTCATAGGCACATTGTCAGTATGCATTAACATGCATACACTAATGTGTCTTTGTCATCATATCCCCTTCAATCTGCCATGCCTTCGACTGGTTTATGAGTTTGGACTGAACCCATCAACAATTGATTATTTCCATATGGAAATGCAGTATAATGAGTCATTGTAGTATTCATGTGGGTGTGTTTTATATGTTAATGTGGCTGTTCGCCACATGCACTAAGCTCCAATAGCTGCCTCTGCTGTCAAGAGTTCACAGTCCCAATATCATCTACTTGAGGTTGGTGATGTTGGGATCTCCCTTTAGTGTCCTATGCAGTAACAGCCTTCAATCAATCATAATCATGTAGATTTGTCATATTGTTGGCAATGTGTGAGGGATGCCTCCAATACACATCACCAGGAATAGAAAACCCTGGTCTGAGGACATCCTCTCGGCTTCACCACTTGTTATGGGGAACGAGGGGTGGGAAAGTGAAAGGGACAGAAAAGGGAAGGCAGAAGGGACAGACTGGTGATCTGGCAAACAAGGGTTGGGGAGGTGAACTGGAGCAGGAGCAACTCAGCCAGTGAGCACTAGTTCCAGAGCAATATGCATAATTGTGAGCAATAATCACGTGCAGCACAGGAACGACATGCGCCCATCCATGCATCACACTGTTTGTCTTGGTGCATTGTGCATGAGCTGTGGTAGTGTTTGTTGGGTACCCAGCTTTTCTTTCCTCACTGTTTCTATTACTGGGAGCTGGAGAAGCCCCTGGCTGTCCCAGTACTGTGGGGAATGTCTCCAACTGGAGAGGCTGGGCCCGTTGAGGATAGTTCGCTGCCTTGGGTAATGGGCCATCTCAATCCTCCTAGGAGGCCATCTAGTCATTTTGTGTGTGGGAGGGTTTCCTCTGGAAAAGGGGAGATTCTTCTGATGAGGAGAGGGAAACTGATGAGGATGATTTTGATTCCTCATTTACTCCAGGGAATTCTTTTGAGAAAGATCCTGGGTCACATGTTGAGGATCTTATTAGTCTTCCAAGAAGTCATTAGTCTCTCTTCCGTTTGTGGTAAACAGCTGTTTGGCCCGGAATAAGAGAATGCTACTGGGGCAAGTGTGCTCTGTTTCCTCAGGTTACCTCCAAGTGTTAATTTTTTTCTACAGAAGTTGTGTGGCTATCCATACCACTACCAGTATGGGTTTATACCCACGGCATCCACCCCAAAAGACCTGGGCAGGCAAGAAGTGTACACAAAATTCCATACTGACAAGTCTACATCTGCATGAACTGCAGAGGTCAGTCCACCTCACGCAATCAGAGATCATCTGCATCTCTTTTACAATATGTGGATTTATTTGCTGGACCAGTAGGTGTTATTTCAGAAGGGCATCACATAGACTTCAAATCTCCTTCTTCTTTCTTGCTTCTTTATATACAGGGTCCCTTACGATCCAATGCAGTGCCATTTATTCTTAGAAGCGGTTTCTCCTCTGGTGGATATGTGGGTCTTTGTACCTGTTCCTCCTCAGGAAGGGTCTGCCATCCTATCCTGGATTTAAAGCTTTTCAACAACTTTGATCTTATTCCCTGCTTCATGATAGTGTTTGTGCTTTGTTGTCACTGCTGTGTGTCCGGGGAGTCTTTAGCTTCCCTAGACATAAAGGATGCTTATCGGCATATTCCTATCCATGCGGATTATCAGTTCTTCCTTCAGTCTTCTTTTCAAGGCCGCCATTTTCAGTAAACTGCCCTTCCTTTTCAGCTGGCATTTGCACCATGGGTTTTCAGAAAGGTCATGGCATCCTTAGCTGCCCATATTTGTTCTTTGGTGAATTCTCTTACTCCATATATGGATGACCTTTTACTAAAGGCTCCCCCAGAGAAGACTCAGCTTCAGAAGCTTCAGACATGCATGTGCATATTGAAGCAGCATGACTGGGTGATCAATTTCAAGAAATCCTCTCTGGTTCCATCCCAGGTTCTAGACTTTCTTGGCATGAAAGTCAACAGACTTCATTGATGGGTCTTTCTGTTAGAGAACATGATTCAGTTGCTGTCTCTGCCAAGTGTCTCTTGCCTTACTTCGCTCATTGTTAATGGCGAAGTGGTACATTGAGGTGCTGAGCTATCTGGTTTCTGCTTTGGAGGCTGTCCCCTTTGCCTAATTCCACACTTGGGAACTGGAGCGTCTCAGAAATTGGTCCAGATAGCAATGCCATCTCTCCAGTGTCATGTGTCTCTTGAGCCAGATAAAGTCAGATCTTCATTGGTGGCTTCAGACATCCCATGTGACTTTGTGTCAACTATTGGTCATCCTGGATTGGTCCATAATCAAGATGGATACCAGCCTGACAGGCTGAGAAGACAGTTTTTGTCTCTCAGATCGCTCAGGGCCTTTGGCCTGAGAGAGAGTCGTCTGTCCATCAATGTGTTAGAGATTCTGGCGATTTTCCTTGCTCTGATAAGCTGGTCCCAACTCTTCTGGGGTCTGCTAGTGTGGATTCAGTGCCACTATGCAACAGAAGTGGTGTATGCTAACTGCCATGGGGGGGACAAGAAGTGCACCTGCAGGGTCAGTAGTTTGTCTAATTCTCACGTGGGTGAAGGCTCATGTGCCAACTCTCTCAGCCATTCACATTCCAGGAGTAGAAAACGTCATGGTGGATTTTTTTCAGCTGTCAACATCTTGATCTTGGGACATGGCAACTCAACCAGGTGTATTCAACTCCAAAGTTCATCTGTGGGGTCTCCTGGTTGTGGACCTAATGACATCTTGGTCGAACTGGAAGGTTCCCCTGTTTTGTTCCAGGTCATTTTGAAGCAATGGGTGTTCCTTGGCAATTTCCCTTGGTGTGTTTCCATCTTTCCCTGATTCCAATAGCCAATAAGATAGTTCATATGGTTAATGCACTAACTGTAGAATCTATTCAGACCTCAGGGTCAAAGGTTCTAATCCCAGCAAGGTGAACTCAGCCTTTCACCCTTCTGAGGTAGATAAAATGAGTCCAGCACATCCTTGGAAATGAGAAGCAATCTCAAGGTAAAATACTTTCATAAAAATGTTAAGGAATTTCAGGATGGAGCAGACGCATGTAATCCTGTTTGCACTTTACTGACCTTACTGGTGTGGTTCTCAGATCTTTTCAATCTGCTCTTTGCAAACGATATAATCTTTTACTCCTTCTGGGCCTTCTGACTCAAGTCCTCTGTGCAACCCAGAAGTACAGAAGTTAGCT
The DNA here is from genome assembly GCA_037306005.1 of Rhinophrynus dorsalis. Taxonomy (NCBI): domain Eukaryota; kingdom Metazoa; phylum Chordata; class Amphibia; order Anura; family Rhinophrynidae; genus Rhinophrynus; species Rhinophrynus dorsalis. The sequence goes on from CM074719.1 coordinate 488,006,775, forward strand.
TTGATGGCCTGGCTCTTGATGCCAGCATCCCTTTGTACAGTTGCATAGCGGTCCAATCCAGAGTTTCAATTGGTTTCAGCTGGGAATACAGGAGAATCGCACATTAAAATAAACTGCAAAGTACAAATAAAAGCAATGGAACTTTATTGAAACACAATATTTAAAAGTGTAGTACCTTGACAGCATCCTGACATGTCAAAGGGCTGGAGAAGAGACTTATGGGAAATTCATACTAGGCCAGCAATTGTGGTGAATCGGTGCCTCACAGATCAACGTGTTTGCGTTTCTCATGCTTACTCGTGACCTGAGGTTCCGGCGGTAACAGTTTGATCTTTTTAATAAGCTCTAACCAATTACCGAACCTATCTAACAATGCAATCATGAAATTGGCGTAAAGATGATCTGCACTTCTATTTCTCACTTCAAATACAAATATTAACCCTTTCAGTGACACCACATATATAACTGATGAAATGCTCAATTTAATTGCATTCAGTATCACATATATGTATGGGTGCACAAAAATGCAGAATAAACTGAGTCACTTTTATATAAAGGTATCAGTGAAGGGAAATTAGAAGTCACAGAACCGCCGATCACATGATCAACAACTCACATGAACAGCTTGAGTTAACTATTATACAACCAGGTTCAGAGTGCTATGGCCAGAGTCAATTAGACCAAAAGGACGTTGTCGCTTTATTATCTATATGTTTGACAACATTTAGAAAAATGTAATAACAGAGTTAAAATAATATTAATTATCAGCAGATGGAACAGCTTTCCCAATGAACAATTGGCTGGAGATTTATATTGTAAGAGATCAGTTCTGTTCTTATTCCTAGCATGTACAAAGGCTCTATCCAAATCCTGGGAGGATACCCTCTTTGAAGAAATTTGCGGTACAGCTCCCCTGCTCATATTTCAAAGAGAGCATCTGTTGAACAGAAGCATCGCAAGAGGAGGAACTGCCTCACAGGTATTTCCAAGATGGTGTGCTCAGGGTGACAACTGTCAAATGGTTACCGCCGGAACCTCAGGTCATGAGTAAGCGTGAGAAATGCGAAACACCTTGATCTGTAAGGAACTGATTCACCACACTTGCTGGTCTAGTATGAATACCCCATAAGTCTCTCCTCACGTCAGGATGCTGTCAAGGTATCTACACTTTTAAATATTGTGTTTCGTTAAAATTCCATTGCTTTTATTTGGACTTTGCAGTTTATTTGAATGTGCGATTCTCCTGTATTTCTGAAGTTTTATTTTGGAGCATATTAATAAGCTCCAATATTGCACTCATAAGAATGGTACATTTTACCAATCCAGCTCTCTTTATAGCACTGATTTGTAATCATCTGCATGTGTATTTATATATTCATCCATTGAGGTCCCTGGTATTAGAAGTTAGAGCTGCTGAATCGTTCTCTCTGTCATATGACCCAGCTCAGCTGGGGCCAGATAACCTGACCTTCCAGTTGGCACCTTTACCCTCCCATTGTAGACCATCAGCAATAGCACACTTTGGCCACCAGTGCTCACAAGCATTGCTTTCAAGCTCCAGGGTTCGTTCCTGTGACACAATAATCATGCCAGAATTATGAACCAAACTAAATTAAAGCAAAATCTTCAAGAGTAAGTCTTGATGTCCCACGAAACTCACTTTTAAAGTCACAGAAGAACTGTTCTTGATATGCCAAGAGCTTCTTCAGTCTATTCTTTCCTAGCATCCATCTTCCACCACCAGAAAAGGTATACAGACCATCAAGCCACTAAGATACCCCTCCAAGAACAATATTCGAGTATCCCTCAGAATGTAATGTTTAATCCATTTCTGCACACACTCAACCCATGTTTCTTTCATAATTTCTCTTCTTAAAGCGATAGTAATGTTTCCCAAAATCATCAGCTACAATTAATCTTCATAGTATTTATGCCATAGAGAGTGGTTTTTTTCTGTCGTCCAATATAGCTTACAGGTACCATGGGGAGGCGACAGCTTCACCCAGTCAGCTGGAACAATTCTTCATGAAGTGCAGGGTGGAGCTTCCCCCTCCTCCATAGCAGGCTACCTAGCCACTCCCCTCTGCAGATAAGATTTGTTCCATCACCTAGAAGAAGATCTGCAAAAAGGTGAGCAACCCTTTTTGGGTCCACATGTCCCACTGCTCCCCTCTGTACAAGGGTCCATCTGGAGTTCATCATAACTCCTGCACTCATGTTGGGTAGTTTATACCTCTGTTCCTGGGGTCTCTGGAGCATTTTGGACTGTGTGGTAGCACTTAACCCCTCCCTTGCCAAGTTATCCTAAGTTTTGAAATAATTTCTTCTCATTTTCCATTTGGGTTAATGTATTTTTAAGCGTTATTAGGTGTTCGGTAGGAGTTTTAGCACTTTTTAGACATTTTCTATGTTTTATTTGAATTAAGGTGTGCTTTACAGCATAGTCATAATGCTCCATTGACTTATATGGGACTGACTGCTTTGGGACATATCTCTGCAGCCACCCAGTGTACCAATAGATGGCTTATTCTTCTTGTCTCCTCATTTCCTACATTCCGGTTCACATCCTCATTTTCTTGGGGAGCCCTGGGGGGTTTAGGTGCTGCATTAGATACTTTTTCATAGGGAAACTACATTTCCCATAGATGCCTGTTTCGCGGGCTGTTTGCTCTGTGTTCAGTCACCATTTTCTTTCTCTCTTTACACGAGTATCATATACAGGGCTTGGATTCCTTTACTTTCTTCCTCAGGTTAACACTTCCCCTGCCAGATAACTACATTTTAGGGTTTCTGGAGTGAAATTCTTGATCTGGGTGATAGTATTTGGGTTCCCTAGTCTATTAGACATTATTCTCCTGTCGGATTCTAAGGGTGCTAGGCCTAAGGACGCAGGGTCGTCTCTGACCCTCCTTGCTTATTGTTCCTCATGCCAAGCAGGGCTACCCAGAGACTACTCAGGTCACTTATGCCCCTCGTGCTGTGGCCCCTGCTTCTCCGCTAGGGCCTTCTAGTCATGAACAGGGGGTCCTCCAGTCCTGAAACAACCCCACACTTCCTGCAGATCTGTGGCCCTCTAAGGCCACTGGCACCCCTTTGAGGCTGACCCTGAACCTTCTGCTGCGGGTCTCATTAACCCCTTGCGGTCACTAAAGGACCACGGAGCATTTTTTTTTTTAAAATTCGGATTCCGGACTCCCCGAACAGCGTGCAGCCGCGGGGGGAGCCTGGAATTCCATGATGGTCATAGTATGTCATGGGTCATTAACTCAGATCTACCCATGACGTACTATGACCGTCAAGGGTCGTTAAGGTGGTTTTGTCTACTTTTAACATTCCTGTTAACCCTGTAGAGTTTCAGTCTACTTCTGATGTCTTTTCAAGGCGCAAGAAGTCCTGTACTGTTTTTTCCGCCTAATCTCACTCTGGAGCTAATTATCCTGGTAAAGCGGAAGACTCCTGACAAGTGTCTCACTCTTTCTAAGAGAGTCTCTAAGCTGTACCCCTTTGTATACACGGCTTTGGCTCAGTGGGCTACACCTCCACAGGTTGATTCCTCTATTTCTAGGCTTTCTAAATTTACTGTCTTGCCCATTGCAGATGCTTCGGCGCTCAAAGATCTGACAGATAGGAAGCTGGAGGCTATCCATAAGGCTGTCTTTGATGCCATAGGTGCGGCCTTGGCTTCCACATGGGTTAATAAAGCCATTGCTGTTTGGACTGAACAGCTGACTGATGCTGTCCGCAAAGGTGCCCCTAAGGAGGATCTTTTGCCCATTTTGGCTAATATTTCTGAGGCTCAACATTATATTACTGATGCCCTGTTTGATGCCATTAGGCTTGAGTCTAAGGCCTCCGCCTTCTCTGTGGCTGCCAGATGTACCCTGTGGCTTAAGATTTGGTCTACTGACCTGATCTCTAAGAAATCACTGGTCTCTCTTCCCTTTCAGGGTACATTCCTCTTTGGCCCTTAACTGAAGAATATCATCAGTGAAGCCACTGGGGGTAAGAGCACCTTGTTGCCTCAGGTTCTTAAGCGCAATCCTCAAGCGAGGAAACAGCATTCCTTTCATTCTCACCAAGGCAAACCGCAAAGGCCGAACCCGGTGCTGCCTCAGGCCAGCACCCTGTGTTCCACCACGAACTCCAGGCAGCAGTGGAGGTCAAAACACACCTCCACCAAACCCACTAAACCTTTTTCAGCATGACTCACCAAACCCTGGTCCGTATACATCTGTGGGTGGTCACCTGCATAATTTTTAGTGGGTATTACAGGAGGTTACACGATTCCCTTCACATCCCTACCTCCCTTCAGATTCTTCCCTTCTCGCTCCCCTCAAGGACAGGAAAAGCTCAGTCTTTTCAATGGGGTGGTTCAGGCTCTCTTGAACAAAGGACTCCTAGCTCTGGTAGGTTTTTATTCCAAACTCTTTGTTGTTACCAAGAAGGATGGCGGCTGCCATCCTATTCTGGATCTCAAGGATCTCAATTAATTTGTGGTCCGTACTCACTACAAGAGTCTTTGAGCTCTGTCGTTGCGTCCTCTGTGTCTAGGGGAACTTCTGCATCCTTGGACCTTTAAGATGTGTACCTGCACATTCCAATTCATCCGGACAGTCAGAAATACCTCAGGTTATTCTGTGACCTAGGGCACTTCCAGATCACCACTCTGCCTCGTGGGCTCACCATGGCGCCTTAGGTGTTCGCCCACGTCTTAGGGGCATTGATTGCCTTTCTGCACACCAAGGGGATTCAAGTAACTCCTTACATGGATGACTTTCTCTTGAAGGCTTACTCCAAGGATCTCCTAGACCATCAGGTCGAAGACTGTGTGCAGATCCTGAACATGGACAGGTCTGCTCTGGTCACTTCTCAGGACTTGGTTTTCCTTGGTCTCCGGTACGGCACTCGTCAGGGCATGGTCTTTCTGACAGAGGACTCTGTTCAGCAGATCACATCCAAGGTGTCTCGTGCTCGGGAGTGGACTTCTACGGCAGTGTCGTATTCCATGGCTCACACCAGGGAGCTTCAGTGATTCATAATCTGGGCTGGCCGGGGGGATCCAGCCTTTCTCGATCATCCTCTCTTCCCCAGAAGTGAAACTAGACATCAGCTGGTGGTTGGACAGCTCCAACCTGAGGAAAGGGAGACCCTTTTTGATTCCGTACAGGACCATTCTAACAACAGATGCCAGTCTGTTTGGCTGGTGAGCCATCCTGGGTCACCTGGGTGTTCAGGGTCGTTGGTCAATGGAGGAAACCCTCATTCCCATTAACATTTTTGAGCTCAGAGCGATTCATCATGCTCTGGGGTATTGGTCCTCATCTGTGGGGATGCCCAGTTCGCATCCAGCCAGACAAAGTGAAGGTAGTCACCTACATCAACAAGCAAGGAGGAACCAGAAGCACCGCTGCTTGGTTGGAGGTAAAGGCTATTTTAGCCTGGGCAGAAGTGCATTTTCCTGCCATTTTCCGCCATGCAATTCAAGGCATAGAAAACTTCTTGGCAGATTTTCTCTGTCGCCAAACGGTGGACCCCGGGGAGTGGGAACTCCATCCAGAGGTCTTCGACCTGGTGGGTTTTCCTTGGATAGACCTGATGGCCACCAGGGACAACTGAAAGGTTCAGTTCTTCTGCTCTCACTGGAGGGATCTTCTGGCGTTCGCTGTGGATGCTCTGTCAATTCTGTGGTGATTTCATCTGGCCTACATTTTTCCTCCTCTTCCACTCCAACCCAGGGTGCTAAGGAAGATTTGGATGGATGGTGCGTTGGTCATTCTGATTGCACCTTATTGGACCAGACAACCTTGGTTTCCAGAATTGCTGGCACTGGCTGCTCAGGATCCATTTTCTCTGCCACGCAGACCAGATCTCCTTCTCCAGGGTTACCTCTGTAAAGAGGATGTGGACCGCCTGGCTTCGACTGAATGACTGTTGATGCCTCCATCTTAAGGACTTTTCTCCTGATGCGGTCTCCACCATGATCCAAGCCAGTGTCACGGTACCCATTATGAAATGAAGGTCACACTCCACCAGGTCTGTTGGGGCCTCCTCGGCCTACAAGAATTAAGCCTCTGCAGAACAGCTATGCAAGGCGGCCACTTGGTCTTGTGTGCACACGTTTGCCAAACACTACTGTTTGAATGTTCTGGCTTCGGCTGAAGCCAGCTTTGGCAGAAAAGTCCTGGAGGCAGTTTTGCCTGTCTAGGACTTTAAATCCCTTGCCTTATAGCTCTTTACCTGTTTGAGCCATGTTGGCTCTTGTTCTTGTGTGCTGTGTACCATTATTCAGTGTCTGTTGACACTTTGTTAGTTTGGGTTATTCCGTATCCATGGGAACTCTGGTATCATGGGGGAACTGGCACTTGGTCTTTTCCTTCTCTTCCCACCCATGGTACCTGTAAGCTATATTGGAAGACAGAGAAAAGAGGATTTTAGTCTTTCCTGTTAAATCCTTTTCACTTAGTCCATATAACTTACAGGTCTCCCGTCCAGTAAAGGGACCATGCTTGGGTTCCTGTTGCTGGATGTGGGAGTCCGATTGGGTCCATGCTCACAGGAGTTTTCCTCTTCTTCTAGCTATCTAGCTCAGTAGGTTTATTGTCTCAAATCTATCTGGAGAGGGGAGTGACTAGGTAGCCTGCTATGGAGGAGGGGGAGGCTTCACCCTGCACTTCTTGAAGAATTGTTCTATCCTACTGGGAGTAGCTGTCGCCTCCCCATGGTACCTGTAAGCTATATGGACTAAGAGAAAAGGATTTAACAGGTAAGACTAAAATCATCTTTTTTCAATACTGTCAGTGTTGCAGTTTAAGAGTAATTGAATGATAAAGTATCCCCCTTCTGCCCTTTTACCTAGTGTAAGCCACCTCCCTTCAGATGTGGAATTTGGTCCTGGGACCAGACAGCTCACAGCAAGGGACAATCTTCTTACTGTGAGTATAAGGAAAACCCTTCCCCCCTTGACAAGTTTTTCCTTATGCTCATTGGAGATTGTCCCTTTCTATGATTCATCCGGACAGTCGTGCTGCTCTGAGGTGAGCAGTGTTACATCAGTAAAAGGGGCGGGAGGAGGATACTTTTTTATTCAATTACTCTTGAACTACACCTTTGACAGTATTGAAATAACACTGTTCATGGCCCAAATAGGGTGGTTTGACCTGGGCTTCAGAGGGATTAAACTAAAAGTATTATAGGAGACCCTCACCTCTGAAGAGATCCTGGAGAATCTGGAAGATCTAATTATCCAATGACAGATGACTTTGTGAAGTCAGTGGTAACCTACCCACTTTATTGCCCATTCTGCCCACTTCCCTGCCGCTCAGGCTTCTAACCCTGCCCATCCAGATTTATTCCTCCCTACATTATGGAGTGAATCTCATCATTTGGATACTCCCGTCACATGGTTCTCCAGGGTCAAGAAGTTTTCCAGGTATGTTAATAAGAACCTTTTTAACCCCTTAAGGACCAGCAGTCCAGGGAAGTTACCTTCCCTGAAGGACCGTTTTGATCCTTGCCGACGTGCCGGCACACATGACCTGTTGCATGTACCAGTGCACCAAGCAGGGGTTTGAGAGAGACCGCTTCAGTCTTAAGAGTGGTCAGTTTCAGGAGCACTGTAAGTAAAAAGTATGTGACGTGCCGGGACCGTCAATGGTCCTTAACCCTCTAAAGACCAGCGGTCCAGGGAAGTTACCTTCCCTTAAGGACAACTTTGATCCTTGCCGACGCACCAATACACATGACCTGTTACGCGTACCGGCTCACCGCTTTGGTGCCTAAGAGAGACCGCTCCAGTCTTGTATTGGTCAAGTTTAGTCCCCGTTTTTACTTACAATGCTCCTGGTAGAGCGATGTAAGTGAAAATTATGTGACGTGCTATGAACATGACTGGTCCTTAAGGGTATAAGGACAGTGATGGTCATAGCACGTCATCTGGTCCTTATGGGGTATAAAAAACGGTGACGGTTCTGGCACGACACCGATCCTTAAGGGGTTAAGGAACATATTAGCAAACTTTTAGAACACACTAATAAATATGCTCCAAAGTTTGAAGCCTGTGTAATTTTCCATGTCCGGATAGCATTTAGGTAAATAAGTGGAAAACAGTTAAAGGGATAGTAATGTCAGATTCTGGTTCCTGGATCAGACGGCAGCTCTTCAGCAGCACCGATAAAATGATATCTAAAGATAAATACTTCATCAGAATGGTCTACATGTGACTGGTTTGCAAGCACACATTGTAGACCATTCCAATGAAGTATTTTTCTTTAGATATTGTTATATCGGCGCTGCTGAAGAGCCGCCGTCTGATCCAGGAACTAGAATCTGCTTCTGACAGCTTTACAGCTCATCAAACAGAAAGGGGAGGGAGCGGAGAACTTTATTTTCCTATATCTCTCAAATCATAATGGTTTGAAAGATACGAATAAGTGCAAGTACTCTCTTTTAATTTTATCTACCATATAATTAATACTTTTTTTCTGACATTACTATCCCTTTAATAGTGTAAAATAAACCAGTTAATGCTGTGACGGGCAAACACGTTCACCCCACAGGCCAAATGTATGTCCCTCAAGTTCAGCAAAGGACAGACAAATTCTAAAGTTGAAAAAAAAAAAAAAAAAAAAAAAGATTAACCCCTTGCAGCAGTTGAGGTCTCCAACAATGGAACAATGTAAGTGTAAAGGGTAGTACACTAGAGGGTATGTGTTTCTGGAATGACGATAGGTTGCGTGTGTGTCTCCTCTTCCCTCTGTATATAGAACAAACTGCAAGACGCAGGAGAAATCTCCGAATGCTGTATGTAGCCCCAAGGCCACCTGTTTTTACCACTGAGTTAAAAGAGTAACTGATTATCCTGTAAACTCTTAAAAAAACAGAGCGTTGTGCAGTGTATAGCCCTCTGGTCCTTAAATGGTTAACAGTAATTAGAGACTTCTTACAGTCAGTTTAAATGCATGCACGTCATTAACCTGATATCTTCTTACTTTCAGATTCGGATACCCAGATCCCACCTACCTGCTGAGAGTCCAGGAGGAACTTAGAGCCAAAGGCATTACTGCTGATTAGGAGGGTCCTCTTCCCAAAAGTGTCAGGAAAACGGTGATCGAGATGGTGGCGTCTGTTCTGTTATATGGTTTAAACTTCAAATTTTTCATGAGGGATTACTTGCCTCTAGTTTTTGCTCTCTTCCTGTTTATTCTGGCCCATTTTCTGATCTGGCAACAACAAATGGAATAAAGACTGGACAGCTAGATACAGCTGCAGACATTGGGAGACATTGATGAGCAATGCCCTGATGCAGTATCTCACATGGGGAACCTCTGTTTGACTTGACTTTAGAAGTAAATCAAGCCAGGACTGTGTGTGCTGGAAATTTTACAGTGGGAGTGGCACTTTCATAACCACCAATGATTTGACTTGCTTCATAGCTGGTTATCCAATTAGTGCCCAGTTCCCTTTACCTGTAGTCTTTGGCTGGAATTTTAGAAGGAGAAATGTATGTGATCTTGCGTGGTGCATCCTGGTTCCTGCAGTTCTGATATCTCTTGTCCCATGTACTTGGAGTTACAGCATATTTTGGGTCTTGTAGTTCAGAAGCCATTAGAAAGGACCAATGTAATTGTTGTTGCAGTACATTCTGGATCATGTAGTCCCCAATACTTTGTATACGGTACATTGTTGCAATACATTTCAGATATTGTGCTTCTCACTCCTCTATAAGGGCCCTGCATACTAGATGCTGCATTTCAACTTGAATTCTCTAGTTCAGTTTCCACTCTTATTTATTATTTTACTATTGTTATTTTTGTTACCTACTGACACCATTATACGCAGACAGTACTCTGTACAAGACACTCAAGTAATGTTTTCTTGGCTTTAGCATACTGTACAATTCACAAAAATATGACTATTGATACATTTAGGGCAGGAGTGAGCAATTTGTGGCCCTCCAGCTGTTGTTGGACTACTGGTATTGTCTACTCCTACTCAGCACAATTCCCATCATCATCCAGCTGTGGATGATGGCACTTGTAGTCCAGACCACTTCTAAATTAAAGGGACCACAATATGCAAAGAAAAGGAACATGATTTATTCCTGATTTGGAAACCACTAACCTTATGCAGAAATCAGAATTGAGCTATTCTGGATCAAACCACCCACAACATAGGGAACAAATTTAAGTTCCCTAAATTCCCACAGTGGGTTTTCTTTTAATCCTTTGAATGGCAGAGGTGCAGGTTAAAATCCCAACTGAAATCAATGGGGATTGTATTCCTCTCCTGTGGTGCAGTTGTTTGTTCCACAGTTGCGAATGTTTTGCTTTCCCTATACCAGGAATGATAGTGAGGCTGATGTACTAAGTATTAAGTGGTGCAGTTCTGGAGCTAACTAACTGCACCACAGGGGAAGCAAATAATAATTCCCAGTTGATAAAAATGGAGAATGTAACCCCTTGAATGCTAGAAACGTCTCCAGTGAATTGCATAAAAATGTTACGGAGATCTGTCCAGCATTCAGGGGTAATGTTTGTTTGTTCCCTATGGTACAGTAGAGTTGCTCCAGAATTGCACCACTTTTCCTAGTGCATCAGCCTCAGTAAGAGAGGAGTCATACATGGCTCTTGGGGCCAAAACAGGAAGGTAAAGAACAAACCAGCATCACATAGGGAACAAATAAAAAATTCCCAAATGCCCATTGATTTAACCCTTTGAGTACCAAAAGGAGCTCCATCTGGCATTCCCAGAGTTAGAGGGGGCTTTAAACACGTGTATGCAAGAGAGAAATGTGTTATAGACCTATCTATCATTCAAGGTATTAAAAGCACATTTTAAATCGGCGGGATATATTCATTTTCCCTTATGATGCAGTTGGCTACTATAGCTTCTGGAATACAGGCCTTGGTTTCATCATCATACCTGGGAACTCTCCGGTTTTGCCCCGGAGACTCCGGATTTCAGACTGAATTACCGGGTCTCCGTGGCAATGTGTGGATCACCGGGTGGGCAGAGTTTAAATAGAAACTCTGCCCACTTGTGCTCCGTCCTTCCTGGTTCCTCCCACTCCCCGCCCTCTTAGATATATTTTGCAGGGTTTTTTGGGTTTTGTTTTTTTTGTCCCGCCCCCCCCCCCTCCGCGACTAAGCCCTGCCCCTTTTATGACGCGAATCGCGTCATCTTTCTCCCAGGTCGGCACTGACAGGGTTACCCTCCGGGTAACCCTGTTTCAAAAGTTCCTAGGTATGTTCATGATGTATATATTACCAGTGTCTTTTTCATAAGAAAGTGTTTGTCATTGTTAGTCGTCGGCATACCAACAGGTCTTGCTTATCAGATGGTCTGTAATGAGTGGATCAGTCATTGTGATTTATTCACCTGTGATTAAGTAGATAAACATGACCTGTTGGTGTGCCTCTAGGACTGGACTTGAGAATCGTTGACATAAGACATACATGTCTCCAACAGTGGGTTATAAAAAATATATTGATTATACTGGGGTGGCCAACATGAGACGATGATGGGGGATGTAGTCTGCCAGCAGCAGAAGGGCCTCATATTACCCACCCCTGGATTATACAGTTCAGTTGTTTTTTAGGAATTCTGCATTTCCATTCCTTCGAGTGTCAGGGGGCTTGCATTGCACTGCAAAGAAAATTTGTTACACATTTCCCTGACATTCAAAAGGTCGAAATGCTTCCTAGTGTAAAAGAAAACTCTCACCTCATTCTCTGGAAGCTATAGGCCAGTGGTTCTCAACCTGTGGGTCGGGACCCCTTAGGGGGTCAAATGACGATTTGCCAGGGGTCACCTAAAACCATCAGATATTTATATTTCGATTCATAACAGTAGCAAAATTACAGTGATAAAGGAGCAACAAAAATAATTTTACTGTTAGGGGTCCCCATAACTTGGGAAATTTTATCAAAGGGTCGCGGCACTAGAAAGGTTGAGAACCGCTGCTATAGGCCAAGATATTTTGAGTGACCTCTGGGGGTGCCTAACATACAGTTTTCTAGAAGCCTACCCCCACAGTTTCTCACAAGGCATTGAGGCTGATGTATTAATCCTCTGCGTGCCAGAGTGGTATGCAACGCATTGAAAAGCAATGCGTTGCGTACCACTCTGGCACTCAAAGCATTAAGAAGAATGCAAGTAATTCTTGGGTAAACCAACTGCTCCGTCAGGGACAAATACATTTCCCCAAATCCCCATATATTTAAATTGGCTTTTAATCCCTTGAATGCTAGAGATATCTCCAGTTCTCTCTGAAACTGGAATTTGTTTTTTCAGTGCAGATTACTTTGGTGGAGTTTTACTAAAGTACATAATCACAATAAAAGAGAAATTCATAATAAAGATTGGAAGCGAGTACCCAGATAAATAATTCTTTATCTTATAGCAAAACTTTTTTTACCCACTTGTCATACTGAGAACTGTATTTGCTTTGTTACAGTTTTTACTTAACCCTTTGAGCCCCAGAAAGTTATCCAACGCGATACCTCTCTGGGGGTCAAAGGGTTAAATGATGTTTATATAATGTGGCTTAGAGGCTCTGTCTCTTTCTTTTCTTTGTTTTTACACCATGCCCCTTGTCATTGTAGATTGGGAAAGCACATACTCAACAACTAGAAGGCTTGGCTGGGAGTACGCCTCAGGTTTTGATGAGTGCCCAGGGGTGTGAGCTAAATAACATGCACTGTCCTTGTCCCTATGTCAGTATTGATCATGGCCGGGAAGCGGCAGATAGCTGATGTTTGGAATGTGGTTGAGAGCAGTACAGTAGCACTGTGTGCCAGGGGACAGGCTACGCAAGGGTCATACAGAGGCTGCCTGCACAGGCCCAGGGACAAGGAAAGAAGTCCTGTGGGATCTGACAGGTGTCTGGAGAAAACATCACAGTAATCTGCTGCATTCGCCTCTTTTCAATAATCCATGTACTACTCACTGGTGTTGTGACGGAGTCACTGAGTACCACAGCTATGTACCTGGATATGTACATCTGGCACCTATACATGCCATGGTTCCCTTTGTGATTAAGCATCAATGTGTGTTGCATTGATTTTACTTTCATTGCTACTTCCCAAGCAAACAACTCATTATGATGGGTCTCACATGGTTATTAGTGGCTAATTGTACTGAGAATGCACACATGAACTGGGCATCACACTGTAGCGATCACCTGAATTACTGGGTCTCTGGGGCAGAGGCTGATTCTCCAGATGTGGGAGTTTCTAATGAAACTATGCCCACTTCTGTTCCTCCCATTTCTCTCCTACTTGTCCTCCTTCCCCAGCCTATTCCTACAATTCTTTACATAAGCATTGTCCCTTTTGGCTTGTAATGTCTATAGAAGGTCAGCAGACAGGTCACACAGTAAGGGACCAGAGTGCTTTGCTGTGCTTTCTCATTACAGTACATTTGTAGGTCTTTACCCAAGTGAGTGATTAAGACAGCATATTATGTGTCATTGGGCTGTAGCTGCCACTGGGGTGTAATGTACTGATTCACGAAGACTGCTTGTGTCTGACATAAAACCAATTCTCATAATACACTTTGTTATTTTCACCTGGTAAAGCAACAGTCTACAGTGACTGCTGTTTTGCCAATTGGTTTCTATTTCTAGTCTTTTGCACTCTATAATTATGTTTCCTTAACGCAGCGGATGCTAGAAAATATTAGCTGTTGAACTATTGAAAGTTCAGTAGATACATTATGTTCCCATAATTCAATTATTTCTTGAGGTCACTACAGATAACTTACACTTGTTAAAGCGGTGATAAAGTGGAGATAAATTCTCCATTGACATCACTTCTTCAATTCCTATGTTCTTCTATTAAGCCTATGTACGGAGATCTCTCAAACGTAAAGGGATAGTAATAATTTGGTTTTAAAATGTCTAATATTGTAGAGATTAACAATAGAAGTAGAATAAACTACCTCCCATCTCTCAAAACTTAATTGTTTGCGAGTTCGTAGCATTTAAAGTTCCCCCTCCCTCCACTTTCTCATACATCAGCGCTCTAGCTGACAGAGGTAGATCCAGGTCCCGGGACCGGCGGAGGCTCTTCAGCAGAGCAGAGACAGCGTTACTTAAAATGAAATAATTAATTGGAACGGTCTACAAAGTGTGCTTGCAAACCAGGCACAATCTGTAGACCATTCCAGTGAACTATTTCATTTTAAGTAGAACTATCTCGGCTCTGCTAAAGAGCCTCCGTCGGTCCCGGGACCAGGATCTGCCTCTGTCAGCTAGAGCGCTGATGTATGAGAAAGTGGAGGGAGGGGGAACTTTAAATGCTAAGAACGCGCAAACTATTAAGTTTTGAGAGATGGGAGGTAGTTTATTCTACTTCTGTTAATCTCTACAACAGAGGTTCTCAACCCTTGCCCTCAGTGGCCACTAACAGGCCAGGACTTAGGAATTTCCCTGCTAGAACACAAGTGTTTTGATCAGAGACTCAGTCGTATTGATTAACTCACCTATGCTCTAAAAGGAAATTCTAAAATCCTAGCCTGTTAATAGCCACTGAGAGCACAGGCTGAGAACCACTGCTCTACAATATTATACATTTTTAAACCAAAGTATTTCTATCTCTTTAAGGGGTCTTAGTGTATAGGCTCTATAGAATAATATAAAAGCTGGAGATTTTATTACACTGGAGAAGTTATCTCCGCTTTATCACAACTTTATCACATGTTAATGCATCTTCCCTCTGGCGTTATTCCAATGATCTTATCCTCCTGCAGGTTTCCCAGTTCTATACTTAGACTGTAGGGAGGGAAAACTCATGCTTTCCAGCTGTTGTTGCACTATAACTCCCATCATTCGTAGCCAGGCATTGGCTGACTGAAATTGAGGGTGCTGTAGTCCAACAAGAGCTGAAGAGTTAATGTTTGCCTTTTCTTCTAAAACATGGATTCATATCTCAGAACACCGGGAAAGAACAGTTGCTTTGGATTCCATTTTCTTTACAGAATTTATTTCGATGTAATTCAATTGTAAAGGTTCATACAATGCATTTTACTAGAGGTCATGTATAGTGTCAGGTGAAGTCTATCCTGCTACTTTATTTAATTACTTAAAGGGATAGTAATACCTCATTTAAACTTTAGCACTGAGTATTATTTACAGTTTTTTTAACATACTGCGCTATATATAGTTACTTACAGATTTGTAGTTCAAACGCTATTGAAGCCAAAAGGATCCCCCTTCACCTCCCCTTTCCCCTGTGTCATTGATCCTCTCTATCTGGTCCGGATGGAGAGCGACGAGGGACAATCTTCAGTAAGAATAAGGAAAATTCTGTCCTTCTTTGTCAAGGATGGCAGGATTTTCATTATACTTACTGATTGAAGATTGTCCCTCGCTGCATCCATCCCAGTCCCACAAATGGATTCCATATGTAAGGGGAGGCAGCCAGAAGGGGCGGGACTGGGATCCTTTCAGCTTGAATAGCTTTTGAACTACAAATCTGTAAGTTAACTACATAAACTGCAATATGTTAAAAAAAATGTACATGATACTCAGAGCTAAAGTTTAAATGAGGTATTACTATCCCTTTAACAGGAACTTGGAGATTCAGAAGGAAAGTACAATTAGTCTATGTAAGTGGTTAGTTTAAATCAAGGGTGAGAAAACGGAGGCCCTCCAGTTGTTTAGGGTTACAATTCCCATCATCCCCAGCTGGCTGGGGATGATGGGAATTGTTGTCCTGAACAGCTGGTTGGCCTCATGTTGTCCATCCCTAGTTTAAATTAATTTTAACACTGAATTATAAACCTTCACTTACCTTATATTGGGACAGAATGGCCATTGTGAATTAACTCTGCATGGATTTGTTCTCCAGATATAATATCTAATTACTACTTGATATAAAGTCCATGTAGGTAGACGTGATTTGCAGGACTCTAGGACCCAAAACTACTTCCGGTAAAGGTGTTCTAAGAAGGGTGCAGTTACTGTAGTTTGTGGTCCCAGAGTCTTGCAAATATAAACATGTCTGCCTCCTTGGACATGATATATGCAACTAATCAAAATAAATTTGGAGGAAACAGTCCACACAGAGATAATTCATAGTGGCCATTCACATAGGTGGGGGTTCATTATTAGGAGGTGGTAAAATTCATTTAAAGGGGAACGCTGTACATTGCAATTTGACTACTACAACATAGTGCAGTACATTTTTTTCTATGTTCCTGCAAAAGAGAGGTGCTTTGTGTGCTGCTGTTATATTGAGGAATTAATGGCCAGTTAACTGAACGCTGAGTAATGTTAGTGGCATTATTTAAAAGTTAGAACACAGGTCATATTTGCAGTATGTTTGTTACACTGGGGGGGTGTCTCGTCAGATTTCAGAAAATAATGTTTCTATGTTTGTGTTAAATTTTTACCCTTATTTTATACTCTTTCAATGCTTAAGAGATCAGTAGGATATAGCTGGGCTCTCTGGCAGCGAAGGGGTCCAGCCTCATCCAAATCAGAAGGGCTTTTAGAACTGCATCTAGATCCTACCTGTGTGCGTTGTACTATATATGGGGTAGGTAACGTGGCTCTCCAGCTGTATTTGGACTGCAACTCCCTGCACCTTTAGCCATTTAATGACAAGCTGAGGATGATGGGATTTGTAGTCTAATTACAGCTGGAGAACCATATTACCTACCCCTGTATTATATTACACACTTTTTGCGGGTCACTTTATGGGACATTGTTTTGATGTATTCACTAATGCTGTAATAAAAGAGACATATCTCAGAAACTCTGTTGTCTCAAAATTGTCTTTATTTATCAAGAATATGCTTAAAGGATCTCTAAAGTTTATTATGAAAATTACATATTGTAGGTCTTTTCCTGCTGAAAAAAGTCCAAAATTATAACTGTTCAAACTGTCACAATTTGATAAAACTGATACTGCGAGCAGTGTAGCCAGTGACCACCGAATGCAATGGAATAATTGGCCGACACTAGGGGAACTGTAGGAGGACTGTCTGAACATCAGGTGGCACTGCTGCTGACAGTTTAAAATTAAAAAAAGGTGTGAACTGTAATAACTTTGCAAAGGAGCATCTCCCAACAGTGGCAAACGACTTACAATATATGTTTTCTCTGTCGTCAAATACAGGTTACTGGTAACTTTGGGTAGGCGATCCGCCCCTTTAAGTAGGCAGGAACAATTCTAGAATTGATTGCAGGGGGTGGAGCCTACCTTCCCTTCTTGGCTGCAGCTAGCCAGCCAGCTCCAGAAAGATTTGTTCATTGGTGAAGACACAGGCAAGAGAACAGTTCTGCTATAGTCTTAGAAACGTATTTTTATTTTTCTGTTAGAATTGGAATACCACGATTAGGCGGATTAGCATAACTGACAATGCCCATTTGACGTGGCTAGCTCAGTATCCAGGTGCTTTTTGTGTACCTTAAGCCCTGGGGGGATATCACAGAGGCTTCTTCTCGATACATGGTAATCTGAAGACAGAAGATCTGCAGGAAAGGTGAGCAAGCCTTTGAGTGCTGCAGGTCCACATGTCCCACAGGGGTTTTTTCCTTGGGAGTTCTTATTGCACACTCCTGCACTCATTGGGTCTATCTGTATGTCTGTTGGGTGTTTTGGAGCAGGTTTATGTGGTAACTTAACCCTTTAGCTGCTGGTTTGCATCTTTGGGGGGGGGTATTGTCACTTTCCCTACTGGGTTCAGTGTTTTTTGGGTCTTCTAACTTGTTCTAGTAATGTCTCATGTAATTTTATTTCACAGTTTTAACTTTGACAAAATTTGAGTTCAAGGTGTGCTTTACCGCATAGACACCATTGCTCCATTCACTCCTATGGGACTGTACAGTTTGGGACATAGCTCTGCAACTGCTCAACGTAGCGACTTCAGAGAGGGCTCATTTTAATTGTCTGATCTTGCTCTATCATCCGGTTACCATTGCAAGTGTGTTGGGGGGCTCAGGGGGCTTCTGGCACTGTTGGGGTATTTATTCTGGGAAAACTACATTTCCCATGAGCGCTTGCTTCGTGTGCTAGTTTCTGATTGTCTCCTGCTGTGGCAGCCATTTTGTTTTTTGCCTTTTCTATAACGAGTATCCTACGCAGGGCTTGGACTCTCCTTCTCTCCTCTGCAGATTAACCCTTTGCCTGCCAGATAAGTGTATTTTAGCGATTTCTGGGGTGAAATTTTAATCTTTCACATTGTAATTGGGTGATTCATTATATTAAACGTTTTTGACACTGTGAGAATGTTTAATCTGTTGGAGCTTGGGGCCAGACCTAAGACTAAGGACGCTGGGGTCTCTGTATCCTCTGTTGTGCACTGTTCCTTATGTCATTCAGGGTTACCTAGAGAATTCTCAGGTCATTTATGCCCAGCATGTTCTGATGTCCCTGAGTCTCCCAGGGACCTCCAGCCATGCAATAGAGCCAGTTTGGGTGCAAGAGTTCAAGGCTGCTGCCAGAGACCTTCGGTCTACATTACAACTCTTTCCATCCCAATTACAGGGGGTTTTCCACTGATGGCAGACCCCTTCTTCAGTCAGATCTTCCCTGACAAAACCACAGTGAGTACCTGACGTATCAGATTCCTCTGAGGAGGAACTGTTGGTGGATTCAGATGTTGAGGAATGTTCTGCTGTGGGCTCCTCTCAGTTTTTTGGGGACACCTTTGAGGCTGATCCTGAGCCTTCAGCTGAGGGCCTGACCAGGGCTGGCTTAACCACCCTAAACATTACCCTAGTTCAGAAGGTTCCTTCAGATACCTCTGATGTTTTCCAGGAGCCTAAAAAGCCCCTTGTTTTCCACCTAACCCCACTCTTGACTGTGGTGTGTCTAATCAGTGGAAATATCCAGACAGAAAGCCTTCTGTTTCCAAGAAGTTTGCTAAGCTTTACCCCTTTTCTGAGGCAGCACTTGCTCAGTGGGTTCATCCCCCTAAAGTGGATGCTCCTATATCCAGGCTATCTAAGTCTACTGCATTGCTGGTTTCTTATGTGTCCGCTCTGAAAGACTATACTGACAAGGAGCTTGAGGTTTCCCTTAAGTCCATTTTTGCCACTGCTGGCACTGCCATGTGTCCAGTGTTTGCTGCGGCATGGGTTAACCGGGCTATTGCTATGTGGACTGAACAGCTCACCCTGGCTGTACATCAGAGTGCTCCGTCTTTGGATATGTTGCGGCTTCTTGCCAACATCTTTGAGGCCCAGCACTATGTTTCTGCTGCCTTATTTGATGCCATCCACGGTGGCACGGTTTTCTACCATGTCCGTGGTTGCCAGACGAGCTCTTTGGCTCAATATCTGGTCTGCTGACAGTGCTTCCAAGAAAGCCTTGCTTTCCTTACCCTTTCAGGGTACATCCTAATTTGAGCCAGAGCTTAAGGATCTGATTAGTGAGGCCACTGGGGTAAGAGTACTCTTCTGGCCTTAGTCCCCAGGAAGAAAACTCCTCTCAAGCGTAACAGGTTTTTTTTATTGTCCCTTCCAGACTGAGACACGTCCAGCAAACCAGGCGGTTCCATCTGCTCCATGTGCCTTCTCCAAGCCCAAGCAGCAATGGATGGCCAAGGTCTCTGTAACGGAAGGAAGCGCAAGGACCGCGGTCGGCTTCCGTCTTTGTTCCCGGGTCTCTCCTTCTCGACGCCGGACTGGCGCCGTCGAGTGCACCGGTCGAGCAAACCAGCGTTCCGGAGGTCGACTCAAAGCGGCGTCGAACCTCGGGAAGACCGAATCTGCTCGAAGGATGCGGCTACCGGAGGGGTCACGGCACTCGAACGCCGTCGAACACGTACACAGGACCGAATCAGGGAAAAGTGTAGCAGGAACCAAAGTGGATATATTCCCAGCCGTTCGAGCACTCCGGTGCTCGACTCGAAGGTTGGAGCTTAAGCAGGAAACCAAAGGGCAGAGTCCACGTCGCCGCCTGACAGGATACAAAGGTCGGTAGCGGGATCCTGGCAGCAGACGGACGAACGTACAGGAACCTGGTTCGAATGGGCGGCAGAGTGGCCACTTTTACCACAGGAACAAACAGACTCCAGGACTCTGGTTCACTCCAAACAGTAACACACTTTATTAAACAAGACATTCAACTTTTATACAGTTTACAACATGGTACCACAATAGGAAGGGGAAGGGCCAGGCATTCTAATGCAGGCTTGGCCCAGGGACCAATCCAACACAATGGGCATACACAACAGACCAATGGTGACAGTGAACAATGGACCAATGGCAGGGGGAACAGAGGGGCCAATGGTAGCCAAGGGAAACAAGCCAATGGGAGATGGGCAACTGAACACAATATGGACAATGGTAGACTTAACAGGATTAATCAACGTCTGGACAAAGACAACGGACTGATCTGAGGGAATACACATCTGAGGACTGGGCCAGGGGTTGAAGCACGTACACACTAGTTTGAATATGCGGCTTCAACCCTGGCCAATCAGTGTGCGCAGTGAGTCGTACGTCGGCCAATCCGGCGTCGACTCACTGCCTCCGGTTTCCCGCGTTCGAGATGGCGTGGATACCTCGAACAAAGGAACCGGGGAATCACCGGCTTCGGTGTTCGTGTATCCCTCGTACATTAAACCATACAATACATTAAACGTTCGACATTACACAATATACAAAACTTACAACATTCAACATCAATCCTTGTAACATAATGATAGGGAAACCCCTATCAGAGTTCACATGAGGCCACAAGGCCATAGTCTTTAAGAAAATTGTTCGTGGTCCAGACAAGGGCCTAAGTAACGGATAACATCCGTTACACTTCTCCCCCTTTTGGTTCCAAGCCAGCGGGTGCGGTAGTAAACGCTGGCTTGGAGCTGTAGGAGGGCATGGAGGTGGTGAGGCACTTGTCTGGACAGTGCATTAGTCCGAAGGCCTTGGTCCTAGGCCAGTTTTAACTGAGGGGCCCGTTGTCCTGGGCCAGAGATTGAAGGAGTCTTTCTGTACTGGGCCAGGGGAAAACATGAGCCCTTTGTCTGGGCCTGGTAGTGGTGAACAAGGCCCTGGTCCTGGGCCAGTGAAGCAAATGCAAGTCCCTGGGTCCTTAATCCTGGGCCAGAGGTAGAAACAGTCTTTTTGTCCTGGGCCAGGGGAAAACATGAGCCCTTTGTCTGGGCCGGGTAGGGGTGAACAAGGCCCTGGTCCTGGGCCAGTGAAGCAAATGCCAGTTCCTTTGTCCTTAGTCATGGGCCAGGGGAACTGATGCTTGGTTGTCCTGACCAATAGCAAATTAGGGGGCCTCTCCTGGGCCCTTCTCAAGGCAGTGCTACATTCAAATCCTTCTGGGTCTGGGGCCAGTGGCTCAGGGTCCAGAGCCAGTCTATAAGGGGGATCTCCCTGAGGCAATGATGACGCTGGCTTCTGGGCATCAGAGTTTGGGGAGAGCGGCACATCTCCCCCTTTTAGTTGGGCCAGGGTCCCAGAGGGACAGGAGCGGATGCAGATCCCACGCTCCTGAGTCAAATCAGGTATGGGCCTGGTGGGGAATACATTCCCACCCATCAAGCTGGGGTCAACAGGGGACAAGGCAACACAAATGTCCTTGGTGAGGATCCTGGTCCCACTCACCAAGGTGGGAATCTCCAGTGCAGGGAAACGAACAGGCTCCTCCATGATGACTGTGGCCCCACGCACTAGGCCAGGGGTCTCAGGGGGAGGCAGAACAAATGCTGGGCTGGGGATGAGGACGGCTATCCCACTCATCCCAGCCAGGACTTCACATGACCTGGTGCTCTTGCTCTCACGCACCAAGTCAGGGGTTACAGGGGGATTGGTGGGGCACTCCTTCCCACCCATCAGGTCAAACAACATATCCAGGGGAGTTCCAGCAGCCCTACTTTCTCCCAGTCCGCTGGTGTCCTCCTCTGGTAGGCCATCACACACCGGCCTTTCTGTTGCCTGGAGGGAGACCGCAGTCCCATCCCTCCAGGTGGCATCACTCATAATCCTGGGGAGCACGCACGGCTCCGCTCCCAGGGCATCTTCCAACCCCACAGGGGGCAACATTATGGGGCTGCTGCTGGGCTCTCTCACACCCACTACAGCAGGGGGCTCAATGGGACTGATGGGCTCGCTCCCACCCATCAGTTGGGGCACACAATTGCTGCTGGTGGGGACCTGCGTCTCATCCACCGCAGCTGGGAAAACGGGAAAAGGGGCAACTGGCCTCTCAGGGGAGACGTCCGTCCCATCCCCTGATGCCGAGGCATCTTCTTCACTGAGGGGGAACGAATTCCCACCCCCCAGCTCAGGGAAAACATAGTCCAGGGAAAAAAGGGTATCCGTCAGAGCAAAAGGGGCACTGGTGGGGCTCGCATCCCCCCTCACCAGTGTGGAGTGAACAGGGGCAGCTCCCTCCACGTCCTCAGCTTCACTGAGGTCCTCCTCAGATGAGTGTCCCCCCCAATATTCTTCCTCTCTTCCTGTACAAAGTTCCCGCATGTACCGGTCATGCACAATATCCATCAGTCTATTAATCCTGGCAACCGATGGCTTGTATCCAAGGAGTGGCATGAGATTCACCATCCTCCGGTACACCGGGTTCTCACTTGGTCCGATTCCAATAATGGTCCACTTTTCTTTCACTAAAAAGTCAATGTACTCCCAGTTGGGCTCTACAGCTCCGAAGCGCTTGTGGAAGTCACTGAGACCCCATGCGGGTCCAACCGATTCGATAAGATCCAAAAAGTCCAGAAAACCCCATTCGGGCAATACTGCTCCGCCGGATCCGCGTGCCGCCATTCCTCATTCGATACACTCGATGAAAGAAGGAGAAATCCCACCGCTCTGCCACCAATGTAAGGGAAGGAAGCGCGAGGACCGCGGTCGACTTCCGTCTTTGTTCCCGGGTCTCTCCTTCTCGACGCCGGACTGGCGCCGTCGAGTGCACCGGTCGAGCAAACCAGCGTTCCGGAGGTCGACTCAAAGCGGCGTCGAACCTCGGGAAGACCGAATCTGCTCGAAGGATGCGGCTACCGGAGGGGTCACGGCACTCGAACGCCGTCGAACACGTACACAGGACCGAATCAGGGAAAAGCGTAGCAGGAACCAAAGTGGATATATTCCCAGCCGTTCGAGCACTCCGGTGCTCGACTCGAAGGTTGGAGCTTAAGCAGGAAACCAAAGGGCAGAGTCCACGTCGCCGCCTGACAGGATACAAAGGTCGGTAGCGGGATCCTGGCAGCAGACGGACGAACGTACAGGAACCTGGTTCGAATGGGCGGCAGAGTGGCCACTTTTACCACAGGAACAAACAGACTCCAGGACTCTGGTTCACTCCAAACAGTAACACACTTTATTAAACAAGACATTCAACTTTTATACAGTTTACAACATGGTACCACAATAGGAAGGGGAAGGGCCAGGCATTCTAATGCAGGCTTGGCCCAGGGACCAATCCAACACAATGGGCATACACAACAGACCAATGGTGACAGTGAACAATGGACCAATGGCAGGGGGAACAGAGGGGCCAATGGTAGCCAAGGGAAACAAGCCAATGGGAGATGGGCAACTGAACACAATATGGACAATGGTAGACTTAACAGGATTAATCAACGTCTGGACAAAGACAATGGACTGATATGAGGGAATACACATCTGAGGACTGGGCCAGGGGTTGAAGCACGTACACACTAGTTTGAATATGCGGCTTCAACCCTGGCCAATCAGTGTGCGCAGTAAGTCGTACGTCGGCCAATCCGGCGTCGACTCACTGCCTCCGGTTTCCCTCGTTCGAGATGGCGTGGATACCTCGAACAAAGGAACCGGGGAATCACCGGCTTCGGTGTTCGTGTATCCCTCGTACATTAAACCATACAATACATTAAACGTTCGACATTACACAATATACAAAACTTACAACATTCAACATCAATCCTTGTAACATAATGATAGGGAAACCCCTATCAGAGTTCACATGAGGCCACAAGGCCATAGTCTTTAAGAAAATTGTTCGTGGTCCAGACAAGGGCCTAAGTAACGGATAACATCCGTTACAGTCTCCTCCAAGCCTAAGGCTTCCAAGACTTCTTCGGCATGACTCGCCGAATCTGGGTCCCACTGGGCTGTGGATGGCTGTCTGCGTTACTACCCAGTGTCTGGGAGGGTTCAGTGGTGGACCCGTGGGTTTTACAGGTGGTGACGGAAGGGTACAGGATCCCTTTTGTCTCTCTTCCTCCCTTTCGCTTTTTTCCCTCTCATACTCCCCAGGGCACAGAGAAACACCATCTGTTCAATGGCAATATCCAGGCCCTTCTGGACAAGGATGTTCTGGAGCCTGTTCCAGTTCAGGACAGAGGTATGGGTTTTTACTCAAACCTCTTTGTGGTCTCCAAGAAGGTCGGCGGTTGTCGTCCCATTCTGGATTTGAAAGGCCTCAATTCCTTCAGGACTGATTATCACCAGGAGTCCTTAAGGACAGTGATTGCTGCTATGTCCCCGGGGGAATTCCTTGCTTCTTTGGATCTCCAAGACACGTATCTACACATTGCCACTCATCCAGAGAGCCGGCAGTATCTCAGATTTGCCTGCAACTGAGGACACTTTCAGTTTTCAGCTCTTCCCTTTGGTCTGACTACAGCTCCTCAAGTCTTCAACTGTGTCCTGGGAGCTTTAGTATCCGTCCTCCACCGGGACGACATCAGAGTTACTCTGAACTCTGCAGAACGTCTTCATCAGCAGGTTCAGCAATGCATTCATGCTCTCACCCATCACGGGTGGATCATCAACATGGACAAGTCGGATCTTGTCCCATCCCAGCGTCTGGTCTTCCTGGGCCTTCTCTTCAACACTCAGCAGAGCATGGTGTTTCTCACGGAGGAAGTGGCTCATCAGATCGCCCAAAAAGTATCTGCTGTTCTGGCTCTCGATCCAGTTCCAGCCAAGAAGCTGTCCTCTCTAGTGGGGAAATTCATCTCCACCATAGAAGCGGTCCCATTTGCCATGGCTCGCACCAGGGAACTCCAGAGGTTCATGATCCAGGTGTGCAGGGGTCAGCCGGACCTTCTGAAGACATCAGTGTCACTTCCTTTTCATGTGGAACTGAGTTTATCCTGGTGGCTCGACCTCTCCAATCTGCTGAAAGGCAAGTCCTTCCTAATATCCTTCTGGACCACGGTGACAACGGATGCCAGCCTCTCCGGATGGGAAGCGGTCCTGGGTCGCCTGAGTGCACAAGGTCGGTGGTCTCTGGAGGAATCTCTCCTTCTCATCAACGTGTTGGAGCTTCAGATGATATTCCATGCCCTTCGTCATTGGACTCCCCAGCTGAAAGAATGCCCAGTCCAGGTGCAGTCCGACAATGCCATGGCCGTGGCCTACATCAACAAGCAGGGCGGGACAAGAAGTCTCACTGCCTGGTTAGAGGTCAAGGCTATTTTGTCCTGGGCAGAAGAACACTTTCCTGCCGTATCCGCAGTACACATTCCTGGCGTAGACAACGTCATGGCAGACTTCCTCAGTTGACACACTGTGGACAGCGGTGAGTGGGAACTGTACCCAGTAGTGTTCTCCCTCATTGTTCAGAAGTGGGGTCTTCCTTGCATTGACCTGATGGCGACAAGACACAACAGGAAGGTGCTGAGGTTCTGCTCTCACTGGAGGGATCCTCTAGCTCTAGCGGTGGATGCCATGTCCATTCCTTGGTTATTTCCTCTGGCTTACATCCATCCTCCCCTTACCATGTTGCACAGGGTGTTACAGAAATTGAGACTGGAGCGCTGTCCAGTCATTCTGATTGCTCCGTACTGGCCTCGGCAGGCTTGGTTTCCGGAGCTTCTGGATCTGTCAGTGGCGGAGCCATTCCGGCTCCCTTGCCATCCGGATCTTCTTCTATAGCAGTGGTTCTCAATATTTTTTGCTCGGGGCACCCCTAACACGTAATCTAGAACATTCGAGGCACCCCTAACATATTTAATGTACTTTATCAATACGTAAATATACAGCTATTATTAGGTCTTATAATCATAATTACAAAACTAAACATATTGTGCATAACAATTTCTGTAAATCTTTATTTAAAAGTCCATTTTTGCTAGTCTTTATAGAAAACACAGGGCACCCTAGGTTGATGTCCATGGCACACCAAAGTGCCATGACACCCTGGATGAGAATCAGTGTTCTACAGGGTTATCTGTGGAAGGAGGATGTTCATCATCTAACTTTGACGGCTTGGAAATAGAATCCTCAATACTGAAGAAGAAGGGTTTTTCTTCTAGTGTGGTGGCTACTATGCTTAGTGCACACAAACCAGTTTCTTCTAAGGCCTTCCATCGTGTTAAGTCGGCCTTCCTATCTTGGTGTGCTGATAGGGACCTCTCTCAGAATTTTGATCTGCCTACGGTCCTGGCCTTCTAGCAGAACGGTGTGGATAAGGGCCTCAGCTTGAGTTCCCTCAAGGTTCAGGTTTCTGCTCTCTGTTTTCTTTCAGAGGCGCATTGCTATTCTTCCTGTTGCCAAGGTTTTCTTCCAGGGCGTTGCTCATACTCGTCCTGTCTTTAAAGGGATAGTAATGTTTCATAATAAAAGCAGCTCTAATTAATCATCATAGTATTTAGACTTTGGAGAGTGTTATTTCAATTCTGTCAGAGTTGTAGTTCAAGAGTAATTCAATGACAAAGTATCCCCCTCTCACCCCTTTTACTAATGTAACACTGTTCAGCTAGAGCAGAAGGGAGGTGCCCAGGTAGATTGCAGAGAGGGACAATCCTCAATTAAGATAAGGGAAAAAACTGAAAAGCTTGTCAAGGGAGGCAGGGATTTCATTGTTTTCATAGGAAAAAGAGTGTCCCCTGCTGTTATCTGTCTGGTCTGTGGACTGCATTCCACATCTGAGAAGAGATGGCTTACACTAGGTAAAAGGGGCGGGAGGGGAAACTTTGCTTGTGAATATCTCTTAAACTATAAAGGTTTGAGAGATAAGACTTATATCATTCTTCATGTTTTTTAATGCCTATAAAATAAAGTTAAAATGAAGTATTAGTATCCCTTTAAGACTCCCGCTCCTGAGTGGGATCTTAATTTGGTCTTCAGCCCCCCCTCACCTTTGAGTCATTGGCTACTATTCCTCTACGCCTGCTGACGTGGAAAATGTCCTTTCTCCTGGCGATCCTGTCCGTTCGCCGTGTTGCGGAGTTACATGCTCCATCTTGTAAACCACCCTTTTTGGTGTTTCACAAAGACAAGGCGGTCCTTCGCACTTCTCAGGAGTTTCTACCGTAGGTGGTCTCTGAGTTCCACATTAATCAGGAGGTTGTGGTGCCTTCTTTCTGCCCTGACAAGAAGAGGGATCTCCACTTGTTAGATGTGGTGCGTTGTCTTAAGTTTTATGTACATCGCACCAAGTCCATTAGACAATCTGACGCACAGTTCGTCATTCCTGAGGGCCCCAGGGCAGGAAGACCTGCATCCAAAGTGAATGTTGTGTCTTGGATCAAGTCCACCATTCGTAAGGCTTATGAGTTGAGGAAGAAGCCCGTTCCCTTTCGGGTTACGGCTCATTCTACCAGATCTATTGGGGCTTCTTGGGCTCACAAAAATCAGGCCTCCGCTGATCAGTTGTGCAAGGCTGACACTTGGTCGTCTGTGCACACCTTTTCTAAGCACTATCGTGTTGATGTGCTGGCATCGGCTGATGCCAGCTTTAGGAGAAAGATCCTGGAGGCAGTCTTGCATGTCTAGGATCTTCTTCGGTTATTGGTGCTTCCTTCACATTTGAGCCCAGTTGGCTCTAGTTCTGTGTGCTGTGTAACAGTTCTTGGGGTGTTGTTATCCCTGTTCAGTGTCATTTGACACTTCGGTTGTTTTGTTGGGCTCTGATCTGATGGTTCATATCTGCTCTGGTGACTTTGGGGGCCTTGCGCCTGGTCCTTGCCTTAATTCCCGCCTCTGGGAAACTCAATGGTTAGACATCCCAAAGTTACCAGTAACCTGTATTGGACAACAGAGAAAAGAGGATTTTAGTCTTACCTGTTAAATCCTTTTCTCTTAGTCCATACAGGTTACTGGTCTCCCACCTTGCCAAGGGACCATGCTTGGCTCTCCTGTGGCAGATTGTGGGGGTCCTTCGGGGTCATGCTCACAGGAGTTTTCTTTCCCTTCCACTATCTAGTTAATAGTGTCTCAAATCTTTCTGGAGCTGGATGGCTAGCCACAGCCAAGGAGGGAAGGTAGGCTCCACCCCCTGGAATCAATTCTAGAATTGTTCCTGCCTACTTAAAGGGGCGGATCGCCTACCCAAAGTTACCAGTAACCTGTATGGACTAAGAGAAAAGGATTTAATAGGTAAGACTAAAATCCTCTTTTTCATAACAAAAGTTTATTTTTCTTTTGAATTCAAGTTACTCCTTAAGGCCCTTTCACCTGGGCAATACCAAGGCAGTGAAAAAGTATTCTTCTGGACTGTTGCATTTCGCACCACTCCTGCATCTGGATCGGTAGTAGAAATCAGGAGAAAGGTGAGTTTATGACATGGTTGAAAGAACGGTAGTAAGGGGCTGTTACAGTTCTGTCTACATGTGGAAGACACTGAAAAGGGAAGTGTACTTGTAGTTATAAGTGAATTTATGTATTTATTAAGTTAACACAAGGACTTACTTGGGTAGGGTGCCTTTATACAGCAATCAGATTTGACTATATACTTTTTTGCATTCTAATCTTACTGTAGTATTTAGTTGGAGGATCCCATTTCACAATCTGCATTTTCTGTGTCATTGAGTAATCTGTTGGTAAATTTAATTCCACAGCCCCACACTAATTGTTAAGCAGAACAATTCAAGAGGAGAATTAGATTGCACAACTAAATTATGCAGTTTAACGACTACAGCAGAATTATAATGCTATGTGCAAAGAAACTGGTAAATAATATAAAATTGGAAATGTGTGAACAAAAATGCTCAACAACCTATTTTCTGTCCATTCAGCTATCAGTGAATCCTGTTCGTGTTTGTATTATTTACATAGAGAACAAAAATGTTGTCTTAAAGTGGCAGTATAGGGTCAATAAAATACTTAATTTTTGTTAAGTTTATGAACCCTTTGAGTGCCAGAGGGGTTTCCAATACATTATGAAGCAGTGCTTCGGATAGTTACTCCTAGTGCTACTCCTAGTTACTTAAAGGGTTAAATGAAAACAAGAAGCATAATTCCAAAATAGAAAGAGAAGACAAGAATTTATCAAAAGAGAGAAGATGAATTTATCTCGCCCAAAGCATAACACAGCATGAGCAGTGTCAATGATGTAAATATTTTGCAGAAATATCAGCAACAACAACATTATGCAGACAGATAGCATGTGTGTGTGTGTGGTCCATCCAACAACCACTGATGAGAGACATATCCCTCCAACAGCATAGACAGAACACACAGTTGCACTAGGAGTAACTAACAGTCACAACATGACTCGGGACTAAGAGTCTGTAATAACCAGTGGAGATGTGAATAGGTAAAGTACTAGTGTCTAAAGTCCCAATCAGACAGATTACCCAGCACCCTTTTCATATGCTTTCTTGTAGGGTTTAAGCAGATCTTGCAGTCTCTTCTGCTGCTTTCTGCTCATTGTTTTCTAGCAGTCTCTTCTGGGCAGACCCAGAGGCTGTGCATTGAATCCAGTGGTATTTTTGGATGATGATGTAGTGAGCAGGTTGGATACTAGAATGTCCAAGAGTGCACACAAATGCATAATGTATTCAACTCATCAGAGTGTTGCAGATTTACCCTTGTGTGTAACGGAGATCTGAAAGGGGTAGCCCCACCAGTGTTTGGTCTGCAGGTTCCATAGGTGATTTGTAAGTGGCTCGATTGCCCTTCGTAACTGTAGGTTATATGGAGAGATCATTATATAATAAATCATTAAAACCTGTGAATTTAATCTGCGGCAACTCCCTCGCTTTCCTCATGATCTGATCCTTATCCAAAAATGTATGAATGCAGCAGTTCATATCCCATGGGTGGCATTGGAAAGCTCCTTAGGCTTTAGCTATTTGTATGCACGCTTCATTTAGAGTGAGGAGATATCTTTGGTCTCCTAGTATTTGTGCAAAAAATGTTTTGTAGAGAGGAGAAGAGATCTTCAGGAACAGATTCCAATAGGCCCTGTATACTTTGAATGTATAGGCAGATAAAGTTTGATTTTCTCCAATGTCTTTGGGGTTTTCTTAAACCGTCTCCCTGGCATGGGGAAGTGGCATGTCTGCTGCATGGTATGGTATCTGAGGGCAGATAGGTCTACATATGCCCCCAGGACAGGCTTATTTTGGTAGTGCACGGCAGGGAGCTAAAGGATTAAGCGGCTAGCTTGGTTAGCAGGCAAGGCACACCCCAATAAAAGACCTATTTTAGGAGTGCACAGTTGTACTCTCACAGCTATTGGAACAGAGTTCCCATGGTTTGTAACACCAGCGAGGAGATGCACTAATGGGCGATAAGGACCGGGTTGGCAATACTGTGGTGAAGTCATGCATATAGCACATCTACAGTATGCACTGAGATTTCTTTGCCATCATATATCTGTGAATCTGCCACAAACCTCCAACATTGCCATGAATCTGCCGTGCTTTCAACAGGCTTATAATTTTGCTTGACAACTTCTCATTTGCATATGGAAATGCAGCTTAATGAGCCATTGTTGTATTCATGTTGGTGTGCTTGTATGTTAATGTGGCTGTCCACCACATGCACTCTGATAGCAGCCTTTGCTGTCAGAGTTCACCAACATTAAACTGACAATGCTGGGATTTTCCTATAGGTTACAATGGAACCATAGGACAGTTTGCTGTCTCTGCTAAAGACCAGTGGCAGCAGTTGGCTACTGTAAGCCTTACAGTGCCATAGATACTGAAAGGTCATTCAGGAAGCATATTTTAGATAGGAGATTAAGAGGGTCAGAACATATAACAAATACAATGTTAGAGCGCAGATGACAGATTTAGATATACTCTTATATTAGAGGCAACAGAGCCCTATCAGTTAGACTTCAAGAGGAAGCAAACCAGATTTATGTACACAGTAGGATAGATCCATTAACCCTTGGAGTGCCGGAGAGGTATCCAGCGTATTGATCTGCATTGCACTGAATACCTGTCTGGCACTCAATTTGATAAACAATGAGTAAAAGATCCTCAACTCATGTAGGATCAACGTTCCTTAATCTTTTTGTTGGGAACATATGTTTATAACAAAACATAGGATTTGGATAGCTTTCACCAATTTGATAATATCTACCAAAGACTTACTAAGAAATGTTACCCTTTCAGATTGTATATAGATAATCAAAGAGAAAAGATTAATGTAGATATTAAGAATATTGTTAGAAATGCAATACGTCTTTATTCCCACCAAAGTCGTCCAGCTCAGTGACAAAGCAATACTGACATGATCTATGTTTTGGAGCATTAAGTCAGAACTTTTATTACTGTATTTCGATTTTTTGTTTATGTAAAGTTTTATATTAACCTTTTGAGTGCCAGATTGGTACGGAACGCATTGCAGAGCAATGCGTTCCGTACCACTTTGGCACTCAAAGGGTTAATAGAAGAGTACCTTTAATTTTACTTTACATATTTTGCAAGAAGAAATATGTTGTCAGATTATGTATACTTTTATTTTTAACCTTGCTTCATTGTTGGCAAGTAAGGACCATGGGGTATAGAACTTCAGGCACTCCAAAGTCACTACTTAAGACTTTAGCTTTTTCTGTGACCCTTAAAGGGATAGTAATACTTCATTTTATCTTTATTTTATTTTGTAGACATTAAAAAAACATGAAGAACAATATAAGTCTTAACTCTCAAAACTTTATGGTTTAAGAGATATTCACAAGCAAAGTTTCCCCTCCCGCCCCTTTTTCCTAGTGTAAGCCATCTCTTCTCAGATGTGAATCTGGTTGTAAGACCAGACAGATAACAGAAGGGGACAATCTTCTTTGTATGAAAACAATGAAAGCCCTTCCCCCCTTGACAAGTTTTTCAGCTTTTTCCCCTTATCTTAATTGAAGATTGTCCCTCTCTGCAGTCTTCCTGGGCACCTCCCTTCTGATCTGGCTGAACAGGTGGGGGATACTTTGCTTGTGAATATCTCTTAAACCATAAAGTTTTGACAGATAAGACTTATATCGTTCTTAATGTTTTTTTAATGCCTACAAAATAAAATAGAGATAAAACGAAGTATTACTATCCCTTTAAGTGTTCCAAATCCCTCTTTTCCACCCTGGTGTCCCTCTATTTAGATCAGACTGTATAGTGTGTATATGTTTATCACATTGTTCCACAGCAATACAACTCACATTGGTTTAAACCGTATATGTGTTTTGACCATTTGAAATGTAGGTAGGTATGCTGTCAGGCGGCACAGGGACATGTCTCTTAAGTGAAATGCTTATTGTTGTACATTACTTTATTCTTCTTCCATGTTGCTACCTTTAAAACTGTGAGACCCTGCTTTGGTCAGGCGAGTGCTCTGGGATATCACCGTTCTGTCCCCTTGCCACTCAGTTTCTTGGTGTCTGGAGAGACAGATGACGTATCAGTGTGTTCTGGCTCCCTGCTCTTTGGGACCTGGCAATAAAAATGTTTGGGCTCAGCTAGCTCCAGTGAACTGCCTAATAATTTTACTGCACTGTTCTCACATTGTTGACGAGCTCGATCACTCTTTTACCAGGCGGTCATGTGACCGCAACAATCTAACATTTCACTCCATCCCTGCCCTTGGAGCGCGAGTACCGCTTCTCACAGGATCCGATTGTGACAGAACGAAAACCCACCTTTCTTTTTCAGTGCGTCTTCTCACGCTTCCTGTGGGCGGGACTTCCGCCCTGTATCTCACTAAGCAAATACGTTGGGCTGAAGTTTGTAACGTTTATTTGGAGCCAGTGGGTCTTGTATTGATCTGTAGTCACAACAACGTTTAGCAGACTGACTAAGGGTAGAGACAGCAAGGGCAAGAGTGCTAGTTTTTCTTGTCGTTTTACACTTTTTGGGGATCAGTATTCCAAATGTATAGTATGCCTTTTTTTTGCTACCGCAACTCAAAAACCTGTTAGGTGATGCGCAGCTCCTACCTGCCACGCACTTGTGACTAGGAATGGGTCACTCTATGCCAGAGTCTAGTTTAGACTCCAGATTGGTTGTAGTTGGCTACATCTTACTGTGCGATCTACATAACTGGAAACTTTCAAAATGAGATAAACCCGAGTCCTTTGAAAAATTAGGCCTATATAACATATACATACCTGGGAACTTTCAAAATGAGCTGACCCTGAGATTGTGTAAATATTAACCCTTAAATTTCCTATAATATAGATTATCCTAGATATATCCCCAATCGTTGTAATCGAGAGTCACTCCAGTCGGCATTCAAGGAGCCATTAATACACACCAACTTACAGGTATCACTGCATGAACACACAAATCAAGCCGGACTTCTCCCTCTGTCTTCCTGGTACAAGTGGCACCCATTTAGAGGCTAAAGAAGCAGTTAACAGGAGCAGAATATATGACAGAGATTTGGGCCAAAACTCTTGAGTCTCATGGTCAAACTCTGAGAGTTCACAGGTATGAACATATATTTCAGCCAATATATCCCTGCTTTCTGAAACCAGGAGGTGTTCTTATCTGCATACCTGGGAACTCTCCGGATTTGCCCGGGAGACTCCGGTTTTGACAGCGCTTTACCGGGTCTCCGGGGCAGAAGCTGATTCCTCCGGATATGGTGAGTTTCTATTGAAACTCTGCCACATCTGCTTTTTGTCCTGTTGTTCCTCCTTCTCCAGCCTTCTGTGTGACACCTTTAATCCCTGCCCCCCATTCACATCAAGCCCCACCCCTTTTTGACACGATTAGCATCATTTTCACCCCCTGCTGAACTGAGGACTCCCCTCCGGGTAGCCCTCAATTGGAAGTTCCCAGGTATGCTTATCTGTCCTCAAGAAACACTTAAAACACACCTTTCAAGTGTCCCTCTTTCCTACCCTGGTGTCCCTCTTTTTAGGACATCAGACTGAGAAGTGTGTATATTACTCTAACGCATTGCTCCACAGCAATAAAACTCATATAAATGTTTAGTTAATCTTCAGTATATGTGTGAAGGTATTTAAATAAAATACTTTGGACTTTCTCTAAATCCTTTATTCAGTTACGCAAAGATGTGTCAGTAGGTCACAAAGTAACCTAAAAATTCTCAGTAATGCCCCCAGAAACACCTCTTTGACCATTTTAAATGGGTGGTATGCTTAAAATGTGGTAACTTGGACATTTCACTGCCTGCACATATGGAATGATCAGTCTTTCTGACAGCAATGTATGGACTAAATAAGCAGTTAATTGGTGCAGATCAGATCTTCTTGTTTTGCTCACTATTACAAAGTATAACCCTGTATGTTCCCTTTTGAAAGAAATGTATCTAATATTCTCTTACATGTATCTATTGTATATCTGCCATAAACACATCCTTGTACAACAAATTCAGTAATTTAAAGGGATAGTAATGGTTAACAAAAACAGCAGCTCCAATTATTCTTCATAGAATTTGGGCCATGGAGAGTGTTATTTCGATAACGTCAGAGTTGTAGTTCAAGAATAATTGAATGATAAAGTGTCCCCTCCCTCCCCTTTTACCTAGTGTAACACTTTTCACCTCAGATGTGGAATCTGGTTGCTTGACCAGACAGCTCACAGCAAGGGACAATCTTCTTACTGCGAGAACAATGAAAACCCTGCCCCCCGACAGGTTTTTCAGCTTTTTCCCTTATCTTAATTGAAGATCGTCCCTCTCTGCAATCTACCTGGGTACCTCACTGCTGCTCTGAGGTGAGCAGTGTTATATCAGTAAAAGGGGCAGGAGGGGGATATTTTATCATTCAATTACTCTTGTACTACAACTCTGACAGCATTGAAATAACCTCCATGACCCAAATACTATGAAGATTAATTGTAGCTCGCTGTAAAAAACCCTTTACAATGCTGAAGTCGAATCCTACTTTCCGCTAATCTCAAAGGGTGGCCCCTGGTTATTTGATCATACCTTGTAATGAATAGCTCACTATAGAGATCCTTGTATTAACCTCTCATATACGTGACATTATAATAAGTTCTCCTCTTAGTCTTCTTTTCTCTAGAGTAAATAAACTTAGCTTGTCTAGTCTTCTGCTCAACCCATGGTATGAGGATTGCAGCTGTACGAAGTGGCAAGCTACACAGTAAACATTTCCGTATGTCAGACCTTTTATGACTATAAATTATGACACAAGTGCAGCCTCAATCAATGACAATACACTGCCTTGAGGCACAAATGCCCCCACCCCCAAGACAGTCTGACCCTTGGTCCAGATTTTTTCTACAGAATTGTTTTTTCTGGCCCTCAAATTTGGTTAGCTATTTACATAAAGTACTGCTGCTGATTTTAATACAAGGTACAACACATACACAATGTTCTACTCTTCCATTGCAGAGAATCAGCTCTGACACTTGTCCTGTCCCATAATATAACTGTTATTAGGGTGTGCTCAGAGAGACATGACACTGTCATTTTCATTCATGCACATCTCTCGCTTCTCATACCAAGGTTATTAGCATACGTGCAAAGGTATTAAGTACGTTTTTTATGTGCATGTGCATAATTATATATATTTCACTGTCGTCCAATACAGGTCACTGGTACTCTGGGAGGCGTAAGTCCCCTTTAATAGGCAGGAACAACTATGCAAATGATTTGCAAGGGGCGGAGCCTCCCCTCTTACTTAAGCCACCTTCTGGCCAGAGCCACTTTAGATTGATTTGTTCCTGGTGTGCTTGCACACCAGGTAGAGAACATCTATGCATCTTAGTATTTTATTATTTTTTTATTCAAATATGGAATACCACCATTAGGAGGGTGACCATGGCTGTGAATTGCCCTCTTTAAAGTGGCTGGTGCAGCTTCCAGGGATTTTCTGTGGACCTTATGCCCTGAAGAGGGGACAGCTTGTGTTAAGCAGCTCCCCTACTGGGGAATTTACCTCTGGTTCTTTCCCTCCTTATCATGGTCACCTGAAGACAGAAGTCCTGCAAGGAAGGTGAGTCACCCATTGAGTGCTGAAGGTCCACTTGTCCCCACAGTGTCCCTTTGATGGGCTTGTATTTGGGAGTTTTAATACACTCCAGCACTCATAGGGTGTTTCTATTGCATTATTACTGTTTTATGCAATTTCTGTGGTATTCTCTGGGTTTTGGAGCTTTGGGTATTCATTTATTTATGTTTCTCATGTGTTTCATGCTTGTTTGGGCACTTTTTAATGTTTTACTAAACTTTATTAAAAATGGTGTTCGCGGCTTTTTCCCGCTCAGACGCAAGGGCTCCTTTACTCTCTATGAGAATTCACAGTGTGGGACATATCTCTGGAACCGCTTTTCACAGCAACTTCAGAGAGGGCTCATTTTAATGCTAGGCTCCTGCTCTATCATCCGGAATGTGTTTTATTTATGTGGGGTGTTCAGGGGGGCTTCGGGCACTGTTTGGGGTACTTGTAAGGGAAAACTACATTTCCCATGAGTGCTTGGTTCGCGCTCGTTTCTGATTGGCTGTCATGACGGCCGCCATTTTGTGGTACTTTTCCTAAGCGAGTACACTACGCAGGGACCGAGCCTTCTCTCTCCTCAACAGATTAACCCTTCGCTGGCCAGATAAGTCCGTTTTTAGAACATTTCTGGGGTGAAACTTTAATCTTTTACACTTTTTCTGGGTGATAGTGTTATTAGTGGGGTATATTGACGCTGTGAGCATGTCTACTTCACTGGAGCTAGGGGCTAGACCCAAGTCTAAGGAGGATGGGGGGTCTGCTACCCCCATGGCGTTTTGCTCCTCTTGCCACATTGGGCTGGATGGCGATAATGTGGGGGATCTATGCCCTAATTGTACTGGTCAAGATAGCAACCCTGGGCTTCCCAGCCACGCTATTGAGCCATCTTGGGTGAGGGAGTTTAAAGCTGCCACTAGGGATCTCAGATCCACGCTTCAACTCTTTCCCTCTCAGATACAGGGGGCTCTCCAGGTCTGGCAGACCCCCTCTACTATCAGGACCTCCCTGCCTAAGCCACAGGGAGCTCCTGATATCACTGATTCTTCTGAAGAAGAACTCTTACAGGATTCTGATGCTGAGGAACGTACTGTTATTGAATCTAACAGGTCCATTGGGGACCCCTATGAGTGTGACCCTGAAGTCTCGGCTGAGGGTCTGATCAGAGCGGTTCTGAATACGCTCAACCTTCCTCTGACTCAGGAATCCACTTATGATCCTACTGATGTTTTTCAGAAAAAGCCATCTAAGCCAGTTGTTTGTTTTCCAACTAACCCTACTCTTGCCCGTCTGGTCTCTGAGGCATGGAAGAATCCTGATAGATCTTCCTCTGTCTCCAAAAAGTTTGCTAAACTTTACCCTTTTCCTGAGGCGGAGCTGGCAAAATGGGTTCATCCTCCCAAGGTGGATGCTCCTGTGTCTAGACTATCCAAATCTACCGCTTTGGCTGTCTCAGATGCCTCTGCCCTGCAGGACTGGACGGATAAGAAGCTAGAGCTCTCTCTTAAGTCTATTTTTGCCTCCATTGGCACGGCCATGCGCCCAACCTTTGCTGTGGCATGGGTTAATAGAGCTATTGCGGCCTGGACTGAACGACTGACTGAAGCAGTTCGCCAGGATGCGCCGGTATCTGAACAGTTGCAGCTACTTGCTAATATCACTGAAGCTCAGAACTATGTTGCTGACGCTGCTTTTGATGCTGTGCGCATGATGGCGAGGGCCTCCACTTCTTCTGTGGTGGCTAGACGCGCTCTTTGGCTGAAAATTTGGTCTGCTGATACAGCCTCTAAGAAAGCCTTGCTTTCCTTCCCCTTTCAGGGGAATTTGCTTTTTGGGTCTGAACTCAAAGAAATGATCAGTGAGGCTACTGGCGGTAAAAGTACTCTTCTACCCTCAGTCTTTAAGAAAAAGTTTCCAGCCAAACGCAATCGGTCCTTTCGTTCCTTTCAGACTGAGACACGCTCCTCGGCCCAAACGGGTCCTCCCACTACGCGCTCCTCCTCCAAGCCCAAACAGTCCTGGAAGCCCAAAGTTGCATCCAAGGCCAAGACCTCCAAGACTGCTTCGGCATGACTCGCCGAACCCGGGTCCGCATCCGGCTGTAGGCGGTCGTCTCCGCATCTTTCGCCGGACTTGGGAGGAGTCAGTGGCGGACCCATGGGTTCTTCAGGTGGTGTCAGAGGGATACAGGATCCCTTTCTCTTCCCTTCCTCCTTTTCGGTTCCATTTTACTCGTCCTTCTCAGGAACCCACAAAAAGGCGTCTGTTCGACGACGCTATTCAGGATCTCTTGGACAAAGAGGTCCTGGAGGCGGTTCCTCAAGGGGACACAGGTTCAGGATTTTATTCCAACCTGTTTGTGGTAGCCAAAAAGGACGGAGGAGCTCGTCCCATTTTGGATCTCAAAGATCTCAATGCCTATGTGGTGACTTCCCACTTCCGCCAGGAGTCCCTGCGCTCTGTGATTGCAGCAATGTCTCCAGGGGAGTTTCTTGCCTCCCTGGACCTTCAGGATGCTTATCTTCACATCCCTATTCATCCAGAGAGCAGGCGGTATCTCAGGATTGCCTGCCACAGGGGACACTTTCAGTTTGCAGCGCTCCCCTTTGGGCTGACTTCAGCCCCTCAGGTCTTCCAGAGGGTGTTGGGCTCCTTGATAGCGGTGCTCCATCAGGATGGGATCAGAGTGACCCCCTACATGGACGATCTCCTACTGAAGGCCTCCTCAGCGGAGCTTCTCCATCAGCAATTACAGATGTGCATGCACACCCTGAACCGTCATGGCTGGATCCTGAATCTGGACAAGTCGGACTTGATTCCATCTCAGAGGCTTCTGTTCCTGGGTCTCCTGTTCGACACTCGCCAATGCATGGTGTTTCTTCCAGAGGACGTGGCTCACCAGATAGCCGTCAGAGTGGCTGGGATTCTGGACATGGACGAAATTCCAGTACCGAAGTTGTCGTCCTTAGTGGGGAAGTTCATTTCCACAATCAAAGCAGTACCATTTGCCATGGCCCACTCCAGGGATCTTCAGAGATTTGTGATCCAGACGTGCAAGAATCATCCAGATCATCAACATCTGTCTGTTTCTCTTCCTCCTCATGTCGAGTCGAGTCTGCACTGGTGGTTAGATCTCTCTCATCTCCTGAAAGGGAGATCCTTTCTAGTTCCTCATTGGACCACAGTCACTACGGATGCCAGCCTTCTGGGCTGGGGTGCAGTCTGGGGTCGCTTCAGTGCTCAGGGGAAATGGGGTCTGGAGGAATCCATGCTCTCCATCAATGTTCTGGAACTTCGAGCTGTCCGGCTGGCCCTGAGGCACTGGGAGTCTCAATTGACCGGTCTTCTGATCAGAGTGGAGTCCGACAACGCCACGGCGGTGGCTTACATCAACAGGCAAGGCGGCACAAGAAGCGGTTCCGCCTGGTGGGAGGTCAAGGATATTTTGTCTTGGGCAGAAGATCACGTGCCTGTCATCTCTGCAGTTCATATTCCAGGCGTGGACAACGTCATGGCAGACTTCCTCAGTCGTCACACCGTCGACAGCGGAGAATGGGCTCTTCACCCAGAGGTGTTTCACATGCTCATTCAACGGTGGGGGATGCCTGTGGTGGATCTGATGGCTACCAGACACAACAGGAAGGTTCCGGTGTTTTGCTCCCGGTTGAGGGACTCCCTTGCTCTAGCAGTGGATGCCTTGTCGATCCCTTGGGACTTCCCCCTGGCTTACATCTTCCCTCCTCTTCCTCTATTGGTCAGAGTTATCCAGAAGTTGAAGAGAGAACGTTGTCCTGTCATCCTGATTGCTCCAAACTGGCCTCGCCGGTCCTGGTTTCCGGAGTTGATGGCCATGTCAGTGAAGGATCCGATCCCACTTTCCGCCCGTCCGGACCTACTTCTTCAGGGGTATCTGTGGAAGGAGGATGTTCACTCTCTCCATTTGATGGCATGGCGGTTGAATCCTCGATTCTAGCAAAGAAAGGATTTTCTCCTTCTGGGGTATCGACTATGCTCAGTGCTCGTAAGCCTGTGTCTTCCAAGATCTATCATCGCATATGGTCAACTTTCGTGACATGGTGTTCTGACAAGAAGTTATCCCTTGACTTCCATCTTCCCACTGTCCTGGCCTTCTTGCAGGACGGTGTGGATAAGGGGCTCAGTCTGAGTTCCCTCAAAGTTCAGACTTCTGCCTTGTCTGTGTTTTTCCAGGAAAGGATTGCTATCCTTCCTGATGTGAAAGTCTTCTTCCAAGGTGTGACTCATGTTCGACCTGCCTTCAAGAGTCCTGCTCCCCAGTGGGATCTCAATTTGGTGCTGGGAGTTCTACAGCGACCACCGTTTGAATCCTTGGCTTCCATTCCATTACGTCTTGTGACTTGGAAGATGGCCTTCCTTTTGGCTATTGTGTCAGTGCGCCGGGTGGCAGAGTTACAGGCCTTGTCTTGTAAACCTCCTTACCTGGTGTTCCACAAGGATAAGGCTGTGCTTCGCACTACCAAGGAATTCTTACCCAAGGTTGTGTCCGAGTTTCACATCAATCAGGAGATTGTGGTTCCCTCTTTCTGCCCTAATCCTTCATCTGACAAGGAAAGAGATCTCCATCTGTTGGATGTGGTGCATTGCCTCAAGTTTTATGTTCATCGCACCGAGTCTATCAGGAAGTCTGACGCTCTATTCGTCATTCCTGAGGGGCCTAGGGCAGGGAGACCGGCTTCCAAAGTTACCATTGCCTCTTGGATTAAGGCTACCATCCGTGAAGCCTATAAGTTGAGGAATAAGCATGTTCCCTTCCGGGTGACTGCCCATTCCACCAGATCTATTGGGGCCTCTTGGGCCTACAAGAATCAAGCTTCTGCTGATCAACTGTGCAGAGCGGCCACTTGGTCCTCTGTGCACACTTTTTCAAAGCACTACCGAGTTGATGTACTGGCGTCGGCTGATGCCAGTTTTGGAAGGAAGGTCCTGGAGGCAGTCTTGCCTGTGTAGGTCTTCCGCTCTGTGATCCTTAGTGCTTCCTTACTGTTGAGCCCGGTTGGCTCTAGTTCCGTGTGCTGTGTTAGTTCAGGGATTGTTCCCTTGGTTGGTGTCCGTTGACACTTACAGTTTGGGCTATGTTATTAACTGGTCATAGCAGTTCTAGTGACTTGGGCCTTGCGCCTGGTCCTTGCCTTACTTCCCGCCTCTGGATCAGCTCAATGTTTGTACATCCCAGAGTACCAGTGACCTGTATTGGACGACAGTGAAAATAGGATTTTAGTCTTACCTGTTAAATCCTTTTCACTTAGTCCATACAGGTCACTGGTCTCCCACCCTGTCAAGGGACCAGTCTTGGCTCTCCTGTGGCATCCAGTGGGAGACCGTTCGGGCATGCTCACAGGAGTCTTTCTTTTTGCTTACCTGAGGTCAGTTTTAGGGTCTCAAATCAATCTAAAGTGGCTCTGGCCAGAAGGTGGCTTAAGTAAGAGGGGAGGCTCCGCCCCTTGCAAATCATTTGCATAGTTGTTCCTGCCTATTAAAGGGGACTTACGCCTCCCAGAGTACCAGTGACCTGTATGGACTAAGTGAAAAGGATTTAACAGGTAAGACTAAAATCCTATTTTCTCTTTCACCCAATGTGGAACACAGGAACGTAAAGTATTCTCAGGCCAGGAGGGTATTATCAGGCCAGAGCCTTAAAAGGCACTCATGAGGTGGAGACGCCCTCCCTACTCTACTTACCATCACCAATCTAGCTCAGTTTTAAATCACCTCAAATGCGGTGCATCAGGGCAAATACTCTCTTTGTTAGCCTTCTTTTTTTATTGGATGGGGCTGTATAATTCTCCATAATTTTCTATCTGTTTCTCCATTTTCAGTTTGAAGCAGAGTACAGCGTGTTATAT
The DNA here is from genome assembly GCA_037306005.1 of Rhinophrynus dorsalis. Classification (NCBI taxonomy): domain Eukaryota; kingdom Metazoa; phylum Chordata; class Amphibia; order Anura; family Rhinophrynidae; genus Rhinophrynus; species Rhinophrynus dorsalis. Next base: position 488,048,701 of record CM074719.1, read on the forward strand.
AGGAGCCTGAAGAGGAAAAAATATCTAATATTAAAGAGTGCTCAGGTCCTCTATGTCCCCCATTTCCTTAGCAGCCACATTCACACTGCCTGTAGTGAGATTCTGAGATTGGTATTCTGCTTCATATCTCTGTCTATCCCTCTACAATCCTTTCTACAGTGGGGATTTTATTTAATTTTTTCTTCTTTTTAACTTGGTTTGAACAATTTTGGTCCACAGTGCCTTTAAAAACAGGCACACAAGATGGTCATATTGGTTTATTCTGCTCCTCTGTCTTTGCACTACACAGTGGTGCCTTTAAATAACCCCTCACCCTGATATCAGGGTAGTGTTATTGAATGTCTGCTGGCAAACTACCATGCTATTTTTGGGAGGGTTACTGGAGAAACTACATCTCCCATAAAGCCCAGTTTTCCTGCGCTTTAGGGATTAGGAAGGGGAGGTTCTACTCTTGCTCTCTTCCTCTTTGCCTGCAAAGTGCAACACGAGGCTGGTTCCTCCTAGAGATGCACCAAGATGCACCGAGTACCGATACTTTTTTCAAGTACTCACCGATACCAATTACCGATACTTTTTTTTTTTGCGGTCATTTGCCAGTTTTCCAAGTACTTAAAGCGTATATATATATATATATATATATATATATATATATATATATATGCTTTAGGTACTTGGAAAACTGGCAAATGACCGCAAAAAAAGTATTGGCGAGTACTTGAAATATATATATACACACACACACACATACATACATACACACACCACCTCTTGACTGTCCCCTTTTGCCTCTTTCTCCCCCTCTTGATTCCCACCTTATACTTCATTCTCCCCCTCTTGAGCTCCCTCCTTTTGCCTTGGCTTTTTCTCTCCCTTTTGATCCCCCTTTCTCCCCCTCCTTGACTTCTGATCCCACTCTTTTGCCTCTCTCACTCTCTCCTGATCCCCCCTCCTTTTTGCCTCTTCTTGGTCTCCCTCCTTTTGTCTCCTGATCTTTCCTCCTTTTTTTTTTTCTTTTTCTTAGTCCCTTTTGCCTCTTTCCCCCTCTCTGCCTCTTTCACCACCCGCTTAATGTCCCATCTTGCTTCCCTTACCCTCCTCTGCCGGGTGCTCGCCGTTCTCTCGTGAGCCCCGACAGAAGTCAGCGTCCGAGCGTTGCCATGGTAACCCGCGGCAACGCTCCGACGCTACAGGAGGGAGAGAGGCAACCGGGGAGCATTGTGAGCAGCAAAGTACTTTTCAGAAGCATGAGATAAACAGATCTACTATCAGAGATAATTTGTAATGGAAGTCCATTTACATGAAAAATCTCTTTAATGAAAACTGAGGCCTGTGGTGAGGGAAGTATAAATAAAGGAATGAAGTAGCTATGCATGTAGAACTGATGTACAATGAAAGTATGTGTATTAGATGGTAGAAGTGGCTAGTCATTGGGAGGCACTGATGCAAACATTTTTGGGCCCCTAACACAAAAATATTCTCCCAGGGGTATAATTAGAGCCTATTGGGTCCTAGGACTGATGGGCCCCCTTGGACGCTGTCACAACTGCACCCTCTGCACCTCCTGTAACTACACACCTGAAAAAAACTAAATATCTCATAAACTATAGTTTAAAATAATGTCTAACATAAATATAGATGATTTTGAATGCCCTTTCAGAATCACCCAACTTTTTACAAAGTGTTCCACTTTAAAGGGTAAAAACTCTGAACTGATTTTTTTTGTGTGTTTTGCATGCCTAATACCTATATACTAGACTATTTACACAGAAAATCCTCTTTTTTACCTTATTTGAGCTGAAGAATGGACAGTGTGGTAACATAAGGATATTTCTGATTCTAACAATGTGCAGAGAAAATGAATAAAAACATTTTCAGTTTTTCCTGTGCATCTATAGGCAAAGTGTTCAGGGCTTGTTTGCATTAGTTCTGCAGCAGTGTGTTCAACAGTATGTACTAAAATGATCATGCATACCCTTAGGCCAGTGGTTCTCAATCTTTTTTTGTCCGGGGCACCCCTAACACGTAATCTAGAACATTTGGGGCACCTCTAACATATTTAATGTACTTTATCAAAGGCATGATGAAGGGTACAATATATGAATATAGTTATTATTAGGTCTTACAATCATAATAGCAAAACTAAACATATTGTGCATAACAATTTCTATAAATCTTTATTTAAAAAGACCATTTTTGTTACTCTTCATAGAAAACGTGGGGCACACTAAGTTGATGTCTGTGGCACACCAAAGTGCCATGGCACCCTGGTTGAGAATCACTGCCTTAGCCAAATGGTTTTAAAGCTAACATATAAGCATTGAAAATGAGCTTCTCCCCAGAACATATAGCAATTAAACTGGATGTTAAACTGGGAAGCAGTACGGGGAGAACTCTGAAGCATCCAATGGGTTAAACAGACTCAACAGTATATGCAATAGAAATACACCTAAGGGAATTCATTTAATGCAATCTACCTGAGGTCAAAGCAGTGACATTGAGAAAAATTGTTAGATTTTGCATGGTTGGCATGTCACTGATAGGTATGACACATGTCAGAGGCAATAAGAATGTATGATATGCTGACATAGCAAGGAGAAATTGTATCATGAAAGAAAGCTTACTATAGCTGACATTTTTTAAACGCCATTGTTTAAAGGTCACCATAATAAGTATAAAGCCTTGGAGTCTTGAAGCATAAGCTTGTTGGGCACTCAGCCAGGAATATCTTTACAATGATAGATAATAGGAACAATAATGTAGCTTGGCAGTAGACTAAAATAAATGTGGTAGAAATGGTTGTGTTAAAGCAAGGATATCATTAGTTTGTTCAGGACTGATTTAACCCCCTGGGTGCAATACATGCTTCCAGTGCATTGCCTCTATAGCATTCAAGAGGTTATCCGGAGGGGGGTAGCCCTAGAGGACCACAGCACTTTTTTTTCCTATGACGTGCCAGGACCGTCAAAGGTCCTTAACGCACATCCACCAGTGACAGTCCTAGCACATCATCTGTTGTTAAGGGGTTAACAGGAATTTTTATTTTTACCCTATGGTGCAGTTGGTTTACTCTAGAATAACCCCAGTTTGCTTTGAAAAATATGGGCCAAGTGGCCTTCTGCATGCATTCACTAAAGTAATGAGGATCAATTCTGGATCAAACCAAGTGCATCATAAAGGACAAATATAATTACCAAAAAATACCAATAATTTAAATGGGGCTTTTAACCCCTTGAATGCTAGGGAGGTCTCTGATATATTGCTTCTCAATGAGTTGGATACCTCTATAACATTCAAGGTGTTAAATCTTCCATTTAAATGAATTATAATTTTAATTGGACCCCTACAATGCAGCTGTTTTTCCCAAGAATTGTTCCTCTTTCCTTTTATGGAAAAAGCCCTAAGGACTACATGCACAAAAGAAAAGTGGAGCAATCTAGAGCAATATAAAAACACATTAAGTCAACATTGTAAAAATGAATTAAATATAAAACTAAGCTAAAACATTTATCGTTGTAACAATATAGGTGATCTCTGTAAATAATAAAGCAAAATATAAGGTATAATATAAATATATAAACAGCACACCTCTTCCTCCTCCTTCCAACCAAGGAAGAAGCTAAAGATATCAAATATATATATATATATATATATATATATATATATATATATAAATAATATAAGGTGTGTACGTACTCAGCCTGGGCATCTAGAACAAGACTGCAATTAGGGAACATGGATGAAATACTTTAATGTGGCTGTGCTTCACATAACCAAATGTCATCGGTCCCAGAGCAGACCTTCATCATATATATGCCCACATACACATATTTTCAGTTCAACCATATGCTAAATTACTTGCGTGACATGATATGATGTTCAAAATGATTGAATGATGAAAATCAGGATCCACTCATGCAGTACATAACAAACACATAGGGCTGTATGTTCTAAAGAAAAATGGAGGAATTCGGGGGCCAACCAATTGCACCATAGGGGAAACAAAAACATTTCAATAATTCCCATTGGTGGACATGGTACTCTCAGCCTTTTGAAAGGCAGAAGTCTACAACACATTAGGAAGCAATCAATGGGAATTTTTAGTTCTTCTGTATAGTGCATTTGATGGTCTATGGAATTCCTCCAATTATGTTTTGAACATATGGTCCATATTAGTGTGATCTGTATAATGATAAGACAAATCTAATCCTGCATTATAATGATTAACAGTTTTAATGCCAGAGGTATACCTAATGTATTTTATAGCAATTCTTTAGAAACCTCTCTGTAACTGAAAGAGATAATAAACTGTACCCAAAACTGATTCTTTACAATATTCAGTTAATACATTCTTTATAACTGGTCTCTTCACTCAGTCCTTATCAATATACTTTATGTGGTTTTGTAGTTGTAGTTGTAATCATAAGTAACAATTTTCCATTAAAGGTATAAATATAACCAGTATATAGATGATGGCAACAAACAATGGCATACACTCACACCACCCTGAGGGAGTTTGTCTGAAATCAATGGACAAGCTAAATAGGTATGGAGATTTAAACGACTGCCCCCGTTCTGTAAAAAGGGTACGGGAGCACACGCCGCTCAGCGTTGTAGTCCAGTCACAAATGAAGAATAGCAGCTTGAATCACATACCATAAAATCTCGGGTATAATACGCACAATTTTATCCCTCTTCACCTTATGTGAAGTGGGGGGTGCGTATTATACCCAAGAGTTTTTTTTGATGACTTAAATTTTTTTTTATTACTGCTGGCTACCTTCCCTTCCAACCTCCCAGCGCGATCCGATGTCAAAAGAAGTCTTACTTTCTTTTGCTGCACTTGAATACAGTGATCTGTGTTAAGCTCTGTGTCCCATCTTCCCTACGGGCGGGCGGCAGGCTTGCATTTGCCGCCCACTTCCTTCAATGGACTTTCAGGACCTTCTGCCTCCAGCCAATGATATTGCACCTGCATTACCATTGGCTGGAGGCGGAAGGTCCAGAAAGTCCATTGAAGGAAGCGGACAGAAAATGCAAGCCTGCTGCCCACCTGCAGGGAAGATGGGACACAGAGCTTTACACAAATCACTGTAATCAAGTGCAGCAAATGAAAGTAAGGCTTCTTTTGAAATCAGCTCTCGCTGGGGGGAAGGGAGGGAAGGTTCCGGCAGCAATAATTTTTTTTAAGTAAAGGGGAAAACAAGGGTGTGTATTATACATAGGCACTCTTGTTTTCCCCTAAATTCTTGGGCATAATATACAACTGCTTATTATACACAGGTGCGTATTATACCTGAGATTTTACGGTAATACAGGCTGATGTAAAAGCAGACTTTATTATCAAAATGAAAACAAACAGATACTTCCTGACTGGGAGGGAGCGGGACACAAATACATCTTACACATTTCACGCTATACAGTGCTGATTTACAAAGACAAACAGACACTGTGATTGGACACTTGTTTAAAAGAAACAATGCAGCTCCCCCCATGCCACGTCTGACTAAATCCAACATGAGAAACGAGAACGCACAAAAAGAAATATAATCCTAAGTGAGTTAATATATAAGCATAATAGTGACCATTACAGAATAAAGAAAGAGAGAAGGGAACTCAAAAGGTAATGAAAATGAACCTTAAATCATAAATAAGATGCATATATGAATATATGATCTATAAAATAAAAATAAATTACAATATAAATTTAAGTGGCTAAATGTAATATGATAATAACTCAGAGTTGTGGGGCTGAGGAATATTACCACACCAAAAGAAAAATAAAAAATAATGAAAAAAAAATATATATAAATACATATATATAAATATATATATGCACACACATGCACGTACCATCCAATATGTCATTAAAAAAAAACCTAAAAAATAGGTAATCAATGATGGTGACATATGTATACTGCCTGTTATTAACACTGTGGCAATTGCCAAAACCACCACAACCACTGAAAAAAGAAATGTAAATAAATACATGAATAAATAAACACCACTTCAACAAAAAAGCAACAGGAAACGTGACTAAGGTCCAGTTCCGCATTCAAACAGGTGGGAACCCTCGTTTTAAAGTTCAATATCTAGAATGCTTCTAGATATATCTCCACCCCTCTAGGGGAGTCTGACCCTCTCAATGCCAGAGAAGTTAAGCAAGACAAATCTCCTTCATGACCCTCATGAATATGCCTAGCCACAGCAGAATCAGGAAGCTCATTCTCACTTTGATAAATGTGCTCCCTGATTCTCTGTCTCAAAGGTCGAGCCCCCATTCTGTACTCCCACAATCTATAGCAAGCTTTCTCAGCAGTCACTTGTGTAGTTAACGTAGTGTGTTATAAACACAACAGTATATCTAACTGGGTGGTTGTGCACTGACTAGGGCATTCTTGTGAACAGGGACGTGCACAGACATTTTGGGGGCAGGGGCTCAAATGAAAAATGGGTACTTCACATAATTATTTTTTATTTATTTATTTTTGCACAGTATAGACAGCTGCGTGTGCTGCACTCATGCGCAGTAGAGACTGCCCGCGCCGCGGCCGATAGCGCAGAGAGGACTACAGTCTGAATTCGGAGCACCCCGCTCCATTATCAGCCACGGCACGGGGCAGTCTCTACTGCGCATGACCGCACCGCGGCCGTTGCTGCCTGGCACTGTGGTCCGTGTACACGTGCTGTTCAACCAGTATATATAGTATATATATTTTTAGGAAATCGGACTGTGTGATGTATCTAAGTGTATCACATTGCTTCACAGCAATAAAACTCACATTAATGTTTTATTTAAACTTCAGTATATGTGTTTATTCTGTGTAAATAAAACACTTTGAGGTGTCAGTAGGTCATGAAATTAACTGAAAATTCTTGGTAATGCCCCACCCATCAGACATGCCCCCAGAAACACCTACTAAAACACAAGTGTCCCTCTTTGGGCATTTGAAATGTTGGGAGGTATGCTGTTGCAGGGTGTTCTTCCCCCTCCCCTCCCCGTAGTGTTTAACTGTGCCACTGGGTTCCATGTCCCTGGCACTAGGTCTGGGTTCTGAATGCTGTCTGGCCGGGGATGGTGAAAAAGCGAATACAGCGGCTGCTGACTGCATTCAATAGGAGGATGATTAAGCTGCTAATTGCACTCACCCTGTTCACCTGTGTAGCTTCTGAGTGACAGATCGTCCATTCATTCTGTGTAGTGGAGTGTGTTTTCATGTCAGTGACAGCCAACAGGCATGCCCCTCCTTGCTTTACTATTGGCACATATTTAACATATTTGATGAAGGGCATATGCACCAGATGACAGTGATATGCTCCATTGCACAACCCCGACGTTGATGTGTGTATATAGAACAAGAGAAACACAGCGGCACCATTCTCAGCCAAGGTAGAAATCACATGAGAGCAGGAGGAGGAAAAAGGTCTATAACCTACATATTTCCAGATGTAATTGGAATAAAATTCCCTTCAATCTCAGCTGGCTAACATCCAGCTGAGGATGACGGAATTTGTAGTTTAACAAAGACAGGAGAGTCTAAGGTTGCCTACCAACACATAAGACTGTATCTGCTTTTGCACGTGCAAAGATGAATTTATGAAACTTCAAGTCCATCTGTTCTGTCTGATTACTTAGTCCAGCAGTTTATAATCAATAAACTAGCAAGGTTCTTCCCCAGAACATACTTTGAACTCATTAACAGGACACATTTCTAAAGATCAGTGTGCTAGTGAAGACTGACATAAGGAATCACAGAAGTAAACCAAACATTTACATTAACATGGGGCATGTCATCTGTTGTGTGAAGGATAAAATTGTGTGTATTTTAGCTTCCAGCTCTATCCCTGCTTGTTCTGTATAATCTATCATTGTTTAATGTCTACTGAAGGGGTATGTATCTTCAACCTCTCTTCTCTAGGGCTCAGAATTGTTTGTTTGTTATTGAATATTTTTGTTAATTTTATTCTGACTAAAACATAAACAGCAGTGTTATTTCAAAGAGAAATTGAGATGGGTGGGGTTAAAGGCAGGGATATAGGTGGGGCTAGGGGTGGAAACTAGTGGCGAGTAACTTTCAGGCCTGGCTAGTAACTCAGGACTTGAAATGTTAAGCCCTGTATATATAAATATATATATATATATATATATATATATATATATATATATATATATATATATATAAATATATATATATATATATATATATATATTTTTTCATGTCAGATAAAAAGTGGCTTTTTTTTTTTTTTTTTTTTTTTTCTCAAAGATGGCCATAGCTTAGATTTATAATGGGGAGTTCAGTACACTGAACAGAACCAAATGAAGAGACAATCATCAGATCTTAGCACCAATAGAGTAGGCATGCAGTCGGATAAAGTTAGTGATCAGGCCAGTGGCACAAACAAATAGTCGCACAATACAGAAGAATTCAGGTCAGGCAGCATAGACTCATAGTGAAATAACATGCCAGAGGATCAGGCTCATCTGCAACGGTTCACTCACAATCAGCTCACTCTCAATAGATGTTTAACCAGAAGACCAAATAGTGTAAAGCTGAAGTCAAACAGGAGTCATTGATCAGAAGCTGAGAGATCTAGACCAGAAGGACAGAAAACAATCAGTACTGCACAGGGGAACCATGAACACCATGAAGTCTCATGTAGGGAGTTCAAGGCTAATTATTTAGTAGCATGCCTAAAAAAATGCAGATGAGTCATCTTCAGTGCATTGTGAAGGGATTTGTTAACCCTTTAAGGAACAGAGGGGTGCACACTCTTCTGGTCCTTAAAGGTTAAAGTCAACTTTCCAAACTTACAAACTTTGGTTGGGAAGCTGGCTTGGAAATCTGATTTATGCTCTTCAAACTCAGGCATAATAAACATTTTAAAAATCCAGTCCCCAACACACATAATTCTGTTCTACTAAAAGCAGAGTAAGGGTCAATGTCCAAAAGAAAAGTGGAGCAATTCTGGGACAAACCAATGGTCTGCACCATAGGGGAAAAATACACATACCCACTGATTTAAATGGGGCTTTGAACACCCTGGGGTTATGCTCTAAGACATGATATAGAGGTGATGATGACCTCTCCAGTTATTATGTTATTCTGTGGAGCCAATGCAATAAGAGCGCTTCAGCATTGGAGAACTTAGTGTTTAGGCTCTATAGAATAACATAGGAACTGGAGAAGTGATATCACTGGAGAAATGATATCACTGGAGAAATCACCTCCTCCTCCCCCCCCCCCCCCCCGAGTACTAGAGAACTCTCCAATGCCCTGCTCTGGGGTCCTCTCCAGCATTCAAGCAGTTAAAAGTCCAGTTTAAAATAATGTGACATACTTGGTTTGCACCAGAATTACTCTGCTTTTTTCAGCACAGGACCCTTAGCATTTGCAGATGGGATCCCTTTTAACAGCGCTTTTTTCTCTAATGAATTAAACAATAATATTGAAAATGTATTGTTACATATTTCAGTATAGTAAGTGATGTGGCGTTCTTCTGCTGTTCTTATTTTCCCACACCCTCTTTATGCCATTAGGGCCACAGTGTATCCATTGTTTGCATGCTTCCAAATGCAGGACAGTCTGTCTAGAGGGTAAGAAGAGATTCCTTCACAAATAGCATACAAATAATGGAGTTAGTGGTCCTCTGTGTGTGTGTGTGTATAACTACACTGGTAACAAGTGGATTTTATCTAAGAGTATGATCATAGGGAGCCCAGCAATTAATTTTCTGCAATATAAGAAAAAAATAATTTAACCAGTCGTTCACCATTAATCCCATGGATAAAAGATAGTTCTACAAAATACTGAGTTAGAAAATTCTCTAGCATCAGATTCCAGGATATTAATGTGGCTATTAATGATAAGCAGATGTAGGTGGCTGGATGCCTAATATTAACCCTTTGAGTGCCAGAGATGTATCCAACACATTGTGTTGCAAAGGGTTAATGTTATTGCATCACTTAAAGTGCCAATAAGCCACAGGCACTACAAGGGTTAACAATCTTCCTTATAGCACATATCGTAGCTAACAGTAGAAAATAGTACTTCACTGAAATCAATGCATTCCTGCAGTATGCATTTCTCCTATGCATCCCCGGTTAAAGGTGAGGTCTGGTCAGCCTATCCTAATAAGTTAATCAGATCAACTCCTATGATTAAAGTAACTGTTATGTTGTTACGGGAACAGCCTTATATTCAGTAATTTACAGTTAGCGGTAAACACCCCTTGCTGACAGATGTAACTTCAGTGGGCTGCAAATGCTCAACACAATATACAGTAAAATGAAGGTAGCTTCTATAGTATATGAGAGATTTCCAATGTTTTGAGGTACATCACATTTCTGATGCCCAACTGCATACCTCCCAAGTATCCCTCTTTGAGACCCAAATCCCTCTGTCCCTCTTTTCTACCCTTTTGTCCCTCTTTTCAGGACATCAGAATGAGTAGTGTGTATTTCATTGCTCCACAGCAATAAAACTCACAAAATATGTAGTTAATCTTTAATATATGTGTTTATAAATGAATCGATATAAATACAATACTTTGGACTTGTTCTAAATAATTTATTCAGTTACACAAAAAGGAGCCAATAGGTCATGAAATAGCCTCAAAATTCATGGTAATGCCCCACCCACCAGCCATGCCCCCCATAAACTCCACCTAAAACAAAAGTGTCCCTCTTTGGCCATTTGAAATGTTGGGAGGTATGCAACTGAGATGTCTAGTCCAAGAGTGCACACATTTACTAATTTTCTTGAAGACAATAAAGGGCCAGTCATTCCTGTCAGTAGAGTCCTGTATTTTACCTCTTATTGCTTCTTAGTTTGTAATTACAATAAATGTTAATTATTAATCAGAGCACACCATCGGAAACATATTCCTTCCCATATCCAAACATTTACTGCCTGTTCTCTGATCCCTGCCCTTGGAGCCATAGTACATAGACAAATCGTCTTTGTCAAGTCTGCTGGAGATGCAGTCAGCCCTGCTTTAGTGAATCGGGTACAAGGGAAGCAGGCAGATTATACAATAGCTTCCTTGGATCAGCAGGGGTAACCAGGAGGTCAAGAGGCCCCTGTCTGACCCTTCAGTGACCCCCTTACCTGAACATCCCCATCTGTTAACCCCTCCATTACTGGAGTTAATCAGAAGGCATTGTTTTGTTCCTCCCATAAAAATTAAAAAAGTGGTACATTCACCACATATTTTTTAAGCAGATCCAAGCAAAATAAATGAACATGGGTCCAAAACCCCATAATAATTCACTGGCAGACCACACACACAAAAATTACATTATTATGGGAGCTAAATCCCCGTATTAATTTACCAAGTATCCAAGGAGGCGTTCCAGGACCCCCTCCTTTACCCACACACATATGGTCTAACACCACAGCCTTGTTCTGCTGTCCACTATCAGTCACTGAACCACATACACTGTTTTCCTTCCTAGGCTTGTTTCACTGTCTACTGGCAGTCACAGAATCACACATAAACTTATACCCCAGCCTTGTTCCACTGTCCCACTGGTAGCCATAGAATCACACATAAACTGAAACCCCAGACATGTTCCACTGGTAGCCATAGAATCATACAGAAAGTGAAACCCCAGCCTTTCTATACTGTTCCAGTGATAGCCATAGCCTTGTTCTAGGATGTTAAAATATAAATGATTAATTAATAAAATATAATTTACATGTACAAGTGTGTGTGTTTAAATTCATACTCGTATGGATCTTGGTTGTCTTGTGGTGTCCGCAATGCCCTGGTCCTCCACTCATTACATCTACAGAGACAAAATAAAAACCCACCACCACTGTTGCTGCTATTACAAAAATCACCTCCCTCCTGCCATACCTGGGCTATTGCCCAGACCACTGTGAGAATACAGCAAATTCCTGTTTAAATATTTCCCCACGCTCCCTTTAGCTGGAGAGTGGGGTTACTCATGGCACATAATCATGGTAGTGAAGGGGTCACTCGTGAACAAGATGTGACCACTTCCTCTAGCCAATCAGCAACTACAGGAAAGAGTCACATTAAACACACACATACATACACATACATGGAGAGGTGGAAGGGGTCATAAGGACCCTTACCTTAGATTTTTTTTTCAGTTAATATGGGAGCTCCAGATGACATATTATTTTACATTTAAACTTATTTTATTATGGCAGCAGGTTCCTTTTTTATTTCTGTAGGTGTTTGGAGTGGAGGACCAGGGGGTTGCAGACTACCAGTGGAACAAAGCAGGTGATACAGACAGTGGACAGCCCAAGAGATGTGAAACAGTGTATAGATATGTGTGTGGAAGGAGTCCAGGAGCCCTCCCTTGGGTAACTGGTAATGAATATGGGATATTTGGCCTACATATGGATTTATTGTGTTGTGTATGTTCTGCAAATGAATTAACATGGGGTGTACAGACCCTATATTAATTTATTTTGTTTTCATCTGCTTAAAAAAAGTTTGTGGTAAATGTTACCATATTTGTTTTTAATTTGTTAACGATGGAACAAAAGTCTCCTCCTTTTAATGGAAAAAAAACATGATACTGGGTCCCAGGACACATATTTTGAACATACTCCCCATCATCATCAGATCAGAGATGGTGGGATGACGCTATCCCTCTTTTTATTAAGTTCATTTTAGTCTTACATAAAATTAAATTCTTATGTAAGACTTAATGCCTGAAAAAAATCTTGCCTTATATTCAAGCAAATATGGTATTTGTAAATGGTAATTATATCACACCTTCATCATGTATTCTCTAATATAACCTAACCCAGTTTGACTAGTCTCTTATAACTCAGAGCTCCAATCCCCTTATCAGTTTTGTTGCACATCTCTGCACTTTTTCCAGTATAATAATGCATTTTTTATGAACTGGTGCTCAGCTGAATTATATTTGCATCCCATGCATCGATACCCTTTTTGTGCAGGATAGAATCCTGTTTGCTCTTGCAGTAGCTGAGCAACACTGCACACTGCTGTAAAGTCTATTGACTATCAGTACTTCTAAATATTTCTCTAATGAGTAGCAGTTTCCCATTTAGCATATCTGTAGCATGTTTGTTTCTGTAGCCCAAATGATTCACCTTACTTTTATCTATATTAAACCTTGTTTGTCACTTTTCTGCCCATTTACTAATTTTATCCAAAACCTTCTGCAAAGAAAATCATCCAGCTCTGTATGTACAGTATTTCCTTACACAGGTTAGTGTCATCAGCAGAGATTGAAACTTTACTTTCAATACTCAATTCTAGATCATTTATAACAAATTAAAAAGCATTGGGCCAGGGCACTCCATATGGTTCATTTGGTAGTTGCAATCCAACAGGAAAAGAGGGCCAGGATTCAGTGGCAAGCAATGAGTGATCTTCCAGCTGCTGTTGGACTGCAACTGGCATGATCTTGAGCCTGAAATTGGCTCGTTGAGGATGATGGCAGTTGTAGTCTACCAGCAGTGGAAGCTGTATATTCCCCTACACAATTCATGGACAATCTGTGACCTTCCTGCTGCTGTTGAACTACAGCTTCCATCATGCTAAGCTGTGTTGGCTGGCTGGGAACGATGGGCTTTGTTGTCCAATAGATACACAATCAGTTGTGTGGTGGGTAGGTGCTTTGTTATCCCTCCTCCAGTTCCCTTTCTGCCGTGCTCTTTCCCATTAGTACTTTCCATGTTCCCAACACCCCCACACTTTCTGTATTATTCTTTGTGGTCCTGTTTTCCCCCATGTCCATATGGCACCCATCTTTTGCCCAATATGCCTCTATTTGTGCCTTTTCTGCATCACTCTTGCCTCCATGGGTCACACAGCTCTCCATGTCCAACTTTTCTGCCCTCCTGCACCTCTATTTTGACCCCTGGGCCACTCTTTCTTCTCTATCCCCCACTTTTGCACCCTTGTGCCCTCTGTAACCACTCTGTGTCCCATTTCTGCACCATATGCCCCTATGTAGCCACTCTGTACCACAAGTTTGCACCATATAACCCTCTGTAGCCACCCTTTTCATCCCAGTTGCACCATACTTTTGAACACTGTGCCATCATATGCTCTTCTGCTGCATGCGTGTGTCCCTTTGCTGTAATCCTTTACATAGCAGATTTCCGTCCTTCCACCACTGCAGAAGTAAATATGGTCAGTCTGTTATAGTAACCCTTTAATGACCATTAGAGCTGGGCAAAGCTCTGGTTTGTTCTATACTTGTACCACTTTAGCTTGATGAAGAAAGCCCAGGGAATGTATAAGCTAACATAGCACTAAGTTAGAGAAAAGTCTGCAAGGAAAATGCATTAATCACCATAAATGTAATTTAAATATTTCAACTCCAGCTCTCAATGAGATAATTGTCTCTTTTAACACACAGGTTTAATCCCTTAAGGACCAGTGGTCCAAGGAAGTTACCTTCCCTTAAGGACCGCTTTAATTCCTCCCAATGTGCCGGTACACGTGACCTGTTACTCATCCCGGCGTGCCACGTTGAAGTCCGAGAGTCTTGGAGCAGTCAATTTCAGACCCTGTTTGTACTTACAGCGCTCCAGGAGGAGCGATGTAAGTAAAATGTACATGAAGTGCTATGACCGTCACTGGTCTTTAATACAAAAACCTTGTGACAGTCATAGCATGTCACATGGTCATTAAGGGGTTAAGAAATTATTTCAGCAGACAAAATGGTTTCTACAGAACATTTTAACCATTTGCTATCCAGTATAGGACAGACCCTCTGAAAACTAATAGGAGTGACATCTTTATGAGTCAGTCAGTCTTTTCTAGGACCAAAATATACTAATAATGGAGACATTCTTAACGATCAATCCTTCCATGACTAAAATATACTAATGACAGTGACATATTTATGGGTCAGTTCTTTCTACAGCCAAAGTGTACTAATGGTGGTGACATGTTTATGGGTAATTCCTTCCTAGGACCAAAGTGCCCTAATGGTAGTGACGTATATTTATAAGTTCAGTCCTTCCTAGGACCAAAGTGCACTAATGGTAGTGGCATGTTTATGGTAAGTCTCTCCTGGGACCAAAATATACTAATGATAGTCACATGCCATGGTTGCTATGATGGGACAACTGCTAGCAAAGTTTAAGGAACACAAGTCTAACTAGATGATCATTGAGGACTTCCACTCCTGAGCCCACTTCTAAAAAATCCAAAGAAGGGAATGTCTGCCATATGTTTTGGAGACATAAATCAGTGCTTCATTGAACTATTCTGCCTGTATATTTAACCAATGCTTAAACAGTAGATTGCCAGAGGTGTGACCAATGCAGTGCAGATCAATGTGATGGCTATCCCCCTCTCAGTCAAGGAGTTAGTGTCTTTTCATTTTGATCACTCCTGTTTTGTACAATAAAATAGTTAGCTCTTCTGATGTTTCAAAAATCCAACTCATCATTCTCAGAAGATTATGAAACTGGGACATCATGAAAACATCAGCAGCAACGTCTGGTTAATGTGCAGGCCAACTGGACACTTTGTCCCATATTTATAAGAGAGTTATTCTGGAGTAAACCAACTGCACCATAGGGACAAGTGAACATTTCCTAAACTCCCGTGCACTTGAATAGATATTTTCATCCCCTTGAATGCTAGAGGTTGAGACTTTTTACATACCTGGGAACTTCATCCTCTTTAGCCCCCGGAGAGGGCTCATGTGCTGTAACCAGGGGGTATTTAATGATGTGATTCATGCCATAAAGGGGGTGTAGATTAATCAGATGGGTAGGGCATATCAGCATTACACTTGCGAAGTGGGCAGGAAGTAGGAGGAACAGGATGAGAAGGAGAAGTGGGCAGGAAGTAGGAGGAACAGGATGAGAAGGAGAAGTGGGCAGGAAGTAGGAGGAACAGGATGAGAAGGAGAAGTGGGGTGGGATGAACAGGGGGAGAAGTGGGAAGAGTTTTGCAAGAAACTCACCACCCCAGAGAATCTTCCTCTTCCCCAGAGACCTGGTAATTAACTCTAAAAACCGGAGTCTCCAGGGAATATCCAGAGAGTTCCCAGGTATGCCTTTCTAGCATTCAAGGGGTTAAAAGCCCAATTTGATTTAACAGGAATTTTTGTTTCCAGTGGTGCAGTTGGTTTATTGCAACCAGTTTGCTTTTATAAACATGGGACATAGGTCCTTTTTTTGTCAAGATAAAGAGGAGCAAATTAACTGCATCACACCCCCTACTATATGCTACAGAGGTCCCCGACAATTTGCTGGCGTGCTCACTAGAATCACGGGGTTGAACGTCATGTTTAAATTAGGTAAATTCTGCAAATTTGTTTTTCTCCTCTATTGTGTCGTTGATTTGCTCTAGAATTGCACCTCTTTAGCTTGATGAATAAGTACTATAGTTCACACCATTTAACATATGCCATGCTCACAAAACACGTAAAGTGCAAGTCACCAGCAATTCATTAGGCTAAAGAGGTGCAATCTATTCACTAAGAAAATGTACCCTAGATGGCAACAGGCCTCCAAACAGTTTAACCCTTTGAGTGCCAGAGGGGTACGGAATGCATTGCTTTGCAATGCATTCCGTACCCCTCTGGCACTCAAAGGGTTAAAGATATTTGTTGGAGTTCTTTCATGTTGCCCAGTTGTTCTGCAGAATTGACTCTCATTAAAGCATCAAACGGTACTCCTACTGTTAAGAAGACATGACACATTTGCATAAGGGATGTCTTTTTATTAACAGTGATTATGTACATCAACAACAGTTTAAGGGACGGAAGGGGATGAGGTCCTTCTGCACTCATCTAACTCAGAGTTCTTTGCTGGCTGATAGATACCTGTATAAAAACATGAACAATACATATAACATTAGCATAATTATTTTTATGCATGAATATACTCAAGGTATTGCATAAGGCATTGTTGGAACATTGATAAAAAAAAAAAAAAAAACAATTTAAACTTACAGGATCACCTGGTGCAGTATTTAATGGCCTTACAATATACTAAGGGCTAGGTATAAGGGATATCCTTTTAAAATGTTGCATGTAAAATATTGTGCAGCTGGAAGCCACATTAGCCATGTCGCCATGTTGAAAATGGCGACATGAGAATCTTACCCTGCATAAAAGCATGAGGTTCTCATGTCACCTCTTTAAACATCGTGTACACATTAACCCTGTGGCTACCTTCATTCAGTGTACTGCCTGGGCCTCTTTAAACATCACTCCCGCATTAACCCTGTGGCTACCTTCATTCAATTTACTGCCCGCGTTAACCCTGTTGCATTCTGTACTTGTGCTCCCCTTATCAATATGCATCATCCATACAAATTCAAGAGACATATATTAGGCACTTAGAAACTAAACATCTGCAAGCTTAAAAGTTTATCTTACTTAAAATGTAGCAGCAGCTGGAGCACCTCCGTGTGCTGCATAGGTAATACTTTTCCTTTGATCATGCTTTGTGTCTGCTCCTAGTGGTAATGAATGGGATTCCCCAATCTGAGGTTAATTCACAAAGTAGAAACCTGTGTCCTCATGTGGTAGAATCCAGGGGTTATATGAGAACACAGGTTGCTACTTTGTGAATTAACCACAAATCAGGACAGAAATGAACATGTTACCTCATGAACCAAGGCACAAGTGCCACATTCATACAGGCCATTAGGCTTTTTTAGCCATAGTAAGGTGAGTAAATGTTTTTATTAGATGCTTTTAGTGTTCCTTGAAATCTTTTACCCTAGTTAAAACAAAACCTAAAGAATCTTAACCCCTTAAGACCGGCACATCTGAGGTGGATTTCACTTAAGGACCAGAGCAATTTTTACTTTTTTGACTATATCTTTATTCAAGCATATTTTTTCTTTAATTCCTTTAATACACCCACAAAAATTATATACTGTTTTTTTAAGCACAAGTAGGGCTTTCTTTTGATACACAATTATATGACTACCTCTTCATTTAATTTGATTAAAAAAGAAAAAAAGAGGAAAAAAAAAAAAAAAAAAACATTTTGCTTACATTTTCCTGTCAGGATTTGTATACTATTAGTTCATTACAAAAAATACCCCTAAATATATTAATTTGCTTCTCCTGAATACGAGAATACCCCATATGCCTGGTATTTCAATCCCTTTCTCACATTTACAAGGTAAATATTACAAGATGGACACCATTATTTCCAACCTGTAATTTTTCAACAATTGGCATGTGAGTATCATAGCTTAGTTGACGGTGCCAGAACCCAAAAATGTCCCACAAAGGTACATGTTTCTGAAAAGTAGACAACATAAGGTAAATAATCAGTAGAATTTTGGAGTATTTTTATGTAGCTATTTTTCCAGAAATATGTTCCAAAATTGTGTTAATATTTTTTTTTTGGCAGTTTTCACACTTACATTGCAATATTACTGTTGATATCAAGCACGGGATAGGTGAAGATTTTCAAAAATGCATTGTTTAGTGTTCAGCTCCTTCTTCTGAGTACGGCAATACCATATATTCATAGGTTTCTCAAGGTTTGGGGGAGCTACGGGGCCCAAACTGGAACATGCGCGTTTCCAGTTTCACACTTTGAATTTTCACAGCTTGCATCACTGGTGCCATGTCTCATTTGGGGCTGTGTAACAGTGCTCCACTCTAATATTTCCCCCCAGAAGTGTATATTTTTGGAAAGTAGACACCCCAGGCTTTCATTTTATGTATGCTTTCACATTTTTTTCACAGCCATTTTACCACGAATCCTTCGTAAATCTTGATGTAAGTAAAAAATTCTGCGTTTTTCACACTTAGGTTTCAATGTTGATGTGAATTTCAAGCACAGGATAGGTGAAGATTTTTAAAAATGCATTGTTTAGTGTTCAGCTCCTTCTTCTGAGTACGGCAATACCCCATATTCATAGGTTTCTCAAGGTTTGGGGGAGTTACGGGGCCCAAATTGGAACATGCGCGTTTCCAGTTTCACACTTTGAATTTTCACAGCTTGCATCACTGGTGCCATGTCTCATTTGGGGCTGTGTAACAGTGCTCCACTCTATTATTTCCCCCCAAAAGTATATATTTTTAGAAAGTAGACACCCTAGGCTCTCATTTTAGGCATGTTTTCAAATATTTTAAGCAGCCATTTTACCACCAATCCCTTGTAAAACTCACTGTTGATGTGGTTTTCAAGCACAGGATAGGTCAACATTTAAAAACCTTCATTGATTAATATCCAGTTGCTTTTTCTGAGTACAGCAATACCCTATATGCAGGTTTGTCAGGGTTGGGGAATCTAGTGGGCCCAGTTGGTAACAAGGGCTTTCCATTGTCAGACGTGGCATTTTTACAGCTCGCTTAACTGGTGGCTTTTGTATTATTTGGGGTGTTAAGCAATGTTGCAATTAATATTTTACCCCCAAAATATATTTTTTAGTAAGGAATACAACCCTGGGTTTTAGTCTAGGTGCATTTTGGCAATTTTTTCTCAGTCATTTTACCACTAATCCCTCCCAAAACTTGCAGTAAGTAAAAGAAAACCCTGTATTTTCACACCTATATTTCGGTGTTGCTGTGGATTTCAAGCACAGGATATTTGGAGATTTGTAAAAATGCATTGTCCACAATTCAACTACATTTTCTGAGTATGGCAATGCCCCATATGCATAGGTTTGTCAGGGTTTGTGGGATTTACTGGGTTCAGTTGAGAACATGCATGTTTTCATTTTCAGACATGGAAAAAACAGGGTTGTTCCCATTATATTTTCATAGTGTTAGATCTAAGGAGGGATGTGTTTTGGAGAAAAAAATAGGATATTTCAGGGGGAATACGTGGCCAAATAATTAAATTACAGAAATACTGCATTGCACGTAAGTGATACTGTTTGAAACAGTCACCAATGCAGAGCCCAGGTTTTGTAGGGCAATCAGGACAGTAGAAGGTGGTGTCTGTCTGTTTGCCATTGGCGTAGCACACCCTGCAGCGTTTCTGTGGGTTTTAAATGCAAAGTGTCCTAAACGGAGTCTCTGATTTAAAACTGCTGTTGCCCCTTCAAACAAAAAAATGGAAATGACATGCATTTGGAATTGTAAAAAAGTGATTTTTTTGAGTGGGGTTTGCCAGTTTAAAAATTATATAGCAATTATAAACTGCAGTCTGCATCAGGAAAATAGCAACCTTCTTATACCAGACCCTAGATTTTCTCATGGTGAGGTAAGGCTGCATGAGTTGATCACAAAGATCAACACCCCCCATGTGTTTATTGTAGTCTCTGATGCAGACTGGTTTCCTGAGGACCGTGCCACGGACAGAGACTGGAACAGTTCCCTCATCATGCATAGTTGTCAGCATGTACACTTCCTTTTTGTCTCTAAACTTCACTGCCAGCAGCTCCTTTTTGCACAAAGCTAAGGAGGTTCCCTTTCGTAGCTTGCAGTTGATCATCTGTTTGGGCATCTCCTTACAATTTCTCCTAACAGTGCCACAGGCCACAGTGTCAAAATAGAAAAATGATTTGAATAAAAGGGGGCTTGTATAATAGTTATCTACAAATAATTGGTATCCTTTATTTAATAGGGGGGGGGGAAATGAGATCCCAAACAATTTTGCCGTTGGTTCCCAGATATTCAGGGCAACCAGGAGGATCAAGCTAGCTGTCCTTGCCCTCATAAATGCGAAAAGCATAAGTGTATCCTGTGGCGCTTTCGCACAACTTATAAAATTTGACGCCAAACTTGGAGTGCTTGGAGGGGATATATTGTTTAAAGCCCAACCTTCCATTATATTTCATTAAGGACTCATCAACAGATATTTGTTTTTGGGGGGTATAGTTTTCACAAATTTTTTTTTTGCAAATGAGTTATTAGGGGGCGAATTTTATACAGCCTGTCATACTGGGGGTGATCTTTGGGGAGGCACAGGGTGTTATCATTGATATGCATGAAGTGCAAAAGCATTTCATAGCATCTCCTGCTCATTTTTTGCCCGAAAATGGGGGTAACGCATACAGGATTTTTGCCCCAGTATGACTTGATGCTTAGCTTTTTAATTATCCCCATAGCCATAGTTAGGGCCCAGAATGTCTTGAATTCAGCAACATCTGTGGGGTACCAGGATTGCTGCTTGGAACCATAGCGTGTGGGATTGTCTGCAATGTATTGGGCTGCATAAATATTTGTTTGTGCTACAATCTCCCCCAAAATGTCTTCCCCCAAAAATAAATTAAAAAACTGCTCCTGGTTAAAACCTGCCACATCTACATTTATTCCTGGGCTGCCTGTGAAATTGGGTATTGCTGAACTTATTTCCACTGGTGGTACCCATTCCGTAGACTCTGGATGAGGGGCAGGCTTTTTGGCAGGTCTTTGAGCATGTCTTGGGGCTGCTACTGGGGCATGTCGCCTTGGGGTTGCTACTGGGGCATGTCATCTTGGGGCTGCGTCTGGGGCATTTTTTTGGCTGCTTCTGGGGCATGTCGTCTTGGGGCTGCGTCTGGGGAATTTTTTTGGGCTGCTTCTGGGGCATGTCATCTTGGGGCTGCGTCTGGGGCATTTTTTTTGGGCTGCTTCTGGGGCATTTGTTTTTGGTTGCTTCTAGGGCAACTCTTGGGGCAGTATGCCTCTTCTTAGAAGATGGCCCAGCAAGATCACTGGAGCTATAACTGGAGCTCTCTGTGAACTGTGAGATATCAAAATCAGAGGCAGTATCCGTGGCTTCTGAATCAGAAGCCAAATAGGAGTACGCCTCTTCAGCAGAGTATAAACGCTGCATCTTAAACTACCTACCCTAATTTTTTCTAAATAGCTACCCACCCACCCAAGTCCCTATTCCTACGTAAATACTATATATATATTTTTTGTTTGTTTGTTTTTTTTTTGAGGGGGGGTTTCAGTGCCTAACTCTAACCCTAAACCTTTCTCTAAACCTTACACTAACCCACTTCAACCCTAATCCTACCTAACTTAACCCAAACAGTCACTATTCCTACAATAAAACTATATATATATATATATTTTTTTTTTTTTTTGTTTCTTTTCTTCTGTGCCTAACTCTAACCCTAAATCTTACCCTAACCCATGGCAACCCTAATCCTATCTAACTTAACCCTAACAGTCACTATTCCTACAATAAAACTATATATATATTTTTTTTTTGGGGGGGGGTTGTTTTTTTTCTTCTGTGCCTAACTCTAAACCTATACCTTACCCTAAACCTTACACTAATCCACTTCAACCCTAATCCTACCTAACTTAATCCAAACAGTCACTATCCCTATAATATAACTTTATTTATTTAATTTTTTTTTGTTTTTTTCTTCTGTGTCTAACTCTAACCCTAAACCTTAACCTAACCCACGTCAACCCTAATCCTACCTATAGTTACTATTCCTACAATAATTTTTTTTTTTTTTTTACAAAACCCTAATCTTTAAACCTAAATTCTATACTAAATCTTACCCTAACCCACGTACACTCTAAACCTACCTAGCCATACTAAACGTACCTATTTAAACTACCTAAAAACCCTAAATATTTTAATAAATACAATTTTTATAAAAAAAATAATAATAATTCCCTAAACCTAAGGAGTGAGCAACTTATTGCAAAACAATCTATTTTGGTCCTAAAACAGTTAAAGGGCATTGCAGTGTTAGGAATACATTTGGATAACATGGGGGCATACTGAGGCTCAGTATATCCCACTGGTGTCCAAATGTACACCTATGATACCCCAGATCAGCATAATAGGACATTTGAGAAATTTGTTGGGTGACATGATAATTATACCATTTACTAATTAAGTTATTTTTAATCCTGTTCTTGACCTTGTCTGCAGTTCATTTGATCCTGCTGGTTTTCACCTTCTCTTGACAGCTGAGCACTTCTGTAAACATGTCCTCCTGACCAGCAGCAATCAGAGTGATTTGTGTGCTACCTGTAACCCTTCTCTTGTCTGCATTTGTTTTAGTTTTACTGGTACACATGCCATCACTCACTTCTGCTGGTATTGTTTACCTTTCATGTAGAGTTGCTACTTTGGCTGGAAAGCATTGTCTTGCCAGGTTTGCTTATGCAAAAATAATGAAACATTCCAATCCAATAAAGAATGACATTCCAGTGTTGGACCTTATTTCAGTTTCAAACCTTTGCATTTTGCTAGTGTAGTTTCTTTTGCAGTATATCTTTAACTTTGGCTAGTATGTCTTATCTTTTCAGCAACAGAGTCCATTCTTGTGTTGGTCTGATGTCTCTCCCCAGCAGGATAGGGTTGGTCTGACATTTGTTCTCAGCAGGATAGTTACTTTGGTTGATAAATTTCTTCTCCACAACAAGGCTTTTACCCATGCCAACATGACTTCTTTGGACACTAGTATGCTGCTTTATCTTGCCATCAGCAGTGCTATTTTTGGTAGGAATGTCCTCTCTTGACCCTAATCTCTTGTCTTGAATAGCATACCTTATGCTGCCATCAGCAGAGCTCTTGCATGTGTGGGTATATCTTCTTTATACCTTCTCTTGATAGGACTGTTACTGTTGCTAAGTCAGCTGGTGGTGTTTATTTGCAATTTCACATGCCTAATAAGCATATCAAACATACTATCTCTTCTGCTTATGTGCATGATTTCTCTTGTAATTGGATGGTTCTTGGCTGAAAACCTTTGCTTTATCTAAAGCTCTGAATATCCATTGATAAGCTCCAACTCTTTCTGGAGGCTGAGTTAAAGAGAGAAAAATATGAATGGTTATTTGATACAGTGTATTTTGTAAGTAAAATAATATGCATTCAAAATCTTGTCACATGAATGCATTTCAAGCAATATCATGAAAAAAATACTTCTCCTGAGAGAATCCATTTTTGTGTGTTGCTGGCACATGCCACCAAACTGTAACATGGAATGCTTTGCACAACTAGCAATGACCGCTGGCAAAATTCTTACTTCATCTGCCAATATTTATAATAAAACAGAAACAGCATATTCAGTTGTAATCAAAATTATTCAACCCCCACTGCAAATCAGGTTTATTGTCAAAATTTACAGACTTTCAGCTGTTTGCAATGAATAAATTAAACAAAAGCAAATGAAAAAGCTCAACACAATGAATGCTTCAAGTGATTTCCAAAAATTCAACTGAAAATGTAACTTATAATGACTTCTTCAGTCTCAAAATTATTCAACCCCTTCATGGCAAGCATCTTTAGTACTTAGTAGAGCACCCTTTTGCTGTTATGACCTTCTGCATAAGAGATGCATAGCCAGACACCAGTTTGTGGCAGCGTTCCTGAGGAATCTTAGCCCATTCCTCATAAGCAATGGCCTCCACTTCAGTAATATTCCTGGGTTTGTGTGCTGCAACCCCTTCTTCAAATCCCACCAGAGATTTTCTGTGGGGTTCAAGTCAGGTGACTGCAATGGCCACTGCAGAATCTTCCAGGACTTCTTCTTCAACCAAGCCTTGGTGGAATTTGAGGTATGCTTGGGATCATTGTCCTGTTGGAAGGTCCAATGACGCCCAAGCTTCAGCTTACTCACAGACTCCATGATGTTTTCTCGTAGGATTTCCTGATACTTCAATTAATCCTCCACACACTGCAGGTTTCCAGTGGCAGAGGACGCAAAGCAGCCCCAGAGCATCACCGAGCCACCACCATGCTTAACTGTAAGCAGAGTGTTCTTTTCACCATATGCTTCATTCTTCTTTCTCCAGACATACCGCTGATCCATCCGGCTGAAATGTTTTGTTTTTTTGCACCACAGAACAGAATCCCAAAACTTTTACTGCTTATTTATATGATTTTGAGCATATTGGAGCTGACTTTTCTTGTGATTTTGGGTCAATAGTGGTGTATGTCTTGGAGTTCTTACATGGAAATCTTCTGTGTTTAGTACGCTCCTTACTGTGCTCACTGAAAACTCAATGCCTGTTGCCACCAAGTCTTGCTACAGATCTTTTGCAGTCACTTGAGGGATTTTCTCAACCTGCCTTCTCAGAAATCTGGTTGCAGCCATTGATAGCATCCTTTTTCTGCCCCATCCAGGTAGTATAACCACTGTTCCTTCGACTTTGAACTTGAAAATTATGCTTCCAACGGTGTCTCTAGGAACATTCAGTGCCTTTGTTATCTTTTTGTATCCTGTTCCTTGTTTATGAAGGGCGATGGTCTCTTCTCTTAACTTTTTGGACTAATCTTTTGACTTAGCCATATTTCTAACATGCAGTCAAAAGTGACACTCAACAAACCCCTAGCCAGTACAGGTATTTCATTTGTTCCAGCTGAAGCACACCTGGTGTAACTAATGAAGCCCTTGATTAGTTGCATCAAGTGTGCTTGAGACAACATCTGTTTTGCATGTTTTGCCGTTGTGAGGAATTCTATTCAGGGGGTTGAATAATTTTGAGACTGGAGAAGTCATTATATGTTGCATTTTCAGTGGAGTTTGGGGAAAGCACTTGAAGCATTCGTTGTGTTGAGCTATTTTAATTGCTTTTGTTTGATTTGTTCATTGCAAACAACTGAAAGTCTGTAAACTTTGACATTAAACCTGATTTGCAATGGGGGTTGAATAATTTTGATTACAACTGTATAAGCAGGTATTATTTTCTTTATATTTACTCTCCTCTATCTTTATATTTGTACACTCTCCACACCACATAAATCTTTGCGTACATAGTAGGTAAAAGCACTTATTAGGAAACTGTCACATCCTGCTTACCTCTACACTGTCGGACTATTTATATGAAGGTATCCAAAGGTTTAAAACAAGAGAACCACTCAAGTTGGATGTCTTCACTTAAATAGGCAAATGACAATATAAAATAATTTGAGAACTTTATACTAAATTAGGTATTGACACACTACTTCACATTAAAGAATTGATAATAATAATCAATCCCTCATATTTGTGCAAAAATATATATAATTTATTAAAATACAATATACTGTATATATAACAAGTATCAGCAATAATGAAATAAATGAGTGATTAGCAATTACAATAGATACATAGGAAACCAAACCACAAGTATTACCATGAGGATTACCAGCAGTGAAAGGGTTAACCACACATAGGTGTATTCAGAGGTATTAAATAGCAATAATTGCACTCAGTAGCATAGAAAAGGTTAATTGATCCTTACAATTAATATAATACAGTTGGCAGCAGTGTATATGAATACCTTCTTCCGCAGAAACTGTATAGACTATGCTAATTATGATGTAAGGTGTATTGTGAGATTAATTAAAATAATTCCTCTAACAATTCATTGTACCAAATAATCAAATTTAGGGAATAACTGGAATAGAATTCCAGATTAATCATTATAATTTAATTATGTACTGATTTCAACCATTGCATACCTTCTGAATAAAACATATAAATTGCAAGTAATATAGTCAAAGATTATACCAATAATCTACTTAGAATTAATCCAATAACATATGTCTAGTAAGTATACCAACTTCATGCAACATATATCATAATTTTGACTATAACAACATACATAAAACCTATAGGCACTCCAAGGGTTAATCCACTGATTTAAAATAGGTGCCACACCCAGAATTGTTTCTTTTGTCTTTTGGAGGAAGGGAGACCCTCAGACCTAAGAGATCTGGGTTCCTGTGCCAAGAGCGGATGGTGAATCTCTGGAGCTCCCTCATGTGAGCCATAAAATATGGAACTGCCACCATGGTGGACTCCATGCGACCCGCAAGAGTCATGAACTTGCGAATGGGAGCTGAGGGCCCATCCAGAGCGTGGGGCACTAGATGCATGATCTGTCAGAAAAACCTCTGTCAGAAAAATCAACCCTTGACAGGTATCAAACCTGAGTCTGAGGAAAAACAAGTCCTGAGAGGGAACCAGAGTAGAGGAGAATCTGAGCACAGTCCTGGATTGCTAGTCCAGGATTTCCCTTGATGGAGCCTTCAGGAGAAGATTGTCCATATAGGGTGTAAATATAGGCAGTCAGGGCCCCCAGGACTCTAGCAAACACCCAAGGAGCGGAGGTATGCCCAAAGGGCAGATTGGCGAACTGGAAGTGCCCCGATTTGCAAGTGAAGTGGAGGTACTTCTGACTGTCTGGATGATTTGGGACATGTAAGATCCAGAGATGCGAGGAATTCTCCTAGGCATATAGCTGCCATGACAGAGTGCAAGGACTCCATCTTAAAGCGAACAGTTTCCACAAAAGAAATGGGGTCTTGGAGGTCCAAGATAGGATGGCTGCTTCAGTTCCTTTTGGCCACCACAAACAGGTTTGAATAAAAACTTGAACCTCTCTCTTGGGGAGGAACTGGAACAAGAACTCCCTTATCCAAGAGAGCTTGAACTGCCTCATTGAAAAGTTGCAACTTTCCCTGGCCCAGGGGGATCCTGGACTGGAAGAATCTGTAGGGAGGAAGGGACTTGAATGCAATCTTGTACCCTTCCGAAATCACCTGCAAAACCTACTGGTCCGCAATGGACTCTGCCCATGTGTTTGAAAAATGGCACAGTCTCCCACCCACAGGCAACTGTGGACCAGGATTCTGCGAGTCATGCAGATGCAGACTTGGATTTGGCAGTGGCGTGTTTTGAGTGCCATTGCTGTCTGGGCTTGGTGGAGAGGAGTTGGGTGCCAGTCTGAGACAAGCTTGGATTTGGCCTCTGTTAGTCAGGGATGAAAAAGATGCTGTTTCTTCACCGTGTTAGGGCTTTTGGAGACCTAAGGTAACAGGTTACTCTTGCCCCTGGGGGCCTCACTGATGATCTATTTCCGTTCAGGTACAAAAAAGAGATCTACTCTGGAAAGGGAGAGAAATCAGTGACTTCTTAGATGAGAGGTCTGCAGACCAAATCTTGAGCCACATAGTGTGTCTTCCTGTAACAGAAAACACAGAGGCCTTAGCTGACAGTTTGACTGCATCAAAAAGAGCATCAATGACATATGTCTGAGCCTCAGACATGTTGGCTACGAGGGCTAAAAGATCCTCCTTAGGGGCGCCATCTCTGACATCCTCAGTAAGTTGTTTGCTGCAGATAGCAATAGCTCTGGTGACCCAGGCAGATGCCAGAATAGACCGCAATGCTGCACCAATGGCAGTGAAATTAGACTTGAGGATCGCTTCAAGCTCCCTATCTGTCATGTCCTTAAGAGCTGTAGCATCTGCCAAGGGCAGAGCTGTAGACTTTGAGATCAAGGCTACTGGGGGATCAACGGTGAGAGGAGAAGCCCACTGCACCAAAGCTGCGTCAGAGAAGGGGTACAGCTTAGAAAATCTCTTAGAAAGAGAAAGCGGTTTATAAGGCGTCTTCCACTCATCCAAAATAACTTGTTCCAGAGTGGCATTGGGTGGAAATACTGTTGAAGACTTCTTATTCCTTTGAAAGGGTGCTAGTGACCTGAAGGGTCGTAAAATTGCCTTAATGAGACCCTCAGAAGAGGGAATAGGGTCAGCCTCAAATGGATCACCAAAGGTGTAGGTAGAATGCCCTTCTTCACACTCCCTTTTCTCCGTATCACCATCAAAACAATCTTCCTCAGAGGATTCAGTGAGTGCGGGTAAACCTGTGGCCTTAGGGGCCACAAACCTGAAGGTGGTAGGGGGCTTTCATGAATGGAGGACCCCCTGGAGGGATAAAGGAAATTGTGCCATAGAGGTCCCAGTTTGGCTCTTGCTCAAGGCTGGAGGCCCCTGGTGGTGTAGTGGGGGCTACAGCGCATAAGAGGCATAGAGGTCCTGAATATTCTCTATGGAGCCCCATTTGACATGAGGAGCAATAAGTAAGGGTGGGGGGCAAAGACTCCACAGTGTCCTTTGCCTTAGTTCTAGCCCCATGTCCGTTTGGATCTGACATTCTAACAGGAGTAGTGTCTAGACAGTATAGAAAACCCAAATACTATGTCCCAGAGTAATAATTCACCTTAGAAAGACCCAAAAAGGTACTTATCTGGCAGGAGAAGGGTTAATATGAGAAGCAGAACAAGGAGAAGGCCACCTCTGCTTAGGAGAAGCAAGCAGGCTAAAGAGGGGTGGACATAGCAATGCACTGGAGACCTATCTAGCATTTAAGGGGTTAAAGCCCCCATCAGTAGGAATGTATAGAATTGTTGTGTGTCCTGTATGGTGCAGTTGGTTTGCCTGTAAATCACTCCACTTTGCTTTTATACATAAGGACCCAAGGGCCTTATGTACATACCTGGGAATTTCCTCCCCTTGAGCCCTGGAGAGAGCTCATGTGCTGCTGACCAGATGGGATGTAACTGACGTGATTCGTGTCATAAAGGAGTTGGGCTTAATCAGGTGGGCAGGGCTTGCTGTGGGTGGGAAGTCAATGGAACAGGGTGGGAAGGAGAAGTGGTCAGAGTTTCTTACGAAACTCACCCATAGCTGCCAACTGTCCCGATTTTGGGGCCCAATCCCACTGTCCTGCCACGCAGTGTCAGTGTCCCACTTCCCAGGCTTCTGACCATTTGTTTCTACCCTACTCCCTGTCTACCTTGAGCCACACTGTCCAAAAGTCCCCCCCTCCCACAGAGGTGCCACTTTATTAAACCCGGAAGACATCCCTCTCTGTGTCAGGAGTTACTGGGGGCACCCACGCCTTATGTGCCTTGTATCCCCAGTGGTTTGCTAACTGCAGCGGAGGCGAGATGCCAAATAATTTGATTCTAGGGACTGGTAAAACAAATCTCAGCCATGACGGACCATCTCGCTGTCTTTTCACATTTTTCTGGTAGCAGATGGCCTCTGCCTGCCTTTATGGAACAGATCTCAGCCACATTGTACAAAGGGGCTGTTATTCAGTCTGCATTCCTGTGGAGAGGCAATTTCCTAGTATTCTGGAGGATCGATCATGTGGCTAGATGCACATAATGCACACACCTAGTGTAAGTCCATCTTGCCCTCCTCGATGTAGCACACTACACTAGAGGGCTAGAGCAGAGAGCCAGAATGAAGCTGAGGAACTTACCAGGTACAATTAGGACATCCTGCAGAAGGTCCGGAGACACTGGAGAAGTGGTGTGCGCTGTGTTCCTCGTAAAGCCTTGGTGAGAGACATCTCATATAACCCTCCTATCCTTTAACCATCTGAGCACCAGAGAGGAATCCATTGCATTGTGACACGATGCATTGGATTCCTTTCTGACATTCAAACGGTTAAGTGTCAGAGAGATAAGCAACGTATGGTTAACTATCCTCATTTCTTGCTCATTAATCAGTGTAGTTCCACTTTAATTATTCTAAGTTAAATATGTTGCATTGGAATCAATCCCCATTTAACCCCTTGGATGCTAGAGATAAATGCAATGCGCATTCATCTCTAGCATCCAAGGGGTTCAAGGGGATTGATTCCAATGCAACATAGTTAACTTACAATAATTATAGTGGAACTACATTTATGAGCATTCTGTGAGGATACTTAACCATACGTTGCTTATCTCTACCAAATCTACCATATCAATGACCTGTAACGTAGAAGGGTTTTGGTGTAATTCATAAGGAGATCTATGTCCCAAGAGTCCCTTTTTGAGATCCAAATCCCTTTCCCACCCTGGTTTCCCTGTGTTTAGGAGATCAGTCTGTGTGGTGTGTATATAAGTGTATCACCCTGGTTTCCCTGTGTTTAGGAGATCAGTCTGTGTGGTGTGTATATAAGTGTATCACCCTGGTTTCCCTGTGTTTAGGAGATCAGTCTGTGTGGTGTGTATATAAGTGTATCACACTGCTCCACACTAATAAAACTCATTATAGGTGTTTTTAAATTAATTTGTGTAAATACAATACTTTAGGATTGTTCTAAATCATTTATTTGGTTACACAAAGATTTGTCATGAAATAACCCAAAAATTCTGGGCAATCCCCCGCCCATCAGCCAAGCCCCCAGCAACATCGCCTAAAACACAAGTGTCCCTCTTTGGCCATTTGAAATGTTGGGAGGTATGACTCACCACCACCACTGGAGAATCAGCCTCTGTCCCCGTAATTAACTCTAATCACCAGAAGCTACGTGTGGATCGATTTTGGAGCAAACCAGCTGTACCACAGGGGACACATAAAAATTCTAATTTTCTTAAATGGGGATTTTAACCCTAATGCTAGAGAGGTAATGCATTGGCGACCCCTAGCATCCAAGGGGTTAATAGCTTGATTTAAATAACTAGGAATTTTAGGATGTTTTACTTCTTCTTTATGGTTCCTTTTGTTTGCCCCAGAATGACTCCAGTTTGCTCTTCCACATACTGTCCCATATTTATAGAAGTAAACTGCATCATGGGGGGCATACAATTCCTGTTAAATTAAATTGGGCTTTTAACCCCTTGAATGCTAGAGGGCTTCAATGCATTGGGAAGCAAGGGAATTTAGAAATTATTATTTGTCCCTTATGGGGCAGTTGGTTTGCTCCAGTTTGCTTTTTTAAATGGGCAATTGTGACTCATGTATAAAGCCAAAAGGGGAGCAATTTATTTAACTATTTGAATGTGATAGAGATCACTCTAGCATTCAGGGGGTTACAAGTCTCATGTAAACCAATGAGAATTTAAATATGCCCCCCACTTGTCAGTGTTGCACAATAGTGGGGCTCACTTGACAACAGAGGGGCAAAATAGAAGGAAAGAGAGGCACAGGTAGAATCTGAGGTAGGACACAGAGGGCATCACATAACAGAATATATGGGGCAAGAGGGAAGAACCAGAAAAGGACATAATGAGGAAACAGCAGCATAAAGAGTGAATCAGAGGGACAAAGTTGAGCACATGGAGATTAAACGGCATAGAAGGAGGCAAAAAAGGAACAGAGGAGGATGGCACATAGAAAGTAAAATAATATAATACTCAAAGAAGAGTAAGCACCAACTTGCACCTCAGAGAAGAGCAGTCACAGAGACAAGGAGGAAGCATGGTGATGTCACAAGGTCACCTGACTCACCACAGGGGGTTCCTCCTTCTGGAATCTAAGGCCCAGATTTATAAAAGCAAACTGAAGTTATCCTGGAGTAAACCAGCTACACCATAAGAGACAGATCAACATTCCTAATTTCCCATTCACTTGAACAGAGCTTTTTAAACCTTTGTATGCTAGAGAGGTCACACTGAGACCTTTCTCCATAATTATGTCCCTTCTTTTGGGCTCCATAAGCATTTTGGAGAGGACATCACTGAATACTCTGTTTGGGTTAAACCCTATTTTATGGTATGTTACCTGATCTTGAAGTAATCTATAACCTTCTGCCAGATAATCTTTTGTAGTCATCACTACAATAGCCCCCCCCCTTGTCTGCTTCTCTTACTGTCACAAATTAAACTTTTTAATTTTCTTATGTTTTTTATGTTTATTATAATCATTCATGACACATTTATAAAATGTGTCTAGATATGGACCTTTGTAATGTGCAGGGTAGAATATAGATTTTGGTCTAAAACTGGAGTGCAAAATACTAGGGTTATTGTCCACTATAGGTTCTATTTGTGTAGTTATAGTGGCACTATTATTTATTTCTGTTGAGTCTCCCTTTAGTTCAACCATAGTAAATGCTTGTGTTGCAAACATATGCTTCATAAGGCTGCAGAGTTTGGTAACCACAACAATTCCCAGAGGTACAAGGTGAAATAATTTGTTTGTACAAAAAACGCGCAAAATGTCAAGGAAATAGACAGACATTTGACGGCAGAAAGATCAAGTTCAGTGTTAGATGTGTTCTCCACATAAGAAAATCCAACAATGTGCCCCCTCGACATATTAACCCCCCTTTTAAAAGTCGACTTGCAGGGCTTTCTTCTACCACATTAATCTGACAAATATTGTTCATAGTTGACCATTAACCCTTCCCCTACCAAATCCGACTTACAGTGCTTTCTTTCACCATATTAATTCAACGAATATTGTACATTATGACATTTTAACCCCTCATTGAAAAGTCGACTACAGTGCTCCCATGACTTTGTTTCACCATTTTTATCCAACATTTTTCTTCTCCTATTATATTCGACATGCCCTCATATTTTGTATTGCAAGATTAACCCTATGAGTACCAGAGAGGTATTGTAATGTGTTTGCTACCCCTCTGGTACTCATAGGGTTAAAAGGCAACCTGTATATGTATAAAAAAATATTTGTCGGATTAATGTGCTGAGAGAAAGTACTGTAGTCGACTTTTAAAAAGGGGGTTAATATGTCGAAGGGGGGCACTTTATGTCAGATTTCTATGCTGTATACTGTATTATACACTGCTATTCGAACAATGATGGTTTCAAAACTGTCGTTATGGCTTCTATGACTGAATCTCTGAGGCGCAAAATTTCTGACTTCAATGTAACCACAAAACAGGCGATAATACTGAGCGTGGGTAATAGGATACTAATTGCACGTTGTTTTTAGTTGTTTCCTATGGGCTTTTTTTAGACTGGCGGTAAGTATAATTACCGCTAATTTTGCTTTCACAAGTCAGGTATATGGGTATAAAATCATTAGTTAGATTATAATCCCAAAATTTGGTGGAAGAACATCTATATATGTAATTTTATTCGTATTATGTAATATTATCCCCATTTGTATTTTTAAACAAAGTGTTTTGTAATTATGAGAGTGTAAGATATTATGTAGAGAAAGTAATAGGACACATGTATAAATGATAGGTTTTATCATATTATGAGTTTAATATATTTTTTATGTGGTTTAAATGAGAATATAGGTATATGCCACGTCTAAGGGGATATGTAGTATTATCCTCTAATAGAGAGCATATAGATATACTTATAATCATAATAATTTTTAGGGTTCATGAAGTTTACATAAATGCTTTTAGAAAATAGAAATGTTTGCGTTTTTTAGAGAACATAATGAAAATGCTTTCTTTGAACTTGAGATCAATAGGTTTATGATTGGTGATAATGCGATCCGGATTAGCCTACGTCCGGCGGTGACCCGCATCACATTCCTAGTCTCAATATGATGCAGAGGCTTGGCTCTGTACGGAGAGGTAATCCCTCAATAATATACAATGTATCAATGAGAATGAGGCGTGAATGGGGGTAAACCGTGGACAATTTGGCTAACCGGAAACAATGTATCTGGCAACCCAATTCATGCTGTATACACACACACACAGTGTAAAAGAGGTATTCCAACAGTAAGCAGGGTTTGATCCCTGAAGAAGTGAAGGAGCATTTCATGAAATGCGTTGGGTCTGTAATAACATTTTAATATTATTATTATTTTTTTTTAAATAAAATTGTTATACTTTCCTCATTGGTCCCGAATGTTTGGAGTTAAGCTCATTAAAGGAGAAGCAACAACAATCCATCCTTTTGAAATAGTTTTTCTGGGGCTATAAATCCAGTACATGTAATTATTCTTAGAGGCTGGATACAGCCTCTTACTTCTGTAAGTAGAATATCGGGAAGTGGGGGATCCTCATATTTCTTTCAATACTGCACTTAGAGGCGGATTGAACTCTTTTGTTTTTTCTTTTTCTTAGGTCATGTATGTGGCCCTTGGGATTCTTGCAGCCTCCTGCCTGTTAACTTGTGGTCATACATAGAAGGACACTTCAAATGTCTTGATGCAGACCATCTTCCCCTACCCTGCTTACCTCAGCCTTGGGTTGCCACCTGCCCTGTTTTCTGGAATCATTTGCAGGCTTCTGGCATGATTCAGGCAGATCATTGCTGACATCACCAGTCAGTCATGTAACTTCAGTGTGTAAGGAGGTAAGGGGCACAGTAAGGGAGAGACAGCTGCAGGCTGAACAGAGTAGGAATGGAAGTTGGAGAGGTGCTTATGGTTGCAGATCAGAGCAGATCATATTGTGCTTTTTATTTTCAAATACTGTGGAATATGGATGCTAGAACAGGTCATTCTGGGAACTGTATTTCCTGGTTAATGTTGTGGTGTGGCGTTGTATGGGGAGCTTTATGCAGAGTATGTTGTTTGTGGTCTTCAACTGTTTTTGATTTCGACATGCCTGCTTTTTACCACTTTACACCCTTACATAATGCCACATAACATAACCATCCCTCTAAATTACTAAACATTCTTTTCAATCCCTAAAAAATCCAGAATTGAGCATCAAAGGTTCAGTACAATACTACACCTTACTCTGCTTAAACCTTGGTGCTTAACCCTTGGAGACAAGCAGCTACTACTCCTGAGTATTAGGAACAAGTGACAACGTTCACCTCAAATCAAAATCTGCAAATAATGGGTCTTCCTGCAGTACATTTTTTCCGTTTTTTTCGCCTAGCACATTGCATTGAAATTATTATTATTCTTTATTTATATAGCGCCAACTAATTCCGCAGCACTGAAATCAATAGGAACATTGAATTTACATACAACACATAGCAAATGTTATTTTATTTCCCAAAGGCATAGTGTAAAAGGGGTATGAGGGTACCTGTGTTGGTGGAATATGGGGAAAGAATCAGTAGAACAGGGATTTTTGTTTTGGGGGGAGTCTTGTTGACTGGGATTGGAGGGACAGTTAATATAAAAATAAAAACTAAATTCAATTAAAAAAACATAAGACATTGTATAAAAGGTATCTTGAGGAGGGTGCCTGTGTTGGTGGGTAGAGTCTGGGGAAATAATCAGTTGAACATGGAATTTTTTTGGGGGGTGGGTTTGCTGACTGTTATTTGGTGTACAGTTAATAAAAAAAAATTAAATTAAATTAAAAATGAAATAAAATAAGAAATTGGTACGTAAAGTGACAGGGACAGTGTCATGTTTCCCAGAGAAGTTCAAGAGTCAGTACGGTATAGTTAAATGCAATTTATTGACAACCGAAAGGTAAGCAAAATATATACAATATATATATCAGGAACAAGCAGGTGGTTACAGGCCAGCAAGCTCTGCTATCAGGAATAGTAGGCTGCCGAGCCTTACCAATCTGCTGGAGACTAGGCCAAAGAAACTGGTAGTCTCTGCTGGAGCCAGAAGCAGGAATAGGAGCAGGAACAGGAACACAGGATCTTGATCTGACATAGTGGGCGTACCGACTCAAGCCTGCAGTCAGAATGGAGCGAACTCTGACTCATGCCTGCAGTCAGAATGGGAAATAAATAGCTGACTCGACTGCAGTCAGTAACAGAGCTGGTCTACCAGAGCCCCAGGTCCGCACTAGGTTGGGTGTCTGTTAGGTACAAGGAACAAACGTATGAGTAGTCAGACACAATCACAAGTCAGCACCAGAGGGGGTAGTCAGACAAGCCAGGTCATACACAGTTCAGGTAGTCAGCCAGAGCCACAGGTCTGCACCAGGTTGGGTCTCCACTATAGGGATAAGCAAAAGAATAGTCAGACAGAGCCACAGTTCAGCACCAGGATGGATGGAAGACTAGCCAGGTCATACACAGAGCCCAAGGTAATAGAACTGCTATGAACAACAACGCAAGGGCAACTGAGTCAGGACTCAGTCTGCCTTTTAAACCCCTCCACAGGAAGTAGGTAGGAGGAGCAGCTCAGAGGGGGGAAGTTTCAAAGGGGATGTATCACCTTATAAAAAGGTGTTACCATCCGCTTTATTAATAAAAGTTATTCTAGGAAAGCTGTGTTTTTAATAAAAAAAAATCTAAATACTTATAAAGATATTCCCTCTTCAATTGCAGAAGAGCTTTGCCGAAGAATCAGCGTTTCCCATTATGCTGATTGGGAGTATAGTTGCTTTCAAGTGGAACCTGTCTTAGTCCCGCATCACTGGATCCCATTCCCACTGTGTCCACAGTGGTCTGTGGCACACTAGTCTACTCCTTAGCATCTTGCTGCCCTTGGAACTCAGCAGCAGCAGGAATTACAGCAGTAGAAAACTCTTCAAATTCCAAAAGCTCACAGCTGGTGGTGGTGATGCCCATCTCCATCCCCCATTCCTACTCACTTTAGGCTAAAAAGGCCATTAATGTGTCTTCCACCCCAGCTTCTCCCCCATCATCATCATCACGACCACCAATAGTCCATCCTTACTGCTGCTGCTCTGTTACATTTGTCTCACTGATTGGAGCAGGTGATCAGAAATGTGACAGAGGGTCTCCTACTGTCACACTTGCAATCTCTTGCTGAGCTAAAGAAGGCAGACTGGCAGCCCTAGCAGCAAGCACATGCAGCTGACCTGTGCTCACGGCGGTGGTATTATTGCTTCTAGGCAACAATTCTGCCTTCTTCTGGATCATATTCCATCTGGACAATGCTGTGGGGGTATGGGGACGCCCAACATCAGGGGAATGTTGTGGCCTCCCTTGACCACTAGTCTGGCTTCTCTGCAGTACTACCCCTATCACCTCAACATCAGTAGGAAGATCTACTGTGATAATGCTAATCCCACCAGCTGCTTCAGAAAAACTGTTGCTACTACTAACACAAACCACATCAGTTTCAGACCCTGAGTCTTCCTCCTCACTAGTAGCATGAAAACCCCCTCCCTTACTCCTAACTCTCTGAGTCTGTAGCTGCTGGACATTCTTAGTACTAGTGGTATTGAGGGACTACTTAGGGAAGGCAAGTGTGACTTAGGGTCCACTGCTGCCACACTTGGCATCGTCTCCTCCTTCCCCCCCTCCTGAAAATTACAAGACACTCTAGCAGGCGCAGCACTGGCAGTGGGCACAGGCGCAGCTGACATATCCTGCTCACACTACTACCCTCTTCTTCCTCTGCCTTTCACACAAATTTCCCCACGATCCCTTGGGTCTGGGGAATCAGGGCATCCAGACCCTCCAATGTTGGTAGTGGTCACCTCCTCAGACTCACTGGATGCATAATAGTCCTTCCAACCCCTCCCTTTGTTATTATTCAACTTACTCATAGTGATAGCCTCTCCTACCTCAATTTTGCTATTAACTCACAGCACAACAGCCTAGTGCCTGTCTTTCTGTAGCTTCTTGTATTGTGTTTCACTTCCTGAAAAACATCACATTTGTATAGAGAAAAGGTGAAAAAATGTAATTAAAGGGGTGAAAACTTTCAAGCCAGAAAAAATATTGAAACATTTTTGACAATGGGCGAAAATGGTGAAGATTTTTATTGATTTATTTAAAGTGAATTTTTCCTCAAAGAAAGCAGACAACCAAATGGTTTTTGCTGATTTTTTCATGGGAACGTGACGGGACATTTCCCCCCACCCCTACTGAGTATTCCTCAAACTTGTGGCTTCTAGTGCTTGGCTTCCAACAGCCCATTTCTGGCTTACCTGTTCAAGTGCTTTCCTTTTTCCTGGTATCTGGTCCTACCCCAGTGTGGACAGTTACTAAGGTGGGGGGGGGGGGGCTCAGTAGTTATGTCAAGATCTACCAGAGCAAGAGCTTAGTGCATATTGCAAATAGTCCTTAACATTAAAATACAAAGCCATGAGTACTTTGGTATTTGGAATAAATTTATATTTTAAGACAAGCATTCGAGAGATCAGCTGTCTTCATCAGATCAAGCAATAGTGAATCAAAGTCTGTTCAAACAGTCTGTTCAAAACAATGCAGAGTTCCCAAGTTAGATTCTAATTTAGGATGCTTACAAAGAAAGCTTGGAGAGGGTGAAAAAGATTATTTATTGCCCACTCTTACATAGATATGATCTTTTTTCATCCTCTCAAAGCTTTCCCTATAAGCATGCTACATTGTTATCTAACTGTGATCTACTGTAGG
Organism: Rhinophrynus dorsalis; assembly: GCA_037306005.1. NCBI lineage: Eukaryota > Metazoa > Chordata > Amphibia > Anura > Rhinophrynidae > Rhinophrynus > Rhinophrynus dorsalis. The sequence continues at coordinate 488,087,261 of CM074719.1, forward strand.
ATATATGTCATGTTTTCTGTATATATAACTGAGGTATTCAGCTTTCATTCTATAAAATGCCTGACAAGAGACTTAAATGGTCTTGAAATATTGCACTCTAACACTACTCAGTTAGCCATTAAAAGTAATACTGTAACTCTGCCAGCCTCCCGGTTTTTCCAAGATTAACACAGTAATGACAGAATTTTTAGGAAGCCCACAGAAGAACAAATGCTAGCAATCAATGCTAGAGAAAGGAGCTTGTGGGCATGGGCTATTCACAGCTGGGTGGTGCTGCAGCCAGAGCCGTACTACAGTTGCCAGCTGCAAGGCTGGATAGCATCCACCAGAGGAGCTGGTGGTCTGCTTAGGATAACTCACCAGGAGTAACGCTAGTTCTCCTGTGACGGAGAGTGAAGACTAGGGTTCGGTGCTAGTGGATATCGCTAGTGTATGATAATACCCCTGGTAAGGGCAAACCATGCCCCTGACTGTACAGGAACAAACCACCAAGTACACAGAACCCCAACAGAAGATATGAGTAGGAAATAACCTTACCCTTAGGATGACTCTCCAGGAAGATATACCAGAAGTAGCAACAAGAAGATGTGTCAGCAGGTGTCAGCAGAGTGTTATCATACTATAGACCAACAGAGCCCAGCAGTACCAAATCAAAGTCAGCAGGCAGAAGAGTAGATATCATTACAGGAACACTTAGATTGTCACTGGAAGGAGGAAAGAATGGGGTTAATATAAAAACAAAACAAATGATAGACGAGACATCAGGAAAGATATAATGTTCACCAAAGAATACTGGCACCAGTGGCCAGAAGGGGAAAAGACAAGGAAAATACTGACACCAGTAGCCAGGAAAATAAATGCTGACTGGTAACACCTGTTGACATTTTCTGACTTAGGAACTTAGGAACTCCTCATTGTTTTGAACAGTCTGTGTAATTGAACAGACTCTGTGATTGTTTTGCTTGACCTGAGGAACAGAGTTGATCTCACAAAAGCTTGTCTTAAAATATAAACTGTTAGTTTTAATAAAACTGGACTCCTACAAATAAATTAATTAACATAAAACACACCCTCAGGAATATGAAAATTACTAATTAAAGGGATAGTAATACTTCATTTTAACTTTATTTTATTTTGTAGGCATTAAAAAAACATGAAGAATGATATAAGTCTTATCTCTGAAACCTTTATGGTTTAAGAGATATTCACAAACAAAGTATCCCCCCCCTGTTCAACCAGATCAGAAGGGAGGTGCCCAGGTAGACTGCAGAGAGGGACAATCTTCAATTAAGATAATGGAAAAAGCTGAAAAACTTGTCAAGGGGGGAAGGGATTTCATTGTTTTCATACAAAGAAAATTGTCCCCTTCTGTTATCTGTACTGTCATACAACCAGACTCACATCTGAGAAGAGATGGCTTACACTAGGAAAAAGGGGCGGGGAGGGGAACTTTGCTTGTGAATATCTCATAAACCATAAAGGTTTGAGAGATAAGACTTATATCATGCTTCATGTTTTTTTAATGCCTACAAAATAAAATAAAGTTAAAACGAAGTGTTACTATCCCTTTAAGTAGAATTTCAATATGAAAATACCCCGTTGTTGAAAAAAGACAATGAAACATTGTGAAAGCATAGCAAAAGCATGGAGATGAAGGAGTGTTTGAGGCTTAATCACAAGGATATGATGGAGAAGACACCTTAATATATATACTTTGAGATGCACTAAGTTCAGATTTGCCTCAGTATAACCAAACAGGACTCTTATCAAACCCCATTAGTGGTTTTGTTAAAGGGATAGTAATATTTCATTTTAAGCTCAGCCCAGATCTTTCAACAAAAGGAATAGTACTGCTGCCTCATTCTTTGCAATGTAATTATATGCTGAAGTTGGTCCCTCAAGCCCCTTTTGCTGATGTAAGAATTTTATTCTGATCATAATGACAAGGAGGGCAGGGTTTTCCTTATACTGATGGAGGGAAGATTGTTCCTTGTTGTGAACTGTGATCAGACTTCAGATCTGAGGAATGCAGCTTAGGATTGGTAAAAGGGGCCAGAGGGATCAACTTCAATATCTAATTACATCGTAACTAAACAGTATTGAAGAATAAAAGCATCAGGCAGCAGTACTATTCATTATGGTGAATGATCTGAGTTGCATTTAAAATGAAATACTACTATTGCTTTTAAGTGACAAAAATAAGTTATTACATACAAATTCATAATTGTTACTCTTTCTTGCCACATTTAACCCTTTAAAGGGATAGTAATACTTCGTTTTACCTTTATTTTATTTTGTAGGCATTAAAAAAACATGAAGAACGATATAAGTCTTATTTCGCAAACCTTTATGGTTTAAGAGATATTCACAAGCAAAGTATCCCCCCCCCCCCCCCGTTCAGTCAGCAGAAGGGAGGTGCCCAGGTAGACTGCAGAGAGGGACAATCTTCAATTAAGATAAGGGAAAAAGCTGAAAAACTTGTCAAGGGGGGCAGGACTTTCATTGTTTTCATACAAAGAAGATTGTCCCCTGCTGTTATCTGTCTGGTCTTACAACCAGATTCACATCTGAGAAGAGATGGCTTACACTAAGAAAAAGGGGCGGGAGGGGGAAACTTTGCTGTGAATATCTCTTAAACTATAAAGGTTTGAGAGATAAGACTTATATCGTTCTTCATGTTTTTTTAATGCCTACAAAATAAAATAAAGTTAAAACGAAGTATTACTATCCCTTTAAAGTGGAACTATCACCTAAAACCAAAGTTTTACCATGTGTTTTAATGTTTAACCCGACACTAGTGCTGTGTGTGTGTTTTTCAAGTCTCCTGGTAGTGGAGATATTTGCCCTGCAAAATCGGGCACTTCCGTGTTCTGCGGGACTTCCCAGCTGGCCCAGGGTGCGCGTTCATGCTCCCCTTTGTAGCTGGATTTCTGTGATGAAGCATTACAGCAAACTCCATTTACAATGCTACTGAGGTTGCAACCTCAGTAGCATTGTAAACGGAGTTTGCTGTAACGCTACATCACAGAAATCCAGCTTTGAAGGGCAACGTGAACGCGCTCCCTGGGGCAGCTGGGAAGTCCTGAGACAGTATAGGGTACCATAGAACGAGGAAGTGCCCGATTTTGCAGGGCAAATATCTCCACTACCAGGCGACTTGAAAAACACACACACAGCACTAATGTCGGATTAAACATTAAAACACATGGTAAAACTTTGGTTTTAGGTGATAGTTCCACTTTAAAGGGTTAAATGTGGCAAGAAAGAGTAACAAGTATGAATTTGTTTGTAGTAACATACAGCAAACTCCGTTTACAATGCTACTGAGGTTGCAACCTCAGCAGCATTGTAAACGGAGTTTGCTGTAACGCTACACCACAGAAATCCAGCTTTGAAGGGCAGCGTGAACGCGCTCGCTGGGGCAGCTGGGAAGTCCTGAGACTTATGGAGTCCCACAGAACGCAGAAGTGCCCGATTTTGCAGGGCAAATATCTAAACTACCAGGCGACTTGAAAAACACACACAGCACTAATGTCGGGTTAAACATTAAAACGCACGGTAAAACTTTGGTTTTAGGTGATAGTTCTGCTTTAAGACCCATATAGCTATGCAGCTGATACATTCTCAAAACGTTCCACACCTCTCTTAAAGGGTTAAGAAACCTCTACCTATCCTCTCTTTTGTCCAGAAAATATATGACATTCTTGGCAATAGCAATATCACCACTGCCAAGTTCTGAGCCCTGAACATTATTATCAGACATATCAGTATTTAGTTGTCCTGGACCTATTTTTTAAACTGAATCATCCACCCTTACAAACATGGTGAACAGAAATCCAGATCTGCTTCTTTTGTTTTCTCTCCTTTCCCACGTACATCTGCTGCCTGCATTTACAGAGTGGTTAGATCCATTAGGAGAAATGAATAACAGGTGTTTGCTCTTTTCTCTCGCATACACTAACCATTCAATCACTGGAGACAAGTATAGGCAGAGAACAGGATGTACTCTGCATAGGTGGACATTAGCAGCAGCAGCATCTATTAAGAGTAGCTAAGAAACCATTAACACAGAACTGTTCAACCTAAAAAGTCACTCTCAAAGAAAAGTGCAAAAATAGAAGAGCGCTGATATATAAAAATAATACTATACCTAGCACATTTATAACAAATCAGTCTATATAATAACAATATATACAATGCTAATATATAAAATTAAATATTTATTAATGTCACAAACACGTGAAGTAAAACAGTATAAGGACACTATATAATATAGGAACGTTCCTATTAAAAATAGATGTGATCACTAAAATTACAAAAAATATAAAAGATAAAAAAATTCTAAATAAAAAATAATTAATGAATAATATATATATTCGAAAAAACAAGTTTGTACAGATGTTATTGCACCTCTAGCTGGTAGATCTGGCCTTACCATTCTAGATGTCTGGATACAATGTCTGATGAGTTGTCGGCTCTGTATAGCAGATGTAGAGTATAAAACAAATCCAGGGAGTTGTGTATCTCTCTCATGCAGAAATGTAGGTTGTTGCTCTCCCAACCTTTGTGTAGGGTTTTTAACCCTTTAAAGGGATAGTAATACTTCGTTTTAACTTTATTTTATTTTGTAGGCATTAAAAAAACATGAAGAATGATATAAGTCTTTTCTCTCAAACCTTTATGGTTTATGAGATATTCACAAGCAAAGTTTCCCCCTCCCGCCCCTTTTACCTAGTGTAAGCCATCTCTTCTCAGATGTGGAATGCAGACCATAGACCAGACAGATGACAGAAGGGGACACTCTTATTCCTATGAAAACAATGAAATCCCTGCCCCACTTGACAAGTTTTTCAGGTTTTTCCCTTATCTTAATTGAAGATTGTCCCTCTCTGCAGTCTACCTGGGCACCTCCCTTCTGCTGTGGCTGAACAGTGTGACATCAGTAAAAGGGGCGGGAGGGGGACACTTTGTCATTGAATTACTCTGGAACTACAACTCTGACAGAATTGAAATAACACTCTCCAAAGTCCAAATACTATGATGATTAATTAGAGTTGCTTTTATTATGAAACATTACTATCCCTTTAAGCTCTTTGATGTTCCCAAAGTTCTGCTGAAATGATGGATCAGTAGCAGTAGGAATATAATTAGTAGGAAGGCTTCCTACAGCTATTTCACTGCTATTGTGAATGTATTCCTTCCCTCTTAACAAAGTAACAGAAGAACCAGCAACTCCACCAGATATAAAGTGGTAAAATCAATGTCATTTAGAATATACTGGATATTTATAGACTAAATAAAAAAATAAATAAAATAAAAGTAAAAAGTATAAGTGAATTGAAAAGTGTAAAACTGCAAATACAGTGTATACAAAACTCCTTATCCAACACGTTTCATACCAAACTTTGGCACTTCTTCAGGGAAAGATTCAAATGAAATTGTCACAGTAACTAGTACAAATGAAGGTCAGACACAGGTATATTGAAGAAAAACCACCTTTATTAAAGATACACAATACAGTAATGCACCACAATAGAAAACTGACAGGCTACAGTTCACTACCCAGACTGACACTGAGCCGAGGCCTGTACTACTCAGAGAGGAGTAGAGAACCCGCCTATGGTTCCGTCTCCCAGGGAGGTATAAGGCACCCAACAGAATCAGAGTACTACCACATGGTACAGAATGGGTACAGGGGCGAATGGAGCGGAGGACAGCACAAGCCACAGTATCGCTAATAGCCCAGTGAGTATAGGATACACAGAGTGAGTAGACAGCCAGAGCAACAGTTCAGAACTGGAGTGGTTAGTTAGACAAGCCAGGGTTAACAAAGAGTGAGTAGTCAGCCAGAGCCACAGGTCAGAACCAGTATGGATAGTCAGACAATCTGGCGTCATACACAGAGTGGTTAGTCAGCCAGAGCCACAGGTCAGAACCAGTGTGGATATTCAGACAAGCTAGGGTCATACACGGAGCAAGAGATAACTAGAGTCACAGGTCAAAAGCGGTGTGGATGGTCAGACAGGCCGGGGTCATACACAGAGCGAGAATGGAAGCCAAACCAGGGTCACAATGAGGAGCAAACAAAACAAGTAATCACAGGAAGACCACATAAGGGCAACTGACCTTAGGTTATGGGAAGTTCATATAGGCCTACATGGAGGCGGGAATCAATTAGTCAAATTGACTGTTTGCTTATAAAGAAGCGCCGCATTCAGAGACAGCAATGCGCACCTGCACCTGTGACCACCAGACAGAGTAGCGAAATAGCACTAGGGTAATTGGCAGCACGGGTGCCAAGGTACACTGTGATAGAAATGCTATATCTCTTAAAATAGCGCTCTTTTGAATGTTTCGACCAAAGAATATTGCATGGTGGGTAATAATTCAAAAACATTAAACCCCTATTCATCTATCCTATCCTATGTATATTACTCCTATAGTGATAACATATAAAATATATTACAATATATATATATATATATATATATATATATATAAATATAGTAACCCTGGTAATCTTATATATAAATACTAGCAATATGTGACGGTGTTGCTCGTCATTGTAGTAGGGTATGTGTTATGTAGCATTTTTTGTTTGAAATGTTGTAGGTGGCATGTTGAAGGTATTTTGTAAGATTTTTTTGTATTTGTTTTTATTGTACATTTCATTTAGCTGTATTGACTGATGATGGTTTTGTGTGTACTGTGTGAAGCAGAAAGAATCATATTGCACACATACATAGACACACGCAGATACAGTGACATATACAGACATTGATCATACATACACACATACATACATGCGTACACACACACATACAGATATTATTACGGTCCTGTAAGTGCCAGAGGGGTAGGCAAGGCATTGCTCATTGTCATAGTCATGGAGTCCACAGTCCCTGAAGTGGACTCTGTACATGCACACTCAGAGGCTGCCAGATAACCTTCGGCCCGGCTCCCTGGCCAGGAAGACACCTCCTGCCCCAAGCCTCGGCCAAGAGCGTTACTAGGGACGCAGCCCGGGCACCGAGAGCGGGAACTGAGGAGGGATGGTGTGTGTGGTTGGAGCAGGGATGGTGTGTGTTGTTGGAGCAGCTATAGTGCGGCATGTATATTTTTTGCCAGGGTACTTACACAATGCAGGTGTGTGACAGCGGGCAGAGAGCGGCGGAGAAGAAGCTTGTGTGTAAGAGTGTGTACTACATAGTGGCCCCAGCATGGTCTGTCTCCAGCCCCTCAGCCACGGGTAATAGCCGCATCCAGCTGCTACTTGTAGAGAGCTCCTTGAGGGGCCGCATGACCGGGCTGTTGCGGGGTGAAGTGTTGTGCTTCATGAAGGGGGAACATGAAGGATTTGGTACTGGGCATGCCTGCCTCCGAGCTACATGAAGCAGCTGGGCTTCCTGCAGCAGAAGCACATTGTGCACCAGAAGCCGAAAGCATTGTTGTGTTGCGGATACCAGAAATGAAGGTACGCTGGAACCGATCCCGCCCTCTCTTTGTTGGATCAGCTCATTGTGTGCCTCAGGTTGGTGGGGGCACCCCTGGGGACTCTGTGTGTGTGTGTGTGTATGTGGCTTTTGTGTGTGTGTGGCTTGTGTGTGTTTGTGTGTGTGTGTGTGTGTGTGTGTGTGTGTGGCTTGTGTGTGAGTCTGTGGTGTAGGAGCAAGTGGCAGCCATTTTGTTTTTTCAGTCACTTGCATAGTGGTGGGCGGGCTGGATAGTGGGGGCAGGCCAACTCCCTGAATGATTTAAATCACTCCTCCATTGACTCACCCAATGGGAACAGTAACTCCTTACTTAAGCTGAGGTAACATAGCAATATAACACACAGTGGCTCTTCAGTTGAGGCAACGTAGCAATATGCTGAGGGATCAAATAGAAAGTGGTGTTTGAGGCTTGCTCTCTGTAACATACAGCAAAGCATCTCTCTCCCTTTAAGGAGAAAGGGCGGGAATCAGGAAGCAGGAAGTGGAGGAGTGACAGTTGAAAACAGACAGTTAGTAAGGTGACTGAAGAGATGAAAAGAGTTAACCCTTTGAGTGCCAGAGGGGTACACAATGCATTGCAAAGCAATGTGTTGCGTACCCCTCTGACACTGAAAGGGTTAAATAAAAGAGTTGCTATTAAGTTTATCCCTGAGTTTGTATTTTATGGAAACATTACACCCTCGTACTGAAACAGAGTGTATGGAGGGTTACAATTATCTGTGGGAGGTGAAACAGAGTATATGGAGGGTTACAGTTATCTGTGGGAGGTGAAACAGAGTGTATGGGGGGGTTACAGTTATCTGTGGGAGGTGAAACAGAGTGTATGGAGGGTTACAGTTATCTGTGGGAGGTGACACAGTGTGTATGGGGGGGGGTTACAGTTATCTGTGGGAGGTGACACAGAGTGTATGGAGGGTTACAGTTATCTGTGGGAGGTGACACAGTGTGTATGGAGGGTTACAGTTATCTGTGGGAGGTGAAACAGAGTGTATGGAGGGTTACAGTTATCTGTGGGAGGTGACACAGTGTGTTTGTGGGGTCATGATCCTGAGTGTGAGTGGACCGGGAGGGCTGGAGGGGGTGGGCCAACTCCCTGTATGATAAACACGCCCCCACTGAATCACCCAATGGGAGCAGTAATGTCCCAATTGAATCACCCAATGGGAGTTGTGTCTCCTAATGAGACATAAATTATGTAATGAGGCATTCTGTTCAATGTGTGTTTGTTTTCTGAGGAGACATACATTATGTTCTGTGTGTGAGGTACCATAAATTATGCAATGAGGCTTATTCTTTTATATATATAGATAAATATAAATAATAATAATGCAATGAAAAATAAAATAAGTAGAATTTTATGACACAGTGAGAAGGAATATTTATCCAGTTTACTTATACACTTGAGGACAATCCATTTCTATCAGAAACATCAATTCAAACAAGAGTATAAATATCCAATTTATCATTTGGCCATTAGGTGTTAAACTGTCATAATGATAAATCCCAAAAGTTTCTTTTTGGCACAAGATTTTAAACCTCTCTCCTCCGTTGCATTCTGGATTTATATGTTCAAGAGGCATTAGAATAGTATCTGTAATGTCTTTATTATGTATCTGTGTATAGTGTTTGTAAAAAGAAGTTTGTGTATTTCCAAAAAACAATCTGTTAGTCTGCATTTATTTGGACCTATATAGATTTTATTGCATGTGCATTTTATTGCATAAACTGCATAGGTGGTACATAGGTGGTATTACAAGTTAGAATATTTTTAAAATAATTTTTAAATGAATTAGGACTATTTTTTTCTTTTATGTGGAAAAATGCTTCTCTTTTTGCAATTTGTGCTTGCAAATAGGAATCTTCTATAAGTTCGTTTTTGTTTTTTTTTTTGGTCCCTTCGTAGTACAGACCAAGATTTTACAAAACAGGCTACAATATTAAAAGAAAAATTTGTACAAAAGGGATACCCAAAAGAACTTATGGAAGATTCCTATTTGCAAGTGCAATACTCAAGAATAGAATAATTTTTCCAGATAAAAGAAAAAATAAAATGTCCTAATAAGGAACAAATAACTAAAAAAAAAAAGAAAAATTTGTACAAAAGGGATACCCAAAAGAACTTATAGAAGATTCCTATTTGCAAGCACAAAACGCAAGAAGGGAAGACTTTTTCCAGATAAAAGAAAAAATAAATAGTCCTAATAAGGAACAAATAACTAAAAAAAAAAAAAAGAAAAATTTGTACAAAAGGGATACCCAAAAGAACTTATGGAAGATTCCTATTTGCAAGTGCAATACTCAAGAATAGAATAATTTTTCCAGATAAAAGAAATAATAAAATGTCCTAATAAGGAACAAATAACTAAAAAAAAAAAAGAAAAATTTGTACAAAAGGGATACCCAAAAGAACTTATATAAGATTCCTATTTGCAAGCACAAAACGCAAGAAGGGAAGACTTTTTCCAGATAAAAGAAAAAATAAATAGTCCTAATAAGGAACAAATAACTAAAAAAAAAAAAGAAAAATTTGTACAAAAGGGATACCCAAAATAACTTATAGAAGATTCCTATTTGCAAGTACAAAACGCAAAAAGAGAAGAATTTTTCCACATGAAAGAAAAAATAAATAGTCCTAATTCAGTTAAACATTATTTAAAAACTCTTATAATGTGTAATACTACCTATGTAGTTTATGCAATAAAATGCTATCTGGAAATACACAAACTTCTTTTTACAAACACTATACACAGATACATAATAAAGACATTACAGATACTATTCTAATGCCTCTTGAACATATAAATCCGGAATGCAAAGGAGGAGAGAGGTTTAAAATCTTGTGCCAAAAAGAAAGTTTTTGGCTTTATCATTGTGACAGTTTAATACCAAATGGCCATAATCATAAATTGGATATTTATGCTTTTGTTTGAATTGATGTTTCTGATAGAAATGGATAATCCTTAAGTGTATTAGTAAGCTGGATAAATATTACCTCTCACGTTGTCATAAAATTCGACTTATTTTATTTTTCATTACTATTATTATTATTTACATTTATTTATAAATAAGATGACCAAGGTTACTATATTTATATATAGAGACTGTAATATATTTTATATGTTATCACTATAGGAGTAATATATATAGTATAGGGTAGATAATGAATGGGGGGTTAATGTATTTGAACTCTTTTTACCCACCATGCAATATTCTTTTGGTTGAAACATCCAAAAGGATACAGCATTTCATTTGAATCTTTCCCTGAAGAAGTGCCGAAGTTTGGTTTGAAACGCGTTGGATAAGGAGTATTGTACACTGTATTTGCAGTTTGACAATTTTCAATTCACTTATACTTTTTTAGTTTATTTTATTTTCATTTAGTCTATAAATATCCAGTATCTTCTAAAAGACATTGATTTTACCACCCTCTGGTGAAGTTGCTGGTTCTTCTGTTGCTTTGTTAAGAGAGAAGGAATATATTCACAATAGCACTGAAATAGTCGGGAGGATACAATGAGAACTCTGCCAGCTCAATAGCTATTCTAGCATACCACGGGTTAACCATACCCATTACTTTACTAGAAGAACACACTCAACGGAGATGCAAGAAAATTTGTAGGAGGCCTGCTAATTATGTCCCTGTCCATCATTTCAGCAGAACTTTGGGAACATCAAAAAGCTTAAAGGATTAAAACCCTACACAAAGGTCGGGAGAGCAACTATCTGCATTTCTGCTCGAGTGACATACACAACTCTCTGGACTTGTTTTATACTCTACATCTGCAATACAGAGCCGACAATTCATCAGATATTGTATCTAGACATCTAGAATGGTAAAGCTGTATCTATCGGCTAGAGATACAATAACATCTATACAAACTTGTTTTTTAGACTATATATACTATTCATTAATTATTTTTATTTAGAATTTTTTGTCTTTTATATTTTTTGTAATTTTATTGATCATAACTGTGAAGTGAGTCCTGGTTCGAGAGGTCTCAGTACTACCATCTCTTCTCTGCTCCTGCTGCACCGACATCCCAGTCTCCATCATTTGTTCAGCATAACCCCTCCATGAACCAGACAGGACCAGTTTGGAGGGTCAAACTTAGAACTCTTTGGACTTATATACACCGTTAATCACAAGAACCAGACAAAGCATACAAAAGACTGAGACATATGGCAAATACACAGTACAAAGGGTCAGACATGATTAGGTTATCTAGACAAAGGATGTAACAAAGGATAAACACTGGGACAAAAGGTTGAGGGGCTCAAATACACATTTCTAAACAATGGCCAGGGGGTTGAAGCATCTTTGAATATTCCTCTTCAACCCCTGGCCAATCTGGTGCCTAGTATCTGTAGACCAATCCTGGCCAAGCTAGTCATGGCTGTCTCGGCCAATCAGACCCTTTGGGCGGGCAGCTGACTGACCAATCTGAGGGGTGCCTACTTTTTCCCATGTTGTGTCAGTGGCGGCCCTTTAACTCTGACAGGTGAATCAGGGGGAGGCCGATAACTAACATCCAGGCAGCTTAGCATAGTCCGGTCGACCGGCGCTGGGCTGGTGAATTCCACTCTTTTAAAAGGGAAAACTTATATTTACAGGACATGGGACGGTTCCCAGTCCTGTTTCCTGTAGCAAAACCCGGCACACAACCCTTAGAAACCCAGGCACACGTAACATTGCTCCAGTTCCGTCACAACATCTTCAATTTTATAATAGGAACGTTCCTATATTATATACAGTGTACTGTTTTACTTCGCTTGTTTGTGACATTAATAAATATTTAATTTTATATATTAGCATTGTATATATTGTTATTATATAGATTAATTTGTTATATATGTGCTAGGTATAGTATTACATTTATCAGCGCTCTTCTATTTTTTCACTTTTCTTTGAGAGTGACATTTTAGGTTTCTTTGTCTTTATCGGCACACACTCCGATATTAGAATAGTAGCAGTGATATATAATTTTAATACATTTTTCTCTGCAATTCTTTGACCCCGTATTATTAATAATCTATTAATAATTTATTTGTATATATTGGTCTTTCTTGGTGGGGATCCATAACTGCAGAGCGCTGCCGAATACTAGATATATTTACATCTTTCTTTAGTTTTACACAGAACCGTTCATTTACATACCTGGGAGCAAAGAAATTAGCTGATCCTGAGAGTTTTACAAATATTAAAGAACTACAATCTCCTAATAATGAACACACAATTACTTTCTATAAACAGAACATTCTATGAGTCCCTAATATTGCCCAAGGGACATTATTCAAGACATAACACCTTCAGAGAAAGGAAGAGTCTATGTAATGAGGAAACCAGTCTGCGTGGCGGATCAGGGGAGGAACAGAGGACCTTGAAAGGTGTCTAAACAGGTGCGCGCTGAGTGACTGCTGGCAAAGACCTGACAAAATGGGACAACTGCGTGTAGAAATATGGGACAAAGGCATTTTTTACAGTAAGGGTAGGAAAATTGTGGAATTCTTTGCTTCTGATGTTGTGCTTGCAGATGCTTGAAGTTATATTTGGAGTCACATAGTGTGTGTAGGCAAAGGCCAAAGATGACCTTGCACCATTTAGCTACAAATAAAATATTCTCTACAAAAATTGGACTATTATTATATTGCAATTCCCAAGTTCCCCTATAGAACTATTGTTCCAGGTCAGACTTAAAGTGGTTGACAACATAATGTGCGATAACCATAACCAAAAGTGCAGATGCAAATTTTTCTCAGGGCTTATTTTTTGCTAGTTTGAGACCTACAAGCTAATTTTTTCTCATGGTTTGTTTTCTGGCAAGCCTGAAGCCTGCAAGCAATTTTTTAGGGCTAGCCTTGTTTGAAAGCTACAAAGCCTATTGCTATGCTTGTTAATCATTATTTTAAAGAGATAAAAAAACAACTTATAAAGAATGTGGCAAATGTGTATGGTTGTGGTGGACTATATATATATATGAATAATAGGGCTGAAAGCTAGACCAATTATTTGCATTATCATATCTGACTCTAAATTAAGCTCGTATTATTCTCAGGTTATTGTCAAGCATTAGTCAGTGGTCTTAACGGTGGTCCCAACAGTGGTAGATGGTAGAAAATCCCTCCTCCTCCTCATCCTCAGTGCTGTTGTTAATAGTACATGTGCTGTGGGTTTCCCTGTCCACTTTTGCTTTCTAATACCCAGATGGTATTAGATATTGGTTCATTTTTAGAAATGTAAGTCTCCTAGCACTACTGATTGATAGTCGTGTCCTTTGGTTATTTACAATATAATCAGATACACTGAAAATCTGCTCATACTGCAGGCTTGCTGTTGGGCCACACACGCACTGTTTTGTTTGAACATAGTCAGTGGGGTCATCGTTAATGCCTAGAATGTAGCTATCCTGCAAATATGCTGTAACCATCTCATATGCAGAGCGAAATTTCTTAGGAGGTACATGGTTTCATACAATATCTCTTCTAAGATCTCCAAGGTAAACCAGGAGGCTTTCTGATTAAGTTGAATGGTGTACACACGGTGCTGGGCCTGCGATCCACTTCTGCCAATAAGCCACACAATATAATTTGCTGTGTGCATGACTTTCAGCTTAAAGAGCAAATAATGCAGAAAGGTTGCATGTGTGACAAGCTTGCTTATATTGGGATGGAATATCAACTGTTTAATGACACTTACCCACATATCCTGCAACAGCAGAGATTGATACGACTGTTGATGGCCCACCTCCGTAAACAGGGGGGGGTTCCCATTTGCTCTGCTGGTACAACATGAAGGCAAGTTTGCTGTAGCGAGATGACTGGACGAGAGCTCCCAACTCTGTGAGGCCCTGGGGATTGCCCCTCCGACTGATGACATACCTAGAGAAATGAACTCACCCACCCCTTCTTAGCACAGGGAGACTTGAATTCCTCATATAAGCACCGACTCAACTTGCTGAGACTTACTGCCTTCCTCAACCACACTCCAACTGACGAGTTCAACCTCTGGACTGAGGCTCTGATTCAGTCTTTGCTTGTGATAACTCTAATCCCCTATCCCCTCTCTCTTTTTTTTCTTTTTCTGTCGACTTTTATTGCTTATGATTTTACTTTTCTTGTTTTATTTATTTTTCCTTTATTGTACCATGGCCCTCTCCTCTGGGTGGTGTTATTTACATATACTTGGGGGGTGCCTTTCTCTCAGTGGAGGCAGCGTCAGTGCCTAATCGGCAATGGGTGAGTCACCTATCATCGAGCGTTTGCCTCGTGGCTGCGGGGATTGATGATGAAACTTGATTATGGTCGCCATGGGGTTGTGGCATCTTTTGGCCTTGACCCCGATGCAGGTTGTAGGGGAGCAGAAGACTGCTTTCACCTGGGGTGATTTCTGCTATAAAGTCAGGCCTTAAGCCTCACTTGCAAAAGCTATGCCATCTCTTCTGGCGTGAGCGATCTTCCCCTGGGGAACACTTTGGTTGTGATTTTGAGCCACCAAAAGCTACTCTCTACATGGGTGTGTATGTTGGGGGCCTTGGGAAGGGAGGCAGCTGGGGGGACTCAGGCTGAGACTGACTCTATTGACTGTCTGGTCGGCTGAGACTCGGCAAGCAATTACACTCATGGACTGCTTCTCTCCCCTGTTTATTATTGGGGGTCGATACTACCCCCCTTGTGTTTTAATATAGCAATGTAATTTTTTCTGTATTGGTCTTGATGATGGTAACATGGGATGTATAAACTTAGCAGCACACAAGGGCCCACAGTAAACTCTCTCACTCCGACCTACCACAAAAGGGGGGGTTTTCCATTGTCTGTACCCTGTTTTGTTTTTGTTTTTTTCCCAGTTCCACCTCCCTTCCCCTGCCAGCTAATATATAATGTTCTACCCCACTGGAGATGACGGAAGTCTTTCTCCCAACCTCCCCATCTGTATTTGATGCTACCCCTGATTTACACTACTAATCCCTTGCATCCCTCTCCCTGTAACCTTGTTCCCCGTTTTATGCTTGTGTGATGAGTGGGTTACACAGATGACGTATTCTTATGACATTGGGGATCTGTGTAAATATGTTATGGTTATATTTTACTTTGACCTCCCCAAAAGACCTAAACAGCCCTTGCGAATGGAATCTACTGGGTAGGATGGCTCTTTCATCAGGCCCAGGAAACTCACTATAAAACACAACAAATCTTTAAAGTGAATCCTTCTGCCTTTCCACCCCGGTGGTTCTCCTTCTACTATTCCAAAAAATTGTCGGGTGGGCATCCTGTTAAATAAGTCTCCTCCTTGGCATAATTTAGACCCTGAGAGCCGTAATCTGATGATCAAGGGTCAATTAAATGGCATCACACTCGTACTGGTGAATGTTTATTTCCCCAATGCCAAACAGACAACTTTTCTTAAGAAACTATTGAATATAGTGGAGGACTTTTGGGAAGTCTTCCTAATTCTTGGGGGGCGTATTTTAATTTTCCGTTGAATCCTTCTCTTGATTGTAACCCGAAGATGTCCAGTCTTAGTTCTACTTACCTTGAACTCTTTAACAGGCATTTATCCCAGAATTTCTTGATTGACACTTGGAGGGTTCTCCATCCACTGAACCTTGACTATACTTTCTATTCTCCTTTCCACTACAGTTATTCTAGGATAAACCTATTCTTTAAAGAGCAGCTGATGCTCCAATTTCTCCAGTACATGGGAATAGGCAATTTTACCTGGTCGGATCACAGCCCGTTCTCTCTCTATTTGTTTCCTTTTCCCTTTCCTATTTGATCCATCCTCCCTGGAAGCTCAATGATACCTTACTGTCTGATACAGTGGTTACAACCAATGTTTTGGAATCTCTGTCCAACTACGCAATGACACTGGGGAGGTCTGGCCCACTGTGGTGTGGGAAGTGCATAAAGCGGTCATTTATCAAATGGGGGCATGAAAAAAGAAGCTTTGACACCAGCAACTAGATTGTCCTTTAACTGAACTTTCCTTACTGGAACATACAAATAAAGATTCCTCTACACCTCATTTAGGGCTCGATTTATAGGATTGAGCTATAACAGCCGGTAGGACCAAACTGAGTATCGACCGTCATAATAAAATGCATAAGTCTGTATTTAAAGGCCCTACCAGGTAAAAGCAGAATGGACGTTAGGCCACAGAAAAGGTTCCTGACATACTGCCAAGCACCGATCTTTAACTTATATGTTAAACTTACCTATTATCCACTGTCTATCTCATTCTGTATTCTCTTCTTTCTTCTGTCTTTTTTTTCTTTCTTCTCTTCATCCTTCTTTCTCCTAGCTGTCAAAAAATAACAGTATGAATACATTTGCTGAAATAGCCCAGACAATAATACATAGTTTAACCCCTTGAGTGCCCGAGAGGTACGTAACACATTGAAAAGCAATGTGTTGATTACCTCTCTGGGTGTTAAAGGGTTCAACCATGTATTAGTCCCCGGTTCAATATAAAGATGCCTGCATTACATCAAACATTAATTGCCATTGCCCAGGCGACAAATATGCTTCCTCCAAGACCTTCCATTTTTGCATTGTGTACTAGCTGATGGCCTTATGATGTCTCACCTTTTAAAAAATAATCTCTCTTTTCTAGTTACAGCCTGCCTCAGTCACAGATCACATCAGGGTCTCTGTCTCTGTCATCTACCAGTCAAACAATTTAGGGGGCTCTTGGGATGCCAGAGAGGGACACAATGCATCAAAAAGCAATCTGTTGAGTACTCTTCTGGCATTCCAAAATACAGGCTGTTTGAAGAAATGCAAGATGCACATGATACTATGATGGAAGAACCAGGCAAACTTTACTGCTGTCCTATGATTGAGAATGGTTCCTTACAAATTTCACTGAGATGAGGAAGTACATTTCATATGGATGTTGTGTGAGTCCTCAATACCTTGCTTTTTCATGGTGTTGAGGACCTCTGGGGCTCAACCTTTTTTCAAGGCTAAGACAAATCAATGGGACATTGGGGATTTGTTATGTCCCTCCTTTGTTCCATTGTGCAGCAACAGAATTGCCCTCATCAACTCTTACCATATGGCTTATGTCATTTACATTACATCACATGTTGCCATACCATATCAACATTCAGTAGCACTAACTAGTACCAGGAGGAGCATTGAAGGGGAGGGGAGGCATCATTTCACCAAGGTAACTTGGACATCCCTCTTTTCAGTGATGGGTCATGCCATGGATGCCTGTAGGAAGAAATTACAGGAGTTAATGGTTATGATGTACCAATGTTTGCAGTGGGATAGGTCATATCCATGAAGTGGCAATGTCATTATGCACTTACGGAATTCTAGATGTCAGTGGTAGTCACAGGGTCAATTCAAATGATTCATTGCATGGCATCTGCACTTGTTCATTATGGTGAAGGCTATGTAGTTGTGATGTTCAAGTTGCCATGTTTCAGCATTGAAGGTGAGGTGGATACAAGTCATTGATAGAAGGGCAGGGTGTGGATTCACTTCAATGACAGTCAGAAGCAGTGTAGGGGGTCAAGCAGTATCCTGTGGAATGAAACATACCATAATACATTGTGTAAATGTGTTTACACACAGTCCCCATGCAGAATCAGAGTAATGCTTTGTGTCTGAATCATAAATGGTATTCACAAGTGAAGAAGTTCCAGATGAGCCTGTCCCATGACTCCTCCCCCTCAGGGTCTCTTCATCCTCTGGCTGGGGAACAGGAACCTCCACAATAAGTTTGCAAGTTTCCCAATAAACATCTGTCCATTGCAATGTTACGGAGTATGGAACACACAAGGATTATATCACACACTTTAGGGGGGTGTAGTGATTTATCCAGACACATGAATCTGGGTTTCAGGAGTTCAAAGGTGCGTCAATTGCATTCCTCATCCTTAAGTGAGCATCATTGTATCTGTGCTGTGCTGGTGTTTCTGAATTAACTATAGGTGTTAGTAGCAACAGTTTGCAGCCATAGCCCGCATCCCCTGTGGAACAGAAGTGACATAGTGACACGTACCACATGGATATGTTGTGTAATGGGGAGATATGTATTGTCTATGATAACCAGGCTAAGCTAGTGATTTCTTTTATCATGTGACTGCCTCTGTCTATGTTATCTAATATGATGTAAAGCTTGGTCAATCACCCAACAGCCATCCTCCTGTATAGGTCCCATACTCAAAATCACAATAGATGGAGGAGTTCCTGAGGAGTCATGACAACCAAGGATATTAAGTAGATACATATGTGTTCTGCTTGTTGTCATCACACCCACACAATTTGAACGATTGTGGAGTCAGATTGACCCTCCCCCCATCACTCTGGGTATGCCTCCCCTTATGTAGAACTCCTGCTTGACCCATGTCTACTCCTCTGGGTGGAAAGGAAGTGAACGCATCTCCTGGCCTTCCTCTTTAGGTCAGTCAGCATCTCAAACAACAACCTGGAACATGTAACCCGGGACATCCCAGATGCATAGCCCTCAGTGGACTGGCATTATACAGATACCATGAAATGGATGGCACACAGCAGCTCCTCCATGCTGGATAGGGCATGATTGGTGTTGGCTATGGGGTGAAGGTCATCTTTGATCACCTCATAGAGGTCCATAATGCTCTGGGACGTCAACGTGTAATGGTCTCTGACCTCAGCCTCCGCCATTCTGAACAGTTTGACCCTTGTCCAGTATATCCCTCTTGCATCTGTGTCTGGAGGATATCTGGTTCAGGTAGCTGAGGTGTTGCATTCTGGGTGCTTCAACAGAACTTCCAACAGTTGGCAGAATGCCAAATGTGTTTAGGAGATCCTGGGGTTCCCTACCTCTCACATTCCCTTTCCTTTGATGCCCTAGCAGGTATTGCAATGGAAACATGATGCTAGGAATAGCTGTCTGAGTGGGAGCACTTTAAACATTCCACAATCACAGAATGGTGAGACGTTCTTTTAAGGCAGGGATGGGGTGGTAGCCAAAAGTGGTCAGCAGGGGATAATGGACCAGTAGGAATGAGGGAAATGTCCAGGTGAGTGCATAGTATTGTGGATGTTGGTGTAGAGTGTGTTTGGGCTGAATGCTGATTAACTGTTATGTGCGGATGTAACGTGGTATAACGGTTTTATGGACACTCAGACACGGAAGGTTAGGTAAAAACACAGTTTTATTGAAAAAACACAGAAATTAGAATAACCCTCGTGGGTCCAGTATATATAGACAAATATAACACTGACACAGGTCAGATTACAGTAGAAATCAATAACCCACACGGGTCCAGTATATATAGACAAATATAACACTGACACAGGTCAGGTTACAGTTCGTGTGAATCCAAAACGAGACAGTGGAGAAATGCTTGCTATTAGGCCAGGAGGTACGGACAGGCCCTAATAGCTCAAAGGCCCACAGGACACTTACTACGCAGAGAGTGACACAATAGCGACTTAGGCCACACAGGAGTAAAGGGAGGCCCTGGACAAGTGGCAGACTGCTGGAACAGTTAGAGGAGGACTGAAACTGTAGGCACAGAGTAACGCCAAACCGAGACTGCAATGACTGTGACCCAATGTGCAATGGCACCAACCCACAAGGGGTTAACGAACGCTCAGACCTGAAATCGGCTGCCAGATAGTGGGGACAACCTGAGGCTCCCAGGACACAAACCAACCTCAGCTTGTAAGCGGTGAACAGGTCAAGCGTACCGTGGTGCAACCTGATTGATTTCCAACACTGGGGTGTAGGATCATGAGGCACAAACTTGGTGACTGGGTCACAGTAACTAAACTGCCAGAGCAGTAAATGAGGCAACCAGAGGACCTGTCCTTAGACAGAGAGGACACCAGAGGACAGCCCCTCACCGGATCACTGGGTGGAGCAGTGAGCCAGGCCAGATCAATACACAGAGCAGGAACGTCTGCCAAGCCGGGTTGGTACACAGAGCAGGAACGTCAGCCAGGCCGGGTTGATACACGAAACAGGAATGTCAGCCAATCCGGGTCGGTACACAGAGCAGGATCATCAGCCAGGCCGGGTCGATACACGGAGCAGGAACGTCAGCCAATCCGGGTCGGTACACAGAGCAGGAACGTCAGCCAGGCCGGGTTGATACACAGAGCAGGAACGTCAGCCAATCCGGGTCGGTACACAGAGCAGGAACGTATACAGGCAGAGTAGTCAGGCAGTGAGGGTCATACACAGGATTCACACGAACATAGGAACCAGCGCTAGCAACGGGAACACCACGAAAGGGCACTGCAGAAGTGACAGGGCTCAGTATTTAAGGGCTAACACTGGGTGGAGCAAAACCACGTTAGCCAATAAAAGGAATCAGGAAGTAGCACTGGTCATAATGTCGCCAGTGATAACACGGGCACCGTGATACGTGGTTGATGATGTCATTGTATCTTTGCTCTACATTGAGTACATTTCTTGCGCACACATAGGCTTACAATGCTTTGCAATTGACAGGTGTGCATATTAGCTTGGCTTGCAGTAGTCCTCATTCTGATATGTCATAACTCTTGTGTAAGATGTTTCTGCCGTGCTTTGTGGTGTCTGATGTGGGTTTTTAATATGAATTATGTTTTCTACACCTGGAATTTGTATGCTTAGTATTACCGGCAGAAAATGTATCCCTTTAACGTGCGTTACCACCCACCGCACATAATTGAATAGCAAATGGATTGGCCTATTCCATTGATCTAAATGGGTCAAATGTAACCAGCAGCACACTGGCTGTTCATAACATGGGTTATAGAATACTAAACTGTGCCTGCAAAACTACCATTGATAATTTTGTTTTACTAGAGTTAATCGAATCGAGGTTTCAGAGCTCTCCAGAGATCTCCAGACCTCTAATTAAAAGCCGAGAGGTCTTCACTTTCTTTTTTTCAGAGTTGGAATTTGGTTTGTGATTCAATAGTCTTCTACATTCTAGTAGGTGTAACACAGACCCTCTGTCACGGCCCTTGCTGTGGAATCTGCCACTCTGTGAGTGACGATTCCTCCCCTTGATTTCAGACTGGCTACCTGGTCTTTAAATTCTGCAATTTCTTGACTTTCTGTGCCTGATCTCACTTTGTGTTTCTACCTGAGTGTTTATTCTGCCAATGTTCTTAATCTGGTTTGACCATAGCTAGTTTCTGACCTCCGACTTTGTCTGCTCCTTTTGTGTTGTCCAGATTTCACACTGTGTCCCAGCCTGACCCTTCGAGTCTGAATCCTGCTTGCTGATTCTACCCATCTGCTTGATTTACCAGCTTGACCTGAGCTCAGCCCGACACCGACCTTCTCTACTCTGAAGCTGTTGTCATCCCAAGAGGTTTCCATGCTTCCAGCAGGTCAATCTCTGACAAGGCCTTGCCTTCCTCCCAATGGCTTTTTGGATTGATTCCAGCCTTCTAACTGTCCTACTCTCCTGTGTGTCTACCCACACTGACTCCTGCACAACCAGCTAGAGGAGCATATCAATCTCCGACTTAGGTCGGTCATTGTCTGCAGTTCCCCAGTCACATCTCCTTGTGTTTGCTAGCAGCATCATATAGTTTTCATTGACACTCCGTGTCCACTCCATCCAACCAGCGTACAACTTAATAATAGTATTATATTAGATACTTCGAAGGAAGAGTGGCATATGTGAGATATCTAAGCCATATATGGGATGTAACAAGCGATGCATCTATGTGAAATTAAAGACACCGATAAGTAATTAGTGGTGTCACTTTGGTGAATAAGGAACAATAATAAATAATAAAAATTCGCCCTTGATAATAAAGTAACCATGATGCCCGGCTCATGAATTATATATGATTGGTTGCTTGAACTAATGTCTCTGGGTCGTGCCAATGCTGACAGGGTTTGAATACTGTGGGACGTACAATCAAAACATTCGTCATTTAAAATTAATGTCTATATACCTTTATCTATGCCTAGCATATCGTTGGGTATAGATATATAAAGATTAAGACAACATATTCCACATAGAGTGCCGTATATATGCGGTAAACATCAATCTCTATTGGTTGCAACAATAACTATATATGCGGCTATGTGGATATGGAAAGTATTTTGTAACAACTGTATACATTCCCGCAAAAGAAACTTAATGTATCAGTGTTCTCTACATATTAGCGGTTCGCTAGTACTCCCGTAGAAGATACTCTGTAGGGGAGTACTTAAGCAACACGGGTAATATGTTAATATATCAAGGGAACTGATTTGACACATACTTAAGGGAACACAGTTTTCGGAAGCTAGAGCCGTCAAGTTCAAACTCTGGTCTTTACCATTGTTGCGCACACTTAAAGGGATACGCACTCTAGAAGTAAAGGCTATTATGCCGAAGGTGGACGTGAGTGGTTTATATACTTGATAACCGTTCTAGCATATATTTAAAGGGATATGATTCTTAGGAGCAAGTGTTGCTAAGCCCAACTCTGTCTCCGATTAACTCTGCGTATATTGAAAGCGATATACACTTTAAAAACGGAGGTTACTATGCCTAGTGTCCCTCCAAGAATATAGGAGAACTATATCCAGCTATCGTAACTTGTATGAAGAATAAATTTTAATTAGTCACATTAGTTTAATGTGGCGTGTCTATATGTTTTTAGTATTTGTTTTTTCCAATAAAATTGAGTTTTAAGCTATGATACCTGTTTATATTTGACAGCACTGAACTAGTCCCCTTATCATCACTGAATGTCCCTTAGATGAGTGGGTTAAAATTGTCCCCAATAACTTGATAAGGGAATTTCAATGGTTCTTTTCTATCTTCTTCTTTTTCTTTGTGAAATAGGTTGTAACATTGCTTAGGATTTATACTTGACTAGTTACAAAGCCTGTATACACTGGCTGATCCGGAGTGGGGAGCTCTGGATGGCTCACAGACTGTCTGTGCTCCCGGCTCTGGGGCGGCAGCTGAGGTGCTGGGTGACAGTTTGTCGCCCAGCTGCCTTTGCTGCTGCCATGGACCAGGGATCACAGACAGGCTGTCAGCCTTCCGGAGCTCTCCGCTCTGGATCAGCCCATTCTGCGAGTCTCCAGTGCACATGTGCGGTTACGCACACAGTGAGCGACGCATTCTAGGACTTTATGTTATATGATTCCTCTCACATATTCTCCTCTCTAAGCCTGGATATCATTTTCTTTCCTAGTTCTAAAATGTTTAACCCTTTGAGAACCAAAGAGATATCCAACACATTGCATTGTATACCTCTCCAGTACTCCAAGAGGCTAAGCCACACCCTCATTCTTTCCAGACATGACTTCACCAGTCACTTAACCCTCTGAGTGCAGGGAAGGTATCCAACCATTGTTTTGCAAAGCATTGGATACCTCTTTGGCACTCAAATGGTTAACCCATTGTGTGCCAGAGGGGTTCGGAACGCATTGCTTTCCAATGCGTTCCGTACCCCTCTAGCACTCAAAGGGTTAAACTAGCCCCTGATGTTCAATTTTCTTCTCTCTGTCTTCAATACAGTCACTAGAGCTACAGATGATTGTCTCTGGCCCTCAGGTTTGTCTGAATGATACATACAACAACACTTCTCATCACCTCTGGAATTCTCTGCAAAGAAAGTGTGATACATTTTATCACAAACACAACACTTATACAGTCTATCACTTTTCAAGCAGAAAGAGAGCCCGAATGGGCACTTTCCCTTGAGGACACATGTTAATATAGTGAATGATCAGCCAGCCATATATAACTATCATTTCCAAGCACAGTACACACCTCCCACTCTCCCTCTCTGTCACACATTTCAGTCTTTATTCCCAGTCAGGAAAGCTATTGCTAGTGGAGGAAGGGGATTGTGAGTGTCTACGATTCTTACCTGTTATCTTCAGGTATGAATTTTTTAACCTCTTAGACACAGAGTTGTGCACAAGCAATTGACTGTACATGCTTATAGTCCTTAACCCTTCATAATGCATTGGATACCCATCTGGTACTCAAAGGGTTAATGGGCAGATGACATATTTGTTTCAGCAGACAGATGCACACCACCTTCCGGACCCCTCTGGCACTCAAAGGGTTACTTTTTTTATTCTTGAGTTATTCTTTTTTCATTATAAAGTGTGCAGTAATGAGTTTATTTGAGTATGAACACATTTTCAACTTCATAAGTGCTGTGATCTTTCCAATGGATTGCAAATAAAGACAATTCTCTTCTGTCCATGTGACTACTTTAGTGTATCCAGCAGGTGGCACTTGGTACATGTGGTAAAAGTTATGCTAACTGAATTGATAATTCTTCATACCAGCAGTTGTAAATGAACACTGTATTGCATATCACATGTTGGTAACACACCAATCTGTGTACAGTAATACAGTGCAATACATGAAAAGTCTTCAGTACTATACTTTTCATGATGGTAACAATCTAAATAAATCAACAGTTCACTGCCATTTGCCAAATACACAATTTGTTACTCAAAAGCAACGATCGTGTTTTAGTAAAGCCCCATTCATGGCAACTCCATCACAATCAACATGTTCCCTGCAGGCTGTTCACATTGCAGTGAACTCCATGAAGTTGCATTAGTGAATCTGCACCTTTGTTCTGTTTGGGGATGCTCTGTAACTATGACCCTCCAAAACATAAATAAATAAATAAAATAAATAAATAAATAAATAAATAAATAACAGATGCGACCCTTGGGGCAAGATAATTCCTCACTTATGTGCTAAATTAATCTTAGATTGCACTGAGATATTTTCCTTACATCTTATGGCTTCCCATAAAGTCAAGTATTACTTACAGAATACTCATATATTTCTTCAAATGCCTTCACTCCTCCTTTCTCCCTGTTTGTTACATGTATGCTCATCATTTAAGTTTGTCTCATACATATTTCCATTCAAGCCTATACATCTAGAGCCCCCTCATGGCTAAACATTTTCTCACATCCAGTAATCTGTAATTCACATATTCTCAACATTGGTCAAGCCTCTGTTCTGATCACCTTCCACACACATCTCCCCTTTAGTACCTCTTCTACCAGATCTCCTTCCAATAAAATCAGAAGCTCTCCCTTTGCACATTTTTAACCCTTAAGGACCTGGAAAATCTGAGGTGGATTGCACTTAAGGCCTGGAGGAATTCTGACCTTTTTGACTATGTCTTTGTTCAACAGTGTTTTCCCTCTAAGTACTTTATTTCATCCAAGCAAATTATATACCGTTTTTTTACGCATAAGTAGGGCTTTCTTTTGATACCACACTTATATGGATAGCCCACCATTTATTTTATTAAAATTAAACAAAACAGTTAAAAAATGTAAAAAAAAAAAAATAATGCCATTTTTATTTTTTCTTTTCTGATCATTTGGGCACAATGGGTTAAATTTTTATCTAGACTGCATAAAAGGTATGACCGGTCAGTCATACCTACAAAACTGGCAGTTTTAAGTGGGCAATCTCCCTCTGGGGTGAAAATCCCCATGTCTCTCATTTACCTCCTAATTTTCACTTTTTTGTTCAAAAAATGGTGTAGTGTGTGTAAGTGTATTACTTTTCTCCACAACAATAAAAGTAACATTTATGTTTATTTAAACTTCAGTAGATGTGTTTAATAAATTCTATTTGTAACTACATTTTGTGCTTTTTTAAAATTTATTTTATTAAAAAAGACCACACGCTTCTGTTAGCAGGTAAAAAAAATGCATTGATCCTGCCCAGTGATCCAGAGCTGAAGGGGTTAATACCCCCAACTTTTGCCTCTAGTCTTTCTTTATTTTGTCTGCTCTCTGCTTCTCTCTTCCTTACTTTCATAGTAACGAAGAGAGAGGCAGAGAGCAGTCACATAGGCAATGTGCATTGCCTTTGTGAATGAAAATGCCGGTACATGTGATCGCTCCTGGAGTGATCACGTGTACCGACAGAACAGAAAAGGACTGAAGCTGAGTGCTCCAGTCCCTGGAGAGCTCAGTTTCAGCCTGAAAAGCATGATAGCCACATGCACTGAGGAGCGATGCTAGTTTACCTGTGATGGTCCTGGCACGTCATGGGTCGTTAAGGGATTAAAGAACTATGAAAATGATGTTATCACCAACTCCATAGTACTCTCTGCTGAAAGCTATCTTTTGCTATAGGTGTCAACATTTGTCACATTGCATCAAAATAAGATTTGCAAATAATGGTCAAGGTTAGGCATTAATAGGCTAATAGCAGGTGATCACGTGATCACATGGCATAAAGGTATATACTTACTGTATGTGTTTAGTTTTAGTGTAGATAGGCAACTGTAAAAATGAAAAAAGATAGGAATATATCAGTGCTCCTGGCACCCCCTACAATATGCCAAGCCAAAACAATGTCATACTATTTTTCTTGGCCTTGCGATAGGTACTTACTACATTATGAAATTCCATATTTTCAGCTATCTTAGTAAATATGGAGTGGTGTAAGATATATATATATAGTGTGTTGTTACTACTGCAAGGGATTATGGGTAGGCATATGCAAATAAGTTTAATTGTTAGGCTTATTTGCAAATGTCTACCCAGAAACCCTTGCAATAGTAACAACACTGCAAATGTAAGATTTCTGTGGGAAAAGCAAGTCTTATGACTTGACTGGTGTGTCAGATTTTTGTTTAACATTGCATCTACCACCCACCAAATTCAGGTGGAAGTGGTTTTCATTCAATTTTCCCCCCACCATAACCTTTTAAGTTTGTGCTCCACAAGTACACCAGACCTCAATAGTAAGTCAGTAAAACCAACCTCATGTTGATGAGTTGCATTAACAATGAAACGGCTGTCCATGAGAGTTTCTGCAATAGAGTTATTTTCTGGAGAATGTATAGCAAACCAGCCTTGGGATAGACATGCAAATGACCAGTCCCTGAAATTGTTTGCGGAATGGTGCAATATGGAAAATTTACAATTTTGTATTCAACTGCTAATTTTTATAAGTCGACCTATGCATAAAAAAGATGAAATTTGCTGTTATAGAAAGGAGAGTAAATGCTAAACCTAAAATTTAAAGGGATAGTAATACCTAAAATGTAAAAAAAAATATGTTGTAGGGTTTATCCCCCTGAGTAAAACAAGAGTACTCCCACTGCTGAAAGATGTTTCATTCAAAACTGAAATTGTACAGTGGCGCTGTTGCTACACGATCCTATGGACAGCTCTGGTCTCAGGACCATAAATCTCCATAGGATGGTGTAGCAACAGCGCCACTGTACAATTTCAGGCCACTGTGATATTGCACCTAAAAAATTCAAATTTGAAAATTAATAACTTTTGAATGAAACATCTTTCAGCAGTGGGAGTACTCTTGTTTTACTCAGGGGGATAAACCCTACAACATATTTTTTTTTACATTTTAGGTATTACTATCCCTTTAAGCATTTGTTAGTGGAACAGAGAAAAATACAATCCAGGACAGTTGTTTGTCATTCACTGTATTGGAATTTCAATAAAAAAATAAATGTAATTCTGTATAAAATATCTTGGACACGTTAGGGGACATCCAAAATCAAGGGAAAAAAAATAAGTATAGGCAGATTCATTGTAAACACTATGCACTTGCATAATATGTAAAGTCAGATTAAAGTTTACTATAGCTTTAAACTGAGGGTTTAGTATTCACAGGTGTAAGAGTTCATTTCACACAAAAACTACTGGTTATTCTATTGGCTTAACATCTTGGATGCAAGAAACATCTTAAATGCATTGTTTTGCAATTCTTTGACAATGTCTCTAGCATCCCATTGAGTTCCAGATGAGTATCCAGTGCATTGCTTAACCCTTTGAGTGCCAGAGGGGTACGCAGTGCATTGCAAAGCAATGCTTTGGGTACCCCTCTGACACTCATAGGGTTAACAATGCACTTGCTAGTTGCTACCACTCTGGCACTCAAAGGGTTGATGGCTGGATCAGCATTTAGATCTATTTTTCATTTAATATGAGCTATATTTGGGGAAATAACTACAGCAGTATAATTAGCTAATATATTTATATAAATACTTTATTTTTTCCATATAACTGAGTGTGAGCAATTGCAGCAATTAAAGTAATCGCCAATTAAATGATTATGAGAAATTTGGTCACTGATGGTTGCAAAGTGGTAACTGCTTCTTTTAATTTTATTCTTGAGTTATTCTTTTTTCATTATAAAGTGTGCAGTAATGAGCTTATTTGAATATGAACACATTTGCAACTTCTTAAGTGCTGTGATCTTTCCAATGGATTACAAATAAAGAAAATTATTTTTTGTCTGTGTCACTACTTTAGTGTATCCAGCAGGTGGCACTTGGTACATGTGGTAAAAGTTATGCTAACTGAATTGATAGCTCTTCATACCAGCAGTTGTAAATGAACACTGTATTGCATATTGCATGCTGGTAACATACTACTTTCTTAGCGTAATAAAGTACAGTACATGAAAAGTATTCAGTACTATAGTTTTCATGATGGTAACAATCTAAATAAATCAACAGTTCACTGCCATTTGCCACATACACAATCGATTACTCACAGGCAACTATCATGTTTTAGTAAAACCCCATTCATACCAGGATCTATTGTAGCAACACTATCACAATCACCATGCTCCCTGTGGAGCTATTCACATTGCAGTGGACTCTGTGAAGTTGCAGTAATGAATCTGCACCTTGGACATACCATTTCAGTCAAGGGATTGAATTGCATTAATCCAGTCCCTAGCTGGCTAAAGTGAACATCAGCCATTAACCCTTTGAGTGCCAGAGGGGTACGCAACGCATTGCCTTGCAATGCGTTGCGTACCCCTCTGGAACTCAAAGGGTTAAGTCTAGCCCTGTGTGCCAGCCCTCTCTTCTTTAATGTAGCATCCCCCCGTGACTATCTTATTATTAAGAGTATAGAAAAACTAGCAAGCTGAACTTGTCAAGGATGCCGATATATTTTAATCGATTACGTCAAAGCAGCGAACAGTGCAGTCGAGGTATTTGGAGAGTGACATAGCTTTGTTGTTTTTGTGCTGTACCACAGTACACTGGACTTGAAATGAAACAGTGACTAAGATGGAAAAGTGCAGACTGTTAGCTTTAAAGGGATAGTAATGTTTCATAATAAAAGCAGCTCTAATTAATCTTCATAGTATTTGGGCCTTGGAGAGTGTTATTTCAATACTGTCAGAGTTGTAGTTCAAGAGTCATTGAACTTCTCCCAACCCTTCTACTGATGTAACACTGCTAACCTAAGAGCAGCAGGGAGTGTCCAGGTAGATTGCAGAGAGGGACAATCTTCAATTAAGATAAGGGAAAAAGCTGAAAAACCTGTCAAGGGGGGCAGGGCTTTCATTGTTCTCATAGGAAGAAGATTGTCCCCTGCTGTTATCTGTCTGGTCTATGGACTGCATTCCACATCTGAGAAGAGATGGCTTACACTAGGTAAAAGGGGCGGGAGGGGGAAACTTTATCATTAAATTACTCTTAACTACAACTGAAATAACACTCTCCATGGCCCAAATACTATGAAGATTAATTGGAGCTGCTTTTTTGTGAAACATTACTATCACTTTAATTTGAGCGATTTACATCCATAAACCATGAACTGCATAGGAATTACAGCCCTTTTTATACATAGCCCTTCCATTTTACGGGACCAAAAGTAACTGGACAAATAATATAATCATAAACAAAGTCATCATATTTAGTATTTTGAGGCAAATCCTTTGCAACCGATGAGTGCCTGAAGTCTGCAACCCATAGACATCACCAGACATTGGCTATCTTCCCTTGTGATACCCTACCAGGCCTGTTCTGCACCCATATTCAGTTCCTGTTTGTTTCAGGACATTTTCCTCTTCAGCCTTGTAATGGAATATATGTTCAATTGGATTCAAGTCGGATGATTGACTTGGCCTTTTTTTAAGTGTTGGATGTTTAAAGGGATAGTAATGTTTCATAATAAAAGCAGCTCCAATTAATCATCATAGTATTTGGACTTTGGAGAGTGTTATTTCAATTTTGTCAGAGTTGTTGTTCCTGAGTAATTCAGTGACAAAGTATCCCCCTCCCTCCCCTTTTACTGATGTAACACTGTTCAGGCAGAGCAGAAGGGAGGTGTCCAGGTAGACTGCAGAGAGGGAAAATCTTCAATTAAGATAAGGGAAAAACCTGAAAAACTTGTCATGGGGGGCAGGGCTTTCATTGTTCTGATAGGAAGAAAATTGTCCCCTTCCGTTATCTGTCTGGTCTATGGACTGCATTCCACATCTGAGAAGAGATGGCTTACACTAGGTAAAAGGGGCGGGAGGGGAAACTTTGCTTGTGAATATCTCTCAAACCATAAAGGTTTGAGAGATAAGACTTGTATCGTTCTTCATGTATTTTTAATGCCTACAAAATAAATTAAAGATAACATGAAGTATTACTATCCCTTTAAGTGAAGTTAGAAAAGATTAACTTGAACTATTGGCATTGCTGACCCCCAATTCTCCTAGTCAATGTGTTGCTTACAGCACTGGCAGTTAAAGTGTTAAATAAGCAATACACCTTTATTAAGAAAATAAAAATAACTTATTATAAAACATTTCCTGCTGAATAAAGCATGGGTGCTCCAAATGCTTAAAATGTTTGTTTGTAATGTTATTATAACTCATTTTGTTGGGTTTGTCTTGTCTTTATAAACATTAAAATGTTAACAAGAGTGCCACCTGGTGTTGAATTTTTTATTACATTCTATAGGATATGTGAGAGTCAGGCTACAATTCTCTAGATAGCATCAGTTCTGGCACTTTGTAGCAGTTGAAGTATCCTTGTTTTACTAAGCAGGGCTAGTCTTATAATAAAATTAATAGTTTTACAATGCAATTGAGCCATCTCTCTAGCATCCAAGGGGATGCATAATATGAAAATGATTAAACACAAAAATGCCTTTTATTCACAACTCCTAAGTACCCCCTAGCTTGGAATTGTTTATCAATACTCCATCTTGGCTGACCCTGAAACAAAGCACAAAGGAATACTGACATCATCCATACTGGCTATTAAGATTTTCTGGTCATAGTAAGGTAAGTGGGTTTTTTATTAGGATGTTTTAGAGTTCTTGTTTAGGGATAGTCACTTAAAGGGATAGTAATACTTCATTTTAACTTTATTTTATTTTGTAGGCATTAAAAAAACATGAAGAATGATATAAGTCTTATCTCTCAAACCTTTATGGTTTAAGAGATATTCACAAACAAAGTATCCCTTCCCTGTTCAACCAGATCAGAAGGGAGGTGCCTAGGTAGACTGCAGAGAGGGACAATCTTCAATTAAGATAAGGGAAAAAGCTGAAAAACTTGTCAAGGGGGGAAGGGCTTTCATTGTTTTAATACAAAGAACACTGTCCCCTTCTGTTATCTGTCTGGTCATACAACCAGATTCACATCTGAGAAGAGATGGATTACACTAGGTAAAAGGGGAGGGAGGGGAAACTTTGCTTGTGAATATCTCATAAACCATAAAGGTTTGAGAGATAAGACTTATATCATCCTTCATGTTTTTTTAATGCCTACAAAATAAAATAAAGTTAAAACGAAGTATTACTATCCCTTTAATATGGAAAAAATAAATATTACAGGCTTGTAGGTAAACCTATAGGCGGCACAACCCTTGATTACCTGGGATCAAATGGATATAGGTTTGTGGTTATCCATCATGGAGCCTCTGGTAATGCTTCAGGACAGATTGTTGTCCCCCTGTTTGTGATGGATGCCTACAAACCCAGTATAATAAGGGGTCCTGTAACAAAAGATTTTCTTGTGAGGATAGCCCTTCGGGATACCCCTCTGGCACTCAAAGGGTTAATGGAGGTATTGCCCAAGGTGTTGTGATTCTGACTTAGAACTGTGGTTATTTCTATGGTCTTAGCCTTGTATGTTCAGTGATGAAACAATGTTGGATGCTCCATGATGGATAACCACAAACCTACATATATCCATTTGATCCTAAATTGTTAATTATATTGCCACCATTATAACCTTCTATAAACACATATGACTCGATTCAATTGTGTATGCTAAAACATCCTGTAGGACAAAAATGTCTACCAATCGGCACACACACTGGCCTCAATTCACTTGGCCCCGTCGGCCAAAAATAACAGCCAACGGTATTTTTTCAAGCACAGTAAGCAATTACCTGTACTATGAAAAAATATTGTATAAAAAAACCCACCTCGGGTGATAAATGTTGCAGCGTTTTCTTCCATTGTAAAAAAACAAAAAACAAAACACTTGAAATACGCCATTCAGTTCCATTTGGTGCCACCGCCTAGCCAATCATCTTCTAGCAGGTTTCATCTCAGCTGATTGACTGAGAGGTGCAAAAGCACACATCCCAGCCAATGGCAGGCTAGCATAATTTTTGAACAGAGACTGGCCATATAAAAAGCCAGTCTCTGTTCAAAATTACCTCATTGGGACTTGGGCAATGGCCCATTACGTATGCAAGGGGCTCTGTGCTGGTAGACTTTGCTGCCTCCACCAATGGAGCCAAAGGAGTGGCAGCAGCGGAGTTTTATGTACCATGGAAATGCCTTTTGATATATAAAGGAAAGAAGACACAGAAGAAAGAAGATTTGAGAAAACAGAAGATGGAATATAGAAGTAGAAGATGGACAGTGGATGACAGGTAAGTATAACACATATATAGGTGTTAGGCTAGTGTTAGTATTGTTGCACTTTACTGTTAGGGGTAGTGTAGGGTTAGTGTTTGGGAGGGTGACTGTATCATGGTGCCCGTGATTCTGCCTGAGCAACATTCCTACATCCGGGTTTACCTTGGCTGCATTCTTATTGGCTCTGGGTTCATAACTCCTCCCAAGGCTTGCTTTTATATACGCCCTCCTGTCACTATACCGGTGCCCTTTCGTGGTGTTCCTGACCAGACATTTGTTGCTGAGTATCCTGTTCCGTGTGGATCCGGTTTTGTCTGACCTTGCTCCTGTCTTCGCTGCCCATTTCGTTTACGACCCGGTTTGCCTGACTACAATTCCTGAGACTGATTCCGTTTGACTACTGCTCGCTGTGTACCGATCCAGGCTTTGGCTGACTACCACTCACTGTGTACCGATCCAGGCTTTGGCTGACTACCGCTCTCTGTGTACCGATCCAGGCTTTGGCTGACTACCGATCCAGACTTTGGCTGACTACCGCTCTCTGTGTACCGATCCAGGCTTTGGCTGACTACCGTTCTCTGTGTACCGATCCAGGCTTTGGCTGACTACCGCTCTCTGTGAACCGATCCAAGCTTTGGCTGACTCCCGCTCTCAGTGTACAGAATCTGCACTGGCTACTCTCCTAGCATTAGCTATTCCGCTAGTGCCTCTGTTTTCTCCGGTCTCGTGTCCTATAGCCATTGCTCTATGGGTTGCTCTCTATACAGCCTGTGCCTTTGCGGTTACTTCTGGTTGCACTACCTTTCAGCCTGTGCATTACTGTTGCCTCCGGTTGCGCTACTATACAGCCTGTGCCTTTGCAGTTACTTCTGGTTGCCCTACATTTCAGCCTGTGCCTTACTGTTGCCTCCGGTTGCACTACAATACAGCCTGTGCTGTACAATTACCTCCAGTTGTGCTACTATACTACCGGTACCTTACTGTTGCCTCCGGTTGCGCTGCTATACAGCCTGTGCCTTACGATTGCCTCCGGTTGCGCTACTACTCAGCCTGTACATTACTGTTGCCTCCGGTTGCACTGATCTACAACCTGTGCTTTACGATTGCCTCCGGTTGCGCTACTATACAGCCTGTGCCTGTTCCGGTTGCCTCCGGGCATAACCTCCGAGTACGTGTTCTGTGTCCGTCACGTGGGCTGCCTATTCCTTACAGCACTATCTGGGCCTGTTACGGTTGCCTCTGGGCATACCTCCGTGTACCTGTGTCTGTGCCTGTCACTCAGGCTGTCTATACCTGGTTTTCTGGGCAAGTCTGGTGGTCTCATCTGTTTCCCCTATTCCACTGGGGATTTTGCTCTGCAGTACTTACCTCGCTTAAGGGCACCTCCTTGCTGGTACTGCTGAGGTTTCGTTCCAGTTCCTGTTCCAGTTCTACACTCTGCATTACAGTTATTGTACATACCTGTTTTTGTTTGTACCCTGACCTGTGTCAGATTCAGAAGAGCTTATCCTCTGTCTGGGTCTGGACCTGTTGAAGGGCATCTCTGTTCTTTATTATCTATCTAATAAAGCTGAGTGTTCAGTAAAACCGTGACAGACTTTGTGTTTGAGCTAACAATTGGTGCTTGAAAATATGTCAGGCACCGGTCATTAGTTTTTTCCTTTCATGTTCCCATTATTCACGCTACTTAGTGTGAGTTTTGGGAACTTAACACACAAAATGAATGTTTGGCCACAAGTCCTTTTCTTTGGCCTAACGTCTAATTTGATTTCAGCTTGTAGGATAATTGAGTAGCTCCACTAGCACTTTTTGCAAATGGGCCTTTAGGCAATATTACCCTACTGGCTGTTTTACCATCCTCGATTGGATCATAGCCACTGTGTCACCGGAGGTATTCAACTGCCCTACCACCTGAAACCACAACAATCATTTGTGGAAAGAACCTGACTTTTGGCCAAACATCTGACGTGTTAAATTCTCAAAACCCACGCTAAATAGTGTAAGTAATGGGAAATCAAAGGAAAAAGGCTAATGATTGGTGCTTGACACATTGTCAAGCACCGAGCGTGAGCTTAATACACAGTCACCCTCCCAAACACTAACCCTACACTAGCCCTAACAGTAAATTGCAACAATACTGCCCCAAACACTATCTTAATACCCACAGCTGTATAACACTTACCTGTCATCCACTGTCTGTCTTTTTCTGTCATCTTTTATCTTCTGTTTTCTTCTTCATCTTCTGTGTTCTGATCATCTTCTTTGTACCAACGATGTACCTGAAAAGAAGAAAAAAGTAAACATTAAGTTTGCTCCAAAAAATTATAAAGATATGCAGTTGTTAAATTGTTGCAGCCTGACCAAATTGGCACAATATATAATTCTTATTTGGATTAAAAAAACATTACATTAGCAAATTGGATTAGAAAAAATATTTTTCGAATTAGACAAAACATTTTTTTTTCTATTTGGACTGGCTGCAACAATTTAACCCTTTGAGTGCCAGAGAGATATGCAATGCATTGCTCTGCAGTGTGTTGCATACCCCTCCTGCATAGCTTTGAATCATAATTTTTGGGGCATATTTCATGTTGACGTTTTTCTTATCTTCAGGTACATTTTTGGTATAAAGAAGAAGATCAGAAGATGAAGAGAAAGAAGACGGAAGATAGAAGATAACAGAAGAGGATGGACAGTAGCTGACCAGAGTGCTGAAGACCCTGCTGGACATAAGGATTACATCATACATCTCCTGCCTCTGGAGACTTGAGAAAGCACCCTCTGGGAACTAGGGGACCCCATCATACCTGCTGACTGTGAACAACCTCCTCCAGAAACTAGCAGTGCAGCCCATGAACCCACTACTCTAATACCCAGTGTACCTAGTGCATGTACCCCTTTCTGTAGTGTATCTAAAATCTGTCTAATGCACCCTAAAATGGAGTCAGTACCAACCCTGGTAGCCCCATTACCCCACCACTGTTGAAACCAGTTTGCAGCCCTGTAACCGACATTTGTGTGCTGAGAAATTGTCTTTGTCTGCTACATCCCTGACAATACTTAATCTGTCAACACCATCTGTGAAGCTGCAGAAACTTGTCTCTTTCTCCATAACACTCATCGTCATCTGTAAATAGCAACAACACATGTAAGCCATCCTGCATGCAGAGGTACACCAATCTGCCTTGGCCAAACCCTACCACAGGCCACCCTTGAAAAAGAGTAGGGTACTATGGGTGGGAATGTGGAAGGGAGGAGTGGATAGAGGGGGATGAGCCACTCTCTTTCCACCTGTACTGCCACTTTAGATGGTGCAGTGTGTGGATACCTGCGGACTCCTTCTGGAGCTCTCACCCCTCTCTAGGATAGACAGCTGATTAGGCTCGCTCCTCTACCCTGATGGAAGTACTTCTGGTTCTACTATCCAATCCTCTGCTGCACCCCCTGCTGACCTCTCTTCCCCTTGATGTTAGGGCTAAGCCGTTCTTTCCACCTGACATTTTACTACATTGTCAGCCTGGGTGCTGAGCTGCTGTAGCTGCTCCTGAAGAAACTCCCCAATCTGCTTCTGCCACCCTCATCACCAAAGACATCAGCACTTCCTCTACCTACAGACCAGATATGGACCACTGGTCCCCTGTGCAGGCCTTAACATGCTCCAATCAGAGCAGCACACAATGAGAATCTTCTTGATAAAGGACAGGCACATTGTCTGTGTACCCCCAAACTCTGCCACCCTTGACAACAGGCCCCAGAAGCCAAAAACCCTGTCTTACTTCCCCTTCCTGCATCTCCTCCTGGGCTCACTCACTGGGGAAGACTTGTCTACTTGTGTGTGGCCAGACAGTGTAATTTAATGTTCTTAAAGACAAATCATGATACAGTAATAATAGCACAGGAAACCCTCTGAAATAATTTTACCTCAGACATCACCTTGCTGTCACATAAATATCTTCTTTGGCTTTAGACTGAAAGTGATTTTGCAACTTTTATGCTCAATATATTTCAATCTTACTTATTTATATAACTGCTTATGAAGCTTTTAGTGAAGGAGGTTATTCAGACTTATTTTAAAACTAGTCATGATTTGTTTGGAGCTGCACCAAATGCCATAGCTGTTTCTCATGCACAATTTTACCTGCTGTTTTTCCCAGTGAAACAAGAATACAAATCAGCTATAAATATAACAGGACCAAACCTAATGAAAAGAACATATGTCTAATTTTAGTGCATTTTACTGCTGTACTTTACTGTGATTGATGGCGGTATACCAGTAGGCCAATTACTGTAACTCCTTAAAGAGATATTTCCATATACATTAGTCAGAATATGGCTTCCTGGATTTGGAGCATAGTGTATAAATGGGGATTTGTGTCAGACAATGTATTTTTAGTATGGGCAATGTAGAACACATTCATAATAGTGGTGCAACACATACCTGTCCACCCCCATTTCACTGAGGCAACACAGACAAGATCTCATTTTATACTCACTTGGCCTTATGCACTAAAATAAAAAGTGCAATTCTAGAGTAAACCAGTTGCACCATAGAGAACAAATAAATATGGTTGTTGATTTAACCCTCTGAGTGCCAGAGGAGTATGCATTGTGTACCCTTCTGGCCAGAGCCGGCCCTTACATGGGTCCTGGTGGGTCCATGGGACCCAGGCAGCACTTTGACAGGGGCGGCAATTTGCCGCTCCCATAGCTTCCCAAGCTTCTTCCCCACTTGTTTTTCGTATCAAGTCTCAGCCGTTCACGTTCCCCCATAGAGCTGCTTTCTACGGGCACAGCGATCCCCAGGTGGAGAATTGTGAACAAATGCCTTACCTTCAGCTCCTGGAGGAATTTTTACTGAGCTCTGCTTGGCTTGTGCCTTCCCTCCGTGTCTGAGCTTGGTGCCCCCTTTTTGTAGGATCGGGGGATGGCACTTAAGGGCCTGCCCTGAGGATAGTGCCTGGACTGCGCTGCTGCAGAGTATCCTTCCTCCATCCATCCTCCTGTATGCTGGTCTTGTATGTTCCCCTGCCCATGGGCTGTGAGGTTAGCAGAGGGAGCCTCAGCAGCCAACTGGATTGCGAACTGATACACTTCCATGGTACAGGACCCGCCACTGCTGCAATGCAGAAGTGGCCTTCAGGACCAGTACAGCTGCAATGGGGCGGGAGTCTGTGTCTGTGGAGGAGCAGCCTCTGCCAGCAGTTTTCTACAACCAGGTGACGGCGGGACTGGATTCAAGGCCCAACCAGGGCCTGCAGGGTTGGGGACCCATTGATGTTGGCTGGAGTTGCAGGAGGTGGGTGACGGCCTGTGTGTTCCTAGCCAATGGTGTTATACAGAAGAAGAAAAAAAGTGTATATATGTGTGCATGCACTGGGGTGTGTGTGTATGAATGTGTGTATGTAGTTATATATATATATATGTATATATATATATATATATATATATATATATATATCTATATATACATGTGTGTGTATGTATGGAAAAAAAAAAGTGTATATGTGTTTGTTTGTATTGGGGTGTGTGTATTTGTGGGTGTATGTATATGTGTGTATGTAGTTTTATATATATATATATATATAGATATAGATATATGTGTGTGTGTGTGTGTGTGTGTGTGTGTGTGTGTTTATATGTAGAAAAAAAAGTTTCTTGGAAAAAAGACATCGAAAACAACACAACCAACAACAAAAGAAAACAAATAAAAAAATAAAAAACAGGTATACCTGTACTGATCAATATTAAAAGATGTACTTAATATTGATCAATGAAGGTGTACCTGTTTTTTTATTGTGCTTAATACATTGTTTTGTACTCTCAACATCTCTACAACATCATTTACTATAGATAGAGATTTTATTATATTTTTTGAGATTAGAGCTTTTTTCTGTTTTTTCTCTTAGTGTGATCATTCGCTCCAGGATCACAGTGGGTTCAGAGCTGCTGTATGTTGTATAGGTGGAGGTCTATAGATTGGATCAGATATTTGCATACATCTTTGCAATTAAGGGTTTAAGACCCTTACATGGATAGAGTTGGCCAACATGTGGCACCAGGTGGGCCTGGTTTTGGTGGTGGGGGCAGCATTTTATCTTTGGACCCAGGCAGCACAATGTCTTGGGCCGGCCCTGCTTCTGGCACTCAAAGGGTTAAATGGGACTTTAAACCATTGAATACAAAGGATTGCGTTGTAAACCTCTCTAGCATACATGATGCTGATGTACTAAGAGGAACTGGAGTAACGCTGGGGAAAACCAACTCCACCACAGATTACAAATTACCATGTCTGTTGGTTTAAATGGTGATTTTAACCTCCACACAAATACTTACATATACACACACAAACACACACAGACACACACACACACACACACACATATTCACTCACACACTTATTCACTCATACACACACACACACACACACACACACACACACACACACACACACACACACACACACAGACACATGCTCACTCACACAGATACTCCCATACACACAGACATACTCACACACATACTCGCACACACATATACTCACACACATGCTCACATACACACTTACACATATTCATATACACAGACATGCACATACTCTCTCTCTGACACACACATACTCATATACACATACATACTCAAAAAGACACACACACAAACACACACGCATACACACACAGAAGCACACACATACTTACACACACATTCTCATGAAGACACTCACACAGAAAACATATTTACACACATATTCACACACACACACACACACATACACACACACACACACACACACACACACACACACATATATATTTACATACACATATTCACACATACATAAACACACACACACACATACTCGCATACACACACATTCACAAATACACACACACACACACACACATACTCACAAATACACACACACACAAATACGCACACATACATACACATACTCACATACACACACATACACGTGCACACACACATTCTCATGTAGATGCAGACACTTACACAGACAAACATACTAACTCGCATTCACACACATGGACATACACATACAAACACATACCCACACAGACACACACATATTCTTTAACACACATACTCCCATACACACATAAGCACACACACATACTCACCCAGGCACACACACACACACGTACACACACATACTTATACACATACCCACCCAGACACACACATAGACTTATACTCTCACACATACTCACATACACACACACATACTTACAAATACACACACATACTCGCACACATACACACGCACACATACACACACACATACACACACACATTTATAAGTACACACACACATACAAATACACACATACACACACATACTCATATACACACACACAATCTCATGCAGACACTCACAAAGGCAAACATACTAACACATACTCATACTCACATTCACACACATGCACACATGCACACACGCTCACATACAAACACACCCAGACACACATACTTACTCACACACATACACATATTCACATACACACATACTCACACACACACATACTCACATACACAAATTCACATACACATACATACTCACAATACATACACATACTCACAGACACAAACATACACACATACACAGACACACACATACATACTCACTCACGCACATACTCAAAAACATATACAGATAAATGCTGTCCTCAAGGTCTAAAAAGCTTAGTCAGTTTGTTCAGCCTTTCACATTGTGTTGCCATGTCTGTAGCATCATAGATACTTCCCAACTTGTTTTTTCAAAGATTCAGCAAGCACACATTTGGGCCAAGTTGCACTAGGGTTTAATAAGGGCTCAGGATGGAGATGATGTGTTGGATCTGTGTTGAAGGCACTTGCATGTCTTCACCATCATATCCCCATCAATCCACCACCAATCCTCCACCATCACCATCAATCTACCATGCAGTTGTCAGGTGTACGATTTTGCAATGAACACATCGACAATGCCCCATTTCCATATGGAAATACAGGTTAATGAGCCATTGTAGTATTCATGTGGGTGTGTTTATATGTTAATGTGCCACTTCGCACACGCACTAAACTCCAGTAGCAGCCTCTGCTCTCAGAGTTCACAGTCCCAACGTTACCTACCTGAGGCAGGCAATGTTGGTATCTCACTGTAGATTTCTATGGAGCCAGAGGACAAAGAAAGCAACTTCCCTCCCTTATGATGCTGATGTATTAAGCCTAAGCAATTGTGGAACAGACTGTATACAATTTCCATTGATTTAAATTGATGCTTTTAGCTACTAGAGAGGTCTCCAATGTATTGCTTCACAGTGATATGAATGTACAAAACTGTATCCTTGCTAAATCCTTGCTCCTATTGCAACCATCATTTTGTTGTAGAGCAAACATTTCTCGGTTAGATCAGATATAGCATTTCTGGCATTTTTCTACCCTTATAACTATAAAAATCAGTTTGAAGCCTACGGATGCATCAACGCACATGGTGTCAACTGATACTGCAGGTAGCTTATGTGTTTTGAGCTACCTACTCTGCCGAAACAAATTAAACACACAGCTGCGTTGAATTTTCATTTTCCTCCACTGATGGCTCACAGCCTCCACGCCATCTCTCTTTTCCCTGTCCCCTGCACCTACAGATTGCCATACTTGTTTCTGAGCAGTTTTTGAAGGAGATGAAAAAATAACAAAGATACTGAGATATGACCTTATGTAAGGGTCTGATAAAAAAGTGACATGGGATGCTTCCCCAAGCTACCCACTCACATTACATCGCCAGTCATCACAGAGATACACTGCCAAGGGCAGCAGGATGTGACTTCACCAAACAGGGTGCCAGTGTCTGGTGATGTGTCTCTCCATCATGTCCACATCATCATTTTGCTTCCAAGCTCCCCCTTCTCTTCTCATAAGTATGGCTTTGTGATAAAAGGTTCATGTGTTTTGGGACAACGGCCATCTAACCCTGCTCCGGGGCCTATGACATGAGGATTCTGGATAACACTCCTACTGGTGAGTGAGCATCTGGAGGCCTCCCAGCAGCTGCTAGACTACAGATCAGACAAAGGCTGGTAGAGGATGATGGAAATGTAATCAGCAGCTGGAGGGCCTCATGTTACCCCACTTTGCTGTATACCGATACTCACACACCAAATTTTTTTTTATGTCAGACTGCTATATATACACTGCTCTGAATATCCCAGTTTGCTGGGGGTATACTGTAGACATGCTTTTTTTGTATATGTGAATGCCTACTATGGGTCTTCTGTCTACTGCTAGGCTTACACGCCATATAAACTGTTCTGCACACTGTATGTGTGACTCTACAGTTACATTGCGTATATGATGCAGCCAAAGTCCATAACAGGACTAATACTGCAATGCATTCTTGTAGTGCTTATGAGTTACGTTAATAATGCTGAAATTGCACTATATACTATATAAGATAATATCATAAATGATCCCCATCATGCCCCTTATACTTATGTCATCCTTCAATCCTCTGAGCTGGAAGACGATCGCGATGTGGAACAATCTTCTTTCAGTATACAGAAAAAGCTGCCCTAAGGTTTTCCATATACTGAATAGAGGCTGAACTTAAGATCTCAGGGGATGTGGCTTGGTATGCTGCAAAAGGGGCGTGAGAGGGAAAATGTATAATATTATTGCACAGAATATAGTGCAATTTCAGCATTACTAAAGTAACTCATCAGTAGTATGCACTACAAGGATGCATTGCAGAGTTAGACATAAAAAATACTATCCCTTTAAATGGGTCCTAT
Organism: Rhinophrynus dorsalis; assembly: GCA_037306005.1. Lineage (NCBI taxonomy): Eukaryota > Metazoa > Chordata > Amphibia > Anura > Rhinophrynidae > Rhinophrynus > Rhinophrynus dorsalis. Next base: position 488,130,124 of record CM074719.1, read on the forward strand.
GATTATCAATTTTACTATGTGCTTTTTTAAGTCTCATGCATCTCAGTGTCAGCAGTTTAGTATATGTGGTGGTGGTTGAGGAGGCACTGGTGCGTCTCTATGGGACTTGCTCCCAGAAAATGGATTGGTATCTGATGCACATAAATCCAGTCTAGCTCTCAATGCATGTGAAATGGTTACAGCGTACCTGCAGGGTAACTATGTTCTAGACTGATATGATAACCCACCTGAGTACTGGTGAACAAAACAGGGTGTGTAGCCAGCATTGGTGTGTACTGTAGTGAAAAGCCTTAGATGCCCACCAGCAAGCATGGAATCAGAGTGGGTTTTCAGTGCAGGTAGTTATATTGTTAGTGACCACAGGACATGTCTAAACAGCAGCAGTGCCAATAGATAATAGACCATCAGTGTATCATGTAGCATAAGTGAAAAAAGCCCAACACATGGAAGGATAGGACACATGTAGAAACAGCAGTACTGAGGAAGTAGAGGAGGGATCTGCACAACTGCCATGGTTGTATCCATCTACAAAATTTGTGACCAGTGCTATCAACACTGATGAATGACTGACAAATAAAATTGATAGGTTTTATTGGAATCATGCATAATTCATCTAGCATTCATTCCTAATCATAATTATTTATTATTCACCAACACCATCTACCTATATCATATTACATTCAAACCTTTATATTTTTAGCTTTACGTTTGTTGAACAATGTTGAGATTATAAATTAATGTTATTACTGTTTATATTTATATATATCATTTAAAAATTACACTATTAAAAGTAATAGTGCTTTGTGTTTTGAGTCAGAGAGCTAAACAGACTAAGCACTTCCTGTGACATACACAGCTGGAATGCCTTTCTAGAAATTATTAGCAGGCCTACAGCAGCATGGTGAACGGAGTTGGACTATTCTTGAGAAGTAACTTACTTGGTAAACCTTTTTAAAATTATGATGTTCTGTAAACCAGTGTATTCCACTTGTAATATAAGAAAGACATTTACAGAAGGGCTAGCCACTACAACAGATGGTATTTACAGATGGTAACAGGCTAAGTAAACCATTCCAAAACCATTCCAGGCTAAGTAAACCATTCCAAAACCATTCCAAAAATTAGAACTGGCTTACACATTGGATAGTCTTGGTACCAAAATAATTAGAAATACAATAAAACCTTTAGAGAATCTGGTGGTGCTGCCCAATATGGTAAGGTAAACCTTGACGTTTTTAGCAAGCCTATATCAAGGCAAGACTTGAAAAAACATTTTCAGACCTATTATGGCCAGGTAAGCCACCACCATGAACATTATATGCCACCCACCAGTGAAATTATGGTGTTTGCTAGCTTAGTTCCTGCTCCTGTATTATCCACCACTCCCATGGGTGGCAGTAGTGATGGCCGTTGTGGGAGTGGGAGTGATTGTTAGCTTCCCAGAGCACCGGTGGTGACATGGGGCAGAGGGTGCCTTTTTCATATTAGTGGTGCTGCTGAGGAAGTAGTAGCAGCAGCACAAAAAAGCCACCAAGGTGCATCTGGAGGGAGACGTTGTCCAATCAAATTAATTCTGAACCTACACCTTCCCTAAAATTGAGAATCCTTGAATCTCTTTCCTTGGAGACAGGAAGGGACTGTGCAGTGGGGGAAGGACTGGCATCACAAATCTTGGCATGGATACTCTAATTAAGCATGTTGAATATGTTAAACTATGCCTCATTAAGTCAGGGGGTGTCAAGCACTGTGTCCCTTGTTGGTCCCATAAAAACAACAAGTTACTGGGGTTGTGGGGCAGTGTGGGACTGACACTTCAAATGGGTTATTCATGACCACTAAATAAAGATATTTGACGCTGCCTTTCATGAGTTTTGACATTGTCATTTTCTGCAAGGTGGACAGTTCGCAGATGCTTCCTTATCCCCTGCATTCTATTGGCCTCCACCACATTGCCATGTGTGGTCATTGTACCACAAAATTTGCAATGTTTGGAGATATCCACAGATACACTCTATGCTGGTGGTTTTGGTAACAAATTGATTGAATATCATTTGATTACATAATTTCACTCCCTCTTTGAATGCAAAGAATTGGCAGGTGGCAGTTCCTCTTGATCCATTGATTAGAGATCTAACATAGGCTGAACTTGATGCTCTTGTGATTTTCAGTCTCATTAACTATGTGACTGTGCAGCACTGAAAGCCTCATAAAAATGTACCTAAGGCCTAAACCTATTTAAAGGGATAGTAATGTTGTAGTTCAAGAGTAATTGAATGATAAAGTATCCCCCTCCCACCCCTTTTACTGATGTAACACTGCTCACCTCAGAGCAGCAAGACTGTTTGGATGGATCACAGAGAGGGACAATCTTCAGTGAGCATAAGGAAAAATCTGAAAAACCTGTAAATTGGGGCAGGGTTTTCCTTATGCTCACAGTAAGAAGATTGTCCCTTCCTGTGAGCTGTCTGGTCCCAGGACCAGATTTCACATCTATGAGGAGGTGGCTTACACTAGGTAAAAGGGGTGGGAGGGGGATATTTTATCATTCAATTACTCTTGAACTACAACACTGACGGTGTTGAAATAACACTCTCCATGGCCCAAATACTATGAAGATTAATTGGAGCTGCTGTTTTTGTGAAACATTACTATCCTTTTAATGCCAATTCTTGTGACTTTTCACATTTGTGTTCTTGCTAGGGTTACCACCCATCAGTAAACAACACAATTCATAAAACTGGAAGATGTCTGTAAAAAAAAGTGTTACCATAATTTAAGTATAGCAGGTCAAAGAAAGGTGTAACAAATGGATGCCAGTAATTTGTACTAGTAATGACAGTAGTAAACACTCTCAGGATTTAGCAACTCCATTTCCTGCCCAGGCCAGTTGTATGTTTGTCCGATGTAGTCATGCTCAATAGAGACTGTCCAGTGCAATAATGCACAGTAGAGACTGCCGCACTGACCAGCTGACTGGGCTGGAAGGGGAGGAGAATTTACGTGGCGGGGTAGAAATGTGTCATGGAAACGGTAGGAGAGGAAGGAAGAGGATATAGGTATAGGGAATATAACATAAAAACAGTGTGCAACCAGTAGTAAGCATGACTCCTCCTACAGCATGGATCGCGCCTTCTGGGCAGACGAATAAATGTCAGGTCCGGAAGGATCACGCAGCAGGCCTGCAACAGGAAGGTCACAGTATCAGAGCCTTGGGCCTGAACACAGGATTCTCCGAATGTTATGACAAAACCCCACATATAGAGGAAAAAAGCCCAGCTATTGCTGAACTAAGCATATACACAATACAGGATCCTCTACCTGTGGGCATAGGGCGATGTGAGCTGTAGTTCTACAATAGCTGGGTGGTTACCGATTGCTTTCCCTGATATATATTAAAATGAAATAGAACAGTACTCGGCGCTTAAGGTACAGTTATTGAGCTGACAGGAATGAACCAACAAGTAAATATAACAAAAGTTCAACAAAAATCACTATTAAGTGATAAAAAAAGTTATGTTTATTATACTAATATACTACAGTAGAACATGCGTCCATGTCCACCAAACAAATACTATTTCTTCAAATGTACAATAAAAACACCATTTAGAACTGTGTATTTATTGTATACTCATACAGTATAATAAACATAATACCTTAAGCGCTGAATACTGTTCTATTTAATTTGTTTACTAGTGTAAAAGCCCGTGTACACGGGCCAAGGTCCGGGTAAGGTTAACCCAGAAGGGTATGCAACGCATTTCTTCTAGGTTCTTTATATTGAGTTTTATTCTCCTATTGTATTCTCCATACCAAGAGCTGTAGTGTAATACAAAGGTAGCACCTCCACCCACGCAGAAAGTGACTCCTCTCTTCTAAGGATTATACTGTTAATATTTAATTTAAATCAAATAACGGGCCAAGCTTCCTAATTAATGCTCACAGCTATCAGCATGGACCCAAATTAAACTCATCAACACCAGTTGCAAACAGGTGGCATGAAGGGAGTTGCAGTCCAGCAGTAGCTGGAGAATCTCAGGGTATCCAACCTGCTCTATAACATGCACCTCATACACACATCTGTCAGCAGTAAGGCAATTCTGCTCCTCTATGTTATAGAAGCAATCATATACAATTACTTATATCGCCTCTAGCCATATTTGTTACTGAATCTGAGCCTCAAAACATGTTCATTCATGGCAAAACCAATCCACCGTTTATTTTCAAATAAACTGTACTTACATTATATAAGACCATGACTTCTCTCTTTTATTAATCATGTCCCTTTAAAAATTGTAATACACCACACCTATCCATTAATGTTACCCATATATAGGGTTGCCTGTCAATCCATTTAATCTGCCCTTCAGGCAATGCCATGTCCTGTCCTATTATATAAAAGGCCACATGTATGTTTGTCTGATGCAGTCATGCGCAATAGAGACTGTCCGATGCAGTCATGCGCAGTAGAGACTGCCCGAATGCACAGAATGTTGAGAGGTATAGTTTTGCGGTAGTACACCTGCCGTGTAGTTCTTTTCTTTACACACTTTGGCCCGTGTACACGGGCTTTTACACTAGTACTAAATAAATTAACACTTTTTGAAAATATTCTATTGTGAACTTGTGAGATCAGCAGACATTAAACTTTTGGATTCCAGAGAGGCTTCCATGGCATACAAAAAATATTATTTTTGATAAATAGATTTGAAAACATATACCACTAAATATTGCCTTGAAGCACAGTATCCTGAGACTTAATCTGTTTTTATCATTAACAGTATTTCCCAAATAAGGTTTTCGTTCATGTGATCACTTAGAAGTCATAATGTGGTTTACATATGTACAAAGCTTGTTAAAATTACTCCCTGACTCTCAGATGTATTTTACAGTAAAGGCAATGGATAGTTGGATACCTTTTTAGCTACAAACAAATATAGATAATTAAGACAGCTGGTTTCAATACACATAGAATGTTGATCTAGGGAAATATCTGACTGCCTTTTGGAGTCAGGAAGGATTTTATTAACCTGCTTGGGGCATAATTGGAAAAGGCTTCAATTGAGTTTTTTTTTTTTGCCTGTCACTGTATCAGCAAAGCTGATATGGCAAATGCTGAACTTGTTGTATGCATATCTTTTTTCATCCTCATCAACTGTATTAATATGTATCAAAGAAAAATTCTAGGCAAAATAAAATTGCAGTTATAATAGATCTCACTACTGGCACTGGTGATCACAGTGAATAACAATTTCTGGTGATCTGATATTCTGCACATTACAAAGGTCTATATTTATCAGGTGGTCAGAAAAACCCCCGATTTAAAAACTTACCTCCGTATGCACGAACACAAAAGTAGATAATTTTGGAGCAAGCTAACAGCCTCACACTGAACAAATAACAATTTACCAAATTTCAATTGATTTACTTGATTTTATGCATTGGAGAACTCTCTTGCATTCCAGGGGTTGGAACAAGTTCCATTCACATCACTGGTGTTTTGTTTGTTCCTGAATGTGTAATTGATTTCCCCCAGAAATGCTCCAATTTTTGATTTTGTCTGTATGACCCTTAGTACTCACCAAAAGAATTCACATCTCCTCAATGAGTCAACAAAATGGCATCCTCACCTTCTGTACCTAACTCCACTGAAGATGTGGATGCAATTGTCAAATCTGAAACAGAGGTAGGAAACTCATCTGATCTGATCTGCTTATCTGCCCTTCAACAAACCAAGATACATAGAATCTACTTACAGAATGCAAGACAACGTTCATCAAGACATGGAGAGATGGGCATATGTCCATAAAGCCATTTTTAGAGAAGACCAAATTTCTCTTACAGTAAGATTATGGAATTAATCATGCACCTAGATCCGGCTGTCAATTATTGGATATTCAGCTTTTGGGGACTACAACTCCCATCATCTCCAGGCAGTCACTGGAGGTCCAGCTATTCAATATCTTTAATATAGATGATCTCAACAACTGTGGGTTGAGGAAAGTATGTAATAACTGTGTATTGTATATCTCAAGTTAATGAGCTATGGGGCACCAAATGTGGTTGTGTATCTGAAAAGTACAGATAGTCATTGACTTACATCATCCACAACCACATGCAGAGCTGGACTCACATTTAAGGCAGAAGGAAAAAAATTAAAGCCCTGGTAGCTTAGTAGGGTGACAGGTGGACACCCATGCGGGTGTCATCCATATTTGATTGGCTAATACCTACATGGGTTGGCCAGTTGTAAGAACTGGAGATGAGGATCATAATCTCAAAATTCGCTTGTGTGAATAATGTGCTCGGTGTCTGTCAGCCTACAATGCAGATTAAGCATTTTAGAACATTGATTCACCCATCAAAGAATATACCCAATTTGCAGCATGTTGTATTGCTGTGCGTTATACAAGATGAAAACACCTCTTCAGGTGCCATGCAAACCAGACGTCCTGAAACCTAGATGTACCCAATACTGAAAGCATTTAAATTACAGAATGAAATCTTCCATCGTATCATGCACAGGAGAGACTGACCCTATGAATAATTCAATTAGAGGCCAATGATTTTCAATGATTTTCATTTTAGAGGAATCAGCACTGTTCCTGCTTGGCATTTTGTGCACTGTTGCAGAGGATTCATTTTTTCAAACAATATTCAAGTAGAATTTAAATCTGGGATGAATTACCGTATGGAACAAATCAGAATAGTAGAGTTAAGATTCAAAGATGAATAATTGCAGAGTGTTGCAATAGATAATGTTCTTGAGGTATGCTTGGTATTAACCCCCTTTCCCAAGTTTATATATATTTTAATTGTTAACACAATATTTTTGTGAACTCTTTTATTTTAATTTTACAAACATTTAAAAAACAAACCTGAAATATAAATTATTGCCTATTTCATATATGTTGTTTTGAACAAACTTTGTAATAGAGCTGATCTATTCAAAGTGACTAATATGAACACAAGTGAAACACACAAGGAGATATAATGTTAACTGTGCCTGAAACAAACTAGGAACTGCAATATAAGTTGTGTCTGCAACACTATTTAAACTATGCCTGAAACACACTAAGAACTGCAATATCAACTGTGACTGAAAGACCGTAGGGACTACAATATAAACTGTGCCTGAAACACTCTAGGAACTGCAATATAAATTATGACTGAAAGACAGCTGGAACTGCAATGTAAGCTGTGCCTGAAACACACTAGAAACTGCATTATGAACTGTGATTGAAACACACTAGAAGCTGAAATATAAATTGTGTCTGAAACACTAGGAACTGCAATATAATGTGTGCCTGAAACGCACTAGGAACTGCAATATAAACTGTGCCTGAAACACACTAGGAACTGCAGTATATAAATTGTGACTAAAGACAGCAGGAACTGTAATATAAATTGTGCCTGAGAAACACTAGAAACTGCATTATAAGCTGTGTCTAAAACACAATAGAAACTGCAATATAAATTGTGCCTGAAACACATTGGCAACTGCAATATACATTGTGCCTGAAACACACAAGGAACTGCAATATAAATTGTGCTTGAACCGCACAAGGAACTGCAGTATAAATTGTGAAAAGACAGTAGGAACTTCAATATAAATTATGCCTGAAACACACTAGGAGCTGCAATATAAACTGTGCCTGAATCACACTAGGAACTGCAATACAAATTGTGCCTGAAACACACTAGGAACTGCAATATAAAGTGTGACTGAAACACACTAGGAACTGCAATATAAATTATGCCGGAAACACAGTGGGAATTGAAATATAAATTGTACCTGAATCACACTAGGAACTGCAATACAAATTGTGCCTGAAACACACTAGGAACTGCAATATAAATTATGCCGGAAACAGTGGGAATTGAAATATAAATTGTACCTGAAACACACTAGGAACTGCAATATAAATTGAAACACACATTTCCTTTGATTTAACCCTTTGAGTGCCAGAGGTATAAGCAAAACATTGTGTACCCCTCTGGCACTCAAAGGGCTAAATGGGGCTCCAAAATCACTTTTTATAACTAATTACCCCTATTTTTTAAATCTTTCTCCCCATCTCTACTGAAGGGACTTCTCAAAAGAAAAACAGGCAGCAAGTAGAGACTCATAGGACTGTACACTATTGTGCAAAGGTTTGAGGCAAGTGTGAAAAAATGCTTTAACATAAGAATGCTTTCCAAAATAGACATGTTAATAGTTCATTTTTATAAATTAACAAAATGCATAGTCAGTGAACAGAAGAAAATCTTAAATCAATATTTGGTGTAACCACCCTATGCCGTCTACGTACGCTTGCATACAGTTTTTTAGGTAAATTGGCAGGTAAGTAGTTCCAGACATCTTCGAGAACTAACTACAGTTCTTCTGTGAATTTAGGCAGCCTCAATTACATCTCTCTCTTCATGTAATGCCCGACCGACTTGATGATGTTGAGATCAGGGCTCTATGGGGGGGCTTAACATCACTTCTTGTCTTTACACTGAAGATGGTTACTCAGAGGAAGAAGCGAGTATACCTCTTCGAAATGCGTTGGAAGAAGTTGGCATGTAGGGTGGAAGAAGGATCTGGGAGCATTGACAGAGAAGACTGAATGCAAGAATTACAGATATACTGCTAAAGAGAACAGCTTACCGGAAGGATGAGGAGAGACCGTCAGATACCTTACAGGTGCTGTTACATTGACGAGCGAGAATAACAAACGCAGGCGCCCGTGAATAATATTTGTATCAGGATGGTACTCTACAGATTTCAGATACATGTAAAGGTATGAGCTGTTATAAAAGATTTAAGTGCAGTATAAAAATCGAGATTGATAATGTGCATGAAAACACTGCTCCAATGAAGAGAATCTAGTCTCTTGTATATCTATGAATCGGACATTTGAATACCTGTTAGGAATTTGGATATACATATTTGGAAGATCTGATATGGAACAAATGTCATATTGACACAATTTGATAGAGATACAAAATTACCTTCAAGACATAGACATTGCCAGCTGAAGAATTGTTATGATTTAGTATCCAGTGGATCAATTTGATGTGCTAATTCTTGGATTTTTTATTAAGAAAGGATGATCATCCGTATTAAAATAATTTTTATGAATATTTGTATACTTGTATGTGTATAGAGTGATTATTTACCGTCAGAGCCCTGATGTAGGGTTACTGTCGGTGAATGGATATCACAGAGCACCATTAAGGCTTAAGTGAAGGTACGTGTAGGGTTAATTCCTACATTAGCCTTCATAGATGTGCTAGTTGATTCATTAGATTCTTTGTTGGGTGTACATTTGTGATATTCTTATTGGATGTGTGTCTCGATTGGCGTGGTCGGACGGAGGAGCGTTAACCCTTGAGGGACTTCTGGAAGCGGTGGAGGAGGGATTTTACCCTATTGTAATTGAGTAGGGAGACGTGCTGGATATTATTGTGTGGGCATGTGACTTACCGACAGGTGGGTAGAGCTTGATCCTCTATGCTATTAGGAGGTCCATGTTTGAGGGTTTTCGCTTCACCGACGGACCAGATTAACTGAGACGTAACACCATCAGAATTCGGGGGGGAGTTATGTCTACAGTATATACAATATATGTGATTTTATTTTAAATGATTATATTTTCTTTTTCTTTTTATTGGATTCACAAGTATATTTGTTATTAAATAGAAATATATTTAATTACTTTGGTATCACTGTATCCTTTATCCTTGAAGGTGAGTTTAAACCATGACATGCCTTTAGCCAGTAGTGGGTAAGAGGCAGACCTGCCCCTAGACAAGTTATTAGGATTTTCTGACCATAATCAAGTAAATGGGAAATCTTTTTAGTTTAATTTTCTATAAATGCGTTAACAATTTTGCTTATAAAAATTAGATTTTTATTCTTAAAGTTAATTATGGGTGCATATAATATTTGACTCTGAAACTGAGTAACCGGTAGGGCATTTCCTGCTGAGTTAAGCAAGGGAGCTTCCTATGCTGGGAGGGGCTTCATTCAGAAATGATTACAACTCAGACTGGTGTTCCAGTAGAAGAGAGGCAGGTAACTTCCAGAGGTAACCTGGGTTCCCCTGACGGTACCTACATAACAGAAAGAATCATATTGCTTCAGCCAAGTATCCTAACCACACTGATGCACCTGAATATGGAGCATTTGGGCTGGGACTCTTGAATCATGAGAAATTATAACAAGAATGTCAGAACTACTGATTTTTCTTCATAAAAACTGATGTTGACAGATTTAGTTATAGTTTATCTATGCCTATTCTTGGATATTTTGTTTGAAGAGGCAACATTATTTCTGAACCATCTAACCCCTACTGAGTGGAGGCAACTGTGTCAAATGAAAAGAGAATGTGTCAGTCTGTTGCCAGCTGCTCCTGACACGCAACTGAGGCTCCGAGACTCCTAGATATCAGCAGGTGAGGGACAGACCATGTGTGCAAGTACCGTAAATAAGCCTTTTTGAATGTGTAATTATTGCCTTAAGTAGTATATGCCTACTACTATGTGTGAAGTTAGGGATTCTACAGACTGGATCTGTTACCTTCTCTTATATTGTGTACATTATGGACATTCTAAGCCTGATGCATTATGAGGCACTGGAGCAATTCTGGTGCAAACCAGATGTCTCATAAGAGACATAGAAAATGTCACATTAATTTAAGCAGGACTTTTTAAGCCCTTGAATAGGTTAATTCATTGGAGACCTCCCTAGAATCCAAGGGGATTAAAAGCCTTATTGAAATCAAGGTTCATTTTTAATTGTCCTTTATGTCGCAGTTGGATGGCTTGGAATTGCTCCAGCCCTGTTTTTTCTTTTGCATTTGTTTAAACCAGAACTTTCCACCCAGGACACAATGTAAAAGTGGAGCAATTTGGGACAAATAAACACAACTTAAGGAACAAATAAAATTATACCATCTACTAAAGCAGGACTTTTAATCCCTGAATTCAACGATGGCCTACAATACATTACATACTTCAAGCCCCAATTAAATTGGAGTAAAATTTGGTATTGCTCACTTTGTTTCCTGCAGTTCAGTTGATTTGTCACAGAAATGCCCCCACTTTATTTTCTTTATGTATATGGCTAGCAGGTTTTTGAATGAAGAATGCTGGGAGACTGGGGGAGATAAGGGGCAATTTTGTCAATACTGTGTTGTAATTACTTTGACTACATCTCAAAATATGTAGTAAAATGTATTTGCCATCACATTCCTGTGAATCTGTTGCATATATGCCATCATCACCATGAATTTGCCATGCCTTTCCAGGGTTACAATTCTGCAGTGTCAACTTCAACAATGCCTTGTTTGCATATTAAAATTAATCTTAATTATCCATTGTTGTATTACTGTGGGTTTGTTCATTTGGTAATGCAGTACATGCATTAAGCTCTGAAAATGGCCTATGTTGTTGGCATTCACAGTCAGTCCCAACTTAGTCATCCTGAGGCTGGTGACGTTGTGATCTACCTATAGTTCTCTATGGAGTGAGAGTACAGTTTGCTGTCTACTGGAGAGCAGAGACAGCAACAGCACATCTATAACCCTTTTTAGTGCCCTAGGGATGTGCATTGAACACTTCTGTGGTACTACTGATTGGGTTAGAACGGTAAAAGCAGTTGCCAGCATTGTTGTAGAATGTACGAAATCTGGCAGAGAATCTGCTGGATCTGTATTGACTGCATCAGCTGCTCAACAGGCTATCCGCAGAACAGGTGATGAAACAAAGGCCACATTATGCCAGTCATCACAGTCCTCTTTAACAACTGCCCACAGAGGATTTGGGACTGGTGCATCTTACAGTCGTCTGTTGTGCTAGGGAGGGCATCTTTAGATGCGTGATCTTATAATTGCTGGGTTTTAACACAGCAGACCAGCAAATTTGTCCCGTAAGGTACAGGACGATGCTCTATAATTATTCCATTTCTACTTAGTCTATCAGCATTACTAACCCATTATAGCCAGTTTATACAATTGGAGAGTATCTCACAGTGGGGGCAATGTGTGATTCTTCCACTCAGCTCCATTGCCGTAGCTCTGTACGCTTGTTCTATAGCATGCATCATTTGGAGGTTAGGAATGAACCCTGTTCATCACACAACTAATGCTGAAGTAGTATGATCAATTTGTTTTCAGTACACAGAATATTCAGGCGCAGTGAGTAATTGCCCCATAGAACTTACAAATTTGGGTGCGTGAGGGACAGTGAGATAAAGTCACTTGCCTAAAGGCATTAGTAGCTGATCATGGCCAGATTTACCAATAGGTAGACTAGGCACTTGCATAGGGCGCCAGACTTTTAGGGACGCATGGCAGTGGCCTATCACTGTAGCCCCTGAGGAAGCTGCCAATAGCAGAGGTGAAACGCAAAGGGCAATTTAGGGGTTACATTTCATACCACACCGCTCTTCTTTTCTTATGTGGGGTATATGAGCTGTGTACATCCCATCCCTAGCTTTAACACTTTCATCTGCCTCTGGAAATTTGCCACATAACTGTGAAGATTAAATCTAAATATGGGTTTAGCCACACAACAGTGTGTAGTTACATGAGGTGTGTAGTTAGGTGTGGGTCCAAGGTGCGACTAAGGGCGACAGTGGGGGCTGTGCCTAGGGGTGCCTGAGATGTAAATCCGGGCCTGTAGCTGATACAAGAATTGAACCAGGTTTTCCCAGCTTCACAGACAGGTTTTCCTAACTTCAGAGCTGGTGTTTAGGCTTCAGTCATCCAATTAACAAACCAAGCCACTTCTGTTTGGGTACAGCCTCTCTTTCAAAAATATATTCTTTTTCCATATAACTTAGGTCTTCAGCCAGGAGGGTTCCAGGTTCACTAAAGAGCCACCTCTTAGACCAACCTAATGCATTATTAGTGCACCTTGAAGCATAATTCCACAATTACTAATAGGGAGATTAGCACCATTATACACCCCCCACCTGGCAACAAGACCTGGGGAAAGATGCACTAAAGGGCGACAAGAGGCCAGGATGGGGATATGGTGGCATGCACTCAGATATCTTAGCTGTCATATCCCTCTGAATCTGCCACCAATCAACCACCATCTTCTAACACTGCCATGAATCTGACAGGTTTATGATTTTGGCTATATGGAAATGATCTATTGTCATATTCATATATTAATCTTGCTGTTAACCACATACACAAAACTCTGAGTTGCGCCTTTGCAGTAGGAGTTCACAGTCCTAACATCTTCAACATGAGGTTGGGATCATCCAATGGCTCTCTATTGAGCCAGAATGCAGAGCAGAGACAGCAACTGTCCTCCCGTAATCCTTTCAGTACCATAGGGATGTGCATTATACATCCCTGTGGCACTTAAAGGGTAAAGAATAAGTCTAAAAATAAATACATATAGCAATGGAGAGGTGATCCAAATTCAGAGCTGCATGGCGCAGAGAAGGGGCATATTAAATTAATATTGAAATGCTTCATAATGACTCAATAGGGCACAAATATTACATATAAAGGAACTAAAGTCAGCTATTTGGGGTGACAGAGCTGCAATGCATTTTTGTACAATTATGCCATTTGCCATTCTGCCGGTGTCCACCTCGACCTAGTGTTCACTACTATCTTCCATACCTTCTCCAGAAAAGATGTTGGCAGTAAGTGGGCTCGAAGAATGTTGACCCGAAGTGGAGACAGGTGGCGGTACAACCCTGTGCATTACACACCCTGTGGCACTGAAAGGGTAAAGAATATGTATAAAGATAAGCAAATATAGCACTGGAGAGGTGATCCAAATTCAGAGCTGCATGGAGTCAGCCTGAGTGGAGAAGGGGCATATTAAAACAATGTTAATATGTTTCATACTGACATAATATGGCACAAATATTACACATAAAGGCACTAAAGTCAGCTATTTGGTTTGGGTTGGCTGAGCTGCAATGCAGTTTTGTACAATTATGCCATTTGCCATTCTGCCGGTGTCCACCTCGAGCTAGTGTTCTTCCCTCCTGCTCACCTCCATCTTCCACACCTTTACCAGGAAAGATGATGACAGTAAGCAGGAGGGAAGAACGCCCGCCTGAAGTGGAGGAGGAGTGGCAAATGCCATCATTGTACACTGACCAAAATCCATTGCAAGCCCTGATTGATTTACTGGAGAAAATGGTAGGAGAATAAAGAAGGCTTGGGGGGGGGGGGGGCTCAGGTTTGCTTTCTTTAGTCCCTATACGTGTAATATTTGTGCCAAGCTTTGTCAGTATGTAGCATATGAACATTGGTTTAATATGCCCTTTCTCTAGTCTGACTGACTTCATGCAGCTCTGAATTTAGATTAGCTATCCAGTGATATATTTTTTTAATTAGAGACATTGCACACCCCCTTGGCACTGAAAGGATTAAGTGCCAAAGGGGTGTCCAATGCACATTCCTATGGCACTGAATGGATTAGGGAGTGATGATGTTTGTGGTACTGGAGTTGGAGCAGATCCTCTTCCTCTACCCCAGTGGACAAGTAGAGGAGCGGAAAGGATATTCTCAGACTTCAGGGTTGTCGTACTGCTGGTGATGTGTAATTATTACATTTGACCCCCCTATCCCTTACATACTTAATTCTCACGCATATGGTTATGTGTGGCTCCATCACCAAGTCAATGTGCCTGCCAAACATCACCACGCATTGACCCTTAGTGCATTTCCCCCCCTGGGGCTTTAAACATAAGACCTTTAGCTTCAGTCTCATCAGCCAGGACCTGATAATGTCTGACTGAGGATGATAGGAGCCATAGTCTAAGGAAGAGGCTGCTCATACCTGATTATTATTATTATTATTATTATATTGATCTTCCCCTGATATTCAGTTGTTCACTGATCTGTGCTCTCAGGTGCTTGTTTTGACTACCATTCTGATCAAATTACTCTTCTGTCCTCTAATAAGGCATTATACAAATTTGATTTGGCACCTAAATATGTGTACTTATGTATAGGTCTACTTGTACAAATGGTTTGATTTGAATTGTACACAGACACGCACTTCTAGGGGTGGGCAGTGAGGGAATGTATGGGCATTTTTGGGTGATTCCATTTCCATAGTCTTGTCTCACATTATCCACTAATAGGGGACAGAAGAAATCAAAATATAATCCTTCCTTTTCCTTACACTATCTATAGAGGCGGTACAGGGTTGTCCATTAGTGAACACAAATTAGTCTGGTGCAAGTGCTCTTTTAGTGAAAGCGTATACAGAAGCACTCAATCAGGCAGAGTTCTACCTGAAAAATCATAAGGCTTCCCAAAACATGCAACCCACAGCACTCCTCTATAATGTTATAATAATCATAGTCCTCATATCTGTGTGAATATCTGAACACCAAACATGCTGGGTCTAACTGGTTGCAAAGTGGCTATTCTTGTAACTCATAGCAGGAACACCTCCCCCTGACATGTTTGGTACCCACCAGAAGGGTAAAAGCTGGGCATTCTGAATATATATTTGTATTGAATATTTTACACTATATATACATGATCTCCCTATTTCATAATATTTGACTGCCCCTGGATGAACTTCCATCAAGGCAGAGGGTCCAATATATTTTATGACACTCTGTTCTGCTCCGGTGATCTACTCATTCAGTTTCTGGTGATGTTATCTACTCAGCTAATTGTATGGCCTAGGACTGGTGCACTTTGAATAACATACAGTTCAGCAAACAAACAAACAAATTATACAGCCCAGAGGGCCAACTTATGCCTTGGCATGACACACTCTATTCAGTAAATTAGTGGTGCACGTCCCATATATTATATAACAAGTGAAAGAAATAATCTCCGTCTCCTCTCCTGGTCACACCAAAATGCTTCACCTATTACCCCCGGGGGACCCCTAGACAGTACACCAGTTCCAGCAGATCTCCCAGTCTTAGGCGGCTGGGGACTGAAATAATAGACGCACAACAAGTGTAGGTGCTAAAATCTCATTCCAACTTTATTGCAGTCATACACAAGCTTTTATTGGGATAAATATATGGGTGGGTCACATCTCCCGGAATATCACACCTCCAGGACATGGGTCACAACTTGCAATTACAACATGTGCATATCATTACATATCGTTACAACCTATGCATAACATTATTAGTAATAGAATCATAAATCCCCTAGGGGGCACTCTATGACTGGAGCATGGGTCAAGTCCAAATGACCAATTTCCAGTAAGCCTTGACCTTCTAGCTACTTGGCCACCTGTCCCAAGCACGTGGTCCACAAAAGGAACAATTTACCACAGAAATGAGGAACCCAACCTTTGTCTAACCACCTGTCTAAATGTCCCTGATGTGTACATCCATGTCTGAGACAGTAACATCCTGTTAAAACAACATTTACTGGCAGTTATATTGAAATAGCAAATGTAGCAATCATTCTATCATGAATTTATGTTATTTTTCTGTATTTTAAGTTTATTAGCCAAGCTAAAGCATTAACCCCTTCATGTCACATTACCCAGGGCCTACCAGCCTGAACCAACAAATGGATATATCCTTTCAACAAGTGTACTTAGCTGAGCTAAAGTAGACTAGACAGCACTCATTGAATATCCGAAAAGATGAAGAACTTATTCAGACATTGTTTCCAACCAAACATTTTTGGACCAGTGAACATCCGAGTACTGTCTCATCTACTTTAGCTCAGCTAAGTACATTTGGTATATATATATATATATATATATATATATATATATATACGTTTATCTCATCATCTTCAGCCATTGTTTATACAGTGCAGGATGAAAGCCTCCCGAGACAGACTCCAACAACTTCAGTCTTGTGCCTTTTGTTGCCACTGTGCTTCATCTATCCATCTTGTATTTGGTCTTCCTCTTGGGTTTTTAGTATCAAGTTGAATTGATTGCAAAAATAGTTTAGTCCATCTATTGTCAGGTCTTCTTCCTATGTGGTCTACCCATTTCAATTTCAGTCGCTTTTATTGTACAGTGATGTCATAGACCTTTGTTTGCTGACAAATTCATTCAAATGTTTTTGGTCTCTTTTTGTTATGTTTGGAATTCGTCACTCCATACTTCTCTGCGTAACCTTGTATTTTTGTATGGCTTTGGCATTCAGTGTCTATGTGTCACAGGACTGGGAGGGCACATTGATCAAAAAGCTTTTGTTTGAGGCAAAGTGGTTAACTAGTCTGAAAGACAGTACCACTATTTTTTCCAAATACTTACCATCCCAGTTTTATTTGTCGCTCATTTTCCATCATGGTGTTTCCATCTGTTGACATTTCCTGTCCATGGTATACATACTTGTCCACTATTTCTTATTCTTGTCCATCTACTGTGATTTTCCTTTGTATGGAAAATTTGTTAAATATGACTAATGTTTTGTTGATATTCATCTTCATATAAAAATTTTTGAATTCCTACTGTAGATCTTCTATGTGTTCTTGCAGTTCTTCAGTACTACTGGAAAAGAGTATGATATAATCTGCAAAAGGTAAGTACTTTTTTGTCCTAATTTAGTTTGTGGAAAATTTCTTCTAAACAAGCAGAAAATAGTTTTGGTGAGATTGTGTCTCCTTGTCTGACCCACTTTTCTATGTTAATCTGTACAATATTGTTCACCAGTATTGATGCAGTTGCATTTTCACACATTGACTGGATGATATTGATGTAAGCTCTGTCTACACCTTGGTTGATCAGGACATTGATTATTGCTTGCTGTTTTCACTGAGTCAAAGGCCTTTTCATAGTCAATGAAGGCTATGCATAATGGAACACTGAATTCATTATGTCTCTCTAAATTGTTGCACTGTCTGAATGTGGTGTCATTGTACTGAAACTGTTCCTGAAGCCTGCTTGTTCTTTAGGTTTTGCCACGATAAGTATTGTGTCTATTCTTCTTGATAGTACCTTTGTGAAAACCTTGTAGACCACTGGCAATAGGTTTATTGGTTGGTAGTTTTCTTAGATCAGCCTTATCACCTTTTTTGTACAGTAGGATGACTTCTGCATTTTTCCATGTTTTAGGTACTTTGCCAAGTAGTAGCCATTTTGAAAAATAGTTTAGCTATGACTTTGAATAAGGGTTGACCTCCGTCTTTTAACATTTCAATAGTAACTTTATCAGGTCCGGATGCTTTGCCATTTTTCATTGATTTTATTGCAGCTTCTACTTCTACCAAAATGTCTTCAGCTTCAGCCTCTGGCACTGCATTCAGTTGTTGTCCAATTGATTCTTCACCATTTTGGAACTTACCAATTCTTGCATTGAAATCTCCCATTATAAACTTGTTATGATACTTGTCCTGTTTGTAGAGGCATAATAAATCATCATCAAATTCTTCAACTTCATTATCACTGTGGCTACTTACAGGGGCACAAACTTGAATGACTGGAATAATAGTGACTGTATATATATATATATATATATATATATATATATATATATATATATATATATATATTGGCAAGGGGTAGTTTAACCTACCCCATTGGAAGAGTGATTGATTATTGACTACAACCTGTAGTCCAGGAAACTTGTAGTTATCTCAAAGATTCTGCAATGTTAAGAGAAGTAATTGGGAGGGTGACTCTCCATGGCCATGGAGAGATAACACTGGCTACAATGGATGTGATAAATCTTTATACTCTCATTCCACATCAGTAGGGTATTGCTGCAGTACAAATTTTAATAGAGGTTTCAACGATGTATAGTGGCCCTCCAATACAATGTATTGTGCAACTTCTTGAGATTGCACTAACATGCAATTGTCTTCATGTTCCAGAATAAAATCTATGTACAAAAGTCAGGTAAGGCCATGGGGGCACCCATAGCTTTTGCTTGTGCAAACAGTTTCATGCATGTGTATGAAAAAACAGAGATATTACAACCTTTTGCAGACAAATTGCTTTTATACAAGCGTTATATCGATGATTGTTTGTGGAACATCTTAAACAGCTGTATAGTCCAGTACGCTTTACCCATAAAATGATCTGGATGGTTCGTCAAACCATGTACAACACAGCAGCAGCAGTGGTACATGACACTTTGGTTACTAATTGGGAGATTTTACAGAAAGATAACTCCTTGCCGAATACATTCATGGAAAAACCTATTATCTGCTATAAGAAGGGCAACCATCAAGGCCTGTTGGTTAAGACAGTGTCTAATGTCCCTGATAAAACCATTCGAAGTTGGTTTCCAAAACCAAAAGATGGAGTTTTCAAATGCATGGGATGCGCAACCTGCAAACAAATGATGACTGGGACTTACGTCCAACATCTACTCTTTATTTCTTTGGCTACGGCTTAAGGATTTTTTGTCAAGAGAATATAGGTTAATACCACAAGAAAGTATACATTTTTTTATATACAGGTATACATTTTATATATATTTTTATATAATTTTTCTTTACGATTTTCTTATTTCTTATTTTATGGTTATCACTTTCACATTTTGATCAGTTGTCAGATGCTCCTTTTCGTGAGTAGATTGCAGCTTGGACTTGTCTTTGGAATAGAGATCATATGAACGAGGTATTTCTGACTATTGTCATATTGTCATCACTTCTAACATTTAAAAGATAAGGATAATGATCGTAATAAGTAATGATGCATTTCAACATTGGATCACAATTTATCAACTAACTTTATTTCATGTATCATTGTGAACGTTCAATTAATTGACACATTGTTGCTTCACTAGGGGAAGCATGTCATCCTTGGGGCTACCTATGGGTTTCTCTGATTGAGTTTCACCTTTCAAGTAGTAGCGCTATCGCACGTTCACAATCTATGTTGTCTTTCACGAGTTGCACGCCACTGAAGCACACACACGGGAAGGTATGTAAAGCACCATTATTTTTATGTTAGTTTGTTCTTGATAAAGATCCCTACTGGACCGAAATGTCAAATTAGAATAAATTTGTTTGATATTTTAAGTCCTGTGAGTGCTAGCCTTATACGACCAAATATTGAATTTGCTAATGCACCCAGACAGGCTGAAGAGGACGATGTGAGTGCCAACCCACGATTGTATATATGTATATATATATATATATATATATATATATATATAATCACTTTTCTGGGGAAATTTATTGTGCTAAGTCGATCTAGGCTGCATGCAGGGACTCTGATTCTCCCCCATTCTGTAACTTCAGGGTGTCTCTGTTGGGCTTGATCCCACAGAGGGAGCCGGGTAAGTTGATGATGATTCATCACCTGTCATACCCGAAGGGCGAGTCTGTCAACAATGGTATCGACAAGGAGGAGAGTCAGGTAAAGTATGCTTCTTTTGATTGTACACTTCCCTGGTGAGGGCAGCAGGTTAGGGATGTATGTTGGCTAAATCTGACATCCAGTCGCTTTTTATCCAACCAGACTGTTTTCATTTGCTGGGTTGTTGTTTTGATGGTGTTTTCTTTTTTGACAAGTACCTCCCCATAGGGTATGCCATTTCTTGTTATAATTTTGAATTGTTGATTTCGTTTTTGAATTGGGTCATCAGGCATTCATTCGGTGCTGCACTACCTTGACAACTTTCAGTCCCCGTGATTTGGAGTAATGTTTGACGCTGTTATCTGGTTTTCGGGGGTGGCTGTTCATTTTGGGGTTCCCCTGGCAGAAGACAAAATGGGGGGTCCCCAGTCAGTCATTTCTTTCCTAGAAATCGTGATAGATTCTTCAGCGATGGTCTTTCGGCTTCCTTAAGACAAGCTACAGGTATTTATCTCATTGGTGGCCCGCGTGTGTGCTCCTAAAAATGTAACTTTGCAGCAGATGCAGTCTCTCATTGGCCATTTGGTCTTTGCGTTTAGGGTGATGCCTGTGGGCAGAACCTTTTGTTGCCGGTTGTCCCTGTTGACAAAGGGTGTGAAGGCACCTCATTATATTTGGGTGGGTGTGGGCTTAAAAGCTGATCTGGCAATTTGTGTACAGTTTTTTGGCAGAGTAAAATGGCCAAACATGCTGGCAGATGGTGGAAATGGACAGTCTTGTTTTGGAGTTGTTGACCGACGCCGCAGGGTTGCTCGGTTTTGGTGCGTATTTCTGTGGGCAGTGGTGTTCAGCCAGTTGGCCTGTTGATTGGTCTGAATCCGATTTGATCCCTAATTTGACATTTCTTGAGTTGTTTCCAATTGTTGTGGCAGTGTAAATATGGGGCAAGCATCTGCGGGACCTATGTGTCATTTTTTTTGGACTGATAACATCAACGTGGTTCAAGTGGTTAACAAGTCAATGTCGGCAGCCCCCTCTGTTCTGGCTTTGCTGCATTTTCTTGTTTTGAGCTGCCTTCAGTTGAACATCAGCTTAAAAAAGCATGTCCCAGGCTTGGAGAATGCGATTGCTGACACTTTGTCTTGTTTCCAGCTCTACAGTTTCCATGTACTTGCACCTGAGGCTTCAGTAGAGGGTGTTCATTGTCCAGAGCACTTGTGGAGCCTTGCTTCAGACCTCTGTTAGAGTTGGCGTTGGGTTCATTGGCACCTGCCACGTTATCTTGTGGAGAGAATGGGTATTCGTTGACATGGCTTCCCTCATCCAGGGAACAGGCGGTACTGTCCTACTTGTTGAAGCTCTTGGGTCGAGGGGTCATGCCGGCTGTGGCTCACTGCCATTTAGCTGCCTTGTCTTTTCTTTTCCAGCTTTGCATCTGAGAGGATTCGACTAAGAGTTTTCTAGTGCGAAGAGTCATTAAAGGGTGGAAGTGTTTCATGCTGGCTGGGCCTGACGGCGGGCATCCTATCTCGTTGTCCATCCTTACGGTTATATGGGATTTTGTCAGCTGTTTGTAGGGATCAATTTGAAGAGAGATTGTTTCAGTAAATTTTCGTTGTTTCTTTTTTCTGAGCTTTTAGAGTCGGGAAGTGGGTTCGCGGGGCGATAGGCATTTTGGTGGGTTTCACCTTTTCGACGTGGAGATTTCGCCTGTGACCGTGACGTTTTGGATTAGTTAGGGTTGGGGAAGGTGGTGGTATTGAGCACTACAGGTGAGCTGTGTTGTCCTGTATGTGTGATGTCGGAGTACCTACATTTTAGGGACTCAGGCCCTCTGTTCATACATGCTGACTGATGGGTGCCCGCTCTCCCATTTTCAATTTCAGTCGGTTTTTAGAAAGGGTTTTTCCTTGTTGGGTCTCAATATGTGGGACTTTGCTCCTCATTCCTTCTGTATAGGGACCTCCACAGTTGCAGTCCGCAGGTTTTTCCAAGCTCCAGATTATGGACATAGGCTGCTGGAGGTCAGGGAGATTTAGGTCTTATGTCCGCCCTTATTTTCTCTCAAGATTGTTTTTCAGGTCATTCCCCGGTCATGGTGTGGATCCAGGGCCACTAATTTGTTTTTTTGGGTGTCATGGGGATCGATGCTAAGGCAGGGACTTAGGGTTTCCATCGTCTGTGGAGAGGTGTTAGAAGGCTTTGTTGGTATAAGTTACGTGAAGAATGTGTTTAGATTTGCATTGTAGTTTTGGGTCCAACCATACTGATACTGCACACTGGTGGCAACAATTTGGGTGAGATCAGGACTGTTAACTTAATCAACACTTTTAAAGAGGATGTAGCTTGTTTCTATGCCCTTTTTAATTGTGTAGTGGTCCTCTGGCCAGAGGTGGTCCTGAGGATGTGCTGGAGGGGGACTTGGGATATTAGGACTTTAGAGAGTGTAGGAGGAAATTAAATATGGCGGTTTTGTGTTTTGTGTCCAGAATCAGTGGGGTTATTATTTCACCATAGGGAATTAAAGAGCCCTATTCTGTCAGCAGGATGGGGTGCATCTTAACCCTATTGGTCTGGACAGCTTTAACGTGGGGTTGCAGGAGGGCACTGAAAAGACATTAGCTGTTGTGGGGAGCTGCTGTGGTGGGGTGGGTCCTTGCCAACGGTCGGAGGGGTAATTTGCCCTAGCGGGTTTGGGGAGATAGCCTCTCACTCATGGGCTGAAGGCATGAGTGGGAGTGAAGACTCGTGGGAGTTGTGTTGTTATCGTGCCCCCCAGCATGTGCTGGGTGGCAGGCATACTTTTAATATGTTTAATTTGTTTAATAAAATGCTGTGGACTTTTCTTCCCAAAATTGAGTAGTGGGATTTATTTGGGTGGGAAGAGAAGGGATACTTTATGTGGTTGGGATCCTCTGAAGTCATGACGAACTAACAGGAACTGGGTTATTCTGGAGTAAACCAACTACATCATAGGAGACAAGTAAAAGATGTAACCCCTTGAGGACCAGAGTGGTGTGCAATGCACTGCCATACAATGTGCGTAACCCCACTTTGGTCCCCAAAGGGTTAACATTGAATTAAAAGGGGCTTTCAACCCCTTGCAAATACGAGAGCTTACAAACACATTGTGATGCAATGCATTGGAGAACACTCCAGCTTTTAAGATGTTAAAATCCACATTTAAATCAAAGGGGAGCTTTGGAAATGTTTTGTTGCTTATGGTACAGTATGTTAATCTCAGAATCCCTTCATTTCCTTTTAGTACCTCAGCCTCATTATGATTTCCTCATGCTTTCTGGCAAGACAGTGGGGCGTTTGTATCATACCAAAAGCTTGTATGGATGGAACAAACCTATTGCTCCACAGCTGAGATTATACACTATCCATGTCACTTTTATGCTCTTCACACCTAAATGTCAGCAGATAATTCCATTATATACCTATATGGCTGCTTTATCTGAGGGGTGCCTGTATGAATAGATACAAGAAATATAACGGCTATAAGGGAACACAACGAAGAAGTGTTATGTGATGGGAGACATAAAAAGTACTTAAGGGTTAAATGCAGAATAATGTTTGACTGACGAAACCCAGCAGTGGGAGTACCTTGTTTTACTCAGCAATAAATATATTTTCAATAACAATATTACCTCTACTTTCAGCCTTTAATGGGATAGTAATACTTAAGATGTAAAAAAAATATATGTTGTAGAGTTTGTCCCCCTGAGTAAAACAAGGGTACTTGAATTTTTAGGTGCAATATCACAGCGGCCTGAAAATTTACAGTGGCGCTGTTGCTACACCATCCTATGGAGATTTATGGTCTACAGACCAGAGCTGTCCATAGAATGGTGTAGCAACAGCGCCACTGTAAATTTTCAGGCCACTGCGATATTGCACCTATAAAATTCAAGTCTGAGCTGTTATAATTGTTTAATAAAAATTTCTCTCAGCAGCGGGAGTACCCTTGTTTTACTCAGGGGGATAAACACTACAACATATATTTTTTTACATTTTAAGTATTACTATCCATTTAAGGTTTAGAGGGATAAGGCATTGCTTATCAATTCCTTGCACTCCCCTCTGGTTGTCAGGGGTTAAGCAGACTTGCAGTACCCATATCTGAATAGACTGGTTTAGAAAACCATCCGACTTCCTGCATCATCGATTTATTTCACATCAAACGACAAATAACGTCATTTGCTTGTAAACTGACACCAGACTTGCTATGCCATAAAAACACAAACACATAACTCGGTACAAACAATCAGTTGGCAAAACAGGAAACTCACATTATTGAAATCATTGAGAAAATGTTTTCAAAGAAAAGACTGCACGCTAGCATTGAGCGGATGTAGTTACAGATACAGCAGAGTCGACAGTATCTGTTACATCCGCTCTGTGCTAATTAATTGTTAACATTGGTCTTTTCTTCTTTTCTGCTCTGTGTTTATGTAATTTATTTATTTTTTTATAGCAGGGTAATTTACTCTATATATAGCTGACATTCCCTTGGACTAAACACTGTCACATTGACAGTAAATAGCTGCCTTGTCAACGTCTTAGATACTAGAGAGGTTGATGCTATGGGCCGTATCTGTGTGATTCTTGAGCAAACCAACTGCTTCACAGGGGATGACTAAGAAAATCCCCAGATTCATATTGGCTGAAATGGAGCTTTTAACTCCTTGCATGCTAGAGTGTTTTCCAATACTTCGCTTCTTAGGGTGTTGGATACCTCTCTAACATTCAAGGGATTACAAACCCCATATAATCCAATGGATATATTTATTTGTCCCCTATGGTGTATTTGATTTACTCTAGAATTGCATCACTTTGCTTCAATATATTCAGACCTATGAGTCTCTATAGCATTCAAAGGTTTACTGCCCCTTTATTCAGACCTATGAGCCTCTATAGCATGGTTTGCCCCAGAATTGTTCCTCTTTTCTTTGTGCAAATCTCCCTATGTGTCTAACCAGGGTCTGGCAAAGCCATGAAAAACAGTCCGTGCAAAAGGGACTCCCAACACATTGCTTTGCCTTGTCCAAAGAACAGTCTTAGGTATCTTAGCTTATCCTACATCCCCACCTCTCATTACATCCAAATTGCTGCCTTTAAATGCAGTTGCAGGGAGTTATGGACATTTTATCTACATAATGTATTATTTTATTCCAGAAGTGTGGCATCTTTGGGCATAATCAGATTTGGCATGTAAAGTCTGAGTTGGGAAGAAGCTCTGCATTTTCAACTCTACTTTATGAAGTACTTGAGGGGTAAATCATGTCTCTCTCAGGTTGACAAATATACATAGTTTGCAGATGTATCATAGTCATAACTTTGCAGTATTCATCGGGGTAATGCACAAAGACGTGATAAAGTGATATCACTTCTCCAATTTCTAGTTATTCTATAGAGCCTATGCACTAAGATTTCCCAAGATGGAGAAGTGATATCACTATAGAGTCAACTCTTTATCACGCTTTAGTGCATAACCTCCAGTGTTCATCCAAGTCAAAGGTTTCTGCCCAAGTTGTCAATGTAGGAAAACAGATTTGCAGCCTATAAATAATGATGTTTTTTTTTTTTTACGTGTGAACTTTTTACTTTTTAAAATTAATGTAGCTATGTTTTCTCAAAGGATTTGGGGTTTGCCTTTATAACTGATTTCTGGTAATGTTTAGCTTGAAAGTTTGACTCTGAATCTACCTAATTTCCTCAAAAATGGAGGTATAGTTGTTATAGATGTTTTACATATCTTCTATTGTAATTCTGCATAGCTGCTGGCGTGTTGCAAAGACCTTCTTTGGTATCCCTGGGGAAAGCTGGGAGAAATGAGAGGAATCTCGACACAAAGTGCATATATTGGCTTTTTTTTTGTAATTCAATTTTTATTGATTTTAAAGAAGAGTTAAGGGTTAGAGAACACAAAAACAAAGGGGAGGGGGTACACGCAATAAAGAAAATAAGAATAAGAGGACATAAAAATAAACAGAAAAAACGAATCCAGAGGACACTGGACTGTACATAGCATATGGTCATGAAGTGGTAGATTGCGAAGAAAAAAAAAAGGGGGGTGTGAGAAAGAAGAAAGGGAAGAGGTAAGGAAAGGGAGGGGGAAGGCAGAGCAGGACAGCCCCAACTCCTCAAAGAAGAACAAATCTCTATGGAAAGAAGGAGGGGCCACGGAGTCAATCCACGGGGTCCGTAAGCGGAGGTAAGAGGAGGATGAATTGTGTAAATAAGCAGTCAAGCAGTCAAGCTCCAAATCCGGTTATCCAAAGGGGCATAGGGGCAGAGACTTCCAATGGTAGGCAATGTGGCACCTGGTCACAGAGCACACTCTGAATATCAGTTTATTAGCTATGTGGGACAGTGGAGGGAAACTAGAAGTACAATTCAGCAGTGCAGTCCAGGGATCAAGTTGCAACACGACACCCAGTGCAGACTCCAGAAGCTCAAAGACATTAGTCCACAGGGCATAAACCGAAGGGCAAGTCCATCACATGTGGAGATAAGTGCCAGATTGTCCGCAACCCCAATAGCACAACTGAGATGTGGACGGGTAAATACGGTGCAATCTAGCCGGGCAGTAATACCATCTAGATATCACCTTGTACGCATTTTCCTTATCAGCGTACAAGGAGTCAAACCAGAAGAATTCACCACAATGTTATTCCACTCCTCTTCAGCCAAGGTCTCACCAAGATCAGATTCCCAAAGAGCACAATACGGAGGTGGGTGGGGGTAGGTGACTCCAACGAAATGGGAATAAAGCGTAGAAATAGTGCCTTTGCTGTGAAATGTGATAGAACATAGATGTTCAAATAGGGTTCGAGAGGTGGGGGGACCAGTTTTGAAGTAAGCTCGGGTGAAATGCTGGGCTTTCAGAAATCTGAAGTATTCCCCAGGTGGAGCACGATATTTTTCGCAAAATTGATCCCAAGTCAGAAGTGTGTTAACAAAGAACAAATCAGATACTTGGGTAATCCCAGCGGCAGCCCACCAATTGAATTGTGCAGGGGAAAGCCCCGGTGGAAAATCGCAATTCCGGAATAAGGGACACATTCTGGAGGCCGAGGAAATGAGCCGATCAGAGTCGCGGAATCGTCTCCAAATATATTGGCTTTTTTTAGTGTATTTGAGCAAGCATATTTGGTTATCTAATTTGGCATCAGGGAAATTAAGTCCTACAAATACAATTTAGAAAGGCCTATTCTGCATCTTTTAATATTCCACATAAATTTTAGAAAGCTTCTTATGTATGAATAAGAAAAGAGGTTAACCCTTTGAGTTCCAGATGGGTACGCACTCAAAGGGTTATAGCAGTTTTGGGAAAAGGGCCATTTTCATTAGGACTATTCACCTAATGGAACTAAAGTTTATTCTATGTACCAAAAGGATTCTTAATAATTTTAATAACCAGACTAAAATTTGCTAATTAAAGTTTCTTTCAGTCTAAGGCAAAAATTATCCCTACATATTTAATTTGACAGTTAGAGATCTGGAAACAATATTGCTCTCTAAATGATTATGAGTGCATTTGTGGGGCAGAAAAGGCTCTTTAACCCTTTGAGTGCCAGAGGGGTACGGAACGCATTGCTTTGCAATGCGTTCTGTACCCCTCTGGCACTCAAAGGGTCAACCGTTTGAGTGACAAAGAAGTATCTTAGGCATTGCAAAGCAATGCCTTGCATACCCCACGGCACTCAAAGGGTTAATGATATTAACAGATCATCAGCATAGAGTCCTTTCCCCAATTTGTAAACCACCAATGATTCCAACGTTC
Source organism: Rhinophrynus dorsalis (assembly GCA_037306005.1). Taxonomy (NCBI): domain Eukaryota; kingdom Metazoa; phylum Chordata; class Amphibia; order Anura; family Rhinophrynidae; genus Rhinophrynus; species Rhinophrynus dorsalis. The sequence goes on from CM074719.1 coordinate 488,158,130, forward strand.
CTAGTACTATACTAAAAAGGAATGGTGACTGCTGTTGACCCTGGCATGCACTTTTCTCATTGGGGAATCTTGTTGTCGATGTCTGGGTAGGTAGTGTGATGGTAGCTGCAGATTTTGAACATAATATAGACATCAGGGAAAGAAAGCTGCTTGAGACCTCAAATCCCATCAGGAAGGACACAAATGGTCCAGTGAGATTTTCTGAAATGTATTTCTGTGACCATGCTAATGATGCAGACTCCAGAGGAAGTCATGTGGCAATATCATGTGCTGCTTGAGCTGCAAGAACTCTTAACCCTTTGAGTAACATGTGTTGCGTACCATTCTGGCACTCAAAGTGTTAAGATAGTGAGAGATGAGTGCTTATTTATCACAAAACAAGTATGATCCGAGTGTGTTATTTTGGGGAAATTGTTTTTCAACAGATTTTTATTAATATTTTATAGCCTAGGTTTGAAAGGGAAATTGGACAATATAGTGCAGGGTCTTCATTATCATTATCATTTCATTATCGAAGTCTTATTAACCCTTTGAGTGCCAAAGGGGTACGCAACGCATTGCTTTGCAATGCGTTGTGTACCTCAAAGGGTTAAAATTAGCTTATGGAGTCTTGTTATTGAATAGAGTGAATAGTATTTTGAATAAACTGAAAGAGAGTCACTTGACTACTAAAGAAGGAACAGAATGCCTTCAGAGTTGCCCCATGGATGATCTATCCTTTTGGATAGATAGGGGGCTATCAGAAGGGGTCCTGGTGACGTATGGCAAACATAGGTTATTTGCACTTTCGTTAAAAGGTTGCCACATGGATCATCTATCCTTTTGGGTAGATGATCCATGTTAGGGGGGTGTCAGGAGGGTTCCTGGTGACCCCCTCGAGGTCTGACATTTTTACATATTACAGTAAAAGTGCATATAACCTATGGTTCATATTTAAAAAATGGGCAATTGTCGCCTGCATGCATAACCTATCCTAATGGATAGGTTATCCGTGATAGGGGGGTGTCATGAGGGGTCATGATATGCCCCTTGAGGTCTGAATTTTTTTTAATAAAATGAAAAATATGCAGATTATATACAACTTGGGTGGCACTGATCAAAAAGGTATAACAACTCTCAGCTGCCAAAGCTGAACCCTTACTCCACGAATTCAAAGAAAAAATATCAACTCAAAAAACACCTAGTATGGTGCTTGAGTAGTTTTTGAGACTACACTTAATATAAAAATCAGTACCAACAGAGGACAAAGGGTATTAGAATAATAAAAACTTTCTTTAATACCACATCAAGATATCCATATAAATGGTATTAGAAGACCAAACACAATAATTGGTTCTCTACCACTATATGAAAAATAATACAAGTGTAAAATACAATGAGATTACAAAAGAAACAACCCCCCCCCAAAAAAAACGATGATCGTGCCTCCTCCCACTCCGGAGAAGTGATACCATCTATGTTCTTCAACACCTAAAAATGCTGGGATATAGCTCTAGGGCACCACAGACACATATAAGACTGAGATGCCACAGATGTATCCCTATAGTTACTCTAAACAATGTAACCAATAGATGGAACTAATTCCCTCTCTGGTAACAAAGTATCGGTGCATCTAACATTATATTTTTAATACAACATAAAAAAGTATAGAGTGAAATAGAATATAATATTCCTCTCTGATTCTACACTATGAATGTCCCAATCTAAATGGCGTACCATATTTTCTGTCCATATCTATATACCAGAATATATATATATATATATATATATATATTTGAAAAATAAAAAAATATAAAAAATATATGTAAAAAATGACACAGAATGGAGCATCTCAATGCAATTTGATTGAAACCCCTTGTGGCACAGTTCACATGAACAACAGTTTTTTAAAGGCGATGTTCAAAAGAGCTGTATTGCGGAAATTCCATTTGTTTGTTCAATGCAAATGAATTGTGACTATATTATAGAAATTCCATTTTCTTAATGCCACAGATACAGTGATAATCCCACCGTTAATCATGTTCTATAAACTATATGTGCAGATAGATCTTCTTAAAGGCACATTTGCACAAATGTCCCTAGGCACCTTATTGTATCAGGGTTAGTCTCCAGGATATAGTGTGATGGTCTATCACAATTGTTTGCACTCAGTGGATATAGTTCTCTATACACATATGCATATCCTAAAGCCCCCTGTTGTATCGAGGTTCGTTTCAAGGATATAGTGTAATAATATACATACATATACATCCTCCCTGTACTTATCTGGTGCCTTTCATGTTCGTCGTACTCTTCAACTGCAGTGCCTCTCGTTTCTGGTGCTCACCGCATTCAAGCTTCCACAGGATAAATGTCCGGTGTCTTGAGTTACACCTCCACGCTGATGTTATTTCTCTGATGTCTTTGTGTATCGAGTCAATTGTGTCAATCAATTTAATATCGTATATATGGGCACTTGTACATTCGAACACAATCTCAGCTTCAGCTGCAGTATATCATTCTGTGTCAACCTCCAACGCATTTCAAGACTACTCCAGTCGCTTCCTCAGGGTGTCAAAATTCAAATACAACATAATTCTAACTTTCCCTATATAGTCCGAAACTCCTCCCACCCCATTACTTTCACCTGTCTACCTAATGGATAATCCTTACTACAGGAAAAGATACATATATTAAAAAATCACAAACTAATCTCCAATATTGTACTCATTATGTGGATTATATCGAACTATGCAACATATCTGAACATTTCACTAAGAGGTTCATAAGAAGGAAGTTGAATAAATAAATATATACAGGCGTATACAGGAATATATATCCATCCCCACACACATGCATAACTAATGCCGAGGTGGCAGTTTGAGGCTCCACATTACTGGGGACACAGGTTGTAAAACTACAATATATTAAAGGGACACTTACAATATTTTACTTAATCTACATGTGCTAAATACGTAGTCCAAACTACAAATAAGAAACATAAAAATAAATATAAAACCCCCCAATATATAGTGTCCTTAGTGAAATTATCTTAAAAACTGTAATGTCTTAAAGCAACATGTCTAATTATCTGACATCCTATATAATAATTCGCTAAATCGTGTGTAACGCCGCAACATGCGCAGTACACACTGCTGCGCGTGCTGCAGTCATGTGCAGCTCTGTATCAGCAGTGGCGCGGGCAGTCTCTGCTGCGCGTGACTGCTCCGCAACCGGGTGGCAGTGGCACTGTGGTCCGTGTAACGGGCTGTTCAACTAGTATATTTATATGATACCAACCTATTCTAACACATCCCTAAACACTCTCTTTGTGTATATCATTAATGTAACTACTAATCATCTAAAGAAGAAATATATATAATACACTAATTGTGTTATTTTTCATATAGTGGTAGAGAACCAAGTATTTTGCTTGGTTTTCTAATACCATTTATACGAATATCCTGATGTGGTATTAAAGAAAAGTTTTATTATTCTAATACCCTTTGTCCTCTGTTTTTACTGATTTTTATAATAAGTGTAGTCTCAGCAACTACTCAAGCGCCATACTAGGTGTTTTTTAAAATGAAAAATATAATTAAAAAGATGTTTTTACACATATACAGGCCAGGTATGCAGCCACATACCTTGCCAAATAACCCTATGAGTACCAGAGGTGTAGCAAACACATTGCTATGCATTGCTACCTCACTGGTACTCATTGGGTTAATTATAAAATACAAAGAAGGCATGTTGTAAAAAAATAGGAGAAGAACAATGTCGAATTTAAATTAAGAAAAAAAGTAATGGGAGCACTGTAAGTCGAATTTTGAATGTGAACAATATTTGTCGAATTAAAGTGGTGAAAGAAAGCACTGTAAGTCGAATTTTAAAAGGGGGGATTAAAATGTTGAAGGGGGTACTCTATGTCAGATTTTTATAATGTGGGGAACACATCTAACACTAAACTTGATCTTTCTGTCTTCAAACATATGCCTATTTCCTTGGACTTTGACATTTTGTGCGTTTTTTTAGGCAGTAGTTGAATAGAAGCAGACAGCGCCAATTTTGTTACTACTCTGAAATGTCTATGCCAGTTTTGTTTTACTCTGGTTCTGCAATAGAATACCGGTAAAACACATGTTTGCAAAATACACGTTGCTTGTTTTTCTTGCAATGCCAGTTTTAGCACTGGTAATAGAATCAAGCCAACAGGGAAGTCCTTAACCCCTTAACGACCCTTGACGGTCATAGTACGTCAAGGGTCGATTTGACTTAACGACCGATGACGTACTATGACCATCATCAAATTCTGGGTTCCACCCTTGGCTGCACGCCGTTCGGGGAGTCCGGAACGCAACGAAGCAATAAAAAAAAAAATTGCTCCGTGGTCATTGAATAGGGTCACGGCGCGGATTCCCCGGTCCTTAAGGGGTTAAATCCTGGACTGTTGGTAGCTCTGGAGGACACCACTGGTCTGTGGGGAAATTTGGAGATAAAACCATACTAGTAAATTGACTTTTGTGTTTAGGGACGCTAATAATATTTTTACCATTAATGATGCTGCAGATGGTTTTTGTTTTGCGGTTTATTTTTTAGAGGGGGGCTAAACCACAGATAAAAGTATTCAGTACAACAGAGTAAAGGATTTTAGGGTCATTTTAGGTAATTCTCTCCTTTTGAAAGTCTATAACGTCCAGGACTGCTTCCACTGAGAGATAAAAAGTAACACATTTCACAATCTCTATAAAACATTTGAGGGCTCATTCAGGAACAGTGCAGAAGGAATAAATGTGATACGTGCAATGTTTGTCAGACCTTATTAGGACATTGTGCAGACTGACTGCTCCACTAGCTATTAACCCTTTGGATGCCATAGACATATCCAATGAATTGCTTTGGAATGTCTTTAGCATCAGAGGTTTTAAATTGTCACTACTACAACACAAATGGAGACATTAATCAAACTCAGATTGGTGACATTTATGGCACCTTTCTCCATGAGGAACTTAGCCCTCTGAGTGGAATTAGCAGGAATTTTTATTTGTCCCTTATGGTGAAGTTGGTCTACTCCAGAATAATTCCAGTTTACTTTTATAAAAATGGGCCAAAGTTTGCTGTTGCTACCAATGGAGCTTCTGGATCATGAACTCTAAGGGACCAATGTTCAATAGAGAAGTGGAATCAAACCAAAAGCACCACAGGTAACAATACAAAAAAAGTAATTAAAATAACCATTGATTTAAATGGGGCTTCCACTCCCCCCTCCCCGCGGATGCTTAGAGAGATCTCCAGTGGATTGCTTTGCATGTGTTGGGCACCTCTAGTTTTCAATTAATTAAAATCCCCAATGAAATGATTTGGAAGTGGGGTATTTCTCCTCTATGGTGCATTCAGCATGCCCCAGAATTACTCCAGTGTTCTTTATAGAGCCCCAAGGATTCAATGGTCCATCTGAGAACTACAGTGACAACTGACATATGGGATGAAAACTGAATCAGCCATCTAGCTGATCATGTGATACTGATCAGTTTAACCTTTTGAGTGCCAGACTGGTAAGCAATGCGTTGTGTACTCCTCTGGCACTCAAAGGATTAAAGGGGGGCACACACGCTCACAGCACAAGCCCAAATAGATTGTTAGTTCTGGTAGCACAACAGCCAACTAGCCAATAACTAAATTTGCAGTGATATTTGCACTTTAACCCTTTGAGTGCCAGAGAGGTATCCAACGCATTGCAACGCAATGCGTTGGATACCTCTCTGGCACTCAAAAGGTTAAAGTGATCAATATCAGTTATTTTTCAACTTATATGGATGAGACTGAGACAAGGAAATTCCCCATATCACTGGTTAACTTTTGTATTGCTGTGTTCGTGCTTGTCCACTAGATGGCAAAGTTTACTCTATCACAAACACAAGATAGCATTAAAGCAGTGGCTCTCAATCCTTTATTTTTTGCTCAAGGCACTCCAAACGCACAGTCTGAGATTCTCAGAGCACCATAGTATATTATACGTAATATGTCAAGGGTGTAATGAAAGGTGTAAATACCTAAATTGTTATTCTTAGGTCTCGTGATCAGAATAACAAAATTAGAATATTGTTCATAACAGTTTCAATGAATATATATATTTGAAACTTAAAACTAAAATATTCTCTGAAGCTTTATAGTAAAAATATGACACCCTAAGCTGATGCTTATATGAATATGTTTCACAGTAAAAGCAGCTCCAATGAATCTTCATAGTATTTGGGCCATGGAGAGCGTTATTTCAATACTGTCTGAGTTATAGTTCAAGAGTAATTGAATGATAATGTATTCCCCTCCTGCCCCTTTTACTGATGTAACACTGCTCTGTCCTGATGGATTGCAGCAAGGGACAATCTTCAGTGAGCATAAGGAAACCTGTCAAGAGGGGCAGGGTTTTCCTTATGTTCACAGTAAAAAGATTGTCCCTTGTTGTGACCTGTCCAGTCAAGAGACCAGATTCTACATCTGAGGGAAAGTGGCTTACATTAAGTTAAAGGAGTGCTAGGGGGATACTTTATCATTCAATAACTCTTGAACTACAACTCTGACAGTATTGAAATAACACTCTGCATGGCCCAACGCTCTCCAGCTGTTGAGGACTACAAATCTCATTCATTCTCTATCAGCCATTAACAAGTGCACTATAAGTCAAGTCAAACTGCCTATACTTTGTATTATTGTGTTGTTTTTTTCATTGTCACCATTTTGTTACACTACTGTATGTCCCTAATAATGAGGTCCTGGTATCTGTTTGTAGTGATCTTTCTGTCAGGGAAAATGAAAGCAGGTCTAGAGATACAAAGAAACACAGAGATGTGGTACTGCAGGGGGAGTGTAGCATTATATTACACCCTGCTTTGATGGTCTACTGACCAGAAAACACTCTAGAAAAAGACATGCAGTGAGCTTTCTGTCAAGGATGTGAAAGTGTAAAATTGTAAATCAAGATTAAAAAAAACAATCAACAATTTGACTTACAGAATATATAAAGTAAAAGTATTTTTTTTACAGTTGAAACCAGAAGTTTACACACACTATATAAAAAGACACATATGCATGTTTTTCTCACTATCTGACATGAACTCAGAATAAACCTTACCCATTTTAAGTCAATTAGGATTACCAAAATAATTTATATTTGCCAAATGCCAAAATAATGAGAGAGAGAGAGAATTTTTAAGGGGGAACTACCATCTGAGGTTCCCGCAAGGACTCTTAAAATATCCGTAATTGTATTTAAGGACTTCTTGTGTTTCTCCCATTTTATTATATGGACTGCCAATGTGTAATCTTTGTTTCTGTATGCCCTTTATTCCTGTATTTTTGTACCCAGCACTGTGAAGCCTTTTTTCAGATCAAATGTTCAATTGATCAGCTCTTGAAGCTCAGGTAGCACATGTTACTAAAGGTTTAATTCTAGGTCTGATTATTAAGGTGATTTTATACTGTAATTCTGTTGTGTTTGGGGAAACCTAAGGCGCCCAGATATAAAGTCTTGGTGGCGGCAGCAAATTGTAGTGCTGAGGTGATAGTGCAGGAGGGATTTCAGGGGTTTGGTGGTTGCTGGGAATAGTAACAGGGAACCAGGGTTCTGATATTAACCTTTTTAATCCCACACTCTCCACACTGTCTCAGCAGGCTCTATAGCCCTCGCTTGTGACATGAACATATGGTCATGTTATGGCAGATGCAGAAGTGAGCACATGGGCCTGTTTTGGCAGAGGCAGAAGTGAACATAAGGGCATATTACAGGGGAGGCAGAAGTGAGCACATGGGCATGTTACGGCAGAGGCAGAAGTGAACACAAGGGCATATTACAGGGGAGGCAGAAGTGAGCACATGGGCATGTTATGGCAGAGGCAGAAGTGAACACAAGGGCATATTACAGGGGAGGCAGAAGTGAACACAAGGGCTTGTTATGACAGAGGCAGAAGTGAGCACATGCCCATGTTAGGGCAGAGTCAGAAGTGAATACATGGTCATGTTCAGGCAGAGTCAGAAGTGAATACATGGTCATGTTCCGGCAGAGTCAGAAGTGAATACATGGTCATGTTCCGGCAGAGTCAGAAGTGAATACATGGTTATGTTCCGGCAGAGTCAGAAGTGAATACATGGTCATGTTCTGGCAGAGTCAGAAGTGAATACATGGTCATGTTCCGGCAGAGTCAGAAGTGAATACATGGTTATGTTCAGGCAGAGTCAGAAGTGAATACATGGTCATGTTACGGCAGAGTCAGAAGTGAATACATGGTTATGTTACGGCAGAGTCAGAAGTGAACACATGGTTATGTTCAGGCAGAGTCAGAAGTGAATACATGGTTATGTTACGGCAGAGTCAGAAGTGAACACATGGTTATGTTCAGGCAGAGTCAGAAGTGAATACATGGTCATGTTACGGCAGAAGCAGCAGTGAACACATGGGCATATTATGGCATATGCAGAAGTGAGCACATGGGCATCTTTTGGCAGAGGCAGCAGTGAACTAATGGTCATGCCATGGCAGAGGAAGAAGTGAACAAATAGGCATGTTATGGCAGAGGCAGAAATGAACAAATGGGCAAGATATGGCAGAGGCAAAACTGAATACATTTTCATGTTATGGCAGTGGCAGAAGCGAACACATGGACATGCTTTGACATAGGCAGTAATACATCATTTCAGTGATTCATGTATGTGAATTATGATGTAAACAGGGGTTTGTTTATCTCTCTTCTCTTTGATGTTGTGCTTGAGTAATAATTGCTTTACATCTAGTAGTAAACATATTCAATCTAAGTGAAAAGATAATGGGACATAAAGGGGAAGCCCAGGATTTCCAGAGAGGAGTTTCCAAAAATATAAATATGTTTGCAATAACAATACCTAATATCCAGATGTGGGTAGGGTAACCATATTTCCTTACTGTCATTCAGGGACATTGCTGAGATGAGAGCAGCAGAGCGCTTCTCCTCTGCATTAGCTCAGCTGCACTAGCGAGGCTATGATACATCACTGGATGTCAGTGCACTGCCTTTGCTTTCTCCGAAGAACCACAGATTTTTAAACACTATAGGAAGGTGATTGCTGTGACAGGGCTACAAAACATTTCTTATCAAGCCCCAAACCTTTGTGTAGCCTTATACTACAAGTAAATGGTGCTGCTGCTCATGTTTGACATCAGGAAATAGAGCACAGTATATAGGCCATTTTCATGTTGACCAGCATAGGTATCACTTTCTGTCACAGCAGTCAGTTCTCTCTCTAGTGTTTAGAAACCTATGCTCCAGTTGAATAATTTCAGGATTTGTCCCAGAAAGATGCTGTCCTGGGCAATTGGGGACATGTGGTCAATCTAGGTGTGAATGTCTATGGTAGAGGTAAGCCACAGGTGCAGTTCTCCATAGAATGTCAAAATAAAGGCTCCACCACTCTGTTACAATTCCAACAGTTATAAATTTTGAATAAAGCAGCTGGCAGCAGTAGGAGTACCTTGTTTACTATTCAGGAAAATCATCTATGTTTTTTTTTCCATAAATAGACTTTACTGATCCTTGTTTTTTAACCACTGAAATTAACATTTGTTTAATTGACCCCAAAGTGGGACATTTATTTTAGGTGGTGTTACCAGGGGTGTGGATGGTGAGCGGGGCATTATCAAGAATTTTTAGGTTATTTTGTGACCTATTGACACCCCTGTGTGTAACTGAATAAAGGATATAAAGCAAGATCAAACTACTTTATTTACACAGACTGATTTATAAACACATATACTGAACTTTAACCAAAGATTAATGTGTTTTATTGCTGTGAAGCAATATGATACACTTATATACACACCACACAGTCTTTTCTCCTAAAAAAGAGGGACACCAGGGTGGGAAAGAGGAACAGAGGGATTTGGGGCTCAAAAATGACTGTACCTCCTAAAGAGGTACACTTGGGAGGTATGGTGATGGACTACAACAAAGCTCACAGGGTATACTGTGTTTGCTTCAGTAAAACAATATACTATTACCGAGTGGTGTAGAGGGACCAGGGTGGGACAAGTCACTGTCCTGGTACTCTTTTTATTACCCATGGTTCACAGTAATGCAAAGCTAAACAAGTTACACAGTATTTGCACTTCACCAGTGCTCAAAATCATCTTTCTGCATTCCTGCTGTGGTCGGTTCACTATCAAAATGTCACCCTCAATTTGGCGACCAACCCAGGGGCGCATTAAATATGTAGCCAGGTTGAAAATGGCGACATAAGAATCTTGCCCGCATGACAAGGGCAACATGCCTAAGAAAGAAAGCAGGAGGAAAAGTCTACCAAGCTGAGCAGGAGAATGAGCTTTACATGCCTAAGAAAGAAAGTGGGGAAATCTATCAAGCTGAGCCAGATAATGAGCTTATATGCAACAGAAGTGACACTCAAAGGGTTATTGGATGGAATGACACTGCTCTGTTCTCCCTACACTGATCCTACGTTTCCTGCAACTCGGCTGCAGTCACGCTGATAGGGCATTACAGTAGACTTTTCCCCCGCTTTCTTTCTTAGGCATGTAAAGCTCATTTGCCGGTCAGCTTCTGGGACCTTTTCCCGGCTTTCTTTCTTAGGCATGTCACCCTTGTCATGCTGGCTTGATTCTTATGTCTCCATTTTCAAACTGGCAACATATTTAATGTGCCCCTGGGTTGGTGGCCAAATTGAGGGTGACATTTTGATAGAATGCCCTGTGATCAAAGCAGAGGCAGAAGGTAAATGTGCAAAGCTTTCACGTAGCTGCAGTGCATTATGTGTCTTGGATTCTTTATTTGAATGGTGCATAAAATTTAAACATACTCTTTGGGTTGTGCATTGGACACTGGATACCACCATATCATGTATGCATCTACATATATGTAGCCCATGAATATTGGAAGCAATAATTAAAAGGATAGTAATTAGTGTTGAGCGAGCATGCTCGGCCGATGCTCGGATCGGCTCGAGCATCGCTCGGATCGGCACATGGCGGTACTCGTACGAGTACCGCATGTGCTCGCCCGCCATGTTCGGGTCTCCTCCCCGCACGTTTTGCGGCTGCTGCGCAGCCAATAAACGTGCAGGGAGGCTCTGACATCGGTGTAATGCCAGCAGCCATGTTGGCTGCTGGCATTACACTGATTGGCTGGCCAGAACCCGTGGTCAGGTGCTGTATAGCACCTGACCATCGAGTTCGGCTCAGTCTGAGCCAGGGAGAGCTGAGGATAGGAAGGGAAAGGCAGTGTAGGGAGGAAAAAACAAAAATTGTGACAAAAAAGAACCAAAAGTCCTTTTTAGGACTACTGTGTGTGGGGGCAGCAGGTTATATTGTGTGTGGGGGGAAAAAAAAAAAAAAAAAAAAAAAAAAAAATATTCTGTTTAGTGTGAAAAGTTGCAGATTAGAGCACATTCTGTTTAGTGTGCACAGTTGCAGATTAGAGCACATTCTGTTTAGTGTGCAAAGTTGCAGATTAGAGCACATTCTGTTTAGTGTGCAAAGTTGCAGATTAGAGCACATTCTGTTTAGTGTGCAAAGTTGCAGATTAGAGCACATTCTGTTAAGTCTTCAAACTAAAATATCAAAGTCACGTATTCCATTCAGTGTGTGTCGCCGCAGTTTAGCAGCACATTCTGAGTACTGTGCAGAGTTGCAGAATAGGAAGAAATACTGTTAAGTCTTCAAACTAAAATATCAAAGTCACATATTCCATTCAGTGTGCTTCGCCGCAGTTTAGCAGCACATTCTGTGTACTGTGCAGAGTTGCAGAATAGGAAGAAATACTGTTAAGTCTTCAAACTAAAATATCAAAGTCACATATTCCATTCAGTGTGCTTCGCCGCAGTTTAGCAGCCTATTCTGTGTACTGTGCAGAGTTGCAGAATAGGAAGAAATACTGTTAAGTCTTCAAACTAAAATATCAAAGTCACATATTCCATTCAGTGTGTTTCACCGCCGTTTAGCAGCCTATTCTGTGTACTGTGCAGAGTTGCAGAATAATAAGAAATACTGTTAAGTTTTCAAACTCAAATATTAAAGTCACATATTCCATTCAGTGTGTTTCACCGCAGTTTAGCAGCCTTTTCTGTGTACTCTGCAGAGTTGCAGAATAATAAGAAATACTGTTAAGTTTTCAAACTCAAATATTAAAGTCACATATTCCATTCAGTGTGTTTCACCGCAGTTTAGCAGCCTATTCTGTGTACTCTGTACAGTTGCAGAATAATAAGAAATACTGTTAAGTTTTCAAACTCAAATATTAAACTCACATATTCCATTCAGTGTGTTTCACCGCCGTTTAACAGCCTATTCTGTGTACTCTGTACAGTTGCAGAATAATAAGAAATACTGTTAAGTTTTCAAACTCAAATATTAAAGTCACATATTCCATTCAGTGTGTTTCACCGCCGTTTAACAGCCTATTCTGTGTACTCTGTACAGTTGCAGAATAATAAGAAATACTGTTAAGTTTTCAAACTCAAATATTAAAGTCACATATTCCATTCAGTGTGTTTCACCGCAGTTTAGCAGCCTATTCTGTGTACTCTGCAGAGTTGCAGAATAATAAGAAATACTGTTAAGTTTTCAAACTCAAATATTAAAGTCACATATTCCATTCAGTGTGTTTCACCGCAGTTTAGCAGCCTATTCTGTGTACTCTGTACAGTTGCAGAATAATAAGAAATACTGTTAAGTTTTCAAACTCAAATATTAAACTCACATATTCCATTCAGTGTGTTTCACTGCCGTTTAACAGCCTATTCTGTGTACTCTGTACAGTTGCAGAATAATAAGAAATACTGTTAAGTTTTCAAACTCAAATATTAAAGTCACATATTCCATTCAGTGTGTTTCACCGCAGTTTAGCAGCCTATTCTGTGTACTCTGCAGAGTTGCAGAATAATAAGAAATACTGTTAAGTTTTCAAACTCAAATATTAAAGTCACATATTCCATTCAGTGTGTTTCACCGCCGTTTAACAGCCTATTCTGTGTACTCTGTACAGTTGCAGAATAATAAGAAATACTGTTAAGTTTTCAAACTCAAATATTAAAGTCACATATTCCATTCAGTGTGTTTCACCGCCGTTTAACAGCCTATTCTGTGTACTCTGTACAGTTGCAGAATAATAAGAAATACTGTTAAGTTTTCAAACTCAAATATTAAACTCACATATTCCATTCAGTGTGTTTCACCGCAGTTTAGCAGCCTATTCTGTGTACTCTGCAGAGTTGCAGAATAATAAGAAATACTGTTAAGTTTTCAAACTCAAATATTAAAGTCACATATTCCATTCAGTGTGTTTCACCGCAGTTTAGCAGCCTATTCTGTGTACTCTGTACAGTTGCAGAATAATAAGAAATACTGTTAAGTTTTCAAACTCAAATATTAAACTCACATATTCCATTCAGTGTGTTTCACCGCCGTTTAACAGCCTATTCTGTGTACTCTGTACAGTTGCAGAATAATAAGAAATACTGTTAAGTTTTCAAACTCAAATATTAAACTCACATATTCCATTCAGTGTGTTTCACCGCAGTTTAGCAGCCTATTCTGTGTACTCTGCAGAGTTGCAGAATAATAAGAAATACTGTTAAGTTTTCAAACTCAAATATTAAAGTCACATATTCTGTGTAAGATGAAGAAGGCGGGTAAAAAGGGACGGGGAAGTGGACGTGATCCTGAAAGTTCAGGGCGCGGGTCAGGACGCGGAGAAACTGTGCCTGGTGCCAGAGCACAAGAAAGAAAGACATCCACCATACCTAGCTTCATGTGTAATTTTACAGGGCGTCGCAGGACATCACTCTCGAGGTCCGACCACTGCGAACAGGTGGTCGGTTGGATGACAGCTGATACTGCTTCCAGTCGGTTAAGCACCACCCTGTCTTCCACCAAGTCCACTCTCAGTAGCCAAGAGTCTGGTCAACATAATCCTCACTCTGATCATCCTTCCTCCCACCATACACGGTCTGGTCAAAGAAGTGATCCCACACTGGGATATAGTGAGGAGCTCGTCTCATCACCAATCCTTCATTTGACCCTCTCTCCAAGCACGCTTGCAGAGGAACATGACATCTTGTGCCCTGATTCACAACCTCTAGAGGCTACCCAATCTCAAGAAGATGACAGATGTGAACGGCATTTAAGGTCAAAGGAAGTAGTGGATGATGATGATGATGATGAGACACAGTTGCCATTAAATCAACCACTATTTCCGTCTCAAGACCTTGTTGAGGAGAATGTTATACAGTTGTCAATGACTGAGTATGTGGTGGGATCAAGACTTGAGGAGGATGATCAGAGTGAGGAAGTGGAGGAGGACTTGGTGGACGATGAGGTGACTGACCCCACCTGGGAAGGTGTAGAGCCGAGCGATGACAGCAGTCCTGAGGGTGAGCCATCTGCAGCACCGCAACAGGCTGGAAGAGGCAGTGGTGTGGCTACAGAAAGAAGGCGGACCGCACCAAACCGGCCCGCAAATGTTCCACGGAGCACCCCCTTGCGTAAATCTCCCTTGCCAAGGGGTAGGTGTTCCGCGGTATGGCGTTTTTTTAAGGAAAGTGCGGACGACAAAAGAATTGTAGTTTGCAACCTGTGCCACACCAGAATGAGCCGAGGCATGAACACTAGAAACCTCACCACCACCAGCATGATCCGACACATGGCATCCAAGCACCGTAGTAAGTGGGAGGAACGCCTGGATCGCCCATCTGTGTCTGCAGGCCACACCACTGCCTCCTCTTCCCCTGTTTTCGGTGCCGGCCAATCGCCTGTCGAAGGCGCAGGCCCGCATACCTCCCGCCCTGCACCTGTAGCATCTGAAGCACCATCAGCGACCACATCCACTTCCCTGTCCCAGCACAGCGTCCAAATGTCGTTACCCCAGGCATTTGAGCGCAAGAGAAAGTACCCAGCCACCCACCCACAGGCCATAGCACTAACCTCACACCTTTCAAAATTACTGGCCATCGAAATGCTGCCATTTAGGCTTGTGGACACTGAGTCCTTCCGCAGCCTGATGGCAGCAGCTGTCCCTTGGTACGCGGTCCCCAGCCGCCACTACTTTTCCCGGTGTGCCATCCCCGCATTACACCACCATGTGTCCCGTAACATCACCCGTGCCCTGACCAACGCAGTTACTGGGAAGGTCCACTTAACGACTGACACATGGACAAGTGCTTGTGGCCAGGGACGCTACATTTCCCTGACGGCACACTGGGTGAATGTCGTGGAGGCTGGGAGCGACTCGGACCCTGGGATGGCACGGGTGCTACCCACGCCGAGGATTGCGGGCCCTACCTCCATCAGGGTTTCCACCAGCACCTACGTTATTGGCTCCTCCTCCTCCGTTTCCACCTCCGAATTCTCTACACACACCACCACTCCCCCATCAGCCAGTAGCTGGAAGCAGTGTAGCACTGCAGTGGGGAAGCGTCAACAGGCCGTGCTGAAGCTGATCTGCCTTGGGGACAAACAGCACACGGCCTCAGAGCTGTTGCAGGGGATTAGTCACCAGACCGAGCAGTGGCTCTCGCCACTCAACCTGCAACCAGGCATGGTTGTGTGTGATAATGGGCGTAACTTGGTGGCGGCTTTGGAGCTCGGCAAGCTCACACACGTACCATGCCTAGCGCATGTATTTAATTTAGTGGTGCAGCGATTTCTAAAAACCTACCCCAATGTGCATGATCTCTTGACCAAGGTGCGCCGCGTGTGTGCACATTTCCGTAAGTCATCAACAGCTTCAGCCGGCCTGTTGAAGCTGCAGCAGCGCTTACAATTGCCAGCTCACCGGCTGCTGTGTGACGTGAGCACGCGCTGGAACTCCACCTTCCACATGTTGGCCCGGCTTTGTGAGCAGCAGAGGGCAGTAGTGGAGTACCAGCTGTTACACGGTCGTCGCCTCTCCGTTCAACTTCCTGTAATCAGAAGTGAGGAGTGGGAATGGATGTCAGACCTCTGTGAGGTTTTACGCAATTTTGAGGAATCGACACAGATGGTGAGCGGCGATAACGCTATTATCAGTGTAACCATCCCACTTCTGTGTCTACTGAAACGCTCGCTGCTCACAATTAAAACCGACGCTTTGCATGTGGAAGAGGTGGAAATGGGGGAGGAAGAGCTTACACAAGGTGATAGCCAGAGCACCCTCACTTCGTCTTCTCAGCGACAATTGGAGGAGGCGGAGGAGGAGGAGGAGGAGGAGGAGGAGGAGGAAGACACGGTTGTCTCCGCTACAGAGGGTAGCCATGGAACTTTAGTTCCATCTCTTCAGCGTGGGTGGGCAGAAGAGGAGGAAGAGGATGAGGAGATTGAGAGTCATCCTCCTGGTGAGGACAGCGAAATCTTGCCTGTTGGTACTCTGGCACACATGGCTGACTTTATGTTAGGCTGCCTTTCCCGTGACCCACGCGTTACACGCATTTTAGACAACACGGATTACTGGGTGTTCACCCTTCTGGACCCCCGCTACAAAGAGAATTTCTCATCTCTCATTCCTCCGGTGGAGAGGACAAGCAAAATGGTGCAATACCAGAAGGTTCTTGTTGAAAAATTGCTCCAAAATTTTCCATCTGACAACGCTGGCGGCAGAGTACGTGCTACCTTGGCCAACCGAGAAGGGGAGAAAAGGGGAGCACACAGCAGTTCCGAGAAAGGCAGGGCAACACTCTCCAAGGCGTGGGACACCTTCATGACACCCCGCCAGCACCCTCACCCTGATGCGCAGCCTAGTGTCACAAGGAGGGAAAAGTTTTGGAAGATGGTGAAGGAGTACGTAGCAGACCGTGTCAGCGTCCTCAATGATCCCTCTGTGCCTTACAACTACTGGGTGTCCAAGCTGGACACGTGGTATGAACTGGCACTCTACGCCTTGGAGGTGCTGGCCTGCCCTGCCGCCAGCGTTCTGTCTGAGCGGGTATTTAGTGCTGCTGGTGGCATCATAACAGATAAGCGTATCCGCCTTTCCACCGACAATGCTGATAGGTTGACACTTATAAAAATGAACAAGGCCTGGATTTCCCCTGACTTCTCCACTCCACTGGAGGAAAGCCCCGGGGGAACATAAACTCACTTTATATATGTTATTTACAATGATGGGAATACTCTGTATTCCCATTCACCCCTTCCACCCAAAAAACGGGTATATGGTTGACTCTTAATCTTCTCATCCTCCTCCTCCTCTTCCATATGCCCTGGGATATAATTTTTATATAGGGCCAGCTCACCAGCGGGCCCTGTGATATAATTTTTATATAGGGCCAGCTCACCAGCGGGCCCTGTTTGACAATTTTTATATAGGTCAGCTCACCAGCGGGCCTTCTCATATAATGTTTTATTGGGTCAGCTCTCTAGCGGGCCCTCTCATATAATGTTTTATAGCGTCAGCTCACTAGCGGGCCTTCGCATATAATGTTTAGGATGGTCAGCTCTGCAGCAGACCCTCACCCATAATGTTTTAGATGGTCGGCTCAGCGCACGTTTCCCTCTTAATCATGGCCTCAGTTCAATAAAATCAAGGAAATTTTTGGGAGAATTTGCCTCTGTGCACGTTTCCCTCTTAATCATGGCCTCAGTTCTGAAAATCAAGGAAATTTTTGGGAGAATTTGCCTCTGCGCACGTTTCCCTCTTAATCATGGCCTCACTTCCGAAAACCAAGGAAATTTTTGGGAGAATTTGCAGATGATATACAAGTAAATATACAGCAAATATTGTTTGGTAACAATTTTTCGCCTAAAGTCGTTTTTATTTTCCTTTTTGTGTGTTTTATGGTCAGTCTGTAAAAATGGCGTACTACGGGCGAAAGATCGTTCCCAGCAGCGATGTTGGAGTCCAAGATGCATCCAGACATCCTCCCTATGCTGTCCCTGAACCATTTCTGTGGTGTTTCCATCCTTTTCTGCCCTTTTCCTATGGACCAGGCACCCTCCCCTCATCAGAGCAGGGGGTGCCTGGTGTAATGCTCGAGTCCTCCCATTGACTTCAATGGGGCTCGGGTGCTCGGCCGAGCACTCGAGCCTCAGGGGGTGCTCGGTCAGAGCACCCGAACACCCGAGCATTGGGGTGCTCGCTCATCACTAATAGTAATACTTCATTTTTACTATCCTCCTCCTGTAGCCCTTAAAAATCTGAATTAAATGAGACCAGCGGCATCTCTCAAACCTTTATGGTTTGAGAGCTATCCACATTCAAAGTTTCCTCTCCTCTCTCCCCTGATGTCAGCATTATAGCTGACAGCAGGGGAATCCGGTCCATGAGCAAGCGGAGGCTCTGCAGCTGAGATCGCGTTAAACAGAAATCCTTCACAGAAATGGTTTTCTACGTGTGCTTGGTTTGCTGTTGGTTTGCAAGCACACGTACAAGACCATTTCAGTGAAGGATTTCTGCTTCTATAACTCAATCTCGCCACTGCTGCAGAGCCGCCGCCGGTCCCGGGACTGGATTCCCCTGCTGTCAGCTATAATGCTGACTTCATGGGAGAAAGAAGGAGAAGGAACTTTGAATGCGTATATCTCTCAAACCATAAAGGTTTGAGAGATGCCGCTGGTCTCGTTTAATTCAGAGTTTAAAGGGCTACAACATGGGGATAGTAAAAATGAAGTATTACTATCCCTTTATTTTGCCTAACAAGCAATCCATTGTGACCTTGCTGAGTGAGAGGAACAAGGGGTAGTTATACAGAGAGGTACTGGAAAAAGGGTAGGCGTTAAAAGGAATGAGCCCTGGATCTATTTGTTAGGGCTACATCACTGCTATTAACCCCTAAGGTGCTGGGGAGATCTCTAAAGCATCATAAAGCAACCTGCTGCAGACCACTTAGGTATCCAAGGAGTTAACAGTAGTAGGTTTATTGACAGCAGGAATCAGTTAAATCCCTGGATACTAGAGAGGTCTCCAATGCATTTTCTTGCAAAGTGTTGGACTCCTCACTAGCATTCAGGGAGTTAAAGTGCTTTTGAACTGTAAAAACACAAGCCCAATCACAATAATATGGGGCCTCCTCCTGTTGTTGATATAGGAGACATATCAGTTGCTGCTGCCTTGGCTGCACATTTCTACTCTACTAGTCTCCAGACAAGAGCAGGCAGAAAAGCCTTGCATATAATCACTCCCAGATGTGTGTAGACATGGATCTTCTGTTCATAGTCAAGGGGGAAGAAGTGTGCATATTTTTAGCCATATAGTGATAACAATGTATTCAGAGGCTTTTAAAAAAGAAACACAGTAAGGAATAAGAGTAGCAAACACGCAAAAAGATAACAGTAAGGGAATTCCCTGATCCTGCCTGTTGCATATGTTAATCCTTTGAGTGCCAGAGGGGTACACAATGCATTGCTTGCAGTGTGTTGCGTACCTCTCTGGTTCTCAAAGGGTTAAAGATGAAGTTACACCTTCTAATAGTAACCCCCTCCTCTTACTTTACTATGACCAGAAAATCCAACCCCCCATGAATATTGCCCTTGTGCCTCTTTACTCTCCCAGTCCTGAAGGTCATGTCCAAACTGAAAGGGATAGTAATGTTTCATAATAAAATCAGCTCTAATTAATCATCATAGTATTTGGACTTTGGAGAGTGTTATTTCAATCCTGTCAGAGTTGTAGTTCAAGAGTAATTCAATGACAAAGTATCCCCCTCCCTCCCCTTTTACTAATGTAACACTGTTCAGCCAGATTAGAAGGGAGGTGCCCAGGTAGATTGCAGAGAGGGACAATCTTCAATTAAGATAAGGGAAAAACCTGAAAAACTTGTCAAGGGGGGCAGGGCTTTCATTGTTCTCATAGGAAGAAGATTGCCCCCTTCTGTTATCTGTCAGTCTTACAACCAGATTCCACATCTGAGAAGAGATGGCTTACACTAGGTAAAAGGGGCGGGAGGGGGAAACTTTGCTTGTGAATATCTCTCAAACCATAAAGGTTTGAGAGATAAGACTTATTTCGTTCTTCATGTTTTTTTAATGCCTCCAAAATAAAATAAAGATAAAACGAAGTATTACTATCCCTTGAAGCGGGCAGAGCACATAAATCTACTTAATCCTTTAAGCACCACAGTGGTGCACAAGACATCACATTAATTACATTAAATAGGATTAATATGTTCAGTGTCCAGTGATACTGCTAGAAACTGTCATGTCCATCTGCATAGACATAACATCCAAAACTGTGTGAAGATGTTATCTTTTGAAACAAGAAGCAAGCATAAAAAGCAGACCATGAGTATCCTACAGTTTCATTGAAAATCAGCTCGTGATTACAATAAAAATGTACATTCATAAAGAGAAATAATTATACAGTGACTTTAGATAATGTGATACACAGGTTTAATTTGATCCCCATAACTGTCAAAATACATATAAAACCTACACAATACAGCGTGGCTGTAAGCTGCAAAATGTGTGTGTGTGCGCTCGCACGCTCACACGTGATTTTCTTTTGTGGTTTAAATCACGTTGATTGAAACAATAGATCACTTCAAGAAATGTTTTAGTAATGACAGAAATACAAAGTTATACAAGAATAGCCACTGTGTCTCACTTTGATCCTAGGTTCCAAAGAGCAATTAACATTCTGCTACACAGAGGCAGAACACAATTTAGCTGGGCTGCAAACAAAGTCTGTTTTTTGGTCTGTACTTGCCATTGTATTTGTGTCCCAGCAAGACATTCATCAGGATGGTGTGCAATGCACCACCCATAAACTGAACTGCCTTCTAAAAAGAAAAAAAAAGAGGCAAGAAAATTCACAATAATAACAAAAATTAACAAATAAACAAATATATAAATAAATAAGTACAAGCTTTTTAAAGTGGAGGCAACACTTTAGAAAATTATTTCCATATGTTGATGAAATTTTTCGCCACGTGGAAAACTGTTAAATGCTTTTAAAGTCTCACCATTAATCACTAATCTGGAGTTGAAAACGCGACTTCCACAAGTCTTAAGCAGCTGCCAGCAACTGCCATCTGCTCCATTGGCAACTCCATTTTTAGGCCAAAAACCAGAACTATATTACTTGTCTCCAGCATAGAAAATGTTTTACTGCATAAAATGGAACCTCTATAGCACTCTTTGGTCCCCATGATACACACTGATATAATGGGGAGAGATAGTAGTGGTAACCTCCTAAACTACAAAAACATGAAGCTAACAAATTACAATTATATCTAATGTATCCATGTATCAATGTATCTTATAGTATACTACCGGGTCTGTTTAATAGATCTGCTTTATCACACTGCACTCAATCTATTATAAGCTAAGTTAGTGTCAATGCTTATTGCACCCTTCATACATGCACTGTGCAGATATTTCATATGAAGATGCAGGGAGATGTACATCTTCCTACCATCAGATCACTATTGTTGCTGCTTCCAGCTCCTGCAACCAGACTGTGAGTTGCTGCACTTGGTGCCAAGTGAAACAGCACCTTTGTCCACAGGAGCCAGAAGCAGTAACTATAGAGGTTTAATAGGGTGAAGACCTACAGAGAATATTTCCCTTCATCTTCATGTGAAATATCCACAAAGTGTAAGGGGGAGGAAATAAGCTTTGGTGCTAATTGATTTTTATCAAATGAAGTGCAAAAAAAGTGTGCTCTGTGCTATTATTGCACAAATCTAATAAATAAACTCCTAGAAATCAGTTCCATACAAGGCATTCTTTACAGCTCATTAATACTGCTGTTGGTTCATCTCCTCTAACCAGTTAGTCACTGCCATGTAACGCCCAGAGATATGTTCTTTATTTTACAGCAGAGTACATTTCTAACTTTTTCGAGCAGAGAAAAATAGAATTTGTTGGCAGGTAAGAAGCACTTGGCCCATTTCATAGCCAATTTTTCTGTCTGTTGTGAAACCACAGATTTTATCACATTCTTGTGCTTCTTTCATATTTATTATTTTTAGTGCCTGAGAGGCTCTCAGCTCTTTCATTAGCAATGAGTTGCTCTCTGGCATTCATAGGGTTAATGTATTCTGATGCCTATGCCATGCATATTTGCTTGACCTTAATTCTTAAGCTATTGGAAGTTAGAGAGGTTTCTAGTGCAATACAAAGCAATTTACTGTAGACTTCCTTCCTTAGCAGCTAAAGTAGGGTTGGGCAACCTAAGGGCCTCCAGCATTGGAGGACTAAAATTCTCATTATCTCTAACCAGTCTTTGGTTAGATGGGAATTTTGGAAAATGTAGCTTTCCATAATTGGTGGGCCTCAGGCTTTCCATCCCTGATCTAAGGGGTTAAAAAGTGATAATGTTATTTTGGGAATGTTCTGTGAATCTAGGGTTGCCACCTTTTCTTTAAAAAAATACCGGCCGTGGCATTTTCTCCATAGACTTAACATTGGACCGAAGCCAATTTTTACCGACCTGCCGGTAAAATACCGACTGGGTGGCAATGCTATGTGATTCTAGGATTATTTTAATGATGCAGAATTCCCATATTGCCTTTCTATCACTGTATCTATCCTGTAAGTACTGGATTTACCTCTGATGTGTTTCTATGACTGACCTGAAGTGATGTCATCACATGATGTCACTTCCGGTCTTAGATTTTGTGTAAATGTAAATGGCCATTTTCTGGACCTACAAAAGTCCACAACTCCAGGATTTTTTTAGCCAAATATTTGTTGACATTTCAATAATTTTAGCCTTTGCAAATGGCAGCCCGGTGCCCTTAACTCTTAGGTGCTTTATTTACCTACTAGCCTTCATGTGCTTTCAGGGCAAGATTTACATTTCTGCTTCCCCCAGCCACAGCCACTTCTAGCCCCATTCAGAGGTGCCTGGTACAGAAAATACTTGCAGCTTATAACATATAACCATGGAAAGTCTCTTAAGTAAAATGACCAGTACTGGGCAGCATACCTCCCATGTGTCCCTTTTTAGGAGGGACAGTCCCTCTTTGAGACCCAAATCCATCTGTCCCTCTTTCCCACCCTGATGTCCCTCTTTTTAGGAGATCAGTCTGTGTGGTGTGTGTATATAAGTGTATCACATTGCTCCACAGCAATAAAACTCACATTGATGTTTGTATAAACTTCAGTATATGTGTTAATAAATTAGTTTGTGTAAATAAAATATGTTGGTCTTGTTTTAAATCATGTATTTGGTTACATAAAGAGCTGCCAATAGGTCACAAAGTATGTATTCATTTATTTATTTAGAAACTGCTTATTTGGAAAAATAGCCGAAATATTCTCGATAATGCCCCACCCACCAGCTCTCCCCTCAGCAACATCACCTAAAACAGAAGTGTCCCTCTTTGGGTATTGGAAATGTTGGGAGGTATGGGACAATATAAGCTGTTTACCAATGCTGCAAATGTGTATATAAACCTGACATTGCAAAATAGTAAATAAATCAGACAATATAATAAGAGGGAGGAGTACAGTGCATTATTTAAACAGAAATGAGGAAGTCTGGTGCATTGGCATTTAGCTGGCCACTCCCACAACTCAGGAACTTTTGTGCAAAAGAAAAGTGGAGTAATGCTGGGGCAAATCAACTGCTCCATAAATGGAGCTTATAAGTCTCCAACATGCAACACTGTGTTAGAGACTGCTAGAATCTAAGGGGTTGGAAGGCCTATTTAACACTTTAAATCAGTGGGAATTCTTCTGTGGTACGGTTGAATTATCCATGAATTATTTGTACTAAATGAGTTGCCTTCTCTCTTTCAGGAAGTGTCTACAAACTGTAGAAATTCCATCATATCTAGACCTTTGTCTATATTCAGACGAAGCTGATAAGAGTGGGAAGCATGCATTAGCTTTGTGAGGACTTACTGGTGATATGGTAAAAAGGCAACATGACTCTTTACATTCCTGGAACAGGGACAAAAAAGGACTCTTTAAATTCCTGGAAGAGGGACTAAAAAGGGAACCAGACAGGCCCAGTTGGCTTGGCTTTGATGCCCTCTCTATCTGCTGCTACCACACAGATCCCTGCTGAGTTGTGACTTTCCAAGTGACTGCGACTGGTGGCTGCTGAGATCATCGTGTTTCTGTATACAAAGTTGTATTGTCCACTATTAACACAAAGAACTATGGGCTATATGAGGAAAGTCAAAAATAGAGCAATTGTGGGGCAAACCTACTGCACCTTATGGAACAATTGCAAATTCCCATTGATTTAAATGAGGTTTTTATCCTATTGAATTTTAGAAGTATAAAGGCAATGGTTCTCAATCTTTTTTTGCTTGAGACACCCCTAACACAAAATCTGGAACTTTCAGGGCACCCCTTACATATTTAAAGGGTATATACAAGTTAGTCTTATTAGTTAGATTATTTAGTGAATATGTTTAAAACTGTAATCATTTGTTTTTTTAAAACGCTATTTTGCCAAAAATTAATGTTTAAAGAGTGCCCTGCACCCTACTTTCGGACAGACAGCAGTTACCTGCTCTGTCACTCTGCCTCTGCTTCCCTCCCTCTATCTATCCTCCTCTGATGATGGAGGCTTTCTGTCTGTAAGCTCACAAGAGTGGTATAAAGGCGATACCTTTTAATGGCTAACTGAGGACATAACAAGTGCAAGCTTTCAGGACACTAAGGTCCCTTCTTCAGGCATGGGTTAACCATCTTTTTTCTTTTGTATGTAAGCTGAAACTCTCTCATTGACTAGATATTGATCTCTGCCAATGAGATCACTCCAGCTTACAGGCAGAAAGCCTCCGTCATCGGTGGAGGCTGGATAGAGGGAGGGGAGCAGAGGCAGAGTGACAGACTGCGGTACAGAGCAGGTAACCACAGTCTGCCCGGAAGTAGGGTACAGGGCATTCTTTAAACATTATTTTTCATCCAAATAGCTTTTTTAATAACATATAGTTTACCTTTCACAATTAGCCTGATCTGAAGAAATCCATCATTGAAGGAGACTGACATCCTGGTTAGTGCAGTCTGCACGCCTGCGCTGTCAGTCCCTTCCGGTAACCATATGGTGCACTGCAGTCTACACAATGGAGACCGGGACTGACAGAGCAGGCACACAGACAAGATGTCTGCACTGTAGCCTGGGTTCGGTCTCTTTCATTGATGGATTTCTTCAGATTGGGCAACTTGTGAAAGGTAAACTATATATTCAGAAGCTAGTCATTACCTGCTTAATTATAGCAGGGCGACTTTACTGCGGATGAAAGTTCCTCTTTAACTCAATAGGAATTAAAGGGATAGTAATGTTTCATAATAAAAGCAGCTCCAATTAATCTTCATAGTATTTGGGCCATTGTGAATGTTATTTCAGTACTGTCAGAGTTGTAGTTCAAGAGTAATTGAATGATAAAGTATCCCCCTCCCGTCCCTTTTACTGATGTAACACTGCTCACCTCAGAGCAGCAGGGTGGTGTCCAAGTGGATTGCAGAGAGGGACAATCTTCAATTAGCATAAGGGAAAAACCTGAAAAACCTGTCAAGTGGGGGCAGGGTTTTCCTTATGCCCAAAGTAAGAAGATTGTCCCTTGCTATGATCTGTCTAGTCCCAGGACCAGACTCCACATCTGAGGGGAGGTGGCTTATACTAGGTAAAATGGGTGGGAGGAGGATACTTTATCATTCACTTATTCTTGAACTACAACTCTGACAGTACTGAAATAACATTCAGTTCATTGCCCAAATACTATGAAGATTAATTGGAGCTGCTGTTTTTGTGAAACATTACTATCCATTTAACATTTGTTCTCTGTGGGGCACATGGTTTGTCCCAAATGGTCTCCCGTTTCTTTGTGCATATGATGCTACTTTTTTTTAGTTAATTAGTTATTGTGCATGCCACGCAGGCACTTCCTCCTATCTTAGCCCTGCAACAACTCCCCTGTTCACTGAAACTGCCTAGCAATGCATTGCCCACCTCCCCTAGCACGTTACAGAGAGTGGATGGGATAATGTAGGGCTCTCAGGAATGATCTGAATGGCATGCCTTATTATCACAATCTATAAATCCAATAACAGAAATATAATAATAATATATAATAATATAAATAGAAATCTATAAATCAAAACTAACTTTCTAAATGAAAAATGTCTACTGTGCCATATGGCACTTTTCAGAATCTCCAAAAATGATTTTAGGTGATGAGATTCCTTTAAAAAAACAAGCTTAGGGCAACTAGGTACTTACTTTAAAAGGCAAAATATTATTGTCAATTAAATATGCACCTCTATGTCACCAGAGAATCTTATTTATTCTAGAAAATAAAAGATTTTCTCTATAGCATTTCAGAGCCACTAAATAGAGGCCATAGGACTGAGCTCCAATGGATGGTGAGTGGCATTTAGTGATACTGAGAAACAATATTTAGATCAGGGAGGAACAGCTGCGAGGCTGGCCCCTCCAGGGGGGCCCCAACAGGATTGGCTGGGGAACTTGGGATAATTTTGATTATACAGACTGCCCAAAAAATGTATTTGTGATATGCATGTATGTATGTGTGTGTATCTATATCTATATCTATATATATACATATATCTATATATATATATATATATATATATATATATAGGATCAACGATGGGCACTCCTATTTGACACAGTCTGAGGAAGCATTAGCGAAACGCGTGTCAGTTCATTTTCAGAATCAATAAGATTAGCAAGTTACCACTATCAATACACCTGTTCCTTTATTACTTGTGTATATTTGAGATCGGTGGTGGGCAATATAATAGTCTAAGGACATGAGGTTGCCACAAGGGCTGTCTCTTAGTGCAGGGAACCACCACCTGTCCCAGATTTGAACACGCTATTTGATTGCATATGCCTATGATCGGCAGTGGGAAATACGTCAGTATTGAGACAGGGAATCACCACTGAGGGAATCCTTTTAGCCTAGGGAACTGTTGCCATCACACATACAAGCGAATTCCTAGGAGGCGATTTATTTCCCCTTTGTAATATTGTGTTTTAGCCAGGGCATCTAGAACTAAGGATATAGGGATATTACATTCTTTTAATCTCCTTATTTTTAGACCATGAGAATTTCTATGGTCTTTGGAGAATGAGTCCGACAATTTATTAAGACAACTAGCGGGAATCGTTTTTGATTGGGCATGATCTAGCTCAATCAAAACAACCAGCTAACGATATTTGTAGCCATGCAGGAGAGTGTCAGACGCTCTATAAACACCCCCCTCATATTCAGACCATGAAAACTCTGATGATCCTTGTAGAGTGATTCCTACAACCCACAAACATAACTAGCAGGAATTATCTTTGATTGGGTACGATACAGCTTCAACAGGGAAACACAAATAACTACAAATATTCGTAGCCATGCAGGAGAGTGTCGGCCGCTCCAGTAAGCATAACTAACAAATGCAATCAGCGGGAACGGTCCCTGATTGGGTACGATCCGACTCAATCAAGTAAAACCACCAGTCATTGATACTTGTAGCCATGTAGGAGAGAGCGGGCCACTGTACCAAGCATAGATATTCTCAATTTTTTAAATATCCAGCTGAGAATTCCAAGTTGTACCTTGGAGCGGTGTAACCTAGCTGTTAGGCCATACACCAGATACACCGGATAAAGAGCCGCTTCAATAGAGAGCTGCCCTATCCTGGTGTGATACATTTGTAACAAGGGGGAAGTACTGCCAAGTTAACTTTCACACCGATCTGCACACGTATATATACTATGTAACAAAGAAGTCATCACCCTAAGATTTAGAGAGGACTATACGTAATTTGTTGGAAGTTCTCCAAGATAAATTTTGTTGATTAACATGAGATACTGTCATTATCAACTAATTAGAGTTGATGACAGTGAACTGCTAGTTAAATATGATTGGATTATTCCGATTGATTTTTCAGTAGGAATTTAGACGCTATAGTCTGGATGGGTATCATCCATTCGTGTACGGGCTGTACTAGTATGACTTCTTGAATTATAAGGACTCGTAGTATTATTAGTAAACATTATTTTTCAATATCAATGCTTGATCATTACATTGTATTTTATTCTTTTAACTCTTTTCTACTTTTATTTTTTCATTATATGTTATAATCCAAGCCACTTACTGTCTATTATTGGTCCATTTTTTCTTAAGAATATTTTGACTATACACTGAGAACTGTAAGGGTGTGCAATTAAGTGGTGACTGTTTCTCATCTCTTCTCTCCATTACATGGAGGAATGAGATGATTTCTTTCTTCTGCTAGTACAATGCTTTATTTACCACTGCTCCCCTAATCATCACCCAGTAGGGTGTTTGACTGAGTATATGCAAGGTGGTGCGATCCCCTGGTCATTTTCTTCCTATTTGAAATGTTAAAAGAACACTGCTGCCTGGGTGCTACTTATAAATATGGATATAAAAAGAGAAATGTTATTGAAACCATGAAATAAGTGCACACACAGGTCTTAAGAAAAAGTGCTGATTTATTTGTCAACGTTTCGGCCCCCTGAAGGTCCTTTATCAAGAAAGCCCTCAGGGGACTGAAACGTTGATAAACAATAAACATAACTTTTATCTTTATTTCCTTGTGTGAGCTTGTTGTCTTTTGGTTCCACCATACATACACTGATATACATTTTTCCTTTCAAGCAGCACTGTAGCAAGTAGTATTTGTTTGTAATTCTATCTTGGACTGCCCACCTTTTTTCTTTGTGTGTGTATATATATATATATCTATCTATATATATATATATATATATAAAGTTATGTGGTGGATAGCACTCACTCCCATGTATCTAATGCCCAGGTGCACAATCCCCTATTGAAGATAGATAATGTGATCAAGAATGGGCAGCACCCGTGGGTCTTAAAGACTAAATTTTATTATTCAAAATAAGCATATAAACGGTCAACGTTTCGGTCCTTTACGGACCTTTCTCAAGACAAAGAATGAAACACTCACCTCCATCTTAAGGCCCCCACGCCGTGCCGGCGTCGTCCGAGAGGATGGTGACGTCATCACTCCAACAGCCCTGATTGGATAGCCGTCAGAGTGGACGTACCCCATTGGACACACTGTTAAAGGCTCAAAAGTATGGCGGTACGAAGGAACTTAATAAACTTCAAAGTTGTGGTATATAATATCTATAGAAAGTCATCATGCAGCAAAAAAGTAAAAAAGTAAAGAATAAAGGTGTGCAGCAACCCATGTAGCGACTTTGCTTATTGACCGGGGAGCGATGGACTCACTTGCACATTCAGTGCATGAGTACCAGTCGCTAACCCGGCTGAGGCAGAGTGCTATACTGTATTGGTGCAGAAGGTTTGGTAAATAGAAAACAGAACACCGCAGTTCCAGTGAATAAAGGATAATAACATTCAGAGTGTCTAGTGTTTACATATACACCCGTTGGATCTCTAAGAGTCTGAAATTCAACTGAAGCGATTCCTCTCTTCGGATCGCCTCCCAGAGTCATAGTGCGAAATTATGTCAATAAATTCGGTGATATTAACAGGGCATGTGAACAAAATTAGCAAAAAATGTTGTATAGGCTTCTTAGAATTGAGACCAAGAATGGATCATAGTGTAGGCGTTACTAGATAGAAACATCAATACTGTCAATATCAGACAGGAAATCCATTGTAGCTGAACTTATTAGAAAATGTTCTTAATGGAATGACTGTAAAACATAGTAAAGTCAAAGACAAATCAAGATCTCCCCAGTAAACTTCCTTGGTTCATCAGATTCGTGAGGGCCTTTAGTAATTCAGGATACTAAATTGGTATCGACCAGCCATAGAAGAGGGGCGATTCAGGGAGAGGATAGGTGGATTTACATGAGATATAGAGAGTCCATAGACCAACGGTATCCATAACAGCTATAACACAATCCATCCTGTATATTGTCAGGGGATAGTTAATACCATCCATCAAGTCCTATTATGAGACAGCGTTTGAAATAGCAACGCCCCTAGAAAGGGGTTCTATGCCCGCTGTACCCTGGAGAGATGGAGGTATATAGGACAATACTGTATAGGGCGGCAAAAGATTCGACTCACTCCTATGTATTTATATGGAGGGTCTACTACCGTCCTTACAAAAAGCTGCTTAATGGTAACCTTTCATTAAGACCTCTAGGTACTAGGGTGTCCAACCTATGTATCCACCGGGCTTCCCTCTGAGGGAATACCAATTTAGTATCCTGAATTACTAAAGGCCCTCACGAATCTGATGAACCAAGGAAGTTTACTGGGGAGATCTTGATTTGTCTTTGACTTTACTATGTTTTACAATCATTCCATTAAGAACATTTTCTAATAAGTTCAGCTACAATGGATTTCCTGTCTGATATTGACAGTATTGATGTTTCTATCTAGTAACGCCTACACTATGATCCATTCTTGGTATCAATGCTAAGAAGCCTATACGACATTTTTTGCTAATTTTGTTCACATGCCCTGTTAATATCACCGAATTTATTGACATAATTTCGCACTATGACTCTGGGAGGCGATCCGAAGAGAGGAATCGCTTCAGTTGAATTTCAGACTCTTAGAGATCCAACGGGTGTATATGTAAACACTAGACACTCTGAAT
Source organism: Rhinophrynus dorsalis (assembly GCA_037306005.1). Taxonomy (NCBI): domain Eukaryota; kingdom Metazoa; phylum Chordata; class Amphibia; order Anura; family Rhinophrynidae; genus Rhinophrynus; species Rhinophrynus dorsalis. The sequence goes on from CM074719.1 coordinate 488,188,608, forward strand.
GTTATTATCCTTTATTCATTGGAACTGCGGTGTTCTGTTTTCTATTTACCAAACCTTCTGCACCAATACAGTATAGCACTCTGCCTCAGCCGGGTTAGCGACTGGTACTCATGCACTGAATGTGCAAGTGAGTCCATCGCTCCCCGGTAAATAAGCAAAGTCGCTACATGGGTTGCTGCACACCTTTATTCTTTACTTTTTTACTTTTTTGCTGCATGATGACTTTCTATAGATATTATATACCACAACTTTGAAGCTTATTAAGTTCCTTCGTACTGCCATACTTTTGAGCCTTTAACAGTGTGTCCAATGGGGTACGTCCACTCTGACGGCTATCCAATCAGGGCTGTTGGAGTGATGACGTCACCATCCTCTCGGACGACGCCGGCACGGCGTGGGGGCCTTAAGATGGAGGTGAGTGTTTCATTCTTTGTCTTGAGAAAGGTCCGTAAAGGACCGAAACGTTGACCGTTTATATGCTTATTTTGAATAATAAAATTTAGTCTTTAAGACCCACGGGTGCTGCCCATTCTTGATCACATTATATATATATATATATATATATATATATATATATATATATATAAATGGGCCCAAAACATTTTGACAACCAAAACATAGGCTAGGGAGATAGTCAACTCTTTGCGTCGCAATGTGTTGAATATCATTCTGGCATAAACAAAGTTTGACTGCCCCTGAGTGAGACCACTCAGTGTCATCACGGTATGATCACTTGGATAAAGAAATCCAGCAATCAGTAATTTGTATCTTTTAGGACAAAATGAGACCATGAGTCATAAATTGGCTGAAAGAGCTTTTTGGAGAAAATAACGTCAGCTGCTGCTCCAGAAGGACTTGAACAATCTGAGGGACAGAAACGGCACCATAGAGTTACAATAGAAAATTGCCATTGATTTAAATTGGACGTTTAACCCTTTGAATGCTAAAGGTCTCCAAACACATTGCATAAAAATACGTTGGCTACCTTTCTTACAAGCTTCATGCAGTGGCTCTATCTTCTGTGTCAGACACCTGGTTAGAAGTAGCAGCACCACTACCACTAATAAAATTGCAACAGCAATACGTTCCAGGCAAGGATAATGGGTTAATCTGCTAGATAGGTGCAAAATAGAAGCATCCATATCAGCTCCCAAACGTAATAATGTGAAGCTTAGAAGATTCTTGCACTCTTATCCTAAAGAGACAGAAAAAAACCCAGCTCATAAAACATCAATAATTATTCATACAGTTTAAAAATACCTGAAGTCTTCTGGCCATATGCTAAGGCAAGGAGAGACTAGTGTGACATAGCACTTAGCTAGATGAAAATCCACATCTCAAACAGATCCACGAGTTTCACGCAAAGAGCGCTTACTCATGATCTCCGAACAATGTCAAAATTAACCACTTTGCCTTTTAAACCCTAAACAACCAATCAAAATCCCTCATTCCAAACGGACCTGGTAGAGAACCGTGTCCACATACCACATGATGAGCAAAACCCAATAATAATGAAGAAACCGGAGAGTCTATTACTGGATTTGAAACATCCAGTTAAAAGCCTCTCAACTGGTATCAACTCAAAACGGACCTACGCAAACCATGTCTGCGTATCACGTGTAAAATACCAACCAGTCTGAATGAGTAATGCAATGTAAAGAAAATATATGACCAAACAAACATACATATATGTGTTCCGTCACTAATAACTAAATGATCATGCTAATCAGATGCTCATACCAGCATCCAAAGCTCTTAAAGATACACAGCTACGCAGTCCTACACTCATCCTCTCACTATAACCAAAGACTTCCAGAGAGAGGGACGGCCCATACTGAGCCCTCGTCTATAGTTATCACTTTGCACACACGTAGTGTGGCTAGAATCGATTTCAAGAAGTGGTTGAGAAACCACAAAATGTCATTGTATTTAGCTAGTTTTTTTCTTTGAATTGTTTTATTTTATAATAGTGATATTGCAGATCATTTTTTATCATTTTGTTAAAGAACATTTTAACAATAATTAAAATTAATATCAAGACATTTAAGCGGCATGTTTTGGACCTCTCAATCCAGTATCAAGGTCGTCTGAACAGAGACAGGATAATTTCTCTGTAAGCCTGATAGTTGTGTTTGGGCATATGCTCCCTCACAACCACCAATCTTGTGAGTATTACTCTGGTTGCAAAAACTTTATTTCTGTGTATAAAGATAACAGGCACCATTGGGTGCCCTCTTTTGTTCCTTTTTCTTTGTATTCAATGTGTTAACCCTTTAAGTGCCCGATAACTGGCACAAAGCATTTACTTCTATTCATCTTACATAATAATTGTCCTTGTATTTTTTTTACTTAGTGTTGTGACAGTTTTACCCCCGATAGGACTTTGATATTTTTCTCTTTATTTCCAACACAAAAGTTGTACTTATCAAGAACTAAAACAGTGTTGAAAAAAAAAAATATATAACTATTTCTTATCATTCTGAAAGTTGCCATAGGAACTGAAGCATTAATTTGTTTTTTCTAAATTGTAATTGAAGCTGTTTTTGTTCTGTATTGTTTTACTCAGGAACTCTGGGTAAGGAATCTTGGGTGCCAGTGAACTGCAGTAGGTTGGTGATTATCCTGATACCCCATGGGGTTGATACACATTTATAATATTTGTAAATGGGGGTAGAATGTACATAAACACTGTATACAAATAGCATTATTTAATAAGAAATGTCTAACAAACTAGGTCTCCCATTACAGCAAGGTCATATACTGATGCAGATGTGCTAAAAAATTTGTAATTCTGGTGTAAACTAAGTTCAAAACAGAAAATATATTAAAAAAAACAATAAGAAAAAATTCCAATTGATATAAATGGGGCTTTTAACCCATTGAATGGAGGTCTCCAGCAGATTGCTAAACAATGAGGTTAAAAAGAGCCCTATTTAAATCAATGGGGATTTTTCTTTGTTTCTTATGGTCATGCCTGGGAACTTCCTCCCCTTGAACCCCTGGAGAGGGCTCATGTGCTGCTGACCAGGTGGATGTAAATGACATGATTTGCATAAAAGGGTAGGGCTAAAAGCAGAACTATTATCAAACTTAAATTGCACCCCAGTCCAAGGTTTAGCGTTTTCCCAAAGTGGGTTGGCCCAGGCCAATGCTCTGCCAGTCAGCAGGGATATCATGAACCCAACCTTGCTGCGATCACTAGGAAATGCGTGTGCCGCCAATTACATAAATATTTCAAGTTGATTAATAAACCCTCTGCATAATTGAGGGTCCCCGTCATATCTCAGCGGCAAGGGTGCAGAAGCCGTTAACCCTTTGACTGCGGCCCCTGAGGGCTTAGACTCATTCTCCGGTGTCGGAATTGGCGGGACCGCCGGGTTAGCACCGGACTTATCCGCAAGTACCATGCGTTCAAGAATAGTTTGGATAGCAAACGCTAGCTGATCCAAACGTTGCTCGTGTATATCCATCCTCCAATGGATATTCTGTGCGTTACCGTCACTCTTAGTGTCTGAGGTCATGGCCCTTTCTTACTGTCACGGATTTGAAGACTCTCAGACTTAAGGTTTGGTAAAATAACTTAACTTTATTAAAAGTTAAAGGCAGTCCCTGTAGGGTAAACATACATAACAATACAACAGTAATATAACATATAATAGGTTCTACCGGCCTTACCTAAATACCAGGCAAGGCAACCCAAGTGACAGTTTTAATGACAGGCTCTACCGGCCTTGCCTATACCGGGTAAGGCAACCATGAGATGACATATACCGGTTCTACCGGCCTTACCAATACCGGGCAAGGCAGCCCCCACGGAATGCTGAATGTAGGCTCTACCGGCCCTGCCAATACCGGGTAAGGAAACCTTAAAGATGGTGAATTACAAGGTTCTACCGGCCTTACCAATACCGGGCAGGGCAGCCCACAGGAGTACTGGAGTAGGCTCTACCGGCCCTGCCAATACCGGGTGAGGCAACCTACAGGATGGTATCGTCAAGGTTCTACCGGCCTCACCAATACCGGGCAGGGCAGCCTGAGCGAGTAGACCAGCTGTCAGGTGACTAAGGCAGCATAGAGCATAAGTATAGAGGTCTTACTCAGCAGGAGTCTATTGCCAGGGATACTCAGACAACTGCAAGGAAGTGGACAGCGACTGACCACAGTACTGGATGTTCAGGAGCAAACCAATGTCCACACGTTGGGACTAATGGTAATAGCGCCACCAGGTTTAATGGAGCAAACCAGCAACCGCACGCTGGAACCAACAATGTATATCGCAACCAGGTTTAGTGGAGTAAACCAGCGTCCGCACGCTGGGACCAACAACGTATATCGCAACTAGGTTTAGTGGACAAACCAGCGTCCGCACGCTGGAACCAATAATGTATCTCGCAACCAGTTTAGTGGAGTAAACCAGCGTCCGCACGCTGGGACCAACAATGTATATAGCAACCAGGTTTAGTGGAGTAAACCAGCGTTCGCACGCTGGGACCAACAATGTATATCGCCACCAGGTTTAGTGGAGTAACCCAGCGTCCGCACGCTGAGACCAGCAATGTATATTGCAACCAGGTTATGGAGTAAACCAGCGTCCGCACGCTGAGACCAACAATGTATATTGCAACCAGGTTTAGTGGAGTAAACCAGCGTCCGCACGCTGAGACCAACAATGTATATTGCAACCAGGTTTAGTGGAGTAAACCAGCGTCCGCACGCTGGGACCAACAATGTACATCGCAACCAGGTTTAGTGGAGTAAACCAGCGTCCACACGCTGGGACCAACAATGTATATCGCAACCAGGTTTAGTGGAGTAAACCAACAAAGTATGATCAGCAGCGAGAAGAACAATGTCGCCAGAGCGACGGCTGGAGCAGGAGATTCAGGAACTCAGTAAGATTAACCCGCAAGGTGCTGGAACACAGGAACACTGGAACTCAGTAAGGTTAACCCGTGAGGTGCTGGAACACAGGAACACTGGAACTCTGGAACACAGGAACACTAGCATACAGGAACACTGGAACACTGGAACACAGGATCAGCAAGTACAGCAGGAACAGGCCCAGAAGCCTGACAAGCAGGTCAGGCAGAGTGGAGTCAGAAACACCACGAAAGGGCAACCTGGAAGTGCTCAGCCTGGGTTTAAAAAGGCTGTGTGAGGAGGGCTAATCACAGACAGCCAATCATGATACTCAGCAAGTGACTGACACTGAACAGCACCAATCACGGGCACCGTGATACAGAGCCTGAGAATATATTATTCCTTTGATAGTATACTTTGTATCAGTTGCTGGCGACCATTGAAAGGATCACGTGGCAACAGGGATTAGTTGTGCTTGCACATATAAAACCGAATTAGATTGCTAACGACCATTGATAGGATTGTGTGGCAATAGGGATTTATGGACAGTGTGCTTTAGCAACTTTGATGAATTAACAATTGTTTGCTGGTGACTATTGAAAGGATCGCACAGAACGTCGTATTTTTTGGAGGGTTGAAAATACAGACTTTCCCACTAATGTGATAACTCAGGAATAATTAGGACATCATCTGGTATAAGCCTATGTGATATATTGTGGGACATTAACAATTTATTCCCTTTCCAGCTGGGCTAAGTGGGGTAGTCATTTGCAAGGTACTAGTAGTAAAGTGTCTAATGAACAGCGGGAACCAGGATATAAGATACATGAGTGAAACAGTTGAATTTAAAATAATAGGTCACTCATTTATTGTACATTCTGTCTAGTTGATATACAGATACTAATCTATAGATACGCAGTGTACCTGCAGTAAAAAAGAAGAAAAAAAGGTAAAGCAGGACACTTGCAGTTCGATATCTTTTGGACATTAAACATCCATTTACTGACACGCAGGGCATATACGTTTAAAGGGATAGTAATACCTAAAATGTAAAAAAAAATATGTTGTAGGGTTTATCCCCCTGAGTAAAACAAGAGTACTCCCACTGCTGAAAGATGTTTCATTCAAAAGTTATTAATTTTCAAAGTTGAATTTTTTAGGTGCAATATCACAGTGGCCTGAAATTGTACAGTGGCGCTGTTGCTACACGATCCTATGGACAGCTCTGGTCTCAGGACCATAAATCTCCATAGGATGGTGTAGCAACAGCGCCACTGTACAATTTCAGGCCACTGTGATATTGCACTTAAAAAAATCAACTTTGAAAATTAATAACTTTTGAATGAAACACCTTTCAGCAGTGGGAGTACTCTTGTTTTACTCAGGGGGATAAACCCTACAACATATTTGTTTTTACATTTTAGGTATTACTATCCCTTTAAGGAGATAAAATTGCACCTGCAGTGTTGAGTTCATTAGACACGCAGGACACTTGCAGTTAATTGACATATATATGCCTAGCACATGGTCTTGAGCGTTTTTTAAAATATTTATTTAATAAAAGTTGAGTTTTAATATCTTTATTACCCCAGTTTATATACAGTACTGAGCTAGTCTTCTATCTCTGTGTGCTTCATATCTCTCAGGCCTTTCATTCCTAAACTAGATGAATGGTTTTGAGTGGATGTTATTTAGCACACTTGTTTTCTTGTTCTATCTTCTTTTTTCATTTATTGTTGTTAAAGAAATCGCCAGTGCACTGCTTTGCAGTGCACTGAAGATCTTTCTAGCATCCAAGGGAAATAATAACCTGAATAGGGGTGTAAAACTGGCGAAGAGACATTGAGATTGCTTTGGTCCCACCCACAATTCAGAAGGTGGTTGTGGCCAGAAAAGCTGAGATGCCGCTCAAAATTTGGAGCATTAGGCAGTCGCCTACTCTTCCTGTTGGGAAATCTGGCCCTAACAGTGTTCCCTAGAGTCTAGACATGTGCAAATTCATTCGGAGACATTTGGATTTTGTCGAAAATGGGGTCATTCAGAGACATTCGGCCAATCCAAAACTCAAGGGTCATTCGGAAAAAATTATCCGACTCCGAACAGCCCAGGTCCGAAATTCGTCTAAACTTTCGGAAGTTTCGGCAATCGACACATTTCCAAATGTTTTGACTACTTTTGACCAGGACTTCCTGTGCACGCTCAATTACTTTCCCTCCATAATTTTCCCTCCATGTCTCTAGTCCAATTCCATTCTCCGTTTCATGCACTACTTCCCTCTTTTGTCTGTATTCGAATAGCCTTATTCGTTTCATGATGGGGTTTGGACTAATGACACAGCCACACAGACAGACAGCCTGCATTTCCTCATTGCGTTGTTGGAGCTCAGAGAGAGAAGAGATTAGAGAGTGTACAGTTGTTGTGTAGGCAGGCAGGTAGCATTAGGCTAGGCATAGGTAGGCAGCCAGCATTAGTTCCAGTTATTGCCACTGCAAGAGCAAGTAATATTTGTTCCTGTGCAAAATATTAAAAAATATTAGGTATTTGTTCGAATACAGGGCCGGTCCTTACATGGGTCCCAGTGGGTCCATGGACCCAGGCGGCACTTTGACAGGGGCGGCAATTTGCCGTCCCATAGCATGTTTATTTTGTGCTCTTCCGCCAGTTCTGTGTTGCAGGGTGTCCCATCAGTGTGACTGTCAGCAGCCGGGCAGCCCTATGCTCACTCAGTGGCGATGCCTGCTGGCTGCTTCAGTGACGTGAATTATGTGATAGTGAAACATTATGCCTATTTTGTATTGTTTATCGCCCACCTAAAGTCAAGACTTGAGTAAATAGGTCTACTGTCCCAGATTTGCTAGAGAGGTTTTACAAATACAGGAGGGTGCCCCCTGTACGAAATGAGTCTAAACATTTGGGATCCCTAGTATGAGTGCACAACAGTGCATGATGTGTCCTGAACAGGATTGCTGTGAGGTGTCTCCACCCAGAAGGTGCTGGCCGGGCTGAGCTTCAACATTGTGACGAGTGACCAACTAAGAGCACCGTGCCAGACTTAATCTGCAGCCATAGCATCACCCCCTCCTAGTCTCCGGGTCCCGCTGACTGGCAATAACAGGTGAGTCACTAAGAGATCTGAAGCCTTTCTGGAAGTCCTTTCACTTGGAAAGGGGCTAGGTATTATTTGGGGAAGTTGCCTCGTGTGTAATTAATTTCTAGGTGGGAGATTAATGTGCATCACTTATGTGTTTCCTAACAGTAGTTAGAATACAACTCCCATCATCCCCTGATTATGATGTTGGGAAATGCCCAGCAATTACTGTAGAGCCCTGTATTGCACACTCATGGAAAACGGTGATATTGCTATACTAAGACAATGCTGTGGACCCCTCTTCAGTATAGATGTCAAGCATTTTTTTTATTTCTCTCCTGTGTTGCAGTTTGTTCACAACAGAATGTCTCAATTTTTCTTTTTAACACATTACATCTATAACATTACAATCATTGATGTTTATTCTTGATGTAGTATGAAACACTACAATGTATATACACATAGAGTTATCTGATATGAGGGGAAATCAGGATAGGAAAATGAGAGAGAGGAATTTGGGTACTAAAGAGGGACAGTAGGGTAGGAGGCTGGTACCAGAAAATGAAACCTTAATCTTTACCCATGTACTAACATAGAATGTGACATGTAGTTTGTCCATGTTCGAGTCGACCACTTATGTTGAGTAGGATGTGATAGCATGGGTTTTTGATGTTCGAGCATATGCTATATTGAAGGACAGGCATGGGGTTTCGATGTTCGAACATATGCTATACTGAAGGACAGGCTTGGGGTTTCGATGTTCGAACATATGCTAAATTGAATGACAGGCATGGTGTTATGGTTTTCTGACACTCAGACACTGATATTGTAAAACACAGTTTTATTGAAAAAAAAAATGAAAGAACAGCGCCCCTGGGGGCCAAGAATGGTAACTGTGATACAGGCCCAAATATGTCTTACAGAGAAAAGTACAGATAAGCAAACACAGGGTTAAATGTGGAGAAAATGAACAAGACAAGTTCACTGATTGGCCAACGCCCAGAATAGATATCAGTTTCTAGATGATGAAGAGAAGGGGGTATTGTGTGACTGAACTAATCACTCTCAGAACTGTTGGAAATGAATGCCCAGACTGACCAGCAAATGCCCTGAACCGAGCCTATACCACCTTAGTGGGGTAATCTGGAGAGAGCCACTGCCAGTAGATGGACCAGAATCGGAATCGCCCTTATCCTTGTCTCGGATATAACCCTGCTTATGCCAACGGGAGAAGAGCCGTACGCACCCCTTGGGTGCCAGAGCGCATGAATACTGCACAAGCGATAGTGAGCCAACGGATGGAAATACGGTAGTAACACAATGAGCGCTAACGGTGACCTGGACCGGAACACCACACCGGTGTCCAATGGAGCATAAACAGCAAGAGCAAATGGAGGGTCCAACGCCAGCTGGCGTGGTAGCGGTGCAACGGCACCGTAAAGGCTACAGCTCTGCTAGTGCAATAGGGAGGTCTGGTCAGGTAGGCACATTCAGTGTTAACAGGCTCGAAAGGAATACACTGGCTTGGCAAGTAAGAATACAGGCTCAGAAATCAGAGGCAACCGGCACAGCAAGGGTTAAGACTGGTCATACATGGGTACTGGTATTGCAGTGTAAGGAACAGGCTCAGGCAACGGTTCAATACTCGACAGAGGATTAGTCAGAGCAACACAAACACAGTTCAGAATGTCGCCAGCCGGCGACCTGGAACACGCAGGAACACAGGAACAGATGCAGCACTGGATCCCAACCGGAACCGGATCGGTACTTGGAGCTAGAGTCGACAGCCAGAGCCGGGTCAATCACGGAGCAGGAACGTCAGCCAGAGCCGGGTCAATCACGGAGCAGGAACGTCAGCCAGAGCCGGGTCAATCACGGAGCAGGAACGTCAGCCAGAGCCGGGTCAATCACGGAGCAGGAACATCAGCCAGAGCCGGGTCAATCACGGAGCAGGAACAAAGGAATGGTCAGACTAGCCGAGTCGGTGAACCGGAAAGCAGAAACACAGCAACAAGGCGCAGGCTCAGGAACACCACGAAAGGGCAACCGACAAGTGCCCAGAGCCCAGTGTATAAAGGAACATTCTGGGCGGGCCAGTCAGCATCCTCCAATGTACAAGCAACCCAGCAAAGATTGACAGGGAAGCACGGGAACTGTGATACATGGGTTCTCGATGTTCGACGTTTGCATTGTGACTGGCATCCCATGCTGGAGTAGAGGTGACATGCACAGACTGGCAATGTACGACAATGTCCATTTTTGGGATGGATCTTTTTCTAAATGCACACCCTGTCTGCAAAGAATGATAGCAGCGTGCACTGAGGCTCACTGCTATAATTTAACCCATGTTAAATTCGGCCGAATAATTCGGAATGGATCAGAATTTCGTTCGAATCGAATAGGCCCGGTCCGAAATTAAGATCACCCGAATTAGAAAAAAAAAATTAGTCCGAATTCGAATTTTACCGAAAATGTTGCCCGTGCACAAGTCTACTAGAGTCCATCCCACAATCATCTTTGCACTTTAGGTTTTCCCAAAGACACAGGCTGTGAAGGGGGTAGTCTACTATCATATGTGACAAATGATGCATCTAATAAGGAGGGGGGAAAAAGAGCACTCAGAAGGAGCCAATCGCCTTGAGGAGGAAGCAGCATAGAGCAGAGCGCTGTATGCTCAACAAGTTGAATGAGGGTGTGTTTGTGTGTCTATTTATTGTCTGTATCTCTTTGCAGTGAAGACAAGATGATATTGAATAAATTATTTACACAAAGAGCTGAACTATGAATGAGAGAACATTCATTAAGACTAGAGGAAAGGTGCTTTCGACTAAAACAAAGACAGGGTTTTTTTTACAGTAAGGGTGGTAAGGTTATGGAATTCTTTGCTCGGGATGTTGTGCTTGCAGATAATGTAACTGCTTTCAAAAAAGCAATGGATGCCTATTTAGCACAGAACAATCTTGAAAATTATGACAGATGGCTTCAATGTAGATACGTTGTTGATCCAGGGAACTAGCTGACTGACATTTGGAGTCAGTAAGGAATTTTTTTACCCACTTGGGGCTAAATTGGAAATTGTTTCAGTGTTTTTTTCCTCTGCATCAACATTTTGATTGACTTATCTGTTTTAATTAATAATATTCTTAAAACCAGTATCTGGTGTACTTGTATTTAAGAGATATGCTTTCATATTTACGGTATCTGTATAACATGCCTGAGGAAGAGACCTAAGGTCTTGAAAGCTTGCATTTAAATCTGCTTAGTTAGCCAATAAAAGGTATCAAAAACTATATTTGCCTCCTGTATTTCTATGGCTAACACGGTACCAACTCTCATCCTTTATCTGAACAGGACGATCAGCTGTTTCAAGTCCACAGCAGACTATCTGCTGATCAGATCATTCATGCATACAGAAGACTCTTCTACACTTTGCAAGGGAAGTGGCTGGCATGTTGCCAGGTAGGAATGAAATTATATAATACTACACTGATCTCCCTAACGTTACCATGTATGTTTATATAAAGCCTAATATATAATTTTTATTTTCTTGTTTCTGGTTATGCATAATTGTGTAACATTTTTATTGTAATGCTCTCCAGAACACACCTGAAAACAAGACAAATCTCAATGAGTTCTTCCTGGTAAGACACTTTCTAAGTAAATAAAATAAACTCATAGTTATACAAACATATATTGCAGGACTTTTCCTGATGAGTAAAACAAAGATTCCCTCACTACTGAAATGTTCCACCTTCCAAAGTTGTTGTAGCTTTAAGCAGACATTGAAGGGCTTTGGATCCTGACAATAGTTCCCCATGAAAAAAAACATTTGTAACAACGCCAGGCCAAGCTTTTTTTTCCTGGAAAACATTTGCCGGTACAATGGAGATTTTTTTCTTTTTTTTTTTACATTTTTGAGAAATGTACCTGATAGGATGATGTATTTTTTTCCCTTTTTGGTCGAAGGGTTTCAGTTCTGTGTAAAATTGAATAACACTTCAAAAAACAAACAAAAAACCTCCACAGATTCATAACTGTTAACATTTTCTAAGCTGAATTTAGATTAAAAAATCAAACCATTTGCCGCTGACTTTAATAATAATAACTATTGAATGTAAAATTTACTAGGTGTGACAGTGCCCTTGTTTTACTCAGCAGTAAAATGAATACAGTATATGTTTTTTTTCTCTCATAATAGAACTGTATTATCAATATGATGCTTAGGTGAGTACAAGCTCTAGGTCTTTGGAGAAAATGGCAATGCTCCTGAATATCTCTCTGCTTTTCACTGACAATAATGTGACTATTCTTGTAACTTTTACATGTGGTTGTACGTGGGCAAATAGCATTTCTTCTAAGGCCTGAGTTAACATCACCTGTGTGTCTGCCTCATGTGCTTTGCAGAAATCCCAGCTCTTGCATAAACCTAAGCATTGTTACTAGAGGTTGGAGCAACTACTGGTGGCGTGTAAGTGCTGACCAGACAGTGATGGCCACATGAATAATAGCAGCCAAATATGATGTGATGACTTTCCATGCTGACCACAGAGAAGACAATTGCTTCTGCACAGGAATCAGTATGTGTTTTTTTTATAAGCATCTGACTTCAAGGGATATATGTACGTCACCTTATGTTACATAGTCTTAAATCCCATAGACCACTGGTGTTCAACAGGTGGCCCTAGGCCCTCTCCTACAGCCCCTGATCTGTTCTTTGGTACAGTAGGAAAAGGAGTTTATTTACCTCTATTGGGTCACACAAGTAGCAAATTTTCCAACCACAAAAAAGCAGCAAACGCTCTCTTTCTTTTGTCTGAAACCATTCATCTCTGTATACTTACCGAAATCCTTGGGTGCTAGAGAAGAAGCCTTGAAGAGCTCTCTAGCATCCAGTGGTTAATTTAGATTTTGAACTCCTATCTAGAATTTTTAACAATAATGTGTGTTGATGGACTTGACTTCCAGATAAGTGGCTCTAAGTTGAATTAGTTTGCCTGTCAATGCCAGTACAGTCTTCTCTTGTTGCAAATGCATAGAGACTATTGCCTATTTCAGTGACTTTTCAGTAGTCATTAGTTGGCCCTGGTTCAAACATTTCTTTTTAGCCCCCTAACACCAACGTATTTTCACAGATGCATAACAAGAACCTTTTGGACCCTGGGGCAGATGGTCTAAAATTGTCGAGTCCCTCTGTAACTAATTCACCAAAAGATTGCTCTTGCTTGTCTCCTGCACCTCTTTTACCAAGTCACTTTATCTTTCATCTCTTTCTTTCTAAGTGGAGTACACTGTATGTTATTACATTTAAAGGGATAGTAATGTGTCAAAATAAAAGGAGCTTCAATTAATCGTCATAGTATTTGGACCATGGAGAGTGTTATTTCAGTAGAGTTGTAGTTCAAGAGTAATTGAATGATAAAGTATCCCCTATTGCCCCTTTTACTGATGTAACACTGCTCACCTCAGAACAGAAAGGTGGTGTTCAGATGGATCGCAGAGAGGGACAATCTTCAATTAGCGTGAGGGAAAAGCCTGAAAAACCTGTCAAGGGGGGGCAGGGTTTTCATTGTTCTCACAGTAAGAAGGTTGTTCCTTGCTGTGATCTGTCTGGTCTCAAGAGCAAATTCCACATCTATGAGGAGGTGGCTTACACTAGGTAAAAGGGGCGGGAGAGGGATACTTTATCATTCAATTACTCTTGAACTACAACTCTGACAGTATTGAAATAACACTCTCCATGACCCAAATAGGTCTTAAGTATACACTGGGATTTATTGTACATCAAATGCGGAAGAAAATTGCTGATTCACTGATCTGTGTGTCAGGCAAAACACTTACTAATAATCTATATTTTAAACCCTTGAATACTAGAGAAGTCTTCAGGGCATTGCTTCACAAGTGGTCAATAGAGTGCCACTGCCATTTTGCTTCATCTTGATTAACTATTTCATCAAAATATACTTTGGGTCAGGTGTACAGCATCTAATAAAAATCTGCTCTGTGCTAAATTAGCCCTTAGTATTGTCATAAATTAGATGCTGGGTAACATGTTCAGTCTTGAATTAACTGAGGGATTCTCATCTTTAGTACTCGGGACATACCAAAGCATACCAATGTTTTTGGGATATCCTAGGCTGATCACACGTTGGTAATCACTGTCTTGGTCATTTGATTAATTTAGCTGTGCTTAATTAAGGATATCCCTGAAACTTGACCTGTTGTTGTCTGAAGGACTGGAGCTGAGAATCACAATACTTTGACCTGGAATCAGAGGATTTGAATTATCAGTTTGTCATCAGATTCAGCGGGTAATATATTTAGATATGCTGCCAGGGCTGGATTTACATCTCAGGAGCCTGTAGACACAGAAATTTGAAGCGCCCCCCCCCCCCCCCCCCCCCCGTGGGCCATCTGCACTGGATACCTCCACAATGCTCCTAATCTCCACGTTGCCCCCCATCATCTCCATATTGCCCTCACATTGCCCCCATCATCGCCACATTGCCCCCCATTAGCTCCAGCTTGCCACCATCATCTCATATATCGCCCTCACATTGCCCCCATCATCTCCATATACCATGTTGCCCTCACACTGCCCCCATCATCTCCATATACTATGCTGCCCTCACACTGTCCCCCATCAGCTCCACATTGCCCTCACAATGCCACATCAGCTCCACATTGCCCTCACAATGCCCCCCATCAGCTCCACATTGCCCTCACATTGCCCCCCACCCCATCAGCTCCAACTTGCCCCCACCATCTCCACATTGCCCCCCATTGGCTCCAACTTGCCCCCCATTGGCTCCAACTTGACCCCCATTAGCTCCACATTGCCCCCCATTAGCTCCACATTGCCCTCACATTTCCTCCCCCCGTTTCCTACCTCCCTGGTAGGAGATCTGTATGTGCCTCCTTTGGCAGAGTCTTGTACCTGATGGAGCTCCCACTCGGTCTCCTATTCAAGAATGCAGAGCGCTGGGAGATGATGTCATCTCCCAGTGCTCTGCATTCCTAAAAAGGCGATGAGGGAGCTCCATCAGGTACAAGACTGGGGGGGCGGGCAATGTGAGTGGGTGCCGCCGGCGCAGCCAGTGATGTGGCTAGTTTTGTGTTGTTTTTTTTTTAAAAAGAATATTTAAAAAAAAAATCCAAATGGCAGGCTCCCCTCGTTGGCGTGCGCCTGTAGGCAGGTGCCTACTTTGCCTAATGGCAAATCCGGCCCTGTATGCTGCTGTTTGCCTGTATTCTCTTTCTCCCATTAACCTTTGTGTGTACGTGTGTGTGTGTGTGTGTGTGTGTGTGTGTTTGTGTTTTAAATGGGACTTTTAACCCTCTGAATGCTAAAGAGGCAATGTGTCGGAGAGCTTTATAACAATCAAGGGGTTAAAACCTCCATTTAAATCAATGCATACATCTTTAGTTGTCTCCTAATGTACGTGTGTGTGTTTGTATAAATTGATTTGCATTTTACTGAGTGAAATAAGTATTTGACCCCCTATCAATCAGCAAGATTTCTGGCCCCCAGGTGTCTTTTATACAGGTAACAAACTGAGATTAGGAGCACTCTCTTGAAGGGAGTGCTTCTAATCTCAGCTTGTTACATGTATAAAAGACACCTGTCCACAGAAGCAATCAATCAGATTCCAAACTCTCCACCACGGCCAAGACCAAAGAGCTGTCCAAGGATGTCAGGGACAAGATTGTAGACCTACACAAGGCTGGAATGGGCTACAAGACTATCGCCAAGCAGCTTGGTGAGAAGGTGACAACAGTTGGTGCGATTATTCGCAAATGGAAGAAACACAAAATAATTGTCAATCTCCCTTGTTCTGGGGATCCCTGCAAGATCTCACCTCGTGGAGTTTCAATGATCATGAGAATGATGAGGAATCAGCCAAGAACTACACGGGAAGATGTTGTCAATTATCTCAAGGCAGCTGGGACCATAGTCAACAAGAAAACAATTGGTAACACACTACGCCGTGAAGGACTGAAATCCTGCAGTGCCCGCAAGGTCTCCCCGCTCAAGAAAGCACATGTACAGGCCCATCTGAAGTTTTCCAGTGAACATCTGAATGATTCAGAGGAGAAGTGGGTGAAAGTGTTGTGGTCAGATGAAACCAAAATCGAGCTCTTTGGCATCAACTCAACTCGCTGTGTTTGGAGGAGGAGGAATACTGCCTATGACCCCAAGAACACCATTCCCACAGACAAACATGGAGCTGGAGACATTATGCTTTGGGGGTGTTTTTCAGGCTAAGGGGACAGAACAACTTCATTGCATCAAAGGGACGATGGACGGGGCCATGTATCGTCAAATCTTGGGTGAGAACCTCCTTCCCTCAGGCAGGGCATTGAAAATGGGACGTGGATGGGTATTCCAGCATGACAATGACCCAAAACACATGGCCAAGACAACAAAGGGTGGCTCAAGAAGAAGCACATTAAGGTTCTGGAGTGCCCTATCCAGTCTCCAGACCTTAATACCATAGAAAACCTGTGGAGGGAGCTGAAGGTTCGAGTTGCCAAACTTCAGCCTTGAAACCTTAATGACCTGGAGATGATCTGCAAAGAGGAGTGGGACAAAATCCTTCCTGAGATGTGAGCAAACCTGGTGGCCAACTACAAAAAATATCTGACCTCTGTGATTGCCAAAAAGGGTTTTGCCACCAAGTACTAAGTCATGTTTTGCAAAGGGGTCAAATACTTATTTCACTGGATTTTTTTGTTGTTATTCTGTCTCTCACTGTTCAAATAAACCTACCATTAAAATTATAGACTGATCATTTCTTTGTCAGTGGGCAAACATACAAAATCAGCAGGAGATCAAATATTTTTTCCCTAACTGTATGTGTGTGAGTTTGTTTTAAAGGGGACTTTTAACCCTTTGAATGCTAGAGAGGCAATATGTGTGTGTGTGTATGTGTTTGTGCGTGTGTATGTGTGTGTGTTTGTGTGTGTGTTTTAAATGGGACTTTTAACATTTTGAATGCTAGAGAGGTAATGTGTGTGTGTGTGTGTGTGTTTCTGCATCTTTGCCCATATAAAGAGATTTCTTTTGACAAAACTGGGATTAATGCACTGAGGGCATCCCAGGAGAATATGTTGGTATGTGACTTTGCAATAGTGCTTTTATCAGTTCAGGGCACATAGCTCCATGGCAGTGGCTGGGCTTTCTACAGCTAGACTTTGTGTGTAAACACTCTGCAGCAGAGGCAGGAAAACGATTTGGTTGTAAACGGGACAGTGAAGATTTTTGGAGTGGGGGATGCTGGCTGTACACTAGGGGAGGATGGATTTTCTCTTGGCTGATTGGACTGGAATTTAATTTACTCTCAGGCTAGGGGAAAATGAGCTGAATCCATAAGAAACAGGAAACACATCTACATTTCACTAAGGCAGACTGTGTGTTAAGCAACCCTCCCAGTAGATTTACCGTAATTTCTCTACTATATATGGCCTGTGAAGTTTGGTGCCACAGCATTAAAGTAGTACAGGAGCAATTCAATAAGCTAGATGTAAATTTCACCTTAAGTGTTCTAGGAACACCTAAAACTGCAAACTTGTCTATGATGACTGGCTGTGTAAAAACTCTCTATAAACAGGGCCCTGCATACTTTATGTGTTTTACCCATTGTAATACAGTGTTGGAGCATAATATAACAATGTTAGTCCTTTAAGGTCCAGAGGCATGAGTAGCACACTGTTTACCATGTTTTGGGCACCACTCTGGTCCTTAAAGTTTTAAAGGAATAGTATCACAAAAAAAGCAGCTCATGTTTATCTTCATAGCATTTGGGCTGTGTAGAGCATTATTTCAATGATGTCAGAGTTGTAGTTTAAGAGTAATTGAATGATACAATATCCCCCTCCCACCCCTTTTACTGATGTAAAGCTGTTCACCTCAGAGCAGCAAGACTTCCCGGATGGATCGCAGAGAAGGACAATCTTCAGTGAGCATAAGGAAAAACCTGTCAATGGGGGCAGGGTTTTCCTTATGCTCACAGTAAGAAGACTGTCCTTTGCTGTGAGCTGTCTGGTCCCAGGACCAGATTCCACATCTGAGGGGAGGTGGCTTACACTAGGTAAAAGGGGCGGGAGGGGATACTTTATCATTCAATTACTCTTGAACTACAACTCTGACAGTATTGAAATAACACTCTCCATTGCCAAAATACTATAATAATTAATTGGAGCTGCTGTTTTTGTGAAACATTACTAGTGACAAATGGACACTTTAACCCTTTGATAGCAAGAGGGGTTAGCAATGTATGGCTTTGCAGTGCATTGCACACCTCTCACATTAAAGTGTTAAGGAAGCAAAATGACATTTCTGACCTTTAAATAACTATTAGGGATTCATCTGACATAAAATAACATATCTGGCAGCTTTAGGCTGTTCACATGGGCGCCTTGGTTCTGCTTCTCTTAGTGCATGCCAACTCATTCATTTCACTTTACCTTTTATGTCCTCCGTTCCCCTGTGATTATCTCACTTGGGAGGCATGGAGGAGGCGTGTCACAAAGCACAGTCTTACTCCTTAACATCCAACCTGACAATCAGACCTGTGAGGGACATGTTTTCTTATTAGGTTAATTGTGAGAGTGAATCTGCACAAATAGCTAATTGTGAGCATTTTTATGAGGACATGGTTGATCATGTTTCATTGTTTTAGGGTGATCCAGTTTAATTGTTTATATTGATGTTTAGTAGTGCCTCCCTCTGCAGATTGTCTTGAACTGGCTGTGCATTACATTATGTAATCAAGTAGATACCTTAATTTCCTAACTAAGCAGATATTATACCATGCCTGAAAAAAGGACCTAAGAGGTCTTGAAAGCTTGCATCCTAAATCTACTTAGTTAGCCAACAAAGTTATCAACTTGACTATATTTGCCTGCTGTATTTCTACGGCTAATACGGGACCAACTCTCATCTGTTATTGACTTAACTATACACGCATGCCTGTTTGTAAAAAGTGTACTGGTGCAAGTCTGCAGCAAACCGGGGGGAGGGGGTTCACTAAGTGGTGATAAAGAGGTGATAAAGTGGAGATGACTTCTCCAGTGATATCACTTCTCCAGTTCCTATTTTATTTTATGGAACTTATGCACTAAGATTTCTTCAACTTTGGAGATCTTAGTGAATATGCTCCATAGAATAACATACCAACTGGAGAAGTGATATCACTGGAGAAGTCATCTCCACCTTATCCCCACTTTATCACCGGTTAGTGAATCCCCCCCAGTTATACCATAGGGAAACAAAATTTATGATCTATTTAAATGGGGTTTTTAACCTCATAAATGCTAAAGATGTCTCCAACGCATTGTGAAGCAATGCTTTGGAGACCTTGTTAGCATTCAAGGGGCTAAAAAGCTCCATTTAAATCAACGGGTATTATGGGAGTTTTACTTGTAACCTATGGTGTAGTTGGTTTGTTCCAGAATTGCACTGTTGCACTTTTTTACATATGGACCGTTGAGCTTTGATTAATGTGTTTTAATGGTTGTATTTGGGTCTGCCTCAATCTCTTGAACCATTCAGTACATATACTTATTCAATACTCTCTGCCTGGCTGTTTTTATTATGAAACATTGCTTCATGTAATGAAAATAATAAAAAATAATTTTCTCACCAACATTTTGGATTGGTTCACTTTTCTATCATTATCATTATTTAATGTTATAGTGATACTTTTTACATTTCTGGTAACTCTTGTGGTTTCATTGTAAGGTATAGTTTGTGTTCCAGTGGTTCTTATCTTCAATTTGGAGGCCTGGAATGAATATAGAGCATTCTATTTGCCATCCGCCATTCTATATCACATGCTTTTACTTGTCCAATGGGGCACACTGCATGTAATTTACCTGTTATTTTTGTTCTCAGCGTTCATATTTGGAGGATGGAAATCACTCATTGCATTCCACTGAGCTGTTGCCATCTTTTATGATGTGTTTATTCTACTCATAAGTTGTATCATGGGAGAATTGGAGGAATGTTCTTTATAAACCAGTGGGGCTTTCAAATGGATGCCGAGGCCTATCAGTTAGATTTTCATGTGTGAAAAAAGTTAGGTAGTGTATGACCCCACTTTGTGAATTGACCCCCCCCTTTTCTGTCTGCCTTATGCTTTTATTTGAAGCCGAATAAGATGTATTGGTTTAACCCTTTGAGTGCCAGAGGGGTAGGCAATGCAGTGCAAACCCATGCTTTGCCTACCCCTCTGGCACTCGAAGGGTTAACTTACGGATTGAAGCAGGGTTTTTCTTCACTCTTCACATTCCTGACATTGATGGCTTAGTCCAGTTGTTTTTTTCCACTCCTGCTCATCTGAGAATTTGGGTGAGTACTTTTTTATACTTACTGCGTTCTGGGTTGTGCCAGTTTCCTCCTTTTTGTTCATTTCCATCCACACAGGTGACTTTTTTGTAACAGTGAAATTGACTGAAAAAAATATTTTTGTTTGTGTTTGTTTTATTTTCCTAGCATCACTTGCTTTCATTATAAACAGCAGAACAAAACAAAAAACGCAGTATTTGTTTGAATACAATGAGATTTTTGTACAATGACATTGAAATACATTAGCATCAGTCAATTAACGCAGGAACACACCAGAGTTGAAGAAAGCTGCATTGCCCTGTGTTATGTGCTAAAAAGATTTCTGGTGTCAACAGAACTATAAGTAACATTGGGGGAGGTTTATAAAAGTGGAGTTAGTGGAAAAGAGACATTTAAATGGCTGTAAGATTGTCTATGGCAGTTATAAAAGTATTAAAGGAGCAGTACACTTTTATTTTGAAAACATATTTTACAGAGCATTTCCTGCTGAATAAAACAAGGTCACTCCCATCGCTGTCAGATGTTTTATTAAAAATTTAAGCAGTTCAAATAGTCAGGAAGTGAATTTACGGTGTTTACTTCCTGGAAGTTGTAACTGACAGGAAGGTTCTATCACATTCTATGGAGAATTGTATGTCTCTGACTTTTCTGACTTTCCTCTCCATTAGAATCTAACAGGAAATCTAATTAGAATTTGACCACTAGAGGGCACTGCCAATGTAAAAAAAACATGGGTTTAAACTGTAATAACTCTGGAAATATAAATCTCTCAGCAGTGGGAGTACCCTTATTTTACTCAATAGGAAAATCCCTACAATATACATTTCTTCATAAAAAAAAGTTTACTGCTCCTTTAAGTACAGTTTAGGAGGACATAACATCATGTAGTACATTTTTTTTATAAAGAAATGTGACTATTTGCAACAATTTAGTGACAGGATTTTCAAAAAATATTTAAGGCCATATCTGACCTGTTCTTATTCTTTACTGTCACCACTTTTATAAACGTATCTAGAATACTTGATACAAACAAGAACCCATTTTATAAATCTCCCCATTGACACCAAACTCATGCATTTGTTTTCAGAAACTATTGTTTACTATGTGAACAGGGCCATATAGAAATGATAAAGTTTAGACAACAGACAACACGGACAAAAGGGAAAAAGAGGAGACCACAAACATATAGTTTAGTATATTTAATAATATATCCAAAAAACTATAAAGAAAAAAATTAAAGTTGCATCTCACTCACATTTTTCTGAGGCAAAGGAACCTGCCTCCGGGTATAAAATCCTGTTAATACCAGTGAGGTACAGTGTGTCTCTTGTGGTATCTCCAGGTCTTATGGTTTCCAGGTAGAAGGTTGCAGCAGTATACTGCAGGGTCCTTCAAGGAATCAAATGGGTGTAGAGCCATAATGGTCCTTCAGGAAGTTGGTGTTCTCCTGTAGTAAGTATACAAACACACTCTACACTGAATTTGTTGGTAATGATAGAGCTCAGTTATCATTCTATGCTTTTTCTGAGGTATATTTTAGTTCATCAAGTTTATCATTACACAGTCTCGAAACACCTTCTTATACAGAGTAAACTTCTGTAATCAACCTATCAGTATTTTAAATTTATTCATGACAGTTTGTATTCCAAACAATTCATGGCATAACCCCTTTCAATTGCACATACTTATAATTCATAATTAAAAACTGGGAGTAAAGACATTCAAAGTGTAAACTGCCAACAGAATTAAATTAACCCCTTCACGCCCAATGACGTGCCTGCTGTTAAGGACTAGTGACGGTCCTGGAATGTCACGGGAGTTTGTGATCACAAAGATGCATAATTAAAATCTGTTGGACCCAGGGACAGATGGAGCTCTCTTGGATGCCGGTTCTTGGAACAATTGCAATATCTGCTATAGTCAATATCTTATCTTAATAAGAGGATCAGGCATTTAATTAACTCCCCAGGACACAAGCAGGGAAATCTTGAAGACATGGCCTGTTAGCACCCCTGAGGAGAAGATTGGGAACCACTGCCTAAGACACACATCTAAAGATCAGTGAGGACTCCGCATACAGGACAGAATCATGTGGTTATTTAAAAGAATATACATTTGGTTTATGCAGGCCATTCAGTGTGAAAGTGTTGCTTTTGAATAAACAATAGGGTTCCTGACTATGCAATTTATAAGATCTTTCCCCATTATTGAGACTGATCCCATCGCTGTACTATTTGATGAATCAACACAGTGAACCACTAGAACTCTGCAATAATACACCACAATGGCAACCGTGAATATATCACACATGGTTCTCAAAGCTCTTCTCATGGACCTGTAACAGCACATGACATGACAGGATTTTCCTATGCACAGATGAGTTAATTAAATGATGAGCCTATGATTAACTCACCTGTACTGTAGCAGGGGAGTCTTCAAGACATTGCCTATAACATCCCCATCCCATATATTGGTGTAAAACACAATATAATACAAGTATCTCTATCTTGAATATCACTTCTCAGAGCTTACCAGTGGTGCCATATGCATACAGAAAACTGAAAAAATTCCAAGGCAAACCAGCCTCATCATAGGGAAAAAATCTCAAAGATTTTAACTGACAAGGTAGTATAACAAAAAAACCCCCAACATTTTGGTGTCTATTAACGCTTTTCTCAAGTGTAAGTAAGTAAAAGGTGTTCAAGTAAATGGCTGCATCAGTCCACCATTGTCGTGATATGCGATATACTTTGTCCTGCTCCTATTTGGATATATACCCATCTGTGGAGCATTGGTGGGTGCATCACCTGCTCTGTCAGTTAACAGGTTCTGTTCTTTATGAACTGTGAGTATATGCTAAGCAGCATGCCTTGCATGTTTTAAGGTTAACTTTCACATTTTACTAAGTCTGTTCCTATGGGAACAGACTTAGTAAAAATCCAGAAGCCGAGTTATGTATCCCCACACTGGTTTTCTTTCACACATTCAGGGGGATCAGAAAACTAATCTTCTCTGCTTACAACTTGAAGGAACACAGCCAAGATCTGTGGCTTAAAGTGGAACTGTCTTCTGTCCACATTCTTACCTCTCCACAGGGGGAGCATCCATCTTGATAGGATTAGCATGGTTGGTAGCTTGTCAGTTTCCACAGATGAACTAGCACTGACAGGGAGTGGCAGGTGGGAGGGAATGTATCTGTATGGCATGCCAGCCAGTACTCTGTAATTTGCATACACTTCAAATAAAACAAATATCTATATTGTTATTCATGTTAAATGGCTAAATTATAGGTCATTTTGAAAGCTCTTTCAAAATCACCTATTTATTACAAAGTGATCCACTTCATGTCACAAGCTTCACAAGTTGTGCACAATTCCCATAGACTGCTAGTGTTTGATTTGAAAGCCTATTCCTAGCAGTCTATGGGAACTGCACATGTACTCATACAAGACTGTACTATGAGCATACCTGGGAACTCTCAGGGTTTGACCCTGAGACTCAGGGTTTTGACCCATATCTCAGGGTGAAGGGCCAAATTCTCAGGGTGAGAGAGGTCTGTGTCACCTACTATATGAATTTTCCCAATTAAATGTTTCCTTAGCCTCTAAACTAGGTCCATTATACCAGAAATACAGTGGGAGATGTCCTGCTTGTCTTGTTTGTGTTCAGGCAGTGAGTTATCCAAACTGCAGCATGTTAAAGGTCCATTGCACACGGACCGGAGCACCTCTGTGTTAGAGCAAGCAGGCACATGTCACATAAAATCTACATTATGCAACACTTTAAGGGTTAATATTTCAAAGATCTCAGGGTCAGCTCATCTTGAAAGTTCCCAGGTATGACTATGAGTCTTCAAAACACAGGGAGATTAGTAGAGTAAAAATTATACCTTTAATATGTTTAAATCATGGTACTGTGTTAGCCATAGAAAATGCAGGAAATTAGTAGAGTAAAAATGTTACCTTTATTTGCTACTGAGTGGCTGGCTCTATGATGCAATCTTTTAAGACACTCTCTTCTTATTATTATGCATGGAGAAGAGACCTATTTTTCTTGGAAGCTTGCATCCTAGAGGCACTCAGTTAGGAAATAAAGGTATAATTTCTACTCTACTAATTTCCTGCATTTTCTATGGCTAACACAGTACCATGCTTTTCACATATTCAACTCACATAGTATATTGTCTTTAGCTGGATGAATCAGAGAGTCGAGGAGGTCACTTTCCTGGCTACCGACTAGTTTGCTAGCTTATTCGACAGACTTCACAATTCAGCCCTGGCTTCCCTTGTGGGTCTACTCCCAGAGGAGCAGACCTGCAGAGAGGACATTATCCATGTGATAATTGCCATTTAAGCTCAGAATGTCAGCCCTGGCTATGTGAAAAACTATTGTTCTCTCTAAAGTAATAGTGCAGCTGGAGATTATTATTTTTTTAACCATAAGACTGACTGGTTAATTGGGATATCATCCTAGTACTCTCCATTTTAACGTGATCAAGGAACATAGGGTAGGTAGTGACCCAGATCTTTTTGTCCAAGTGATGTAAGGGCACTGAATGACACTATGGGATTATATTACCAGAGAGTAGTATACTTGTCATATAGGAAATGTTAGTATTTCTCACAACTGTCACACTGTAAAGTGAGGCTGCAGAAACAAATGCCAGAAATGTGTGTGTCTGTAAGTATTACCATATCTTGGTAGAGTTTATGATACTACATGTAGGATATCAACTGACTGGGTTAAGCAATTTTCCTTTTGCAAACTTTAATTCCTGGCCATGAATCTGTGCTCCATGGTGTCAGATACAGCATGAAGTATAGAGTGCAAGGAAACTGTGTTCCACAGTCTGCTAAATAACAGCACGTACAATCTCAAATATCTTAACTGTTTAATAACCGGAGGGGTGTGCAATGCATTTCAAAGCAATGCCTTGCACATCCCTGTCATCCTTGACCCTTTGAGCACCAGAGAGATATCTTAAGTTAATACTAAGATATGGAAGCTATCTCAGAATCAGGAGAATGGTTCTAGGAATTATGATTCACTAGTTATTTTATTTTTAATGAAAAAATACACTAACACAATCTATAGTGCAATCAGAGTTTCCAGTCTTCATTAAAAAAATATGGTTGTTGGTTCATTTTATTCAGTATTGTCAGTAAAAATAGTTTCAGGGGTTGTCAAATGTGAGTGCAATACAACGTTGCAGCTAATTATCAAAATGTTAATTTGCGATGATACAGAAAATTCAGGCATCTTCTGTTGAAGAAATTGTTTATATGACCATATTAGGCATCTGTTTATTGGTTTCTTTGGATGAATCACAATCAATTAATGAATTCCGTCAGGGTATGCAGAGTATGATAGCTATAGTGCATACCAAATGACATATTCTACCACTACTAAGACGTCAGTGCCGTCAAGCCTCTTACGCCTCCCCATATCATGTGATGGAAAATGAAGTAAAGTTACTCCATTTTGTTTACACCTTGTTTAACCCTTTCAGTACCCAACAGGACATACTTGAAAACGAGAGAAATATCAATCTATTCTTCCTTTTAAAACATTTTCTAAATAAATAAATAAATAAATAAAAAATTCTGCACCATATTGCATTTGATTCCTCTTTGGCATTCAAAGTGTTAATACATAGCATTAAACAAGCCATAGAGTAAAGGAACACCCAAAAGACCCACAGACTCCCCATAATTTTCCCCTTAGCATTAAGAGAAGGAATTTTGGTGTATTCATTTATCTGAGTAAACTAATGTCAGGAAGATGTAGGGTGTAAAAATTGATTCCAGGGAATGTTTTGGATCAGAATTGCCATCATCCCTTTACCCCATTATGATCCAATTAACCCTTTGAATGCAGAAACAGGTACACATTGTGTCTTATGAGTGCTACATAGCGCAGCTTGATCAGACTTTCATCTGACAGTGTGTTAGCTCTGTGAGATCTGTAGTATTGGTTTCAGTGCAATCACAGTGGAATGAATTTCTCTAATAATGTGGGGGCGCTGAGTTTTCTGTGTATTTTTTGATCCGCTGTTTAGAATAAGAGCGGGGGATGCAGGGAGACAAAGAATAAGCATTGCTTCACACCTCATACTGATCTCATGTAAATGAAAAAGGCATGAAAAAAGCAGCCAAAATGCATCTCATTTTTCCATCTAATTGCACAGCCATTAAGCTGTTGACTGAATGAATATAGCCTCAACCCTTTAACCCTTTGAGTGCCAGCCCTTTAACCCTTTGAGTGCCAGCCTCAACCCCTCTGGCAATCAAAGGCTTAAGGAGTGCAACATATTGAAAAGCAATGCATTGCACACCCCTCTGGTCCTTGAAGGGTTAATCTTCTTTACAGTGGATAGTCTGTTGTTCTTCTGTAAAGCACTGCATGTATTCTGTGGTGCTATGGAAATAAAGTACATGCATTCATACACAATAAACATCCATTTGGACTGCAGAGGTCACCAGACTCCTAGATTGCCTTGTGCAGTAGTTTACATTAACTTTACCTACCGAGACTGAGGGAGGGAATTATACATCACTCTCCTTGCTGCACAGTTAGGACCAAAGAGAAAAATTAAATGGAAGCATATTTATTAACCCATTAAGGACCAGAGAGTTGTGCACCAAATTTCTTTGCAATGTGTTCCCTTTTAACCCATTTGGTGACATAGAGATCACCAGCATTTTGCTTTGCATTGTAGGACCTCACCTCTCTTGCAACAAAATGGTTAAATTGGTAAGAATTTCTTTATTAGATATTTGAATGTTGGAAGGTTTTGCAACTCCTTTCAAATCCAAGGAATTACTCGCCCCATTGGCACTCAAAGGGTTGTAGCAATATATTTTAACATTTGATTTGATTTTTGGCTCCTGTTTGGTAAATTACTGGCAATGCACCAGTAAATGGCTAATTACTTGTGAAGTACTTAGCGGAAAGACCCCTGGGGTTCCAGCCAAATAAAACCTTCACTACCAGATGGCTTTGAAATGAAATAGTGGGCCCAGCCCTACTCACCAACTGCACTGGTGTCTGTGTGCAGGAAAAACAATATGCACTGGAATTCCACTGAGCTGACTTGAAAGGCGAAATATTTTGAGGACTTCTGTAGAAATGGGAATGTAGAGTCTCAACTGTTTATCTATGGACATTGTTATACCCTATGCAAAGCAAACTGGAGCAAATAGGGGACAAACCATCTGCACTATGGGAGGGGGCAAAGAAAATTTCAAATTGCTCTAAATGGGGCTTTTAATACCTTGAATGCTAATAGGGTTGCCACCTTTTCTTCAAAAAAATAAATTCCCTCCATAGACTTAACATTGGAAAGAAGCCAGTTTTTTACCGGCCTGTCGGTAAAATACCGGCTGGGTGGCAACCTTAAATGCTAGAGAGGTTTCCACCGCATTGCTTCATGGACATGGGCATACACACACACATGCTCACAAACACATGCACACACAGATGTGTATAAGTGCACGCATACATATATATGCACACTCACACATATACACACATATAAACTCTCATGTGTATACACTCACAGACACACACACTTACCAAATATACATACATACATAGATATACACACATTCATAGGCACACACGCACCCAAGCACACATACATACAAAAACACACACACTTGTACACATAAGCACACATATATACACACTCAAGGGCATACGTGCACACATACATACACACATATTTTTTGTTATTAATATTATTATTATTATTTCACCCTCGCTTCAATATGTCCATTGTAAATGACCAATAAAAATATTTGATGTGCCTGGAAAATGCTTTTAGCACTGTGTTATAGGGCAGGCTGAACAGTAATTTCCTTTGGCACAAGGGTGGACAACCTTCGTCTCCCCAGCTGCTGTAGCAATCTGACTTCCAGTATTCTTTGCCTTTGTCCATAAAGGGAGCTGTAATCAAACTACAGCTGGAGAGCTAAATGTTGTCTGTCCCTGCTTCACATAAATGTATAGCTTATATTGTACCAGGCATGACATAATATGTTTAATATAGTGATTCTCACCAGGGTGTTGTGGCATACACCCACTTAGGCTGCATTTTTTTTCAATAAAGATGTTTACAAAAATGTGAATGTTGAGTTTTACATGTTTATTTATGGGCATTTTTATGCAAAATACATTTGTTTTTATTATTCTGATTGCGATATCTAAGAATAATGATACATTACTTATCTGTACCCTTGACAACATCCTTGACAAATGACTTAAAATGTTAGGGGTGCCCTCAAAGAGCCTAGATTGCATTTTAGGGGTATCCTGAACAAAACAAGATTAAGAACCATTGGTTTGCTCATATATAGCTTTACAAATCTGTACAAAGAATATTTCTAAGTTTTGGTGCCTGAGGCACAGGGTGATAAAGTGACTTGCTCAAGGTCACAGGGGGTTGACACTGGGAACTGAACCAGGGTTTAACAGCCTCACAGCCAGTGTCTTGGCTTTAAAGTCAGTCAAACCCACTCCTTGCTCTGCAATAAGGGGCTATATGCACAAATCAAATGAGGAGCAATTCTGGAGCAAACCATGCAGAGAACATATAAATAGTCCCCGATATTTCCCTGGTTTAAATGTGCCTTTTAACCCCGTGGGTACTAGATTGGTCTCAGACACATTGCAAAGCAATGCATTAGAGACATATCTGGCATTCAAAAGGTTAAAATCCCAGTTTAAATTAATGGGACTGTTTATATTTCCCATGTGGCACATTCGGTTTAATTTAGTAAATATGGTTCTTAAAGAGTTAAGCATCTGCTCTCAATCCCAGCTGTTGCATGGGATGTTACGGTAATTTACACCAAACATATGGCTCCCTTCCACAGCAGAGCAAGGAGGCCAGCCAGTCTTGGAGAGGGGAGTTGGTGAAAAGGGACTGGCTTTCTACTTGTTGCTGTTGCTGCTGAAAATTTATCACTGTTTAGCTTGCCTTGTACTAAGCCTCTCCCTACCCCACAGCAATTCTGCTCTCCTCTGCCTTAGCACATACACACACTCTCATAGGCACTATTAACAAGCTATCAGAACTCACTGTTAAAACATTTCCCTGATTACAGTGGCTGCCAGCTGTAACTTCAATGGGCGCAGCACAGAGCTGTGGCTGAGATTGGAATATAAATTTGCTGAAGGATTTCCTTAAGAGTTTGCGGTACATCATGAAGGCTCCCCAACGGCACGCTGGTCGTACAGACCAAATGCTCGGTGCTATGGCAGATATCCTGGGATCCTTTGGACTTCCAAGCCATCAGTGGGTGAGTCCTATACTGAGATATCTGCCTTTTCCAAAATCTTACAGTGCATTTAAAATGTATGAGCCCTGCTGTCAGCCCTATGAGTGCCAGATGGCTGGGTCTACAGTGCTTGGCAATGCATTGGGCTCCCCTCTGGCACTCAAAGTGTTAACCCAAGGGATAGAAGTGAAGTTTTGTCTGTCACTGAAGACAGATCTAGCATCCAAGAGGTTAAAGTTGACAATATGGGCAATTTAGGAAACAGATCAATAAATAAAGCTTTGTTTTGTCACCACTGTCTGCTTGTGATGATCAGCTGTACGTGTGAAATGCTGGATTATGGCCAATTATCTGGAGCAATTCTGAGGTAATCAGCTGCACCGCAGAGGGCAAATAAAGATCCCTATTGATGGCAATGGGCATTTTAACTCCAGTGCTAGAAAGGTGTCCAATGCAATGCAAAGCAATGCAGAGATCTTTCTAGCAGTAAGTGGGTTATAAGACTTATTTAAATTCATGGAGATATTGGGATGGTCAAAATGTCCCCTACTGTTCAGCTGGTTTGCTCCAGAATTCCTCCTCTTTCTGCTTATAGTTTTATGAATTGATGTCGAATGAATATGTAAACAGCTCTTGAATAAAGTGTCACCAGCTCATTACAGTTTAACCCTTTGTGTGACTGAGTGGTATCCAATACATACCTCTCTGGAGCTCAAAGTATTAATAGCATTTTTTTTACATGGTAAATACTAGCTATATTGTGAAGCTATATAAACATTTATCACCCCCATGAATGCTAGGGAGATCTGCAACACGTTGCTTAGCAATGTGTTAGTGATGTGTATCCACAAGGTCATGTCTGGTGATGGGCGGGGGGTCTGATCTATATGCTGAAATACCTCAGCAGAATTCTCTAATATTAAACTATGATGTCCATGTCAATAAGAACAGGGAACCCAGCAAGATTTATGTAATATGTGCAAAAAATAGTCTTTCCTTGTATATTGCCTCAATTCACACTGAGCTTTTCCTATAAACTATAATGGGATCAGCCTTTTGCTTTGCAATGTGCTGCTTACCCCTCTGGCTCTCAACTCTGGCTCTAGCACTCTCCACTGTTTCTCTTATAAATGGGCATTTATACTGAGTCTCAACATACGCTGTTATTTTAAAGATATAATAATAATTCCCCTTCAGTAATTCTATGCAGAACTTTACACAGAAATACATTAGAACTTCAATGACCAGCAGAGTTAACAATGCACTGTGAAGGAAAACATTGCTCAGCACTGTGAACGGTCAAAAGTGTACCTGTAAAGATACATTTAATTAATTTTAAAGAGAATTTAAACTTCTGTGTTCTAATTACTCCATTTGTTTGTAATAGAAGTCATTTTTGAGAAATTCATCCTTATTTCTTTTTGGCCTGAACTATTTTACCACGAACTGGAGCAAGTGTGTACATTTATTTCCAAGTGCAGTCCCTGTTGGCGTTGGCCTCTTGTGACCGTGGCAGAACTACAATGTAGTGTATACTGGCAGACAGTCTCAGCCATTAATCGGTCTTAACCCTTCCAGTGACAGTGGGGGTATGCAACGCATTG
The DNA here is from genome assembly GCA_037306005.1 of Rhinophrynus dorsalis. Lineage (NCBI taxonomy): Eukaryota > Metazoa > Chordata > Amphibia > Anura > Rhinophrynidae > Rhinophrynus > Rhinophrynus dorsalis. The sequence goes on from CM074719.1 coordinate 488,219,787, forward strand.
CTTTGAAAGGGTTAAATTGAAGCAATTCTCCATAATATGTGCAGGGGAATGGTGAACACTCACAACATTTTCTCTTCCTCTTGTTTAGTACATTGACTTAAATAAGCTACTGAGGAGAAAAACACTCTGGAACACCCGCAGACTGCCCCGGTATCCTCCCCTTGACGCAAATGGCATTAAGGAGAGGAATCTGGCTGTCCATAGGTTAGTAAATGATGTTAGGCCAAAGTAGGGACAAAAACTTACATCCAGCACCTGTTTTAGTGTGGAATCATCACTGTACATTCATTGTGCTATGAATAAATCTAGCCAGGGATATTTCTAATAGTGCAGATAGCTTATTACGCAGTTTATTAGCATAAAGTGCCATACCATGCCTCCAAAACATAAAGCTTAATTTCTCAACATTCTATTTTAACCCTCTGAGTGCCAGAGAGGTGCGGAATGCATTGCTTTGCAATGCATTCCGTACCCCTCTGGCACTCAAAGGGTTTAAGAAAATAGCTAGTATTGCAATTATAAATAAAATTATCTAAACTTATTGTAGTGACAAGTCCACTTTAAATGGGTGTTGCAGTGAGGCTGATGCATAGGGATGAACAGTGTGAGGTCCTACAGATGCTGCCAGACTATGACTTCCAATGGCTGGCAGGGAATGATGGGAGTTTTAATCATATCTGGGAACTCTCAATGTTTGACACTGAGACTCAGGGTTTTGACCCAGATCTCTGGGTCACTGGGTAAAGGGACAAATTATCAGGGTGAGTAGAGTCCAGTGGTACCTACTACATGATTTGCACTAATTAACTGTTTGTTAGTTTCTAAATTGGATCCATTCCTAGCAGAAAGGCAGAGGTAGAAGTCCTGCTGTCTTGTTTGTGTTCAAGCAGTGAGTTCTCTAAATTCTAGTGTGCTATATTCATTGAGGAATAATTGGACATATATATTATGTCCAATTATTCCTCAATTAATTACATATACCATATAATCTACATTAACCCTTTGACTGACAGAGGAGTAAGCAATGCGTTGCATACCCCTCTGGCACTCAAAGGGTTAAGGGGAGAGCTATGGGTAAATATTTCAGATATCTCAGGGTCAGCTCATATTGAAAATTCCAGGTATGGTTTTAATACGCAAATACAATGAAATAGGAGCACTGTAGGTGTAGATATGTAACGCAGTCACCAAGGGAGTGTATCTCGATGGTATAAATATATACTCGTAGCCAATGAACAACAATATAAGATATAAAAATATGATAAAATAATTCATAAAAAGTAAAAAAATAAAATAACTGACCAAAAACAAATGTCTGTAATGTTCGTAATAATTTACCTTAAGTACCTCTATTCTCGTATTGCTATATAGTGAAATGTAAGTGCGTGGAGATGAGATGATATAATGAATTATTTAAATGGATATATGAAGATGAGATGATAGTTGTCAGTATCTGATAGTCTCTCCACTCTGTCTTCCGCCTGCAGCTATCTCACCATAGTTGTCTTGTCCGATTATATGTTAAAAAATTTGAGAGAAGTGGAAGCTGAAAGGAACAAAAAAGACAGAGTTATAACTACTAAGTGTAGTAACTTTAATAGAATACAAACATAAAAACATATATTAATATGCACTCACATGGCCCTCCTCTTGGGCTTATTGCAACTCAAAGTCATAGCTTGTAACACCTCGATGCTGTGTCTCTTCAGTCATCCTCCAGGTGGATCTTTTCTCAGCCCTTCCAAAAGTTCAACCACACACCACACCTGGTGCACAGTCTTTAGGTACCCACAGCTACTGCTCTGGGCTGTCACCTGGGCTGTTACCTGTAGTAGCCGTTTTGAGAGTTCTCTCACAGTGGACTAGGCTAATGACTGGCAATTACTGAGTGCTAATCCTTCCCTTCGGTCAGTCCCATTTATACCCTAAGGTAATTTTCACAAATCAGTCCTCCAAATCACCATCAGAGGACTGATCCAGCAATTATCCAATTAGTGCACCTCCAGGGAATCATACCAGGCTAGCCCCAATCTGCGTAATTAACAATTAACAAATGTATACATTGTTGTTAACCCTTCATAAACTCATTGATTTGTCCTAAAATCACAAGAAACACCGCACAGAATATATAAACCACTATAAAATATTAAAAAAATAGTACAAAATAGAAAAAATATAGAGGCTGGAGAGCCTCACATTGCAACCATTGCCTAGGAAGAACAAGGGAGAGATGCACTAAGCAGTGATAAAGAGGTGCTAAAGTGGAAATATCTTCTCCAGTTATATCACTTCTCCAATTCCTATGTTATTCTATAGAGCCTATGCACTAAGATCTCAAACCTGAGAAATCTTAATGCATAGGTTCCATAATAGGAATTGGAGAAGTGATATCACTAGACAAGTTATCTTCTCTTTATCACCACTTTATCATATCTTAGTGCCTCTGCCCCCAGGACCATTCTGGATCAAACCACCTAAACCATATGGGAGAGATAACAATTCTTATAACTATATTGACTTAACTAAGGTTAAGAGCAATGCTCTGCGTGCTTCTAACTTGATAAAGGGAACATTGATCTTGAAAGATTGTCCCTAAAACTGGATGTTAGTCCAATAAAAAAATACATTTTTACACATTGCAATACTCATTCATTTGGCATCTATACCACTGGACTAACATGGCTAAAGATAGATAGATAGATAGATAGATAGATAGATAGATACAACTGTGCACTCTCCTTGCTCAAACAGAAAAATGGCCTGGGTGCTAGGTCCCAAAGCAGTATACATACGATTTGTAGTCGAATGAACCGCACTCGCAGGACTTCTTAAATATGAAGAAATGTGAAATTTATTATATCAATGTTTCTGCCCAACTTTTGGGCCTTTTCATACCTCCCAACATTTTAAATTGCCAAAGAGGGACACTTGTGTTTTAGGGGGTGTTGCTGGGGCGTGTGGCTGGTAGGCGGGGCATTACAGAGAATTTTTTTTTTATTTTTTTGATGATCTGTTGACAGCTCCTTGTATAACCTAATAAATGATTTATAACAAGACCAAAGTATTTTATTTACACAGACTAATTTATAAACACATATACAGATGTTTAAACAAACAATAATGTGAGTTTTATTGCTGTAGAGCAGTGTGATACACTTATATACACACCACACAGTCTGATCTCCTAAAAAGAGGGACATCAAGGTGGGAAAGAGGGACAGTGGGATTTAGGTCTAAAAGAGGGACTATCCCTCCTAAAGAGGGACACTTGGGAGGTATGCCTTTTCAAGACAAAGGCCTAAAATAAATTGCATGTGTATATATATATATATATATATATATATATATATATATATATATATACCCGGCCCTGCAAATTCACCAGCCCCATACTTTACAATGCCAGCATGCCAATCCAGACTGCCCCCTGGCTGTCACAGCTGCTGTGGTATCACTGGTGTAGCACCATTATAGCTCCAATTCAACTGTAAAGCTTGTGGTATTACTAGTATAACTCTGTTTCAGTTGTAAGCTCTGTGGTGTCACTAGTGTAGCATCATTTTAATTATAAGCTCTGCAGATCACTATTGTAGCTCCATTTCAGTTATAATCTTAATTGTTTTTATTTTTGGTGCTCCCCTTGCCCCCCCCCCCAAAAAAAAACAGCCCCACAAATTATTTAGCAAAACTATATAAAAGCATATCTGGGACCTTCAAGCCCTCCTGGAGTATGAAGGAGGGAAGGTGATAGGAGGGATGTGTGGGAGGGATCATATTTAGGGTAGGTGAGAACAGAAGTGGAAACATGGAAATGGAAAGGGGAAGTGGGCAGATAAGGCACGAGAGAAGAAAGGAAGGACTGGGCTGGGAGTAGGTGGGGGTTACCAGGGAACTCAGCGAGCAGGAGAATCAGTGTCTGTTCTCTGAGACCTGGTAATTAAGTCTGAAAAACTGAGTCTCTGGGGGAGATCCAGAGAGTTCCCTGGTATGTAGAAAAGTAATACGTAATACTTGATTTCTTTTCATTAGAATCCACTCACTGTATGTCACTGAATGAGTATGTCTAAAAAAATTAACTGTGTTACATTGCACCTAAATCTGCATGCACTTGGAGTATGTGCAAATCCACTGGCACAGCTCATAAGATGGCAATGCATCACTACCCACCTTTCCCCATTACAAAACCAGAACCAATTCCCCCCTCCATCTTCCCATGCTAAAACCATAAGAAACACAGACACAAGAAATGGTGAGTTACAGCTTTATTAAACTGGGTTTGACCTAATTACCCTTGGATGACCCTCCCCCCTCTACTGCCGTGCCCCCAGATCAATAACCAGCATGAATGCTATGTCCAGCCCTGGCAGCTTGTTCTCCCATGCCCAGCTGCCTGCCCCCCAGATGGTATGTAGGGGATGCTCAGGCAAACTTTTCCTACCCTGGACCTCCGGGATGGCACCAAGCCTCTATCTGTGTAGGCCTGTGGATGCCATTATGCACCAACACCTCTCAAAGCCTTCCCCTTCACTTCATTGGCTCTTGTCATTAGCCCATCCTGTCACTGAGGGGCCACCATGCAGCCAGCCCCAAAGCCAACAGTAATCTTCAGCAGGATCTGGCTCCCTGTCAGACAGGCCTTCTGGAAACTGTACCTTCTGAGGCAAAGCCACAAGAAGGTAATATTAACTTCCCTTGGTTACAACCAGCTATTTATCAGGCTAGCCCCTCCTCTCCCTTCCACCCACCACCCCAAGCCCTCCCCCTCTGCCCCAGGTGATTGTCCACCCTCCCCCTCCCAGCCCCCAACCACAAGGAGGGGGGAGGAGGAGGGCAGCACCTAGCATAAGACAGAGGAAAGAAGGCAGGACTGCCTGCCATCTTAATGGCCTCTCAGGGGTATACTACCCTCTCAGGCTTAAATTTTCTGTGCTTGGACATCGGCTTAGTAATTATGCTCCTACACTGAGTGTATGAACTCTTTAGTACATACCTGCACAAACACATTCTGCCATCGTTAACCCCTTAAGGACATCCGATCGCTCATGCGGCCGTCACTTAAGGACCACGGACCATTTTTTTTTTTTTTTTTGCGGCATCCACTTCCGGGCTCCCCGAACGGCGTGCAGCCGCGTGGGGAGCCCAGAATTCCGTGAAGGTCCAGGACCGTCCTTAACGGAAAACAACCCATAACGGTCCTGGACTGTCATGGGTCGTTAAGGGGTTAAGAGTCATATGTTTAAAAGAAAAGTGGAAGAGTTCTGGGGCAAACCATTTGTTCTTTAGGGGGGAACTCAAAATTCCCATTGATTTAAATGGGGAATTTAACCCTTTGAGTTAAATGCATTGTGTACCCCACTGGCATTCAAAGTGTTAACTTCTTGAATGCTAGGGAGGTGAAGCGTGAATTGCATGTAGAAAGGTTGCCATAATGTTTGCTGTAGCTGTTTTCTGTCATCACACTGACTTTGCAAATAAAATAAGTTTTCATGAGACGAATATCATCACTATTACTTACTCTGCATGTGAGATGACTCATAGATACACATTCATTTAACTGGGTAACTCAGGATCTGCCAAGACAGTTCTTGTTTATGTTATTTCTAGCCTGGTAAGGAATAGAGTTAACCCCTTTAGGCCAGAGGAGTGTGCAATATATTGTATTACACGCCACTCTGATCCTCAAGGGGTTAAAAAAAAAAAAAAAACATTATCAGCAAAAAAAATTATATTTAAAAAGTGCCCAGCAGCCTACTTCTGGTTTGCCGAAGCTTGCCAAACAGAGGCTGCTCCCGTCCCACTACCCATCATCCTCCGATGACGAAGGCTGTCTGTCACTAAGCTGGAGCGATCTTATTGGCTAGATATCGATCTCTGCCAATGAGATTGCTCCAGCTTAGCGAAAGATAATGTTTTTTTTTGTTTGTTTTTTTTAATGAACAACGTTTTAAATGTTTTGGCTAAATGCTCTAACTAATGAGAATTACTTATATATAGGTGAGAGATCCCCTTTAACCCTTTGAGTGCCACAAGGATGTGCTTTTCTATATGTGGCACATATCCTCCAACATTTTACAAATGAAAAGGGTGTACCTACAAGTGCTAAAACACACCTTCGCTGCATAAGCTGTTCTCTTAACCCCGTGAGTACCAGAAAGGTAGCCAACGCATTGCATTGCAATGCATTGGCTGCGTTGGCTACCTCTCTGGCTCTACCTCTCTCTCTGGTTAAAGACCATACGTACCATACAGCAGTGGTGTGCATGGAATGGTCGCAAACTTAAAGTGGATCTATCACTTTAAAAACCAATAAATTAAAAAATGTAAAGCTTACTTTATATTAAGTTTCTAATTTTATTCTAAGATGCACCATATTCTTTATTTTTAAAAAAGGAGTTACCACCTTTGCAATTTCTCCCTGTGAACATTCTTGTTCCAAGTTCCCAGAGGAACATAGTAACATAGTAGGCAAATATAGTCAAGCTGATACCTTTAAATCTGCTAATTTAGCAGATTTAGGATGCACGCTTTCAAGACCTCTTAGGTCTCTTCCTCAGGCATGTTATGATAACATGCCTGAGGAAGAGACCTAATAGGTCTTGTAAGATTGCATTCTGAATCTGCTTAGATAGCCAATAAAGATATCAACTTGAGTATATTTGCATCCTGTATTTCTACGGCTAACACGGTACCAACTCTCATCTGATAGTAACAGAGTAAATTAGGTAAAAAAAAAGACACAAGTCCATCAAGTTCAACCTTTGCCTCATAAACCCGTGACATGAGACTTCTCTAGCTTTCCTGCTACCAAATAAGTTAGTCTTTATCAGACCTTCTTGTTTTGCTTACTAATACACAGTATAACCCTGAATGTTCCCTTTTTTTGTATTTACCATAACCATATCCTTGGGCAAGGAATTCCATAACGTTGTAGAGCTGAGGATGGGGGGGTGTCCACATATTGAGTTTTGTGTCATATTGTGGGAGGGGCTTAATCAGGTGGACAAGGGCGGGTTGTTGAAAAGAGCAGTTTGCATGAAATGGGTAAGAACTTGGCAACAATGAGGCGGGAGTAGGCTTAATGGATTGGAAAGTAGGTGGGGTTATAGCTGAGCTCCCCAGCTGGAGAATCAGCTTCTGTCCCTGGAGACCTGGTAATTAAATTCTGAAATCACTAAAACTGCCTTTATTTTTGGTGCAATTAGCAAATTTCTTTATAAACACGTTGCAACACAATTCATTATTTGGTCATGACTATTTCTACTCCGCTTTTCAAAAAAGTCGACTGACTAGAGTTAATACTAGAGAGAATGTCGATAAACAGTTGTACATATCCTCATGTCACTTTGAGACAATTGTGCAGACACTTTCTTCATTACTCCAGTTTTATAACCCTTGACCACTAAGACCTAACTGGGGATATCTGCACTTATCTTCAAGCTGGCATATGTAAAAATTCTCTATTTTTTTCCGGTGGCCTAAAATCTAGTTTTACATATGCTCTGAGGGAGCAGACATTCCTGCCTTTTCCAGGGTTCCACGGCTCCCATTGATTGTCTAGGATTATTTGTGAATACTCCACCTCTGGAGAATCAGCCTTATAAAATAGAGTCTCCGGGACAAATCTGGAGACTTCCTAAGTATGGAACTAATAACAACCAATTAAACCTTTGCGTGCCAGAGGGGTGGGTATCCCTCTGGCACTCAAAGGGTTAAAAGAATGATTTGTTATCTTTCGATACAAACGTCACAAACAATCTTAAAGGGATAATAATGTTTAAAAATAAATCCAGCTCTGATTATTCTTTATAATTTTTGGGTCATGTAGAGTACTATTATCATTCTCTACTACGTTACATATTTACATAGTAGTTTAGGTTGAAAAAAGACTTGTAAGTATGTTCTGTTTAACCCTTTGCCTGCGGGAGGGGCACGCAACGCATTGCAAAGCAATGCGTTACGTACCTCTCCGGCATGCAAAGAGTTAATGATCTATTAAATCAAACTATTTAATGGTGTTAATGCTCCTTTAACTCTTTGAATGCCAAAGGGGCTGAGCAGTGCACTGCAGAGCACTTAAAAGGTTAAGTGTAAGATTTTTGCCTTTTTTGGGATCTAGATGTAAAAAGACTGCACATTTTCTTATCTAGGCCTCTTAACATCCTGAAGGCTGTAGAGGGCCCTTCTCCTGAGAGCCATTCAGCATTTTGTATCTGCATGTCAGTCTGTTTATAATTGGAACTCTCCAACTGTACAGTGCTGTATTGTCACTCTGTAAATAACCAGTAATAATATTGACTTTAACTTCGAACAGTTACACATTCATAATCCATATAGAGATATTATTATTATTATTATTATTATACAAGTGGTAGCTCGTCGAGAGCAAAACGGGTGCAAGACTAACAAAACACATTGTTATAAAGTACCAGCTATCTCATCACTACAGTGTATCAAGATCATTGCTCTGCATGAATCAGTATGCAATTCTCAGGCTGTATCATTGGGAGAAAGTTATTATTAACATATATTACCTAAAAATGAAAATGCCTCAAATCTATTAAATTATTATGTGCTTGTGCACGGCTATTTTTTAAAATGTTTTTCTTTAGTGAAGGACTTCTAAAATGTTTCAAAATAAAAGGAAAAGTGGCTACTTTTTACGAGGCCTGTTAAGCTACTAATTCTATATAATAATTCGCTATAAAGTTTGTAATGACGCAGTCATGCGCAGTAGAGACTGCTGCACGTGCTTTACTCATGCGCAGTAGAGACTGTCTGTGATGAGGATGATACAGAGGGGTGAGCTCTGAAGGAGCATCCCGCTCTGTATCAGCCGTGGCGCAGGCAGTCTCTACTGAGCATGACTGCACGGAGACCGGCTGGCACTGTATCAGCAGTGGCGCGGGCAATCTCTACTGTGCATGACTGCCCCGTGACCAGCTGGCAGTGGCACTGTGGCCCATGTAGCGGGCTCTTCAACTAGTAAAACAATAAAACAGTGATAATCATTTTGAGATTAGAACCCACCCAGTTCATTTGCTTACCTCAGTAATGCCATACATTGTCCTTATCACTTGTATAGACAAAGATGAGTTAACTCTTTCTGCCAACACGTGGGGGGATATCACTAAGCGGTGATAAAGAGGGATAAAGTGGAGATGACTTCTCCAGTTTATCACTTCTCCAGTTCTTATGTAATTCTATGGAGCCTATGCACTAAAATTTATTCAACTTTGGAGATCTTAGTGAATAGGCTCCATAGAATAACATAGGAACTGGAGAAGTGATAAACTGTCATCTCCATTTTATCACCGCTTATTGAATCTCCCCCCTTGTATTGCACTGTGTTGGATATCTTATTGGCACTCAAATAGTTAAATGGGTCATACACAGCTGCCTCCAGATGAGTAGGAAAAGTTCTTTTATAATGTATTTTGAGCCTTATGCACTGGAATTTTTTTTTTTAAACAAATATTGCTGAGACGTACAAGATACGTAAAAGAGTGTGAACTTCCCCTTGGTCCAACAGCACTAATGAACTAAATTCGAGCCTGACCAAATACCAGCTATGTTACTAAAGCTCAGCTCCTTGGTCACTGCCCATCCCATTGTATCCCTAATGAATGCCTCCTTGTCATCAGGGTATATGCCTAAGGCCTGGAAAAAGACTAGATTTTGGGCCTATCCAAAAAATGGGATACAAATGTGGGATCAATTTATAGATCAGTATCTTTACTCCCCAAGTTATCTAAAGTCCTGGAAAAAAGTGTCCACATACAACTCTATAATTATAACTGACTGTCCAGATTGGTCACCCTGCTTCAGTCAGGCTTTCATCCAAATCATTCAGCAGTCAAGGCCCTCCTACAGGTATGCAATGACTTCCAGACCAGCATGGAAAATGGGGAGCTTACTGGAGATATTTTCCTTGATTTTACAAAAGCCTTTGAAACAGTAGTCCATAGTATTCTGATAAGTAAACTCAAATGCTCTGGATTAGGTAATCCTTCTCTAAACTGGTTTCCATCCTATTTACCAGACAGAGCACAATATGTCTCTATTGCTGACAATGTTTCCTTTCCACTCCAAGTAAAAAGTGTGGTTCCCCAAGGCTTCATTCATGGTCCTCTTGTATTTTCTTATTTAATACTGCCCACAGTTTGCAAAACATCTTTTGTGAACATATATGCAGATGATACTAGAATCTACACTACAAATTGCAACATTTCACAACTTTAGGAAATGTTACAGCATAATTTCTCATAAATTGAAAGATGGATAGCTAAAAACAAACTGTTCTTTGTCACTGACAAAAAAGGCTGCAATGATATTTGGTGCAAAGCACAAACTACTTAACCCCTTATGGTCCAGCACACGCACTCGCAGCCAGCACTTCAGGACCATGGGGCATTTTTTTTTTCGATCCAATTCAGGGCTCCTCGAGCGGCGTGCAGCATCCATGACGTACCAGGACCGTCACTGGTCCTTAAGTGCCGGACAGCCGTGAAGGTCCTGGCACAGCAGTGGACGTTAAAGGGTTAAACTCTGCAATAGCCATCTAACCATCATAATAGAAAATCTAATTGTAACTTGGCCCTGGTCGACTCCTACAAATATCCTGGTATGTGGCTTGATCTAATCTTCACTTCTGGTCTACATATTGGTAAATTAAAACACAAAGTTAATTCTAAAATAGACACTCTGTTAAGAAACAAATCCTGTTTAATTGCCCAGGTAAGAAAACTTATTGTTGAACAGAGGCTATTGCCAGTCATAGCCTAAGGCACAGGCATCTCAGATTTTCAATTGTGGGCCACACACAAATCAATTTGTGTAAGGGCCGCATAAATTTGATTATTGGAAACAAAGGTGATTAGGTAAAAAAAAATTCTAGGTTCTATTGCAGGTGCTAAATGTTAACACCCATTTTATCAAACATTTTCCTACTGAAGTCTATGGGGAAAACTGGAGATAAAAGTAGAGATAAAATTAACACCTGTAATAGAATTCAGCCCCAGGAAGGCTATAACCTAGGGTCAGGCATTCTGCATTTCATCAGCAAGCCACACATTGGATGCTTCTGGACTATGGTGATGTAGGGTATGCTTCTGCACCACAAATCCATCTTGGTAAACTCGATAGTCTGTAAAATTGATTTTGTCGCTTTGTCCTCCAATTTAAGTACACTACCTATTATTATGATATGTTTAAAGGAATAGTAACACTTCGTTTTAACTTTATTTTATTTTGTAGGCATTAAAAAAACATGAAGAATGATAAAAGTCTTATCTCTCAAACCTTTATGGTTTATGAGATATTCACAAGCAAAGTTCCCCTCCCCGCCCCTTTTACCTAGTGTAAGCCATCTCTTCTCAGATGTGAGTCTGGTTGTATGACAGTACAGATAACAGAAGGGGACAATTTTCTTTGTATGAAAACAATGAAAGCCCTTCCCCCTTTGACAAGTTTTTCAGCTTTTTCCCCTTATCTTAATTGAAGATTGTCCCTCTCTGCAGTCTACCTGGGCATCTCCTATTCACCAGGCCAGGGTTCACAGGGGGGCTGGTGGGGAACGCATTCCCACCCACCAGTTCACAGTCCATAGAGACAAAACAATCTCCAGCGATACTGCTCTCCTGCAGTCCGCTGGGGTTTTCTTCTTCCAGGGCCCCATCCGTGGGGCCATTTTCTGCCTCGAGGAAGACCGCAGTCCCATTCCTCAGGGCAGTCTCCATTGACAAGGGGTCGATGAGTTTTCTTCCACTCGCCACCGTAGGGTTTTCCCAGGCCCTGGTGAGCTCGCTCCCACTCACCAGGCCAGGGTTTGCAGGGAAATAGGCAGAATTGCTGGTGAGGCATACCTCCTCCCTCACCAGTTCACGATCCATATTGCCACTGGGAAAGATCTCAGTCCCACTTCCCATGGCAAGGTCATTACTGGAGCGCCAGAGTTCTTGACAGTAGTGCTGCTCTACCGCCATCATGAGTTGGGCCACTGTTTCTTCTGTTGGGTTGGGTCCTAGGCACAGCAGCAGTTTCTGCACCCTCCACAACACTGGATCGCAGGACTCCTTGACTGGATGTTCAACTGTGGAGACAGAGCCGCTATGGCAGGGCAGGTTGGGCAGCATGGACATCTCTTCCGATGGTGCAGGATACAGGTGGGCTGTCCATGGTCCCTCTCCTGTACCATGCCTTTCTATCTTCTGGAACAGACTCTGGTATGCTCTCTCCAGATGCCACTCCTGCTCCGCAAGGTCACATAGTTCCCCCTCCAGCTCTGGGGCGTCATAGAGATCCAGCATCCCCTCACGGGCGTTACGGATATCCCAAAAACGGCTGTCCTCCTTGCTGCCAAAGTTGTGGTCATCCCACAAGAGCGCCCATTCTATTCCAGGGCCGCCATATCCATAGCCATCCAGGACGCCATAGGGTGGTGCCGAGCTCTAGCCATGCTGCTTCGCTTTCTGGCGAAAGGCTGTGTACCGGTCTTGTAGATACACCTCCCCTTCCACGTAGAAGGTCAGACTCTCTTCCCACTCCGGGAGCGGATTGTCTCCCAACAATGACCAGCGCAGCGCCAGTAGATCCTCTGTCCGCCTCCAGTTGGGTGCACTATAGCTCTGTGGTTGTAGAGCTGCCATAGGTAACCGGCTGGACCCCCTCAGTGGAGTGAGAGAGAAGATCCCATGAACCGTTGCTGAAACCGGGGTCAAGCCAGCGGCTATATTTCCCCCTGCTGGGCTGGTTTCAGTTTGATCCGACCGCTTGCCACCAGTGTAACGGATACCCAGGTCCTTGGGTTGGACTCAGGCCGTCGTTCCAGGTTTCTCCCTCCAGAGGTCAGCTACAAGCAGGCAGCTCCACCGGTTACTCAAGCAGCATTTCTTCCTAGGATGGGGGACAACAGAAGTCCCTTGATACCATCCAGCGACAGAGAGACAGGAGCCAGTTGAAGTTCAAACTGCACACTTTATTGAACAAAACCACATCTTTTATACAGTCAAATACAATACCACAATAGGGATGGGAAGGGCCAGGTATTCTAATACAGGCTTGGCCCAGGGACCAATCAGACACAATGGGTATATGACAAAGGGAACAAAATACCAATGGTAACTGGAGACAAAAGGCCAATGGCAGAGGGTGACAAAAAGACCAATAGCAGTTAAGGGAAAAGGGCCAATGGCAAGGGACCTCACAAACACAATACTGCTAAGGGTAGTACAAACAGATCTGATTAATTCTAGACAAGGACAGAGACTTGATTAGAGGGAATACACATCTTTACTCAATGGCCAGGGGGTCTGACTGCAGTTTACAATGGCTTAATTAACACACAGCAGGGGGTCTAGCTACAGTACAAATAGTCAAATGACTGAAGTTACTACAGTACCCATCCTAGGGACAAGGGCCCAAGACTGTTTGACTATTTTGAATGACCTGCTCCACCCTTGACCAATCACTGATCTGCCTACCATTCCCCATGTTAGGCTATGGAAGATATTTGCATACCTGGTAGTCGGCATACCTGGGAACTCTCCGGATTTGCCCCGGAGACTCCGGTTCTGACAGAGCTTTACCGGGTCTCCGGGGCAGAGGCAGATTCCTCCGGATGTGGAGAGTTTCTATTGAAACTCTGCCACATCTGCTTTTTCTCCCGTTGTGCCTCCGTCCCCAGCCTTCTGTGTGACACATTTAACCCTCTGAGTGCCAGAGTGGTACGGAATGCATTCCGTACCACTCTGGCACTCAAAGGGTTAAATCCCCACCACCAACACTCGAGTTAACCCCCGCCCCTTTTTGACGCGATTAGCGTCATTTTTGTTACCCCCTGCTGAACAGAGGACTACCCTCCGGGTAGCCCTTAACTGAAAGTTCCCAGGTATGGTAGTCGGTGATTGCACAAACCTCTGAATTGGACAAGTACAATTAAACACATACAATATTTGACAATACATAAAACCAAACTTAATACACTTTTACATGAATGTAACCCAGGACAGCTCTATGTATGAAGCTGTCCATTCACCCAGTGTCTATTTTAGTGTATGTCTCTGCGGGCTTTCATAGTTCTGTTATTCGCCGCCAAGTAACGGCCTAGGGTCCGTTACACTAGTGTTTCTGGTGGGTGGGGCATTGCCAAAAAAATTAGGTTGCTTACACAGCTTGATGTAACTGAATAAATTAGAGTAAAACTAATGCATTTTATTTATAAACACAGATACTGAAGTTCCAGCAAACATTCATGTGAGTTTTACTGGTGCGGAGCAATATGATACACTTATATACACAAAATGAACCCTGTTGTGCTACCGCACACACGTATCTAGTTCGGTGCTTCAAAACTAATATTCCCAATGAGGCTTGTCTCCAAAAGTCGTGCACTCCAAGTAAATATACAAAACTTAACTTTTATTAAAACATGGTATAATCAAAATCGGACGTTTCAGTCCCATCTAGGGACTTTCATCAGGGATAACTTACACATAACTACAAACCGGCTCATCGGTCTGTCCTTTATCAACTATATTGTTGAACTTGGCGCCATTGTGACGTCTCCCAGTCATCATAGCAACTAGAGGATGCCTCATTGGCACCATGTTATCCAATGACAATGAACACAATCTGATAAAAAAATATAAAAAAAGGTAAAAAAATCCAATAAACCACCGTGGATTATATATAATGAATGAGACTAAATTGTTCATTCAACCCAGATGGCGACAGTGATTGCAGTCTGTATATCCAATACATCTCTCTCCTAGCTAACTGCTTTTCTCTGTCTCCACCTCGTGGTGCTTGCTTCACCACTTCAAATGGCAAGTACCGTAATTCATTTACTCTGTGTTTCAATGCTACAAAAGTGTCTTGCCACGGGTGCCCAATGAAATTGTGTCTCATTCAAAGTACTATTTAAAGCTCTTGTAATGGTAGATCTATGTTCGCACATTCTCGTTTTGAAGGCCTTCGTGGTTTTGCCAACATATATTTTTTGACAGGAGCATATCAATAAATACACTACATATGATGTAGTGCAAGTTTTGTTGTCTCTAATCTTAATGATATAATCAGTCCCTGGAATCTTATAAGTGGTCCCTGTGATCACACACCCTCCACATTTATGAACGCCTTTCAATATATCAGTTGCTTCTACTGCATATTTAGATCTCAGATCATAGCTTACTAACATATCTCTCAGGCTCCGTCCTCTTTTATAGCTGAACATGGGCGGTCATTAAAAAGTGTGTCCTACTTCAGAGTCCCCCCTTAAGATATCCCAATTGTTGACTATGGCTGTTCCGACTTCTCCACTTATATCCACATAAGTGGTGGTCACTATCATCCGGTCCTTCACTCTTGTTCTGTCACTATTGGAACCCGACAGCAATGTCTGTCTATCCATGTCAGCTATTAACTTAATGTCCCTCTTAATCTCAGATTCCTTATAACCCCTCTGTATGAATTTATTCCCCATCTCTTCAAGTTTACTCAGATTTTCTGTCACATCTGAGACTGTGCGTTTCACCCACATCATCTGTGATTTCGGTAAGCCCTTCTTAAGGGACCTGGGATGTTGGCTGTGAGCCCATTACAAAGTATTGCAATCTGTAGGTTTCGTGTATATTGTAGTCGACAATACTGTGCCTTCTATCTTAACAAGCACATCTGAGTATTTTATCTCTTTTGAACTAAAGTTAGCTGTTAACCTAATGGGGCTGTTTAAAGTGTTTAAATAGTTAATAAACTCCATCAACATCTGTTCACCCCCTATCCACACCAGGAACAGATCGTCAATGAACCTGGTGTAGAACTTAACATGTTCCCAATATACAGATCCAATAATGTATTGCTTCTCAAAGTCCCACATGTAAGAGTTTGCATACGTGGGGGCCATTGGAGACCCCATTGCTGTCCCTGCCAACTGTATGTATATATCATTTTCAAACTTAAAGTAATTTCGGGTTAGTATCAAGTCCATCATCCCCACCAGATAGTTTGAACTTGCGAGTAATCACCAACCGCTTCTAGAAGTCTCCAAGCTGCCGCTTTGCCCTCTTCATGAGGGATGCAAGTATATAAACTTGTGACATCTAATGTCACCAGTAATACACTGTAATTTTCTAGCTTTATCTGGGCTAATTTGTTCAAAAAGTCAGTAGTGTCCTTGATGTATGTTGAGGTTTGTTGTATATATGGTTGCAGCCTACTATCAATATACTGGGCCAGAGGGTAAGTCAGAGATCCCCGTGCCGAGACTGTAGGTCTCTCGGGGGGGTTGATTAAAGTCTTATGTATTTTAGGGAGACAATAAAGAACAGGGGTGACAGGATGTTTCACATACATAAAACTACCCAGCTTCGATGTCAGCAAGCCCTCCTCTATGCCTTTGGTTATATAGGCATCCACTTCGATCTTAAATGTCCTAGTTGGATTACATCTTAATTATTTGTAGTTTACCTCACCGCTGAGTTGTTTCCTCATCTCCTGTCTGTACATTGTGTAATTCTGCAATACAATGCCTCCTCCCTTGTCAGCAGCATGTATGATTATCTGTTTGTTATTCTTTAACTCTTTAATTGCTCTTCTCTCTGCCCCAGGTAAATTAGAATATTTCATCCTGCTGCTCTCCATAGCTCTCATCACTTGCTGATGTACAATGAGATTGTATGTCCGAATCGCGGGATTATGCGATATGGGGTCAAACTGACTTTTGACTTTAAAGGGATCTTTGGAAAATTCTCGTACGTGAGTAGAAATCCTTAAAGAAATCTCTCAGATTTAGTTTACGTTGGAACCGATATAGATCTATTTCCATAGTGAACTTGTCTGGCCGTTGTGACGGAACAAAACTCAGTCCTTTAGTCAGGACCGATATCTGTTCTTGCGTCAACATATGGTCCGACAAATTGAAGATCACTTCTTGACCGGAGGTATGGGGGGTAATGTGGGTCTGGCGTTTTCTCCTGCCTCTTCTGGTCCACTCCCTGTGGCTCTGCTCCTCGTGGTGACCCCTAAAAAATGGAGAGTTGATGTTATAGTGGCACCCGATGCCTGTACCCCCATATTATCTGTATCACCCTCGGAGCCCGAACTCAGCACATTTCTCAAAGGTTGCCGAGGTTTCCATGCTCTCCTCCTTCTATGGGTGTTGGGGGTGGCCTGTGTATCCATGCGCCCGAACCTCCATGTGTAAATAGTCCTCTCCTGGTAATCTTGTGTGATCTGCCTGCGTTTTTTCCTCATATATATATGCAGGTCCTGTTTGAACTTGTCCACTTGTGTTTCCAACTTGTCCATCCATTTAGTACTTGTGTCAGCCTCCAAGATCCCTCTTTTGTCTACAATTCTCTTAATTTATATACACACCACACAGTCTGATAGGTATGTTACAAGCACTGCTGGCCCTTAAGTTACTGAAGTAAGGCCAGGGACCCCACATCCCTTAAACTGTCAAACCACAGAAGATTATGTTGCAGAAACAACCCTGAAGGCAAGTGTGCAATCTGAGGCCCTCCAGCTGTTCATGGGCTACAATTCCCATCATAACCAGGGCAAGTCAATGCTGAATGGCTGGCTGTGCATGATGGAAAATATAGTCCTCTCCTGAACAGTTACTGGATACCAGGGGTGATAATAAAAACCCCGTATTTGCGAGTTTGCCCATCAAAGAAAATTCTTCCATCAAAAACCATTTAGTAGAAAGCCATGTAGGATTCAACAACAGAGATTAAGCAGAACCTTATTAGCTTTTAATTCCAGGAGGTTGAGCTCAGGAGAGCCAGTCTCATAAACCCAAGGGTTATAAAGCTGGTTCACGGCAAGCTCAACCTTTTGGAATTAAAATCCAATATGGTTCTAGTCCTGAAAGGGAGAATAAGGCCCGTCAAGAAAAACTCTTGTCTTACCCTCATGTTTAGTGGTGTCAGACCCACCAGCCTCAGTACAGCTCATCAAACTGGTAGGACGCCTTTGCCATAGAATAGATATGTAGGCTGCTGATTGGTCTGAAATATGAACATTTGACAGTGCCGGACCAGCCTCGCACCGGCACACCTTGTGCATATTCACAGCGACCGCCAGCCCTGACTTATGACCTGCCTAGGCCAGCCCACCCTGTCACAGCTGTAAAGTGAAGAGAGAGCCTGCGTGGCACACTGACAGCTGCAACAACATGCCTTTGGACGGCAAATTGCCACCCCTGTTAAATGCCGCCTGGGTCACATGGACCCACTGGGACCCATGTAAGGGCCAGCTCTGATACCACCCCATAACACCATGTTGTACGTTTTTTATTAAATGGCGTAAGGAAGTGTGTAAAAAGTAGCTCAGCAAATCTATAAAGAAATGTTGCTATTTGAGAGAATTTAGAGATAGAATTGTCCCCAAATATTTAAGGCCATGTCTGATCAGTTCTTATTCTTTACTGCCACCACATTTATAAATGTAACTAGAACACTTTATAAATACCATGACACAGAATAAGGAATAAGGACATTTTAAAGATCCGTTCACAAAAATAAGAACACATTTTATAAATCTCCCCCATAGTATCAAAAAAGATATGTTTATCAAGTTCAACCTTTGCCATGTCACCCATGTTTTTATTGGTCCAGATTAGGGCAAAAAAAACAACCCTATTGAAGCCATTTCCAGTTATGCTCTGAGTTAAACAAATCCTTCCTGACACCAAAGGGCATTCATATATCATCCAGGATCAACATTCTGTCTGCACTGTAACCTGCTAAGCTTGTTATCAAAACTTTGTTGTAGCGATGTGTTTATAAATGTACCCCAGTAAAAGGAATTTATGAAAGGGTTCTAGATTGTAATGACAGCCAACTGCATATCTGTACATTACTTTATTAGTTAGATTTAGTTAAATAAGTCACACGTGTACGCAAGGAGTTGACAACTGTGTCAAAATAAATGTACATACAAGCTGATATACCCTTTAAATCCCTATGAATGTATTTGTTTATAGTTTGTTTAGGATTTTATTTCAGAATATACAAGTGTAAACAGTAGCCAGCGAAAGATAAAATACCCTACTTCAACTTGATAAAACATTCAATAAAGAAAGATTTCAAAGTAAAAGTCATGAGGCACATTATATCACCCCCCCCCCAAAAAAAAAAGACTGTTTATTTATTTTTGGCTAAGTAGTTGGCTGCCTTCGACGTGGAGACGCTGAGACGAAACAGAAAATTAGATTAAAGGGAGAGAACATTGTGAGGATCAGATAAAAGACTGGCGTACTTGTATGGAAGATCCACTGTGGCATATTATTTGGAAGTCATTTTAGGTTTCATAGCAGTTCAACCCCTTGGATTCTCGATAGAGAGGATACCTTGCTAGTGTCCAGTGGGTTAACTGGTATATGTCATAGTAAGATATAAACTTAAAAAAATGCTTATGCATGGCATACCTCCCAACATTTCAAATGGCTAAAGTGGAACACTTTTGTAATAGGAGGTGTAGCTGGGGGTGTGTTTGGTGGGTGGGGCATTAGCAAGGATTACTAGATTATTTCATGACCTATTGACACCTCTCTGTGTAATTTAACAAATGATTTAAAGCAAGGCCAAAGTATTTTGCTTATAAAGACTAATTTATAAGCGCAAGGGTAAACAAAAATTAATGTGAGTTTTATTGCTGTGGAGCAATGTGCTACACTTATATACATACCACACAGACTGATCTTCTAAATAGAGGGACACCAGGGTGGGAAAGAAGAGCAGATGGATTTGGGCCTCAAAGATGGACTATCACTCTTAAAGAGGTATACTTGTATGAAGATAAATTCCATCAGTGCATGACCAAACCAACTGTACTGTAGGGGACAAATGAAAATTCCCCCTAAACCCATTAACTTAAATGGAGCTTTTAAGCCCTTGAATACTAGAAGAGACAAGAGGGGATAGTCACCCACCCAAAAGACACCATAGCCTAGCATAGAATAGGTGAAATAACCAACACAGTTGTCACCCATGTGAAAGGGACCTAAGGTAGAGTAATACCTCACACATAAAAGGGAGATGCATAAGTGATAACTAGAGGAATGGACTATTAACGTATGGAGAGTGATGATGGACGAATATGCTACAGAGGTTAAATAATCACAAAGATCTGATTCTAAGCCAGTATTTCTTACCATTAGTCCTCAGAATACATACACCACCAGTGTTGGTTTTATCAAGATACCCATCAACAGGTGAGTAATCTCTGGCTCAGTCATTGTGATTGAGCCACTTGTACTTACTCAGGGAGATCCTTAAAATCTGACCTATTAGTGTGCCCCAAAGACGGGAGCTGAGAATCATTTTCTATGAACTACGCAAGTCCAGCTCCCACTTAGTGCTTAAAGGAGCAACAAATATATTTTTTATGAAAACCTATATGTTATAAAGCTTTTCCTGCTGTGTAAACAAGGGTACTCACACAGCTGTTTTATTTAACAAGTTACAACTGTTCCAATGGCAGGATGTGAATTACAGCATGGTTACTTCCTGAAACTTCTAACCGACAGTATGACTTAACAGTTTCTATCGCATCCTATGGAGAACTGTGTCAGTGACTCACCTCTTCCAGAGAATGCAGCAGAATAACAAATTGGAACCTGACTACTAGAGGGTGCTTTTATTAAAAAAAGTTTACTACTCCTTTATGTACAATGGAACAATTATGGGACAAACTATACAGCACCATAGGGGGAAAATAAAAATCCCCATTGATTTAAATGGGTGTCTTAACCTCTTAAATGCTAGAAAGGTCTCCAATCATTGCAGCAGTGTGATGGAGACCTCTTTGGCATTCAAGTGGTTAGCTTTTGAGTGCCAGAGAGATATTAAAAACATTGGGGGAGATGCACTAAGATGTGATAGGAAGGTGATAAAGTGGAGATAACTTCTCCAGTGATATCACTTCTCTAATTTCTATGTTAATATATTGACTCAATGCACTAAGATTTCTCCAATTCAAGAAATATTAATGCATAGGCTTGATAAAATAACATAGGAGTTGGAAAATTTATATTACTGGAGAAGTTATCTCTGTTTTATCACTTCTTTATCACACTTTAATGCAAAACCCCATTGTGTTGCAATGCATTGGATACCTCTCTGGCACTGCAAGAATTAAAAGTCACATTGTAAAAAGTGTTTGAGAGCCAGGAGGTATCCATGCAGTGGAATGTGTTGGATACATCTTTGCCACTGAAGGGGTTTAAAGAAAACAAAGAAAATGTGCAATATGTTCAGTTCTTTCAGTGCCAGAGGTATCCAACACATTCCAATTAATAATGATATAGTGCTCCACTATGCAAGAGAGGTATTTTTTGGCACAAATGTATAAGAGGTCATATTAATGAGGGATCTCAGACAGACAGCCGTGTCTGAGTGTGGTGCCTCTGTGCTATTTGTAGTCAGTTGTCTTAGCCTTGCAGACTTTTCTCCTAAACGCTACACAGTTGTATAGAGTTTAACCATTTGAGTGTCAGAGTTCAACACAAAGTGTTGGATACTTCTCTGGCAGTCAAACGGTTAAGCTGTTAAAGTGAAGATTAAGCTTAAAATTGTAGCATTCTTCTCAGGTCCGATGCCAGTGTGTGTCTGTGCAGCAGATGCCTCCACTACCTTGTGTCAGTCCAGGTCCGGCATCATTGTGGAGGGGTGAGGCAGACGTTGCTGAGGGAGGGTAGGGGTAGGCACTGGACAATTCAATGTATATTGGGTTCCAGCGCTGCAAGTGTCCCAGTGGCCTCCATTTTAACCCTTTCCATGGCAGACAAGTACGCAATGCATTGAGTACCCTTCTGCCACTGAAAGGGTTAAGCATAGCAGGAGCTCGCATTCTTGTGGCAGTGTAAGGGTTAAGTGCATGATCGGCAAGTAGGGTAGCAGTTAAGAGCACAGCCCTTACCTCTCTCACTCCATGTGAAGAATGATGAAGCGCTGACATAAGCCGGAGCAGACTGACGGAGTGAGATGCATCACTGAGAGCAGGCTGCATAGGTGGATATGTTCACAGCCAGGAGGGGTACATGGAACATGGCAGAATGTAGTGACAGGTGTGTACAAAGGCCGTGTGAGTGGTGCATATGTGTATTTGTATGGTGTGTGGGGGGCATATGTTTAGTTTGTTTTCTGAGCGATTGCCATCCATCTTTTATTCTCTGTTCAGATGGATGCTGGGGGCAGCCCAACTCCATGCAGAGGTTTTCACGAGTAGTAGGGGCCGGGGGCCCCTGCATACTTCTGTAAAGATCACGCCCCATTTTATTCTCATGTTAAGGCAGTATGGAGGAGACATGAATGTCTCCTCCTTACTGCCTCCCCTGTGTGTGTGTTTGTCCTCCCACAGGTGCGTGTGGATGGAGACAGAGAATTTGGCACTCTGTCAGCCTTCTCTTTTTATTAATAGAGACAAGAGTAAAGTGTATGGGTAATATTTCTTGAACAAAAATAAAGCCCCTCTTGTTTTGTCTTTGAGTTTATCATGCTTACATAAGTATACTAAATAAGCATTGTGCCCTCTTCGTATATCCCCAATATGGTATATTACTGAAGAAAATAATAAAAACTAATGCCTGGTTGTCTGCATCCATGTTTGGTATGATACATGTTATTGTTGGCCTAAGGTAAATACATTTGATGGACTGTTAGTATCCAAACTGCCTCACATTGATCAGTCTTCTAAGACAGGTCCAGGCATAGATTCCCACAGGAGACTATTTCTGAGAAGGTGTGCAGTTCTCATGAACCTTCACACACAAGGGCCCAGGGGTAAAATGTTCTTATAAAGGAATAAAGTCTTACTAAGATGTTGTAATGAGATATGCATACAAACAAATAGCAGTTGAGTTGAAAAAATAATTCTATTTATGGACAATATCCAAGAAGGATTTTCACAAAATGTTCTTTTAAGGAAAATGTAATTATAACAGGGATTCCGTCCATGAACAGAAAGGTACAGAACCTATAAATGGCTTTCTCGTAAAATGGAATTCCATCCATTTGCATACTTTGGCCTGCACAAGGCTGCTCTTATATAGGAGTCATCCCAAAAAGGAGTCCTGTTACCATCTAGCTCACACCTGGGAATCCTGAGGCCCTCCAAGTACTCAGTATTGCAATTCACATCATCTCCAGTAAGCCATTGGCTGGCTGTGGATGATGGAAATTGTAGTTCTGAACAGTTGGAGCATCTCAGGTTGCCCACCAATGATCTAGCTATTATTTTACTGTTAGGCAACTATAAAACTGGACTTGAAGTCTGGAAGCTTAATATGCAAACAAAATACAGGAAGTACATGGATTTCAAAGGAGTAGGAATGTTAGGACAAGAGGTCATAGTCTAAAACTAGAGGGTCAGAGCTTAGACATAATGTAAGAAAGTTTTACTTCACTGAGATGGCTGTAGATAAGTGGATTAGCCTTCCAGAAGTGGTATAGGTTAATACAGTTAAATAATTTAACCCCTTAAGGACCAGTGGTCCCGGGGTGTGTGATCCTTTAAGGACCACATAGGAAACTTTGATGTGCCGTCCCGCGTGACTGATCACGTGGGGCGGCATGCCGAACGGGGGACTGAAAGAGATTGCTCCTGTCTTGGAGCGATCAACTTCAGTCCCTGGTACGTGACGTGCCAGGACCGTCACTGGTCCTTAAGTGCCGGACCAGAGTGACGGTCCTGCCACGTCAATGGTCCTTAAGGGGTTAAACAGGCTATCTGGAACATAAGACAAGACCAAGGACCAAGTAAGGTTTGAGGATTTTATAGTAGGAAAAATGCACTAACTAGATGGGACAAATGATCCTTATCTGAAGTCAAATTCTATGTTCTATCTTTCTAATTATACATGAAAACTTAGTTCTGTGGAGACTCAGGAGAGGCTCATGGGCTGCAACTAGGCTTGTGTTAATGATGCATTTAGCATCATAAAGTGGGCTGGGCTTAATCAGGTGGACATGGCTTAACCTGAATTTGGCTGGGGAAGTGGGCAGAACAGGGTGGGAAGTAGGAAGAAAGGAGGAGAAGTGGGCAGAGTTACACAGGGAACAAACCACAGCCAGAAAATCACCCTCTGTCCTTGAAGACCAGGTAATTACCACTAAAACCGGCATCTTCTGGGCAGATGTGGAGAGTTCCCAGTTATGTTTCCATTATGCCAGCAATTAAACAGCTGGCAACCCAGTCCTCCCACAGACAGCATCAACACTGTAAAATACCTTCTTGTGTAGGAATTGTTTATAAAAACAAAAGAGGAGCAATTGTGGGGCAAAACACCTGCATCATGGCTGGGTCGCTTTATCCAGTGGACAAACTATGTGGTGGTCTGAAGAAAGAGCAGGTTGTGCACTGATGTCCAGTGATGTATAGTTACCCCTCCTACATAGCTGCACTAGAGTTGAGGACGAGTATTCTTCTGCTCTTGTCTCCACAGTGTCCCTGAATGCCAGAATGGAACAGTGGTCACCCTATGTTAGAGAGGTGTTGCACGCACTCTGAAAGCATCATTATTTTAGCTACTCACAAGGATAATACATTGTTGCCATCATTTTCCTAAATACATGCATTTATAGTTGTGCCCAACAAGTTAAAAATCTAATGAAAGTGACCATATAACAATACAGCTAATATTACTGCTAATTAACCCCTTGGATTCTAGAGAGATCTGCAACGAATAGCTTTGCACTCCCTAGCATCCAGTGAGTTAATAATGGACTGAAGTACTAAGAAACTGGATACTCTTTATGTATATGTCAACAATATATGGTGCTATTTACCAGTTGTTGGACTATCCAACCAGCTGATCGTGTTTTGAGAGTATACTCACTTTTTAATTATATATTGATGACATATGCATAAAGAGCTCATCCGGTTTTGGTATTTTGGTTGTGTTTGTTCTCATTTGATGAGTGATCTGTCTGGTAGTCAGTAAAATATCCCGCACATACATATAAAGCCACAGGTTAAGGTTCACTTTGCGTCACTGCTTAAATGTGAGTAAAAGATCTTCAACTACAATTTGTTTCTGTGTGATGCTTAAGACATATTAATCCTATGAGCACCTCATGTTTTTCTGCTGTGATAACTGACTGAAGAGCTGACAGTCTACTCTTAGCACAAGTTTGATTCTAAACTGAAAGTCTGTAAGTAACACATGACTAGAGATTACATATTTAAATGGGATCTATCACCCCTATACAAGTTTGTCTTAAAATTTAGGTTATATAGCAAATAGATGGAAAATTTAGTAATTTCTTTTTAAAATCGCTATTTGGCTGAAATTCAAAGAATAAATACTGCCCTGACCCCTACTTCCGGATAGATTGCGGTTACCAGCTTTGTACCGCAGTCTGTCACTCTTCCTCTGCTCCCCTCCCTCTATCCAGCCTCCTCAGATGATAGAGGATTTCTTATTGTCGGCTGGAGATATCTCTGGCCAATGAGAGGGCTCCAGCTTACATGCAAAAATCCTCCATCATCGGTGGAGGCTGGATAGAGGGAGGGGAGCAGAGGAAGAGTGAAAGACTGTGGTACAAATCTGGTAGTATTTATTTGTTGAATTTTGTCCAAATAGCGATTTAAAAAATAAATTAATATATTATTCCACTACGTTATTCACTATATAACCTATATTTTAAGACAAACTTGTATAGGGGTGATAGATCTCCTTTAATTTATGTAGCTGTGTTCAAATGGGAAAAAATAATAAGGATTATCATGGCAGTATTCAACATCCTTAAATTGACAGCAGTGAATGGCACTGATATCACTATCTCTCCTGGTCCGTGCTGTTGCCTTTAGCTACAAGGCTAAAAAATGTATTATTCTAATTTAAAGCTGCTTTCAAAGGAGCTACAACTATTCATAAGGTATATCCAAATCACAGAGTGAGTTAGCACCCAGTTTGCACCTACGCAGAAAGCACTTGGCCTGTCCACTTTGCACATATGAACCTCATTGCGAAATCTGCATCATTGGGGTAGAAAATATGGGATTTGTGGCAATGTTTTTTATATATATATGACCAGGTGCTGGTTGTGCACTATCTGGGCAAAAAAGATCAAGGTGCAAAATTCTTTAATTTCATTAAAGGGGAAATATAGGGTTGAAATAAGTCTATCTTAATTTGTTTAACTCTTTAAGTGCCAGAGGCGTACCCAACACATTGCAAAGCACTCAAAGGCTTAACATACTGTCCTACCTAGGTAAATGCCCTATATCCAATGGTCAGTTATATTTATTTATTCTTTTGCACTATATCTGCCATTACCTGTGTATGGTGATATCAGCTGAAGTCTGCCTCTAGGTAATACCTCCTTATGGCAAACAATGGGCTGCAATTGACCTGCATATCTTGTAATGCACCCTAGTTGTTATCAGACTGAAACTGGTTGAAACTGAAAGAACAAGGAACCTAAAACAGGGATCAAAAGCAAACAAACACAGTAATTAGAAAAACTGATTGCTGTTTAATGAACATCTACATTGATAAAACCTCCTGATAAAAAAAATTAAGAGCCTTAGCCTGCTCTGTTTGTGGTGTAAATAAACCTACTGTAAATGGTCTGTACTAGCCACTTTATGGATGTATGTATTAACTGCAGTTGTGTCCATATCCTATAATATAAAAGGCCTGTATGTTTGTCCGAGGCAGTCATGCACAGTAGAGATTGCCTGAACACAGAATGCTGGGATGTGTACTTCTAGCACATCCCCCGGCTGTGCGGGGGGTGTGGACATAGGGGCCGACCGTCCAGAGATGTTATTGAGGAAGAAGAGAGCAGTCTGTCTGCTCCCAGAGTCACTGAACCGTTTCCTCCAGTGGTTTTTGGGCGGCTGGGGGAAGTCTCCTGATGCCCCTCCTGGGCCTGTCACACCGGGAGAGCTGCAGGCTGCCTTGGCCATTCTCTAACTGAAGCAGCCCGTGTACACGGGCTTTACACTATTGTGTTCATAAGTGCCAGACTCACTGGAATGTGCAATAGATGATCAATATGCATCTATGTATTTGCATCCTGGGACAATAACTCTATTATCCCGTTTCAGTGGCTATACCATGCTCACTTCGAAGATGATTTTCAATACTGACTAAAATATAAGGATAGGGTTACTATTAACAAGGATTTCTTCTGTTGTGTTGTTTTAGTATCCATCAAAAGGAATATAAACAAATGTATAGTAGGTCTGTTGTCTTCAGATTAAGCCCACACTTTGCTTTGAGTTGCAGCGTTTGAAGAAGCATGACGCTAAGCCAAGATCTGACGTAGTTGTTTTTCTTTTGTGGTCTATCATTCATTCCATTATTTCACATGCTCTGACACAGCCTGAGTCCACCACTGATAGTTTATTTTCTTATAGCTTCAGATTCCATTAGGAAAAATCCAGTGACACAGGACTTAAGGAACTAAAATGTAAACCTTCCTGTGATGACTTTGTTCCTTGTACTAGTGTATGTGAGAGAGTGAAAGTTTATGTGTGTGTATATTGTATTTTGAGGGATTTTTCTTTTCATTTGTGTACTTTTTCTTTCATATTGCTGAATTTTTTTTTAATTGTGGAAGGTTTTTTTTTTTAGAAATGACTTGAGTATGACATCCCAGATGATATTTGCTTTTTGTATTTGGCACCTTTTTAGATGGTAGAGGGTATTTTAATTTGGGGTTTGATCACTGTTCGCTTGTCTTGATAAAGGTGCCAGTGAGCAACCAAACCTTTCAGTTTTACTCGAGCTATAAATCCATTGAGTGCTGTTTTTGGACCTGCCACTGATTTCATCAGTTTACTTGGACTCAGGCACTTGTTTATATAACAGTATGAATGCATAAACATAGAAAGAGAGCGTTTCATGGAACAAAAGACCCACTAGTGAGGCACACAGGACCACAATACCAAATAATGGAAACAAATATTTATTACTGTATATTACTGTATCAAAAAATAAATAAACAAAGTGAAAAAATAACTCTTAATTTAAAGCATTTAAAAAAACATCCAATGAGTCTGTGAGTTATTAACATGCAGCCAAATCCTATATAATAATTCGCTAAAACGTGTGTAACGACAAAGTCGTGCGCAGTAGAGGCTGCCCGCGGCGTGTCTGATACAGAGCTGGATGCTCCAAAGGACCTTGTTTTATTCAGCAGGAAAAGCTGTGTTTTCATAAAAAAAAGTTTACTGCTCCTTTAAGGACATGTAACTTGCCTGGACTGTCACGTGTGTCCAGACATTAAGGACAGGAGATAGCCCTGGTATGTCACAGATGTTTGTGATCATGCCATGGTCTAGGGCTCTCCACCCCTGCACTATGCTGTCCTTAACCCCTTAATGACCAGCCGCTCAGCGGGTTGTGGTCAATTAAGGACCACGGAGCATTTTTTTTTATGTTTCCGGTCCCGGACTCCCCAAACGGTGTGCTGCTGCGGGGGGAGCCCGGAATTCCATGACGGTAGTACGTCATGGGTCGTTAACTCAGATCTACCCATGACGTACTATGACCGTCAAGGGTCATTAAGGGGTTAAAGGGTTAAGGACCAGAGGGGTACACTGCACATGTACAACTGCAAGAGTCATGTAGTCCTGCCTCAATGGAGATGACATCCAGAACTGTCTGATGATGTCTCTTGAACAAAGGAGCAAAGGCAAATTAATAAGGGCCATTAGTAGTTTCTTATTCATCATGGTAATATAACCAAAACAACAGCAGTGCTCTTAGTCCTAAAAACCTGTGTGTGACCACCTTAGCTGGAAATGTATGTTTGCTACACTGCAACAGCTTCTCCTGAAAGGCAGATTCGTCCCAGGCATAGCAATGATTTAGGATAACATATCAGCAGCATGCCTGTCATCTTGTGGAATTATTTCTCCTCCCTCCTTCTCAAGAACAAATGATGCCTGACAGCTCGGCCCCCAGTTCCCACTGATCTTTGCCCTTGTAATAGAACCATTAGCACTCTGCATGAGAGGAAATAGAACTATCCACAGCATTAATATTGATGATAACCTTTATATGGCTAAGGTATAAGAAACCCAAAAAGAGTCAGAAAATAGTAGGCATGCTAAAGTTCAAATTTAACCCCAAATAATCAGTTTATTACAATAAATCATAAAACACTACAACATTACTACAGCCATCTGAGGATGAAACAGAAACTGATGGCAGATATGAACTATTCGGCCCATCTTGTCTGCTCATTCTTCCTACTGTAAAAACCTCACACCTTATTTTGTCTGGTCTTGTCTTATATGCAGGACAGTCTTATGCCTATCCCATAGAAAACAAAAAGAAAAGGGGGTGCCAATAATGCCTATCACTCAAAAAGATATGGAAAATATGAATTGCACTTAAGTTTAAAGGGATAGTAATATTTCACAAAAACAGCAGCTCCAATTAATCTTCATAGTATTTGAGCCATAGAGAGTATTATTTCATTACTGTCAGATTTGTAGTTCAAGAGTAAGTGAATGATAAAGTTTACCCCTCCTGCCCCTTTTATCTAGTGTAAGCCACCTCCCCTCAGATGTGGAATCTGGTCCACAGAGCAGACAGATCACAGCAAGGAACAATCTTCTTGCTGTGAGAACAATGAAAGCCCTGCCCCCTTGACAGGTTTTTCAGGTTTTTACCTTATGCTAATTGAAGATTGTCCCTCTCTGCAAACAATCTGGACACCACCTTTCTGTTCTGAGGTGAGCAGTATTACATCATTATAAGGAGTTGAGGGGGATACTTTATCATTCAATTACTCTTGAACTGCAACTCTGACAGTATTGAAATAACACTCTCCATGGCCAAATGCTATGAAGATTAATTGGAGCTGCTTTTATTATGAAACATTACTATCCCTTTAAGCGTGGCTACTAAACAGGTATACACCTCAAAAAAGCAATTCAGGTATGCAGAGAAAATTAACCCATCTCTGTTCAGGCTCTCCGGCTCTCCACTCCTAGACTCCACCGCCAAGATGGATGAAGGAATAATATATACACTGATCCACCGTATAAAAATATTTATTAATAAATCATACTTAAAATATGGCCCTTGCAACGCGATCCCCAGCTCTATACTGCTTTATCGAGAAACTGGCCTCTCAGACAAACTGCCTATCCCATGCATGCTTAAATTCAATCACAGTATTAACTTCTACCACTTCTGCTGGTAGGCTATTACACTTATCTATTACTCTCTCGGTGAAGTAAAACTTTCTTACATTATACCCAGACCTCTGTCCCACTAGTTTTAGACTATTACCTCTTGTCCTTACAGTTTTACTCCTTTGAAATGTACTTCCCTCCTGCACTCTGTTGAATCCCTTCTCGTATTTGAATGTTTCCATCATATCCTCTCTCTCTTCTCTCCTCCAAGCTATACATGCTCAGATCCTTTAGTCTATCCTGATATGTCTTTTCCTGTAAACCAGTCACCATTTTAGTAGCCCTCCCCTGAATTCTCCCTAGAGTATCTGTCTCCTGTCAATCAGCCATTGCCTTATCCATTTATCTGTTTTTACATCCAGACCCAAACACTGCAATTTATTAATGAGTCTTCTAGGAGGGACAGTGTCAAATGCATTACTGAAATCTAGATAAGCGATATCATTTTAGTCAGTCAGTCAAACTAATCAATGAAGTTAATTTTAGGTATTGCTATTATATATTTATTTTACTGTTTGGAAACCTGTCTCTGGAGAGCCTGGGTTTGTCCTTTTTCACTACAGTATATAGTCTCACAGCTTTAGCTCTGTATATATAGTACCAGCAAATGCTGCATGGCATTACCTGTGGAATTTGGTGCTCTGTCTTTGTGTTGCATATTGGAGAACTGTTTGCAACACTATGGCGGTGAATCTTCCTTGCGTGACTTTGACAAGATTGGCCAGGGGGCTATGACCCTTGGTCATTCTTATCAAAACCACAGCCCTTTCACGATTTGCTGGTTTGTGGGCATACTCCGCCCCCTGCCTCCCCAAGAAAGGGCAAACAGCAAACCAGAAACAGTTTTATATATATATATATATATATATATATATATATATATATATATATATATATATATAGTATATGTCCCCTGAATAGAGGACTACCTGGATACACAACATGAATATTAATCCATTAACGCTATGCAATGCATTGGATACCCTTCTGGCACTCAAAGGGTTAAGGGTCAGTGGGGTGTACAACACATTGCTCTCTCCTCTGATCCTTAAGGGGTGAAAGAACAGAAATTCCCTAAATATCTATAAGATGCAAAATGTCCATTAGTTGTCTTTAATGCAATATGATGCTGATTAATGTACTCTATATACCACATTGTTGAAACTACTGATTGCATACAACAGTATATAATTAGTTTGCATATCAAAGTTAAAATTGTGCACAAACCAGATGCAGAAATGAACAACAACATTCGCAGAAATTCAAAGGGATATTTAAAGGGCTATTAGCATAATTTTTCAAGTCTGTTCATGTGGAAGTAGACTTAGTAAAAAGCCTGGAACTCTACTGTGCAGCCCTAAAATGGCTCCTAGCAGGGATCAGAAAATTCTACCCACCCCTGCTGCAGACTGGCATTTGGTTAAAACACCTCTAAGCCTCTACCTTCTCAGTATCTGTGTCAGGCTTAGATGCCCTTGTATACAGATATATTTCTAGTGTATTGTGATGCTACACATGGAGACATCTCTACCATGCAAGGCTTCATGTTTCTGCATTTCCCTCCTGTGTGCAGAGGAACCGGTTTTGTATGCATGCAAGTGTATCTGTGCCCTAATCCAGCTCCTGAAAGTCTTTCTGTGTAGTGATGGCACTAAGTATAGAAAGTGGCAGTAACAGCTCTATCTTGTCAGTTTGAGCTGTAATATCTTTGACCATAGTATCTCCCAGCAGTGGGAGTTCCCTTGTTTTTCATGAGCAGGAAAAGCACTATGGGATTTATGTCTAAAACTAAACTGGAACAATTCTGGTGGCTATTAACGGCATCATAGGGGGACAAATAAACATTTCCAAAATTCCCAATGATTGTTTAAATGAGATTTTTAACCCTTACAATGCTTGAGATGTCTCCAGTGCATTCAAAGGGTTAAAATGTCTCATTGAACTCAGTGGGGTTGGATATTTGTCCTAGAATTTCTTTAGTTTTCTTTTATATACAAGGCCCCCTGGGTTTTATTTATTTTATAAAGTCAAATCAGAACAATCTGTAGCAAGCCAACTGCTGTGTAAGGGACAGATAACAATTCCCCAAATGCACAATGACTGAAATAGGACTTTTAACCTCTTGAATGCTAGAAAGATCTCCAACACGTTGTTTTGCAATGTGTTGAAGAGCTCTCTAGCATTCATGGGTTACAAGAACAATTTAACCCTTTAATAATCAAAGGGGTATCCAAACATTACTTTGCGACCGCTCTGGTCATTAAATAATTCAATTAAAGGGATAGTAATACTTAATTTTAAGCATATTTCATATTGTAGGCATAAAAAACTATGAAAAACTATGTAAGACTTATCTCTCAAACCTTTATGGTTTGAGAGATATACCTTCGGTAAAGATACCTGTCCTTGCCTGTTTGAACGAAGTCAGTGCTTTAGCTGACAGCTGCAGAATCCGGTAATTTGACCGTCTGGAGGCTCCTCAGCAGAGACCCGAAAATGCGCAATCTGAACATTAATACTTCATTGAAATGTTCTACAAAGTGTGCTTGGTGTGCAAACACGCTTTGTATACCGTTTCAATGAAGTATTAATGTTTAGATTGTGCATTTTTGGCTCTGCTGAAGAGCCTCCATCAGGTCAAATGACTGGATTCTGCAGCTGTCAGCTACAGCGCTGACTTCGTTCAAACAGGCAAGGACAGGTATCTTTAGCGAAGGTATATCTTTAAAACCATAGTTTGAGAGATATAGTTTTTCTATGCCTACAATATGAAATATACTTAAAATTAAGTATTACTATCCCTTTCATGGGAATTTTTATTTGTACACTATGGTACAGTATGTTTGGCCCACAATTGCTTAATTCTGCTGGGTTTTTTTAGAGTGTCTTGGGCCTTGAGCGTTACCCACTGCATGGAGGCTTCCTCTCCTCTTGTTGCCTGTGTTACCTTACCTATGTATGGAGGGAGGAAGTCTCCCTGTTGTAATGCTTAATTCCTGCAGACTGCCTGGAAAAGCTTAGTAACTACTGCACATAACCCTGCACTAAAGACTTTTTAGAGTGGCTTTTCAAATGTGTTGCAAGCCACACGCAGTGTTTGTCACATTATCCAAGGACCACTGCTCATCATTACATAAATGTTTTCTACAGAACCAGGGCCGGATTTGCCATTAGGCAAAGTAGGCACCTGCCTACAGGCGCAAGCCAACGAGGGGCGCCTGCCACTTGGATTTTTTTTTTTTTTAAATATTCTTTAAAAAAAACCAAAAAAACTAGCCGCCTGCTGGCTGCGCTGGCGGTACCCACTCACATTACCCGCCCCCCCAGTCTTGTACCTGATGGAGCTCCCTCGTCGGCTCTTTAGGAATGCAGAGCGCTCGGCGATGACATCATCTCCCAGCGCTCTGCATTCCTGAATAGGAGACCGTGCGGGAGCTCCATCAGGTGCAAGACTGTGCCAAAGGAGGCACATACAGATCTCCTACCACGGAGGTAGGAAACGGACAATGGGGGGAGGCAATGTGGAGCTAATGGGGGGCAAGTTGGAGCCGATAGAGGGCAATGTGGAGCCAATGGGGGGCAATGTGGGGCCAATGGGGGGCAAGTTAGAGCCGATGGAGGGCAATGTGGAGATGGTGGGGGTAAGTTGGAGCTGATGGGGTGGGGGGCAATGTGAGGGCAATGTGGAGCTGATGGGGGGCATTGTGAGGGCAATAAGGAGCTGATGGGGGGCAATGTGAGGGCAATATGGAGCTGATGGGGGCAATGTGGA
Source organism: Rhinophrynus dorsalis (assembly GCA_037306005.1). Classification (NCBI taxonomy): domain Eukaryota; kingdom Metazoa; phylum Chordata; class Amphibia; order Anura; family Rhinophrynidae; genus Rhinophrynus; species Rhinophrynus dorsalis. Next base: position 488,253,721 of record CM074719.1, read on the forward strand.
GCTGATGGGGCAATATGGAGCTGATGGGGGGCATTGTGAGGGCAATATGGAGCTGATGGGGGGCAATGTGAGGGCAATGTGGAGCTGATGGGGCAATATGGAGCTGATGGGGGGCATTGTGAGGGCAATATGGAGCTGAAGGGGGGCAATGTGAGGGCAATATGGAGATGATGGGGGGACAACGTGGAGATTAGGAGCATTGTGGTATCCAGTGCAGATGGTCCACGGGGGGAGGGCGCTTCAAAGTTCTGTGCCTACAGGCTCCTGAGATGTAAATCCAGCCCTGTACAGAACCACTTGTACTTGTGCAAGGTAAGCTTAAGTTCCGCAGAACACAGACTGAGTACAACTTTGGTAAAACCCTTTGAATGCCAGAGGGGTACGCAATGCATCGCTTTGCAATGCCTTGCATACCCCTCTGATCACATGACCTTTCATTAGTTAGCAGACAGCTTCTTAAAATTCTTTACCTCTTTAACATTTAATTTGATCTCACCTATATCAGTTCTTCCATTTAGGTTGAGGAATCTTCATGCCGAATAATTCATAGTAACGGTTAATACTTCTTATCTAGCCTCACCCCATTTCTCAGGAGCTGCTCTGAGCCAGCTGTCCCAGAAATCCTACCTATGTTTATCAAGCTCCATTACTAAACCAGATATTACCTTTCACAATCCAAGGGATAGACTACAGTAACAATAACAGTACAATTTTGGGAACTGGTCAACAAAAAGACATTCTAGAATTGGAAAGAGATTAGAGACAACCAGCAACAATAAAATAATTTTTTATGTTCATTTTCACCATGACCACACTTAGGGTTCAGTTCAACAGATGAAAGTAAAACTGTCAGTAGGGTAAAAATGGATACTGGACGGTACAAACAGAGTGTTACCATATGTATCCAATAGAAACTACAACTAACGTTGGGCCACAGAACCTGACTTTTGTCCCAATGTTCAATGTGTGGTTTTTTTTGTTCCCAAAGCTTACAGCTAACACACGTGTTTGACAGTGTGAGCTAAAACACAGTCACTCTCCCAGACACCAACCCTACCCCCCTAACAATCAGAGGAGGACTGGCAACATTTGGCCTGGGGGCAAATACAATTAATCGACCCTTTTCCACTATAGCCAGAGGAGTAATTAGAAGCCTTCAGACCCTGCTACAAGAAGTGCCATGCCCCCCCCACACATTGGCCCCCCTGACCACATTGACCCCCTTCACAATGCCCCCATCTCCTACCTGGAGCTCCCGCGTGGTCCTGTTAGTAATGCAAAGCGCTAGGAGATGATGTCATCCCAATATGCCAGTTCACCCTCTTTGGTTAATGTTTTAGCTGGCATTACTGTTATAAAGCAAGGCAAGTGATAATACAGAGATTATAATTGAACTATTGGTACATTAGCGATATCAGAGTTTACGACTGAAATGGAGCTACACTACTAGTTTAGCTCCTTAAACTCTGTTTGCTCCATTTACAGCAGCAAGAGAGAAATTGAATGTCAGTGGCCCACTGGCCCAAACTTATGACCGGCCCAGGGGCAATTGCCCCCCCTGCCTCCCAGGCCAGTCCTTCCCTGCTAACAATCAAATGAAACAATACTAACACTAACACTATCCTAACACCCATACCCAGAGCTGTAACACTTACCTGTCATTCACTGTCAGTCTTCTTCTGTTATCTTCTATCCTCCGTCTTCTTCCTATCTTCTTTCTTCTAGTCTTCTTTCTTTTCCTTTTTTTGTAATGCTAATAATGACATTTTAAGATATTTTTCTTTTGAAAGCAGGGCCCAGAGTAACCCCTGATATTAGAAGTAAAATATATTTTACCTTCATCAAAATAAAGGGTTCTTCACTGTTAATAGTAGTAAACTTTTATTATAATTCCCCACCCCCATATATTGTAGGCATTTCCTATTCAGTAAAATAGAAATTCTCCCACTGCTGGGAGCTGCTTCAAACTAAATTTTTTATAGTTCAGACAGAAATAAAATGTTAGCAACAGTGTCTCCTGGTGCCCAGATAATTCAACTGGTCTCCAGAAAGTTATTCTATTGCATTCTTCATAGAATGTCATAGTAAAAGCTGATAGTTTAAACTATAATACCATTTTAATAAGTATTAGCTGTGGGAGTAAACTTGATTTGTTCAGCAGAAAAATAAATAACTACAATATATGTTTTTGGTGTCATAATGAAACTTTTCTGGTCCTTTAAAACATGGAATTTACTGCTGGGGGAGCTGGAGTTGGCTGAGACAGTAGAAATCAAGAAAGGATTGGCTGACTCACAGAATGCTGATCCAAGGACAAATCATCTGACACTAGGGATCAATGGATACCCTCCTTATATCACACCCTATTGAGGCATAACTATAAATGGTTTCAGTGGGGTTTAAGTTGCCACCACCTGGAACAACATATAGTGGATCTGTGTTTTGTAGAAATTTATATTTTAGCTGTATTGAGTTTAACTGAAACTTTTCCTAAGGACTGCAATTACACTTGACTCATTAAACTGACCTAAGGGCTAGGGGAGTATTTTTTGGAACTGATTACTTCTGGTATTAGAGATGAGAAAACGAAGTACTTGCACATGTCCCTGTGTACCTTTACATATTACCAACTGATTTTCAATGAAGCAAACATGAAAAATTAGATCCTGCCTATATGGACCATATACAAGATGTTGGTAAAATTAGTGTTTACTAGTGAAAGTGGCACGGCGTTGTCAGTACAGCTACATAAAGAGAGAGAGGCACACATACACATGCACAGGAATTTAATTGGTGAAAGTGTTGTTTTTAACCCTTTGAGTGGTCCATAGGAGAGGACCGGGTGAGGGCATTGTGTGTGTGTGTAAGTGTGTTGGCCATGTTTTCTTTTTGTTCCAGGTGGAAGTTGAGGGCAGGCCAACTTCTTGCAAAGACAGTAGTGGTCTGGGGGACATCCTGTCAAAATCATGCACCTTTACTACATGTTATTGTCCAGAAGTAACATTGTCAATTGACTGTGCTATGGACTTCTATAAAATAAAGATCTATAGATTAGGAATAGCTAACCCTGGTACTGAAGACCTGCCAACAATGTATGTTTTCAGAATATTGCTGCTTTAGTACAGGTGACTAATCAGTGGCTCAGTCACTTTAGTTCAGGGATTCACAATCTTTTTTGCTCAAGGCACCCCAACACAATCTGTGGGGCACCCCTAGCATATTCTATGTAATTTATCAAGGGCATAATGAAAGGTATAATAAAAAATATGTATTCTTTGTTTTCCTAAATATGATGTGCATAACAATTTCAATAAACATACATCCGAAAGTGAATATTACCATTTTTGTAAAAAAGTCTTCATAGAAAAAAGGGGCACATAATTAAAAAAATAAATCAACAAAAAATAAAATGAGCCACTGAACTAACATGAAACAGAAGTAACAAGTAGGTTCTTGACGGCAATGAGCATAGGGCGTTGATGCTTTTGATATGATGGTTATTAAGAGGCGTGGTAGTCCAGCAGGACCTGCATCTCAGTTCTGTTCTGCCAGGCTGCATCTGTTTAGGGAGTGCCATTTATTTTCATTTGACACAGGCAGGGTGGGATGCTGTGGGTGTATATCAAGATTAAAATATTAGTGCATTTCAACATTTCTTTATAAACTATTGAACCTGGACTCTGTTCCAATTAAAGGTGCACCTTTGGCAGTGTAATACGAGCAGTGCTTGTGTGCAGTGATTTATTATTCCCCCCACACCCCCTACATTTTTAGCAAGTAGTAGAAACTTTGAGTTCAACTTAATGTTAATATGCAATTGAAAACATATGTTGTATCCGATATTTTACCACAGTAACACTTTGAGTTACTGGCCTTAAGTACAAAAGAAAAAGGCCTTTTTCTTTTGTACTTAAGGCCAGATTGGTTGAAAAAGCAGCTGTGTACGCTGCGAAATGCGTACCTTGGAGCCTTTATTGCCACTGGGCAGCTATTGCTCTTAAATAAGTATATGTTTTAGGAATAGTTCGGCTACCAGTTTGTTTTTTGATGTCCCAGTCCCAGGATTACTATTGAACTGCAGGATCTGAATCGGAATACCGACAAGTGACCCAGAAGATCTAAAGACCCAAGTGGGGATGGGCAAAGTACCCTGCATGTGAATTCTGATGATTGCAGACATATGTCTGCTGATTAATCATTGTGAGTTGATATATATATGGTTTTTGATCATCCAGTTTGTTGAAGTATATAAAGTGTGCCTGCCTCAAACCAGGCACACTTTGTTGACCATTCTCATGAAGATTCTCTTTGTATGTCATGTTATTTTGGCTCTGCAGACGAGCAGTTTGGTCCCGGGACCAGAATCCAAGTCTGTTAGCTAGAGCGCTGACGTGACTAAAAGGGACAGGGAGGGAAAACTATACAAGGATATTACACGAAAATTATAAAAGTTATATCAACAAGATGTAGATCCTTTGCTTTATTTAATTAGTATAATAATAAAGCTTGTTGAAACAAAGTATTACTTTCACTTTAACTTTTGCTCTGTTTAATGCTCCATTTATGGTGTGTTTGTTATTGATCTTACATTCGGCATTAAGTGTCATGTTTTGTTAGCTTTGTTTTATTCTGTCTGCTAGAGAATATTTTAACGTCTATATTTTGTCAGTACACAATATGTAAAGTCAAAATGCCTATACTTTATACTATTTTTATTCTTTTCATATTAACACTTTTTTGGCATTTTACTGTTCCCATCAAGGCTTCTAATACTAGATGTCTCTAGAGGGAGGGCTCTGCTCCAACAGTGTCCAACAATAAAAGCAAGGCATAGTGATACACTGTCATTGCTGAAACAAGCATTGGATGGAGGAAGCTGAGGGAGCTCTTTCTCTCCAATCAGTCGGGTTGCTTAACATAATTATTTGTTCAAACGAGTGATTTTGCATAGCATGCATCATAATGCAAGAATGTTCTGAATGCTCTGAGCTGAAATGCTGGAAATAGCAGTTTGAGGTTTGTGGCAGTGAACTTATAAGGGAAGAAAGGAGTAAGACATGGGGATATCATAGCCTTGTTAATCCTTTGTGTGCCAGAGATGTGTGCAAAACATTACTTCACGATGCATTGCAAACTCCTCTGGCACTCAAAGGTTTTAATTACCGAGAAGGGTTTAAGTGATATATTACCAATAGAGGCACAGATACATATGTATCAACCTGTCACTAAACGTTCACATATTATTGAAGTTCTTCAGTGATACTGAGCTGTCCATATGTATTCTATGGGCCGTATATTTGAAAGAAACGTGGAGGAATTCTGGGGCAAACCATTTGCACTAAAAATTCCAAAAATTCTCATTGATTTTTTTGTGCATATAGGAGTGAAAAAAGAATAGTAGAGAGGGATACTTGTAGTTGCCAAACATCAGACATAGACTTAATATTTCTTTGCAACTCTGTCTCTAAAATACTAATGAAATAATACATGTGGGACCCCACAGGATAATGGGAGTTGTATCAAAATCTGTAGCTCCATTGGCTGGTGGGGGGAATGGTGGGAGTTGTTGTCTGGCAGCAGCTGGAAGGACTTACACGTTCCTACCACCATTTCAACTGGCCACAGAGGGACATTTGTGTTTTAGGTGTCTCTGGGGGAGTGGCTGTGGGAGCAGCATTACTGAGAATGTTTAGGTTATTTCATGACCTATTGACACCTCTTTGTGTAACTGAATAAATGATTAAGAAAAGACCAAATAATTTTATTTACACAGGCTAGATTATAAACACATATACTGAAGTTTATACAAACAATGTGAGTTTTATTGCTGTGAAGAAATGTCATATCTCCCAACATTTTTAATGGCCAAAGAAGGACACTTTTGGTTTAGGAGGTGTTGCTGAGATCTGGCTGGTGGGAGGGGCATTACAGAGAATTTTTAGGTTATTTCATGACCTATTGACAACTCTTTGTGTAACTGAATAAATGGCTTAGAGCAAGACGAAAGTATTATATTTACACAGACCCAATTATAAACACATATACTGAAGTTTAATACCTTAAACGGATAGCAATGTTTCACAATAAAAGCAGCTCCAATTAATCTTCATAGTAGTTAGGCCATGGAGAGCGTTATTTAAATACTGTCAGAGTTGTAGTTCAAGAGTAATTGAATGATAAAGTATCCTCCTCCCGCCCCTTTTACTGATGTAACACTGCTTACCTCACTGCAGCAAGACTGTCCATATGGATCGCAGAAAGGGACAATCTTCAGTGAGCATGACAGTATTGTAATAACACTCCTCATGGCCAAAATATTATGAAAATTAATTGGAGCTGCTATTTTTGTAAAACAGTACTATCCCTTTAATGACCGATGATGTACCAGGAACATCATCTGTTTTTGTGCGTAAAGGACCGGTGACTGCCTGGCATTTCATGGAATTCTTGGTTTGCTCTAGAATTGCTTCTGCTCTACTTAGTACATTAGCCTAATTTATTTGTTCAATTTCAAATTTTTTTTGTATTAAGTTTTAACCCTTCAAAGGGTTAATTTGGTATAAACACATTGAGCATGTCATTATGGAATTAACATTTAGATTCTATTTAGGACAGAGTTGTGGCTTCCAGATCCCTTGGCTACAGTTAGGTGGTTTAGAGAAAGTAATCTGTACTGTAGAGCATACGCCCATAGTGATTCACACAGTGTGTACGTTACCTGACATTAGTCTGTCAGACTGTATAGAGCAGAACATCAACCATTTAGTTATTTAGTTACCAAGGAATCACACAAGAGAAGCAGGTGTCTGCATTACACTGTGTTTTATCTCTCTGCTGTCAAGTAGCCAGTTATAATTATACCGTAAAAATGTATCATTACGTCTGTCCATAGTCTTCAATAAGGCATGTGTCTTAAATCAAGAAATGGAATACATTTTGAAGCAAAACAACGTAACCATACATAATATAAAAATTGCTGTTTATTTGAATGTAGCTTAAAAAAAAAAAGAAAAAAAAAGCTTTGATGTGTTGCATACCCCTCCAGAATTCAATGGGTTAAACAAGACAGAGCAGAAAGGAACCACCTGAAATGCCCAAATGCTGTCATACTGCCCTCACCTTGGCAAAAGTGGCATTACAGTGAGAGTTTTCAGTTTAAGTAAATTGGCGCTAGGCAATTCCAGGGGACAGGTTTATCCTGGATTCTTATTTGTAAATTCCTCTCCATTAGTGAAAATGACATTGTCTGGCGGTCTGATCACATTCTGTATTCACAGCTGTGTTGTTGCACAGAGAAAGTATCAATTCTGGGTCTCTGCACTGGACTAGTGAAAGATTGTATCAGTACTGAGCTTTGTGGTGAAATGTATCATGTTTCATTTGCAGACAATGCCAGAAGTGTTATTTTACTGTGTAGGAATACTGCTGTACGTACACAGCCAGCCAAAGAAAATTGGCCCTTGTGCATGAATCTGTTCTAGGGGATCAACAGTTTTTTTAGAAATGTTGCACATGCAGTTAGCTATTGCAGAAAGAAAAAGATTAACAATTCTGGAGCGTGCCAACTGCACCATGGGTAGGGGATACAAGTTCTCCAAATTGCCATTTATTTAAATGAGGATTGTAACCCCTTGAATGCTAGAGCATTGGAGACCTTCCCTTGACCTCAGAAGATTAAAAGTCCTATTTAATTTAATGGGTATTTTATTGATGTTGCTAGTTTGCTACAGAATTGCCCATCTTTTTTTTCCATCCTATGACCCTAGGACTAGGTAGATATCAGTATGTGTCCTGATTAGACATACTCTAAGGTCTGACTTGAGCCTGTAATGGGGATAGATGCTGATTTTAATGCATAGCTATGGATGGCTCCATATGCCATAATGGACAATCCGCTCCTACACAACAAAACTAAATCCTTGTTAGAATAATATTTCTGTTTTAGCACTTTTACTGTTGAGTAGTTCATCGGCTGAGAGATTCAAAAGTCATTACAGATTAAACTTGCTTTTTTAATCAGTTTGAGTTTAACCCTTTGAGTTCCAGGGGGGTATTCCAGCACTCAAAGGGTTAAGATTTTTGGAGCCAAGGGGTGCTGTTGCTAATACAACCTGTGAAGGACTGAGTGTCACAGACGCAGTATTTCCATAGTTGGCCGTTGTATCAGTGCCACCTGACAACAAAACAATTCAAACATTTTACAATAATTTTTGAAAGTAGTGTCTCTCAGGATTGGGTGTACCCTTACTTTTTTCAACAGGAATAACTCTACAACATATGTATTTACTGTGCTTTTAACACAAAGCAGTGCATTGGGCATCCATCTGGCACTGAAAAGTACAACAAGTCTCCATTTCATTACAAGTGCAAAATAATATATTGCCTAAAGAAACATTTTTCTTTCTTTTTTTTATTCGTTAACCCACACACACACCTATTGTAATGACATATCTTAAGGTAAAGACATCTGCATTGAGATTCTGTCTGGGACATAAGAACTGAACAAAGTGATAAATAGGTGATAAAGTGGTGACAACTTCTCCAGTGATATCACTTCTCCAATGCCCATGTTAGTCAATGCACTAAGTGCTTTCAGGCTGGAGAAATCTTAGTGTATTGGCTTCTTAGTATGAAATAGGATGTGGAGACGTGATATCATCGAAGAAGTTGTCTCCATTTTATCACCTCTTTATCACACCTTAGTGTATCTCGCTCCCCCCCCCACACACTTGAATGCTATGAACCTATGGTGCGGTCTGTTTGGCCCAAATTTGCTTCAGTTATTCGTAGTACATCAGAATCAAAGTAGCATGTAACTTAATTTCATCATAGACTATGGGGACGTGCCACAAATCCATCCTGCTAAAATTGACACTCTAAATAACTCATTATGCCACTTTATCCTTCAATGTAATTACACAACCCATCATCGTGATATGTATGGAGAACTAAATTGGCTAACTCGAATCTAGACGTGTCCTTCACCTCTCTTGCATGGTTCATAAACACTTCTCTAAAAAAATACTACCAGACTACCTGGGTAGTATGCTCGCTCCTGCTCTGCATACTAACTATAACCTCCGCTCCACTGCTAACAACTCACTGCGTATACCACAATACAAGAAAGAAGCCGGTTGATCTGCCTTTTCCTTCAGAGCTCTGAAAGTCTGGAATTACCTACCTGAAAAAATCAGATCTTCAAGCACTCCAGGACATACTTGAAGATGAGAGTAATCTTAATGTATTCTTCCTGGTAAAACATTTTCTAAATAAATAAATCTGTTAGTAATTTGAACCAGTTTTAGTTTTACTACAGTAAACAAATTCTTCTGAAAATGTTTTTAAAATGTAATCAGATATTCTTATCACTACACATACTAGTTTGTCATCCAAAGTTTGATCTAGCTAATTCTTGTATTTGATAGATATTATGATGCTATGATGCTATCATTAATCAGAGATAAACATATATTATGTCGAATCCCATTTTTAACATATACTGAATAGATAGTACCCATTACACTAAAGTGACCATAGATTTGAATGCATAAATGATAGCAGTTTGCCACATTTATCTCCAAATTGCCTGTGTGCTGTAGATATCCATGCAATCATAGACTCACAGCAAACCTTTTCCTTTCTGTCATTCTTTCCCTTTCTCTTCTTCCTGTTATCCCCGACTGTCGTATCAGCTAATCCATGCAACCACTGAACTCTCTTCCCATTACCATCCCACTTTTCCTTCCTGAAGTATCCTCTTCTCTTCTTTCCTCTCCTTCCTCCTGTGTAATTATCCCTCTTCTCTCCTGTTGCTTGTCCCTCTTTTGCATTTGCAGACCAGACACTCAAGAAGACCGACAAGTCAAAGAAACTGCCCTGACTCTGTGAACTCCACTTTTCAGCATGTATTACTAACATTTTATATTTTTTGGATTAAAATGTTATAAAAATTAAGACCTGGATCTCTCATAATGATTTCAGTGTCTGCCTTCTGACAGTGACACAATAAAAAGCTGCTGATTTGTCATCCATCCTGCCTGCTTCCAGTTTAATGGCACTAATGGGACAGTAAACACAATTATAAAAGAATATTTGGCCACTGTTGTGCAGATAACTTGCCCCATAATTGGACCATTTGTTGAGGTACAGTAGCCTCACAGAGTGGTACTAAGGAAAGGTGGAGCAGTACTGGGGCAAATCATCACACTAAAGGAACTGGCAAAAATCTATATCGATTTATATAGAAATTTTAACCCCTTAAATGTCAAAGTGATGGAGACCTCTCCAGCATTGAAATTAGTGGGTTTTATTTATTCTATATAGTGCAGTTGGTTTGTCAAGAATTGCACTACTTTCTTAGTACATCAGACTCACATGGTGATGAGATCGACTCATGATAACTTAGAATCAGTCCATATGAACACAAGCCACGCAGCCTAATAGGAATACAATCAGTTCCATATCTTCAAACCACAGATATGCTAAATAAGAGGTCTTGGTGGAAAATATTTGCAAGTAATCATCTTCACATTTGGTATAGATCAGCACACACATTAAGAAAACATCACATGCCTGTGCATACGGACTATCCTGCTGCATCAACATGGTATTTAATGAGCATACTGTACCAGGCTCCACATCATGAGACCACTGGACTGCAAATTTAACCCCTTGGATACTAGAGATATTGCCAATATATCACCAATTTGCTTTAACCATTTGATTGCAGAGCAAGGAGTTGCACAATCCTATGGCACTCAAACGGTCATTAATTTATAATAAACAATTTCAGACTGATTCCAGTCACTTTATATAAAGCCCACAGTCTTAATACAATAGTAATCTTTATGTAAAATGCCCCAACGGCCACTGGTTGAGTGACCAGCCAGCTCCTGATGTCACTGAAAAGGGAAGGAGTGGGGAATTTTAATGGAGATTACAGAATGTGACAATAATAAGTCACTCTCTAAAACAGTTTCTGTAGGTTTAAGTGTTAATTTGAATTTAAAGGGATAGTAATGTTTCAAAATAAAAGCAGCTCAGATTAATCTTCATAGTATTTGGGCCATGGAGAGTGTTATTTCAATACTGTCAGAGTTGTAGTTCAAGAGTAATTTAATGATAAAGTATCCCCCTCCCACCCCTTTTACTCACCTCAGAACATAAAGCTGGTGTCCAGATGGCTTGCAGAGAGGGACAATCTTCAATTGGCATAAGGGAAAAACCTGAAAAACCTGTCAATGGGGGCAGGGTTTTCATTGTTCTCACAGTAAGAAGACTGTCCCTTGTTGTGACCTGTCCAGTCAAGCGACCAGATTCTACATCCAAGGGAAGGCGGATTACACTAGGTAAAAGGGGTGGGAGGGGAATATTTTATCATTCAATTACTCTTGAACTACAACTCTGACAGTATTGAAATAACACTCTACATGACCCAAATACTATGAAGATTAATTGGAGCTGCTTTTATTTTGAAACATTACTATCCCTTTAAAGGTTTCAACCTGTAATTCTAATTCACAAAACCCTAATGCCTCCTATCTATTTATTTAAATGTTTTCCTATGCATACATATTTTTTACATACATTAAATATCCTTTTATTTGCCACATATATTTCTACAAATCAGTATACAGAGGCTCCCTGATAAACATACATATCATGGGTACAAACATTGCATACTAGCATTTCACAATTTTCCGACTGTAATCATGTGATCACTACGGCATGGTAAAGCAGATGTTTATAATGAAACAAAGACTTGTGCAGGCTAGCAGAGAAATGTCTTACCTATTTCTTAACCGTATATGGACTAGTGGGGTTTGGAAAGGAATGGGAAGCACTGAGTTGCACACCCCTCTGGTTCTTAAGGGTTAATCTTTCTGTTGTCTAATTGTCCCCATTGTACAGATCTGGGTTATTAGCTGTCAGGTGTAGTAGCTGAGGATGCAAATCTACACAACAGTAGCATGCATGCTCAAAGAGATTGCTGTTACCAAACATCATTCCATCTTTGATTCCACAAATGCTCAGTGACATGGCAATCTGCTGCCCAGGACAGTTTTAGTCATTTCTGAGGTCCCTGGTAGACTTGTGAATGGAGGCCCCCAAACATAAGTAAAAATGTAGGGTTATCTTAAAGTGATAGTAATACTTCATTTTTTGTTTAAGTAGTATTATAGGCATTAAAAAAATAAGAAGAGCTATGTAAATTTTATCTCTCAGACCTTTATGGTTTGAGAGCTATTCGCTAAAAAAGGTCCTCCCTCCGTGAAGTCAGCACTCTAGCTGACAGATTTGGATTCTGGTCCGTAGACCAGCCGGTGGCTCTTCAGAAGAGCTGAGATCGCGATCTTTAAAAAAAACGACTTCATTGGAACAGTCTACAAAGTGTGCCTGGTTTGCGAGAACACTTAGTAGACCATTCCAGTGAAGTAGATTTTTTTAAAGATTGCGATCTCGGCTCCGCTGAAGAGCTGGCGGCCAGTCTGAGGACCAGAATCCATGTCTGTCAGTTAGATGAAACAGCTGGGAGAGCGAACTTTAGTTGCAAATATCTCTCAAACCATAAAGGTATGAGAGATAAGACGTACATAGTCCTCAATGTTTTTTTTTAATGCCTACAATACTAAATAAACAAAAAATGAAGTATTACTATCACTTTAAGTTTACTTGTAGCCTTCCTTACTCTAGCGTCATTGAGGGATGCAGGGACTATGAGGTGTAGGAGACAGGGGTTGAAACTCCTCCCACTTTCATGTATCTTTACTCCTCCTCCAATTGTCAACTGTCAGTTTTAAAAGAATGTCCCTCAGGAGGTTCAGGGTTTCCCTTCTCCATGGAAGAAATTAATCAATTTCATTATTTTTATTCTACAGTTATTTGCTGGGTGCTCTCACATTGTGGGGAGAGTCCCTATACCTTAACGTCACCCTTAACCATTACTAGTTCTACTGCACCCACAACAGCCTCACTCCTGCCTGAGCATCTGACCACAGATAAAATATAATTTTTTTTCTGTAAAATTAGGACTATTAGGAACCCATGGGTGGTTATGCACTAAGGAGTAATAAAGAGGTGATATATTGGAGATGACGTCTCCAGTGATATCACTTCTCCATTTCCTATGTTATTCCATGGACCCAATGCACCAAGATTTCTCCTACTTTAGAGATTTTAGTGCATAGGATCCATAGAATAACATACGAACTGGAGAAGTGATATTACTGGAGAAGTCATTTCTACTTTATCACCTCTTTATCACACCTTAGTGCATAACCTGCAAGGTGAGGCCTGCTGAAATACACCCAGTGAATGCCAGGTACGGCCCATGCATTAAACTGCCCTTGCTCCTGGCTGTATACTGCAGCCCCAGCCTGATCCCTGTAAAGCAGATGGAAATAAATGGGGATGTGGAAAGGATCAATGTGTATGACTTGCAGGCCACATTAATAAGAAGGACAAAAGAGAAGGGCAAAGTGTTAGTAAAGAAGCAGGTGGCTGCAAGTTTGAGACTTATATATTAAAGAATATATTATCTAAAAAATTAAAACGGCATCATATTTTAAATATCATTTAGTCCTTGCAAGTCTGTTTTAGTGAAGGTTTTAACCCTTTGAGTGCCAGAGGGGTATTGAATGCATTGCTTTGCAATGCGTTGCATACCCCTCTGGCACTCAAAAGGTTAATGAGTCATGTCTATGTGAATAGAATAGTGGAGGGTTCTAATCTCATGTTAACCAGTTATGGCCATTTGTCCCTATACATTACGGCTATGTTTGTAATAAATTTTAGATCTCTTGTATCAAAGAAAAAAACATTTTGCAAATGCGGGCTAAAGGTGAGATACAATTAAGATTAATTTGAACCTTTTTTCATTTTGGAGTGATACCGTTACTTTAATGGGACTGTAAACATATGAATAAATGAATTTAACTTAAAGGTCATGCTACCCTGAATCTAGAATCCCACACTAACATTGCACAGCCAGTTAATTACCTTTTGGATCAACAAATCCAGTGGTGTGCATGCTTAAAGGGATAGTAATGTTTAACAAAAACATCTGTTCTAATTAATCTTCATGGTATTTGGGCCATGGAGAGTTGTAGTTCAAGAGTAATTGAATGATAAAGTATCCCCCTCCCGCCCCTTTTACCTAGTGTAAGCCGCCTCCCCTCAGATGTGGAATCTCGTCTTGTGACCAGACAGCTCACAGCAAGGGGCAATCTTCTTACTGTGAGCATAAGGAAAACCCTGCCCCCCCCCCCTTGGCAGGTTTTCCAGGTTTTCCCTTATGTTAATTGAAAATTGTCCCTCTCTGCGATCCATCTGGACAGTTTTGCTGCTCTGAGGTGAGCAGTGTTAAATCAGTAAAAGGGGTTTGAGGGGGATACTTTATCATTCAATTACTCTTGAACTACAACTCTGACAGTATTGAAATAACGCTCTCCATGGCTAAATACTATCAAGATTAATTGGAGCTGCTTTTATTGTGAAACATTACTATCCCTTTAAGGGATCAGGCAATATTGATGCTTAATTCTTATTCTTTGTGACCTGAGATCCCATGTGATCAAAGAGTGATCAGAAGAATGAAAAGGTAAGTATATAGGTAGGTAGCATGTTCTTTAGGTTATCTACATTAATAATAGCAATTAATGTCCTTTTATAAAGCTTGGTTACTTGGCACACAACAGATGTTTTATGTATGGATGGGGAAGGATTCAATCATAATTGTTATTTGATCATAGCATGTTGTCGGATGTAAAAGAAACATTCTCGTTTTCTTCTTCATTATTTACATATAATCAATACAACTGCTATGGTTAAAAATACTGTTTGTAGAAAAGGAGGTGCACAGGTCCTAGTGCGGGGGTCTTAAACTCACGGCTCTCTACCCTCCTATTAGGGCAAATCTTCTCTCACTTTTAAAATAGAACAAACACTTTCACGGCTTGGCTGATTTAGAAAGAGCTCTCACAATCACATATATGTGATTATATTATGTTAGTCATTCTTTATATAGCACTATAGTCTATGAAAAATTTTACTGTGTCAGTTAGCCAATACTTCCTGGTAGGAGGTGACAGTTGGGAGGAAGAGTGGAATGTTAGTATATGACACTAAGCTTTGCCAGCTCGTACTCATTTGCATAACCTGGACAATAAACATACTGTGACAGCCTCAGTACCTACCAGTAAGAAGAAAAGAAGAAAGAGAGAAGGGAGGCGTTATAGGGTTAATAAGCTCTTGGAACTGGGATATATATACAGTAATTATATGCACTCACCTGTTACAGTGGCCACACTTTAGACACTTGTGGCTAAAAGGCAAGTAGGGGATATTACACTGCCCTCCACACAGATATTTTCCAGGTCACCAGCTCCGTCGATATCAACCTTCAAGAAAAGAAGGGAAAAGCACTGGAATACGAAATACAAAGAACAGGGGCACTTTCTCTTATATAGAAGACTTTGAGTACTTCAAAACAGCATTATTACTCACAGTTAGCAATCCTGTGGTTGAGCTCTATGTAACTGGTTTAAAGCAACAGGGGGTTCTCAGTCCTGTCCCTGTACAGACACTTCAAGAGGTCCACTTCTATGTCTTGTATCCTCAGAACAACATAGCCAACGATCAGTATTAGAAAATGATTTATTTAATAAACAAAAGTTTAAAGCAATTTCAAAAAAACAAAACAGTGATTTGAAAAACCCAAACACATTTCAGGATACTACAATCCTTTCATCAAGGTGTTGGACTCTAGTTTGAAGAAGAAATGTAGTTGTCTTGAAAGATCGCATCCTAGAGCCACATAGTAGACAATAAAGGTGTCATTTTTACTCTACTAGTCTCTTGCTTTTTCTATGCCTAACACAGTACCACGCTTTACCCACTTAATATGTAGTACTGCTTCTAGTGTATCTTGTGCTACAAGGCGATCAGTTGTGGTTTCATACAAATTAGGCTACTTTTGGATCCACAGTAATATAAATGGAGGGGTCATCGTACATGCTAACTCCTTGCAATGCACTGCATACCCCTTTGGCACTCAAATGATTAATGATAACCTGTAAGTGTATACTGTCAAACAATGCACTCTAGTTAATTTGATGTCTATGTCCAAAAATTGAAATCACTCTCCACCTGGCAAACTTGCTCTTTATCAATTAATAATTAAACAATGTAATTTTCCCTGGTCTGTTTCATAGTGGACTAGGACAAGACAGGTAACTTCAATATATGGACTGTTGTGTGGCCATGAAGATTCAAGGGCCGGATGTTCAAAAGACAAGTGGAGGAGTTCTGGGGCAAACCATTTTCACTATAGGGCAGAGCTAACAATTTCCATTGATTTAAATGGGGATTTTAACCCACTGAATCTTACTGAGATCTCCAACACATTTGCTTTGGAGACCTCTCTAGCATTCAGTGGGTTAAAATCTCCATGTAAACCAATGGTAATTTTTGGAATTTTCAGTTCTTTCCTAGAGTTCTGCCCCAGAACTCCTCCCATTTTTTTTTAACATACGGTCCTAAAGGTCTCATTAGAAATTAAAGAATATTTACATTCTGAATCCACTTCCATTGTGCAATGAGCTCCTTGAAAGGGACAGTAACGTCCCAGAAAAAATCTTTATCATTTCGTAGTGCTTAAAAAGTTCAACTATACGCAACAAAACCTATCTCTCAACCACTATGGTTTTAGAGATATTCGGCACTAAATTCCACCCCCCTTTCCCTGACGTCAGTGCTGTGCTGACTACAGGAGAATCCTGTCCGGAGACCAACTGGCGGCTCTGCAGCAGAGCTGAAATCACTTTATTTAAAAAGAATGACTTCATTGGAAAGGTCTACAAAGTGTGCTTGGTTTGCAAGCACACTTTATATGCATCTAATCATAAAAGCCCCATGAGGATAATCTGTTTTGCAAGCACACTTTGTAGACCATTCCAATGAAGTAATTAATTTTAAATAACGCAATGGTGGCTCTGCTGAAGAGCCTCCTCGTGTCAGCTGACACGGATCACCTGCTGTCAGCCTTACAGCTGACAGCAGGAAACGGCAAACTTTCAATGAGAATATCTCTTAAATCATAGCGATTTGAGAGATAGGATTTGTTGCATATAGTTGAACTTTTTAAAACGAAAAAGATTTTTTCTGGGACATTAGTAACACTTGAAGTAACTCCTCAGTGTTTCTCTTTTGTGTTAGTTGGTGTTTCCTAGTGAACACTCCATTGTCAGGCACTTCATTTGGAGCATTAACATTGTGTTCAGTGTTAGCAGTCATACTCACATCAGCCTGGTTGTCTTGTGCTGTCTTGACCTCTTGGCAACAAATGTGCTGTAGCCTGTAAACGATCATTACATTTGTGGTCATGGTAGTCTTCATTCTGGAAATGGCCTGTGTTATGCCTGTGATTTCCCCCATAGCTATAACATGACCCTTGGAATGGAGGTTTAGTATTCGTTTGATCTGAGGGTAACTTCCTTATTCTGTACTAAATGATTATCAGGGAGTTGAATTTAGCGGAGGATGCTTGTATTTCTTTAGAATGCACAGATGCAGCCTCATACACATGTGCTTCCTGTTATGCCAGAGTAAAAGTGACATTTTGATTTGCAAGGAGCCTGTGTTGGTGATTCATCTACGAACAAACCTGTCTCTTAACCCTTTGAGTGCCAGAGGGGTATGGAATGCATTGCAAAGCAATGAATTCCGTACCCTTCTAGCACTGAAAAGGTATTAACAAGTATTCTAAACTAGTGCCAAATTGCATTTTTTATGACAGTGTACACAGTTTGGAAATATACCATACTTTCATCTTGCTGTTGGTTATGTCTGTTGAAATGAAAACACCTTATGTTTCAGATTTAGTGGGTGAAAACATTTTTTTAACTCTTGAGTGCCGAAGAGGTGATGGATATCTCTTTGACACTCAAAGGGTTGAGAGGGTAAGGACTTAATCAAATGAGCAACCACTTGGTTTATCTTTGGACACTAGCGAATGGACATTATCAAAGGTCTTAGAACCCATGACACCAGCAATACTAGACACTTCTAAACAACATCAGTTATCATTTTAGCTTCAAGGAAGAGCAATAGCCTGTAAGCCATACCTGGGAACTCTGCGGATCTGCACAGGAGACTCCAATTTTTAAAGTTAATTAACAGGTCTCTGAGGACAGAGGCTGTTTCTCCAGTGGTGGTGGGTTTCCTCACTCTGCCCACTTGTCCTCTGACAACCCACCCACTTCTCCTCCTTCCCTCCCAGTTCTGCCCACTTCCCAAGTACCAAGTCCATAAAACCCTGTCCACACGATTAAGCCACTCCCCCTTTATGACGTGAATCTCGTAACTTACATCTGGTTGCAGCACATGAGCCCTCACCAGGGACTCAAGTGGATGAAGTTCCCAGGTATGCCTCTAAGCATAAAAGCCCCAGGAGGATAATCTGCACATGTTAAACTCCTCCATGTGGCACTGCCACTCAGACACACTTACTCACTGCAGTATCCTACTAATTGCACCTCATCATCATAATCACCAATTTTATACATTCATTCATGATTTTATTTTAGCCGGAGAAACATAGCCACACTCTGCTTCCAGAAAACACATGAGCACTTTACTAACTAAATAACAGAGACTTACACACAAGATAGAACAGCTAAATCAACAAACTGTAAAATGAAGAACAGTGGTGTTTTTTAGACAGCAGCTCAACAGTGGAATCTACAGGTAGGTACACTGTACAGCATGTCAATCAATACATCAAAAGAGAAGTCATTTCTGAGAGCATCACACTAATAACATGCCATATTTCACATTAGTTATATGCAGGGCTGCAATCAGGAATCTTGGGCCCAAGACAAACATAAGTCTAGCCCCCCACCACACCCATGTATTTTGCACTGTAACCTGGAAGCATATGTAAATATGGGGCCTGCAGAACTGCTCCAGGAAGAGGTATGATATGAAACAGAGTGGCAGGGGTGCACTCCAGTTATCTGTTATGCGACTTGGAGATTATTTTTAAAAAGGGGGCCCAACAGGAGATCCTTAAAATTCCTGTGGGCGTTTGGTCATCTGAGGGCCCCTTTTGACACAGGGCTTCTACACATCATGGGGGTTTCAGGGACCTCTGTTCCAGATTGGGTTGGGGACTCGCTGCTTGGCTGGTGCCCTTACATGAGTACTGCTTGTATCATCCTGATGGGAGCCCTGGCTATGTGGCCCACTTACAATGTGAGTTTGAGACCCAGTACTAAAATGCTTCTAATTAATGTTAAATGCACATACCAAGGCAACGTTCCACATACAGTGTTCCTGTATAAATTAACATATGTAAATGTAAATTTGTCTTGACATGTGCTTTTAGTTTGGGGTCTCACAATGCGTTAGATACCATGCTAAAATTCAAGGAGTTAAAAGCCCCATTGAATCAGTGCATTTTTTTATTTGTCCCCTATGGTGCAGTTGGTTTGCCCTAGAATTATTTCACTCCTATTGGTGAGTGTGAGAGCTTTGTAGATCCCAGACAACTGCAATGTGATTGCCCTCCAGTAACCATTATACTATTTAACTCCCTGGATGTACTGGAGACATCCGTGGAAGTTAAGGGGTTAAACAGAGATGTTCACTATTGTTTTTTTGGAATCCAGGCTAAGATATTTCACAAGCTCTTATCAGTAAGAACTGGACTTGGTGTTGTATTTATGTTTGTAAATACAGTTCATACTGTTAGTTACTATGAAATAGCCAGGAGTTGATAACAGCTGTAAAGCTTCATGGTTATTATCATTTATTGGCCAAATTAAAGGAAGTCTCTGCAAAGATGGTTGTTTACATGTACTATTATCACAGCTCTCAGCTCTTAGCTGCTCCTTATTTTGTTCTTAGATATCATTTCGTACATGGTTCATGGCAGTGATTGATGGCCATACTTGTAGGGTGAATCCTTCAGACACTCTTCTCCTTAACCTATTGAGGGCCTCAAGGTATAGAAACCAAAAGCCTATGAGAAATGTATGCTTCAGAGCTGCACCATATACCATCAGGCTGTAATGGCTCACATACAGCATGAATTTTTCATCTACACTCAGTTCTAAAGGGCAGTTATCATATTATACTATGGGAGTAGACTTAGTATGAAGCCTGCAACTGAGCTTTGCAGCCCCAAAAGACCTACTGTCAGCTATTCTGTGGTGCCAGCCTTGACCTGTTGGCATTCAGTGGACTGGAACACAAACCAGGAGACTGTGGCACACACAAACTTGGCTGATTGCGTGTATAGCCCCTTGACTGCTAGTGATATACTTGAAAGACCTGCATGGATTGGAACTATCCATGCATCCCAGCAAGACTGAACTGCAAGACTTCAAAGTCTCACAGTTGAGTCTGTCTCTCGGGACCAGTGAAGGAACACGGGGGCTATCTTTTCAGACCTCTGTTCAAAGCCATCACTGATAGGCAGTGGCTCCCAGTACAGCTCTGGCTTCATCTGCAGGTCTGGCCCCTGGGCAATAGCCCTGCAGTCAGAGCACTGTCCATGTGATTGTGGCCATTTGAACTGATGAGCTGGCAACTGTATTCCAATTCACAGCTGTCCATACGATTTCCTTTGCAGCTTTCTTTAACTCCTCCACAGAGGTAATTTAATAATAATTCTCCTAAGTGGGTTAATAGTTGCTCAATCCAGTATTTTATCTTAAACTAATTGTTTTGTATCTAATTATGAGACAAAAGCAAAATTGCAAGTTGTAATTGATGCAAGTATTTTTAGACTAATGGAAAGATAACATCTTTTACTAACTGGCTGTGGGTTTAGCAGCTTTCATACAATCTGTGGGGTTATATATTATGGCAAAGTGGAGAATTTGTGAGACAAACCATTTCACAAATAGGGGACAAATAAACATTTTCACTAATTCAAATGGTGTTTTAAAGAGGGAGGTCTTCAACACAAAGGGGGAGATTAACTAAGTGGTGATAAAGAGGTGATGGAGAAATGATAAACTGGAGAAGTCAACTCCACTTTATTACATCTTTATCCAGCTTAATTAATCTCCCCATTGGGTGTTATGCACTAAGGCGTGATAAAGAGGTGGTAAAGATGTGATGTCTTCTCCAGTGTTATCACTTCACCAGGTCCTGTGTTATTCTATGGAGCCTATGCACTAAGATCTCCAGAGTTCTAGAACAGAGGTTCTCAACCCGTGCCCTCAGTGGCCACTAACAGGCCAGGACTTAGGAATTTCCCTGCTAGAACACAAGTGTGTTGATCAGAGGCTCAGTCACTTAGGAATTTCCCTGCTAGAACACAAGTGTGTTGATCAGAGGCTCAGTCACGTTGTTTGTGTTGTTCCTATTGAGAGATACGAGGTAAAGTTAGTTTATTCATTGTGCCCTCTGTTGTGACAGGCTGTCATCTTATCTCAGCCAATTCTCTGATAATCCTGGACAATCAATGAGAGCCTTGAAAAAAGCAGGGATGCTCCCTCATATATATGTGACTATATTTTAGGCCTTAGAAAACAAATGAAGAGTATTCGCAGATTCTAGCATTCAATACAGGGATTTTTAAATGCATATAACCCAATTGCATTTTTAAGTGTTAGTGTTCCTTTACGTATCAGAACATGTGCGAGATGTGTACCATTCAACAGGTTAAAAGTACCATTTAATTCAATGGGACTTTTTATTATACCCTATCATTCACTGTGTTTGCCCCAGAATTACTCAATTTCTACTTTAGTATATAAGCCTTACAGAACAAGGCTGATAGGGTAGAACTGCTAAGGTAGCAAGAGCTTCATTGTGCACCATGGATGATCAGCTAGCTGATTCATGGACCAAACACATGACTGTCACAGCCGTGTGGCTGATCCCTCAATGACCTTGAACTGAGAAACTCTGAAGTCTCGCAATTTAGGTTGCAGGGACTGTACATGTAATAGCTATAAACAGAGTAGACGTAATAGTTACAGTCAGCAAATGCTGGACTTCCAAAACACTATGCTCATAACTTTTGAGAATCAGAGGAGTGCAACATGCATTAAGGGCTATGGTAATGCAAGTGAAGCCTGTGGCTTAACCCCTTCGTGTCCAGTCACGTGCCTAGACCGTCACGGCTGTCCGGCACTTAAAGGAATAGTAATACTTTATTATTACTATCCCCCATATTGTAGATATTTGCAAAATAATTTAATAGCCCCAGGTTCATCTCTTATACCTTTATGGTTTGAGGGATAACCGAAGGCAAAGTTACCCCTCCCTCCCCCTTCCCTGAAATCAGCATTGTACTGACTGCAGGGGAAGTCTGTCGTAAAACAGGCTTGTAGCTCTGCAGCTGAGCCGAGATCGCGTTAGTAAAAAAGAATTATTTCACTGAAATGGTCTTCTACGTGTGCTTGGTTTGCAAGCACATGTAGAAGACTGTTTCAGTGAATTAATTATTTTTTACTACCTCGATCTCGGCTCAGCTGCAGAGCAAAAAAAAAAATAGGTCAGTTTTATTTGTCCTATGCAGCCCAGGGCTTTTAATGTGTTCTTCTCCCATAGAGACTAATTTTGTAAAACACAAACATTATCCTCTGAGGGCTGGTGAATGAATATGAAGAGTAGCAAAACTATTGTGTGACACAACATCAAGATCCCTATCAAGACCCAATTGGATAAATGTACAAAATAGATTCCACTCTAAACCATACACATGGCTAAATTCAATTTACTAAGCTGTGCACACCATATTTCCTCCCCTTGAACTAAGGGAAAGACCATAGACAACTCCAGCACAGGAGGGAACACAGACATACAGTGTAATGACAATTAATTTACAGGACAGAAAAATATCATGTCACGTAAAGAAAATCTCATTATTAAATCTATGATTCATCCCATGTATAGTGCTACTGCGTGTTGTATCTAGACTTTAACTGTTCAGTATACACAGAGAATGTGTAAGTCAGTATACACAGAGACTACATGTTATGGAGTTATATGGAGGCAGCAGCTGTGAGTGTACCTTATTTCATTTGTGACAATGTTGGAGGGTATGCAGCACTCATACTCTGTGGTTCATACCTTTGAGATCAGCCACTGTTGTTAGAAGTTAATCACTGAGCTGCAATGGTAAATGTGTACATTTATCCTAGTGTTGCTCAGGCCTAGTTTCTTGCAGTAACGTTGTTTGAAGTTGTTGCCATTGAAAACTACTGTTGCTGTAAAAGTCACCCATGTGAACTATCCAAAAAAATAACATATTTTGTGTCACTTACTTAGCAGCAAAGTTGCTGCAATAGTGTCCAGTATGAATAGGATCTAAGGGCTCATTCATAAGGGCAGCATGTTGCACAAATTTTTATAGCACAGCTTTTTTTGTAGCAATTGAAATTATTGTTGTGTTTAAATTCTACAAAGTAGTAAAGTTTACCCAGCATCCCATTCTTTCAATATAAACAGAAGTAACAAGACTGGAGGGAAAACTCATCTACCTTCAATAGTTATGCAATTTCAATGTGATTCCATTGAAAATCATACTACAAATTTGTAGCAGCGATATTGCACACTGTCTGAAGAAAGGTGCAACAAGGTACATCTCTGTCTGCACCAATCACAGCTCTTATTTTTTTATGATATTCCCCAAAGGACACAATGATTCATGACTCGCTGTGACAATGTCACCCTTGTGGCCTTACTGTCTATGGATCTTATTGAAATGAGATTGTTTAAAGGGACACTAATGTCCAATATAAAATTGTTCTAATTTTGTAGAGTTTAAAAAATAAATGATGTGGTACAAATCCTATCTCTCAAACTTTTACAGTTTGAGAGATATTCGCATCTAAAGTTCCCCCTCCCTCCCCTTCTCCTGATGTCAGTGCTGTGCTGACGGCAGGAGATCCCAGTCCTGGGACCAGCCGGCGGCTCTGCAGCAGAGCTGAAATGACGATATTGCAAAAGAATTACTTCACTGGAACAGCCTACAAAGTGTGCCTGGTTTGCAAGCACACGTTGTAGACCGTTCCAGTGAAGTAGTTCTTTTTAAATAATGCAATTTTGGCTCTGCTGAAGAGCCGCCTTGAGTTAGTAGACTCGAATCTCTTGCTGTCAGCTTTACAGCTGATATCAGGAGAATGGGAACTTTAGATGCGAATATCTCTCAAAACATAAAGATTTGAGACATGGGATTTGTTCCACATAATTTATTTTTTTTTTAAATCTACAAAACAAGAATTTTTTTTTATTTGACATTACAGTTACTTTAAATCTATATTCTTTATAATAACTTGCTAGAATGTTTGTCAGAAGCCATCATGCACAGTAGAGACTATCTGAATGCACGGAATGCTGGGAGTTCTGTGCTGGGAGCATTCTGTGCGTTCGGCCAGTCTCTACAGTGCATGACTGCGTCGGAGGCAGGACGCAGAGCAGGACCGGCCTCTTAACATCACCCAGACCTTGGTCCGTGTACACGGGCTTTTACATTAGTAATCAAATTAAAAGGTTAAAGGTGTGTTTAGCAAAGTAGAAGTGATAGAAATATTACCCCTTTGAATGCAAGATAGATATCCAATGAATTGCATTGTAATGAGTCATAAGGAAGGAACACGCTGGTGAGATGGCTCAGGTGGTTAATGCACCAGTTGGTGAAACTGTTCAGACCACAAGGATGCAGGTTCTATTGCTGGCAATATCAGCTCAGCCCTTCTGTAGGTAGATATACTGAGTCCAGGACATATATGATAACAAGAGACAATCTTTATGTATTCTTCCTGCTCAAATACTTTCACAAATATATAGAACTCTATGTGATCTGGCTCATGTATGAAATAGACTACTGAACTACTCTATATAAGGCTGGGTTTAAAGAGAAATATAAATTTCATTACAGTTTCCCTTTTAAGTAAACCCCTCTTGTAAAAAAAAATGGATAAAAAGACTTTTTACTTTATTTCAATATATATTGCTATGTGGCATTAATGTCCCAATAAGCTGTGTGGGAACACTGAAGCTCTGTGATGTGTAACCAATGCAGAGGCCGGATTCTGTACCTCCCAGCCCTAGAAAACCCCCTCTCTTGTGCTTATTTGCTTTTTTAGATCTGTTTTCTGCTTCTGCCTCCCACTGTTCGCTTTTCCCATGAAATCCCAGACAGGATCTTCTGTTATCTGGAGATATTAGCTGAGCCCTGGGTTTAAAGCTATGGCTGCAAATGGAAAATGAATGCTAGGATAGAATTAACCCTTTCTGGGCATGTGTGCTTGGTGTTGCAGAGGACTTGGAGCTGAATACTGCTCTTAAAGCATACTCCCAACATGTAAAATGGCTGAAGAGAGATAGTTTTGCTTTATCTGGGGTTGCTGGGGGTGCAGCTAGGGGTGGGGCATTACAGAAAATATTTGGTTTATTTCATGACCTGTTAACACCTCTTTGTGTAACTGAATTAATGATTTAGAGGAAGACCAAAGTATTTTATTTAAAGACTACTATATAAACACATAAATTGAAGAGTAAACAAACATTAATGTGAGTTTTATTGCTTTGAATCAAAGAGATACACATATATATACCGCACCATCTGATCTCCTAAAAAGAGGGATATCAGGATGGGAAAGAGGGACAGATGGATTTGGGGCTCAAAGAGGGACTGTCTCTCCTAAAAAGGGACACTTAGGAGGTATGTTTAACGAGCCAACATGAAGAAAAAAAAAATACCGTATGTTAAAGATCAGCCTTGTATTACTTAAAGTGTTAGCTATCCCTCTTTATACTAATATAAATACTATAATAGTAACACAATGCGCTATGTCATACTTGTTTGTAATTCAAAAATTATTTAGCACTAAAGATCCCCCGCCCGCCCCTTCTCCCCACATCACTCTGAATCTGCAGTCTGGTCAGGATGGCTGCAGCGAGGGACAAACTTCAGTAAGCAAAGGGAAATCCTGCCCTCCTCAGTCAATGGGGGGCAGGAATTACTGAAGTTTGTCCCTCTTTGCAGCGTTGTGTTGTATGACCAGATCTGAGAATCAGAGGGAGGTGGCCAGAAAGGGTCGGGAGGGGGATCTTTAGCGCTGAATAACTTTTGAACTACAAATAAGTAAGGCATTAGACAGAGTGCAACATGTACCTATTAATATACAGAAGACTTGGCTAAAGGTCCATACCTCCTAGGTGTCCCTTTTTAGGAGATATTAGGGGTCCATACCTCTCAGGTGTCACTCTTTAGGCTATATTAGGGGTGCCTACCTCCCACATGTCCCCCTTTAGAAGTTATTAGTGGTCCATACCTCCCAGGTGTCCCTCTTTAGGAGGGACAGTCCCTCTTTGAGACCCAAATCCCTCTGTCCCTCTTCCCCACCCTGGTTTCCCTCCTTTTAGGAGATTAGCCTGTGTGATGTATAGAAGTGTATAACATTACTCCTCAGAAATAAAACTCACATTAACGTTTCTTTAAACTTCAGTGTATGTGTTTATAAATTAGTCTGTGTAAATACAATACTTTAGCCTCGCTCTAAATCATTTATTCAGGTATACAAAGAGTTGTCAACAGGTTATTATATAACCTAATAAATCTTGATAATGCCCCACCCACCAGCTACACCACAGGAACACCACCGCAAACAAAAGTGTCCTCTTTGGCCATTTAAAACTTTGGGTGGTATACTCTAGCAGTGCCAGGAAGGTGTTCAGTGTTGGGTGCCTCCATGAAATCAAAAGGTTAAAAGTACTACTTAACCTTTTGAATTTTAGAAATGTATGCAACACATTTCAATGCTTTGCATACTCTTCTGGCACTCAAAGGGTTAAATCAATGAGAAGCAGGGGCATTTTTATTTGTTCCCTGTGGTGCAGATGGTTTGTTCCAGAATTGCTCCACTTTTTACTTTGTACATATGGACATAACGGTTGTATTCAGGAACCTACAGAGGGGCCTTAATGGGAAAACCAATTGCACCACAGAGACAGAGGAAAATTACTAGGCATTTAACCCTCTGAATGCCAGAGCAATGTGTTGTACACCCCTCTGTCACTCAAAAGGGTTAATCTGGACTTTGAACCCCTTGAATTATCCATAACATTCAAGGGGATAAAAATATTATCTAAATCAATGGGAATTATTTGTGTCCCCATCGCACAGTTTGTTTGCTCCATAATTGTTCATCTTTACCTTCCTAAAAAATTCTCTAAATATGTTGCAGGTTTGTGCTGATCATTCCCTAAGCTTTGTACAATAAGGCCCCCTTATTGTTTATCTGTAACACCATGCTGTAATGTCTTCATACCTTTGTACCTTATCTCTGCAGATTGCTGAGTCTTGCTCAGAGGAGCCCTCTGCTCCTGGACACAGCAGCAATGAGGAGACTGCAGAGGGGCAGAGTAGTCCAGATGTGGAGGAAGAACAGGAGAGTGTGGGGCTGTCACATCCCGCGAGCAGTCAGCACAGTCATGAAAATGCATGCCCTGTGCCGTGCAGGACTCGGCGCCTCTCTGACTTCCGCACCTGGTTTGGGGAGAACGTCTTTCATTGTTCTGAAGAAGGTAATATCAGTTATGTATTTTTGTATCATACTATTACAACTTCTGTAAAGCGCTGTGTACATGTGTGTGCGCTGTATAAATAAAGACACATTCATACATGGAGACGGACATGACAGTTTTTAGCTGTACCACGCAACGTCAAACTCTGCCCACTGTACAAGTAATATGTTGCACACCCCTCTCGTCCTTAACCCTTTGAGAGCTTTGCATAGGGTTGCCACCTTTCTTCAAAAAAATACCGGCCATAGTTGTGGGTCGGTGAGGGAGGAGCCACAAAAGGGAAGAGCCGGAAAAAGGAGGAGCCACAAAAGGGCCAGAACCACTCAGTGTTGCAATGCGTTAGGTTGTGTACCCTTCTGGATAACCCTTTGAGTGCCAGAAGGGTACACAACTCATTGAAACTCATTGCTTTGCAATGAGTTGTGCACCCCTCTGGCACTCAAAGGGTTAATGAGTGAAACGAACAACACAGCACCACTCACCTGACTCCCATGCGTAATTCTTGTGTCATGTGTATTGTAATTAAACAGGGAAAACTGCCAGTGGTATGAAGTGGAAAGTAAGACAAAAAAGGAGCCACATTGGGACACACCGACTAGCAACTACCAACAAAAAAATCTTCCACTGATATTAAGGTTCTCTTTTCAAACACGGGTTCATTGTGAGACAAGAGAAACAGGTACATTTTCTGCCCCCCTGCCACTCCGTTCCTCCTCCATACGATGCCCACCCTGTTCCTCCTCCACACACTGCCCAC
Source organism: Rhinophrynus dorsalis (assembly GCA_037306005.1). Classification (NCBI taxonomy): domain Eukaryota; kingdom Metazoa; phylum Chordata; class Amphibia; order Anura; family Rhinophrynidae; genus Rhinophrynus; species Rhinophrynus dorsalis. Next base: position 488,282,027 of record CM074719.1, read on the forward strand.
CTCTATATTGCCCACACTGTTCACCTCCACAAACTGTCCACCCCATCCTTCTCCACACACTTCCCACCTCAACATTGCCCACTCCCCCTCCACACTGCCCAAAAAAATCTTCCATTGATATTAAGGTTCTCTTTTCAAACACAGGTTCATTGTGAGACAAGAGAAACAGGTACATTTTCTGCCCCCCTGCCACTCACCTCTAGAAACTGTCTACCCCATCCTACTCCACACACTGCCCACCCTGTCTACCTCAATACTGTCCACTACCTCACTGTCCAACCTGTCCAACTTCACACTGTCCACATTGTCCACCCCCACATTGCCCACCCTGTCCAACTTCTCACTGTCCACCTCCACACTGCCCACCTTGTCCAACTTCACAATTGTTGATCTCCACAGTGCCCACCCTGTCCTCCTCCACACATTGCCCACTTCCACACTGCCCACATTATGCACCTCCACTTTGCCCACCCTGTCCTCCTCCATACACTGCCCAGTTCCACATTGCCCACCCTGTCCAACTTCACACTGCCCACCCTGTCCCCCTCCACACATTGCCCACTTCCACATTTTCTTCCTCCACACACTGCCCAGTTTCACTATGTCCTACCTTAGTTCAGACCCCCCTGGCATCATGGAGTGGCGGCCGAGTTGAGCTGGTGGCATGGTGAGGTGAGCCCTGCAGTCTAGCACGATCTTTGGTCTCCAAAGTAATTAGTGCCCTCCCCCCTGGTTCATCATCATGCTCCCCTGTGGCTCGTGATGACATCATTGCATTGCTTGCTCATACTCATGCGCACAGTCTTCGGCTAGCTTCACTTCATTGAGTCTCAAAAGACTCAATGAAGAGAAGCTGAATGGATCCAGGGACATTTGGAGACACATTCTCTGACTCCGGGGACAGTGAAGTCGGGTGCAGCAATCACTGAGCAGCTGGCAGAAGGCTGGTCAGTGGAAAAGACTAACTCTTCTGGTAATCAAAGGGTTAAAGGTTTAAGTAGGCTTATGCCTCCTTCAGTTTAAAAACAAAAACTGCCAAAAAATGTCATGTCTGCCCCCGTGGACTTGACATCTAGAACTGCTATTTCCCTCTGTCCTGAGGGAGAAGCTGACAGCCTGTTACTGATGTCCCCAACCTTTCTACCATTCAAGGTCTTAACCTTTTGAATGCCAGAATGCACAATGCATTGGATACCCCTCTGGCACTCAGTGGGTTAAATGTCCCATTTATAACACTGGGATTATATATTCCCCCTGTCATGTACTTGGTTTGCACCAGAGTTGCTCTTTTGAGTTTTAGGTGAAGTCATTTGTATGCGAATAAGTCTTTAATTTTCTAACAGAAGGATACACCTGAGTAGGTACCCTTCATGTAGTAGTTGGGTAAGGTATATCAATGTGTATTTATAGTATATATTTTTACATTGTATCTGCCTGTATATAGCGATCCGTAATGAATTATATCTTTAGTTCATTACTGCTTGCAACAAACAATAGGTTTAATAGAACTAAAGCCGTACAAGCCCTTTAAGGGTTTGTAAGGGTCAGTTTCATCAGCTTTTAATCTGAAACATGCTACCAGTAGACTACAACAGAGATCAAACGCAAAAAAGTATACAGCTTTAACTGACTGCTGTACAATGCATACCTAAAATCAACTGGAGCTATCAATATATCTATCTATCTATATATATTTATACACTTTAATACCCGATGCTTCATGCTTCATACTTAATTCAAAATTCTCAACATAAGATCTAGTCTTACATATACTCTAAGGTAGTTTCCATTTTTTTCTTTTGCAGGGCTCCCTGATTCCTATTAAAGTTTTAGTAATGTCCTCAAAAAAAGTTTTTTGCATTTAGAAAAGCTTAAAAAGCTGAGGTAAATGCAAAAAAAGTATCTCTCAAACCGCTATGGTTTAAGAGATACAGGTGTTTAAAGTTTGATCTCTCCTACTGACAGCTGTAAAGCTGTCAGCAGGAGATCTGTGTCGGCTGACACGGAGGCGCTTAAGCAGAGCCGCAATCTCGTTATTTACCACAAATCCCTTCATTGGAATGGTCTAAAACGTGTGCCTAGTTTTCATTCCAATGAAGGGATTCGTGGTAAATAACGAGATTGCGGCTCTGCTCAAGCACCTCCGTGTCGGCTGACACAGATCTCCTGCTGACAGCTGTCAGTAGGAGAGATCAAACTTTAAACGCCTGTATCTCTTAAACCATAGCGGTTTGAGAGATACGTTTTTTTGCATTTAGCTCAGGTTTTTAAGCTCTTCTAAATGCAAAAAAAAACATTTCTGTGGACATTACTAACACTTTAACATAACAATTGTTAGGTGTCTATGAAGTACTAGTGCTCTGTTGTCTATAAACAGCCTTGTATAAGGCGCCAGCCTTTTGGAATCCAAGAGCAGTGTGTGCCTTATCTCTTATCAGTCATTGCAAACAGCACAAACAAAATTAGACAAATAGTATCTGAATTGTACAGCTACACGTGCATTAACCCTTTGAGTGCCAGAGGGGTACTCAATGCATTGTTTAAGTTTATATTTTAGGGATCTAACATAGATAAACTATTTATACAGATTCTAGCTGTAAGTACATGATAATTAAAGGTAAATCAACTAATTTAATATTTAGGTATTTGTGTTCTTTAAAGGGACAGTATTGTCACAGAAAAAATCTTTATCATTTTGTAGTGCTTAAAAAGTTCAACTATATGCAACAAATCCTATCTCTCAAACCGGTATGGTTTGACAGATATTCGGCACTAAAGTTTCCCCCTCCTTCCCCTTTCCCTGACATCAGTGCTGTGCTGACTGTAGGGGAATCCTGTCCAGGGACCAACTGGCTGCTCTGTAGCAGAGCCGAAATCTCGTTATTTAGAAATAATTACTTAATTGGAAGGGTCTACAAAGTGTGCCTGGTTTGTAAGCACACTTTGTAGACCATTCCAATGAAGTAATTGATTTTAAATAACGTGATTGCAGTTCTGCTGAAAACCCGCCTTGTGTCGGCCCACACGGATCTCCTGCTGTCAGCTTTACAGCTGACAGCAGGAAACGGGAACATTTCAATACGAATATCTCTCAAACTACAGCAGTTTGAGAGGTAGGATTTGTTGCATATAGTTGAATTTTTTAAGCACTACAAAACGATAAAGATTTTTTCTGGGATGTTACTGTCCCTTTAATCATTTTGTTCTGAGGCAAAAGTGGTAGTTGTAGAACTGAGGTTAATCTTACATCTGAATTAGGATGAACACACTTCAAATATTTTAAGAATTAGAATTTCTTCAACTTTGATCTAGGTTATTGATTGTCTAAGATATAAACATGGCTATAAAAGTCAGTGCAGCTTTTTTAAAACTGATGAATTCACGAAGAAGACCATGCCTTCCCTTTAATCACATGACACTTGTTAAAAATTCCACAGCGCAGCAGTATACATTTGCTGACCTAACCCCATTAGTGGAAGAATGATATGAAACTCTCTGCACGACATAGAGAAGATGCACTAAGGCAAGAGAAAGGTGAGATAAATAATCCAATGTGGTAAACCCTCCAGGTCCGGTTACTCTATGGAGCCTAGGCAATAAGAGTTCTCAAGTTGGAGACATCTTACTGCACACTGCATAGGATACATAAAATAACATAAGAACTGGTGAGTTCCTCCCATTCTAGAGTTTATCTCCACTTTATCACAGCTTATGTTATTTATGAATTCTATTCACTAAGATCTTTCTAACTTGAGAATATGTAGCACCTTGGGTCCATCGAATGAATTACAGGAACTGGAGGATTTATCAAACTGTAGAGTTTACCTCCCCTTTATCTCACCTTAGTGCATCTCCCCCTGTTGTTGATGTCTTTGATAAATACCTCCAATGCAGAACTCGCTGACAAAGGCTTAGGAAGGTGCTTTGGCCAGTGTTACAGATCTAAGCTGTAATCTGATTCTGTATAGCCTAGAAAATGAATGTTTAATACAAGTTATCTATAATTCTCTATAAAGTGCAATTATCACAGTTTACTAAGTTTGCTCCAGTTCAAGCAAAATAAAAGCTTTGGGATGAACTGTGCAACCCCAAAAGATCTCCCATAAACTGTCCAGAGGATGAGGAAATGAATTCCCTAAACCAGTAACCTGTGGCTCTCAGCCATAATCTCCTAGGTTATGTACACAGTCCCCATTGGCCTAATATGTTGAGATTCATAGACATACAAAGGGTCTAAAGAGACTTGCATTGAGCAACCATGAAAATTGTTCTGCGCTATAAGATGCACTGGGGGTTCATCTGGGGTCCCTTTTCAGACCCCCATTCTTTTTCACCATTAAATCAAACAGATTTTTGTATCCCCCCCCCCTACTATGGTACGTTTGGTTAGTTCCAGAACCGCACATCTTTAGTTTGATGAATTAGACCCTTTGAGGGAGAGTTATAAAAGACGTTCCTAGTACTTTTTAAGGAACAGTCATTAAATCATGGCAACTGGAGATAACGTCAGGGCTGATTTATAAATTATTTAAGGCATTTGTATAAATATGGTGTTATTTTTCTTAATGCTTAAGGACAGCATATACCTGGTGTTAAGATTCTGGTGAAAATTCTGTCACAAAATTGTCGCAAAAAGTGACATTTCTTTATAAATTCGCTGTTCAACTTTTTACAAACATCGTCACTCCATTGTTTTTTAAATCGTACTACACGGTATTCAGTGCTCCTAAACTGACATTCTTAATTTTATAACTATCAAGGACTCTGTTACAGCCATATTCATGCTTCTTTTTTGCTTAAAGGGATAGTAATACTTACAAATTACTAATCCCCATATTGTAGGTATGCTAAAAAGAAATTTATTGCCCCTAGTGTCATCTCTCAAACCCTTATGGTTTGAGAGCTAATAGCTCGCAAAGTTTCCCCTCACTCCCCTTCCCTGAAGTCAGCGTTGTACTGACTGCAGGGATATGCAGTCTTACGTGCATTATTAGGCTCTGCAGCAGAGCCGAGATCACATTAGTAAAAAAGAATTCTTTCACTGAAACAGTCTTCTATGTGTGCTTGGTTTACAAGCACATGTAGAAGACTGTTTCAGTGAAAGAATTCTTTTTTATTAACGCGATCTCAGCTCTGCTGCAGAGCCGTCTGACTGTCGTACGACAGGCTTCCCCTGCAGGCAGCTACAATGCTGACTTCAGGGAAAGTGGAAGGAGGGGGGAACTTTGCAAGCTATTATCTCTCAAACCATAAGGGTTTGAGACATGACACTGGGGTCAATAAATTTCTTTTTAGCATGCCTACAATATGGGGATTAGTAATTTGTAAGTATTACTATCCCTTTAAAGCAGAACTATCACCCCAAATAAAGTCCCTCCCAATAATTAGTCATAAAGCAATAAGCTTAGAAATAGTACTATTGTTCAGCATAAGTACAGTGTTATTGAGAAATCCTACTTCTTCTGAGACCGAGGGCCAGGCTTCTTACTTTAGAGGCATCTGCACGCCTGCAATGTCAGTTCCTTCCTGTTACCTTAAAGGGGATGTATCACCTTAAAGGGATAGTAATACTTCATTTTAACTTTATTTTATTTTGTAGGCATTAAAAAAACATGAAGAATGATATAAGTCTTATCTCTGAAACCTTTATGGTTTAAGAGATATTCACAAACAAAGTATCCCCCCCCTGTTCAACCAGATCAGAAGGGAGATGCCCAGGTAGACTGCAGAGAGGGACAATCTTCAATTAAGATAATGGAAAAAGCTGAAAAACTTGTCAAGGGGGGAAGGGCTTTCATTGTTTTCATACAAAGAAAATTGTCCCCTTCTGTTATCTGTACTGTCATACAACCAGACTCACATCTGAGAAGAGATGGCTTACACTAGGTAAAAGGGGCGGGGAGGGGAACTTTGCTTGTGAATATCTCATAAACCATAAAGGTTTGAGAGATAAGACATATCATTCTTCATGTTTTTTTAATGCCTACAAAATAAAATAAAGTTAAAACGAAGTGTTACTATCCCTTTAACAAAAAGTTGCCCTAATCTCTTTGCCTTAGCTATACTAACAGTGCTGTGTTGTTGTTGTTTTTTTTAAACGCTATAGAAATCCAGTTTAAAAGCTTCCTTTTTCTCCGTGACGTCTTCTCCTCATTCTGATCGGCAATATGCTTGCCGACGAGAATAAAGGTGAGGTCCTCTTCCACGCTGGTCTGTCTGTAAGCTGGATCACTCGCATTGGCTAGATATCGATCTCTGCCAATGAGAGTGCTCCAGCTTACAGACAGACCAGCGTTGAGGAGGATCTCTCCTGTATTCTCGTCAGCAACAGTACTGTCGATCAGAGTGAGGAGAAGACGTCACAGGGAAAAAGGAAGCTTTTAAACTGGATTTCTATAAGGTTTTTAAAAAAAACAACAACAACACAGCATTGTTAGTATAGCTCAGACAAAGAGATTAAGGCAAACCTTTGTTAAGGTGATACATCCCCTTTAAGAGAAGACCGGGAAGAATAGCGCAGGTGCGCAGATGTCTCTAAGCCAAGATGTCTGTGCTGATGTCTTCCCGTTAGTCTCAGAAGAAGTAGGATTTCTTAATAACCCAGTATTTATGCTGGATAATAGTACTATTTGTTAGCTTATCACTATATATGACTAATTATTGGGAGGGACTTTATTTGGGGAGATAGTTCCACTTTAACTTCACGTTTATAAATCTCCCCCTAAAAGCCTTATATATAAAAACAAAATAGAGTAGTTCTAGGTCAAACCATCTGTACCATAAGGGATAATGAAAAATGATCATTGATATAAATGGGTTTTTAACCCCTTGACTGCTAAAGAGGTCTCCAACACAGAGACCTCTTTAGCATTTCAGGGGTTAGAAGTACATAAAAACGAAAGGGAATATTGGTGATTTCTATTGTTCCCTCTATGGTACAGTTGGTTCACCCCAGAATTTTTCCCATTTGCTATTATCCTATATAATAATTGACTAGGATGTTTGTCACGATGCAGTCATGCACAGTAGAGACTGCCCGTGTTCGGGCAGTCTCTACTGCGTATAAATGCACCGCGTGGAGTAGTGAGGTAGTGGGGTCTTAACCCTTTGAGTGTCAGAGGGGTACGCAACGCATTGCAAATCCATGCGTTGCATACCCCTCTGGCACTCAAAAGGTTAACATTACCCAGACCTTGGCCTGTGTACATGGGCTTTTACATTAGTTATACATAAAGCCCTACATGACTTGGTGTGAAGTTGAGGGTAAAAGGTTTTTGAGGGTGCCCAGTAAAAGAGCAGCTTGAGTGTGAAATACATGTGACTGCTGTATCTTAGAGTGTGTTTACACAAGTGTGGGAAAAGTTCAAGCTCAGTATCTAATTCCTATACACACACGAGGAAAGGAGGTTAACATGTCTGTTTATGTCATCTGTTATAAATTGACAAGTGACATGTAAGTGATCCTTATGTTTACGTAAGTGATTTATACAAGCATTATCTAATCATGACTCCTGATAAAGCACTGGATGAGTATGTTGTATGAACAAGCAATTAACAAATAAATATTTCAGTCAACCCTTTGAGTGCCAGAGGGTTGCTAGTGTCAGAAACACTGTAAAAGCATGCTCCGTGCTCGATCATGTTGCATTAGTGATACAAGCATTGGAGATACACAGACCTTTCTCCTAGTGCAGCATGCCCAGATGTATCCTGGCTATTTGGGAAAGCCAGTTTAACCCTTTGAATGCCAGAGGGGTACTCAATGCATTGCAAAGCTATGTGTTGCGTACCCCTCTGGAGCTCAAAGGGTTAAAGCAATAGTAATGTTTCAAAAATACAACAGCTCCAATTAATCTTCACAGTATTTGGGTCATGGAGAGTGTTATTTCAATACTGTCAAAGTTGTAGTTCAAGAGTAATTGAATGACAAAGTGTCCCCCTCCCACCCGTTTTACCTAGTGTAAGCATCCTCCCCTCAGATGTGGAATCTGGTCCTGGGACCAAACAGCTCACAGCAAGGGACAATCTTACTGTGAACATAAGGAAAACACTGCCCCCTTGACTGGTTTTTCAGGTTTTTCCTTATGCTCAGTGAAGATTGTCCCTTTCTGTGATCCATCTGGACAGTCTTGCTGCTCTGAGGTGAGCAGTATTACATCAGTAAAAGGGGTGGGAGGGGGAATACTTTATCATTCAATTACTCTTGAACGACAGCTCGGACAGTACTGAAATAACACTTTCCACTGCCCAAATACTATGAAAGTTAATCCGAGCCGCTTTTATTGTGAAAGATTACTATCCCTTTAAGGCCAAATATACAAAGCAAAACAGGAGCAATTCTAGAACAAATCTATTGCATCATAGGGGACAAATAAAATGTCCCCAAATCCCCACTGATTTTACCCTTTGAATGTCAGAGGAGTGCCCAATGCACTGCTTAAAAGATCACTAATGCCTAAAAATGAACTGGAATTATATACACTTAAATACCCTGAATTTCAAGCTAGCATTTGTAATAAATCTATATTTGTTTTCTGACTACTCTGACTGAACAGATGTTCCAGCCGTTTCCAGGGTTTACAATGATTGTCCAGGATTATCTGTAAATTAGCAGGGATAAGCTAAAAGTCTTCCTGAATATAAGAGCAGTGAACACTAACCACAATCAGTTAACTGACTTGTAGTCTGATTTGTCAATACAAATAACACAAAAAGCATGAAAAAAAGCTCTCTGAACTGGACAATTTACACACCTTAAAAATTAAGTTTAGGATAATATTTTGGGGATGTAACATATGAATAATTAAATGTTATAATAACTATCTGTACATATGTGATACTTAAAGTTATATCTATATTTTTTTCCTTTTTTCATGCCAGTGTTCCTTTAATGTGGGGTGTGGCTCTGTTGTTTTAATTCTTTGAGTGCCAGCGAGGTACCCAATGCATTACAATGAGTTGAGTACCTCTCTGGCACTCAAAAGGGTTAAGGCTCCTTGGGAAAACATAAAAAGGCTGGGATTCTTCAAGGTGCGAATGGCTTAACCCTTTGAGTGCCAGAGGGGTACGCAACGCATTGCAAAGGGTTAATGCGCTTTAACCATCTGCCCATTCAGCAACTTACGGATTGTATGTGGCCCATACCTCCCAACATTTCAAATGGCCAAAAAGGGACACTTCTGATTTAGGTGGCATTTTTGGGGGCGTGGTTAGTAGGCGGGGCATTTAGAAGAATTTTTATGTTACTTCTTGACCTCTCTGCACCTCTTTGTGTAACTGATTAATGATTTAGAACAAGACCAAAGTATTTTAATTACACAGGTTCATTTTTAAACACATATATTGAAGGTTAATAACACATTTATGTTAGTTTTATTGATGTGGAGCAATGTAATATACACCGCTCATTCTGATGTCCTAAAAAGAGGGACAAAAGGGTAGAAAAGAGGGACAGGGGGATTTGGGTCTCAAAGAGGGACTGTCCCTCCTAAAGAGGGACACTTGGGAGTTATGGTGGCCATCGCTTATTCATCAATAAGCAATGGCCAGATAGATCCGCCAATCTGACAGCTGGTGGATCCCATTACAATGTATGGGGCGAATACACGCATACACATTTTCACTTATGCATATGCGTTGTTTTTTTCCACCTGACTGGCCTATTTACGCAATTTTTCCTGCTTTGCAAGGAAACAAGACAAATCATTAATGAAAACCCGAAGGTATCCATCAATGATCGCAAAGAGCAACGTATTTGATACGCTGTTTCCCTCAGTTGATGAATCCCAGCCAAAGTGTTTTTAGAAACATGACCCTGTCCTTCTAATGACAGCAAAGGCCAAGGAACAGCTTTTTTGGTTGTAGGGGGTTGGGGCTGGCAAACAAATGATTTAAATAGCCCCCACTTTGTCTCCCTCTGCAGATTTCTTCTTTTATCATAATGAGTGAAGCACTTAACCCTTTGAGTGCCAGAGGGGTGCACAACGCATTGATTTACAGTGCTTTTTGTACCCCTCTGGCACTGAAAGAGTTATAGGGTTAAGCGCACATGTATTTTATTCTTTGTTATATGCATTCTTGGCTTCAACAAGAAGTAAAGGGTCAGCGTAATAGGCTTATCTGAGAGCTATGGGTATGTAGTTCCCTTAGCTTAAAATTTGTCGATATCTCTCTTTTCTCAACATGCAGATCTTTGTGATCTGCAGAGGCGTAACTAGAAGTCACCAGGCCCTGGTGCAGAAATTGCCATGGACCTCCTCTGACCACATTGCCCCCATTGGGTATCTCCACATTGCCCCCAGTGTCCACCTCTCCACACATTGTCCCCAATGTTCACCTATCCACACATTGACCCCACTCAGCATCAGGGCTGGATTTACATCTCAGGAGCCTGTAGGCACAGATATCTGAAGTGCCCCCCCACCCCACTGGCTGTCTCCACAATGCTCCAAATCTCCACATTACGCCACCATTTCCATATTGCCCTCACATTGCCCCATCAGCTCCATATTGCCCTCACCTTTCCCCCATCATCTCCAACTTGCCCCCCATTTCCTACCTCCCTGATGGTCCAGCGGCAGGAGAGGTCTGTGCTTCTGCAGCTCCCACACAGTCTTATCTTTAATAATGCAGAGCGCTGGGGGATGATGTCATCTCCCAGCGCTCTGCATTATTAAAGAGTTGGGGGAGCTCAGCAGCTACAGGTCTGTGCCAAAGAAGGCAAAGACCTTACCATTGGCGGGCCGCGTGGCATGCCACTTTAAAAAATAAATAAATATCGATTCCAATGGCAGGTGCCCCTCTGTGGGGTGTGCCTGTAGGCGGATGCCTACTCTGCCTTATGGCAAATCCGGCCCTGCTCAGCATTACTGGAGTGCCAGAGACAGAGAGGGCGCTCAGCTGCTAATAGAGGTCTGTGATGAAAAAGGCACAGACCTCAGCTTGTTGCAGGTGCCGGGCAGGGTGGTCACAGGGGGCGGCCAGGCTTCACTCAGAGAGCTTCACTCAGCACTTCTGGGAGATTTCAGTCCTCTCCATTGAAGTCAGTTGACTGTGAATTCACTTACATCGGGCTTCAATGGAGAGGGTGGAGATATTACTTTCTCTCACAAAAGCTTTGATTGAAGAGCTGACATCAATCAATCAAACCAAAATATATTGGAGATCTGCAGGGCTAACAAAGAGTTTTAAACTATGGGAATTCAATTCCTATAGCTGTCAGGTAATGTCCTACAGTTAAATAGGCCCATATTCTGATTGCCCCTTTAATGTATACTGAGCCACGATTGTCAAAAATTCACTAGTATCAAAAGGGTAATGTTTTACCCATACAATGCCAATGTTTGTTATTTTTGTAAGGCAGTGTGATTCATTTGTTGTATAGATTATTTATATCTCACCAACAGTGTATGCAGTTTGTTATAACTACTGGATAAAGTACAGAGAACAGAAGTTCATTGTGACATATAAATGACTTTATAATCAACAAGCTCATCAGGTTGATGTAATAAGAACTGGGGTAAACCAGCTGCACCATAAGGGATATATAAATATTCTTATTGGTTTAAATGGGACTTTTATCCATTTGAATGCTAGAGAGGCTTCTGTAGCATTCAAGAGGTTAAAATTCCAATTTAAAATAATGAGAATGTGGAAATGTTATTTTCCCCTTAGTGTAGCTTGTTTACTCTAGAATTGTGCCAGTTCTCAACAGAACATCAGCCTCTGTGTGTTATATAAATTCTGCCCAGTTCTCTTCACAAACATGTTTAATACTCATTAATTTCCTATATTGCTGGTAAATGGTATTTTTTACCTTTAAGTAAATTAGGACAATGTGTATAGAAAATTGTAGAGTGGCACAAAATAATTTGCTATGTACAGTAGTATACCTATAGGACTGAATAGCATGATCATCATTCCAATATAGATTATTTCAGTGGTTAATAAGATAAGGAACGGATATACCAACAAATAGTTCCCACTTTAGTTTTAAGAATTACAAATAATTAGTTATGAAATTCACATTTAAGTAGGTGTTCTTCCTTAGGACTGGGTGTGCCCCAGCATGCACCAACTCATATCCCAGTATGGTTTTGTTTCTTAATCCTGGGAGTGGATGAGGGACTGAAATCATGCAATCCTGTCATATGAGCTGCACCAGCTGCTGTGCAGTTTTGGATGGGGGAGATCACTTGGATATAAAATTATGATAGTAAGGGTTACAAACAACTTCATCTAAGAACACAAGGGGCATGTTTCATTTAATCCTATGAGTGCCAGAGAGGTATCCAACACAATGTGTGTTTTTCAGATTTTAACCCTTTGATGATCAGAGGGGCACTCAAATTATTGTGAAGCAATGCTTTGCATATCCCCCTGTGATCCTCAAAAGGTTATGTAGTTTGTTTTTCCCCAAGAAGCAGTAGATTTAAGAAGATTGTTACATAGAGGTTCCTGAAAATGACAATAGTAATGACAAATATTTAGTCATGTGTTGTAACTCTTTATTGCCCCTTTAAATGGCATCTATTTCTCGCATAGTGTCCTCCCGGGAGCTTCTCTGGGAGCAGACCTTCAGAGGAAGTGGGCAGCATTGTGAACCATAGCTGGTGGATAAGTGTAACAGCATAAGAGAGATCTGAAATGTGACTGGTGTTTTCCTACTGATCCCACCAGAGAACCGTGAGATTTTGAGTCTCTCAATTCAGGTCATGTAGCTCCACAGCAAAAACTAACATGGACTTCTAGAGAAGGGATTTCAAACCACACCTTTGCAGTTCATAGGCCTGTGTACTCATCACTGTGAAAGTTGGGTTGTAAGCCACAGACTTCTTAGTTTAGTCGAGGCCCCCTGACATCCAAGGGCACCTTCCTCCACACATACACATACACAAGCACTCACACACACACACTCACACACACACGTGCACACACATACATACACACAAAATGGCTGACACATGCCCTAGAGTAACCTCACCTTTCAACCAATCACCATGTAGATGGAGGGGGTCATGCCTGTGTCATGCCTCCATCTAGTAAATGATTGAATAAATGAAGAGGTGATGTTAAACACATGCATGACCCCTCCATCTATATGGTGATTTAGTTGACAGGTGATGTTATTCAAGGGCACATGCTGTGCATGTGTAACCCCACCTTCCAGCCAATGGAAGCGTGGGAAGGAATTTCAACAGGGATCGGCCATATAAAAGCCAATCTCTCTTCATTTTGTCCCAGTCTACCTCTGGCAATGGTCTGAGCAAGACAAAAGGGTGGATTTATTTATTTTTCCTGTTAGTGGTAGGTGGCAGCAGCAATGGTGTGATAGTTTTTTTTAATTTACTGTGGAGGTGCATGCAGGTGGTGAGGATGTCAAGGCAAGTGCTTCACAAGTGGAGGAAAACTGGGCCTAGGTCTTTGTTAGGTCTAGTGAATGGGGGATGTTTCATATTGTTAATGTTTGGTCTAGTGTGAGAAATAGGTACTTTTATTGCTAGTGTTGGTAGTGATGGGGAAGTGGGTTGTATGATGATTGTGGATCTAGCTCGTGGTCATAACTTGATACTGTCAAACATCAAGCATTAACTACTTTCCTTTGATGTTCCTGCTCACACTATTTAGTGTAAGTTGTGGGAACAGAAAGCTGTGATGAGAACTAGGCTGCAAGTTGGATTTGTGTGGCCTAAGCTTGTTACCGATCCAGCTGCGGAGCTAACATAATACATCCTGAAAATGGGTATGTTTTGCAGTCAGTACCTCTTTTAGCAGTGAATCTTCATTTACCGAACTGAATAGAATTGAGCTCTAGATCGCTCCTTTAATGCAGGGCACTTACGAACATGTCTTTCTACAAGGCTTTGTGGAAACTAGTGAACCCTGCAGTGTGTGTTTTTCATGCACATCTTGCATTAAAATAGAGATCTGGTCAAACTGTTATTGCCCTTTAAATAACAAAAAATCCCAAGGAGGGTCAGACTGTATAAAATATGGACCAAATAATATAAAATCAATAACAATTTTCACTTTGATAAATCTGGTACATATCCATTAGTTTTGTCCCTATTTTGCACCCAGAAGACTTTAGCATATTGCCTCCTTTACAATCCAGTGCATTGCTTTATAATGGATAACATCTGGAATGCAAACAGTTAAAGCACTGTACTTGCTAGACTTAGGATAGCAACTGTTCATTACTATGAGGCTGTTGTATCTAGAATGGAGTAATAATGGGGGAACAAATATATCATAGGGAGCATATACCAAAATCCAAAATACCCATTGATTTTAATCAGGCGTTTAACCCCTTGAATGCAAGAGAGATCTCCCAGTGCATTGTGTATCACTTCACTGGAGATCTCCCTCTCTCTCGAGTTCAAGGTTTAAAGCTCCATTTAAATCAGTGGCAATTTTCATGTTTCCATGGTGCAGTTGTGTTGCCCCAGAATTACTCCAGTTCTTAGTACATCAACCTCTTTATTTCTCCCATCTGGATCTCATTTATGTACTCCCCAGGCTAGCTTTGCTGCTTTTGTGCAGTTGCTACTGGTTATCAGCAAATCATTTCTGCCTCCTGGTGGTGGATAAAGGTAAAATTCAGTTCTTCAGTCACTCTTTTTACTTTGCATCAGCTGGTTTGGCAATAAAGCATCAACCAGAAGTTAAGCATTCCAATCACTTTTATTTTTATATCATCAGCACTAAATTATCTGTGCAATTAACAGAAGATCAGTCCTATTTACATATCTGTGGGAATTAATATTTTAAATGTTCTCTACATTTGAAATCAAGTGAAATTAGTTTAAAAAGCTGTTAGCTGCCAATCTCTATTCCATTTCCCCTGAATCACGTGCCACCCAGAACAGGTGTGTTTGTCTGTGTGTAGGTTATACATATAGATATATAGGTGTGTGTTTAGGTTATATGTATAGATATATGTGTGTGTGTGTGCGCATGTGTGTGTGTGTGCGCGCGTGTGTGTAGGTTATACATATAGATATTTAGGTGTGTGTTTAGGTTATACGTATAGATATATGTGTATGTGTGCGTGTGTGTGCACGTGTGTGTAGGTTATACATATAGATATATAGGTGTGCATGTGTAGGTTATACATATAGATATATAGGTGTGTATGTGTTTGTGTGTGTTCAGGTTATACATATAGATATATAGGTGTGTGTGTAGGTTATACATATAGATAGATGTGTGTGTATGTTTGTGTAAGTTATACATATAGATATATAGGTGTGTATGTGTTTGTGTGTGTTCAGGTTATACATATAGATATATAGGTGTGTGTGTGTGTGTGTGTTTGTAGGTTATACATATAGATAGGTGTGTGTGTATGTTTGTGTAAGTTATACATATAGATATATAGGTGTGTATGTGTTTGTGTGTGTTCAGGTTATACATATAGATATATAGGTGTGTATGTGTTTGTGTGTGTTCAGGGTATACATATAGATATATAGGTGTGTGTGTGTATGTTTGTGTAGGTTATACATATAGATATATAGGTGTGTATGTGTTTGTGTGTGTTCAGGTTATACATATAGATATATAGGTGTGTATGTGTTTGTGTGTGTTCAGGGTATACATATAGATATATAGGTGTGTTTGTGTATGTTTGTGTAGGTTATACATATAGATATATAGGTGTGTATGTGTTTGTGTGTGTTCAGGTTATACATATAGATATATAGGTGTGTGTGTGTGTATGTTTGTGTAGGTTATACATATAGATATATAGGTGTGTGTGTGTGTGTGTGTAGGTTATACATATAGATATATAGGTGTGTGTGTGTGTGTGTGTAGGTTATACATATAGATAGGTGTGTGTGTATGTTTGTGTAAGTTATACATATAGATATATAGGTGTGTATGTGTTTGTGTGTGTTCAAGTTATACATATAGATATATAGGTGTGTGTGTGTATGTTTGTGTAGGTTATACATATAGATATATAGGTGTGTGTAGGTTATACATATAGATAGGTGTGTGTATGTTTGTGTAAGTTATACATATAGCTATATAGGTGTGTGTGTGTGTGTGTGTGTGTAGGTAATACATATTCTTCTTTAGGCTCTTCTTTTCACCTTTGTTCTCCTAGGCGGAGTCATAGTGGGGGGGGGGGTTGGGGTGGGGGGTTATGAGCTTAAGTAACATAACTTTTTCCACATACTCAGAAGGGAAGCCACTGGATTGGTGGTCTAATTCCAGTGATGAATTGTACATTAACTCCAATATCCTTCAAAAAATAGTTTCCAAAATTGTGTTACACTTACAAGAGGTGGTCTTTAAAGTAGCACGATGGTTTCTCCCGCCAACACATCTATACGTTATAGTACACATATTAATATTCTATTGGCATTTACAGCCACTCACTGACATTGAACACAATTGCAAAGTCTGTTATCTGCAAGCACTCCCATTATGCAGAGCCAGATTAACACTCCACGGGGCCCTAGTCAAGGTATCAATTTGGGTCCCCCCGCCCCCCATATTCATTGTTTAGTTTACACTGCAATGTTGTGGGCACAGGCACTCAAAGGGTTATACTACAGTTTTGTGGGCACTATCACTCAAAGGATTATCCAGCGACTGGATAACCCTTTGAGTGCCTGTGCCCACAAATCTGAAGTGTAAACTAAATACTGTGTAGGTAGTGAGGGTTAGGGAGGAAACCCAGGATACATTACTTAATTAATTTTTGTCCTCTCTCTGCCCCCTGGGCCAGTCTGCCCCTGGTCTGGAGATGCCTGTAAGAGATGCCCCCCACCAGCTCCAACTTGCCCCCACCAGCTCCACTTTGGCCCTCATCAGCTCCAACTTGCCCCCACCAGCTCCACTTTGCCCCCTCCAGCTCCACTTGCCCCCCATCAGCTCCAACTTGCCCCCCATCAGCTCCACTTTGGCCCTCATCAGCTCCAACTTGCCCCACCAGCTCCAAATTGCCCCCACCAGCTCCAACTTGCCCCTACCAGCTCCACTTTGCCCCCTCCAGCTCCACTTGCCCCCCATTAGCTCCAACTTGCCCCCCATCAGCTCCACTTTGGCCCTCATCAGCTCCAACTTGCCCTCATCAGCTCCAACTTGCCCCCACCAGCTCCACTTTGCCCCCATCAGCTCCAACTTACTTGCCCCCCATCTCAGATCTGTAGCTGCTGGAGCTCCCGCACAGTCTTCTCTACAGTAATGCAGAGCGCGCCAGGAGATGTTGACTCCCAACGCGCTCTGCATTATTAAAGAGCCGATGGCGACGAGGGAGCGCAGTAGCTACACAGACCTGACTGTGTTGCTGTGCTCGGAGGAGGAGTCCTGCAAGCGGGAACATCATTCCCACGCATTCCTGGAGGACTCGTTGAGTGCAGCGGCAATGTGAAGCATCATAGCAAGCACTGCAGGAATGAGGCTTCCTCCGGGCCCCCTCATTGGACCGGACCCTAGGCAGGCACCTTTTCTGTAATCCGGCACCTTGCCAAAATCCGGCTCTGCCATTATGAGTTCTCTTAATAGACCAATTTAATGTACTTACCATGCTTAATTTACTGTCCACATACATAACCTTATATTTATCTATTTTGAATTTCTTCTACAATTTTCCTGTGAAAACCCTTAGTTTTGTAAATCCCTCTTTAGAAATTGCAAAGAAAACTGCTGGGGTGCTGGCTGCTTTCATAGATCTGCAGTATAAATATAGACGAGTCCTTTTTAGGCACTCGCTAGCAGGGACTACACTTGTAATCGGGCACAAACCTTCCTTCAGGAAAAACACATAAGACAGTATTAAGGATTTGCAGTTGTTTTCCAAGTTGATTATGTAGAAAAAAACATAACACTAAGTAGTCACGCAACCATTTCTTTGGATGTGGGCTGATGTTCACATTCGGAGGAGTCATTGAGGCAGATGTACTAAGAGCTGGCTAAATTCTGGAAGAAGCCAAATGCATCATAGGGCAAATAAACATTCTCAAAATCCACACTGATTGAAATGCAGCTTTTAACCCCTTGAATGCTAGAGAGATCTCTAGGTATTGTGAGTCTTTTATTAGCAGTCAAGAGGTTATAATCCCTATTGCACTCAGTGGGGGGGTATTTGTCTTTTGAGATGTAGTTGATTTGCCCCACAATTTCTCCAGGGTGGAGATGCACTATAGGTCGATGTAATAGCGAACTGTGTCTGGCAAGATGTGGAGATCACTTCTTCATGGAGAATGCAACACACTTTGCTATATGCACTTGGAATTAGACATGCAAGGTGAGGGTGGGAGGCTTTGATCATAGTATATGAGGTTGGTGTAAAGCTAGTGATGTGTTGGGGAGGCAAATGGGGGAGCATAAAAGATGTGCTCACACTCAGAATTAAGCAGCAAGAACAGCACAAGCCCTCCTTAAAGGGATAGTAGTAGACATTACTGAACTGGAAAAGGTGCAGAGACGTGCAACAAAACTGATAAAGGGATTGGAGGATCTGAGCTATAAAGAGAGACTAGCCAAACTGGGTTTGTTTACATTAGAGAAGAGACGTCTAAGGGGTGATATGATTACCATTTACAAATACATTCAAGGCCAATACAAAGAACTATCCAATGAATTATTTATGCAAAGAGCTGAGCTAAGAACAAGAGGTCATCCATTAAGACTTGAGGAAAGGCGCTTTCGACTAAAACACAGGAAGGGATTCTTTACAGTAAGGGCGGTAAGGCTATGGAATTCTTTGCCTCGGGATGCTGTGCTTGCAGATAATGTAACTGCATTCAAAAAAGCAATGGATGCCTATCTAGCACAGAACAATATTGACAGTTATGACAGATGGCTTCAAAGCAAATAGGATATTGAGCCGGGGAACTATTTGACACACTCACACACACACCTACATTGGAAATTGCTCCAGAGGGCTTTTTTGTTGCCTTCCTCTGGATCAACAGGGGTGTTATTGGCATGGGCTGGACTTGATGGACGCATGTCTTTTTTCAGCCTTATCTACTATGTTACTATTTTTACAGATGTGCATCTTGTAGCTATTAAAAAAAGAAAATAAATGACCCCAGTCCCATCTCTCAAAGCTTTATGGTTTGAGAGATAATCATAGTTAAAGTCTCCCCCCCCCTGTCAGCTCTCTAGCTGACTGCAGGGGAATCTGGTACCTGGACCGGTGGAGGCTCTTCAGCAGAGCCGAGTGTGTTATTGGAAAAGAAATCTTTCACTGGAATGGTCTACAAAGTGTGCTTTGTTTGCAAACACACTTTGTAGACTGTTCCAGTGAAGGATTTCTTGGCTCTGCTGAAGAGCCTCCGCCGGTCCCGGGACCAGATTCCCCTGCAGTCAGCTAGAGCGCTGACTTCAGGGAAAGGGAAGGGAGGGGGGAACTTTAACTATGATTATCTCTCAAACCATAAAGGTTTAAGAGATGGGACTGGGGGCATTGAGTTTCTTTTTTTAATAGCTATAAGATACACATCTATTACTATCCCTTTAACCTTTTGAGTGCCATAAGGATGTACAACACATTGCACATCCCTGTGGGACTCAAATGATTATAACATACACAATCTTGCAGAGCAATGCATTTCACATCCCTATGGCAGGGTGAAAATTTAGCCCTGGCGAGTAGAAATTCAGCCCTGGTGAGTATGTTATGGCTTGCGGTGGCGAGTAACTTTTCAGGTCTGGCTAGTAGCAAAGGACTTCAAATTTTAAGCCCTGCCTCTGGTACTCAGACAGTTAAGGGAGGGCTGCTCTTGTCTCTGCTTTCCAGTAGAAACACAGTAAACTGTCCTCTGTGGTTGCATAGAAAGCCATGGGAAGATCCAAACTTCTCCATCCTCAGGGAGGCAATTTTCTTTCTGTGAATTCCTACAGCATTGTCAGCAATTGGCGCTTACTGCATGTGGCAGATAGATACATTAACATAAAAACACATGCTCAGGGATACAAAAACAGCTCATGAAGCTATATTTCAATATTCCAGTGAGCCATTGGCAAAGGATGCATGGCAACATAATAAACCTTGCAAAGTCATGTAGAAAGCATGGTGACATAGTTGAGTTTGAGGCATAAACACAGGGATTAGATGGCAAAGACACCTTAGTGTATACCATGGGAGGGTGCCTTATTGAACCTTAGTTCATATCCCCCCCCAGGTCTTCATAGGACATCAGCCTCATTGTAATAACAGGAAGATGCCTGAGAGGGGATTTCTAGGGATAATTCCTGTATTCCAGGGAACCATTAACATTTTTCAATGGAACACAATGAATATTAACCCGTTGACTGCCAAAGGGGTGTGAGAAACAAAACGTTGGATACCCCCATACCTAAAAATTCTCTGGATCTGTCACAAGGAATTTGATTTTCAGTGTTCATGTCATGGTCTCCTGGGAGAGGGACTCTTTCACGAGTTGGGTGAGTTCCCTGATAACCCAACCCACTTCCTATTCAGTTGTGCCCACTTCCCACCTCTGAGAGGCAAACCCTGCCTACTCCTCTCTAATACCACTTGCCCTGATTAAGCCCCACCCATAATATGCAGCTAATCACATTATTTGGACATCCCACCCCAGGCGTTCTTATTACTCCAGGGCTTGAGGTGAAGGGTGGCTTCAGGTATGAAAACTTCTGTGGAATTCAAATGGATATATGCAGAAAGAAAAAGCAAGCTATTTGCACACTAAGGGTTGATTACAAATTTCCATTGGGTTAAGTTGTGCTTTTAACCCTTTGAATGTTAAAGAGGTCTCCAGCACCTTCATTTGGAGACCTCCCTAGCATTTAAGGAGTTAAAAGTCACATTTAAATAAATGAAAATTTGGGTAATTCTTGTTTAGTCCCTGCATTAGGTTTACCCCAGAATTGCTGCACATTTCTTTTATACACATGGTCCAATAGGCTAATTGTATAATAAAGGTTTGAGAATAATGGAGAAAGTGGAATAATGCATTGAAGACCTGTTTATTATTCAAGGGGGTGAAAAGCCCAATTTTAAAATAACAGGAATTATTAATTGTCCCCTATGGTACAGATGCTTTTCTCCAGTTTGCTTTTATATATATGTATGCCCATGTTTCTTCCATATTTCTCCGTAGTTAGTACAGTGTATAAATGAACAAAATATAATAATGGAAGAAACTGTTTTTGTGCATTGGCTGGTTCTAAGCCTTGCCAATCTGTGGCATCGGCATCTGATACGTCAAGGCATGAGCTGGCCTTTCCAGGCCTCTGGTATGAGTAATTTGTTTGTGTATTTTGTATTGTATTGTAGCCTTTCAATGTGTTAGCAATACACCAGTCCTAGGCCGTAAATTGGATGAGTAGATAAATAATATCACCAGAGCTGGACTTAGGATGTCATAAAATGTATTGGGACATCTGCTCTAGGTGGGTTATCCAGGGGACAGCCACATAATATGAAATAGGGAGAACATGCATATATGTTGTAAAAAGGATCAATACAAATATATATATTTAGAATGCCCATGTTTTATCCTTTTGGTAGATACCAAACATGCCAAGGGAGAGGCGTTCCTGCTATGAGTTACAAGATAGCCACTTTACATACAGTTAGACCCAGCATATTTGGTGTCCAGATATTCACACAAATATGAGGAATGTGATTATTATAACATTATGGAGGTGTGCTGTAAATTGCATGTTTTGGGAAGCCTTATGTCTTTTCAGGTAGAACTCTGCGCTAGCATCCCTGACAGGTCTGACTGAGTGGGACATAAACTATCAGGCCAAACCTCTGATCTTCCCAGGTAAAACCCAGGGGGTCTGGCCTCTTAGAAACAACTGTGATATTTAGTTAATATGGATCTTGGATAAGGAAAAGTGGAATTTCTTAACAACTGGAAGGAGAACTTTTACCCACAAGGACTCTTATATATCAGTAATTGTATGTAGCGATTTCTTGTGTTTCTCCCATTGTATTTTATGGACTGGTTTGCCAATTTCTAATCTTTATTTGATGTATGTCCTTTATTTCTGTATTTTTGTACACAGCACTGTAAAACCTTTTTCAGATTAAATGTTCAATTCATCAGCTCGGGTCTTTGTTCTCTAATGTGATCTCACTACTCGGAAGAAAGCTCAGGTAGAATACGTTACTAAAGGGTTAATTCTATATATGTCTCATTATTAAGGGGATTGCTTTTATACTGTATTCTGTTGTGTTTGGGGTAACCTTTGATGCCCAGATATAAAGTCTTGGTGGTGGCAGCAAATTATAGTACTGGGGAGATAGTGCAGGAGGGATTTCAGGGGTTAATTTGGTGGTTGCTGGGAGTAGTAACAGGTAACCAGCGATCTGGTGTTGTTAACCCTTTCACTTCTACGCTCTGTCCATTGTCTCAGCCAGGCCTATAACCCTCGCCTGTGACAGCATCAGAGTGGGAAGTGTGGTTGTCAGTGAGCATTTCTGTGAATAGCGTTCCTCTGCTCCTTTGCAAAGCTACATATGTCTTTGGCTCAGTGGACATCAGTACAGACTTCCTTTCACTTACTACAGATACGGGATAACACTGAGGAGGGTTTGCACAGACATTGCTCTGTAGAGCAAATGTTCTAATGGAATCTATACATAATCACAATACTTGTTTAGCTAAACTATACATAAAAAACAATATATAAGAGGAGTTCATATTCTGTACTCTTGCACATTGCAAGGCATTTTAGAGGGTTACTATCACATGGATGGTGTCCTCTACCGGTCTCAAAGGAGAAGACTTGCAGATGAAGCTAGAAATGCATTGTGATTCTCACAGTCCTAGAGTATGAAATGAAAACACCCATCACCCCCCTTCTTCAACATTGGGCCTGCAAGAAGAGACTGATAGGCAACACTTCAGTCTCACAATTCAGTCTTGGGTTGCATGTGCAGTCCTCATAATATCTGTGTCAGACTTGGAAGCAAGACAGAGGACCTATTGTGTCTGTGTGTTCAGTCCTATGTAGCTTGTAGCTGAGAGCCATGCACTTACAGTTTGCTTTCCCACTGAGCCAGATGGCAGTGCACCTCCAAGTAAAACTTAGTAAAACATGATGATTGCCTTTTAAAGGGATACTAATACTTTGATTTAAAAATGTCTAATATTGTAGCTATTAAAGGGGAACTACCACCCCGCAGAGACCTAAGCTGTATTGATTCTTCATCTGGCGACTAGCTGCTTAGTAGCGCTAGTCGCCAGAAATATTACCCGGTTCTCAAGATTTTGTCCTTTTCCTGATGGTCACTGGAACAGGAAGCACGGACATCTTGTCCCAGTGACGTCCGTGCGCCTGCGCTGTCAGTCCCTTTTGAGCCCTTTCTCATACATCAGCGCTCTAGCTGACAGAGGCAGACAGATCCTGGTCCCGGGACCGGCGGAGGCTCTTCAGCAAAGCCGAAATCGAGACATTTATGAAGAAATACTTAATTGGAATGGTCTACAAAGTGTGCTTGCAAACCAGCACACTTTGTAGACTGTTCCAATGAAGTATTTCAGGGAGGGAGGGGGAACTTTAAATGCTATGAATGTAAAAACTATAAAGTTTTGAGAAATGGGAAATAGCTTATTCTACTCCGATAGTTAATAGCTACAATATTAGACATTTTTAAATCAAAGTATTACTATCCCTTTAAGCCCTCTGCCCCTGAAGGGGTTAAGTAAAGATAACCAGGATGTGATGTCTATTCAAATGTATTATTTATACACAAAATATGCAAATTCTTAGTATTAGTGTCAAAACTCCTGATATCAGTTCCACCAATTAGCAAGCACTAGCCCACACTTACTGCTGGGTGTTGTGGGAGTCTGATAACTAGTTATCCCTGTGATGGATACTGATTCCATTAACGTGGAGATCTGTGTATCTGTCTAATGCAATCAAAGGTTCTTTCATCCTTACTAATGTATGCTACAAATTACATTATGGGCCTTATGCAGAAAGCAAACGATGAGCAGTTCTAGAGCAAACAAACCACCAAGGGAGGAGAATAAACCGTACCATTAATTTAAGTGGGGAGTTTAACCCCTTGGATGTTAGAGACATCTCTAATGAATTAATAAGTGACTTGGTAAGTATTGCATTTTAAACTTAACCCATTCAGTGCCAGAAAGGTATGGAATGCATTGCTTAACAATACGTTGCGTACTCTTCTGGCACTGAAAGGTTTAAAGGGATAGCAATGTTTCATAATAAAAGCAGCTCTAATTAATCATCATAGTATTTGGACTTTGGAGAGTGTTATTTCAGTTCTGTCAGAGTTGTAGTTCAAGAGTAATTCAATGACAAAGTGTTCCCCTCCTGCCCCTTTTACTGATGTAACACTGTTCAGCCAGAGCAGAAGGGAGGTGCCCAGGTAGATTGCAGAGAGGGACAATCTTCAATTAAGATAAGGGAAAAACCTGAAAAACTTGTCAAGGGGGGCAGGGATTTCATTGTTCTCATAGGAAGAAGATTGTCCCCTTATGTTATCTGTCTGGTCTTACAACCAGATTCCACATCTGAGAAGAGATGACTTACACTAGGTAAAAGGGGCGGGAGGGGGAAACTTTGCTTGTGAATACCTCTTAAACCATAAAGGTTTGAGAGATAAGACTTATATTGTTCTTCATGTTTTTTTAATGCCTACAAAATAAAATAAAGATAAAACGAAGTATTACTATCCCTTTAACAATATGCCTCCCAGAGGACCTGAGGGGTTGAAGTATATATCATTCTGTAAATCCCTCCAGCGTTTAAGCAGTTAACAGTAATTTATTAAATCTTGAAGTGATAGACTCATGCAAACATCAGATCTCATACATACATATATTCCCTGAGACAAAGGATTCATCATTAAGCCTTTAGGTCTAGTTCACACAGGCATTTTCAATGCAGTGTTTTTTACTCTGTGTTAAACACACAAGTATCTCCCCATTTCACAAGTCTGGCTGTTTCTATAGTCAATTTTGGAGTGCTTCACACAGCTTGCTGAAATATTCCTTTGTTCAATGCAGATCGCAGGAATTTTACCATCAGTTTAGCCTATTCACACGATCTATTGGATCATTGCATTGCTCTCCCTCACAATCCAATCAATGGTTGGCCCACGTGGGTGTCATCTGGATGACATTCCTGTGGTCCAGACATCTCCACCACTGTAACGCCACCTAGTGACCGCGTCTCCAAGAGAACCCAGGAAATTCAGAGATAATTTTGACACTGTGGTTTGGATGGTGCTTCACTGCAGTGTATTCAAATGGCCTGTATGAACTGAGCCTTACTGGTATTAATAAACTGCTCACAGATACCTTTTTTCCATGTTTTTCAATCAAGTTGAGGTTTTGATGAGCTTACCACCCACGCTCATAATTTGCCCCACTTTCTTCCAATTATAGTCTCATTTTGTTGATTGCCATATTTTGCATATTCATTTGTAAAAGAAAACATATCGTAATGTATTACTGACATTTAATCTTTTGACTTATTCAGGATTCAGAATCATCCGTTTTCTTCTGGATATAAACACATAAAAGGGCAACTAACATGAAAAGAAATAAAAACAAAAATCTAATTTTAAAGCTCAGTCTTTTATTAGTTCATTTCTGCTACTCACACTTCTTGGAGATGCAGAATTATAATCGTAAACTTTTGGGTTTTGACTGTCTCTTCAAATGGGAGATTTAACCCCTTGCATGCTGGTATCAAAGGGGTTAAAAGCACCATTCAAATCAATTGGAATTTGTATTTCTTCCCTATGGTGCATATGGTTTGCCTGGGAATTGCTACACTCTCTTTACTCATATAGCCCCCATCTCACATGTATTCAGTTACAGCCTATAAGGGCTTTGAGACCAAAGGGGGAACTACAGCTATTATAAATGTGGATACCTGTGGTATATACCTACAGGGTAATCTGCTGCCCTGCAATGCCCCTCCTTTTCTATTCTTTACTAATACAAATGCCATCAGTGAGATACACAGACAAGATGAAGAGGGCCACAATAATCTTTAGGTAAGCTGTATAACATTGCACAAGTCTACTGAAAAGACCTGATAATATTTGATGCTCGATACATAGCATACCTTGACCCCCTTGGATGCTAGGAATGTTTCCAATGCATTGATTTGTAATGCATTGATGATATCTATAGTATCTAAGTGATTAATGTCAATTTGCCAATTTGATACCATGTTTAGAAATGTAAGCTTGCTCATGTTACCCTTGCAAAACAATCAGACCTGTATCCGCTCCCCCTGCTGTGCTGTGGTAGCTGAGAGTAATCTAAAACTAAAAATAGCTGTGGAATGGTAAAGTACATGATTTGCGCCTGTATTCTTTTAATGGACAGTAGTAAGAAATCTGAAAGGAATGAGAGCGTGAGGCTCACTTTGTTATAAGGCCAGTTACCAGAGCCAGCTTTAACTCTTCTAATTCAGGAGTATCCATTTATAGTTTCAACTTTGATGCAGCAAAAGAGCGGCTTTTGTAATCTATCTATCTATCTATCTATCTATCTATCTATCTATCTATCTATTTATCTGTCTATTTATCTTTCTAGCTAAATAGGGTTGCAATATCCATTAGGCAGACTAGGCAACTTCCTAGAGCTCCAAATTTGAGGGGTGTCTTAACTATGCTGGTCACATCCACATTCTGAGATATGGGTGTGACCATAGTAACTTCAATGTCCCCTCAACACAAAACAGCTCCTGTCTTATGGTGGCTGGTTAACCTATCAGTTTACAGAATATTTTACTGCCAGTTAATTAAACCCTTGGAATCTATAAATGCCTATAACACATTGCAATAGGCTGAGAGAAGTTTCTGTTCCAGGCTACAGTTGTTTGGGCTTTGGGAAGAGGTCCTGTGAGAAATGTGGGTGTGGTCATAGGCATGGCTGAGGCCACCAAAGATGCCTTGCCTAGGGGAACCTAAAATGTACGTATATATCCATTCATCCATCCAGCGAACTGTCTACTCAGTTGACAGGTTCTTTTGTCTGCATCAAACACGCCTAGAGGCTGGACTGGAGTACAGTAATCCATGCTTGGATTTGCCTTCCTGGTTTACTAGTTGTTGTAATCATTGATCAATTTCCTGGAACATCTTTAAACTACTAATTCCAGCACAACTGAACTAAAATGGTTAAAACGTGACACTAGGCCTAGAATAATCTATAAGCACAAAGAGGGAAATTTGTAAAAACCGTTCTTCATACTGTTTAAAGAACTGTCCTTAAAGCATGGCAAGTGAAGATAACGCCAGGTCTGATTTATAAATGTTTTAAGCAAGTTTTTATAAATATGGAGTTACTATGAATATTCTAACATCTGAAATGCTTAAGAACAACTTACACATGGTGTTAAAATTCTAGCAATAATATTGTCTCAAATCTATCGCAAACTGCGCCAATTCTTTATAAATTCGATGCACCAATATTTTCCTTCTCTCTAACGCCAATTTTCCTCAACCTCTACTAGTTGGTGTTACATGCAAGAAAACTGGCATTACACAGTTTTTATATAATGAAATGCATTATAACTTCACTTTAAAGACAATTTACACAGTTATAAATCTCTTACAAAGTACCAAAACATTAAAAGTGCCAGATTTTCCAAACTGTCAGCTGGACACTTTTACACCAGTTGTGGGGGGAGGAGGGACTGTCTTACAGGAGGAGTGTTTCAGCACTAATCGTCTTCATTGCTAACATATCTGAGAACAGCACAATATGCCATTTTTGTAACCACGCTATAAATGCTTTTCACATGGAGTTTACACATATATCAGAGAGAAGCTGATTCTCCAGCAGTGGTGAGTTTCTTCTCCTTCCCACCTTGTTCCCCCACTTGCCTCCCACTTCTCCTCCTTTCCATCCTGTTCCTTCCACTCCCCCTCCTTCCAACCCACGTCTCCTCCTTCTCATCCTGTTCCTCCCATTTCCCTGCCACTTCTCCTTCTTTCCACCCTGTTCCTCCCACTTACTGCCCACTTCTCCTCCCTCCCACACTGTTCCTCCCAGTTCCCACCCTGTTCCTCCCACTTACTGCCCACTTCTCCTCCCTCCCACACTGTTCCTCCCAGTTCCCACCCTGTTCCTCCCACTTTCTGCCCACTTCCCCTCTTTCCCACCCTGTTCCTCCCACTTCCCCTCCTTTCAACCTACTTCTCCTCCTTCCCACCCTGTTCCTCTCACTTTCTGCCCACGCCTCCTCCTTCCTACCCTGTTCCTCTCAGTTCCAACTCACTTCTCCTACTTCCCACCCTGTTCCTCCCACTTCCCTTCAACTTCTCCTCCTTCCCACCCTGTCCCTTCCAGTTCCCATCCACTTCTCCTCCTTCCCATCTTGTTCCTCCCACTTCCCTCCATCATGTCCTCCTTCCTACCCTGTTCCTTCCAGTTCCCACCCACTTCTCCTCCTTTTCACCTTGTTCCTCCCACTTCCTGCCTAATTCTTCTCCTTCACACCCTGTTCTGCACACTTCTCACCTACTTCCCACTCACTTTATAACACAAGTGTGCTTAAGCCCTGCCCCCTTTATGAGACGAATCGTGTCACTGACTTCCTCCTGTCGGCAGTACATGAGCCCTCTCTGGGTGGAAAGTTTCAGGAAAGTTTCGATACCCCTCTGGCATTCAAAGGGTTCATGTTACACAGGGAAAAGAAATTCTAGCCACTCTAGCTCAGTGTAAACCAGTGTCCCCTTCTCTCTGCTTTTGTCATGTCACAAAACATTTCGTCAAATGCAACTTGCATCAGTTCGCTGTAGTGTAGCTTAGCACATAGGAAATAATACCTATTTGAGGCCTTTTCGTTTTTTTGGTGACAATGGCTCATATTTATAAATGCAAAGTGGAGTTACTCTAGCGTAAACTGAATCATAGGGGACAAATTAAAATTAAATTTAAATTGGTCTTTTAACCCCTTGATTGCTAGAGAGGACTCTAATGCATTGAGAAGCAATGCAATGGAGTCCTCTCTAGCATTCAAGGTTTTAAAAAGCTTTCTTCAAGTGCATGGGGATTTAGGAATCTTTTATTTGTCCTGTGCTGTTTTACTTCAGAATAACTATAGTTTGCTTTTGTAAATATGGGCAAATATCCCTTTAAGAGAGTCAATTCATAAGGCCTCTCTAGTGACTGAAAATGTCCCATTTTTAAAAGTTCACAGTTCTTACATCTTAGGACTCGGCTACTAGTATGTACCAAATCATAAAGCGGAACTATCACCATAGGTAAAGTCGCCCTGCAATAATTAGGCAGGTAGCGACCATGGTATTTCCAACTGCATTCATTAGCTAGTGCTCTTAGGAGAAAAATTACACCCCATTGGTATGAGTGATCATGTTACTGATGACGTTAGGAGGTTTCCCCAATCCCACCCACTCCTACCCGGAAGTTCGGATAGGAGAGAGGGGAAAGGAGAATCTTCTCTATCATAAATATTGATCTCCCAGCGTGATCGGCTGGGAGGCCAATAACTGGGGGGGAATGAGGAGTGATACTCATGCCCCCCCACGAGTGCCAGGCAAATTTTAGTCTAAAATGCGGCCACTGCAAGCCGGTTATACCGGCTTATGCAGTGACCACATTTTTAAAAGTACAGCTTACGAGCTTGGCACAGCAGGAACAGCTGTCCAAACTCGTACGCTGTACCCACTTGACACTCAAAGGGTTAAAAAAAACAAAAAACCTGCTAACACCATAAACAACTGTAATTGTTTTCAGATTAGAATCCACATAGTTCAGGTGATTTAATCTCTTATCTGTAATTTACTTGTATACCTAAATCATGTAGTTCACTGTCCTTATCACTTGTATGAACAAAGCATGGTCAAAAGGTCATACACAGCCGGGGTCAGATTTCCCATTCAGCTAAGTAGGCAACTGTCTAGAGCTCCATATCTTGAGGTGCACCTCACCTGTGCTGGCCACACCCACATTCTTACTTTTAGATGTGGTCACTGTAATCTTATTGTCCTTACGACAGTTTATATACACTTTTACTGGCTGTTATTTAAAGGGATAGTATTAATTTTCAAAGTTTAATTTTTTAGGTGCAATATCACAGTTGCCTGAAATTGTGCAGTGGCGCTGTTGCTACACGATCCTATGGACAGCTCTGGTCCCGGGACCATAAATCTCCATAGGATGGTGTAGCAACAGCACCACTGTACAATTTCAGGCCACTGTGATATTGCACCTAAAAAATTAAACTTTGAAAATTAATAACTTTTGAATGAAACACCTTTCAGCAGTGGGAGTACTCTTGTTTTACTCAGGGGGATAAACCCTACAACATATATTTTTTTTTACATTTTAAGTATTACTGTCCCTTTAACCAGTTGGATTCTAGAGAGATCTAAACAGATGAGTTGGATATCTCTCTAGTAACCAAGAATGTTAGACAGAACTGGGGGTGGAGTCGTGTGAGGAATGGTGTTGTGGCCATAAGCAAAGCAAAGGGAACCTGGGGTGCCTTGCCTAGGTGAGCCTGGAATGTAAATCCAACTCTGTGCACAGCTGCCTCCAGATGAATAGGAAAAACACATTTAGAATATATTTTTGGGGTGTTGCGCCCTAAGAAATAGTTTTTTACAAATGCTTGCTAGTAGATAATGGGGGAGATTCACTGTGGCGCGATAAAGAGGAGATAACTTCTCCAGTGATATCACTTCTCCATTTCCTATGTTATTCTATGGAGCCTAGGCACTGATTTCTCTCACTTTGGAGATCTTAGTGTATAGGTTCTATAGAATAAAATAGGAACTGGAGAAGTGATATCACTAGTCATCTGTGCTTTATCACCTCCTTACCACACTTTAGTGCATAACCCCCATAGTTCTTTTAAACAATGTTTTCACATCTGGTCCCACACAAATCTGTGAACATTTCCAGGGTGATTTGTTTCCATAGAACTTAAACACTAACCTTTTTCTATATGTGAAGGAGTGGAAAGGCAGAAATGTATAACTATGTGATCCTTATTTCCCTAAGTGAGACTTAATTGAGAGATCTGGAATGTTCCATTTGCATTTTTGATTAACCCTTTGGATGTTAGAGACAACTCCTTACTCACTGTTCTGCAATACTTTGGAGACTTTGGTTGAAGCAACACTAATACTAATAGTCCCTATATTAACCCTTTGCATGTCAAAGAGTATCCAATACATTGCAGTGGGATACCCCTCTGGCACTCAAAATGTTAAATACAGAGCATGATGAACTAGATGAACTGGAGCAATTCGGGAACAAACCAACAGCATCATAAGGTCAAATAAAATTATAATGGATTTCAGTGGAGCTTTTAACCTTTCGAAATCCTAGAAGTCTCAAATGTATTGCAAAACAATTAATTGAGGAGCTTTTTAGCATTCAAGGGGTTAAACATCCCATTTAAGTCAAAGGGAATTTGGAGAACGTTCATAGCTGGGAACTTTTAAAGTGAGCTGTCCCTTAGATCTTTGCATTATTCATCTTAACCCTTTAATGACCATGATGTGCCAGGACGGTCATGCCAGTGTGTGTGTTATGGACCAGTGACGATCCAGGCATGTCATGAATTACTTTTTATCAAAGTATGCCTGCAGGAGCCCTGTGATCATGGGGGAGTCCAAGACCAGAGCAGTCACTTTCAGCCTTTCCCACAGAGAGCTGGTATGTGTGATCACTCAAACAAGTAAAAAAAGTCCTTGGTCCACTGGGCAGCCAACCCCTGAAATGCCGGTCCTCTGGAGTTAAATCGTCCAAGAACATACATTCTAGTTGATATCTCT
The DNA here is from genome assembly GCA_037306005.1 of Rhinophrynus dorsalis. NCBI lineage: Eukaryota > Metazoa > Chordata > Amphibia > Anura > Rhinophrynidae > Rhinophrynus > Rhinophrynus dorsalis. Next base: position 488,313,771 of record CM074719.1, read on the forward strand.
CTGCTTGCTCTAACCAAGTTGTGTCCCAAGCAGTCCTCAAGGGACCTCCAACAGGCTGTAACATAGAGATCAGACTCCTTCAACACGCACAAGGCCATACATGGGAACTCTCTGGATTTGCCCAGGAGACTCCAGTTTTTACATTGAATTACCAGGTCTTTGGGGACAGAGGCAGATTCTCCGGTGGTGGGAAGTTGAAACTCTGCTCACTTCTGCTCCTTCCCAGCCTGTCCCGCCTACTTTCTTCCCACTTCCCCTCCTTCCCCACCCTGTTCTGCCAACTTGCCACCCACTTCCCAACTCAGTTCAGTAAGCCCTGCCTGTCGGAATTAATCCTATATAATAATTTGCTAATGTATGTTTGTCAGAAGCTGTCATGCGCAGTACAGACTGTCTGCACTGCGGCTGATAACGGAGCAGGGAGCTCTGAATTCAGACCGTAGTGCGCAGAGAGGACTACGGTCTGAATTCGGAGTGCCTCTCTCTGTTATCAGCCGCTGCGTGGGCAGTCTGTACTTTGCAAGAATGCACCACGGCAGTTGCTGCCTGGCACTGTGGCCCATGTACACGGGCTCTTCAACTAGTATGATTATATTTGGGTGGAATGCAAGGGTTAACCAAGTGCTGACACACCCTCCAGCTCTGTCTAGGGGTATATGTAGGAGGTAGTCCGATTAGGCTCCACCTATTTTTGACACAAATTGCATCATTTATCTCCCCCCAACAACTCCTTTTGCCTTTCTGGTATACATTTCACCAATTTAGAGACTTCAGAAGCTGTTAATTGGTGCACTTAATGTAGTGGATAACACTGAGCTCATCCTGAGAATGTGGCCCTTCACCCTGAAATCTGGGTCAAAACCTTGAATCTCAGGATCAAACCCTGAGAGTTCCCAGGTATGGGAATTTTGATTTGCCCCCTAGGGTGCAGTTGGATCTTTCAGAATTCCTCCACTTCATCTTCGCACATCAGCCTCTGTATGTTGTAACATTCACAGATAAAGATGCAAATGAGGCTGAGATAAAAGGAACTGAAGAAAGGTATCTAACACATTGCAACACAATGCATTGGATACCGCTCTGGAACTTTAAGGATTATCCCTTGAAAACAAGAAGCAAATCAATGCATTGCACAACACTCTGGTCCTCAAGAGGTTAAATAACATTCCTCAAATGACCATTGAGTTAAATGGAGCTTTTAATCCCTTGAATTCTAACAAGGTCTTAAACGCACTGAGAAGGGATGTGTTGTACAGGTATCTAGCATTGAAGAGGGTAAATCAGTGGTATGTTTATGTATCCCCCATGGAGCACTTGGCTTGCTCAGAAATATTCTAGTTCTTCACCAGTCTCCATGTTTCCCTACCCTGATAGCATGTGTATATAATATTACATGTAAATAATACCAGGTTAAAGTCATTCTACGGGGTCTAGGTCATGCAGAAGCATTTCTCTTCCTCTGCATAGCTGCGGGGGAGGGGGACAGCGGCGGTATTGCAGTGATCCCCGGAGCGTGCCGCTCAACTGCTGCTTTCCTCTCCACAGGCTCTTCTGTTCCTCCGCATGGCATGGCAGGGGAAGGGGACAGCGGCAGTATTGCGATGATCCCCGGACAGTGGCTCTCTACCGCTGCTTTCCCCTCCACCCCCGCTGCTTTCCCCTCAACTGCCGCGCACTCGCAATTTGCTAGGAGGCATCGCTCTCTGTGTCCGTGCGTGTTATGCACACAGGGAGCGACTCATCTTAGCAAATTATATATATATATAGATGTGTTTTTCCAGCATGTTGGTGTAGATGTAATTTTCCCTCACTTCCTGCTCTCTCATACACAGGGAAGGCACTGTACTAAAAAAATCTAGGGCAAACCAAGTGCACCATGTGGGATCAGTACAAATACCCATTGATTCAGGGTGTAACTACAGGGGGTGCAGTTGTGACAGGGCCCTGGCATCTAAGTGGGTCCATCAGATGCAGGGCCCAGTAGGATCTAGTTATACTCCAGGTAGAATATTTTGTGTTAGAAGGCCCAGAAATGTTTGCACCAGCACTCTAGTACTAGGGAGTCAAAATTCGGTCTTCAAAATCCACAAACAGGTCAGGATTAAAGGATATCCCTGATTAACCTTTTATTGACGAGAGGTGTGCACAACACATTACAATGTATGGGGCAAACACACGTATACACATTTCACTGTATGTGTATGCATGGGTATATACAATACTTTCCCTGATTCGCATACGCAAAGCAGCAAAATACAACAGATAATTGATGAATACCCAAAGGTATCTATAAAAGATCACAGAAAAGTGATTTTGAAGAGCAGCATATTTTATACGCTTCTTTTCCCATACTGATGAATTTTGGATAAAGTGGGCAGTAACAAGGTGAGAAGGAGAAGAAGTGAGCAGGAAGTGGGAGGTACAGGGTGGGATGGAGAAGAAGTGGGCAGGAAGTGGGAGGTACAGGGTGGAAATGAGAAGAAGTGGGCAGGAAGTGGGACGTACAGGGTGGAAAGGAGAAGAAGTGGGCAGGAAATGGGAGGTACAGGGTGGGAAAGAAAAAAAGTGGGCAGGAATTGTGAGGTACAGGGTGGGAAGGAGAAAAAGTGGGCAGGAAGTGGGAGGTACAGGGTGGGAAGGAGAAGAAGTGGGCAGGAATTGTGAGGTACAGGGTGGAAAGGAGAAGAAGTGGGCAGGAATTGTGAGGTACAGGGTGGAAAGGAGAAGAAGTGGGCAGGAATTGTGAGGTACAGGGTGGAAAGGAGAAGAAGTGGGCAGGAAATGGGAGGTACAGGGTGGGAAAGAAAAAAAGTGGGCAGGAAGTGGGAGGTGCAGGGTGGGAAGGAGAAGAAGTGGGCAGGAAGTGTGAGGTACACGGTGGGAAGGAGGAGAAGTGGGCAGGAATTGTGAGGTACAGGGTGGAAAGGAGAAGAAGTGGGCAGGAATTGTGAGGTACAGGGTGGAAAGGAGAAGAAGTGGGCAGGAATTGTGAGGTACAGGGTGGAAAGGAGAAGAAGTGGGCAGGAAATGGGAGGTACAGGGTGGGAAAGAAAAAAAGTGGGCAGGAAGTGGGAGGTGCAGGGTGGGAAGGAGAAGAAGTGGGCAGGAAGTGTGAGGTACACGGTGGGAAGGAGGAGAAGTGGGTGGGAAGTGGGAAGAACAGAATGGGAAGTAGTAGTAGAAGTGGGTGGGAAGTGGGAAGAACAAGGTGGAAAGGAAGAGAAGTGGACAGAGTTTCAGGAGAAACTCTCCACCACCAGAGAAACAGACTCTGCAACCAGAGACCCGGTAATTAACCCTTTAAGTGCCAGAGGAGTATGGAATGCATTGCTTTGCAATGCATTCCGTACCCGTATGGCACTCAAAGGGTTAATTGTAAAAACTGGACTCTTACTAGTTACTGCAGACACTGGAAACCAGTTGCTCTCCAGCTGTTTTTGGGTTACAACTCCCTGCATCTTTACTTTATTCCTACACTGGTACATACTATTTTGCTGGATCTCCTGCAGCTGGGTTACTCCAAAATTCATACCTCCCAACATTTCAAACTGCCAAAGAGGGACACTTGTGTTTTAGGTGTTGCTGGGGGCTTGGCTGGTGGCCTGGGCATTAAAGAGAAATTTTAGGCTATTTCATTACCTATTGACACCTTCTTGTGTAACCTAATAAATGACTTACAACAAGACCAAAGTATTTTATTTACATAGACTAATTTATAAACACATATACTGTTGTTCACACAAACAAAAATGTGAGTTTTATTGCTGTAGAACAGTATGATACTTATATACACACCACACAGTCTGATTTCCTAAAAAGAGGGACATCAGGGTGGGAAAGAGGGACAGATGGACTGTCCCTCCTAAAGAGGGACACTTGGGAGGTATGAACATTTCTCCATTTCAGCCTGGTAAACAAACACATACTTTTTTTTAATCCTTTGAGTGCCAGAGAGGTACAAGAGTACTGTGAGATGTTTCATTCAAAATGTATTACAGCTCAAGCTTGTCTCTTTTTTTTTGCATTGTATTGTAATTCTTTATTGTGCTCACCAGGTTGTGCTGTTTCTATCATTTACTATAGAGAGCTGTTGTATGTGACTCTGTAAGACTGAATTTAAAGACAGGAATTAGTAAGAAAACTGACAAGATAATTGTACAAATAAAACTGAATAAAAAAATAGGAATTAGTAATACAAACTGACGAGATAACCTGACTAGGTTGATTATGGATACTGTTCAGAGCTGAATTAAGAGTTAAATACAACATTTGTTTCCCAATAAAGTTTCCCCACAACTATTTAAGCATGCAGGGACAAAAATAGCCCTGCAGCTATTTTCTCCTTCTTTAATAAATCCCATACTATCGCTGAGCTAAAATATGTTTCTCTGTTTTTCTTCTGAGATGGTGATGGGGGTGTGTGCGGGGGTTACCGTTATCCCTCAGAGTTACAGGATCTGTATTTGTTTTCATATGGTGAAAGTTAAAGAACACCAGTGCTACAACAGAACTTCCAGTCGCCATAATGTGACCAGACGTCTCATTTAACCCTTTAAGGATCAGGTGCGTGGACAGCTCATTGTTTCACAATGTTTTGCCCACCCCTCTGGTCCTTAACAAAGCAAAGCAATGCATTGTGCACCCCCTCTGGCACTCAACGACTAGGTGATCCAGTGGTGGGCGGCCCTAGAGGACAACTGGCTTTTTTTTTCTGCAATTAATTCTGGGATCGCAGATCTGTGATGCAGCCATGCTGCGATCCCAGAATTCCATGACATGCCAGGACAGTCACCGGTCCTTAAGGTCTGGACTGGTGGGATGGTCCTGGTACATCATATGTGGACCAGGTGGGCCAGGGTTTTTTCCTCCTAGAGGACCAAGGCCATGAGAGTGATCTCATGTACTGACTTGCCGAGAGAGAGAGAGAGGCTGAAACTGACTGCTTCGGTCTTGGAGCAGTCAGTTTTAGACTCCCGTCGTAATCACAGTGTGTCTGTAAGTGCACTTTGATGGAAAAACTAATGACGTGCCAGGATCGTTACTGGTCCTTGAAGGACCAATAGTCGTGACGGCCCTGGCATGTCCACAGTCCTAAAAGGGTTAATACGAGACACTTATGAGAAAAATGGCAATGTTCTGCTGGTTACTGCTCAGTCCTGCAGAATCAAATTCTTCAAAGTGTTTCAGTTGTTGGTCACACAAACAGAAAGCCATATGTTTGAGGGCTGCACTATTTTTAAATTGATAGTGATTTACAGCCAGTCAATTATTAAAAAATTCGGATTTATTTATTTATTGGTCAAGTCAATGACAAAACATATTTAACAGAAAACTATTCTTGAACTGTATGGTACTGGCTGGTAGGGGATTAGATCTTACTGGCCTACTGGTTCATGTGTGGTGGTTAATGAATTAAAAAAATTTATTAAAAAAAATCTAAGACAGGATGCACTGTGGCGTCAGGCGGGCCTGGATTTGGCCTATGGGAGGCATGTTGGACAACCATGCCTTAGACTGTAAGATATACAAACATAAACACGTGCACACACATTAAACTTAACACTTTGAGTGCCAGAGAGGTATCTGCATTGGATACCTTTCTGGCATGCAAAGGGTTAATATATGGGCCATTTTGACAAAATATATTTTGGGGAAAATCAACTGCATCATGTAGAATAAATAAAAGTCACCATTGATTTAACTGAACCTTTTTACCCCTTGAATGCTAGTGAAGTCTCCACCGCATTGTATGCCTTACTTCTTGCTGTGCCTTAGACTGTAGAGCAGCACAGCATCCTGGCCAGGGAGTAGGGAATGAGAAATATACTTCTTCTACCAACATGCTTATGAATAATAAATACACATGACTGAGCTGACTCTGAGATCTTTGCATCTGTAACCTTAAATCTCCCAAGAATCTATATTTTAATAGATATCTTCCTGTTTGGTCAGACCAAGAGGTGCACCAATCAACACTCAAGGAATGTCCAACAGGTTGCAACATAGAGATTTCACTGCTTGAACACACAAGACACACATGACTTCTCCCTTTGCCTTCCTGGCATATATTTCACCAAATTAGAGACTAAAGAAGCAATTGATAGGTGCAGCTCATGTAGTGGGTAACACTGAACTTTCTCACCCTAAGAATTAGGCCCTTCACTCAGAGGCCATGAGATTTGGGTCAAAACCCTGAGTTTCAGGGTCAAACCCTAAGCTTTCCCAGGTATGTAAATACAACTTCACTTTTCTTCAGTTCTGTCAAGATAGAAATTCTGTAGTTCTGCACAACAGGGTGTAAAGGAACACTGTGCAATTGGAGGACAAGGGATACAAGGAAGTTTACATTCACAAGTAATAGATGTAGTGTCGTATGTGTAATAGAAAATTCTTGCAATTCTGAATATTTATATCCACCACCACAGCCCATCTGATGTTGTTAAATGTAAACTTTAAAATCTAGGGTCTGTGCCTCTGTTTATGTACAACGTCCTTTAAAATGTCCTGCTGCTTAGAACTCTGCCAGCTTAATCCTCCAATGAGAACAATCTCTGTCTTAACCCCACCATATAGCAGGCGAACGGAAACTAAAGTATTTTGCTCTATTTTGAAATATTAAAGGGTTAGTAATGCCCAAAGCTAAGTTTATGTTTTACTGTAAATTTTAGAAAAATAAATTTTAAACAGCAAACCCCATCTCTCAAAGCTTTACAGTCTGAGAGATATTCAGCACTGAAGTCAACCCCTCCTCCTGATGTCAGCGCTGCCAGCAGGATATCCCAGTCCTGGGACCAGACATCGGCTCTTCAGCAGAGCTGAAATAGCCACATTTAAAAAGAATTACTTCATTGGAACTATCTACAAAGTGTAACTGGTTTGCAAGCACACTTTGTAGACTGTTCAATGAATTAGTTCTTTTTAAAGATGTCTATTTCTGCTCTGCTGAAGACCCTCCTTGAGTCGGCTGACTCGAATCTCCTGCTGTCAGCTTTATAGATGACATCAGGAAAAGGGGAGGGAGGAGGGAACTTTAGCACCGAATATCTCTCAAAACGTAAAGGTTTGAGAGATGGGGTTTGCTGCATATAACTGATTTTTCTAAAATCTACAATAAAACATAAACTTAGCTTTGGGCATTACTAACACTTTAACCCTTAATGCCCACAAGAATGTAGATGCTAAGCGATGTGATCTTGGATGCTCTAACCAAAGGTGAGCTTCCACCAAATAATACTCCAGAAACACTTAACCCTCTGAGTGTCAGTGAGGTAGCCAATGCATTGCAATACGTTGGCTACCTCTCTGGCAGTCAAAGGGTTAAAGAGACAGTCAGCCTCAGTTTTGACTTCACATATTCTGCAATTGCATAATATATAAGGTCAAATTGCTGAAATTCCTGAACAAATACTTTAAAATCAAATTGACTATAATTGTTATTGTTTTTTCGTATTCACCTACTTTTATGTCCCAGGTATGTTTCCAGATATGTTTATACCGTGTTCAACTATGAGTGTAAATGCAGGCTTTTCTGCATTATTTAGAATTCAGATAGTTCCTTGTCAGGGGATTGTAAAAATACAGGTGAAGATGAAAATAATGAAAAAGTATAGGCTATTTGACTTTACATATTAGGCACTTGCAAAACATGTAAAGTCAAAAACAGAGGTTGACTGTCATGTTCACATGTTAAAACTTGAATACACACACACAGGATTTCTCCCTCTACCTTTCTGACAGAAATGATTCCAAATTAGAGACTACTTAATTGGGGCAGACCCTGCAACACCTAACACTGGACTCTATTTTACAAGTAGGCCTTCACTCTGAGTATTAAGTCTCAGAGGGGTGTGCAATGCATTGCTTTGCAATGCCCTGTGTACCACTCTGGCATGCAAAGGGTTAAAAACCTGATTCTCCAGATCAAACCCCGAGAGTTCCCAGGTATGCTGATTTCCTCTTTACTGTGTTGGTACAAAGGTTCTGTCCTTGGGGCAAGAGGTGCAAAGTGGCCATCTTTGTACATAGATGTGAGGCAGGAGCAATGCATAAGAGTAGCACAAAAATCAGTTTCTACAACCCTTATTGAGACAGAAGGACAAGAAGCCCTGCTCCGAGGCAACACAGGATTTCCATGGAGAAGTTTCCAAAAGATAAAACAAGTATGAAATAACATTACATAGAACTTGATTTATGTAATTTGCATGGCAAACCTATTGCGGCTTCCTGAAAGTAGAACAGAAGAGGGCAACCTGCAGTCTTCCTCCAGGTGTTATTGGACTACACCTCCTGTCATACTCAGCTGGTCAGCAGCCAACTTTTAATGAAGGGAATTGTAGTCCAATAATGGGAGGGCTGAAGGTTTCTCACCCTGGCTTAGTCATAAGCACACCAGCAAATAACTTTTCTCGTCATTGAGTTTTTTCTCTCTCTGAACTGATAGTGCAATAGAACGCAAAGGGGAGGAGTACAATTTTGGGCGCCTGTTCTAAAAAAAAGACATTACTGAACTGGAAAAGGTGCAGAGACGTGCAACAAAACTGATAAAGGGATTGGAGGATCTGAGTTACAAAGAGAGACTAGCCAAACTGGGTTTGTTTACATTAGAGAAGAGACGTCTAAGGGGTGATATGATTACCATTTACAAATACATTCAAGGTCAATACAAAGAACTATCCAATGAATTATTTATGCAAAGAGCTGAGCTAAGAACAAGAGGTCATCCATTAAGACTTGAGGAAAGGCACTTTCGACTAAAACACAGGCAGGGATTCTTTACAGTAAGGGTGGTAAGGCTATGGAATTCTTTGCCTCGGGATGCTGTGCTTGCAGATAATGTAACTGCATTCAAAAAAGCAATGGATGCCTATCTAGCACAGAACAATATTGACAGTTATGACAGATGGCTTCAAAGCAAATAGGATATTGAGCCGGGGAACTATTTGACACACTCACACACACACCTACACTGGAAATTGCTCCAGAGGGCTTTTTTTTCTTGCCTTCCTCTGGATCAACGGGGGTGTTATTGGCATGGGCTGGACTTGATGGACGCATGTCTTTTTTCAGCCTTATCTACTATGTTACTATGTTACTATGTCTGGACAACTAGATATGCCCACTTGGTGTGACCTTGTGGTTCTTTAGGGCAATGGTTGGCAGCCTGAGGCCCTCTATCTGTTGTGCTGAGTATTACAATTTCTATTGCTTGGCTGTGGAACATGGGAATTGTACTTAACATCTTGGGGTGGGGGGGGGGCTTAGTCTGTCCACCCCTGCTCTCTAAAGCACAGTCTGTGCATTGATCTATGGATGATGTGTGTTCTTTCATATCAGTGTAACTGTAATTTTAGCTTTTACTGATTCTTAACCCCTGTGATGCCATAGAGGTCCCCAATGGATTGAGAAGCAGTATGTGAGGACCTCTAGCATCCAGTGGGTTAAGCTGTAATGCCTCCAAGGCATGCAAAGTAGAGCGAGAGTTGCATTACCTTTAGTGGAAGATAAATTGGCTTGTGCTGCCCCCAGCTACCTGAGGTTGAGATTTCCTGTATAGTAGTCTTTTTTCCTTTTTATGGACCTGCAGAACTGTGCTTTGCTGGTCTCTCCAGCAGCGTATTGGTTAATGACTAAGTTTGTTTGAGTAGTTTGGAGGCAGAAATTCTGGCAAGAACTTGCATAGTTTCCAGCAAGCTCCATTATAAAAAGATCCTCTTCCTGCTGCTTTTTTTAACATTGGGTTAGGGTTTCACAGTTGAAAATTGTACATTTTGTGGTTTGGAATCCTGCTCTTCCTTTCATTGGCTTTATTCCTGGCTGCGAGTCATTAGCATGGTGTTTTATCTCTTGCTTTTGAAAAAATAAAGTAGGAAAAATAAATCTGGAAATCTCATAAACTTTGGTCTTCATGTAGCTATCTGTAATGGAGCGCAATGTAGAACCAGTCTTCTAGACTTAGGGCCAGACAGCTAAGAGTGGATAGAAGCAAGGTGCACCAATGAGAAGTGCAATAATTGTCATGTGCAGCATATAATATAAGTCCAGATTTACTAACAGTACTAGTTATCAGCTTACTTTAACACCCAATCCCCTCCTAACCCTTTGAGTAGGGCTTCCATAATTTTGAAACAAAAAAAGGGACATCCTTTTACTTCTCAAAAACAGTAGGGGTAATTTGCATGGAATTGTAGTTGTGGTTAGGACAATCTTGATGTTCCTAAGCCTGTTTTAAACCCCTTTACACCTATTATTTAACCCTTTGGATGCTAGAGAGATCTCCAACGCTTTGCTTCACAATGTGTTGGAGATCTATCTAGCAACCAAGGGGTTAAAGCCTTTTTTGGCTTTGCTTTTTATAGGTCAGGGGTACTTTCTGTGCTAGGAAATAGTGGATGGAACTGGAGTCAGTGGATGTGAGGAAGAAGAACAGGGGTGTGGTCATGGGTGGAGCTAAGGACACCTAGAGTGCCTTGCCTAGGGACACTTCAGATGTAAATCCAGCCCTGCATTAGTGCCACACTGTGCAACCAACAACTAAAGGCTACGTTCTCAAAAATAATAAGTTTTACAAAAAATGGCTAGCACAATATAAAGATAATTCTGTTTATCTTTAACCCTTTGAGTGCCAGAGGGGTACACAACGCATTGCTTTGCAATGTGTTACGTACCCCTCTGGTACTCAAAGGGTTAAAAGTATCTACATTTATCTTAGTGTCATAGGTCCACTTTAAATGCTTATTATGTCAGATTATGTAGCAAAAGCATAGTATATTGTTAGCCTATCTATGTATTGCATTCAATAGTCCATGTAAGTGCTGATTTTATGTCCACAACAAGGCTTGTGTTTATTGCTATTGAATTATTCAGTAGTATCTGTCCCTCAATTAATTTTCTTTTATCAATCTGGCCCCTGAGGGGAAAGCTGTGACACCCCTGGTCTAAGTGCATGGAAATTCTGAGGTTGATGTATTCAAAAGAACAGGAGCTATTCACATGGAAAAGAACTGCACTATAAGGATCACATAAAAATCCCCGATGATTTAAATAGGCTTTATAATCCAAGAAATGGTAGAAAGGTCTCCAACATGGGGTCCTCTCTAGCCACCATTGAGCATACTTGGGAACTTTCTTCTTCTTTGGAGCCCCCGGAGAGGACTTGTGGGCTGGGAATTGGAGTGTCTAAAAGAAGTGAATCCTGGCATAAAGGGGGTGTGGAATAATTGGGTTGCTGGTATTGTGAGGAAAAAGAGTGTTGTTTGACTCTAGAATGGGTAGGAATTGGGTGGAATGATGAGAAGGGGGAGGAGTTAAACAAAAGTTGGAGAGTCAGCCTCTGACCCCAGAAAACCAGTAATTAATTCTAAAGACTGGAGTCTCTGGGGCAGATATAGAGAGTTCCCATGTATACTAATGGGTTAAAATCCCCATTTATATAAAAGGAAATTTGGTGAATTTGCATTTGGTCCCTGTTGTGCAGTTGGTTTGTTCCAGAATCACTATTCTTTAGCTTTCTGCATAAAGTGTTGTCCAGCCAGGCAGTCACATAATCTGGTGCTGTTGGTTTGTAAGGCCAGGCCCTCAGCTGGTAGCACCATGGAGATGGAGTAAGAGAGTGAGATAAGGCTGATGTACTAAGAAGAGCTGTTCCAATACAAAGCATTGCTATGTTTTTTCCCCTTATCTTAATTGAAGATTGTCCCTCTCTGCAATCTACTTGGGCACCTCCCTTCTGATATGGCTGAACAGTGTTACATCAGTAAAAAGGGTGGGAGGGGGATACTTTGTCACTGCTCTTTCTTCTGCCCTCTTCTTCATCTCATCTTTCCAGTTCTCCCTTCCCTCTCAGCTCCTCATGTGCTGGTCTGTGAATGTTCTCACCTTAGCCATCGGTGATTCTCTCAAACAAGAGGTACCCTTACCCAATGATGTGCCCTTAGAGTTTGTGTTTGGCCTTGGATTATACATGTATAATGGCTCTATAGTGATGTATCTGGATTATTTATGCATGCTGTATGTGTTATTTGCTTGTTTTCCAATAAAGTAATTTTTAAAACAAATAAAGAAGGGTTAATCTGTGAATGTTACAACATACTATTTCATAAATGAGCAATTTGGGCTTTATCATTGGTGTAGTAAGTGGTGCTAGAGGGATGTAAACAGATGTAAACAGGTTTTACTGTCTGATATGGAGAATGGAGAGGAAGCTAAATGGCTGCCAATATCCTGGGCATTCTAAGCATAAATTTGCCTTCCAAGTGGCTGCACAGGAAGTTTTACTGAGAGCCGCTCCTGCATTTTCAGGGGCTACAGCCTTGAAAGCCATTATATGACTTTTTTGTAATTAAAAAAAATCATATTTCAGTTCTGAATTTATCAAAGCCTTGAATGTAAAAACAGACTATTCACCTCTGGCTGAAACAAGTGGGAAATACAGTCACTATAAGCCCCAATTAATATCCATACTGTGATAAAGAGAAGGAACCGACCAATAGGGTTAAGAGAATGTAAAATATTACATCTATGAAGTAACGCCTCCTAATAATAGCCCCCACTTCACTTATTATGGTCAAAAAAGCTAGATGGCAATTTTGCATTGATTTAAAGATTCCCCAGGCTATTAAAATTCAACTTCTGACTGCATTTCATAAACATAAAACCTTATGTAAATGTATGAATCCATAGGCTCCTAAAACTGCTAATTGGTGGTTGAAGATGATTTTTGATCAAGTCTGTGTAAAGGGGAATTATCCTTTAGAAATATGGGGGGGGGGTGCACTAAATAATGATAAACAGGTGATAAAGTAGAGATGATTTCTCCAGTGATATTACTTCTCCAGTTCCTATCTTATTCTATAGAGCCTATGCACTAAGGTCTCCAAAGCTGCAGTAATCTTAGTGCATAGAAGTTATATCCATTTTATCACCTCTTTATCACACCTTAGTGCATAACCACCCTGGTTCTTAGCTTATTTAGTAGGATGTACCTAGGTAAGTTTCTTTCATACAGCAGTTGTTTTTGAATTAATCTATTGTTATTCTGATGCTAGTTAACTTCAGTTTAAATCTCATAAAGACAAGTGACCTTTCTGAGCCATTCCTGTGATTTGAAGCCTATTGTTTTCTGTGAGGAGGTGTGAGCTACAGCCAGATAAACAATGCACAAGATAGGTAGATAGATAGATAGATAGATAGATAGATAGATAGATAGATAGATAGACAGATAGATAGATAGATAGATAGATAGATAGATAGATAGATGATCCTTACTGTGGTATTGCTGTATGAAGGACGCGTACCTAGTTAAGTACATCTTTTAAACAAATTAAGAGCCACTTATTCATAGGTAATATTTCCCCTTTAAAGGGATAGTCTTAATTATATAAAAAAGTAATATTGTAGACCATAAAATAAGAAATCCATCAATGCAATTCCTGTCTCTCAAACCTTTATAAAGTTCTCCCCTCCCTGAGGGCTCAAAATTTCCACTTGCCACTAGCCAATGGCGAGTGAAAATTTAGCCCTGGCGAGTAGAAATTCAGCCCTGGTGGGTATGTTATGGCTTGAAGTGGCGAGTTACTTTTCAGGTCTGGCTAGTAGCAAAGGACTTAAAACTATAAGCCCTGTATATATATATAATTTTTTGTGTGTATGTATGTATGAAAGTATTTTACCAGGAAGGATAAATGGAGATTGTCTCTTGTTTTCAAGTATGTCCTGTGTACTCATTTTATTTACCTAAAAAGGGTGAAAGGCTGAGTTTGACCTTGCAATGACTAGAATCTGTGGTTTCAACACATTCTACAGCTGGGGAATTAACCAACTGAGCTTTTACTGTCAATTGAAGAGCATGAGAATTGGGTTTGTTAGTAATGAACAGCAATGAGCAGGAATATTGTCTGCTCACGATAGCCTGCACTCAAAGAATGCCATGAGTTGATATGGTGGATGTGTTCTAGACCTATTTAGCAATGGAGGTGTCACAAGCTACTTATAGTATTTCCTAACTTTCCTATCCTTGTACACAGCTGCAAAAAACAGTTGCCTGTTAACCCATTTGGAGCCCAAGAGAATTCAAACACTAATTTGCAAGGTTTTAAGATTGTCCCTGGTTTCCAAGGTCATAACACCTCGGGTGCTAAGGAAGTATCCATCAAATTGTGAACCATTGTGTTCAAAACCTCATTAACAAACAAACATGTAATGTAGAACTTTTCCTGCTGCATAAAACATGAGTACTCCCAATACTGGTAGATGTATTGTTCAAAAGTTTTTATGGTTTACAGTTTTTTCATTAACAGTGTCACCTGGTGTTCAGAGAGTCTACCTACTGTTCCCCTGGTAGTTATTCTATCCCATTCTACTTTAAAGGGATAGTAATACTTAAGTATTACAAATTCCTATCTTAAAGCCCTAGTAAAAAAAACATATTGCCCCCAGTGTCATCTCTCAAACCTTTATGGTTTGCGAGATGAACACTTCTAAAGTTGCCCTCTCCCTCCCCCTTCCCTGTAGTCAGCATTCTAGCTGACTCAGGGAAATCCGGTCAGAGATCATCAGGCGGCTCTGCAGCAGAGCCGCGATCGCGTTAAGTAAAAAAAAAACTTTCACTAAAACGGTCTTCTGCGTGTGCTTACAAACCAAGCACACGTAGAAGACCATTTCAGTGAAAGTTTTTTTTTTAGTTAACACGATCAGGCTGTGCTGGAGAGCCGCCTGAAAGTCGTACGACTCTGTTCCCTGCAGTCAGCTAAAATGCTGACTTCGGGGAAGGGGGAGGGAGAGGGCAACTTTAGAAGCATTCATCTCTCAAACCATAAAGGTTTGAGAGATGACACTGGGGCCAATAGGTTTTTTTTTACTAGGGCTTTACTATAGGGATTTGTAATACTTAAGTATTACTATCCCTTTAAAGGTGAGCCACTAGCTACAGTCTGCCATTGAACTTAATGGTAATAGATCTACCACTTTGCTACAGTTTGAACTGTTATAGATTTTGAATAGAACAACTGTCAGCAGTGGGAGTGTCCTTTTTTACTCAGTAGAAAAAGTCATATAACATAATTGCCTTTACAGCAGCTTTATACAGTGAGGGACACTACTGTATACAAAACTAGAGGACTACAGTGCAACTGAGGCTGATGTACTAAGAATGGTGGTTTAAATTTGGAATAAACCAACTGCACCATAGGAAATACATAAACATTTCCACTGATTTAAATGGTGGCTATAACCCCTTTAATGCTGAAGAGGTTTCCAGTGCATTGCTTTGCACAGTACTTTATTGCTTCAGGTTACTCCTAACCATCCTAACGTGGTTTTCATTACCCTTGCCAGTGCCGGAATGCATCCAGATTCCTATTCTCACAGTGGCCCATAGGCACCCTACACTAAAACCCAAACAAGTCTGGAGAGGCAAAAAGCCTGGGGTCTTGCAATAGGAGGTCATTAACACATTTTTCACAGTGTGTGGGCCTTCTTCTTAGAGAATCAGCGGGTTTTGCAGGTGATTTTAGAAGGGTAAAGCACAGACTTCAACTCCCTTTCTCCCTGTCCAAAGTTCTTTGCAATTCCATGTAGTCATGTTTTTAGATGCAGTC
Source organism: Rhinophrynus dorsalis (assembly GCA_037306005.1). Lineage (NCBI taxonomy): Eukaryota > Metazoa > Chordata > Amphibia > Anura > Rhinophrynidae > Rhinophrynus > Rhinophrynus dorsalis. The sequence goes on from CM074719.1 coordinate 488,329,364, forward strand.
TCTTCTTTGCTAGATATGCAGGTTTTGGTGCCGGTTTCTTCTCAAGAACGGTTCACAGGATTCTATTATAACCTTTTAATAGTTCCCAAGAAAGATGTTTTATCCTCATATGTCGTCCTATTATTGTCTTGAAGCTCCTCAACCTTTTTGTTCTTGCACCCCAGTTCATGATGAAGCCCACATGCTCAATTTTTTGCTGCCATGCGTCAAGGGGAGTTTGCAGCATCCCTAGATCCTTACGTGCATATCTCCATCTATGCAGATCATCAGAGATTGCTGTGGTTTCCTTTTCAGGACCATTATTTTCAGTTCACTGTCCTTCCCTTTGGGTTGGACTCCACTCCACAGGTCTTTACAAAGGTCATGACAGCAATGGCATCACACATTTACTCTCTAGAGATCTCCTTGACTGCCTATCTGGATGATCTTGTGGTAAAGAATCCTTCAGACGAGACTCTGCACCTTCAGATTCAGACGTGTGTCTGTTCTGGGACAGCATGGTTGGGTACTCAGCTTCAGGAACACTTCGCTGGTTCCCAGGTCTTGCTCTTCCTTGTAATGAGATTCAACACTCTTCTGGGAAGGGACTTCCTGCCAGAATGCAAGACTGTCATCTCACCAGGTGCTTTATGCCCTACTCTGCCCATCTGCAATGGTGTGGGAATATATGAAAGTGCTGGGTTATGTGGCCTGTGTATTCAAGGAAATCCCATCTACACAATTCCAAATGCAGCTGCAGCTGAAAGTTCTAAAGAGTTTGTCAGGGTGTCAGTGTCATCTCTTCTGTGTTATGTTCTTTTACAACATGATGAAGGCAGACCTTCATAAATGGCTGCACACAACCCATCTGTCTCTGTGAAGGTCATTGGTCATTCCAAATTGGATGATAGTAATGACGGATGCCAACCTGGCAGGTTGGGGTGCCACCCTGGGCCCTCAGATGGCTCAGGGTCTTTGGACAAGAAGGGAGACTCTTCTGTTTATCAGTGTCTTAGCTCTTCAAGTGATTCACTTCAAGTGATTCACCTAGTTCTACAGCATTTAGGTTTTTTTTTCTATATGTTAAAACTGAGCTAGACTGACTGGGGTAACATGAAGTGAAAAGGGAGTCTCTGCCTCTGAGAATCTTTTAAGGAAAATACCTTGCCCTCCTGCAGGAGGATGCTACACCCCATGGCTCCTGTGTTCCACTTAAGAAGTAAGAAAAAAAAAGATTTATTGGTAAGTACACGAAAATAGGATTTTAGTCTTACCTGTTAAATCCTTTTCACTTAGTCCATACAGGTCACTGGTACAATGGGATGTCAGTCCCCTTTAAGTAGGCAGGAACTTTTCAGAAACTTGTACAGGGGGGTGGAGCCTCCTCTCCCTCCTAGTCCACTCCCTCTGGCACAAGACTCCATATTGATTAGAGACACAAAACTGACCAAAGGTAGAAGAGAGTGAAAACTCCTGTGAGCATGCCCCAGAGGTCTCCCACAAAATGCCACAGGAGAACCAAGTGTGGCCCCTTGACAGGGTGGGAGACCAGTGACCTGTATGGACTAAGTGAAAAGGATTTAACAGGTAAGACTAAAATCCTATTTTCACTGTCATCCAATACAGGTCACTGGTACAATGGGATGTACAAACATTGAGCTGACCAGAGGCGGGAAGAAAGGAGGGGCCAGGCATAAGTCCCCATAACATCCAGGCCTCTAGGAAATAATAATCATAGAGCCCAACAAACTGAGGTATCAACGGACACCAACCATGGGTGAAACTAACCCCCATGAACACCCACTGCACACAAACTAGAGCCAACAGGGCTCAACAGTAAGGAAGCACTAGGAATCTCAGAAGAAGAAGATTCTAGACAGGCAAAGCTGCCTCCAGAACCTTCCTCCCAAAGCTGGCATCAGCCGAAGCCAGCACATCTACACGGTAGTGCTTCGAAAAAGTATGCACAGAGGACCAAGTAGCCGCCTTGCATAACTGTTCTGCAGATGCTTGATTCTTGTAGGCCCACGAGGCCCCGATAGACTTCGTAGAATGAGCAGTAACCCTGAAGGGCACATGCTGATTCCTCAAGTCATAACACTTGCGAATTGTAGACTTAATCCAAGAGGCGATAGTCACTTTGGATGCCGGTCTCCCTGTCCTAGGACCCTCAGGAATGACAAACAGAGCATCAGACTTCCTGATAGGCTCAGTGCGATGTACATAGAACTTAAGACAACGCACCACATCCAACAGATGAAGATCCCTTTCTTTATCTGAGGAAGGATTAGGGCAAAGAGAAGGCACCACAATCTCCTGATTGATGTGAAAATCAGAGACAACCTTAGGCAAAAACTCCTTAGAAGTACGAAGGACTGCCTTATCTTTGTGAAACACCAGGTAAGGCGGTTTACAGGACAGAGCCTGTAACTCCGCCACCCGGCGAACTGAAATGAGAGCCAAAAGGAAGGCCATCTTCCAAGTCAAGAGACGCAAAGGAATAGTAGCCAGCGACTCAAAGGGGGGTCGTTGAAGGACCCCCAAAACCAAATTGAGATCCCACTGAGGAGCTGGGCTCCGGAAAGTGGGACGAACATGAGCTACCCCCTGAAGGAAAACTTTAACGTCAGGTAGCACAGCAATCCACTCCTGAAAGAATACAGAAAGAGCAGATGTCTGAACTTTGAGAGAACTCAAACTAAGTCCTTTATCCACACCATCCTGTAAAAATGCTAATACAGTAGGAAGGTGGAAATCGTGAGATAGCTGCCTAGTATCGCACCAGGAGACAAGGTTGACCACACCCTATGGTAGATCTTGGAAGACACGGGCTTGCGAGCACTCATCATAGTAGAGACTACTGCTGATGAATAACCTTTCCTCTTCAGAATCGAGGATTCAACCTCCAGGCCATCAAACGGAAACGTTGAACGTCTTCCTTCCACAGATAACCTTGCACTAGCAGATCCGGACGGGAAGGTAGTGGTAATGGATCCGCCACAGACATAACCATCAGTTCAGGATGCCAAGACTGACGAGGCCAGTCCGGCGTGATCAGGACAGCGGGACACCGCTCCGCCTTCAGCTTCTGAATGACTCTGAGCAACAGAGGAAAAGGAGGAAAGATGTAAACTAGGGAGAAGTCCCACGGAATTGAGAAGGCATCCGCCGCTAGGGCCAGTGGGTCCTTTCCTCGAGAGCAGAACACTGGAACCTTCCTGTTGTGTCTGGTCGCCATCAAGTCCACCACCGGTGTTCCCCACCTCTGGGTAAGAAGGAGAAATATTTCTGGATGCAGAGCCCACTCTCAGCTGTCGACGGTGTGACGACTGAGAAAGTCTGCCATGATGTTGTCTACGCCTGGAATGTGAACAGCAGAGATAGCCGGCACGTGATCTTCTGCCCAAGACAAAATAGCCTTGACCTCCAGCCAAGCGTCGAGACTTCTTGTGCCGCCTTGTCTGTTGATGTAAGCCACCGCGGTAGCGTTGTCGGATTCCACTCTGACTGGACAGCCATCCAGATGAGATTCCCAATGAATCAGGGCAAGGCGGGCTGCTCTCAGTTCCAGAACATTGATGGACAGAAGGGATTTCTCCAATCCCCATGTCCCCTGGACACTGAAGTGTCCCACAACCGCTCCCCATCCCCGGAGACTGGCATCCGTCGTGACAGTCGTCCAATAGACAGGGAGAAATGACTTGCCCGTGAGAAGATGAGACGGGTACAACCACCAGTCCAGGCTCCTCACGACATGACAGGGAAGAGATACTGACAAGCGGGGATGATCCGGGTGACGGCTGCACATGCGAAGAACAAACCTCTGAAGCTCCCTGGTGTGTGCCATGGCAAAGGGAACCACCTCTATTGTGGAGATGACTTTCCCTACCAAAGAAGTCAACGTCAATATTGAGACTCTGTCATGATGGAGAATCTCGGAGACTCGATTGGCAATCTGATGAGCCACGTCTTCCGGTAGAAAAACCTTGCTCCGCACTGTGTCGAAAATTATCCCCAGGAAGAGAATCCTTTGGGAAGGAATCAAATCTGACTTGTCCAGATTCACCACCCATCCGTGGCGAGAAAGATTCTGAGAACATGTCTGAATCTGTTGGTGAAGGATCTGAGCAGAGGAAGCCTTCAAGAGTAGATCATCCATGTAAGGGGTCACTCTCACCCCATCTCGATGAAGTACTGCAATCAGAGCTCCCAGGACTCTTTGAAAGACCTGAGGAGCCGTCGTGAGTCCAAATGGAAGGGCGGAAAATTGAAAATGACCTCTGTGACAAGCAAACCTGAGATACCGTCTGCTGTCCTGATGTATAGGAATATGCAGATACGCATCCTGAAGATCCAGGGACGCTAGAAATACCCCTGGAGACATCGCAGCCATCACTGACCGAAGTGACTCCTGACAGAAGTGAGAAGTTACGATGAAGGTATTCAGAGCTTTGAGGTCCAAAATAGGACGGGCACCCCCGTCCTTTTTGGGAAGTACGAACAGGTTGGAATAAAATCCTGAACCTAGTTCCCCTGTAGGGACTGGTTCTAAAACATCCTTGTCCAAAAGATCCCGAATAGCGTCGTTGAATAGACGCTTTTTGGTGGGATCTTGGGATGGACGTGAAAAATGGAACCGAAATGGAGGAAGAGAAGAAAAAGGGATCCTGTAACCCTCCAAAATCACCTGAAGAACCCAAGGGTCCGCTACTGACTCCTCCCATAACCGGCGAAAGAGGCGGAGCCGCCCTCCTACAGCCGGATGCGGACCCAGGTTTGGCGAGTCATGCCGAAGCAGTCTTGGAGGTCTTGGCCTTGGGAGCGGCTCTAGGTTTCCAAGGCTGTCTGGGCTTGAAGGAGGGGCGATGAGTGGACGCACCTGCCTGGGGCGTAGCGCGAGTCTCCGTTTGGAACGTACGAAAGGACCGATTGCGTTTAACTGGAAAATTCTTTTTCCTGTGAACTGAAGGCAACGAAGTACTCTTACCCCCAGTTGCCTCACTGATCATGTCCTTAAGTTCAGCTCCAAAGAGGGACGCCCCTTGAAAGGGAATAGAAAGTAAAGCCTTCTTAGAGGCTGTGTCAGCGGACCAAACTTTAAGCCAGAGCGCACGTCTGGCCACCACAGATGCAGTAGAAGCTCTCGCCATCATGCGCACAGCATCAAAGGCAGCATCAGCAATATAATTGTGAGCTTCAGAGATGTTAGCAAGCAATTGCAACTGATCAGATACTGGAGCATCATGGCGAACCGCTGCAGTAAGCTGTTCAGTCCATGCCGCTATGGCCCTGTTAACCCATGCTACCGCAATAGTAGGACGCATGGCGGTGCCAATGGAAGCAAAATTAGTTTTAAGGCAAGTTTCCAACTTCTTGTCTGTCCAATCCTGAAGGGCAGCAGCGTCAGACACTGCCAAAGCAGTAGACTTAGATAGTCTAGAAACTGGGGCATCCACCTTAGGTGCATGTACCCATTTGGCCAGCTGAGCCTCAGGAAAAGGATAAAGTTTAGCAAACTTCTTTGATACTGAAGATGACCTGTCAGGAGTCTTCCATTCTGAAGAAATTAAACGTTCCAGAGTAGGATTAGTGGGAAAACATGTAACAGCCTTGGAAGGCTTTTGAAATACGTCCGTTGGGTCATGAGTAAACTCCTGACACAAGGGAAGGTTGAGGGTATTTAGCACGGCCCTGATCAGCCCTTCTGCAGAGACTTCAGGGTCGCACTCATAGGGGTCCCCAATTGACCTATTGGACTCAGAAATCGCCCCATCCTCAACATCTGATTCGTGAAACAATTCTTCCTCAGAAGACTCGTACCGCTCAGGGTCCCCCTGCTGTTTGGGAAGGGGGGTCCTGATGGGAGAGGGGTTCTGCCAGACTTGGAGAGCCCCTTGAACCTGAGAGGGAAAGAGTTGCAGCGTGGATCTAAGATCCCTGGTAGCAGCCTTAAACTCCTGAACCCAAACTGGCTCAATAACGTGGCTGGAGGGCCCCTGGTTGTCCTGACCCTCCAAGCATGTTGGGCACAAATGACCAGAGAAATCCCTGGGCAACTTGGATTGACAGGAGGAGCATAATGCAAAAGGAGATACAGACCCCCCAACCTCCTTGGTCTTGGGTCTAGCCCCTTGCTCAGATGGAGTAGACATACTTAATATGCACACCAATACAAAATACCCGGTCAGAATGTGTTAAATAATAAAGTTTGAACCCAAAATGCCCAAAGTTAAACTTATCTGGCACCCAAAGGGTTAAACTGCGGAGGAGAAAGAGAAGGCTCGTTCCCTGCTTAGTGTATCTGAAGAAAGAGAGATCCAAAATGGCTGCTAACCCAGTAGCCAATGATAAAAACAGCGCGAATCAAGCGCTCATGGGAAAAGTAGTTTTCCCTTTAAATACACTAAACGGGGTCCGACGCCCCTCAGAGACCCCCAAAACTCTGAATTCGCTAACTGTATAGAAGAGCAAGTGAAGACCAACAGTTTAAGCCCACTCTGGAGTTGCTGTGACAAGTGGTTCCAGAGATACGTCCCAGACTGTGCTGTCCCATAGAGAATAATGGAGCAATGGCGCCTATGCTATAAAGGCGCGCTTAAAGTCGCGGTGCTTTGTTTTTTTTTTTTTTTTTAAAGTGATACACACATAAAATAGTAAATACCCTAAAAGTATACATTGAATATAATAAATGTTAACACAAATGCACCAATAGCCCCAGGACAACACACAGACATTTACATAGTAAATAAACACCCTTTGAGTGCTGGAGTACATAGTGAGTACTCCCCAAATACAGCCCAATAAAGGGACACTGTGGGACAAGTGGACCTTCAGCACTCAAAGGGTGGCTCACCTTCCTGTATCTTCGTTCTTCAGGTAACCATGTAAAATAAAGGAATTAACACAAGTGCCAATTCCTCACAGGGAAGCTACTTGAAATCAAGTTGTTCCCTCTTCAGGGCATAAGGTCCACTAGAAAACCCCTGGATGCTGCACTGGCAACTTCGGGTGAGAGCACGGTCAGCCACGGTTACCCGCCTAATGGTGGTATTCCATATTTGAAGAAAATAATAAAACAACTAAAGTTTCTTGGGAGACGTTCACTGCCTGATGTGCATAGCACTAGGAACTAATCAATATGGAGTCTTGTGCCAGAGGGAGTGGACTAGGAGGGAGAGGAGGCTCCACCCCCCTGTACAAGTTTCTGAAAAGTTCCTGCCTACTTAAAGGGGACTGACATCCCATTGTACCAGTGACCTGTATTGGACGACAGTGAAAATCCATTTTTTGACTATACTTATTCTGCAGATGCATAATATATAAGGTCAACTTGCCTATACTTTATTTATTTATTTTTAACCTTCACCTATTCTTTTAACACTTAATGTTCCTGCGAGTGATCTCCTGGAATTTCTGTTTCCAGAGAACTTTATGTCCGGGTCTGTGAACAGTGATACAATGTAAATATCCCAGCAGCAGGAAGTGCTCTGTATGCTGTATCCCTTTGCTATTGAAGGGATAATGCAACATTATTTTGATACCACTGCTATCGCAGTTCATGATAGAAAGCTCTCTGAAGATAGAAATTCAAAGAGCTCACTGTCAGGGACATGAAAATGTAAAAGAAGGATGAAAATTGAAAGTAAAAAGAATAGGCAATTTGACTTTATATATTATACACCTGCAGAATATGTAAGGTCAAAATGGTTTACTGTCACTTAAAGTTTCATTTAGGTATGAAAATAAAAAATATATATATTTTCATTTGATAACTATTCATGAGAACTCTATGGATTAGAGTTACCAGGACTCTGGGGTTCATTCTCCAGCTTGGTAAGTTTATTAAGAACTCTCGCACTTCACATTCTATGCCACCCCCCCACACACACACACACACACACCCTATTCTTCCCACTTCCTGTCCATTTTTTTGGGCAAGCCCTGCCTTTCCTTCGTCCACCAACCCAATAAGGTGCCACCCATATTTTGCCACTAATCTTGTCTTTTAGACAACCCTACCTCAAGCCCTTCCTGGTATTTTGGGAGATGGAAACAAAAAGGTTCACTGATTCTCCTGGTACTTCACCGGGTATATGTCCAGGGAAGTCCTAATTTCACAGCTCCTAGGTACCGATGTTAGGGAATAGATATGGCAACATATCTAGCATATCTAGCAGAGCTGATCACGGCATTCCCCACCGACTCTCTCTTACTAGGGCCGGTCTCGTTTCCCTCAGGTGAAATCTCCAGCCAATCAAGACAACACAACCACACAGTGACGATGTAGCGGGCAGAGGGAAAATCAAAACAGATGACTTTCTTAGGCTTATGAATTGATGTAGTGATCCCCACTCCTCTCCAACGTTACGTATCATCCCTGAAGAAGTGCCCAGGTGGCACGAAACGCATTGGAGACGAGTGGGGATCACTACATCAATTCATAAGCCTATGTGTGCTGTAGAGTTCTCTGGAATACAGCAAGAAAGTCATCTGTTTTGATTTTCCCTCTGCCCGCTTACACCTACGGTTGTTACCATATCTATGCCCTAACATCGGTACCTGTAAAATTGGGACTGCCCTGGACATATACCCGGTGAAGTACCAGGAGAATAAGTGAGCTTCCACTGGAGTTGCTCCCACGAGATACAAGGCAGTCCAGAGAGGTACGTTTTGGTATCAACATCAGGGCTAGATAGTGCTTTGGACGGGAGAGCTAAGAAGACAGGAACTAACGTATTACTCTTACTAATAGAGACGTGAGAGGGACTCTTCTTCCTACGTTTGGAGGACATCTACAGCTGTTAGGCATTTATTCAGGATGAGATTCTCTTTATCCTCTTTAGTTTAGAGTTTTTTTATTATAGTGGTACCACTATTAGGAGTATGTATATGCATTGGAAGTAGTGGATACATACAGCCGCTTTATAGATGTATGTGTCCACTTCTATTCATCTATTTATTTATTGGTTAATAAAGGTGTATTGTATATTTTAATATGCTGTCATAAGCTCATTGGGTAGATGGCAGAGCATTCACATTTTAGAACAATTTTTTTATATTGGGGTATAGCACTCTCCCTAATTTTTGTTTAATCCTGGATAATCACCTGTTTAAGACATGGACTAATTGCTCTGTTTAGAAAACATTTTTATTATCTTGTTTGTGCTGTTTTATAAGAGACAAGAGCTAATACCAGTTAATTGATTGTGATAGGTGCCCACTGCTTTTGTATCCAGAAAGGCTGTTATCATATTTCAGCCCATTCACTGACAATCGTGGACAATTAATTGGAGACATGGAAAAGCCAGGAATGTCTTCTCCCTCAGAACTTGTGTAAAAATAGATTTTAAGCCTCAGAAAATAAATAGAGAATGTACAGATGCCAGCAGAGCTGGGTTTTGATTCCTAGTGCCGCCAGGCAAGGCACTCTAGTCACCATGGCCACACCCCCACTTCTCACATGACCCCACTCACATCTACTGTTTTATGGCACAGAAAGCACCCTCGACCAATAACAAGTAAGAGTGAAGTTTTTTTTTAACCCCTTGGTTGCTAGAGAGATCTGCAACGCATTGCCTCTGCAATGCAATGGAGATCTTTCTAGCATCCAAGGGGTTAATTAATAACCTGTAACACAGTATAAAACTAATGCAGGGATCTTATGATTGCTCTGGCCACTCCTAAAATTCAGAATGTGGGTGTGGTCAGCACAGCTGAGGCTCTCCTAAAAAAAATGAACCTGTAGGCAGTTGCCTACTCTGCCTACTGGGAAATCCAGCCCTGCATGCTAGCAATAAAGTATCATTTAAAGTGAGCCGTTCACCCAAAGACAAGTTTAGTTTATTTTACAGATAATTAAAATTATGTTATACTAGCTGTTTTTCTGCAAGACAAATTGTTTTAGAGAAATTAACCTTTATGCTTTGCTGGCACAGTTTAGCAATATGTGCTAATTCCTTGAACAGTATGCTAATTAGTTATGTTCAGTGTCAAGCTGCTGAAATGCCTGGATTCATTTATAGCACAGAAGTGAATTAGTATAAACTGCCACACAATGCCATCAACAGACAAAAGCTGATTTCTCAAAAACTCTTTATATTATCTTTAAAATCAACTAAACTATTCGTAAAGGGATAGTAATACTTGAAAATAATTTTATTTTATATTGTAGCCCTTAAAAAAACATGAAAAATGATATAAGCCTTATCTCCCAAATATGGTTTGGGAGATATTCGCAAGTAAAATAAAGGAAAGTTCCCTTTTACTGGCTGTTTCAGCTAAGTCTGCCATCTAGTGGACAGATTTGGAATCCAGTCCACAGATCACCCGGCAGTTCTTTAGCAGTGCCGAGATCACGATCTTTAAAAAGGACTACTTCATTGGAACTGTGTACAAAGTGTGCCTGTCTTGCAAGCACACTTTGTAGACCATTCCAATGAAGAAATAATTTTAAAAGATCGTGATCTCGGCACTTCTGGAGGTCAAGGGACCGGATTCCAAATCTGAGAGCTAGAACGGTGACCTCACTCAGGGGGAAAATTTGCTTGTGAATATTTCCCAAATCATAAAGGTTTGGGAGATAAGACTTATATCATTTTTCATGTTTTTTTAAGGGCTACAATATAAAATAAAATTATTTTCAAGTATTACTATCCCTTGAAGGTGACAGGTCCACTTTAAGTGTATATAATCTATAGTTAATTTTTTTATAGATAAGAACCCTTTTCCTTTTTTTGTGATAATGTCCCTTTAACCCTTTGAGTGACCGAGGGGTGTTCCATTGCTTTTAACCCCTTGAATTCCTTTGCAAAATGTTGGAGAACCTCTCTAGAAATCCCATTTAACCCTTTGTGTGCCAGAGTGGTATATCACATATTTCAACACGATGTGTTGGATACCTCTCTGGCACACAAAGGGTTAAATTAAATGGAATTTGGAGAAATGTTATTTCTTTCCTATGGTGCATTTTGTTTGCTAAAGAATGTCTTATCTTTCTAAATAAAGCTGAGAATATGTTCTTCTCTTCATATGCTACATACGATGTATATGGTTGTTCCTCTGTGTTTTTCTGCAGTATCATGCATTGTAGATCTCACTGGAAGCAAACCTCCCACACAAGAACTGGTGCAATGTAAATAGAAGGTATTCTGGCCTTGGTATTGCAGGAGGGGTATTTGTGCAAGGCTTTATAACCATGTGTTCTAGAGTAAAACAATGGGCTGGGCAATGTTTAATAAGCTGTGTCTTAGCATAAAAGCTGAAAGAAAGGGAAATAGATCCCGCTCCCTTCTTCAACTGACCACCAAAAGTCTTCAAAAATGCAAACAAACCATTGTAAGAGAGATTCTTTTTAACCCCTTGCTTGTCAATAAATTGGAAACGTCTCTGGCATCCAGTGGGTTAAAGCTGGGCCGCAGGTCCACATGCAGCCCTCTTGTTGCTGCACTGAGGCCGCCTAGCCACTATTCCCTCTAAAGTACAGATTCTTTCCATAGTGCATGGGTTATTCTGCTGACACCTGGGAGTTGCTGGACCTTCTCTTAACCCTTTGAGTGCTAGGTAGTTAGCATTGAATTGATTTTCAAATTAATTCCCACCCTTCTAGCACTCAAAGGGTAAAACCAGGCCTGAGATGGGGTTGAAGGATTGAAACACTGATGTACCGACTGACCAAAATCATGTCTGTCCAGCTGCAGAAGCTACATTTAATGAGATCAATGAGGATTGCACTGCTATTGCTGGCACCAGAATGTTTTACTTTATCCAGGGCCGGATTTACATCTCAGGCGCCCCTAGGCACAACAACGCCTGGCGCCCCTAGCCCTGCCTTTGCCCCACCCCTAACCACACCTCTCACTTGGCCACACCCCTCCATTGACCACACCCATTTAGAAGTGTGTGATGTAGCAACCAACAGTACATCTGCTTAAGAAATAAATATATAATTCTGAGCAGCACACATACCAGGCTACTGCATACCACTGCCACCTGTCAGCAACAACTGGCCAGCCTGCTGTCTGTAGCACCTCTGAGCCGAACCACAATTCCAGTCCACAACTGCCACTGTAACCCTGGTAACCCACTGCCGCCTCTGAGCCAAACCACAAGTCCACAACTGCCACTGTAGCGCTGGCAACCCGCTTCTGAGCTGCAACAAAATGCTCCCTCTTCACTCAGCCAACAGTCTCCAAATGTGCAGTGTAGGGCGCTTACAGGAGCATTTATTTAGTTTGGCTCAGAGCTGCTCCCAATACCTCCTTGCGGGATCATGACTGTTCGTCGGCAGCGTGGTGGCCAATGAGAACAGAGAGCGGTGACCAATGAGAGCAGAGAGCCTCTACCTCTGTTCTCATTGGTCACCTCGGGACGTCTTGTGACATCAGACGCAGCAGTGGGTCACATGGGGCGGCCCCTGCGGCATAGACTACTAAACAAGAACCAGGTAACAGCACCTACGCCCTCGAGTTGAGGGCATAACCTAGGCGCACGGTCACAGGAAAAATATTTATTCAAATGGCAGTGTGAGGCACCCGAAATTGTGGGCGTGACAATGGCATTGCAAGGCGCCCCTGAAAATCAGGCGCCCTAGGCAAGTGCCTTGTCTGCCTATTCAGAAATCCAGGCCTGACCTTATCCTGTATAATAATTCGCTAAATCGTGTGTAACGCCGCAACATGCGCAGTAGACACTGCTGCGCGTGCTGCAGTCATGCGCAGTAGAGACTGCCCGTGCCGCGGTTGATACAGAGCTGGGTGCTCCGAAAAAGCATCCAGCTCTGTATCAGCCGTGGCGCGGGACGTCTCTACTGCGCATGACTGCCCCACGACTGGGTGGCAGTGGCACTGTGGCCAGTGTAACGGGCTGTTAAACTAGTCCTTAATAAAATAATACAAGTTATAAAGCTGGGTGAATGTGGAAGTCCACCAGTGCAATCATTCAATGCACTTAAGCATAAGAAGCATGAATATGCACATATGATTGCTTTAGGTCATGCTCAAACCTCATTAACCCTTTGAGTGCCAGAGGTGTACGCAACACATTGCAGAGAGGTTAAAGGGACAGTAATGTCCCATAAAAAATTATGCTTGTTTTGCAGAGGTTTAAAAAATAAGTTATTTAGCATAACTCTATTCAATTGTAACGTTTACCTTTTCCTGCTGTTAGCTGTAAACGTGACAGAAGGAGATTCGAGTCAGCCGACTTGAGGAGGCTCTTCAGCAGAACCAAAATCGCATTAGTTTAAAAAAACTACTTCATTGGAACGGTCTACAAAGTGTGATTGCACAGCTCTGACGTCAGGAGAAGGGGAGGGAGGAACTTTACAGGTGAATATCTCTCAAACCATAAAGGCTTGAGAGATAGGATTTGTGCCAAATAACTTATTTTTTAAACCTCTACAAAACAAGTATCATTTATTATGGGACATTAGTGTCCCTTTAAGGTTTCAATGTGAGCAAGCCCCAAACACCTTCCCTAAAGCATGCACAGGAAAACTGGACTAAATCTTGTACAATTGCCACTAGCCCTTGTTAGTACATGGCATTAAATATGGCACAGAGCAGAGACTAAGTTACATCCTAGGCAAGGCACCCTAGGTCCCCTAGCTCCACCCATGGCCACACCCCACTCCTCACATGACTCCAACCACAATCCCATACACTGTTCCCAGGCACAGAAAATTCCCTTTACCTATAACATACAAGCACAAAAAAAGCCAAAAATCTTCTAACCCCCTGGTTACTAGAGAAATCTCCAATCCATTTCTTAGAATGCATTGGAGATCTTTCTAGCATCTAGTGTGTTAAATAATAGGAAGTAAAGGCGTATACAAACTGGTGCAGGGATAATGAGCATGCGCTGGCCACACACATAATTCAGAATGTGCTCCTCAAAATATGGAGCTCTAGGCAGCTGCCTACATAGCATAATGGGAAATATGTCCCTGGCAGGGAGGACACACCCATACATAAGTTTTCCTAACAGGCAATGGACTCGACACACATAAATTGCTTACTTTGCCTTTTTAGCTCAGAATCTTATTGGGATATCTCCCGTTACTATATAGATTTAACTGACCGCTGTATAAAGGACTCCCATATTGGTAAGGCCTTCTGTTCACAATTTGAGTGCCAGAGGGGTATGAGTTGCGCACCCCTCTGGCGCTCACAGGTTAAGAACGACTATGGCAATTAAATGTATGATGAAAACACAATGGACTCACTCCCGCAGAGCTTACAGTCTATATAGGAGGATAGGAAATGTTAATCTGTTAAGGACCAGAGGCAGGTGTTTGATTGAAATCAAAATAATTTAAAGGGATAGTAATACTTAAAATGTAAAAAAAAAATATGTTGTAGGGTTTATCCCCCTGAGTAAAACAAGAGTACCCCCACTGCTGAAAGGTGTTTCATTCAAAAGTTATTAATTTTCAAAGTTGAATTTTTTAGGTGCAATATCACAGTGGCCTGAAATTGTACAGTGGCGCTGTTGCTACATGATCCTATTGACAGCTCTGGTCCTGGGACCATAAATCTCCATAGGATGGTGTAGCAACAGCGCCACTGTACAATTTCAGGCCACTGTGATATTGCACCTAAAAAATTCAACTTTGAAAAATGTATATCTTTTGAATGAAACACCTTTCAGCAGTGGGAGTACTCTTGTTTTACTCAGGGGGATAAACCCTACAACATATTTTTTTTACATTTTAAGTATTACTATCCCTTTAAAGCATGATTTAAGTCACAATTTAAATCAGTAGACAGGATGTCTGGATTTAAATCACAAGTCGGGGAGAACTGATTTAATTATAGCTTTCTACGTAATAGCATATTCTTGTTAATAGTTACAACTTTAAAAGGGATTTATTCCATTGCAAAAGTGTATCCTAATCTGTTTTACTGTTTTTCATATAGCAGTCAGGTATATCTTTTACTGTGTTTTGCTTTGAAACTGAACTATGTAGCTATAAAGTGAGATTTTACATGTTTCATTTGTAGAAGGTAGACACTATAGATTTATACAGTTTTTTTTTCTGAAAACAATTTGATTAATTATACAACTTTATCAGGAAATGAATGATTCTTTGATTATTAAAATATTTTACCATAAGCAAATGAATGAGATAGTTATGATGTTGGGAGGGTAATCTATATAAAAGTCAACAATGTAATCATTAATTACTGGAAGATTGTCTTTCCATGCTGTTAAGGATACCATCATATTGAACTGTAAACCTATGCACCTCTCACTATCCTATATAATAATTCGCTAAATATATGTTTGTCAGAAGCTGTCATGTGCAGTACAGTCGGCTGCAAGTGCTGCAGTCATGCACAGTAGAAATTGCCCGCACCGCGGCTGATAACAGAACAGGGCTCCGAATTCAGACCTACTGCCTGAACTTGGAGTGCCCCATTCCATATCAGCCGCGGCACAGGCAGTCTCTAATGTTCATGACTGCACCGTTGCCGTTGCTGGGTGGCACTGTGGCCCGTGTACACGGGCTCTTCAACTAGTCGTCTACATTTAGCACCACTGGAGAGAGAAAGATTAACCTAAATAACCTATGGTGAAGTCTCATAGGACTGAACCCGTTATCAATGGACTACTGGAACTTGTGCTACATTTTTTTAAATAGTGCAGAATATATTGGGGATCTTGCACTAAGGCATGATAAAGTGGTGATAAAGCGGTGATGCCTTCTCCAGTGATATCACTTCTCCAGTTCCTATGTTATTCTATAAGGCCTATGCACTGAAACGTCCAAAGATGGAGAAATCTTAGTGCATTGGCTCCATAGAACAAACATAGGGCTTGGAGAAGTCTTCACCACTTTATCACATCTTTATCACGGCTTAAAGCGGAACTACCACCCAATAATAACATTGCACCACATAACTGCCCATCTGACGACAAGCTGCTCAGTAGCGATAGTCGCCAGAATTATTACCAGATTAAAGAGACTTCACTATTCTTCCCGGACTGACAGCAGGACGGAGCACGGACATGTTGCCATAGTGACGTCCGCACACCTGCGCTGTCACTCGCTTTTGGAGCCGAACGGCTCCTAGCAATACCTCCTAGACCCAGCTGGGATTGACAGCGCAGGCGCGAAGACGTCGCTATGGCAAGATGTCCGCTCTCCGTCCTGCTGTCAGTCCGGGAAGAATAGCGAATTCTCTTTAATCTGATAATAATTCTGGCGACTAGCGCTACTGAGCAGCTAGTTGCCAGATGGGCAATTATATGCAGCAATGTTTTTATTGGGTGGTAGTTCCGCTTTAATGCATCTACCTCATTGTCAAATATAGAATTAGAATTATTTAGCCCGATTTCGTATGGAAATATCTTTGAGCTGTAATTTATCTTAATTAAAACTGTCTTAACAGATATGGTTTGCTCAAAAAGCATTTTATAACAAAAAATCTTATTTAACGCATTGAGTGCCAGAGAGGTATCCATCTATCCGTTATATACCTCCCTGGCACTCACACTGTTAAATCAATAACTACAACTATTTAAATAATAGAAATCCCACGGTAATTTAAAAAAGTTTTCTTTCTTGCTTAAAAAAATCATGAATGATATCCACTCTGGGGGCGAACAATGCACTAGTGTTTAAAAGGATAAAAACAGAAAATGTAAAAGCAGATGTACATAATAAAACGCATTTCAGAAGAGCAAGGGAGAGCTCAGCGCTGTGCAGTTATTGGAAGCAGAAGAGGACCGATGGAAGAGAGGAACACAGTGGCAGAGTTGGGGAATGAGAGTGCAGTGGAGGGAGTGTAATGCAATTCCTGGAAGAGCCACAGACTCCTCCTTTAAAGCAGCTCTAAGCAGACGAACAGCGCTGTGAATTTGCCACTTTAGCAGAGCGCTTCCCTCAGCCTCTCAGCCTGCTTCAGGGCAGCAGCTGGCTTCTCTCACTTGTCTCTCCGCCATCTGAAGTCTGCAGTATTGTGTATCTGCACCCTGCTCCTTCCCTCCCCCTCCGCTTTGGTGGGTTTCATATTGTTTTGGGGGGCAGAGTGGGGGTTGCCTCATAACTGGCATGCTTTGGACCGGGCTCGGCATCGCCATGCCTGGGGAGCAATGAGAGGGGGCAACCCACGCCACGGCTGTGCTTGCCAAAATCTCTTCCGCAAGGTCCTGTCTCAGTGCAGTTGCTGCTACGCCCGGGTGAGAGGTTAGTGGAAGCCCTGATGTTTGCCTTATCATACTAGACTTGTTTATTTGCCACCGAGTCCGTTATCTTGTATACCATCGCGTACCTCTATATAAAGCCTGGAACATGCAGTCAGCCAGAAGTCTGTGAGGTCGATGCGCTAAATACATTCTGGAGCAAAACAACTGCACTATAGGAAAATATACCAATTCCCATTGATTTAAATGAGTCGTTTAACCCTTTGAGTGCCAGAGGGGCACGGATGCCACTCTGGCACTCAAAGGGTTAATCTTTAGAATGGAAGAGGTGTCTCTAACGCACTGGGAAGAAGGAATTGCGAAGCAATTTGAGTGCTTGCTAGCGTTCCAGGGGATAAAAGCCCAATGTAAATCAATGTGATCAAAGGGAATGTTCTTGGTTTTTTTTCTCTTCCATGTGGCCCAGTTGTGTTGCCCCAAACTTAATATATGGCTAGATGCACTAAGGTGTGATAAAGCAGTGCTTTAGAGGCAATACCTTCTCCAGTGTGATCTACTCTCCAATTCCAGGGTTATTCTTTCCATTGTATACGCTAAGATTTCTCTATTTGGTGAGATGTTATTAGTGCACTGGCTCTATTAGAATAACATAGGAATTGGAGAGTTTATCAGACTGGGGAAGTAATCACATTTTAGTGCATAATCCCTACTTATTTCTAGTACATTATCCTCTATTGGTTGTTGGCTTTCCCTAACTTCATAGTCTTAGGCATCCGTTATTACAAAAGATCTCATTGCCAGCTATTGTAGTATAATTACATCCTAATTATCCAGGCAAAAGCTGAAAAATACTTTAAATGTCCACTGATCCTTATTCTCAGTGGGGCATATTTATACAGACAAATGTGGAGCGATTCTCTGGAAATCAACTCAACTGCAAGGAGTAAATAATCTTTTTGTTTTTACTGGAGCTTGTAACCCATTCAGTTCTAGAGAGGGCTCAGGAATTTGTTGGATAGCTCTCTGGCGCACAAATGGTAACATCCCATTTAAATATCTTTCGTTTACACCAGAATTGTTCCACCTTTGTCATTATACAAATGTCTCAATCTTTCCAAATCCTATTACCTACCTGTGTGGCCAACTGGTGTCTCCCCCTACACCCTGATTTTGTTGGCGCACAGATGGGCCTTTTAGGTACAAATAAATGTATACATAGCTCCAGTCAGTTTTTATATGAAAATAGTGACAGATCCATGTCTGCTTCACTTTTATACATCTCCCTCATTGATCGTTTGCTGATTTACAATTAAACATGGTTTATGTACAACTGCTTTTTATCAGATTCCTACAGTGAGGCTGATGTACTAAGAAAATGGGGTGAAAATCTGCACTAAAGTTTGTTAAAGCAGTGATAAAGTTGAGAGAACTTCTCCAGTGTGATAAACTCCCCAGTTCCCATGTTATACCATGGAGCCTATGTAATAAGATTCCTAACATTTGAGAGACCTTAGAATAACATAGGGATTGGAGAAGTCATATCACTGGAGAAGTTAGCTCCTATTGTCACCACTTTAGCACACCTTAGTGCATCCCCCCATGTCTGGCTGTACCACTTTATAATGCTCCTGCCTACTAGTTAAATCCATAATCACTTGATCTGACTGTAGCCTGTATAATGTATTATGCAAATGCACAACATGTAAAGTCAAATTGCCCATACTTTTAATTTTTTTTCTCTTTTATGCACCTGATAATTATATCACTGTATCTGTTTGCAGATAGCTTTCTGTCAGGAAGTGTGAACACAGGTTGAGGTATACAGTGTAAAACAAAACAATGTAAGCAAAACACAGCGCATTCGGGGTTGGAGGGACAGAGTAACATTGTGTTGTTTTACATCCTGCTTTGATGGTCTACTGGCTGGAAATCTCTCAAAACAGAAATTCAGTAAGCTTACTGTCAGAAATGCAAAAGTGTAAACAAAATAGGTGAAGATGAAAAAAATACAAATTATAAGCAATTTCACTGTACATATTATGTACTTAAAGAATATGTAACACCAAAAAATGGTTACTATTCCTATGACACCTGGTTTGGCTTTACCACTTTATAATGGTCCTCCCTGTTAGTAGTTTCCGTATGCATGTGGCCTGGCTATAACCTTTCCATTGTGCTTCCCTGTCAGTACATTCCATAACCATCTGGTCTGCTATACCATATATAATGTTCTTCCCAGGTGTCTAGCTCACTGGCAATGATGGACTCTTCCTGAAGAGAGAGAGATTTTATTAACTTTCTTGATGGATATATCTCAGGGCTGGGCACATGAGGCCCTCCAGCTGTTGCTAGGCTAGAGGATGATGGGAGTTAGAGTCCAGCAATTGTTAGGGGACCTCATGTTGCCCAGCTGTGATATATGTCATGTCTGTGGTTTGACCAGGTAGAACAGGGCATGTTGAATTTGTTTCTCTGCTGCTTTATGAATTTAGCAAGATAATCGGTCCCAACCAGCTCTCTCGCTTGTAAAGAAATGAACATTGTCTGTATGTGAATTAAGTTAATGTTTGACTTTTGTTGAGATGTGTTGTGCAAACACATATGTGCTAATCTGACATTGCTAATGGTGTTTTTAGAGCACTTTTCATCAATTGAACTAATTTAAATGACTTAGCAACAGACATCAATTTATGTTTGAGGTGCAGTCTAAATTAAATATCCCTACTAGAAGTGATATACATTTGTCAGGGGGGATTTTCTAAAAACAAAGGTACAATTCAAGTCTGTGACAGTGTATTGCCTTGCATGTTGTGTGTAATGTATATTGTATTACTTGTTCTGTAGAATGGTGTATTGCCTTACTGGTGGTACATAATGGTGTGTTGCTTTTGTGGTAAAAAATAATGGTGTAATACTCTGCTTGTCACATGTAATTTTAGATAAAAAAGCTACCTGTCCTGATCTGGCTGAAAATCAGTCCTACTATCCCTGGAAAGAGCATAGGGGGTGTGCATTGACATGCAACTCCCACTGGTCTCTAGAGGTTAACCCTTTGAGTGCCAGAGAGGTATGCAGTGCGTTGGATACCTCTCTGGCACTAAAGGTTTACCGTGTGTGGCGATTGAAGAAGATAACCATATCTCAAAGAAAAAGTCTTCAGAAAATAGGTATTTTTAAAAAAAAAAAAAAAATATATATATATATATATATATATATATTTATTCTTGTTTAACCCTTTGAGTGCCAGCTGGCTGCACGGCCTATTGCTGAGCAATGTGTTGTGCACCCCTCTGGTACTCCAAGGGTTAATGGGAGGTTTAAGAAGTGCTACAACACATACATATATACTTGTGGTAACTGTTGCCTTTTTAAGAAATCTTCCTCACACTGAATAACATTCCTCCAAATGTAACTCTTAAGAGCATTTAAAGGGATAGGAACACTTAATAGTTTAATAAAAATATATAATGTAGGGGTTATTCTCCTAAGTAAAAAAAGGGTGCTCCCACTGCGGAGCAGTGTTTTATTCAAAAGTTATTTCAGCTCAAACTTGAATTTTTTTAGGTGCAATATCTCAGTGGCCTGAAAAGTTACAGTGGCGCTGTTGTTACACCATCCGATGGAGGTTTATGGACAATTGACCAGAGCTGTCCATAGGATGGTGTAGTAACAGCGCCACTGTAACATTTCAATCCATTGAGATACTGCACCTTACAAATCAAGTATGAACTGCAATAGTTTTGAATACCTCTCAGCAGTGGTGAAGCCTTTCTTTTACTCCTAGAATATCATTTTTATATATATTAAGTAGTAATGTCCCATTAACATCTCCCTGATCTGACTTCTCTGGTGCCTCAAGATGTTAAAGGGACAGTATCACATAATATGAAAAAAAAATAATATATATATACTAGCAATGTGGGACGGCACTGCCCGTCAGGATATATAGGGAATTAATGCACACACACGATTGCAAGACAAACACACACAGAGACACACACGCAAATGCACACGCATGCACTGAGATGCATAAAGAGCGACACAGTCATACACACATACATGCAATGCACAACATGCAGACACAGAGTGTGATACAGACATGCAACACACACACAGTGAGGAACACACAGGCACACACAGTGACACACATACACACACAGAAGTGAGTCATAAGGGGTGACTTATGTGTCATTGTAATGAATTTGTGTGGCATTCATTCATATAGTTGAAATGCATGTGGTAAATGCACATACTAGGGTGGAAGGTGGATCATGCTGGTTCCCGGGGTGTGAGTGAGTGTGTGGGAGTGAGTTGCATTCATTCATGTAATTGAAATGCATGTGGTAATTGCACATACTATGGTAGAAGGTGGATCGTGCTGCCTCCCAGGGTGTGAGTGAGTGTGAGTGAGACTATGGTGGATCATGCTGGCTCCCGGTGTGTGTTATTGAGTGTGTGTGTGAGTGCGAATGAGAGAGTGTGTGTGAGAGAGTGTGTGTGTGAGAGTGTATGTGTGAGAGAGAGTGTGTGAGAGAGTGTGTGTGAGAGAGTGTGTGAGAGAGTGTGAGTGAGAGTGTGTGATTGTGATTGTGTGTGTGTGTTTTTTGTCTGTGGTATAGGAGCGAGTGGCAGCCATTTTGTTTTTTCAGTTACTTGGATAGTGGTGGGCGGGCTGGATAGTGGGGGCAGGCCAATTCCCTGCATGATTTAAACCACTCCCCCACTGAATCACCCAATGGGAGCAGTAACTCCTCTTTACTTAACCCTTTGAGTGCCAGAGGGTAGGCAAACGCATTGCTTTGCAATGCGTTGTGTACCCCTCTGGCACTCAAAGGATTAAGTTAAGGTAACATAGCAATATAACACACGGTGGCTCTTCAGTTGAGGCAGCGTAGCAATATGCTGAGGGAACAAATAGAAAGTGGTGTTTGAGGCTTGCCCTCTGTAACATACAGCAAAACATCTCTCTCCCTTTAAGGAGAAAGGGCGGGAATCAGGAAGTGGAGGAGTGACAGTTGAAAACAGACAGTGAGGTTGACTGAAGAGATGAAAAGAGTTAAATAAAAGAGTTGCTATTAAGTTTATCCCTGAGTTTGTATTTTATGGAAACATTACACCCTCGTACTGAAACAGAGTGTATGGAGGGTTACAATTATCTGTGGGAGGTGAAACAGTTTGTTTGTGTGGTCATGATCCTGAGTGAGAGTGTGAGTGGACCGGGAGAAGTTATTGATACCCCCTACTTCAGGAGCGAGTGGCAGCTATATTTTTTTTGTCAGTTGGATAGTGGTGGGCGGGCTGGAGGGGGCGGGCCAACTCCCTGTATGATAAACATGCCCCCATTGAATCACCCAATGGGAGCAGTAAAGTCCCCATTGAATCACCCAATAGGAGTTGTGTCTCCTAATGAGACATAAATTATGTAATGAGGCATTCTGTTCAATGTGCGTTTGTTTTCTGAGGAGACATAAATTGTGTTCTGTGTGTGAGATACCATAAATTATGCAATGAGGATTATTCTTTTATATCTATCTATATATATATATATATATATATATATATATATATATATAGCAGGGCTTATCCTGCTTAGTATAAGAAGGCTACTTCTGCTCCTGAGAGGTGTTTTATACAAAACTTATTACAGGTCAGTTTGATTCTTTTTTTTGGAGCAGTACCTCTAAGGGCTGACGTTTTACTGTGGCGTTGTTGCTACCGCTGCCTATAGACGGTTATTGTCACTGAGAATAACTGTCACAGATTGATATCATGGAATTTCTGCCCCCCAAAAAAGTAAAGGTTGTGCAGTAACTTTTAACTAAACATCTGCTGTCAGTGGGAGTAGATTTGTTTTACTTAGCAAGATAAATCTTGCAATATATATTATTCCCATACCATGTGAACATAGATTTATATTTCTTCAACGTGTATTTCCTTTTTATCAAGGGGTAATATACCATAGCGATAAGTGGCTGTTTATTTGTTTAAAGGGGAACTATCACCTGTATTAAAGTTGGCTTGATCTGTATGCTCCTTTGCACTGCATCTGTAATCCTTTTATTTTTTTTTAAATATAACATGGTATTCATGCTTTTAAAGGGATAGTTATACTTAAAATGTAAAAAAATATGTTGTAGGGTTTATCCCCCTGTGTAAAACAAAAGTACTCCTACTGCTGAAAGGTTTTTTATTCAAAAATTATTACAGCTCAAAGTTTAATTTTTTTGGTGCAATATCACAGTGGCCTGAAATTGTACAGTGGCGCTGTTGTTACACCATCCTATGGAGATTTATGGTCTACAGACCATAGCTGTCCATAGGATGGTGTAACAACAGTGCCGCTGTAAAATTTCAGGCCACTGTGATATTGCACCAAAAAAATTCAACTTTGAGCTGTAATAATTTTTGAATAAAAAACCTTTCAGCAGTAGGAGTACTTTTGTTTTATACAGGGGGATAAACCCTACAACATATTTTTTTACATTTTAAGTATTACTATCCCTTTAAATTCAGCCGGTTACGTAACTTCAGGACAGGCTGAGGGTCAACACTGCCCCGCAGCCTGTCAACCTTCGTCTGCTCCCCTCCCCAAATAGCGCCTCGTTCCAACCTTCTCCAATGACGGAGGCTTCCTTCATGTAAGCTGGAGCACTCACTTGCTAATGAGACCTCTTCAGCTTACATGGAGGAAACCTCCATCATCAGAGGAGGTTGGAGTGAGGGGCTACTTGGGGAGGGGAACAGATAAAGATTGAGAGGCTGCGGGGGAGTGTTGACCCTCAGACTGTCCTGAAGTCACGTAACCGGCTGAACTTTAAAAGCAAGAATACAGCGTTAAATTAAAAAAGAAATAAAAGGATTACTGATGTAG
Organism: Rhinophrynus dorsalis; assembly: GCA_037306005.1. NCBI lineage: Eukaryota > Metazoa > Chordata > Amphibia > Anura > Rhinophrynidae > Rhinophrynus > Rhinophrynus dorsalis. The sequence continues at coordinate 488,353,359 of CM074719.1, forward strand.
TGCAAAGGAGCATACAGATCAAGCCAACTTTAATACATGTGATATTTCCCCTTTAACATTCATTTACCTCTGTAGATGTCCTTCATACATCTGTCAGGTATATATGTCTGTATATTTTTGTCTGCAGTTTCCAGTATATAGTGATCTTTGTGGAAGTCTACCTCTAGATGATACCTTCCCACACAGCAAACAATGGGCTTCAGTAGACTTGAACAACTTATAAGGGACATGAGTTTCTATCAGTATTTACAGAAACATCTAACCACTGCACAACAAGAGAGAAGAAATGCTAAAATATAAACTATATATATATATATATGTACCTGACAGTGTGAAAGACACTTCTAGTCTGCTAAACCAGATAAGAGCCACTTTTTCTTTCTTTCCCCTAGTTATTTGCTTCTTGCTTACTGGCAGCCCCTTGAAGGTGCACGAATATGCTTACCAGTGGTCATATCAGGGTGGATGGGGTAGGTGGTGCCAAGTTTTGATTAAATGGGGGAGTGCACTATTATCAGCCATATATGATTGACTAACATAACATGCACTATCCATGGATTGGTTGTTACAATAAAGACAATTAAGGGCCAATATGCAAAGAGTCAATAGTGGAACAATGCTGGAGCAAATCAACTGCATCATATTGGATAAGTCTCATTGATTTAATGGGGAGGTCTCCAAGACTTTGCTCTGTAATGCGATGGAGACCTCTCCAGCCTTTATTTAAAGCGGAACTACCACCTCAACTAAAGTCGCCCTGCAATACTTAGGCAGGTGGCGACTAGCTTAATAATCATTATTTTACCTCTCAAAAGTGCCCCTGAATAAAGTTATCCTTAAGCTTACGAAACCAGAAGCCAGGCATCATCGCGGACAAGGTTTAAAGGGATAGTAATGTTTCATAATAAAAGCATCTCTTATTAATCATCATAGTATTTGGATTTTGGAGAGTGTTATTTCAATTCTGTCAGAGTAGTAGTTCAAGAGTAATTCAATGACAAAATCTCCCCCTCCCGCCCATTTTACTGATGTAACACTGCTCAACCAGATCAGAAGGGAGGTGCCCAGGTAGACTGCAGAGAGGGATAATCTTCAATTAAGATAAGGGAAAAACCTGAAAAACTTGTCAAGGGGGGCAGGGTTTTCGTTGTTTTCATAGAAAGAAGATTGTACCCTGCTGTTATCTGTCTGGTCTTACAACCAGATTCCACATCTGAGAAGAGATGGCTTACACTAGGTAAAAGGGGCGGGAGGGGAAACTTTGCTTGTGAATATCTCTCAAACCATAAAGGTCTGAGAGATAAGACTTATATCGTTCTTCATGGTTTTTTAATGCCTACAAAATAAAATAAAGATAAAATGAAGTATTACTATCCCTTTCAAATGTGAAGTCCTTTGCTACTAGCCAGACCTGAAAAGTTACTCGCCATTGCAAGCCATAACATACCCACCAGGGCTGAATTTCTACTCACCAGGGCTAAATTTTCACTTGCCATTGGCTAGTGGCGAGTGGAAATTTTGAGCCCTGATTGCAGACATCTTGAATGCACGCCTGCGCTGTCAGTCCCCATCACCCTTCATAGGCATTGCACTGGCCCGAACGGCTCCAGAAGAGACTGATGATGCAGGCGCACGGGCTGCAGTAACCTGGCCGTCAGTCTTGGAAACTTAAGTATAACTTTATTCCGGGGCACTTTTGAGAGGTAAAATAATGATTGTTAAGCTAGTCGCCACCTGCCTAAGTATTGCAGGGCGACTTTAGTGGAGGTGGTAGTTCCGCTTTAAATCAATGGGGATTTTGAGAGTTTGTATTTGTTCCCTGTGGTGCGAATGCTCCACTCTCTTTGTGCATTTAGCCCTAAATCCCTCTTGTTACTATCTCCATTAGAGCCCCATAAGTCAAGCATAGTTACCAGACTTGGAAACACAAGACAAATATTATTTCTCCTTCTGCCTTCCCAAATAGCACCAATGTAGAGGCTAAAGAAGCAGCCGATTGGTGCACATCATGTAGTAGATAGTACTGGACTCTCCTCTTGAGGATTTGTCCTTTCTCCCTGAGACCCAGGAAGTTCTCAGGTATGACAGTAACTTATTCTTTGCAACAGTCTACAACAATCGCAGAGCAGATGATATATCCAGTATCTTTGAATGACTGTCATTGGTGACATCTGAATGGGCAAGTCATCCCAGTCTTTTCTTAATTATAAGACTCACCTTTTTCTTGAGAAATGTCTACTGGTTTCCCCCTGTGTCTTGTAGTCCAAACTAGTTCATTGCTTTAATTCCTATATATCACCTTTAAAACCTTCCTGAATCTTATAGACCATGGTGTCTTACAGTCCATGAAATGTGGATATTTGTTTTATTTAGTCTCTGACAGTGACATAGTTACGGGTATCTCTGAGCCCTAATCCTTTAACAGCTTTAAGCATATCAACAGAATGTACTATGCTTTCAGCATAAGCACAGTTCCTGACATTCTCTTCTGTCCTCCTACACCTATCACATGCTACTCATGTTTAGTACAACCCCATTTGTTCTCACACACGGCCTCTCCCACAACTCCATTTGTTCCTACACCTGGCCTCTCCCACTATTCACTTCCACTTATTATTTTGTCAGTATCATCTCCCACCATCTCTGACATTCATTCACCTTTATATTATGGATGAAACACACATGCACCTAAACACACCGTTTTTTAAGAATAATTGCTTCCAAGCCTTAAAGAAGCAGTAAACCTTCTCAATTACAAAATATATGTGATAGTGTTTGTAATGCAGTAGCATACCACAACTGAGAGATTACTTATTTAGCTCAAGTTATTTTAGCTCAAATGTATGTTCTTCTTGTGAACAACAGCAGCACCAACTGTTATCTTAACGTCATATTTATTATATACACTGTATGTGAGAGCTGGAGTCATTGACAACTTCTGCCTCCATAGTAAGTGATAGAAACAGCAAGAGCTGGTGACCAGAATAGAAATCTGCAGTTTAATATAAAATAAAATATATAAATAAACACAAAGCTTGAACTGTAATATTGTATCATTTGAAGGAAAGATTTCCAGCATTGGGCGTTTCCTTGCTCAACAGGGCAAGATTATCTACATTTATTTTATAAAAGACGTTTCCTGCGCCTTGATTTTACCATTTTAAGGGAAAAAAATGTAACTTTTTCCTATATTTACACATACACATACATTCACATAGACACACGCACGCACACACACACATTCCTCCTTCAGTGCAGTAACAGCAACACATTTGTAGTATGGGTTTCAGTGGAATCCAATTGAAATCATATAAATCATATAACTGTCATAGGTATATTGAGAGAGTGGGATGCTGGGAAAGCCTTGTTTCACTGTAACACTAAAAATGCACAAATATTTTCAATTGCTACAAAAAGGTGTGTAACAAAACAGCTGGTCTGCAGAAGTAGTTTGTGTGGGAGAGCTTTACTGACACCAGAAAATGTTATTGGCATAAAATATGTGGTGAACATAAATAATTGGCCAGCCACTTTAGATTGCTGCTACTGTGTCTATTAGTCATAACGATAGATGGCTTGTCAGATATTGGAGTATGAATTCACTCTAATACTTATAAGCTCATGTCAGTTCTGTAGATTACAAACTCTGTGGTTCAGTTTGCCTGTTAATTGCAAGAACTGTGGTCCAGTTGCATCTGTAGTGTAAACTCTGTGGGTTAGTTCTATAGGGTGCAAACTCTGAAAGCAGATTACACAATAAATATTCCAGGTAATGCAAGCACAGTCTGTTGTCTGCCATATGGATAATATTAGTATTTTTCTTTGTTTATGAAGTGAATGGGAAATTACAGGAGTTATCTAACCCTCAAATGCTAGTAAGGTATTCAAAGCATTTCTCTGCAATGAGTTGAAGACCTTCTTCCTATTATTCAAGTATTAAGTTAGATACATGTATTTATAAAGTATACTCATAACATCTGTTTTGCAGCCTCATCCGGCCCAAAAAATGCCCCTGGATTTAATTAAAAAAAAAAAAAAAAAAAAAAAAATCTGGTCAGTTTAGTGAAGACAAGGAGGCAGAGTACTTCTCCTCAGCTCTAGGATGTGCTGAGCCCATCAGGGTCATGTGATATCAGTATACAAAATGCTCTTCCTCTGGATATCATCTAGTTATAAATGCTAGAGGGGAACTGACCAAGATTGGCTAGGACAGAAAGTGACACCAGTGCTGGGTTGCAAGAAAACAGACTCAAGCATAGCCTTACACTCAAAGAAAATGGTGCTGTAATTTATTTATTGTGTGAGGAAGTAGGGCTCAGTTCCTCATTTAGTGTTTAACCACATGAAGGGGTTGACTGGGACACGAGACACATTAAAAATGTAGGACAGTCAATAGCAATCTGGGAAACATGGTCATCCTAGTTGGACACCTCGTTACCATTTAAGAGGTTAAATGTCAATGGCGGTTTTTGTGAATGTTTATCTCTCTCCTGCAGTGTAGTTGGTTTTCTCCAGAATTGCTCCTCTTTCTTCACTTCTCTAGCACATAAGGTCCACAGGGCGGAATGTGAGAAATGTGCGCAAGCACTATTTACAGTGTAATTTTGATGCCAAAATGATTAGCACCAAATGTTACTGACTTGCAATTTTTTTTTCAGAATTAGCAAATGTTTGTGCTTTTTTGTGTGAATGCTTTTCCAAAAGTGGCTCAAATGTCTGCCATTTTGTTAGAGGATCAGTTATGTGCCTAATTCATCAAAAGCTATTAGCACATTAGCAATTAGCATTCACTAACTTTGCCATGAATGTAGGGGCATTTGCTAACTGCCGTTAGTGTAGGAGCATGTGCTATTCAGTATTAAGGCATTAGTATGATTCTTGCATCAAAATTTGAGCAGTCACAATGCATACATTTATGGCTTTCAAAAAACAGAGACTGCTCCTTCGTCTCGCATTCTGCCCACAGTGACCAAGACACAACAGGAAATGAGATGTGCACATGAAACATTTTCCCACTAACCTGATTAAAAACTGCATAAACACATTTTCACATATCACAGTAGCTATGTTACAACATAATCTTTCATATCAGATCGAGTTATGTGTGAACATTAGTGTCCTTTAAATAGGAAAGACGTGAACTGGACTGTGTGCTCTGGTTTCCTATATTTGTTCTGGAGACACCTCTGGCATTAACCAAACATTACTGTACAACAGAGTGAATACAGGTCCCTCTGCCACGAGAGAGGTGGACTAATGCTATTTATATGTTTAGGACCACCAGGCAGCAGGGGAATTATTAATATTACTTCTTGGATACTGTTTCTCATCCCCTCTACTTTTCAGGAGACTTGACAGTCCGTGCCTTTGAAATAATGACTTTACAGTTAAACAGCTGTACCAGAGGCCTTCGAGAGATTAATTGTAGGCACCAAATATTATTGTAATTAGAAACGTATATTTCACCCCTTACAGATCATATACATACCTCAGCATTAGATACAGTTTGTGTGTTAAGCAGAGCTTTGCATTGTACACCCCACTGCCACTAAAAGGGTTAAAAAAATACAAGATAGTATATGATTGGGGATTAAGGGTCGTATTCAGTAAGTTAAAGGGGTGCAGTTGTGCAGCAAACCAACTGCTCCATAGGGTAGAAAACTCCCATTGACTTAAATAGGCCATTTTAAAGGGATAGAAACTTGTTATTCTGACTGGAAAGTCGAGCTACATATACTTTTTATTGTGTTGTAAGTTGAAAGACCCGTTTACATGGGCCACAGTTCCACCTCTGTAGGCATGAGCAGTAGAGAGTGGCCGCGCTGCAGCTGATACGGAGTGAAGTGATCCGAATTCAGACCAGAGTCCTCTCTGTGTGACTCCGGTCTGAATTCTGAGAGCCCCGCTCCGTAACAGCCACGGCGCGGGCAGTCTGTACTGCGCATGACTAAAGCCGCAGCCGTCTCTACTGCGCATGATGCCTTCTGACAAACCTTAGTGAATTATTATATAGGATTGTGAGCTATCTGGATATGTTTCCTGCCTGATGTAAAAAGATAGCATACAGTATACAGTGCACTGAGTGCTACAGAGATAAGAAGAGCAGCCCAAATCCTCCAGTGCCAAGCTGTATTACACAATATGAGCACTGTAGTGCATACTGGTGGGCACACTTCACCATCATTGGATTACACCAGCAAGCCTTACACTCCAGCCAATAGCATATACGGGTAAATGTACACTTACACCGTTTAGTGTACGCCTTACTTAGTACATTGACCTGTGCAGGGTGTAGTGGAAAGGAACACTCTGAAATGGCCACAGACTGCCCCTTGTTCTCCCTTTGGGGCAAATTGCATTAAAAGAAGGGGGAGGATTTGGGGCATATATAACATAATATATTGATGTTAGGCAGGTGTACAGCAAGCACCTGTCAGCAAGGTACATTAACCCCAATATCATATTGTATCACTTCCCTGTTCTGACTGACCAGTAGACTCTTTGGAAACAGAGATCCAAGGGACTGTAAAAAATGACAAAGTACAGACTATTTGACTTTTGCATTTCTAGAATATGTAAAGTAAAAGGTTAGTATGCATTGCGTCACACCCCTCAGACACACAACTGGTTGACCCCCTTTCACCTTTGAGAACCCGCCAATGTATTACTTTGAAGTGGGTTGTATAACTCTCCAGTTTGAGTGCCAGAGCTGTATCCAAAGCATTGCTTAGCAATGCGAAATGCGTTGGATACCCCTGTGGCACGCAAAGGGTTAAAAGCACTGAGTAAATCAATGGGTATTTTTGGAGTCTTTATTTGTCCCCTATTGTTGCAGTTGGATTGCTCTGGAATTGCACCTCTTTAGCGTACTGAATACACATTTCTGAGGCAAACTAGCTGTACCACAGGTAATAACTAAAAATTCCTGTTGATTTTAAATGGGAAAATGGCAAGTTTAACACCTTGAATGTTGGAGATGTCTCCGACGCATTGCAAAGCAATATATTGTAAACCTCTAGCATGCAAGGGGCTAAAAACACCATTTATATCAATGGGAATTTGGGGAATTGGTAGTTGTCCCCCTACCATATAGATGGTTTGCTCCAGAACACCCTAGATATGCTATGGAGCGTTTCCTGAGTCTAGGAAGCTTCCTCTGGACCTTAAAGGGTTATGTTTGACAGGTCTTATCTTAGTTACAAACACCAAATACTTTAGGTGACAGTGGCGGGAACATGTAATACAATTACCTGCATGCACATTATTTTGACAGTGCTGGAGCTAAGTTTGGAGGATTTAACACTTTTGAGTGCCAGAGAGGTATACAATGTATTGCAACTCAATGTGTTGGATACCTCTCTGCCACTCAAAGGGTTAAATCAGTGGGTTAGCAAGATGGTGTGGCTCTCCAGTTGTTGATGAATTGGCACCATAGCTGGAATATGGGTGCTAGAGCTATGGGCAGTTCTTTGCAGAGCAATGCATCTCTCCCCACCTGTCACTGAAAGTATTAATATCTATCAGTGCTAGAAGCAACACATGAAAAACACACATTGTAGAAGTGAGGCCTCCATCTGTTTTACTGTCTTTCTGTGTTATAACCCTCTGTCTGCTTTTCTCTTTTTTCTTCCCTTCTCTTTCCATGTATTGTTATTCCTTCTCTCTCTCTCTCTCTCTCTCTCTCTCTTTCTCTCTCTCTCTCTCTGTCTCTTCAACTCGTAGGCTCTTGCTCTCTCCTCCTCCCTGCTGTCAGAAGCTGTAAGCTGAGGCTTTATGGAAGCCATTCAGCAACGCACTCAGTGTTTGGAATATTTAGGGACAGCCTGTAAACAGATACAGAGGCATGAACGAGTGCCTGACATCAGAACTTCCTGGGGTTATGTCTATGGGAAACATAGCTTTGAACATGTACACTAATCTGAAATGATTACCAGCCTTCAGCTGCAATTGTAGAAGTTGAAGTGGAGCGATTCTGGAGTAAACAAAACCACCATAGGTGAGAAGTAAAAATATTGTATTTCACATTCATATAAATATGCTGTAGGGGAAAAAGACTCATTTGGTTTACTCCATAATTGCATGTCTTTAAACTTGTAGAATCTTGTGTATTAAAGGTCTAGTTTATATGTAACTATTTGAAGAGCCCATTACACGGGTCACAGTGCCACTGACAGCCGGTCCCGGGGCAGTCAATCACAGTAGAGACTGCCCACGCCACGGCTGATACAGAGCTGGATGGTCCTTCAGAGCCCCCCCTCTGTATCAGCCTCGTCACGGGCAGTCTCTACTGCGCATGACTGCGTTGTTACAAACTTTGTAGCCAATTATTTTATAGGATTATATTATAGTTACCCCCTCCAGCTCCTTTTACATACGTCACTATTCTGTCTTCAGATCAGCAAGTCTGTCTGGACAGATGGGAAAGAGAGACAGTCCTATATCAGCATAAAGGAAAAACCTGTCTCCTTCATCAAGGGGGCAGAGTTCTCCTTATACTGAGAGACAGAAGATTGTCCCTCGTTACGATCTGTGCGGTTAACTTACTGGATTTCAGATCTGAGGGGAGGCAATGTTACATATGTAAAAGGGGCAGGATGGGGAAACTTTACAATATAATAGAATTACACATAAGCTTGACCCATTAGAAGAACATTGTAATAACGCTCCTCAACATCGCCAAAGTATAAGGAATGATCAGACCTTAAAGGGATAGTAATACTTCGTTTTAACTTTATTTTATTTTGTAGGCATTAAAAAAACATGAAGAACGATAAAAGTCTTATCTCTCAAACCTTTATGGTTTAAGAGATATTCACAGGCAAAGTTTCCCCCTCCCGCCCCTTTTTCCTAGTGTAAGCCATCTCTTCTCAGATGTGAATCTGGTTGTAAGACCAGGCAGATAACAGAAGGGGACAATCTTCTTTGTATGAAAAGAATGAAAGCCCTTCCCCCCTTGACAAGTTTTTCAGCTTTTTCCATTATCTTAATTGAAGATTGTCCCTCTCTGCAGTCTACCTGGGCATCTCCCTTCTGCTTTGGCTGAACGGGGGGGGATACTTTGCTTGTGAATATCTCTTAAAACCATAAAGGTTTGAGAGATAAGACTTATATCGTTCTTCATGTTTTTTTAATACCTACAAAATATAATAAAGATAAAAAGAAGTATTACTATCCCTTTAATTTATCATGAGACATTACCATCCCTTTAATGCAAAGCAAGCCAACTCTGGTCAAACCAACTACATCACAGGGGACAAATAAAAATTCCCCAAACACCCACTGATTTAAATGTGACTTTTAAAACCTTGAACGCTAGAGAGGTCTCCAATGTTGGAGAGGGTTAAAAAGTCTAAATCAATGGAAGTGATTATTTGTGGTACAGTTGGTTTGCCCCAGTATAAGTGCACTTTTTTCATGACCCCAGATTCACACAGTTTCTAGTCTTTACTTGATATTCTCTATACATTTCATTTTTGAGTTTTAAGTGAACATAAAAGTTAAACACTTATCCATCCTGTGTTGCTAGGTTGAAGTATTGATTATTTCAAAATATTCACACAAAAACCACACTCTATATCTTAATGTATAATCTATAAACAACAGCTTGACTGAATTAAAGACTCACATGTGCAAGTGGAGGAGTTTTATTCAAAATGCCAACCTATTTCTATTAATTGCTTGTGTCTGTGGATTTCATTGTGTGTGTGTGTATGTGTGTATGCTTGTGTGAATGTATAAATCAATGTGTGTATGCTTGTGTGAATGTGTATGTCAGTGTGCGTATGTGTGTATGCTTATGTGAATGTATGTCAGTGTATATGTGTGTTTGCTTATATGAATGTATGTCAGTTTGTGTATGTGTGTATACTTATATGAATGTATGTCAGTTTGTGTATGTGTGTATACTTATGTGAATGTATGTCAGTTTGTGTATGTGTGTATGCTTATGTGAATGTGTATGTCAGTGTGTGTGTATGTGTGTATGTTTATGTGAATGTATGTCAGTGTGTGTATGTGTGAATGCTTATTTGAATGTATGTCAGTGTGTGTATCTGTGTGTATGCTTATGTGAATGTATATGTGAATGACGGTTTGGTTCTTTCAAAGAGCACAATACGATGATACTTAAACAAAAATGAGCTGCATGGTCGAGTTGCCAGAAAGAAGCCTTTACTGTGCCAATGCCACAAAACAGCCTGGTTACAATATGCCCGACAACACCTTGACACGCCTTACATCTTCTGGCACACTGTGATTTGGAGTGACTGACGAGACCAAAATAGAGCTTTATGGTCACAATCATAAGTGCTATGTTTGGAGAGGTATCAACAAGGCCTATAGCTAAACGAATGCCATCCCGTCTGTGAAGCATGGTGGTGGCTCACTGATGTTTTTGGGGTGTGTGAGCTCTAAAGGCACAGCGAATCTTGTGAAAATTGATACTGGCAGACAGTTTGCAGTCTTCTGCACGAAAACTGCGCATGGGACGCTCTTGGACTTTCTAGCACGACAATGACCCTAAACACAAGGCCAAGTTGACCCTCCATTGGTTACAGCAGAAAAAGGTGAAGGTTATGGAGTGGCCATTACAGTCTCCTGACCTTAAGATCATCAAGGCACTCTGGGGACATCTCAAACGTGCAGTTCATGCAAGACAACCAAAGACTTAGCATGACCTAGAGGCATTTTGCAAAGACGAATGGACATCTATACCACCCGCAAGAATTTGGGGCCTCATAGACAACTATTACAAAAGACTGCACGCTGTCATTGATGCTAAAGGGGGCAATACACAGTATTGAACTAAGGGTATGCAGACTTTTGAACAGGGGTCATTTCATTTTTTATTTGTTTACATGTTTTGTTTTATGATTGCACCATTCTGTTATAACCTACAGTTGAATATGAATCCCATAAGAAATAAAAGAAATGTGTTTTACCTGCTCACTCATATTTTCTTTAAAAATGGCACATATATTACCAATTCTTCAAGGGTCTGTGCAGTCTGCGCTCTCTACTGCCTGTGAGCCCTGGAGCAGGTTATCATTCTATTTAACCAGGAATTATTCTGGTGACTAGCACTACTGTGCAGCTAGTTGCCAGATGGGGAATTATTTGACATAAAGTTTAAAATAGGTGGTAGTTCCACTTTAAGCGCAGCATTTGGCACTGGATGCAGGTTTGTAGATTCACCCCACTCTGAGGCTGATACATTAAGGAGAACCAAACTGTTTCTAGGGCAAACCAGCTGCACAGAAGGAGATTAATAAAAAAAAATCTGATTTAATGGAACTCTGATGCACCAGAGACCTCTCTAGTATTAACTCTTTGAGTGCCAGAGGCATATGCAATGCAGAGCTATGAAATACGTTGTGTACTTCTCTAGCCTTCGAAGGGTTAAAAGTCCCATTTAAATGAATTGGAACTGTGGGGATGTTTATTTATCCCCTATGATGCATTTGGTTTGGTCCAGAGCTGCAAGTTCTTAATGCATCAGACCCACTGACTTACCTAGTTAAGTGTCCCTCATACAGCGATCAGGTATGTCTGGCTATATACACGTTTTGCATTATAGCTGCAGTCAACTATATAATGATCTCTGTGGATGTCTGCCTGTAGATCACATAGATCATCAACAAGTCATAGGCTGCAATAGGTCTAAATTGCCCTTGTGGGTCATATAACTTTATAAGATTGTCAACTGAAACAACAACAGTATACTACAACAGAAATAATGTCCAAGGGCCAACTGAGACTGATGGGAGTTGTAGTCCAATCCACAAATTCCTCACCCCTGTGATAGATTCTGGGGAAGCCTCAAAAGGCATGAGTACTGTCAGGAAGGAAATAAAGTACTGGACTGTTGTGTTGTAAGTTTCACTAATTTTTACACTTTTATGTTCCATGCAGGGAGCTCCCTAGACACTTGTTTTCAGAGAGCTTGCTAACAAGGACTGTGAAGCCAGGGGTAGTGATACAATGTTGCTCTATCCCTGCAGTGCTCTCTGTGATGTAGTGGAGGAATGCTTTTCTGCTGCAGGATTAGTGCAAAATTGTATCTCTGGACTTGAAATTCACTGTCAGGGCATAAATGTTTAATCCTTTGAGTACCAGAGTGGTATGCAATGCATTGATTGGATACCTCTCTGCCACTCAAAGGATAAAAATTAGAAGATGAGAAAAAAATTATACAAATTATAGGCAATTTGACTTCACATATTAAAACAAGGTTGACTGTCCAGATAAAGCACAGAGCCACGGATACAGAGCTAAGTCGTTTGCTAATGCATTTTAGCTCTAGTGGCTTTATATTTGATTCTTTTTAAAGCTCCATTATAATGCAAGTTCTATCCCAGCACAATTAACATCACTCAGAGTAAAATAAAATACTGTAAACACTCACCCACTACCTCGGTGATTCTCAACCTTAGTCCTCAGGACCCACCAACAGGTCAGGTTTTATGTAAATCCCTGCTGGATCATGGGTGGGTAATCAGTGTAACAGTCATTGCAATTGATGAATCTGTGATTTTTTTTAGAAATGTCTTCAAAACTGGAGCTGAAAATCACTGCAAGGAGTAGTTAAAAGCCAATTCAAATGGAGGAAAATGGAGACAAATAGCAGACTATAATTATATAAAGGATGTACTGGGTGTAAGGGATGGAATAAAGTAGTGGAAATTCCTGAAAAAGAATGATGTTTTAACCCACTGAGTGCCAGAAAGTGGAAAGTGTGTAGAACAGTGTGGAAGGAGGAGAAGTGGATGGGAAGTGGGAGGAACAGGGTTAGAAGGAGGAGAAGTGGACGGGAAGTGAGAGGAACAGGGTGGGAAGGAGGAGAAGTGGATGGGAAGTGGAAGAAACAGGAGAAGAAGGGGTTGGGAAGTGGGAGGAATAGACTGAGAAGCAGGAAAAGTGGGCAGGAAGTGGGAGGAACAGGGTGAGAAGGAGAAGTGGGCAGGGAGTGGGAGGAACAGGGTGAGAAGGAGAAGTGGGCAGGGAGTGGGAGGAACAGGATGAGAAGGAGGAGAGGTTGGTGTAAAGTGAAAAGAATAAGGTTAGAAGGAGGAGAAGTGGGTGGGATGTGGGAGGAACAGTTTGAGAAGGTGAAGAAGTGGGCGGGAGGTGAGAGGGACAGGGTGGGAAGGAGGAAAAGTGGACGGGAAGTGGAAGGAACAGGGTGGGAAGAAGGAGAAGTGGGCAAGAAGTGGGAAAAGGAGGGTGAGAAGGAGGAAAAGTGGGTGGAAAGTGGGAGAAACAGGGTAAGAAGCAGGAGAAATGGACAGGAAGTGGGAAGAACAGGGTGAGAAAGAGAAGACGTGGTTGGGAAGTGAGAGAAACAGAGTGAGAAGCAGGAGAAGTCAGAGGGAAGTCAGAGGAACAGGGTGAGAAAAAGGAGAAATGGACGGGAAGTGGGCAGAACAGGGTGGGAAGGAGGGGAAGTGGGTGGGAAGTAGAAGGAACAGGGTGAGAATGAAGAGAAGTGGGCAGAACAGAGTGGGAAGGAGGAGAAGTGGGCGGTAAGTGGGAGGAACAAGGTGAGAAGGCAAAGTGGGTGGGAAGTGAGATGAACAGGGTGGGAAGGAAGAGAAGTGGGTGGGAAGTGGGATGAACAGGGTGAGAAGGAGAAGTGGGCAGAGTTTCACAGGAAACTCTCCACCGGTGGGTAATCAGTCTCTGTCATGCAGACCCAGTAATTAACAGTACAACTGGAGTCTCTGGGACAGATCCGGAAAGTTCCCAGGTATGGATATGGCTTCTCTGTTTATTGAAAATGTTGCAGCATTCAGGTGATTTCTAGCATCAAATTGATCCTTAAACGAGAACTAAAACCTCCCAGTAATTAACCCACAATTACTTTACTATGGCCAGAAAATCATAATGTCCCCTGTTAAATTTTCCCTTGTGCCTTGGGGCAAAAGGTAACATTTTCAGTCAGTCCTGAATGTCAAGTCCATGGAGGCAGACATGACAATTGTTGGCAGTTTTTTCTAACTGAAGCAGGTACTCTTTAAGGAACGGAGGGGTGTGCAACGCATTGAGAAACAATGTGTCGCACACCCATCTGGTTCTTAAAGGGTTAAACTTACAGTGTGTAGTGAGCAGACCTTGGCATCATGTGGTTCTGCTAGCAGCTGTCCTGATCATCTTCATGGACATGACATCCAGGACTGAGAGAAACAGGGCTAATATAATTAACTGGTGGCCTCTGGGTAAAATATAAAGCAGTGGGCTCTCTTAAAGAGGATATATCACCTATATATAAGTTAGGCTAAATAGTTAGGTTACATAGCGAATATTTTTTAAAATGTTGTTTTATCTAATTTGAAGTTATAAAGTCTTCTGTGCAGTTACTTCTGCATAGACTGCTCTGTAACCGCAGTCTGTCACTCTGCCCCTGCTCTCCTCCCTCTATCTAGCCTTTCCAATGACAGAGGTTTTCTGCCTGTAAGCTGAAGCGGTCTTGTGACAAGCTAGGGCTATAGGCTCTGCTGAGACAGTGGGGAGAGTGTGGGAGTGAAAGGGTTCAGTACCAGACCCCTGGTTCCCTGTTACTATTCCTAGCTGCCACCAAATTAACCCCTGAAATCCCTCCTGCACTATCATCCCAGCACTATAATTTGCTGCCACCACCAAGACTTTATATCTAGGAGTCTTAGGTTACCCCCAAACAGAACAGAATTACAGTATAAAATCACCTTAATAATTAGGCATTGAATTAAACCTTTAGTAATGTGTGCTACCTGAGCTTCCTTCAGAGTAGTGAGTTCATTTTAGAGAAAAGAGACAAGAGCTGATTAATTGAACATTTAATCTGAAAAATGGCTTCACAGTGCTGTGTACAAAAATACAGGAATAAAGGACATACAGAAATAAAGATTATACATTGGCAAAACAGTCCATAAAATAAAATGGTAGAAACACAAGAAATCCTTAAATACAATTACCGATATTTTAAGAGTCCTTGTGGGCACTTCAGATGATAGTTTCCCTTTCAGTTGTTACAAAGAAATTCCCTGTTTTTATCCAAAAACCCATATTAAATACTTTCCACAGTTCCTTCTAAGAGGCCAGGCCCCCTGGGTGTTACCTGGGAGGGTCAGGGGTTTGGCCTGACAGTTTATGGCCCACTCAGTCAGACCTGTCAGGGATGTTACTGCAGAGTTCTACCTGAAAAATCATAAGGCTTCCCAAAACATGCAACCCACAGCACTCCTCTATAATGTTATAATAATCATATTCCTCATATCTGTGTTAATATCTGGACACCAAACATGCTGAGTGTAACTGGTTGCAAAATGGCTATTCTTATAACTCATAGCAATAACACCTTTCCCTGGCATGTTTGGTACCCACCAAAAGGGTAAAAATTGGGCATTTTAAATATATAGTTTTATTGAACCATTTTACACTATATATACATGTTCTCCCTATTTCATAATATGTGATTGTCCCCTGGATGGCCCCATCAAGCAGAGGGCCCAAGACCTTTTATGGCACTCTATATGTCCTGCTCTGGTGATTGCTCACTCAGTTTCTGGTGATGTTGTCTACTAAGCTAATTTTATGGCCTAGGACTGGTGCATGTTGAATAACATACATATATATACATGTTCTCCCTATTTCATAATATGTGACTGTCCCCTGGATGACCCCATCAAGCAGAGGGCCCAAGACCTTTTATGGCACTCTATATGTCCTGCTCTGGTGATTGCTCACTCAGTTTCTGGTGATGTTGTCTACTAAGCTAATTTTATGGCCTAGGACTGGTGCATGTTGAATAACATACAAATACAAAATAAACAAATGAATTATACAAACCAGAGACCCTATAAAGGCCAAATCATGCCTTGGCATGACAGGTCTCATTGGCAGAGATCAATATCTAACTAAAGAGACCACTCCATCTTACAGGCAGAAAGCCTCCTTTATCGGAGGTGGCTGGATAGAGGGAGGGGAGCAGAGGCATAGTGACTGACTGCCTGCAGTCTATGAGGAAGTAGGTACTTGAACTTGAATTTAGAAGGTTTAGAAAGTTCTATTTTTCTTTAATGCAACAATTATACTTGAAAATAAAACAAAGTCTGTGCATATCGCTAATGTAATTATCATTTGCGGCGCTATGTTAATCCGATGAAAGTTCCCCTTTAAAACTGTATGGAGCTGATTTAATGTACGTTCAAAGCGTAACTTTTAGCAAAAGGGGGAAAAGATACAGTTGGTACATAACCACATTTAGTGCTAGAGAGAACTTAAAAAACTCTCAAGTTATAAACTCTGCCATGTACCTACTTACTCGCTTTCTGCCTGTAAGATGGAGCGCTCTCATTGGCTAGATATCGATCTCTGTCAGTGAGACCGCTCCAGCTTACAGACAGAAGCCTCTGTCATCGGAGGAGGGAGAAGAGCAGAGGCAGAGTGACGGACTATGGTTACAGAGCAGGTAACTGCAGTCTATACGGAAGTAGCTGCAGCACAGACTTTATAACTTAAATTTGGACCAAATAAAGCTTAAAACAAATTAAGGCACTTTTAGTCATATTCGATACATAACCTAACTATTTAGGCTAAGTTATATAGAGGTAGTACATCCCCTTTAAGGCACCGGAAGGGTCTGACATTGCAGGTGCAGAGAGCGCCTACAGCAAGATCCCGTCCGGTGCCTGTCTGCATAAAAGGTTCTATTTTTCTTTAAAGCAGCAATTATTCTTGAAAATAAAACTATGTCTGTGCAAATCGCTAACTTAATTATCATTTGGGGCGCTATGTTAAAGGGGAACATTCAATGTGAAAAAGTTTTGTCCATGGGCTTAAATTAGCCCAACTACATTAGCCTTGGTATTTTTTTTTACTTTTACCTGCCTAATATTTAAGATAATGGAACTTCAAATGTGCCACTTCTGCATTGTGCGGCAGACTGTATTGCTTTGCAATGCGTTGCGTGCCACTCTGACACTCAAAGGGTTAATTGAGCCTGTATGGTAGATGTTATGTTTTGAGCAAAGGCAGAATGACAAAATTCATAGGGACTATTAGGATTATCTGGACAAAAAAAGGTAAGTGAGTGATTATTATTATTAGTAAGTGTTAGTTTTCCTTTAATGTAGAAAGAAAGAAACAAAAGGAAGTGCTAAATAGTGTAGTATTCCACAGTTATTGCGAATAAGATTATAAAACACACTCACTTTTTTCAATGGTCAGCAGATGCCTATACCACACGCCAACAATAACAGCATGCAGAGATCATAACCTGCTGCTGGAGGATGCAGCTTGACAGGAAACTGCATCTCCCAAACAGTAATATCTTCAGTAAAAGATTTATTTAAAACATCAATAAAATATAACAAGTTAGCTCATTTACTTCCAGCGTTATCAACGCATTTTGCAGCGTTATCGCTGCTTATCAAGATTCTGCTGGTATTATGATACAAAGACCCTTTACTATTTGTGAGAAGCAGTTTCCTGTCCAGGGGAAGGCTGGCAACTTGTTGCCCAAGGGGAAAATACATTCAAGTGGCCCATTTCTATTATCGTTCAAGCCCACTGTTCCAGCCCATCCGCTTTTGTTAATTTTAAAGTTAACATTAATGGTGTGACATAAGTCAAATTATACCACAAAGCTTACAGTTGAACTGGGGCTACATTAGTACGCTACTACAAAGCTTACAATTTAAGTAAAGCTTACCTAGTAATACTATAGAGCTTACAAGGGAAATGGTTTATGCTACTGGTTTAGCTCCATTTGGATTGCACCTCTGTGGTATCATTTATGTAGCTGCATTTCAGTTGTAAGCTCTGTGGTATCACTAGTGTAGCTCCATTTACAGCAGCAATCAGGATATTTAGTGAGGTGCAGTGGCCCACCAGCCCAAACATATCACCAGCCCAGGGGGCAATTGCCCCCCTGGCCCCAAGGCCAGTCCTCCCCTGTTCCTGTCAAGTGGCATCCTTGAACAGAGACAAGGTTATGATTTCTGCATGCTGTTATTGTCGGATTGCGGTATAAGCCTCAGCTGACAATTGAAAAAATGAGTGTATTTTAACATCTTATTCACAATAATTGTGGGATACTACACCATTTGGCACTTTCTTTTGTTTCTCTCTACATGTTTAGATTCCCGTTTGGGAATTTTTTAAGAGGATCTTTCAAACCAGCCTGTTAAAGGGTCCTATACTGTTTAATAGAACATTTAAATATACCATATGTTTTCTGGGATGCACATAAGTGTTGAAGCCCAGAAAGTAATCTTGTGAGTATTACTCCTCACAATGGTGTTGGTCCTGGTAATATTTTCCACTGATGATATTGCACTAAGATCACCCCCTGGGTGCCTTCGTTACAGCAACCATTGTTAACTAACCCATACAAAACAGTGAAAGCACAATACCGTGTTTCTCAAAGTCATTCCACAGGACACACCAACAGGTCAGGTTTTCAGACTATATATAAAATATATCAATGCTCCCTTACTTAAAATGTATTACAAATATCACTTAAAATAAAATAAAGTATTGTAACGTCAATAAAACGCCCAAATGAAGGACACACCATATGTAACTACTGTGTACAGAAATAGCTATAGGATATTAAACAAAACAAAATAAATGTCACCCCCCAAAAAACTGGATACCCCTCTGGCACTCAGAGGGTTAAACAAATAAAGAATATATATCAATGTCCACAATTCATGTAATGTCGGCGTGATAATAGTATGATGAGAAAATAAAAATGTATGATTTGTAATCCAGATGACAAAATGTAATCAAACCGATCTTCTGAAACAAGTGAATGAAATGAGGTATACATGATGGATCATGGGCGTCCAACGAGCATCCCCTGTTTCAAATGTGAATGACCTGACCTGAGGGTGAGGCCCACCTGAAACTTTTAACAAAAGCCTAATTAACTAGCACAAATGAACTAGCAGGTCAGTATGGCCTAACCGACTGCCAGTGTCTTACAGTTCAAGAATGGCTGCCTCATAAATAGCAGTATTGTAATTGACTTGATAAACAAATAAATCCATATTATTGAATAGCCAACAGGCTATTCTCACCATTGTCATCAATAAAACAAAATGAATGTAGCCCTCACAAGTGTGCCTTTCTGATCATGTGGGCAGCGATTGAAAAACCTTGGACATCCCTGTGATTGAGGAATGAAATATGTTCAATATAAAGTATGTAGCATGCATAAACAATGAACATACGAATTCATGTATACAGGCCTCTCCAG
The DNA here is from genome assembly GCA_037306005.1 of Rhinophrynus dorsalis. Classification (NCBI taxonomy): domain Eukaryota; kingdom Metazoa; phylum Chordata; class Amphibia; order Anura; family Rhinophrynidae; genus Rhinophrynus; species Rhinophrynus dorsalis. The sequence goes on from CM074719.1 coordinate 488,372,596, forward strand.
ATCATTAAATTGTGCAGGATACCAGGCATCAAAGGATTAGATATAAATAAAGCCATTTAGAACAAAGGTAGATGTAATCTGAGGCAGATAGATATTAGCAGCAGAGTATATAGTGGAACTGCAAAGGTAAGATGGGACATGCAATGAAATAGAGTACCAAGACTTTCACTAGTGGGATATGTTATTTTCAAAACAGGATGTCTCACTTATAAGAGAGACTTTCCCAAAGAAAATGTCATAATATCGGCACTCCCAAAGAAATGTCAGAATGTCGGCACTCCCCACTGTTTACAATACTTTTCAACTGGTATTTTCACTTCCCTATCCTTCTGGTCTCGTCAGTGGCACACACACATTTAGTGATTAACATTTGAGTACCTGAGGGGCACTCAAGAGGGGTAACACAGCTGCAAATCAGATTTTGCTAGGAGTCCTCGCCGTAGTAACCAGCTGAATGGGTGGTATACATGAGAATGACAAGTTCTAATGGTGGAGTTCTGGACAGCTACAAACGTTGCTGATTTGCCTAGACTGAAGATGTTATTGCTTGAGCAAAGTCACTAGGTCAACATTTATAGGGTCCATTATTGTCTGGCCATAGAAAGGTAATTGGGGGGTTATTAAGTGGTGTTAGGTCTAGTTCACTTGGGTGACTTTGATACAGCAACCCATGTTAACTCCTCCATAGAAAACAGTGATATCTACTCTGTGATGGATAATTAGTGGACCAGTCATTGTGATTGACCCATCTGAGCTTAAAGTGAACCTTTCAGCTTGAATCTACACTTGTATACTTAAAAACTTAATTCAAAATTGCCTTAACTAAAGAACCAACACGTGTGTAGTTTAACCCTTTGAATGCCAGAGATGCTCAACACATTGCTTCACACTCAAAGGGTTAACAGATATTGACTTTCTTTCCTGAAAAAGGGAAAAGTAAAATATTTGTCAGTGCAATTTCATATGTTGATTAATGCAACAGTAAAGTCTAAAATTATAATCTAAAGTGTCTTGTTCTAAGGCATGGATGCCTCTCAGTGGTGCTACAAGTCATGTTTTTCACCCCCATGTGCCATTGCAGAGAGGACTTTCCATATCCATATCAGGCTGGTACTGCCCACAGACCGTCCAGCTCCTAAATGTCAGACAAACCCTCCCTGCATGAGAGAAACAGCAAAACCACAGACGTACGTTACAGCCTATGTGGGCCTCATCAGTGTAGTGCCACTGACTCTCTCTAGGCACATGGAGAGCATGCCTAGGATACCCTTCCACTTAGGGCTATTTACAACAAAGAATGTGATAAGCACCCATCAAGAACGAACAATATAAATCATAATCTAAAAGACTGACCATGTGCTCCTGACTATTGCCAATAAGATGGTCAGGGGTTAATACCCAGTCATATGGCCAGTCCTGTGCTGTATTTTGAAGACTATTGGCATGCAGTGTCTAACTTCCACCTCTGATTGTCGGCTGGTGATATGAGAGAAAGGACTGACATCTCAAACCCTCCTTGGATTTTGGCTCTGGGCAATTTCACTGGCTCTATGGAGACATGAGATGCCAGTCCCAGCTCCCATAGCTCCAGTCGCTGATCAGAGGTGGCAGGTGGAGGCTGTTTCCCCTTACTCATCAAAATATAGTTCTGGATCAGCCATGTGACTGGGTAAGTGATAACCCCTGATCTACCATAGCAACTGAGGGATAATCGGGGGCACATGGTCAGTCTTATAGTTAGATGAGGATTTTAGCGTTTACTGTTTCTTTAAACTACATGCTGCACAGAGAATTTCATTATTATAAACTAGTTTAAAAGCCCGTTTACGCGGGCCACAGTGCCACCCAGCAGCCTCGGCTGGTGCCTGGAGCCTCTCTTCTCCCTGCCCGCTCTGCAGTCATGCACAGTACAGAGTGCCTGAAAGCTCCACCGCTGATACAGAGTAGGGCGCTCCGAATTCGGACTGTAGTCCTCTCTGCGCACCTTCCTGGGACCAAGCGCATTCGGGCACTCTGTACTGCGCATGACGGCTTCTGACAAACATCCTAGCGAATCCTATATAATAAATGGCTAGGATGTTTGTCACGATGCAGTCATGCGCAGTAGAGACTGCCCATTTTTGGACAGTCTCTACTGCACATGATTGCATCTCGTGAGTGAGGCGACGCAAGACTGCATCACGTGGAGCAGTGAAGTAGCCGTCGCTTAACCCTTTGAGTGCTAGAGGGGTACGAAACACATTGCAAAGCAATGCGCTGCGTACCCCTCTGGCACTCAAAGGGTTAACATTACCCAGACCTTGGCCCATGTACACTGGCTTTTACACTAGTTATTATATAAAGGATTAGCATATGATACTGCACTTAGAGCCCACCATATGTAAATAAATGGGTGAATATCTCCTAAGCTGTGCATCTGCTAGATGCATGGCTATTATGATACATAGTTTTAACCCTCTGGGTGCCAGAGGGGTACACAATGCATTGCATACCCCACTGTCACTGAAAGGGTTACATTTTCACAAGGTGAATTCAAGGTAACAAGTCAACTTTAATTCTAAGATTTTCCTAGCTACTGAAGGAAAGTCAGGATTTTATTAAAGGCACGGAGGCGAGTATTATGCTTAAATCAATCTTTACTACTCCAACAGCAGCTTCAAAGTATAGAATAACCAGAAAGAAAATAAAACAGAGGTGGTTCAGCTTTGAGGTCACGCCTTCTGTCCTCATCCTGCAATCGGTGATAGACCTCTTCTATAAAGCCCACAAGTCCTGCATTAACTTCCTCTTTCTTTACACAAGTCTTAACATCGAACGGCAACCTTTTTTCTCTGTATATTGGTCAAATCGGTAGAAATGGGATCCAAGTCCCTTTCCAGGCACCAACGTGACCAGATGGTCCAGCATGAATTGTAGCATGCTCTGGTACCTGGGGCCCAAGCCTCGGACATAAGGAATCTAGTTGATTCCGAAAGTCGCTCGGTTCACCAGGCACCCCTGAAATCAACCATGCCATGAGATGTAGATGGCCGTTCAGTAGTAGCTCGTGAAGTTGACCCTTTGGTTCCGGTAAGAGAGAGGGGAAAGGAGTCAGATACCGAGGGTAAGCTACCGAGAGTTCGAGAAGGGCCGGGAACCAAGGCTGCGCTGACCAAAAGGGGGTTATCAGGACTATGTTTGTTGCTTGTCTCTTGACTTGCAATATGACCCGGGATATTAAGGCGAAAGCGGGAAAAGCATAATTTGTGGAATTGCCCCAATCTTGAGCTTCCGGATCCGGTCTCCAACTGAAAAACTTACCTCATGTTCAACTGGGAGGCAAAAAGATCTATCTCTAAAGGACCCCACAGAAGTGAAAGTTTCATGAAAATGGAAAGTGAAGAGTCCAGTCTCTGTAGTCTACTAGATGTCTGGAATTCCAGTCTGCTTTCGTATTCGAAAGGCCCGGGATATATTCCACTTGGACTGAAATATCTCTGTCGAGACAAAAATGCGAAAAATCTTTGCCTAAGTTGGCCAGGATCTTTGACTTGGTACCTCCCAGATGGTTGATGTATCAGACGGCTGAGAGGTTGTCCATCGTTAACAGGATGCAACAACTGGATAAGCCTTTTATAAAGATTCTGACTGCAAAGGAACCCGCTAGACGTTCCAAACAGTTTATGTGCATGAGTTGTTCTCCCTGGGACCACTTTCCCCCCGTAATGAGGTCTCCGCAACGAGCTCCCCAGCCTTTATTGCTGACATCTGACTCTATCTCTAGGTCTGGAGACATGCTGAAGATGGTCCTGCCATTCCAGGCCTCCATGTGATTTAGCTACCAATGAAGGTCTTCCCTGGCTTCAACCGAGAGAGAAATCAAATCCAAGTAAACTAATCCCCTTCGGAGATGTAGAGTCTTTAGTCTTTGTAAGGCTCGATAGTGAAGTGGTCATGGGAAAATTGCTTGGATAGAGACCGACAAAAGGCCCACCACCCTGGAAATCGTCCATAATGAGATGAGATCATTTTTTAGAACTGCCTTGATTTCTTTCTGAATTGAACTTAATTTATTCCTAGGAAGTAGAAGCGAGGCCGTCTTGGAATCTATCATCTGAGATGGTTGGATAACTGACTTTTTCCAATTTATCAGAAATCCTAGGTGGGTCAAGATTTTGACGATCAATAATAAATGTCTTTTTGTTGTCACATGATCCTGAGACATAATGAGTATATCGTCCAGATATATTATTAGTCGAACGCCCCTGCTTCTGAGAAACGAAGCCACTGGTTTCATGAGTTTCGTGAAGCACGACGGGGCTGATGACAGTCTGAACGGAAGGCATGTGAATTGCCATTTTTTGCCGTTCCATAGGAATTGTAGAAACTTTTGAGATTCTGGACACATGGGAACCGTCAGATAAGCACCTTTTGAGATCTAATTTGACCATCCAATCTGCCGGACTCAGCAAATCCCTGAGGCACTGGATACCCTTAGATTTATAGCCACTCTCAACCCCGGGTCTTTCTTTCTTACTAAGAAGACATTGTTTATGAATCCAGGGGTGTCTGTCGGAGTTATTGCCCCTTTTTGGAACAAATCTTTCATCTCTGATTTTACCAAATTTCTTTCCTCCTCTGAAAAATGAAAAGCTGGAGGAGTCTTTGTTTGTACTGGGATTGAATAAAATTCTATCTGATAACCTTGGACCGTTTGGAGGATCCTCTGATCCGAGGTTATTTGGGACCAATGATGGAAAAAATGGGCAAGTCTGCCACCCAAGTTTTCCTGTAAAGAAGGGTGAAAGAGAAACACACTTACCTGTGAAAGACCTCTGTAAAGTCTGTCCTCTGGATACTTTAGATCGCCAACCTCTGCTACGTTGCAGGAAAAAGTGATAGGGGTTCCTAGATTCATGTGAAGGGAAATCCCTCTCATATATAGAGGGGTCATTAGTGTTTCTGAACAATCCTCTTTGAGGACCTTGATAGGATCGGCCAGGAAATCGCCCCTGAAATTTCCCGGCCTTCCCAAAAACACGTTTATTGAATACTTTCTTGATTGATGTTTGTGCCTTGTCCAGGGCAGTGAAGGTAGTCACAAATTTTCTCTTTGATGAAAGAGTAACCAAAGAGGAACCAGCGTCAACTGATGCAATTTCCGTCAGCTTTGGGTCGATCTTAAGTAAGATCGCCCTGCATCTCTCAGTCAACAAAGCCGAATTGGCGTTACCCAGGAAGCAGAAAGCCCTTTAGATCCAACCTCAAAGAGTATTTGTGTCTACAGGTTGACCTGAACAGACTGAATCCTCTGCCAACTCAAAAATTTTGGCTAATGGGCCAACTAAATGTAATAGCTTATCCTGGCAGTTTTTAAGGGATCTGTCCAAACCCTTCCAAATCCCTGATTTCATAAGATACTGGATCAACCGGGGGTCAATTATGGGGGTACCACATATATACTCTATGGTAGGTCTAGGGCATTCAGCCCGTAATTTATACTTTGTTTTACTGTTCAGAGGTTTTCTTAACCACAATTTTATATAATCAGCTAAAAGGGGAAAGCAAAGAATGTGAATTAGGTAAGGCTAGTAATCCAATACAAAAGTGGATATGTAAATGAAGTATAAAATGGTCACTTATAGCAAGGTAAATACACTGAATATTAACAAACACCTAACAAGAGAGAATAATGGCTTATGATACTTAACTTCCTGTGGAGCAGTAAAGAAAGAGGAAGTTAATGCAGGAGTTGTGGGATTTATAGAAGAGGTCTATCACCGATTGGTGGATGAGGACAGAAGGCGTGACCTCAAAGTTGAACCACTTATGTTTTATTTTCTTTCTGGTTATTCTATACTTTGAAGCTGCTGTTGGAGTAGTAAAGATTGATTTAAGCATAATAGGGGCCCTGCGATGGCACATTTGTATACCCCTTCACCCCTATAAATAACTGAAAGATGTTCCTTGGTAAGTGTCCTGATCCTCTTCTTGCTTTGTCCTGCAGAACTGTATGTATTTACATGTATGGGGGAGTTACATTTTCCTTGGGTTCTCATTCAGACTGTTTATGTCTTTTGTGGATTGTGAGGAGATGAACTACAGGCAGATTTCAGTCTGAGGGCTGTATATATACATAACTGCAGACTAACAAAGCCCCCAAAAATAAATATAGTGACAAATGTTATATGTGACTGCTGAATTTAAAAATGAACTGGACTGTGCACAATTAACTACTTTGGACTTCATGCTAGTAATCCATAAATGCTTTATTTGTTTCCTGAGGCCTAAAATCTAGTCTGTCGTGCTCTGAGGGATCAGACATTCCTGCCTTTTTTTCCCAGGCTCCCATTGATTGTCCAGGATCATCTTTAAATAGGCTGAGATAACAAATTTCCTGAATACAAGAGCAGTTGTCTCTAATCACAATCAGTTTACGGACTTTAGTATTTTCTCCCAAGTCAAACAGCAAAAAGAACATTAACCCTTTGAGTGTCAGAGTTGTATGCAACACATCTCAAAGCAATGCATTGCACACCCTTCTGGCATTCAAAGGGTTAAATGTACTCTGAATAAACAATTTACACAAGCATGACTAAGCAAGTTTAGGAATATATTTTAGAAATGGAACATAATAATTATATTACATTTGCTAGTTTTAAGTACATAATAGTTAAAGTTATATAAACCTATTTCATTTTTTGTTAACCCTTTGAGTGCTCTGCAATGTGTTGCGTTCCCCTCTGGCACTCAAAAGTATAAACAAGTTAAGAGTCATTTATTCGTATCTGCTACTGCCAGTCTAATGTGTATAATCAGCTGCCTGAAGAACCAAGTAGGGGCTGTTTTGCATTGTGGGTGGGGCATTATCAGGGTGGACGGGATCGAAAGGAGGGAAAGTGGATGTGCACTGAAAATGTTTGGGAAGTGGGAGTAATGGGGCGAAGAGTGGGCAATATTCCCGGAGATCTCTCTATCTCTATGGTTTATCTCTTGCTGTACTTTTTATTTATGTAAACATACTAGGAAACAGTACTCTATAACTAGAGCTTTTGGACCTGTGTCTGTGTTGGAATGAGAAGGCATCTCTCAGACTTTATGCATTTGCAGCCTTCTAGTATTGTTTAATGCCATCAGCACCTCATTTGCTATGTTTACGTTAGCCATTATTTATTTGAAACTATAGTTTACAAGAGATTTAGCTTTATTTATTTGTCAGTTTATGCAATTTAGAAAGTACTTACTGGCGCAGCCTAATGTGTCAGATACTAACATTCCACTCTCCCTCCCAACTGTCAGATGCTTCCAGAAAGTACTGGCAAATGTCCATATACTGACAATTAAAATAAATCATAATATTTTATAAACTATATTTTTAATAAAGAATCACTAACAAAAGCAAAGGTGATTTTGAAAGCTCTTAGAGTGTTTGACTAGGGCGATTTTCAAAGTGCAATTGGCCTTTGCTTTGCAATGATTTGCATACCCCACTGGCACTCAAAGGGTTAAAGGGATAGTATTGTCAAAATAGTTAAAAACTCAATATTGTAGCTATTGAAAAATTATACTAAATGCCCCCAGTCCCATTACACACACCTTTATGGTTTGAGAGATATTCACTGTTAAAATTCCCCCATCCCTTCCATTTCCCTGACGTCAGCGCTTTAGCTGACTGCAGGGGAATCTGGTCCCGGGACTGGCGGAGGCTCTTCAGCAGAGCCGAGATTGCGATCTTGAAAAATACTTCATTGGAATGGTCTACAAAGTGTGCTTTCTTGGCAAGCACACTTTGTAGACTTCCAATGAAGTATTTCTTTTTCAAGATTGCGATCTTGGCTCTGCTGAAGACCCTCCGCTGGTCCCGGATTCCCCTGCAGTCAGCCAGAGCCCTGACGTCAGGGAAAAGAGAGGGAGGGGAGAAATTTAACAGTGAATATCTCTCAGACCATAAAGGGTTGAGAGATGGGACTGGGGCATTTAGTATAATTTTTCAAAAGCTACATTACTGAGTTTTTTAATATTTTGACAATACTATCCCTTTATGTTACCCAGCAAGGTGTAAGGTGCATGCGCACATTCACAGCCTCATCAAAGCCAGAAGCACTGTCATTGCTATGCTGTAGGAAATGTTTGGTGTGGGAATGGGAATGTATTCTGAAGACAGACTTCAGCATAGCATATATACAGGAACTGTGGATGCAATGCAAGAATATTTAAATAAATATACCAGACTGCAGTCTGCCAGTCCTTTGAAGATTGTTGTAATATTGAGGGGTTTTTTGTCAGAGTTGTAGTTCAAGAGTAATTCAATGACAAAGGATCACAGACAGACTTCAGCATAGCATATATACAGGAACTGTGGATGCAATGCAAGAATATTTAAATAAATATACCAGACTGCAGTCTGCCAGTCCTTTGAAGATTGTTGTAATATTGAGGGGTTAATTAACCATCATGTTAAAATGAAAATAAACAACACACAAGCCAAAGTGTGTTTGTGTGTTTGTATTTGTACATCTATGAATTTTACAACAGGCCTCAAATCCTGATTACTGCACACGGTAATCATAACCCTTTAGGGACCAGGGTACGTGCACCACATTGTTTCACAATGTGCTGCACTCACACCTGGTTCTTAAAGGTTAAGTAAACTCATGCACTCTGCCTGCTTCAGTTTGAAAAAACTGACAGCAGCTGTCATGTCTACCTCCATGGACATTACATCCAGGACATATTAAAGAGGTTATCGTTTGAACAAAGGCATTAGTGCACAATTTATAGAGGCCATTAGGATATCCTGGCCATAGTAAGGTAAATGGGGGTGGTATTATTAAGAAGTGTTTTTCTCCTTTAAGCCAACCAGCATATGAACACAATACCACTGAGAAGGCAGATGTGGGATTGGGCTGAGTCAGCCGCTATTGATCTCAAAGATCCTTCCTGCTGATCTCACTCTGAACACCATCCAGGAATCACCTCCTGGACAACTGCCAAATCGATGAGATTCATTCGGCAGCAAATTAAGGAAATCGTCAATATCAGTGTTTACTAAAACTCAATTACGGAAAGCAGTAAATGCGAGCTACCTGCAGACAGTAAAACAGAGTCAAGAAAGTACTTTAAAAGAAGAATTAACCTTGTGAATGCCAGAGAAGTCTCTGATTCATTGCTGTAATTTAACCCTTTAAGTGCAAAGCAATGCGTTCTGTACCCATCTGGCACTCAACGGGTTAATGACCATAGAAATGCTGGCGAGTAGCAGCAATACAGGCAAGTGCCCAGCTTTTCCCAGAAAACACCAGGCCTGAAATATGCTTCTTTATTAATGCCATTTGTACAAAGACAAAAGTGAGCAATTCTGGGGCAATCCAATCCTTTGGGGACAAATACAAATGCCTGATGATTTAAATGGGGCTTTTAACCCCTTGAATGCTAGAGACATCTCCAACACATTGCTTTGCAATTATTGGAGACCACTCTAGCATTCAAGGGGTTAAAAAAAGTTCAGTGGTTATTTGATTTGCTCCTGTTGCAGTGTTGTTTTGTACAGAATTTTCCACACAACCCATAATGCACTGCTGATACTCCTATTGCACTTCATCAGAAGTTGCTAATTATATAACATTTTGTTAACCCCTTCCCGACAATGGACTTACATGTACGTCCCGAGAAAATGTCACTTAGGGACAGAGGATGTACATGTACGTCCTGGAAATCTGGGTCCCTGCGCGGCTGCCCCCAGTTCGGGGACTCCGGAATCATATGGGGAAAAAAAAAATGTTAGCCGGGCATTAAGTGACGGCCGTGTGTGCACGCGGTCTGTCACTAAGGGGTTAAATTATATTTTAATTTCAAATGGCAAAATCACTGTCATGTAATTGAGCTAGTTCTCCGAGAACAAATGACAGCAGTTTAAGTGGAATATGAAATTATAGAAGACTGTTTAAAACTGTAATATAAAATGTAAAATACAGAAGGATCATGGACACCAAACATACAAATGATTTGGACGGTGATTAGATGACTTAGTGGCTAATCCCCCCCCAACACACACACCTTATTGCCAGGTTGAATGGCAAGGCATCAGAGATGAGCGTTAGGAAGATTAAGACGTGGATGTAAGTAGGAAGCTTAAACAGAGGCTTTGGCTAATTGGGTTGGATGGGTTCAGTCTTGGGAAGTAGAAACCATTCAGTAAGAAGTCTTAAAGGGGAACTCTCACCTCTATAAAAGTTCTCCTCTATGTAATCTTCCTTTAGTATAAACATGTAATCTGTGTTTTTTTTATTTTTTTTTTATTTTAACTCAGGCTATGCCGAAATTTAACGTTTTAAAAATGAGCTGGTGACGTCACTTTAGGAAAAGCTCCAGTACAGCTCTTTACTGCAGCCTGTCAGCCTTATTCCCACCCCCTTCTCTTCCGGAGGCTTCCTCCATGTGGGATGCAGCACTCTCTTGCCAATGAGACCGCTTTAGCTCACAATGAAAGATCCTCCATCAGAGTAGTAGGTGAGAACGAGGCGCTACTTGGGGAGAGACGAAGATTGTCAGGCTGCAGGACAGAGCTAACCTGCAGCCTGTCCTGAATTGACATCACTGGCTTATATTTAAAACATTAAATTTCAGCATAGCCTGCATTAAAAAAATAAACAGATTACATATTAACGCTAAAGGAAGATTACATAGAGGATAACTTTTATAGAGGTGAGAGTTCCCCTTTAACCCATTGAGTGTCAGAGAGGTATCCAAATACCTCTTTGGCACTCAAAGGGGATAAGGCCTTAAGCAGGCAGAAAAAAGTGGAGCATTTCTGTCTAAAACCAGCTGCAGTATAGGAGACCAATACAAAGCGCCATTGATTTAAAGTGGACCTGTCACCGTGCATTCAAGTTTGCACATCTGAAACATAACATAACGTGTTATGTTAGCCAGAAGACCAGAAATGTATAGGAGATAGTCATTCTTTTATTACTATTTGTTGAATTCTCTGAGAGTAGCCCCATATGCTGATTTATACATATGATGCCCTCAGCACATAGCTTAATTACCATATGAAACTACAATGAGTGAGACTTTCACTTTTCAGAAATGTAATCATCAATAATTCGTAAACTATGTACGTGTTGGACTTTTGGCTAACATAACACATAAGCAGCTTTGAAGTAAGTTTTCAGATATGCTATCTTAATCCTTTAAAGACCACATGCTGAGCGGTCTCTCTCAGTCACCAACTCTGCACGCTAGTACGGGTAACAGGTTACATGTACCAGTGCGTTGGCAAGGATCAAAGTGGTCCTTAAGGGAAGGTAACTTCCTTGGACCGCAGGTCTTTAAAGAGATAGTAATACTTAAAAACAACTTTAGTTCATTTTGTAGCCCTTAAAAATACAAATTAAATGAGCCCAGCAGCATCTCTCAAACCTGTATAGTTTGACAGATAGCCTCTTTCAAAGTTCCCACTCACCTGACCTCAGCGTTCTATCTGACTGCAGGGCAATCCGGTCCCGGGACCGGTGGCAACTCTCCAGCAGAACCGAGATGGCAATATAGAAACAGAAATCCTTAACTGAAATGGTCTTCTACGTGTGCTTGCAAACCAAGCACACGTAGAAGACCCTTTCAGTAAAGGATTCCTGTTTCTATAATGCGATCTCGGCTCTGCTGTAGAGACGCCGCTTGTTCAGGGACAGGATTCCCCTGCAGTCAGCTAGAACGCTGATGTCAGGGGAGTGGGAACTTTGAAAGCGGCTATCTGTCCAACTATACAGGTTTGAGAGATGCTGCTGGGCTCATTACTTTGTATTTTTAAGGGCTACAATATATAAACTAAAGTTGTTTTTAATTATTACTATCCCTTTAAGGGGATAAATTAAAGTTGACAGACCCCCCTCCTTTAAACTGGGATTTTTGACTCTTGAATGCTAATATAGTCACCACCAACACATTACAAACTTTCAAGCTAAATCAATGGGAATTATGTTTTCCCCTCATATAGGGCTAGTTCTATTGCAGGTGCTAAATGTTAACACCCGTTTTATCAAACATTTTTCTATTGAGGTCTGTGGGGAAAACTGGAGATAAAAGCAGAGATAAAATTAGCACCTACAATAGAATCTGACCCATGGTGCATTCGATTTGCAGAAGAATTGCTCGACTTTAGATTTCTGCAAATGGCCCTTAGTCTTCCATCTTCACTATGATGGAATTACAGCAGCTCCTGCTTCTGGCCGAAGTTGCTAGGATCTACTACTTTACTGACAGCAAAATTAACCAGGGATTTCAAATGATTCTGTCATCGTGGCCGGGGTTATTTTTTGAAAGTCTCAGCATTTGTCAGTCATTGATACAGCAAACTGGTCTTTATTGTATTTCTTGTCTGTACAGCTGTTTACCCTAAAGGAAAATAATAGGTACTTGGCATGTTAACCCTTTAGGGACCAGAGGAGTGTGTAACCCCTCTGGTCCCTAAAATGTTAATCATTCTGTAAGGGAAAGTGATGAGCACCAGGGGCGGATTGTAGGGGAATACCAGCCCAGGCAACCCAATAGCTGGTGTTTACTTATATATATATATATATATATATATATATATATATATATATATATATATATATATATAATCTTAGATACATTTATGGCACTCATAGGGTTAAATAGAACCCTACAACCCTAGCAACTCCCACCCCCTTTCCCACACTCTCTCTTCCCCCAGTCTATTTCATCCCCTCTTTTCTCTGTCCCCCCTCCACTCTCTCCCGTTGCTTTCCCCCTCTTTCCTAATATTGCTCAGTCAGACCCCCTCAGTCCCCTGCCTTTCTTCTACCCACCTCCCTCTCCATCTAGTCTTTTTGTCTTCTTTTCCTCTGCCTCTCAACATATCTCTTTGATATGTATCTTTTCCTCCACTGTGGGGAATGAGAGGTCCGTGCAGCCTCCAGCACCGACGTCCCTATCGACACCCCCTTGTGGTCCCTGTGCAGCATGGGATTGCAGGCACCAGGATATTATGTCAAATCCTGGCGCTCTGCGTTAACAAGGAACGCGAGGGCTATCACAGAGAGTGCCTGTGCCAGTGGCAACAGAGACTTCTCCCCCCATGATGAGTACTCATACTACATTACAGTATATTAATCACTGGTGGCAGCATTCAATAACTGCGGGCAAACGTAAAGTCTAGTTCTTTCTCTGCACCGGTCGCAAATTGTAAGAGATATTTTATTAATGGGGCAGTACCTCCTAATATAATAAAATTAATTTTCTTAGTAAGTACAGAACCGGAGAGCTTATCCCTGACACTCCTAAGTGTCCACACAAACCATAAAAACGTACAGTTACTTTTTTTTCACCATTATCTGAATTTCTCTTGGCCTTTAAATTCATCTGGTTTCCTGATCCCTCTTCCCCTTTTTTCCTTTACATCCCCCACACTGATGATTAAAATCCAACCCCACTGAGGGAAATTTAAACGAACAGCTTGAGCCAAGAGGCTTGGGTGGGATTTGAGAGGCTGACATCACCAGAGTTGGAGGAATTAAAAGACTCTCTCTGTTGTCATAACAACAGAAGAAGCTTGTTGAACAATTTTTAACATTTCTATGTGGATAAGAAATATGAACACAAAATAAAAACACAAATCTGATTTTTCTACCCTTAACCCTTTGAGTGCCAGAGGGGTACAGAACGTATTGCTTTGCAATGCATTTCATACCCCTCCCCTGGCACTCAAAGGGTTAACATAAATCCATGGCACAGTGTTGTGCTAGAAATCAATGCAGTGTTGATTCTTAAAGGGATAGTAATGTTTCATAATAAAAGCAGCTCTAATTAATCATCATAGTATTTGGACTTTGGAGAGTGTTATTTCAATTCTGTCAGAGTTGTAGTTCAAGAGTAATTCAATGACAAAGTATCCCCCTCCCGACCCTTTTACTGAAGGGAGGTGCCCTGGTAGACTGCAGAGAGGGACAATCTTCATTTAAGATAAGGGAAAAAGCTGAAAAACTTGTCAAGGGGGGCAGGGCTTTCATTGTTCTCATAGGAAGAAGATTATCCCCTTCTATTATCTGTCTGGTCTTACAACCAGATTCCACATCTGAGAAGAGATGGCTTACAGTAGGTAAAAGGGGCGAGAGGGGAAACTTTGCTTGTGAATATCTCTCAAACCATAAAGGTTTGAGAGGTAATACTTATATCGTTCTAAATGTTTTTTTAATGCCTACAAAATAAAATAAAGATAAAACAAAGTATTACTATCCCTTTAAACGTGAAAGGTATGAAATATAATAGTGCAGGTACTAAAGGTAGATGGGTACATTAGCTATAATATTCTACTGTAGAACAGGACAAAACATTTTAAAGCAATGGTAGGTAATCTTCTTTCTTCCAGTAGTTGTTGGACTACAACTCCCATCATCTGTACCCAGCCATTGGCCAGATGAGGATGATGGGAGCTGTAGTCCAACAGCAGCTGGAGTGATTCAGTTTCCCACCCTTGTTACTATTGGAGCGGTTGTCCCATTAAAGCCCTTTCATTCAGTTGAGGTTGAGTTTAGAGATTGTATCTGCCATTGCATGAGAGGGAAGTGAAGACAGCTTACATTTATTTGGATTTCTGGCTAATAAGTGAACAGCGGAGGGAGTTGTGGATTAAAGACTACTCATCTGTATGAGATAGTCCTCAAGTGGAAGCAGCAGAGTGCTAGTACTTGTTAAGAAATATGGTAACTAGATATATTGGCTGCTGCTATTCCTGTGTGCATACATTACAACGATACTGGTTGATCCCATGCTAAATCAGGTGCTAGAATTTCTATAAAGGCCCGTTGTCTTCCTAAATCCAATTCACTAAGCTATGTGCACCAAAAAGTCTCCCCTTAAAGTGATAGTAATGCCCAATAAAAATGTTATTTTGTATTGTAGATTAAAAAAAGTATGTGCAGCAAATCCCAACTCTCAAACCTTTATGGTTTGAGAGATATTTGCATCTAAAGTTCTGCCCTCCCTCCCTTCTCCTGATGTCAGCTGTAAAGCTGACAGCAAGAGATTCAAGTAGGCCGACTTGAGGAGGCTCTTCAGCAGAGCTGAAATTGCGTTATATAAAAAGAACTACTTCATTGGAACGGTCTCCAAAGTGTGCTTGCAAACCAGGCACACTATGTAGGCCCTTCCAATAAAGTAATTCTTTTTAAATAACATGATTTCGGCTCTGCAGCAGAGCCGCCTGTTGGTACCAGAACCGGGATCATCTGCTGTCAGCTAGAACGCTGATGTCAGGAGAAGGGGAGGGAGGGAGATGCGAATATCTCTCAAACCGTAAACTTCTGAGAGATGGGATTTGCTGCACATTATTTATTTTTTAATCTGCAATACAAAATAACATTATTATTGGACATTAGTATCACTTTAATGCCACTTGCTCCAATGGGAGGGCATAGGGTCTGTGGGTGTTTTGGGGCATTCCTTTTGTCAGCTCCAAGATCCGCCCCATGTATTAAAGCGGAACTACCACGTTAGGTAAAGTTGCCCTGCAATAATTAGGCAGGCGGCGACTAGATTAATAATAGTTATATTACGTCTCAAAAGTAGCCACTTGTAAAGTAATCATTAATCTTCAGATTACTTTACAAGCGGCTACTTTTGAGAAGTAATATAACTATTATTAATCTTGTCGCCACCTGCCTAATTATTGCAGGGCAACTTTACCTAACGTGGTAGTTCCGCTTTAAGATGGTGTAGATAACTTGGTCGCCGTCACTGTCAGTTTCCCTGCACATTCTGTAGGGCAGGGGTATGTGGCTTATTGGCATCCTGTCCACTGGTATGCAGTACAGAGATCATATACAGTCACTGGTGTTAGAAGCTAATGCAGTGTGGTTATCTTGGAGCATTCATACATGAGGCCCAGAGTGTGGGACAAAACAATGAAGTACTGTAAAAACAAAAGGGAACACAAGCAGGGGGTTGCCCCTAGTGTAATTCAACTTGGCACTGTGACCACCACCATATCACCTCGAGTTGGGTACTCACATAGAAATACGCCAACAACTTGCTTATACAAGAATTGGCAAAAAAGCTTTTATCGTAGACAGTCTCCTTCAGGCTGCTCCTCCTCCAAGACTTGCTTGCCCCAAACAGCAAAATGTAAAACAGAAAAAACAGAGAGGGCGCCCGATAGTGTAATATTGTAACAGTTATAACAAGATAAATTCAAAATTCCACTCACATTTAGTGATGGTCAATCTCAGCAGGCGGAGGATTCGTAACCCCTGTCTCCGCTCAGGGTCTTTAAACCTCATCCAGACCTGTATAGAAACCTCCGGCCAAATGAATCCCCCTGGGATGATGTTACACGGGGATTCTCATCTCCTGTTACTCCTCTTAATGACCAGTAATATAAACAAATATATAGTTCTGAAGGCTGTGATTCTCCAAAATTGTATCAATTTATTATTATAAAAGACACATGTCTACAATATTAAAAATAGCTGCTCGTTTTGCGGCTACCCCACTGCTTTATTGAGCTAACAGAAACAAAAACGAAAAAGCTATTTTTAATATTTTAGACACATGTGTCTTTTATAATAATAAATCTGATACAATTTTGGTGAATCACAGCCTTCAGAACTATATATTTGTTTATATTACTGGTCATTAAGAGGAGTAACAGGAGATGAGAATCCCCGTGTAACATCATACCAGGCGGATTCATTCGACCGGAGCTTCTGTACAGGTCTGGATGAGATTTAAAGGGATAGTAATATTTTGTTTTAACTTCATTTTATTTTGTAGGCATTAAAAAACATGAAGAATGATATAAGTCTTATCTCTCAAACCTTTATGGTATGAGAGATATTAACAAGCAAAGTTTCCCCTCCCGCCCCTTTTACCTAGTGTAAGCCATCTCTTTTCAGATGTGGAATGCAGTCCATAGACCAGACAGATAACAGCAGGGGACAATCTTCTTCCTATGAGAACAATGAAAGCCCTGCCCCCCTTGACAAACTTTTCAGGTTTTTCCCTTATCTTAATTGAAGATTGTCCCTCTCTGCAGTCTACCTGGGCACCTCCCTTCTGCTCTGGCTGAACAGTGTTACATCAGTAAAAGGGGTGGGAGGGGGATACTTTGTTATTGAATTACTCTTGATCTACAACTCTGACAGAATTGAAATAACACTCTCCAAAGTCCAAATACTATGATGATTAATTAGAGCTGCTTTTATTATGAAACATTACTATCCCTTTAAAGACCGTGAGTGGAGACAGGGTTAAGAACCCTCTGCATTCTGAGATTGATCATCACTAAATGTGAGTGTAATTTTGAATTTACCTTGTTATAAATCTTGGAAGATTGATAAAAATGATTACATTATTAAATTAGCAGCCTTTATTTACATAGCACCAACATGTTCTGCAGTGCACTATGCAATAGGAGTGAGAACCATGTTCATATGCAGAACATTTTCCAGAGGGACACAAGCCAAAATATGCCCCATGGCAACCTGACCAGCCCCTATTTACCTGTCCCTGTGAGTGTGCGAGAGGGGGGGCAGCAAGTCCATGGTGAGAGCATACAATGAATCTGATTGAAACAAATAGTGAGGACTCTGCTCGAGACAAAGTACATATTTCCCTATAGAATTGTCATATTGTATACTGAATTGCTGTGTCATTTAATCATCTTAATACAAAAACCCATTAAATGTCATGTGTCGGATTGTTTGTGTTTAGACATGCTTAGGAAACAATAATATGTCATCTGGACAAAGCACTGACATTGTACAAGAACAACAAGTCCCTGCCTAATGAGTTTATGAAATACTATTTTGGGGAAATAGAACAGCTCATTCATGATGATAAAGAACTAGGATTGCCATGTAAATCAAATTATGCCTTAAAATTAAATTAACAAATATCAGAGTTAAAAACCTAACATGAACACAATCATCTGTATTAAAGTTATTTCATTTGTACATGGAGACTAGGAGAGCCACAAAACAAATTTAAACAAAAAGGTCACAGAAATTTCATTTGGATATCAAACCTCAAATTAAGAGAGAACGATGGAGCAGCAGTGTTTCTTCTCTCTCACAATCTATGGCTTTGTGCTAAAGTAAGCCAAAACCAATCCCACACATTAATAACATCCATCTCCCAAGTTCAACAACATCAGTCCGTTTTATTCTCTCTTCAGCAGCAGTTGTTTAGTAAACTGAGGGCTAAGGTCCTTGCCTTCTATCCTTCTATCTATCTATCTATCTATCTATCTATCTATCTATCTATCTATCTATCTATCTGTCTGTCTGTCTGTCTGTCTGTCTGTCTGTCTGTCTGTCTGTCTATCTATCTATCTATCTATCTATCTATCTATCTATCTATCTATCCATGGGCAGATTGTCCTATCTAGGGATCGGGCATCCCCCGGTGGGCCTCTAGATCATGGGCCGGTGGGGGAGATCAAAGGATCTCACCGTCCCACAATATTTTGAAGGAGAGGTCTCTGTTGCCACAGGCACTGTCTGTGACAGCCTTCGCATTCCTTGTTAATCCTTTGAGTGCCAGAGGGGTACGCAACGCATTGCTTTGCAATGCGTTGCATACCCCTATGGCACTCAAAGGGTTAATGCAGAGCACCAGATGTTATGTCAAATCCTGGCACTCTGCATTAACATTTTGAGTGCCATAGGGGTACGCAACGCACAGGGACCACAAGGGGGCGTCGATAGGGACGTTGGTGCAGCTAGTGGGCTGCTTTTAAAAAAAAATGCCTGGGCTGGTATTCTCCTACAATCCGCCCATCTATCTATCTATCTATCTATCTATCTATCTATCTATCTATCTATCTATCTAAAAGAGAAATGTTACACAGCAAGATTAATTGTCTGTGCCACACACCCTAGGGCTCCCCTAAAAATTTGGCTGTCTCGGTGGCTTCCTACTTTGCCTAATGAAAAATCCAGCAATAGACACTGTGCAGCATTCACCATTGTTTAGCTCTCCTATATCTTGTCTCTTTTTTTCTTCACATAACCACAAAGAAAAAAGAAATCACAGAAATGTAATATCCAGATCACGCTGTTGCTGATAGCATCTCCTGCTGTTTTTCTTGATCTCTTTCAAATTCCCAAGAAACACCCCAGCAAAATATCTGGTCGGGCAATATCTAAGACATCTGTTTTAAATTTACAAGTTTACAGCAACATTTGAGGGTCCCTTTCATCATACACATATATAATTTAATTAACACATTCACAACCAGTATATTGCAGAACATTGCTATGCAGCTAGGACAGAGGTGGGCAATCTGATTCTACTTAGCTGTTCAGAACTACAATTTCCATCATCCCCATTGGGAATTGTAGGGCCACAGGATGCACAGTTCTATGTTAGGATGCCTGGACTTTAGTATTTAAAGAAATGTTAACCATTTAAGAGCAAACTATTGTGAGGAAATTATTTTGGTTGTGCCTTGCAATCTGTTGCATACCTCTCTGGTACTCAGAGGGTTAAACTGTGACATGCTTCGCTTCTCAATTCACTGGAATCTGCTCCTGCATTCATGAGGTTAAAAAGCCCCATTTAACCTGGAGGAAAGCTTTACTTTCCATATAATGCAGTTGGTTTGCTTCATTATTGCTCCCCTTTTGACATGCAGTTTCTAGAAGCTGATGTATTAAAAAGGACTGGGACGTGATACACTAAGGGGTGGTGCAATGGCGAAGTTTGACTGGTGATATGTGGAAACGACTTTGACATGGAGAATACGACACACTTCCACATGTGCACTAAGAATGTAACCATTAGCATATGAGGTTGGCATAAAGTTGGCGATGTGGTAGGGAATGCAAGTGGGGAGCAAAGAGGATGCCCTCAGCACCAAGAACACCCAGCCCTCCATTATAACATAAAGAATGCCCTGCCCTGCTTCATAGATCATTTATAGACATTGAGAATCTGCAAAAGCAGCTGTTACATGTTGCTGGTTCAGTCTCTACATGAACTGGCTGATCAGCTGTTTGAAGTCCGCAGCTGACTATCCACTGATCTGCTGATTCCTGTAAACAAAAGATTCACAAGGTACTATGCAAGGCAATGGAGTGCCTTGTCAGTTGTCTGTTGCACATCCTTATAGCAAAGGGTTAAATGAAGGCAGCTGATTAACAAGGCACTGCAGACCTCTTTAGTATTCAAGGGGTTATATGCTGCAATTAAATCAATACAAAAATAGGGAATTGCTAATTATCCACTATGGGGCGCTAAGTTTGCTCCAGAATTGTTCCACTTTTCTTGTTTTGCACCTGTATTACAAAACCTATACCTGGATTACCATGTTCCCATTTCTGTTTACTGGAAGGACCTTAGTTTATGTTCATTATTTACATGCAACATGTATCTGCTTCTTCTTGATCAGAAACCAACATGCAGCTGATGACAGAGCTTTTCCCATTGAGCCTCACAAGTCTGTCACAGGCTGCTGTTGTTGGATTTCTATGGCCTTCTGTTGTTTACACATCATTGTAATAAAATATGTCTGTGATAGATTGATTGGGGGGGGGGGGTTAAAATACTGATCAAATGCAAATCAACCAATAATATATCAGGAAATATCCTAGAGCCACCTTTAATTTAAGGGTGAGATAGTGGAATCTATGGTTAAAGTAAAATATTGACCCCATATTTTATATGTACTGTATGCTTGTTGGTAAAAAGTTAATAAGCTATGAGCTTCTATACCTTTTGATATTGCTTATTTATCTGATTTTCTGTAATATTTAGGTGTGGGTAATATCGGTTCAGTTGTATAAGTGTGGCTCTAAACTGGAACATTACAGTATGAATCAATGGTTTTAAATTGACATTAAATATGTTTGAATTTACATGTTTTGCAATCTTATAAGTCAATTTGCCTAAACTTTTTTTCCTTCATTTCAGCCATTTTTTACACTTGTATGTGTCCCTGTCAGGGAGCACTCTCAATGGGCAAACAGAGAGCTTTCTGTGCTGGCTAAAATCAGAGCATGTGTAAAAATATGAACAAGATACAGTTTAAGAATAAAAGTGATACAATGTAGAAAAGCCAGCCACTACAGCACACAGATCAATATGTGATGCAGGAAGACTGCAACATTGTATAATTATCTCTGATTTCACACTAGCAAGCTCTTTGTAAACAGAAATTCAGCTAGCTCCCTGTGAGAGATACAAGTGGAAAAAAACATAGGAGAAGATGGAAAAAAATAATTAAAAAAATCATAATTTACCTTATCTAGGTAGGTGTACTTCATGCAGCAGTCAGGTATATCTATATATTTTTTGCATTATAATATCTGAAGTTTCTTGTATATAGTGACCCTCGGAACAAACAAAAGGTTTCAATATACGTGAATGGTTCTTATGGGTTAATTTTCTTTTTCAGATTATAAACTGAAACAGTTTGTTGCAGATTACAACAGGTATCAAATATAAATAAAAAGTCTGTATATATACATTTCCTTAAAGATGGATATGTCTGTAAATATTGTGGTGTGCTTTTAACTCACTGAGTGCCAGAGAGCTCTACCTATCTGGCATTCAAAGGGTTAAAATAAATCAGTTCATCGAAAGGTGCTAGTAAAAAAATTGTGTTGCCCTGAATCTTTTCGGTATCCTTTTAAAAGGTCGCACGCAAAAGAGAGTGAGACCACATGACACATTAACCATGTCACCATAATAAAAATGGAGAAATGAAAATCTCGCACTGCATGACAGCGCAAGATTCTCATGTTGCGTACTGAATGGTTGCATCCCCATCTTGCTGAGCACTGCTCCGGCTCTTTCTCCCTTTCTCTATCACATTTTTGTTTCCGTTTTCGTTTTGTGATGATTTTAACAGACACCCCTCTCTTAATGTCCTAAACAAACTGCATCTGAAAGTCACTTAACCCTTTGAGGAACCGAGCATCCAGTTCTTATAGGCAACAGTTAACGTATAACTATAAGTCACAGAGCAGCCAGCAGAGAGATCACCAGAATCATCCTCGCCATCACATGCATGCACACAGGCAGCCCCAGTATTCCTTGTTGTACATTGATGCTGAACTACAAGTTCCTTCACTTCCTGATACCCAGCAGCTGTCGAGGGATGTAAGGACTGTATTAAAAGAATTATCATTTTTTTAATGCATTGCAAATAGTTAAGAGAGCTGAATGTGCCTTTCCCTTTGAGTGCCAGAAAAGGGGTAATGTATTGCAAATCATTGTTCCATGCAACTGTTATGATAATCTAGATGCCACAGTTTACTCCCAAAGTTTGGGGATTTACACTAAAGTGGCCTTCCAGCTGCTTGCGGACTACAATTCCTATCCGGGGCAGCGCTCAGCAAGATTGGATGTGACCTTTCAGTACGCGACATGAGAATCTCGCACTGTCATGCAGTGCGAGATTTTCATGTCGCCATTTTTATTATAGTGACGGTTAATGTGACGCTCTTTTGCGGGCAGCCTTTTAAAAGTAATCCAATCTTTTCTAGTAATTACTTCATGTCTGTCTGTCTATCTACCTATATATCTATGAACATGAAACATCTCTAACTAATACCCTTTGCTCTGTTGGTACACTAGTAATCCCCATTTGTGACTGAGAGTCACAGAGGGTTATGGCTAGTTTCAATGAACATTTTGAATGTGCTGCATTGCAGCATGGTTCAAGTACCCATGCCAGGGGGTGTTACAGTGGTAAAGCTAATAGCAGGCTCAACAGGGTGTCAATCAGGCTGACACCCATGTGGACTGGACATACATTGGATTGATGTGGTTAGCAATTAATCTATCAGATAGCCCGTGTGAATGCTACAGTTCATTCACGTAAGTTAAAGCGGAACTACCACATGTTAACCACTTTAGCTTCAATAACTCCTGCTTAGTAGCGCTAGTCACCAGAATTATTACCTTGTAAAGGAGAAATAGCCATTCTTACCCGGCTGACAGGCAGGGCGGATCGCGGACATCTTTGCTCTGTCAGTCCCTTCCGGAACCGAACAGCTCCTAGAATTGCCTTCTACAGCTGGCTGGTACTGACAGAGCAGGCACACGGACGTCACTTTGGCAAGATGTCCGTGATCTGTCCTGCCTGTCAGCCGGGTAAGAAGGGCTATTTCTCCTTTACAAGGTAATAATTCTAGCGGCTAGCGCTACTAAGCAGCTAGTCACCAGATGTGGAGTTATTGATGCTAAAGTTGTTAACATGTGGCTTAAACCCTTTGAATTCCAGAGAGGTCTCCAACACATTGCAACAGAATGTGCTAGATACCTCTCTGGCACTTAAAGGATTAAACGGGTGCTTAACTTTCTTACTTTTCACTTTGGAAAACACTGGAAAAACTTAGCGAGCTGTGTTTAGGCTGCATAACATTTGGCAACATTGTTTGCATGAACAGCTTTATATGCAGCAATGGGGAGCATGTTGGTGCGTTCAGCTCACTGTAGCAAACACTTAGTTGAAAAGATCCATGGGAACTGTGCCTATTGCTTCTGACTAACAGCTGTACTGTTACAAAGAGAATGTACTTATTCTGTCTCTGCACTGACTGAATGATACATTTGTACCACATTTGTACTTTATGCTAAATGTATCATACTTCCTTTGCAGGGAAAGCCAGAAGTTATAAGTATAACAGCCTAGTTGCACTTGTACAGCCAGCCAGACCCACAGGCCAGATTAAATTAACTGGGCCAGTGGGATTTATTTTGCCCATTTCTGAACTAACCCTTTCAAGGCTTGAGATGTCTCCAATGCTTTGCAAAGTGTTAAACGAGGTAATAAAAAAAATATAAAAAGTTAAAAATATAATCATAATTTCCTTTAAAAATGACACATGGAGGAGAGGCTGCTAAGTTAAGTGCCTCAGTATCTCATTGTAACTGGGCCTGGTGTTTTCTGTTATCCAAATGGGTGTATTCATGCAGTAATTTGTTTTAGCAGAACATGCCAGATCTGGCTTTTCATCACTACTCCCACTGTTTTCTTCCTTATCTCCTGCTCCCTGCTGTTCCCTGGGATTGTGGAACCCCCTACGCATTGCTGGCCTCTCACTGTGTACAGGGGGCTGATTTCCTAGTGGCATGTGGCGCTGGCTGGCGCACACACGTTACTGTGTAATGATCGGTAGCGCAGATGATTTGGTATTGAAATGTTTGGTCACACTTACTCGACTTTTGCATTTTATTTCTTTTTCCGAGCAATTGGCCTCTCCTTTCATTTCCATTCCTCCACAGTAAACTGCACCACTGCCTTTTTCTATTTAGGAAAATTGTGGCTCTTGATCTGTGTGCAGTGAGTGTTAAGCACACAGAAAAGAGGAGCAATTCTGGGCTATCGGCTGCGCCAGTGTACAAGTACAGATTCACTTTGATTTAAATGGGCATTTTAACCCCTTTAATACTAGAGAGGTCGACAGTAACCTCTCTACCATTCAAGAGTTATGAACCTCATTTATACCAATGGGAATTTTTGTTTTCTCCTGTAAAGTATTTGGTTTGCTCCAGAATCTTAATTATTATCATGATATTTCCATCCTAATTGATCAAGTTCATTACACAGATATCTCAATGTGTGTAAAATATTTTATAAGAAATCCTAAAATGGCTGCATTTTAAATTTAAATTATCTTCCCCAAAATATCTTAACTAGCCCTATTTTATCATGTTCCCACAAAATCTTTGAATGCCAGTGGGCACCTCACTGGTATTCAGATGGTTAAATGAACATTTTTTTTAATTTATTTATTTGTTTGTTTTAATGGAAAAACCCGTGGAGTCATTTAAGAGCACTCCTACCTGGAGATTTTTCACTCAAAATGATTACAGTCAAATGTATATTTTTTAATTAAACCATTACCCACAGTGCCAACTAGTGTCCAAATGGCAATTTTATTGTATAATGCACTCTATGTGAATCATAGACTACATCTCTTCATAATAAGTGACCAGAATAGCACCCCTTGTGACCAGAACAGAATTTTGCCCGTTCATTTTTTTTTTTTAAACGAGTTTGAGCCATAATAGCACTCAGAGTACCCTTGTTTTACTCGGTGACAAAAGGCTTCTGACTTGTATTTTTCATAAACTTTTTTATTTGCTTCTTTAATCCTTTGAGTGCTCAGGAGGTATACAGTCTCTCTGGCACTCAAAGGGTTAAGGGCCAAGCAGGTGTGCAACACATTGCAAAGCAGTGCATTGCATACACCTCTGGTCCTTAAAGGGTTACTATCATGGTAGCACCTGTAACTCTTTCTGAATTAAAAAAATATCTGTTTGTGTTTTCCCAGAATTAAGTTGTATTTGGTATTTTTGAAAGAAAGCAATGGCTATTAATTTTGACACTTAAACCCTTGCAATGGATACCTCTGTGGCACCCAAAGAGTCAGACTCTACCAGCAGAATATTCTTATCAGTGTGGACCATACATTATTCTTTAGGCTCTAGTAAGTGGACTAGAAACTGCAAACAAGATTAATTACCCTTTTTCACACTCCAGTGAATGTAGCCAAAGATGGCTAGGGCTAAAGAATGTATGGGTGAACTCTCCAAATACCATACCTATATATGATCCTGTATCTTTTATTTTCATTTATTCTGGTTCCCTAAATACTAACCAGAATGTAATGCTTTTTCCTGGCTTGAGGGACATGCAGAGGAGCATTGCGTGGTGGATGATTTTATGGCTTTGATAGAGTTATGGAATAACAAACCTTTATTATGAAAAAATATATATTTTATAGGGCTTTTGCCAATGGGTAAAACAAGGATACCACCACTGCTGAGAGACCTTCATTCCAAAGTAATTTAACCCTTTAAGTGCCAAAGGAGTATGCCACGCATTGCTTTGCAATGCGTTGAACACCCCTCTGGTGCTCAAAGGGTTGAGGCAAAACATACATTTTTTTGTGGCTAGGTAGTACTGTATTTCTCTTTGAAGAGCTTCTTTTAGTGACACTCAGCTATCCATGTGCAGCAGCAGTAACAATGCCACAGTCTCAAAATAATCTTTGGCCCAGGCTCAGTGGATTTTAGATGCAGAATTATGAAGAAAAAAAAAATTTCGGCATTTGTACTGCTTACTTAGTTTTGTAAATCCCTCTCTGGAAATTGTATGTTTCCCTGCTACAGTTGCCACCCAATGGCCCTAATGATTTTGCACTTGTTCCATTCTTCAAGAGATAATATCTTACGTCAGATTTGGATGCTGTGTCCATGGAGGTGGACATGACAGTTGCTAGCATGACCTCAAACTCTGGTCACTGCACCAGCGAGTGCAGTACATTACTTCACAATGTGTTATGCACCTATCTTGTCCTAAAACTGTTAAGTAGGCTCAGGCACTCTGCCTGCTTCATTTTGAGAACACTAACAGAAATGTCATGGCGGTCTCCTTGGACAAGACATCCAGGTCAGATTCAAGATGTTATCTCTTAAACAAAGACAAAAGAAAAAATTCATAGGCGGCAATAGTAGTTTCTGGCCTTAGTACAGTAAGTATGGGTTATTACTAGGTGCTAGTTCTACTTTAACAGTTTGAGTGCCAGAAAGGTGTCCAACGAATTGCCTTGCAAGGCAATGCACTGGATACCTCTGTGGCACTCGGAGGGTTAATGCCACTTGATTACGACAGAAACATTGTGCAGCGCTGCCTAGGACCCATTGGAGCAACTTGAGCAGTGGTGGACAACATGTGGCTCCCCAGCCACTGTCAGACTAGCTCTCATCATCATCAAAATGAAGTACAATACAAAAAGAACCAAAAGCAAAACACAGCCAGAGACACAGATTAAAAACACTTAAAATTGTTACAGCAACCAGTGAGACTCCTATAAGCAGACATTGCAGATAATAAATAACAGACCGGTGCTAGTAAATTATGGCGGCAGAGGGGAGAACAGCTGTAATGTGCCACAGAAAGACATAGGGGGATTGCAATCAAAGTCTTAACCTTTCATTTTTAAGTCCAGGATAAGGAGAAGTATTTCCAGAAGGTAATCTTGAGGCATTGGATACTCCTCTGGTGTTCAAAGGGTTAATGCCACAACAACAAAGAAATAAAACATGTCTTTTTTATTATGAACTAGTGATGGTGCACATTGTTGCCCATACGATTGGCACAACGCCGAACCGCTGCAGAGGTGAGTCTCACTGCAGTGATTTTGATTTTCACAAGAGTGGGCGGGGCTTCACCTTAGAATTGATGTGTGTGTTTGTGTGTATATATCTCAAATAAAATGTGGTTTATTTATTTAATAGATTTTTATTAGGTTTTTAGAAAATATATCTCTAAGTGAAAAGTAACCTTTCATTATATTTCAGTCCCACTAAAATGTTTTTTATTTTAAACTAACGATGGCTCGAGGCATTGCCAATACTTAGTCCCCCTGCCTACTCCTCTGATTAGCTGCCTGCTGCTGGTCTCTGCCTGCTGCCACCCCGGGGCGGACACCTTCTTGCGTCTGTTTAGCACCCCCCTTAAAGGGATAGTAATGTTTCATAATAAAAGCAGCTCTAATTAATCATCATAGTATTTGGACTTTGGAGAGTGTTATTTCAATCCTGTCAGAGTTGTAGTTCAAGAGTAATTCAAAGACAAAGTATCCCCCTCCCGCCCCTTTTACTGATGTAACACTGTTCAGCCAGATCAGAAGGGAGGTGCCCAGGTAGATTGCAGAGAGGGACAATCTTCAATTAAGATAAGGGAAAACCTGGAAAACCTGTCAAGAGGGGCAGGGCTTTCATTGTTCTCATAGGAAGAAGATTGTCCCCTGTTGTTATCTGTCTGGTCTATGGACTGGATTCCACATCTGAGAAGAGGTGGCTTACACTAGGTAAAAGGGGCGGGAGGGGAAAATTTGCATGTGAATATCTCTCAAACCTTTATAAGACTTATATCGTTCTTCATGTTTTTTAATGCCTACAAAAAAATAAAGATAAAACGAAGTATTACTATCCCTTTAAAGCAGCACTAAAATAAAAGGAGGTTTTTGCTCTCATTTTCTACTCTGTGAGTTGCAAACATCTCAGACAGCCCACTCAGCTCATGCTGCTCCTCCAAGTCTCCTTCAGTGGGGTTGACTTATGGTCATCAGGTACATTTTAAACGAAAAAGAGGAGTAAGGAAAATGAGATCAATTGAATTTAGAGGCGCGACCTAGGAGTGTCAGGACTATGCTCCCCAATACTGTATTTATTAAGAAAAGTATATATATTTTACCCAGGAGGTACTACCTCTTTTGCAATGCTCCCTGTTTAGCACCAGGTTATAAAGACACCAGCTATTTAACAGTCATCAGAAAAACCAAGAAGCCTTCTCACTCCTAGATCAGTTGTGAAAATAGAGAAATCCAGGTTAAAGATAGGGAGGTGAAGTCATTTTCCACAGAGCTGTATAATTGGGGTTACAAGCAAAGTGACAAGCTCCTGCTGAAACACAATGCGCTTCAGGCCCTGCTGCTTGTTAGAATGTACAATTTAGAAGGCAAGTCAAGACTTATTTCACAGTTTCGCAGCCCCAAAGTACCCTACTAATTGGCACTGCACCTCTAATAAAGGTTAGATATGGTTTGTTTAACAGCATCAGCCATCATTTATCTTATTTAAGTTTCACAAAGTAGAAAAGGCATGTGCCTTACACCCACTGAAAGCTTGCGGTGTCACTGTTAATTAGATCTGGTTCAATGTCCTCGGTGGAAATGGCTGCCTTTCAGTGGTAAGCTGCAATAGGAGGAAGAGAGAAGTCATAGGTCCACCACCTTGGTGCAGTGTGACAATGTGCTCATTCTTTTATGCAACAATCTAAAATGGTGCAATTTTGATGCAAACCAAACTAGAGAACAAATGAAAATACCCATTGATTTAAATCAGTTGCAATGCCTTAGAGACCTTTCTACCATTCAAGGGGTTAAAAGACCCATTTAAAGTAATAATGATTTAGGGAATTATCATTTGTGGTGCAATAGGTTGCTCCAGAATTGTACCTCTTGTTCTCTGTATAAGACCCACTGTGTACAACAAGGTATATGTAATTTCACTGGTGTAATTCAGGAGTGAGCAACCTGTTGTGTCTGTTTAGCCCCCTTAAAGCAGCGTTGGATGATGGGAGATGTGTTTCAAGAACAGAAGAGCCACATTTATTATTTATTTATTGAAACACTAGTTTTAAAGACTGTGTACACGGGCCACAATGCCACCCAGCAACCTCAGCTGGTGGCTGGAGCCTCTCACTGGTGGCACTGCAGTCATGTGCAGTACTGACTGCCCGAACACGCTGCAGCTGATACAGAGCGCGGCACTCCGAATTCAGACCTTAGTCCTCTCTGCGCACCTTCTTGGGACCAAGCAGTCCCAGGAAGGTGCGCAGAGAGGACTCCAGTCGGAATTCGGAGTGCCCTGCTCTGTATCAGCTGCGGCGTGTTCGGGCAGTCAGTACTGCGCATGACTGCAGAGCGGGCAGTCTCTACTGCACATGATAGCTTCTAACAAACATCCTAGTGAATTATTATATACAATTATTTTTATTATTTGTATGCTGGAGGCCATTGGCTGCTTGTTCAAGGCTCCTGTACAATAGGATTTGTGGTTCATGAAAAGAAGAAAAATGAGTTGTTACACACTTAAAAAAACACTAGTTTTCTTTTGTTTTGATTACATCAATGTCTCTTATTATTTAACTGATTTTTTAGAGTTACTTAGATTTGGCATTTTATAAAAACAGAACTGAAAAACAGATTAACCCTTTGAGTGCCAGAGGGGTGCACTTCACATTGCCTTGCAATACATTGCATATCCCTCTGGCACTCATAGGTTTAAGTCTTAGATAGATAGATAGATAGTTAGATAGATAGATAGATAGAGCTTTTTAATACATGGGCACACTCAACATTCCCCAGGGACCTCTTTTTCAATAGGACCGCACCTTGGGTTCCCAAAATCCCCAGTTTCTCAGGAAGCAACCAACTTAATCCTGTGGTCAGGGAGGTCAGGGAGGAAACACATAGTGGTCTATTTAATGAATTTTTGCTATAGCAGGGCAATCAGTTGTTGAATTTAATAAATGAAGTAGTGATGTTGCTTTTACGTTCCCCCCCATATATGTTCTTTGCAGAAATGTAATATGAAGAGTTATGGAGACATTCTCTGTGCATCTTCTCCTGTATAGTGGCTGCTTCCTATTTTTGCAGCCAAATATTGGGTTGTTTTAACCAGTTCTCAGTGAATCAAAGCAATGTTTCACTAGATGCAGCCACTGGACAGGTCTCATGACGAGAAGGTACATGGAGAACATTTGCATCCTTCTTCAAATGAAGTTTCCACAAAGTGTCACAGTGCCTTATCTCGACCTGCGCCATTTGGCCGGGAGCAGGGTTCTGGACTGACGCTCTGGCGTCACTAGCCGTGTCCCTCTCTGCCTGCGGCCTGGTCACGTCTGGTTCATTGTTACTGGCATCATGAATCAGGCACTTGCCTGGACGCCTGTTATAGGCCCAGCCTGGGGGACCTACTTTGTCTCGCCTTCTCCTACTCCTTTATAAACCTCTATGGGCCTGTGTATCAGTTACCCTTACGCTGTTGTTCTGAGCAGTTCTAATTCCAGTTGTTCCTGTATCCTGTGTATGACCCGGCTTGTCTTGACTATCCATTCTGGTGCTGACCTGTGGCTCTGTCTGACCATTCTCTCTGTGCGCTCCATTTGTCTTGACATCCAATCTGGTGCAGACCTGTGGCTCTGGCTGACTACCTGCTCTGTGTATGACCCTGGCTTGTATGATTATCCATTCTGGTGCTGACATGGGGCTCTGTCCCACTATCCTCCCAGTGTAGCTTACCTAGTGGACATCCTGTCTGGTGCAGACCTGTGGCTCTGGCTAACTACCCGCTCCGTATATGAACCTGGCTTGTCTGACTATCCTAGCTGGTGCTGACCTGTGGATCTGTCTGTTTACTCTTCTTGTGGCTCTGTTACCTACAGACACCCATCCTGGTGCAGACCTGGGGCTCTGGCAGACTCTGGCCTTACTGACTGAAGGCGTGAGTCAGTAGTCTCCAATGTTGCCATCCTTATTGGAGACAAGCTCTTCAATACTGACTGCAGGCGTGAGTCAGTAGTCTCCTCTGTTGCCCCTTACAGGAGACTGTAGGTTCAGTGTTGCATTCTGAAACTACCAGCTGGCTTCGGCCTAGTCTCCAGCAGAGTGGTTGACCTGTCAGCAGTCTCCTATTGCTGATAGAGTCTCCAGCCTTTCCAATCACCCTCTGCTTGTACTGTCATACTTACTTGCATTTGCTTATTATTATTATTATTATTATTATTAATAAAGGTGTTCTTAACTATACCGTCTGACTCCT
The DNA here is from genome assembly GCA_037306005.1 of Rhinophrynus dorsalis. Lineage (NCBI taxonomy): Eukaryota > Metazoa > Chordata > Amphibia > Anura > Rhinophrynidae > Rhinophrynus > Rhinophrynus dorsalis. The sequence goes on from CM074719.1 coordinate 488,403,937, forward strand.
TGTCTTGTTTTGCAAACTGTAACACAAAGCTATGTATGAAGGAAGTTAAAAGCACCTGAGATACTCGGTTTTACTAACCAAAACTCAATTTGCACTGTGTTATGATAACACAAAGCTATTAAAGAGACCCCTTAAATATGGCTGCTTTTCTCACTAATAGGAAGCGAAAAAAGGAAGGCTATCATTGGTCAGGGAACGGATATTGAATTGTCTTGGCACCTGTATAGATGCTGACTCTGGGTGTTTTCTGCTGTCTAAGGCCTCCCCCTCCCTTACCCCGGCCCTGAGCATATTTGTTACTGCCTGTGCATTAGTCACTAGTAGGGCTATTATGGAAGTGTAGAAACAGCCATCAATCCCATCTCTTATTTCATTATTGGAAAAAATGTGAAGTTTATATGAAATTCTCACCTCACAAATCCATTGCAATTAGAAACACATTGGAAACCAGCAGGGGAGGACTGGCAACCTGTGGCCTGGGGGGCAACTACAATCAAGTGGACCGGTGGGCAACTACAATCAAGTGGCCCATATCTACTATCATTCCAGCCCACTGTCCCAGCCTAACCCTTTTGTTAATTTTAAAACTGGCATTAATGTTGTGAAGTAAGACGTGAAATCACATAGCTTACAGCACTAGTGATACCATATAGCTTATAGTTCAAATGGAGCTACACTAGTGATACAACAGAGCTTACAGTTGAAATAGAGCTACATTAGTGATGCCATAGAGCTTTCAAGGGAAATAGGTTATGCTGATAGTGTAGCTCCATTTGGATTGTAGTTTTGTGGTATCATTTGTGTAGCTCCATTTCACTTGTAAATTCTATGGTATCACTAGTGTAGCTCCATTTCACTTGCAAATTCTATGGTATCACTAGTGTAGCTCTATTTCACTTGTAAGCTCTATGGTATCACTAGTGTAGCTCTATTTCACTTGTAAGCTCTATGGTATCACTAGTGTAGCTCCATTTGCAGTAACAAGTGGGAGATGGAGTGAGACAGTGGCCCACCAGCCCAGACATATTACTAGCCCGGGGGAATGCCCCTTCCCCACTTCCCCCCGGACCAGCCCTCCCCTGGACACCAGTGGAGACCCTGTCTCCTTTACAGCTTAGTCTTCTGTTACTGTGCCTATATTATATGTAACCAGCCATGTATCTGTACTCTTATATTCTGATGTAAGATTATGCACTTCTCCATTTTGTCCCTTTCCCCTATTTTGCTAATTCAAGTTAGAAAAATGTAATCACTGAGAATTAGCAGAATATATATTTGAACACTATTGTGCAGTTGGCTTTCTCCAAAATTGCACCTCATGAGTTTCATGAATAAGGCCAGTAGGTTTTCATGATTGTTGATCATTAGCATTTAATAATGCTGCGCAATGCCACCTGCAAACGTTTCTCCATTCTCTGGGCAACACAAACGCGGTATCATGAAGTTGTAAAATGACAGCTGTACACGCATCTTCAACAATGCTAAGGCAGAGGGATCCTGTTTCCCTCACTTTGTCCATCCTTGACCATTTTTGGCAAATAGGTCTTCATGTATCCATATACAGATGGTATTTGTTAGTAAATCACTTACGTACTTCAAATTTGATAAGAGAAGAATAATGTCGTGTTCTGCAGTATTAGCTGTTGTCCCACAATCAGCATGTCATTCAGCATGAATTCCAAGTCCATGACTGATCTGCAGAGTTCCGTCATCTTATTTTAGTTCTTCCTGTGCTGTTGAGGGGATGCTGATTCACACCTCACGCAAGTCTTTAGAAGGGCAGGGGACAGCTGTCCTTCCCACAGATTCCTAGACATGCTGTCATGGTTACTGTATTGCCAAGGCTGAAATGCACCGAGATGGCTTTCCCTAAGCCATACATCCTAATGTGCCTTCTGTTAATAGACTAAATGATTTTATGTACGGTAGATAGCACAAAGATGGAAAACTTGAGACCCTCCAGCTGTTCGGAAGTATAATTCCCATCATCCCAGAAAGTTGGCTAGGGAAAATGGCAGCTGTAGTTCTGAACATCTTCAGGACCTTATATTGCCTATCACTGAATTAGCATTTGATTTAACTCTTTGAGTGCCAGAGGATTCCGGTACACCTTAATAACCTCCTATTACAAGCCATTCCCTCTAAAGGTATAGTAATGTTTCAAAATAAAAGCAACTCTAATTAATGTTTGTAGTTTTTGGGCCATGGAGAGTGTTATTTCAATACTGTCAGAGTTGTAGTTCAAGAGTAGTTGAATGATAAAGTTTCCCCCTCCAACCCCTTTTACTTAGTGTAACACTGCTCATCTCAGATGTGGAATCTGGTCCACAGACCAGACAGCTCACAGCAAGGGACAATCTTCTTACTGTGAGAACAGTGAAAGCCCTGCCCCCTTGACAGATATTTCAGGTTTTTCCCTTATGTTAATTGAAGATTGTCCCTCTCTGCAAGCCATCTGGACACCTTTCTGCTCTGAGGTGAGCACTGTTACATCAGTAAAAGGGGTGGGAGGGGGGATACTTTATCATTCAATTACTCTTGTACTACAACTCTGACAGTATTGAAATAACACTCTCCATGGACCAAATACTATGAAGATTAATTGGAACTGCTTTTACTGTGAAACTTCGCAATAACTTCACATTGTAATGCACTCTAAAACAACACTGTACAATATCACACATCAACCTAGTTGGGTTATTTCATCAGTTTTGTTAATAATTCCTATCTTTTTTATTTAGTTTTATTTGTACGATTTCTCCCCTTGTCCCCCTCCCCTCTGCACTGCTGAAAACCCCAGTGTAGAAGGTGTCATTTTCTGGTAAACTACACAGTGTGTGTGGGATTAACATACAAACAGAGACAGCCTGGGAGAGCAGTGACTGACAGGGATGATAACGTGTTCACTTGAACAGCTGCACATGGGTAGGTGTGTGTGTGTGGGGGGGGGAGAGACAAATAGTAATTTGCATAAGAGCCTAAATGCCGCAAATTATAGGCTCTCACACAAAAACATCAAAACACAGAAAAAAAATAACAAAACTAGTGTGGTTATTTATTTGTTAAAATAAATGTTACTTGTTTCTTGATGAAAATTTCCTTTTAACTCTCTGAGTGCAAGAGGGGTGTATATCACAGTGTGTTGGACACCTCTCATCACCCAAATGGTTATTGAGGTTTAGATGTTAGTGTCTAAGTAGGATAATAGGCCTACAATGATATTTCCATTGATTTTACTGCAGAAATATGGAAGAGGCAAGGGGTCTGCATGTCTGTAGAAATGGACGTTATAAAAATTCCCTAAATTCTGCTAACCTAGGCAGCTGCCTAGTTTGCCTCTTGCTTTCAATTGCATTTATTAGAAAATGTATTATTTTCTGCTAAAGGAGCAGTGAACCTTTTATGAAAAATATATTATACGTCTTTTCCTGCTAAGTAAAGCAAGGGTACTCCCTCTGCCTGGAGATTTTTCATTCAGGCTCCAAGTCGTCTTCTTCTTGCTGATAGATTTTATCCATCAGCGGTGATTTTTGGATGCCGAGGCTTGAACCTCACTACTCCATCTTCTCGGGTTGGGTTTTAAATCGCGGGTTTGGATTCTTCTTGGTCTGTGTTGGCTTGTCACAGTTGGGTTGGTTTCACAGGGTCTTCGCTGTGAAGGGCAGCGGGTAGCGGTCGAAGGGGTTTGCAGTGGTGGCAGTGAGTTTTCTGATCAGAGGGTTCGGGTTCTGATCCAGTCCTTGGCAGAAGTTCTTACTCAGCTTCGCTAGGTGTTCGTCCAACATCTCAATGTCCAGCTCCCTGTGAAGGTCAGCTGTCCTTACGAATCTTGGAGCTCCAGACGATATCCGCAGGGCCTTGTTCTGGACTACCTGAAGACTCTTCCGGTGTCGCTCATGGCAAGTGATCCATGCTGGGGAGGCATACGTCAGGGTAGGTCTGGTGATTGCCTTGTAGACGTTGATCTTTGTCCGGAGTGGCATGGACTTGGTCTTCAGGAGTGGGTACAGTGCTGCCATCTTTCCTGTTGTCTTCTGCTGAGCATTCTCAATATGACTTCCCCAGTTGAGTTTGCTGTCCAGGGTCACACCGAGGTAGCGGCTGCTGCTCTCCCACTTGATGGTCTCCCCATTGAGGCTGATGTGCGGGTGCTCCTTGATCTTCTTTCTGGTGAACAGCATTGCAGTTGTCTTGCTGATGTTGTGTTCTATCCACCAGTCGCTGTACCAGGTTTTCATTCAGGCTATTACAGCTCCAACATATATATGACACACACGCACACACACACACACCCATTGGCGGTAGTAAGGAGGAGTTATTCAAATCTCCTCCATATTGCCTATACAGGAGATACACTGGGGCGTAGCCTCCTGGCTACTCCTCTCAAAATCTCTGAAACTTCCATCTGGAAGGAAAAAAACACACTCACACACACACACACACACTCTAGTCTAGACACACACACTATACACAAATACACTCACACACACTTTACACTCACACACACACACTCTACACACACACTCTACACACATACACATAGACCAAATGACATATGCCAAACACTATAATCAATACTCCAAAAGCTATAAGCCAAACCCAATGCTCCAAATGATATACTCCATATACACAATGCTATATACAGCACACTACATACAAAACACTGTATGCTATATGCAAAATGGTATATTCAAAACGTTATGCACAAAATGCAATGCAAGCAAAATGCAGTGCACGCAATACACATTCTGTCGCTCACACACACTGTAGTACACATCCATGCTCACGTACACACGTGCTCACACACATGCTTACAGATATGCTTTCTCGCACACACAGTCTCACACACTCACGCTCACACACGCTGATGAACAGTTGTGTATCGCAGTGAATTGCAGTGCATTGCACACTTTTTTGGGGCTGAAAGGGCTAAGCATTGAAAATTCAACAAGCCAGTCACTCTTTCATTAAATGCACGGGCAAAGCTAATATTTCTAATATATATATATATCTATTAATGAAGAGACTGTCAACCACCTTTATGATTAATATTAATCACTTGCAGAATATGTATAAAGACATATTGCCTATACGTTTTATGATTTTTTTTTCATCTTCACCTTATAACCTTTTGTGTATCCAGAGAGCTTTCTGTCTGGGATTCTGAAAGTGAGATGTGCAACAAGAAGATGGAATGTAAACCAGACAGTAAAACAAAGTAGATAAGCCGATCTCTACAGCATACAGAGCAAAGTGCTGCAGGGAGACTACAACATAGTATAAATATCTCTGCTTTCACAGCTCCCAGCCAGAAATCTCTCTGAGTGTCAATGTCAGGGACAAAAAAAAAGTATAAAAAAGGCAATGATGAAAAATTACATAATAAAACAGGCAATTTGGCTTTATATATTAGACACTCGCAAAATGTGGAAAGGGAGGTTGACTGTCACTTTTGTCAATTTCTTAGCAACAGCACTAGCTGGTGTCAAAAGTAAATTTTCAGTGCACTGTTGGGGTAAGCGTCAGTCATAGGCTTTGATTCTCCATATTAAGTGATAGCAACAGCACCACCTGTTGTGGAGGAGAGAGGGCTGCAGATCTACTAAGCTCAATCGGGGACAAAAAACATAAAATAGATGAGATTGAAAACAATAATAAAACGTATTGTCAATCTGACTTTAGATACTATGTACTTGCAAAATATGTAAAGTTAAAATAAAGGATTAGTGTTGCTTTAATAAAAAGAAATAGCTATAGTTACTTTTGAATGAAAATATTTTTTTCTAAATACTTTAATTTATATGTATATTGGTGAATGATACAAAATGCTCTTTTATGTAAGAGCAAGTTGTATTTTAGTAAGTGTTCTCTTAAAACATGTTATTTTTTGACGCTTCTGATAGCTGTATTCCCAATTGCACGATTGTGCTGTGTTGCTCAATATAACGGTGTCTTATAAATCACTACACATCAGTTCAGGAACTGTCACATTGTAACAAATAGCTCTTTCAAAAACATATATATTTATGTTGGGCATGTTTTATTTAACCCTTTGAGTGCCAGAGAGATAGCCAATGCATTACTATTTGATGAGTTGGATACCACTGTAGCACCCAAAGGGTTAAAAAAAATTGTGAGATAATTATCTTTACTTGTTCATTTATGTAAATTAGACAGTACTTCCTGATAAGAAGTGGCAGTTGGGCTGGGGAGCAGCGTTGCAGTGCCTGCCAGATTTGTTGTGACGAATAAATAAAGCTAAATATATCTTAAACAACTGTTCTAAATAAAACCTGATCATCATAAATACAGCTCTTTGGAAATCACCTGTTTGTTACAAAGTGAAAGTTCCACTTAAATACACCTAATAACCTGTGTATACAAGATTCATCATTGCTAATGCACAAGTAATACCAGTAACCTTTCAATTAACCCGTTAAGGATCAGAGGTGTATACAAAGCATTGCTTTGCCATGTGTTCAGCACCCCCACTGGTCTTTAAGAGGTTAACCTTTTGGGTGCATTGGCTACCCCTCTACAAACCAAAGAGTTAACCCTTTGAGTGCCATTGTGTACCCCTCTGGAGCTCAAAGGTTTAATGCAGTGACCTAGTTAATTGTATTATGTTCCTGGAAATAAAAGACAAGAATTATTAGTCTGTATTTTGATAAACAGCACATGTTATTTGTATCCCATCTTTGTAGTTGCTAGTAGTATTAAAAATGAAGAGATTTTCTTGACCGCTATTTTCCTTTGATTGGGCTTTGTATTTTTAATCAGTTTAACCACTTGAATACCAATGAGGTCACTGACATTTCTTAGCAACGCATTGAAGACCTTGCTATCATCCTAAGGTTTAACTATTTGAACGCCAGAAGGGTGCGCAGCTAATTGCAAAAGCAATGCTTTGCACACTCCTCTGCCTCTCAAATTGTTAAGGGCCATATAGCAATCTAAAGGAGAGTGACCCTGGAGCAAACCAGTGGCACCAAATAAATAAAAAATCCAGTTTATTTAAGCGTGGATTTTTTAGAAGTATCCAAAGCGTTGATGGTGTGTTTTCAACCCTCAATAGGCTAAAAGCCCCATTTAAATCAATGGAAATGTGCAGAATTTGTATTTCTTACCTATGAGGCAGTTGGCATGAACCAGAATTGCACCTCTTTAGCTTGATGTACAAGGCCCTAAACGCTAGAAAAAGTGTACAGCCCATGTTTGTTTCGTTTATTTTCTTGTGGTCTTCTATAGCTTTCTCTTGTGTATTACTGTGATTGCACGGTGAGTGGTGCTCAGTTAGGGTGCTGGAGACACCAATGTAGGATGACATACCTCCCAAGTGTCCCTCTTTAGGTGATATTAGGGTCCATACCTCCCAAGTGTCCCTCTTTAGGAGATATTAGGGGCCCATACCTCCCAAATGCTCCTCTTTAGGAGATGTTAGGGGGTCTATACCGCCCAAGTGCCTCTATTTAAGAGGGACAGTTCCTCTTTGAGACCCAGCTCCCTTTTTCCCATCCTGGTGTCCGTCTTTTTAAGAGATCAGATGGTGTGGTATATATATAAGTGTATCACATTGCTCCACAGCAATAAAACTCTCATTAATATTTGTTTAAACTTCAGTATACTCTTAAAATCTTGGGTATAATATGCACCTGTGTATAATACACAGGTGTAAATTCATACCCAAGATTGTTGGTAAATTAATGAGTTCCTGTGTATAATACACACCCCTTTGTCCCTCCCTCTACCCCCCAAATTAATCAGTCTCCCTTGATGGCCCTTCCCCTTCCTGCCACCCCACCTCAATACCAGTACATGTCTGCCCCCCTTTCCATCCTGAGACAGCTTTGAAATCCAGGACCCCATCGCAGCGGGAGGCATTGCTCTGTTCACCACCCACTTCCTCTATGCTTCGTTAATCATTAAAATAATCTTAGACTCTTTAGAGCCCACCTAAATATCCAGGATACCCCCTCTGGAGGCAGCCGTGATATTGGGGTAGCAGGCAAACTTCTCAGTGGAACTTGGTTGCCCTGTCAGGAGGTCCTGACAGAGCCCTACTATAGATTCAATATGCTCGCTTGCACATTGAATCTATTTTAGTGCCCTTTCAGGTCCTGACAGGGCAACCAAGTTACATGGAGGAGGTCAAGGAGCAGAAGAAGCAGGCGGTGAATGCAAGAATGGCGCCTGCTGCTCCAGTATCACGTATTATACCTTAGATTTCATGGTATGTGTTTATACATTAGTCTGTGTAAACAAAAACTTTGATCTTGCTCTAAATTATTACTTTAGTTACACTAAGAAGTGTCAATAGATGAAATAACTTAAAAAGTGTTGATAATGCCCTGCTCACCAGCCACACACCCATCAACACTCCCTAAAACAAAAGTGTCCCTCTTTGGCCATATGAGATGTTGGGAGCGTATGGGATGACATATTTTTCTCTATGAAGATCTGGGCATATTGGCTTCTCCAGTGAATGAACTCTCCAGTGAATGAACTCTCAATATTCATGCACATCTTTTTACATATTGTTTATACAGCGATGCAGTGCAGATAAGCATACATCATCAGCACATTTATTATAACATAGTCTCTACAGCATAATACAATATTTATGAATTTGCCGGCATTGCGCTTTTGCATGAATTGTTACTTTATTGGTGCATCAAACATCGGGGGCAAGGATTGGTGTGATGGGGAGGGGAGTTGGAAGGGGGGGTTTAAGCTTCCTATTCAAGACTGACAAGGATGGAATAGCCTTTTAGAAGGCTGTGAATCAGCCATTTGCAATCCATCCAAGGCCTGTTATTCTATATAGCTCATAAACTTACATTTCTCCAGCTTGAGAAATCTTAGTGCATATACTTTAAATAATAACATGGGGACTAGAGTGTTTATTAGACTGTGTAAGTTATCTTGTATTTATTAATTATTCATCATACAGTAATTTGCCCCCCCCAGCTCTGTTACCAACCATATCAGATGAGCAGATGTATAATTTCAATATGGGGTAGCTTCTGAGTGGATTGGTATTGGCAGAGCATGCTGGGTAGATGTGTCAGCACTCAGCAACATCCAATCACATAGAAGCATATTTGACAAGGCTAAAAAAAATACATGCGTCCTTCAAGTCCAGCCCATGCCAAAACACCCCTGTTAATCCAGAGGAAGGCAAAAAAAAAATCACTAAAGCCATTTCCAGTTAAGCCCTAAGTGGGTAAAAAACACTTCCTTCCCGACTCCAAATGGCAATCAGACAGTTCCCTTGATCAACAACCTATCTGCACTGAAGCCATCTGATATAATTCTCAAAATTGTTCTGTGCTAGATAGGTATCCATTGCTTTTTTGAATGCAGTTACAGAATCTGCAAGCACACCATCCCGAGGCAAAAAATTCCATTGCTTTACCACCCTTACTGTAAAAAATATCTGTCTTTGTCTTAGTTGAAAGCACCATTCCTCTACTCTCAGTGGATGACCTCTAATTCTGAGCTCAGCTCTGCCTAGTAATGCACACTCATGTTCCCCATACTAATCCTGTTCTTTATAAATAAATGTTGAATTGTAAATGTATATTTTGGGAAATTGTTATTCCCTGTAATTTGTATTTGCTGTACATGTTTTTGTGGGGTTTAAAAGTATTATTATGTCACTGTCATAGCACTTATAAGACGTTAGGTTTGTTATGGAAATTCCAGACTATGGGCTTTTTGCAGAAAGCAAAATATAAACAGTTCTGAAGCAAACCAGCTGCACTATGAAGAGAAACTAAATACCATTTTATTTAAATAGGTTAAGCTGACCAGACTTTCCCTTTAACCGGGGACACATAGGAAATAGGCATATTTCAGGACTGCACTGAAATCAAAAAATCCCTGCAGTATGCATTTTTCATATGTGTCTCAGTTAAAAGTGAGGTCTGGCCTCCCTAAAGTAGGGCCTTTAGCTATTTGAATGTTAGATACATCTCTAGTTCATTGCATTGCAAACAAATGGAGACCTCCCTAGAAATCAAGGAGTCTGGTGTTCAAATGGTTAAGCACTTAGCAGTTGTCCTGCATTAAAACACAGGCCTTGCGAATTAGCTCTGTCTCTGGGATCAGTAGTTATGGGTTGTTTATTGGATTCAACCCAAAGGCTCAAGAGCCCTAGAGGCTAAGGAGGTGCAATTTTGGAGCAACTCAACTTAAGCAAACAGGAAAAGTAAGAAAATTCCCAATGTCCCCTTTAGTTTAACCCTTTGCATGTCAGAGGGGTGCAATGTGTTGATACGTATAGGGTTAAATGGGCTTTTTAATCCCTTGAATGCTAGAGAAGTCTCAACCGTATTTGCAATGCATTGGAGACTTCTCCAGTATTCAAGGGGTTAAAAGCCCCACTTATGTCAATGTTTTGTTTGCTCCAAAATTATACTGTTTTCTTTTGACCATAAAGCTCTAAATCAAGTAAGAAATCTTCCGTAGAATTATCCCTTTTCTATTTATTCTCAGCAGCATTAACACCTTAACGACCTGTGACTGTCCTGTAAAAAATAATTATTCATCAGTTACATCCCTAAAATATAATCCTAATCTTGCTTTCTAAAGCATGTATAAACCTTCCTGTTCAGAGAGAATGTATTGAATTTTGTTCGTGCCATTTGCAGTAAGATCTGCCTCGGAGCCTGTGGGCTTTGCAGTAAATTACTGGGTCTCCAGGGACAGAGGCTGATTCTGTGGTGGTGGGGAGTTTCTTATAAGACACTGCCCATTTCTGCTTCTTCCCAGCCTGTTCCTCCCAGTTTCTGGTCACTTCTCCTCCCTCCCACCCTGTTATGCCCACTTTCTGCCCACTTTATGTCACTTTCCAGTAAACCATGCCCACCTGTGATTAAGCCACATCCCTTTGTGACACAAATCACGTCATTCATATCCCCAAGAGGCACCACCTGAGCCCCCATCGAAGACTCTAGAAGAAAAAGTTCTCAGGTATGGATATGAGCTGAAGTCAGTAAAATGTATTATGATGCCCACCTAATGTGTATTCATAGGATCTGTTATGTTATCTACCCATTTACAGATAATCCTGGACAATTAATTCAGAAACAACTATAAAGATTGTTAAGCTACTTGGAGCCCTGGAAAAGGGAGGGGTGACTGTTTTTGCAGAGCACATGTAGAACTAGATTTTAGGCCTCAGGAAACTAATATACAGCTTGCACATATGCTAGCTTGGGTATTCAAGTGTGTCTCTAACCCCAGTTCATTTTAGGTAGTCTTCCTTTAAGTGGGCATTTTATTAATGTTTATTTCTTCTTTTTCAATGTGAGGTTAAAGGGGCAATGCCTCTTAGGACAAAACAAAGATAAGAACAGTATCATGTCAAGAGAAGAAAATAAAACAAATCTTTTATTTTATTTTGGTCTCCATGTTCCTTGTTCAGACACAAACATTTCTTAATATGTAAAAAATGAATTGGTTCTTGTGTTGCTATGGTGACAGAGGAGAGTCCTTGCTCTCGATCTTTTTTATTCTGGTGATGATGTCTGCTGTTGAAACCTTTCCAGTTCTCTCAACTGTTTCTGTTCCTACACATTTACATCAGTGGACTTCCATTTGATGAACAATGGATGTATCTCAGTGGTTGTCAACCTGTGGGTCGGGACCCCTTCGGGGGTCGAATGACGATTTGCGAGGGGTCGCCTAAAACCATCAGATATTTATATTTTGATTCATAACAGTAGCAAAATTACAGCAGTGAAGGAGCAACGAAAATCATTTTACTGTTAGGGGTCGCCACAACTTGGGAAACTTTATCAAAGGGTCGTGGCACTAGAAAGGTTGAGAACCGCTGATGTATCTGAAGAGAAGAGGATAGGAGTAGTGAGAGACAGCTGAATTTACTGGAGAAATCCAGATCAAGGGGAAAATATAAAAAAAAAAATAACTGTACAAGTTTGTGCCGGGCTTTTTATTTAAATTACTTTGTAAAGAAAAGTATTTGTTTCTATTTTTTAGTAGGAGGCACTACCATTATAAGTAGAGGGTTTTATTATTGTTTTATAGATCTAATAAATAGTTAACCCTTTGAGTGCCAGAGGGTTATCCAACATATTGCTTCACAATGTATTGGATATCCCTCTGGCACTGAAAGGGTTAAATGCATTCATAATCAAAGACCCTTTGTGACGCTTTATTGTCCCTTTAACACTTTGAATGCCAGAGGGCTGTCGCAGTGTGTTTGCACTCAAAGGGTTAAAGGAGCAGTAAACTTTTTTTTATGAAATATACTTATTGTAGGGATTTTCCTATTGAGTAAAATAAGGATACCCCCACTGCCCAGAGATTCATATTTCCAGAGTTATTACAGTTTAAACCCATGTTTTTTTTTACATTAGCAGTGCCCTCTAGTGGTCAAATTCTAATTAGTTTTCTGTTATATTATAATGGAGTGGAAAGTCAGTGACATACAGTTCTCCATGGAATGTGATAGAAACTGCCGAGTCACTTCTTGTCAGTTAGAATAATAAGGAAGTCAGCACAGTAAATTCACTTCCTTGTTATTTGAACTGTTATACATTTTGAATAAAACACCTGACATCTGTGAGTACACTTGTTTTATTTAGCAGGAAAAGCTCATAAAATAAAGTTTACTGCTCCTTTAAATAAAAGCTCCATTTAATGCTTTGAGTGCCAGAGGGATACGCAATGCATTGCAAAGCAATGCATTGTGTACCCCTCTGGCATTCATGGGGTTAAAAGTAAAACGAGCTTAACTGTGCATGATAGCACCCTTCTTAGTATTCTAGCTGGGGAAAGGAATTCATAGACATGGGATCACACTTGGTGAATGGCCCTAATGGCAGATATCAGCTGTTTGAGGAGTCATAAAATGGACCTCCTTGACTGGAAAGCAAACCGGAAGTCTGTGACTCTCAGATTCACACTTTATAAGTTGGGTGCACAGACTCCATAGTTATTGTAGGCCTAATTTACAAAAGAAAACTGGAGGAATTCTGGTCCAAAATGACTGCACAACTAAAATGCCCAACTGATTTAAATCAGTAATTTCTCTCACTGGAAGCTAGAGAGGTCTCCAGTGCATTGTAAGCAGTGTGTCGGAGACCTATCTAGCATGCAAGGGGTGAAAAGCCCTATTTAAATAAGTAAGAGTTTAGGGATATTTATTTCCCCAGTGGTGCAGTTGGAGTACTCTAGAATTGCTCCTCATTTCTTTTGTGATTAAGGCATAATGTGTCAAATGTTCAAGCCTGAAACATAGGTCTGTGGGGACTGATTTGTGCAGGTAAGTGGGACTTTAATCTGTTAGTATTGTCTTTTCTCACACGACTAATGAGGGAGTCCAGAGGACCCCTTTTCATACGCCTATGTTGCTCTCCCATTGGTCTGGCAAGGCTCACAATGCAGCATATCCTTGTAGTGTGTTCCAATATGATAATGTGACCAGATCAATATTTTAATGCAGGACACAAAAAATAAAACTCACACAACAGGATTGCACTGGTTTTCTATGGAGAACTGATGAGTGAAATTTCAATAGGAGAAAATGTAAAACAAATGAAAATACTCAACCAATCATATCTGGATGATATTATCCATGAACCTACCCCTATCTGGCTGGTGCTAGACCCAGCACTCCTGCTAACCTCCTTGTAACAATGTGCAGCTTTCTATACAAACTAGTTTTGCTGCAGTGCCATGACTAAAGTCTCTGAGTAGTCCTAATTTTGACTGCTACAAGGATGCTTATGAAAGTGTCATTCTGCAGTGTTGTAGAGGAACATAGGTGATTAAATGGGAGGTTTGGTCACAGCACCATAATTCAGTCTTATCCAACCCTGGTTCTCAAGGTGCTTAACAAATACATTATTGAACTGCAAAAAGTGCAGAGACGTTCAACAAAACTGCTGAAGGGATTGGAGGATCTGAAAGAGACACTAGCCAAACTGGGTTTGTTTACATTAGAGAAAAGACGTCTAAGTACTAATATGATTACCATTCACAAATACATTCAAGGTCAATACAAAGAACTCTCCAATTAATTATTTACTCAAAGAGCTGAGCTAAGAACGAGAGGTCACCCATTAAGACTAGAGAAAAGGCACTTTCAGCTAAAACAAAGGCAGGGATTTTTTTCAATAAGGGCCATAATGTTTAGGAATTCTTTCCTCGGGATTCTGTGCTTGCAGATACTGTAACTGCATTCAAAAAAGTAATGGATATCTATCTAGCATGGAACAATATTCAGAATTATGACAGTTGGTTTCAAAGAAGATAGGATGTTGATCCAGGGAACTATCTGACTGACATTTGGAGTGAGGATTTGTTTTGCCTATTTTGGGCCTTATTGGAAATGGCTGTAATGGGTATTTTTTTGCCTTTCTCTGAATCAATAGGGGTGATTTGGCATGGGCTGGACTTGGTGGATGCATGTCTTTTTCCAGCCTCATCAACTATGTTACTATGACATCAGATGCATGCATTAGACGGAGCACAACCCATTAATATAGCCTAAATGTTTTCTTTGAAATCTGATTCGTTAATGGTTATTCCATTCCTACTGTTACCCCCTGGAGGAATGGAGAACTCTGCAACACTTGCTTTGCACACCCATCTCGTCTTCAAGGGGTTAAATCATATTATGGCATCTTCTTTACAGATAAAAAAGGATTATGAGGGTGGATATTCAAAACCAGGATGTCTAACTCACTGAGAGCCACATTGTGGAGCAATACGTTGAACTCCCCTCAGGCATTTAAAGGGTTAAAGGGAACATTTCTTTCTATTTGTATATATATAATATTTATGGTGTTTTGCAGTTCTCTATTTAACCCCCTGCATGCTAGATACAGCTCCAGTACATTGCACACTATGTAGCATCCAAAGGGTTAAAACTGTGCCAGTCTGCCAAAAAATACATATATATATATATATATATTTTTTTTTAATGCCATATTCTTACGTGGTTTGCTTTTTTAGTTCTGTTAATATCACTCCCTGTCTGCTAAATACATATTCTAAGGCCTAGTTTTACTACATTTATGTAAATAGACTGGCTATAATTTAAAGGGTTAAGAAGCTCATTTAAATCAGTGGGACCCCTACGGGACATTTGGATTGATCCAGTTCTCCTCAGGATGTCAGACTCAATGAGGCGGATCTACTAAGAGGAGCTGGCACAATTCTTGAAACAAGCAGCACCACAGGGAAAGTGTACATGGTTCTTTTAATCCAGTGGATTCTACTAAGGTCTCTAGCGCTTTGCAAAGCAATATGTTGGTGACACCTCTAGCATTCTTTGAGCTAAAAGCCCCAATTAAATCAATAAAAGAGAAAGTCTGAGCTTCAGATTCTAACTTTTGCCAATAAATAACCTGTGACTTACTGCAGATAATAAACAGTGATGTTTTAGTTACATGATTATGGTATGCGTAGCTTGCCCACCAAGCAAACCCCCTAGTGAGAGAAATAAGGGAGGTATTTATAATGTCCTAATTTCAAAAGCACCTGCATGCAGAGAGCTACCAAACAAAGAGAGGGAAGGAGACGAAACCTCCTAAAATACCTACAAAAAATATACAAAAAGACATGGGGCTTGATATAGTTAGAGGCGCTAATGTTGTGGCCTAACGCTCGTCTCAGCTTTCTGTCCCTACAGCACATGCTAAATAGTTTGAATAATGGGAGCATCAAAGGAAACTGGCCAACGCTCAATGTTTGACATAGTGTCAAACATCAACTGTGAATTAGTAACACAGTCATCTTCCCTTCACTCCTAAACACTAACCCTAAAAGTAACCCTCTGGCCCTCCACTATACCTAACATTAATAAAGGTAAATAACACTATTATTATTATTCTTTATTTATATAGCGCCAACTAATTCTGCAGCTCTGTACAATTGGGAATACAGAGGTATTAAATCAGATGTGGAGAACAGAAGGATCAGAGGGCCCTGCTCGTGATTACATGGCCCATTCACCACAGCTGTAACAATAAACGCTTACCTTGAATCAGAGGTCCAGCAGTGTCTTCCTCTCCCTGGTCCTTATTGTGTTCTGTAATTCCAAAAAATAAATAAATAAAATAAAATCTGCCCGTTGTCGCCACCTTAGCTGATGCCACTGATTAGAAAGTCAAACAAAAAGTTCCCCCATTGCAATTCCTGCTCGGGATGTTGCCTGAGCCAGTGTGAGAGAAAAATTAGCAGAGATTGGCTTTTACATGGCCAATCTCTGTATGAATTGGTTCCCATGCTCCCATTGGCTGGGATGTGGGGTTATGCTGAGCATGCCGTGCAGAAACCTCACCTCCTAGCCAATCAGCATCTAGTTGGAGGGGTCATGAATGCTTGTTTTGTTATTCTCCAGCTAGCGAATGGTTAATGCATTCAAGGTGTTTGTTACAGCTGTGGGGTATGGGAAGTGGGTCATGTGGTAGTGTTAGTCTTTAGGGAGGATTAATCCTTTGAGTGCCAGAGTCGTATGCAACACTTTGCCCTGTGTTGCATACCCCTGGCACTCAAAGTGTTATTTATGGTTTTGTTTCAGTTATGTTTTTTGTAACTTGCATATACTGATATGGGGTTTAGGGCCTCCAGATCAGTACATCCACGGGTCACTAGTGTAGGGAGGCCTAGTTGCATATTCATGTTTGCTATTTTACAACTTTTCTATTGCAAGTTGGTGGTTTTAAACACACGTTTGGTACTCAATGCTTAGGTCTGTCAGGTGCTACAATACCAGTAAAAAAGACAGTCCCTGAAAGCGTGCTAATAGCCACCGCATGTAATAGAATACAGAATGGATTTGCTGTTTCTTTTATTTCAATGGGCTCTAATTTTGCATCTGTTGTGGTTTTTTAACTAGCGGTAGTTTGTCACAGCACAGGTAACAGAATGCCAAACTGTGACTTAAAGGGATAGTAATACTTTGTTTTATATTTTATTTAGTTGGCATTAAAAAAATATGAAGAACAATATAAGTCTTATCTCTCAAACCTTTATGGTTTGAGAGATATTCACAAGTAAAGTTTCCCCTCCCGCCCCTTTTACCTAGTGTAAGCCATCTCTTCTCAGATGTGAATCTGGTTGTAAGACCAGACAGATAACAGCAGGGGACAATCTTCTTTGTATGAAAACAATGAAAGCCCTGCCCCCCTTGACAAGTTTTTCAGGTTTTCCCTTATCTTAATTGAAGATTGTCCGTCTCTGCAATCTACCTGGGCACCTCCCTTCTGTTCTGGCTGAACAGTGTTACATCAGTAAAAGGGGCGGGAGGGGGACACTTTGTCATTGAATTACTCTGGAACTACAACTCTGACAGAATTGAAATAACACTCTCCAAAGTCCAAATACTATGATGATTAATTAGAGCTGCTTTTATTATGAAACATTACTATCCCTTTAAAACTACTGCCCTTTTGTTTCCCTAACATTCCTAATAGAATCAAGCCCATATGAACTCTACCTTTTATCTAGTTACAGTCAGGAAAGCAGCAAAAAATGTATATATTCAGGAATGTAAAACTACAAAAAAAAAATTATAGGCAACTTGACTTTACATAATATGATTATGTCACTGCTTTCAGTTCACGACACGTACATTTTCAGAGGGAACAATGATGGCTTTAAGATACACAGGGTACAATTTAGTTTATACTTTAAAACAACACATAGAAACACTGTAGCTAAGATCAACCAGGAATCATTAATAAGGCTGCAGGCTTCCCATATAGAATAACTACAATCAGGGCTTGTATTGCACCAGAATGCCTAGTCACAAGAGGGTTAAAGAGTTACCCTTTTATCAAGTGTTGAGTATAAATAAATCGGACAAGCCTAACTGGGGATGACCCAGAGAGTTATGTGTAAGGAGCTGGGGAGGGAGAACAGGAGACAGAACAGCTGCAGCAGCCATGGCAACAAGTGGGTTTAGACATTTAACTCCTGCAGGACCAGAGGGAACTGCAGCAGGCACCTCTGGAATTAACAACACATTCATCCACACGCTTGCATACTATAGGCCTCAAGCAGAAAGATGATCAGTACTCGCCAACTTTACCATAGGGATGGAAAAAAAAAATCCTATTGATTTAAATGGGGGTCATTAACCCCTTGGATGCTGAAGAGCTCTCTGGTATTGAAAGGGTTTAAAACCCATTTAAATCAGAGGAAATGTAGGGAATTTCTATTTTCCCCCTGTGATGATGTTTTTTTTGGGATTACTTATATTATGTTTACTGCTTAACCCTTTGAGTGCCAGAGGGGTACGGAACACACACCCTCTGGCACTCAAAGGGTTAAGACCCTATAGGTTCATCTGAGAAAATTGTGTCTCTCTAGCTGTTGTTAGACAACAGGTCCCATCATTTGGTATAAAAGTTATTGCACATGTGACTACTTAACTGTATGTGTTACATTCTGCAATGCATGTGTTATTAGTGGAAATATTCGGTGTGCTGATGTGCATAACTAGAGCTCCCCTTGAATTTAGGTCACGTTTTAAGTGTAACCGTCTAGCATGCTGGGAGTTTTTCTTCATGTACACAAAATAACTGATCCTATAATTTACTTTTTTTGTTTGTTTACTTTAACCCCCGAGGAGTCCAGAAGCGGAAAAAAAAAAAAAAAGCTCCGTGGTCCTTAACTGACTGCGCCGCGCCAATCGTCCGGTCATTAAGGGGTTAAACTAGTGGTTCCCAGCCCTATCCTCATGTGTACCTATGTCTTAAGGATTTCCCTGCTTGAGGACAGATGAGGTAATTAACTCTTTGAGTTGCAGCATGGTCTCCAGTGCATTTCATTGCAAGGGCATTTTATCTTAGACCAAGCAGGCACAGACTTGCTTAATGCATAGAAGTTGCCCTTTTTTGGCCAAAGAGTCACTAAATATAGAAAGAAAGATTTTGACAGCAGATAAGACTCAGTCAGCCCTTCCAGTCTGTACATTTTCCTATCTAGATAAAATGCACAGTCTTCCATAGTTCTAAGACTAGACTTTGTCTATCCCAGGCATTTTTTTAATTCCTTGACTGCATTAGTTCCTACCACTTCTGCTGGGGAGCAGTTACATGAGTCTGTCACCTTTTCCATAAATACTTTGAATTGTTCACCCCCTAACTTTAATGATCTCTTGTTCTAGTATTCCCCTTCTACTAACAAATACTTTATTCCAGAACTTTATTAAAACATTGAATATAGTTAAAGGTCTCTATCATATCCATCCTATCCCTTCTCTCTTCCAAGCTATACATAGGAAAGTATTTGAACATATCCTGGTCAGTTATCCAATTAATATTTTTCGCTATTGTTGCGGCTCGTCTTTGAAATACCTCCAGATTATTTATGTCCTGTACATAGTAGTCCAGCTGTGGTCTTACCATCTATATAGTGGTATTAATACTTCTCTCTTACTGCTTCTAATTAATTTCCCTATATAGCCCAATATACACCTTTCCTACTGCTTTACTGTACTGCTTGCCTACATTCAAGTAATCTGAAATAATAACTCCCAGGACCCTTTACTTTGTTGTTGTTGTTGTCAGCAAGATACCATTTTGCCTGCATTTCACTTCTGGGTTTTATGCTTGAAATACATTCATTATCTTGCACTTCACAGCTTTAACCCTTTGAATGCCAGAGGGGAACGGAACACATTGCAAAGCAGTGCATTCCGTACCCCTCTGGCACTCAGAGGGTTAAAGGGGAACATTCACATGAAAAAACTTTTGCTTATCGACTTCTTCAGATATGGAGACTTAATATTGGTCACTTCCGCATTCTGCGGCACACTGTATGTGTGGCACAGCGGTGCAGGACCTCCCACCTACCTCCCAGCTGTCACAGAGGGCGTGTTCATGCTTCCCTTCATAGTGGTATTTATGTGCTGCATAGTTACAGCAAGCTCCATTTACCATGATACTGAACTCGCTCCCATGGGCAGCTGGGAGTGAGGCAGGAAGTCCTGTCTGCTGTGCTTCATGTGCAGTGTGCAGCAGAATGCAGAAGTGACCAATATTAAGTCTCCATATCTGAAGAAGTAGGTAAGTAAAATAAAATACAAAAACAATTGTAGTATAGTTTTACTATTTTAAGCCCGTGGGCAAAAGTTTTTTTTCATGTGAATGTTCCCCTTTAAACTTTAGATCCCGTACTCTTGTCCATTACTCCAATTTTTCCAAATCACTACATTTGGATTACTCCTCCTCAAGTCTCAGACCTGTTACAGATCTTTTTATCACCTGCAAATAGGCACACTTTACCTTGAATACCTTTAGCAATATTACTAAGGAAGATCTTAACCATTTGAGTGCCAGAGGGGTATGCAACGCAAAGGGTTAGAATAATAGGACCTGTTTTTGTACATGCGCCTCTGTGTGTATTAAACATGAGCTATCATAATCTTGTACAAGTGAAGCTTATCTTAGTAGTTAAAGGGACAGTAACACCTACATACAGTGGTGTCCCTATTACCTTAATAGAAGTAGAGAGGCATCCTGGAGCCTAAAGTTTTCTGTGGGGACTCCCTGCGACAGATGGAGCCCACCACTGAATCCTCACAGCTGTTGAAAGCTACAGCTAGTTCCCTTGTTTGATGAGCACTCAGGCTTCCACTTCACATTATGACGTGTGGCTGGATTCTGCCTGATCTGTCAGTGTTTATAGACCCAGTCCTGGAAGTAACTGTATGTCCATGAGCACACTGCTTTTTTCCAGGAAAGAACAGAGGAGCTCTTTAAAGGAATAGTGATACTTAAAACGTAAAAAAATATATGTTGTAGGGTTTATCCCCCTGAGTAAGACAAGGGTACTCCCACTGCTCAAAGGTATTTTATTCAGTAGTTAATACAGCTTAAAGTTTATTTTTTTAGGTGGAGTATCACAGTGGCCTGAAATTGTACAGTGGCGCTGTTGCTACACCTTCCTATGGAGATTTATGGTCAAATGACCAGAGTTGTCTATAGGATGGTGTAGCAACAGCGCCACTGTACAATTTCAGGCCACTGTGATACTTCTCCTAAAGAAAATAATGTTTGAGCTGTAAGAATTACTGAATAAAACACCTTTCAGCAGTGGGAGTACCCGTGTTTTAGTCAGGGGGATAAACCCTACAACATATTTTTTTTACATTTTAAGTATTTCTATCCCTTTAATAGGGTTGCCTTGTCTACCAGGGACATGGGGGCTGTAGGGTTCCAATGCAGGTGTACATCAGACACATTGCGGGCCCTGGAAAAAATGAGTGTTTTCTAATAAGGTAATAGGTACACCTTTGGATGTAGGTTTCAGTGTCTCCTTAAAGGGCTAGTAATACTTAAGATGTAAAAAAATATATGTTGTAGGGTTTATGTCCCCGAATAAAACAAGGGTTCTCCAACAGCTGAGAGAGATTTTATTAAAAAATTATAAAAGCTCAAACATGAATTTTTTAGGTGCAATATCACAGTGGCCTGAAATTTTCAGGCCGCTGTGATATCGCACCTAAAAAATTCAAGTTTGAGCTGTTATAATTTTTTAATTATTTTTAATTATAATCAGCAGTGGGAGTACCCTTGTTTTACTCAGGTGGATAAACCCTACAACATGTATTTTTTTACATTTTAAAGTGTTAGTAATGTCTAAAAAAATCTTTTTTGCATTTAGAAGAGCTGGTGTTCAGGACCGTTTTAGACCATTCCAATGAAGGGATTCCGTGTAAGTAACGAGATCTCGGCACTTCTCAAGCGCCACCGTGTCGACCGACACGAATCTCCTGCAGACAGCTTTACAGCTGTCAGTAGGAAACAGCAAACTTTAAACGTCTGTATCTCTTAAACCATAGCGGTTTGAGAGATATGGTTTTTTTGCATTTAGATCAGCTTTTTAAGCTCTTCTAAATGCAAAAAAAGTTTTTTTTAGACATTACTAACACTTTAAAGGGATAGTAATTCTTAAAATGTAAAGAAATGTTGTAGGGTTGATTCCCCTGAGTAAAACAAGAGTACTCCCACTGCTGAAAGGTGTTTCATTCAAAAGTTATTAATTTTCAAAGTTGAATTTTTTAGGTGCAATATCACAGTGGCCTGAATGTGTACAGTGGCGCTGTTGCTACACGATCCTATGGACAGCTCTGGTCCCGGGACCATAAATCTCCATAGGATGGTGTAGCAACAGAGCCATTGTACAGTTTCAGGCCACTGTGATATTGCACCTAAAAAATTAAATTTTGAAAATTAATAACTTTTGAATGAAACACCTTTCAGCAGTGAGAGTACTCTTGTTTTACTCAGGGGGATAAACCCTACAACATATTTTTTTTTTACATTTTAAGTATTACTATCCCTTTAAGTATTACTATCCCTTTAACCTGGAGCTACACTGTACAGCCCTATATTTTTGGGTCAGAAATCTGACCTCTAAAGTTGCTTCAGAGTTTAATCTAAACAACTGCAGTCTCAGGTTTCACTTGCCCTAGTGCTGCCTCTTATCAGTTCTTAGTGGACAAGTTTGAACCCATTACAGTTAAGGGAGCTTGAAGGCACAAACTTGGCAAGTGAAATCCAGTTACCAACAGTATTATTTATTTCTTGATGCTTGAACGATTATTATAGGTGTGGGTACACCAAAATGTCAGGTTTTCAAGATATTCCTAATTAAGCATAAGTAGCTCCTTTACAATGACTGAGCCACTGAATGCCGCTTGTTCTTAAAGCAGAACTAACATGATAATAACATTGCCCCCTATACATAACGATATTCAAAGCTATACTGTCATTAACGTGAATAAGTAGGCATTATTGCAGAAAACCAACTTCTGCAGCAGGAACCAGCGGACAAAAGTTCAGATATGTTAGAGAAAATGTACGTCTGAGTCTGCTCTGTCTTTCCCGTTCACTGCCCGGATTGGTGGTGACGTTCCTTGGTTACCTTAAAGCGATAGTAATACTTTATTATTACTATCCCCCATATTGTAGATATTTGCAAAATAATTTAATAGCCCCCAGGTTCATCTCTCAAACCTTCCCTGAAGTCAGCGTTGTACTGACTGCAGGGATATCTGGTTTTATTTTTCATCAGGAGGCTCTGCAGCAGAGCCGCAATCACGTTAGTGAAAAATAATTATTTCACTGAAACGGTCTTCTACATGTGCTTGCAAACCAAGCACACATAGAAGACCGTTTCAATGAAATAATTCTTTTTCACTAGCGCGATCTCGGCTCAGCTGCAGAGCCTCAAGCCTGTCGTACGTCAGACTTCCCCTGCAGTCAGTACAACTCTGACTTCGGGGAAGGGGGAGGGAGGGGGGAACTTTGCGTTTAGTTATCTCTCAAACCATAAAGGTTTGAGAGATGAGCCTGGGGACTATTAAATTATTTTGCAAATATCTAAAATATGGGGGATAGTAATAATAAAGTATTACTATCCCTTTAAGGTAAAGGAAGTTTCTGATGGTGCACTGAGCTGGTAAGCTCTGTGCCCTGGATGCCTGTAGGAGAAGTTGGTTTTCTGCAATAGTGCGTACTTAATCAGGTTAATGACAGTATGGATTTGCATATCGTTATGTTACTGATGTATTGGGGGGCAATGTTATAATCATGATAGTTCAGTTTGAATTGTAGGCTACTTATTCAGTACATTGACAGGAGCTTGCTTTTCCAATGTACTACAAAGAGGAGTGTGAACGCACTCACAGGGAGAGCTGGGAGGAAAGTGGGAGGAGTTTGGGACGTGGGAAAGTCCAGCAGAGTGGTGCCAAAGTAATCTTGTGCTGCCAAAATCTGAAGTGGTTGCATCAACGCGAAATTTAATATGTGATATGTCTTAAGGTATGAATTTTTTTTACTAATAAAATAAGATAGAGTGCCTTGGAGATGAAAGTTCCCCTTTAATTCTTTGTGTGGCAGAGGGGTATCCAATGCATTGCTTTGCAATGCTCTGGATACCCCTCCGGCACTCAAAAGGTTAATCTTGCTCTCTTCCACTGAGACAACAAATCACACAGCTAACTACCACTTCGACCTGGTTCCTCACCAGCATTCTTAGAATCTTAACCCTTTGAGTGCCAGAGGGGTACGCAACGCATTGCTTTGCAATTTGTTGCGTACCTCCCTGGCACTTAAAGGGTTAAAGTGGTCTTCAATGCATTGAAAAACAATAAGTTGGAAATCTCACTAGCATTCAGTGCGTTAAAAGCACAATTTAAATCAATGGGAATTTGGAGAATTTTACTTACAACCCTATGGCACAATAGATTTATTCCAGAATTACACCTTCTTTAGCTTCACGAATAAGGCCCCTAAGGGGCCAGTTGGGTGAGCAAAGCATTACAGAACAGTGAGCTGCTCACCTCTTTGGCACTGAAAGGGTTACAGTTATAATAGTACCTAATGCTTCTCACTGATCTGATATTTCCTTATATAGTAAAATTCCACTACTGGCCTTCTCTCCTAGAACAGCTAATTGCACTAGATATTGTATTAGCATTTAAACACAGGTTGGATTTTGATCCAGAGAGAAGTCTTTGTAAATGGAGTCACTTAGAATTTCTTGTTGGCTTTCTTAAACAATAGAAATTACATTTTGCAAAAGGGTGTAAAAGGGTAGATTTATGGAGGGTTTCAGCCTTTTCAGCCTAGCAGTAGGTCCAATTGTATTGATTTGGGAGGACACATAAGTATCTGTCATTTGGTGGCAGTGCATAAACACGTTGCATTAACCCCTTAAAGACCAGGTGGTCCAGTCATTGTGTGCACCGGAGGACCAAGGCCATTTTTTTTTTCTTTTAGTTTTAAGAGCCAGTATGTGTGAGAGATTGGGGAGGCTGAAACTGACTATTCTGGTTTGGAACAGTCAGTTTTAGACTACATCCCCCGTCCACAGGAGCGCTTTGATGAAAAAATTAATGACGTGCCAGGACCATCAGTGGTCATTAACACACGGACACTAATGATGGTCCTGGTACTTCACTGGTTCTTAAAGGTTTTATTAGGAGCACTGTAACTAAAGCGGAACTACCACCCCTTCTAAACTTGCCCCCAAATAATTACCCATCTGGCGACTACCTGCTCAGTAGTGCTAGTTGCTGGAATTATTACCTCGTTATTGAGAGTTCCTACTGCTCCCGGACTGATAGCCAGGAAACAGCGCAGACATCTTTGCATAGTGACGTCTGTGCACCTGTGCGGTCAGTCCCAGCCTGCTCTAGGAGGCGTTGCTAGGAGCCATTCGGTACCAAAAGGGACTGACAGTGCAGGTGCACAGACATCATTATGCAAAGATGTCTGTGCTGTTTGCTGGCTGTCAGTCCCGGGAGCAGTATAGAATTCTCAATAACGAGGTAATAATTCTGGCGAACAACACTATTGAGCAGCTAGTCACCAGATGGGTAATTATTTGGGGGCAAGTTTAGAAAGGGTGGTAGTTCCGCTTAAGTATACAATGTATACTCACAACCACTTTCTGCTTCAAAGGATAGTAATACTATATATATATATAGTAGGGTTTATCCTTCAGATTAAAACCAGGATATTCTAATTGCTGAGAGGTGTTTAATTCAAAAGTTATAGCAGCTCAGACTTGCTCAGTTGACATAAACTTCCACAGGATGGTTTAGCAGCAGCGCCACTGTACCATTTCAGGCCAGTTCAGGCCACTGTACCATTTCAGGCAGATATTGCACCTAAAAAAATTCAATATCTGCAATAACTTTTGATTTAAAGTGATAGTAATGCCTACTTAAAAGTATTGCTTTGAGTTTTCTTTATATAAAAACTAAGAGATTGCTCTATATTTAAGTCATTAGTTTTGTGTAGTTCAGATGTTATGCACAAAGATCCCCAACTCGCTCCTTTCTGGCTACCTCCCTTAGGATCTGTAATTGGGTTGTGCGACTTGACGGCTGCAGTCAGGGATAAATTTCAGTAAGTATAAAGGAAATCCTGCCCCCTTGAGGACGGAGGTAGGATTTCCCTTTGCTTAATGAAGTTTGTCCCTCGCTGCAACCATCCTGATCATACTGCAGATTCAGCAGTGACATGGAAGATCTTTATCTTTGCATAACTTTTAATCTACACAAAACTAAAGACTTAAAGGGATAGTAATACTTGAAAATAAGTTGATTTTATTTTGTAGCCCTTAAAAAAACATGAAAAATGATATAAGTCTTATCTCCCAAACCTTTATGGTTTGGGAGATATTCAAAAGTAAAGTTACTCCACCCCTCAGATTTGGAATCCGGTCACTTGACCGGTTGTGCCTCTCCAGAAGTGCTGAGATCATGATCTTTAAAAAGAATTTCTTAATTGGAATTGTCTACAAAGTGTGCTTTCAAGCCAGGCACACTTTGTAGACCGTTCCAATGAAGTAGTTCTTTTCAAAGATCGTGATCTCGGCACTGCTAAAGAGCTGCCTGTTGCTCTGTGGACTGAATTCCAAATCTGTCCACTAGATGGCAGACTTGGCTGAAACAGCCAGGAAAAGAGAACTTTGCTTTATTATACATGTGAATATCTCCAAAACCATAAAGGTTTGGGAGATAAGACTTATATCATTTTTCATGTTTTTTTAAGGGCTACAAAATAAAATCAACTTATTTTCAAGTATTACTATCCCTTTAAATATAGCTCCATCTCTTAGTTTTTATATAAAGAACACTCCGTGCAGTACTTTTAAATAGGGATTTCTAACCCTTTAAACACCTCTCAGCAGTGGGAGTATTACATATTATGTTGTTATTTAATTTGTAGCCTAATTGTACAGCTATGTGGACTCTGCCTTGCTCATAATAATAAACCCCCACTTACACAACTATTGTTAGGAAATCCTTATGGCCCTGATTAATTTTTTCTTTTTGTCTGTGTTCAAAATATCACATCTTCAATTATTCCTGGGTGACATGTGCATGTCCCGGATCATAAGTAAGTGTGCAACACGCGAAACGCGTTGATCTGTGTTAATTTACATAGTGATCAATGACATCACAGCTTCTTTTTTATTGTTACTATTTTAGTATTTTATAAGGCTTTTCTTCATCCTAGTAGAATATAATAAAGTAAAATCAAAGACACTTCCATAAATGTACATGGTTGTTATTGTGATTTAAAAAATTCCTTATAGTAATGCTTCTTTATTGTTTCAGTGCTCAGGGGCTCTTAATCACGTCTAAGCATGGAAACTTTGCCCTACATTAATCAACTACCCAGTCAGAATGAAATTACTATGTTATTCTAAGAGGCCTGAGAATGTTTATTTGTTCCCTGTGGTGCGATTGATTTGCTTCGGAATTGCCCCAGGTCCAGAAGCAAACCAAGAGTGTTTTCCAGTTGTCACAAAGCGTCCCTTGCGCTCTATTGCTCCATCAGAAGGGAGACAACACTGTAGCAGCACAATAGTGAGAAAGGTTTGCTGCTGTTGTGTGTCTACACCAGGCCAAATTGTGTCTCTCCAGCTATTGCTGGACTACAACTCATCCTCTTCCATGAGAATTTTAGTCCAACAAGGGCAGTCAGTTACCCACTTTGGTCTAAGCACAAGTTGCAATTTTGCATGCAATATTCTATACAGGAAATTCTATGAATTGTTATAGCATACTTATATTTTTTGGAAATCCCTCTCCGAAAATCCTGTTTGGCTGGCCTGAGTTCCTCTTAATATATCAGCCTTTGTAGCCAATTAAATAAGGAAAAATTTGCTTAAGAATTGATTGGACACTTCAGTAGTGAGAATGAGGTAAACGGGTTCTAAACGTTTTGCTGAAAAGCTGCAGGACAGATAATAAAACCTAGCAATGTATATACAGGTGGAACATTGTCCTTCAGATATAGTAACAGCTGTAAACTGGTGGTGGGAAAAAAGCAATAATTTAAAGGGATAGTAATACTTGCAAATTACTAATCCCCATATTGTAGCTTTGTTAAAAAGAAACTTATTGCCCCCAATGTCATCTCTCAAACCCTTATGGTTTGAGAGATGATAGCGCTCAAAGTTCCCCCCTCCCTCCCCCTCCCCTGACTGAAAGCTGACTGCAGAGATATCTGGTATTAGTTGCATCAGGCAGCTCTGCAGCATTGCCGAGATCGTGTTTATAAAAAAGAAACCTTTCACTAAAACAGTCTTCTACACGTGCTTGCAAGCCAAGCACACTTAGAAGACCGTTTCAGTGAAAGAATTCTTTTTAATAAACACAATCTCGGCTCAGCTGCAAAGCTGCCTGATGCACATAAGACTGTCGTGTGACAGCTTCCCCTGCAGTCAGCATTCAGTGTTCAGTCAGGGAAGGGGGAGGGAGGGGGAACTTTGAGCGCTATCATCTCTCAAACCATAAGGGTTTGAGAGATGACACTGGGGGCAATAAGTTTCTTTTTAAAGAAGCTACAATATGGGGATTAGTAATTTGCAAGTATTACTATCCCTTTAACACACTAAATGCTTGGGATGTATCCCGTGCATTGTAACATATTCCTCTCTTGCATCCTAGGAGTTACAAATAGATGGAGAGCACCTATTTCATACATGTAGGTCTGCCGCCAAAATACTGTACATTGAGGGTGATGTACTAAGATAGT
Organism: Rhinophrynus dorsalis; assembly: GCA_037306005.1. Taxonomy (NCBI): domain Eukaryota; kingdom Metazoa; phylum Chordata; class Amphibia; order Anura; family Rhinophrynidae; genus Rhinophrynus; species Rhinophrynus dorsalis. The sequence continues at coordinate 488,432,484 of CM074719.1, forward strand.
GGTGTCATTCTGGTTCAAATCAGCTGCATCGGATGTAATAAATAATTCCAAAAATCAACATTGATTTAAATTGAGCTTTTAACCTCTTGAATGCTAAAGAAGCCTACAATTCATTGTGAAGCATTTAAGGGATTAACCCTTTGAGTGCCATAGAGGTATCCAAAGCATTGCGTTGTAATGCGTTGGATAGCTCTCATGTCACTCAGCAGCTCTCTCAGGTCCATACAGATACGGCGAGGGACAAACTTCAGTAAGCAAAGGGAAATCCTGCCCTCCTTAGTCAAGGGGAGCAGTACTTTCCTTATACTTACGTACTGAAGTTTGTCCCTCGCTGCAGCCGTCAGGTCGCATGACACGACTAGCCATACAGTGGGAGGAGGCCAGAAGGGGCGGGCGGGGGGATCCTTTTACATTTCATATCTTTAAAATGACACAAAAGTAAGTGTTTTTAAATAGCGCAATGCATTTCTTATAATCTAAAGAAGACTCGAGATTTTTAGACATTACAATCACTTTTAAGGGTTATAACAGCCTTGGTTCAACCATTGGTAAATCTCTCTCAGTGACTTAGGGGTCGGGTACCATAGACACAAACATGGATCCTCTGCTCTGCTTGGCCAAATCTATAAAGCAGTACTGTAATGCATGTCTTTAGTTATGCTTTGATTTATCTGGTTATTGTCACTGCTAATATTCCTTTACCTTGTCCCAGTCTGATTTAATTACGATCTAGGCAACATGGAATTCTTAAAGGTGAACTAACACCTTCTAATAATCCCCCCCCCCAGTTACTTCACTATGGCCGTTATGAATTTTGTGCAAGGTTAAATACCAGAGGGGTGCTCATCTCATTGTGATGCTGTGGTTAACCCTTTGAGTGCAGAGCAATACATTGCTTACCTCTCTGGCACACAAAAGGGTTAACGGTTAAGATTACCATGTGCAGTGAGCAGTTTCAGGTCATGTGGTCCAGTATATATGGGTAAAGTGAAAATAAGGGATTATTCCTAATAACATTAATCTATGTGTGAATGTATTCAAATCTTACACATGTGCAAATTGAAGAAAAGTGACTATTTGCAACAATACTAATTGGTATGCGAAAGATTTCCTTTTAGAGAAGACCAATATGCAATTACAGTGTATCTTCCCAAGCACTAATTGGGTGATTACAATTTTAAATACGTGCCCTGACATTACTGGTTAACCACCTCTGAAGATGCTCATAAGTTGGGCGAAACGCGTTAGGCGTTAGCCCCCACTTTAAGTCAAAAGGGAAATGCCTAAAAAGGAAGGAATCTACCTTTTAAATTGGAAAGAATCTTTGCCTCTCTAAATGAATGGTAGTTAAAATGACTGTATCAATAGCAGTGCTTAACTGTTCTTTATGAAGAGATAGCTGTCTAACTCAGGACCCACTAAAGGGTTGTAAACCTATTATCTTTAAAATGGCTTTTGAATTTAAGCAGATCCCGCTAGCAGTTTTCCTAGTGATATGAACGATAGCTTTTAACCCTTTGAGTGCCAGAGGGGTACACAACACATTGCAAAGCAATGCATTGTGTACCTCTCTGGCACTCAAAGGGTTAAGAGCCATAATATTTACCACAAGTTATAGAATACAAAAGAAGAAACGGGTCGGTAAGTTTGGGGAGGTGTAATTAGCAAATGCCTTATCAATGAGATACTGTTGCGTACTTGGTATGAAGATTCATTGGAGTAACGGCTTTGAAATCAATACACCTAACAGCTATAAATTTATGGACAGGACTGTGATTTCAGCTCACAGATACTGTTATGGAATGCAAACGAAATGGACTCAGGTATAGGGAATGAGATACTATGAAGTATTAATACGGTGAACTACTTAACCATTGGTTTAAGAATATATATACTGCATTGCTACCATACTTTAACACGTGCAATGAATTGTATGAGATTTGCCGGTCACATCCTATATAATAATTCACTAAAACGTTTGTAACGACACAGTAATGTGCAGTAAAGACTACTGCGCGTGCTGCAGTCATGCCCAGTAGAGACTGCCTGTGATGAGTCTGATACAGAGCGGTACGCTCCAAAGTCAGAGCGGAGGTCTGCCTTCGGAGGGTCCAGCTCTGTATCAGCTGCAGTCTCTACCGGGCATGACTGCACCACGACCAGACGGCACTATGACCCGTGTACACAGGCTCTTCAGCTAGTAATACATAATTTGTATTTTTATTTCTAACTTACCATTCAAACTAAACCATCTGTATGGCATACAACTATTTTGACTTGGTAAGGGTATTTGTGTGGAATGCTCCACTCATGTGCCAAATGGGATTTTTAATTGTCGTTTTTTTTAAATTTATTTTCCCTATTATAATTTTGTGTTGGATAATAAAGATTGTCTACGATTGGTGGTCTCATTTACTGTTTTTCTAATCTTAGTGCCTAATAGATACACTTGTTCTCTTTATTGCATAGTGTTGTCTATTAGTATCATGACACCCCTATCCTCATTTTTATGTGGGGTATAGGTTGGATTCATTTATACTATGGTGGGGATGCGGGATTAATTTTTCATATTTAGGTCCTGTGGTCCTGCTAGAAACTGTGCTGTCTGTCTCCATAGACATGAGATCCAAGACTGATTGTTAATGATATATCTTGATTCAAGGAACAAGGGAAAATTCATAGAGGCAACATTACAATTTTATGGCCATAGAATGGTCAATGGGGGTATTAGTATGAGGTGTTAGTTAATAGGGGTTCACGCATTTAATTTAATTGTCCTCCTAATTCATTTAAAGTAAAACATATACCTACTTCCACAGTCCCCTTTTCTCTGTATGTTTAAACAACCGAAGTACATTTGCTGAGGAACCAGCTTTGCCAACACATGAAACACAAAGCTAGCATTATGTGGCATGAACATGGGCTGTATTTTGCATGGAAAAGAGGCATCTGTTTTACTATCTGTGAAATCTTCCAATGGGATAGAGAGGTCCTGTCTCTTGTAATTGGATAACCCCCAGGAATACCCAGAATCCAGTGCTCGATGCTATGGACTGTCAGGGCTCACAGTAAAAAAAAAAATATATAGGAATCACAAGTCAGGGATTGTGTGTAAGCAGTGGAAAATAGATATAATAAGAGTCCTACATAGTGCCAGAAAACCCCAGAGCAGATTACATCACCTTCTTTCTATGTGCAAATCTGTTTTTCTCAAAGAGAAAAAAAATTGCCCTGTACTTTTTGTTAACCCTTTGAATGCCAGAGAAATATGCAACACTTTGCTTTGCAATGTGTTGCGTACCCCTCTGGTACTCAAAGGGTTAATGGTGGTCTGAATTGACTTCTACATAGCCAAGATGATAGTAAATTGAACTACCAAAAAATATTTTAATTAACTTAGATGCTAGAGAGAGCTTCATTGAATTACTTCACAGTACATTGGAGAACTTTCTTGCCTTCATGGAGTTAGTTAAATGTAAACTGCTATGTATGTAACATGTGCTATATATAATTTTTTTTTTTTTTGTCAGTTCTTTACGTGGGTATTGAACAACATGACCAAAACACCATTTTAATGTGGGATACTTATGAAAAACACACACTACAGGGTTGCACTGGTCCCTGGTCAGTCGGGCAGAAGAATATTTTCATTAGTGTCCCACATTAAAATGGTCATCTGGTGACATAAATATTGACTTGTGGGTTAAACTAGTCTACAGCAGTGGTTGAAGGTTAATTGTGTAATCCACTTGCTTGTAATACTTTATGGAGAGTGTGCTGGACCTATGGAACAGCCAGTATCAAAATGTCTGTGTCACAAAACTCAGATGAAGATTAGGTATGGATGAATGAACCAATTTAGTGTCTCTCCCTGACATCTGCCAAATGGCCACTCATATATTATGGTCATCATAATGAAAAAATTGCTGGATCATGAGATGGTGGTAAAAGAAGGACAATATTTTCAGAAGTAAATCCGTTGAAAATGTTTCTAAAGAATTAAGAATGACGGTAACAACATCTTGTCCTTAAAGGGATAGAGATACTTTCTTTAGATACAATGTAGAAAAGCCTGAAACTACAGTGCACAGATCACTCAGTGTTACAGGGAGACAACAACATTGTATCCATATCTCTGATTGCACAGTCACCAGTGGAAACAAAGATCTACAAGAAGCACAAATGTCAGGGATGTAAAAGTGGAAAAAAGAAGAAAAAAATAGGCAAATTGACTTTACGCACAGTATTGTGTGCTTGCAAAATCAAAATGGAGGTTGACGCTCACTGTAATACACATGCCACAGCAAGGTGAAACTGCCTTATTGGGGATGAACACTCACTGCATAAGACCTGTGTTGTTTATATTAGGGATGTGCAAGGGGAGGTTCATAGGCTTTTTTTAACCCTTTGAGTGCCAGAGTGGTACCCAACGCATTGGGATGCAATTTGTTGGATATGCTTCTGGCAATATAAGGGTTAACAGTAGGAAAAAGTGGGCAGCTCTCCAGGAATCACTGAAGGAAACCTAGTCCCCCCCACACACACATAAACACACACAGACACACACACACACACACACACAGAGTCATGGAAAACTCTGTCTATCCTGCAGAGTTTAGAACCTTCTGGATCTGTTACTCGTTAACACTTTATGGAACAATGGAGTATGATCTGTGACACCTCATATAGCCTGCTCAGTGTGTGAATCCAGATGTGAAAACTCAGCACTGAGTGTATGTACTGTAAGTGTGAGATCTCAGTGGGGGTTATGTACAGAGCTCATTTTATACATTCTAGTAGCTTGACGCTTAATGTGGAACTTTCACCTTAATCCAAGTTTGCATATTTGAAAAGTGCATTAAAAATTGCCTATGTGTCATGTTACCCAAAAGACCAGAAAATATGCAGTTAATGAGATATTCATGCTTGTTACCATATGCTGATATATGCTAATTGTGGTTCTTTTGTGGTACCAGTGACATTTCATATACTAATGAATCGTTTTCAGTGATGTGTCATAAGTTAATGAAGGTTTCAGTGACGGATCACATGCTAATGGTTTCAGTGACGTATCACATCCTAATGGTTTCAGTGACTTATCATATGCTAAAGAAACTGTGGACTGTACCTGGACATTTTTACTGTCACTTTTCCCAGAAATAAAAGTGTGACTATTTCTTAGATTATTCTGGTATTTTGGTTAACATGACATATATGCAGTTTTGAATGAAGTCTTCAAATATGTGAAGAACATTCAAGATGATAGGTACATGTAAAAGGATCAGAGGTTTGTGCAACACATTACTTCTCAATTCAATGTTCACACCGTTAGTCTTCAAATGATTATAAAGCATGTACCTGCACCTATTCTTATGTACCAGCTCTTTATTCCGTACCAGCACACACAATGACAATGTTAAGACTAGAGGAGCAGTAACCCTAAATCTAAACTACCTAAACAAAAAGCCATATATCCCTCACTACCGCTATTCTGTTCCAGTAGCTCAGGGGTTAATACTTAACCAAGTCACTTGTCAAGTCTCACCGTGCTGGTCTCTGCAGGACTGAGTGGTGGTTTCCAGCTTAACTGGTGTTGGGTAATATGGGGTCCAAGAAGTACAAACTTCCTGACTTCTCAAACCCCTGTTACTACTAAGGGTTAGTAAAGTGGGGAGTTTTGCTGTTGCTGGGTTTGAGAAGACCAGTAGTTTGTACTTCTCAATCCCTCTCTCCACCTATTTTTATTTTGGAGCTTTCTTCCATATTAAAGTGGAACTACCACCCGACACAATCTTTAGCTTCACTAAGTCCCCATCTAGTGACAAGCTGCTTAGTAGCGCTAGTCACCAGAATAATTACCTTATTTAATAGATTTCTGCTCTCATCCCCGGCTGACAGGCAGGACGGAGTGCAAACATCTTGCCATTCTGACGTCCGCGCGCCTGCGCTGTCAGTCTCAGCTGGAGCCAAATGGCTCCTAGCAACACCTCCTAGACCCATCTGGGACTGACAGCGCAGGCGTGCGGACGTCACAATGGCAAGATGTCCGCGCTCCGTCCTGCCTGTCAGCCAGGGATGAGAGCAGAAATCTATTAAATAAAGTAATTATTCTGGCGACTAGCGCTACTAAGCAGCTACTCGCCAGATGGGGACTTAGTGAAGCTAAAGATTGTGTCGGGTGATAGTTCCACTTTAAGCTGGGACAGAGAGGAAATGTGTTCATGCACAGCATTTGGAGCGCATAATCTCATACAATGCCATATGTAGAAAGACAAAAGGCGCTATGGGAATCTTGGAACTATGTATATATTGTGTGTGTGTGTGAATGTGACTATGCAGCTCACTTTCTGTGTGAGATCTTGGTTTTCCACTCACATGCCCACACTTTAAGCGAGCCCCAAAACCCTTCCCTATAGCATGCATAGGAAAGTGGAGTAACATTAGCTACTGCAACTTGTTAATGTGCAGAATTAAACAAAAAACAGAGGGCTGGAACACCCTGAAATGTGCATTCATCTCCCTACTGCCCTTCCCTTGTTGCAGACACTGTATAGAGGATCATTTTCAATGTAAGTAGCTCAGTAAAAAGGAGTTAGGCAGGTGTAGCACTAAGAAATCATTTTCATCACCTAGTTTAGAGCAGAACTGCATTAGTACATCCCTACTGTGTTTTCTGTCTCCTCTACCAATGCATTCATATATAGATAGTCCGGGTGACTTTTAGTTGAGTGCAGCCTGTGTCTATTTCCTGTTCCAGCCCCGTGGTTTAGCTGCATGCAGCGTGTCTGGAATTTATCTCTCTGTCTGCTGAACAGGGAACAGGGAAAGGTGATAAGAGGCGGATATTAAACAGACAGCAGTCCTGCCGGTTTAAAGCTACTCCTCCAGCAAAGGATGGCCTCCAATCACTTCCCCCTCTCATTCACAGCTTTTATCCAGTAGATACAGAAGTACATATATCATTGTTTGTCAAACTAGTCTTCATGCACTGTTGAAAAATGTCATAGATCACAACTATTTGTAGAAGAGCTATGCTCATACATGGGAACTCTCAGGGTTTACCCTAAGACTGACGGTTTTACCCTAGATATCAGGGTCTCTGGGTGATGGGCCAAATTCTCAGGGCGAGTGTGTTACCTACTGCCTCTGTATTCTCTAAATTGGTACCAAAAAGATAGAAGAAGAAATCCTGCTTACCTTGTGTGTGTTCAGGCAGTGATATATTTAAAGTGATATTAATGGCCAGTAATAATTTTATATAGTATTGTAGATTTAAAAAAAATAAATTATGTGCAGAAAATCCCATAAAGGTTTGAGAGATATTCGTGTCTAAAGTTCCCCCCTCCCTCCCCTTCTCCTGTTGTCATCTGTAAAGCTGACAGCAGGAGATTCGATTCAGCCGACTCGAGGTGGCTCTTCAGCAGAGCCGAAATCACGTTATTTAAAAAGAACTACTTCATTGGAATGGTCTACAAAGTGTGATTGCAAACAAGGCGCAGTTTGTAGACCGTTCCAATGAAGTAATTATTTTTAAATAATGCGATTTCGGCTCTGCTGAAGAGCCACTGGCTGATCCCAGGACTGGGATCACCTGCTGTCAGCATAGTGCTGATGTCAGGCAAAGGGGAGGGAGGGGGGGCACTGAATATCTCTCAAACGGTAAAGGTTTGAGAAATGGGATTTGTTGTACGTAATTTTTTTTTTTTTTTTTAAATCTACAATACCAAATACAATTATTATAGGACATTAGTATCCCTTTAGGTTATAAGGGTTAGTATTGCAGGGTATGCTCGTTTTGAACGTTCCTAGGTATGACTACGTTTGTAGCAGTGGTTGCAAACCTGTGGCTTTAGTTGGTGAAGAGAATGGGGGATGCAACAAGCTCCTGCTGACCCATTAAAAACAGCTTAGAGCAGGGGTGGGAAACCTGCAGTTCTTCAGCTGTTGTTGAACTACAACTATCCTCAAGGACTTGTATTCCAACAACTGTTTGAGACCACAGTTTGCCTACTCCTGTTTTAGAGGATATGTTGATTCTGAGTTAGGCATGACATTGGCAGGAAAATGGCCCTGCATAACCCTCCAGTTGGTGGGGACATTTCTGCTGCACATGACTACCATTCGTATTGGCTAGATGGTATTGGTGGAAAATGTAGCCCAGCAGCAGCTGGAGGGCCACATATTGTCTACCTCTGGTTCAACTCTTTTCATAACACACTATGAAGCCGTGCGTTATTGAGAAACTTAAGTTTTGTGCTACACACACACACACGTAGTACCCCAGCATTAATACATACACAAAGCAGTGCAGTTATTTATAGTGGTGCATATTCATGTGAACTGAGGAATGCTTTGTTTGTTTCCCAGGATCAAATACATCACCCGCATCCCTTTCTGCTATCCCATTAATGTGTCAAGCATATTATTTAACTATCTGAGTACCAGATAGGTTGAGTAACAAATTGCTTCAAAATGCATTACACACCTACCAAGCATTCGGGGCATTTTTATGAAGTTAACCCTTTGAGTGCCAGAGAGGTACACAAAGCAATGCATTGCACACCCTTCTGGCATTAAAGGGATAGTAATGTTTCATAATAAAAGCAGCTCTAATTAATCATCATAGTATTTGGGCTGTGGAGAGTGTTATTTCAATTCTGTCAGAGTTGTAGTTCAAGAGTAATCCAATGACAAAGTATCCCCCTCCCACCCCTTTTACTGATGTAACACTGCTCATCCAGAGCAGAAGGGAGGTGCCCAGGTAGATTGCAGAGAGGGACAATCTTCAATTAAGATAAGGGAAAAAGCTGAAAAACTTGTCAAGGGGGGCAGGGCTTTCATTGTTCTTATAGGAAGAAGATTGTCCCCTGCTGTTATCTGTCTGGTCTGTGGACTGGATTACACATCTGAGAAGAGGTGGCTTACACTAGGTAAAAGGGGCGGGAGGGGAAACTTTGCTTGTGACTATCTCTCAAACCATAAAGGTTTGAGAAATGAGACTTATATCGTTCTTCATGTTTTTTTAATGCCAACAAAATAAAATAAAGATAAAACTATGTATTACTATCCCTTTAAAGGGGTTAATCCAATGGAAATTTTAAGGGAGGGCAACCAGAGGCCCAGCTGTTGTGCAGTACAACTCCCGTCATCCCCCAATAGCCAGATGGAGGGCCTCAGTTTGCCCACTCCTGACTTGAGTAATAGAGATGTTTCCAGTGTATGTCTTCTCAGTGTGTTGGAGACCTCTCTAGCATTGAACATATTAAAATCCCCATTTAAATCAAAGGGAATTTGGGGATTTTTTGGTCCCTCATGGTGCAGTTGGTTAATTCCATAAGTATTCCAGCCCCTCTTGGCACATCAACCTCATTATATTATTGCAGATCATTACTGTTAAAAAAAACGTAATATATACATATATTAATGGTTCAATAGAGAACTGCAGGTGAAAGGTTCGTTATCTACAATTCTTTAATAAGCTGACTGAATTTTCCAAATATCTTTTTCCCCTTTTGGGACTATTTGCGTCTTGTCTCCACGACCCAGAAATAACTGCAGATCCCAAGGCGGACGAGGATCTCATGCAATCCTTGCATCACTTACACAGTGACTAATGTTTGTGCAGAGATGAGAAGGCAGCAGCTCTAGCTATGTTTATAAATGTCCTTTCTACTAGCATACATGAAAATGTTACTGGATCGTTCTAGGAGCAAAAGCGAGAATAGGGTCTTGGAACAAACATCGTCATTGCTAGGAGATCTGGAATACCGTGTGTTTGCCAAAGTCACCCTGCCAAGAAAATAAAGCGCGGAGGATACTGAGCAGCTTTCTGCAGAGTAATATGTCAGGGTAGACATGGATGTCTCACATGTGCTGGGAAGTTTTGTGTCTATGCAATAGTGTTGCAATAGTGAATCCATACTAATTGTAGACAGGTCAAGGCTCTGATCAGTAAGAGCCATGGTGGTGGCATTGCACTTCTGATACTCAGAGGGTTAAATGGAGACCCCTCTGGCACTCAGGTGGTTATCAGAACCCTCCTTTTGTGCTCAAAATGTTAGATGCTCACTCCTATGACATATGGACATAACTGAGAATATTGCCATTTTAAAAGGCAAAATCAGAATAGTACCCATCGGCAGTTGTCACTCTCTAGGACAGTAGTTCTCAATCTTTTTTTGCTCGGGGCACCCCTAACACGTAATGTAGAAGGTACAATACATAAATGTACACTTATTATTAGGTTTTACAATCATAATAACACAATTAAACATATGGTGCATAACAATTTCTATAAATCTTTATTTAAAAGTCAATTTTTTCTAGTCTTCATAGAAAACATGGGGCACCCCAAGTTGATATCCGTTTCACACCAAAGTGCCACGACACCCTGGTTGAGAATCACTGCTCTAGGAGCAGACTTGCTGATGAAGCAGGGACTGTGAGCTTGGGTGGACCAACAAGGGCTCAGTACAGCAGTCTGAAAAGATAGTCTCCTGAGGAAATAATCTGTCTGGTCAAGAAACATGTAGAGGATGCTTGATAGTGTTTTTATTTCCTTCTTTTAATATACAGTGTTTTAATTTAGGAGAGCCATGCTGGTCCATAGGTGTAGATGCCAAATGAATGAGTATCGCAGTATGTAATAATGCTTTTTTTTTAATTGAACTAACAATCAATTTTAAGGACAAGCTTTCAAGAGCAACGCTCTTTTTATCAAGTCAGTTATATAGTTGATGGGTAATATCACCTTTAATGAATGATAATGTGCTGGCATTCACAGGACTTTGCAAAACAATGAATTGTATTAAACAATATCAACATTTCAACCCAACCTTGGGTCTTTATCAAGACACCCTTACATACAAGATCACACATGGGAAGAATGCCATAAGCCAGAACTGGCTGGTCAGTTTTGCATTGCGTACCTGATCTCCTGATGTGCTTGCTACTGCAACGTAGCTGGGAACTTCATCTTCCTGAACCCCCAAAGAGGACTCATGTGCTGCAATCAGGGGAATGTTAATTATAAGATTTTCATCATAAAGGGGGTGGAGCTTAATTGGGTGGACATGGCTTATCATCATTGTGACAGGAAGTGGGCAGAACAAGGAGGGAAGGAGGAGAAGTGGTTGGGAAGTGTGAGGAACAGGGTGGGAAGGAGAAGTGGGAAGAGTTTCAGAGGAAACTCACCATCACCGGAGAGTATCTTTCTCCGGAGGCCCAGTAATTAACTCTAAAAACCGGAGTCACTGGGGCAGATCCTGAGAGTTCCCATATATACACAGCAGTCTTGTCCCTGCAAGTGTTGAGCCAGAAACCATAATTTACTAGTCAAACCTTGCTTGTGAGTTTTCACATTCTTTATCACCAAGATGACATTGAATCTTGTGTGTTTGTGCTTATAATGCTGAACAGACATCCACAGAGCTTATTTGTTGGTCCTACAGTTCTGTCCTGTCTGTGCAGTTGTCAACCCCTGCTTGACAACTCAACACAGAGGGTCTATGGCCTCCAGCTAAGTTGAGAGCCCCATATTTCGAGGTTGCATTCGATCCAAGGAACAGCTGACTGCAGATGTTTTGGGGCTGCACTAAGCTGCTTACTAAGGCTGCTCCCATTGGAGTAAATATAGAAAAACATGATAATTGCCCTTTTACCCTTTGAGTGCCAGTGCTTTGCAATGTGTTGGATACCCCACTGGCACTCAAAGGGTTAAAGACAGATCTTCTGCTTTCAGACTTTTTTTTTTCTTTTTCTTTATTGAGTGCTATAGGGAAAAGCGACACTTTGCAAAATAGTGCATTCATCATCCCTTCAACTCAAATGTTGAAATGATTATTTACCTGACCTTTTTCACTTTGCGTATCCTATGAAAATAATAAATCCTCTTGATCGGGTTTTCCTTTTCTTTATCACACAGTGAACGCCTGAAAGCTGCAGCACCGAGGGCATCCCTTACCTCTGTTCCATTCTTATGCATTATTCAAAAATAACTGGGATTTTGTAACATTTACTCTTCCTAATAATAAACACCAGTTGACCTTTATCTGGGGAGAAAATCCCAAATGTTAGTGTAAATCAGTGCTGTGTGGATTGGCTCCCTAAAACGAATCTTTAAAGGGATAGTAATATTTAAGTATTACTAATCCCTATATTAAAGTACTACTAAAAAAAACATATTGCCCCCACTTTCATCTCTCAAACCTTTATGGTTTGAGAGATGATCTCTTCTAAAGTTGCCCTCTCCCTCCCCCTTCCCCGTAGTCAGCATTCTAGCTGACTCAAGGAAATCCGGTCAGAGATCATCAGGCTGCTCTAAAGCAGAGCCGCGGTCATGTTAATTAAAAAAAAAACTTTCACTAAAACGGTCTTCTACCTGTGCTTGCAAGCCAAGCACACATAGAAGACCGTTTCAGTGAAAGTTTTCGTTTTTAGTAACGCGATCCAGCTGTGCTGGAGAGCCCCCTGAAAGTCTTACGACTTTCTTCCCTGCAGTTAGCTACAACGCTGACTACGGGGAAGGGGGAGGGAGAGGGCAACTTTAGAAGCGATCATCTCTCAAACCATAAAGGTTTGAGAGATGATACTGGGGGCAATACGTTTTTTTAAGTAGTACTTTGCTATAGGGATTAGTAATACTTAAATATTACTATCCCTTTAATTAGTACTAGATATCATGTCCGTGGAGTCAGTCATGATTCATTATTGCAGGAATTGACACCAAACTCCTTCCACTAAATTGTTACTTAAGGCTTAGAGCAGAACGGTAATAGAAGTCTTGGGTTCTGGAATTAGCAACAAAAAGTAATATGTCTCCATAGGCATGATACTAGTACTAGTGAAATATGAAGGACTGGATTCCACTACAGGTGGAAATATTTGCTTAAAGGGATAGTAACACTTCAATTTTACTAAGCTCCATTTTGTAGCCCTTCAAAAAAAAAATGAAATGCCCCCAGTGCTGTCTCTCAAACCCTTATGGTTTGAGAGATAATCACTTTCAAAGTTCCTCCCTGTCTGATGTCAGCACCCTAGCTGGCTGCAGGGGAATCCGTTCCTGGGACCAGCCGGTGGCTCTGCAGCAGAGCCGTGAACACGTTAATGGTTTGCAAGCACACGTAGAAGACCTTTTCAGTGAAGGATTTCTTTTGCAATAACGCAATCTTGGCTCTGCTGAAGAGCCTCCGCTGGTCCCGGGACTGGATTCCCCTGTAGTCAGCTAGAGCGCTGACGTCAGTCAGGGGGGAACTTTGAAAGCAATTATCTCTTAAACCATAAGGGTTTGAGAGATGGCACTGTGTGCATTTTATTTGTTTTTTTTTGAAGGGCTACAAAATGGAGCTTAGTAAAACTGAAGTGTTACTATCCATTTAATGCTTACCATTATCTTTGTTAAATATTTGTAGTTGGTCAATTCTGAAATCACATTCTGGCTGAAGGTCAGGACTGGATTGCCGAAGTGTGTTTTTTTCCCTGGCAATGGAGGGATTAATGGTGGGCCTGGTTAGGACAGGAGGGTTGAGGCTACACTGGCACATTCGTCCATATGCCCCACAGGCCATAATGGAGTGGCAAGTGTCAAAAATGTTTAAATTAAAATCTTTTTCTGACTTTTTGCCAGCTCAACATGCATTTGGGCCTAATTCGGGGTTAAAGGGATAGTAATACTTCATTTTAACTTTATTTTATTTTGTAGTCATTAAAAAAACATGAAAAATGATATAAGTCTTATCTCTGAAACCTTTATGGTTTAAGAGATATTCACAAACAAAGTATCCCCCCCCGTTCAACCAGATCAGAAGGGAGATGCCCAGGTAGACTGCAGAGAGGGACAATCTTCAATTAAGATAATGGAAAAAGCTGAAAAACTTGTCAAGGGGGGAAGGGATTTCATTGTTTTCATACAAAGAAAATTGTCCCCTGCTGTTATCTGTACTGTCATACAACCAGACTCACATCTGAGAAGAGATGGCTTACACTAGGTAAAAGGGGCGGGGAGGGGAACTTTGCTTGTGAATATCTCATAAACCATAAAGGTTTGAGAGATAAGACTTATATCATTCTTCATGTTTTTTTAATGCCTACAAAATAAAATAAAGTTAAAACGAAGTGTTACTATCCCTTTAATCCATGCAGAACTGATTCATAGAAGTCATCAGTATTTTCTGTCCAGATCAAGGTAAGTCGGGGTTTTAATAGGAGGAGCTGGTGTTCCTGTAACTATTCAATGACATTAGGTCAGTTGTAAGAGAAGAGCAGTTGTTCTATCTACAGGGCTGGTGATATTTATAAAGTGTAAGGGTGGTATATGGCTAGAGTAACCAGACCTCGCCTTTAATGCAGAATGCTTATTGAAAACACAGGGTGCATTAAAGGGAAGGTCTGAACACTTAAATGTGGCATGATTGTGCCTAACAACAATTATGTTACATCTTTATAAAAAAAAACATTTACTTGTTAAGAGCAGGTTGACTACATTGCATCAGCTTTGGGTCGAGTAAAGAGTTGGCAGTATCCAACCCTGGTCCTCGAGAGACAACTGATTAAGGTAAATTAGAAGAATGGACAACAGTGTGTCAGCTGCAGTTTAATGTTGATAAATGTAAAATAATGCACTTGGGACATAAAAATCCAAAGGAAAAATATACTATTAAGGGTACTCTGCTGTCAGAGACAACAGAGGAAAGTCTGACGCTTCTATCCAGCCTCCTCCGATGATGGAGGCTTTCTGTCTGTAAGCTGGAGCGCTCTCATTGGCCAGAAATCTATCGACTGATGTAACACTGCTCACCTCAGAACAGAAAGGTGGTGTACAGGTGGATCGTAGAGAGGGACAATCTTCAATTATCACAAGGGAAAAACCTGTCAAGGGGGCAGGGTTTTCATTGTTTTCACAGTAAGAAGATTGTCCCTTGCTGTAAGCTGTCTGGTCTGTGGACCAAATTACACATCTGAGGAGAGGTGGATTACACTAGGTAAATGGGGTGGGAGGGGGGGTACTTTATCATTCAATTGCTCTTGAACTACAACTCTGACAGTATTGAAATAACACTCTTAATGGCCCAAATACTATGGCGATTAATTGGAGCTGCTTTTATTTTGAAACATTACGATCACTTTAAGGGAAGGTAACTTCCCTGGACCTCTAGAAACCACTTTTTATTTAAAATCTTTACAAAATAATGCATTTCATCCATCAGTCATTCAACAGGTTAATAATGTCACGACTGAGGAACTCTTCATGCTTTGCATTTACTATGGAATTTTGTTTTGCCTTTAAGGATTTAAGATGGATTAATCTATGTCACAGACATTAAATGGAATTGGAGTATGAGCAGCCTTTTTCTTTGGCAGCATATTATCTAATTAGCAAACTATTTGGGACTGTCTCTACTGGTACTGTTTAGGTTGTTTTATATAACACTCACATTGTACTCCAATGAGCATACGTATTTACAAAGGTATTCGTTGTGCTGGAATTCTTGTTTGTGTGTGTGTGTGTGTGTGTGTGTGTGTGTGTCTGTGTCAGCCCCATTCCATTTTACAACAAAGAGAAATGCTTTTCATTCTTTTGTCTTCTGGATTTAAAAGGGCAATGCCTCCTAGGACAAAATTTAGATAACTACAGAAGCATGTTAACCTTTTAAGGACCAGTGGGATCCCACTGACCACTAAAGGTTTAAGGAAACAAAAGAAAACTGATTTGAGTGTATCATTTTTATTTGTACACTAGCAATGTGGTAACTGCGTTGCTTTTTTTTTCTTGTCGTCTCTTTTGTTTATCATTGATTTGTATGTACATGTATGGCAAGGGCTGTCTTAACTGGATTAGTACACACTTATGAAATTGATAAACAATTTAACCCTTTGAGTGCCAGAGTGGTACGCAACACATTGCAAAGTGAAGAAATGTTGGGCATGAAAGGTCACCTGCGACTGGGCCTGTCACTACAGGGGCCGGACCGCCCCTGCGACCCCCCTGCCCGGTGCCCCATGGACATCAATTAGCTGCTCTCTCGGCTCTGCATTTCTGGAGAGGTCTGCGCGGTAGAGCCAGGCCTTAATAGAGGACTGTGCGGAAGGAGGCACAAACCTCTACTGCTGCTGGACTACCAGGGAGGTAGTCCAGCAGGTGGACCACCAGGGAGGTAGGAGATGGACACTGGGGACCACCATGGAGGTAGGAGATGGTCACTGGGGGCACCACCAGGGAGGTAGGAGATGGACTCTGGGGGCAATGTGAAGATGTGGAGAGTTGGGGGCAATGTGGAAAAGTGGATATTGGCTGCAATGTGGAGAGTTGGGGGCAATGTGGAGAGGTGGATATTGGAGGCAGTGTGGAGATACCCAATGCGGACAATATGGTTGGGGGGGCTCATGGCAAGTTTTGCATCAGGGCCCCGGTGACTTCTAGTTACGCCTCTGAAGTGATGTAAGGGTGGTGATGTGTTGAGTACTGGAAAGAGAGCATTTTTTAGAAAGTGAGACTCTCCGCAAAGATTTTGACAGGAATGGCCAGAGGGAGCCCCAAGTGTGTTCAACCCCCTGTGACGTCTAGAGATTTTCACAGGAGTGGTGGTGGGTGGACACCTCCGCCTTCAGCAAAGGCAGAGGCTGTGTGGAGGATGCTTGGATAACTCCCCCTTAAAGGGATAGTAATACTTTAATATTACTGTTCCCCATATTGTAGGTATTTGAAAAAGAATTTAACAGCCCCCAGGTTCATCTCTCAAACCTTTATGATTTGAGAGATAACCGAACACAAAGTTCCCCCCTCCCTCCCCCT
This sequence comes from Rhinophrynus dorsalis, assembly GCA_037306005.1. Classification (NCBI taxonomy): domain Eukaryota; kingdom Metazoa; phylum Chordata; class Amphibia; order Anura; family Rhinophrynidae; genus Rhinophrynus; species Rhinophrynus dorsalis. The sequence continues at coordinate 488,449,273 of CM074719.1, forward strand.
TCCCTGAAGTCAGAGTTGTACTGACTACAGGGATATCCAGTCTGACGTTCATCAGGCGGCTCTGCAGCAGAGACGCGATCGTGTTAGTGAAAAATAATTATTTCATTAAAATGGTCTTCTACGTGTGCTTGCTTTGTTTCAGTGAAATAATAATTTTTCACTAAAGCGATCTCGTCTCAGCTGCAGAGCCGTGAGCCTGTCATTCGACAGACTTCCCCTGCAGTCAGTACAACGCTGACTTCAGGGAGGGGGGGAACTTTGCGTTCGATTATGGTTTGAGAGATTAACCTGGGGGCTATTAAATTATTTTGCAAATATCTACAATATGGGGAATAGTAATGACAAAGTATTACATATCCCTTTAACACCACCCCTAGGTTTGAGGAAGGGATGCAGAATGTTGGTCTCATGGCACTGTTTTTGTGTGTATATATATATATATATATATATATATATATATATATATATATATATATATATATATATATATATATAAAACTGTTTTATTCTCAAAAATATTAAAATCTTTCAGTCTTTTTTGTCTTTATGGCAATGGAGAATAATCATTGCTCTAATTCTCTTTTCCTGTTGTGATGTCAGCTGCTGAAATTCTTCCCTGCTCATACATTTCCTTATGTGGACCTGTGTGTGATAATGTGGGGGAGTGTGCATAGAAAATAATTAGCATAAAGTGCCACACTTCCACCAACAAATATATGTTAATTTAATTTATTGTACAGACAAATAGCACAATATACAGGAAGATTTTAATTCTCACTACAATTAATTAAGCATAAGGTGACAATTCCAATTTAAGTATGATAATCAGTGAGTGAAAGAAAGAAGAAGTATACCAGCTACATTTTCCAGAAACAGGGACTTTCAAAGTTGATTTTTGTTAAGAAAAAAAAAATATTTTTGACTCTGAAGTTCTTCCTATGTAAAGTGACGATCATATTCTGCCAAGATATGCAGTGAGGTTGGAAACAAAAGGACAAACAGTAACTGATTATCATTAGGGTAGACACTACATAGAGTCAATTTATGAAAAATACATACTCCAGGACTGTCTTGGAGCTATTGCAGCCTTGGAGCATGGTATGTGCAAACTGCAGCCCTCCTGCTTTTGTTGAACCACTATTCCCATCAATCTCTGCCAGTCATTGGCTGGCTGAGGATGATGGGAGTTTTAGTCCAAAAATAGCTGGAAAACCAGAGCTTGCCATCCCTGCTTTACAGCTGCAATGGTTTCTGTATAATTCTGCAATATGTATCATTCATAAATGACAGGAATGAAAGTGATGAGGTGACAACCTCAATGACCACTGTCGGAAGGAAAGAGCTGATGCAGGAAATGCTCTGTTTACAATCTAAAGCAGCTGGATCACAGTATCTCCCAGATGGCTGCTAATGAGAGCTTCCTTCACTGGCTTCTGCTGGTTTTGCAGTTTTGAGCATTGCCGTTTCGGGGATTCAGTTTGGAATTCATCAAATTTAGGAAGCACTTTCCAGCGCAAAGCATTTCCAAGTGAATTATGCATAGTTTAATAATTTTTGTTTTTGTATTTACAGTTTACAGTTGCAGGTTTCAGAGTATCCCAAGTTTTAAAGTATAATAATGTTTCACTAAACAAGCAGCTCCAATTAATCTTCATAGTATTTTGGCCATGGAGAGTGTTATATCAGTACTGTCAGAGGTGTAGTTCAAGAGTAATTGAATGATAAAGTATCCCCCTCCCACCCCTTTTACCTAGTGTAAGCCCCCTCTCCTCAGATGTTGAATCTGGTCCTGGGACCAGACAGCTCGGAGCACAGGACAATCCTCCTACTGTGAGAGCAATGAAAGCCCTGCCCCCTTGACAGGTTTTTTCAGGTTTTTCCTTATGCTAAATTAATATTGTCCCTCTCTGTTATCTATCCGGACAGTCTTGCTGCACCGAGTTAAGCAGTGTTACGTCTGGAAAAAGGGCGGGAGGGGGAAACTTTATAATTCAATTACTAACTACAACTCTGACAGTATTGAAATAACACTCTCCGTGGCCCAAATACTATGAAGATTAATTGGAGCTGCTTTTATTGTAAAACATTACTATCCCTTTAACCCTTGGAAAGTGCCACACAGCACATTGTAAAACAATGCGTTGTGTACACCTTTGGCACTCAGAAGGGTTAATAGTTAATGCAATGACTGTAAGCTGTCCACTGCAGAGACCCCTCCTCTACAAGTGTCTGCACATCCTTTCACTTTGGAGACAAGCAAATAAAACTGCATTGGTGTGTATGGGGCCTTTAACCCCTTAAATGCTAGATAGGTTTTAAACGCATTGCGTAGTAATGTGTTGGAGACCACTCTAGCATTGCAATGCATTGTGTTGGATACCTCTCTGGCACGTAAAAGGTTTAACCCCCAATTTAAATCAATACAAATGTTTATTAACCTAGCCCTATAGTGCAGTTGGTTTGCCCCAGGAATCCTTCAGTAGGTAATAGTACATCGCCTTGATGTTTTATGTATGTGTATTCTGCAGAAGCTGCTCTGTGCGGGGCAGCTTGTAACTTGTCATTGGATGCTGAATAACTAACAGTGCATGTCAACCTGTCATTTGCCCATTCGCTGGATAAAAAAATATCCTATAAATTGGGATTGGTTGTACATTGTCCAGTAATACATTTTAAAGGAAAACCATCATGTATATATACGATATATACAGGACTGCTGTACTCTCAATTGAATTGCTTATGTTTTCTAATCCTAATTGTTCCAAGTAAATTGTTGTAGGAACATTAACACTTAAAGGGAATGTATCACTCCTATAGAAAGTTAGCATTAATTGTTAGCTTATAGAGCTAATATAAGTAAATGTTTATTAATTAAAAAAAGCTCCTATTCGTCTAAATTGAAGTAATAATATCTGTGCGGCAGCTACTTCCAGACAGACTGCGGTTACCAGCTCTGTACCGCAGTCTGTCACTCTGCCTCTGCTCCCCTCTCTCTATCCAGCCTCCTCCAATGACGAGGCTTTCTGTCTGTAAGCTGTAGCGCTCTGATTGGCAGCGATCTATATCTAGCCATAGTTCCTTCATTTTAGGGGACCAAAAGCAAATGGACAATTGGCTGTCCAGCTGTTTCTTGGTCAAGTGTATGTTGTTGCATCATTAATTCACACACAAGCAGGGCAGGATTTGCCATAAGGCAAAGTAGGCATCTGCCTACACGCACACCCCACAGAGGGGCGTCTGTCATTGGAATACATTTTTAAAAATATTTACATTCACAGCACTGCTCTCTGCACGCAGTGGCAACAGTAACCTGCCACCCGCCTCTAGCTGCTGAGCTCTCCCGTCGGCTCTTTAGTAATGCAGAGCGCTGGGAGATGACATCATCTCCCAGCGCTCTGCATTCCTAAAGAGAAGACCACGCAGAAGCAACAGCAGCTACAGGTCTGTGCAGAAGGAGGCACAAACCTCTCCTGCCGCTGGACCACCAGGGAGGTAGGAAATGGATATGGGGGGCAAAGTGAGGGTAATGTGGAGATGATGGGGGCATTGTGAGGGCAAGTTGGAGCTGATGGGGGCAATGTGGAGATGATGGGGGCAATGTGAGGGCAAGTTTGAGCTGATGGGGCAAGTTGGAGCTGATGGGGGCAATTTGAGGGCAATATGGATATGGGGGAGTAATGTGGAGATTTGGAGCATTGTGGAGGTGTCCAGTGGAGATGGCCAATGGGGGGAGGGGGCTTCAGATTTCTGTGCCTGCAGGCTCCTGAGATGTAAATCTGGCCCTGCACACAAAAAAGCTAACAACAGGTCTAGAAGTGGCAGTTGCATTTGGAGCCTGTTCCTGTTGTCTCTCTGAGGAGCAAAGAAGTGTCAGTGCCAGTAAAACAGACCATCATGAGGCTGAAAATCAGAATACATTGATCAGAGACATATCCAAAATATTAGGTGTGTCAAAATCAACTGTTGTACATTGTTAAGAAGCAGGAACGTGCAGGAGAGCTCAGCAGTAGCAACTAAGAAGAGAAAGGCCAGGTTAGAATTTTCTAAAAATTACATAGAAAACCTCTATAGTTGTGGAACAAAGTCTTATGGAAAGATTAACCTGTACCAAAGCGAAGGAAAGAGGGAAGCATGGAGAAAGAAAGGAACTTCACTTAATCTTATGTATACCACAAAACACTTCAAAACTCATTGGAAGGGACTTCAGCTTTCAGCGGAGAATGACCCCAAACATGTTGCTATAGCAACCAACAAGTTTTTTATGGCCAAAAAATGGAATGTTCAACCAACCTGAATCCAAATGAGCATGTGTTTTACTTACTTAAGACAAGACTGAAGGGAAAAATGCCCCAAAGCAAACAGGAACAGAAGATAGCTGCATTACAGGCCTGGCAGGGAAGCTCTCCAGCATCTGGTGATGTCTGTGGGTCGCAGACTTTAGGCAGTCATTCATTGCAAAGGAGCTGCAATGAAATAATAGATATGAAGACTTTATCCTATATAATATTTCGCTAATGTATGTTTGTCAAAAGCTGTCATGCTCAGTATAGACAGCTGCGCACGCTGAAGTCATGCGCAGTACAGACAGCTGCACGCGCTGCAGTCATGTAGAGGACTGCGGTCTGAATTCGGAGTGCCACGCTCCGTTATCAGCCACTGCGCAGTCTCTACTGTGAATGACTGCACCGCGGCCGTGCTGCCTGGGACTGTGGCCCGTGTACACGGGCTCTTCAACTAGTTTAAGAATATGTTATTTGTCCAGTTATTTTGGTCTCCTAAAATGGAGGGTTAATGTACAAAAAGGGTTGCAATTTTCCTACACAATTCATGGTTTATGGATATAAATACTCTTATATTAAAAGCTGTCTGTCTGCACTTTGTCCTCGTAGACATTGTTTCAAAACAACAAAACTTGCATCATTGTCCAAATACTTATGGTTTGCACCGTATATATTTTGATACGCAGGTTACCTCTGCACAAGTTTTACGTGAACAACCCCTATGTACAAATCCTATCAGTGGTGTAAGGAAAGGAAATACTTTTTTGCGATTTCCCCCTTACCCAGTTTGTCAGTTTGTATTGGAATAAAGCACCTGAAAGTCATCCAATTCCCACATTGCCCGCCCCTTGGCATGCAAAGCACAGCACCCAGTGAACAAAACAGCTCTTTCTGAATCATTTTAATTTGACATTTCATTCACATATAATATGAGTTGGTTTGCTCCATTTATTCTTTGTACATCAGATTCAGTATTTCTACCAAATTAAGTTTCACAGAGAAGTCTATCTAAAAGGGTAGCAGGGGATGACATTTAATGAGATGAGCCTTAGATGTTTAGGGAGTCTTCTCAAAGTATTTGCCAGTTTTAAATACACATATCTGTAAACTCTCAGGGTTTGACCCTGAGACTCAGGGTTTTGACCCAAATTTCAGAAAGACAGGGGGAGATGTCCTGCCTGTCTTGTGTGTGTTTAGGCAGTGAGATCTCTACATTGTAGAATGTTAAATGTTCCTTGTAGACTGACTGGAGCACCTCTGGATTAGAGCAAGCAGGTACATATTGCATAAAATCAACATTATGGGAAGCTTTTAAGGGTTAATCTTTCAAATATCTCAGGGACAGCTCATTTTGAAAGTTCTCAGGTATGTACATACACCAGTAGACCCACTGAAAGACTATATATCAGTGTCACATTAGGTTAAGGCCCATGTACAGTTTGCTAGAGGCCCAAGAATTTTCTAGTCAAACCCATGGTTTAGGAGTATTAATATGCAGATGCAGGGGTAAAATTTGTAAGCGGGTAGTAATGTTATGTTTCCTAGTCCAGCTTGTTAATATCTTTGTGGAGATGGGTGGCCTGTTGTGTTAATTATTAAATGGTGTGTGGTTCCTTCATTAAAAAGATTACTTGACAAAGAGAAAGTTTGATGGAAACTTTCAAACTCAGCATGTCAGAGGTCTGAGCTGCATAAAAATCCTGAAATCAGAGGTACCCTGAGGGGATAGATAAAACTTCAGTAAAGAGATAGTTGATTCATAAAATAGTTTCCTAACAGAGGTTGGAAATGTTACTACAAACAAGGAATTAAAAAGTGCTTAAGCGAGACATACGCCTGTGAAAAATATGGAGGAAAGCCAAGGGATAAATATGACCTAAGAATTTTGTGCAACACACATATAGAACAATGTTTCCCTCTGTGTGGCAGAGAGATGTGCAGTGCAGTGCATTGAATACCTCTGGCACTCAAGGGGTTAACACTTTGAGTGCCAAAGTGGTGCCTAACGCATTGTATTTTTGTCTTCATTAAGCATCACGTGAATAATAGGTGGGCATTATTTGTATACATTTTTGTTGCTTTTCTTACACGGTAACTTGTTTGAGGCACTGTATGAAACACTTGTGCATAATCCAAGTATACTACATCAGCAATCAGCAACAATACCCTAGTGCAAGTTACTACTTTTCATAAAATGCTGGTAAGTATATTAGTTTGTCATGATTAGTTCTTCATAAAACCATGATGATGACTTCTAATAATGTTGTTGGTCATCATATAGTCCCATATGCTATATGGAATTCAAATGCTTTGGTCAGTTATTTCCTGGTTTAGATCTTGCCCCCTTTTTGAATATTGGCACTATATTTGTTTCCTCCAATCACCAGGCATTATGAGAGTGAATCAATAAATGTTAAGTATAATGGTCTAGCTATTAGTGAACTAAGCTCCTTAATTATGGTTGGGTGTATGACATCAGGTCTGGTGCCTTATTCACCCTAACCTTTTCCAGTTCATTTGAATTTTGTCCTTAGTAACCCATGTACTTGATAGAAAACATTCTGATATTTTCCTGTTTTATCCAAAGTCTGTAACTATTGCTTCCTTGAGCATGCAGAAGAAAATAATTTATTTGAAGAGACTTCCATTGTCTTATCCTCACTAATTAATTCACCTGTCTCAGTTTTATGGGGGTAATAGCAATCTTAATCTTTTTGCCATTTATGTACTTGTAAAATTATTTTTTTGCTCTCTTTTGAAATACTTTTCTGTTTTACCTCTCCTAAGTACATGCTTATACATTCTATTGCATTCTTTATATTTTTAAATTATGCTTCTAACCCTTCTGACTTAAGTAAAAAAAAAATAGCTTCTTATTCCTCATTGCCTGCAGCCCACTTCGTTAAGCCATATTGGTCTTAATGTGTTTCTCTTTTATTTGTTCCCCAAGGGCATCTATTGACATGTACCTTTATCCAAGAGCATTTTGAACAAATTCCTTTTTTCTTGTGTTTTTTATCTTTGAAAATGAAATGTTATTGAATGTCTTCCTATAATTCTTTTAAAATTGTAAAATTTGCGTTTTTAAAATGTAATGTTTCGGTTCAACCCTTATAAATAGGTTTTTCATAACAAATTTCAAACCATGCCATATTCTGATCACTGGTCATATTCTCCCTAACCTGTACTTTTTACACCAGTTCTGAATTGTTTGAGACCATTATGTCCATCAAGGCCTCTTTTCTAGTTAGCTCCTCTTCTAGCTGGGACATGAAGTTGTCATAAAGCAATCAAGCATACTTAGAAAATGTTTTTCCTTTGTCGTGTTGGAAGTTACATTTGTCCAGTCAATTTCAGGATAGTTAAAATCTCCCATTATGATTACAATTTACAATTGCGGATCCATTTCCATTTGCAGTAGCAGCTGGACTTCTTCATACTCCCCAATATTAGGTGGTTTGTAGCAAATCCCCATCAATATATTTTTATTATGTATACCCCCAACGTGTATGTCAAGCCACAAGGCTTCTACATTTTCACTGGACTGTTATATTAGGGTTTAAAGCGTGCTTTACTCACAGGCATACCCCTCCACCTCTTTTATATACCTTATCCCTCCTAAAAAGTGAATATAGCTCTAGATTTACTGCCCAGTCATGTGTATGAAACAACCAGATTCCTGTAATACCTATAAACTCATGTTCCTCATTCATTACAATCAGTTCTAGTTCCCCCATTTTATGAGCCAGACTATGAGTTCTGGCATGAATACTACTGCCACTCTGAAGATGTGCATGCTTTGAAAAAAGGATTTGCTTTTTTATCAATCTATAACATGCTTAACCTATAACATGCTTAACCCTTTGCGTGCCAGAGAGATATACAGTGCATTGCTTTGCAATGCAGTGGATACCTCAATGGCATTCAAAGGCATAAACCCTATAATCTGAGCCACCCGATTCCCTTTCTCTAATCCCATTTCCTGTTCTACACTGTGCTCCCTGTCCTGCCCTGTTGCAATATACAGAAGCACACTTGTTAGTTTTACATGTTATACATCATCACTTATTATTTGTACCTTTTGTTTAATGAAAACATCCACAACATTTATCCACATCAGTTTTTATTTCTCAGAATATTTTCTGTGGAACCCAGAAATTCAAGGGATTCCACTGAACAAATATAAGTAATGGAGGACACAAGATCCAGGAAAAGTGGTGCAATTCTAATCTGCAACATAGTGAGCAAATAAAAATTCCTCATGTTTCATGATTTCAGTGGGACTTTTAACACCCTGGGGGGACATTCACTAAGCGGTGATAAAGTGGTGATAACGTGGAGATGACTTCTCCAGTTTTTCACTTCTCCAGTTCCTATGTTATTCTATGGAGCCTATGCACTAATATTTCTTCAGCTTTGGAGATCTTAGTGCATATGCTCCATATAATAAGATAGGAACTGGAAGTGATATCACTGGAGAAGTCATCTCCACGTTATCACCTCTGTATCACTGCTTAGCTAATCTCCTCCCCTGAATGCTAGAGAGGTCTAGAGGTTAAAAGCCCCAATTTAATTGAATGGGAGTGTTTGTTTGTCCCCTGTGGTACACTTAGTTTAATCCAGAATATTGTTCTATGTTTTTTGTATATTAGGATATATAGTGCATCTCCCCTATCACTGAAAGGGTCAAAAGTCCAATTGAAATCAATGGGAATTTTTCTTTGTTTAATATGGTGGATTTGGTTTGTCCCAGAATGGCTTCACTGTTCTGCAGTATATGTGTAGTTCTGTCCCTAGACTAGAACTAATACCGCCTAATTAAATTAAAAAAAAAAAAAAAAAAAAAAAAAAAAAAAAATATATATATATATATATATATATATATATATTACAGCCATGAAATAAGTGCACATACAGGTCTTGTGAATATGCTGATTTATTTGTCAATGTTTCGGCCCCCTAAAGGGCCTTTGTCAAGTCTTGATAAAGTCCCTTTAGGGGGCCGAAACACTGACAAATAAATCAACACATTTCACAAGACCTGCGTGTGCACTTATTTCATGGCTGTAATTCCATTTCTTTTTTTATGTTTATAATTTATAAATAGCACCCAGGCAGTAGAGCTTTTTTTCAGTGTGTCAGATGGGAGTGCCCATTTTGACTATCTGTATATAATAGTTTCCAGTTTGCTGTCCGCCCCTCCCCATGGTGGCAAAGATCACCTGAATGCAGAGAATCGCTACCATACACGCTTGGTAAAATCGCTGCAAGGAGATTAACAGGACTGTTGATTTTCACAAGCCCTCCTGCCCACTCCTGTGAAAATGGCTGCAACTTGCAATCATTGATATCCAGTGCTGCTTTCGCATTGAACAGGCAATGACGTACAGTATTTGCTAGTAAAATAATAAAATACAATGCCTGGTTGCTTTTTTGATGTATTTAAGCCTAAAGGATTTGTTTTAATTTACTAGCACTAACTAGAATTCAAATAATTTTATATGGAAGCTGTATTAAATGTTTAACTTTGTTTTGCCTCAAGAGATATTTTCAACATATTTTGAATCAATGCAATGAATATTTCTCTAGCATCAAAGGTTTAAAGGATTTGATTGTTAGCTTTCCAATGAATTTCATTTGATACTATTGGTTTCTGTCATATATCAATGAGTTTGAGAACAACATTTGTGAAGCATTTCCCATTGAATATGAACATTTGCAGAATTAGGTGCTTCTGTAAATATTAAAAAGGCTGGAGTATTAGTAATAGCTCTGCTGTATACAGGATTGGTTAGAGCCTGCTATTTGGTTCCTGTAATTGTTTTCCCATTGGCAATATATTTTTCATACTGTGCAGTCTCTAGTGGTGAATTATTGTCAACAACAAAAATAATAACTGTATTTGGACTTAATTAAATTGGATAAAAAGTAGCATGCTCCTTCAGTTCTCTGTCATTAACCCTTGCAGATGCATTTTATTTATAGCACCCAAAGATTATTCTTCCATCCTCTCCTGAACCCCCTAGAGAACCTATTTAGTGGTGTAATTGTTTTTGAAGATCATGAAAAAAATGACTTCGAAAAAAAATGACTAAGGGAAATGTTTTAAAATATGTAATATTTGTATTACTATTGTGCCCTTTACAGATCTAAATATCTATTTTAAATCATACAGTCTTACATGGATCTTATTATAGCACAATCTTTAGACTTGTTCTTTATCCTCTCCTGATTCCTGAGCTAATAGGGAGCGGAAGAAGTGAGACATAGACAAATAAGGTGGGAAGAGACAGAGACTGCTGGGGTAAAGAGAGCCATCTCTATAGGCAGCTTTAGAGCTAGCTGCTAGCATGGAGAGGGAGTTAACTTCTGGGGTAAAAACAAAAATTAAGTACTAGAGTGAAATGATAATTGAATGATAAAGTATCCCCCTCCCGGCCCTTTTACTGATGTAACACTGCTCACCTCAGAGCAGCAAGACTGTCCGGATGGATTGCAGAGAGGGACAATCTTCAGTGAGCATAAGAAAAAACCTGAAAAATCTGTCAAGGGGGGCAGGGTTTTCCTTATGCTCACAGTAAGAAGATTGTCCCTTGCTGTGAGCTGTCTGGTCCCCGGACCAGATTCCACATCTGAGGGGAGCAGTGTTACACTAGGTAAAAGGGGCAAGAGGGGGATAATTTATCATTTCATTACTGTTGAACTACAACTCTGACAGTATTGAAATAACACTTTCCATGGCCCAAATACTTTGAAGATTAATTGCAGCTGCTTTTTTTGTGAAACATTACTATCCCTTTAAAAGGACATAGTCAAATCCATTCAAATATTATGCTCTCCTAGCCAGCAATTAAAGTTAAATATTTCAAAATAAAAGCTAAAAGTGGCCATTTTTCATCAGACCTGTTAAAAAAACTGATAAAACAAGTATTGCTGTTTATGGTTGTGAGATTAGAACCCATGCAGTTTTGTTCAATCTTTTCTGTTATTTTTTGTTTACCTGTTTCATGCCAGACATTGTCCCGATCACTTATATACACAAAGAGGATTCAATGGTCCTGCACAGCTGGCTCCTGATGAATATCAAAAGCACATTCGTTTATAATACATTTTGGGTTTTATGCACCTAAGAAATTATTTTAACAAATACTGGTTAGGACTATATGATATTTAAAACGGTATTAATCATGTTAATTTTTGGTTGATAATGTTCCTTTAAGTCCTGCTGCGGAATGACGGCATGGTTTAATGACATTGGGACTTCCCACAGCTTATTAATTTTAACTATGGCTCATATGTGGTAAAAGGTTGGGACATCTGTTCTAAGAGAACAGGAACAGGTCCACCTATTTCTACATGGAATGTCAACAAGCGGAATCCTCTTATGGAAATTGCAATGATCATGATCTGCTGGCCGAAAAGCAACTTTCTCTTTCCCCATTTAAATGAATGGGATTTTTTTTCCTATTTGGCTCAATTCATTAGCTTCAAGGGACAGTAATACTTAAAATATAAAAAAATGTTGTAGGGTTTATCCCCCTGAGTAAAACAAGGGTAGTCCCACTGCTGAAAGGTGTTTTATTCAAAAGTTATTACAGCTCAAAGTTGAATTTTTTTAGGTGCAATATCACAGTGGCCTGAAATTGTACAGTGGCGCTGTTGCTATACCATCCTATGGACAACTCTGGTCTCGCTGGTCTCAGCAGTGGGAGTACTCTTGTTTTACTCAGGGGGATAAACCCTACAACATATATATATATATTTTTAATTTTAAGTATTACTATTCCTTTCCGAATTACTCCACATTGTTTGGAACATAGGATCCTAGTATGTTTCATCTTCATTTCCAGTACTTACAATTTTTGTGATTATTTTTTTAAGGGGTAGTAAAGGATCAAGTACCCATAGCTTAAAACCCTGCTATTATCTCTCTGTTTGCACTGAAGATCATTAGGGCTGATTGGCAAAAGCAATTCATTTAGCACTTCTGGGAGATTTCTATAATTTCCTTTGAAGTCCATTGTCAATGTGTTTGCTGAGAAGACAGGATAGTATCCTCTCTCAGAAGTGCTGAGTGAAGCTCTGCTGTCCTTCATATCACTTAGACCGCTGGGCCAAACGATGATATAACTGCAGCCTTTAAACTAGGGGATCTCAATGACCAAAGGCAGCATTCTAAAAGTTAGAAAGCCCATTCCCCTGACCTTTTATTTGCCCTTTAATTGTAACTGGATAGCACCTTCTGTTGGATAAGTTCATTTATGCTAAATGGAGGAGGAGATAGGATGATATGCTATAGTAAAAAAAAAATAGTTCTGTGAGTCAAAATGTACTACTCCTTATGGCATTATGAGGATTTTCTCCAATAAAGGGCTTGAAAACTCTCTCATATAGCGGATCCATAGACTAGGAACTGGATAGGTGTCTGCTCTGTAGAGTTTTCTTGGTGCATCTGTTCTGTGTTCAGCTATTTTGACCTCAGAGTGTTTCTGTTAATCTCTTGATTGTAAGTAAGGAAGGTGGCACCCTCAGCACTCGACAGGTTAAAAAGCAGCTACCAAAAAAGATCCCACAACATTTTTACTGGTAACAATTTTTAATGGTAGATAACAATTTTAAAAAGTTTATTCATGCATGATAAAGAGGTGATAAAGTAGAGAGAACTCCAGTGATATCATTTATTCAGTTCCTATGTTATTCTATTCTGACAAGCTCTGCCCTGAGTAAGGGACTTAATCTAAGGAGAGGTAGCACAGTCTGACTACAATATTGATGTTTCTTTTTATATATATATATGAACAGTCGTAGGAATGGGCTAAGCAGTCAACGTCTAAAAGCAGCTGCCAATGGGGTCCTATTGGAAATGTAATTCTCAAACTTAATCCCCTCAGGAGTCAAATGACAGAAAAATAAATATCTCTCTGCGCCTTTCATTTTCGTTTTAACTGTTTTTCCTGTGCTTCCTTTGTCTGTGGTTCTAATCTTTTTCTCCCTTCTCACTTACTGCCTCTTTTATGCTTCCTCCATTTTTTTGGAAGGACTTAAACATGGGGTTTATCAGAATGCAGCGTGCACTTTATCGAGATCATGTGATAACTGCTGCTAACCTCAGTCTGATGGATCCTGGCTGAAGGGGCTTGTCTAATAATATCTGATGTTCCGTAGGAAGAGCTGGAACAATTCTTTCATACAGCAGTCTGGTATATCTAAATACATCTGTTACACTTAATCTATTTACTGCATTGCACTGTTGTAGAATATTTGTTATTACCGTACCTGAGAACTGTAAGGGTTTGAAGATGAGACTCAGGATTTTGACCCAAATCTCAGGGTCTCAAGGTGAAGGGCCAAAAGCACTAGAGTTCAGTGGTACCTACTACATGGTATACACTATTTAACTGTTTTTTTAATTCCTACATTGGTTCCATTTCTACCACAAAGGTAGAGGGAGAAGCCTTGCTGTCTTGTGTTCAAGCAGGGAGTTCTCTAAATTCTAACATGCTATAGATTAATTGAGGTCTGATTGGATCACGTTGAAGTTACATAACTCAGGGATATATCACATGTAATTTACATTAAGGGGAACGCTATGGGGGAACATTACAGAGATCTCAGGACCAGCTTATTTTGAAAGTTAAACAAAATTGAGGGGACAGAACAAAAATGTGTGAGAATGGAAAGGATAGAAGGAGCAAAAAAGAGAGGAAAAAAATCCTTTAAGTGTAGTATGTTGCACTGGTAAGATAAAACAATATGTGGGTGGCGTATGTACTAAAAAATATCTAAAAATAAAAATGTATTTTAAAGGGATAGTAATGTTTCATAATAAAAGCAGCTCTAATTAATCTTCCTAGTATTTGGACTTTAGAGAGTGTTATTTCAGTTCTGTCAGAGTTGTATTTCAAGAGTAATTCAATGACAAAGTATCCCCCTCCCGCCCCTTTTACTGATGTAACACTGCTCAGCCAGCTCAGAAGGGAGGTGCCCAGGTAGAGTGCAGAGAGGGACAATTTTCAATTAAGGGAAAAACCTGAAAAACTTGTCAAGGGGGGACAGGGCTTTCATTGTTCTCATAGGAAGAAGATTGTCTCCTTCTGTTATCTGTCTGGTCTATGGACTGGATTCCACATCTGAGAAGAGATGGCTTACATTAGGTAAAAGGGGCGGGAGGGGAAACTTTGCTTCTGAATATCTCTCAAATCATAAAGGTTTGAGAGATAAGACTTATATCGTTCTTCATGTTTTTTTAATGCCTACAAAATAAAATAAAGATAAAACGAAGTATTACTATCCCTTTAATGTGTACTCAAAAATACCATTATATATAGAAGAATATACATAACATCTAGTATTAGAAGAGTATACTGATATAATGGCAGAAATGGTATAGGAATACCTAAATAACTGAAATGTATATACTCTGTTGAACAGCAGCATAGAGGAAAAGATAAATATGAAGTGGGCTAATAGTATCAATAGAAATGGTGTATAGATGTGCATGATGTGCCCTTACTTTCACATATGAATAACATCCGGCTTATAAAATCTGTAGCAACAATATGTACAATGTAGCAAGAATGGACAGATGTACCCATACATGATTGAAAAGCGATATCAGTGTGTCTCAGAAGTGATCACAATCCAAGATACACTGCTCTGAAATGTGCTGGTTTGTAGATATACGAAAGCGGAGAGAAGTCAGCATCTTTCTGATGCAATTGGTGACAAATAACCGGGGCCACCCCTTGAGATTAGAGGAAAGGAGGTTTTACCTTCAGCAGAGGAAGGGTTTTTACAGTAAGGTATGCTAAATTGTGGAATTCCTTGCTCAAGGATGTCGTAATGGCAGATACAATAGATACATTTAAGACAGTAGATACATTTCTTTCAAGAGGGAACATGCAGGGTTATATTCTATATTAGTAGGCAAAACAGGAAGTTCAGATAACGACTTATTTATTTGACAGCAGGACATCTTATATAATTCTCATTTCTCTGGATTTTGAGGCAAAGGATGAACTTGATGAACTTGTGTCTTTTTTCAACCTAATTTACTATTTTACACGCCTTGATAGCGCTCCACATTGTGTCGATCTCAATCACCAATGCAGATGTCCATATTCTTTCAGTACAGTGGTTAAATCTCTGGTTGAGTTGACAGCTTGCTTTAGTGATGCTTCGCAGTGTACTGGCCCAGACAATCCGCTTTGATGTATCTCGATAGCACCGTGATGTGGAGTGACAGACAAACAGTTTAAAATCTCTGGTCAATTCAAAGAGTAGTTTTCTGAGAGTACTCCAGGGTAACTAATCAAGTGTCCTCCAACACATTTTGGTGTCAAAATTAGCACCTTTATCAAGGAGGAATGGAGTGTGTGGCCAGTGGTGTAGCTATGGGCACCTAGAGTGCCTTTCCTAGGGGTGCTTGACATGAAAATTCAGCCCTATAGTGCAAGTGGTTTGTCCAGTAAATGCTCCAGTTTTCTTTTCAACATAAGGCCCAGTTAAAATCTCGCTGTAACAGATGCGTATATGAAATTGTGGACCATTCCATTGCTTTAGCGGCCTAGCCATTCAGTTGAAATCATCTTGGTGAGTTTTCTTTTTACTTTGTGCAAAGTAAAATAAATTCAGTCCATTTCCACTGGTTTCCAGCATATTTACAGTGTGCAGTCTGATGGAAGGAGCTGTTGTTTCTCTGATTTCCCTCCATCCTACCTCAATTATAACATGCCAGATAAATGTACACCCTGTCCCTGTAATAGAGCCAACTTGGACAGGGGATCAGGGAAAAGTACATAGAGGACAGAGCTCAGAAGACGGTAAAACAAACAGACAGTAGAAAGGAAAGGCACTGCCGAATAAACTTACGCTGAGATTGTGTTTAACCCTTTGAGTGCCAGAGGGGTATGCAACACATTGCTCTGCAGCAGTCCTCTGGCACTCAAGGGGTTAAGCTCTGTATCTCTTTATTACAAGGCCTAGTGGGCCACATTTCATTATTTACTGTTGTAAATAAGATTACCTAGCATACATCTATTTCTATGAGCCCCACAGAATTATGAAGCCATTAACCCCTTGAGGACCAGAGGATGTTGAGTGCATTACTTCACAAGGCACACCCCTTTGATTCTAAAGGTGTTAACCCTTTTAGTGCCAGAGGGGCGTGCCTCAGAAAATGTAAAAAAAGAAAAAAAAAATCCTATATTATAATTTGCTAAAAGTATGTTTGTCAGAAGCTGTCATGTGCAGTAGAGACTGCCCACGCCGTGGCTGATAACGGAGCGGGGCACTCCAAATTCAGACCCTAGTCCTCTCTGCGCACCTTCCTGGGACCAAGGGACCATTGCGTTCAGGGCCGGATTTACATCTCAGGTGCCCCTAGGCACAACACCCTCTGGCACCCCTAGCCCCACCTTTGCCCCACCCATAACCACACCCCTCACTTAGCCACACACTCTTGTGGCCAAACCCACTTTTAGATTTATTTTTCACAGTATTGTGGCAATTTTCCAGAGATAGATGAAAATGTTATAGATAGGGATGGGGTATATACAGATGGCATAAATGACCTTTACTAGTGATATAGTCTGCCTTTCTTCATGTTTAAGACCCAATTAATGGGAAGGCACAGGTACCAAAGATCAACCCAATATATATGTGGTGTTTTATACGGTGATTGACTCTGTTTAGTGGTCCTATTCATTGTGAGTATGATGGCATCTGGTGGTTTCTCAGCATTTACATTAATAATAATAACTAGTATTTATATAGCGCCTTTCTCCCAGTGGGACTCAAAGCGCTTTCAGCGCACGCTCTCGGGATTAACCAAATCGGCAGCTGAAATAATAGATGTTATTATTACCCAATTAATGGTACTCATTTATCGACCTCGGAAGGATGAAAGTTGAGTTGACCCTGCTGGGATTCGAACCTGCAACCTTGCGGTTGGAATAGGCTCCACAGTCAGGGACTTTACCACTATTTGTTGGTTGGAACAAGGCATGCAATTATTTGCAAGTTGTATATATATATTTTTGTTAAGTGAATGTTGTGTGGAGCTCCAAACAGTATACATAATATCTGGCTTGCTATTATTTATTAAAAAATATAAAAACAATATAAAAATGAGGAAATCTATCCTCTACTACCTAAGTTTTCTATATAATTTATATCACCAATGGATTATATCAATAATAATACAATTCATAGCACACTCTTAAAGGTATATATATGATTAATCAATGGCTTGGCTCACCCGAGCATCAGTGTATTGGTCAAATAAAACAAATTTTTTTTTTTTCGATTCATGTTTAGGGTTTATTTGACCAATACACTGATGCTTGGGCAGGTCAAGCTGCGGACCGACTGCCATTGATAAATAATATATATACCTTTAAGAGTGCGCTATACTTTGTATTATTATTGATATAATCCATTGGTGATCTATTATATAGAGAATTTAGGTAGTAGATGATAGATTTCCTCATTTTTATATTTTTTTAATAAATAACTGCAAGCCAGATATGTGTCATCCAATTCTTATATAATAATATACTGTTTGGTGCTTCACACAACATTTATTTACAATTTGTTTCGTTTTGTTCTTGTAGGTGAGGAATTTAGTGAGGAATAGCAAGTATAATCAGATCTAATATAAATATATATATATATATATATATATATATATATATATATATATATATATATATATATATATGTGTGTGTGTATATTTGGGTGCACAGGGGATTTTCATTAATAAAATTATCAATATATATTTTTTAATAACTATTGAATGTTAAACTGTACAAAAATGAGGATATGAGCAGTGTACACCACAACTGCCCTTTCCTTGCACAAGGATAACTGGATGGACCCGCTTAAATTAATTTCGAGCAGCATGCAAGTTTGACAGCCACAACTCCCATGATCCTTTCCTTGACAGCCAAGTAAAATCAGGTATGCAGCACTGGATGGCCCCACTTCAACCAATTACGAGCTGCATGCAAGTTTGACAGCCACAACTCCCATAATCCTTTCCTTGCCTCTATCACAAGGATGATCACCTTATCCAGCACTGTATGATGTGTAACCGAGCGCAGCGGGAGACAGAGCCGGCCAACTCTTTGCAGAAGGGATTACGGGAGTTGTGGCTGTCAAACTTGCGTGATGTGTGCACCACAGCTGACAGGCAAGTAGCAACAGAGCCAACGCAATGACGATCACGGCGCAGGCGCAAGAGATCATGAGAGGCTGCGAAGCTCGGAGCAAAGAAGCTCAAGCAGTGAGTCACAGGGGGCGGCCCAGGCAGGACGGCACAGGCACCAGCAGCATTCTTAATTTGCTAAACAGTGCCCTCACAGTAAAGTGACGCCGCGCAACATTTGTATTAAAATGTTATGACAATCTGGCATCCAAATTGGGCAGGCTGGTGGGCATGACTGGGCATTGCCAGGCGCCCCTGAAAATCTGGCGCCCTAGGCAAGTGCCTCGTCTGCCTATTGATAAATCCGGCCCTGATCGCGTTTGACCAGTGAGTACTGTGCATGACTGCAGCACGGCCAACAGGATCCGACCACCAGCCTGGGTTGCACTGTGGCCCGTGTACACGGCTTTTCAACTAGTAATATATATATATATATATATATATATATATATATATATATATATATGTTATATGGCTTTTCATGCAGGGTTATACAAGGGCATTTCCACTGCAGGGAGAATTGTAATTAAGTTATTTCAGACCAAATCTGGTTTTTATTATTATTACATTTATTATTATTACACTAGTTGAACAGCCCGTTACACGGGCCACAGTGCCTCTGGCAGCCGGTCTCGGGGCAGTCACGCGTAGTAGAGACTGCCCGCGCCACTGCTGATACAGAGCTGGACGCTCCTTCGGAGCGCCCAGCTCTGTATCAGACGCGGTGCGGGCAGTCTGTACTGCGCATGACTGCCGCACGTGCAGCAGTGTCTACTGCGCATGTCGGGCGTTACACACAACTTAGCGAATTATTATATAGGATTTTCTATTACGGCTACCTGGTGGTACAGTTCAGATTACATGCTATGGGGAGTTGAAGTCAGTGACTCAAACTCTCTCATGGAGTGCCTTGGAGACTTCTCTGGCATCCAAAAGGTTAAGCAAATTGCTTTGCAATGCGTTCCATTCCCCTCTGGCACTCAGAGGGTTAAAAAATACTGAAAAAGCAAACTCATGGATCTATTTCTTGTGAAGTCGAAATTCACTCTAAGAAAATGGGAGCTTATGTAACATGTTATCAAAAATGCCTGAGACAGCTTTCTGCCTGAAGATTAGACTCCATAGAATAACATAGGAGCTGAAGAGAACATTTTCTAACATCTCTCCCCACTCATTAAATATAAAGGTCTTTCAGTGCATAGCCATATTATTAAAACAGTCAGCAGGTTCCCATTTTTTTAAAGTTTGTGTAAACAGTTTGAATGGTTAAAACCCTTGGGTGCAAACAAGGATGCCAACGATTTGCTTGCCAACGTTAAGCCTTTATGGACCACAGAGCTGTGCACTGTATTATGGGTGATCCATAGCACCTTCTCAGTGCAGTACCAGTCATATACGGTATCTCAGTGCTTTATGAGTTATCCATAACTAATATCTGATTCTGTTTATCAGACAGAACACAATATGTGTCTGTTGGTGACAATTTCCCTTCTGCTCAAAATAACAAGTCGGGTTCCCTAAGACTCCATTCTTGGCCTCTGCTATTTTCCCTGTTTATAAATGATTTTCTGCATATGAATGCAGATGACACAGTAATCTACACTAAAAGTTCAACACATCACAATCTGAAGCAGTATCACAGGCTGACTTCTCTGAAGTTGAAATATGGATAGCCAAAAACAAACTGTTCTTAAAGAGATAGTACTGTTTGTACATAAATGTACAATTGTGTATGCTGTGTAATTCAAGGGTAATTATGTTATAATGTGCCCCCTTCCCACCCCTTTTACATAGTGTCACAAGTGAACGCTATAGGCCCTGCTGACGCAGTGGGGAGAGTGTGGGAGTGAATGTGTTAACAACACCAGATCCTGGTTACCTGTTACTATTCCTAGCAACCACCAAATTAACCCCTGAAATCCCTTCTGCACCCCAGCACTACAATTTGCTGCCACCACCAAGACTTTATATCTGGGCATCTTAGGTTACCCCAAACACAACAGAATACAATATAAAATCACCTTAATAATCAGACATATATAATTAACCCTTTAGTAACGTGTGCTACCTGAGCTTCCTTCAGAGTAGTGAGTTCATATTAGAGAACAGAGACAAGAGCTGATTAATTGAACATTTAATGTGAAAAAAGGCTTCACATTGCTGGGTACATAAATACAGGAGTAAAGGACATACAGAAACAAAGATTACACATTGACAAAACAGTCCATAAAATAAAATGGTAGAAACACAAGAAATCCTTAAATACAATTACCGATATTTTAAGAGTCTTTGCGGGAACTTCAGATGGTATTTCCCCCTTCAGTTGTTACAAAAAAAATCCCTGTTTTTATCCAAAAACCCATATTAAATATTGTCCACAGTTCCTTCTTAGAGGCCAGACCCCCTGGGTGTTACCTGGGAGGGTCAGGGGTTTGGCTTGACAGTTTACGGCCCACTCAATCAGACCTGTCAGGGATTACCTGATAAATCATAAGGCTTCCCAAAACATGCAACCCACAGCACATCTCTATAATGTTATAATAATCATATTCCTCATATGTGTGTGAATTTCAGGACACCAAACATGCTGGGTCTAACTTGTTGCAAAGTGGCTATTCTTGTAACTCATAGCAGGAACACCTCCCCCTGGCATGTTTGGTACCCACCAAAAGGGTAAAATCTGGGCATTCTGAATATATATTTGTACACTATATATACATGTTCTCCCTATTTCAGATTATTTGGGTGTCCCCTGGATAAACTTTTCCCCCCCAGAGCAGATGGTCCAATATATCTCATGACACTCTGTCCTGCTCCGGTGATCTACTCATTCAGTTTCTGGTGATGTTATCTACTCATCTAATTTCATGGCCTAGGACTACAAATATAAAACAAACAAACAAATTATACAAACCAAAGGGCCTGCAAGGGCCAACTCGTGCCTTGGCATGACACCTCCCACTTAAAATGGTGGGCAGAGGGATTCAGCCACAGGCTAATCCATTTGTTCACCATTAACCTCCATTCCCACCTGAGAAGACGGGCCATCTGCCTTCCCATGTAATCTGCCTATCTCCCTCCCTGAGCCTCAGTATGTCAGAGGGAAGGGATTCCCAGTATAAAATATGGTTATTCCAGTTTAACCAGTGCCTATCCATGTCAGCACCTGGCTTCTCAGCTCAGTTTCTCAGCCCTTCAAGGGAGGGGTCACTGCTCAGAGCGTCCATGAAATTCGTATTGCCCTCCCCCCACCTGGCTGCACCAGAGAGTACATCTCACTCTGGCAGAGCATTGGGGGGTGGGGGGACAGGGCACAGGGTTTTCCTTATACTGACAGCCAGAATATTGTCCCTCGTCACGATCTGTCTGGTTGAAGACCGGATTTCAGATATGAGGGGAGGAGGCTTTCAATATGTAAAAGGGGATGAAGGGAGACACTTTATAACATAAATACACTTGAACTACATGTACAAAATTGTAATAACACTGTGCATGGAACAAAAACTATGATGAATAATTGAAGATAAATGTATGTACAAACATTACTATCCTTTTAAACACTGACAAAATGGTCACAATGGTATTTGGTACAAAGCACAAAATAATTAAACTCCTCAATACCCATTTAACCAGTGCAAACAAAGATATTATATCTTGGTGTGGGTTGACTCCTACAAATTTTTGGTATGTGCTTGACCCCAACCACACTTTTGGTCTTCATATGGATAAAATAACATCCAAACTTTATCCTAAAATAGATGCTCTGTTTAGAAACAAATAAATCCACTGGTAAGAAAATGTATTGTTCAACAGACTTTAATGCCAGTCATAGATATGGGGATGTAGTGCCAAAAATCCATCTTGGTAAACTCAAAACTCTGTATAATTCCTTATGTCTCTTTGTTCTCTAATTTTATTACTCTAGCCATTTTTATATGTTTAAAGAACTAAAGTGGCTAACACTCAAATATAGGCATACTTTTCACCTTTCTTGCCTAGTTTATAACCACTTCTCTAGAAAGCCACCAGTCTACCTGAGCAGTATGCTCACTCACTATAAGACAGAAGCTGGTTGATCTGCCTTCTCCTTCAGAGCTCTGAAAGCCTGGAATAACATGCCCGTAAAAAAAAAACAAATCTTCTCCCAGTTTAAAATCCCTAAAAATAACTGTTTCTTTGTATCTAAAAACAGTACGTAACTGTGTATTTTTTTATGTGTGTATATAATGTTATTGTTCCTTTATTTTGTGGAAATATGTAATTTACGTACTTGAAAACGAGGGAAGTCTCATTTTATACTTCCTGGTAAAACATTTTCTAAATAAATAATATCTCAGTGCTTGACTAGTTATCCATAGTACCTCAGTGTGATATTAGTCATCCATAGTTTATCAGTGCTTTATTAGTTATCCACATTATCTCAGTGCATTATTAGTTACACATAGTATGTCATTGTGTTATTACTTATCCAAATAATCTTAATACATCGTCCATTATCCATTGTATCTCGGTGCGTTATAAGTTATCCATACTATCTCGGTGCATCATTAGTTATCCATAGTATCTCAGTGTATTATTAGATAAACATAGTATCTCGTGCATCATTATTTATCCATAGTATCTCTGTACATTATTAGTTATCCATTGTATCTTGGTGCTTTATTAGTTATCCATAGTATCTCGGTACGGTATTAGTTATCTGTAGTATCTCAGTGCATTATTAGTTATGTCAGAGACTTTGCGACAGTTATCCATAGTATCTCATGCATCATTAGTTATCCATAGTATCTCGGTACGTTATTAGTTATCCATAGCATCTCGGTGCATCATTAGTTATCCATAGTATCTCATGCATCATTAGTTATCCAAAGTATCTCATGCATCATTAGTTATCCATAGTATCTCGCTGTGTTATTAGTTATCCATAGAATTTCAGTGCATTATTAGTTATCCATAGTATCTTGGTGCGTTATTAGTGATCCATAGTATTTTAGTGCATTATTAGCAGGGCTGGACGGGCCCACCATGATACAGGAAAATTTACCGGTGGGCTGTGGCATCTGGGGCCAGGCTGTGCAACCACTATGCCAAAAATATTCACTTTATTTAATTTCTGGGGCCCGCAGCCCCTTAACATTGCTCTGGACTGAACCACTATCACTTTGATAGTTTCCCCGATCTTCCTTCTAACTGACAGTGTGCCGCATGGGGAGGAGTAGAGGGACTGAGGAAGTGTGGTGCCTCAGATTTTCATAACTGGCTTCCTGCTCCCACTGGACCCCAAGGAAGCCACACTTCTACTCCAAAAAGGTAAGGAAACAAGAGGGTGGCTAAAATATGTAATTGTTATTTATATATGTGTGTGTATGTGTGTCTGCGTACCTGTGTGTATATCAATGTGTGTGACAGTGTGACTCTGTATGTCTACATGTGTGTCTGTGCCCCTGTGTGTCTGTATATGTATAACTGGGTCTGTGGGTATATAAGTGTATGTATATCTGGGTCAGTGTGTAGGTGTGTCTGTGTATATACACACACTATCTAACATAATGAATTATAGGGCTGGCATACATTTTTTTCCCAGGGCTGCTTTGTATTTCCAGTCTGGCCCTGATTATTAATTACCCATACTATCTTGGTGTATCATTAGTTATCCATTGTATCTCAGTGCATTATTAGTTATCCATAGTATCTCAGTGTATCATTAGTTATCCATAGTATCTCAGTGCATTATTAGATATCCATACTATCTTGGTGTATCATTAGTTATCCATAGTATCTCAGTGTATTATTAGTTATCCATAGTATCTCGATGCATCATTAGTTATCCATAGTATCTCAGTGCATTATTAGTTATCCATAGTATCTTGGTAAGTTATTGGTTATCCGTAGTATCTCTGTGCATCATTAGTTTCCCATAGTGTCTCGGTGTGTTATTAGTTTTCCATAATATCCTCAGTGCATTATTAGTTATCCACATTGCTTTAGTGTGTTATTTGTTATCCATAGTATATCAGTGCATTACTATTTATCCATAGTGTCTTCAGTGAATTATTAGATATCCATATTATCATAGTGCATTATTAGTTATCTATAGTGTCTTAGTGCCTTAGATATCCATAGTATCATAGTGCATTATTAGTTATCTATAGTGTCTCAGTGCATTATTAGTTATCCATAGGATCTTAGTGCATTATTAGTTATCTATAGTGTTTCAGTGCATTATTAGCTATCCATAGTATCATAGTGCATTATTAGTTATCTATAGTGTCTCAGTGCATTATTAGCTATCCATAGTATCTTAGTGCATTATTAGTTATCTATAGTGTCTCGGTGCATTATTAGATATCCATAGTATCTTAGTGCATTATTAGTTATCTGTAGTGTCTCAGTGCATTATTAGCTATCCATAGTATCATAGTGCATTATTAGTTATCTATAGTGTCTCAGTGCATTATTAGATATCCATAGTATCTTAGTGCATTATTAGTTATCTATAGTGTCTCAGTGCCTTAGATATCCATAGTATCATAGTGCATTATTAGTTATCTATAGTGTCTCAGTGCATTATTAGATATCCATAGTATCTTAGTGCATTATTAGTTATCTATAGTGTCTCAGTGCATTATTAGATATCCATAGTATCTTAGTGCATTATTATTTATCTATAGTGTCTCAGTGCATTATTAGTTATCCATAGTATCTTAGCGCATTATTAGTTATCTGTAGTGTCTCAGTGCATTATTAGCTATCCATAGTATCATAGTGCATTATTAGTTATCTATAGTGTCTCAGTGCATTATTAGATATCCATAGTATCTTAGTGCATTATTAGTTATCTATAGTGTCTCAGTGCCTTAGATATCCATAGTATCATAGTGCATTATTAGTTATCTATAGTGTCTCAGTGCATTATTAGCTATCCATAGTATCTTAGTGCATTATTAGTTATCTATAGTGTCTCGGTGCATTATTAGTTATATGTAGTGTCTCAGTGCATTATTAGCTATCCATAGTATCATAGTGCATTATTAGTTATCTATAGTGTCTCAGTGCATTATTAGCTATCCATAGTATCATAGTGCATTATTATTTATCTATAGTGTCTCAGTGCATTATTAGATATCCATAGTATCTTAGTGCATTATTAGTTATCTGTAGTGTCTCAGTGCCTTAGATATCCATAGTATCATAGTGCATTATTAGTTATCTATAGTGTCTCAGTGCATTATTAGATATCCATAGTATCTTAGTGCATTATTAGTTATCTATAGTGTCTCAGTGCATTATTAGATATCCATAGTATCTTAGTGCATTATTATTTATCTATAGTGTCTCAGTGCATTATTAGATATCCATAGTATCTTAGTGCATTATTAGTTATCTATAGTGTCTCAGTTCATTATTAGCTATCCATAGTATCATAGTGCATTATTAGTTATCTATAGTGTCTCAGTGCATTATTGGATATCCATAGTATCTTAGTGCATTATTAGTTATCTATAGTGTCTCAGTGCCTTAGATATCCATAGTATCATAGTGCATTATTAGTTATCTATAGTGTCTCAGTGCATTATTAGATATCCATAATATCTTAGTGCATTATTAGTTATCTATAGTGTCTCAGTGCATTATTAGATATCCATAGTATCTTAGTGCATTATTAGTTATCTATAGTGTCTCAGTGCCTTAGATATCCATAGTATCTTAGTGCATTATTAGTTATCTATAGTGTCTCAGTGCATTATTAGATATCCATAGTATCTAAGTGCATTATTAGTTATCTATAGTTTCTCAGGGCATTATTAGTAATTCTTTGTTTCCCATGGTGCTTTTGGTATATATACCCCAGAGGTGTAACAAGCCAATCTCCATTGGGAAGAAATTAAAATTCCTAGTTGTTTAAATGGAGCTTATTATGGAGACCACTGTAGCATTTGAGGGTTTAAAAGTCCCATTTATATGTCCTTGTTGGTGCAGATGGTTTGCCCCACAATTGCACTGTTTTTGTTTATCGAATTCAGCCCATAGTGCTATTGGCAGTGGTGGGTAACCTGAGGCCCTTGAGCTGTTGAAGACTACAGTTCCCATCATCCCCAGCTGCCATTCGTTGTCTGGTTACAGATGATGAGAGCAGATGATATCAGGAGTTGCCCACCCCTGGGATATGGGAGCAGGATCCAGGGACCATATAAATATGCAATGGAGACTTCTCTAATCTACAAGGGATTAAACTTTTTTTGTATTAGGATCCTCTGAGCATGCTTCACTTTGTGTGGTTAACAGGTTAAACCATAGAGGTCTGCAACAACTATTCCAGTTTATATATGGAGTGGTACATATCACTGGGGGTGGGGATCAACCAACCAAGATAATGCTTCCTCTACTGTTTAATTCCATTCGATTGCAGCAAAACAAATGCCAATGGTGCTGATAAGATAGATTGCCTTGTGTATGCTGGTGACAGCAAGCGGCATGAGAAGAAATAGAAAGGAATAAATATAGAACATGTGATATAAACTGGAAAGATTGGATAAACAGAAATACAGTACAGCCTTCTTTGGTGTTATGTATATTCAGAGACTCATTTGATGAGAGATAATCATGTATTGAATCAGTAGGTAGGAGAATTAGATAACGATTTAATGTAAATTTCTGGAAAACCTTATTAACCCTCTGATCCCCAGAGGGGTGTCTGATCAATGCACCGAATAACCCTCAGGCGCTCAAAGCTTAACTCTTTGAGTGCCAGAGAGGTGCAATGCATTGGTCACCCCTATGGTACTCAAAGGGTTAATAGCAGTTGTTCCTGACTATACTTTGTTTCACTCCCAATACAAATTAGTCACTGATGCATTGCATTGATCTTCAGTGAAAAATTACTTTCATTAAGATGTTTGATTTATGGGCTATTTGTTGTTTTCTAACTTAATTATCATTTGGAGGGGAAGTTTATAATTAAACAAAACAACATTTAACAAGTCTGTTCTTCCAGTAGACTGTTTTGTTTTATTTGTAGTTTAAATAAACAAAGCTCACAGCGATGTTCTGTTTCACTTGAAAGCCTGTGCAGCCCTCGATTTTCACTGTCAGTGCACTGTAACATGATCAGATAGAAGGCAAGACTAAAAAACATCTAATTGAATTGAATTGCTTTTATTGTATTTTTTCAAATACATTTTTACAAATTGTTTTCTACTGAAAAGCATGCTCTATTTTAGCATATTGAATGTGTGTATTGCATTTCCTTTTGAATTCAGTGCATTGCAACATGATCAAATAGAAGGAAAAACTAAGAAAAGTATTTAGTTGAACTGCTTGAAAATGTAAGACAACCTCATTTTGTCTTAATATGCAAGTGCAGTATATGTAAAGTGAAATTGCCTGTACCTTTATTATTATTTTTTTTTATCTTCACCTATTTTTTTTTTTTACGCTTTTATATCTCTGACTGTTAGGTCATTCAAGGAGATGTATCATAGGATATTTACCTTGGGGCTGGTCTGTTTCAATATGAGCAGGAATGATGATGAAGCAGTGATTTCTCTAAGTCAAAGGGTTCCTTGAGGATACACACATATCAAATGATTAAAGCATTTTTATTTAATTTTTAGGGTTTTTTATTATTTAATAACTTAAATTCTAAAGTCTACAATTCATTGCAAGTGAAGTCTCTAATATCCACTGGGTTAATAATTAGTAAGTTGTTAGTATCCTACTCGGTAAAATAACATATAAAAAGTGAAGTAAAATCAATTTGTAATCTCGGTCAGTTCATTCTTGTATCTTGAGCTTCTATGGCAAAATAATGTTTAAAATCAAAAGTTAGTCTTCATCCTGCTCTAAATAAAAATACATATGACTAAGACAAGCTTAGCTTGGAGAAACATAGCAGTCCTGGCACATAACCTCAAGTCTTAAATCTTTTTTTTTTTTTTTTATCTTCGCTCTGTTGGGCTGCAGGCCCGTGTGGAACTTTTCAAATCACATTTTTTTCCCTTCTAAAAGTAGACTGTTTATGTAATCATTAAATCAAGCTTTTTTAGTCAGAGCCATTTATAAACACTGTGTAATGAGAGTGATGCTTGAACCAGCTCTATCAAGGAAATTAGACAAAGCATAAAAATATTAATATTATATAGGTCTACACTAATGAGACCATTCAGCACACAAAGGGCTGAATTCCATTGCAAGTAATACATTTATCACTATTTCCAAATTTTCCCATAGACTGCGATAAGACTTTTTAATTAAATCCAGTGATATATTTATCACGTGCAATGGAATCCAGCTCAAACGGTTTCTGTAAAATAACCTTATTCACATGGCTGAATTTCCTGTTAGGAAAAGGTATATTGGGAACCACACATGTCTATTCTCTATGCTTAGCTTTTGCATTAGTGAGATGTGGTAATATAGTGTTGGTCACATGCAGTATGAAACATAACATTTAATAGTAACTAACAGTCCATTTTCCTACTTTCCAGTGCCTAACTGGGGCTTTTCATTAGGGATGGAACCAATTGATCCCATCCCTACAAAAAGTGCCAATGAGGAACTGAAATGTCAGAGTATGTACTTTGAAGCCACTCTTTTGGACCTTTAGGACCCCTGACAGTTTGTTCCTGCTGCTGTAGAACAATCTTTGTATTAATTGTTCATTTTCAGTGAGCATTTATCAGAATTCTCTTTTGTGTCCCTCAGTCCTCCTAAACTTTGTGAGTAGAGATATCGGTTGCACATCACTGATAATTCCCATAGAAGGCCATATAACATACACCTGGGCAGAGAGTTGACTGCCATTTCTGGGCAAGAAGTAACTAATATACACATAGATCTTTCTTTCTGTTAAAGCACAAGAGCAAAAATTGTAACAGAGCAGCAGGATACATACCCTGGCAAAGTACTTGCTTCATGGATGGATTTGAATGTGTATTTTTCCCTTCAGAATGTTGTAGCCTAGAAATATCTGTTTATTCTCTGCAAGACTGACAGTCTCTTGAAGTGTGCTGACCCTGGTGTACCCCTTACTGCTGCACAGTTCTCTCTGGAGCTGATCTAGAAAGCAAAAGCGGTGCCATTCTGGGGCAACCAACTGTGCCTTAGGGAACAAATACACATTGCCATTGATTGAATCATTGCCAGAGGAGTGTCCAACTCATTGCAAAAAAAATGATGCTTTTAACCCCTTAAATGCTCTAAATGCTAATAACGCCATTTAAATTAGCAACATTTGTATTTGTTTATTTAGAAAGTGTTTTACCAAGAATAATAGATTTTCTCTTGTTTTCAAGTACTGGGTATGTTATATATGATACCTAAGGCACAATCTGTTTGCTTCTTGCTTCTACCACTTTTTCCTAGTACATCAACCTCTGTTTTGGTTGAAAAGTTGTCAACTTCATTTCTTACTTTTGGCAGAGTTAGTTCTGGAAAAATGTAAGGTTACTGAGAATAATTAACTGTGACGGAAAAGAGGAATTCGCAGAGTGAATCATGGGCGCCCAGAGAAATGTTCCAAGGAGGGGGGTAAAGCCTAGATCGGGGTAGGTCCTAAAGTCCATATCAGACGTTACGTCCCCAGTGCCCATAGACCCAAAGAGTTATCCATAGTACCTTGGTGCATCATTAGTTAGTAATAGTTTCTCAGCGAACTGTTAGTTATAATTAGAAAAAGTTATAGTCAGTTATTCAAAATTGAACTACACTAGTGACACCACAGAGCTTACAATCGAAATGGAGCTGCACTAGTAACACCACAGAGCTTACAATCGAAATAGAGCTATTCCAGTGATACCACAGAACTTATAACTGAAATGGTGAGACACTACTGATACCACAGTGTTTATAGCAGAGAGAGCTGAGATCTTCTCCCAGTCTAAAATAATTAAAAGTAAATGCTTCTTTATATCTAAAAACAGTAACTGTATATCATTTTTTTAATATGTATGTATGTTTATGTGTATGTATATATAATGATTCTCTATTTGTGTAGATATGCAACCCTTTACTGAAAACTATCCAGGACATACTTGAAAACGAGAGAAATCTCAATGTATTCTTCCTGGTAAGACATTTTCTAAATAAAAGGGTAGAAGGGTATAGAGTGTGGAGAAAGGCAAGGGGAGGAACAAAGGAAAAAAAGGGGAAAGAGAAGGAGAAAAATAAGAGAGAGAGGTGAGCAACAGGGAATTTAAATTTGGGGAGGTTTTCGAAATGTCTCTTTTGCAGGACATTTTAGACTTTTGAATATTTATAACTAGCTTGAAAAGCCCGTGTACACGGGCCACAGTGCCACCCAGCAACCTCAGCTGGTGGCAGGATCTTGTTGGCCGCGCTGCAGTCATGTGCAGTACTGACTGCCGGAAAGCGCCGCAGCTGATAACGGAGCGGGGAGCTCCAAATTCAGACCGTAGTCCTCTCTGCGGACCTTCCTGGGACCGGTCAACCTCTTGCAAATACAGACCAAGCTCATATAGAGAGCCACACTGACCCCATACCTTAATAGAACCACACTGATCCTCCTATTACCAATTCTCATCCTCACAGAACCATATTAACCTATATAATCACCAGTCATGACTCATTCATAAGCACACTGAACAAGATACACAGCGCCACCATACATATACAAAGGGAAGATTTACTAAAGACTAAGATTCTCATTTCCTATCTCACAGTGTTTACTAACATGGATTACATTGATAAGGAGGAATATTCACACATATCTTTTCAAAATATAATCCCCCATTGAGGAAAGGATTTGGAACTTTGATAAGTCCTATTTAAAAATTAAGAAAACAGTGTATTTTAGAAAAAAATAAAAACATAAAGCAAAATTCTTGTTTTGAATTATTTAGCAAAACTGTTTCTAAAGTCATAGGTCTTTATTTAAGGGTTAGTCTGGGCAGAATTTTGTGATAGGCTCTATGAATTAATTCTGTGTGGATTGGTTCTCTAAAATGAATCTTTAATTAGAGCTTGATAGCATGCTCATCATGCTCACTAAGGCAGACATGATTCTTCAGAAGATGAGTTTGGTGTCCTTGAGTCCTGCAACAAAGAATCATATTTGCTACCATTGATAAGATACCCAATAAATATATGTTATTTAGAGTTATAATTATCTAATTTTATTTTTAGGTGTTAATGTTACTTTAACATGGGCTTAAAATTATAATGGACTCTATGAATAAATGCAGATTAATCATTAGTAATGGATATCTTGCCCATGTCCAGACATCATTCTTTGTTGCAGGACTCCAGGACACCAAATCCCTCCCACTGAATGCACCCTAAAAAGACTTCAGTGAGTAGAGTTTAAAGTCCTGATATTGTGTAAAAAGATCTTGCCTGTCTTGGCGAACATGATATAAAATACTATTAAAGGGATAGTAATACTTAAAATGTAAAAAACAATATGTTGTAGGGTTTATTAGCAACATAGCCCTTAAAGAATTAAAAAGGACTATTACCTCAGACCTGAACTGGAATATGCAGCCATGCCTAGTTTTAATTCTATTTCTGGGTAACAGTCCTGTGTTCACCTTAGTGCAGGTTTGGATTTACATTCCTGACACATCTAGGCAAGGCACTCTAGTGCCCTTAGCTCCACCCATGGTCACACTCCCAGTCCTCGCTTCACCCTGCTTCGTGGCCCATCCATTATTTCCTTGCACAAAAAATACCCTTGTCTTGTTGGAGATCTCTATAACACCCAGGGGGTTAAATAATATCCTGTAAATGTATATATAACTGATGCAAGGACACTGAGATTGCTCTGGCCCCACCCGTAATTCAGAATGCAGAATGCTGGTGTGGCCACCACAGCTGAGATGATCCTCAAAATTTTACTCTCTAGGCAGTTGCCTACTCTACTTAATGGGAAATCTGGCTCTATCTTAGTGGTAACACTGGCAGGTGTTCCTTTATTTGCTGTATCTATTACTGGACATTTCTGCTAATTCTCTGTACACATCCCTTGTCTGTGAGAAAGGTTGTCTGGAGAAAGGTTGAAGGTCCTGGAAGAAAACGTCACCAGTGTCTAGGTTTTGCGATCTGGCAAATATAAGTGCCATATTGCAACAAACGTCAATATACAACAGTTATGTTATCTCCTTATAGTAGCATTATGGTTTATATTTAGGTTACTGATAGTGAGGCCGAGATACTAAAAAAAGTGCACGATTCTGCCAAAGCCAATTTCACCATAGAAGGCAAAAAATGCTCCAAATCCCCATTCATTCAAATGGGGTTTTAACCTGTTAAATGCAAGAGAGTTCTCCAACGTATTGCTTTGCAATGTATTAGAGACCTCTCTAGCATTGAAGGAGTTCAAATCCACATTTAAATTAATGGAGATGTTTGTTTTCTATGGTGCTGTTGGTTTGAGCCAGAATTACACTGATATAAAAAAATAAGTTTGTTAAAACTAAGTGCTTCACTTGATATTCACGGAATAATAAAATTGCAGTCCTTACTGTACAGATCTGCTGCAAGCTTCTTGCCCTGTCTCTTGGCCAGTGGTTATAATCTGTAGCGTGAAAAGAAATACGTTTACAGACCAATGTGACACTTAAAGGGACCTAATGTCCCATAAAAAAATCTTCTTCTTTTATAGAGCTTAAAAAAATAAACTATGTCCCACAAATCCTATCTCTCAAACAGTGAAGGATTGAGAGATATTCGCACTGAAAGTTCCCCTCTCCCTCCCCTTCTCCTGATGTCACCGTCTAGCTGACAGCTGGAGATTCCGGTCTGGGGACCAGTCGGCGGCTCTGTCGCAGAGCCAAAATCGTGTAATATATAAAGAGAATTACTTCATTGGAAAGGTCTACAAAGTGTGGCTGGCCTGCAAGCACACTTTGTAGACCTTTCTAATGAGGTAATTCTTTTTAAATAATGCAATTTCGGCTCTGTTGGAGAGCCTCCTTGAGTCGCACGACTTGAATCTCCTGCTGTCAGCTTTACAGCTGACATCAGGAGAATAGGAGGGAGAGGGAACTTTCAGTGCCTCTATCTCTCAAACCATAGCGGTCTGAGAGATAGGGTTTGTGGGACATAGTTTATTTTTTAAGCTCTATAAAAGTAGAAGATTTTTTATGGGACATTACTGCCCCTTTAACCAAATGGTAACCTATGTTAGCACGTTTAACCCTTGGAGTACCAGAAGGGTATTTTCCCCTCCAGCGCTAAAAGTGTTAAAGCCTTTTAAACTGCAGTATTATTGCCAAATCTGTTTAGTGCTTAAAGGAGCAGTAAACTTTTTTTATGAAAACACATATTTTATAGAGCATTTCCTGCTGAATAAAACAAGGGTACTCCCATCACTGTCAGATGTTCTATTCAAAATTTATAGCAGTTTAAATAATCAGGAAGTGAATTTACTGTTTTTACTTCCTGATAGTTCTAACTGACAGGAAGTGACAGGCAGTTTCTATCACATTCTATGGAGCATTGTATGTCTTTGACTTTTCTGACTTTCCTCTCCATTAGAATCTAAGAGGAAATCTAATTAGAATTTGACCACTAGAGGGCACTGCTAATGTAAAAAAATCATGGGTTTAAACTGTAATAACTCTGGAAATATCAATCTCTTTGCAGTGAGAGTACCCTTATTTTACTCAATAGGAAAATCCCTACAATATATATTTTTTCATTAAAAAAGTTTACTGCTCCTTTAAAGGTGCCTCAAACTATTTAATTTTTTTAACCACTTGGATGCTAACGACATCTCCAATGTAAGGGATTAAATTAAATCTGTTTTCTATCTAGTATGTTAGGATTAATAAGAAATAATAGGTTAAATGGATGCTATCACCTAAAAACATCTTTGATAATTGAAATCACCTGTTATAGTATTTTTTTTTAATTTAGAAAATTTGTTTTTTGAGTTATCTAGGTTTACAGATTACAAAGTTTATGCGTTGGATACCTCTCTGGCACTCAAACAGTTAAGGCATGTCATGCAGGCAGTTCCTGTCTTAGTCCTACATTATTTATTACTAGTGTAAAAGCCCGTGTACCGGGCCAAGATCCAAGTAATGTTAAAGTGCCGCTACCTCACTGCTCCACACGATGCAGTCTTGCGTCGCTTCACTCACACTATGCAATCATGCGCAGTAGAGAAAGCCAGAACGCTCGTAGTCTCTACTGTGCATGACTGCATTGTGACAAACATCCTAGAGAATTATTATATAGGATGATAGTTAAAGGAGCAGCAAACTTTTTTTTATGAAAACCTATATTTTATAGAGCTTATCCTACTGAGTAAAACAAGGGGACGCCCACTGTCATCAGTTGTTTTATTAAAAAGTTATAAAAGTACAAATAACCAGGAAGTGACATTACTGTGCATTACTGATAGTTCTAACTGACAGGAAATGACATGACAGTTTCTATCACATTCTGTGGAGAACTGTATATCACTGACTTTCTTATCCATTAGAATCTAACAGAAGAATTAATTAGAATTGGATCACTAGAGAGCACAACTAATGTAAAAAAACCCACAGGTTTAAACTGTAATAACTCTGGAAATATGCATCTCTCAGCAGCGGGAGCAACCTTATTTTACTCAATAGGAAATGCCCTACAGTATATATTTTTTGATAAAAAAAAAATAACTACTGCTTCATTAAGTGCAAGAGGAGGAGGGCAATGCATTGCGAAGCAGTGTCAGTGAGTTGGGAGTGTAATATTTGACTAAGACAGGAAGTCAAAGTGCAGCATGCATTAGCATAAGTTATAATTTTGAATAATTTAAAAACTATTTTTTTTTAACTAAAAAAAGTCTAATATAACATATTGGTAAAATCACCAGAGTTGTTTTTATGTGATACGATTCCTTTAACCCTTTGAGTGTCAGATGCAATGTGTTGGATACCTCTCTGGCACTCAAAAGGTTAACAAGCAATATCCACTGCTTCTAAGCATATTGCTTATTTACCTTTGATATGTCCATTGCTCTTTCCTGCCACTATTCATTTATTTATATAATAATATTTCCATTGCCTCATGATGGGAAAAAGGGTAAAGGAGATAAATGATTTGGAAGACAGTCAAAGACAAAGTTATGAAAGGAAGAAAAAGGCATGAGGGAAAATGTGATGGAATGAAAGGCGGATTTAAAAAAAAAAAATTACTGACTAAATTTATCAGTTAAAAAATGAACAGTTTTTACAGGAGAAAGGAGGGCTTAAAGGGATAATAATACTTAAAATGTAAGAA
Source organism: Rhinophrynus dorsalis (assembly GCA_037306005.1). NCBI lineage: Eukaryota > Metazoa > Chordata > Amphibia > Anura > Rhinophrynidae > Rhinophrynus > Rhinophrynus dorsalis. Next base: position 488,484,989 of record CM074719.1, read on the forward strand.
AATGTATATTGTAGGATTTATCCTCCAGAGTAAAACAAGGGTACTCCCACATCTTAGAGGTGTTTCATTAAAAAGTTATTGCAGTTCAAACTTGAATTTTTTAGTTGTAATATCTCAATTCCCTAAAATTGTACAGTGGCAATGTTGTTACACATTTTATGGAGATTTATGGTCAGTTGACCAGAGCTGTTTGTAGGATGGTGTAGCAACAGAGCCACTGTAACATTTTAGACCATTGAGATATTGCACCTAAAACATTTGAGGATGAGCTGCAATAACTTTTGAATAAAACACCTCTCAGCAGTGAGAGTACCTGTAAACCCTGTAAACACAATTTGCATCATAAAAGGGGCATGGCATAATTGGGTGGGTGGAGTTTAATCATCATGTGGCAGGAAGTGGGTGGGAAGTGGGCAGAACAGGTCGAGCAGTGTGTGTGTGTGGGGGGGGGGCTGAGGCGGGAGAAACCAGGTGGGACGGAAAAGAATGAAAACCGGAGTCTCTGTGGTGGATCTGGCGAGTTCTCAGGGCTGGATTTACATAGCTGGCTTCCCTTGGCAAGGCACTCTTGCTCCCTAGACTCTGTACATGGCTCACCCCCAGTTCCATCCACTGTTTCCTAGTATAGAAAATACCCTTGGCCTATAACAAACAAAGACAAATAAAAGCTTTAACCCCTTAACGTGTCAGGACCATCACACACTTTCAGGCACTTCATGGAATTTCAGGGTTGCCGAGTGGCTGCACGCTGCTTGGCATCCTCGGAATCCATTAAGCAATGCATTCTGTACCCCTCTGGCAATCAAAGGGTTAAAAGCCCTATTTAAATCAATGAGATTTGGAGGAATTTTAATTAGTCCCTTATGGTGCATTTAGTTTGCTCCGTAACTGCAACAATTTTTTTTAAACATTAAGGCCCCTTGTAGCCCTTGACTTCTCCATATTTTTCTCTTTTATGGACCACACTACACATTCCCATTGAAATGGCAACTTCCTGTGTTACCATGGCGATTCTTGCTGCAGCCACATCTGACAGGTGCACACACACAAGCAGCATGATTCTACAGGTCACTGCACAATGTAAACTTTATTATTTACCTGAAGCTGAAATGCAGTCTATCTTAACTAGGTATATTATAACATAATAATCTGTTTTGGACACGTACTGCAGTGCAGAATTAATGAGCAGAATGCCATTTTGGGATGCAGTGGCAATTCTGAACCCTTATGTCCATTATTTGGCTTCTCTGCTGAGATCTGATTTAAAGAATGCACATTGGGATGGAATTTATTATGGATATAAATAGGGTTGCACCAATACCAATGCTGGTATCGGTGGCGATACCAGCATTTGCGCGAGTACTGAAAGAGGCAGAGAGAGGGGGGTCAAGAGGGAGAAAAAGAGGCAAAAGGGACTAAGGGAGAAAAAAAAACAGGCAAAGGACAAAGGATCAGGAGACAAAAGGAGGGGGGCCAAGAAGAGGCAAAAGGGGGGGGGGTCAGTAGGGAGAGAGGCAAAAGGGTGGAATCAAGAGTCAAGGAGGGGGACAAAGGGGGATCAAAAGGGAGAGAAAAAGCCAAGAAAAGCCAAGGCAAAAGGAGGGGGCTCAAGAAGAGGAGAATGAAACAAAAGGTGGGGATCAAGAGGGGGAGAAAGAGGCAAAAGGGGAGAATCAAGAGTCAAGAGGTGGTGTGTGTATGTATGTGTGTGTGTGTGTATATATATATATATATATATATATATATATTTCAAGCACTCACCGATACCAATTACCTATACTTTGTTTTGCGGTGATTTGCCAGTTTTCCAAGTACCTAAAGCATATATGTGTGTATATACACACTTTAGGTACTTGTAAAACTGGCAAATGACTGCAAAAAAAGTATCGGTAATTGGTATCGGTGAGTGATTGAAAAAAGTATCGGTACTTGTACTCGGTCCTAAAAAATTGGTATCGGTGCATCTCTAGATATATAGCCTGATTAGCTTGTGAAAGTGATCTTTTTGGCACCCAGGCACTAAAAAATAATGCAAAAACAGTGCAATTGTCTTAATTCTCTTATTTGAGGTACTATCAAGCTGCTGCATCACATTTATTACTTGCAAAATTAAAAACAAAACAGAATATGAGCTGTTTAAAAACAATCGAAATGCCATATAAGCTTTTTCAGCTCTCTTCCAGTATAGTCCCCGGCGTTGTGGATGATGGAATTTTGAATTCTATGAAGTCTCTATGTTCAAGGGAAAACTGAAAAATTTCTGGAGCAAACCAAATGCACTATAGGGTAAAAGTAAAAATTCCCAATGATTTAAATGGTAGTATTAAAGAGATAGCAATGTGATGCTATAAATGAATATCCAATTATTCCTTTCTAGTTGCACAGCCCGTGTACACGTGCCACAGTGCCAGGCAGCAATGGCCGCGGTGCAGTCATGCACAGTAGAGACTGCCTGCGCCGCGGATGATAGCGGAGTGGGGCACTCTGAATTCAGACCATAGTCCTCTCTGAGCACTTACAGTCTGAATTCGGAGCATCCTGCTCCGTTATCAGCCGTGGTGCGGGCAGTCTGTACTGCGCATGCCTGCAGCGTGCGCAGCCATCTCTACTGCTCGTGATGGCTTCTGACAAACATACATTAGCGAATTATTGTATAGGATACTTTTTAAAGGGTTAGTAATGTCTCTATTAAACAAAAACAAAATATTGTAGCTATTACAAATATAAACTAAACTAGTAGAAAAGCCCGTGTACACGGGCCACAATTTCGGCTGATACAGAGCTCTGGCTGCAGCTGATACAGAGCTGGACGCCAGCTCTGTATCAGCCTCGTCACGGGCAGTCTCTACTGCGCATGACTGCATCGTTACAAACTTTGTAGCAAATTATTATATAGGATGATTGAAGTCCCATCTCTCAAACCCTAAAATGTTTTAAAGTTCCCCCTCCATCCCCTTACACCGACATCAGCTGTAAGCTAAGAGCAGGAGATCCTGGTCCTAGGACCTGACGGTGGCTCTTCAGCAATCTAAAAAGAAATACTTCATTGGAACGATCTGCAAAGTGTGCTTACAAACCAGGCACACTTTATATTATGTTCCAGTGAAGTGTTTCTTTATACATTGCATTATTGGGACTTGGATCATTTTGTTTATTTTTGTAATAGCTACAATATTTCATTTTGTTTAATAAAGACATTACTAACCCTTAAATTAAATTGTAAAGTTCAAATCAGAAACCTGGTACGGACTGATCGCAAAGAAGCATATCGTGTCAGTATTAGGAAAGCCCTACTCCCCTTCGTCAATGAGGGCATGATATTCCTTATACTGACACACACAATATTGTCCCTTGTTTTGATCCGTCTAGTCAAGTGATGGCTTTCAGATCTGAATGTAGAAGAGTAATGTCGGGAAAAGGGGCGGGCGGGGGCACGTTGAAATATAATTGCAATTAAACTACACTGATATGGACATTGTGAAAAGGTACAGAGCATTATTAAATGGATATCCTTAGGTTATTCATTTGTAGGGCCACATTATCTTGCAGTGCCTTGGAGACCTTTCTAGCATTCATAGGGTGAAATTCAAAGGGTTAAATCAATTGGGAATTTTAAAAATGTTTCGTTCTCCCCTATAGTGCATTTGGTTTGTTCAGAACTCCCCCACTTTTCTTTTGAAGATATGGCCCTATGTGGCAATAACTTCAGGTCTGATTTATAAATAAGGATGTTTTTGTAAATACCGTGTTATTATTCTGATGTTAAAACCTGAAATGCCTTAAAACAGATTATAACTGATGTTAAGATTCTGGCAAAAATTCTGTCACTAAATTGTCCGTTAGTGACATCCTATATAATAATTCGCTGTAATAATTTCTGTTTGTCAGAAACTGTCATGCAAAGAAGAGACGGCTGCGCGCTCTTCAGTCTTGCTCAGTAGAGACTGCCCACGCCACGGATGACATGGAGCAGGGCAATCCGAATTCAGATTGGAATTCTCTGTGCGCAGAGAGGACTTCGGTCTGAATTTGGAGCGCCCCGCTCCGTATCAGCCGCGGCGCGAGCAGTCTCTACTGCACATGACTGCAGGGGTGACACTGTGGACCGTGTAAACGGGGTTTTCAACTAGTTTCTTTATAAATTCACAGAGAAAAATTTTCACCAGCTATACCGTTACTTATCCAAAAATACAGCTGTGTGGCATTAAGGCTTCCAGACTGGCATAAGCTTCTTTTTAAATGCTGAACAATTAACAACCATTTCTCTCACTACTCAACTTTTATAAATATCCCCCCATTGTAGTCCTTTAAATAATATTGGTAGGTTAGAAAGCAGAACATCTTAGTAGAAGTGAAAGAAGAGGATTTTGCATAGGCCCTTGGTGTGTGTGTGTGTGTGTGTGCGCTCTGTCTAGATCAGGGATGGTCAATATGAGGCCTTCCAGCTGCTAACGGTATACAACTCCGCTCATTAGCTAAATGTTTACCAAAGAAGCCAAGCCAGTGCTTACTCACTTTTAAAGTGAACCTGTCACCTTAAAATAAGTGTGGTAAAACTTAAAGAGAATTATTTTTTGTTTATATGTTGTACCAGCCATTAGTTTATAATAGAAATAGCTTTGAGAAATTAACCTTTATTTGTTGGTGGCATGGCATGATACTTTAATCTGATTTGTTTCTGTGCTGAGCCAATATTACCACAAACATAGGCTGATGTGTTGTGCAAAAGGGGTGCAATTCTGGAGCAAACTACCTACATCATAGGGGTTACATACAAATCACTTACATTTCCATTGGTTTATATGGGGATTTTATCCTCAAGCTAAATGCTAGAGAGGTCTTGTGTTACTGTGGCACTCAGAGGGTTAATACATCAGCCTCATTGTGAGGGTTAATACATCAGCCTCATTGTGATATGATTGGATCTTGACCAGTGATGGGCAATGTGAGGCCCTTCAGCTGTTGCCAGCAGGGCTGAATTTATAACCCAAATGCCCCTAGGCAAGGCACTCTAGACACCCTTAGCTCTGCCCATGACCACACCTCACCATTCATATGACCCCTCCTCAGTCCCATCCACTGTATCCTGGCACAGAAAATATCCTTGGCTTATAACAAGCATAGACAAAAAAAGGCTTTAAGAGATATCCAACTCATTGTGGAGGTTAAATTGCAAGAGGTTAAATAATTGCCTGTAAAGCTGTATAAAACTGGTGCAGGGGCATTGATATTGCTTTGGCCACTCCCACAAAGTATAAAGGTTAATTTCTCAAAAACAAAATATTTTACCAAAAAATGGCTGTTGTAACTTATAGGCAGATCTTAATTCACTGTAAAAAAAAAAAAAAAAAAAAAAAAAAAAAAAAAACTTTTACAAAATAAGAGCTACAACATTTGTTGTAACTATATCAAAACAGTATTAATATTAAATGTTAATGTGAAACCTGGAAAAAATAAACCCTGGTTTTATTGATTTGCTCCTGAGGAAAAGGCCAGGCACTAGGGGACGAGCAGTGGTTTTAGATTTGGGTTTATTTTACTGTTCTACTTCAACATCTTTTGTAATACACTGTGATACATTTCTATGATACAACAGTTTAGGGTCTAATTATGAAAATGCAGTGACATAGCCTGGAGTTCAGCCTGTGTTGTACATATACAGATACACATGTAATGTCAGGTCTAATTGTCCTAACGGCATGGTCTGCAGCAGGTGTATATGTGTACTCTGCACAAAGAATGTGATGAGCACCCACTGAGAATTAACAAAATAAAGCATTTTGTCCTAAGTCGAAGTGGTCCCACAGCGGTGCTCAAATCGTGGTTTTCGCTCTCATGTGCCATTGCGGAGCAGAAATTTCCATACCCATATCAGACTGGTCCTATGCACAGACAGTCCATCTCTGAATGTCATGCAAATCCTCTCCCCACATGAGAAACAGCACAGCCACAGATGTATGTTTCAGCCTGTGTGAGCCTCCTCAGTGTGATGCAGCTGATTCCTTCTTGGCACATGGACAATGACTTATAATGGAGTTGTATGTATGTATGTATATTTTTATTTATATAGTGCCAACATGTATGCTTAGCACTTTACATTTAGTATAGAAGGGATCCAGTGAGTGCAGTAATTAAGTTCTTATACAGACAATCATAGATTGTAGCTGTGGTAATACCGCTTACCAATACAGCGGGTTCAAAATATTGACGGTGTCTAGCATCCAAGGGGTTAAGCTACAACAGTTGTGTTGTTAACCCTTTCAGTGCCAGGGAGGTAAAGAATGCATTGCAAAGCAAGGCATTCCGTATCCCTCTGGCACTCAAAGGGATAAGACAGGTGTATAGCTACACATAGCTTAACCCCTTGGATGCTAGAGAGATCTCCAATGAGACCTGCCTAGCAATCAAGGGGTTACCAACGAATGCCACCAGTATTCATCCATAATCTTGAGTAGAACATAATCCCTACTGTAATGGATACGGCAACATTAAACTCCAACATTGGAAAGGCGCCGTTCTGACACCTGCAACATTATGTACTCTCTGTATTGACACTTGGCATATAGGCGGGGTCATTCCAATAAGATACTACGGAGAGCGTCCTTCCAGCTTAGGGAGACATACAAACAAAAAATGTGACAAGCACCAAGAAAACAAAATGAAATGTTTTGTCCTAAGGCATATGTATACTGTCGCAGAGGTGACAACACATGAAAAAGCACATGAATGGAGAATCACTGTATGCTTTGGTGGATATTACACAGGCAATGTCAGCTCGGATTGGAGCAGAGAAAGCAGCATGCTACAACTTTCCTCCAAATGTGTGATAACAGCTACAGATTTCTAGAATTGGTTTCAATGGAATCACTCTGAAAGTGTGCAAGTATCATAGGCAACTGCTCGTCACTTCTGTTTACGGAAACTGGGAAAATCTCGTGACCAGTTTCCAGTTTATGGTGACTACAACTCCCATCATCCCCAATGGCTGCTTGGTGGGTTATGGGATTGTAGTCACCAACAACTGGAGGTTGTCAACCTCTGGTTTATAAAAAACAAAATGGCACCGGCAGTACCTCATCAACTTGAGTAGATCTCATTAAAGTTTGTTGATGATCTACACAAGATGGTTAGTGCAGGAATATGCTGTCATTAACAACGAAAGCATACAGAGATTATAACACTGTTCAACCTTCCTCTTCTGATGAAGTGACTTGTAATACTTTGAAATGTGTGAAGTAGCTGTAATAACTATGTTTAGGTTGTTTTTATTGCTTTTTTTTTTAAACACTTGATTTAGTCAACATACATTCATTTTGTCTGTGGGGGACCTCTTCTGGGAAACATACTTGAACTGAGACAAACTGTACAATCTCTCTATGATTTTTTTGTTAATGACTGGCATATGCCTGCATTATCTACCTTGACAAGTGACCAAAGTACCTCCATACTTTATTGTTATCTATACATATTTTATTGCACTATTGGTACCCTCCGTTGTGTTTTTCTTTTGTATATGCCATAAACAATTGGAGAGTTGAGAGGAGCAGCCATCATACCACTGGAGGTCCAACAGACATCTCTGTCAGACTGTACAGTCATCTATAAATTACCTATAAGTGTGATTTAATTGACAAATGCATATGTCATTTCTCATCCATCATCATTAGGTGCCCCTTTTTGTGTTTTCTTTCTAGTCCTAGTTTAGATTGTTGTTGTTAAGAAGAACACAGCAGACAGACAAGCCAATGGGAAAGGTGCTAACTATTAACATAAATAAGAGAATGCAAAGACAGATGGGTTTACAATGAGGAAAGCACAAAGAGCTACACTTAGGAAATGATAATAAAAATCCTCCATGTGGGGAAGTGCAGGGAGGAGGAACTAATGACTCAGTGACCATAAAAGGTGATTTCTGAGCCGAGGAAACTTTAGAAAGAGGCAGAAAATGCTCAAGGGTCACCAGGGTGAAAAATCAAAAAGCAATGTAAAAATAGCAGCGATCACTATCCTGTCATTTTGGGTTTCTTGTGGTTTTATGATCTCTCTATAAAACTGGAATATTGTTTGCCATATTTTTAGATTACCGTGATGAATGGAAATGTATGTCCAGTCAGTTCTGTGGGAGTGGGGAATTTGTTGCCCTAGCAACCAAACCCTTTAACCCCGGGATGACTGAGAGGTCACCAACGCATTGCTCCGCAATGCCTTGGAATCCTCTCTAAGATCCAAGGGGGTTAACATGATCTCAGTAGCAAATGCATTGGAATGTTAGTTTGTACTAAAATCAGCAATAAAATGAAATTATTAGGCCTGTGGTTCTAAATCAGGGTGTTGTGGCACTCTGTTGTGCCATGGGTACCAGCGTAGTGGCGCAAATATACAAATTCATCAGTGCAGCCCCATGTTAGCCTCTAATGCCAGTGGCTGCACCACAGGGTATGTACTACAGTGTATGAACACTACAGTGCATTGCAGAGGATGATTACCTTCACTGTAAGGACTTTAACCCTTTTGAGTACCAGAGGGTTGCTAATATTATCCTACCTCTGTATAAATCCTTGGTTAGGCCTCATCTAGAATATGGAGTACAATTTTGGGCGCCTGTTCTAAAAAAAGACATTGCTGAACTGGAAAAGGTGCAGAGACGTGCAACAAAACTGATAAAGGGATTGGGGGAACTGAGTTATAAAGATAGACTAGCCAAACTGGGTTTGTTTACATTAGAAAAGAGACGTCTAAGGGGTGATATGATTACCATTTACAAATACATTCAAGGTCAATACAAAGAACTATCCAATGAATTATTTATGCAAAGAGCTGAGCTAAGAACAAGAGGTCATCCATTAAGACTTGAGGAAAGGCGTTTTCGACTAAAACACAGGCAGGGATTCTTTACAGTAAGGGCAGTAAGGCTATGGAATTCTTTGCCTCGGGATGTTGTGCTTGCAGATAATGTAACTGCATTCAAAAAAGCAATGGATGCCTATCTAGCACAGAACAATATTGACAGTTATGACAGATGGCTTCAAAGCAAATAGGATATTGAGCCGGGGAACTATTTCACACACACACACACACCTACACTGGAAATTGCTCCAGAGGGCTTTTTTGTTGCCTTCCTCTGGATCAACAGGAGTGTTATTGGCATGGGCTGCACTTGATGGACGCATGTCTTTTTTCAGCCTTATCTACTATGTTACTATGTTACTATGTAGGGGTGCACAAGTCATTGCAAAGCATTTGCAATGCGTTGCTTATCCCTCTGGCACTCAGAAGGTTAATGCACTCCACTCCTATAGAATGCTTATATACATTGACCTAAACAAAGAGGATTATGCACTTAGACATGTCAAAGACGTGATAAAGTGAAGAAAACGTATCCATAGATATCCCTTCTCAAGTTCCTATGTTATTCTGTGGAGCCTATGCACTAATATCTCCAAAGCTGGAGAAACCTTAGTGCATTGGCTCCATAAAATCACTTAGGCTTGGAGAAGTGATATCTCTGAAGACGTTATCGCCAATTTATCACATCTTTATCACACCTTAGTGCATCTCCCCCAAGGTGCAGTGGAAAGGAAAAGCCCACAGAGCGGCCCCATTGTCCTCCCCTTGGAACAATGGGTGGTAAGGGGAGGAAGTCTGTGCTCTGGTTTGTAAACTGACGTAAGCCAGGCATAAGGGCTGAAGCGCCTGTTCTCCATTCTACTTTCACCCCTGTGAGCCACTCCAGCTGTATGAAGACTAGGGCAATGAATATTATATTTCAAATGCATATTTATGGAAAGTTTCATGTATAATATGCTCCTTTTTATGTGACTGCGAGATGTAAAAATAACTATGCCTTTATGTATTTGTACCTTTCATTACATCAATAAATATGACCTAAAATGTTACAGTTGCCCTAAAAATGTAGGGGTGCCTTGAGCAACAAAAAAAAATATTAATAATAACCCCCACCTACCATACTATAGCCATAAAATGCTAATGGCACCTATGAATTTTATCCTTGTGCCTTTGCACTATACATAACATCTTCAGTTGTGCATGCTATGTCCATGTAGGTAGACATGACAGTTGCTAGCAGGGTCAGAAGACCTTAAACTCTTCCCAGTATACATGGTAATCTCCACCCTTTAAAGGCCAATTATGACTTCAACATGTTGCTTCGCAATGCATCTCTCACCACTCTGGTCCTTACACGGTTAAGTAGGCTCATACACTAGGGTGACCACATTTTAATTCTGCCATTCAGGGACACTTACCCTTAGTCTAGTACAGTTATGCAGTTATCATTGCACACCAGTGCACAACCTGCTCTTTCTCTCTGAACACGGAATGAAGCACTGCCCATGGACTGCTGTGACTGAAAGCAATGCCTGTGGTGGGCTGCAAGAAAATATGACTAGCACTATACTACAACAAAGCTGAAGTGCTAGATAAAGGATCAGTTCTCTCTCTAGTGTTAGGAGCTCCGTCTTGAAGCCATTTTGTTGTAGACCAGCAGAGGCATTACTCTCTGTCACACTAGGCAATGGGCAGTTCTACTTCTAGTGTTTAGAACTCTGTGCTCTGGAGTCTCCATTCTGGGGAGGAACACACATTTAAAATCTGGGACATGTGGTCACCCTATCATACACTGCTTCAGTCTGAAAAAACTACCATCAATTGTCATGTCTGCATACCTCCCAAGTGTCCCTCTTTAGGAGGGACAGTCCTTCTTTGAGACCCAAATCCCTCTGTCCCTCTTTCCCACTCTGATGTCCCTCTTTTTAGAAGATCAGAATGTGTGGTGTGTAAATAAATGTATCGTATTGCTCCACAGAAATACAACTCACATGAATGCTTGTATAAACTCCAGTATATGTGTTTATAAACTAGTCTATGTAAATAAAATACTTTGGTCTTGTTTTAAATAATTTATTCATTTACACAAAGATGTGTCAGTAGGTCAGGAAATAACCTGAAAATTCTCTGTAATGCCCTGTCCACTAGCCGCGCCCCCAACAACACCACCCAAAACACAAGTGTCCCTCTTTCATACCTCCCAACATTTCAAATTGACAGAGAGGGACAATTATGTTTTTGGGGGCATTGCCTGCGGGCGGAGAATTACCGAGAATTTTTATGCTATTTCACGACCTATTGATACCTTTATGTGTAACCTAATACATGATTTAGAGCAATAAAGTGTTTTATTTAAACAGACTAATGTATAAATACACATATACTGATGTTTAAACAAACAAGAATGTGAGTTTTATTGATGTAGAACAATGTGATACACTTATATATACACCACACAGTCTGATCTCCTAAAAAGAGGGACATCAGGGTGGGAAAGAGGGACAGCGGGATCTGGATCTAAAACAGGGCTGTTCCTCATAAAGAGGGACACTTGGGAGCTATGCTCTTTGGCCATTTGAAATGTTGGGCGGTATGTGTTTGCCTTGGCACAAAAGCAAAATTGATAGGGGTCATAAAGATTTTCTGGCTAGCAACAGAAGTGGAGGGTTATTACTGGGAGGATTTCTCCTTTAACAACTACTGTGCCTACACATAATAACACATTGAATGTGCAATAAATGCCAATCGCTGTTGTGCTGTGGAGCATGCTGCTAAAATTACACAAGACATGCAGACAACCAGGGGATTAGTGGGGCCCAGGTGCCACCCTGGTACTCTTTTTCCGTCCAGGGCTCTTTTCTTACAGAAGTGGTAGGCCAGTAAATTAAAGGAACACTAACATCTAAAATGAACGGGGGTTAAATACAAATGTGATGTGTGCCCCTCTGGCACTCAAATGGTTAATGCAAGCAGCACAAACAACGTTACATAAATGCTCTCTGAACTGAACAATTTGCACTAAAAAGAAAATTGAGGATCATATTTTAGTGATGTAACAGAAATAATTAATTTTGACATATGCCATGTTGTTAGTGTTTCTTTAACAAATAACGCTCACTTTGCTTATATATTAAAACATACATCTGCCTTCCTGCTGTGATCAAAGCAGAGGCAGGATCAGAGTGATAGAGAGGGAGGCTGTGATATAGGTGCATAACATTCTGCTGTTTGCACCCATGATATGCTCTTTGGGCTGTATATTGGGCTAGGATGTCTCATAGGCTCTTGTGTGTCTCTCTGTTTCACAAGCCTACTGATAATTGCAGCAATAATTGGTTACATTTGCAGTAAATGTTTTGTGGTCCAGTGGATGGGGTAAGGCATTTTATGGCAAGGTGTGGGACAAGAGCATTTAAAGGTTAATAAGCCATAGTACTATTTTCTTAACTTTATCACTACAGAAAACTTCAGTTCAGATATTTGGGTATCTAAGTAAAAAACTGCTATTTTGTTAGAAATATATGGACTGTTTGCAGATCCCAGTGATATTTTTATAGAACCTAGGACTTCTGATAGGAAATCTCTACCTATTTTAGTAGATTCCTTGCTAAAATGCCTTTTCCATTTCCTGAAAAACCCATCACTATAGACGTAGCATTTCAACATTTTCAGAGATTTTTCCCACAAATAGCTGGAGCCAGAGGTCAAAACCTTTACCAAGTGATTCTTTCTTGAGAGACCCCACACAGTGACAAGCACTTTCTATGCACTCTGGGAATCCTTCATTTTATCTGGCCCATGTACTGCTTCTCCTGACACAGGACTCCACCCACAAATAGCAGTATCCTCAAATAGACTGGAAAAGATTTATCTTAAGTAAAAGAACAAACAAATATACTACAGATTATTTAACTCCTTAGTGATGAGGGCTTTTTTACACCATAGGACAAGAGCAATTTTGGCCTTCTTAGCATGCCTTTGTACAACTGTAATTTATTTAGTCCAGCCACACAAATTATTTACCCTTTTTCAAGGATAAGTAGAGCTTTAATTTTGATGCCACATTTATATGGTTTTCCTGTAATCATTTGTGCTCATTTGGTTAATTTTTAACAGCGACTGGATAAAAGGTAAGTGTCCCTTTTTAGGGAGTTACTGTCCCACTTAGGTGAAAATCCCTATATCCCTCTTCCCCACCTTGGTGTCCCTGTGTGTAAAACTGTGTTGTGTATACATAAGTGTATCACATTGCTCCACAGTAATAAAATGCACATTAATGTTTGTTTACACTTCAGTATGTGGATTTATAAATTAGTCTGTTTAAATAAAATACTTTGGGCTTGCTCTAAATTATTTATTCAGTTACACAAAGAGCATACCTCCCAAGTGTCCCTCTTTAGGAGGGACAGTCCCTCTTTTAGACCCAAATCCCTCTGTCCCTTTTTCCCACCCTGATGTTCCTCTTTTTAGGAGATCAGATTGTGTGGTGTGTATATAAGTGTATAATGTTGCACTACAGCAATAAAACTGACATTATTGTTTTTTTAAACATCAGAATATGTGATTATAAATTAGTCTGTATAAATAAAACATTTTGGTCTTGTTATAAGTCATTTATTAGGTTACACAAGGAGGTGTCAATAAGTCATGAAATAGCCTAAAAATGTTCGGTAATGCCCCTCCCACCAGCCACACCCCCAGCAACACCCCTTAAAACACGTGTCCCTCTTTGGCAATTTGAAATGTTGGGAGGTATGCAAAGAGGGGCCAAACTGGAATTCCCATCACCTCAAAAGTGTCTCATTTTTGGCCATTTGAGGCACTGGGAGCTCTATCCTCTGCTTCTCTCTCTTCCCTGCGAGTGAGGAAGAGAACAGTGACAATGATAATGTATACTTTACATTAACTTTGTCATGTGACTTCCCCGGCACATGTGATCTCTGTAATAGTGATCACATATACCAAGCCACAGGGGACAGGCTGAAACTGACTGCTTTGGTTCTGGAGCATTTATTTACAGCCTTCCCGGCATAATCACTTTACCTGTGACATGTCAGGACTGTCACTTGTCCTTAACCCCTTCGTGACAATGGACGTACATGTACGTCCTCTGTGGCTGTCACTTAGTGACAGAGGACGTACATGTACGTCCAGGAAATCCGGATCCCCGCGCGGCTGCACGCCGTTCGGGGACTCCGGATTCTTCTGAGAAAAAAAAAAAAAAAAATGTTAGACGGGCGTTAAGTGACGGCCGCGTCTGCACGCGGCCGTCACTAAGGGGTTAAAGGACAGAAAAGCATGACAGTCCTGGCATGTCACTCAGCTTTAAAGGGATAGTAATACTTAAAATGTAAAAAAATATATGTTGTAGGGTTTATCCTCCTGAGTAAAACAAGGGTACTCACACTGCTGAAAGGTGTTTTATTCAAAAGTTATTACAGCTCAAAGTTGAATTTATTAGGTGCAATATCACAGTGGCCTGAAATTGTACAGTGGAGCTGTTGCTACACCATCCTATGGACAGCTCTGGTCCCGGGACCATAAAACTCCATAGGATGGTACAACAACAGAGCCACTGTTCAATTTCAGGCCACTGTGATATTGCACCTAATAAATTCAAATTTAAGCTGTAATAACTTTTGAATAAAACACCTTTCAGCAGTGTTTCACTCAGGGGGATAAACCCTACAACATATTTTTTGTTACATTTTAAGGATTACTATCCCTTTAAGGTATTAAAGTAGGACAAACACCTCCTAATTATAACACCCCCACAATTACCTTGCAATGACCAGAAAATCCCAGTGACAACTATGAGTGAAGTCTTTGTGCCTTTGTTCAAGAGATAACATCTTCAAAAAATAATGTGTGTTGGGTCCATGGGGGCAGACATAACATCTGCTGAGAGTTTTTTAAAACTGAAACAGGGAGCGTACGTGTACCTGTTTTACCTTTAAGCACCAGAGGGGATGTACAACATATTGTGAAGCAATGCATTGCAAACCCCCCTTGTCCTTGAAGGGTTAAAAATACCATGTGTAGTGAGCAAATTTTGAGGCCCTATGGTTCTGCTAGCAACTGTCATGTCTGCCTCCCTAGACATGAGATCCAGGACTGATTGAAGATGTCATCTGTTGAACAAAGGAGTAAGGCAAAATGAATAGGAGCCATTAGGGATTTCTGGCCATAGGAAGGTAAGTGGTTCATTTGAAGGCTGGGTTCTCTAATGTCTTCAGGGACCACTATCAAGCCAGGATTTAAAGGGCATCTGACACGTTAGCCCTTTAAGGATCATAAGGGTGTTCAGTACATTAAGAGGCAATGTATTGCACATAACTTTGGTCCTTCAAGGGTTAAAGCCCTGTCCTTTATATACTTGCCAATATGTTTTTAAAAATTCCCCTTGGTAATCTCATTACAGTGTTTTAAAGGGATAGTAATGTTTAATTTTAAGTTTCTTTAATATTGTAGGTATTAAAAAAAGATTGACATCTTTTACATTTATATCGAAGTCTTTTCTCTCAAACCTTTATGGTTTGAGAGATATAACTGGTTAAAGTTCCCCTCTCCAGGCTGTTTCAGAGAAGTCAGCGCTATAGCTGACAGCAGCAAATTCCGGTCATTTGACCAGACGGCGGCTCTTCAGCAGAGCTGAAATCACGCTATTTGAGAGTCAAAACTTACATTGATGTAAATAATTTTTAATGTCTACAATATTAAAGAAACTTAAAATGAAACATTACTATCCCTTTAAATGCAATTTTAAAGCCAGGAGGGAAAACAGGATCCAGGGACAATGCAAAAAAGTAGAGCATTCACTGTTTTTTGGAAGACATAAATGTATGCTCTATTTGCGATTGCTCATGTTTTGATGCAAGAAACATACTATCACTTTGATGCTGAATAGCACATGCTACTAAACTAATGGTAAATGCCCCTAAATTAATGGCAAATTTAGTGATAGCTGTAGACATGATGTAATTAGCATCTCAAACTCCAACATGAATCATGGGTATAATTCCAAAATATTCTCACAACATATAGTTCATCACACAGTCAGGGCCGGATTTACATCTCAGGAGCCTGTAGGCACAAAAATCTGAAGCGCCCCCCCCCAAAAAAAGTGCAAAAAGTTTTTTTTGTGACAGTAGCTTACATAACTAAATGTGTGTGGGTCTATCTTTATAGAATAGCTATGTTTTTATTAATATATTTTTCCTCCCATTGAGGATCCTGCAGCCCTTCCTCACAATAAAATGAGTTTTAGATTATACATGAGCATTATGGAGCATAGTCATATAGCTATATAGTAAGGAAAACAGCTTAATACATTTTAAAGATGAGTCATCTTTATAATGTATTAAGCTGTTTTCCTTACTATATAGCCAATATGGCTATGCTCCATAATGCTCATGTATAATCTAAAACGGTACAAAGTGGCACTTTCATATCAAACCATACAGCACGTATTGTTTAGACAAGTCCGGAATGTGCAGAGAATTATTTTACCGATGCAATATTTACAGGGAAGTAGAAGATTAAGAGGCTTTCAACAAATCTACATGCTGTCAAATTAAGCTTTCATAAATTCCAAATAAGACGGACCCCAAGTCACTTTATATTATATTTGGTCTTCTTACTATGATGCATCGGTGCGGTGCAGCTACTGGCAGAGCGTAGAGGCTGTAGCTGAGCTGTTCATCGCAGGCTCTCTCAACGCTCCCTGCAGGCTGCACGGAGCGTCTGGGAGGAGGCGGGGCAGTTCTGAACTTCTGGCAGCGGAAGGTCCAGACCAACCGTCCGTGACACTGACAGGCTGAGGCTGGATAATTTAAAAAAAATAAAATAAAAAAAAAACTATCCCAAAGACAGGCGCCCCTCAGTGGCGTGCGCCTGTAGGCAGGTGCCTACTTTGCCTTATGGCAAATCCGGCCCTGCACACAGTTGTTAATCCCAGGCAAGAAATATGAGTTCATATGTTAGATGGGTGCAGCGAGGGGGCGTCCCTACAAACTCCCAAATACAAAGTAGAAACATCATAGAAACAACTCAAAAAATAAAAACAATAATCTTTATTTGGCTTTAAAAATGTACCTTTATCTTTGGACCATATAGAGAATCAAGGAAAGATCATGAGTAAGTGTATTATACGTGAAACACATGGATCCATCTAAGTATGCTGTTTAACATCTAGCTAGGTGCCTTACCTTATGCAAGTCTGTCCAGTGTAGTTCCAGAGTAAATAAATTATGAAGTGTTCCATCCCACCCCTTTTACCTATTGTAAGCTCTGCCTCCCCTCAGAGGCGAACAACTTTGGTTTTGATGTGCAGTGAGAATTTTTCCTTAACATAGGCCCTGTGCAGCGCTGTTGTGCAAGGTCTGGAGGAGATGCCTGGACCTGCCACAGCCAGGGGCTGGCAGGAACACAGAGAGGGGCTGGCTGGGACAAAGAGACACAGAGAGAGGCTGGAGGGGACAAAGAGACACACAGAGAGGCTGGAGGGGACATTTATAATTGCCCCCCTACTTTTGTCCCTGGCTCCCCATGTGTTCCCCCTAAATATGAATGCTGGAGTCGCCACTGCTTCTGCACCAGCTGAAGTTGCCAGTGGAATCCTCATTCTTACTGGCTGCGCAGATGCGTGTGACATCAGCAGTAAGAATCATTGGCTGCCATTCTGGGCATCACAGCACAAGCTTTGGGTAGGAGAAGGGTACCTGTACACTGAAGACTGTAAGTTTATATTGTACTGATATTGTCAGAGGTGGTAGTATCACTAATAAAGTAGTTGAAGACTGAGCTTTATTTATGTATTTTTCATTTTTTTATTTATTAATTTTTATTTTATTTAGCAATTGTTTTACCAGGAAGAATACATTGTCATTTATATCATTTTCAAGTATGTCCTGTAGTGTATTTACAATACAAAGTTATACATTTAAACATATAGAAACAAAAACAAAATGATTCAAAATAAAAATAATGCATCAACTTTTGTATACAGTTACCTGTTGTTTTTAAATACTAAGAAGCAGGCATTTTTAGGGATTTTACACAGGAAGAAAGTGGGATTTTTTGTTTCGGGTAGGTTATTCCAGGATCCGGAGCTGTGTAAGAGACAGCAGACTGACCTGCTTCTTGTCGTGTGGAATAGGCAGTGAGATGCAGTTTTATTTTTCATGTTATCATCTACTCACTTGTATTCCAATGCTCCAATCATTTTATTGTCTCCTGTACTTAAACAGGGAAATATTTAACTCTTATCCTGTTAATGGTCCTTGGGTTTGAGAATTACTGATTTTAATGGGTGCTACCATGGATTACTAATGGAAGTAGATCTTGCGATTTTGCATTGTGCAGCCCTGCTGAGGCTTCAAACAGCCATAACCTTATGTGACCTTCACTTATGAAAAATGTAAAAATGCATTTAGAGCCATTGCATTGTAAGAAATGTTTGTTTCAGCGTGCATTCCAGGGCCTTGGTGTGAACTCTAGAGCTTTCATTGTAGTACATCATATTTTAACCCCTTAGATGCTAGAGAGGACTCCATCACTTTGCTTCGCAAGTTATTGGAGAGGACTCTAACATCCAAGGGACTGAAAGGATCAGGCCCATCAGCACACATTGGTCTAAAAATCTGGCAGCTATTTTCATGTATTTGAAGAGATTTCTCAGTAGGTTATGCCGAATGTTAGTCAAGTGTGAAAGCATGAAAAGGAGCCGGGAATGCAACACACAGCAGAGGTGGGCTGAGATGTGAGAAAGGGAAATGTCTGGTTGTTCTAAGTGTTCCTGATCACACATTATCTTACTGTGTTACTGCACAGAGAAAATATTCATTCTGAAGCTCTCCGCACTGTTATACGTTGTGTGAAACTTGTGCCCTCTGTGATAATATGTATCATTCTTCCTCTGCAAAAGTAAGCCAGAAATAAATTGTTCAGTTCATTTTGCTTATCTGTGGTGCAGAGGCCAGGAGCTCATAATCCTAGTAAAACGTCTGTAGGTGTACACTGCAAATAATATATAAACAGACGTTGATAATATAATAATGTGATGACAGTAGAAGAAATGCAAGACACATGACTTTTTATAAATAATTAGCAACTGAAAATATATAGGCTTAATATAAGCTTCTCTCAGTCCACCTTTATATATATATATATATATATATATATATCCTATATAATAATTCTCTAGGATGTTTGTCAGAAGACGTCATGCACAGTAGAGACTGCCTGAACGCACAGAATGCTGGGAGTTCTGTGCTGGGAGCATTCTGTGCTTTCGGGCAGTCTCTACAGTGCATGACTGCGTAGGCGGCAGGACGCAGAGCAGGACCGGCCTCTTAACCCTTTGAGTGCCAGAGGGGTACGCAACGCATTGCAAAGCAATGCATTGTGTACTCCTCTGCCACTCAAAGGGTTAACATCACCCTGACCTTGGCCTGTGTACACAGGCTTTTACACTAATATATATATATACATACCTGGGAACTTTCAGTTGAGGGCTACCAGGAGAGTAGTCCTCTGTTCAGCAGGGGGTAACAAAAATGATGCTAATCGCGTCAAAAAGGGGCGGGGCTTAGCGTGAGTGTTGGGGGGATTTAACCCTTTGAGTGCCAGAGTGGTATGGAATGCATTGCAAAGCAATGCATTCAGTACCACTCTGGCACTCAGAGGGTTAAATGTGTCACATAGAAGGCTAGGGACGGAGGCACAACGGGAGAAAAAGCAGATGTGGCAGAGTTTCAATAGAAACTCTCCACATCCGGAGGAATCTGCCTCTGCCCCGGAGACCCGGTAAAGCTCTGTCAGAACCGGAGTCTCCGGGGCAAATCCGGAGAGTTCCCAGGTATGTATATATATATATATATATATATATATATATATATATATATATATATATATATATATATATATATATATATACACACACACACACGCAAGAAATATTAGCATGGCTTTTTTGGTTTTGCCAGTGTGGTTAATAAAACAAATGCATACAGATGTATGTATGACTAAATACACAGACACACGTGGATAGTGAGACATAATGAAAGTAGGGACGGACTGAGTACAAGATGAAAAAGTGAAAGCGACATATGGAGGAGATGAGGAGGCGAATATGAGTTAGGGAGGACATAATGAGGAGAATGTGAGATGAGTTTAGTAAATGCAAATTCATGGAGCCTGTGCAGCTCCTTGCATAGTGGAGTGGGCAGGGGGTGCATGCCCCATTCTTACACCAATGGGAGGAGATTTGTATAACTCTACCTTTATGCCACCCCTGGGTGTGTTTGGCTTCAGACAAGTTTGTCACATGTTGCTTCCCCTTTTTATATATATAGCTATAAAATCATCATCACCTTCAGCAATTGTTGAAGGCCACTTCAGCAAGTTTCCAACAATTTCAGTCTTCTTCTTTATGTTGCCACTATGCACCAACAAATCTGTTCATTTCATCTACCAACTCCTGTTCAGGAAGCTAAAGATCAGCAATTCTGTGACATAAAATCTCCCATTGATTTAAATTGTGATTTGAACCCCCTGAATGCCAGGCCTCCAGTGCATTTTAATCAATGACAGTTTTAGAATTTATTTTTGTACCATTTGGTGCATTTGGCTGTCACAGAGTTGCAACTCTTTAGCTCCCAGAATATGGTCTCTAGTTTTCAGTTTAATAGATAATGAAATGAAACACCCATTGAAATCAATGTTTGGAGACATCGCTGGTGCTACAGCAATCATTGATGTGCTTATCTTATCTAACCACTTTTTTTTTGCTGCTGCTGCTGCTTTCAGTAATGTATTTTTATTGGCCTGGACTGCTGTCATGACACCTCTGTTGGCTTAATAAGTGTGAATGACATTGTCTTTTGTAATCTCTGTGGAGGCAAATTTCCAACAAATTATATCTGCAGACTACAATACAATTTTAAAAGGGCACAATAAAAGCAGCTAAAGGATGTCAAAATGGTAGGCTGGAGACCAGAGATAGATGGTGTTTATGAGCTAGATACAATCGTTTGCCAGTGAATGGCACACCCCTCAGGTCCTTTAAACTATTCCAACTGGAATAAGTGATTCTTAATTTGTTGAACAGAAGGCTTTACCTAGATGGAATTCCCTAAAACAGAAGTATTTTATATCTGTACATTGTTTCCTATTGGATTTTTGCAGCTGGTATTGGGAGGGGATCTCCATTTCACAATGCAGTGTGTGGTGTACGTGGTTCTGCAGAACATTGTGTGTAGACTGGGGGGGGGGGGGTTATTATGGATTACTCAGTGTGTTTATTCTTATATACTTTATATAGTTCATAAACAAGGCTTATAACAAATGCATTGAAGACTATTCTACCATTCACAGGGTAAAAGACCCAGTAAAGTTTTATTTCTTCCCTATGGGCCAGTATATAAACTTTGTGATAAGATTGACCACTTTTCCTAGACAGAGAAAACCATCTGAAAGTGTGCTACAAGCTCAGAGACAAAAGAAGAAAGCCAAGGGCCAGATCAAATCAGTCATGGATCCTGATCAGGCCTGTAGGCCACATTTATATACCATGTATATGCAAAATGAATGTGCCACTCATTGCGCTGCAAATCTATGCAACTCCTGGGACCAGGGCAACTGCCTAGAGCTCTAAATTTTGAGGTGCACTTTAACTATGATGTCCACACCCACATTCTGATTTGTGGGTGTGTTCAACGCAATCTCAATGTCCCTGCCCCAGTTTATATACTCCTTTACAGGCTGTTATTTAAGCCCTTGAATGCTAGAGAGATCTCCAATTTATTGCAAAGCAAACCGAGGGGTTAAACCCTTTGAGTGCCAGAGGGGTATGCAGTACATTGCTTCGCAATGCGTTGCATACCCCTCTGACACTCAAAGGGTTAAAGCTTCAGTTTATGCTTGTTATTGACCAAGGTCTTTTCTGTGCTAGGAAATGGTAGATGGGACTGGAATGGAGTCATGTGAGTTGTGGGGGTGTGGCCATGAGTGGAGGTGAGAGTACCTTGCATAGGGATGTCTGAGATGTAACTATAGCCCTGCCTGGGACTGAAATAAGCACTTGATAATAATAAAAATATAATGTAAACATTGAAAGATATGTTTTAATTATGATGGTATTGAAGCAGTGATAGTACATGGTTTCACATTTTTCTCAGTGCTAATGTGCAGTTTTCAGTCTGCAAGGTTTATTGTCTTTTATGTTCCTCAAAAAATGAATGTAGCGTAAAAATGATAAATCACACAGGAGTTAAACAGTACACTGACAGCTCTGTACTTTACTTTGTTTAAATACTGCCTCTCGCTGTGTGATGTGTGTCTTGTACTTCAGTGTACTTCAGAGCTTCCACATAACACATCTGCTTACTGCTGGATGGCAGGGAACACAAGGTACAATTTAGATTCACAAAACGTCCCAAAATCTGCTCTAAAGCATACCTCCCAACATTACAATTTGCCAAAGAGGGACACTTGTGTTTTAGGGGGTGTTGCTGGGGGTGTGGCTGGTGGGTGGAGCATTACCATGAATTTTTAGGCTATTTCATGACCTCTTGATACCTCCTTGTGTAACCTAATAAATAACTTATAACAAGACCAAAGTATTTTATTTACACATACTAATTTATAAACACATATACTGACATTTAAACAAACAATAATGACAGTTTTATTGCTGTAGAGCAATGTGATACAGTTATATATACACCCAACAATCTGATCTTCTAAAAAGAGGGACATCAGGGTGTGAAAGAGGGACAGAGGGATTTGGGTCTAAAAGACGGACTGTCCCTCCTAAAGAGGGACACTTGGGAGGTATGCTAAAGAAAGGCTTTTTCTTTGCATTGTAGTTTCTTTAATCCCTTGGATGTTTTTAACATCCAAGGAATTAATGCAAAAGATTTACGAAACATTTATTCTGCAAGCAGCGTTACAGTCAGCACAACCCTCCGTTATTCATAAATGTCGCGCATTAAGGGCACGTCTGACAGCATATCAGGGTATCCTGGAAACTTTACTGTGGGGATTATTGTTTTCAGTGGCTCTTTCTTCAGCTGGGTAAGTTCTCTGGCAACCCTGTCCATTTCTACACCCTATTCCAGCCACTTGACCACATCCTACCTATTATAGGGCAAGCCCTCCCACTAACTCTTCTCTCCCTCATTAACCCCACCCATAATACCAAACAATTTATGTCATTTGCATACTCCTTTTCCAGCCCTTCATAGTACTCCAGGAACTGGGATAAGGGCATACCAGGGAACTCTCAGGGGTTGACCCTGAGACTCAGTGTGAAGGGCCAAATTCTAAAGTTGAGAGAGCCAAGTGTTAACTACTTTCTCTTCTGCACCAAGTAACTATTTAGTCCCTATTTTGTTGCCATTTCTACCAGAAAGACAGAAGGATAGATCCTGCTTCTCTTCTGTATGTTCAGACAGTCAAAACTCTAAGTTATAGCATGTTAAGGGATCCTTGAAGACCAATAAGAACACTGCTGGTTAGAGCAAACAGGGAAATATATCACCTGAGTTCTACATTATTGGGAATGTTGTGGGTTAAAATTTCAAACATCTCTGGGTTGGCTCATTTTGAAAGTTACCAGGTATGAACAAGGGCTATTCCCATATATGATTATTTATAAAACACATATCTGTATCTGAGGTTGGCAAACATTCAACCTCTGGTTGTTGTTGTTGGCCTAAACTCCCATCATACTCAGCCAGCCAAAACATATATAAAAATACACTGACAAATGTATGGACAGGCTTCCATGGGATTCTGTGTTACTTACCTACTGTATAATATCAGAAATCCCAAGGTAATTACGTTAGCTAGTCTTTCCTCTACAGGAAGATGGTAACTGTGTTCATCAGCCATGTGAGGAGTACAGGTTGCTCAGATCTGCTTTAGAGCATAAGCTCTCACAAACAGGGCCTTTTCCATCATTTTTATATCTAAATGTACACTGATAGCTCTTATTGGTAAGTTTTAAATGAATGTTAACCCTTTGAGTGCCAGAGGGGTACTCAACGCATTGCATAATTTTATGTCAAACTTAAATGACCCTCAGGTGATTTTCCCTGGTGATTTGTAGGCCAGTACACTCCTACATCATCCAGAGATTTAATAATGTCATCCATAAATCAGAATGGGGAGGGAGGGGGCATTGTGCTTGATGACAAGGAAATCCAGGGTAATTAGATAATTAGGTCAATAAAGTGACTGCTAATCAGTCACAATGCCACATTGAAAAGAGCACCATTAAATGGTCATTGAGCAGATAGAATTAATTATTAAAGCCTGGTGAAGCGTACACATGTACAGAGGACTCGCCCAGTCATTACCTGACCCTAAAACTCTGTATGGGGAAAGTGCCCTAATCAGTCTGTATCTACTGGGCAGCTCAGTCACACTTCACTGAATCTTTTCCATTTGTAGAACAGGCTTTTAGATCATCACCACCCTAATCGTGTTATTTGGACAAAGAGTTGGAGCTCTGAGGAATGAAATGGTAGGGAGCTGTTGATGTCTGAACAAGATATGTGGCCTAATTCATAAGAAGCTAATCACAGTTCTTTCCTGAATCTCTTGACATCAAAAGATGTGAATTTTGCCTCAACTGTTTCAGTAAGTGGAGACGCTCTGCATGGAATTATCACTGTTTGCAGCCTGTTCTTCAGACCCTCCAGCAAGCTTTTCACAGATCTCATGTCTTCTTGTGACTGACACTCAGCACTATTGTTAACTGTTTCAGTGCTGCACATTTGCGGGGTTGGCAATCCGTGGCCCTTCAGTTGTTGTTGAACTACAGTCCTCATCATTGGCCAGCTGAGGATGTTGGAATTATAGTTCATCAACAGATGAAGGGACTGCAGGTGCATCCCCACCATAGACAATGTACTTGTAAATTCTGGTACTCCAAATTCCCATTGATTTAACCCTTTGAGTGCCAGAGGGATATCCTATGGGACAGATTTGTTGTCCCCTTTGGTGCAGATGGTTTGCGCCAGAATTGCTCCTGTTTCCTGCTTGCGGCCCCGGCCCTATAGATTTGTAGCTCAGTTAAGACAAGTGAAATTTAAGAAGACTATGGCCGGGATGTACTAAGAGCAGAATTTTATTATATGGGACCATGGCCATAGTTGGATACTCTCCCGATTTCCCCCGGAGACGCTGGTTTTGGCAGCTAATGACCGGTTCTCTGGGGCAGAGGCTGATTCTCCAGATGTGGGGAGTTTTTAAGCAAACTCTGCCCACTTCTCCTCCTTCCCAGTGTGTTCCACCCACTTCTCCTCCTTCCCAGTGTGTTCCACCCACTTCTCCTCTTTCCCTAGCTTATTCCTCCTACTCTGGCCACATATTTTAAGCCCCACCCACCACCGATTAAGCTCCGACCCCTTTTTATGTAGATCTCTTCATTTTTCTACCCCCAGTTGCACCACAAGAAAAAGTTCCCATGACCATGATCGTATTTATGAAAGCAAACTGGAGTTATTCTAAAGTAAACTGCTGCACTTCAGGGGACAAATAAATATTCCTGTTAAATTAAATTGGGCTTTTAACCAACTGAATGCTTGAGAGTTCTCCAGGGCATTTAGAAGCAATGCGTTGGAGACCACTTTGGCATCCAAGTTGTTCAAAAGCTCTATCCACGTGCATTGGAATTTAGGAATTTTTATTTTGTTCCCTGTGGTGCAGTTGGTTTACGCCAGAATACTGCCAGTTTCTTTTGTAAATATGGGCCCAGGTTCTTAGGATTAAGGGGCACATATGATGGTGACTGTTCTTCACTTAGCAGTTTTGTTTTCAATGTATCTGCCATTCCCTGAACACAGTAACCTCTTTTGATATCTGCTTTTAGTTTCTATCTCCTCACAACTAACATTAACCATCAATAATCATTAAAGGGAAAATAACAGATCATTACCAAAGCAGCTCAGTCTGATCATCATAAGGAATAATACTGCCGGCATACTGCTCTTATTGTCCAAAACTATACAATTATGTTATTTTATGAAGAAGTTTACCCTTCCTGCCTCTTTTGCCGACATCAGCATTCTTACTCTGAGATCTAACTGGGAATCACAACGAGGGACAATCTTCAGTTAATATTAGGAAAAATATGCCCTCCTTCGACAAGGATGGCAGGTTTTTCCTTATAATGACTGAGGGAAGATTATTCCTTATTGTGATTTTTCTGGTCAAGCGACTGGACTTCAGATCTAAGGGGAAGCGGCATTCAAACAGGAAAAGAGGCGGGAGGGGTAAACTTCTGCATAAATTAAAATTGTAATTGTATAGTTTTGGACAATAAGAGCAGCAGCCGGCAGTATTATTCCTGATGATGAACAAACTGAGCTGCTTTGGTAACGATGTATTACTATCCCTTTAATGGTGCATATGGGTGACTAACCAGCAGTAGACTACAACAGAGATTAAATGCGAACAAAAATAATGTATGTGGATAAACCTAGATGGTGTATGGAAGACACTCACCTTGGTAAATCCTTCTGTTAAATAAAAAGACACTTATTCATAGGTTATAGTTCTACTTTAAACACAAAAATGCTGTTAGCGAAACATGTTTTGCTCGTTTCCTATTTTACTCTGTTTCCTAGGAGAACTACAAGCGTAGAAAGACCAATTTCATGGATTTTGTTCTCTTTTCAATTACGTACAAAATCCCATTGTAGTCAGTGGAGGTATTTTACAGGGATGAATGGATGCGATACAAGTAGTTGTTTCTGCATGCTGATACGCATTTAACATTTTTAATATGGATATGTTATTAAATTATATGTGACCATTTCACTCTGTAGAGCTACAAAATCAGACCCACACCATCAAATCCAAACATCTATTTTTAGTATAACATTTCTGATAGATATCCTTAAAACTTGTCTTGGAATTTTAGAAAAGGAGTTTGAGACTTGGGGAAAAGCACTGAGGTATGATAAAAGTGATATCTTCTCTCCAGTGAGATACTTTCTTCAGTTCCTAAATTATACTAATGGTAAAGGTTGTTCCATAAATAAAGGGTGGCACCATGTAATGTTTTATTCAGCTCTCAATCTATAACATGCCTGAAGATGAAACCTAAGTTGTCTAAAAAGTTTGCACTCTATTCAGTTAGGCAATAAAAAACATATTACTTTAATTCTGCTAGTCTCCTATATCATGCAATAGAGGCTATGCAATATGGTCTCTCCACTTTGAAAAGGAAGCACCATAGAGTAACATAGGAATTGGAAAATGTATCTCACTGGAGAGCTTCTCACCTTAGTGCAGGGATGTCCCATATAAGTTCCTTGTGCCATTTGTGGCCCTCAGGAATGGCCAGTCCTTTGCAAAACATAATAATCCTTGCATGTGCTACAGCAATTAAGCAAACAGTTAATGTTTGGGACGTATGTTTATGTACCAAACTGTAAAGTAGCTTATGCATTTTTTTATGAAACTATTTTACGAGGAGTACCCCTCTGGCACGTAAAGGGTTAACATCACCTGGACCTTGGTCCGTGTACACGGGCTTTTACACTAGACTAGTAGGTGTATAATTGTGCTCTTTTATATTTTTGCACCTCTTTTGTATTACTACTAAAAAAATTCATATTAAAAAATAGCTAGCTTGGTTAATTATCTCTACTATTCAACTATTTTTGAAAAGCTAACATTGTTATCAACCAAATCTAAATGCTGTCCTCTCACCTAGGGGTATAAGATCATGTGGCTCATGAGCAGAAAACGTGGATGCGCATGCACTAACATGACTCCAACCTGAGAGATCATAGTGCAAAGAATCCATAGAGTAACAGAAGCAGGAGAGTTTATTTCATTGGAGAATTTATCACACTTTATCTCACCTTACTACATCTCCCCACTGGACTGACCTTTGTACGATGCCATGAAAATTGTCAGTGCATTTGTCACAGATTTGTGAAGAATCGTACATGCTTTTAACTTTATCTATAAAGTATACAATGCAATGGCGATATGGAGGTGCTAACTCTCTTCAGTAGGCCAAACTTCATATTATCCAAAGGGCAGAGGCGTAACTAGAAGCCACCGGGCCCTGGTGCAAGAATTGCCATGCCCCCCCCCCCGACCACATTGGCCCCCTTCATCTCCACATTGCCCCTTCCACAATGCCCCCTTCATCTCCACAATGCCCCCCTTCATCTCCACATTGCCCCTTCCACAATGCCCCCTTCATCTCCACAATGCCCCCCTTCATCTCCACATTGCCCCTTCCACAATGCCCCCTTCATCTCCACAATGCCCCCTTCATCTCCACATTGGCCCTTCCACAATGCCCCCTTCATCTCCACATTGCCCCCTTCATCTCCACATTGCCCCTTCCACAATGCCCCCTTCATCTCCACATTGCCCCTTCCACAATGCCCCCTTCATCTCCACAATGCCCCCCTTCATCTCCACATTGCCCCTTCCACAATGCCCCTTTCATCTCCACAATGCCCCCCTTCATCTCCACAATGCCCCCTTCATCTCCACAGTGCCCCTTCCACAATGCCCCCTTCATCTCCACAATGCCCCCTTCATCTCCACAATGCCCCTTCCATAATGCTCCCTTCATCTCCACAATGCCCCCTTCATCTCCACAATGCCCCTTCCATAATGCCCCCTTCATCTCCACAATGCCCCCCTTCATCTTCACATTGCCCCTTCCACAATACCCCCTTCATCTCCACAATGCCCCCCTTAATCTCCACATTGCCCCTTCCACAATGCCCCCTCCATCTCCACAATGCCCCCTTCATCTCCACATTGTCCCTTCCACAATGTCCCCTTCATCTCCACATTGCCCCTTCCACAATGCCCCCTTCATCTCCACAATGCCCCCCTTCATCTCCACATTGCCCCTTCCACAATGCCCCCTTCATCTCCACAATTCCCCCTTCATCTCCACAATGCCCCTTCCACAATGCCCCCTTCATCTCCACAATGCCCCTTCCATAATGCCCCCTTCATCTCCACAATGCCCCCCTTCATCTCCACAATGCCCCCTTCATCTCCACAATGCCCCTTCCATAATGCCCCCTTCATCTCCACAATGCCCCCATCATCTCCACAATGCCCCTTTCACAATGCCCCCATCTCCACATTTCCCCTTCCACAATGCCCCCATCTTCACATTGCCCCTTCATCTCCACATTTCCCCTTTATCTCCACATTGCCCCTACCTCCAGTCCTGGTGGTCTAGCGGTGTGGTTTGACAGATCTGTGCCTCCTTCGGCACAGATCTCTACTACGAAGCTCCCGCGCACCACTCTAGTAATGAAGAGGCTGGAAGATGATGTCATCGCCCAGCGCTCTGTATCACTAGAGCGGCGCGACGAATGGGAGATCTGCTGATGCGAGCGAGGGGGTCGCAGGGGGCGGCCGGGCCCCTGCGACCCCTGTTGTTACGCCACTGCCAAAGGGACTTGTCAAATGTCCAAAGACAAATCTCAAGATTTGTATCCCGGGATCTTTCAGACGCTTCCTTCACAATCCACCACAGAGTTAATAAAGCATGGAGCTTGGTGCCGACTCCTCTTGGGAAATGCCCTGCAGATACGATAGAATGTACACAGTATCCTAAAGCATTAAACAAATGACACATACAGATTGGCACTAGCTTAGTAGTCTTTTATTATTAAGAAACAAAGAAATAAATAAAAATATATAGCTAAAAAATATATGCTAAAAGCTCTTTTTGCAACATAGATTCACAACCAAATGATTGTGTCAGATAATAAGACTCATAAATTGTTACAATGGTTATAAATACATATATACATAGTGTACAGTAGTAAAAATAACACGTTATCATACATCGTAACTTTATTGTGAGCTACTCGTTGCTGATGTAAGTTTTCTTGTCCAGAGCGGAAGTGACTAAGTGTCGGCTATTTAACTTCTTGGTTGCCAGATGGATAGTGTTATTTTTACGACTGTACACTTGTATATATATTTATAACCTTGTAGCAATTAATGAGTCTTATTATCTGACTCAATCATTTGGTGTATCTGGGCTGCAAAAGTGCTTTTAGCATTTTTTTTAATCTATATATTTTTATTTATTTTTCTGTTTATTAATAACAAAAGACTACTTGTCTTGCTCTAATCTGTGTGTGTAATTTGTTGAATACTGTAGGATACTGTATACATTCTATCATGTCTGCAAGGCATTTAGCAAAGGGTGTCAGCACCAAGCTCTGTGCATTAACTCCTTAAGGACCGGCACGCGCACATGCGGCCGGCACTTAAGGACCACGGGACTTTATTTTTTTTTTTTCACTTCCGGTTCAGGGCTTACGGAGCGGCATGCAGCTGCGCCGGCAGCTCTGAACTCCGTGACGTACCAGGACCGTCACTGGTCCTTAAGTGCCGGACAGCCTTGACGGTCCTGGCACGTCAGTGATCCTTAAGGGGTTAATAACCTTATGTATAAAGGCAACTTGGAGCAATTCTGAAGAAAACCAACCCCACTGTAGGGTACAAATTAAAATTCCCCAAATTCATATGTATTTATTTATTTATTTTTGATAGTGCTTTTAACCCCTCAAATAATAGAGAGGTCTACGACACATTGCTTCGCAAGGCGTTGGAGATCTATCCAGAATGTAAGGGGTTATGAATCCTTTGTAAAGCAATGGAATTTTGCATTTGTTCTCTGCAGTACAGTTAGTATACTCCAGAATGTATAAGGCCCAATAACTGATTGGAAGAAGATCAGAATACAGAGTGATAACGATGCATCAGGTTACTGCATGGCTAATATAATACAATAATACTTACAATAATTTGAGTCACATCTTCCCAATGCAGTTATACTGAAATAACAATTACTATAAAATCTAATGCTCTCACAAGTCTCCATGTGGAAATCGGATATAATGAAGACCAGTTATGTGTTTTCTGGATCCCAGGAGGAACATCACTTTAGTTGACAACTTGCCAGTGTTCATCTCTCATTACCTTGTTTTATAGAAGAGTTTTAGAACATCAGTAAAATGGGCACTGAATCACTCGCTAATTGACTTTTGACAATCCGCCTGTTTGCAGTTGTGGTTTAACACAAACACACACACACTAGATAATCTGTCTATTATTGAAATGGTACAGGTTTATGGCATTGAGAAGAGATCAGGTGTGTCCTGTGCCTGTGGGGAGTATAACACTCTATGCTGTGCACCTTTGGGAAGGCTACTTACGACTGCGTTTGGAGCTCTGAAAGGGACACAAGGAAATGAGTGCTTATGGGAAAGGTAGTATAATTGGACTGAGCAATAAGGAAGTGAAATGTTTCCTCAGGAGTCCAGCTGGAACCCTTTGAGGTAGTTGAATTTTCATGGGCCTTGTGCACCACAGAAAAGCAGCAATTCTGAGATAAATCAACTGCACCACAGGGAATAAATAAAATATATCTGTTATAAACTGGGCTTTTAACCTCTTTAATACTAGAGAGGACTCCCAATGCATTGGACAAAACAATGCTATACACTAGAGCCTGGATTCTCAACCTGTTGTAGTTGCACCATTGAGGGTACTTGGCACACAGACAATGGGTACTTGCCACAGTGAGTTTCTTCCTGCCATCTAGAGGTTGTTTATGGATCCTGTGGACATGAAAGGTGAGCATGTTCATCTTTTCAGCAACACCCATGCAATTAAAGCAGAACTTTCATGCTACAATAAGTCATACCCAGTTGATTGTTAGTAGCTTCTTATTCATGGAAATAGCGTAATAACTTGGCTGAAGTGCCAGCATGAGTTGGAATTGTAACATTGTATGCAATTTACATCATTAGGACAGCACAGACATCTTGCTGAAGAGTGACATGCACTGTCCGTCCCTGCCTGTATGCGGATAGATTATTTCCCAAAGGGGGAGCTGCATTGTACCTTAACTCTTTGAGTGCCAGAGTGGTACGCAATGCATTGCAAAGCAATGCGTTGCGTTCCACTCTGGAACTCAAAGGGTTAAGATACAGGCATGATAGTTCCTCTTTAAGAAACTGTTCTGGGTAGGAATAAACAAGAAGTAGGCCTAGACAGGAAGGGGTCAGGATGAATAGGGTAACCCAGGCACTTTGATATAAGATATTTTACAGATTCTCACAGAAGTCAACTTTTCTGCAGGCCCAATGTTGTCAACATTGCTTCTAGCATAGGTCAGTAGACTTGTGCATTCATTTTGGAATGAATGCAAAATTTAACATTGCATGATTAGTGACATTTGGAATTGAATTAACCCTTTGAGTGCCAGTGGGGTACACAACACATTCTTTTGAAACATGTTGCATACCCCTGTGACATTCAAATGGTTAAGAACCATGACATGGAACAGACAATTCCAGAAACGTAAACTACACACTCAACATTTTCATACACATTAATTTGTTGAACTTGTTCATTCACATGCATCCTTGCACGATTAAACACACAAGTATTGCACTTACCCTGATGGTGGAGGTCCATCTGTGTCCTCAATGACCTGATCCTCCAGCATCTTGTATGTAAAAAACATTAAAGAATAAAAAAAAAATAGTACCTCGCTGGTACCATCGGCTTTTAAATAAACTACACCCCCCCACACACACACACCTTAATCTGGATTCAGCCCATGTCCGAGCCAGAATGAGAGAAAAAACTAATAGGGATTGGCTCTTATATTACCAGTGGCTAGCTGAAGGGGTGATGTTATGCACATCTGTGACTCCTTCTGCAAGATGCTGATTGGCTGGGAGGTGAAGTTATTGCAGGGTACGTTTGTGCCCTGTGTAACTCCACAATACCAGCCAATGAGAGCGTGGGAACTAATCTGAACAGGGATAGACATATAAAAGCCCATCCCTTTTCATTTTTCCCCTCATTCTGGCTCTGGCAAAAGTCTGAGCAGTATTAAGGGGGGTATTTAATGTAGATGTGGCAGAGGCAACGGTGGTGGTGGGATAGTAGACTTTTTTTGTTTTCTTCTTCTTTTGTCAAAGATGCTAGAAGGCCAGGGCATCAAGGACACCGCTGGACCTCCGACATCAAGGTAAGTTTTATAATTCGGGATGGGGATTTAGATAGAATTCATGTGAATTAATTTTGTTTATTAACAAAAATCTTCACCAAATTTCTTATTGCCCGAACGGGGGGCTTTGGTTTGAGCAACAACATTCGTTTTATCAAAACAGTTTTTTGGTGTGAACAATTCTAGTGCACAGCTGCACATTTTGTTAAATTTTGTTGATGTTAAGTACCAAGAATAGATCTTTGTGAATGACGCAGAGCTATAATACGGAGACCTATATCTTTCCAAGTGCTGGAGAGAATAGGTGCCCCAAATCTTTTTACCAGCAGAGGGAGTTTTAGGTGTTTGGAGAAGCTCCTTGGAGCCAGTACCTAAATCACAGATCCTTTTGTAGCATCTAGGTAAATGGCACACAGTTTGATTTTTTTTTTTTTTTGGGGGGGGGGGTAAGAACAAAGCTTTTAAGCAGCAAGACTGTAAAGATGATTAAGGGTCAGATTATGGGTACTGTCAATGTATTGAGACAAGAGGACAGATCTCTAATTTGAGTAATACCTACTGGGTCAAGGAATTTAAAATCTCGGGGGCCTTGGAGAAGACCTATGCCATGTCTACAAGTTTGCTGTCGACACTTGGACTCCTTGGCTGGTCTATGATTGGTAACTCTGGGGATGCATGACCAGGACAGGTGACCAGGACTGGTCTTCAATCGTCCTCTTCATATAACTCAGGAGCCCCTCTCTCCCTTGCTGGGGTGAAACACACGTTTGGGTCCACTCCAAACACTGGATAGATGCAGGTTGCCCATCCCGGGTTTATAGCTCCTGTCATATGCATCCATGGCCTGACCGCTGTTCTTTCATATATAAGATCTTTCAAAGCTCTTAGGGAGCAACTAGCCAAAAAAACAACAAGAAATCTATTTATGCTGTGGCACAATGAAAACAGTTTTGGGTATCAAGCTCATATAACAGTACTGAAAAAAAAAGTTAAATGTATATTCAGTCCTGCAACAGCTCAAAATATTTGTTGCTGAAAGAAGTTTTATAGCTGGTTATATCTTAACTCTTTGAGTGCCAGAGAGGGTGAGCGATGATTTGCTTTGCAATTTTTTACTCAACCCTTTAGCACTCAAAGGGTTAAAACTGAAGGTGTACTCAAAAATAACTATGCCTTCTTTAACTGAGTATAATAACACTTTGAAGTAAATTAGTAATGGACACCAACTTCTGTCCCTTGTGGTAAGAATCATGTATGGTGTTAATCAGTTGCTATAGCAACTAGCACTTTTAGGAGAAGGGCATATTATATGTTGATCACTATTCACTATGATATCACATCTGATGGGAAAAGCTTATTATTTGAATGATGCAGAAGTTGGCTGTATAATGTCAGAAAATATCACACAAACAGGGTTTGATAAAGGAGCTCACTGCTCAGAAAGATCACTCTTGTTTAGATTACCCACTTAGAGTTGCCACCTTTTCCTCAAAAATATACCGGCCATAGTTGTGGGTCGGTGAGGGAGGAGCCAGAAAAGGGAGGATCCACAAAAGGGGCAGAACCACTCAATGTTGCAATGCGTTGGGTTGTGTACCCTTCTGGTTAATCCTCTGAGTGCCAGAGGGGTACGCAACTCATTGCTTTAACCCTTTGAGCGCCAGAACATGCTTTAACCCTTTGAGCGCCAGATGGGCAAGCAGTGTGTTGTGAACCCCTCTGGGACTCAAAGGATGAAATGTTACTGTTAAAGCAGATTTATATGAAACAGAATAGTAATAAAAACATTCTGATCGGATCATACCTTGAGCAGTCAACACTGATTAGCCGAAGTGTCCGTACAACCAATGAACTAATGGATTCTGGGACCTGTGGTTCTTTTCACTGTAAGTTAAGGTGACCAGATTTTTAAAATGATATCCGGGGACATTTTTTTGCTCCATACCCTGTCCACACCCTATCCACCTACACACACTGCCCAGACCCGGACTACCTCCACATGCTGTCCCACCCCGTTCCTCCTCCACATAATGCCCACCCCGTTCCTCCTCCACTCACTGCCCACCTCAACATTGCCCACACTGTTCACCTCCACAAACTGTCCACCCCATCCTCCTCCACACACTGCCCACCCTGTCCTTCTCCACACACTGCCCACCTCAACATTGCCCACTCCCCCTCCACACTGCCCACTTCCAGAAGCTGTCTACCCCATCCTTCTCCACACACTGCCCACCCTGTCTACCTCAATACTGTCCACTACCTCATTGCCCAACCTGTCCAACTTCATACTGTCCACATTGTCCACCCCCACGTTGCCTACCCTGTACAATTTCACATTTCCACCCCCACATTGCCCACCCTGTCCAACTTCACATTGTCCACCCCCGCATTGCCCACCCTGTCCAAATTCACATTGTCCACCCCCGCATTGCCCACCCTGTCCAACTTCACATTGTCTACCTCCACACTGCCCACCCTGTCCAACTTCTCATTGTCCACCTCTACATTGCCCACCTTGTCCAACTTCACATTGTCCATCTCCACAGTGCCCAACCTGTCCTCCTCCACACATTGCCCACTTCCACACTGCCCACATTATGCACCTCCACATTGCCCACCCTGTCATCCTCCATACACTGCCCAGTTCCAAACTGTCCACCCTGTCCAAATTCACTCTGCCCACCCTGTCCCCCTCCACATATTGCCCACTTCCACTTTGTCTTCCTCCATACACTGCCCAGTTCCACAATGTCCTACCTTAGTTCAGACCCCCCCTGGCATCATGGCGTGGCGGCCGAGTCGAGTTGGTGACATGGTGAGGTGAGCCCTGCGGTCTAGCACTTTCTTTGCTCTCCAAAATAATTTGTGCCCTCCCCCCTGGTTCATTATTCTGCGCCCCTGCTGCTCGTGATGACATCATTGCGCACACTCATGCGCACAGTCTTCAGCTAGCTTCACTTCATTGAGTCTCAATAGCCTCAATGAACAGAAGCTGAATGGATCCGGGGACACATTCTCTGACTCCGGGGATAGTGAGGTCGGGTGAAGCAATCACTGAGCAGCTGGAAGAGGGCTGGTCAGTGAAAGAGACTAACTCCAGATGCGTCGCACACAAATATTGCCTTCTCAATTGCCGGTATGCTAGCTATACTGGCACCGGCTCAAAGAAGCTAATTACCGGCTGTGACGTAAAATACCGGCTGGGTGGCAACCCTATACCCACTGTGATGGCAAATTAATATATGAAAATGTATTCAATGTGTGTGATGTGACAACTTCTTTTACCTATTTAATACAACTTTGAGTGCCGGGAGTGTACCGAGCAATGTACTACACCCCCTCTCAAAAGGATAAACTTATTTGTGTGATTTAAAGGCATAGATGGGGACTCTCCAGATCTGCCCCAGAGATTCTGGTTTTTGTAGTAAATTACTGGGTCTTCGGGGGCAGAGGCCAATTCTCCTGTGGTGGGGAGTTTTTTATGAAACTTTGCCCACTTCTCCTCCTTCCCAGAATGTTTCTCCCACTTCTCCTCCTTCCTCACCCTGTTCTGCCCATATTCCGCTCACTTCCTGCCCACTTTATTAGACAGCCTGTTAAGCTCCACCCACACCTTCTATTAAGCTCAACCCCTTCATGACGTGAATTGTGTCGTTTATATCCTCCCACCAGCACCACGAGTCCCCTCTGGGGACTCTAGAATAGCGTAAGTTCCCAGGTATGTTTAAAGGACCAAAAAAAATGTATTATGAAAATATACATAATAGAACTTTTCCTGCTGAGTAAAACATATGTATTCCGACTAGTGGGAGGGGCTTCATTCAAAGGTTGTTACAGCTCAAACTGTCCACAGCTCATGTCAACACGGGCAATTATATTGCACTCTGTGGATGAGAGAGTCCTAAACTGCTTCTTTCCATGGAATGTGATAGCAACAG
Organism: Rhinophrynus dorsalis; assembly: GCA_037306005.1. Classification (NCBI taxonomy): domain Eukaryota; kingdom Metazoa; phylum Chordata; class Amphibia; order Anura; family Rhinophrynidae; genus Rhinophrynus; species Rhinophrynus dorsalis. Next base: position 488,521,820 of record CM074719.1, read on the forward strand.
TTCCACCTCATTGGGACAGTTTGAGCTGTAATTAGTTTTGAATTAAGCATCTCAAAGCAGGAGACTTAATGTAACCCTTGAGTGGTAGAAGGGGTATCCAGTGCATGGTGAAGCAATGCGTTGGACACCCCCTTGCACTCAAAGGGTTAAAGGAACAATAAATGTTGGTTAGCAGGTCTAAGCAGGACAAGACCTGCAATATATATTATTCCCCTAATAAAACTTTACTGCTCTGTTAAACCAAGCTTTTTGTATGATTTTATAGTTTACTTAATTTGATTTAATTTTACTCCCTTGCATATTTACAGGCCAATTCTCTTTGGACTGTTAATTTATACTTGAACATAAGGTGACCAGATGCCTACTTAAATGCAGGATGCTTATGAAAAATGTACAATGCAGTGTTGCACTGACTTCGGTGCAGTCCTGCAAAATGAGATTTAAATTCATTAAAGGGATATCTGGTATTCTTCCTTTAACACCCAAAATGATTTTAAATATCATGTAACTGTAAACATATTTATTTTATGTTATAACCTCAAAGCCATACCTGGGAGGGGAGTCCTGTGGTGCCACTGAGGGGAGAGAAATGACTTGATTCACGTCATAAAAGGGGCAGGGCTTAATGGTGAGTGGGGGCGGAACTTGTAAAACAAAAAATAGCCAGAATAGACTGAGGAAGGAGGAGAAGTAGGCGGGAAGTGTGAGGAACAGGGTGGGAAGGAGCCGAAGTGGGCAGAGTTTCATCAGAAACTCCCCACATCTAGAGAATCAGATTCTGCCCAGGAGACCCGGTAATACAGAGTCAAAACCGGAGTCGCTGGAACCAAAGAGTTGAAAACATAATTCTAAACTTGCTTTTTAATGCATTTTTTAGACTGTCCTGTTCAAAAACCACTTGGTAATTTTTGTTGGTGCTGTTTGTAATAAGAGACAAGAGTGTAGTCAGCCAATTTATTGAGATCAATACCCTCTTCTTTTTTACTTGCAAAAGCTGTTACCTTACATAAACACATTTACAGACAATACATAAATATCACTTTTCAGATACCCTATCAAGAATGCTATGGGAGTCAGGGAGCCCTGATATAATGGCTGACCTCACAGAGTATTTGTAAGTGTTGATTTTAGGCCTCAGAAAACAAATTAAGAATTTTATCAGATGCTAGCATGAAGTACAGGGTAATTAAGAATATAAAAGTCATGGATCATTTTCAAGTGTTAATGTTCCTTTAACTCTGCAGCAACACATGCCTCACCATGATTTTTTTTTTTTAAGCATCTTCACTTTTAAGATGTCTCCCTTGAGTCTGGTTATTCTCTCCAATGACAGCTTTTTCCCTTCCTGCCTTCCTTTATTAGCTTCATTGTTACCCATATGGCAGTAACATGCTGTAGTTGTCTGTTCACGTATCACCAGTGATAAACAGGAGGTTGTTCACCACAGTCACTGGTTACCATGGTAATTTGGCCTGCAGCGGAATTCTGCCCACACATGAGTCAGCCTCCCTGTGACCCAGACCTGGTACCCTGACCTATAACCCCCCAGTAAAATTTCGCTCATTCACTTAAAGCCCACATTTCATGAATCACCTCTTAATTAATTGCTTCTGTCCATTGATGCTTAACAACATAAAAAAAATTTCATTTCTTTATTACTCCATACAGCCAGCACTCAAATGGTGGGCCATCACCAAGTAATAAATGCATAATCTGTTCTCTGTGTATATTAGATGGATGATTTTCCAAGTGGAAAGTACAAAGTGCCAGTCAGGATTTAGTATACTGACAGCCAACTGGGTTCAATCCAGTGGTTGAATCTGTGGCCATCAATTCCTCCACACATTATGGTTAAAAGTTCCAAATAGGTATTGTAAATAGCAGATTAACCCTTGGATGCTTTATTTCCTAAAGGGGCTGGAAATCTCTCTAGCACCAAAGGAGTTAAATGAGAAGTAATACCTCCTAATAATTACCCCCCCCCCACACACACACACACACTTACCTTAATATGTCCAGAAAATCCTCATGGCCCTAGCTACTTACGCTTTTGTTCAAGAGATGACATCTTCAATCTTAACCCTGCTTCTCAGTGAGTTGCACATACCTCTGGTCCTTAAATGGTTAGGTAAGCTCAAGCATCCTGCCTGCTCCAGTTTAACACTTTCAGTGCCAGAGGGGTAAGCCCCTCGGGCACTGAAAGGGTTAAAAAGCTGCCAACAAGTGTCACGTCTGCTTCCATGGTACTAACATCCAGGACTGATTGTTATCTCTAGAACAAAGGCACAAGGGGAAATTCATAGGGGCTGTACTACTCACCGGAGTGTATGAGAGCAGTAGTACATACCAGTGCACTTACTCCATTACCACTTTATTGCCCACAAACCTCATATGCCTGACCCATAGCATGTACAGGAACATGGAGTACAGTATTGCCATTCCATCTGGGCCTTGTTTAGTACTATTTAGTTAAAAAAGGCTCAAAGGAATGGAATACTTCTGAAATACCCAGAAAGTGGCAAACTGCCCGCGCCTTGGTGCACGTGGCATTAAAGTGTTAGTAATGTCCAAAAAAAATTCGTAATAGATTTGTAGAGGGTAAAAAAAATCGCATTGCCACAAACCCCATCTCTCAAACTGTTATGGTTTGGAGGTATTGACAATCAAAGTCCCTCCTCCCTTCTCTTGATGTCAGCTGTAAAGCTGACAGAAGGAGATCTGTGTCGGCCGACAATATGAGGCTCTGCAGCAGAGCCGAAATCCCGTTATTAGAAAATAACTACTTCATGGGAACGGTCTACAAAATGTGCTTGCAAACTTTGTAGACCTTTCCAATGAAGTAATTATTTTCTAATAACGGGATTTCAGCTCTGCTGCAGAGCCGCTGGCTGATCCCTGGACCGGGATCTCCTGCTGTCAGCTAGATGCTGACGTCAGGAGAGGGAGGGGGGGGAACTTTGATTGCCAATATCTCTCAAACCATAACGGTTTGAGAGATGGGGTTTGTGGCAATGCGATTTTTTTTTACCCTCTACTAATCTATTACGAATTTTTTTTGGACATTATTAACACTTTAAAAAGACAATTTACTGTGATTAGTAAACTGGATTAGGCAGGAGCAACACTAATAAACCTATTTCATCACTTGTCTTAGGACCTTATGTTCAAAAGAAACGTGGAGGAGTTCTGTGGCAATTCGTTGCATTTTCTGTACTTAGAAGTCTATGTCTGTCTCACTGCTTTGGTTAACCCTTTGAGTGCCAGAGGGGTACACAACATATTGCATGTACCCCCCTGGCATTCAAAGGATTAAAAAAGAGTCAAGAGCAGAGTTTGTGTGAGGATGTCACATCGGTGCAGTGGTCTTTGGTTCTTGGATTCCATTCTGCTATTGGTACAGAGGATCTGAACTTGCACTGTGCATTGTGTGAGAAGTATAGGAAGTCACAGGATATTGTGTGCCTTTCAGTTTTATTAACCTAGGACTAATGGAAGAAATAATTTAAGCAGGGCTTATAATTTGACGTCCTTTGCTACTAGCCAGACCTGAAAAGTTACTCGCCACTGCAAGCCATAACATACCCACCAGGGCTGAATTTCTACTCTCCGGGGCTAAATTTTCACTCGCCATTGGCTAGTGGTGAGTGGAAATTTTGAGCCCTGATTAAAGTAACCCTGAAAGGACCAGAGGGCTGTGGATGCATTGCAGAGCAGTGAGCTACACATCTCTGCTGTTAAATGGTTAATTTGAAAGAAACCCTTTTTTTTGGAGGGGGGGGGCGATGAGTGTTGTCAGAAAGCAAGTACATAAATTATGATGTAAACAAACTAACTAGTTCACAGATTGCAAATGTTATATAAACTCTTCTTTTGCCTCATTGAAAACATTGACTGAAACTCGCATGGTTGTTTTCTTTTCTAGAATCCTACTCTATTGCTGGCAGTGATGGGAGCATATCGGCTTCAGTGGCTTCCATCCAACCGCAACCTTCGACTAGCTCAGCTCCTAGTTCCCCTGGATCCAGGAGGTCAGTCAGCACCTTGAAGAAATGGCTGACAAATCCTGTGAGGAAGCTGAGTAGCGGCAGTCGCTTGGATCAACGACAGGCTAAAAAAGTGGAAAGTAGGTCAAAGCGAGGTGTCCCAGGCCGAAGAAGAAGTGCAGACGATGGAGGCAGAAGAAGCTTTGACCTAGGAGTTTTGAGAAAAATGGAGGACTTTACCCAGCCAGATGAAAAGCGTTCGGTGAGGCGCATATGGTTTCTTTATTTATGTATATATATATATATATATATATTTTTTTTTTTTTTTTTATCCAGATTGTATTCACTTTTATGGGTACTTAACCCTTTAAGTGCCAGATGGGTATCCAACTCCCTCTGGCATTCAAAGGGTTAATACAACATCAGTTCCACTGAAATGGCACAGTGTTCTCATATGATGTAGAAGACAACATTTCTGTAAATTGTAACAATATGGTTTCACATTTTTGAGAAAAAAAACAAGCTGTCAGAGCTGTATTTAGATTTCAAATGCCACTAGACAAGAACTTCCTAGGCTACCACAGCTCCATTCATATCCACACCTCCAGTCACCATATGACCCTCCCATCCCCATCTGCTGTTGTCTGGCACAGAAAATCCCCTTAACCTATACCACAAGCAGAACAAAGTACTTACCTAACCCCTTGGATGCTAGAGACCTCTTTAGCATCCTAAGGGCTCACCATTAGCCAACAAAGTGGTACATAATCTGAGCTGGCATAGTCAGTGTTATACATTTAACATGGAAAAGTAAGATTTTGCTATACATTTGAGATAATTATGCACATGAATGTACACCATAAAAAGGGGTTTAATTAGTATATCAATGTTTGCATTGATCTTGTGTCTGTCTAAGGGGTGTTTGATTAAGTATCATGTTATGGAAGTTAGACAGTTTTTCCTGGTAGGAAGTAGCAGTTGGGGGGAGAGTGGACTGTTCGTATCTGGCACAGCAGACTGTATCAGCCAGTACTGCTTAATTTGTATCAAATAAATAATGGCTTACATAACATAAATATAAGGGATTCTGAAAGCCGCAAAGTCATTATAAACTGTTAGATCCACTTTAAAGGGATAGTAATATTTCACAATAAAAGCAGCTCCAATTACTCTTCATAGTATTTGGGCCATGGAGAGTGTTATTTCACTACTGTCAGAGTTGTAGTTCAAGAGTAATTGAATGATAAAGTATCCCCCTCCCTCCCCTTTTACTGATGTAACACTGCTCACCTCAGAGCAGAAAGGTGGTGTCCAGATGGCTTGCAGAGAGGGACAATCTTCATTTAGCATAAGGGAAAAACCTGTAAAGAGGGGCAGGGTTTTCATTGTTCTCACAGTAAGAAGTTTGTCCCTTGCTGTGAGCTGTCTGTTCTTAAGACCAGATTCCACTTATGAGGCGAGGTGGCTTAAACTAGGTAAAAAGGGCAGGATGGGGATACCTTATCATTCAATTACTCTTGAACTACAACTCTGACAGTACTGAAATACACTCTCCATGCCAAAATACTATGAAGATTAATTTGAGCTGCTTTTATTTTGAAACATTACTATCCTTTTAAGACACATAGAACCCTAGTTATAAAAGCATGTTAGGGTTGTTCTGGAGCAAAGCAAATTCACCATAGGGGACAAAATAAAAATCCATCAATGCCCATGCACTTGAATAGATATTTTAACCCCTCGAACGCCAGAGAGGTCTCCAGTTCATTGCTTCACCATGCATTGAGACCTCTCTATCATTCAAGGGGTTAAAAGCCCAATTTAATTTAATGGAAATTTGTATTTGTCCCCTGTGGTGCCGTTAGTTTACTCCAGAATAACTCCAGCGTTCTTTTATAAATATGGGCCATAGAGCTGTATGCAGAAAGATAAAGAAAAACAGTTCTCTAGAAAATCACCTATACCACAGGGGAATGAAAATTACCATTGATTTAACCCTTTCAGTGCCAGAGGTGTATGCGACACAATGCAATGCAATCAATGCTTCAATGCGAGGGAGGTCTCCAACACATGACTTCATAAAGCTTTGGATACTTCTTTAGCATTCAAGGGTTTCAAAGCCCCATATAAATCAATGGGAGTTTTCCCTTGCCATGTTCCAGCATTCCTTCTCTTTTCTCTCTACATACAGCCGGTAGTTGAAATCATGCACATTTTCCTTACTGATAAGCATACCTGGGAACTCTCCGGATTTGCCCCGGAGACTCCAGTTTTGACAGAGCTTTACCGGGTCCCCAGGGCAGAGGCAGATTCCTCTGTATATGGGAAGTTTCTATTGAAACTCTGCCCACATCTGCTGTTTCTCCCAGTGTTCCTCCTTCCCCAGAAACCTCGTCTTCTTCTTGCTGATAGATTTTATCTATCAATGGTGATTTTTGGATACCGAGGCTTGAGCCTCATTACTCGGGTTGGGTATATAGTCGCGGGTTTGTCCTTCCCCAGCCTTCTGTGTGTCACCTTTAAGCCCTGCCCCCCAACTCATGTCAAGCCCCTCCCCTTTTTGACACAATTCACGGCATTATTGTCACCCCCTGCTGCACCAGAGGACTCCCCTCCGGGCAGACCTCAATTGGAAGTTCCCAGGTATGCTGATAAGAATCTGCTGTCTTATACACACATGCTAATCAGGTAAGTGCATGCTCACTTTGCACTCTCTGAGCGCATGCATAACAGAATTGTTATACTGGAGTGCTTGAAACATAGGCAGGGGCATCGCAAAAATCTTTCCAGGGGGGATCAAAAGCCATAATATGACCCCCAGGCAAGTCTGCCCAGGTTATACGTTTATATGGAGAAGGCAAGTGTAGGGGGAGGTCAAGTGCCTGCGCTTGCCCTTACAGCCCATGACCATAACCACAAAGCATTGTTATGTGCCCAAATGGTTTTTGGGAAGGGGCTTTAGCTCTGTGCTTGATTGATACATAACGCCCACTGACACATTTACTGAGTGCAAAGTCTAATGTTTAGGAAGTTGTAAGCAATTGTTATACAGTGTGTTTGGTTTTTGAAGAATTTTCCATCATAACACAATAAGAAAATAAACTGAATAAGTGATTTCTGAGTTCATTGTTCTTATAGAGGGATGTCTGAAATGTTTTGCACATCCTTCACGTACTTAACCCTTATAGTGTTGGGAAAGGGTTAAAGGGCTAAAGTGATAACCCTTTGTGTTAATTTTTTTTTTGTTTCAGAGAGGTGTTCAAGTTGCACACCTCCCTGGCAATCAAATGTTTAAAGGAAACCCTTTATAATTTCCACGTAATGGATTTAGCAGCCTTTTGGAGCTAATGTTGCCACTCAGATATATAAAGAAAATGCTGACCTCACTCCAAGTGGTCATCACATTCTATAATAAGAATTCTGTTTCTGCCCTGACTGTCACAGTCAAAAAGACCACACAGTCAATAAGCTTAAAGGAAAACTGACTTCTCAACTGAAACTGGGTGATATAACTTTAAATATCATGTACTTAAAGCTAGCATCTATAAGAATGAGTTACTTTATATTAGTCCCCTAAACTATAATCCTAAAGGTGCTTTTTAATTCATGCGTAGTGTCTCCAATTCAGACACCATTTGCTTATTTTTTTTGCGCAGTTTGTAATGAGAGAAATGTACAAAGGCAGTTAATTTATAAGATTAGTATCCACTTGCACTTATATTCAGAAAGGGTGGTATCACAGGCCGTTCACAGACGATACAGCACCATCACTTCTGATATACCCTATCAAGATCACTGTTGTAAAGGGGGGTTATGGAACCTAGCAAAAGGCAACAATGAAAGCTCCCATTAAACATAAATAACCCTTTGAGTGCCAGAGGGGTACGCAACGCATAAAGGGTTAAGACAAGATTCTGTTCATTAGAAAACAAACAGAAACGTTTTGAAGATGATAGCAATAAGTATATAATAACAGACAAACATTAGTTGATGGTATTCCTTTAACCCCTTAAAGGCTGGTGGCATGTCAGGACTCTCACTGTTTTTTTTTTGCTGAAGGACCAATGACGGTTCTGGCACGTCACTTTTTGTGTGCTTAAAAGCAATCCTGCGGGAACGCTATAAGCACTAACTGGGTCTGAAACTGACAGATCCAAGACCGGAGCGGTCTCTTTCAGACCTCAGTTCGGACCATCTGTAAACATCATCAAGGGTTAATAGCCTATGATATGGCAGAAGCTGGGTTTGTCTGAGCGCTGCACTGAGTGGTATCCCTGCAGTGTAATGACTCACTGCTCTGGGAAGCCTGTCTCAGTCTGCTGAGATCCCTGCTGATTGCATAATGCATCATTTATCTGCATAGCAAAAACTGTCTCCTGTCATCCTCCCATGCAAAGCAACTGTTCTCCTGCCTAATCATGAAAGCAATATCGGAATTACAGATTTCTCCAGCCATGCGTTTAGCCCTAATCGTTATTTTAGAAATGGAGGTTCTAAATATTTTCTGATAGTATATGTAGTTCATGAACTCCAGATTTATTGCCAGTTTGTTAACTTTGGGGCAATAAAACTTCATGAAATTCCCACTTCAATACAGAGGTCCTTATGTACAGAGGAAAAGTAGAGTAATTCTGGGATCTCCAGAGTTGTAGAAATCTTAGTGAACAGGCTCCATAAAATAACATAGGAACTGGAGAACTGATATCACTGGAGAAGTCATCTCCATTTTATCACCGCTTAGTGCATAACCCCCAGTGGGTTAAATGCCTAATTTAAATCAATGGGAATGTTAGTTGTCCCTTGTAGTACAGTTGGGTTAAACCCTGAATTGCTCTACTTTCTTTGTGCAAATTCCCCATAGAATCACTCCCTACAGGTCTAAAGTTTTATTTTTTTTGTTTGCTTTTTAGGATATTTCCAAATGTTAACTCTTTGAATGCCAGAAGGGGTCTGAACCACATTTCTCTGCATTCAAATGTTTAAATTGCTTTGAAAAAGAGAGTGGTTCTTCATTCAGCATCTAATTTACTACCGACTGTATTGAATCAACTTTTAACCCTTTGAGTGCCAGAGAGGTACCCAGCGCATTGCAATGCATACCCCTCTGGCACTCAATGGGTTAACCCTTTGAGTGCCAGAGAGGTATCCAATGCATTGCAATGTAATGCATTGGATACCTCGCTGGCATTCAAAGAGTTATTGATATAGTACTTTTGAAGGGTTTTTTCACCAGGAATAGGTTGCCTTGGCCCTAGCTTTATGATACTGGCACTTGTTCACAAACAAACATGGCTGCTAAGTCTCACTGACAGGTGACTGTGATACCTCTACAGTAGAATATGTGGGGCCACAGTGCAGACAGTGAGGCTGATGTAGTAAGGAGAACTGGAACAATTCTGGGGCTAATCAACTCAGAATTATCTCAGAATTTCTCATGAGATAAGGGCCCTTTTAATCTCTTGTATGCTAGAGACGTCTCCAATTCATTGGTCTGCATTGAGTTGGAGACCTTTCTAATATTCAAGATGTTAAAAGCCCCATTTAAATAAATGGGAATTCTTCTTCTTCATCCATTATGGTGCTGTTAGTCTGTCCCGGAAGTGAGTTCATCTTAGCACATTAGCCTCATTTATTAAAAATTTCCTATTATTGTGATTGTCATTAATATAACTAATCTCTTGCGCTCCACATGATGTCAGCTCTACATGATGTCAGATAGTGTCAGCCAATTATATATGAATTACATCAATTGCGTACTCTCTTGGATCCAGGACAGTAACTACCAGTGGTGCAGAGGGTGCGGTTATGCAGGGCCCAGCATCCAAGGGCACCCATCTGCCCCAGGGTCCAGTAGGCTCTAGTTATACATCTGTTAAAGTATTTTTGTGTTTGCTCTGGGGACCTGCAATGACTGGTTTATGCCACGTTTCAGGTCCCTTTCCCCATTCAACAGTTTCATCTTGTAGCTATATCAAAGCTCCCTACAGGAACAGAAAAATACGATGACTCCCACATATCTCCCAACATTTGAAGTCTCCATAGAGGGACACTTTTGTTTTAGGTGGTGTCGCTGGGGGCGTGGCTGGTTAGTGGGGTATTACCAAGAAATTTCAGATTTTTAAAGACATATACTGAAGTTTAAACAAACATTAATGTGAGTTTTATTGCTGTGGATAAATATTATATGCTTATATACACACCACAAAGTCTGATCTCCTAAAAAGAGGGATACTCGGGTGGGAAAGAGGGTTTTGAGTCTCAAAGAGGGACTGTCCTTCCTAAAGAGGAAAAGTATGAATCCCTAATACCTCCTAAAGAGGGACACTTGTGAAGTATGAATCCCTTGTACTTCCTAAAGAGGGACACTTGAGAAGTATGAATCCCTAATACCTCCTAAAGAGGGACACTTGTGAAGTATGAATCCCTTGTACTACCTAAAGAGGGACACTTGGGAAGTATGAATCCCTAATACCTCCTAAAGAGGGACACTTGGGAAGTATGAATCCCTAATACCTCCTAAAGAGGGACACTTGGTAAGTATGAATCCCTAATACCTCCTAAAGAGGGGCACTTGAGAAGTATGAATCCCTAATACCTCCTAAAGAGGGGCACTTGGGAATAGGGTTGCACCGATACCGATACTGGTATCGGTATTGGTGCCAATACCAGCATTTGCGCGAGTACTCGTACTCACACAAATGTGGCCGATGCCAGCACCGATACCCTGTGTCAGGGTCGGTGCTGCAGAGAGGGAGCCCAGGTAGCTGCTCACAATGCTCCCCGGTCGCCTGTCTCCCTCCTGCAGTGTTGGAGTGTTGCCATGTGTTACCATGGCAACACTCAGACGCTGACCTCTGCCGGGGCTCGTGAGAGAACAGCGAGCACCCGGCAGAGGAGGGTAAGGCAGGCAAAGGGGGATCAATACAGGCAAGATGGGCAATCAAGAGCGGGTGATGAAAGAGGCAGAGAGGGGGGGTCAAGAGGGAGAAAAAGAGGCAAAAGGGACTAAGGGAGAAAAAAAAAGAGGCAAAAGGAGGAAGGATCAGGAGACAAAAGGAGGGGGGCCAAGAAGAGGCAAAAGGAGGGGGGATCAGGAGGGAGAGAGAGAGAGAGGAAAAGGGTGGGATCAAGAGTCGAGGAGGGGGAGAAAGGGGGATCAAAAGGGAGTGAAAAAGCCAAGGCAATAGGAGGGGGCTCAAGAGGGGGAGAATGAAGGAAAATGTGGGAATCAAGAGGGGGAGAAAGAGGCAAAAGGGGAGGATCAAGAGTCAAGAGGTGGTGTGTGTATGTATGTGTGTGTGTGTGTGTGTGTGTATATATTTCAAGTACTCACCGATACCAATTACCGATACTTTTTTTGCTTTAGGTACTTGAAAAACTGGCAAATGACTGCAAAAAAAGTATCGGTAATTGGTATCGGTGAGTATTTGAAAAAAGTATCGGTACTCGTATTCGGTCTTAAAAATTGGTATAGGTGCATTTCTACTTGGGGAGTATGAATCCCTAATACCTCCTAAAGAGGGGCACTAGGGAAGTATGAATCCCTAATACCTCCTAAAGAGAGACACTTGGGAAGCATGAATCTCTAATACCTCCTAAAGAGAGACACTTGGGAAGCATGAATCTCTAATACCTCCTAAAGAGAGACACTTGGGAAGTATGAATCCCTAATACCTCCTAAAGAGAGACACTTGGGAAGTATGAATCCCTAATACCTCCTAAAGAGGGACACTTGGGAAGTATGAATCCCTAATACCTTCTAAAGTCAGACACTTGGGAAGTATGAATCCCTAATACCTCCTAAAGAGAGGTATTTAGGAAGTATGGATCCCTAATACCTCCTATAGAGGGGCACTTGGGAAGTATGAATCTCTAATACCTCCTAAAGAGAGACACTTGGGAAGTATGAATCCCTAATACCTCCTAAAGAGGGACACTTGGGAAGTATGAATCCCTAATACCTCCTAAAGAGGGGCACTTGGGAAGTATGAATCCCTAATACCTTCTAAAGTCAGACACTTGGGAAGTATGAATCCCTAATACCTCCTAAAGAGAGGTATTTAGGAAGTATGGATCCCTAATACCTCCTATAGAGGGGCACTTGGGAAGTATGAATCTCTAATACCTCCTAAAGAGAGACACTTGGGAAGTATGAATCCCTAATACCTCCTAAAGAGAGACACTTGGGAAGTATGAATCCCTAATACCTCCTAAAGAGGGACACTTGGGAAGTATGAATCCCTAATACCTCCTAAAGAGAGGCACTTGGGAAGTATGAATCCCTAATACCTCCTAAAGAGAGGCACTTGGGAAGTATGAATCCCTAATACCTCCTAAAGAGGGACACTTGGGAAGTATGAATCCCTAATACCTCCTAAAGAGAGACACTTGGGAAGTATGAATCCCTAATACCTCCTAAAGAGAGGCACTTGGGAAGTATGAATCCCTAATACCTCCTAAAGAGGGGCACTTGGGAAGTATGGATCCCTAATACCTCCTAAAGAGAGACACTTGGGAAGTATGAATCCCTAATACCTCCTAAAGAGGGACACTTGGGAAGCATGAATCTCTAATACCTCCTAAAGAGGGACACTTGGGAAGTATGAATCCCTAATACCTCCTAAAGTCAGACACTTGGGAAGTATGAATCCCTAATACCTCCTAAAGAGAGACACTTGGGAAGTATGAATCCCTAATACCTCCTAAAGAGGGACACTTGGGAAGTATGAATCCCTAATACCTCCTAAAGAGGGACACTTGGGAAGTATGAATCCCTAATACCTCCTAAAGAGGGGCACTTGGGAAGTATGAATCCCTAATACCTTCTAAAGTCAGACACTTGGGAAGTATGAATCCCTAATACCTCCTAAAGTCAGACACTTGGGAAGTATGAATCCCTAATACCTCCTAAAGAGGGACACTTGGGAAGTATGAATCCCTAATACCTCCTAAAGAGGGACACTTGGGAAGTATGAATCTCTAATACCTCCTAAAGAGAGACACTTGGGAAGTATGAATCCCTAATACCTCCTAAAGAGGGACACTTGGGAAGTATGAATCCCTAATACCTCCTAAAGAGGGGCACTTGGGAAGTATGAATCCCTAATACCTCCTAAAGAGGGACACTTGGGAAGTATGAATCCCTAATACCTCCTAAAGAGGGGCACTTGGGAAGTATGAATCCGTAATACCTCCTAAAGAGGGGCACTTGGGAAGTATGAATCCCTAATACCTTCTAAAGTCAGACACTTGGGAAGTATGAATCCCTAATACCTCCTAAAGAGAGGTATTTAGGAAGTATGGATCCCTAATACCTCCTATAGAGGGGCACTTGGGAAGTATGAATCTCTAATACCTCCTAAAGAGAGACACTTGGGAAGTATGAATCCCTAATACCTCCTAAAGAGGGACACTTGGGAAGTATGAATCCCTAATACCTCCTAAAGAGGGGCACTTGGGAAGTATGAATCCGTAATACCTCCTAAAGAGAGGCACTTGGGATGTATGGATCCCTAATACCTCCTAAAGAGGGGCACTTGGGAAGTATGAATCCCTAATACCTCCTAAAGAGAGGCACTTGGGAAGTATGAATCTCTAATACCTCCTAAAGAGGGACACTTGGGAAGTATGAATCCCTAATACCTCCTAAAGAGGGACACTTGGGAAGTATGAATCCCTAATACCTCCTATAGAGGGGCACTTGGGAAGTATGAATCTCTAATACCTCCTAAAGAGAGACACTTGGGAAGTATGAATCCCTAATACCTCCTAAAGAGGGACACTTGGGAAGCATGAATCTCTAATACCTCCTAAAGAGAGACACTTGGGAAGTATGAATCCCTAATACCTCCTAAAGAGGGACACTTGGGAAGTATGAATCCCTAATACCTCCTAAAGAGAGACACTTGGGAAGTATGAATCCCTAATACCTTCTAAAGAGGGACACTTGGGAAGTATGAATCCCTAATACCTCCTAAAGAGGGACACTTGGGAAGTATGAATCCCTAATACCTCCTATAGAGGGGCACTTGGGAAGTATGAATCTCTAATACCTCCTAAAGAGGGACACTTGGGAAGTATGAATCCCTAATACCTCCTATAGAGGGGCACTTGGGAAGTATGAATCTCTAATACCTCCTAAAGAGGGACACTTGAGAAGTATGAATCCCTAATACCTCCTAAAGAGGGGCACTTGGGAAGTATGAATCTCTAATACCTCCTAAAGAGAGACACTTGGGAAGTATGAATCCCTAATACCTTCTAAAGAGAGACACTTGGGAAGTATGAATCCCTAATACCTCCTAAAGAGGGACACTTGGGAAGTATGAATCCCTAATACCTCCTATAGAGGGGCACTTGGGAAGTATGAATCTCTAATACCTCCTAAAGAGGGACACTTGGGAAGTATGAATCCCTAATACCTCCTAAAGAGGGACACTTGGGAAGCATGAATCTCTAATACCTCCTAAAGAGGGACACTTGGGAAGTATGAATCCCTAATACCTCCTAAAGAGAGACACTTGGGAAGTATGAATCCCTAATACCTCCTAAAGAGGGACACTTGGGAAGTATGAATCCCTAATACCTCCTAAAGAGGGACACTTGGGAAGTATGAATCCCTAATACCTCCTAAAGAGGGGCACTTGGGAAGTATGAATCCCTAATACCTTCTAAAGTCAGACACTTGGGAAGTATGAATCCCTAATACCTCCTAAAGTCAGACACTTGGGAAGTATGAATCCCTAATACCTCCTAAAGAGGGACACTTGGGAAGTATGAATCTCTAATACCTCCTAAAGAGAGACACTTGGGAAGTATGAATCCCTAATACCTCCTAAAGAGGGACACTTGGGAAGTATGAATCCCTAATACCTCCTAAAGAGGGGCACTTGGGAAGTATGAATCCCTAATACCTCCTAAAGAGGGACACTTGGGAAGTATGAATCCCTAATACCTCCTAAAGAGGGACACTTGGGAAGTATGAATCCCTAATACCTTCTAAAGTCAGACACTTGGGAAGTATGAATCCCTAATACCTCCTAAAGAGAGGTATTTAGGAAGTATGGATCCCTAATACCTCCTATAGAGGGGCACTTGGGAAGTATGAATCTCTAATACCTCCTAAAGAGGGACACTTGGGAAGTATGAATCCCTAATACCTCCTATAGAGGGGCACTTGGGAAGTATGAATCTCTAATACCTCCTAAAGAGGGACACTTGGGAAGTATGAATCCCTAATACCTCCTAAAGAGGGACACTTGGAAGCATGAATCTCTAATACCTCCTAAAGAGGGACACTTGGGAAGTATGAATCCCTAATACCTCCTAAAGAGAGACACTTGGGAAGTATGAATCCCTAATACCTCCTAAAGAGGGACACTTGGGAAGTATGAATCCCTAATACCTCCTAAAGAGGGACACTTGGGAAGTATGAATCCCTAATACCTCCTAAAGAGGGGCACTTGGGAAGTATGAATCCCTAATACCTTCTAAAGTCAGACACTTGGGAAGTATGAATCCCTAATACCTCCTAAAGTCAGACACTTGGGAAGTATGAATCTCTAATACCTCCTAAAGAGAGACACTTGGAAGTATGAATCCCTAATACCTCCTAAAGAGGGGACACTTGGGAAGTATGAATCCCTAATACCTCCTAAAGAGGGGCACTTGGGAAGTATGAATCCCTAATACCTCCTAAAGAGGGACACTTGGGAAGTATGAATCCCTAATACCTCCTAAAGAGGGGCACTTGGGAAGTATGAATCCCTAATACCTTCTAAAGTCAGACACTTGGGAAGTATGAATCCCTAATACCTCCTAAAGAGGGACACTTGGGAAGCATGAATCTCTAATACCTCCTAAAGAGAGACACTTGGGAAGTATGAATCCCTAATACCTCCTAAAGAGGGACACTTGGGAAGTATGAATCCCTAATACCTCCTAAAGAGGGGCACTTGGGAAGTATGAATCCGTAATACCTCCTAAAGAGAGGCACTTGGGAAGTATGAATCCCTAATACCTTCTAAAGAGAGACACTTGGGAAGTATGAATCCCTAAAACCTCCTAAAGAGGGACACTTGGGAAGTATGAATCCCTAATACCTCCTAAAGAGGGACACTTGGGAAGTATGAATCCCTAATACCTCCTAAAGAGAGACACTTGGGAAGTATGAATCCCTAATACCTTCTAAAGAGGGGACACTTGGGAAGTATGAATCCCTAATACCTCCTATAGAGGGGCACTTGGGAAGTATGAATCTCTAATACCTCCTAAAGAGGGACACTTGAGAAGTATGAATCCCTAATACCTCCTAAAGAGAGACACTTGGGAAGTATGAATCCCTAATACCTTCTAAAGAGAGACACTTGGGAAGTATGAATCCCTAATACCTCCTAAAGAGGGACACTTGGGAAGTATGAATCCCTAATACCTCCTATAGAGGGGCACTTGGGAAGTATGAATCTCTAATACCTCCTAAAGAGGGACACTTGGGAAGTATGAATCCCTAATACCTCCTAAAGAGGGACACTTGGGAAGCATGAATCTCTAATACCTCCTAAAGAGGGACACTTGGGAAGTATGAATCCCTAATACCTCCTAAAGAGAGACACTTGGGAAGTATGAATCCCTAATACCTCCTAAAGAGGGACACTTGGGAAGTATGAATCCCTAATACCTCCTAAAGAGGGACACTTGGGAAGTATGAATCCCTAATACCTCCTAAAGAGGGGCACTTGGGAAGTATGAATCCCTAATACCTCCTAAAGAGGGACACTTGGGAAGTATGAATCCCTAATACCTTCTAAAGTCAGACACTTGGGAAGTATGAATCCCTAATACCTCCTAAAGTCAGACACTTGGGAAGTATGAATCCCTAATACCTCCTAAAGAGGGACACTTGGGAAGTATGAATCTCTAATACCTCCTAAAGAGAGACACTTGGGAAGTATGAATCCCTAATACCTCCTAAAGAGGGACACTTGGGAAGTATGAATCCCTAATACCTCCTAAAGAGGGGCACTTGGGAAGTATGAATCCCTAATACCTCCTAAAGAGGGACACTTGGGAAGTATGAATCCCTAATACCTCCTAAAGAGGGACACTTGGGAAGTATGAATCCCTAATACCTTCTAAAGTCAGACACTTGGGAAGTATGAATCCCTAATACCTCCTAAAGAGAGGTATTTAGGAAGTATGGATCCCTAATACCTCCTATAGAGGGGCACTTGGGAAGTATGAATCCCTAATACCTCCTAAAGAGGGACACTTGGGAAGTATGAATCCCTAATACCTCCTATAGAGGGGCACTTGGGAAGTATGAATCTCTAATACCTCCTAAAGAGGGACACTTGGGAAGTATGAATCCCTAATACCTCCTAAAGAGGGACACTTGGGAAGCATGAATCTCTAATACCTCCTAAAGAGGGACACATGGGAAGTATGAATCCCTAATACCTCCTAAAGAGAGACACTTGGGAAGTATGAATCCCTAATACCTCCTAAAGAGGGACACTTGGGAAGTATGAATCCCTAATACCTCCTAAAGAGGGACACTTGGGAAGTATGAATCCCTAATACCTCCTAAAGAGGGACACTTGGGAAGTATGAATCCCTAATACCTCCTAAAGAGGGGCACTTGGGAAGTATGAACCCCTAATACCTCCTAAAGAGGACACTTGGGAAGTATGAATCCCTAATACCTCCTAAAGAGGGGCACTTGGAAGTATGAATCCCTAATACTCCTAAAGAGGGACACTTGGGAAGTATGAATCCCTAATACCTCCTAAAGAGGGACACTTGGGAAGTATGAATCCCTAATACCTCCTAAAGAGGGGCACTTGGGAAGTATGAATCTCTAATACCTCCTAAAGAGGGACACTTGGGAAGTATGAATCCCTAATACCTCCTATAGAGGGGCACTTGGGAAGTATGAATCTCTAATACCTCCTAAAGAGGGACACTTGGGAAGTATGAATCCCTAATACCTCCTAAAGAGGGACACTTGGGAAGCATGAATCTCTAATACCTCCTAAAGAGGGACACTTGGGAAGTATGAATCCCTAATACCTCCTAAAGAGAGACACTTGGGAAGTATGAATCCCTAATACCTCCTAAAGAGGGACACTTGGGAAGTATGAATCCCTAATACCTCCTAAAGAGGGACACTTGGGAAGTATGAATCCCTAATACCTCCTAAAGAGGGACACTTGGGAAGTATGAATCCCTAATACCTCCTAAAGAGGGGCACTTGGGAAGTATGAATCCCTAATACCTTCTAAAGTCAGACACTTGGGAAGTATGAATCCCTAATACCTCCTAAAGTCAGACACTTGGGAAGTATGGATCCCTAATACCTCCTAAAGAGAGACACTTGGGAAGTATGAATCCCTAATACCTCCTAAAGAGGGACACTTGGGAAGTATGGATCCCTAATACCTCCTAAAGAGAGACACTTGGGAAGTATGAATCCCTAATACCTCCTAAAGAGGGACACTTGGGAAGTATGAATCCCTAATACCTCCTAAAGAGAGACACTTGGGAAGTATGAATCCCTAATACCTCCTAAAGAGGGACACTTGGGAAGTATGAATCCCTAATACCTCCTAAAGAGGGGCACTTGGGAAGTATGAATCCCTAATACCTCCTAAAGAGGGGCACTTGGGAAGTATGAATCCGTAATACCTCCTAAAGAGAGGCACTTGGGAAGTATGAATCCCTAATACCTTCTAAAGAGAGACACTTGGGAAGTATGAATCCCTAAAACCTCCTAAAGAGGGACACTTGGGAAGTATGAATCCCTAATACCTCCTAAAGAGGGACACTTGGGAAGTATGAATCCCTAATACCTCCTAAAGAGAGACACTTGGGAAGTATGAATCCCTAATACCTTCTAAAGAGGGACACTTGGGAAGTATGAATCCCTAATACCTCCTATAGAGGGGCACTTGGGAAGTATGAATCTCTAATACCTCCTAAAGAGGGACACTTGAGAAGTATGAATCCCTAATACCTCCTAAAGAGAGACACTTGGGAAGTATGAATCCCTAATACCTTCTAAAGAGAGACACTTGGGAAGTATGAATCCCTAATACCTCCTAAAGAGGGACACTTGGGAAGTATGAATCCCTAATACCTCCTATAGAGGGGCACTTGGGAAGTATGAATCTCTAATACCTCCTAAAGAGGGACACTTGGGAAGTATGAATCCCTAATACCTCCTAAAGAGGGACACTTGGGAAGCATGAATCTCTAATACCTCCTAAAGAGGGACACTTGGGAAGTATGAATCCCTAATACCTCCTAAAGAGAGACACTTGGGAAGTATGAATCCCTAATACCTCCTAAAGAGGGACACTTGGGAAGTATGAATCCCTAATACCTCCTAAAGAGGGACACTTGGGAAGTATGAATCCCTAATACCTCCTAAAGAGGGGCACTTGGGAAGTATGAATCCCTAATACCTCCTAAAGAGGGACACTTGGGAAGTATGAATCCCTAATACCTTCTAAAGTCAGACACTTGGGAAGTATGAATCCCTAATACCTCCTAAAGTCAGACACTTGGGAAGTATGAATCCCTAATACCTCCTAAAGAGGGACACTTGGGAAGTATGAATCTCTAATACCTCCTAAAGAGAGACACTTGGGAAGTATGAATCCCTAATACCTCCTAAAGAGGGACACTTGGGAAGTATGAATCCCTAATACCTCCTAAAGAGGGGCACTTGGGAAGTATGAATCCCTAATACCTCCTAAAGAGGGACACTTGGGAAGTATGAATCCCTAATACCTCCTAAAGAGGGACACTTGGGAAGTATGAATCCCTAATACCTTCTAAAGTCAGACACTTGGGAAGTATGAATCCCTAATACCTCCTAAAGAGAGGTATTTAGGAAGTATGGATCCCTAATACCTCCTATAGAGGGGCACTTGGGAAGTATGAATCCCTAATACCTCCTAAAGAGGGACACTTGGGAAGTATGAATCCCTAATACCTCCTATAGAGGGGCACTTGGGAAGTATGAATCTCTAATACCTCCTAAAGAGGGACACTTGGGAAGTATGAATCCCTAATACCTCCTAAAGAGGGACACTTGGGAAGCATGAATCTCTAATACCTCCTAAAGAGGGACACTTGGGAAGTATGAATCCCTAATACCTCCTAAAGAGAGACACTTGGGAAGTATGAATCCCTAATACCTCCTAAAGAGGGACACTTGGGAAGTATGAATCCCTAATACCTCCTAAAGAGGGACACTTGGGAAGTATGAATCCCTAATACCTCCTAAAGAGGGACACTTGGGAAGTATGAATCCCTAATACCTCCTAAAGAGGGGCACTTGGGAAGTATGAATCCCTAATACCTCCTAAAGAGGGACACTTGGGAAGTATGAATCCCTAATACCTCCTAAAGAGGGGCACTTGGGAAGTATGAATCCCTAATACCTCCTAAAGAGGGACACTTGGGAAGTATGAATCCCTAATACCTCCTAAAGAGGGACACTTGGGAAGTATGAATCCCTAATACCTCCTAAAGAGGGGCACTTGGGAAGTATGAATCTCTAATACCTCCTAAAGAGGGACACTTGGGAAGTATGAATCCCTAATACCTCCTATAGAGGGGCACTTGGGAAGTATGAATCTCTAATACCTCCTAAAGAGGGACACTTGGGAAGTATGAATCCCTAATACCTCCTAAAGAGGGACACTTGGGAAGCATGAATCTCTAATACCTCCTAAAGAGGGACACTTGGGAAGTATGAATCCCTAATACCTCCTAAAGAGAGACACTTGGGAAGTATGAATCCCTAATACCTCCTAAAGAGGGACACTTGGGAAGTATGAATCCCTAATACCTCCTAAAGAGGGACACTTGGGAAGTATGAATCCCTAATACCTCCTAAAGAGGGACACTTGGGAAGTATGAATCCCTAATACCTCCTAAAGAGGGGCACTTGGGAAGTATGAATCCCTAATACCTTCTAAAGTCAGACACTTGGGAAGTATGAATCCCTAATACCTTCTAAAGTCAGACACTTGGGAAGTATGAATCCCTAATACCTCCTAAAGTCAGACACTTGGGAAGTATGGATCCCTAATACCTCCTAAAGAGAGACACTTGGGAAGTATGAATCCCTAATACCTCCTAAAGAGGGACACTTGGGAAGTATGGATCCCTAATACCTCCTAAAGAGAGACACTTGGGAAGTATGAATCCCTAATACCTCCTAAAGAGGGACACTTGGGAAGTATGAATCCCTAATACCTCCTAAAGAGAGACACTTGGGAAGTATGAATCCCTAATACCTCCTAAAGAGGGACACTTGGGAAGTATGAATCCCTAATACCTCCTAAAGAGGGGCACTTGGGAAGTATGAATCCCTAATACCTCCTAAAGAGGGGCACTTGGGAAGTATGAATCCCTAATACCTCCTAAAGAGGGACACTTGGGAAGTATGAATCCCTAATACCTCCTAAAGAGGGACACTTGGGAAGTATGAATCCCTAATACCTCCTAAAGAGGGGCACTTGGGAAGTATGAATCCCTAATACCTCCTAAAGAGGGACACTTGGGAAGTATGAATCCCTAATACCTCCTAAAGAGGGGCACTTGGGAAGTATGAATCCCTAATACCTTCTAAAGTCAGACACTTGGGAAGTATGAATCCCTAATACCTCCTAAAGAGGGGCACTTGGGAAGCATGAATCTCTAATACCTCCTAAAGAGGGACACTTGGGAAGTATGAATCCCTAATACCTCCTAAAGAGAGGCACTTGGGAAGTATGAATCCCTAATACCTCCTAAAGAGAGACACTTGGGAAGTATGAATCCCTAATACCTCCTAAAGAGGGACACTTGGGAAGTATGAATCCCTAATACCTTCTAAAGTCAGACACTTGGGAAGTATGAATCCCTAATACCTCCTAAAGAGAGGCACTTGGGATGTATGGATCCCTAATACCTCCTAAAGAGGGGCACTTGGGAAGTATGAATCCCTAATACCTTCTAAAGAGGGGCACTTGGGAAGTATGAATCCGTAATACCTCCTAAAGAGGGACACTTGGGAAGTATGAATCCCTAATACCTTCTAAAGTCAGACACTTGGGAAGTATGAATCCCTAATACCTCCTAAAGTCAGACACTTGGGAAGTATGAATCCCTAATACCTCCTAAAGAGGGGCACTTGGGAAGTATGAATCCCTAATACCTCCTAAAGAGGGGCACTTGGGAAGTATGAATCCGTAATACCTCCTAAAGAGGGACACTTCGGAAGTATGGATCCCTAATATCTCCTAAAGAGAGGCACTTGGGAAGTATGAATCCCTAATACCTCCTAAAGAGGGACACTTGGGAAGTATGGATCCCTAATACCTCCTAAAGAGGGACACTTGGGAAGTATGGATCCCTAATACCTCCTAAAGAGAGGCACTTGGGAAGTATGGATCCCTAATACCTCCTAAAGAGGGACACTTGGGAAGTATGGATCCCTAATATCTCCTAAAGAGAGGCACTTGGGAAGTATGAATCCCTAATACCTCCTAAAGAGGGGCACTTGGGAAGTATGAATCCCTAATACCTCCTAAAGAGAGGCACTTGGGAAGTATGGATCCCTAATACCTCCTAAAGAGGGACACTTGGGAAGTATGAATCCCTAATACCTCCTAAAGAGGGGCACTTGGGAAGTATGCTTCCATAGCCTGTGTAACTTCTGCTTTGGGCTATATTCAATAACCTAAAGAGGTACTAAGTGCACTACAGAGGACAAATTCCCATTGATTTAATGTAGGCTTTTAACCCCTGAATGGTAGAGATATCTCATATGCATTTCTGAAGTTGAAGACCTGTCTAGCATTCAGAAAGTTAAAATGTATTTGTCCCCTTGAGTGCAGTGCAGTGTGATCCGGAATTGCTTTCCTTTAGCCAACTGAATATGGACCATAATTATTTCTTAGTGTGTGCAGCTGCAGAAGAAAAGAATATCACTTTGAATACATTCACAAGTTCCTTTTCTCACTTCTATTTGCTCGTTAACAAGTTGTTTGAAAGCCAAATGCAGAAGAATGATGAGAGAGCGAGAGATTTTTTTCATTAAATCATGAGGAGTGAAAAAAACAGTCGCACATAAGAGAAAGCTAGTATAGGGAACAGGCTCAGTGGGCTTTGAGAGGGCCGCAGTGCGCTAAATCATTTATAAAGGAGAATAATAGATTGAGAAGGAAATATAAATATAGGTATTGTAACCTGAAATTTACATGCAGGCTAGTGTAGTGGTTCTCTAACTGGGGTCTATGGAACCCTAGGGTTCCATTAACCCTTCCAGAGGGGTATGCAATGCATTGCGTATAAGAATAACTGGAGGCCGGGGACTGACTGGCCTACCGGGATACTGGGAGAATTCCTGATAGGCCGCCTGCACTGGGCTTCCCCTGGGGCTGCTTGCGCTGCTTTAAAAAAATTCAATCTGCCATAAGCAAGTGGCCGCAAGATGAAGGACCGCGGCCGCAGCGAGTGAGTGACTGCACAGCACAGACAGTCACAGATGTGAGGGAGGCAGCCGGCGGCCGGGCCTAGACCCAGAGACGTCAGACGCACGCATCGACGAGTGTGAGCATTGTGTGACGTCTGCGCACCGGGTCAGCTGCACCTAGAGGGCGAGATTAGCAGACTACAGCCAGAGAGAGAGAGTCTGAGCGGGAGAAGGAGCAGACTGCGCAGCAGGGCAGAGGAGGACTGAGGCGGCTTCCTGGACCCTGGCTGGACGATATACTGGTGTGGAGCTTGTGGTAGGAAAGAAAGAATAGATTCTGTTCTGTTAAGTGCTTGGTGTACACATATATTCACATAAAAAGAGTGACACAGGGCAGGGTTGGGATGAGAACACTTGGGAGGAGAGACTCATGTGTGTGACACAGCAAGGGCTGGGGCCTGGGAGGGTAAAGTGACACGGAGCTGGAGGGGCTAAGAGTGATGAGTGACACGTGGGGGGTAAGTGATTAGCACAGGGGTTTTGGGGGGCTAAGAGGGACATGGAGCTGGGGGGTAAGAGTGACACAGGGGGTTTGGGGGTACTAAGAGTGACACAGAGGGTTGGGGGGCTAAGAGGGACATGGAGCTGGGGGGCTAAAAGTGAGTGACACAGGGGTTTGGGGGGTACAAAGAGTGACACAGAGGGTTGGGGGACTAAGAGGGACATGGAGCTGGGGGGGGCTAAGAGTGAGTGACACAGGGGGCTTGTGGGACTAACTGTGACACAGGGGGGTTGGGAGGAGAGACTAAAGTGACACCGGGGGCTGGTATAATGGCACAGTGCTATGGGGCTGGTATAATGATGCAATGCTATGAGGCTGGTGTAATGATGCAATGCTATGGGGCTGGTATAATGACGCAGTGCTATGGGGCTGGTATAATGATACAATGCTATGGGGCTGGTAAGCAGTTTTTTCCAGGGCTGGTTTTTATTCCCAGTCCGGCCCTGACTGGAGGAATTCTAGGGAGACCAACTGCGTCATACTGGACACAAACATATTTACACTGATTTAAATAGGACTTCCAACTACTAGAGATGTCTCCAATGCATTGCTTCATACTCAAGGGGTTAAAGGGATAGTAATACTTTAAAATTACTAATCCCAATATTGTTGGTGTAAATCGCTCATTGGGGACAAATCATTTCTTTTTTTTACTCCTACAGTATTGGGATTAGTAATTTTAAAGTATTACTATCCCTTTAAAAGTCTTGTTTAAATCAATGGGAATTCAGGGATTTTTATACCCCGCTATGACTTGGTTTGCCCCAGAATCACTTTACTTCTTTTTTAGTACATCACCCTCCATGTATGTGGGGCTTTGTGATTGTCAGTGGCTGTCTGACAATCTGAATAATTTCAGACCATGCCATTGTTTAAGATTTATTTTGTTAAAAGCACTATAAATGTACTCCATGTAATTACCTGGTGACTGTTACGTGATAATATTTTTATTAGTGATATTGCAAAAGGTCTTCAAGGTAAGGTATTCCTTTTTGCAGATGATACAATGATCTGCAATAGGGTAGACATTCCAGGGGGAATAAGCCAAATGACAAATGATTTAGGTAAATTAGAAGAATGGACAAGAATGTGGCAGCTGCAGTTTTATGTTGATAAATGTAAAATAATGCACTTGGGATGTAAAAATCCAAGGGAAAAATATACTATTAAGGGAACAGCACATAAATTCCCCGGAAGGGACCGCAGGGTACAGGAGGGGAAGCATGTCATGGGGAGGGTTGATCCATAAAGGAAGTAAGTGTGAGAGGGTGGAGTAAAAGGAAAGGGCTTAAAAGGCATGGGGACAGGAAGTGGTCTGTTGTGTGAATGAAAAAAGGACAGAGGAAGCGTGCTGTACCAGGCTGGTGATTAGAATGATGTCTTGCTGACGGTGTGAGGATCTGCTTGCTGTGCGGATGATGGCCTACCTTATGGTCCATGCTGTGATTCGTCTGACAGTCTACAGTGTCGCTTCAGGATTCACCTTCTTTTGTGGCTCCTGTCTGGCTCCTGACCGGGCTATGCCCTGGTTGAATCCTTCTTGGTCTGGGTCCCTGGAGGTGGCTCTGGGCCCTCCTCCAGTCTGTCTCCGTGGTGTGTGGCCGCTTGGGGCTGTGTTTGGTGAGGCCCACGGCCTGTAGCTGCTCTCCCCTCCGCCTGGTCCAGGCTGTGGAACAGATATTGGGGGATTCCTTGTTGGCGGTCTGGGGGAATGACAATAGGCCTCCCATGGGCCTCTTCTAGGTTTGCTCTGTTGCTCACTTCGGTGACGTATGTTACGCCACCGGTGGTTTCTTCTTCCGTGCAGTACTGCCAGCTACGTGAGTCAGGCCTCCTTTGTCTGGTCCCCCCCTTTCTTTTGCCACTCTTCCTCTCTCCTTTTTGTCTGCTCGCACCCCCTCTCCGTTTTGTGTTTTTCTCTTTTTGGCCCCCCCCTTTCTAGTGCGCTTCCCTTTTAGTGTCTCCTTCCTTCTGCTGTTTTATTTTGCCTCTCGGCGGGTGCTTTCTTCTTTCTTTGTTTTTTTGGCGGCATCTGCTGGGCACCCCCCCTCCCGTTTCTACCATATTCTCTTGTGTTTGTGCTGTCTGCGGGTCGCTATTATTCTTTTTTCCTCTTCTGCAGTTTTTTATGGTTTCTCGCTTTGTCTCTCTTCTTCTTGCTTTCCCCTGTCCATTGCGGATCTTATTTCTGTTGGCTCCCTGTTCTCTGGTATTCTTTTTCTTTCTGTTTCGTTTGTTCTTTTCCGTCTCTTCTCTGGTTTCTTCTTTTCCTTTCCTGTTACCTTCCTTTGCAGTTTCTCTTCACTCTTTTCTATGTTTTCTTTGCTATTTCTTGAGGCCTGGCCGCGGTAGCTTCTGGGGTTACCTCCGTTGGGAATTTTTTGTTGGGAGTCATCTGCCGGGATGCCCTCATCTGTGGATATGTATGTCTGCAGGTGGATGTGGATGTTTATATCTGTAGGTGGATAATAATAATAATTCTTTATTTTTATATAGCGCACACAGATTATGCAGCGCTTTACACTCATATTGGTCATGTTGGTCCCTGTCCCCATTGGGGCTCACAATCTAAATTCACCTATCAGTATGTTTTTTGGAGTGTGGGAGGAAACTGGAGTACCTGGAGGAAACCCACGCAAACACGGTGACAACATACAAACTCATTGCAGATGTTGTCCTGTGGGTATCTGCTGGTGGACGTGGGTATCTGTAGGTGGATGTGGTTATCGGCAAGTGGAAGTGTATATGTCTGCATGTAGATGGGTATGTCTGCGTGCGTATGTCTGCATGTAGCTGTATATGTCTGTGGGTATATATCTGTATATCGGTGCCAGATATGTGGCTACGTATGGTTTATATAGGTGTGTGTGTCTATATGTGTGGCTGTGTATATGGAGCTATGTGTGTATGTCAGTATGCTTCCGTACGTCTATGTATGACTATTTGCGTGGGGGGCATTGGTCCCTTGATGTGGGCAGTCGGCCTGTACACGTGCTTGTCTTGCTGTGTGTGCATGGACTGGCGGATGTCTGGGAATTCAGTGTGATAATTTGTAGAGTGTGGCTTGGGAGCATGTGTCAGTTTATGGCTGGTTGTTGATGGGAGATATGTGGGTTGTGCCTATGGTCTGTCAGGTCACCGGTTGAGCGACATACAGCATATAGTGACAGTCACAGTTCAATAAGATATATGTGTGTATGTATATGTGTGTGTATATGTGTATGTATATATATATATGTGTGTGTGTGTATATAGGTGTGTATGTATATATATATATATATATATATATATATATATATTTATGTATATGGAAAGAGAGATGTATGGGGAAAAAAAAAAAAAAATTTGAAACCCGTTATTCAACTGGGGCAGTGTTGGTTGCCTGCATGGGGCTTGGTTGACCCTCTCCTGGGGGGTTCCGGGTTCCCGAGGAGGATGTTGGGCATGTGGGCCCTCTGGCAGCAAGGTGCTTCGGGACCCTCTCTTGGTTGGTGCATCTCCTCCATTGTGGACAATGGGTGGACCTCTAGTGGCAGCCGGTGTCTGGGGTTTCTTCACACTGGCAGCGGGGGCCGTTGCAGGTGATCGTTGGATAGCTTGGTCTGCACTGCATTCTGCTGATTGGTGGTTTCATTCCAGTAGTCTCTCTCACATTCCAGTTGGTTCCTAACCCCTTGTCACCTTGTGCAGATTGTGCATGGAGGTTTGGTGCATTAGATCTATGGGGATACTGTGCATACCCAGTGGTGGTTACGGACTGGTGCCTTCGGGGGCCAGGCTCTCTTGTGGTGTCCGTGGTGGGCAGGCTGGTGGGTGCCTGGGCAGGAGGTGGTCTCCAGGGGGGATTCCAATGGAGAAGTGGTGTATGATTTTACCTGTGGCACCTGACGTTGCAAGCTGTTGCATGGCGGCCCATTTTCATCTACTTCCAGTTCGTAGTAAGTGTCCACTCCCTTTCTCTGTCAGACACTGCGATGGTTACTGCTGGGCAGAGGCACGGCCGGTGTGAGTACTGCGCTTTCCTGACCTGGAGTGTGGATGGTTCCCGCATGGGCGCAGTTGGAGGATCATGTGGTGCCAGTAGGGTGTCAAGTGGATGCGTGCGATGAGGCTGTTCCGGTGTCCCACTGCACGTGGGGTGTTACGCTGCAGCTGGATTTGGACGGACACCGCATGCAGGCTGTATGGCGGTTCTGTGGCTGTGTGCCTCTGGTTTTCTGAGGCTTGCTGATGGTAACAGCTGTAAGGTGCCCTGTGGGTTTGGGTTTGCGGGATCTGTGTTTATTGGGTGAATTGCATGGGGTACTTCGGTGTGTGACTGTGGTGTTGCCCCCCCCCCTTTTCCGATCTGTGGCTTCTAGGCTGTGTTGGGGGGCTTTGGTGTTGTGGTGCGTTTGTTACTGGAGGCCAGAGTTATCTCACCATGTGTGCGGGACACTGTTTTGGGCGACAGAGTTGTATCTCGGTGGGCATAGATGCTTTTAGGATTTATGTCTCTGGTATGGCTTTATGTGGTTGGCATCTGTGAAGGTTGGTGGCTGGTAGCTTTGTTTTTGGATTGATGGGGTACTAGGGATCTCTATGGGTATGTTGGTGGATATATTGGTTTCTTTTTCTGTGTATGCTTGTCTCTCTATAGGTATGGGTGTTGGTTGTGTGTGTGTGTTGGTATATCGGTGTTGGGTGTGTGGGAGTTTTTTCTTGGGGGGGCTGGATGGTTGGCAGTCGGTGACTTCCTTGGAGTCTTTTTGTTTGGCTGTATGTGTCCGGGTCTACTCTGGTGGGTTGGGCTTCATCTGACGCTTGTCCATGGAGTCCTGCCTTTGCCTCCTAACCAGGTGTCTAGGGGGGTTGGGGTAGCTGGGCGGCTGCGAATGCTTGGTGTGTATATGTCCCTCCTGGTTCCCGTTCTGGCACTGTATGACCGTGTCCCCCCCCTCTTGTGGTGGGTCCTGTCAGTTTGTTTGGCTGTATGATCTGGGGAGTGGGTAGTGCATAGTTTTTGTATGAATGGATGTCAGGGTGTTGGCCTTTGGGTCTGTCTCTGTTTATTGAGGGGTCTGTCTGTGATTTGGGGTGTTTAGGGGTATAGTTGGGGTCTGGCAATTCGGCCGTTCGGTATGGTTTTGGTATGGGTCTTCCGTGTGTACAGGGGATGACTGTGTGGGTTTTTTCTGTGGGCATTGATGGTGGTCTATCTGGTGCTTGAGGTGGATGCAGTGGGCAAGTGGCCTTTTGTGGGGGTTGCCATTGCATTCTCTTTGTCTGCTGTTCGGTATGCCTGTGGGTTGCTGGTTTTAGGTTTGCTGCTGTTATCTGGTTGCTAGTGATATGACTGATGGAATGTTCTGGGGGTATCACGGTGCCCGTGATTGCCTCTCGCAGTATTGCCTATGTGCGACATTGTTTACTTCCTGAACTGCCGCTCTCACTGTGTCGCTATTCTTATAGGTCTACTTGTTGGTGAGGTCATCGCTCCACCCACCTGTCAGGGTTTTTAAACCTCAACCTGTGTCATTACCTTTGCCCTTTTGTGGTGTACCTGAGCTTATTGCTGTGTTGGTCCATTACCGTTCCTGTGCATTACCTGGCTACATCTGACTACCCGTTCCGGTTCTGACTCCTGGCTACGTCTGACTACCCTTTCCGGTTCTGACTCTTGGCAACGTCTGACAATCCCATTCCGGCTCTGACCCCTGGCTACATCTGACTACCCGCTCCGGCTATGATCACTGGCGACGTCTGACTACCTGATCCAGTTCTGACCATTGGCTGCCTCTTGGGTTACATTCTCCATCTGCTGCGCTCCATTACCATTCCGTGCCTCAGTTTGGTTTTCCGTGTTGCCTGTGCCTACCGCTCTGCGCCCGCTTCCGTTAGCAGCACTTGTCGGTCATACTGTGTGTTTGACCTCCCGTGGCCATTCCGGTTTAGCGTGCTGCCTTATCAAGCCTCAGTTTCTACCAGCATTGTATACCCTGTCTGGATATTGGTGTGCTAGTTTCATTTCTTGTCAACTGTGTGTGTGTGGAGTGCTTTGCACTGCCCTCACCTCTACCGTGTAGTCCAAGGGCCATTCCGTTACGGTTCACCTGCCTGGTGAAGGGTGAAGAAAGTGAGTCCACTGTTCCTACCTGGTCTCGTGAAGGTATACTATCCAGACATAAACATTGCATGCTCACACTACTATTCCATCTACCTGTGTGAGTCCCTGGGCCTTTCCATTTTCGTTCATCTGCTTAGTGAAAGGTGAGGATAGTGAGTTCACTAGTCCTCCCTGGTCTTGTGAAGGTGTGCCATTCTCTCCGTGTTTGCGGTGTACCCGCACTGTCCTCGCATATGCCTGGTAGTCCAAGGGCCATTCCATTCTACTCACCTGCCTGGTGAAGGGTGAGGAAAGTGAGTTCATTGTTCCTCCCTGGTCTCGTGAAGGTGTTACACTCTACTGCCACTTTGTGTCATAATCTATTACTGTTGTCATTTGTTGCCACCAGTCTAGTTCATTACTACCTGTCTCATTGTACTTAATAAAGTTTTATTTAAGTTCATCTGTACTTGTCAGTGTATTCATTTCTTAGTCACACTGTGACAGGGGGTTGGTTTGGGGGTTGAGTCCCCTGTGGAGTTGTGTGTGTTGCATTTTGAATGCTGTGGGTATCTGGGGGGCATTGAGGGGGCTGACTGGTCAAGGGATTGACAGTCGGCCCCTGGTGGCGGGGGGCCCAACTGTTCAAGGTATTGACAGTCGGACCTTGTGGCGGATGGTTTTCAGAGATCGATTACTGATGTGACAAGTTAAGGGATTTTATCCTCAGGCAGAAGCCCTTTGTGAGTTTACCCCGGACTTAGGTCGCAGGAGGTGACGTTACCCATTGAAGCTAAAGTGGATGGCCAGTGGGGTAATTCCTTGGGAGTCAGCTGTATGTGCTGAAAATGGTGGAGTTAGCTGTAAGAGCTGAAAATGGTGGAGTCAGCTGGAAGTGCTGAGGAATGGCGGAGTCAGCTGGAAGTGCTGACGAGTGGTGGGATCATCTGTAGTGCTGAAGAATGTGGGGGTTAGCATGAGCCCTTGCAATTTGGCCATGCTTGGTTTCAAGGAAAGCGGATTGGTAAGGACTGTCAGTTAATGATTGATTAATGGTTAATGTTTAATTATGTTTGTTTGAATAAGAACAATAATAATAATGTGAGCAAAATAATTAAATAAAGATGTGGTCTGTTATCCCCAAAATAGTTGTGTCTGTACTTATTTATGGATCATACCCTCTCCCTATGACATGTCAGAGACAACAGAGTAAAGGGATTTGGGAGTAATTATGTCTAACAACTTAAAGGTAGGCAGGCAATGTAATAAAAAGATTGGGAATGCAATCAGGGTACTGGATTGTATAGCTAGGGGCATTCGTAGCAGAAAAGGGGAAGTTTTCATGCCACTCTACAGATCTCTAGTTAGACCTCACCTAGAGTATTGTGTACAGTACTGGAGACCACATCTCCAGAAGGATATAGATACTCTAGAGAAAATTCAGAGGAGCGTTACTAAAATGATGACTGTTTTGCAGGAAGAGAAATATCAGGATAGACTAAAGGATCTGACCTTATATAGCATGGAGGAGAAAAGAGAGAGAGGGGATATTATTGAAACATCCAAATACATGAAAGGATTCAACAAAGTGAAGGAGTGAAGTACATTTCAAAGGAGTAAAAATGTTAGGACAAGAGTTCATAGTCTAAAACTAGAGGGACACAGGTTTAGACTTCATGTAAGAAAGTTTGATAAGTGGAATAGCCTACCATCAGAAGTGGTAGAAGTTAATACAATGACAGAATTTAAGCATGAATGGGATAGGCATAAGGTTGTCCTGAACATAAGACAAGACCAAGGACCAAAAAAAGTTTGAGGTTTTTTACAGTAGAAGAATGGGCAGACTAGATGGGCCGAATGGTTCTTATATGCCGTCAAATTCTATTTTTCTATACGTGTTATCACAAGCAGGTTGGTTCCAAGTAGCAGTACTGTCAAATTCAACCTGATGAAGGGCTCTGCCTTAAACCATTGCTTATCAGTGCAGTAGCTGTAGCAGGCAATAGGTGGGCATTGACCCTGTAAACGATGGCTGGTATAGAGTTTGAACCAGAGGCCAAGATAGTAAGATACTGGACTGATATGCGTAGCAGTGGGTACCCAAGGTCACAAGCTGCAGTGTAAAGTCGGGGGCTGCAAACCAAGGTCCAGGACATAAGTGGAGGTGTCTAGTTGACGTAAAAGCCAAGGTCAGGGTCATGATTATCTTTCTGACTAAAATGACATTTCTCCTGGTGTAGAAGGACTTGGTGCCATGTTGATTATGGACAGTTTTGCCCTGCAGACCAGGGCCACTTGCGTGTCTGGAGATAGAATTACACTGGCCTCTTAGCGTATCCATATAACTCAATGGCTTGTGGTTTACTAAAATATGTATGCTTGTGTCCATCCATTTTATGTTCCTATTACTACTCTATTACTACTTGGATCCTAGCAAGGTGTTCATTTCAAAGCAACATAGTAGAGACCTTTCTTGCATCCAGGGGGTAAGGATTTGATTGTTAGAGTTCCAAATGTATTGTGTTTGAGACTAAAGCTTTCCTGGGCATTTCTGAAGCATCTGAGGGAGGGGAAACATGTTATGGGGAAGGTTGAGGAACAGCTTGCTAGTATAGGCCACTAGGATTGACTGTGGCATTTTAGGGGTAGAGAGATTGGAGGCAGTGACCATCCTGATATCACAGGTGGCATACATGGACCTGCAGCTTCCCTCCCATCCCTCCCTGTTTATACCAGCATTTGAAGTGTTACAATTTGGTGAGAAAGATGTCTGAACACATTGGGCTTGTTTGGCTGGCTGAAGGAGTACTATACAAATAATTGTTCAAGGCCAAAGATGGATGTGGTAATGTTTAAAGTTTTATGTATTTGGCAAAGACAAAACATGTATGAGTTTTGAAAAGGTTATCTTATTTTTGTGAATGAAGCTGTAGCCTACTTAACCCACAAGAATTTTGCTGTGTGTATTTCTGGAGTGAGGATCCACCACGGCTAAAGGTCTGAGATCCACTGGGCCACATAATTGAAATAAATGTATGTTACCTTTGCAACAAACAAATTTAACTGAAGAATGCAATTTATG
Organism: Rhinophrynus dorsalis; assembly: GCA_037306005.1. Taxonomy (NCBI): domain Eukaryota; kingdom Metazoa; phylum Chordata; class Amphibia; order Anura; family Rhinophrynidae; genus Rhinophrynus; species Rhinophrynus dorsalis. The sequence goes on from CM074719.1 coordinate 488,555,000, forward strand.
ATATAAGAAACTGACTTTCAATTGCAAATTGTTCTGTACCTGCAGCTCCAGCTGCAGTGAAGCACCAGTGTCACCATTAATTCATAAATAGTAAGACAAGTCTAATGCATTGTTGTAACTTTGGGCTGTCCACCTGTTGAGGATTGCAATTTACATAATCTCCGGCCAACTGTTGGCTAGCTGGGTATGATGGGAATTGTAGTCCTCAACAGCCAGGGGTCCTCAGGTTGTTAATCATTTATACAGGAGGGATGAATTTTGCACATAAATAGCTAATGTGCTTAGCATTCTTATGACAAACAATAATGTAGAAATGTGTCTGCTCAGAGGAGAGTAATTCTATTTTTAACAGCAGCAATAAGTACACTGAAATCCCAATCAAAAACATTTTTGGAGAAGGACAACCTAAAAGTCAGGACAATAGAGAAGCCTAGACATGCATAGATTAGGCAGGTTTTGCCATATAATCAGTATAATGGAAGATATCTCTATAGTCAGTGGAAGGTTGGTTACAGGGGTGTCTTACATGATAGAAAGGCTGGTACACTGAAAGGAACTGGAGCAATTCTGGGGCAAACCAGCTGCACCATAGAGAATACATAAAAATCCCCTGTGATTTAAATGGGGCTTATAAACCCTTGAATAACAGGGAGGTCTCTAGATCATGTGCACAAAGTAAAATAGGGTCAATTCTGGGGAAAACCAGCTGCACCATAAGGGAGAAATTAGCAATGTTAAGAAGCAATCTTATTTGCCTTGCAATATAATCTTCAGGAGTTTGTACAGTTGAAGGTTGATGAGGGGTCCCTGGCCTTACTGAAGCAACTTAAGAGGCAGCAGAGCTGGTATCATAAAACCCTGGCACCCTTTACGTATCAGACTGTGTGGTGTATAAAAGTGTTTTTGGTAATGCCCTGCCCACAAGCCACACTTGGTGGTGGGGGGGCAGCATTTCATCCTTGGTCCCAGGCTTCACATGTCTTGGGCCAGCCCTGATTGTCATGTTGCATGACCCAATTTTGATTTAGCTTCATCCTAATATTCTTCTCTAGAATCTTCTGATACACGGCAGAATTAATGGTTGTATCAATGATGGCAAACCATCCAGGTCCAAAGGCAGCAAAGAGCCCTGTCATCAAACTTCCATCATCATACTTGTTCTGTTGGAATTCAGTCTTTTCAGCCAAACATAACTTTTCTCATCAAGGTTGAAGCATTCTACCTTTTACACATCTGTCCAGGGAACATTGTTCCAGAAGGTTTTGAATCAGCTATATGATCTTATGCAAATATCTGATGGGCAGCAATGTTCTTTTCAGGGAGCAGTGGTTTCCTTTTAGCTATCCTCCCATGAGCACTATTCTTGTTCAGTATTTTTCTGATCGTTGAGTCATGAACTTTCACATTAGCCAAGGCAAGAGTGGCCTGCAGATCGCTGGATGTTACTCTGGGGTTCTTTGTGACTACATGAATGATGCTCTGGGTTGCCCTTGGAGAGATTTTGGTTTATTGACTGCTCTTGGATATAGTGACTGTGGTCTTGAACCTTTTCCATTTGTAGACAGTGTGCTAGTGGATGAGTGGTGGGTCCCAAATCCTTGGCAATCCTTACAAATAGGTCACCCTTTCTAGATTAATGAGCAGCAATATCCGTCTTTCTGTGGTTCTCACACATGTCCTGTGATCGTGGCATTGCCTGTCATCACATAACCATATGGTGAAGCCCAAGCTCACACAGGTTCTGTTCCTTTTATTGAGTGGGTCCTCCCAAACCCACCCCTGCAGATCTCTATAATTGCTTAAACACCTAATAATTCCTTTATTTCAGCTGAAGGAACCAGGGGTTCGCTTACTACTCTGCATCTTAACCCCATAAAAGTCCCATATGCTGTATATAAACGGCACAAGTAGTTGGCTTTTCAGCCACTGTGCCACTTATACTTCTCATCTCATGACAGCCTAGGTTTGTCATTTAATTGTGATCCAGAGGACTGCATGGCCAATCCCATTGTGATCCAGAGGATCATACTGGCAACCACATGGGAGCTCTATGAGCTGTGACAGTATGGTCCAATATACATGTCCTGGAAGGGGACCATGCTGACAGTGACAGCATGGAACCCTTCTGTCTTCAGGAAACTGTTTATTTCAGTTCTCTATGTGCACTCTGTAACAGGGACTGGGGACAGTGATATGGTTTAGTGCATATCCTAGTTTAAGGGGGCAGGCTGTTGTTACAGCCTGTACCCCTTACAATAGTTAAAAATAAAAAAACACCCCTTTTATATTATAGGATATATATATATATATATATATATATATATATATATATAGTACCAAAAGAAAGCTAATTCTTTCCCCTTCCAAAAAAAAAATAGAATAAACTGAAGCAGACCAAATGAGATAAGCAGAGGGGTATATCTGAGCATTATGGTAGTGATTTCAAAGGGGAAAGTATATATTTGGCAATAATGTTATTTAGAAAAACACCAGGGCTTAATTAGGTTGCACCTCAAGGCAGCTCTGTCAGCTTGCCGTCCAAGACGGTATTCTCGGCATGTGGTAAATGAACGAAACTGAGAAGAAGGGTTAAAAATAGGAGTCCAAACTTAGGTGTCATCTGAATTAAAATAGTACTGTAAACCAAATAAATGAATTAGATCTCCTGGAGAAATTACGTACAAGAACAAAGGGTGACTGACCAGAAGTGTTGAAACACCTACACCCACTTGTGCACATTTTACTCTGTAATAGGGTAATGAGGTCAACAGATCCCATATTATTAATATTTTATTCCTCTCCACCAATTTCAAGGGGTGGAATGCAGAGATGGGAATCTTTAGACCCCTACCTTCACCTTGGGTATTTATTTTACACATAGAATATGTGTAATTATTACAAAAATAAAGTAAAAAAATGCCATGCTTATTGCATTTAAGCCCCCATCACATTGGTAAGTAGAGAGGGCTACTGGGGTCAGTAGACCTCAAAGTTGTCATTTTTTTTTCTGTGAAAAATGTCAGAGGCCACTGTGTGGGGAATGTCAGAGGCCATTCCCAGTTGTGGGACCTTATCCAAGACCAACAACTGTAATAGAGTGGTATCGAGTGACCCTATGTTTTGTTTTGGGATATTTTTCTGTAACGTAGTGATTCCTCACAGGAACATTTGTTCTAGGGTTGCTGAAACACTGTTTTAATAAATGATGCTTAAAATGCAGTCCAGACCCCAGCGTTTTCATTTGTAATTCTTAATAAATCAATGATCTGACTGCCTTCGTTTTAGCACTGTTCTTCATATGACCTGTACCTCCTTTCTGTTCCTTAGAGTCCATCCAGTAACAACTCCCCTTGCTCCTCTTCCCCAAACTCTACATTCTGCCCCGAAAAGAAACACTGGACCGTGTTTATCAAACATTCCCACATGTGATATGGAGGAATTAATTCCATGAGAAGTGATTAGTCTGTAACCTGAAGTCCATCTACAGACATATTTATCAAAATATCACAGTGATATCTTTCCCTATGCAGAGCGACTGGGAGCATAGTGCTCAGTGCCTTCAAAATATTGTTTATAATGATGAATGTGGCCTGTAATGTTAACCACAACCTTCCATTTATTCTTGATTAAAACCACATAGTGACTCTGGTGTACTAAGGAAAAGTGGAACAACTGTGGGGCAAAACAACTTCATTTAAATGGCATTTTTAACACCTTGAATGCTGACTAGGTCTTCAAAGCATTGCATTGCAATTGTGTAGGAGGCCTTTCTAGCATTTAAAGGGTTAAAGTCCAATTTAAAAGTGTGGATATTTGACGACTTTTTATTTATTCCCTATAATTCCAGAATTGTCCCCAGTTTTACTTAGTACATGAGCCTCAATGTCAGGGAACCTCTGCTAGGCAATGGCTAGAGGGGCTATGCCCTGGGTCTCATGTTTAACCCCTTGAGTGCCAGAGGGGTGTCCAATGTATTGCTTCACAATGCATTCTATGCCAGTCTGGCATTCAGAGGGTTAAACCCCTCTTATTTAGGGCATTCAGTTGTATAATTGGGTTGTGATCTCTGTGATGCTGCTGATGGTGTTGATTGGCTGTGGGACTCACTTATAATACCTTAGGTGGGTCACATGTCAGATAACACTAGGGTTGCCACCTTTTCTTCAAAAAAATACCGGCCATGGCATTCCCTCCATAGACTTAACATTGGACAGAAGCCAATTTTTTACCGGCCTTCCGGTAAAATACCGGCTGGGTGGCAACCCTAGATAACACATCCATAGAAGGTAAATAGCAATGACAAGTTGTCACTGACTTTCTCATGATTCTTTCTAGGAATGGAAGGAGCAGGATCACCAAGATACACATCAGCTGCCTGACCTATCAATACTGAGTGACTTGCTACAAGGGGTAACCACAGAACCCAACAATAAGGTATGCAACAGGTTTTTTGGTTTATTTTTTTAAAGGGAACTATACCCATCAGCCAAAGTGTACATCAATATGCATAGCTGCCAACTGCGCAGAGAGAGAGAGAGAGAGAGAGAGAGATTGTATGTCTTAAAGTAGAGGTGTCAGTGCCGGCAATCATCTCTATGTTGTACATAGCAGCACACTGTATAGTATGTATGACAAAATATTTATATATGGTCTGATACTGTATAGTATACAGTCTGCATGTATCTGTGTATATGGCCTGGCACTATACAGTATATAGTCTGTTCATACCTCCCAAGTATCCCTCTTCAGGAGGGACAGTCCCTGTTTGAGACCCAAACCCCTCTGTTCTTCTCTTTAGGAGATCACACAGTGTGTTGTGTATATGTGTATCACATTGATCCACATGAAGAAAACTCACATAAATGTGTGTATAAACTTCACTATATACGTGTTTATACATTAGTCTGTGTAAATAAAATATTTTGATCTTGTTCTAAATCATTCAGTTACACAAAGAGGTGTAAATAGGTAATAAAATAACTTAACCCTTTGCTTTGCAATGCATTGCTTACCCTTCTGGCCCTCAAGGGGTTACAAATTCTCAAAAATACGCTGCCTACCCGCCACGCCCCCAGCAACACCTAGCGTTGCCACCTTTTCTTCAAGAAAATACCGGCCATGGCATTCCCTCCATAGACTTAACATTGGACAGAAGCCAATTTCTTACCGGCCTGCCGGTAAAATACCGGCTGGGTGGCAACCCTAGCAACACCACCTAAAACACAAGTTTCCCTCTTTAGCTATTTGAAACTTTCGGAGGTATGGATATGTCAATATATTGTTTTTGGTAAGATGATAAGACTCAGCCAGCAATATGAAAGTGAGTTTTGAGGTGTTTATCTGAGAACTCAGAAGTACCATGCATAAGTACTATTGTATGGGAAGGGAGATAAGTACATGGAAAGTGGTATGAGCTAATACAGTAAGGGAACCCAAAAAGGCCTGGGATATGGACATAAGTGTATTCTGATAACGATGCAGGACTGTGTTTTCTTCATCTAGATCTAGAGGAAAATAGCCAGACTAATGGGCTAGCTGTGTGTCTGGCATTGAAAGGGGTAACCCACACACACACAACTTTGTCTTTCCTACCTGCTTGCCTTTTTGCCTCTTCCACCTTCTTTTTCACAGCAGTCACACAGCAGTTTCATTTATACTTCACAGAATGGATGTGAATGAACCTGCTCTGTGGCCATGGCTAAGAGGCAAAAGTGTTGGGAAAGAGTGAGAAGCACAGCAGCAAAAGGGTGGCAAGGGGAGGTGAAGCAGCAATGGGAGTTGTGAAGTGGTGAAAAGGAGAGAGGGATAGGCAAAGTGGAGAAAGGAAGGCTGGAGGGAATAGCATGGAGGCAAACAGACAAAAGGAATGGGGGAATAAACAGGAGGCAACATAGTGAAAGGGAAGGTTGACTATAAAAATGGGAATGCTAAGTGGTGAAAGTGAGGCTGGAAAGGGATATGGGCAGGCAGCGTGATGAAAGGGAGGGGGGATAATGGGGAGGTGAAACAGTGAAAGGGAAGGAGGCCGGAAAAAATAGGAATACTACGTGGTGAAAAGGATGTTGGGAGGGGAAAATGGGAGGCAAAGCTGTAAAAGGGAGGGGGTAGTGGATAAGCCAAGTGATGAAAAGGAGGGTGGGAGGTGTTAAAGAGGCGTGTGTGCATTGATTTTGACAGGAGTGGCCAGGGGACTTCTGTCAGATTCAATGCCCCTAGCAGACTCTCTGCAGTGATTTTGATAGGAGCGACCAGGGGTGTCAAAGCCCACTCCTGTCAGTATCACCCACCGTGGCAACTCAGTGCACTGATTTGGACAGGAGTAGCCATGGGGCTGTTCAGTCCACATTAATGGCCTTATAAAACCCTCGGCATTGATTTTGACAGGATTGGCCAGGGGCCTTCACTGGCCCCTAACTATACCCTCCTACTGCCCCAGGGTATACCTGCTAGAGAACCACGAATTCTAGATTGTTATAAATAAAGAAGTAGCTGTGATACCCCATTTTTCTACAGTGTTTGTGTCTGCTTGGGGTGGGTGGGCCCAAATGATTTGATTCATGTCACATGGGGTCATATTAAGAAAGCTAAAAAAGAAGCAATTCTGAAACCAAAAAAATCCCAAATTTCTGTTGATTTTTTGGGTCATTTAATCCTGTGAATGCTAGAGAGGTCACCAACATATTGCTCTGCATTAGGTAGCGCCTAATACAGTAAGGATATTCAGAAAAGTTTGGTATAGACAAAAGGCTACTAAGAGATGTATAGATAAAAGGTGGTACCAGTTAGCTATAGACAGGGAAGGGCTGGCAACTTGTGACCTATTATCTATTATTGTTTCAGACCACTGTCCCAGCCCAGTGTGATACTATAGAGCTTACAGTTGAAATGGAGCTACATTAGTGATACCACAGAGCTCACAATTTAACCATTTGAGTACCAGAGGGGTATGCAATGCAGTGAGTACCCTCTGGCACTCGAAGGGTTTGGTAAAGCTACACGAGTGAAACCATAGAGCTTACAAGGGAATTGGGCTATGCTACTAGTTTTGCTCTATATGGATTGTATGTTCTGTAGTATCACTAATGTAGTTTGATTTACAGCAGCAGTGAAGAGATTGAGTAAAGCATTGGCCCACTGGCCCAGACGTATGAACCTCCTAGCCTTCATGCCCCTCAGGCCAACCCTCCCCGGCTGTAGAGAAAGCAGGAGACAGGTAGAGTAAAAGTGATACCATTATTGGCTAACTACGATGCATCCTAGAGCCTCTTAGTTTGCAAATAAATGTATCACCTTTACCAGTCTCCTGCTATGAGAAGTAAGTAAGACTGTGTATTTTATTAGATAGGGAAATTGGCAAACTGGGCTAGAAGGTTCTTTTCTGCTGTCCAAAATCTATGTTTCGATTCTAGGGGGGAAAAGCCCAATTTAAATCATTAAGCGATTGTCCCTCAGAGTTCAGTTGTCCAGAATTACTCATTTTAGCTCTTTGACTATAGCCTTTTGTTTCATGTTTCCATAATAGGGAATATTGAAAATATGAAGAAAAAAAAAAAGATTCCCTTGACATTGTGGCGGGATGAGCTAATATGACTCTTTGTTAACAAATGAGCTGGAATCAATTCTGTGTGGCTTGCCTGCCTAATCCCTTTTTACAAACCTCTTTACCCCTAAAATTCAGGGCATTCCTTTCTTCTGTTCCTTATTTAATGTTATGTAGTAAAATCAGGGCAGAGGAAACAGGGAGTACCTTTACCCCAGTAAGCTGTGTATGGTGCAGGGAAGGAGTTCTGGGTTGCTGTAACTAAAATCTGCATGTCCGTGGAACGTGTGCACGATACGCTGCGAAGCGGTCACACACACTCTAGTACATATACCAAAGTGCCACAGAGGCACAGATGTGCTGGTGGACTCGTGCATTCCCCCCTTCCTGTCTGACAGAGGATCATACAGCTCTTTATTGGTCGCTCTGGCATTGTAGTGTTTAACACATTGCTACAGGAAAAAGGAGAGAATATCCCCCACATTAACCCTTTGAGTGCCAGGGATGTATCCAACTCATGGAGTTGCAATGCGTTGGACTCCTCTGTGGCACTTAAAGGGTTAAATTGATAAAATACATCCAGATAACCTCCTTGAAGTGTATTATTTAGGTTATTTGGAAAGAACTTTCAAAATCACCTCTATTTAGAGATATTTAGCCGTATTTATTTGTCATTTATGCACAATTTGCAGTACTAGTCAGCATGTCTGCCATATACTAACATCCATACTGCTCCCCATCACTCGCTTAAACAGACTAATGAATAAAGCCAAATATCTCATCAACTATTGTTTGGAATAAAAAAATAGCTAACATAAATAGAGGTGATTTTGAAAAGACATGAGAATTTCACTTTAAATACATTCACTCCCACACTGCCTGCCACTTGGCGCATGCGGGGCAAAACAGGCATTTTTTTCAGGATTAGCCTGCATATGATTTAAAAAGTAAGTTTAGAATTACATTTGACAGATGTAACATAAAATGTACAGATATCAGATAGAAGTACATGATATTTATAATGATATGACACACATTTTTTCTCTAGGTTTGGCTGACCAGACCTCACCTTTAACCAGGGACATATAGGAAATGAGCATAATTCAGGATTGCACATAAATCAATGCAGCCCTGCAGTATGCATTTTTCATATGTGTCCCCGGTTAAAGGTGAGGTCTGGTCACCCTACTCTAGGTGGTAGTGTCCCATTAAAGGGATAGTAATACTTTGCTTTATCTTTATTTTATTTTGTAGGCATTAAAAAAACATGAAGAGTGATATAAGTCTTATCTTTCAAACCTTTCTGGTTTATGAGATATTCACAAGCAAAGTTCCCCTCCCCCCCTTTTACCTAGTGTAAACAATCTCTTCTCAGATGTGGAATGCAGTCTATAGACCAGACAGATAACAGAAGGGGAGAATCTTCTTCCTATGAGAACAATGAAAGCCCTGCCCCTCCCCTTGACAAGTTTTTCAGGTTTTTCCCTTATCTTAATTGAAGATTGTCCCTCTCTGCAGTCTACCTGGGCACCTCCCTTCTGATCTGGCTGAGCAGTGTTACATCAGTAAAAGGGGCAGGAGGGGGATACTTTGTCATTGAATTACTCTTGAACTACAACTCAGACAGAATCGAAATAACACTCTCCAAAGTCCAAATACTATGATGATTAATTAGAGCTGCTTTTATTATGAAACATTACTATCCCTTTAAATGCAACACTCTACGAATCCTTTAAAATGTCTTAGAATATGATCTATAGTGGACAATACAGGAAAAATATAGTGCAATATGTTTGTACTAGTTGAAGAGCCCGTTACACGGGCCACAGTGCCACTGCCAGTCAGTCGCGGGGCAGTCATGCGCAGTAGAGACTGCCTTCAGAGCATCCAGCTCTGTATCAGCCGCGGCGCGGGCAGTCTCTACTGCGCATTACTTCGTTGTTACACAAATTTTAGCGAATTATTATATAGGTTGTGGATTAAATAGTATTACACTTAACATGTAATTTAGGTCTCCATAATAACTTTGCAGACATTCTCACTTTCCTGCTGATCATCCAGGATTATTCCATCATAATAAAATACAGGAAAAAAGCAGAACATAGTATAAACCTACTTACTAAAGATACAACATGTCACATGTCACATTCATACTTATTAAGCATATGCAGAGATATGCATGTGCTTCGTATACTGAAAACATAGACTTTATGAGAACACCCCTGTATTCTGGGGTTCCTTGCAGCACATCTGCCTGCCACCTGGACACAGCCACAATATTCTCCCAACTGACTTCAATTATCATGGGATAAAGGGCTATTCACCCTTTGTAAATACCCCTCTATATCTAAGATGATATTTATGTTATACAAACACTTTCATCACTGATTCTTAGGGCCATGTGTACATAAAGTGATGCTGACCTCACCACTGGACACAAATAAACATTTCCACTGATTTAAATACGGCTTTTAATCAGTTGAATGCTCGAGAGGTTTTTCAACGAATCGATTGAAGGAATTCAAAGACCCATTTTAATCAATGGGTATTTTTATTTATTTCCTGTGGCACATTCTAGAAAAATAAATGAAAGTTATATGCAGAATTAAAGGAATGGTCATAGAAAAAGCCCCACACACACATTAGTTTAACTTTTTCAGTGCCAGGGGTAAATGGCTGTTGTGTTGCCAAGTAAGTTTACTGAATTTTGCATGTTTCCTTTGAATACCTTTCCACAGACCTATGCAGATTTTTTTTTTTTGGCACAAGTTTATTCATATATTCCTTGAGTGGATCATACAGTATGTGATGTAACAAATATATGATGTCATAAATATGAAAAAATGAAAATGTAAATTTTTAATGATGATGACAGCATTATCGCTAATGGAAATTGGTATTGTAATGTGTTGTAACAGAAAATCAGAAGAAAGGGAGCTGCTGTACCATCATTCATACCCACATGCTGATATCTAACCCTTTTATTGTCAAATAACAATTTGATTTGCAATGTCTTGGACACCTCTCTGTTGACCAAAAGGTTTACTAAGAAAATAATAGATGCTCACTTACACTATTCTCACCTTACTGGCTGGCAACAGCCATGTGTGATGATGTCAGCAGCTGTCTGCTAAGAGGAAACTGGTCTGACTGTAAGGGGTTGCAGGGGGTTGTCTAGTCAAAACTATACCTTCTTTACCCCCTGTAACTGCACTCCTGATTTTAAGTTACAGAAGTGTAACCTTTTTGGGTATGTTTTTCCTTTTATTGAGTATTCAAGATGGCAATGTATGTGTTTTCCTTTCTTTTTCACTAAATAGGTGGAAGCAGTTAAGTCTGTTGCAGAATGAGCATTGCATTAAAGGGATAGTAATACTTAAGATGCAAAAATATATATGTTGTAGGGTTTATGTCCCCGAATAAAACAAGGATACTCCCACTGCTGAGAGATATTTTATTAAAAAATGATAACAGCTCAAACTTGAATTTTTTAGGTGCAATATCACAGTGGCCTGAAAATTTACAGTGGCGCTGCTGATACACCATCCTATGGAGATTTATGGTCTACAGACAAGAGCTGTCCATAGGGTGGAATAGCAACAGCGTCACTGTAAATTTTCAGACCACTGTGATATTGCACCTAAAAAATTCAAGTTTGAGCTGTTATAATTTTTTAACAAAATATCTCTCAGCAGTGGGAGTACCCTTGTTTTACTCAGGGGGATAACCCCTACAACATATATTTTTTTACATTTTAAGTATTACTATCCCTTTAAGTTAGATCCCTAAATACAATATTAATGTGATTTATATTACTGTGGAGCAATGTGATACACTTATTTATACACACACCACACAGTTTGATATTCTAAAAGAGAGAGGGAAAGAGGGACAGATGGATTTGGGCGTCAAAGAGGGAATGTGACTCCAAAAGAGGGACACTTGGGAGATATGTTATCTCGGAAAAAGGAGGACATCAAGGTGTGAAAGAGGGACAGAGGGATTTGGGTCTCAAAGAGGGATCGCCCCACCTAAAGGACACTTGGGAGGTATGATAATGGGGCAAATTGCACTATAGGGAACAAACACAAATGTCCATAAAAATAAATGGGATTTTTAACCCCATAAATCCTTGAGAGGACTCCAGTGCATTGATTTTGGAAGCAATTTTAAAATCACCAAAGTTGTTTTTAGGTGATAGGGGCCCCTTAAAAATATGTCTAGTAAAGATAAGCAGATTGTGGTTAGTTTATTTAATTACTGAAATGGATATGTACATCATTGTTGTACAGAAGTATTAGATTTTGTGTAGTCTTTCATTCAGGCTGCAGCTCTCTCTGCCGGCGATGGGACAAACTCATGCTGGTCCAGCAAAATGTATTAGACTGCCTATTAAAGTAAGCTGATGTACTGAGAGGAACTGGGGACAAATAACATACTAATTGATTTAAAAAGGAGCTTTTAATTACTTGAATGCTAGAGAGGTCTCTAACATTCAAGGGGAAAAAGCCCACTGGAATGGTAATTTGGGGGAGTTTTACTTCTCCTGTGTGGTGCAGTTGGTTTGCTCCAGAATTGCTTCTCAGTACATTATCCTGTTTGTCTATGTTTCCTTATTATTTCAAAGCATCACTCACCTTTGGTTCATTAACCCTTTGAGTGCCAGAGGGGTACGCAACGCATTGCAAGGTAATGTGTTGCATACCCCTCTGAAAATCAAAGGGTGAATGCAGGGAGCAGAAACCCGTTCACAGCCCCCCTCCCTCCCAATGGTGCAGGTTTTCAGGATCTCCTCCCATGAACACAGGTGAATCAGTCAGTGGCACATTCATGCTGATGGGTCTGTCTGAGATAATGATGACAGTCACTTGTGTTTAATTGAGGAGATCCTTAAAATCTGCATTGTTGGAGGGGGAGGACAGGTTTGAGCACCCTGCACTAATGGACTTTGGGGTGACTGTACTAAGGAAAAAGAAATGTAATTCTTGGGCAAACCAACCTCACCATAAGAAACAAATAAATATTGACGTTGATTTAACCCTTTGAATACTAGAGGGGTACGCAATGCATTTGCAATGCGTTCCATACCTCTCTGGCACTCAAAAAGTTAAAATGGAGCTCTCACCTCCCACAGAGTTATCACTATCTAAATATTTGTCTCCAACAAAGCTTCAATCTTTTTTTTTTTTAATCTGTAATTTCACAGAATATTAGCATTGAAAGATTTATCTGATGACATGACTGGTGGGATCATCGTGTGATAGCTCAGTACCAAAAAGCTGTCAATCGCCTCCCCTCTTCCTTCCATGTTGTGTCTCGTTTCCTCCTCCTTCAGAGACTCACAAATCTTCATGAGACCTGGTGCTCATTGGGAAGATTGTGCCAGGTGTGAGTCACAGAAGGGGTAGGGAATGAGGCACAACATGGGAAGAGGAGGGGAGGTGATTGGTAGCCTTTTGGTATGATCTGTACCGAGCTGATTCCACCAGCGACATCATCGGGTAAATCTTTCAATGCTAATATCTTTGTGAAATTACAGATTAAAAATAAATGGGTTGAAGCTTTATTGGAGACATATTTAGATAGTGATAACTTGACGGGAGGTGAGAAATCCACTTTAAAGGGGACTTTTAACCCATTGAATGCTAGAGAAGTCATCAATGTACTGTGGAACAATGCATTGATGACGTGTCTAGCATTCAAGGAGTTAAAACCCCATTTTAATCATTAGGAACTTGCACTTGTCCCCTATGGTACAGTTGGACTGCTCCACAACTGCCCCTATTTCCAGCCTCTCCATGCTTGCACTATTGACAATAAACATACACAGTACATATACATATGATTTTCCCATAGAGGAGCATGGGTTATACCATCCAGAACATGGTGTCTGATATTCATACCTGGGAACTTCCAGTCGAGGGCTACCCGGAGGGTAGTCCTCTGTTCACCAGGGGGTGACAAAAATGACGCTAATCGCGTCAAAAAGGGGCGGGGCTTGCCGCGAGTGGGGGGGGGGCTTAACCCTTTGAGTGCCAGAGTGGTACGGAATGCATTGCAAAGCAATGCATTCCTTACTACTCTGGCACTCAGAGGGCTAGGGACTTAGTATCAGCAGGAGAAAAAGCGGATGTGGCAGAGTTTCAATAGAAACTCTCCACATCCGGAGGAATCAGCCTCTGCCCCGGAGACCCGGTAAAGTTCTGTCAGAACCGGAGTCTCCGGGGAAAATCCGGAGAGTTCCCAGGTATGCTGATATTGCAGTGTTAAAGTTGTATATATGTGTAGTCACTGATTTATTAATGAACTAGGTACAAATTTAGATTCGCTCATTGATAAATTGGAGAACTGGAAACATGCCAGGAAATTGGCTTCTTTTCTGGCATGTTTCCAATTTGGCCTTTAGTAAATGGACCGCATAGTCTCACCAGACTGTTTAAATTTATCTTTCTGGAATGGTTTCTCAATAATTCTACATTAATAATTCAGATATATCAGCCCAAGGCTAGCAAATTTCACTGCTTGTTCCAGACAGACAGCCTGTCTCTCACTTCACCCTGTTGACTGGTGCGTTTAACCCTTTGTGTGCCAGAGGGGGTATCCAACGCCTTGCAAAGCAAGGCGTTGGATACCCCTCTGGCACACAAAGGGTTAACCCCTATATTAACTCTTTCAAGGCACTGTGATCTCCATGGATACAAAACTGAAGTGTGAGTGATGAATATCTTTATACCAAGGCTACAACCACAGGTGACAAGTGTTAGTCTCCATTGATACTCAATGGGTTAAAATCAGCATATGGATTAAAAAATGGGTTCAAATCCACATTTTAATCAAAGGGACTTTGGGGAACTTTTACTTGTTCTCTGTAGCGCACTTGGTTTTCCCTCGAATTGCGCCTGTACTTCTTAGTACATCACCACCTCTGATGATAAAAAAAAAAAATCATGATGTATTTGTGCATGTCTGGCCTACAGAAGGCAACTAGTTTATTTAGTACCATTTACTATGGTCCAGTTCCCCTGGAAGTTTATAAAGAGGCAAACCTGACATTGCCAATCAAGTTGGCAGTTGTCCAAAGGGACACAATGTTCTTAAGTACCCATCAAGCCAAGGAGCAATACATAGAATTCTTATAGTAAGCAAGCCAAGCTGCAGTACGCCAGTCCCTCCTAGCTAGTGCTTATCTGAAGAAAGCTGTTTTAGAATTGACAGATCCCTTTTAACAGAATGTCTACATTGGCAGCATTTCTTGGACTGATCAATTATTTATGGGATGGAGAGGCAATTAAGCAGCAATTCTTCTTGTGTTTTTCTGTGTATGTGTGTAGGGAGCGATGATCAGCAGGGTGCAAGGTACAAGTGAACCTGAAAGATTGTAATAATAAGCAATTTTGTTCTTCTATGGTAATGTACATTAATGATAGATTTCATATACACCACATATAGTTTCCCAGCAAATGTAACTGTCTATTTCGAAGAACATTAAAGGAAATCTATTTAATCAAAAGATAACATGTTCAGTCAGTCCTGTATGCCATGTCTATGTAGTATGCAAGCAGTGCCACTGAAGCAAGCAAGCAGCGCCACTTCAGTCTGAAAAAATATAGAGCTTCCAACAACTGTCACGTCTACCTCCATGGACATGACCCCAAGACTGACTGAAGATGTTATCGCTTTAACAAAGACATAAGGATAAAATGCATAATGGTCATTAGAATTTTCAGGCCATAGTAAAGAAAGTGAGGAGTTATTATTAGAAAGTCTTAGTGTTCCTTAAATTTCTGGAACTTTCTTATAAAACTCTGGAATTTTAGGTGTAATATTTCCATTTCAACACCATAAAGGTTATGGGAAAGTTTATGATGGGAAAGCAGCAATTCAACACATCTCCAAATGACTAAAACAATTTCCCTTGCACTGATCCTGTTTGCACTATATATGGACACACTTGGGAACTCTCCGGATCTAACCCGGAGACTCTGTTTCTTTCAGTTAATTACTGGGTCTCCAGGGACAGAGGCTGATTCTCTGGCGGGTGTGAGGTTTTTTTTTTGACAATCTACCCACTATTCCTCCTTCCCACCCAATTCTCTTTCTCACCCTGTTCCTCCTTCTTCCTGCTCACTTTTCCTTCCCACCCTGTTCTGCCTACTTCCTGCCCACTTCCCCAAGTACCATGTCGATTATCCATGCCAACCTTATTAAACCCCACCTCTTTATGATGCAAATCTCATAATTTACATCTCCCTGGTTGCCAGTACATGTACTCCCTCCAGGGGCTCAAGGAGAGGAAGTTCCTAGTTATGTAGATGGACCTCTTTGTGAGGAGGATTGCTAGAGTAAGGAAGAAAGGTCACAGGATGTGACTAGACACGATTGGCTGACTGCCACATGTGGTTTACAGTGATTGTATGTTGCAGTGAATGTTGCAGTGATATAATGGTAATTGTCTGACATCAACTGCATAGGTCACCATGTACACAATCCATGCTGCAACCTTCATGCACTCATCACCAATGAAAGGAAACCGGGAGCATGCTATTTTTAAGCAACATACACAGAGATAGCTGCCTTTATGAACAGCCCCATTTGATATAAGGGGTAACTATACCATGCAGCCGATGTACTAAGAACTGGAGTTACTCTTTAGTACAACACCTGTATCATTGAGAAGAAATACAAACCAAATTCACATTTAGTTAAATTATGTGTTTATTCCCTTGTTGCTAGCAATGTGGTGGTCACCTCTCTACCATTCAAGGGGTTAAAAGCCCTTAATTGGAATATGGTTTTTATTTCTCCCCTGTACCACAGTTGGTGTACTCCAGAACTACTCCAGTTTTTCTTGATATATCCTACAGTTGAATCCATATCATAGTAGTGAGCAATACTTCCTATGAAGAAAATAGAATTTGCTGCATTATGCAGTTGATGTGTTTTTATATAAATATCCTGATCTGCAGAAAGCGATGAGCTGAAATCTTAGATGTGACACGCAGCATGTAATATGTACTCAGTATTTCCTGATACTGATCACAAGCTTGTTAAAGAGATAGTAATGTTTCAAAATAAAAGAGGCTCCAATTAATCCTCATATTATTTGGGCCATGGTGAGTATTATTTCAATACTGTCAGAGTTGTAGTTCAACAGTAATTGAAGGATAAAGTATCACCCTCCCGCCCCTTTTACCTAGTGTAAGCCACCTTGCCTCAGATGTGGACTTAAAAGGATAGTTATTTCAGAAACAATTATTAGCTATATGGTAGATACAATTAAAAGAGAGTACTTGCACTTATTCGTATCTCTCAAACCATAATGGAAAATAGGAAAATAAATCAGACGGCGGCTCTTTAGCAGTGCTGACATAAAGATACCTGAAAGAAATACTTCATCGGGAACGTCTACAACGTGTGCCTGGTTTGCAAGCACACGTTGTGGACCATTCTGATGAAGTATTTATCTTTAGATATTGTTATATCGGCGCTGCCGAAGAGCTGCGTCTGGTCAAGAGACCAGAATCTGCTTCTGACAGTTTTACAGCTCATGAAGCAGAAAGGGGAGAGAGCGGAGTACTCTCTTTTAATTGTATCTACCATATAGTTAATACTTTTTGCTGACATTACTATCCCTTTAAGACCAGACAGATCACAGCAAGGGACAATCTTATTGTGAGAACAATGAAAACCCTGCCCCCATGACAGGTTTTTCCCTTATGCTAATTGAAGATTGTCCAAGTGGACACCACCTTACTGCTCTGAGGTGAGCAGTGTTACATCAGTAAAAGGGGAGGGAGGGGGATACTTTATCATGCAATTACTCTTGAACTACAACTCTGACAGAATTGAAATAACACTCTCCATGTCTCAAGTACGATGGAGCTGGTGTTTTTTTGAAACATTACTTTCCCTTTAACCCTTTGAGTGACAGAGGGGTATGGAATACATTGCAAAGCAATGCATTCCGTACCCCTCTGGCACTCAAAGGGTTAACTGTGTTTCCTAATGTGACAGATGGCTCATTCCATTATATCTCATGTTTCCCACTATTTTGAATGGGTACTTAATTACTGAGAATGAAGGTTCATCCAGTTTGCTCAATTATGAATATAGATGAGAGTTAATGATTAACCCTTTGAGTGCCAGAGGGGTACACAACTCAATTCAAAGCAATGCGTTGCGTATCTCTCTGGCACTCAACGTGTTAACTCCTTGATTTTAATACATTTCTCCAACACAATGCAAAGAAATAGAGCATAAAAATACATTGGAATATACACTGGCCAGTTCTTGATGTTACATATTTATTTATTGTTTTTGTTATTTTCTGATATAAGGCAAGGATTCATGAGAGATAGGCATAGACTGATATAATGAGGGATTAATGGGATGAGGAATAGATTTGCATTTTTCAAATGATCCATTTCTGTCAGATTTGTACAGCTGATCAAAACTATCCCTCTCTGACATCACTATGTCTCTGAAGAGATTTACTGTGTCCTTTTAGCCCCTCTCTCTCACAGATCTGTTTCTGGGAAGTGTTAGACAGACACAACAAAGCTCAGCAGACACACAGTGATAGTTTTGCCCAGCTGTACAAGTGATCAGGCCTGCCTCTGAGCAATCATTTTTGGACAGCAGGTTTATTTTTCTTATAGCAGGAAGAGAGAGCGACAGCTGAAGTGATAGAGGATCACTCACCTACACTCAGTGCTGCTGCTGCTTTTTCACTTATGTAGTCAGAGCAGCGGTACGTCTGCCTTCCATGATAATCATCTGCTATCCGGGAACCAGTGAGAGACATGGGTGGGGATGCCCATCATATTTTGTTTCTTTCCAGTAAATATTACCACATAACACCCTAGACCAGTATTTCCTAACCAGGGTGCCGCAGTCTTCTATAAGGACATTGACAAAATGTGAGGATTGAGATTTCAAAGGCATATTTATGATTGTTGTTGTGCACAATATATTTCATTTAGTAATTCTGATTGTGAGACCTAAGAATATATCAGTATCTATCGGTAAGTAATGGTATATATTTGTACCTTTCATTACATCTTTGACAAAATACATAAAAATGTTAGAAGTGCCTGGAAAATTCCAGCCAGAATCTTAGGGGTTGAGAACCGCTGCATTAGACACCCGTATAGTCAGGCCAGTTCAGAGGCCTTTTTCACCAGGCTAAAGAAGTGCAATTTTAGAGCAGACCAACAGCACCAGAAGGCTGAAATGACATTTCTGTAAATTCCCGTTGCTTTAAATGTGGCTTTTAACCCTTTGAGTGCCAGAGGTGTGCTCTGCAATGCTTTGCGTACCCCTCTGGCACTCGAAGGGTTAACCCCCTGAATGCTAGAGAGTTTTCTACATCCATTGCTTTGCATTATGTTGGAGAACTCTGTAGAATTCAAGGAATTAAAAGACCCATTTACTCTAGATCAATGGGAATTTTCATTTCTCCTTCATGACGCAGTTGGTTTGCTCCAGAATTGTTGAAATAAAGGAGTCATATGTATCAATATGTCGCTATTTCCAAAAATAGGAAACTAACCTAATTGTGACTGATTCGCTCCTAGTTATTAAACAAAATAGTGACAGAAATGTATTAGTAATCCATGAAACTGATCAAAAGGAAACTCCCACAAAATGCAAATTACCCTTACAGACATCTGTATTAAATATATTACAAGAAATCAAGACAAAACTGGAAACACACTGAGAGATTTAGCACCTAAAATTAACCCTTTCTCTGACACAGTAATGTCTAATGCATTGCACTATGGCACTGAAAGGATTAAAGACACCCGAGGCGGTTTTACATGCAATAATCTACTGAATAGTGACTTTTTAGTTACATGTTGATACATATGTCGTATTTTTATTCTCAGCCTGGGTTTTATTTTTTTCTGTAAGGATCATGCATAGTACAAGTTTAGTTGCTGTTAATAAACATTTCATGAAAATAATTTATTAACCTTTAGTGACCTGTTGATACATTTGCCCCTTAGTGCGTAGAAACTGCTGTTTACCCATGTTGCCTCACTACTTTATTCATACATCTCCCTCCAGTGAGTCAATGGAAATGCCCACTTCACTCACTGACTGACATATATGGTTGTTTCTAATTCCTGTTTTATTATCAGCGTGTGGGTATTCCCCCTCCTGATTATAGATGGCTGTTTATTTTCTTGCCTCCACAGAATCCACACACACCCTACCTCTCAGACCCCAGTGATTCTCCTGCTTCAGAGCTATCTGTTGCTTCCTCCTTCCCCCCAGCAGAGACAGAAGAAGAAAGGAAGAGTGCCTTAGAAAAGAGTATGTAAGTGAGTCCTCTGCGGGCATGTGAGGGATGGGCATTGACACCTTATCACATGACTTGAAATCTACCAATGACATCATTGTGATGGAAAATACACCAACTGAGTTATATAAAGAGAAAAGTAAGAGACAAATTCAAGAGGCTAAAGGAGGAGCAATTTTAGGACAAAGCATGTGCATCACAGTGGGCAAATTAATATTCCCATAATTCCCTCTTATGAATTAATGTGTTGGAGGCCTCACTAGACTTCCAGGAGTTCAAAGCACCATTGTGGGAATGTTTATTTGTCCCCCATGGTGCTGTTGGTTTGCTCCAGAATCGCACCACTTCCTTCACCTTTTGAGTGCCAGAGAAATATCCAAAGCAATGTGTTGGATACCTCTCTGGCACTTGAAGGGTTAATACATCTCTAAGGGCTTTTCGCAGAAAGAGGCGCAATTCTGAGACAATCCAACTCTGCCACAGGGACAAATAAATGGGGCATTTAACCTCTTGAATACTAGAGAGGTCTCCAGTGAATTCCAAAGCAATACACTGAAAACATCTAGGATGTAAGGGGTTAAAAGCCATATTTAAATCAATGGGACTTTGTTTTGTCCCCTATGGTATAGTTGGTTTTCTCCAGAGTTGCCCCGCTTTAGTTTACAGAAAATGGCCTTATGAGTCTTGGGGTCGGGCCTAGCACTGCAAGACTACATTACATATTGTGGCTAACTTGTCTGAGGCCAGGTCCTCTCAGTTGTGAAGTAATGTATAGCACTGGAGTCCTCCAGAGCAATGAAAGCGTTATTGTTAAAAGTGGAATAAAATGTTGGGTTTCCTCAGTGGCCAGAGAGTCACAAACAGGCAGTGGGTACTTACTACCGAGAACACTTCTCTGCAATACAGAAATGCTTGGCTGGACCCTATTATACAAGGCATGACAATGGCGGTGGTTGCATTACGTGTTGGAAGGCCAGCCTGGCACGTCTATATTACAGGCAGGCCCTCCTTCTAAGGACCAGTGTGTTGTAGCTTGTTCCACTTATTAACTCCGGAGATAGAAGCACTTACCATTGCCTTCCACCCATTTGGTCTTCTACATATGTTCAATGTAAAGCAGAGTCAGTGAGTAGGTAGATGGCTTCTTGAACAGTTAAGGTTGAAGTGTCCTGAACAGTGTAGTAGAAAGCATCTAGAGCAGGAGTAGGCAACTTCAGCCCTCAAGTGTCACTAACAGTACATATTAACAGGACATCTCTACATGAGTGCAGATGAACCAGGCAGAAGATTAGTACCCAGATGAACAATGGCTCATTTACTTCTAACTGAAGTCTACAAGGGATATTCACAAAACATGCACTGTTAGTGGCACTTGTGGACTAATGTTGCCTACCCCAGAGGTACAGACAACACCTGACTGAGGGGAGTGTCCCTGATTACTCCACCACCCTTGTTCTATTGTTGTGGGACAAACTTTATACAGACTTGCAAAGTGTGAAGTGTCCCCTCTCCATCTTTCATCTATAGGAGCCCATGCATCTAAATGGGAGTGAAAATGAGTATGACAGACAGAGTTTGTGTGTCTATCGTGTGTGTGTGTGTGTGTATGTGTGTCTGTGTACTTGGGCGTGTGAGACTGGGTTTGTTCATGTTTCTTTGTATGTGAGTTTGTACATGTTTATGAGAATGAGCAGCTGTGCAATGCTGTGGTAGTAAAGGTATCCATTTATGAAAGACTGGACGTGTTCTTGAGTGAGTGAGTGAGTGAGTGTGTGTGTTTAGGTAAGAATGAGTGTGACTGGGTGAATGAAACATAGAATTTGAAGACAGATAAGAACTTTTCGTCCCATGTAGTCTGCCCATATTCCTACTGTAATAACCTCAAACTTTATTTGTTCCTTGGACTTGTCTTATGTTCAGGGCAGCCTCCTATCCCATGCATGCTTAAATTCTGTCATTGTATTAACTTCTACCACTTCTGCTGGTAGGCTATTCCACTTATCTACCAAAGTAAAACTTTCTTACATTACATCTAAACCTATGTCCCTCTAGTTTTAGACTATGGCCTATTGTCCTAACATTTTACTCCTTTGAAATGTACTTCCCTCCTGCACTTTGTTGAATCCCTTCATGTATTTGAATGTTTCTATCATATTCTCTCTCTCTTCTCTCCTCCAAGCTATACATGCTCAGATCCTTTAGTCTATCCTGATATGTCTTTTCCTGTAAACCAGTCACCATTTTAGTAGCCCTTCTCTGAATTTTCTCTAGAGGATCTATACCCCTCCAGTACTGTACACAATACTCTAGGTGAGGTCTAACTAGAGATCTGTAGAATGGCATGACCACTTCCATTTTTCTGCTACTAATGCCCCTAGCTATACAACCCAGCACCCTGCTTTCATTCACTGCTGCTTTGTTATATTGCCTGCCTACCTTCAGAATTGATTACTCACAAATCCCTTTTCTCTGTTGTCTCTCTGTTGTACTATATTTTGTCTTTGGATTTTTATGTCCCAAGTGCAGTATTTTACATTTACAAGTTTCTATGTGTGAGACTGACTGTTTCTGGGGGCTGGTCTGTGTGTCTGTGCATGGTGTGTCTGGGAGAGCGCAAAACAAAATAATTCCTCATAATGAAGCCAGATACTCACCTTATCTCTCTCCTCCCCCTAGAATAAAGGTCATATTCTTGTATCTTATTAAAAATGTAAAAGCAATGTATTTCCTCAAGGAAGAACAAATAAAAACCTAATGGAAGAAAAAGAAAAGGTAGTGTTAAAAAGTGCGTTTGTGTACGTGTGTGTTAGAGTGCATGAGAAAAAATATGGTCTGGGTGGGTGTGGTGTTTGTGAGAAAATTCATGTCTATTCTAATAACAGTGCCTGCTCTTTTATCAACCTTATAATGAAGTGTTAATAATATACTTCCATTGAGTGTTGGGGTATTTATGAACAGTAGGAGTACCTGTCAGTTAAATGGTGGAGGAACACGGCTCTAGACCACTGGGGAAATTTAACTCATTCCCTGGTTGAACTCACTGATTGAGCACGGCACTGCTGATGTGAGGAACGGAGGAAGAGGAGTGTGGATGCTTTAAAGAGGATTTCCCTGCCACCTGACAATAGAAACGCATTCTAGGAGATGTGATTAGACAGCAACTTCCTAAATTTGCCAGCCTCTGACTTTGATTAAAGACATGACTTTAACTAAGCAGTAGTAATTACTTAGCTATTTTTGTTTAATTGGTGGTGCCAGAGCAACAAGACAATTCTTACCATTTCTTGAGTCAAAGAGTGATGAAATCGTTCCACATATCTATATATTAACCCCGTCAGTGCTAGAGTAGGCTATAATTCATCAGGGTAAAGAATGAGAGGTAAATATGAATTATGGATTAACCCTTTGAGTGCCAGAGAGGTATCCAACGCATTGCGAGGCAATGTATACCTCTCTAGCACTCAGAGGGTTAACCATTTGAGTGCCAGAGTACCCTTATATCCCCAGAGTATCAATATCCCCATATGTATAAAAGCAAAGTGCAGCAACTCTGTGTCAGACAGACTGTGAATCTTGGAAATGCTTATATGTCTGTGGTGCCGTTGGTTTGGTTCTGAATTGTTCTGCTTTGTTGACTGAAGCTCAGCTCTTATGGTAATGATATGTTTCTCTCCCCAATTAATTAACCCTTTGAGTGCCATAGGGGTAGGCAACACACTCAAAGAGATAATAGAGGTTACAATGATCAAAAAATTTTCTGTCGGAAAGAGTACCATCCCTATATAGTACACTTGTGTGTGTTTAAGGGCCTGAAACAGGTTGATTGCCTCATGCAGTTCCAGCTTGTGCTTTGCTGTATAAACTGACAGAAAGCATACGTTAAGAGGTCCATATTTATATGGGTTTGGAATCTAAAAAGTAATTGCCCTTTTTGTTGTCATTTGCATGTTGTGGTACAGAATTCTGGGAATGCAATGGAAACATTGTAATCTTTGGTGTCCTTGCCAGAGACTGGTTTTCTGAACATAAATGTACTCAAGTTCATTAAATAAGAACTCTTCCAGTTTAATAGCAGATGTTTACTGATAGAGTTTTACTGTACAGCCAGATATGTGCTAAAATGAAAACTATGATATTTAACTCTTTGAGAGCAAGAGGAGTATCTGGCACATTGTTCCACAATGCAGTGCCCCTCTGGCACTCATAGTGCTAATGACATTGTCAAAGTTACTAGTAAAAAATGGATCATAAAAAACATTACTCTATTGTCAAAACAGTCTAATCTAAGACATAACTTTAATACCAAAGGGCAGTAAAGGGTTTTAATTATCACATGAATGCGATTTTAGTTTTTTCTCATATATGATTCCATGTTAAAGGGGTAGTAATGTTTCACAAAAACAGCAACTCCAATTAATCCTCATAGTATTGGGGCCAAGGAGAGTTTTATTTCAATACTGTCAGAGTTGTATTTCAGGAGTAACTGAATGATAAAGTATCCCCCTCCCACCCCTTTTACCTAGTGTAAGCCACCTCCCCTCAGATGTGGAATCTGGCCCTGGGACCAGACAGCTCTCAGCAAAAGACAGTCTTCTTACTGTGAGTATAAGGAAAACCCTGCCCCCATTTACAGGTTTTTCACGTTTTTCCTTATGCTCACTTAAGATTGTCCCTCTCTGCAATCCATCAGGACAAGCTTGCTGCTCTGAGGTGATCAGTGTTATATCAGTAAAAGGGGCGGGAGGGGGATACTTTATCATTCAATTACTCTTGAACTACAACTCTGACAGTACCAAAATAGCACTCTCCATGGCCCAAATACTATGAAGATTAATTGGAGCTGTTGTTTTTGTGAAATATTACTATCCCTTTAATTTTGAAAATATTCAGAAGACACAGGAAAAAATATCTGGACATCTTTGTAGTTGATATATCTGGACATCTTTGTAGTTCTGGAGTATACCATTTGTTACATAGGGGAAAAGATAAATCTAGCATTTAGTGAACCAGAATTGCACCACTTTTTCTTTTGTACTAACGCCTAATGGCCAACTTGGAGAATCCATTCCTAACCAACAGTGCTGTTTCTCTGCTCACTGTAGGTACGTCCTAATGGAGTTGGTAGAAACTGAGAAGATGTACGTGGAGGACTTGGGACAAATAGTGGAGGTGATGTTTTGTACACAATGTCTTTACTTGTTTCTTTGTAACCCTTTGAGTGCCAGATAGGAAAAAAAAGCATTGCAACACAATAGGTCAGATAACTCTCTGGCACCCAAAGGGTTAAAGGACATGCCAATGAACAAAGGAGAGAAGTAAATAAATTCAGTTACTTTGGCAACCACATCCTCACACATAGGAGAAAATGTTATTCTTTATGATAACCTTATTTTCAAATAAGTTTAACAAGGAATCACCTTTTTGCCTATGCCTACCCAGAATCCCTTGCAGCAGTAACAACACTGCAAATGTGAGATTTCTGTGGGAAAAGAAAATCTTTATGGCTTGACTGGTGTGTCAAATTTTTGTTTAACATTGTATCTACCACCCACCAAATTCAGGTGGAAGGAGTTTTCATTCACTTTTTTCCCCACCATAACCTTTTCAGTTTGTGCTCCACTAAAAAAATAAAATACTTTCACTAAACAAGCTCCCATGCTTTGTACATTTCGGGCCATATGAAGTAGCGAAACAGCTTTTTCGTTTGTAACAGAATTTCAAAGTACAGTGTCGTTGGGCTCATTAATATTTTCAGAGAGTGTCTGTTGTGATCAGAAATATGTTGTTTTCTCCCTAGCTGCTCTATATGTGGATGGTAGTGCCCGTCCTGCTTTGAGCCTATTGAGCCAGCTGGGGACCCAGGCTATCCCTTGGTAGCTTTATTTCTAGGTTAGACACTGGGTGAACTCGGAAATCTCCAAAGGGTTTTCAGGCAGAGACCTTACCAAATTTGAAAGATCTATTAATTCACCCCAACCTACTCTCAGGCCCCTTTCTTTCTGCTACTCCTCTCTCCTGTCCCCTATGTCCTCATGTAAAGCTTACTTTCTTAAAGAATGGGAGAAGGAGCTCGAAATGGAGCTGGATCTTTCTCAATGGACTAAAATTAGTACTATCAATCAGTCTTGTGTACGAGATGCTAAACTTAAAGGCATAGTAATACTTAAAATGTAAAAAAAAATATGTTGTAGGGTTTATCCCCCTGAGTAAAACAAGAGTACTCCCACTGCTGAGAGGTCTTTCATTCAAAAGTTATTAATTTTCAAAGTTGAATTTTTTAGGTGCAATATCACAGTGGCCTGAAATTGTACAGTGGCGCTGTTGCTACACGATCCTATGGACAACTCTGGTCAGTTGACCATAAATCTCCATAGGATGGTGTAGCAACAGCGTCACTGTACAATTTCAGGCCACTGTGATATTGCACCTAAAAAATTCAACTTTGAAAATTAATAACTTTTGAATGAAAGACCTCTCAGCAGTGGGAGTACTCTTGTTTTACTCAGGGGGATAAACCCTACAACATATTTTTTTTTACATTGAAGTATTACTATCCCTTTAAGGTGAAGTTTGTGCTGGTTTATTCCATCTACATTTTGGCCCCACTGTGGGCCTTTATTAAGATGCAGGCATCTTGATAAAATCCCAGAGTGGGGCCGAAATGTTGATGGAATAAACCAGCACAAACTTCACCTCAATCAAGTCCTGTGAACAGGGCCGGATTTACATCTCAAGCGCCCCTAGGCACCATCGGTGCCCCCAACCCCACCTTTGCCCCACCACTAACCACACCCCTCACCTAGCCCCACCCTATTTTGTGGCAAAACCCATTTTTAGACATTCTTCACAGTAATGTAGTAATTTCCACAGGCAGATTAAAATGTTACAAATAGGGATGGGGTATATATACAGATAGCAGAAGTGACCTTTACTAGCTATGTAGCCTGCCCTTTCCCCCATGTGTAAGACCCAAGTAATGGGAAGTACAGGTACCAACCATCAACCCAATATTGAAAAATCAAGCAGTGAGCAATACACTATACAGTGCAGATCACTTACAGCTACTGGATAACTGAGTGCTATAAGCTTTCTGGGATGTCTTTTAGCTAAAGCTACTACAGGAATTCTAAATTAAGCATTATCATGTGGCACACACATAAGGAGAGATGCACTAAGCTGTGATAAAGTGATGATAAAGTGGGTGATATCACTCCTCCAGTTCCGATGTTAATCATGCAGCCAATGCACTAGTGAATAGGCACTATAGAATAACATAGGAACTGGAGAAGTGTTATCACTGGAGAAGTCATCTCCACTTTATCACATCTTAGTGCATAACCTCCATAGTGTCAGTTTTATTAGTATGTATGTTAGCTAATTCTGTCTGTGTGTTTTATGTCTGTGTGTCTGTGACTGCCTGTGTCTGTGCCTGCCTGTGTGTCTGTGACTGCCTGTCTGTGTGAAGACAGCTATATGTATATCTGTTAATGTGATGATTATGAGTGTCAGCATGAATCGTGTGGATGTCTATTAGAGTGAGTGTGTGTGTGTGTATTTTTTCAGACAACATTCAAGGGGTTAAGAGACCAGTTTCAAGTCAATGGAAATTGTATTTTGTCCCCTTTCGTGCATTTGGTTTTCCACAAAATTGCTCCTCTTTTCTGCAAACTGTAAATGGCATGACAGCTTGTGCTACCACTGTGTACAGAGCAGCTATATAATGGCTACAGATTCTGGGGCACTTTACATTTTAAGCTCTGTGCCTCAATTCACTCACAATTTCTGCATATACATTGTCCACACTGCCCTCCTCCACTGTCCACATTGTCCACACTGCCCATCTCCACACTGCACAAATTGTCCATTGTCCACACTGCCCACCTCCACTGTCCACATTGTCCACACTGCCTACCTCCACACTGCACAAATTGTCCATTGTCCACAGTGTCCTCACTGCCCAAATGGTGCATCGTCCACACTGCCCACCTCCACACTGTCCACATTGTCCACCCACCACACATTGTCCATCATCCGCACTGCGCACCTCCACACTGTCCACCCTCCACACATTGTCCATCATCCATACTGCCCACTTCCACATTGTCCACCCTCCACACATTGTCCATCGTCCACACTGCCCACCTCCACCCTCCACACATTGTCCATCGTCCTCACTGCCCACCTCCACACTGTCCACCCTCCACACATTGTCCATTGTCCACACTGCGCACCTCCACTGTCCATTGGCCACACTGCACAAATTGTCCATTGTCCACACTGCCCATTGACCACACTGCCCACTGTCCAACTCCACACAGCCCACCTCCACACTGCCCAGTGCCCACTTAATTCATTGTCTACACTGCCCATATTGTCCATCCATTACCCACACTGTCCATCCATTGCGCACTTGACCTTGTCCATCCATTGCCCAACGTCACACCCCTCCACTGCCCCCTTTGTCAGCTGTCACTCACACTTCAGATTCCCCCTTTGTGCTTTGTTGCCCTACCTTCAGCTTTACTTGCAAGGCAGCCGAGCAGTAGCACTAGCCAGAGCAGAGGCAATATAAGCGCGCCGAGCAGATTTTTTTTTATTGGTGCCCCACAGGTTCATCATCCCGCGCCCTGCCCTCAGTGCCTGCAGGCTGTGATATTACTGTGCATGGTACGCTGAACTGAAGGTTGCGTACGCATGCAAAGTCATCAGCAAGCTTCCCTTCACTGAGTCTTAATAGACTCAATGAAGAGAAGTTTAACACTTTGAGTGCCAGTAGTGCTTACCTCTCTGGCGCTAAAAGGATCAATGGCACAGGCACCATCCGGGCAGCGGTGAGCAGACCCCCTCTCCCCCGGCAACGCCACTGGTCATAATATTACCTGGAGCTCCCCACTCCCCAGCCTCCCTTGACCCGCTGAATCCAATCAAATGTGTTGAGAGAGTGTCATGTCGCTCCGCAACACATTTGATTGGATCCGGCGGGTCAAGGTAGGCCAGGGAGTGGGGAGCTCCAGATAATATTATAACTGAGTGAGTCAAGGGGGGCGGTCCAAGCAAGGAGGCGCAGGCAACACCGAATTATAAACCAAGCGCCCTCTCAGGCATATGCCGACATAATAAACAACACCATATGTTTTTATAAATTGTATTGGGAAGTTGAAGTGGGTGTGACTGGGCCATTGCCAGGCGCCCCTGAAAATCGGGCGCCCTAGGCAAGTGCCTTGTCTGCCTATTTATAAATCCGGCCCTGCCTGTGAGTGCATACCTCCCAACATTTCAAATTGACAAAGAGGGACACTTGTGTTTTATGGGGTGTTGCTGGGGGCATGGCCTGTGGGCGGAGCATTACAGAGAATTTTTATGCTATTTCACGACCTATTGATTTCTACATGTGTAACCTAATACATGATTTAGAACAATAAAGTGTTTTATTTACACAGACTAATGTATAAATACACATATACTGATGTTTAAACAAACAAGAATGTGAGTTCTATTGCTGTAGAACAATGTGATACACTTATATATACACCACACAGTCTGATCTTCTAAAAAGAGGGACATCAGGGTGGGAAAGAGGGACAGAGGGATTTGGGTCTAAAAGAGGGACTGTCCCTCCTAAAGAGGGACACTTGGGAGGTATGTGAGTGCTTTCTTTCTTTTGAAATATTATTACATGTCTTATTTGGAAAGGACACCCAGGCATTTACTTGAACTTTAAAGAGAGTGCACACCTTGGAAATATTCATGTATTCATATTAAAGGGCATATTTTAGCTCCTAATTTAAAAAGAAAAAAAAAATTAAACCATGGAGTGGTTAATGTGGCAGTCAGCCTTGTTTTTGACTACATATTCTAAAAGTCTAACTGCCTATGCTATTTATTATTTATATTATAAAAAAGTTGACTGTCACTTAGAGATGTTTTGCACATGAGTAGGAAGCCAACTTCCCAGTGGAGAAAAATGAGCTGTGCCCTCGGATTTGTACATTGTCCCAATAGCTAAATAGAGCAAAACAAGAGAACCACAGAACAATTGCCTGGTTGACAAATTGTACACATAGTTTAAACCAGGAATAATCAACCTTTGTCTTTCGAGCTGTTAAGGACTGCAACTTTCATCATCTTCAAGCAGCCGTTAGCTGTTTGGAGATGAAGGGAGCCGTAGTCTCCAACAGCTGGAGAGCCAAAGGTTACCTATCCCAGGCCTAAAGCAATGTTGCACTCATCACAGCAATTGTTTTTGGACCCAGCTCATTTGAAATAAATGTACTCTTTGAAGCGTTTATAAAGATGATTCCAGTTAGCCCTTCACATAGAGAAATAAGGACTAGAGATAAACAAAACCCAGCTGATATAACATGAGCAGGAAATTGATCCGCTGAAGCAGGGAGGAAGTGGGGACTGTGGAGACAGCAGCTCCATGGTTTAAGCTTTCCAATTTGAGGCCCCTGGGATGTGTGTAACCTCATTCAGCGAGTGGGATGTTTGTGTTACTTTGTTACTAGCCTATGCACCAAACAACAAGGTCAGATACACAACACGGGACAGCACAAGATAATGCTCCTATATCTCTATAGAAACATAATAAACATCACAGATATCTATAGAAACATAATAAACATCACAGATAAGAAACATTTGCCCCATCTAGTCTGCCCATTTCCTCATCTAGTTAGCTCAAAAGTATTTAATTCTTAAAACAGCCATAGATCTGTCCTGAAAGTTTTTACATGTATTTACAGGTTTAGCACCTACCACTTCTAATTAGAGGTTATTCCATTTATCTATCAATCTTTAAGTGAAGTAGTTTTTCTTACATTTCGTTCCAATTCTAGGACATGCTCTCTTGTTGTAGCATTCCTTTTATTGTGAAAATGTTGTTAGCCGGGGCATTAGCATACCTGGGAACTCTCAGGGTTTGACCCTGAGACTCAGGGTTTTGACCCAAATCTAAGGGTCTCAGGGTGAAGGGCCAAATTCTCAGGGTGAGAGAGGTCTGTGCCACCTACTATATGAATTTCCCCAATTAAATGTTTCCTTAGCCTCTAAACTGGTGCCATTAGTACCAGAAAGACAGTGGGAGATGTCCTGCTTGTCTTGTTTGTGTTCAGGCAGTGAGTTATCCAAACTGTAGCATGTTAAAGGTCCCTCGCACATGGACCGGAGCACCTCTGTGTTAGAGCAAGCAGGCACATATCGCATAAAATCTACATTATGGGAAGCTTTAAGGGTTAATATTTCAAAGATCTCAGGGTCAGCTCATCTTGAAAGTTCCCAGGTATGGGCATTAGGGAAAGGAGCTAACTGTGCTGAGACAATTTCAAGTTTTAGGCTTTCCATTATTTTACATTTATAATGACCCTCCTAACTCCAGTGAAGCTGAACATCATGTGCATGCACTTACATAAGGAACACCAAAAACTTTAATCGTCATGTGCATGCACTTACATAAGGAACACCACATACTTCTATCGTCACGCGCATGCACTTACATAAGGAACACCAATGTGCAATGTGTGAATCACCGGGTGGGCAGAGTTTAAGTAGAAACTCTGCCCACTTGTGCTCCATCACGCCCAGTTCCTCCCACTCCCCACCCTCTTACCTCCATTTTTCAGGGTTTCTTTTTTTTTTGGTTCCGCCCCCCCCCCCGGCGTGACTAGGCCCCGCCCCTTTTATGACACAAATCGCGTTATTTTCCTCCCCGTTGGGCACTGACAGGGTTACCCTCCAGGTAACCCTGCCTCAAAAGTTCCCAGGTATGCAAATAACCAACTTCTTCCTCTTGATTTTTTGTCACTCCTGAGAAGCACAAACAGTCTTCTGACCTACCACAGAGAAATTACTGCACCACTGAGTCTGCTGCCTCAACACTGCTGGCCTAGTCAGCAAGAGAATTGTACAAAGTCACAGCCTGAGTAACATGGTGCTGATCCACCTTCCTTATCCCACCACTAATTTCTATAGTGCAGACTGCCCTTTTCAAAACTGCTGTCTGAAGCACAGGGGGGTTTCTGAATTTGTAAATCGGAAGAGACCAGGAACACTGATAGCTTATCAATATTACAATGCAATTTAAAAATGTCATCATGTAAGTGAGAATTGCTTACATATACATATCTTAATTTAAAAACAGTCAAACAAAAAACAGTAAACAAACAAATGTTGCACTTCACCAAGCAAGACATTAATATATATATATATATATATATATATATATATATATATATATATATATATATATAAAAGTTTGCACTCAAAGAGATATATTTATAAAAAAAAATTTATAACCATGACCTCTGCTGAATATTCGAATGCTAGGGGCTGCCCTATGTATTGTGATATACTGAATTGTTTAAGCAAGCATGTAATTGGATTCTCAGAAATGATAAACATTTATTGGTGTAAAATATCTTGTGGTGGGGGCCAAGCCTCAATCAGTTAACTATTTTGTGTACAAACTCCATAAACAAAAGTAGGAGATCAAATGTACAAAAATATGAATATACCAGTGCAGCCACCCTGGTGTTAATGTGTACCACCGGTGGCTGTATTTCTGGGTGTGATCACTGTAGTGCAGTGGTTCTCAACCTTTATTTGCTCAAGGAACCCCTAGCATGCAATCCTGAACTTTTTGGGGCATCCCTTACATGTTTAATGTACTTTATCAAGAGCATAATAAATGGTACAATTCATAAACATACAGATAATGTTAGGTCTCACAATCATAGCCAAAAAAATAAACATATTGTACATCGGGTTGCCACCTTTTCTTAAAAAAAAATACCGGCTATGGCATTCTGTCCATAGACTTAACATTGGGCAGAAGCCAATTTTTTACCGGCCTGCCGGTAAAATACCGGCTGGGTGGCAACCCTAATTGTACATAACTATTTCCATATGTCTACATTTAAAAGGACAATATTCACATTTTTGTCAGTCTTCATAGAAAACATGGTGCACACTAATATGATGTCCACATAACTCCAAAGTGCTACGGCACCCAGGTTGAGAATCACTGCTGTAGTGAATATTGGTAGACACACTCCGTCACTGTTAGTACTTTAGTGCCAGCAGGCCAAGCACTCCAGCCTCATAGCATCTGCACAACATCCTGCCATTTCCTTTATGCCTTGTTTAATACAATATGTTAGGCAAGGTGCAGAGGAAAGGGATGCACCAATACACACATAGACTGTCTCATTGCCTCCCTTTGCAGCCAGTGGTGTTAAAGAGAGGATATATAATGTATTTAGCTTGGTAAATTGATGTAAGGCAGACGTAGGAATAGAATGTAAATCCAGAGCCTGTTGGTGCGTGGAATTAACATGACACATTCACCTGGGTGAATTTATAATTTTCTACATATACATTAATATCACAAGTTCACAATACCACTTTGGAAATCCTGCATCAAAGAATATGTCCATCCCCTGGTGACTATGTAAACCGTATCACTGCCAGGTAGGTGTGGTGGCTGTTTCTGTTAACACTTTGTGTGCCGGAGAGGTATCCAACACATTGTGGCACTCAAAGGGTTGAAGCATTAAAGCTTCCAACTGCAGTCATCCTTTGTTTTGTAAATTCTGTACTACCATTGTAGGAGTCATTTTTGATTCTTGCAGTGCCACCAGTGTGGTTTTATATTGTCCTAGTGCCAATTTCCTCTGCACCTTGTTGTAAGCGTTGTACTTAACGAGGTGCAGACCAAATTGGCATGACCCTACTCAGTTTACAAGCTTACAGGACTTGCTAGCATAGAAGTCTTAGCAATGGCAGTGTGTGCCTGTATGCACTAAAGCAACATACACTGTAGTGCATATACCGAATGCAGTCACTGGCATTAGAGGCTAATGCCAATGGAGCTACCCTGGAGGATTCATACACTGACAGTAGTTCATTTTTATACTGAAATATAAAATGGCAATACTTGTGGCAACAAGTTATCCACTCCACTGATCTGTATGTAAAAATAATACACTGCTGCATGTTTTCAGAATAGTTGTAGGAACAAAAACCTTCAGCTGCCCATATCCTACTTTGCATTGTGATTATATTTGTGCATGCTGCCTCCTACTGGTTGATGTTATAAATACATGCATCTGTATCACTGAAACTATTAACTTTCCTCTGCAGGGTTATATGGCCACCATGAGTGCTCAAGGAGTCCCGGAAGACATGAAGGGGAAAGACAAAATCGTTTTTGGGAATATACACCAGATTTTTGACTGGCACAAAGAGTAAGCACACCAACTAGTAAAATTAAGTTACACATCTTTGGAGGTGAATAGAGACATGGGAGTAGCAGACCAAAGTCCTCTCTCGAATTCCAGCTTTTAACAACCCCATTTAACCCTTTGAGGCCAGAGAGGTATGTACCGCAAATTCATTGCATACCCTTCTGGCACGCAAAGGGTTAAATGGGGCTGTTAAAAGCTGGAATGCTAGAGAGGACTCCAATGAATTTCAGAGCTATACACTGGAGACCTCTCTTTAATTCATGGGGTTAAATGCTCCATTGAAACCATCTAAATCAATGATAATTTGGTCAGTTTATATTTCTCACCTACAGCGCAGCTGGTTTGTTCCAGAATTGCACCTCATTAGCTTCCTGTACGTGGTCCAGTAGAGAGTTCTCCAGTACAAATGGGTCAATCACATATGTTATTCCTATTTAGATTCTTAATCCCCTGTGTCATTCCAGCTATTTTCTAGGTGAACTTCAAAAGTGCCTTCAGGAGCCTAGCAGATTAGCACATCTCTTCATCAAGCATGTGAGTTTCTCTTGGTTACAGGGCCTTCCTATTGCATGGATGTTATCTACTTACACCTTTCCCACCTCTTTTACACGTATTACACATGTCTTATGCTGCTAGCTAAAGGCCTTTTCTCCAAATGGTTCTGAACACCTCTAGGAACAAATGGATATTAATTTGTTTAATTTAAGGAATTCTTACAGCATCAGCATACCTCCCAAGTGTCCCTCTTTAGGAGGACAGTTCCTCTTTGAGACCCAAATCCCTCTGTCCCTCTTTCCTATCCTGATGTCCCTCTATTTAGGAGATCAGACTGTGTATAAAAGTGTATCACATTGCTCCACAACAATAACAGTCATATTAATGTTTGTTTAAAATTCAGAATATGCTTGTACAGTAGTCATTTTAAATAAAATACCTGAGTCTTGCTTTAAATCATTTATTCAGTTACACAAAGAGGTGTCAGCAGGCCATGAAATAACCTAAAAATTATCAGTAATGCCCCGCCCACAAGCCTCAATCCCAGCAACACCACCTAAAACACAAGCGTCCCTCTTGGCCATTTGAAATGTTGGGAGGTATGCATCAGATATATCTACTGTATATAGTTGTTTGCAACTGGAACTGAAATTGTTTGCAACTGGAACTGAAATGTAGTCTATAGCTGGTTACTCTTTCCATTTACAATGTGCTAAATACAAGTGGCCTCATGCTGAAAACAACAGATGAGCAATACTGCAGCATATCCACTGCACCAGAGGGGAGAATTAAAATTTCCATTGATTTAACCCTTAAATTGCCAGAGAGGTATCCAGCGCATTGCAATCCAAAGGGTTAATTAGGGATTTTGAATGCTAAAGAGGTCTCCAATGCATTGCAAATCTCTATAGCACTCAAGGGGTTGAAAGCCCCAATTATATTAATGGGAATTTTTATTTTTCCCCTATAGTGCAGTTGGTTTGCCCCAAAACTGGTCATCTTTTGCCTTTTGTATCTCAATGGGATTTCTCATTGTAGCTTTTCAAGCATATTTCCTGTTGTCAGGAAGTGTGAAATGAAGATCCGTAAATACAAGTAACTGCAGATACAGTGCGAAGAACTGCCATTGCCTTGTATATCAGCAGTCTTTTAAGGCTCAATAACGTTTTAATATGAAAAAAAAAATCTGTTATAGCTTCTTCTACTGAGTAAAACAAAGTTCTCCAAATGCTAGGTAATGCTTCCTTCAAAATGTGTTATGGTGTAAACTGTTATGAAAAGGTGGAACTGTTACTGTCATATTCTACAAACAACTGTAGCCAGTGGCTCACTTCTCCTATAGAACTGCCTGGACACCAGATGGCACTGTGGTTAACAGTTTAATATTAATAAGCATGTCTGATCTGTAATAACTTTGGAATAGATCACTTCCCTTTCATTACTCAGCCGAAACCCCTACAATATATGTTTTACTTTTCATAATAAAGTTTTACTAGTCCTTTAACCAAAGTCCTCAGGAATAACCGACAATGTATGTGTTCATGATTTCCTCACCTGGACACAGCTGGATCTTCCTTTCCCAAAGGTGGATATTTTACCCCTTAATGAGTGGTCATGTGCCAGGACCGTCGCCATTTTTTTCCCTGAAGGATTGGTGGCACATCACATACTTTGTTCTTACAGCGATCCTGAGTGATGTAAGCGTAAACGGGATCTGAAATTGACCGCTCCAAGACCGGAACGGTCTCTCTCAGACCTCTGCTCAGGAAGTTGGCACATGTAATCAGTCATGTGTGCCAGCTCGCCGTCAACGATTAAAGCGGTCCTTAAGGCAAGGTAACTTCCACAGACCGCTGGTCGTAAAGTGGTTAAAGGATAACTATTCCCTCTTAATTTGTGTATCCTAATGGCATACCTACATATGTGTTCTTCATATAACAGATATGTCTACATATTTTTTGCATCATATCTGCAGTTGATAGCATATAGTGATTTCTATTGAAGTGTGTCTCTACGTCACACCTCACAGCAAAAAAATAAAAAAAGAGTGCAATCGATCTGAATGACTCATGAGGGACACGTCATCAAACTGAAACAAAATGAAATTGAAACCATTAGCATCAGACTAAAACAGATCAAATGCAAACAAGAACAGTAAATATGAATTATTTAATGCTGATTGAAGGAACCCTACCTATTAAGTTCTTCTGTTAAACAAGTTAACCCCTTTAGGATCAGAGGGTTATGCTACAAATTGCTTTGCAGTGCTTTGCACACTCCTTTGGTCTTCAAGGGGTTACTTATTCTTATTGTATTACTTATCATTGTAATCTGTACTGTCTGTTACTGCTTGAAGCTGTCTCACGGTATTCCCTCTGCTGTGTGTGTGTAGGAGCGCCGGCTGCACATGTATGTGGTGTACTGTCAGAACAAGCCCAAATCTGAGCACATCGTGTCTGAGTATATTGACACCTACTTTGAGGTAAAACATTATCTCATTTTCCGTTACAGCCTTATCTCATTTACACACTCTGGGCCTTATCCACAAAAGAAAGGATGAGCAATTCCGGGGAAAAACATCTGCACCATAAGAGAGAAATCATTTCCCAAACATACATTGCTCCAAATGGAGTTAACCCCTTGAATGCCAGAGAGCTTTCCAATGCATTGATTTAAAGCAATGGGAGGTTTGCTGATTTGTTCCAGTGCTATTCACTCTTTCTTTTGGGGATGAGGCCATCTGCGTAGTACTGTACATCATTTTCATATTACAGTGATTAACACCTCACGGTGACACACGTTAAGGAGGGGCCCAAAGTTCAAAAGAAAAGAGGGGCAATTTGGGGCAAACCAACAGCACCATGGGAACAAATAAACATTTTCAGGGGTTTAACTCTTTGAGTTCGTTATATACCCCTCTGGCACACAAAGGGTTAAAGTGCAATTTCACGTTTTACTAAGTCTGGTAAGCCTGGGGCTGTGCTATGCAACCCCAAAATGGCTCCCATCAGTCAATCAGGAGGGTCAGAACACTGACCCCTCCCCCTCAGATGGAACACAACCTGGAAGTCTGAGCCGATACAGGAAGTCATGGGGACCTATATCACCCTGAACATGAAACTGTTTGCGCAGTGCAGTTCAGGCTCTTCTCGGAGGTTCAGCAGGGGTCTCTTTTCAGAACCCCAATGTAGCCCCAAATTCATCAGCACCTTCTGGGCCCAGGAAAACAGACTTGCTGATAGGACACTATCTACATGATAGTTGCCTTTTAAATCAGGCTTTTAACCCCTTGAATGCTAGAGAAGTCTACAGTTCATTACAGAGCAATGTGTTGGAGACCTCTAGCATTTAAGTTCTTAAAAGCCCCATTTAACCCCTTGAGTGTCAGAGAGATATCCAGCACATTGCAACTCACTCTCTGACACTCAAAGTGTAAACTCTTTTGGCATTTGGTTCCCTATAGTGTAGTTGGTTAGCACCAGGATGACTTTGCTTTTCTTTAGAGCACAGTGAGTAGTTCTGTAAAGTAGGAGCAACGTCTGATGTTAACCCCTTAGATGCCATAGAGGTCTCAAATACATTGCTTTGTCATTCACTGGAGACCTCTCTAACATCCAGTGATTTAAGAAATATCCAAAGGTGACATCCAAGTTGATATCGGTAATACAGAAATATATTTGCACGTATTAACCCTTTAAGGATCACAGTGGTGTGCCTTGCATTGCTTTGTAATGATCTGCATGCCTCTATGGTCCTTAACAAGGTAGTTAACATGTCAGCCTCATTTATCTGTACAGTGATTTAGTCGGGAACACCCTATTTAAAGGAAAGGATTTGTTGAATATAATGGCTTTATGTATCAGAGCAAAATGGAGTCGTTCTGGGGCAAACCAAAGGAACCATAGGGGAAAAATAACGAACTCCAGGGATTTAAATGTGGCCTTTGACTCTTACAGTGCCAGAGAGGTATCCAACGCTCTGGCACTCAAAGGGTTAATCTCCTGGATGAACGCATTGTCTACAACCCATTGCACAGCAATGCTTTGAAGACAACTCTAGCATACAAGGAGTTAAAAGTCTTACTTAAATCACAGGTAATCTAGGGAGTTTGTCCCAGACCTGATCCATTTTGCTTTGACATAAAGGACGCTATATAGCTCATGTCTTCTCTGTCTCCCTGTCCTTCTGTAGGAGCTAAGGCAGCAGCTGTCACATCGCCTCCAACTCAATGACCTACTAATCAAGCCAGTGCAGAGGATCATGAAATACCAGTTGCTGCTAAAGGTATGTGGCAATTAAAGTGGAACTACCATGTCACAAAATGTTTAGCTTAACTAAGTCCCCTTCTGGCGACTAGCTACTTAGTAGCGCTAATCTCCAGAATTATTACCTGATTTAATTGATATATGCTTTATTCCCCAGCTGTCAGTAGCATGGTGCGCGGACATCTTGCCAGAATGACATCCGCGTGCCTGCGCTGTCATTCCCAGCCGGAGCCAGCCGGCTCCTACCAACGCCTCCTAGACCTGGCTGGGACTGACAGCGCAGATGTCATTCTGGCACTCAAAGGGTTAAAACCACTTTGAGTGACAGAGAGGTATCCAACACAATGCTTTGGGCACCTATCTGGCACTCAAAAAGTTAAAAGTAAAGGCTAAGCGTACCAAAAACTCATTGGGAAAAAAAAAGAAGGGTTGCTCGAGAACTATGAATGAATCCTGGAGAATCTTGGGTGATTGGTCATTAGCAATATGTTGTGATCCGCATAAAAAGACAAATATAGTGTGGAGCTGTAATAAACTACAAACAAGCCACTCACATTTACTCAAGATATTGATTGCCCTTCAGACATATTTAAAGGAATGCTATCATTTTCTAATGAATGTGTCCCTACTACCTTATCATAACTGTAAGTAGAGACACATCAAAGCCCCCCCAGAAAACTTTAAATAGCTTCAGGATGTGTTTCCAGGACATTTTGTTACAAGGTGTTAGTGCACTTTAAAGAATCAATAACATAACAATAATAAATAACAAGGGATAGTAATGTTTTACAAAAACAGCAGCTCCAATTAATCATCATAGTATTTGGGCCATGGAGAGTGTTATTTCAGTACTGTCAGAGTTGTAGTTCAAGAGTAATTGAATGATAAAGTATCCCCCTCCTACCTCTTTTACCTAGTGTAAGCCATCTCCCTTCAGATGTGGAATCTGGTCACTTGACCTCACAGGTTTCAGCAAGGGACAATCTTCTTACTGTGAGAACAATGAAAGCCCTTCCCCCATTGACAGGTTTTTCAGCTTTTTCTCTTATGTTAATTGAAGATTGTCCCTCTCTGTGAGCCACTTGGACACCACCCTGCTGCTCTGAGCTGAGCAGTTTTATATCAGTAAAAAGGGCAGGGATGGGGATACTTTATCAATTACTCTTGAACTACAACACTGACAGTAGTGAAATAACACTCTCCATGGCCCAAATACAATGAGGATTAACTGTAGCTGTTTCTTTGTGAAACACTACTATCCCTTTAATGATAACGCCCTCCCTAATTACCTTACTATTGCCAGAAAATCTTAATGACCAATATTAATTTTGCCCTTGTGCCCTGGCTCAAGAAATACCACCAGAGGTCAGTCCTGGATACCATGCCCATGGAGTCAGACATGACATTTGTTGGCAGTTTTTCTAACTGAAACAGGAGGAGGGCATGAGCCGGCTTAACCATTTAAGGACCAGAGAGGTACACAATGCATTGTGCAATAATGAGACACACACCTGTCTGGTCCTTTAAGGGTTAAACCTATTATGTGCAGTGAGCAGCTTTTGATGTCCTGTAGACCTGCTAACAACTGTCATGTCTGCCTCCATGGACATGACATCCAGGCCTGACACCAAGACTAAAATCCATAGGGCCATTATGATTTTCAGGCCATAGTAAGGTAAGTGGGGGTTATTATTAGGAGTAGTTACTCGTTTAGTACAACAAATATGAACTATGAACACACATTTATTAATCCGTTGAGTGCCAGAGCAATACGTTATGCACTCCTCTGGCACTCAGAGGGTTAATTGTATGTGCTGGTATGTGATCCAACCTCAGTAGGATGGAAAATGTAATAATATTTTTTAAAAAAGGTCTGTAGGGCAATGGTTATACGAGTAAAATGTCAGCAGCCCCTTAGCTCTCGCTTTTATATTGCTTGTAGTTTAATACAGATACCCTTTTTCTCTTTTCATGCGGATCACAGTGAATGAAAGTTAAGAGGCAATATTCTACTATATTGGTCACAAGGGGATCACTTGGTTGCACAGTCCTTTTTTTGTATCTTTGTACTGTGTGAATCACAGTAGCAGTACTGAGATACCATTGTTACTGGGTATACATTTTACTTAATGAACGCAAGCTATTATAAATGGCAAATGTATTTCTCTTACATCCAATATGGAACACAGGTACCATGGGGTTGAATGCCTCCACCCGGAGGGCAGGTCACATCATAAAAGACAGTGTCTTTGGGGTGGAGACTCACTCCTCTTCTACAGCTCATCTCCACACCCATTTCCCTGAATTCATGCGTCCTGCGAAGCAGTTGGAGATGCAGTGACCATCCTTTTCTTAGACATATGGCAATGTATTTCTCCCCCTCATATATATCTGCGTTCAAAAGAAAAATTACACACTTAACCTTTTGAGTCCAATAGGGGTATGCAATGCATTGCAGAGCATATAATGCACACCCTTCTGACAATTATGTAGTTAAATCCTACACTGCTAATCACACTAAAAGACTGGAGATTTGCCACATGGACATTATTTTGTAAACGTGATTTTTATTTCATTTTTATTAGGATTTTCTCAAATATTACAGCAAAGCTGGACAAGATACATCAGAACTGGAGGTAGGTAAGAGGCACTGCGGCTGATGTACTAGGAAGAGCTGGAATAACCAACCGTACCACAGTGGAGAAGCGAAAAATCTTACTATTCCAATTCATTTAAATGGTGCTTTTAATTACTTGAATGCAAGAGAGGTAGACTGTTGCACTCAAGGGGTTAAATGTACCATTTAATTCAGTGGGACTATGTATTTGACCACATAGTACAGTTAGTTTTCTCCAGAATTCACTTGTCTCTTATGCCTGCCCAGAGAGACCTGAGTTCACCCTTCATACCAAAGAATATTATGTGTGTGTGTGCCACAGTTCTATTGCTTGTACTCAAGAAGAATCAGCAATTGGATGTTGCAATACCTTTACCTTCCATTGTGGAATGCCATGGACTGCCACCATAGAATACTGTGGCTTGCCACCATAGAATACCTTGGTCTTCTACCATAGAATACCATGGACTGCCACCATAGAGTACTGTGGGTTGCCATCACAGAATACTGTGTCCTGTCACCACGTAATACTGTCTCCTGCCACCATAGAATACCATGGACTGCCACCATAGAGTACTTTGGCATGCCACCACAGAATACTGTGTCCTGCCACCATAGAATACCATGGTCTGGAAAAACTGAAATACTGTGACCTGCCACCATGGAATACCATGGCCTATCACCACAGAATACTGTGGCTTGCCACCATGGAATACTGTGGCCTGCCCCCATGGAATACCTTGGCCTGCCACCATGGAATACATTCGCCTGCCACCATGGAATACTGTGGCCTTCCACCATACTGGGGATTGCAGTGGTGTCAGTAGGTGAGAGGGACGGGGTAAGGCTGAATTTCCCTTTAAGAAGAGTAGGCACTGCACTGAATGCCACATTTGGAAGGGTGTTCAACTGTTTTGGCTATGCCCCCATTCAGTATTGTGGGTGGGGCCAGGGATAAGCACCATAGCCTGGTAACAGACACCATCTCCAGGTTTGTGGTAGCTGGGTTATGTATAGACTGGTTTGGACAGTTTATGTAACAGCATACATACCCTTTCACTGACTATAATTAGTATTGCTTTGCAATATATT
The DNA here is from genome assembly GCA_037306005.1 of Rhinophrynus dorsalis. Classification (NCBI taxonomy): domain Eukaryota; kingdom Metazoa; phylum Chordata; class Amphibia; order Anura; family Rhinophrynidae; genus Rhinophrynus; species Rhinophrynus dorsalis. The sequence goes on from CM074719.1 coordinate 488,597,556, forward strand.
GGATACCCTCTTGCACTCAACAAGTTAACATCATGAATGCTAGAGTGGTCGCCACTGCATTGTGTGTAAATGCACTGGAGACCTTGCTAGCATGTAATGGGTTAAAATCCCTTTTGTGCTTGTATTCTCTATGATGAGAGTATTTTTGTACCACGACAAACTGGATAGAGGCTAGCAGTATGGTCATGTGAAAAATGGGTGAAGCCATGGGTTTTGACAAGGGTGCATGGCGTGCCTTCCCATGGGGTGCCTGAAATTTAAATTAAGGCCAGAGAATAACAATCAAGGGCTAAGGAGACAACAGGAATTTATCAGAACTTTGTTGGCAGACAGAGAAGTGTTACATAAGGTAAAATTGGTCCCCTAAGCAGCCGGACCCTGTTTCTACCACAAACTCTGTTACCTTGGACAGTACGCCATTATCAGTGCACTTATATTGAAATGAATACCAGAATGGATAGTGACTGTGTTCTATACTGACTTTTTTAAAAATATATTAGTATTCTCCTGTATAAAATGAACGTAATATAAAGGTTTTGATTTGTACTCCAGGTGTAAATGATATATTGTACATACAGTATGTTGTATTTTGGAATTACAGCCTTACCAAATCTCATTGCTTTACAGAAAGCTGTGGAAGTGATGTGTTTTGTGCCCAAGCGCTGCAATGACATGATGAACCTAGGTCGGCTGCAGGGATTTGAGGTAAGTACCTTGGGGGAAATGCATTAAGGTGTGATAGAGGTGATAAAGTGGAGCAGACTTTTCCAACTCCTGTGTTTTTCTATGGAGCCTATGCACTAAGTTATCTCCAACTTGAGAAATCTTAGTGCATAGGCTCCATAGAATAATGTAAGAATTGGAGAAGTGATATCATTGGAGAAATCTTAATTTTATCACCTCTATCACGCCTTAGTGCATAACCCCCTGATGCTTGTCTGAGTTGGAAAAGAACAGATGATTCCTTTAGTACTGTGTGGTGGGAAAGTGTATCAGTCCAAATATCCGAGGCATCTGTGTGCTAATAGGGGTATCCTTACATCATGGCCTGGCAGTGACATTCAAGTACTGAAGTTAAACACCCTTATATAGAGGGTGATTGGAAATATCCCTTCAAGGAGAATGAGCTAATAGTCAGTAGTACCTGATCTCCAGATAGGATATTTGTATGGTTGGAAGTGGTGTCTGATGCTTATTTGTCATAGATGTATTGCATATGTGTCATAGGTATCTTCCTTGGAAGGGATGAACCCCTTGGATGATAGAGATGTCTCCTGCATCCTACGAAGCAATGTACTAGGGATGTTTCTATAATGCAAGTGGTTAAGAGAAAGCTATTGCTATGTTAGTGAGGCAGCTATACTAAGAACTGAGCAACTCCTGAGTAATCATGTAGGGCAGTGTATCCTCAGTGATATAAATGGGTCTGCTAACTCCTTGAGTGCTAAAGAGCATTGGAGACCTCTCTATCATTCAAGGGGTTAAAAGTCCCACTTAATTCAGTGATCAGTGGAAATTTTGCGAATTTTTTTCCCGCTCCTATGGTGAATTTGTTTTTTAGAGTTACTCCAATTGTGCACTAAGAAATTCGAGATAGTGCCCTATTGCCATATCTGCTTCCATTCTAGCTGTGGCTGCATTGTGAGCCCCGCCAGATCATGATGGAGCAGATTGGTGTCTGAAAAGTGACCCCATCCCAGGTGCTCCCTCATTCTTCCTAAATTCTCACAGTTCTGACTTGTGGGGCTGCATTCTATCCCCATAAACCCTCTGGACTGGGTTTGTCAGCCAATACAAAGGATCTATGAAGGCTGCCTGCTCAGCTGGTGATGTTTTTGGCTGAGAGTCACATACTTCTGGGTTACGTCCCTGACCACTGCCAGCTGGGTATGTGTGTCAGTTTTGTTTTCCTCAGAATGCTGGTAGGGGTTGTTTTGGGGCTGCACAGAGTAGCCCTGGGCTTTGTACTAAGTCTACTCCCATAGGAACAGACAGTAACACATGATAATTGCCCTTTAATGAAGCGATGTGGTGGAAGACAGATGTAGACCATCATACTCCTTCTGTTAGGCCTGTTGTGCCTGTTTTCAAGAGATTCCAGTCAGACCTGGATGTCATGTCCATGGAGTTACTGGCAGGGTTCCCAAACTGAAGCATGAACCTTTGTAACCCTTTAACCCCTTAAGGACGGCCGGCACTTAAGGACCACGGACCTTTCTTTTCTTTTTTTTTTTTGCATCCGGTTCCGGGCTTCCGGAACGGCGTGCAGCCGTGCGAGGAGCCCGGAATTCCGTGATGGCCCTGGCACGTCATGGGTCCTTAACGCAATGCAACCCATGATGTGCCATGGCCGTCAAGGGTCATTAAGGGGTTAAGGACCAGAGGGCTGCTCGATACATTTCTGAACAATGCATTGCACACCCCTCTGGTCCTTAAAAGGTTACAATTACCATGTACAGTGAGAAGAGTCTGAGGTCCTGTGGTCCTGCTAGCAACTGTCATGTCTGCCTATATGGAAATCTCTTCCAGGACTGTTTGAGGGTGTTATCTCTTGGATGAAGTCACAAGAGTCACATTAGGAGGTCTTATCTCTTAATAAAAGATTATTAATATTATCAGGTGTTAGTTCTCTTTTAATGTCTGACAGTGTCAACATTTATGCCAGACATCTATTCTGGAAGCACAAGTCAAATAATTATGGGGGGGCTAGATAGGAGGTATGAATCCTATTCTACTACTGAAGCAGCATGTAGATGTTATGGATTATTTTCAAACATGGCAAAAGTACTGTAAAATATGTGTCACACACATGCTCATACTTATGGACTTGTGCAGTGGTTGAAAAGTGGTTTGTTGAGATGTCTCCAAGAGGTTAATGAATTGCATTTGCAATTGGATGAACTGAAACCCATATTCAAGAAGCTAAAGAGATGCAGTTCTGACACATACCAGCTGCACCAGTGGGTACAAAGAAACATTCCTAAAAATTAGTGTTGATTTAAATGGGTCTTTTAAGCCTTTAATAACCCTTTGAGTGCCAGAGGGGTATACAGCGCATTGCAGAGCAATGCATTGGATACCCCTCTGGCACCCACAGGGTTAAATGCTAGAGTTCCTGCCTGTAGAACTTGCATTATGTTTTTCTGCATGAGGCACAGGGAGATAGAGTAATTTGCCTATGGTCACAAGCATAGCTGGGAACTCTCAGAATCTGCTAATTACTGGGTCTCCGGGGCAGAGGCTGATTCTCCAGATGTGGGGGGTTTCCATACCTGGGAACTCTCCGGTTTTGCCCCAGAGACTCCGGATTTCACAGTGAATTACCAGGTTCCGGGGCAGTCTCTCAATCCTGGAGTGTTCTCCATCCCACCCTATTTACTCCCATTCCCCGCCCTCTTACCCTCATTAAACATATATTTTGCCCTTTTTTTTGTCCCGCACCCCTCATGACTAAGCCCCGCCCCTTTTATGACACAAATTGCGTCATTTCCCTCCCCTATCGCGCTGGCAGGGCTGCCCTCTGGGTAGCCCTGCATGTCAAGTTCCCAGGTATGGGGGTTTCTAATGAAACTCTGCCCACTTCTACTCCTTTCAAGCCAGCTCTTGCCACTCCCCTCCCACTTCGCCTCCTTCCCCAGCCTATTCCTCATACGATTTCTGCATTGTATAAGCTCTGCCCCCACTCTGGATTAAGCCACACACCCTTTTTTTTACTCGGATCACATCATTTTTCTCCCCCAGCAGCACCAAAGGACTTCCCTCTCTTGGGAGTCCACAAGAAAAGGTTCCCAGGTATCGGCAAGCTAACTGCACTATAGGAGACAACAAAAAGTCCCCAATTTACCAATTTCACAATGAGTTTGAGACTTTTCTAGCATTCAAGGGGTTTAAAAGCCACATTTACATCAATTGCAGTTTTCATTTGTCATTTACATTGCAGTTTGTTTGCTCCAGGACTGTACCACTTTAGTCTGAATACGGTACTTAGATCTGAAAAAGGACAGGGAAGTGCTGGGTACTTTGTGAAGGGGCTCAAGCCTTAGGTCTTATAATGTAAAACCTCAGATCTTGTTGTAATATTGTAATACTCCTAATGCAAATGGTGCAATTAGACGCACAATCGATCCACTCATAATACATTAGGTGGGCTCAAGCTCCTGCTCTTTAGGGAAATTAGCAACTGGCCTGTATCACTTATTGTATCCATGTTTTCAAAACACTTTATAATTAGGGTTTCTTTAGGATGATGTATGCCTTCCTCCTCTGAGTGCCAGTGGAGTGTGTAGAACATTGCTCTGCAACATATTGCATGCCCTTCTGGCATCAAAAAGGTATTAGGGGAATTTATGAAAACAAATCCATGTAAAGCAAATACAGGGACTGATTTTTGAATGCTGTGCCTGCCTAATGCCTATTTAAGCTAAAAATGTTCCTCTTTACACAGCTTGCATCAAGAGGAGGGAGGACAGGATAGAAGTGTATTGGAATTTTTCGGCATGCTGCTCCTCCGCTTCATGTTAATACATATTATTAAACAAGGTGCAGAAGAATGGGGTTCCCCAAAATGCCAATACATGTTGCTCCTCTATGCTTTGTTTACTGCCATGTCCTAACCTCCAGGGGAGGTGATGAGGGATTTTTCCCTGTTAGAGACTTGCACTGGCAGAACAGTGCACCAGTAGGCACAAAATGAGTTTATTGACAAGCATAAGTGCAGAATTTTTAAGTTTAAAATATGAGCCAAAGATGGCCTAGGCCGACTAGGCCTAGGGCAACACTTTACAGGGGGTGGCATAAAAAGCCGTCCCCACCCAGAGCCGGCCCTTACATGGGTCCATGGGACCCACGAGGTACTTTGACAGGGGCGGCAAATTAGTTATAACTCCAAAACCATCTGTGAAGGCTTTGTACCCAAAACAAACATGGCCACCGGGGTATGAGGTGAGGGCTCTGCTTGTGTCACTCGTCACTCTCAGGACACTAGACATTGAGGTACATTGCTCAACATGTGGCTATCCAGCAGGTTTTGGTCTGCAAATCCCATCATTCTTAGCTGGCCATTGGCTCACTGAGGATGACGGGAGTAGTAGAACACCTGCTGGAAATCCTCAAATTGCCAGCCTGTGGTACACAACAGACATGTGCAACTTGAGGCCTGCCAGCTGCGACTGAACTGCAAAGCGTATGATCATTATCCAGCCAAGTGCTGTTGGTGGGCTATATGGGTTGTAGTTCTGTCCCAGCTAGAGAGCCACAGGTTTCTAGTAATTGGAATGCACACTCTGTGGGTTATTTGCTATTTGTGATTCCTGTCACACACTGACACATGCTTTATTACCTCCAGTGTAGAAGTACAGCCACCCCAAACTGCTATGGAAAACAACTGCAATCTGGGGATGAAGGGAATTGTAGTTAACATCAGCTGAATGGACCCAAGTCACTCACCAGTAGTGTATAAGGATGGGTGTCTGTATATAGTTCACTGTTTTGAAGTGTGCACCTTTAATCAGCTTTCTGTAAGAATTATATAAGGTGCATTTCTGAAAGAAACCAACTGCACCATTGGGCCAGGACAGTCCCTTAATCAGCCAGCCACAAGCACCAGGTAAAAGTTTTAAAGAGATATCTCCCAGTCACAGACCGTGAGGTGTCTTAGGTAATATAGCCCATTGGTGACATATACCACAGTATGCAATGGACTATTGGTTGGTTCCATCTGATGTATTATTTCCTTATTCCTAAGTGAATTCATATCTACTAGGAAATAATGCATCTGAACCAATAGTAATGGGCTATATTACCTAAGACACCGCACTGACTGTGACTGGGAGAAATCTGTTTTAAACTGAGTGAGTCTGATGCACAAGCAACCACCATAAAAAAAATAAACATGAGACCCACTACTGAAATATACCACTGGGCTATGGGCTATTTGTTCTGATGCATTATTTCTTTATATTTTAGGCACTACATCACTTAGTACCCACATTACAAGGAAATAATGCATCAGTTAGAACCAACAGCCAAACCAATAGCCAAACTGCACACTGCGGTACATTTAAGAGGCCTTAAGGGAATTCAGAAAATCCCATCATAATATGATAGTCTGGTTTTGCTTCAATGGGGCCTATGTTTAAAAGCAAAAGTGAAGAAATTCAGAGGCAAACAGCTATACAATATTTAATTAACTGCTTGGATACTATAAAAGTCTTCAAAACTTTGCTTTGCAATGTGTTGAATACCTCTCTACCAGGCAAAACAAATCCAGTTTTACTTAACTGAAATATTTCTTTCACTGTCGTCCAATACAGGTTACTGGTAACTCTGGGAGGCGATCCGCCCCTATAAGTAGGCAGGAACATTTCTCCAAATGTATGCAGGGGGCAGAGCCTCCCCTCCCTCCTCAGCTGCTTCCCAGTCAGCTAACACCATAATGATTTGTTCCTGGGTGTGTTCACACCAGGTGGAGAACATCTCTCTTCAGTTTTAGTCTTTTTATTGTTTTCTGTCAGATATGGAATACCACCATTAGGCGGGTTACCATGACTGACAAATGCCCTCTCCAAAGTAGCTAGCTCAGTGTCCAGGGATTTTTGGTGGACCTTATGCCCTGATGGGGGAACAACTTGGTTTCAAATACTTCCCTGGGGGATTATCCTCTGAGGTAATCCTTTCTTTGCATGGTGACCTGAATACAGAAGACCTGCAGAAAGGTGAGCCACCCTTTGAGTGCTGAAGGTTCACTTGTCCCACAATATCCCTTCATTGGGCTTGTATTTGGGAGTTCTCATTGCGCACTCCGGCACTCATTGGGTGTTTATGTATATATTTAATTGTAAATATGTGTATGTCTGTGAGTTTTGGAGCAGTCTATGTGGCATTTTAACCCTTTTTCTGCTGGTTTGACTTATTTATTAGGGGTTCTGTTACACTTTCTTTATGGGATAGTGTTTTCTCATCATGTACATGTGTTTCATAGGTATTTTTAACCTTTTTATTATTGGGGTTAATATTCTTAAATTTTATGTTCCCTTTTACCGCATAGCCGCCATTGCTCCTTTACTCTCTATGGGCTTACACTGTGTGGGACATATCTCTGGAACCGCTTCACATAGCGACTTCAGAGTGGGCTCATTTTGTTTGTCTTCCCTTGCTCTTTCATCCGGTTTCATGTTCAAGTGTGTTGGGGGACTTGGGGGGCTTCGGGCACTGCTTTGGGGTACTTTTTGAGAAAAACTACGTTTCCCATGAGCGCTCGTTTCGCGCCTCTTTTCTGATTGGCTCCCGTCGCGGCAGCCATTTTGTGAGTTCTTCTCATCGAGTATACTACGCAGGGACCGGGCTTTCTCCCTCTCCTCCGTTGATTAACCCTTCACTTGCCAGATAAGTTTAGTTTTTAACGTTTCTGGGGTGAATCTTTAATCTTTCACACTTAAATTGGGTGATTTCTGACAGTGGGGTATATTTGACACTGTGAGTATGTCTACCCCGCTGGAGCTTGGGACTAGACCTAAGACTAAGGAGGCTGGGGTTTCAGTATCCCCCATTGCGTTTTGCTCCTCCTGTCATTCAGGGCTGCCTAGGGAATTCTCTGGTCATTTATGCCCAGCCTGCTCAGAAGGTCCTGACAGCAACCCAGGGCCTTCCATCCATGCTATAGAGCCAGCTGGGGTTAAAGAGTTTAAGGCTGCAACTAGGCACCTCAGGTCCACTCTTCAACTCTTTCCCTCTCAGGTACAGGGTGCACTGCAGTTGTGGCAGGTGCCCTCTACTATCAGGACCTCCCTGCCTAAACCACAGGGGGCACCTGATGTGTCTGATTCTTCTGAAGAAGAATTGTTGCAAGATTCTGATGTTGAGGATGGTACAGTCTTCCAGATCTGTTGGAGACCCCTTTGAATGTGACCCTGAACTCTCTGCTGAGGGCTTAATTAGAGCCGTGCTGACCACCCTCAACCTTCCCTTGAGTCAAGAGGTTCCCTCTGACCCAACTGATGTCTTTCAGAAACCGGCTGTTACTTGTTTTCCTCCTAACCCTACTCTTGAACGTTTGGTTTCTGATGCTTGGAAAAATCCTGACAAGTCCTCTTCAGTCTTAAAAAAGTTTGCTAAACTTTATCCCTTTTCTGAGGCTGAACTGGCTAAATGGGTTCATCCTCCTAAGGTGGATGCTTCGGTTTCTAGACTGTCTAAATCGACTGCTTTACCTGTATCTGATGCCTCTGCTTTACAGGATTGGACTGACAAAAAGTTGGAGGTTTGCCTCAAATCTATTTTTGCTTCTATTGGCACTGCTATGCGACCGGCCTTTGCTGTGTCGTGGGTTAACCGGGCCATTGCAGTCTGGACTGAGCAACTCACCACGGTGGTCCGTCAGGACGCGCCTGTTTCAGAGCAATTGCGCTTGCTTGCCAATATTTCTGAGGCCCAGAATTATGTTTCTGATGCTGCCTTTGATGCATGATGGCTAGGGCTTCTACCTCTTCTGTGGTAGCCAGGCGTGCGCTTTGGGTTAAGATTTGGTCTGCTGACACTGCATCTAAGAAGGTTTTGCTTTCCTTGCATTTCCAGGGTACTTCCTTGTTTGGTTCTGAGCTCAAGGAACTAATTAGCGAGGCTACTGGGGGTAAGAGTACCCTTTTGCCTTTGGTCTTCAAGAAAAAGTTGCCAGCTAAGCATTACCGGTCCTTTCGTTCCTTTTAGACAGAGACGCATTCGACGGCCAAGTCAGTTCCGTCCGATCCGCGTCCCTCCTCCAAGCCTAAGCAGTCCTGGAAGCCCAAGGTTGCTTCCAAGCCCAAGACTTCCAAGGCTGCTTCGGCATGACTCGCTGAACCCGGGTCCGCACCCTGCCATGGGGGGACGCCTCCACCTCTTTCGCAGGGTCTGGGAGGAATCTGTGACGGACCCATGGGTTTTACAGGTGGTCTCAAAGGGATACAGGATCCCTTTCTTTTCCCTTCCTCCCTTTAGTTTTCATCTCATTCGTTCTCCGCAAGATGCAGAGAAACTGCATATGTTCGACGGCGCTATTCAGGATCTCTTGGACAAGGAGGCTCTGGAGCCAGTGCCTCCTGTGGACATGGGTTCGGGGTTCTACTCCAACCTTTTTGTGGTGACCAAGAAGGACGGCGGGGGTCATCCTATTTTGGATCTCAAGGATCTCAATTCCTTTGTGGTGAAGACCCACTATCGTCAGGAATCTCTGCACGCTGTGACTGCTGCCATGTCTCCAGGGGAGTTTCTTGCTTCTCTGGATCTTCAGGATGCGTATCTGCACATCCCTATCCATCCAGCGAGCAGGCGGTATCTGAGGTTTGCCTGCGCCAGGGGTCATTTTCAGTTTTCAGCTCTTCCGTTTGGACTGAAAACTGCTCCCCAGGTTTTCCAACGATTTCTGGGAGCATTGATATCTGCCCTCCATTGGGATGGCATAAGAGTAACTCCTTACCTGGACGACTTGCTATTGAAGGCGGAGTCTGCGGAACTTCTTCATTAGCAGGTTCAGACCTGTATTCATGCCCTCACTCGTTGGATAGTGAATTTGGACAAGTCGGACTTGACTCCATCCCAGCGTCTCATCTTCCTGGGTCTACTGTTCGACACTGAGAAGGGTATGATGTTTCTGCCAGAAGAAGTGGCTCATCAAATTGCCCAACGAGTTTCAAGGATTCTGGCACTCGAGTGGATCCCAGTGCCGAAGTTGTCTTCACTGTTGGGGAAGTTCATCTCCATGATAGAGGCGGTGCCATTTGTGATGGCCCACACCAGGGAACTTCAGAGGTTTGTGATCCAGACGTGCAGGGATCGACCGAATCATCTGAAGCTGTCAGTATCTCTGCCTCCTCATGTCGAGTTGAGCTTGGAATGGTGGTTGGACCTTTCCCATCTCCTGAAGGGGAGACCCTTCCGGATCCCTTACTGGACCAAGGTCACGACGGACGCCAGTCTCTCGGGCTGGGGTGCTGTCTTGGGTCGCATCAGCGCTCAGGGGAAGTGGTCCTTGGAGGAGTCCCTTCTCCCCATCAACATTCTGGAACTTCGGGCGATTTTCCATACTCTGCGCCATTGGGAATCTCAGCTGGAGGACTGTCCAGTCAGAGTGGAATCCGACAACGCCACCGCCGTGGCTTACATCAACAAACAGGGCGGGACAAGAAGTCTCGCCGCGTGGCTAGAGGTCAAGGCCATTCTGTCCTGGGTGGAGGTTCACGTTCCCGACATTTCTGGGGTGCACATTCCAGGCGTAGATTTTCTCAGTCGTCGCACGGTCGACAGCGGAGAGTGGAGACTCCATCCGGAGGTGTTTCAACTATTGACCCAGATGTGAGGCGTACCTCTGGTGGATCTGATGGCAACCAGGCACAACAGGAAGGTTCCAACGTTCTGCTCCAGGTGGAGAGACTCGCTGGCCCTGGCGGTCGACGCCCTGTCGATTCCTTGGGTGTTTTCCCTGGCCTACATCTTTCCCCCCCTTCCAATGTTGATCAGGGTGATCCAGAAGCTGAAGGTGGAGCGTTGTCTGGTCATCCTCATTGCTCTGAATTGGCCTCGTCAGTCCTGGTATCCGGACCTTCTGGCTCTGTTGGTGGCAGAGCCCTTTCCGCTTCCCTCTCGTCCAGATCTTCTGATACAAGGTTATCTGTGGAAGGAGGATGTTCATCGTCTCCATTTGACGGCCTGGAGGTTGAATCCTCAATTTTGAAGAAGAAGGGGTTTTCTTCTGCTGTGGTGTCTACCATGCTTCGGGCTCGTAAGCCTGTTTCGTCCAAGATCTATCACCGGGTCTGGTCGACCTTTCTGTCTTGGTGTGAGGACAGGGACCTGTCTCACGATTTTCATCTTCCTACCATCCTGGTCTTTTTGCAGAACGGTGTGGATAAGGGGCTCAGTTTGAGTTCTCTTAAGGTTCAGACTTTGGCGCTTTCTGTCTTTTTCCAGGAGCGCATTGCTATCCTTCCTGATGTCAAGATCTTCTTCCAGGGCGTGGCCAATGTGCGTCCTGCTTTTCGGAGTCCGGCTCCTCAGTGGGACCCTATTCTGGTTTTGGGGGTTCTCCAGCGTCCTCCCTTTGAGTCCTTGGCTACTATTCCTTTATGTCTTTTGTCTTGGAAGATGGCCTTTCTTTTGGCTATTGTGTCAGTCCGCCGGGTGGCGGAGTTACAAGCTCTCTCCTGTAAACCACCCTATTTGGTGTTTCACAAGGACAAGGCGGTGCTTCGCACTTCTAAGGAGTTCTTACCTAAAGTGGTTTCTGAGTTCCACATTAATCAGGAGATTGTGGTGCCCTCTTTCTGCCCTAACCCCTCTTCCGATAAAGAGAGGGATCTCCATTTGTTGGATGTTGTGCGTTGTCTCGAGTTCTATGTGCATTGCACGGAATCTATCAGGAAGTCTGACGCTCTGTTCGTCATTCCGGAGGGTCCTAGGGCTGGGAGACTGGCATCCAAAGTGACTATTGCATCATCAGGGCCGGATTTGCCATAAGGCAAAGTAGGCACCTGCCTACAGGCGCACACCACCGAGGGGCGCCTGACATTGGGATTTTTTTTTTTTAATTCGCTAGCTAAGCCCTGTGCCTTCCTCCTCCGCTCCACACAGACTGTGCAGCCTGCAGGGAGCCGCAGCCGCTCTACCGGGTGACTCAGTGAGCTTTTAATTATCAATAGCTCCTACCTTTGTGTCACTGATGGTTCCTGCAATAGCATACATCCACAGGCAGGTGGACCTCTCTAGTCCAGCCTGTGTTGGCTGGTAAGTGTATTATTTTTTAATTTAACCCTTTGAGTGCCAGATGGGTAGGCAACACATTCCAAAGCAATGCATTGTGTACCCTTCTGGCAGTCAAATGGTTAATAAATTCGACCTGAGTATTAAAGGTTAATCAAAAAAGATCTCTGGGTGACCCTATTGTGAATGTTCCCAGCTATGCATATATATAAGCCTTCTTGTCCTGAAATGGTGTTTAAACCCTTTATTTTGCAAGGTTCCTTTCACATGTGTATCTCTTAGCTAGTAATCATACAATTTTCAATTTATAGATCTGATTAGGATCACACATTAGCCTCTTGATTATTTATTTCTGGGATATATATATATATATATATATATATATATATATATATATATAAAACAGTCAAAACTTTTTGTACTTTTATCGGGGGGGGGGGGGGGCGCTTCAGATTTCTCTGCCTACAGGCTCCTGAGATATAAATCCAGCCCTGTGCATCATGGATTAAGTCTACTATTCGTAAGGCGTACAAATTGAGGAATAAGCATGTTCCCTTTCGGGTCATGGCCCATTCCACTAGGTCCATTGGGGCCTCTTGGGCCTTCAAAAATGAAGCGTCTGCTGATCAGCTGTGCCGGGCGGCCACTTGGTCCTCTGTGCACACCTTCTTGAAGCACTACCATGTGGATGTGCTGGCCTCGGCTGATGCCAGCTTTGGGAGGAAGGTCCTGGAGGCAGTTCTGCCTGTTTAGGATCTTCTTCTTCTGAGGTTCTTAGTGCTTCCTTACTGTTGAGCCCTGTTGGCTCTAGTTCAGTGTGCTGTGTAACAGTTCCTGGGGTCTGTTTTTACCCCTAGTTGGTGTCCGTTGACACTTCTGTTTTGTTGGGATCTCTGTCCGGTAGGTTCATAGAGGTCCTGGTGACTTTGGGAGCCTTGCGCCTGGCTCTTGCCTCCTTCCCACTTCAGGGTAACTCAGTGGTGGGACATCCCAGAGTTACCAGTAACCTGTATTGGACGACAGTAAAAATAGGATTTTAGTCTTACTTGTTAAATCCTTTTCACTTAGTCCATACAGGTTACTGGTCTCCCACCCTGTCAAGAGACCATGCTTGGGAGTCCTTCGGGGCGTGCTCACAAGAGTCTTCTTCTCTCCTATTTCTGGTCAGTTAGTAGGGTCTCAAATCATTCTGGTGTTAGCTGACTGGGAAGCAGCTGAGGAGGGAGGGGAGGCTCCGCCCCCTGCATACATTTGGAGAAATGTTCCTGCCTACTTAAAGGGGCGGATCTCCTCCCAGAGTTACCAGTAACCTGTATGGACTAAGTGAAAAGGATTTAATATTACATATGGTGCATTGTTTTTCTTCAGAATTGCTCCACATTTATCTTTACACATATGTTTTAATGTGTTGTGCCCACTGAGGATCACATGATGATGTACTTTGCCACTATCTTGTCGACAGTGCCCCTGAATGGCAGAAAAAATGTGGTCACCCTAGTTCTTTCAGGCACCAGTAAGCATTCAGTGTGCTGTTTGCACACTGAACACTGTGGGAATGTTATTTGTTCTCTCAAGTGAACATTTTCAGTGGTGCACAAAACAACAAAATATACAAGTAGGCACTCAGTATCCACGCTTAATACACAGAGAGGAAGAGGTGGAACTTAAAGAAGAAAAGGTGGAGCCTAAAGAGGAAGGGGCTGACCAAATGATAAAGGGGTGGGGTTTACAAAGGAAGGGGTGGATCATAAACAGGAAGATGCTTGGCTTAGATAGGAAGGGATGGGGCAAATGAAGATTTAAGGGGGTGCATGAGTTTAGTCAGGCCTAAGGAAGCACAAAACCTAAATACATTACTGATATGGGCAGCATCTCTCTATATAATAAGAGTAAATTGGACTTTCTCCTTAACATTCCACAGGGAAAGATTACAGCTCAGGGGAAACTTCTGCAGCAAGACACATTTGTGGTGGCTGAGCAGGAAAGCAGCTTCCTAACCCGCTGCAAGGAGCGCAGGGTCTTCCTCTTCGAACAGATCATCATCTTCAGTGAACCAATCGACAAAAAGAAAGGCTTCTCTCTGCCTGGGTACATCTTCAAGAACAGCATCAAGGTAAGTTCCTGGAACAAATAAAATATAAAGATTAATATCAAATAAGGATTTAACCCTTTGAGTGCCAAAGGGATAAGTAACACTTTTGGCATCCAAAGGGTTAAGTTTAACCATGCAAGTGCCAAAGGTGGGCACACAAGAAGTTAAAGGGAGACTGCTTTCAAAAATGGAGAGGCTTAAAGGAGCAGTAATGCATTATTTTGATTTTTTTTTAAATAAAACAGTGCCAGTACAGACAGCTATTTTTTCTCTTTCATTCTATTGAGAATTAGACAAGTTTCCATAGAAAGGGAGAGTAACAGCTTCACCTCTCTATGATAATTTGAACTGTAAGATCCTTTGCATCTCTATACAGGCAGAATTGTATATTGATCATCTAAAGTTAGGTAGTGAAATTTACATATAAAAGTAAATGGAAAAGATCAGAGCCGCAATTGAGGCTGCAATTTAATTTAGTAATTCATGAAAGCGTTTTGGTCTTGAAAGCCCTTTATTAGCATATATAGGAACTGTCCATGCAGCCCAAAGAGACTGAACTGTATCTCTATTTGTTAGTCTGTCTGTCTCTTGGAATGATTGAGAGAGCACATGGAATCTCTTTTTAGATGACCATTCAGTTCCCTGCTGACCTGCTGGTGCTCGCAGTACAGTGTGGCTTCAATAGCAGGTCTTCTATCAGTGGAATAGACCTGCCGATACTGCTTTGTCGGTTGATTATATTTGCTCTCTATGAACACTAATTTCTATTTGTAGTTTATTCACCTTTAACTTGGGCTAGAATAGTGCAGTGCATTGCATTGAATGTGTTCTCTTGTAATTCATTACAGATCAGTTGTCTTGGGATTGAAGAATCTATAGATAACGACCCCTGTAAATTTTGTCTAACATCCCGAGGCACAGACAGGAGTTTGGTCCGCTACATATTGCAGGCCTCCTCTCCAGAGATCAGGATGGCCTGGATCAGAGATATCGGGCAAATCCTGGAGAGTCAACGGAACTTCCTCAATGGTGAGTGGCGGCCATGTATGAGAGCTGTAATATTCATCATTTCTGAAAACTGCCATGCTTTAAGAACAGAAGGTGTCATAGGGGGTCTAAAGATCAACAAATTGTATTTATAAGCCAAATGTGTGGACTAGTGTGTTTAACCCTTTGAGTGCCAGCTAGTGTAAAATGCAATGCGTAGCAATGTATTGCACGCTTCCATGACACTCAGAAGGTTAAATGGATGACATGCATGCTATGTTTACTACAAGGTGAAGGTGGAGTATTTGCATGTAAGGTGGCTGGTGGTGTGTGTGTGTGTGTGTGTGTGTGAGCGCAAGGGGGGGTAGTTGTAGTCCCCATCTAGTGTATTACTGGTTTATACAATGCAATCACAAAACAACTCTTAACACAATGTAACGGAAGTATATGCAGTATCCAAAGGGATAAACACATTTGCCAGTACATGGTATACTAGGAATTGTCAGAAGGGGAGGATGAGGAGGGGGTTATGAGGATATGGACTTTTCCTACTCCTGTGGGGACTCTTATGAGAATGACCCCTTTCCCTTGGTTGTGGGACTCATTAAAGCTGTTTTTGGTCTCTGAAAACTCTGATGAGGTGTCTTCCTCTACAGATATCTTCCAGATGCATAAGAAATCTTCAACTTTTTCCCGCTAATCCTTCTTGACCAGATCCTTCTGGATGAGTCGGAGACCCCAGGCAAGCAACTGTCTATCACCAAAAGGTTCTCTCAACAGTACTCCTTTTCTGAAGCTCCTGTGTCGCAGTGCGCCTCCCTTCCAGCCGACGACCCTTGTGTCTCCAGGCTGGCTAGGTTTACTGGTCTGCCTTTGGCAGATGCAGCAGTTTTGAAGGATCCAGTGAACGAAAAGCTGGATCATATCCTCAGAGCCAACTTTGCGGCTACTGCAGCAGCACTGAGATCTATTTTTGCCTCTGCCTGGGTTAACAGAGCCATGTGGGGTGAACAACTAATGGGGGCCATCCGTGCCGAGGTTTCCAAGGAGGTTCTGTTGATTCTTTTGGCTAACATTAAGCAGTTTAACAATTATGTATCTTAGGCTCTTTTTGATGCAGTCAGTTTGTCCGCTAAAGCCTCAGCTTTTTCTGTTGCCGACGCACTTTGTGGCTTAAGATTTGGTCTGCAGATCAGTCATCCAAGAAGTCACTGGTTTCCTTACCCTTTCAGGGCAAGTCTCTGTTTGGACCTGAATTGAAGCAGATCGTTAGTGATGCTGCTGGGGGCAAGAGCATTTGTTACCTCAGATGCTCAACAAACTTCAGACTATGGCGAGGAAATTGCATTTTTTTTGTTTCCCCCGCTAGATGGAGGCACAAAGGCCGCAAGGTTCTTTGGACTCACACGCGTGCTCATCCACCAAGTCCAGACAGCAGTGGCAGCCCAAGCAAACAGCTCCAAAGGCTAAGTCTGTCAAGCAATCTCCTGCGTGACTTGCAGAATCCTGGTCCTCTGGTACATGTAGGGTGAAGGCTTTGCCTTTTTCGAGAAGCTTGGGAGTCCTTGGTCATGGGTCAGTGGGTTTTGCTCGTACTCTCAGAAAGATACCACATAGATTTTGGATCCTTTCCACTGTATCATTTCTTTTTATCCAGGGTGCCAAAGGAGCTGGACAAGGCATGACTGTTTCAGGAGGCAGTGGATTCATTGCTGGCCAAGAAGGTTCTGATTCCAGTACCTCCCCCAGAGTGCGGTTCAGGTTTTTATTCCAGTCTGTTTGTTGAGACCTTTGAGGTCCTTCTTCAGAACCACAAATATGTGGTGACTACATGCTTCAAGATGGAATCCTTGCATTTTGTCATAGCAGTGATGTGCCCAGGGGAGTATCTGGCATCCCTAGACCTTCAGGATGCGTACCTACACATCTCCATTCACCCAGACAGCCAACACTCTATGCAATTTGCCTATGGCACAGCTCTGCCATTTGACCTGGATTCTGCACCTTAAGTGTTCATCAGAGTTAAGGGGGACATATCACCCTTCATTCACACCCAGAACATCTCCATGCCACCCTATCTGAACAACCTTTTGCTCAAGGCTCCCTCAGGGGAGCTCTTTGCCCAGCACATCCAAGACTGTACTCAAGTGTTGGTCCAACACAGGTGGATTCTGAACATGCTGAAGTCGTCTCCAGTACCTTCCCAGGAGCTAGTGTTTCTGGGGATTAGGTTCGGCACTCATCAGGGAAAAGTTTTCCTGCCAGAGGAGAAAATCCTTCTGGTCACACAGGAGGTGTCGCAGGCCCTGGAATGGCCCTCGGCCACGATCAGGGAGTACATGAGTGTTCTGGGCAGGCTAGTGTCAACACTAGAGGCTGTGCCTTACTCTCAGGTGCACACGAGGGAACTTCAACATCATGTCCTTCAGAGTTGGTCAGGAAATCCAACACACCTGGAAAGCCATATCTCTCTCTCTCTCTGGAGTCCAGCTGGGACCATCAGTGTTGGCTGCTCCGACTCAGTCTGGAACAGGAGAAACCCTTTGTGATGCCAGAATGGACTGTGATACCAGAATGGTCATGCCAGATTGAGCAGCTGATGTTCGGTTCTGGGGGTCCAGGGCAGAGGAGTCTCTTCAGTCCATCAGTATCCTGAGTCTCTTCAGTCCATCAGTATTATGGAACTCAGGGAAATCCATCTGGCTCTTGTGTAATGGAACTCACCTTCAAGGGGCACTTGCAGTGCTACCACCTGGCTCAAGGTGAAGTACATTCTAGATTGGGCATAAGCCCACGTTCTGGCCATCTCTGCAGTGCACATGTCAGGGGTAGAAAAAGTGCTGGCGGACTTCCTAATTCGCCTAGACTTGGGTCCCGGAGAGTGGGTACTCAGTCCAGAAGTGTTCTATCTGATTGTGCCAATGATAGATCTCATGGCTATCAGGGAAATCAGGAAGGTTCTGACCTTCTGCTCCTGGAGGGGAGATCCTCTGGCCTTCGCCACGGAAGCATGTTGATTCCATGGAATTTCCACTTCCCTTATGTCTTTCCTCCTATCCCTCTCATTCCCAGGGTACTCAGGAAGATCAGGATGGACAGTGATTCTAGTTGCTTCCTATTGGACCAGGAGGGCATGGTTAGCAGACCTGGTCAGTCTTTCCATTCAGGATCCGCTACACCTTCCTCCCAGACCGGACCTCCTACTGGCATGGCTGTTGAAGCCCACATCTTGAGAAAAGGGTTCTCCACTGAGGTCATTCCCACTATGATTCAGGCCAGCAAGCCTGTCTCTTCCAAGGCCTACCATAGGGTATGGTCTCTTTTTCATTCATGGTGCATGAACAAGTCTGTGTCCTCGCAGGAGTTTAACCTTCCTTTGGTATTATCCTTTCTTCAGGATGGAGCGAACAAAGGACTCAGCTTGAGCTCCTGAAAGGTTCAAATTTCAGCTCTTTTTGTGTTTTTTCAGATGTCAAGGTGTTCCTTCAGGTGTGGCCCATGCCTTTCCTCCCTTTATAGCTCCCACTCCTCTTTGGGACCTTTATTTGGTTCTGGGTGTTTTGCAGAGGCCTCCTCTGAGCCCCTTGCGTCCATTCATCTACGTCAATTGATGCCTAAGATGGCTTTTCTTTTGGCAGTTGCCGTGGTCCTCAGAGTTGTCTTGCAAGCCACCTTTCCTACTCTTTCATGAGGACAAGGCAGTATATCGAACCTCTCAGAGGTTTCTTCCTAAGGTGGTTTTTGAGTTTCACATGAATCAGGATATTGTGGTGCCTTCATTTTGTCCTAACCATAAGTCTGGCAAGGAGAAGGATCTCCATTTGTTGGACATGGTGCAGTGTCTTAAATTTAATGTGCGCCACACTGACCCTTTTCATAAGGCCAACTCTCTGTTCTCATTCATGAGGGTCCTAGGGCAGGCCAAGCTGCTTCCAAGGTCACTGTGGCCTCCTGGATTAAAGCTGCCATACTCCAGGCATATGAGCTCAAAAGGACACCTGTTCCCTATAAGGTCACAGCACATTCCACTAGGTCTGTGGGGACCTCCTGGGCCTACAAGAATCAGGCCTCGGCTGAGCAGTTGTGCAAGACATCGACTTGGCCCTCTTTGCACACCTTTGCAAGACACTACCGTGTCAATGTTCTGAAGCCAGATTTGGCCAGAAGGTCCTTCAGGCAGCTTTGCCTGTGTATGGACCTGCACACTTGGTTTCCAGACTGTTGTTCAGTTGTTTGAGCCCTGTTGGCTCTTGTTCTTGTGTGCTGTGGAAATTCAGTGTCCGTTGATATTTTTCTGTATAGTCTATTCAGATTCTGCATAGGCCTAGGGAACTCCAGTATCATGGGGACAGGCATGAGGTCCTTTCTCCTTTTTCCCACAACTGGGAGTTTAGTGTTGGTATATACCCATGGTATCTGTGTTCTGTATTGGACGTAAGAGAAAATAGGATTTTAGTGTCCTTACCTGTCCAGTCCTTTTCTCTATAGTCCATATGAGAAACAGGTCTCCCACCCAGCGAAAGGGATCTCTGTTTGGTCTAGCCTGTCTGGCAATTTCCTTCGTCTTTTCTTGCTTGCCTTGTTAGTGTGGCTTCATACTAATGTTCATACTGGGGAATGTAAGGCGAGGGGTTAAGCTGGAGGAGTAGCTGGGAGTCTCCACCTACAAGAGGAGGGGCTCAACCCCCATGGTACCTGTGTTACATATGCACTACAGAGAAAAGTATTTAACAGGGAAGAACACTAAAATCCTATTTTAAGTTTATGTGAATTTGGGGCATTTTTATTTATTCTCTATGGCACTGTTGGTTTGCTACACAATTGCACCACATTTTCTTGTACATCAGGTTCTGTGTTCAGATTTTGTGTGTACTGGAAGGTGAAGTGGCCTCTGTCTTTCTGTGGGGCTATCCAGATCTGACTGGAATGACCCGATATTGCAGCCCTATAGGTTATTCTATTGAACCTACAGTCTGAGATCTGATAGTCGATCAGTATAAATTTTCAGTCTAGCTTGAGCAGCTCAGTCGACTGCTTTGGTCAGCCTGATCTGATTGAATTGGCCCATAAATTAGCCAAAAAACTGCCAATCTCTTTTTTTTTTCCTAGGTTCATTATCAAAAGTGTTTACTTTTATCAAAAATGTTTATTTTACACTTTGAAATTACCAAATTGCCCATTGTATGGGCACCTTACTCAAGGTAATGGAAAAGGGAAATAAGGTAAGAAAGCAGATTTTCTTTCATTTTAAAGACCTGACAAATAAATATACAATAGCATTTAAACACTTTTGATAATTATTATTCCAAATGGAAATGGGAAACTTTCTAGCAAATCCAGGACTACACAACAACTTTTCTCTCCTTTATTGGACTTTATATTTCCTAAAGTAATAGTGCAGCTGATTTATAGTTGGAGTACTGTGAAATATCCATTGGCTGTGGCACGTTACCAGCAGACTTTGTAACTGTTATTTATAGGCTGCATTCTAGAGAGCAAACATCAGAGCTTTCACAGTGTCACAGGAATAATATCCAGTTGGTACTAACTGAGCACACAACAAGGTTTGAATAATTAGGTCTTACAATCCATTCATACTAATGGTATTGTTTCCAAGTAATAGCTACAAAATCAACAAAATAGATTTGGCAAAGAACTGTTCTAGGAAACTAAGCGTTGTGTAATATTTTTCTAAGAATCATACAACTTGGTTTTAGAGCTTAACTCCTTAAAGACCAGAGGTGTGTGCAACGCAATACCCCTCTGGTCTTTATGGGGTCAATGTACGAGGAAGAAAGGGGTGGGGGTTATGCACTAAGGTGTGATAAACCTGAGATAAAGTGGAGATGACTTCTCCAGAGAGAACAATTCCCCATTCCCTATGTTATTGTATGGAGCCTATGCACTAAGGTTTCTCACGCTGGAGACATCTTACGGCATTGCCTCCATACAATTACGTAGAAACTAGGGAATTGTTCTCATTGTAGAAGTCTCCACTTTATCACCACGTTATCACACTTTAGTGCAACCCCCCCCCCCCCCAGAGGGAAGACGCATTAAGTTGTGATAAAAAGTGATAACTTTTCCAGTGAGATAAGCTCTCCAATTCCTATGTTATTCAATGGACTTTTATATTAAGATTTTGTTGGAGAGATGTTATTGCATAGGATCCATTGAATAACATAGGAACTGGAGAATATATCATGGAGAAGTTATCACTACTTTATCAGACCTTAGTGCATCTCCCCCTAGAGTGTTTCGGGAGCAAACCCACTGCGTCACAGATTGTAAGCTTTCGGATAGTGATCTCTGTTCCATTGTTTCACTTTGCAAAGCACATGTAACCCTGTACTGAGTAAACCTTTAAATTGTAAAACCCTGCGTACACTTGTGGCTCTGTATAATTACATTCATTAATTCATCATAGGCATACCTGGGAACTCTCAGAGTTTGACCCAAATCTCAGGGTCTCAGGGTGAAGGGCCAAATTCTCAAGGTGAGAGAGGTGTGTGTCACCTACTATATGAATTTCCCCAATGAAATGTTTCCTTAGCCTCTAAATTGGTGCCATTAGTACCAGAAATACAGTGGGAGATGTCCTGCCTGTCTTGTTTGTGTTCAGGCAGTGAGTTATCTAAACTGTAGCATGTTAAAGGTCCCTCGCACACAGACCGGAGCACCTATGTGTTAGAGCAAGCATGCACATATCGCATAAAATCTACATTATGGGAAGCTTTAAGTCTTAATATTTCAAAGATCTCAGGGTCAGCTCATCTTGAAAGTTCCCATGTATGATCATAGGGGACAGATAGAGATTCCCTTAATTCCCATGGATTTTAACCCTTTGAATGCTAAAGAAGTCTCCAACACATCTCTTTGTATTAGTAAAGTGCATAAGTATTATTTTGCAGAAGGTGGAATAGATTCTTGCAACAGCCTCCCAGCAGAGCTGGTAGGGACTAATACAGTAAAGGAATTAAAAAATGCCTGGGATAGACAGAAGTCTGTTCTTAAAACTATGCAAGAATGCTAAAGTCTCTTTAACATTCAAGGGATTAAAAGCCTCATTTAAATCAATGGGAATCATTGTCCCCTATATTGTATTAAGTTAACTCAAGAACTGCTTGTCTATGAATGTGTGTATACAGCCCTATGATGGATGCTAGATTGTGTAAAGGCAGGAGGTCACACTGATCCATTCTACATGTAATGTCCTTATTTGCAGCTTTGCAGTCTCCCATTGAGTACCAGCGACGAGAGAGCAAATCCAACAGTCTTGGCCGAGCCAGCAACATCCATATTGTGGAACCTACACGTGGGGGTTTAAGGCCTCATTCTTCAGCCTCTATGGATAGGAATAAAGTGCCCAACCTCAAGTCATATAATTCTTCCCTGCCATCCTTGTATATGCCCACCAACCACAGACAAGAGAGCAGGCAGCTTGGCAACAAGGTAAGCGGATCAGAGAATACCTAATAAATGGCCAAAGCATGTGTGGAATTCACTGGAATATAAACTTTGGCCACAAGCTTCCATTGCCTTTGGCTAGAAATACGCACTAAATCCCCACTGTTTTATTTATAGTAAGTCATAGGTTATTTATTTGTAAAACTCAGGATTTGATGTGCAGACTCCTTTTGTTTACTTTGAAATTGCTGTAGAAGCAACAACTATGGGGAATAGGTATAAAGACAGAAGTGAAGCTATTCTGGAGCAAATCAAGTGCACCTTATTTAGCAAATGCAAATTGCTTTGGATTTGACCCTTTGAGTGCCAGAGGGGTGAGTAATGCAAGTATGCTAGAGTGGGCTCCATCACGCTGTTTCTTTAGTGTCCAGTGGATTGGTTTTAAATATGGTTCAACGGTTTTCCACAGAATTTCTCTACTTTTGTCTTTATTCACATGCCTCTAAGTCCGTCCAGCTTATTATGTTATGTTCCATTACTGTAGCATGTAACTATGTGCACTGTATTTACCAATACTAGGGGGATATGCTAATACAGTTTGGAGCTATAATAGGCACTGGCATTGATTTACTGGTGCTGTGCCCACCTATCTCCTATGTACTAAGTTGCCTATGCTGAAAATGTCCCCATTTATTCAGGTTGCACCAAAGGTGGGCAGCGTGGGAGTGTATGGGTGATTTGGGGTGTGTTTTCCTTGCACCTAATTTAACCCTTTGAGTGCCAGAAAGGTATCCAATGCACTGCATTGCAATATGTTGGATACCTCTCTAGCACTCAAAGGGTTAATACATTGTACTAACAAGGTGCAGAGGACATCGCAAGTTGTCTCATTGTTAAAGCCCAGGTTCCATAACATTTAGCTCAAGCACATTTAATACCCAACTAGTTTTACACATGAGCATTAAACAGGAAATGCACACTAATTAATTGCACATGTTATGCACTGAATTGGATTAGCACATTCACCGTAGTATGAATTACTCCTGTAAGTCATGTTTACCCATTACTGAATCCTGAGACAGATAAAGATAATATTGTATTTCACTGCCCATGACACAGAGTGAATGTACGAATCCACCAGTGCAACGCCTCTTCTGAACAAATATGTAGGCTTGAAAATCCAAGATCTTTTCCTGTGGGTACGTACATATGCCATTGCTGTTAGTATATAGTGTACCGGTGTACAAAACTTGCGAGACTTGATTTGAGACTTGAACACAAGTAATCTTTACCCCAATAGCATGCCCAAGAATAAGGAAGGAATAAGGAAGAACTTTGCCTGGTACATGGTGTAAAACAAGGCGCAAAGGAACTCCCCAAAATGCCCATTTCTCTTATGTCAGTTGTGGAACATAGGAACAGTGGGGAAAAGTATTGTCCCACAGAAGGGCAGGACGGTTACATAAAATGAGCTCTCGGCAAGCAGAGACACCCTCCTTTCTCCACTTTACCCCCTACCAGACATAGTTTTAAAAGTAGCCTCAGAAGAGATGGTCCAGGCAAAGATTCTCTTGGCTGCTTTTTTATTTTTATATGAGGCTGTTCAGTCCCCCCATTAGGTATGCTCCTATTCCCTGTTCCTTCATGATGGATATGGACCAGGCAGCAGATTTTAGAGGACCTGGGTCTGTTAGAGGATGGATTTTGGAACTTTAGTTAGCCACTCTGCTCTCTTCCCTCTCTGTTTCATGGGAGACTGAAGATTCAGGAAGATCCAGTATTCAGAGGGCATAGGTCCTGTGAATTTGCCCTTCTGTATGTCTAGCAACCACAATCTGAGGTCTATGCTTTTCTTGCTATATTTCGCACTCTGGTCCCTTCTTACGTTATTCCACCCAGCCTTTACAGTTGCCCAGGGGTGGATGCTTACGTTTATTTTACTTTCTCTTACATTTTACCATTTTATAATGGGCTGCAGTGCCTTTAAGAAATGGGTGTTCATTCTTGCCATATTTGATGTGGCATTGGGTTTGCTCCAGTCCATGGGAAGGGGCACACAAAGCCGTCTTTATCATGTATAAGGGGGTCCTGCCACCGCCATGGCAGCAAGTGGGCATAGTGGCTGTGGAGCCATCGCTCCCTTAAAATGGAGGAAGAGTTTTCGTATGGGGAAAGGAAAGTGCTGTGCCTCTCCCCTTCCTTATCTCTTCAACTGAGTGACCCATGAGGCACCTGTATCTCAGATCTTTATTGTGGTGGCCGAATCTCCCTCCTGTCGCCCTGTCTTTAACCCTTCACAGACAGATAAGTGTTTTATCCTTATTTACTGTCCCGTATTTCTTTCTTTGGGGGTCTCCTGGCTATGTCTGAGCACAAGCGTGACTTGGGAAAGTCTAAGACCACTAAGCTTTTGGGCATTTCTTCAGTAACCCTTTGTTCCACATGTCAGAATGGTCTTCCAAGACGCTTTGCTGGTGCATTATGCCTATCTTGTTTTGTGTTCCCTGCGCAGCAAACTCCAGGCCCTGTATGGATTAAAACCCTTATTTCACTGTGGCTAGTATCCCTTCATCTGTTAAGGGGTCCTTTAGTCCAGGACCACTCTGTTCCCCAAAAGACTGTTCATTCATTTTGTGAAGGGAAGTTTTACCCTGGTGGAACATGGATTCGTATGTTGAAGAACGCGAAACTGAGAATGAGAATGTTCCCTTACCTGGACAGAGTGGTTCTCGAGGACTTGAGTCGCCAAGCAGACAAATGCCTAGATTCCCTTCTTAAAGGAAAAATAACACTTAATATGTAATAAAATTTACATTGTAGGGTTATCACCTCTGAGTACAACAAGGGTACTCCCAGCACTGAAAGGTATTTTAGTCAGAAGTTATTGAAGCTCAAACTTCAGTTTTTTAGGTGCAGTATCTCAGTGGTGTGAATGGCATGAAGTGACGCTGTTGCTTTTGTTTTACTAAGGAGGATAAAACCTGTAATACATATATTTTTTCATATTGAGTTTTACTATCCCTTTAAGTCAAATTTCACAACCTCCAGGGCCACTTTACAGCCAGGCTTTGCTACTGCAACGGGTGACTAGAGCCATGGCATTTTTTTTTTATGGGAGTTGGGGGGGGGGCAGCTGCAAACCAGGCACACGTTTTAGACCATTCCAATGAAAGGATTCGTTGTAACTAACGAGATTGCGGTTCTGCTGCAGAGCCTCCTTGTCGACCGACACAGAGCTCCTGCTGACAGCTTTACATCAGTAGGAGACATCGAACTTTAAATGCCTGTATCTCTTAAACCATAGCGGTTTGAGAGATATGTTTTTTTGCATTAGCTCAGCTTTTTAAGCTCTTCTAAATGCAAAAAACTTTTTTTGGGCCATTACTAACCCTTTAACGGATCTGTACCACAGTCTGAAGCTTTCATCCAGCCTCCTCTGGTGAAAGAGGCTGTCTGTTTGTAAGCTGGAGCACTCCCATTAGCCAGAAATCGATCTTTGCCAATGAGAGCGCTCCAGCTTACAGACAGATAGCCTCTGTCATCGGAGGAGGCTGGATGGAAGTGTCAGACTGCGGTACAGATCCATTAAACACTCTGGTCGGAAATGGGTACAGAGCTGCATTTATTCTTTAAATATCTCCAAGCAAGCATTTTTTTTTTTTTTTTAAATGTTTACACTTTTCATTAGTTAAAATATATAACGAAACGATTCAGGCAAAGTTGCGAAGGGGTGAAACATCCCCTTTAAGAAAGGTCTGAGCCTTAGTTCTATCAAGGGCCACATTTCAGCTCTATCTGTTCTCTTTCAGAGATGTATTGCCTTATTGCCATATGTGCAAAACTTTGTGCAAGGGATGTCTCATACCTATCCAGTCTTAGGGGATCCCACTCCCCAGTGGGACTTGAATTTGGTCCCGGATGTGCTTCAGAAGGCTCATTTTGAGACGTTGTCTCCTGTTTTGCTTCAGTTCTTGCCTATTAAGACACATTTCCTGCTTGTTATTATGTTCGGCATGTGGCTGCACTACAGGCTTTGTCCTGTAAACCCCTCTTTCTGATCTTTCGTACTGATAGGGCAGTTACTCCCTAAGGTAGTTTCTGAATTTAACATTAATGGCAAAATTGTTCTTCTTTATCTTTGTCCTGCTACATCTAACATATAGGATCAGGAGCTTCACTGTTTGGACATAGATAGGCACTTGTAGTACAACATCCTTTGCACTGCACCTTTCTTAAACTTGGTCTTACTTTTTGTTATTCTTGTAGGCCTGCGTGCGGGCTGAGCTGCGTTTAAGGTGATGGTGGCTTCTTGGATCAATGCGACCATTGTCCTGGGCTATGTCCGTAGGAAAGATTATGTGCCTTTTAGGGTCACTGCTCATGCCATCAGAGTCATGTGTGCTCCATGGGCATACAAGAAGCAGGCTTTGAATCAGCAGTTTTGAAAGGCTATGACAAGGTCGTCCCTTTACACATTTTGTAAATACTACTGAGTCAATGTTGTGGCTTTGGCTGCAGGCAGTTTGGGATGTAAGGTTCTGCAGGCGGTAGGTAGTGCCTGGGTAGGAGTCTTTCTTGCCTTTTCTTCTAGTAACCTTTTTGCTGTTAAGTGGTTTGGTGTGTTGTGTCCGTTGACACCTGTGGCTCATAATTGTTTCTTATTCATTTCTGTTGAAAGTGGTTTGTATCTGTAGAGATTTTTTTCTCACCTCCCTGAAATTTTGGTGGGATAGTTTTGGTATATCCCCATGTTTCCTCCTTTCCACACTGGACTAAAGAGAAGAGGGGATTTTTGTGTATTTACCAGTAAATGCTTTTCTTTTAGTCCATATGGAACACAGAAGTTGCCTCTCAGAGAAAAACAAATTGTTTGAGTTCCCGACAGGAAGGTCCTTTTGTTCTTTTGCAATACTTCTGTTTTTATCTTTTCTAAAACTGAGCATGTCTGGAATAGGATGGGAGTCTCAGCCTCCAGCTACCTCATTTTTACGCAAGTCTTGTGCCTTACTGTGGGAGGATAATTTACCCCATGGTTCCTGTGTTCCACGTAGACTAAGAGAAAAGGGTTTATCAGTAAGTACACAAAAATCCCATTATACTCCCACACTACCTGCTCCTTGGTGCAAGTAGTTCAAAGTGACCATATTAGTACATAGATTTTAGGCAGGTTTATGTATAATTGTATTTATATGATGCAACACAACGTACACAGTACCTTTAGGGGAGGATAATATGCAATAAATAGGATTTACAGTAAATAAAACTGAATTTGCATGTGTCACAAACATAAAAACTATGTGTAAGCGGTTCCTTCCCCAGGGAGTTAACAGTTGATCATACATCTCAATGAAATAGCTGAGCTGTTCACTAATACAAGGAGAGTTGACACTGGGGTGCAAACATGGCTGGCCTACTTTAGAGCATTTATTTACTTACGTATTCAGTGAAATTATGCTCTTTTTAGTAATATTCAGCTGACTGTTGTATTCAGGAAATCCATCTTCTGGCACAACTCTATGTAATACCTAGTGTGTTTCAAATACAAAAGAAGCAAATTACTAATGAGGCTTGAATTATCGCAATGGCAGGCTCACTCGACTCGAAAGAGCTCTCACTCAGATGTCCTCCCTCCACCGGCAGTTCTTTCCCCAGCGCATATCAACCTTGACTTCCATCATGATCCAGAGTCCTCCTCTTCTACAGTCTCCAATGGGACCTCACAAAGTGACCCCACCATCCGGGTAAGAGCAAGCAGAAAATATATTACCCCACTGCTACACAGTTATGTCTAGGAGCATACACTGAGGCTGATGTACTAGGGAGAACTGGAGTAATTCTGGAGCAAACCAGCTACACCATAGGGGACACATTCACAATTAATTTAAATGGCGCTTTTAACCCCTTGAATTCCAGAGTTGTCTCCAATGCATTCAAGGGTTTAAAGGCACTATTTGAAGCAAATGGAATTTGTAAATGACATCTATGTTGCAGTTGGCTTTCCCCAGACTTGTTCCACTTTGTCTTTATAGATAAAACCTAATGTACCCTGAAACAACAGTTCAGTACTTCACCATACATGACTACCACAGATAACCAGGGCACCAGCTGGGTTGTAGGAGGAAAGATTCACATCACTCCTTCCTTTGTATCAGAGATACTTAGAGTGTGCTGGGCTTGGTCATGCAGGTCTCTGCTTGGTTAAATGGTATCTAGAGGAAAAGCAGAAATAGTAAATGATGAGGACCTGGGAGAAAAAATGGACAAGCAGGATCAGTGCTCATTTCTGTTGCATCAGTGATGCAATGGGAAGATAACTGGAGTAAGGGACCTCTCATTCTTGTGCAGTGTTCCCGGATATTTTCTGGCATAATGTCCACATAATGTCCACACACGTAATGTCCTAAGGAGTGCCTTAGGAAATTACATGTGTGTTCATGTTATACTTTCCCTTTAAGTTTACCTATGTATGTTGGCTGAAACAGAAGAGACTACTTTAAACGGCAATTATCATGTTTGACCAATCTTCCTGGGGCTGCACTGTGTAGCCTGAAAATGGCTCTTGTCATTCATTTGGGAGATCAGAAAACTGACCTTCTGGGCTGGTAGATTGGCAGGACACAACCCAGAGGTTTGTGGCTTACAACCACAGACTTTGCCGACTTGCATGCACAGCCTTATAGGCTCATAGGGTCAGGATAGGCAACCTTTCTTTAGCAGCCTGTTGGGACTACCGGATCATGCCACAAACAAATCAGAGCTGCGAGACTTCAAGTCTCATAGAGGATTGTGGCAGTAGGACAAAGAAGGCCAAAATGATGTATAAAAAATAAGGTGCTAATTGAGCCATAAATTATAGAAAATTTGCCCCAAAATTTTACGTCACTTCAACTTGTTTTAAGGGCTGCAAATAATAGTAGGTGAAATGCAAGTAAAGTTTGGCTCAGTGCAACTAATGTGTAAAAGTACACTAATTCTAATAATTAACTAGGCAATTTTTTACACTAATTTTATACATCTCCCCAACCACTGCATCACACCACATTTGAGACCCCCCTTGATCCAGTAGGGCTCACAGTGCAGCCTTGGTTTACATGACATATGTGCCCCCAGGGGAACAGGCCTACCAATAGGGCACTATGTATGTGCTAGTTGCCCTTTAAATTAACTTTTAAATTAACCTGATATTCTTGTGTAAGCTACCAGTGCACGGTCACTTCACAAAAACCTCTATTGCACACAGTAGCCATGCTGTTCTGATGAAACATTAAAAGAAAAGGGGCATAGAGAATAATTCACCAGACTGGTACTGCCTAGTGACATGTATATGAATATGTTATGCTATTTAAAGCAACACTAACACCCCAATTTATCTTAATCTGAAAGGAAACTCCTAATGATATCTATAAATCAAAACTGTGTGCACTGGTTCTCAGGATGAAATTGTTAATTAGAACATGATTTCATGCCTGTGGAGGCAGACATATTTCTTTTTACAGAAATCCAGGACCCCAAACTTCCATCTAAAAGGAGACTTCCATGGTAAGAGTTAGAGGAGAATCTGGTAACAGTCTAAATGTAAGGTTTATTTTGGAGAACCAGTCCACACAGAATAGATTCATAATGTTCATTAAAGGGGACCTATCACCCCTTTACAACTTTTCCTAAATTGTTTTGTTATATATCGTAGATAATGAAGAGTGTATAAGTGCTCCATCTTACTGTTTGGCCTCTGCACCTCGGAGAGTGCTTCTAGAAATCTGCATATAACCATGGGGTTTGGGGTCAAGAAGTCAGTGAAGGTGACATATTGGAATATATATTCTCATTGATTAAATGGGGCTCTGTCAGCTTTGGAGACCTTTCTAGCAATCAGTGTTGTTAAAAGCCCCATTTACATCAGTGGGAATTTGGGGAATCTCTATCTGTCCTCTGTGGTGCCACAGACTTGCTCAAGAATTGCTCCTCTTCATTTCTTGAGTACAACCCTAATATAGCTAAGAAATGTTGCTCCGGAGTTTTTTAGACTAATTAAATATCTCTCTCCCCCAGAAACTAAGCACATCAGGCCGAGAACTCCCCGGCTATGCGCTAGCCACTGATGAATTTGGACTACCCATTCCGAGGCTGGCCAAGCTGGATGAGGATGAACTGTGAGCCTTGCCCTATTGTACAGGATTTTCTTTTGTAACTTCTTCTGGAGAAAGAGGAGCAAGAAGCAACTTTGGTCTGAGACCAATGAGAAGAATATAGCTTATGCTCCTGTGCTATGTGAGAAGGGAACTCACTTTTTTGCCTTTTCACACCCAATAAGAAGAGCTGGATAAACAGTCTGCGTCTGCTCCTTGATGAGCAATGTTTATATGAAGACTTTCTTATATTATCCTATCAATTCCCAATTCTGCTTGGGTGACTTAACCCGCTGAGTGCCAGAGGGGTACGCTACGCATTGCAAAGCAATGCGTAGCGCACCCCTTTGGCACTCAGAGGGTTAATGGCACTCTCTGTTTATTTGTTCATATGTGGAGACTGGTTCTAGACCTGACTGTAAAGAGGTTGAAGACTCTGATGTGGCAAGAAATGGAACTTGTTATGTCATTCTGTAAGGATGAGTTTATACAAGAATTTTATTTCCCAGACCCACCGGTCAATGCGAAAAGTTTCCACCACAAAACATATACAGAGAAAATTTTTTTCCTTCAAATAGAGTCTTGGGATATATTATATCATAGCCATCTACTTTTGTTACTAAACCAGTATTGTAATGGGCAATAACAATACAATGATTTCTATCAGGTCAGAAAACATTGGGGGCATGTACCAAGAGTAGGCACAGGTTTTTTTTTTTTTTAATGTTTTATTTTTGGCCATATTTACAAATAAAATAAATATTTCTGGAGCAAACAAGCTGCAGTATTGGGGAGTGATAGTCTAATGAATGCTAGCAAGGTCTCCAACACATTGCAAAGCAATGCATGAGATCTCTGTAGCATTCAAGGGGTTGGAAGCCCAATTTAAAGAGACAGTTCCACCTTATTTTAACTTCACATCTTCTTTAAGTACATTATATGTTAAGTTGCATTGCCTTTTCCTTTTTTGTCATCATTGCCTATTTCTTTTTTTCACACTTTTAAATCTCTTACAGGGAGCTCACTAAGCCTCTGTTTCCACTGCACTTTCATTTAGGGCCTGTGAAATCATGGGTATTTATACAATTTTGCAGTCTCCCTGCAGCTCATTGTTCTGTGTGCTGTAGAGGCAGGCTTTTCTACATTGTTTCACTGTATTTTTTACATTTAATTTTTTTTTACATTGTTGCACTCAATCTGATTTCATAGTCCCTAACATGAAGCTCTCAGATTCCTTCCAGAATAAAAGTATAAAAAAAACTTATAAAATAAAGTAATACAAAAAGTAAACAAGTTTACTTTTTACTTGCACAATATGTATAGTTAAAATAAGGTGGAACTCTCTCTTTAAATTATTTGAAATTTGGGTTATTTCATGTCCCCTATGGTTCATTCGGTATGATCCAAATTTGCTCATCTTTTCTTTCTGTATAAGGCCATAAGCAAAAGTAAAGCAATCCTGAGGTAAATCAACAGCAATACAAACTCCCCAGATCCTCATGGGTTTACATAGGGATTTTAACCCTTTGAATGCTAGAAAGGTCTCCAGTGCATTTAGAAGCAATACTTTGGAAACCTATGTACTATTCTAGGGGATGAAATCTCCCTTTAAATCAATGTAAATTTTGTTTTGTTACTTATGGTGCTGTTGGTTTGCCTGGAAATTGCTCCTGTCTCTGTGCAAGTGACCCTTAGGGTGCGATGTTAAAAAAAATCATCCTAATGAACACGGGTTGGTTATAAAGCAGGATGGCATTTTCAGAAGTAAAGCTGTCTCTTTTGAAAATGTAGCGTAAAGAAAAAGTAAAGATGAGCTTGATGAATACTGCTCTTAACCCTTTGAATGCCAATGTGTTGCGTACCCCTATGGCACTCAAAAGGTTAAAGCTTGTTTTTAAAAGGATAGTAATGTTTCACAAAACCAGCGGCTCCAATTAAGCTTCATAGTATTTGGGCTATGGAAAGTGTTATTTCAATACTGTCAGAGTTGTAGTTCAAAAGTGATTGAATGATAAAATATCCCCCTCCCACCCATTTTACCTAGTGTAAGAAGTCGCCTCCCCTCAGATGTGGTCTTGAGACCAGACAGCTCACAGCAAGGGACAATCTTCTAATTGTGAGCATAAGGAAAACCCTGCCCCTTGACAGATTTTTCAGGTTTTTCTTATGCTCACTGAAGATTGTCCCTCTCTGTGATCTATCCGGACAGTTTTGCTGTTCTGAGGTGAGCAACGTTACATCAGTGAAAGGGGCGGGAGGGGGATACTTTATCATTCAATTACTCTTGAAGTACAACTCTGCCCAAGTACTATGAAAATTAATTAGAGCTGCTTTTATTGGGAAACATTACTATCCCTTTAACATCAGAATTTGTTTTCGTCTCTTATCTTTAAAACAACACATTTTCAAGTGATAAAAGCTTTTTTATTACTAGTTAACACCATATTATTATTATGTCCTAGTCCTATCTGTTGCTATGACTTTAAACGGTCTTCTACAAGTTAACCCTTTGAGTGCCAGATGGGCAGGCAACAAATTACTTGCAATGTGTTTCGTACCTCTCTGGCACTCAAAGGGTTAAGACCTCTTATTTTACTGAATAAAATGTTAGAAAAAATTATGGAAATTAGACAAAAAATTAACAGAAGATTTTAAAAACAAAACCTTACAATAGATTAAACCATGCCCACTTTTAGCACAACAGAATTTAAAACAAAAAAGAGGACTGATGGACCATGACTTAAGAACTTTTTCAGACTCATTATCAACAATTTCACTTACCATAACTTTTGGTACATTGTGCCCTTCGTGTTGTGCTTAGTTGTTCCTAAGCATATTTGTGCTAATAAATGTCTGTACATACATGCACTTTTGTTGGATGACGCCATCATTAAGAAGGTATTGATCAGGGACAGGCAACCTTCAGCTCTACACACATTTGAGGACTAGAGCTCGCAACACACCCATCCAACTGCTGATTGTTAACAAAGGGAGTTGTCGTTCTGAACAGCTGTAGAACCAAAGGTTGACTACCATTGGTGTAGCTGTTACTCCCTTGCCCATTTGCACACATATCACAACAGGCTTTCACATGTTAACCAGATACACACTCAGATGTCACATCCCTAAAGCTCATTCTGTAGTCAGGATTATAGACACAGCAACATGGGTATATTATCCATATAAAGGGCCCTATTTTCAAAAGAAAAATGGAAGAAATCTGGGGCAAACCAACATACTATAGGGGAAAACTGAAAATTCCCATCAATTTAAGTAGGGCTTTTAACCCCTTGAAAGCTAAATAAGTCTCCAACAAAAGGCTTCACAATGCATTGATGACCTCTCAAGCCTTTAGAGGGTTAAAATCCCTATTTAAATCAATGGGGATTTTATTCTCCACTATGGTGCAGTTTGTTTAACTCAAAAATGACTTCACTTTTCTTTTTAACATATGACCCAAAGAGCCCTCCATCCAAAAAAATGTATAATTCTTATCTAAATTGAAAGTAAAATTTTGAGTAACGTGTTTTAGACCAAAATGTTTTGAAAAAGTGAAAGTAGCACCATTTTTTCAGAAAACAATGAAAACGTATTTTCGTTGAAAATATAGAATACATATACATTTAATTATGGTATTTATACTGATATTTTAAAAGAGCATTAAGCTTTTTTTTAAAAAAAAATTGTATATATAAAGGTCCTTACTGGATCAAAACTATATATATATATATATATATATATATATATCTCAGGCCTTAAAATTTTAAGTCCTTTGCTACTAGCCAGACCTGAAAAGTTACTCGCCACTGCAAGCCATAACATACCCGCCAGGGCTGAATTTCTACTCACCAGGGCTAAATTTTCACTCGCCATTGGCTAGTGGCGAGTGGAAATTTTCAGCCCTGGATATATATATATATATATATATATGGCACTCAAAGGGTTAACATTGGGTGGATTAATAACTATTCATCTCCTGACTAGTAACCTTTTTTTTCTGACTGAGGATCATCATTGATATTTTACTAGCCTGGGTATAGGGCATTTCTGGAAAAAAAAAAATGTTGCTGGGAGGTTTTTTTATTCAAAATTATTACTGCTCAAAATGATTTTTTAAATGAAATTGTTAAGTACAGCACCAATGGATGTCCAAAAAGCAACACATTTTACAACGCACTCTATGGAAGAGCTTGAGTCATAGACTGTGACTGTCCATATTAAGTAATAGGAATAGCATCACATGGTGGCTACAATAGAAAATTGCAATTTAATGTTTAAAAACTGAGCTTTATTAACTTTTCCATGAAAAATCTCCCAGCAGTTGGTACTTCCTTGTTTCATTCAAAAGGAAAAGCTCTTTAACCTTTTGAGAACCCTAAACACGTAACATATATTTTTATCATTAAAAAGTTTACTGTTCCTTTAATGTAAGAATTTCTTCCGGTAATTTATGAAGGTAAAACATGAGATAATGCCGCAATTTTTTGAACAAATCATTTGTTTTGATGTTAAACTTGTCCACATCCACTTGAAAGATCATTTCTTTAAAATAATCTTTTATGGTCTTATCTAGTATAAAATGTGACATTTTATCTTTGAAAATGAATGGTAAATAGTTTGATGCTAATAACACAATTTTTTCTTTTGAACATGGGGCCCAAGGAGCTTGGCACATAAGCACAGGGCTGTGTTCCATACCAATATGGCTTTTGTATAGGAATTGTGTGCCATACCCATTTGGTACATGCCTCTCACAATTCTTCACAACTATACAGGACAGTTTTAAGCAGGGTCAGATTTACCTCTCAGGCTTCCCTAGGCAACGGCACTCAAGGTTCCCTTAGTCCCACCCATGACCACACATCCATTTATAAGACCCGTCCCCAGATCCATGCACTATTTCCAAGCACAGGAAATACCCATAACCTATAACATGAAAGCACAAAAAGTTCTTAACCCCTTCGTTGCAACAGGGGTCTTCAATGCATTCCTTCAAAATGCAATGGAGACCTCTTTAGCATCCAAGGGGTTAAGTAAAATCCCATATAGGGATGTGTTAACTAGTAAACAAACCACCCATCATAAAGCCAGAGCAGGTGTGCAGTTCAGGGGCATATGGATTGCTCTGGCCACACCCACAACTCAGAATGCGGCATGCAATCAACACAGCCAAGGCTTCCCTCAAAATGTGGTACTCTAAAGTCTAGAGTGTTACGTACTGGCAAAGCTGGTTCTGCCATTAACCCTTTGAGTGCCAGAGGGGTACGTACCCCTCTGGCACTCAAAGTGTTAAACTACTCAGTGGATCAAGTGACATATTTTCTCAATAGAACACAAAATTTTATAAATCCATATTAAGCATTCTTAATTTGGCCTTCATTACTTCCTCTTACAGTATAGAAGGTGTCAGCTGGAGTGCAGTGGACAGAAAGCAATGACAGTTGCATTTTAAAGAGGATTTTTTTTTAAATATCAGTCTGTGACAGGTTTGTGTGAAGAGTAATTCTTTTGCAAATTCCTAATTTGATGTTTTTAATTTGGGCACTTTACCTTTTTCCATCTCCTATTAAACTAGGTGATTCAAAGAGAGAAAATTGGAGATTTTTGAGCCAAAAGTTAATGACAAAATAATATTTAAAGGAACACTAACACTTAAGAAATATTTGTGGTTATACACACTTAAATACCCTGTAATCCATACTAGCACCTATAATCTTCTTCACTGACATATGCAAAGTGGGGCTCACATTCCTACTTTTCCAGGGCTCCTGTTACAATATTGATAGAAGTGAGAGTGCTTATTGTGTGTAAATGAGCTGAGATAATCAATCAGCCTTTCTGATTATAGACAAACTATGGGTGCCAATCGCAATACATTAACTGCATTCGCTCTGAACAAACAATTAACCAGATTATGTCTATGTAGGATAGTTTACACATGCATTAACCCTTTGAGTGCCAGAGGGGTAAGAAATGCATTGCGTACCCCTCTGGCACTCAAAGTGTTAAAATGAAAGATAGGATTAGATTTTAGGCATGAACCATAAAATTGATATATTTTACAGATGCTAGCTGGAAATACATGATATTTAAAATAATATAACTCCATTTCATTTTAGGTGTTATTGTTCCTTTAACTCTTTGAGCACCAGAGAGGTATCCAGTGCATTGCAACTATACCTCTCTGGCATTCAAATATTTAAAGGGATAGTAATATTTTGTTGGCAACGCAGCTCAGTTTGTTCAACAGAATGAATAGTACTACCAGCCGATGCTCTTATACTCCCAAACTGTATAGTTATGATGTAATTATGCTGAAGTTGATCCCTCCCGCCCCTTTTCCCGATGTCAGCATTTCATTGTGAGATCTGACAGCAGATCACAATAAGGGACAATCTTCAGTTAGTATTAGAAAAAAACTGCCCTCTTTCGGCAAGTAGGGCAGGTTTTTCCTTATACTGACTGAGGGAAGATTGTCTCTCATTGTGATTTTTACAGACTTCATATCTGAGGTGAGGCAGCATCAGAACGGGAAAAGGGGCGTGAGGGATCAGCTTCAACATAAAATTACACTGTAACTATACAATTTTGGAGAACAAGAACATCAGCCGACAGTACTATTCCTTATGTTGAACAAACAGATGCGTTGCTAATGAAATATTACTATCCCTTTAAGGACCAGAGATGTGTCCATCGCATTGCATCTCAATAATTTAATCCTTAACCCCTTAAGGACCAGCTGTCCTGGGACGTTTCCGTCCCATAAGGACCGCTTTGATCCTTGCTGATGCGCCGGTACACGTGACCTGTTTCGTGTATCGGCCCGCCACTTTGGGGCCTGAAAGAGAGCTCCACTCTTGGAGAGGTCAATTTTAGGCCTCATTTTTACTTACAGCGCACCCGGTGGAGCTCAGTAAGTAAAAAGTGTGTGATGTACTATGACCGTCATTGGTCCTTAAGTATTTAAGGACCATGATGGTCATAGTACATCATGTAGTCCTTAAGGGGTTAAAGGGTTATCAATAAAAAACAAATTACCAAATATATTGAGATGTGGGATCAACAGTTCCATACCTCCCAACGTTTCAAATGGCCAAAGAGGGATACTTTTGTTTAGGTGGGTTTGCTGGTGGTGTGATTGGTGGGCAGGGCATTGCTGAGAATTTTTGAGTTATTTCATGACATATTGACACCTCTTTGTGTAACTGAATAAATGATTTAGAGCAAAATATTTTATTTACACGGAGTAATTTATAAACAATCATATTTAATATTATATAACATAGTAAACATTAATGTTTCATTGCTGTGGAGAAATGTGATACACATATACACGACACACAGTCTGATCTGCGAAAAAGAGGGACATCAGGGTGCGAAACAGGGACAAAGGGATTTGGGTCTCAGAGTGGGTCAGTCCCTCTGAAAAAGGGACACTTGGGAGGTATGCAGTTCCAAAAATGAGTAAGAGTTTGTGGACCATATGCTTATATTGGAAAAATAAAAATTTCCCTAATTAATTTCAAGAGGCTTTTAACCTCTTGAGTGTTAGCGAAATCTCCAATGCATTGCAAAGTAATGCATTGGTGACCTTCAGCATCCAAGGGGTTAAAAGGTCCATATAAATTAATAGAAATGTTCATTTTCTCCTCGTGGTGTAATTGCTCTGCCCAGGAATTGCACCATTCTCTGTACATATCGCCCTAGATCTTTTTTGATTGCCACATCTATTGAATTACTTAGAGAGCTTCAGATATCAGTTGTACTGACTATGATGATTGCAGTTTGTAATTAAAGGTACACTGACATATCTTAAAGGGATAGTAATACTTCATTTTAACTTTATTTTATTTTGTAGGCATTAAAAAAACATGAAGAATGATATAAGTCTTATCTCTCAAACCTTTATGGTTTAAGAGATATTCACAAGCAAAGTTTCCCCCTCCCACCCCTTTTGCCTAGTCTAAGCCATCTCTTCTCAGATGTGAATCTGGTTGTAAGACCAGACAGATAACAGAAGGGGACACTCTTATTCCTATGAAAACAATGAAATCCCTGCCCCCCTTGACAAGTTTTTCAGGTTTTTCCCTTATCTTAATTTAAGATTGTCCCTCTCTGCAATCTACCTGGGTACCTCCCTTCTGCTCTGGCTGAGCAGTGTTATATCAGTAAAAGTGGCGGGAGGGGGATACTTTGCTTGTGAATATCTCTTAAACCATAAAGGTTTGAGAGATAAGACTTATATCATTCTTCGTGTTTTTTTAATGCCTACAAAGTAAAATAAAGTTAAAACGAAGTATTACTATCCCTTTAAGTATAAACCCTTTGAGTTCCAGAGGGATATCCAACACATTTAACTCCCACTTACCTGGGCAGAAAATTGTAGAGATCTCTATGAATCAATTTTATGTGGATTGGTTCTCAAAAAAAAGTTTAGTTAAAGGAGCAGTAAACTTTTTTTATGAAAAAATATATATTGTAGGATGTTTCCTGTTCAGTAAAATAAGGGTTCTCCCACTGCTGAGAGATGCCTGTTTCCAGAGTTCTTACCGTTTAAACCTGTTTTTTATACATTAGCAGTGCTCTCTAGTGGTCAAATTCTAATTAGCTATTCTGTTATATTCTAATGGAGAAGAAAGTCGGTGACTTACAGTTCTCCATAGAATGTGATGGAAACTGCCTGTCACTTCCTGTCAGTTAGAACTATCAGAAAGTAAACGCACAGTAAATTCACTTCCTGGTTATTTGAACTTTTATTTCATTTGACTAAAACAACTGACAGCAGTGGAAGTGACATTGTTTTACTCAGCAGGAAAAGCTTTATAACATACTAGTGTAAAAGCCCGTGTACATGGGCCAAAGTGCGGAAACAGAGGCCGGGGGAGCACGGAGACCACCATGAAAGCTCAGCCCGGGAAGATTTCCCTGCTCGTCGGTCGCATGGCTCTGTGGTAGGGTGACCAGAGCTCACCTTTAACCGGGGACACATATGAAACATGCATACTGCAGGGTTGCTGTGATTTCATTGCAGTCCTGAATTATACCTATTTTCTATGTGTCCCCGGTTAAAGGTGAGGTCTGGTCACTACTCTGTGGTAGACACAAAATGAGCAAGCTGTTGTTCCTGGCGTAGGTGCTGGAATCATCCAAACCATGACACAGCACTGGCAGTGACCGCTATGGGGAGCCTGAGAGCAAATCGGCCTCTACTGCACATGACTGCATCGGACAAACATACATCTGGCCTTATATATTATAGGAGGATGCTTTTTCAGTTAAAAAAAAAAAGTTAACTGCTCCTTTAATGCTTATTTCATGTCCACAGAGGTAGACATGGTTCTTTGATGCTGAACTTAAAGGGCAATTATCATGTTTTACCAAGTTGGCTCCAATGGGATCAGATATTAACCCTTTAACAACTGGTGACGTGTCAGGACCGTCACCGTTTTTTTTCCCGAAGGACCGGTGACAGTCCAGGCACATCACATATTTTGTGCTTACAGTGCTTCTGCGGGAGCACTGTAAGTTATGGTGACCAGACCTCACCTTTAACCGGGGATACATATGAAAAATGCATACTACAGGGTTGTTGATTTCAGTGCAGTCCTGAAATATGCCTATTTCCTATGTGTCCCCGGTTAAAGGTGAGGTCTGGTCAGCCTACTGTAAGTACTCACGGGGTCTGAAATTGGCTGTTCCAAGACCATGGCATCTCTCTCTCAGACCCCAGTCTGGCACACCAGTACACATAATCAGTCACGCATAACCTGCTGTGTCTGTTTTTCAAGTGGGTCTATAGCAACAGTTCCCAAACTTTGCCCCCTGGGCCCACTAACAGGCCAGGATTTGAGGATTTCCTTGTTAGGACACAGCTGTGTTGATCAGAGGTTCAGTCAACTTGATAAACTCACCTGTGTTCTAACAAGGAAACTCTCAAATCCTGGCCTGTTAGTTAGGCTGACCAGATCTCACCTTTAACCGGGGACATATAGGAAATAGGCATATTTCAGTACTTCACTGAAATCAAAGCAGTCCTGCAGTATGCATTTTTCCTATGCGTCCTCGGTTAAAGGTCTGGTCAGCCTACTGTTAGAGGGCCCGAGGGCACGGGTCTGGAACTGCTGGTCTATGGGAATCTGCATCTCACAGTACAGGAATCTGTCCTACATGATGCAGTACAGATACATGGGGGGCAACACTGGGGGTCTTTCAGACCACCATTTTGCTCCAGTTACTGTGCTGAGGCTCACAATGCTGCCCCGGCTTAACCTGCAGGTCTGATCCTAGGACTCAGATTCCCTTTAAGGATCCCAAATTCCTCCCACTGAAGCCTTCCATTCTTCCTACGAAGACTTCAAAGAAGACTTCAGTGGGAGTAGTTTGGGTTCCTGGGAAAATTAATGTCTGCCTCCATGAATATACCATCCACTACTAATTAAAGATTCATTAATTAATCCATACATTAGTGATTCACTGTGACCTTTAGGATTTTCTGCTCACATAAAGGTAAGGGGAACTTTATTATTAGAAGGTGTCACTATTCCTTTAAAGGGATAGTAATACTTCATTTTAACTTTATTTTATTTTGTAGGCATTAAAAAAACATGAAGAATGATATGTCTTATCTCTCAAACCTTTATGGTTTATGAGATATTCATAAGCAAAGTTTCCCATCCCGCCTCTTTTACCTAGTGTAAGCCATCTCTTCTCAGATGTGGAATGCAGTCCATAGACTGGACAGATAACAGAAGGGGACAATCTTCTTCCTATGAGAACAATGAAATCCCTGCCCCCCTTGACAAGGTTTTCAGGTTTTTCCCTTATCTTAATTGAAGATTGTCCCTCTCTGCAGTCTACCTGGGCACCTCCCTTCTGCCCTGGCTGAGAAGTGTTACATCAGTAAAAGGGGCGGGAGGGGGGCACTTTGCTTGTGAATATCTCTTAAACCATAAAGGTTTGAGAGATAAGACTTATATCATTCTTCATGTTTTTTTAATGTCTACAAAATAAAATAAAGTTAAAACGAAGTATTACTATCCCTTTAAATGCATAATACAAAGACAAGCATGGAAGCTCTATTGTCATCAGAATATTATAAATACATAATATTTTGATACTGCATTTGTTAGTGCAAATTCTGGAGGAAGGAGTCCTTTTGCTACCACTTTGGTTTGTTCCTCAACTTCATTTAACCCCTTTAGTATCACAGGATTTATTATAAAAGCAGTAGTATCAGTCTGTTGTAAGTGCAACAGCGCGAGATGTGCTGTCACCATATTACAATACCTGTTTATTTGAAGCATTTTAGGGCCTTATTCGTTATGCTAAATATGTGCCATTCTGGAGCAAACCAACTCTACTATAGGTTTGAGATTAAAATTCTGCTACTTTGCATTGCTTTGAAATGGAGCTTTTAACTCTTTGAATGCCAGTGGGGAGCATATTGGGCACCCCTCTGGAACTCAGATGGTTAACCCCACTGAATGCTAGAACCTTTCTAAC
This sequence comes from Rhinophrynus dorsalis, assembly GCA_037306005.1. Taxonomy (NCBI): domain Eukaryota; kingdom Metazoa; phylum Chordata; class Amphibia; order Anura; family Rhinophrynidae; genus Rhinophrynus; species Rhinophrynus dorsalis. Next base: position 488,639,400 of record CM074719.1, read on the forward strand.
ATTCAAGGGTTTAAAAACCCCATTCAGATAAATTGGAATGTTAATTTGTCCCTGTGCTGTTGGTATATTGCAAAAGTGCATAATATGTAATAGACCCTTTGAGTGCCAGACGGATATGCATTGCACACCCCTCCGACTGTCAAATGGTTAATTTAGGCTGATCAGACCTTACCTTTAACCAGGGACACATAGGAGAAATGCATACTGCAGGACTGCATTGATTTCAGTGAAGTACTGCAAAATGGCTGTTTCCTATGTGTCCCCTGTTAAAGGTGAGATCTGGTCAGCCTAGGTTAATTATAGTTCTGAAAGCCATATTCCAAAAAAGCAGAATACCAAATACAGCAATCTCTGCTACTCTAAATTGTGTGTGACTGAGACAATCAGCCACAGAATGTCCTTTCTATGAAGAAATGATGATTAACTGCTTGGCATCAGTGTATCTATGTACCACTCACAACTGCGACATGTTCATAAAAAAAAAAAAAAATTGGTAATCATTGGACTGCATAAAACAGAAGATTCTTAGATTAAGGTATAAAATGAAAACACTGGAGGATTTAACCCTTTGAGTGCCAGAGGAGTACGCAACAATCCGTACCCCTCTGGCACACAAAAGGTTAATAAGAAGAACTGGCGCAAACCAACTGCATGAGCGGGTACAAATAAAACTCCCCCCAATTTTCACTGATTATAATGGGGCTTTTAACCCCATGAATGCTACAGAGGACCCCAACTCATTAACTCACTGCAAAGCATGGCAGTCACTGGCCAGTGATATGCAAGGTCACATTTGGGAAATTATATAAAGAAAATAAAAATCTGTTGGGTTTTTTCCTTTGTTTTTTTAAGTCAAGTTAGCAAACATTTAGAACCTTGAGCAGGAAGATGGTCAGTTCAGAAGCATACCAGTTGCACATAGTGGACAATTGAAATTATCCATGATTAAAATGGGTCTTTTAACCCCTTAAATGCTAGGGAAATCGCCAACACATTGCAATGTACTGGATAGCTCTCTAGCATGTAAAGTGTTAAAATCCCCATTTAAATACATGGTTGTTTTTAATCTGTCTCCTAGGTTGAATTTGGTATGCTCTCGAATGTCCGAGTTCTTATTAAATCAGCTTCATTAGATACATAAGCTATTTGCCCAGCTTCCGAGAGACCATCATATTGTAGACAATGCATTGTGTACCCCTCTGGCACTCAAAGGCTTAAAGGGATAGTAATACTTCGTTTTAACTTTATTCTAACTTTATTTTATTTTGTAGGCATTAAAAAAACATGAAGAATGATATAAGTCTTATCTCTCAAACCTTTATGGTTTATGAGATATTCACAAGCAAAGTTCCCCTCCCTTCCCCTTTTACCTAGCGTAAGCCATCTCTTCTCAAATGTGAGTCTGGTTGTATGACCAGACAGATAACAGAAGGGGACAATTTTCTTTGTATGAAAACAATGAAAGCCCTTCCCCCCTTGACAAGTTTTTCAGCTTTTTCCATTATCTTAATTGAAGATTGTGCCTCTCTGCAGTCTACCTGGGCATCTCCCTTCTGATCTGGTTGAACAGGGAAGGGATACTTTGTTTGTGAATATCTCTTAAACTATAAAGGTTTCAGAGATAAGACTTATATATGTTTTTTTTAATGCCTACAAAATAAAGTAAAGTTAAAACGAAGTATTACTATCCCTTTAAGAACCTTTGAGGCCATTAGTGAAATTGTGACTGCAGTACTGCAATATATTTTGAATCACTTAGATATTTGTGGTTGCCTTCCTTCAGCCCATTAATATCTGTGGGAAAAACAACCATATTGGTCAGTTGTGCCCCTAGGATAGACTTTCTCCTGTCTGATTATAGTATTAAATTAGCTCCTTGGTGAAAATCTTCCTCAAGGTGAGTCCCCTTTAACCCTGTGAATGCCAGAGAGGTACAATGCATTCCATACTCCTTTGGTTAAACGAGGAATTAAAATGTGCCTGCAGTCACTTCTACAGCAGTGGTTCTCAACCCGTGCCCTCAGTGGCCACTAACAGGCCAGGATTTGAGGATTTCCTTGTGAAAGCACATGAGTTAATCAATGTGAATTGATCAACACACTTGTGTTCTAGCACAGTTCCTAAGTCCTGGCCTGTCAGTGGCCACTGAGGGCACGGGTTGAGAACCCCTGTTCTACAGGACATATATTTAACTGTTATGTTTGCCTAGCAGAACTGTCCAAGTGTTGTCTGGGGTGACCAACATACACACTATTTTCACAGACACCTCAGAATATGCTGACCAGATCTCACCTTTAACTGGGGACACATAGGAAATAGGCATATTTCAGGAGTGCACCAAAGTCAAAGCAGCCCTGCAGTGTGCATTTTTCATATGCGTCCCCGGTTAAAGGTGAGGTCTGGTCACCCTGCCTCAAAAGACAGTCTCTCACTCTCTTGTTCAGTATGTGTCTCTGAGGTCAATGTACAATGGTGATTCCATTCTAAATCGGGTGCTGGAATCACTGTGAATTCCCAGCCTGCCCAACGCTTATTTACTAAGCTAAGTTTGCAATAAAGCCAGCCCTTATTGCCACTCGTTCCAAAGGGAGGTCAAGGGGGCAGTCTGTGGGCATTTCTGGGAGATCCTTAAGTCAGCACAAATGCCTTCTCCATCATACTTTGTGCTGTATACCCATCAGTGAAACTGCTGGCATTAGAGACCAATAGCATGCAGCTGAACTGGCACAGTCGTATATATGCCCCTCTTTCTTTTAGTCTGTCTCTTTCAGTCTTTCTGAATATCTCTTTAAGATTCTCTATCAGTCTCTCTCTTTCAGTCTCTTTCATTCTGTCTCTCATACTCAAATCTCAAATTCTGTCTTTCTGTTTCTAGATACCTATCTTTCAGTCTGTCTCTTTCAGTCATTTTCTGACTCTCTTTTGCCATCTGCCTTTCTCTCTGTCACTCTCTGTCTTCAGTCAGGGGATGAAAGGAGTTGAAGTCTAACAGCTGGAGATCCATATCATTTCATCCCTGCTTTAGTCAATACTATATAGCAGCAGGGGGTGTAGACAGTCTGGGAACTCTGTGAAGTTGAACGATCCTTTATATATAACAGAAAAAATACAGGTACATGACATAAATTCTCTCTTTTTATTTTTTGCTGGCTAAACATAACATCTGCTGTGAAATAGAGAAAAATTTACAAAACCAGGACTACTACGATCACAGAATGATTTGCCCTCCTCCATGCATTACAAAGTCCACTGTCAGCTCAGTGGTGTGGCAATAATATTTGGAAGACAGTGTGGAAATTTGACTGAATTAAATAGCTTTTTCCACATCTCAACCTATAAAATTCTTATTCTTGCTGGTACTATTCTTTGACCTGCGGCATCTGACAGTTCAACATGTTGAAGAGTTCATGTACTGTCCTAAAATGGTTGGCTGGATTATTGCACAGTGGCTCTCCAATGGATATCTATCTGTTGAAACAACCATTGGTTTGTGCTGGCTATCTGCAGATCATGTCTGTAAGTGGAGCTCCACAGTCTGTGTCCATCTTGTGCATTAACCCTTTGAGTTCCAGAAGGGTATGCAATACATTGCAAATCAATGCGTTGGATACCCCTCTGGCACTAAAAGGGTTAAGAGAACACCAATACCTTCTAATAATAGCCTCCCATTTTTCATAATTTGGGCAACAAATCCTAATGACCACTGTGAATCAATTCTACAATTCATCTTCATTTAATACAGGCTATCGTTCTTAAAAGCTCACGCTATTTTTATTTGGCGATCTTCCCAATAAAAACTTCATAAGAATAATTCACTGGGAAGAGTTTACAGTTCTGCAAAATGAATAATGTTTTCCTGCATTTACACAATGTACAGCACTAATTATTTATAGTTTATTTTTTGTAAAATAGTCCAGTGATTTTTAGAATTATTTTCCCAGATTAAGGTAGGCGGTGTTTGTGTTCTAGCTGGGAAATTTGTGTCCATCTGAATATGCCTTTTCTATAATTGTGAGTAAGTAAAATAACTACACTAAAGTTATGCAGTTCAAGTTCTGCCACTAGAACCGATTATAAGCCTGTCCACCTTTCAGCTGAGGTAGATCAGTCAGTGGCGTAATGACTGTGATTGATTCATCTGTGCTCAAGTTTGGATAGCCATAAAATCTGCCATTTAGTGGTACTTAGGGACCAGAGTTACTCAGAAACACAAGTTCCCTTTGGCCAAAAGAAAGTGCAGTAGTTAAGGGGTGCACCAACTCCCCATACAGCACAAATAAAAACTCCCCCAATTATCATTGCTTTAAATTGGAGTTTTGATCCAATGAATGTTAGCGAGATCCACAACACACTTTGAATCAGTGTGTTTGAGCCCTCTGTAGCATTCAAGGGTTAAAAACCCCATTTAAATGATGGGGAATATTATGTATCCCCTACGCTGTAAATGGTTTGTCCCAGAATGACTTTCTTTTGAACATAAAGCCCATACAGTTTAACCTTTTGAGAGCTAGAGGGGTGCTCAGCACATTGCTCTGCAATGCATTGCACACCCCTCTGGCAGTCAGAGGGTAAGTGTCAGATAAGAACCAGTTGACCTACCCGTTTCGGTACCAACCACTTAAAGGGGAAGTATCGCTTCATAACATTTTTTTACCATAGGTTAATTTAATAAAGTAGTATTAGGAAAGCTAGTTTGTTTCCCCCCTAAATGTACGTACTTTTAACCCTTTCAGTGCCAGAGGGGTATGCAAAGGGGTACGAAAGGGTTAAAGATATTGAATCTTCAAGCTGTGCACTTCTGCATAATGCAGCATCCTGAATCTTTGGCACAGCTGTTCTTCCCCTTCCACCTCCCTCCCAGCTGCCCCAGGGAGTGCGTTCTCGCTTCCCTTAGGTGTGGTGTGAATGGCTTCTATTGTTACATCAAGCTTTGGTTAGCATTATACTGAGGTTCCTACTTTATTAACTAAACCTATTATGAGGTGATACTTTCCCTTTAATTATACAGTTGTCTTGCCAAATAGCAGGAATAAGATATATGTTGGTATATCTGTATTTTTTGTCCACACAGATATAACGTGAGCGTGGTTTAATAATTCATGAATGAGTTAACTAGGCTTGCCCATATTAAATATGTAATTTAGGGTCATATTCAAAAAGCAAAAGAATTGCAGTCCTGAAACAAACCAACTGCACCAAAGGGGACAAAACTCCAAATTATTTAAATTGGACTTTTATCTCTTTAAATAGTAGATAGGTCTACAATGTATTGCTACACAATTCAGAGAAAATCTCTTGAGCATTCAAGGGGTTAACAGATCTATTTAAATCAAAGACAGTATTGGGTCTTTGTAGTCGTCTCTTAGGATGTATATGGTTTGCTCCAGAACTGCACCTCTTCTACATAACAGTCCAAAGTGGGAGTTTCGTGCATACAAAGACAATGCAGGATTCCTGTTTAGTCATACCAAATAAATTATACAAATGCCAAATCCTAGGCTAGGATGTTTGTCAGAAGCCGTCATGCGCACTAGAGACTGCACACTTTTGGGCAGTCTCTACTGCGCATGACTGCATTGCTTGGAGCAGTGAAGTAGCAGCTGCTTAAAATTACCCGGATCTTGGCCCGTGTACACGGTCTTTTACACTAGTTGAGTAATATAGGGTGAGGGTTGGGGGATTACTGTTTGTACAGTCCAATAAATGTAACCAAAGATCTGAACCAGGATTGGCTGCCATTGATGTAAATGGCTGTCAGTGACAATCAAACTTGCTTACTGTTATCTAAACTTCATGAATGGAGTGTGTGCGACCTGTTGCTATGCAATGTGTTGCTCACTTCATGGCACCCAATGTTTTTATTCAGGTGTATTTTCAAAAAAATTATACCAACCCATATTTGGGTTTCTGACATTTTACTTCCACAGGCTATGACGGTGAATTTCAAGTCGTTCTGAACTTATTGTTTTGCTTACAATATACAATCTGTATGTCTAAATGATGTGACGGTGATTTAAAATGAAACTTACTTTACACTTGCACGTGCAAACAGTATCACATGCTTGCACACACACTCTCACTCACATACACAGTATAACGTATATAATATACACACACACAAACAAAGAAAAACACACAAACGGGCTGGAAATTTCCTCTAGTTTGTGGCTAAAAAACATCTAGCAGACACGTAACAATTGACTGAATAGTAACTTTCCATCTCCTCACTAGCAACTTTTCCTCTGCATGGTAAACATCACTGATATTTTTCCAGCCCTGCACATATGTACACAAACACACGCATTCACGCACATATACACATGCAACTACACACAAAGTCATACACACACGTGCACACATACATACACACACAAAAAAATTATCATGACATTGAATGGAACCCTGCAAATAATGACAAATTGTAATTGCCAATGCAAGTGTCTCACCCTCTTGCAACCAAACAAAATGATTTAACTCCACCAATTATTAATATGTGGAATTAATTATAATTCCAATTACAGTATTTTACACAGATTTAAGTGTCCCTCGTTCATGGTGTTGTAAAGAGAATTCCAGAAGTATTTTGTGTTTTTTTTTTTTTGTTGCTTTAAAGCTGGGTATTATATTGGGATATTTATGTGTTTCCAGGACATGTATTAACTCTTTCAGTAACAGAGGGGTGTTCAACACATTGTTTTGCAATTCATTGCACACGTCTCTGTCACTCAAGGGTTCATTACATCTGTATGCATGAGGTATTGTTAAAGGGGAAATATAGCCTTGGAATACGTGTCAGAATGACTTACCTAGGCAGGTCTTGTGCTTACAGCAGCTATTTTATATCTGTTTACTGTTTTTTGCATTAAACTCTGCTGCAGCCTTTAACTAAACAGTGACATATTACTACATTGAGAAGCTTTTCATTGCCACTTAGAATCATGTCCCTGTTCTGTTCAACCCTTTCAGAGTCGGAGAGGTACGCAATGCATTGCAAAGCGTTGCTCAACCCTCTGGCACTCAAAGGAGTTAACCCTTTCAGTGTCATAAGGGTACGCAATGCATTGTTTAGCAATGCATTGCGTAACCCTCTGTCATTGAAAGAGTTAAGTACAAAAAATGTAAATAGCTATACCTGAGTGCTGCCTAAGTAAGTCTTTCCTTCCATCCTTAACCCTTTGAGTGTCACAGGGGTACGCAACGCATTGCAATGTGTTGCGTACCCCTCTAGCATTCAAAGGGTTAAGAGACACGTATTCCATAGGTAAATTTCCCTTTTAAGTGCCTCGTGTATTTGATTCTTAGATGCTGTTATGCGAATCTCTGATAGGTGTATGTTCCAGATTTCTCTGTGAGAGAAAAAGGATTGGAGATGTACATAATTAAATTATTTCTGGAAGAGGACATACACTTTTTTTAAATTATTATTATTATTTTTTATTTTCCCTGTCAGATTTTATGAATGTCAGGATGCTGTTGTATGATAGGATGAATGTGATGTATCTGATTTTCTGTGTGAGAATTCTGTCCCACAAATATAAAAGCAAACTTGAGTTATTGTGGAGTAAACCAGCTGCACCACAGGGGACAAATACAAATTTCTGCTAAATTAAGATGGGCTTTTAACCCCTTGAATGCTACAAAGGTCTCCAGTGCATTGTGTCTCAATGCATTGGAGACCTCTCTATCATTCAGTGGGCTAAAATGCTCTATTCAAGTGCATGGAAATGTAAGAATTTATATTTGTCCCCTGTGTTGCAGTTGGTTTACTCCACAATAACTCCAGTTTGCTTTTATAAATATGGGCCTATATGCCTTTAAATGTTTTAAGCCTTTAAGGACAAGAAAGTGGTGCAGGGCACTGCTTCACAATGTGTTGCACACCCCTCTGGTCCTTAAAAGGGAACTACCGCATTAAAGTCGCCCTGCAATACTTAGGCAGGTGATGACTAGCTTAATAATAGTTATTTTACCTCTCAAAAGTAGCTGCTTGTAAAGTAATCATTAATCTTCCGAGACTGATGGCCAGGTTAGTGCAGTCTGTGTGCCTGCGCCGTCAGTCCCTTCTGGTGCCGCTCTGGCCAGTGCAATGCTTCTGAAGGGAGACTGACAGCACAGACACACAGACAAGATGTCTGCACTGATGCCTGGCTTCCGGTCTCGGAAGCTTAAAGGGATAGTAATACTTAAGTATTAACAATCCCTATATTAAAGTCCTATTAAAAATAAATGTATTGCCACCAGTGTCATCTCTCAAACCTTTATGGTTTGAGAGATAATCGCTCCTAAAGTTGCCCTCTCCCTCCCCCTCAGCGTTCTGGCTGACTGCAGGGAAGCAAGTAGTACGACTTTCAGGTGGCTCTCCAGCACAGCCGCAATCGCATGAATAAAAAAGAAAACTTTCACTGAAATGGTCTTCTACGTGTACTTGGTTTGCAAGCACACGTAGAAGACCGTTTTAGTGAAAGATTTTTTTTTAATTAACGCGATCGCAGCTCTGCTGCAGAGCCTCCTGATGATCTATGACCGGATTTCCCTTCAGTCAGCTACAACGCTGACTTTGGGGAAAGAGGAGGGAGAGGGCAACTTTAGGAGCGATTATCTCTCAAACCATGAAGGTTTGAGAGATGACACTGGGGGCAATACATTTATTTTTAATAGGAATTTACTATAGGGATTATTAATACTTAAGCTAGTCGCCACCAGCCTAAGTATTGCAGGGCAACTTTAGCTAACGTGGTAGTTCCGCTTTAACTCTTTGGGTGCCAGAGAGGTTATATAGAGAGGCATTGTAACACAAAAAGGGTTAAAAAGTCATGAGCGGTCAAAAGAAATGTTTCTATGATGTAACCAAAAATGGACTGTGTCTCTGTGTAATACACTTGTGAGAGATGTACACCTACCTTTAGAGTTCACCAGAGCAACTTGTGGTGTCTCAGCACTGCTGCTACACAGTAATTTTAGAGGTGGATGTAGGAGCCATTGAGTTTTAAGCATGTGAGTGTCGGCATGGCGCATGATGTGTTGCAAACTGCTATGGCACTCATAGGGTTAAGTAGTTTATATATATATATATATATATATATATATATATATATATATATATGTATATATACATACATACACAGAACAAAATGAAAAGAAGAATGGTTTCACGGGGAGAGGTTGTCTACATTTCACTTTGATGCTGATTGTCAACATATATTGTTATAAGGGCAGTACAGTTGTGTTATTATAAAATGTTGGTTATATGGCTTTTAGTCCTCATTTGGGAGATGCATCATTCAAAAGTTATAATAACTAAAGCATCAAACTGTAAACTGGTGTCCTAAAGGCATGTTTGAAATAATGTTCTCTATGGCAGAATGTGAATCTTACATTACACCTATACATATTGATAAGAACCCTGGTGACCACCAGAGAAAATGAACAAGTTAGATTTATAATAACTGTTGAACAAGGCATATTCTTTGATTTACTCAAAAAGCAATGCTCTACAATATATATTTTTCATAATGAAAGTTTACTGTTCCTTTAAAGATAAACAAAAATGTGTTCATTTAGATGAACAAAATATATTCTCTCAACAAAACTGCCATCACAAAATCAGTTTTATGCCCAGTTTGAATTCATATCATTTTTGTAGAAATTTTGTGAAAAAATGAAATGTTGATAATGTTGTCTCCCCATATGTTTTATGCTGAGAATTACAAAGTGTCATACACATAGGGTACCCAACAAATACTGTTCTTTTCTTCTATAGCCTTCATCTCCTCTACCCTTCTGGAAGCCAGTCAGTGTATAATAATCTTGTATATGCATGTTTTATGAAATATTTTCTGATCTCAGCACTACATTGTACAATATAATGGGTAGGACCTATGTGGGAAGGCTGCAGAAGGGGAAACTGCAAAATCTGAAGTTTTTGTTTACTAATAAAGCTTTTGGTATATCATGGTGAATTTTTATCTATATGGTGTTTCTTTTTCCTCACACTCAGTTTTTAAGTGCCTTTTATTGTTATGTGATCTATTGTGGTCATCAGGTGGTGCTGTTCCCATCACTTACTGTGGAGAACCATAGTCTATGACTCATGCTACCCCTAGTAGATGACTAGAAATGTTTTAGACACTAGTTGGCACTGTTGCTAAGTTTGGTTTAAAATATGGAAGTCTGAGCTGTAATAACATTTTTAAATGAAAAAGTCTCCCAGCAGATGGAGTACTCTTCTTTTACTGTGAAAAGACCTATAATAATGGTTCCCAAAACTACCTTCTGGGACCCCTAACAGGCCATGTTTTTAGGATTTCCTTGCTTGAGTACAGGTGAGTTAACCTAGTGCTCAGTCATTTCATTAGCTCACCTGTGCCAAGCAGGTAAAACCTAAAGACATGGGGCCCAATACTGTGCCGGTAAGGCAAAAATACACACTGAATGAGAAACCTACTTGTGTACCACAATTATCCTATAGCTAGATCGGTACATGGACCAACCAGCATTGGTGGCCAAAATCCACGTTGTAGCCAAATGCTCGTTGCAAATTTATTTCCCCACAACTCACGCTAAATAGCATCAAAGGAAAATAGCCAGCTCTTGTTGTTTGACACAGTGTCAAGCAATAGGAGTGAGCTCAAATCACAGTCACCCTCCCCACACCTCCCAAACACTGACCCCATACTACTCCTAACTAGGGATGGGCAAAAATATTCGCCTCAAACTGAAATTGGCGAATAATTGCACTTCCCGCTTGGCGAATAATTTCCTGCGAAAAATGTTGTTTTTCCACTTTTTCGACTAGCTCATTTTGCATTGAAATCAATGGGAAGAAAAAATTTTCTCCACCACATGAAAGATTTTCTGCTTTTCTACAGCCATATAAAAGGGTGTCAGCCATATAAAAGGGTGTCAGCAAGCCATTCTGTATTTGTGAGAGAAGAGAGGAGTACATTTGTTGAGCTAGAGAAGATAAGGAAATTGAAGTTTAGTTTAGGGAATCTTATAGGTAGGATATTTGTTCTCTGTATTAGAGTCAGTGGGGTACTTTGGGGAGAAGAAGGGGCAAAATATGTTGATCCCATATACCCCAAAATTCCACGTGACTGACTGGCAAGACACAGACAGCTGGGGACCTATTTATAAATAAACTCTATCTCTCTCTCTCTGTTCTGTAAATTATCACTTGTATCTGTGTGTATATAAATATATATATATATATATATATATATATATATATATATATATATACAATCTGTGAGTAAGCTTTGCAACACCTTTTTCTCCACTTCTAGTAAAACTTCTGTACTTCGGCTCAAAATGTGTGACCTTTGTCCAAATTCAAACACTTTAATTCAAAATGAGTGATTCTGGCATAAAAATGTCCACTTGTATTATGTTGCCCTGTCAGCATAATATTACTAAAGGTTAATGCCAAGCATGCAACAACAAAAATGAAAAAAAATAGACCTTGTTTACCATGCAATGGTTTTCTATAAACAAAAGATAAGGCTCTAAACATTAGAAGCACTAAGTATAAACAGTGTCTAACACATTCTGCAAGTTACCTTGTATACACAGTGCTATAATAAAAAAATCTAAATAATAAGCTAAATGGTGAATTGTGCTTTAACCATTATATACCCAAAACTCAGTTTTATTGATCCCGAATACTAGACTAATCATAATCAATGATTACCCATTACTATATGGCCACTCTCTGTTCAAAATGGTTGACTACAGTTGCTTACACACATCCCAGCCTATCAGCTTCTAGTGGGTTTTGAATATATCTGTTAAGCTCAGTTCCACAAGCTGGGCAGAAAGGTGTGGTGCTATTATTTAAAAAGGAAAAAGGACAAAATCTGATTATTGTCATACCTGGTAACTTTCAAATGAGCTAACCCTTAAAGGGATAGTAATGTTTCATAATAAAAACAACTAATTAATTATCATAGTATTTGGACTTTGGAGAGTGTTATTTCAGTTCCGTCAGAGTTGTAGTACAAGAGTAATTTAATGATAAAGTGTCCCCCTCCCGCCCCTTTTACTGATGTAGCACTGTTCAGCCAGAGCAGAAGGGAGGTGCCCAGGTAGATTGCACAGAGGGACAATCTTCAATTAAGATAAGGGAAAAACCTGAAAAGCTTGTCAAGGGGGGCAGGACTTTCATTGTTTTCATATAAAGAAGATTGTCCCCTGCTGTTATCTGTCTGGTCTTACAACCAGATTCCACATCTGAGAAGAGATGGCTTACACTAGGTAAAAGGGGCGGGGAGGGGAAACTCTGCTTGTGAATATCTCTTAAACCATAAGTTTTATTAATGCCTACAAAATAAAATAAAGTTAAAACAAAGTATTACTATCCCTTTAAAGTTATCCAGAACAAAGTTTCTAGGTAATGTGACCCTTCTTGTTCTAACCAGATGTGTTCCAGTAGATCCACAAGGAACTCAAAATATGCTACAGCTGGAACACACAGAATACAAGCAGAATACAAGCAGAACTTCTCACATTCCACACTGATTTTCCTCCCAATGCCACTCCCTGACCATCAGTACTAGCTAATGTGCATTAACCAAAGCCAAATATCTCATAATTTATCTACCTGGACACTCCCAGCTGTTCTGAGGTGAGCAGTGTTACATAAGTAAAAGGGGCGGGAGGAGGATACTTTATCATTCAATTACTCTTGAACTACAACTTTAAAATAACACTCTCCAAGGCCCAAATACTATGATGATTAATTAGAGCTTCTTTTATTATGAAACATTACTATCCCTTTAAGCCCCCAGCTATGGCTATCTCAAAAATCACAACCTATGAGAAGAATTGGACATAGCTGATTCATCAAAGCTTGCCTTCCATGCCTTCCTTTCACCTCTGTGCATCCTGGCAATAACCCTCCCTAAGAGACCTGACCTCTAAGGTAGAGTGCCTGTACCAGAAACAGTTTTTGGTTAAGCTGCACTGGCTGGACCCAATAGCACCACATCACTGATCCTAGATTGAGTTTAGCCCACATGGAAGTCATCTTGACCTTAGCGTGACCTCTGTAGAGGATGCTACTCCTGCTGAAAATCTAACAAGGAAAGGAAAAACAGAGGGTTGTGATGGGTAGGAAATGATTTCCCCACTGCCTAAAGTCACATTTATTATTCTTCTAACTCCTCCCCTTTCTCACCTGTGTCTACTCTTTCTCCTCCTTTCTTTCCAGCTGCCGGGGGAGGTTCAGCCCACTTCAATTGTTATCTCAGTGGTCTCTACTACCCCCTGGTAGAGGGGAAGAAGGAGGCTAGGCCTGGTCCCTTATTATGGCCTCTGGACGTTTGTTGGCCCTTCTGACATTTTTTAGGCAAAGTGCATTAATCATGGGTAGATTTTAACTTAACCCTTTACACACATTGCAACACATTGCTTCATGTACCCATCATTTCCTTAAATGGTTAAAATGTGCTACAGTTTTTGTCATTGTCTAGTAGTTCATTGATTATGGAATTGGAACAAATATAAAGAAGAATAATAGTGGGCAAAATCAGTTATAAAGAACAGATAGAAAATTTGAATTGTGAATTGTGACTGGCGGCCCCAAATATAGGTAAACATTTAGGATCCTCTTAGTTTTTCTTTTCTTCCCACTTGTGGGAAAAACAGCTATATGAAGCCTCACTTCTCTATGACTTTCTGACCACAGGATTAAATTGGTATCTTTCTATAAAACTGGAACTATTGGGGCACCAAGGTGAGGCCCTCTGAGTAAGGCGTCCCCCATTGAACACTGGGTATTTCCATGCATCAAAATGCTCCTAATCTCTGAAAATATATCTACAGAGTGCAAGTATTATTATTATTATTATTATCATCATGTATTTAATGAGTACCAGATTATTACACAGTACTGTTCAAAGGGGTGACAAACAATAAAGACGTAAAACCAGTACCAACTATTGTGGCTGACAAAATTAAGTTAGTAAGGTCCATGGTCAGCAGAATTTAGTATCTGGAGATAATGGAATACATATGAACATGAGTGGAATATTAATGCAATTGAGAATAATAATAGAATTGACCTCGGGGGCATCAGCAGTATGTTCATAAAGAAAGTTTTAAGCAGCGTTTGAAGCACTGAAGAGTTGAAGTCTAATGAAGTATAGTAATGAGGTCCACAGGTGCAGAGCAGTGCAAGCAAAGTCTTGTAGGCGTGAGTGTGAGAAGCTAACGAGAACAACTGAGTCTTAATCACTGGTGGAATGAAGGGAAAAAGTATGAAATTATCTGTAAATGAGGTAAGGGAAAGTAAATACAATAAATGAGGCTTAAAGGGATAGTAATACTTCATTTTATCTGTATTTTATTTTGCAGGCATTAAAAAAACATGAAGAGCGATATAAGTCTTATCTCTCAAACCTTTATGGTTTGAGAGATATTCACAAGCAAAGTTTCCCTCCCGCCCCTCTTACCTAGTGTAAGCCATCTCTTCTCAGATGTGGAATCCAGTCCATAGACCAGACAGATAACAGCAGGGGACAATCTTCTTCCTATGAGAACAATGAAAGCTCTGCCCCCCTTGACAAGTTTTTCAGCTTTTTCCCTTATCTTAATTGAAGATAGTCACTCTCTGCAATCTACCTGGGCACCTCCCTTCTGATCTAGCTGAACAGTGTTACATCAGTAAAAGGGACGGGAGGGAGATACTTTGAATTACTCTTGAACTACAACTCTGACAGAATTGAAATAACACTCTCCAAAGCTCAAATACTATGATGATTAATTAGTGCTTCTTTTATTATGAAACATTACTATCCCTTTAAGCATTCTCAGCCCTAATATCTGTTTTGTTTTGCCCTATAATACTATTTTTTTGCTCTATTTTATCATACTACAATGCACTGGAGACCCGTAATGTGTGGCTGGTTTACAGCACATTGCAAAGCATTAGAGTATGATAAAATAGAGCAAAGAATACTATTATAGGGCAAAACAAAAATAACCCAAAATCAAATGAATAGTAAAGAACTGCAATGTGCTAGCATCCCAAATAGTAATTCATGCTGCTACATATCGGCTCATGTTTTCATTTTGTGGTTTAGTTTATTTCTGTGATATTTACACTTTCCCTTACATTTTGCAATTTTTTTATGATATTATTCATTTCAAACAATTTTTTTTATCATTTTTCGCGTTCTTCAGTTTTTATTTGTTCAATTTTTTTTTTCTTTCAATTCTTAAGGCTGTCTTATTGTTAGTGATATGTGAGTCCAAGTCCAAATGTTTCCACATTGCCAGCACTTGGACAACCCTTCATGATACAAATTGATTGAGGGTTGTTACTTCACAGGAAAGTACAGAGAGATCCCAACTTCGCCAACCTCAGGTAGGTGAAGTTGAGACTGTGAACTCCAACAGCAGAGGCTGCTTTCGGAGTTTAGTGAATGTGTTGAAGTGTCACATTAACATATCAACACGCCCATTTGCATACGAACATGTCTCATTATGCCTCATTTCCATATGGAAATAGGCCATTGTTGATGTGATGAATGAAAATTTGTAAACTTGTAAGATTGATGTCGATGTGGACATCTTTTTGTTGGAGTGCTGGTGATCTAACGTCATAGACACTTTAGTGAATACTGTCGATGTGCTTACGACACTGCTCCAACAGATCATCAACATTTTTAGCCCTCTTTGAATTTCAGTGCATCTAGGCCTAGTTTTCAAGAATGGCCTGTAGAGTTTTTACAATACAAAGTTACACATATATACACACAAATACAACCAAGAAAATAAAAATAACACATATATTTCGAAAGAAGCAGTTCTTTTTAGTGATTTTAAACAGGCAGATAGGTTATTCCAGGTTTTGGTGCTCTGAAGGAGAAGGCAGATAAACCCATTTAAAGTGCTTGGTTGCTCTGCTCACATCTTGCATCTAACCTGGGGATATGGGTGAATTTTAAGACCAGAGGCAGACCAAGAACGTATTTGAGAATTATGTTTTTAGAGAGTATAGGGCAACTTTCAATCACAACTACGTTAGGCCTTTATATGAATATCTGTTTGTCCCATTTATTCTCAATCCTATCCAGTCCTATTCAATGTAGTGTACTGCTTACATTTATATACTAACTTTAATATAAGTAAAGATGCATACATGCTATCACAACAGAGTCTCAAGATTGCTGTTAAAGACATATATTATATTATATTATTATTATTATTATTCTTTATTTATATTGCACCAACTAATTCCGCAGCTCTGTACAACTGGGAATAGACATACAGAGGTATTAAATAGTACAATCAAGTGTGGTGAACAGAAGGATCAGAGGGCCATGCTGGTGAGAGCTTACAGTAGTCTTGATGCCGCCAACAAAGTTATAAATTAAATACTTTTGTCTGTACCCATAATTTTTGTGTAACTGATTTATATTTATTTTTTATTAAAGGTGATTTTGTACATATATACAACCCTAGAATTTGTATATCCCTCAGCACTGGTTATTTGTCTGCTCTGTCCTTTGCTCTTTTTCTTCTATAATTAAACTTCTGTAGTTGGAACAGGAGAATACGAAGGATAGAGATGGTGGGCTGAGCATTTGGCTTTGAGCAATAAGGAGTTGATTCCTAGATTCAGGAATAGCATCTCCATCTTGTGAGTAGCCCATTGGCAGCCTGGTTTGGGAATTTTTACAGGCGCATCTGTTCCCTTTGTGTGTTTCTTAGGTGAATGCTTGACTGGGCCCCCTACACAGCTGCATCTAGGATATACAGGAAAGGGTTAAACAGGAGATACAAATAGGATGTATATCTTCACATAAATAGTTAAAATAATATTACATTAATTTGAGAACTTTACACAATACTAGGTATTGACAATCTACTTCATGGTAAAGAATTGATTGAAATAATTACTCATATTTGTACAAAAATATATATATATAAAATGTAATCAGAAATTATATGAATGAGTGAACACCAACTGAATCAAAAATATGTATTTTTATATGACTTTGTCATATACTAAGAGATCTTTTTTGATTAATATCCAATATAACAAAATAGTATTACCCAGCATAAACAGGATTAAACATTGCATAGGTGTATCCAGAGGTATTTGGTAGCAATAATGCAACACAGCATCATAGAAAGGGTTGATTGATCCTTACAATTAATTATGATACAGTTGGCAGCAGTGTGTATATGGATACCTGTCCCAGAAACTGAACAAACTATGCTAATTAAGGTCTAAGGAATGTTATGTGAGTTGCTGTTAATGAAAAAAAACAGGTCTCATAACAATTTCCTTGTACCATATAAAAATATATCAACATTTAGAAACTTATCTGGAATATGAAAAGTTTCAGATTTAGATAAATAGAATTTAACTATTTACTGTTTTCAATATTTACTGTTTTCAATATATGGACAAAACATATAAATTGCATTTATTTTATTGTCAATAATAGATTATACCAATTTTAAACAAAAATTTGACACACAGCATGAGGTTTTTTTTACTGGCTTGCTATTGAGACTTGGTATACTTGTGGAGAACAGACTGAAACTGTTATGGTGAGGAAAAAAGTGAATGAAAACCACGAGTACACCAAGCCTCAATAGCAAGACAGTAAAACCAACCTCATTCTGATGAGTTGCATTAACAACGAAACAGCTGTCCATGAGTGGTTCACTGGCTTTCCATCTCTTCCTGAGTTGTGTCTTAAAGCTGTTGCTCAGCATACACATACTCTAAGGAATCCATGTATAAAGTTGAATCTGAGGCAAAAAGGTGATTCCTTGTTGAACTTATTTGCATATGCCTACCCAGAATCCCTTGCAGTAGTAACAAAACTGCAAATGTGAGATTTCTGTGGGAAAAGCAAGTCTTATGGCTTGACTGGTGTGTCAGATTTTTGTTTAACATAGTATCTACCACCCACCAAATTCAGGTGGAAGGGGTTTTCATTAACTTTTCAGATTATTCCAAGAAATACTCAGAAATAAATCTAATATATGTCTAGAAAGCAAAGTTAAACCTTTCATGCAACATATACTATAAAAATGAAAATAGCAACCCTATTTATTATACCTACAACACTCCTAGGGTTAATCCACAAGTTATATGGTTGCCCCACCCAAGATGGCAGCTTCTTGGTTCTATGAGAGGAGTTTCTCAATAGAACAAAAGTTAGGCCCAAGCACACATGAAACTAAGGGTTAAATAAAGAATGCAAAGAATTCACCAGATCAAGTATAAGCTCAATGACCTTTTCAGAAACACAAATATATGAGTCTATAAGTATCAATAATTAGATTTAACTAATATATAATAATGTATTGATCTAACTGCTATCAACTATTTTACAATTATCTGGAAAAAATTGCAGATTTATTCTATTTCGTTCCTAGAATACACTGCAGCCATATGGCTTATTATAATAATTCTAAAAATGGGTGGCCAGTCCACTTAAGAAAAATTATAAGAAACTATTTTCTGCAAATGTATAGGAAATATATATAGTAATATAATAAATATATATAATTCTTAGGGCTTTACATAAGTAATATTAAGAAATATATAATGACCAGACAATCAAAGAGTGGTTTCTCTTAGAATTTTATGGATGGCTCAGCAGATGGTTATGTCATCATGGTAGTCAGCAAAACAGAGCTTCCTTAGACATCCTGACCTTATAAAGTACAAATCCCCTTAGCAGAAAGTCACAATCCATCATCTCTGATAGGATAATTTGTCATATCATTATAATATGATGTCAGACTAAATTATCTGGACTCTCTGACTGGTCAAACCTAAAATTAAGGCAAGAATTCTATTATTCTTGAAGATGGTTATCACGGTGCGCGTGATTCCTCTGGTGACATTGCTATGTCCGGTTTACTTCCTGCATGTCTTTTATTGGCTGCTGGGTCCTATCTCCGCCCAGTTCTAGCCCTTAAATACTCAGCACTATCATTTCATGAGCGCACTTTTGTGGTGTTCCAGTCACTAGCGCTAGTTTCTGACTTACTGTGTGCATCCTGTGTATGACACGGTGCTGCCTGACTACTCTGCCTGTTTTGTACTTGCTGTGTGTATCGACCCAGCCTGGCTGACGTTCCTGCTTTGTGTCCCGACCCGGATTGGCTGATGTTCCAGCTCTCTGTCCTGACCCGGATTGGCTGACGTTCCAGCTCTGTGTACCGACCCCGGTACTACTGTCTGTCCCATCTGTGTCCCGTCTGGAGGGCTTCCCCCCTGTGCTCGCTTACTGTCTGATTAGACAGGTTTTGGTTGCCTCGATACCCACACTGCTATCGCAGTACTGTTTACTGTGACCCTGTCTCCACACCTGTGCGCTATTGTTATCCTTTCACTTCGGTGTTAAGACCTGTTGGGTTAGCACCCTGGTACGCTTGACCTGTCCACCACTTACCTCTGAGGTTGGTTTAGTTTCTGGGTGCCTCGGTTAGGCTCCACTGCCATGCAGTCTCTTCCAGGTCTGAGTGTTCATTAACCCCTTGCGGGTTTGTTCTGTTGCGCTTCAGGGTCACAGTTTTTCTCTGTCACTGGTGTGTGGTACATCGTGATTATCTGCTGCTCAGTCACCCTCAGTCGATCCTGGCAGACTGGGAATACCATTATCGCTACTGCTTGTCAGTACCGTGTGTCAATACATTTCGGGCAGTTCCGCTGTTGTTGCCATCAGAGCCCTACAGTCCTGTGCCTCTGATTGGACTGGCTAGGGTCTCTGTCCGCTTGCCTCCTGTCCAGGGCCTTCATTAGTTTCCACTTGCCTAGTTTCTCCTGGCTACCCTAGTATTGGGAATAGTAGTGGCCTCCTACTCAGCCACCCCTATTGTGGCTTGCTTTATCCTGGGTTCACTCTCTGCGTGGAGAGTCTCCGCTGACCTCTGCACTACTAGGGCCTGCCGGCATCCCTTGGCCTAGTAGTTTCCTCTGCTCCTCTGCTTCTTCTGGATTCACATGAACTGTTAACCTGACCTGTGTCAGTATTGTACCATTTGTACCTACTGGACCCATGTGGGTTACTGTATATCATTGTGGCCTGACCTGTGTCAGTATTGTATCATTTGTACCTACTGGTGACCTGTGGCCTGACCTGTGTCAGTATTGTACCATTTGTACCTACTGGTGACCTGTGGCCTGACCTGTGTCAGTATTGTATCATTTGTACCTACTGGACCCGTGTGGGTTACTGTATATCATTGTAGCCTGGCTTGTGTCAGTATTGTATCATTTGTACCTAATGGACCCGCATGGGTTACCTTATTTCTTGTTTTATTAATAAAACTGTGTTTTTACCATAACCTCCCGAGTCTGAGTGTCCATAAAACCGTTACAATGGTGCACCAATACCATCTAATATGTGCAAAAACTGCACATATTAACAGCTGTAATCTATAATTTGTCAACATTAATGAATCTGGGGAGGGGACCATACATCATATCAAGCTGTCAAACCTCCTAGAATCTCCCATGAGATTGTAAGCATTTTGCAGACACCTCATCTAGAAAATAGCTATATTTTTCCATAAATGTCATTTAAATATTTCCACCCCTCCATTTCAAGCAAAGAGGCTATTGTTTCTCTTACAAATAGATATTATTATAAACACATCCAGCTCTGAGAGGGAATTTAAACAGACAATTCTGATTTTTCAAAAAAAGATTTAACCATTTCCTTCCAGTCATGGCAGAGACCTTTTGAGTGTTATCTTTTTTTATGTGAGCATATTAATGGAGGAAGAAATTATTCTGCTGGTTTATGATATTTTATGCCAATATTTGACAAGTATAGAAAAATCAAGTGCAAGTGTATACATTTGGTTATAAATTGTGACTTATTCCTATGTAGCTTAATTGGTGTTCCATTAATCTATTGTATATGGTTAGTCCCCACAAACTTTATGACCCACTTAGAACCAATATGCCCTCTAATCTTGGGTGGACAACCTCTGGACTACAATTACCATCATCGTCAGGCAGCACATAGCCTGCTGACAATGATGGGCATTGTAGTCAAGCAACAGCTGGAGTCCTGGAGGTTGCCCAGCCTTTCTCTAAACTGTTGCACCATGCAAAACCTAGTATAATTTATACTAAAAACAAAAACCTTAAAAATGTTGTAACCAGACATAAACTGGATAAGGATAGAAATAAGAAGAATAACAATCATGCGACAGACATCATAGGTAGTTGTAAATGTCATAACAGTAGATGTATCACATGTAAATTTATAGCTAATAAAACTAAATATTTTGAAG
Organism: Rhinophrynus dorsalis; assembly: GCA_037306005.1. Classification (NCBI taxonomy): domain Eukaryota; kingdom Metazoa; phylum Chordata; class Amphibia; order Anura; family Rhinophrynidae; genus Rhinophrynus; species Rhinophrynus dorsalis. The sequence continues at coordinate 488,660,676 of CM074719.1, forward strand.
GCATTAATAAAGTTAAACATCAAATTAAACAATACATCAATTGCAATACTCAGTATGTAGTGTACTGTATTGTATGTAAATGTAATAAGAGATACATAGGAAGAAGTAAAAGAGAATTGAAGGATAGATTCCTAGAACACAGAAGGGCAATTTTAGGAGGGGGATAACAAATATCCCTTAGCAAGACATTATTCAGAAATACATAATAATGATATGGGAGGCACAATATTAATACCGTTAGAACGTATAACTCGTACCAAACTCTGTGAAAGAGAATTGTTCTGAATATACACGTGATACCCTCTTTCCAAATGGACACAACGAAAAACTAGATGTGCATATTTACAATTAAATAACTGATACTTCTGTATATAAATATAATTTATTCAAAGTTAAATCCATAGTCATAGTTTTCAATGCTTATCATACATTAAGTTCTTCGTTTTTGTCCATTATTAAAATATCAATGGTTCCATATTTCTGAATTACTTACTCTATCTTACGGATGTTGTGAAGCATCATTTTTATTGCTGGAACTGTAGAGCCATCTTGTGGGCATTTATAGGTCCTCTTTTCACTATAATGTAACTATCTTGACAAACGCCCAAAGTAGAGTCAAAAAGTTAATATATTAAAAATTGCACATTTTCATTATTTGGAAGTCCTGTGAGTGTGGTTCTTCAACTCCAAAAATTGTACGTATACTTTTTGGGACTTGACACCCAGGCTCTTGTTATTCTCACATCAGGAGTGTACACTGATTTTCTATTTTGATATATATATATATATATATATATATATATATATATATATATTTTGATATATTTTTGGCTTAATACACCACCTTTAGTCCCACTCTGTTCAAAATATATATATCTATATCTATCTATCTATACATACCTAAAACAGTAAGAGAATTTGGAGCCAAATGACATCACTAGAGAGAGGGGGAGGATCGAAGGTCACCAAAATTATAATAAATTATATACATGTGATATTCTTTTACATGTATATCATTTGTGGTAATTTTGGTGACCTTCGATCCTCCCCCCTCTCTCTGGTGACGTAATATGGTGCCAAATTCACTTACTGTTTCTGTTTTAGGTATATAACAGTGCACTTACACCTTTACCTGTAATCTTGATAAAGGTCTAAGTTAAGGTGGAAACATCGATTCAATAAACAGCACTATCTTTCACTTTGAAGAAGTTCTGCGAGTGTTTCTTTCTGCTACCTATTGTATCCTGCTTTTCTTGGAGACTGGCACCCAGGCAACTTATAAAACTTATCGCTTGTGTATATATATATATATATATATATATATATATATATATATATATATATATATAATGTGTTAAGCAAAAATATTTAAACAGTGTGGTGCACCCAATGGCTAAATACAATTAGGGAACAAAAAGGCAAGACTGAGAGACTCCCCAATAACGGAAAAAGTCCTAAAACAAACCCTTTAATAGAGGCACTCAAAAGGACCATCAAATATTTAAAAAATGTATTCATTTATTGATGGATATGGGTACAAAAATACATATATATATAATAGTATTCACTCAATTAACCCTTTGAGTGCCAGAGGGGTACGGAAAGCATTGCAAAGTCTCTGGGTCAGATCTGGGTCTCAATTTAATAGACCCTGGTAAAAAAAAGATAAATAGGCAACAGTAGTTTTTCAAGCACAGTAAGCCAACCAAGGAAAAAACACATTGGGTGCTATATTTTGCATCCATTTGAAGCAATTAAAAATGTAATGCATTGGGCAGTAACATGCGTTAAGGGACTCCACTTTATCAGCAAAAATCTTAAAAGAAACTTAAAAGAAAACTAAGTGACCAGTGGATGTATTGATATGGGGCCCTAAGCCCCATATCAGTACATCAAAAGTACTGAAAAATTAGTGTAATGTAACAAAATTTAACCCTATGAGCGCCAGCGGGATATGCAATGCATTGCAGAGCATTGCATGCCCCCTGGCACTCACATGGTTAATCCCACTAAAACTACCACACCCCTGAAAATAAACATTGACCTGCAAGTCTGCTGTCCAGCAGGGTCTTTAGCACACTGGTCATCCACAGTAATTGTTCTTCTTTAATCTTCTATCTACCATGTACTTTCTTCTTATCTTCTCATCTTCTTTTTTCTTATCTTCTTTCTTCTTATAAGTGTACACTGCCCCTGCTGCTGCCCCAAGAGGAGGCAGCTGGAGAGCAGAGCAAAAATCCCCCCCCCCACCTTAGATACCTTTTGGGTTGTTGCCCTAGCCATTCTGTGGAAAATTTGAATAGAGACTGGCTTTTAAATGGCAATCCTCTGTTCAAAATGGTTCCAGCCTTCCTTTGTCTGGGTTTCTAGTGGGAAGGATGATGAAACCCGCTAGAAGCTGATTGGCTGGGAGGTGCAAAATCCCCCATCCCAGCGAATGGAAGGCTGGGAACCATTTTGAATAGAGACTGGTCTTATAAAAGCCAGTCTCTGTACAAATTTTTCTCAGAATGGCCCTGTCAATGGCTGAGAGGTGTCTAAGGATGGGGGATTTTGCTCTGTTCTCCTGCCACTGCCGCCAGCGTACACTGATAGCATTTCATATTTCAACATGGATGACAGGTAAGCGTTACAGCTCTGGGTTATGAGTGTTCCAATAGTGTTAGGGCTAGTATTGTTTCACTTTATTGTTAGGGGTAGTATAGGGTTAGTGTTTGGGAGGGTGACTCTGTTTTAGCTCACGCTTGTGTTTGACACCATGTCAAACACCTAGAGTTAGTTGTTTTCCTTTAATGTTCCCATTTCTCAAGCTATTTATCATGAGTTTTGGGAACAAAAACCCATGATGAACTTGGGATAAAAGTCTGGTTGTGTGTTCGTTGTGGTTCCTATTGATAGGGCAATTGAATTCCGACGGTATCACTGTGCATCCCTTTCTGTGTTCATTTTTGTCCTACTGACAGTTTTACTGGTGACTATTAAATGGAGCCCCTAGAGATTTCCCAGGTATGACAGCGATCATTCACTATTGTGCAGACTCTGAAGTGAAGCAGCTGGTGTTGGACAATAAGACCAGTGGATATGTGCTGGTGCATTCATACAGCCAAGTTATTCATATCTAATTTAATACAAAATGCATAATATTTTTTGTTGCTTGCCCAAGAGTACACTAAGCGATTGTGGTTAATTTATTTTATGCCAATTATATTACCAAGTTTAATTATGTGCAATTTCCTATTGTTTTAAAATAGGGGAATATTAGTAATAGCCTTGATTGTATTATGCATGGAGCGTTACTGAAAATAAACCTGCCATAAATGACTATTATGTTTTAATTAATGTAAATGTAATTAAAAAGGGAAATATTTATCTATGCAACACAGAAAACATTGCTGCAACAGAACATATTATCCTTTCTCAGATTATAGCCTGACGTATTAGGAGCTGAGACACTTTACCTTATTGTGGCTCAATCCCTTGTAACTGGGTTCTTTTCTGTTTTTAAGCACTTTGGTTCTGGAAGAGTAGAATCTTTTTGCTATACAGGAATAAACTATTCATTAAACCCAAATCCCAGGAGCCTGTGTAGGCACTATCTGTAGTGCTTTTCTGTCCTCTAGTGTTCAAACTGTGTAACTACACTTACTTTTTACATAGAGATTCAAGTTTGAAAACATATTGATGCTGATTCACATGAAATGCATTGGGAAAATAAAGTTATATTCTGAAGCAATCTTTTTGGTGGACATTACTTGAAGTGACTATCTCTCGCAGTGATCTGGTGAGTGGGGTCTTACTGAGGGCCTCATTTCTAACTTTTTATACAGATTTACCCTTAGATGATTTTGTGTTTTCTTATGTTGTCTTTTCTGCTGAAGGGTCCTTTGAAATGGCTGATTCATAACGTTTACTATCTAAGGAGGTCCCTAAGAATCTTCTAGAAGGGTTTGGAGTTTCACTCTATTTCTAAGCCTGACTGTGGCTTTAGAGGCATTCTTACAAGAAAAGATCTTGTAAGTATAATATATGAAAGCAAACTTTATATATTCATTATACAGAGGTGCTCTCAGATTTTTGCTCTCTTCTTTCTTTTTTCTTCTCTTTGTGCATCAGTTCTGCGAAGGTGCTGCTGAGGACACCAGTTGAAGAAGCTGCATATCTGGACACTTTCCATGTCTTCCTTTGGACCTTATTTGACTGTTGATTTATTTATTCACTTTACACCATTATTAAGCCTGGTAGGAGCACAACAGTCTTCTGTTTCTACTTCTTAAACCCACTAGCAATAAAAAATATAAAAACCTACGGTGCATTGCTTCAGGTTATATTTTTTTTAAAGTGTTCGATCTAGGGAGAGATGTGTTCTGAAAAATATACAGAAAACAGGACATTTCATAGAAAAAAAGTGGCCACATTATAAAATGGTTGCAGTTACATCACAACTGCTTGTAGTTTGTGGTACTTTTGTGTAGTTCAAAAGATATTAAGTGGAGAAAGATCCCCTGTCTGCCCCTTATGGCCGCCTCCCACTGAATTTTAAATCTAGTCCTGAGAATGGATGGATGCAATGATGGACAAACTTCAGTAAGTATAAGGAAATTCCTGCCCCCTTGATGAAGGAGGGCAGGATTTCCCTTTGCTTGCTAGAGTTTGTCCTTCACTGCATCCTTCTGGACCAGACTGCTAGGGTTGCCCCCAGCCGGTATTTTACTGGCAGGCTGGTAAAAAATTGGCTTCTGTCCAATGTTAAGTCTATGGAGGGAATGCCATGGCCGGTATTTTCTTGAAGAAAAGGTGGCAACCCTAAGTGTGATGTGGCCAGAAGGGGCAGACAGGGGATCTTTCTCCACTAATATATTTTGAACTACACAAAAGTAAGTAGATAAACATAGCACAATGTGTTACATTTACTATAAAGAAGACTTGGAGAGCTACTCTATAACAAACGTTAGTATCCCTTTAAAAACAGTTGCCAGCGCAAAATCCAAGATGCAATGGGCAATCTGGACAGTAGAATGTAGTTTCTGTCCCATATTTGTAGCACAATCTGCACAATTTCTGTGAGTTTTTCTTTGTGCTGGGGTTTGCTATTTTAAAAATTAAATACAAATTATAATCGTCCATCTGCATCATATAAATGGCATCCTTTTTATTCCAAGCCCTACTTTTCCACATAATGATGTAAGGCTGCATAAGCCGATCAAATAGATCCACACATCCCGTCTTCCTGTGTATCCTCTGATGCAGACAGGTTTTCTTATTATCTCAGTGCTCCCATCATGGATGCTGGTTAACTGTAACGGTTTGTTCAACAAACAGACACAGTAGGTTTGGATAAAACACAGTTTTATTAAACAATTTAAATCACAATAACCCTCACAGGTCCTGTAATATACACTTATTATAGTACAGCCACTAGACAGGTTATAAAGAGGTAAGCCCACACAGGGCCAGTATAAGTAAAGAGTCCATATAACATTATACTGACACAGGTCAGGCAGATCTTGAGTGAGTCACAGTATATCGGTACTGCATGGGTTAATAGCAGACAGAGAACGTTGACAGGCCCATGTGTGGTAAAGCCTTTTAAGGAGCTCAACTAGAGGTGAGAACTGTAGTACAAGTAACGCCCAAGAATGTGTATACCAGACAATTGTGGACTGCCTTAGCAGTAGCGGAGGCTGAGCAACGTGAGCACTGCCGTAGCAGTAACGGAGACTAGGCAACGTGAACACTGCTGTAGCAGTAACGGAGACCAGGCAACTTGAGCACTGCCATAGCAGTAACGGAGACTGAGCCACGTGAGCGCTGCCGTAGCAGTAGCGGAGACTAGGCAGCTGGATACTGCCGTAGCAGTAACAAAGACTAGGCAACTGGATACTGCCGTAGCATTAACGGAGACAGAGCAACTGAGGAGCTGCCGTGGCAGTAACAGAGACTGAACAATAGGGGCGCTGCCGTAGCAGTCGCGAAGACTGAGCCACTTGAGCACTGACGTAGCAGTAACAGAGACTAGGCAACTAGGCACTGCCGTGGCAGTCACGGAATCCGAGCAACTCACCCTGAGAGGCACCCAACCTGGAATGGTACGTAAGGCAGACCAATAGGAATGTCGCCGGGGCGACATGGAGGCAACCGAGACCAAATGCACAGCTGTCCACAGACAGTGAGAGTGAAGCACTACCCTTAACCGGAGACTGGTCAGGGCATGCAGAGGAGGCAGCAGCCCAACCAGGCGGAATCGCACAGAACAGGAACGTAGAACAATCCAAGTCAGTACACGGAGCAGGAACCTCAGTCAATCCAAGTCGGTACATGGAGCAGGAACGTCAGCCAAGCTGGGTCGGTACACGGAGCAGGAATGTAAGCCAAGCCGGGTCGGTACACAGAGCAGGAACGTCAGCCAAGCCGGGTCGGTACACGGAGCAAGAACGTCAGCCAAGCCTGTTCGGTACACAGAAGATGAGAAGCAGAATAGTCAGGCAGTCCGGGTCGGTGCACAGGCAGGAAACGAGATGCAGAGTAGTCAGGCAGGCCGGATCGATACACTGAGAACACACAATAGTCAGGAACAAGCGCTGGTACTAGAACACCACAAAAGGGCACCGGAGATGTGCCAGAACCCAGTATTTAAGGACAATACTGGGCAGGACAATCACAGATCAGCCAATAGGAGTGTAGACTGACAGAATGTCGCCGAATAGCATGGGCACCGTGATATTAACATGTACATATCCCTTTTTTCCATAAACTTTATCCCCAAAAGCTCCTCTTTGAACAAAACTGAGGATGTCCTCCCCATTTCAGAAGGGTATTTTTAAGTTGTTTGGGGAACCCTTTACAGTTTTTTTTATCTAATTGTGCCACAGGCCACTGTGGCTAAACAAAAAAAGTAACTTACATAAAAGGGAGCTGGTATAAAATTATACACAAATGCACATTTATTAAATGAAGGGTTAATGAGATCCCAGAATAACTTTGCAGTGGTTCCCAGAAAGTCTCGGCAACCAGGCGGATGAAGATGGCAGTCCTTGTGCTCACATACCCGGGAAGCCTGAGTGTAACTTGTGGCATTCTCCCAAAGCTGGAGGGGTTAAAGGGAATGTACTGCTTGAATGTCAGTCTTCTATTGTACTTCATCAGGGATTCATCAAAGCAGATATTTATATCATGGATGTATACATCTGCAAACTTGTCCTGTAACTTATTTGGGGGCAAATTATAAATAGCCTGGGAATCTTCTTTAGGCACATACTGTGTATTGTTATTGAAATGCATGAAGTGCAGGAGCATTTCATGTCTTCTCCTGGCCATTGTGTGTGGGAAAATACAAGTTGCACAGTTGGAATTTGTTCTACAATATGACTTTTTGGGGTAGTACTCAGGGAAGTAAAGTTCTCTTTAACGGGGGTGTGTGATCACAAGAAGTATCTATCATGGTGCCTGTGATTGCTTGTTTTTCCTGTCAGTTAGCAATGGGTGCTTCCCATTGGTGCCTGTGGTTAGCCCTCCCAGTATTGCCTATATAGACTGGGTTCCTGCACCCTTTGGGTGCCCTTTTGTGGTGTTTCTATGCCAGTGCAATGCCTGCCTGTGGATTCCAGTGTACTTCCTGGCCTGCCTGACTACTCTCCTGTTCCTGCGCCTGTGTACCGACCCGGATCGCCTTACTACTCTCCAGTATTGTTCCTGTACCGTTCTGGCCTGGCTGACGTTCCTGCTCCCGTATCCGACCCGGTTTGGCTGACATTCCTGTTCCGGTATCCTGACCTGGCCTGGCTGACGTTCCTATTCCTGGATCCCAACTTGGCTGTGTTCCACTTCGACTCTGGTTGCCTTGGCGACATTCTGACTTCAGGTGCCCTCCTGGTTTGGCACAGCTGCCCACAGGCTTGTCTTGCCTCCGAGATTACACTTATATTCAGTAGTTGGTTTGCTCCACTCAGTCACCGGTTGCTAGTGCTGCCTCCGTTATAGCACCGGTAGGGCCTTCGTGTTCATCCAGTACGTGGTACTGGTTATCTCCACCCTGACCTTCCAGTTGCAAGAGCTGCCTCCGAGATTGCACTGGTATTCAGTAGTTGGTTTGCTCCACTTAGTCACCAGTTGCTAGTGCTGCCTCCATTATAGCACCGGTAGGGCCTTCGTGTTTATCCAGTACGTGGTACTGGTTAGCTCGACTCTGACCTTCCAGTCGCAAGAGTTGCCTCAGAGATTGCACTGGTATTCAGCAGTTGGTTTGCTTCACTCAGACACCGGTTGCTAGTGCTGCCTCCGTTATAGCACCGGTAGGGCCTGCGTATTTGTCCAATACGTGGTACTGGTTCGCTCCACTCCAGTGGCGTAACAATAGGGGTCGCAGCTGTCGCACCTGTGACTGGGCCCGTCACTCCAGGGGCCCGGCCACCCCTGCGACCCCCTCGCCCGTATCAGCAGCTCAGCAGATCTTCCATTCGGCACGCCGCTCTAGTAATACAGAGCGCTGGGAGATGACATCATCTTCCAGCCTCCGCATTACTAGAGCAGCATGCGGGAGCTTCAGCTCTAGAGATCTGTGCTGAAGGAGGCACAGATCTGTTAAGCCACGCCGCTAGACCACCAGGGACTGGAGGTAGGGGCAATGTGGAGATAAAGGGGAAATGTGGAGATGAAGGGGCAATGTGAAGATGGGGCATTGTGGAAGGGGAAATGTGGAGATGGGGGCATTGTGGAGATGATGGGGGCATTGTGGAAGGGGCATTGTGGAGATGAAGGGGGCATTATGGAAGGGGCATTGTGGAGATGAAGGGGGCATTGTGGAAGGGGCATTGTGGAGATGAAGGGGGGGCATTGTGGAGATGAAGGGGGCATTGTGGAAGGGGCATTGTGGAGATGAAGGGGGGGCATTGTGGAGATGAAGGGGGCATTGTGGAAGGGGCATTGTGGAGATGAAGGGGAATTGTGGAGATGAAGGGGGCATTGTTGAAGGGGCAATGTGGAGATGAAGGGGGCCAATGTGGTCGGGGGGGCCCATGGCAATTCTTGCACCAGGCCCGGCGGCTTCTAGTTACACCTCTGCTCCACTCTGTCCTTCCAGTCGCAAGTATTGCCTCCATGATTGAGCTGGTATACAGTAGTTGGTTTCCTCCACTCAGACACCGGTTGCTAGTGTTGCCTTCGTTATAGCACCGGTAGGGCCTCCTTGTTTGTCCAGTACGTGGTACTGGTTTGCTCCACTCTGTCCTTCCAGTCGCAAGTGTTGCCTCCTTGAGTGCGCTGGTATACAGTAATTTGTTTGCTCTAATCTGACACCGGTTGCTAGTGCTACCTCCATATTAGCACCGGTAGGACCTCAGTGTTGCTCAGCTTATGGCACTGGTTAGCTCCACTCTGAACCTCCAGCTGCATGTGTTGCCTCCGTGAATGCGCTGGTACACAGTAGTTGGTTGCTCCACTCCACCTAACCAGCTACTTCGCTACCTCCGTTATAGCACCGGTAGGGCCTCTGCTACACTGTGTCGCACCAGTCAGAGGCTGCCTTACCCGGTATATTGGTAAGGCCGGTAGAGCCTCCTCAGTTCCTTGTTGTACCAGTTAGGCTGCCTTGCCCGGTATATTGGTAAGGCCTGTAGAGCCTCCTCAGTTCCTTGTTGTACCAGTTAGGCTGCCTTGCCCGGTATATTGGTAAGGCTGGTAGAGCCTCCTCAGTTCCTTGTTGTACCAGTTTAGGCTGCCTTGCCCGGTATATTGGTAAGGCCGGTAGAGCCTCCGCAGTTCCTTGTTGTACCAGTTCAGGCTGCCTTGCCCAGTATGTTGGTAAGGCCGGTAGAGCCTCCTCAGTCCTATCGCACCATCTTCTAGGCTGCCTTACCCGGTATTTTGGTGAGGCCGGTAGAACCTATATATGTATACATTGTATGCTATATCACTTGAACCTGTCGTGTGTCTGTACATATGTGTGATGTTCATGACCTGTGAGGGTTCTTTATCATTCTTTCAATAAAGCTGTGTTTTTATCTTAACTCTGTGTCTGTGAGTCAAACAAACCGTGACAGTATCCCTAGACACATCATCAAACTGGCTTGCATCACTGATGCAGAATTTGTGGCTTCGGAATCTGACACCAAAAAGGCATATACATCCTTGGCAGGTTACATCCTCTTCACTGTTACCTACCTGGCAAACTACCCTAAACTACTTTCACCTTAATTCAAGTTTGCATATTTGAAAACTGCCTATATGTCATGTTAACCAAAAGGCCACCAAACGTACAATTCAGGAGATATTCACACTTCTTTCAGATGCTAATGTATGCTAATGTCACAGCTTACCTGTATCCAGCGCCGCCGCTTTGGCTGGAGCTGGAGTTGTATAGCCCGAAATGACGCCTCGGCGTCATCCCATGCGTCATTATGGGGACTAGGTCTGGGTGCGCTAGGCATCAGTAGCGGCCGCCCGTGTCCTCTGGATAGGTGGTGCGCAGGCTCCAAACAACGTAGCGGTGGTTCAGGTGCTTGACGCATCTCGGTGAGATGCGTTAATTACGTGCGAAGATCTCTATATGAAGCAGGCTCCAACTTTATACAGGGTATACTGTCAGTCTCCTCCTATCTACTTCCTGTCTCTGGGTATTTAAAGGGAACTGGATTCCCATCCAGTTCCCCTTACATTTTTGTCCTGTGCTGTTGTGCTTTTTGGTTCCTAAGTATTGTGTATGACCTTGGCTTGTCTGACTGTCCATCCTGGTGCAGACCTGTGGCTCTGGTGGACTCTGGCCTTACTGACTGTACGCATGAGTCAGTAGTCTCCCTGCTGCCATCCATTTCGGGTGACCACCGGTTCTTATCCAAGCCTTTCCCGGGTGTTGAGACTCCAGTGGGCTCCGGCCTAGTCTCTTGAAGTTGTGGTGGACCTGAAGTGGCTCCTATTGCAGAGTTCTAGCCTCTCAATCACCCTCTGCTCACTGTATTTCTCCTTGTTGTGTCATTCTAGTAAAGGTGAATTTTACTATACTGTCTGACTCCTGTCTTGCTGACCAACGCTGACAGCTAATTGGGCTACCCATGTGATATCAATGACATTTTCATGTGTAATTAAGATAATCAATGACATTTCAAATGATAACGTAACATCTTCAATGACGTGTCATATGCTAATGAAGATTTCAATGATGTTTCATATGCTAATGAAACTCTTTGCAGTACCAGGAAGTGTTTAGTCTCAGAAATAAAAGTGTGAATATCTACTAAACTATACATCTGATGGACTTTTTGTTAACATGACACATAGATAGTTTTTAAAGCAGTTTTCAAACAGGCAAACTTGAATTGAGGTGAAAGTTCCACTTTAATGCCTAATTTCTATGAAATATCTATCCACCCACACTTAACCAATCTACTTAAATTACTGTGTATTTTATGTTTTTTATTCTTTTACTTACTAATTTATGTAAAGGTAATTCGACCTATTTCCCACTATGTAACTATACACCCAAGCTATATAACTAAGCAAAACCAAATTAAAATTCAGAAAAAAATAACCCCAGTCAAAAAACGGACCATGAAAAGAGTACAGATGAGCAAATTCTGATTTGCTAAACTTGATTACTGTGAATTATAGTGATCAGAGGGGGGTGGGAATTATTGCACAAATTTCACTTGATACACTGTAACACAACTTTCTCTATCTCTGCCTCATGATCTCAGTGAGGAGGAGAGAGGCAGAGAAGAGTGACAAAGGCAATGTTTCCAAACATCGCCTTCATCATACCATTCCTTTGCACATGTGATTGACTGTAGCAGTGATCACATTTTCAGTATTAACCTGGATTGGCTGCTCCTATCCAGAGTAGTTATCCAACCCTTGTCGTGCCAGCCAGAATTGTCATCACTCTGTGTTAAGAAGTTAAAGCAGGACACTTTTGAAAATGCATTCTGCAAGCTGACACAGTAAATGGTAAAGCCATGCAATGTATGTTTGTTTTTCATATGCATAATAGAGAGATTTGATCACATTAATTCTGCATAAGTGCATAGGATTCAGTACAAGCAACAATACATGTGCTTTCTATAAGCATCCTGCAATAAAGGAACTGTCTGGTAAATTTTTGCTGATAATGAATAGGAAACAGAAATCTCTAACAAGTATCATGTGATCAGTGCATGCTTAGAAAATACACACTGCAGGTTTGTTTTAATTCCAGTGAAGCTCTGAGGAATATTGTCTTTTTATACAAGATATTTATGAAAATGTCATGCTTCAGAGCTCCTCTGGAATGATGCAGCACAGCAGTTTGTGTTTTTCATATGTTTACTTCAGTAAAAGGGAAGCCTGATAATATTAGTTTATCGTAATGTGAAAGCAGAACACACATAAAATAGGGGGAGATCTCATAGTGTAGCATCATCAGCAAAATGTATTCCAAAAGGGAAAAATAACATTTGCACCACATTTAAAATTGGTAACCAGAGTTAACTAGCATCTCAAATAGCATGTGGAGGATATTATAAGTGCCCCCACACAGATAGGATGGATATCACTGCTCATTCCTTCCCCACAGATTGTCCACCAGAACAACTCAAACAAAGAAAAGGGGACCAGAAGGAGAATATGTATATATATATCACTCAGAGAATAATTAGATAGTGACACTCATACTGGTTTGTTGGTGTGTATAGCCAGTCTGAGAGTACACACAATTGTTTGCAGGATTCAACAAAGCACTAATTATATAAAAACTATATTTATTTAGTAATCAAAGAATGCATCACATAAAAAAGTCTATAGCATAAAACATATTAAAATATCCAGACATATCTCATGGTTAACAAACCATTTCACCAGGAGAAGCAGTTCACCCCGTAAATAACAATGAGGGTTATTCATTAAAGGAATATTAATACTTTGTTTTATCTTTATTTTATTTTGTAGGCATTAAAAAACATGAAGAATGATATAAGTCTTATCTCTCAAACCTTTATGGTTTGAGAGATATTCACAAGCAAAGTTTCTCCTCCCGCCCCTTTTACCTATTGTAAGCCATCTCTTCTCAGATGTGGAATCCAGTCCATAGACCAGACAGATAACAGCAGGGGACAATCTTCTTCCTATGAGAACAATGAAAGCCCTGCCCCCCTTGACAAGTTTTTCAGGTTTTTCCCTTATCATAATTGAAGATTGTCCCTCTCTGCAGTCTACCTGGGCACCTCCCTTCTGCTCTGGCTGAGCAGTGTTACACCAGTAAAAGGGGCGGGAGCGGGATACTTTGTCATTGAATTACTCTTGAACTACAACTCTGACAGAATTGAAATAACACTCTCCAAAGTCCAAATACTATGATGATTAATTAGAGCCGCTTTTATTATGAAACATTACTATCCCTTTAAGGTGTGATAAAGAGGTGATAAAGTGGAGATGACTTCTTCAGTATTCCTGCGTTATTCTATTGAGCAAATTCACTAACATTTCTTAAGTTTTGGAGAGCTTAGTGAATAGGCTCCACAGAATAACATAGGAACTGGAGGTGATATCACTGTAGAAGTCATCTCCATTTTATCACTTCTTAGTGAATAACCCCCAATGTGCCTCAGATGTAACTGCCTTGATGAGGCTAACTGAATCACATTGATTGGACACAGAATCTCATTGACTGGACAAAAGGGAGTTCAAATCCATCTATCAATCATCTAACAATCAAGACGCATGTAAACACAAAAAAAAGACACTTAGATGAACAGACGTGACATACTCATTGTCTCTCCAGCATCCAAGGTTCAAATCATCCAAAATAACTAAAATTAAAAAAATATTGTACAAATATTTAAAAACACAAATACATACATAAAAGAAAACCCTTACACAGACAGAAAGACATTGTGATATATCGGCTGTCTCTCCTGCATCCAAAGGGTTAACATATACAAAATGTAATGTGTACAAAAGAATCTCATTAGAAACTAGATATAAAATTGTACAGTCAAACTAATTTGTGAATAGCAAAATTAACCCCTTACCGCCCAAGGACGTACATGTACGTCCCGAGCGGATGTCCCAGGTGGACAGAGGACGTACATGTACGTCCTGGAAATCATTTAAACAAATGGCAAAAAATATTCGGTGGGCGTTAAGTGCCGTCCGCGTGCGCGCTCAGCCAGTCACTAAGGGGTTAAAGCCCAAAGTATGAACCTGTCAGGAGGAGACCAAATAGAAACGTGGTCTCCAAACTGAAAAGAGAATCACATAGATAGTAAATCTGAACCTGAAATAGACCATTCAAACAGCTTATAGAATATGAATAATGGAATACTTCAATATTAAAAATTACCACCATAATCCACTGCACTTCATATTTCATAAATAAAAAGAAATATAATCAACAGGAACACATGAACCCTCCAGTAAATAGTAACAAAGTAGACTATATCTATGAGAAAATGAAAAGTGATAATGGATAATATCAAAATCTAAAATTAAGTGGGGGTGTGTGGTCTGGCAGCTCATGGCATTAGACGTGTAACGCTTAAGATCCATTCCTTCATGGGCTTCCAACAATCATTCTCATCAGAGGCTTAAAATCCAGTTTACTTTGTTCACATACTACTCTATTACCACAGGAGCCTGCTCTCAGTGACATACTGCCTCCTTTAACCTGGGAGATGTCCTCCATATCTACATCAGACATTGCTTCTCCTGTGACTCTAGTCTCAGACAATGCGACAAGTGGATTAACTATGTCTGCGGACGGGAATTCATCTCCTCTTGACTTAGCCTCCCTTTTGGCGGGGTTACCTTCCAAAGACGACATCAAAGCTTCCCCTACTAAGGGAGATTTTAAAAATCTCATGCTGACTTCGCTCTACTCACACACAGAGTGACCCAAATGGAACAGGAAAAAGCTTTCCTGACGGAGGCAACATCCCGCTTGACTCACACTGTAGCGGAACAAAGAGATAAGATCAGAGCGCTCAATCTTCATCTCAATAACCTTGAAAACCAGGGAAGACGTAACAATATTCATATTAAGAGCTTGCCTGAAAGCATCCTGCCACAAGACCTTCAAAGTACTCTAATTCCTGTGTTCAGCTCTCTACTGACAGATCAAAATGACTGCACCATTTTAATCGAACGCATACATCGCACATATAAGTCTAAAGACCCCAACAAACCCCGAGTTATCTTGTTGTGCTTTCATAGATATGAAATAAAAGAAACCATTATGAAATGGAGCAGAGAGGTGGGCCCTCTGACATGTGCTGGCACAGAGATCACCTTATTTCATGATGTTTAACATCATACCCTTTTTCTACGTCACCCGGTGAAGCCTCTCACAGATCATCTCCGGAGGCTCCAGGTAAAATATTGATGGGGATTCCCTTTCCATCTTTCCGCATCTTTCAATGTGGCTTATTTACATTCACAAAACATAATTCCGACCTTTTGCTCAACGCTGGGGTAATCCCAACCGCCTCTGGAAAATACTCCTGCGACACCAACGCACCCCAGATCACAGAAACGATTGGAATAGTCCTCCAGCCCACCTGAGAAGCAATCCAAATCCCGCCATATTGAAGAGCCAGCCACTGAGGCCCAAATCTCTACCACCTGGACTGATCCTCCAATCGATGGGACCCAGCCATCCACCGCCTGGACCTGAATGACCCATGGGCGCTCACTTGACCCATTTCCAGACTCTGAAAGGAGCCTACCTCCTGATCCTGATAGACCTTGTCTAACTGTGTCTATTGTGGACCATATATGTTGTGGCAACTCATAATGGATAACTTACTATATGCTTAATTAAACACTGCACTTGTATCCACAATCTATAAGATGGCTGACCCTCTCAAAGTCAGGTTTGATAAAATGTTTTGGTCAGTCAATATTCTTGCTGTTTGTGTCATTGGGTTCCTATGTGATACTGTTTGAATATTATACATTTCATTGGATAATATCATTTTACAATATGTTGGTCTTTCATATCCCTAAGATGCTGTTACACACGCAGCCTTGCTGCAGCGAGCCATCCTCTCCTGGCCCCATGTAGGCCCGAGGAGGGTTTCTCGTATAAGACCTCTTTATGTGACACTTAACCTAGTTGTTTACAGTTATACACCCTTGATTTTTATCTGACCTGATGTAGTGCGGCAGGGAAAAAGTTAGTTTGCAACAATGGAATGGGGGGTCGGGTGGGAAGACAAGGAGAAAAGGGAGGGGGATTGAGGGGAGGGAGGTTGGGAGGAGGGAAAAGAATGGAAAATATGGAGAGGGGGAAAAGTTAAATGTATACTTATATATCTGTGTATATATTTGTATTAGGCTGCACGGTCTTAGACCCAACACACTAAACACCCTACTTATGGAGGTTTTACACCTCTCTCTGACAATTGACTAAAGTACTCCTTCACTCTCAAAGATCACTATACCAATGTTTACCCACTTTTGCACTTGCCATTCAAATACAAATACAAAGCTACTTCCCCCAGAGTATATGTACATTGACCCCTCTATTTGCCAATGGGACACTTTGCTAGCATCTGTTTTGTTTATGAAATTACTGCTGTTGTGATTGTATTGCCTTTGGCCCTGGTCAGCGGAAGGGTAGTTGGAGGGGGTGTTGCCTCTTGATAGTATGCTTCCTATGCAGGAAGTGGATTTAGCTCAGACGAGACCCTTCTTCCGACTTCCTCCCTTATTTTTTTCTGATGGACAGTGGTAATATAATTGTTCATATACCCGCACTGCAAATTCGTTGTTTTACTGTTTCCGTTTCATTACATATCTTATGACTTGACTATGTATCTGACAAGGAATTGTTAAGTAGAGTTATCACGATAATGCTAAGTATGAACACTTCTCACTCAGATTTATCTACCCCCCCGATATAGCTCTTTCCTCCCCCTCCCTGTCCTCTCCAAACACGTCCTTCTGACAAACCAGCTGCTACCACTGCTTGAATCACCTCTGATACATTTTCCCCCAACTATGGCTGATGCGACCCTCATTAATACCCTTTTCCTGCCGACTAAACTCCTTCACACTTCTTCTCCTAAGGGAGCTGTTGATACAAAGGTTCCCTTCATGCCTTGAATCCCCTTCTGGAAACAGATACCCATGTGACCACCATCTGACTTGTCCACATACTTCTTAACTTTCCTTGCCTTTCATTGCCCACGTAGCTGACTAGCTCTGAGCCCTGAGCATCTCCCTCACTTCAACCTCTTTCGACAGCACTCATACTCTCTACACTGCCTATGTGGAACACCCCCCGTTTCATTTAGACCATACCTTTCTGTAGGGCTGCCCTCCACAGGCCCTCAGGTACTCTCCATGTCTTTCTTCCATCTCTCTTCATTCTACTACTGTTCTACTCTTTCTTCACAACTTACTACCCTTCATTTTTTCTTAGTATACTCTCCCTTCCCTCCCCAACCCTCCTTTTTTTTTTTCCTTCCAGTGGATCCGGGGATCGGTTACCCCCTCAGAACCTGACATGAACCATGACTGACATACGCATTGTTTCTATCAATGCCAAGGAATTAAACTCTCCTGAGAAAAAGGCAATGGTCCTCTGTGATTTAAATAAATGAGCAGCGCATATAAATTTCATCCAAGAAACCGACTTCTCATCATTATCCCCCCCTAAATTCTTTAATTGTGCATTTTCCACAACATACCAATGCTTTTGCATAGGAGAAAAAGAAAGGTGTCTGTATCCTTTTTAGATCTTCCCTCCCATGGACTGTTTTGAACATCAAGGCTGACCCATATGGGAGATATTTGCTCCTGCAGGGCCTACTCCACAACAAACCTGTTACATTGCTGAACCTATATTGTCCCAACAATGGACAATTAACTTACATCTCTAGTGTTCTTTCTCTAATTGATGATGTTCCCAATGGAAGAGTCATATTGGGAGGGGATCTGAATGTAGCCATGGACCCAGCACTGTACTGTTCTTCGGGGAAGTCCCCTTTCGACTCTCCCACTTACGACAGACTAGACACACATTTTCGGATAGACATTTAGTTGATGCTTGGAAACTAATCCATCCTCAAAACAAAGATTTTGCATGGCACTTACAGTAGAATGGATAACTTCTATGTTTTGTAATACCTTCTCCCGCTCCTCAAACTTTTTTCCATAGATGTCACATCCTGGTCAGACCACTCCTTGGTTTCAGTTACCATTTCCAACTTATCAAATTCTCCTCCTGCGTGTCCATGGAGACTGAAAGATTACCTTCTCTCGGACCCTTTGGATCAGGCCAATATCGAACATCTATAGAGGAATACTTTTGCTTCAGTTCGTCCCCAGACATGGCTAAACCAGTTCTTTGGGAGGCCCACAAATGTGTTCTTCGAGGTCACCTTATTAAAATGAATGCTTTCAAATGGAAAGCGAAGTGGAAACTTGTTGATGACCTACTAGACACTATTCGTTCACTGGAAGCCAACCATAAGAAATCACGTCTTCCCCAGGACCTAGCGGTGATGCAGGAGACTAAGTTGAAACTGAACAATATCCTGAGAGAAGATGTCTACAGATCTCATATGTGACAGTGATATGAGCGATATGTATCGGGAGATCAATGTGGTAAAATCCTTACCAGACTGATAAGTTTGAAGAGACATAAGTTGGGAGTCCACAAAATCACTCATGCTAACGGAGTGACAATACGAGAATATTCCCACATTGCTAATGCTTTTCGTACCTTCTGTTCTAACCTATACAACCTTAAACCTCCAAATCCTCAGACCTTACCAATGTATTGTGCGGCCATCCAGGGCTTTCTCAAGCAGGCTAAATTACCCACCATCTCTTCCCTGGTGAAGGACTCTGTGGAATCTTTGATTACTGAATCAGAAATTTTGGAAGCCCTGTCTTCCATGGCACTTGGAAAAAGCCCTGGCCCTGATGGGTTCACGGTATCCTATTACAGCTCTTTTAGCTCTTCCCTCTTACCCCACTTAATAGATGTTTTTAATGCAGTGATCAGTGGTCAACCCTTCCTAAAGCATTCCCTAGAGGTGATTATTGTGGTCATCCCCAAGCCTTTTGAAAGATCCCATCAAGTGTGAGAATTACAGACCTATCTCACTTCTAAACGTTAATACAAAATTATTTGCTAACATTTTGGCTATTCGGCTCAGACCATTCCTCCCGAATCTCATTCAACCCAATCAAAGTGGATTCGTGCCAGGACTAGAAATGAGACACAATATAGCTACTGTGATCCCTCTCACTAATCTAGCCATTGCACGCTGTATTCCCACCATATTTCTCTCTTCGAAAAAAGGGTTTGGCAGGGTTGACGGGACATACCTTGAAGAAGTCCTTCAAAATACTGGATTAGGCAAGTTGATATTGACGGCCATTATGAGCCTGCATTCATCCCCCACAGCTAGGATTTTAGTAAACTGTACTATTTCTGAATCATTCACTATCACCAATGGCACGCACCAGTGCTGTCCCCTTTCATTTTTATGCTATCCTTGGAACCCTTGCTACAAACTGTTAGGACCCACCCCTTTCCCATGCACCCGGAACACTTTAAATTAGCGGCCTTTGCCAATGATGTACTTTTCTTCATCACCCATCCTCTCTCCTCTCCTTGAAGTACTTGAACGCTATTCTGCAGTCTCAAAGGCACTTCGAAATTATGCGAAGTCAAAGGTTTTGAATATTAATTTACAACAATCCACACTGGATGTGGCAAAAAGCAAATTCCCACTTCAATGGTCTGAATCAGACATCATTTATTTGGGTATCTGTATTTCCCCCGATTTATCTTCCTTGACTCAATGCAATATGTCCCTCCTTATTCGCTCGCTCTCTGTAGATCTTGACACATGGCACCCCCTGTACCTTTCCTGGTTAGGTCGTGTCAATGTCATTAAAATGATGGTTCTTCCGAAAGTCCTCTACATTCTGAATGCACTACCGATTCACATTACCAAACATTACTTTGAGTATCACCTCCCGTATTCTGCACTTTGTCTGTGTGCATAAGAAACCCAGGCTTAGACATGACCTTCTCACTAGACCAATTGTTCAAGGAGGGTTATGTTTACCTGACTTCAAACGCTATCACAATGCTGCAACTATCTCTAAGATCTTTGACTTCAATATTGTTCTACCCAAACCCTGGACCGTGTCCTTATACCCCATCCTTGGACCAATCAACTTCCAGGAACTCCTTTGGTGCACCCCCTATCCTCCTTCATCTAGATTAAAGTCACCTATCTTTTTACACCATATCCTGAAAACTTAGGAAGATGTCAATAACAAATTCAATCTAGCCCCTTCCTCTCCCCCCTATAATCCTTTCTGGGAAATCCATCTTTCCCCCCAGGAACACACTCTCTTTCCATATTCTATATAGAAAAACACAGACCTACATACTTTAAGAACTTTAACTGTTGATTTGCACTTTATCCCTTTTGACCGTCTTGTCTCTAGACTTGGCTCTGATAACACCCCATGGTGGTTACTTTTTCAGCTTTGCCATTCGCACCAATCATGCTGCAAACTGAGATCCCCGACAGAGAACTCATTAAGCTAGAAAATGTAATGGTCAAAACTCCTCCTCGGTTTCGTCCATTTTCTTTCTGCTACATGATTCTTCGTGGAGATAAGCTTAATGTCAAGCCATATTTCTTGGTTAGGTGGGAATCAGAGCTATCCTTTATCTTAGATATGACTCAATGGTCTTACATTCTTCAATCCATCTTTACTAACCACACACAAACTCTAGGGAGTTAAATTATAAACTTATCACGGGATGGTATAGGACCCCAGCATTCTTGGCCAAAATTAACCCTTCCTCCTCATCTGCTTGCTGGAGATGCCTCCTCCAAGAAGGGTCTCTTTCCCATATTTGGTGGACGTGCCCCTGCATATGCCCACTTTGGGAGTCTGTTATTCAGGTTGTCAATTCTCTGTTAGATGTCTCTCTCTCCAACTATACTTGTTTTCATATACTAGACAAATCCATCCTCTGCTTACGGCGACTTCCCGAAAACTAATATCGATCCTACTCACGGCAGCACGTTACCTTATCCCTAAGAACTGGACACAGGGTATTGCTCCCAGCCTCTATCACAGTCCCCGTGATTCCCTGTCTCTCTCTGTGATGGTGCTCGTCCATTGGACAAGGTTGATTGGCCCGCCCAGGGTGTCCCTTTATATACTGGGCCTATGGCACCTGTCAGGTGCCTTTTCGTGGTGTTCCTGATCCTGCACCATTGTTGCTGTGTTCCTGCATTCCTGTGTACCGACTCGGCCTGTCTGACTATCCTGCTGTTACTGCTTCGTGATTGACCTGGTTCCGGCTGACGTTCCTGCTCCGTGATTGACCCAGTTCTGGCTGACGTTCCTGCTCCGTGATTGACCCGGTTCTGGCTGACGTTCCTACCCGGCATTGACTGTTGTTCCTGCTCCGTGATTGTTTCCTGTGTTCCTGCAAGATTACAATTGCCTGCCGGCGACATTCTGAACTGTGCGGGTAGTATTGCCCTGACTGACCACGTCTCTGCTGCTGAGCCGTTGCCTCCGTTACTGAGCCAGTCTGAGTATATTTGCTGAGCTGTTGCCTCCGTGTCCGAGCCTGTCAGATACACTTGCTGTGCTGTTTTCCTCCGATATTGAGCCTGTCTCTGTACACTTGCCAAGCTTGCTGCCATTCTATATGAGCCATTTAACACTTGATGAGCTTGTTGCCTCCATCACCGAGCCCATCCGTTGACACTAGCAGAGCAGTACTCCAACTACGGTGCTCGTTCCTTGCAGTTGTTGCACAACGTGGTGCTATTGGGCATACCGTTAGCTCTTGCAGTGTGTTGCTCCGTTTCGGCACCGGAAGGGTGTCTTGGCTCTGGTTTCCAATTGCTCACTGTATTCTACTACCGTATCGCACTAGGCAGTGCTTTGGCTCCCGATATACACTTGTGCAGTGTCTCCTCCATTGCGGCACCCAAGGGGTGTGCTTGGCTCTGGTCTCATTGGCACATGCAGTGTCTCCTTCTTTGCCATACCTAAGGGGCATCCCTGGCTCTGGTTCCATTAGCTCCAGCAGTGGCTCTCCTCCGTTATTGCACCCTAGTGGTGTGATTGGCTCTAGCTCTAGTCAGTCCTTGCTGTACCATTGGGCACATTACTATACAGCTATCTGAGAGTGATTCAGTTCAGTCACATACTGCACCTTCCTATTGCACTACCACTGGGACTGTTTATATTCACTGGGCGTTGGCCTATCACCACCACAGAGACTAATCTAATTGCTTTGGGCATTAACCCTTGTTCCTCCATTGATTCTATTGAGTGCTATTTACTCTTGCTATATTGGGCCTGTACTACAGCCATTACTTGTCTATACCTGCTATACCTGTTCTGGCCCCCAGGGGCGCTGTTCCTTAATTTTACCTCAATAAAACTATGTTTTATTTTTAACCTTGGTCTGAGTGTCAGAAAACCGTAACAGCCTCTCGCAGTGGGAATCAAAAAAAGATTCACTAGTGGAGATGGAGAGACTACATGCTATTGCCACACAAACCATCCCCCTCTTTGACTAGTCATGCTCTGTTGTAGATAACTCTAGCATCCTGTGACAGGTCCTCAATGAGCACAAGCATTATATTAAATTAACACAAGTCGTAAAGGGGGATGCAGGAAGTGGGCAGGAAATGCAAGCATGTTGCCCTCTGCGCAAATATACCACATGCCTCCAGAGGGGGTGAGTAGAGAAAGGGGAAGGTGGGATCATATTGAAGTGGGTTGAGTGAGGGAAGCAGACCAGAAACACATTTGTTTTGGTAGTGTCACGGTTTGTTTTGACTCTCAGACACAGAGTACGATAAAAATCAAACTTTATTGAAAAGTTTAATGGGAACCCTCGCGGGTCCTGAACATACACATATATCACATGTACATAATGGGTTCAAACAGTAGTTATTTCAAGATACAGCATGGTAGGCTCTACCGGCCTTGCCAATATACCGGGCAAGGCAGCCTGGAGGGCAACACGACAGTCTGAATGTGGCTCTACCGGCCTTGCCAATATACCGGGCAAGGCAGCCTGAAAAGATGACACTATGGAATGGAAACAGGCTCTACCGGCCTTGCCAATATACTGGGCAAGGCAGCCTGGAGGGTAACACGACAACCTGAATGTAGCTCTACCGGCCTTGCCAATATACCGGGCAAGGCAGCCTGAGAGATGGTAACACGACAATCAGAATGTGGCTCTACCGGCCTTGCCAAGATACCGGGCAAGGCAGCCAGGAGGACAGAAGGACAGCTCCACTAATGCTGAATAGATGGAGCAGCAGCATAAGATGGAACAGTGGAGAAAACCAATATCACAACCAGGGAGACCAAACAGGTGCAATAATGGAAGCAGCAGCAACCGGTGAATGAAGGGTTAACCAGTACCGTGCACTGGACAACAGTATAGCAAACCGGTTCTATAATGGATGGATCACCAACCGGTAATGTGGAGTAAACCAGTATCGTGTACTGGACAACAGGAATGCCCAACCAGTTCTATAACGGAGGAATCAGCAACTGGTGAATGTGGCGTAACCAGCATCGTGTACTGAACAACAGGAATGCCCAACCGGTTCTATAATGGAGGAATCAGCAGCCGGTGAATGTGGTGTAACCAGTATCGTGTACTGAACAACAGGAATGCCCAACCAGTTCTATAATGGAGGAATCAGCAACCGGTGAATATGGAGTAAACCAGTACCGCGTACTGGACAACCGTATTGCCCAACCGGTTCTATAATGGAGGAATCAGCAACCGGTGAATGTGAGTAAACCAGTACCGCGTACTGGACAATCGTAACGCCCAACCGGTTCTATGCTAGCGGGATAAGCAACCGGTGAATATGGAGTAAACCAGTACTGCGTACTGGACAACAGTAATGCCCAACCGGGTCTATACTAGCGGGATCAGCAACCGGTAAATGTGGAGTAAACCAGTACCGCGTACTGGACGACAGTAACGCCCAACCGGCTCTATACAGCGGGATCAGCAACAGGTGGATGGCTCATCCACAAAGCACTTGGGGTCTCTGGGGGTGCCATAGCCTGGGTAGCCAGAATCTCCTCCCCCAGTGGTGAAGTGATACTAGTGCGTAGGGTAGCCAGGACGCAATCAGGCTGAATGATGGGTATGGGGACCTCATCCTTCTCCATCTCTGGCCCAAATTGTCTAGACAGTGCATCAGCTGTAACATTCTTGGAGCCCGGCAAGTAGGATACTACAAAGTTGAAACGAGATAGCAACAGGGCCCACCTGGCCTGATGAGAGGACAATCTCTTAGCTTCCGAGAGATAAGTCAAATTTTTGTGGTCAGGAGTTCTGGTACCCTCCAGCAGGTGATGCCATTCTTTCAAAGCGAGAATGATAGCCAGGAGTTCTCTGTCCCCAATTTCATAGTGACTCTGGGCACTAGACAGTTTTTTTTTTAGAAGAACCCACATGGTCTCAGAGTACCCCCAGCCACTGGGCGCTGTGACAGTACTGCCCCTACCCCAATTTCAGTGGCATCAACCTCCAATGTGAATGGAAGGGAAGGGTTGGGGTGGGACAGTACAGGAGCGAATGCGAAAGTGGACTTTAATGTCTCAAAAGCATGATCAGCAGCCTCAGACCATTGGGATGGATTAACACCCTTGTGCGTAAGATCAGACAGAGGTTTAACAATAGTGGAAAAGTTCTGGATAAACTTCCTGTAATAATTGGCAAACCCAAGAAAGCACTGAATCTCTTTAAACCCTTTTGGTCGTGGCCATTGCAATACCGCTGCGAGTTTCTCCTGGTACATAGCAATACCATCTTTAGAGATCATGAAACCCAAAAAAGGCACTTTGGACCTGTGAAATTCGCACTTCTCCATTTTACAGAATAGTTTATTCTTGTGTAATCGAAGCAAGACCTTGGACACATCCTTGATGTGCTGGGACAAATTAGCCGAGTGTATGAGTATGTTATCAAGGTAGACTACTACGCAGGACTGTAGCATATCATGGAGGATATCATTAATGAATTCTTGAAATACAGCGGGTGCGTTACAGAGGCCAAACAGCATGACTAGGTATTCATAATGCCCAGATCTGGTATTAAATGCTGTTTTCCACTCATCCCCAGCTCTTATTCTGATCAGGTTATAGGCAGCCTGTAGATCTAATTTATTAAAGATGGAATAACCTTTTAACCTGTCAAATAGTTTGGTAATGAGTGGTATGGGGTAGGCATTCTTGGACATGAGTTTATTTAATCCCCAGTAATCGATACAAGGCCTCAACTCGCCATTCTTCTTTTTCACAAAAAAGAAACCAGCACCAGCAGGCGAGGTAGATTTTTTAATAATCCCTCTTTTAAGGGCATTGTCAATGTATTCCTCCATGGCCCGATTTTCCTCGCACAACAGTGGGTACGTGTGGCCCCTAGGGGGCACAACCCCAGGGGGCAAATCAAAAATGCAATTGTATGCCCTATGTTGGGGCAAGGTGCTAGCCTCTCCCTTACTAAAAATGTCACTGAATTGGTGGTATTCGGCTGGCACGAAGGGAGAGGTACACAAAATCTTAACTGGATGAGTCACACAATGCTCCATACATTACTCTGACCAAGACGTGATCTCACAAGTCTGCCAGTCAAACTGGGGATTATGCAAATGTAACCATGGCAACCCCAGAATGACCGCATGATGAGGAGAATGGATTATCTGAAATCGCTGTTCCTCCATGTGGAGGGCCCCAATAGTCATAGAAAGCAGAATAGTTTCCATTGTTATCTGAGCTGGTTCTAATGGTCTGCCTCAATGGCTAAGGGAGATTCCCTCCTGACCAACGGAATCTGATGTAACATAGCAAATGAACTGTCCATGAAGTATCCGGCCGCGCCGGAATCAACCAGGGCCAGAACCTCCACTGAGTGTTCTGCCCATGAAAATACCACCTGGATCATGGGTTTCTGCATAATTGGGTCTAGGGACTGCTGAACACCACCTAGGGCCTGTCCCCCAAGGTACCCTAGGTGCGTTAATTTCCCGGACGTACAGGACAGGTATGTAATAGGTGCCCAGCTTTGCCACAGTACAGACATAACCCCTGCCTCCTGCGGTGTGCCTGTTCTTCCTTAGATAATTTGGTGAACCCAAATTGCACTGGTTCACAGGGTTCCTGTCTACAATCAGGAGGCATGGGAAGCGAGGGAGGCATGGGTGGGATCAAAAAACTGTTTTGCCCACTGTTCCTGGGCCGTAGCCTGCGATCTTTAGCCATAAGTCTCTCACGAATACGAGAATCAATTAGAATGGCGTAATCAATGTATTCGTCCAAATCACTAGGCACTTCTCTAGCTGCCGTTTCATCCTTAATACGGTAAGCACGTCCTTGAGCAAAAGCGGCCACCAGCGCCTTGTTGTTCCAACCTACCTCTTCTGCCAATGTACGGAATTCTATGGCATAATCGCCCACAGTACGATTGCCCTGTTGCATCTCCATCAATCATTTGGCAGCAGAGGCAGCTCTACCAGGAACTTCAAACACTCTCCGAAAAGTCCGTACAAACTCCCTGAAGTCCCTGGTGCAAGGTTTAGCATTCTCCCACAAGGGATTGGCCCACTCCAGGGCTCTGCCCGTCAATAGTGATATCATGAACCCCACCTTACTGTGGTCATTCGGAAAGGCGTGAGGGGTTAGTTCCAGAAATATCTCCAACTGGTTAATAAACCCTCTGCACAAGGTGGGTTCGCCATCGTATCTGAGTGGTAGCGGAGCAGAAGCAGTTAACCCTTTAAATGAGGCAACAGCTGTCAAGGAATGACTCTCCGGTGTCGAAACTGGGGAGATCACCGGATTCTGAACTGGTTTATCGAGATGCACCGTGCGCTCAAGAATAGTTTGTATGGCCAGTGCCAACTGGTCCAAACGCTGCTCATGTACATCCATCCTCCAATGGATGTTCTGTGCATTTCCCTCACCTTTACTGTCTGAGGTCATGGCCCTTTCATACTGTAATGGTTTGTTTGACACACAGACACAGTCGTTTAGGATAAAACACAGTTTTATTGAAAACACAGTAATATAATAACCCTCACAGGTCCTGTAGTATTTAATCAGAATAATACAGACACAAGACAGGTTACATATACATATGCCTACACAGGTCCAGTATAACCATAGAGTCCATAACAAAATATACTGACACAGGTCAGGCGGAATACGAAGGATTCCCAGGGTATCGGTACTGCATGGGTTAATGGTCTTCAGCGAGTGTAAACAGTCCCATGTGAAGCGAGGTCTGTGATGGAGCTCACTCAAGATAGAGAGTTTAAAGGGATAGCAATACTTCGTTTTATCTTTATTTTATTTTGTAGGCATTAAAAAAACATGAAGAACGATATAAGTCTTATCTCTCAAACCTTTATGGTTTAAGAGATATTCACAAGCAAAGTATCCCCCCCCCCGTTCAGCCAGATCAGAAGGGAGGTGCCCAGGTAGACTGCAGAGAGGGACAATCTTCAATTAAGATAAGGGAAAAACCTGAAAAACTTGTCAAGGGGGGAAGGGCTTTCATTGTTTTCATACAAAGAAGATTGTCCCCTGCAGTTATCTGTCTGGTCTTACAACCAGATTCACATCTGAGAAGAGATGGCTTACACTAGGAAAAAGGGGCGGGAGGGGGAAACTTTGCTTGTGAATATCTCTTAAACCATAAAGGTTTGAGAGATAAGACTTATATCGTTCTTCATGTTTTTTTAATGCCTACAAAATAAAATAAAGATAAAACAAAGTATTACTATCCCTTTAAGAATAAGTAAGCTCCGTAATAGGTTAGCAGACAAACCTGAACTGACAGAGTAGTATCAGAGACTGAGCAACATATAACACTGCTGTAGCAGTAACGGATAGTGTTGAGCGAGCACCCCGATGCTCGGGTGCTCGGGTGCTCTGACCGAGCACCCCCTGAGGCTCGAGTGCTCGGCCGAGCACCCGAGCCCCATTGAATATAATGGGGCGACACGAGCATTACACCAGGCACCCCCTGCTCTGATGAGGGGAGGGTGCCTGGTCAATGCCCCCCTTCATCTCCGCTATGCCCCCTTCATCTCCGAATGCCCCCTTCATCTCTGCAATGTCCCCCTTCATCTCCGCTATGCCCCTCTTCCACAATGTCCCCCTTCATCTCCGCTATGCCCCTCTTCCACAATGTGCCCCTTCATCTCCGCTATGCCCCTCTTCCACAATGTCCCCCTTCATCTCCTCTATGGCATAGAGGAGATGAAGGGGGACATTGTGGAAGAGGGGCATAGCGGAGATGAAGGGGCACATTGTGGAAGAGGGGCATAGAGGAGATGAAGGGGGACATTGTGGAAGAGGGGCATAGCGGAGATGAAGGGGGACATTGTGGAAGAGGGGCATAGAGTCTATGCCCCTCTTCCACAATGTCCCCCTTCATCTCCGCAATGCCCCCTTCATCTCCGCAATGCCCCCGTACCTCCAGTCCCTGGTGGTCCAGCGGAGCGTCTTCAGATCTGTGCCTCTTCCGGCACAGATCCCCGCCACCCGAACATGGCGGGCGAGCACATGGCGGTACTCGACGAGTACCGCCATGTGCCGAGCAGAGCGATGCTCGAGCCGATCCGAGCATCGGCCGAGCACGCTCGCTCAACACTAGTAACGGAGACCAGGCAATTTGCACACTGCCGTAGCAGTAGCGGAGACGAGGCCACTTGCACATTACCGAGCAATAACGGAGACTAGGCCACTTGCGCTCTGCAGGAGCAGTAACGGAGACAAGGCCACTTGCACATTGCCGTAGCAGTAACGGAGACTAGGCCACTTGCACTCTGCAGGAGCAGTAACGGAGACAAGGCCATTTGCACACTGCCGTAGCAGTAACGGAGACTAGACCACTTGCACTCTGCAGGAGCAGTAACAGAGACAAGGCCACTTGCACACTGCCGTAACAGTAACGGAGACACACAACAGAGCACTGCCGTGACGGGAACAGACTGGGCAACTGAGCAACTCACCCTAAGGTCGCAACCAACCGGAAGCGTCACAGATGCCTAACCGATAGGAATGTCACCAAGGTGACACAGAGGCAGCCAGAGCAGGAACATCAACCAAGCCGGGTCGAATCATGGAGCAGGAACGTCAGCCAAGCCGGGTCGGTACATGGAGCAGGAACGTCAGCCAAGCCAGGTCGGTACACGGAGCAGGAACGTCAGCCAAGCTGGATCAGTACACAGAGCAGGAATGTCAGCCAAGCCGGGTCGGTACAAAGGAGCAGGAACGTCAGCCAAGCCGGATCGGTACACAGGAGCAGGTGAAGAAGAAAGGTCAGGCAGTCCGGGTTGGTTCACAGGCAGGAGATGAGATGCAGAATAGTCAGGCAGGCCGGGTCGGTACACTGGAAATACTGGTAGCAGGAACAAGCACTGGTACAGGAACACCACGAAAGGGCACCGGAGGGGTGCCAGAACCCAGTATATAAAGGCCATACTGGGCGGGAAAAGCACAGAATAGCCAATAGGAGTAAAGCACAGTGTAGACTGACAGAAACTCACAAGGGGAGCACGGGCACCATGATAGTAATGTAGGGGACCTGGAAAAATGGCTTGGATAGATGGCGCCAACATTCGCACTATACAGGCCAGCATTTGTAAAGATATCTTGTCTTTGCGAATCACATTTCAAATCTCTTTTCAAATTGATATTATCTTTGTGTTTTGAAGGGGAATAACAGATTGGTTTGAGTCTGTTAAGAAACCAGAGAAGTCTGTTTCTCTGGATGGTGTTATGAAGGTTTTTTTCCCAATTGATAAAAAAAACCTAGGGAAGTTAATAACTCCTCTATTGTGCAATCCATATAGCATTTTCTACTGTCTTAATCTTGGGATGTTATTAAAATGTTGTCTAGATAAATGACCAATTAAACTCCTCTTCGTCTTAGATATGTCACTATTGGCTTCATTAATTTTGTGAAACACCAAGGTGCAGAAGAAAGTCGGTAGAGGAGATGTGAATTGCTATTTTTGATTTTCCCATAGATAAAGAAGCAACGGTTGATGTAAAGGAGACATAGGGACTGTTCGATATGCATATTTGAGAACTATTTTATTTATCCAGTTTAATGGGGCAGAAGGTCCCGAAGGCAATGAATACCTTCCATTTTGAAATGTCTGTATACTACCCAAGACTTATGTAGATTGATTACTGGATGAACACCAGATAATTTCTTTGGTACCAGGAATATATTACTTATAAAACCTAGAGATTCCATAGGAACCTGTTTGGTAGCCACTTTTTGAAAAGGTTTGTTATTTCTTGATTTGCCAGCGTTTCATCTTATTGTTTTTAGAATCTAAGTATCTGATGTGATATTTGACCCACTTTTTCTTAGAAAGAAAGGGGTTGAAATTTTTAACTTATTTGAATAATTTCTGGAGTGAAATTGTCCTCTGGAGTTTCTTCCTTTCTAAGATCTCTGTCTTTGAGGGGAAAACGGTTTGTGTGCCTGATCATTTCTGTTTTGTGATCTTTGATATGTACTGCCCGGGAAGCGACCACTACCTTTCCTGGACTTTCCAAAAGCTTTTCTGCAAAAACTCTTTTGATGGAGGACTGGGCTCTCACTAAAGCTGTGAAGCAGTATCAAACTTTTCCAAATCTTTTATGATGGAATCCCCGAATAATTGCCCTTGAGCTGAGGGACCTGCTGCTGAAGATGACATATCTGTCAATTTCAGGTCTAACTTTACTAGGTATGCCCTATGTCTTTCAGATGTCAGAGCCACATTGCCCAACAGATATATGGCCCATTGAATCCAATCCTATAAGGTATCAACATTAACCAGAGTGTCAGTAGCCACTGCTTCTTCAGATAACTCAAAAAGTTTTTGTCATGGGATCTACATGTCATGTAATTTATCTTGGCATGATTTTAAAAATCTGTCAATAACTTTTTTGGTGTCTTTGTAAGCGCCGCTTACCTTCTGACGCTTGTGCAGCTGCCGGGGTGTGCGGCTCGCGGGGAAAGAGGACTGGTGCCCTCTGGCGTCCATCCAGGTGACCGTTCTCCTCGTTGCGCCCTCTGGTGGCTCCTGCACATCTGAACCAGGCGCGCGTCTCAGGGAATCCCTTATGACGTTGCGACCTAGTTCTTAAGGGGACAGCACACATTATGCTCCACCTCTAGGGGTGGAGCAATATGATTAAACACTGCCTGGACACCACTTCAGCTGCCCATTTGTGGTGTTCCAGTGCAGTTGCTTCTTGGGGTCTGTGTGTGATTTGGTTTGGCTGACTATCCATTCTGGTGTTGACCTGTGGCTCTGTCCGACTACCCGCTCTGTGTATGACCCTTTGGCCTGTCTGACATCCAATCTGGTGCAAACCTGCGGCTCTAGTTGGTGAACCATACTGTGTATGACCCCTGGCTTGGCTAACTATCCGTTCTGGTGTTGACCTGTGGCTCTGTCCGACTGCCCGCTCTGTGTATAACCCCTTGGTCTGTCTGACATCCAATCTGGGGTGAACCTGTGTCGTTGACCAAGCCTTCCGTATTTGCTCCTTGTGTCTGACCACCTTGACATAGCCTGGGATTGTCAACTGCTCACCCAGCATACAAACGCTCCAGGGGATAACCTAGGATTGTCTTTGGTGGCTTGACGTACTTCCTCTAGCCGTTGAACCTCTGCGGCCTCCAGGTGCGGACCTGTGGCGCAGCTGGTCTTTCTGGTACATGGTCTGTCCAGGTGCGAACCTGCTTATCCTCCGTGTGCATTGGGTCGCTGGATCCGTTGTCTGTACAGGTGCGTACCTGTAGTGTGGCCTCAGGTGCGGACCTGAGTAGCCCTTCCTCTGCTGCTGATTCCATCCTTACTGAATCCGTGAAAGTCTTTCCCTGATTTACTTAGGAATCTAATTATTTTAGAAATTGTTTTTGGGTTATCACACACTTTATTTGATATACATGGGCTGGGGCATTCAGTTCTCAATTTATTTCTGGAGATTCTATCCATAGACTTTCTAAGTCATCTTTTTTAGTGTTGAGCGAGCACCCCGATGCTCGGGTGCTCGGGTGCTCTGACCGAGCACCGCCGGAGGCTCGAGTGCTCGGCAGAGCACCCGAGCCCCATTGAATCCAATGGGGCGACACGAGCATTACACCAGGCACCCCCTGCTCTGATGAGGGGAGGGTGCCTGGTCAATGCCCCCCTTCATCTCCACAATGCCCCTCTTCCACAATGTCCCCCTTCCACAATGTCCCCCTTCCACAAAGTGCCCCTTCATCTCCGCAATGCCCCCTTCATCTCCGCAATGCCCCCTTCATCTCCGCAATGTCCCACTTCATCTCCGCAATGCCCCCTTCATCACCGCAATGTCCCCCTTCCACAAAGTGCCCCTTCATCTCCGCAATGCCCCCTTCATCTCCGCAATGCCCCCTTCATCTCCGCAATGTCCCACTTCATCTCCGCAATGCCCCCTTCATCTCCGCAATGTCCCCCTTCCACAAAGTGCCCCTTCATCTCCGCAATGCCCCCTTCATCTCCGCAATGCCCCCTTCACCTCCGCAATGTCCCACTTCATCTCCGCAATGCCCCCTTCATCTCCGCAATGTCCCCCTTCCACAAAGTGCCCCTTCATCTCCGCAATGCCCCCTTCATCTCCGCAATGCCCCCTACCTTCAGTCCCTGGTGGTCCAGCGGAGCGTCTGCAAGATCTGTGCCTCCTCCGGCACAGATCCCTTCCACCCGAACATGGCGGGCGAGCACATGGCGGTACTCGTACGAGTACCGCCATGTGCCGAGCAGAGCGATGCTCGAGCCGATCCGAGCATCGGCCGAGCATGCTCGCTCAACACTAATCTTTTTATCATTTCTGCTGCATGATCCATAGGTGTCCATTCTGAGGATCTGGGTTGTTTTATATTCAAATAAAGATTTACCCTGCTCATCAAGAACTGTTTTGAATCAGACTGATTGTCAACATCTTTAGGTTTTATATTCTTCTCCCTTATATCAATCTCTGAATCTGATGGGGAGGTCAAATAAATATAATTTTCTTTCTCATTTTCATCACTTTCCTCACTTATGGAGGAGCAAATGGAATCAGGTTTTAAGGAGAGCATCTTTTTGTGGGATAAAAACGCACTAGTAAATATTGCCTTCAGATTTCAATGTCTTATGTGATTTAAAAGGATAGTTATGGCTGATTTTAATAAAATTTTATATTGTAGATATTAAAAAAATAAATTAACTGATATAAATCCTGTCTCTCAAACATGTATAGTTTGAGAGATATAGGCTTCAAAAGTTCCCCCCTCTCACCCTATTCACAGCGCTCTAGCTGACAGCATGAGATTCTGGTCTTGCGACCAGACTGCGGCTCTTCAGCAGAGCTGAAATAGAGCTATCTAAAAAGAAATACTGCATTGGAACGGTCTAAAAAGTGTGCCTG
Source organism: Rhinophrynus dorsalis (assembly GCA_037306005.1). NCBI lineage: Eukaryota > Metazoa > Chordata > Amphibia > Anura > Rhinophrynidae > Rhinophrynus > Rhinophrynus dorsalis. The sequence continues at coordinate 488,694,132 of CM074719.1, forward strand.
GACTTTGTAGACCATTTCAGTGAAGTATTTATTTTTAGATGGAGCTATTTCGGTTCTGCTGAAGAGCCGCCGGCCAGTCCCGGGACCAGGATCTCATGCTGTCAGCTAGAGCACCTAGGTCTCTGAAAGGGGTGGGAGGGGGGAACTTTAGAAGCGCATATATCTCAAACTATACATGTTTGAGAGACCAGACTTGCATTAGTTAATTTATTTTTTTAATATCTACAATATTAAATTTTGTTAAAATAAGCCATTACTATCTCTTTTAGAGATGTAATAATTAAATTCTGCAGGGTTATCATGGAGATTATAGTTTTGCCTCTTATCTGAATTTATATGCTCTATATGTTTGTGTTTCTATGTTCTTTAACCTGTTTTATAATGGAGATTCACATTTTTCCTATCAGAATCAAAATCTTCCACTGACCAAAAGGTGTCTGACTGATTTGGGGATAAATATTTGTCACTTCCCACACCTGAGGTCAAATTATGATGTATGGCAAAAGATAATGATTTAATGAATTTATCTATCACTCCATAGCTAAAGCCATAGCGGTAGAAACACATTTATTCACAGAGGCATCAATTGTAGTCTAAATTGAAATTCTTTGGAAGAATCATCCTGAGATGGATGTTTCTTTTCTTCCATACTAATAGCTGGTTCATCAGATGTATCATTCCTGTTAACTCTGCCCTTTTTTGAGGTAATATTTTGACATTTATGTCCCTCAGATATCATATCTTTATCCTTTTGCCTTGAAATCACTTAATTAATGTACTTGTTCCCTGAACTAATGCTACAGTTCTCCACTATATAATTCGATCCTGAAGTAAATGTATTTGAAATATCACAGTATGTTATACACCAACAGTAAATTCTGTCAGCTATTTGAAAACCCTCCATTAGAAGCGGTAGCCTAGCAACTGAAAACCTAACTCAAGCTAGGTTGTGATATACAGGCATTCACCAGTATAAGTTGTGTTTATTGCGCATTTATGAAAAACACAGAGATTAAATACAATACACATAACAGAAATACTTAGTTGAAGGAGCAGCAAAGAAAGAGGCAGTTTTTACTTGTTAGATACATGCCATTTTAACCCTTTCTGAGCCAGAGGGGTATCCAACGCATTGTGACGCTATGGTTAAAGGAAGAGAGGAGGCCAGATTGGTTAAGAATTTGCACAGACTAGAAAGTTTATATGCTTGTTTTTAATGTTGTAAACAAGTTTTTTTTATTTTTGTTATTCTTTGCTGCTGAGTGTATAGTAAAGAAATTATATGCATAATATGAGCCACTCCTCTTGGAAAAAAAGACTTGGACAACAAATATACATTATTTATTTCTCTTTAATTGTGTCATTTTCTTTGAATCTTTGTTCAAATAAAGTGTCTCATGCAGGGAACATCTAATCATCGGATTTATTTATCGGTGGACCAAGATGCATCAAGTGCTAATCTTTGCCTCAGTCATTGGTGGTCACCTTCAAGTATTCATCAGTGACTTGTATTTATCAGCTTTGCATGTGTGAGCCAGGAAAATATAATGACATTTTGTGAATGCAGTCATTATGTTGATACACACAAACATACCCATGCATCATATGTGTACAATTGTGGTCACCCCATAGATTTTTATGGAATACACATGCCTGAAACTGAGGGATAGAACTGGTGAATAAGTGAGTGCCATATATGATTTGACCATTAAAGAATTGTCAGTTGGCTAATGTGTGAGGAAATTCGTGTGATTTTCTTGCACATTCAGTAATACCCTGTTTGATTAATTCCACCCGTAATGTTTGATGTGTGACAATGCAATATTCTTTACATGCAATACTGATGAATATTAATGCTTTATAGTTCCAATAAGCACTCAGTAAAGTGAACCTATCACCTTGAATTTTCTTTACATATTTGAAAACTTAATTCAAAACTGAATATGTGTCATGTTAACCATAACTTAGCACTGGACTGGCTATCCTCATATCTAACTAACTGATCCTTCAGTGTCTCCTCTGCCACCTCTTCATCACATCCTGTTCACCTCTTTGTTGGTGTTCCTCATGGTCCTGTTCTAGGACCACTTCTGTTTTCTCTTTACACAATAACACTTGATGATCTTATTAATCCATTTGGTCTCAAATATCACCTCTATGCAGATGACACCCAGCTTTATTTACCTGCACCTCGACTAACTTCTGATATTCAATCTAATGTCATAGTTTGCTTCTTGGCTATCTCAATATGTCTAAAACGGAGCTAATACTCATCCCACCCAGGTCTGGCCTAGTAGTGCCCTTTCAGGTGACTGTGAATGGCACTACCATAAATCCAGTATCAGAAGCACAGTGCCTAGGGGTGATAATTGACACATCTCTCTCATTCTCTCCTCATATTAACTCCATTACTAAATCCTGCTGCTTTCTCTTGCGTAACATTGCTAAAATCCATCCCTTCCTTTGTTCCTCCACAGTCAAAGTTCTTACACAAGCACTCATCATTTCCCACATGGACTACTGTAATATTCTTCTCTCTGGCCTTCCTGCCTCCCAGCTCCATCCTCTTCAATCCATATAGAATGCTGCAGCACAAATTATCTATCACGGTGCCCGTGATTCTGCCAGAGCGACATTCTTACTTCTGGGTTTACCTTGGCTGCTTCTTATTGGCTCTGGGTTTTCAACCCCTCCCAGGGCTTGCCTTTATATACGCACTGCTGTCACTATACCGGTGCCCTTTTGTGGTGTTCCTGGCTAGATGTTTGTTACTGTGTTCCTGTTCCATGTATGATCCAGTTTCTTCTGACCTTGCTCCTGTCTTCACTGCCCGATTTGTTTATGACACGGCTTGCCTGACTACGATCCCGTGACCAGTTTGGTTACTACTGCTCACTGTGTACCGATCCAGGCTTTGGCTGACTACCTCTTGCTGTGTACCGATCCACGCTTTTGCTGACTACCTCTTTCTGTGTACCGACCCAGGGTTTGGCTGACTACCGCTCTCTTTGTACCAATCCAGGCTTTGGCTGACTGCCGCTCTCTGTGTACTGATCCAGGCTTTGGCTGACTACCACGCTTTGTGTACCGATCAAGGCTTGGCTGACTCTGCTCTCCGTGTACTATCCAGGCCTTGGCTTACCTCCACTCTCTAGGGTACCGTCTCTGCATTGGCTACTCGCCTAGCATTAGCTTCACCACTAGTGTCTCTGTTGCCTCCGGTCTCGTGTCATTGCTTTACGGTTGCCGGTTGCCTATATCAGCTGTGCCTTAGCGGTCACTGTTGCCTCCGGTTGCGCTGCTATACAGCCTGTGCCTCACTGTTGCCTCCGTTTGCAATACTATACAGCCTGTGCCTTAGCGGTCACTTGTGGTTGAACTACCTGTCAGCCTGCACCTATCCGTTGCCTCCTGTTGCGCTTCTATACTGCCTGTGCCGTACAGCTATCTCCGGTTGCGCTATAGCTTCTGGTACCGGTCCGTTGCCTCCAGTTGCGCTGCTGTACTGCTTGCACTTACTATTGCCTCCGGTTGCGCTATACTCAGTCTGAGATTACTATTGCCTCCAGTTGCGCTGTTGATCTGTGCCTCATGGTTACCTCCGGTTGTGCTACCTTGCAGACTGTGCCTATTCCGGTTGCCTCCGGGCATAACCTCCGAGTGGTGAATTGAGCTGTCACGTGGGCTGCCTTTACCTGGTTTCGGGCAAGGCCGGTAGAGCCTACTCTCTCCTTATTCAATTTGGGGATTTCTGACCTGCAGTACTTACCTCACCTAAGGCTCCTCCTTACCAGTACTGCTGGGGTTTTGTCCCAGTTCCTGTTCCAGTCCTCATTCTGCATTTCTGTATTTTGTACATACCAGTCTCTATTGTACCCTGACCTGTGTCAGATCCAGAAGAGCTTATCTTCTGTTTGGGTCTGGACCTGTAAAGGGCATTTCTGTTCATTATTATTTGTTAAATAAAGCTTCATTGTTTTACATTAACCAAATTGTCTGAGTGTTCATTAAAACCGTGACATTATCCTATTGTCACCTAGGTTTGTCCCTGCCCCCTCTCTCCAGTGGCTGCCAATCAAACTCCGGATCTCTTACAAAATTTAGCTTCTCTCATTCAAAACTCTTCTCTCCTCTACCTCTTCCTACATTTCCACTCTGATCTCCCTCTATACCCCATCCCACCACTTACAATCAGCCAATAACAATCTTCTCTCAGCTCCTTTTGTGTCTACAGGCCTCTCACGTTTCAAACCTTTTTCTCTCATTGCTCCTTATCTATGGAATGCTCTACCTTCCACTCTGCGCCACTGCACCTCGCTGATGGTCTTCAAGTCACGATTGAAACTACACTTCCTTAACACAATTAAACATGCTACATGGCACTGACTTTATAAATTATTTACTTTATGTCCCCTATCCTAACCAGAACTCTGGCATTGTATTCAGCACTTGACCCTTGACTCTGTATGTCTCCCATTACCACTTTAGATTGTAAGCTTTCGTGCAGGGACCTAATTTCCAATGTTTCACTTTGCAAAGTACTTGTAAACCTGTATTGTCAAAACCCTTCAATTGTAAAGCCCTGCGTACACTTGAGGCTATAAATAAACATATTCATTCATAAACCAAAATTCCAGCAGAAATGCAGTTTAGGAGATAGTTACACTTTTATTTCTGAGCAAAGTGAAATTAAAAACTCCCTGGTACTGCAAAGAGCTTCATTAGCATATGAAATGTCATTGAAACCTTCATTAGCATATGATATGTCCTTGAAAAGGCTTAATTAGCATATGAAACATCATTGATTAGCTTAATTAGCATATGAAAATGTTACCAATAATGCATGGATATCCCAATTAGCATAAATATGCAAACTTGAATTAAGGTGAAAGTTACACTGTAGTAGTTGCCTATGTAGGTATTTAATGAAGGGTATGTAACCAGCCAAAGAGGCATATGCCTTTTTGGTGTCAGATTGTGAAGCCACAAATTCTGCACTGGTGATTTAGTCTAGTCTGATCTTTTGTCTGGAGATCCTTCCTGCAGTCACACTGCCCCCCTGGTAAAGAGAACTTTACTTCCCTGAGTACTACCCCAAATATTAAACTGATCCTGACTCTATGGCCCTAACAATGACTATGGAAATAATTTTAAAAACTAGCATTCGGTCATATTGTAGCACAAATCCCATCTGTGCAACCCCTATTTTCATACCTGGGAACTCTCCGGATTTGCCCCGGAGACTCCGGTTCTGACAGAACTTTACCGGGTCTCCGGGGCAGAGGCTGATTCCTCCGGATGTGGAGAGTTTCTATTGAAACTCTGCCACATCCGCTTTTTCTCCTGCTGATACTCAGTCCCTAGCCCTCTGAGTGCCAGAGTGGTAAGGAATGCATTGCTTTGCAATGCATTCCGTACCACTCTGGCACTCAAAGGGTTAAGCCCCCCCCCCCACTCGCGGCAAGCCCCGCCCCTTTTTGACGCGATTAGCGTCATTTTGTCACCCCCTGGTGAACAGAGGACTACCCTCCGGGTAGCCCTCGACTGGAAGTTCCCAGGTATGCCTATTTTCCCACAAACAATGACCAGGAATAGACATGAAATGCTCCTGCGCTTCATGGATTTCATGAACAATGCACAGTGCCTGCGTAAACAAGGTCCCCAATATGAAAGGCTGTTTAAAATTTGCCCCCAAATAAGTTTGCAGAGGTATACATCCCTGATATAAATATCTGCTTTGATGAGTCCCTGATGCAGTACAAGGGAAGAATGACATTCAAACAGTACACTCCCTTTAAGCCCGCCAGCTTTGTGAGAAAGCCACAAGTTACACTCAGCTTTCCAAGTATGTGAGGACAAGGACTGACACCTTCATCCACCTGCTTGCCAGGGAACTAGTACAAAGTTCATTTGGTATCTCATTAACCTCTCATTTAATAAATAGTACCATTTATATGTGAATAATTTGTGTATAATTCCCTGTTATATATGTTACTTTTTTTTTGTTTAGACACAGAGGCCTGTAGCACAGATCAATAAATAAAACATGACTATGTGTCATGTTAATAAAAATTCCAGCAGATTTATAGTTTGGGAGACAGTTGCACTTTTATTTCTGGGAAAAGAAAAAGTGAAAATTTCCTGGTACTGCCCAGAGCTTCAGTAACATATGAAATGTCACTGAAACCTCCATTAGCATATGATACGTCACTCATAACCTTATATAGAATATGACATGTCACTGAAAAATGCTTCATTAGCATATGATACATCACTGGTATCACAGACATTAGCATGCACTAACAAGTATGAATATCAACTTTACTGTACATTTGCATATCTTTTGACTAACATGACACATAGGTAGTTTTTAATGCAGTTTTCAACTATGTAAACTTGAATTAGGGTGTAAGGTCCACTTTAATGAGAAAACAATTGATAATATGGATTAATTATATCTAAATTGCCCTCCCTGGTGAGCTTTTGACAACAGGTCTTTCTAGATAGTTTTGTCAATGGGGACAGAGCACCACAGACACAGAGACAGGACAAGCACACCAGTTTAACGATAACCCCTTCATGGACTGGGTTTGCTAGTGGAATTGTCACCTTGCAACAAATATGTGATTGCAAAACAGCTTTGAAAATCACCTATATATATGTTTACTATTTTTATTTCAAACAATTGTTTGAGGTACTTTTGTTTTACCATTTTTTGGCCAGATTTCTTTGAAAAAGAGGAGTTCTCCTTCAAAAAGCATTAGGAAAGGCCTGTAGGTATTTAAGATGTATGTGGAACATTAGGCAGGAGGAAGCTGGGCCTTAGAACTCCTCCAGTATCAAATGGATGAGTACATTTTTAAACACCCCCCATTACTATAGGCTAGTTTCCCCCCTCTCAGAGGGACCACTGATTGTAATATTGGTTTTAAACTTACTGTAATATTCACTAATGCCACCAGCAACAACGCTGAAGCAACAACCGTTTCTGAGACGATGACTTCTGTGAAGGAACATAAAGAGGTACAGTTCTGGAGCATACCAACTGCACCACACAGACAAATAAAACTTTTCAAAATAAACATTGATTTTAATGGATAAATATAAATAAGGTGAGTGCTAATATTGTTAGAATAATTTATATCAATGGAATAAAAAAATATTAATATATTTGTGAATCTCAAGCTGCTCAGAACCTCTAACTTGAAAGAAGAGTGAAAATATTAATACAATATATAGGTGAGCGCTAAAAGTGACAAACTGAATAGTGAACATATAATTATCACTAAAAATCTCTGTACCAATATCTATATAGATGAACACAGGAAAATAACAATAAAGGTATAATAAACAAAATACTTTGTGTACTTATAATTTATACAATATCAGAAATGTCAAAATCTGTGTACTTACAGTTGTCTGGAAGCGACATTGACATTCATATATTACACACCTCAGGATGAATAGAAGATAGATATGCAATAGAAGAAAATAAAAATCATAGTGTAATCTGTATAAAATATTCTTCAATATAAAAAGTACATGCAGGGTGTAACAAATAGTCCCAAATTTAAAGATTGTAGATTCTTTCCACACACGGATATCACAATTCTGATATGATCTTTATCAATGAAGTAACAATTCTTATATCACAAAAGAAATTATGTATGTTGTTTTCGATGGACTTAACCTTATGGGGATGAGCTCTGCATGTACTTTTTATATTGAAGAATATCTTATACAGATTACACTATGGTTTTTATTTTCTTCTTTTGCATATCTATCGTCTATTCATCCTGAGGTGTGTAATATATGAATGTCAATGTCGCTTCCAGACAACTGTAAGTACACAGATTTTGACATTTCTGATATTGCATAAATTATAAGTACACAAAGTATTTTGTTTATTGTTCCTTTAACCTATATAGATATTGGTACACAGAGTTTTTAGTGATAATTATATGTTCACTATTCACATTGTCACTTTTAGCGCTCACCTATATATTGTATTAATAATTGATTTTAATGGGACTTTTAATGCATTTAATACTAGAGATGTTTCCAATGCGTTGTTTCACAATGTTTGGATACCCCTCTAGCATTTAAGGTGTTACAAAGCCTAATATAATTTAATACGAATGTTTACTTGGCTTTATGGACCTGGAAAAAGTTCATTGAACATGCTGGAGAAGGAGGAGAAGTGGGAGGGAAATGGGAGAAACAGGAGGGGAAGGAGCAGATGTGGGCAGAGTTTAATAAGAAACTCCTCACATCCGGAGAATCAGTCTCTGCCCCTGAGACCCGGTAATTAGAAGCCAAAACTGGAGTCTCCAGGGCAAATCTGGAGAGTTCCCAGCTATGGGTACAGAGGGTGCAGTAGTTCTGGGGCCTTACAATCAAGGGGGCCCCATCTACTCCAGGTTCTAAATAGGTTCTAGTTATGCCTCTGTGGAAATATTTTTGTATTGGGGGGCCAAAAAATGTTTGCCCCTTTCCTGCAATAACTAGATATACCGCTGGGTCACAGTAAGCTTTTATTTAACATCAGGCAGTGGTTTCCTAACTGTGGCCCCCTGCTCATGGACACTTCAGATCAGTTTTCTCTCTCTCTATATAGAGCGTAATCATTAGAAGTATACAACTCTATGCAGTGTAGGTGTATCTTCAGCATGATTAGTCAGCAAGAAGTGAAAATCCACCCAACACCTGTGTAGCTTGATGCATTTTGTCAGTATATAACCATACCATCCTATATAATAATTCGCTAAATTGTGTGTAACGCCACGACATGTGCAGTAGACACTGCTGCGCGTGCTGCAGACATGCGCACTAGAGACTGCCCACGCCGCGGCTGACACAGAGCTGGGTGCTCTGAAGGAGCGTCCAACTCTGTATCAGCCGTGGCACGGGCAGTCTCTACTGCGCGTGACTGCACCGCGACCGGATGGCAGTGGCACTGTGGCTCGTGTAATGGGCTGTTCAACTAGTTTAACCATATTTTTCTGCTATACAAAAATGGTCACACCCTGCATATTTTGTTCTGGTACTTTTGGTAATAAAAAGTAGTATCACACATTCACTACTGAATAAGCATATGGCTGTGGTGGGACAAAATGGCAATGGGAGTTGTTGTGGTTCCACAACAACTCCCATTATTCTCATGAGGGAGCTGTAGTCCAACTACAGCTGGTTGGACTACTATTATTACCATACCTGAGAACTCTCTGGATCAGCCCCGAAGACTCAAGTTTTGCATCTGATTAAAGGGTCTCCTGGGAAGGTCACTGCTTCTCTGGTGGTGAGGAGTTTCATAAGAAACACTGCCCACTTCTGCTCCTTCCCACCCAGTTCCTCCTACTTCCTGCCCACTTTTGTGACACTTCTGCTGTGTCCTACCCCCACACGTGAGTCTTGGCCCATTTTGGGCACAAATCCCCATAAGGCAAGTTCCCAGGTATGACTATCACTATTAATTTTAATTAACTCTAAAATCAAAATGAATTCGGGCTAAATGTAGTCACACACACCCATAGATATATAGAAATATAGCTTCCATTGTTACCTTTTGTAGGGTTTCCTGACTGCCATTACCATAGCAATCTAGATCAGAGGTTCTCAACCCGTGCCCTCAGTGGCCACTAAGAGGTCAGGATTTGAGGATTTCCTTGTTAGAGCATAGGTGAGTTAATCAATGTGAATGAGCCTCTGATCACCACACCTGTGCTCTAGCAGGGAAATTCCTAAGTCCTGGCCTGTTAGTAGCCACTGAGGGCACGGGTTGAGAACCTCTGATCTAGTTACTAAGCTCAATATATTAAGTGCCTTAAGGGGGAGATTTCTAAAAGTGGAGTTAATAGAAAAGAAGTGTTAAAGGCATAGTAATACTTAAAATGTAAAAACAAATATATTGTAAGGTTTATCCCCCTGAGTAAAACAAGGGTACTCCCACTGCTGAAAGGTGTTTTATTCAAAAGTTATTACAGCGCAAACAACTTTCAGCAGTGGGAGTACCCTTGTTTTACTCAGGAGGATAAACTCTACAACATATGGATGTAAGATTGTCACAGGTAATTATTAAAATATTAAGGATAGTTTAGGAGGATATAACACCTCTTAATACGTTTTTTTATAACATGAAGTAAGGAAGTTTGTAAAAAGTGGCTCTGTGAATTTATAAAGAAACTAGTTGAAGAGCCCGTTACACGGGCCACAGTGCCACTGCCAGCCGGTCGCAGTCATGTACGGTAGAGACTGCCCACACTGTGGCTGATACAGAGCGGGATGCTTCTTCGGAGCGCCCCACTCTGTATCAGCCTCATCACTGGCAGTCTCTACTGCGCATTATTGCAGCACGCTCAGCAGTCTCTACTGCGCATAACTGCGTCATTACACACGTTTTAGCAAATTATTATATAGGATGCTGCTGTTTTCAACAATTAGCAACATCATTTTCCCCAAATATTTAAGGCTATGTCTGACCTTTTCTTATCCTTTATGATCACTACATTTTTAAATGTAACTAGAATACTTTCATAAATACCAACACTCATAATAAAGAGCAATGGCATTGTAAGGATCCGTTCAACAAAACAAACAAGAAAACTTTTTATAAATCTCCCCCATGGGTCCTATCTCTCACTACAAGCAGCACAAAGAAAATTAACCAAATAGCATTTAAAGGTATAGCAACTAATTCCATTTTATATGTTAGTGTTCCTTTAAATAATTTTCAAAATATTTGAAAAATATGGTGTATAATGTTCGTGTATCTCTAGCCAATAGGGTTATTAACACATGAAAAAATACCTTAATAGATTCATTAGGACCCAGGGGAGTAAGTTGCCCATTTTACACTCAAATGGAAATGCAGATAATTTTAGTTTGTATCAAGTACCATAAGCTGTGGGTGGAGTCACAGGTGAGATCAAAGCATAACATATAGCAGTGGGAATCACTTCTGCTGACAGCACATTGCACTTTTATCCATATACAAATTAATTATGTATTGAAGCCACCTAATTTAAAAAAATGAAATTGGGTTTTAAAATTTTAAAGGGATAGGTTCATTTAATAGTGATAATATCTATCTATCTATCTATCTATCTATCTATCTATCTATCTATCTATCTATACACACACACATATATATATATACATTTTGCAAGGTTTATCCTGCTGAGTAAAATGGGTACTCCAACTGCTGAGAGTTTTTTTGTATTCAAAAGTAATTGCATCTCTATTGCTGTAGCAGTAGAGCCACCATGAAATTTCAGACCAACTGTCGTTTTATAACAAATGTACATATATTATATTGGTAATTTTTTTCTAAAATAAATCATTTATGGTGTATTTAGCTTTATTATTTGCCAGTTAGTGCCAGTCTCCTCTCCATCCCTATTTCCATTCCCTACCAGGAAGTATGGCTAATTTGCATATACTGATAAATACGTAAAGATAAATGTCACACAGGCTATGCTTTAAAAATCAAGCAAAAAAGAATGGCTAACAAAAATATAGATACTTTGGAAAACTCCTTCAAAATAAAGTTTGTTACAAAGTGACAGTTCCACTTTAAGTCCTCAATGAACGGGGGGCATAAGCTGCATGTTTGACATGCCTGCACAAAGGTGAGAGAAGTAACTCCAGTGGTAGAGAAACCATTGCAGTTCATATGTTATTCTATGGAACATATGAACTAAGATTTTCCCAACTTGAAAAGAAGGCTCCATAGAATATCACAGGAATTGCAAAGCTCTCACTGGAGAGACTTCACTCACCTTGGTAGCCTCATCTATGAAAAATACTTGAAGTGGAAAAATGTAACTTTATAAATTAACGATGGGACACAAAGTGAAGAAAAACAAAATATAAATACATTATATTTTCTTTTTGTAATACAGAACTCTGGACTGTTCTATGTTTTGGGATTGAATGGACTTCAGATAGCCCAATCAGGGACACTTTATCCAGTGGGCAAAGTGAGCATTTACTTAGGGCCCACCATCAACAGGGGACCCACCGATAGTGTACCTGTCTAAAGAAAAAAATTACAAAGGAGGCCCACCAGGAGATCTCCTAGAATCCCGGCAAGCTCCCTTTTCAAATGTTTTCTCTAGGAGTGGAAAGCTGTAGAGCACCACTTCTTCACTGACCTCTGCTCCATGCTGACCTTCTACTTCTGGATTTCTTTGAGATAACATCAGAGAAACCCGGAAGTATCAGGTAACCTAGATGTGGAGGGGGGCACAGTAATGGGCTGTATGTGTGTGGGGTGTGTGTGAGAAAATGTATGTGGAGACTGTAACTAGCAGAAGAACCAGGCTGGAGTGATAAAATGATGTGAGCTCTGTGACTACTATAGGAACAGGCCTGGGGGGGGGGATACAATATATGGGGGCTATGACTACCAGTGGAGCCAGGCTGGGGGGGGGCAAAACATTTATGTGAGTGTTGTGACTATGCAAAGAAAAAAAGGAGAATATATAGACCTTCTCGGGGGAGTGTTGTGACTACCAGAGGAACAGGCTGGGGGATAAAATGTATGTGTGGGCTGTGACTACCAGTGGAAACATGCTGGGGGGCAGATAATATATATTGGTGGTGTGACTACCATTGTAATCAGACTTGGGGTGGGGTAGACAATGTATGTGGGGGCTGTGACTACCTGTGAAGCCAGACTGGGGGGCAAAAAAGCATATGTGGGGGCTGTGACCACAGTGGAACCAGGCCGGGTGTGTGTGAAATATATGTGGAACCAGACTAGGGGGATAAAATGTATGTGGGGACCGTGACTACCAGAGGAACAGCATGGAGGGCGGAGGTTTGAAAAAAATGTATGTGGGGGCTTTGACTACCTGTGGAACAAGGTTGGGGTAGGCAAAAATGTATGTGGGGACTGTGACTACGAGTGTAACCATGCTGGGAGGATAAAATATACGTGGGTACAATGACTATCAGTCTATCAGTGGAATAGGCTGGGGGAACAAATCATGTATGTAGCGACAGTGACTATCAGTGTAACCAGGCTGGGAAGGGTGCTAGTGATATGGCAAAAGTTTGTACTTTAAAGGGATAGTAATACTTCGTTTTATCTTTATTTTATTTTGTAGGCATTAAAAAAACATGAAGAACGATATAAGTCTTATCTCTCAAACCTTTATAGTTTGAGAGATATTCACAAGCAAAGTTTCCCCTCCTGTCCCGTTTACCTAGTGTAAGCCATCTCTACTCAGATGGGGATCTGGTTGTAAGACCAGACAGATAACAGCAGGGGACAATCTTCTTCCTATCAGAGCAATGAAGGCCCTTCCCCCCTTGACAAGTTTTTCAGGTTTTTCCCTTATCTTAATTAAAGATTGTGCATCTCTGCAGTCTACCTGGGCACCTCCCTTCTGATCTGGCTGAACAGTGTTACATCAGTAAAAGGGGCGGGAGGGGGGTACTTTGTCATTGAATTACTCTTGAACTACAACTCTGACAGAATTGAAATAACACTCTCCAAAGTCCAAATACTATGATGATTAATTAGAGCTGCTTTTATTATGAAACATTACTATCCCTTTAAGGAACACATGCCTTTTATCAACCACATCAACAATGTTTCTATGCTAAAACTGAGCCTGGAAGTGTGCCACATTGGGATCTGCTATATAAGTTATGTTAGGGAAAGAGATGGGGGAAGGTTAAATAATAAGTACATATGTACACATATAACATCCTGGGGTGTAGTGTCATTTTAGGTTAGGTATCTTGGTTTATGCTTGCTGATCTGGATGGGAGTAGGGTCCGGTTTTTGTATTGGCTTGCATATTTTCTTTGGGACTGCGTAGCATAGGTGGCTAGGGGTTTTGTTTAAGGACTTACCCATCCCCTTTTCACAGCCTCTTTTCAAGATAGTCCTTGCATGATTTTCAGAGTGATAACTGATGTGGTAAAGTTATGTGGATTTTATCCTTGGGTGGAAGCCCTTCAAGAGTTTACCCAGGGCTTTTGGTCGCGGATTGGTGATGTTATCCATTGAAGCTAACGTGGATGGCCAATGGGATAATTGCATGGGAGCCAGCTGTAAGTGTTGAAGAATGGTGGTGTCAGCTGTAAGTGCTGGGGAATGTTAGGGTCAGCTGTAGTACTGAAGAATGTGGTGATTCTAGCATGATCCTGTGTATTTTAGCCATGCTTGGTTCAAAGGAATGTGGATTGGCAAGGACTGTCAGTTAATGATTGATTAATGATTAATTAATTATCATTATGGTTGAATTAGAACAATAATAATAATGTAATTGGAAGTAGTAATGAAGCTGTGGCCCGTTATGCCCAAAAAGATGTGTGTTTATTTTTGGATCATACTCTTTCCTTATCACATGTTGAACTCACTGGTATCAGCATAGCCTTAGTTAAAGGGGAACTATTCCTCTGTAGCATGTGGATCTTATTTTGTCTATCAGAATAAAGTCGGTAGGTGTCTTTCACACAGTATTCAGGTGCATCCATTTATTTTATTTCTGAGCATTTCATCTCCTTTGGAGTGTACTGTTAGTTATTTCTTTACATAGTAACATAGTAAATTAGGTTGAATAAAGACACAAGTCCATCAAGTTCAACCTTCTCATCATACCCCAGTAACTGAGAATTTTATAGCTTTCCTGCTACCAATTAAATTGGTCTTTATCAGACATTCCTGATCTGCCTACTGATAAACATTATAACTCTGTATGTTCCCTTCTGAAAGAAATGTGTCTAATCTTCTCTTAAATGTATCCATTGTATCTGCCATATCCACCTCCTTGGGCAATGAATTCCACAATATAACAGACCTTACTGTAAAAAAAACCCTTAGTCTGCTGAAGTCTAAACCTCCTTTCCTCTAATCTCAAGGGGTGTCCCCTGGACACATGATCAGGCCTTGGAATAAATAGCTCACCGCAGAGATCCTTGTATTGACCTCTCATATACTTGTGCAATGTGATAAGGTCTCCTCTTAGTCATCTTTTCTCTAGAGTAAATAAACCAAGTTTGTCTAATTGTTCCTCATATGTCAAGTCCTCCATTCCCTTAATTAATTTTTTTGCTCTTCGCTGTACCCTCTCTAGTTCTAGTATATCCTTTTTCAGAACCGGTGCCTAAAATTGCACTGCATACTCAAGGTGAGGTCTTACCAATGATTTGTATAATGGCAAAATAATGTTATCCACTCTTGCTTCGATACCTCTTTTTATACAAGACAGGATTTTGTTTGCCTTTGCTACTGCTGTTTGACACTGGTCACTGTTTCCAAGTTTGTAGATGACTACTCTAGTAGTGAGTCCCCTAAAATGATTCCATAAGTAGCCTTGGGATTGTTTCCTCCCAAATGCATGACTTTACACTTCCCCAGATTAAACTTCATATTCCATTTTTTTCCCAATCTCACATTGTATATAAGTCCCTCTGTAGAGAGAAAATATCCTGTTCTGAATGACCTTGCATACTTTATTATCATCTGCAGATATTGATAATTTGCTTTCTATATCTATTTTCAGGTCATTTATAAACATGTTAAAAAGCAGTGGACCTAACACTGAACCCGGAGGTACTCCACTCTCCACTTTAACTGTATTGGAGAATTTTCCATTTACAACCACACACTGTTCCCTATCCTTCAACCAGTTTTGTATCCAATTGCAAAGGTTATCTCCTAGCCCCAATATACTTATTTTATACACCAGCCTTCTGTGTGGCACTGTATCAAATGCCTTTGCAAAGTCTAGCTATACTACATCTACTGCATTGCCATTATCAAGGTTGCTGCTTACTTCCTCATAGAAGCTGAAAAGATTAGTTTACAATTCCATGAATGATTCTGTCAGTTCTATAGAAGTGTATTGTTTGGTTTTTAGGAGGTGTCATTGAAAGGCAGCCTTGAATTGATATAATTATATAAATAAAATTGCATATATATACACATAGGTAAGTTAATCTGGTAAGCAAATCAAAATTAACTTCTTCCTAGCGCATGCTTCCCATTTAACCCAAGGGGTTAATCAGGATGCGTGCAGAGTGATTGAAACATCCTGTATATTTTCCCTTGAATACTTCTTGCAATGCATTTAAATTCAATTAATTCGTTTACATGTGAAAATACCTCAGAACAATGGGTTACAGAAAACAATGATGTGTTTTAGTGACTATGGGGTGCTGGTTACATGGTTATGTCTACTGGGTAAACAATGGGGAGATACACACATCTCCTGTCTCACAACAGCGTAGGGAAGCAGTACTGTCTGCACTTAGGTATCATGATCTGTTACAATGCTTTCATTCTGTATTCATTACAGAATGTATTGTCAACACAAAAACACTATGAACACCAGTATGCTACTCGTTAGTCAAACAATGCTGGGTTATACACACCCAGACGAAAGGTGCGACATGAAACTGCAAACATGATATATGGATTTATCAAGCAGTGACATATCTGTCTCACAGAGTCTCATGTTATACTAGTGTGCCTAAGGACACATTCAATAAGCATATGCAATTCTGGAGCAAACCAACTTCCCCAGAAGGGACAGATAAACAGTTTCTAATTAGTTATTGATTAAAATTGAATTTTTAACCCCTTGAATATTAGAGAGATCTAAAAGGAATTTGTAACTTACCCAGATAGTTTACTTCATAAGCAGAATACAATGCAATGTATTGGATACCTCTCTGGCACTCAAAGGGTTAAGTCTCCTGTTACCTGTATAGAGTAATCTCTGTTGAAGTCTGAGTCCTGGTCACACCTCCTCTCAACAAACAATGGGTTTCAGTAGACCTGAATAATTTGTAAGGGGGGCAAGCTGAAACAATTCGGAGTGGACCACAAGACTGATCCAAAGCAAGTAAAAATAGTAAATAGATATAACTGAGGTTTTGTAAGACATCTACATAAGTATGTCCTTCTGTCGGAGACTCCTCTATCATTCAAGGGATAAAAGTTAAATTTGAATCAATTGTACCTTTTTGTTTATAGAACATGATCACTAGATATCAAGTGTGATAGTTTTTAGACACATCGGGGAGTTGTATGTAATAACCCAGCACTGACGGTTTACACATCACAGTGCAAAGAATGTTCCAGACACTATAATGGTGAATGCTGAACTACAGCCTACTTTTGTTTCCTGAGTGAACACTCATTATGTCCTGTCTTGACTATTGTAACTCACTACTAGTTGACCATCCTCTCACCGGACTAACCCCACTACAGTCCATAATTAACTTTGCTGCAAGACTAATCTACCTCACTCATCTCTTCTCTAACACCAATCCTCTCTGCCAATCCCTACACTGGTTCCCATTAGCTAACTACTGCTAACTTACAGAGCCCTTACTAACACCGCACCCCCCTATATTTCATCTCTCATTTCCAAACACACTCCCACTCACCATCTTCGCTCTGCATACAACCTTCTCCTCTCTAAAGCTCTTATTACATCCTCCCACTTCCGCCTACAGGACTTCTCCAGTTCTGCACCTGAGCGCTGGAATTCCTTCCCCGTCCTATCAATCTCTCTCCCAGCCTTCAGATCTTCAGACACTCGCTGAAAACTCATCTCTTCAGGGAAATCTATCAACTACCTCCATAACCATTATCATCAAAAATCACTCCTTCCATGGACTGCTGCACTCAACAGCACTTCTCTTTTCCGCCCAATGACCGGCAGTTCATGTGGCAGGAGGCACTTACACCCAATAGCAGTTACTCCTTCTGTATCCAACCTACCTTACTCTAGATTATAAGCTATCACGAGCATGGCTCTCTGATACTTTTGTTCTCCACATCTGACTTGCACTATTTAGTATCTCTGTATGTCTATTCCTTATTGTACAGCGCTGCGGAATATGTTGGCGCTATATAAATAAAAGAGGATTTTAGTCTTACCTGTTAAATCCTTTTCTCTTATTTCATAGAGGTTAGTCCCTTTAAGTAGAAAGGAACAATTGTAGAAGTGAATTCAGGGGATGGAGCCTACCTTACCTCCTTGGCTGCAACTATCCAATCAGCTCCAGTAAGATTTGAACACTAACTATTGACTAGATAGTAGAAGGGAAAGAAGACTCCTGTGACCATGATCCCGAAGGACCCCCACGGTCTGCACAGGACAGCCAAGCATGGTCCCTTGACAGGGTGGGAGACCAGTAACCTGTATGGGCTAAGAGAAAAGGATTTAACAGGTAAGACTAAAATCCTCTTTTCACTGTCGTCCAATACAGGTTACTGGTAACTTTGGGATGTCCAACCATTGAGTTTCCCAGAGGCGGGAAGTAAGGCAAGGACCAGGCGCAAGGCCCCCAAAGTCACCAGAGCAGATATGAACCATCAGATCAGAGATAGCCCAACAAAACAACTGAAGTGTCAACGGACACTGAACAGGGGTAACAACACCCCAGGAACTGTTACATAGCACACTGAACTAGAGCCAACAGAGCTCAAAAGTGAATGAAGCACCAAAGAACCGAAGAAGATCCTAGACAGGCAAGACTGCCTCCAGGATCTTCCTCCCAAAACTGGCGTCAGCTGATGCCAGCACATCAACACAGTAGTGCTTCGAAAAGGTGTGCACAGACGACCAAGTGGCAGCCTTGCACAACTGATCAACGGAGGCCTGATTCTTGTAAGCCGAAGAAGCCCCAATAGATCTATTACAATGAGCCGTGACCCGAAAGGGAACAGGCTTCTTCCTTAGCTCGTAAGCCTTATGAACAGTGGACTTGATCCAAGACGCAATAGTGACTTTGGATGCAGGTCTCCCTGCCCTGGGGCCCTCAGGAATGACGAACAGAGTGTTGGACTGTCTAATGGACTCAGTGCTATGCACATAAAACTTGAAAACACACCACATCTAACAAGTGAAGATCCCTCTCCTTGTCAGAGGTAGGGTCAGGGCAGAAAGAAGGCACCACAATCTCCTGATTAATGTGGAACTCAGAGACCACCTTCGGGAGAAACTCCTGAGAAGTGCGAAACACCACCTTGTCTTTGTGAAACACCAAAAAGGGTAGCCTACAAGACAGAGCATGCAACTCCGTGACACGGTGAACAGACACGATCGCCAGGAGAAAGAACATTTTCCACGTCAGCAGGCGTAGAGGAATAGTAGCCAAGGATTCAAAGGGAGGGCGCTGAAGGATGGCCAAAACCAAGTTAAGATCCCACTGATAAGCGGGAGTCTTGAAAACAGGACGAATATGAGCAACACCCTGGAAGAAAACCTTGACATCAGGAAGAATAGCAATGCGCCTCTGAAAGAAAACAGAAAAAGCAGAAGTCTGAACCTTAAGGGAACTCAAACTGAGGCCCTTATCCACACCATCCTGCATGAAAGCCTGGAATGTAGGCAGATCGAAATCCTGAGAAAAATCCCTATCAGCACACAAAGAGAGAAAGGTTGACCAGACACGATGGTAGG
Source organism: Rhinophrynus dorsalis (assembly GCA_037306005.1). Classification (NCBI taxonomy): domain Eukaryota; kingdom Metazoa; phylum Chordata; class Amphibia; order Anura; family Rhinophrynidae; genus Rhinophrynus; species Rhinophrynus dorsalis. The sequence goes on from CM074719.1 coordinate 488,713,565, forward strand.
CCTTAGAAGAAACAGGTTTGTGGGCACTAAGCATAGTAGCCACCATACCAGAAGAAAAACCTTTCTTCTTCAGTATTGAGGATTCAATTTCCAAGCCTTCACAGCTAGATGATAAACATCCTCCTTCCACAGGTAACCCTGTAGAAATAGATTCAGATGGCAAGGGAGTCGGAATGGCTCCGACACAGACAGATCCAGAAGCTCTGGAAACCAAGCCTGTCGAGGCCAGTATGGAGCAATCAGAATGACAGGACAGCACTCCAATTGTAATTTCCATAACACCCTGTGCAACATGGGGAGGGGAGGAAAGATGTAAGCCAGAGGAAATAACCAATGAATGGACATGGCATCCACTGCTAGAGCTAGAGGATCCCTACAGTGAGAGCAGAACATCAGAACCTTCCGGTTGTGTCTTGTCGCCATCAGGTCAATGCAAGGAAGACCCCACTTCTGAACAATGAGGGTGAATATCTCTGGGTGCAGTTCCCACTCTCCGCTGTCCACTGTGTGTTGACTGAGGAAGTCTGCTATGACGTTGTCTATGCCAGAAATGTGCACTGCGGATATGGCAGGAACATGTTCTTCTTCCCAGGACAAAATAGCCTTGACCTCTAACCAAGAGGCGAGACTTCTTGTTCCGCCCTGCTTGTTGATGTAAGCCACGGCCATTGCATTGTCGGACTGGACCCGGACTGGGCATTCTTCCAGCTGGGGTGTCCAATGGAGAAGGGCATGAAATATCGCCCGAAGCTCCAACACGTTGATGGGAATGAGAGATTCCTCCAGAGACCACTGACCCTGAGCACTCAGGTGACCCAGGACCGCTCCCCAGCCGGAGAGGCTGGCATCCTTCGTCACCATGGTCCAGAAGGATACCAGGAAGGATTTGCCCTTCAGCAGATTGGCTAGGTCGAGCCACCACAACAAACTCAGTTCCACATGAAGAGGGAGGGACACTGATATCTTCAGAAGGTCCGGCTGACCCCTACACAATCTGAATCACAAACCTCTGGAGCTCCCTGGTGTGAACCATGGCATATGGGACTGCTTCTATGGTGGAAATGAACTTCCCACTAGAGAGGACAGCTTCTTGGCTGGAAATGGATTGTGAGCCAGAACAGCAGAAACCCTGTGGGAGATCTGGTGAGCCACCTCATTCATGAGAAACACCATGCTCTGCTGAATGTTGAAGAGAAGGCCCAGGAAGACCAGACGCTGGGATGGGACAAGATCTGATTTGTACATGTTGATGATCCACCCGTGATGGGTAAGAGCATGAATGCAGTCCTGAATCTGCTGATGAAGAAGGTCTGCAAAAGGGGCTTTCAGAAGCAGGTCGTCCATGTATGGAGTCTTGATGGAGAACGGATTCTAAGGCTTCCAGGACACGGCTGAAGACTTCAGGAGCTGTAGTCAGACCAAAGGGAAGAACTGAACACTGAAAGTGCCCTTGGTCACAGGCAAATCTGAGATACTGCCGACACTCTGGATGAATGGCGATCTGTAGATATGCGTCCTGAAGATGCAGAGAGGCAAGGAATTCCCCCGGGGACATAGCAGCAATCACTGTCCTTAGGGACTCCTGGTGATAATGAGTCTTGATCACAAAGGACTTGAGATCCTTCAAATCCAAAATGGGACGACAGCTGCCATCCTTCTTGGAGACCACAAAGATGTTTGAGTAGAAACCCATACCTCTGTCCTGAGTTGGGACAGGTTCCAGAACATCCTTGTCCAGAAGTGCCTGGATAACGCCATTGAACAGATGGCGTTTCTCTACGCCCTGGGACGTATGAGAGGGGAAAAACCGAAAGGGAAGAAGAGAGACAAAAGGGATCCTGTACCCTTCCGCCACCACCTGTAAAACCCACGGGTCCGCCACTGAATTCTCCCAGACACTGTGGTAGTGACATAGAAGGCCACACACAGCCGAGTGGGGACCTGGGTTCGGCGAGTCATGCCGAAGAAGGCTTGGAAGCCTTAGGCTTGGAGGAGACCTTGGGCTTCCATTGCTGTTTGTGCTTGGAGGAGGAGCGCAGAGCTGAGGGAACCACCTGGTTCGCTGGACGTGTCTCAGTCTGGAAGGAACGAAAAAGCCGATTATGCTTGAGAGGCATCTTCTTCCTGGGGACCATAGGCAGAAGGGTACTCTTGCCCCCTGTGGCCTCAATAATTAGATCCTTAAGATCTGGCCCAAACAAAGAGGTGCCTTGAAAAGGCAATGAGGGCAAAGCTTTCTTAGAAGCAGTGTCAGGAGACCAGATCTTGAGCCAAAGAGCTCGTCTGACCACCACAGACATGGTGGAAACCCTTGCCATCAAATGGATGGTATCAAATAAGGCAGCAGAAACATAGTGCTGGGCCTCAGAAATGTTGGCAAGAAGCTGCAACATATCCGAAGTAGGAGCACCCTGACGGACAGCCAGGGTGAGCTGTTCAGTCCAGACCACAATGGCCCAGTTCACCAATGCCGCAGCGAACGCTGGACGCATGGCAGTACCAGCAGTGGCAAAAATGGACTTTCAGAGTCTTTCAGAGCGGAAGCATCAGCAACTGGCAAGGCAGTGGACTTAGCCTGGAGACAGGAGCATCCACTTTGGGGGGGTGAACCCACTGAGCAAGCGCCGCCTCAGAGAAGGGGTAAAGCTTGGCAAATTTCTTGGAAACAGAAGGTTTCCTGTCCAGAGACTTCCACTCATCAGACACAAGGCGGTCAAGAGTGAGGTTAGGTGGAAAACAAGTACAGGGCCTTTTAGGCTCCTGAAATACATCAGAGGGATCCGATAAAACCTCCAGAACTAAGGGAATCTTTAGGGTAGTTAAGATGGCTCTGATCAAGCCGAGGGATCAGGATCAGCCTCAAAGGGGTCCCCAAAAAACGGAGAGGAGCCCACAGCAGAACATTCCTCAACATCTGAATCCACCAACAGTTCCTCCTCAGAGGAAACTGATACGTCAGGTACTCCCTGCGGTTTCGGCATGGAAGATCTGATGGAAGAAGGGGTCTGCCAGGAATGGAAGACCCCTTGTAACTGGGATGGAAAGAGCTGCAATGTAGACCGGAGGTCTCTAGTAGCAGCCTTGAACTCTTGCACCCAAACTGACTCTAATGCATGGCTGGAGGTCCCTGGGAGAGACTCAGGGACATCAGAACATGCTAGGCATAAATGACCTGAGAATTCTCTAGGTAACCCTGAATGACATGAGGAGCAATGTGCAATAGGGGACACAGAGACCCCAGCGTCCTTAGTCTTAGGCCTGGCCCCAAGCTCTAACGGATTAGACATTCTCACAGTGTCAAAACGTTTAAAGTATAAGGAATCACCCAAATACAGTGTGTATGATTAAAATGTCACCCCAGAAATTGCTAAAATACACTTATCTGGCAGGCGAAGGGCTAATCTGCAGAGGAGAGAAGGGGAGTCCAAGCCCTGCGTGGGATATTCGTTCAGGAAAAGGCACAAAATGGCTGCCGTGGCGGGAGCCGATTAGAAAGACCACGCAAAGCACGTGCTCATGGGAAATGTAGTTTTCCCAGAAAAAGTTCCCCAACAGTACCAGAAGCCCCCTGAGCCCCCCAACACACATAAAACGTTAACCGGCTAACAGAGCAAGAGCAGACAATTAAAATGAGTCATCTCTGAAGTCGCTACGTTGAGCAGTTGCAGAGATATGTCCCAAACTGTACAGTCCCATAGAAGTGAATGGAGCAATGGTGTCTATGCGGTAAAAGCGAACACAAATTTTGCAGAGTTGAAACTGTGAATTAAAATTACACGAAACATCACTTGAACTTGTTAGCAGACCCAAAAACACTGAACCCAGTAGGGAAAGTGCCAATAAACCCTCAAAAGATGCAAAACCAGCAGCTAAAAGGATAAGTTACCACAGAAACTTGCTCCAAAACACCCAACAGACATACAGATAAACCCATTGAGTGCAGGACTGTGCAATAGGAACGCCAAAGGAAAAACCCCTGTGCGGAAGGGCACTGTGGGACATGTGAACCTGCAGCACTCAAATGGTTGCTCACCTTTCCTGCAGATCTTCTGTCTTCAGATTACCATGTATTAAGAAGAAGCCTCAGTTGGTAACTCCTGAGGAAAGAACTTGAACCCAAGATTTCCCCCCCAGGGCTTATGGTCCACAAAAAGCACCTGGATACTGAGCTAGCCACATCTAAGGGCATTGTCAGTTATGGTAATCCGCCTAATGGTGGTATTCCATATCTAACAGAAAAATAAAAAAAATAGCTAAAACTATAGCAGAACTGTTCTCTTGCCTGTGTCTTCACTAAGGAACAAATCTTACTGGACCTAATTGGCTAGCTGCAGCCAAGGAGGGAAGGTAGGCTCCACCCCCTGCATTCACTTCTAGAATTGTTCCTGCCTACTTAAAGGGGCAGATCACCTACCCAAAGTTACCAGTAACCTGTATTGGACAACAGAGAAAGTATAATAATAACAGTCTTAATAGATACAGTGATATTATGGCTAAAGTTATACATTCTGGAACAAACCAGAAGAGGATAAGGAAGATCCTCATTGATTTAACCCCTTAGTGACAGACAAAGTCATTCACTATAATGGAAAAAAAAGCCCTGTCATTAAGGGGTTAAAGGGAAACTATACCAATATGTGGCTCTTAAATTTTTCTTGTCAGGTGTCCCTTGTGTCTTCAGTTTCCTATATAAATAGCGTTCAGTGTTGAGGACTGGCACTAGATCAAACCTCCCCCCTAGCAAAAATTAGTCTCAAATAAACCTGAATGACTCAGAAAGGACCTTTCTTGTTATCAATCTGAAACAGATTAAAACAGAAATCACTAGCAGTAAAACAAAATGAATGAATGAATGAATATGTTTATTTATATAGCACCACAAGTGTACGCAGTGCTTTACAATTTAAAGGTTTAAACAATACAGGGTTACAGGTACTTTGTAAAGTGAAACATTGGGTGCAAGGTTCCTGCCAGAAAGCTTACAATCTAAAGTATGGAGATCAAATGCAAATGAAAACAGCTGTTTGAATGACAAATACCTATGTAAGTCCTGATAAACAAATTAAGTCACTTAGGTTATAGGTTTCCTTTAAACTGGGGTTTTAACCCCTTGGATACTAGTGAGGTCCCCAATGCACTGTGATGCAATGCACTGCAGACCAGACTACGGAGTCTTATGAAATTTGTATTCATCCCCTGCAGTGCAGAGCTGGTTTGTTCAAAATTACAATACACCAGTCCAGCACTCATTTTCTTTTGGATTTTTGTGTTATCAGCTTTCACATCTTGATATGCATTAATGCAGAGGTACCCAACATTTTGCTGCCTATGAGCCACAAGCAAAGTAAAAAACTATAATCATGTCAAAATAAAAACCTATGAATCATGTCAAAGTAAAAACCTATAATGAGTCATGTTCAAAGGAGAAAAACCTATGGTGAGTCACGAACACAGTAAAAAATGTGTTCAGTCACAATGAAAGTACCTGCTTTTTATGAGTCCAGTGGAACAATATTATTAGCGTTTATTTATGAAGTTCCATCTTTGTCTATATACAATATGAAATAGACATATAGAGATGTAAAACAGTTCAAACAAAACATAGAACACAAAAGGATCAGAGAGTATAATCTAGAGGGATTGGTAGTCTGGGATACAGAAGGTGTAAGTGCTACAGGGTGTAAGTGTATTTTACTACGTAAGCAGCAGGTCATTGGTCTAGACATGTAGTGGGTCAGTTTGGAATGATAAAGTCTATGCGTGAACAGTGAGGATTTTATGATGCCGAGGGTGGGTGAATGATGTAGAAGGGAACGAGAGAGTAGAAGTTGGACAGACTGTTGATCTGGCCTTGCTCATAATGGTTATGGGGTAGTTGATAGGCTTCCCTGAAGAAGTGATTCAGAGAGAGTCTGCATATTTGAAGTCTGGGGGAGAGTATGATGGGAGAGGGGAGGGAATTCCAGAGCTCAGGTGCAGCATGGGAGAAGTCCTACATGTGGGAATGGGAGGAGTGTATTAAAACTGCAAAGAGAATAAAATCCTGTGCAGAGTGACTATTTTGAGTGGGAGTATATTTGGCAAAGTCTTGCATGAGACCAGAAGGGCAATGCAACATGACATACTATATCCTGGGAAATATATACATATTACATAAGACCAGCAAAACAATACAAAATTAAATGCTACCAGTTCAATATGCCATACAGTAATGGTAGGCATATGAATCTTCTGCTGTCATGTAATGGTGAATTGTGCTATATACTGGGGGGAGCAGTGCAAAAAAAATGGAAACATTTGGGAATCTAGAGACAAATATGTGTTTTGATGGCAACTGTTTTTTAGGTTATGTTGTTTAGACCTAGTTTCAATGACTAATAGATTATCTGCAGAGTAAAAGCATATGGAAAACATTGTAAAATGAAAGATGTCGGATTTTAAAAGGGTACACATTGTCAATGCACATTTAGCAGGAGCATCTGGGGCAGACACTGACACTTTGTTAGGTGTATCCAGAGCAACTGTTTCCATGGTTATGGCGGTGTACACACATTATGGGAAGACAACATTTGCTGAGAGGACTAGAGAGCGAATACCTAAACTAATTCAATGGGATTTCACTGCTCTTTCTATTATTTTGACCACCCCTCGTATGTCCCAGTTTATATTATATAATGTTGTATTTCTCTTCTGGCCTCATGTAATATCTGCTAGGGTCGTGTAATCATGTATTGCCATGTTGGTCTCACATAGCTTGTGTGTTGCTTATAGTGTGAGTACAATATATAGCCAACTTCCTGCACCTCTTTTTCTTCATTTTTTTCCTCCCCCTAGATTAGGTGTTTTTGTCCTGCCTTTTGACTACATGCTTTATATAGTCTCTCCTCTCTCTCTCTCTTTCTCATAATGTAGTCAACAAACCAGGCAACCTTGGCCAACCTAAGATGCTCAAGCTGAGGATGATGAGATTTGTAGTCCAACAACATCTTTATAGGCTACATTGCAAACCGTATTGCATTGCAGACCTTATCTCAACCAGTTTGACTGACATTAATAAATGTTATTGTGCATCTACAATCCTAGGCATTTAAATAAAGCAAATCATGGAGGGTGGCAGATCTTTTCTCTTTCAAGTTTATTGCAAATTGGGGGGGATTTTGCACACAGAGCTGAAAGAATGCAAGCTGGTTAATGTGTTGAGACGTTAAATAGTTTCACAAAAGGATGACAGCAAAGAGATGGGTCTGTGCCTGGTGGGGGATCTTAAACATCAAATGGGCAAGCACTTCAGCTTCCTGTGCTGTATTGTTTCCCATTTGTTTGTCTATTTGCTCCTTTTATACACCTCAAGCTGTGAAGCATCATGTTACTGATAACATTTAACTCTTCTAGTGCTCTTACAAATGCAGACAAATGCTCACCAGGCCACCTCTCCAGCTCTTGATTTCAAAGAACACAGTATCACTCTATTGTGATGTTATTAGAGAATCAATTGTACAGCTCTCTAAAATGGACTGTGACCTTGTGCTAACCCAGCTCACTAATCTTATGCATGGTAATCTATGACACATTCTCCTATCTCTCTTTCTCAAGGTTACTGTTTATATTTTGTACCATATGTAGTGTCTGCATTGTAAATTCTGTTTTTTAATTTATTATCCCACAGTACTGTGCTTTGGAAAATGATAGCTCTCCATCAATGGATAATATATTTTTTCTGAGAAAGGATACCACTGGCCTCAGAGAATTTAATGGTGCACAATGTCAATCTGTCTACTAATAACTCTGGGCCACATGTCCATCTGCCTCTCATGGAAGGGTTGATTGTCCTGTTAGCAGATGGGCTGGTTCTGGCTGGGTTGGGTTTCCATAAAGTAGCATTTCCAGTCAGCCAGTGAGAGAGGAGTATTGTGATGCTATACTCCTCTATAACTCACTGGCTGACAAGTTCGCTTTCGTGACAGCAAGGAGGAATGTGATGCATGTAGTGGAAAAGGGGCTTTTTGTGCGCTGTAAAGAAACCATATTGAAGGAATGGGACATACAGACATTTGTTCACACAAACACACATGGTATCTGGGGTTGAACATAAGACACTCAAATGTATGTACCGCTCCTCTGTTACAGTGCATTTTAAATAGATACTCAGTGAGTTGGACCATGTGATCACTGAACAAGTGCACAAAAATCAGAGGAGGAAGTAATTAATGTACCTTCTATGTGTGCGCAGTAGGCTCTATGTGATTATTTGGGCCATCTCATTGAGTATTTCTTTGAAGTTTATGCACTGGAATGGAGGGGCAAGTTGCATGTTCAAGAGCTTTAAGTTGCTAAAATTCAGCCACACACTTCTGCTCCCACCCCCAGCATTTTTGGATTCTTTCCTACCCCTTCTGAATATGTCTTACAAGGGATTGAAAGGATTGTACACTATTAAATTAGGTATTTTGTTGCATACCAATTTTGACTGGTACAGCACCCTAGAAACTGGTGGTCTACCTACCAACATACCTGGGAACTCTCCAGTTTTGCCCCGGAGACTCCGGATTTCAGACTGAATTACCGGGTCTCCGGGGCAATGTGTGGATCGCCGGGTGGGCAGAGTTTAAATAGAATCTCTGCCCACTTGTGCTCTGTCCCGCCCGGTTCCTCCCACTCCCCGCCCTCTTAGTTACATTTTGCAGGTTTTTTTTTTTTTTTCTTTTGTCCCGCCCCCTCCGCGACTAAGCCCCGCCCCTTTTATGACGCGAATCGCGTCATTTTCCTCCCAGTTCGACACTGACAGGGTTACCCTCCGGGTAACCCTGTTTCAAAAGTTCCCAGGTATGCCTACCAAATGGTACAGTTGGAGAATATGCCACTGAAGGAGCTACTGCATATTTGGTTGGGGTCTTGGGAGTAAAATCAGCCCTTAGCACTGTAATTATGCCAAACTAGTTGAAAAGCCTGTGTACACGGGCCACAGTGCCACCCAGCAACCTCGGCTGGTGGCCGGATTCTGTTGGCCGCGCTGCAGTCATGCTCAGTACTGACTGGCCAAACACGCCGCGGCTGATAATGGAGCGGGGCGCTCCGAATTCAGACTGTAGTCCTCTCTGTGCACCTTCCTGGGACCAAGGTGCACAGAGAGGACTACGGTCCAAATTTCGGAGTGCCCGGCTCTGTTATCAACCCCGGCGCAGGTAGTCTCTACTGCACATGACTACAGCACTCGTAGCCATCTCTGACAAACATACTTTTAGCGAATTATTATATAGGATTATATGTGCTAATTCTGTACAGCACATTGAACATGGATGGACTCAGGGAGCCAAAGCAATGTCTGTTTGGATTTTGGGTGGGGGGATGCTAAACAACTACTTCTACTTTTTTTTAATCAAGTTAAATTGTAAAGGATAATATAATTGTTTCTTGCACACATTTTTGGAGTAATGATCCCTGTACGCAGGCAGTACAGCTTCTTGCTGGGCTAGGGTGCCTTTCGTGGGAGATGATGTCCTCACTTGAATGCATCAAAGTCCAGCAAGATGCAGCTTTAATGAGTTTGCACATAGATGCAGTAAGTAAAGGCTGATGCTGAAATGGACCAACTATCTGACACGTCCATGCTTCTGGATTGGTTGGGATGATAAACTTCTGTCACCTGACTGAAAGAGTCCTAATATGTACAGGGCCACAAGCACAAATCACTGTTAAGCATTTTAAGGAGGTTGAAAGAATCATTTAAGTCAGAACTGTCCAAGTACAGTCGTCAAGGGCCACCAACAGGCCAGGATGTAAGGATTTCCCTGATTAAGCATAGGTGAGTTAATCAGGGGCTCATTCATTTTGACTGACTCACCTGTGCATAATCAGGTAAATCCCTAAATTCTGGTCTGTTGGTGGCCTTTGAGGACTGAACTTAGACAGCCCTGATTTAAACAAATGTGAATTTTGGTGATTTTTGTGTATCTCCTATACTGCATTTAATTTGCCCCAAGAAATGCTCCAATTTTCATTTGTGGATATGGTCCATAATATATAGAATATGTTTATTACTAAAAAATTAACACAACATTTTAGAGTGGTGGTGTGGTCAACCTGCAGCCTATTAGTCTAACAATAGCTGGGATAGCCACAGGATACACGTCGCTAATGGTTTCTAAAGTTGGTTGGGCTATGGCTATGGTGTCCCACCACTTTCAGCTGCCCCTGGATGTCATTCATGTGGGTAGTTAAGCTAATAGTATTACCAGTAAAATGGACATAACATATGGTGTGATTAACATTCTTCCAATACAGTTGAAGTTTCTGATGGGGAAATGACACTTTTTTGCTTCCCTTAGGGCAGTGGTTCTCAATCTTTTTTTGTTCGGGGCACCCCTAACACGTAATCTAGAACATTTGGGGCACCCTTAACATATTTAATGTACTTTATCAAAGGCATAATGAAGGGTACAATACATAAATATATTTATTATTAGGTCTTACAATCATAATAACAACATTAAACATATTGTGCATAACAATTTCTATAAATCTTTATTTAAAAGTCAATTTTTGTTAGTCTTCATAGAAAACATGGGGCACCCTAAGTTGATGTCTGTGGCATACCAAAGTTCCATGGCACCCTGGTTGAGAATCACTGCCTTAGGGCTTGTTCACACATGCTGTATCAGCACATCAATGTTATTGCAGAAATAGAACACATACCCTGCAATCAGGTTGTCCCCACTACCACCTCATATGAAGTCACCCTGTTGTAGCATGCTACAACTTTCCTGCTTACATCAGGAAAAAGGGGTTTAAAGGGGCATTGATTCATTGGACAAGTGACATAAGTGCTGTAGAATGTTAAGGGAAGAAAATAAACTAGTTTGATGCATTTTACATCACAGCATAAGTTTAATTATTTACATAATTCGTCTTCCAGAGAAAGCCTGAAGTGATGTTTTAGTATAGCAGCTCTGCTGTATGTGTGAAGCCAGATCCAAGAGCCAGATTAAATTGGCAGGCGGTCCATATTTCTCTCCCCTTGATGCTGGGGCAACACAGAGAGTCTTTGCCCTCATCTTCTCCTTATTGTGTGTTGTTAGCCACTGAAATCCCCCCAGGTCACTTAGCACATACTTGGATTTAATAGCCTTAGGCAAATTTAGTTCATTTTACAGATGAATAAAATCTGCCTATATGTTATACTAGGAATTTTTCTGTGAACTAACATTCTTGAGGAATACATTTTTATTTTCATAACACAATGTGATTTTTCATGTTAATTCCCTGCAGAGTAATTAGTTCAGTTGGAGGCCAATCTAATCACTCTCTGGGCTATTAGACACACCCCCAGCATGTGGCCTCTGCCTAGCTCCATTCATAGTGGTGTCTGGTAATTTTGGCCCAGCATAACAAATTACCGCAAAGTTCCACACTGTATGATAAATGTTAATTTCTCAATAAAAATATTACAAATACATGGCTAGCACAGCATATGAGCAGCTTTCCACTTTAAAATGTCCTTAAAGGGATAGTAATATTTAAAATTGTAAAATATATTTGTTGTAGTGTTTGTCCTCATGAGAAAAACAACTGAACTCCCACTGCTGAGGTGTTTTATTTGAAAGTTATTACAGCTCAAACTTGAACATTTTTAGGTGCAATATCACAGTGGCCTGAAATTGTACAGTGGCACTGGTTGCCACACCATCTTATAGAGATTTATGGTCAACTGACCAGAGTTGTCCATAGGATGGTGTAGCAACAGCGCCACTGTACAATTTCAGGTCATTGTGATACTGCACCTAAAAACTTAACGTTTGAGCTGTAATAACTTTTGAATAAAACATCTTTCAGCATTGGGAGTACCCTTGTTTTACTCAGAGTGATAAACACTGCAAAATATATATTTTTTTAATTGTAAGTATTACTGTCCCTTTAAATGGGCTTGATTAAGATTATCAGTGGAAGGTTTAACCCTATGCGTGCCAGATGTGTGTGTAACGTATTGCTCTGCAATGCGTTGCACACCCCTCTAACACTGAAAGGGTTAATGGCAGAAAGAGGATGTCAGATGACTTTACCAGACCCAAGAAATTCAGAGAAGTGTGAAAGTATTATAAACAATGTGTATATTTTTAAAGGGAAACTTTCATCAACTAACAAGTTTTATTTGCTTTAATAAACATGCTGAAGTAACTATTCTAGTGTTGGTATTTTTTCTGTGTTTTGTAAGAGCCTATGATCTGTGGAAGTAGGTTCTTATGCAAATCCTTTTGGTCTCCCCCTCCACCTAACCATTATCTAAGCAGATGACGAAGCTGTTGTAAAATCGAATGGCGGTTCAAGTAAGGGAGGGACTGTGGACTTATTTTCAAATATTTAGGCTCTTATAAGGAAAGGTGGTGGGACTGTGTAGTTTGCCAGAAATTGAAACCTTTTACAATAGGTTTTAAAGGGGTGGGTGGTTTGTACAAATAAAACTGAAAAAAAAAAAATAAGAATTAGTAAAAAATTGTTGAAATAATCTGACTAGGTTGAATACTGTTATTGGTGTGTTAGAAGTAATTAATTTCCTAATGAAGTTTCTCTTTAACCCCTTAAGGACCAATGAGGTGCCAGGACCGCCATGGCTATCCTGCACTTAAGGACCAGTGATGGTCCTGGCAAAAAAAGGGGTTATGGTTTGTTGGGACTTTTATTTCTGACATAAGGTACCCAATCCTGTATATATAAAAAAAACTATGTTTTTGTTTATTTCTTTTTCTATCACTTTGGAAGCACAGCCTCTTTAAGCAGACCTGATCTGCATGTTGACCTGTGGGGTTGTATAGGGTTGCAAACCAAGCACACGTAGAAGACCTTATAAGTGAATGATTTCTTTTTTATTATCGCAATCTGAGCTCTGCTGCAGAGCCGCCGGATGATCGTAGGACAGACTTCCTCTGCAGTCAGCTACAACGCTGAGAGAGATTGAGAGATAACTGGGGCAATTAATTTCTTTTTTTTTAGGCAATATTGGGATTAGTACTTTTTAAGTATTACTATCCCTTTAAAGGGATAGTAATACTTTGTTTTAACTTTATTTTATTTTGTAGGCATTAAAAAAACATGAAGAATGATATAAGTATTATCTCTCAAACCTTTATGGTTTATGAGATATTCACAAGCAAAGTTTCCCCTCCCCGCCCCTTTTACCTAGTGTAAGCAATCTCTTCTCAGATGTGGAATGCAGTCTATAGACCAGACAGATAACAGAAGGGGACATTCTTCTTCCTATGAGAACAATGAAAGCCCTGCCCCTCTTGACAAGCTTTTCAGGTTTTTCCCTTATCTTAATTGAAGATTGTCCCTCTCTGAGGTCTACCTGGGCACTTCCCTTCTGCTCTGGCTCAACAGTGTGACATCAGTAAAAGGGGCCGGAGGGGTACACTTTGTCATTGAATTACTCTGGTACTACAACTCTGACAGAATTGAAATAACACTCTCCAAAGTTCAAATACTATGATGATTAATTAGAGCTGCTTTTATTATGAAACATTACTATCCCTTTAAGTTCATTTGTGTAAGCAACATTGGAGACAGCAGTATTCATCACTGACCAAAATGAGCATTTACAAAACATATATGGCTGATCTCCAACATGGAACAGCCATCAGTTACATTTCCTTAGGAATGAGACTGGGGGAATGTAGGAAATTGTGAGGTGCTTGTTGGAACATTACATGGAGTCTGGTGTCAACAGGGTCACACATGCTCCATGTCATTGCTTTGACATGTAGCATGTTTAATAATAGCTTATCAACCCCAGACACAGTGCAAAGTCCCAGCAAGCACCTCTGATACTACCGGACCATCTCTGTGCATCCATTATTAGTGGCAGGAGGCAAAACATAGTGCAGGAGAAGCAACAGCTGAATCAGGTAATGCTGAGGACCCGGTCAGCTTCATAAACATTAAATGGCCTCTTTATATATTATTAATGGCTCCTTTATCCTCACAGCCCCCCTCCTCCTTCCCCTCAGCTTCCCTACCATCTTCTCCTTCACATCCCCAATGATCTCTTGCTCATGCCCATTTCTTCCTCCCATCTGTTATCCCTGAATCATTCCTTCCATTCCATATCCCTTGTACATCTCCCCCCTCCATTTCTCCTTTCCTAACTTATGTTGCCCCAAGCTCATTACCAGATTACATATATGAATGTATACATGCCAACATTCTAAAATGGAATTCTAGCAGGTGAACACAACAGCAGCTAATGTTGTGGTCCTTGTTCAAAGGAAATGTCTGACGCACATCTGGCCTTTGACTATATTTATGTTTGCCAGACCTGATATATGAATACAATACCTCAGTCAGCAAAATCACCTAAGTGAATAATATATGTGTAATATATAGACTTACAAATTTGTGCCTACATTACATTGCAGTTGATCAGGGCTATCAACTATTTTATCAAACAAATTCCCGTTGAAAGTTATAGAAAAATTCTAGATAAAACTCGTTATATTTATCAACTGCAAATATACATGTTTGTTCACTGTGTTGATTGTAAATTAATCTGTACAGTTTTTAACCCTTTGAGTGACAGAGGGGTACGCAACGCATTGCAAAGCATTGTGTTGCTTACCCCTCTGGCACCCAATGGGTTAATAATTCCCGTACAAAGAATCACTCAACCCTTTAAATGTCAATGGGGTATGCAGTGAGTTGTGTTGTGCACTCCTGATACTCAAAGGGTTAAATGGACTATCTGGAAAAAAAAAAAAGTCCAGGCGAAGATTTAACCCTTTGAGTGGCAGAGGGGTGTCCAACTCATTGCAAAGCAATCACCTGGAAACCCTTCTGGCAATATAAATTTGTATACCCCTCCATGGTGCAGACAATTTGCTCCACAATTGTGCCTGAAGGGGGGGCACAATTTCCAATGATATAAATTGGTCATTAACCCCTTAAATGCTAGAGAGGTTTTTAATGTGTTGATTCACAATGTTCATTCAGTGGGTGAAAAACCCAATTAAAATCAATGAAAGTTTTCTTTTTTTCCCTTGTTGTTCTGGTTTCCCTCTAGCATTGTTCTGCATACGTGTCTTGGGGGCCTATTTACCAACCCCAAACTGCACCAGATTTATTAAAGTAAAACTGCCATTACTTACCCTGTGAAATTTCATTTGATAACTATGGAGCAGTGTTGCTCCACTTTTTTTTTTAAGAGACCCTAGGGGCTGGATTTTATTGCAGGTGATAAATGTTACCACCCGTTTTATCAAATATTTTCCAACTGAAGTCTATGGAAAAACCTGGAGTTAAAAGCAGTGATAAAATTAGCACCTGCAATAGAATCCAGCTCTTGGTGTCTAACTTAGTATATGATGCCCATTGTACTAGTTAGTTTTTATTTGTAAAGAAGGTAGAATACATCTTCCAGAAATGTCTTTATTAACCATTTGAGTGCCTGATAGGTGTGGCAACAAATTTGCTTTGCATTCTGAGGTTTAAATGGGAATCATTCTAGTGTCTTATTGGAATACCTTTATGGAAGTCTCCTCTCTAAAAGTTCCATTAAAATCAATGAGAATGCAAAAGACAACCCTCATCACAGGTTACTAATACTAAATCATTGAACACTTTCATTGTTTGACATTTCCAAAAAGATTCCTTTCAATTAGTACCCAATGGATTACAATTATAAGGCAGCAATGGTTAAGGGAAACAAAATAATCTCTCTAAACTACACTCTCTATACTGGTGCTTTTACATTTGTACCCAGGCAAATAAATTGTTTTACAGTATGAGTGCCTTCCACCAATTCTGATATTATCATAACAGGGATCTTTTGAAATCAGTTCACCGTGAGAAATATTAACCCTTGATGCTCCCATGAAAATAGATTCTAGGTGCTATGTCAATGTTTGATATAACCCAGCTATTATCCAATCAGTACTCAAGCATACCTATCACATTTCAAATGGTGAAAGAGGGACACTTTTGTTTTAGGGGTGTTGTTGGAATCATGGCTGTCGGGCAGAGCATTACCGACAATTTTAAGTTATTTCATGAGCTACTGATACCTCTGTGTGTAAATGAATACATAATTTAGAGCAAGACCAAAGCATTTTACGTACACAGACTAATTTATAAACACATATACTGAAGTTTAAAAATACATTAATGTGAGTTGTATATAAATGTGTCACTGTGATGCACTTACATACACACAGCACAGTCTGATCTCCTAAAAAGAGGTACACCAGGGTGGGAAAGAGGGATTTGGGTCTCAAAGAGAGACTGGCCCTCCTAAAGAGGGACACTTGGGAGGTATGCTCAAGGAACCTTTAAACATTGTATATTTTGGAGATATCACTTCTTACACACACACACAGATACACATACGCGATAAGAAGGACTTCTCCCTCTGCCTCTCTGGTAGAATTGAAGGAGAAGTAAATTGGTGTAGAAATGTCACTAATGTTGACAATGAATGAGCAGTAAATTGGTGTAAAAACATATAGCAGGAAACACTGGACCATTGATTTGGTTCAAAACCAAGAGTCTCCTGTCAAACTCAGAGTTCCCAGGTATATCATACCTCCCAAATATCCCTCTTTAGGAGAGACAGTCCCTCTTTGAGACCCAAATCCCTCTTTCCCACTCTGGTGTCCATTTAGGAGATCAGACTGTAAGGTGTGTATCACATTGCTCCACAAAAAATAAACCTCAAATTAATGTATTCATAAATAAAATACATTGTCCTTGTTCCAAATCTTGTATTCACAGGTCATAAAGTAACTTAAAAATATTTGATAATGCCACGCCTAACTATCAATCCCCCAGAAACTACCTGAAACAAACGTGACGTTCTTTGGCTATTTGAAATATTGGGAAGTATATATTATTTTTGTAAACACTCACAGATTGTTCATTAATTGACTGGAGCTAAGGCACCGACAGTGAAACCCTGGTTCAAAATTCGGTCAACAACTCCTTGAGACTTTTGTCAAGTTGATCTACCTGTGCCTCAAGTACGAAAAAAACTTAAGATGGGGTAGGGACTATTCCTGAAAAACTGTGTGTACATTAATGCTTACAAATTTGTGGTAGTATACAAGAATAAAAAATGTACATATATTATAAACACAAATTTCAAATAGTATATAGACATACACACACATGGTAAAAAAAATCTCAGGCTCCGAAAAATTTTTCCCTGGCACCTACATTTTGGAGATACATGCATCTTGGTCATTGACCTAAAATATTTCTGCCTACAAAGTTTAATACATTTTATCCATCCATTGTATGTATATACAAGTGTAACTTATTAAAAAGCAAAGCATTGCACAGCCTTCTGGTCTTTACATGAGCAGTAGCCTATATAATAATTTGCTAGTATGTTTGTCAGAAGCCGTCATGTTCAGCAGAGACTGCGCGTGTTCGGGCAGTCTCTACTGCGCATGATTGCATCTTATGAGTGAGGTGACGCAAGATTGCATCCTGTGGAGCAGTGAGGTAGCCACCTCTTAACCCTTTCAGTGCCAGGGGGTTACGTAACGCATTGCAAAGTTAACATGTGTTGGCCCATGTACACAGGCTTTTAGACTAGTAGTTCAATAAAAGACCCTTTTAAAAGTCAGAGGAATGTGAATATTCTGTTGCTAACTAGCTGTGTAGTAAACCATGTGAGTACAGGTAAATTGTGAGCTATGGGAACTCAGATACCATAGCTCTGAGGGCAGAGCCATTGGCTTAATAGCCATATACTGCCCCTGTAAAAGGGGTTAAATGCCTCCTACAATTTAGGACCCAGGACTAACATTTTAGGAGTCCTGGCTCCCATGATTGTTTCATCCCTGTAATAGACATAACTGAAGCTCCCAGATTATTATTATACACCTCTGTATTTTATCCTAATGTAATCATAAAAATGCATTGCTGCATATTATTATTATGTATTTATGTCTATTTTTCTGGAGGAAAAAAGAAAGAAAAGTGTTTTATGAGCATGTGACTATTTGCTGAAACTCCAATATATTTTTTCATTAAAAAAAAAATACCATAAAGGACAAGGTTTTCCCAAAAATAAATAAAAACCTGTACTTATGTGTTTGTGTGTGAAAGATGGAGAACTGATCATGACCATCTCTGATTAATTTCAACAACAGATTTGTAGACAAAACAAAGGCACTGTTATAAATGGGGAACCAAATTCCATTTATTTTTCCTGTATTGTCTTGATTAAATAAAGTCACAATTTGTATAAGACACAAAACATGTTGACTGTTTTCATTAACAAATATTTCTACAATTCCAGTGCACTAGAATACAGAGAGGGAGAAGTATTGAGAAGAACTGGAGGGAAAAAAATCCAATTGATTTACATGAGACTTCATTCCTTGAATGAGAGAAACGTTTCCAACACATTGGGGCCTTTTTGTATCATTCAGGGGGGTTTATGCACTAACGTTTTATAAAAAGGTGATCCAGTGGAGATGACTTCTCCAGTGTTATCAATTCTCCAGTTCGTATGTTATTTAATAGAGCCTATGCACCAAGATCTCCAAAGGTGGAGATATCTTAGTGCATTGGCTCCATAGAATAACATAGGACCTGGAGAAATTACATCACTGGAGAAGTCATCATCACTTTTTACGACTTAGTGCGTCTCCCCCAGGATGTTAAAAGCAGAACTTAAATCAAAGGGAGATTTTGAAAAAGTTATCTTGTCCCCTCTGGTACTGTTGGTTTACCCCATAATTGTCCCAAATCTTCTTAGTAGTACATCAACTTCAGTACTGAATCACCTGACTTTTTTTTACCTAATGGACAGACATTTCAGTCCTAATAAAATATTCATCCTCCCAACACAATAAATATGAAATTCAAAAGAAGGAAGAGTGACACTATTCGAAGAGGGTAGCAGCATTGGTTCTCTTATATTCCACCCGTAGTACAACTACTTTTTGTATTTACAAATTAACAGGTACAGTTCCAGTCTCAACAAATAAGGGTTTGAATCAGAAAGCCTTTACACATTCCAAAGTTTAAAGGTTTATAAATATCCAAAAGGAGTTATAGTCTATTGGCAGTATGTAAATACTGGTCAGCACAGTCACTCTTTTTAAAGTCACTTCAGGAGAAACTTTCAATGGCTTGTCTGAGAAAGCAGGCGTGACTCCTAAGGACATCTTCAAATACATAATTTATGTCTTGATCAGAGCAATACTTCTAATGTTTCTATTGTTAACCAAGAGATTTATTAGGAAACCTTTACTCTTTTTTTACATTATCCATGATGGACCCTCCACTTTTCAGCTTTTTGTTCTGGTGGGTTTTAGTATGTTTAGAAAGATGGTCACTCCTCATAAATCTCTTTCCACATTCCTGGCAGCCGAAACGTTTTTCACCAGTATGAGTCCTAAGGTGCCTTTGTAGTTCATCTGATCTAGTGAAACTTTTACCACACAACATCCAGTTGCAGACAAAGGGTCTCTCACCTGCATGCCAACGTAAGTGGGCTTTAAGGTGAGATGTCTTGCCATAGACTTTGCCGCAGCCTGGTAGATGGCAAATATGTAACTTTTTTTTGCCTGGTTCCTCATTGCTTGGAGATGCCTGACAATTTGGGCACTTACACCTCCGGCACCTACGGGTTGAGCTGAGGAGAGTTTTAGTGGTACTCTGAAGAAGTGCTGCAAGTTGAGGCTGAGGTCCAACAACCAGAGGGCTTGTCAAATGGAAGGAGTGGAAATTGTTAGGATTTGTCTGCTGCAGATTCCACCACGTCTGGTCATCAATATGTGTAGAATTCAAGTGCCTCTGGGTCAAGGTTGTTGGACCTTGCATAAAACTTGAGAAGTCTTGAGCCATAGCATTTGGGTCCTGAAAATGGTAGGCAGCATTGGCTTGTACTTGTGGTGCCAACACTTTGACTGGAGATAAATCAAAAGAATAAGCACTGGGGTCAGCTGGAGGAGTTAGTGGCAGTTCATGGGATCCTACTGTTTGCATATGGCCAGGATATTGTACTTTAGGGACACCAAATGTCACAGCATGGGAACCCATTCCTGTACTGGAAGGAATATCATTGCTCCAGAGTTGAAACATTCCTGTAGCTTGTCCAGTGGAGTTGTATGGGGACTGTGGGTACTCCCGCGGAGCTGGTCTGGCTGTTACAACAGGACCGCAGGCTGAAGAAAGGAGGGCAACAGAAGGAATTGGCCCAGTGTCTGGAGATGAACTAGGTGTTCTGTCCTAGAATTAAAGAAAATATAAGCTTATTATTACATTGCAGACAACAGTAAAAACACAATTATTCAAGACAGTATCACAAGACATAAGTCCAGATTGCACAAGGCAAGTCAGTGCCGGACACTGGACCATATACAGAAAGCTAATTAGGAGCAAACAAACTGCATTCTCTAATGATTTAAATGAGACTTTGAACCTCTTGAATGCTAGGAAGGTCTCAAATTAATTGTAAAGAAATGTGTTTGGAGACCTCTCCAGCATCTAAGGGGTTAAAATCCATTTAAATAATCTGAAAAGTGTGTATGTGTGTCCCTATGAGTAGCTGGCTTACCACATAATTGATCTCCCTCGAGCTTTTTAGCATTTAACCCTTTGAGTGCCATAAAGGTATCCAACACATTGCAAAACAATGTCTTGAATAACCCTTTCCGTGCCAGAGATAAGTGGTTAGATTTCCATGTACATCATGAGGATGTATCATTTGTCTCTTATGGCGCAGTTGGTTTCCTCTTCTGTAGCTTCCTGAAGAAGACCTAAGCTGTCTACCATACATATAAAAGCGCTAGCATCTAGAACAGTTGTGTGATTCTCAATTGCTAAAACCACATTAAACATTACTTATGTATGTGTAAGAAACTTTACTGTAAAAGTGTATAGCTACTGCTCCTCTGTCCAAAATTAACATGGAAAGCCATGTGCATCTGTGTGTATTTTCCTAATTTTATATAGAAACTGACTTTTTCCTTGTCCTGAGCACACAGCTGTACAGAGTACCAGTTCTGGTCAATGATACACTGAATAGAACATACATGCATTGTAGCAAAATGCAGATTAATCTACTGCTCACACCTCTCCCATTGAAATTGATTAAACGAGTGCCTTACAGAAGATGTTAAACATTTAATTGTCAGAGAGGCATCCAACACACTGAAATGTGATACTGCTCTGACACTAAACGGTGTTAAAACTGTATTGAATTAAAAAGTGTATATAATGGATACAATTGTGCTTTAACAATGAATTCAGGTACTGGCATAAAAGTAGTTGGCCCACTCACATCACAGTGCATTGGTGAACATAATTAAATGCAGTATGTTAGTATAATTTAAAACCACAACAAAGAAACACACTGCTCTTATTTGTCTTGCAGGACCTAAACAAGAGGTATTATCAAGACAAATGAATAAATAAGATAGCTTTTGTTTACAGCATACGTAAATCACCCCTCCCAGGGGATTTTTAGCACCTAACCCTTTGAATGTCAATGAGGGACACAACACTTTGCAGAGCAATGCATACCCCTTGGCAATCAAAGGGTTAAGAAATCCACAACTTTTTTGTAATTGAGACGCTGATCTCTGTTACAGTGAAACTAAGTCCTTGGATATTAGAGCCAATGCACATTGACACACACACATTATATATATACACATCTAAGTGGTACAATCTGGGGGCAAACCAGCTAGGCCATACAGGACAGACATACTCTCATGTTTACATTGATTTAAGTGTTTTTTAACCCCTTGTGTTTTCTCTTAAGCATTGTGAATCAATGGAGACCTCACTAACATTGAGGGGATAAAAAAAAACATTTAAATCAATTAGCATTTTATTTCCACCTATGTGAATAAGCCTTTTAGTGTATAGATCTTGTTGAAGCAGACTATTGTTTCTGCCAGTCATCAAAGCCAAACTAATCAGTGGGGGCAACCTGTGGCCCTCCAGTGGTTGTTGAACAACGGTCCACTTTCCCTGCCTTTTCCAGGGCTCCCACTGATTGTCCAGGATAATCTGGGAATGGTCTGAGATAACAGCCTCTCTGAATACAAATGAAGTGAATACTAAAATGCAAGTTTAGGGTTATAAATTTGGGGATGTTCCATATGAATAACATTTACATAGGATAACTTTTTACATTTTTTTATGCAATAGTGTCCCTTTAACCCTTTGAGTGCCATTGCAAAGTGTTGGTACCCCTCTGGCACTCAGGTTAACACCTTAAAAGGTAGAGAGGCATCTAGAGCATTGTAATGCATTTGGGACCTCTTTAGCAATCAACTGAAATTTGGGGATATTTACTACTATGTAAGAAGGTGTCATTGTCTCTGAATCACACCAGGTTACTTTTTCTTAACACAGCACGCCCTACTATCACAAAGTGTCCTTTGCAAAATTCAATGGAAAACTTTCTGGGCTCAAAGTGTTATATGAGTAAAGTAAGGTGGAGCAATTCTGGTGCAGACTAACTGCACCATATGGACAAATAAGTAATCCCTTGAGTGCTAGTGAGGGAATTATTTTTTGTCAACTACAGATCAAATAGCTTGCACTAGAATTGCTCCACTTTTTTACTATAAATATGGACCAAAGAGTTAAAAAAAATAACCCCAGAACTGTTTTTAGCACAGATATTGACTATCAGATCTGTAACCTGGTGTGGGCCAGGGACAATGACACCTTCTTGCATTGTGGTGCGTTGCACCCTGTTCTGGTACTCATAGGCAAGAGGTTGTATTGTGTGGAAGGATATATGTGTATATACACACACAATCAAACAAAGAAAATCTAGAGTGTCTTTGGGAGAACATACTCTCCACATCAATAATTCTAGACCTGATTGCAGTCTGAGGTTACAATAGGACCATATTTATAAAAGTAAACTGGGGTTATTTGGTAGTAAACCAACTGCACCATAAAAAACGACAAACATTCTTAAATCCCCATGCATTTTACTAGAGCTTTTTAACCCATTGAATGCCATAGAGGTCTCCAGTGCATTGCAGACCTATCATTCAAGGGGTTAAACGCCCAAATTTATTTTAACAGGAATTTTTGTTTGTCACTTTTATGGTGCAGTTGGTTTACTCCAAAATAATGCCAGTTTACTTTTATAAATGTGGGCACAAGTTCAAACGACTTCTCAGAACTACCCACTAAGTCAATGCTGATCATTCACAAATCGACCCTCTGTTAAGTCAATGCTGATCATTCACAAATCTACCCGCTAAGTCAATGCAGATCATTCATTGCTTTAAAACCAGCGAGTGCCAATGCATTGCTCGCTCCAGTGGCATTCAAAAGGTTAAGAACCAGTGAACCTAAACTATGTCCATTTAGTACTTGTCATAACTGAACTGTAAATATCCACTAGATTTTCATTGGAGCAAGACGGCTGCTAATTTGACTCTTTGAGTGCCAGCCAGGGTGTACAATGCATTGCAAAGCACTCTGGCACGCACAGTCGTTTTCAACTACAGATGTATAATGAGAAATGTTTATACATATGCCATTTTAAAATAAAATAGAACCACGCAATATATACACATTTTCTATGGATGACTGGTGTTTCTACTTCTACATAAAACCCACATTTCTTACAACGTGAGATTATGAAGCTCTAGTTGGAAAAGTGGATCAACCACATACTGTATGAACCCTTTGAATGCCAGAGAGGTTTTGCAATGTGGTCGATACCCTCAGTAAAAAATACCCAATCAGTAATAAGCCTCCCAGGGACAAATCCATAACAGAAGACTTGTCCCGATTTACAAATATTACGCCGTTCAATTTAGCACCTGGACACTCGGAAGTAATTACCAAGCTAGTAATTAAGAACGTGCGGCCCATTACACTACAGTTTCATTCCACTGAAAGTCTAGTTTTTCCAGAAGATAACCATATAATTTAGGAAGTGAACGACAGAGGGTTAAGATAAAATCAATATCCCCTTGTGAACCGTAGGAAGCATTACCTTAACCTTTTGGATGCCAGGGAGGTCTCATCGCATTGCTAGGTTTTATGCTTGGGAGACCATTAGCAAACAATGGGTTAAATAATCTGCGATAAATAAAAAGAGGGACGCTTAAAATTATTCATCTGCAGGTGGTAAACCACTGCCAACACACAACTATTTAGGAAGAAAAGTACGTTAACGAACCATATTTAACCCTTCCAATGCCATAGAAGTATTGCAAGTGATTCTTCTCTGGCACTCGAAAGGTTAATCTCTTAGGTCCGTGGATCCCAACCTCTCCTTATGGACGCCTGGGGATGAGGTTGGGAAACGCTGTCTTAACCCTTTAAGTGTCAGAGAGGTATCAAACGCACTCTGGCACTCAAATTGTTAAGTACAGACATACTAATAGTTGGCTCTTTCATATGTCCCGATTGGAACCATAAACCACATTAAATAAATGTATATGATTAATGCACAATCCAATAAAATGTCATATATTACCTGTAAATAAGCTTGCAAAGTATTCTCTCTGTGCAGAACCAAAGAAGAAGCCATGAGGTTTGTTCCAGCTGCTTACAGGATCATATCCCCAATAAAGGCACGAAATAAATGCAATGTATTAAGAGAAATGAGATGCTCCTACTTCCCCTGAGCTTTCTCTCTCTATCTACTAACTCTCTTACACGGTTTGATCCTCCAAGATGTAAACTTTTTTTTTTTGACTGCCCTTCAGCCAATCAGGAGTGTGCGTTTGCATTGCCTTTGATGTAAGGAAGCTAACCAATCATTAAAATAGATTGAACCATTTTCAAAGTAGGGCCTGCTTGAATCTTCCTTTAAATGCACAGACCCCCTGCTGGGGGTGTCTGTTATGTATGCAAAAGGGATGGCTCTGCTATCAGGATGTACAGAGAGAAGGTTTGTTGGGGGATCTTATTTTTATCTTTTAGAGATGCAAACACAATGCTGGGCAGATTTGTGGGAATGAATTGAAGATCTTTAGAAGAGAAAAACACACAGAAACATAAAAAAAATCTTGAAATGCATGAGGAGGCTATTGAAGATGGCTCAAATGTTTGGCAAAAGCCCATATCTGTTTAGCAATGAAAGGGTTACGTTTTTGTAAATAAATGAGTTCATTTCCAGAATGTCAAGTGCTCTGGATTCAGGACCTGATGGGAACAATCAGGATAACAGCTGTCTTCACCAGCATAAACCCTGCCATAGGTTATCCATTGATATGTATATTAACCATTTGAGCGCCAGAGGGGTACGCTTTGCAATGCGTTGCGTACCCCTCTGTCATTCATCGGAACAAACAGGCAGCTTTTACAATACCTTGCAAACCAAGCTAGTCATCATTGTACTGGTGCTGGGTTTGAAATGTTTAACTCTTTGAAAGTCAGAGAGCTGTCCGACGCAATATGTTAGATTCCTCTCTGGCATTCAAATGGTTAAAATATTGTGATGCTGCAAAATTCCTTGGCACTTTAGAAATAAATTAAAATAAACAGTAAAATAAGCACTCTCTATTTTATATTGTAGTCTAAACGTACATTTTATTTTTTAAAAAGCAAAACAAACAATATGTAAAGCCCTGTGTTTAAAGTAATTCTGGGACAAAGCAAGAACACCAGAGACAAATATATATTCCCCCAAACCCTAATTCATTTAAATGGGGCTTTAACCCCTTGAATGCTAATGAGGTGTCCAACACATAGCTTTTCTTTTGTTGATCCAGGGAAATATCTGACTGCCATTTGGAGTCAGGAAGGAATTTTTTTACCCACTTGGGGCTAAATTAGAAATTGCTCCAGAGGGTTTTTTTTGCCTTCCTCTGGATAATCGGGGTGTTTTTGGCATGGGCTGGACTTGATGGACACACGACTTTTTTCAGCCTCATAAGCTGTGTTACTGTGTCCTGTATGATGTATTTGGTTTGACTCAGAATGGCTACAGTTTTCTTTTGAACATAGGGCCTTGATTTAACCCTTTCAGTGCCATAGATGTATCCGACCCATTTAGTTGCTGTGCATTGGATACCCACTCTGGGCTGTGTAAGTGTCTGATTAGATTTGCCAACTCCTTTGCAGAAGTCTCTGATATACAAAGGGTTAAATAACATCTAGTGCAGGGCTTAAAATTTGAAGTCCTTTGCTACTAACCAGATCTGAAAAGTTACTCGCCACTGCAAGCCATAACATACCCACCAGGACTGAATTTCTACTCACCAGCGCTAAATTTGTACTCGCCATTGGCTAGTGGCGAGTGGAAATTTTGAACCCTGATCTAGTGTATGCTAAGTGTATAAGTGTATTAACCACTTGAATGGTAGTGCATCCAAGGAGTTAAGCTGGAATACAATCAGGGCTTAAGTCATGTGCAATTATGGAGCAAACCATCTTCATCATAGGGGTCAAATACACATTCCACTTTTCCACATACTGGGGAGTTTAATTGCTTAGATGCCTAATATTTTTTCAACACATTGCTTCTCAATGTGTCAGAGACCACTCTAGTATTCATGGGGTTCAAAGCAACATTTAAATCTAGGGGAATTTTCATTTCTCCACTATGGTGTTGTTGATTTGCTCCAGAATTGCAACCATCCAGCTTATTGAATACAGGCCCTAAATCTATATGTTACAGAAGAGTACCAAGACAGTGACCAGCCAGCAGATAAACCATGCTGTGATAAGATATTGCTTACTTGCCACCAGTTGCAAAGAAATATTTTCCTGGCAAATTAGCCCATATTATAACTGGGCAGAGATTCACTAAGTGGTGATAAAGTGGTGATAAAGAGTAGATGACCTCCAGTGATATCACTTCTCCAGTTGCTATGTTATTCTATGGAGCCTATTCACTAAGATTTCTTCCACTTTGGAGATCTTAGTGAATAGGCTCCTTAGAATAGCATAGGAACTGGAGAAGTGATAAACTGGAGAAGTTATCCACTTTATCACCTCGTTATCACCTCTTTATCCCCACTTAGTGAATCTCCCTCCTGGAGTTATTCTGGAGTAAACCAACTTCACCATAGGGGACAAATAAACATTCCTAAATTCCCATGCATTTTAATACAGCGTTTTAATCCTTTGAATGCTTGTCATTGTATTGGAGACCTCTTTGGCCTACAAGGGGTAAAAGACCAATGTAATTCAACAGGAATTTTTATTTGTCCCTTATGGTGCAGTAGGTTTACTCCAGAATAACTCAAGTTTGCTTTTATAAATATGTGTTATTTTTTGTAGTACATCAGTAGTCCATAGTACTGTGTAGTACGCCACCATAAAGTCATATAAAGCCATGATAACTAAGAAATAGTAACACAAAATCATAACTCCTTAACAACCGCCCGTTGCGGAGGTGGATGGCTGTAGAGGACCACAGCACTTTTTTTGCGCAATTCTGGGATGGCAGAGCGGCATGCAGCCACGCTGTGATCCCAGAATTCCATAGAGTGCCAGGATTGTCACTGATCCTTAACGCACATACACCGATGACAGTCCTGGCACATCATCAGTGTTTAAGGGGTTAACATTATTTCTCAGGAAACACAAACTGGGAACATTTTCAGTATATCCCTGCTTGATCACATTTTGGTAATCAGCGACTCAGTCATTGTGATTGACCTACCTGTGCTTCATCAGAGCTATCATTAGGCTGGGTTCACTCTGCAACGTTAGTTCTGCATTTCTATCCTTGTAGCAACATCACAAAAATTAGAACTGCTTGCTTCTTATGGCGCTGCTTACTTGACTGACTATTGCCTCGTATTTTGGAGAACCAATGCAGACTGTTGCACCTTTACTGCACTCACAGCAGAATGCAGTGAAGATGCAGTAGAGACGATCCACTCGATGGCCTCTGAGGCCACCATGCAGATTGTTCACATACAGAATTCAACTGCTGTAGTGCTCACCACAATGATCCAATAAGTTGAGGCCCACGTGGACATCAGCCACTCATGTTTACCTGAAGCCCATATGTCCTGCCTATCAGTCACTAGTCTGGAATGGACCCCACTGACTGAATATCTGGGGAAATGCAGGATTATTAGATATGTATTTACACTAGTAACTTGCTAAGAGCCACAACATAGCTCTGTCAAACTGCCATGTGAACCCATCCTTAAAGGGTAACTATCACTAGAGCAGACCTGCTGATGAAGCAAAGGCTGCATTGTGGTCAGTGGGGAACTGAAAAGGGACCCCTGGTGTTCCCTCACTGATCCCATGAGAAGAGACTGAACTGCAAGACTGAAGTCTCCCAGTACAGTCTCTTGTGTGAGGCTTTGGTTCGGGAATGAATGACCGAAACAGAGAGTCTAAGGAAGCTGCACGCACAATCCACATAATTTGTGTTTGAAAGCCATATACTTCTATGTTGCATTCCACACACCCTCGAGAAGGGTTGATAGGAACACCCTACATTCAAATGGAGATCTTGTCACATCAGCTAAAATCCAAGTTCAAATCTGGGTCAGGGAAACAAAACAAGGGATGTCACAGGAAATGTGGGACAGTTGACAGGTATGGGGTTGGCAAGCATAGACAAGTGCCCTGAGCCCAGATTTCATTTGGGTTGTTATTGTAACTCTTACATCTTGTGCAGATTAGAGTGGTACAGGGTAACAAGTTAAAACTCTGAAAAGCTGTGGAATTCCACCCAATGTATAACACGTTCCTTCAAGGGGATAAAGGAACACCAACAACTAATGTGAAGTTGAAAGATATTTAAAGTGATAGTAAGGTTTCACAAAAACAGCAGCCCCAATTAATCTTCCTAGTATTTGAGCCATAGAGAGTGATATTTCATTACTGTGAGCATTGTAGTTCAAGAGTAATTGAATGATAAACTTTCCCCCTCCCACCCTTTTTACATAGTGTAAGCCCCCACTCCTCAGATGTGGAATCCAGTCCACAGACCAGACAGCTCACATCTAGGGACAATCTTCTTACAATGAGAACCATGAAAACCCTGCCCCCGTTACAGTTTTTTCAGCTTTTTCCCTTATATTAATTGAAGATTGTCCCTCTCTGCAATCTACCTGGACACACCCTGCTGCTATGAGGTGAGCAGTGTTACATCAGTAGAAGGTGCAGGAGGGGGATATTTTATCATTCAATTACTCTTGAACTACAACTCTGATAGAATTGAAATAACACTCTCCAAGGCCCAAATACTATGAAGATTAATTAGAGCTACTTTTATTATGAAACATTACTATCCCTTTAAATAGCATGTATTCTAATATAGCATATTTAACTCCCCTCTGTTTTCTTCCAAGAGCTAAATCTAGCAATAATATGCCATGAGGAGGTATCCATTTATACTGTGTAGGACAACATAAGCACAGCACTTTTGATAGGTGTGTTTGGAAACAGCACTACGGTTTAGTCTGTACACTGTAAAGAGGTAACAGAAAAAAAACTTTTTAAACAGAAGAGGAGTGTAAACTGATCTAAATAACTTAACTGGCCCAGATTTTTATTACAGTCTTGCACAAACAAGAGAAAATAATCTGCTTTTTGTGTTCTACACAGACTCTGATATTTCTTCCAGATGCTAGCTTTCAGCCCATTATATGTAAACATACTGTATGTAATTCCATTTAATTTTTTAGGTGTTACTGTTCCTTTATAGAGAATTGAAGGCAACCAGTGAGAGATGCTGAAATGAAAGGGCAACTATCAATGTGATAGTGCCCCCTTGGCAGGTAATTTCCACTGGGAGACTAAAGCTGATGAAGCCAGAGGTGCATTGTGAACCTCAGAAAATCAGCAGGGGAGCTGTGAAAGGCTCTGTACTGTGAAACTTTCAGGACGTGTTAGGGTGTGAGTTGACAGTTCCAGCAGATTGCTAGGAATGGTTTTCTATCTTAGTCCTAGTAGTCTATGGCACTGTGAGCCACAAATTTCCAGGTTGTTTCCAGCCTCCCTGCCGGCCCAGGGTGTTAGTTGATTTTCATTTTAATGGCATTTTTCTTTGAGGCATATAGGTTATTTGCCCTGTAATTTCTCTCATGTTGCCCTTATATCAAGAAAGCTACCTCACTTGGGAGGAGGATATTGATTCTGAGCTCCCCATAGAGTAATTGTATAAAATCTGATCTAGCACTGCTAAGAGTTCTATGTGTATCCTCCATAAGGAAAGGGTATATAAGCTTCTGTATAGGTGGTATCGTACTCCAGTACGTTTACATAACATTTTCCCAGCCCAGTATCCCTTATGCTTCCAAGAGTGTGCGGAGAGGGGGGACTTCTACCATATCTTGCATGCTGATCTGGCATCACACTGGAAATGTCCTTGCCTGCCTGACTGTCAGGCCCTGGTCCGGTACGTCTGGAGGATCTACTCTATGGAGAGGTTAACATCCCTTCTTTCTAACTCTCAATCTTGGTTTTGCAAGATTTGGGAGCCATAGCTTCTCTTCAATGATCCGTCCCTGGGGTCGGGATCTGGCCTGGACCAAATGTTCTCTCTTCCTCACTGCTCCCTTTTTCATATATTCTTCTCTGCCTTTCCCCCTCTTACTCTGATTTTTTTCTTCTCCCCTTCCCTCCCTTTGTGTACATATGCTCCTAAGTCACCTAGCCTGCTCCATATCACTGTAAACCCATTGGGTTGGTGGGGGAATCATCAAACCTTTGTGCTTTACTTAAACCAGGTTTAGCTGGTGTCCTGCCACGTAGCTTAATGCACCTGTTTTTCAGCTCCTAGATATAGCAACTGTAAACATATCCATACACTGTCTGAGATCAGCCATCCAGAATTAACTCTCTGGGCCTTGTGCACTAAAGTGGAGCAATGCGGTGCAAACCAAATACACCATATGAGTTAAATAAAACATTAAACATTACCATTTACAAATACATTCAAGGTCAATACAAAGAACTATCCAATGAATTATTTATGCAAAGAGCTGAGCTAAGAACAAGAGGTCATCCATTAAGACTTGAGGAAAGGCGCTTTCGACTAAAACACAGGCAGGGATTCTTTACAGTAAGGGCGGTAAGGCTTTGGAATTCTTTGCCTCGGGATGTTGTGCTTGCAGATAATGTAACTGCATTCAAAAAAGCAATGGATGCCTATCTAGCACAGAACAATATTGACAGTTATGACAGATGGCTTCAAAGCAAATAGGATATTGAGCCGGGGAACTATTTGACACACACACACACACCTACACTGGAAATTGCTCCAGAGGGCTTTTTTGTTGCCTTCCTCTGGATCAACAGGAGTGTTATTGGCATGGGCTGGACTTGATGGACGCATGTCTTTTTTCAGCCTTATCTACTATGTTACTATGTTACTATCCCATTGATTTAAGTAGGGCTTTTAATTCATTGAATGCTAGAGAGGTCTCCAATGCATTTGGAAGTGTTTATCTCTCTCCTAAGGTACAGTTGGTTTGCTCCAATGCTTTGCAATGATTTGGAGACTTCTCTAGCATTCCAGGGGTTAAATGTGAATTTTAATTCTCCTCTACAGTACAACTGGTTGACCTCACTATCATTTTAGGGGCTTAGAAGTCCCAGTTGTATGTACGTATGTATGCATCCTTATATAGTGCCATACATGTACCAGTGCTTCACAGAAAAAATAATAGTACAATACATAAGACAGGAGAAGGAAAAAAGAACAGAAAAGGGAATCATACATATGGGCATACCTGGGAAATCTCTGGTTTTGCCCCGGAGACGCTGGGTTTGACAGTGAATTACGGGGTCTCCGGGGCAGAGTCAGATTCTCCGGATGTGGGGAAACCCTGCCCACTTGTGCTCAATCCCACCCTGTTCCTCCCACTCCGCGCCCTCTTCTACCCCTTCTCTAGTGTATTCTATATGTTTTTTTATGTTTATTAGTCCCGCCCCCTCAAGATTAAGCCCTGCCCCTTTTAATGAAGTGAATTTCTCTACCCTCATCGGCACTAGAAGGCTGTCCTCCAGGCAGTCCCAAGTAAGAAGTTCCCAGGTATGCATATGGGGCACTGCCCCAAATAGCTTACAATCCAGTAATCATAACAACACACAGAGACAGTAGGAGGAGGATCATAAGTGCAAGTACAAGGTGTAGTGAAGTACGTGCAGAATTACTCTAATGTGACTATCACTGTGCACAAGGAGGATATTGTTACTGAGATGCCTTCTTGAGCAGATGGGTTTTTGGGAGACGCTTGAAAGTGACGAGTGTGGATGATTGGTGAATGGTGAAAGGGAGGGCATTTCAAAGTCTAGGGGCAGCCAGTAAAAATGATTGCAGCTGAGAGAAGGGTCAAGTTGCATAAGAAGAAGACAGAAAGAACTCTTGAGAAGAACACAAGTGAAATAAAGGGCTGTAGGGGTTGATAAAAGCAGAAATGTAAGAGGGTGCCGAAGAAGAAAGCCATTTAAAGGAAAGGAGAATAATTTTGTAATAAATACAATACTTTATAGGTAGCCAAGGGAGGGTTGCAAGGGTAGTTATTCTTGAAGCTGAAATCAGAAAAGACTGAAGAGGAGAAAGAAGAGAAGCAGGAAGACCAGATAGTAGAATGTTGCAATAATCTAGTCTAGAGAGAATGAGGGCCTGAGTGAAAGTGTTTTTGCAGTTGACATACAGAGGAAGGGACATATTTTGCCCTTTCTTGTATACTAAATAAATGAAAATGTTACTTTCTCCCTCTATGGTTTCCTCCAAAACTGCATTTCTGATTAATGAGGACTAGAATATTTGACAATGCCAAAGGTGTCTTAAAGGGATAGTAATACTTGCAAATTACTAATCCCCATATTGTAACTTTGTTAAAAAGAAACTTATTGCACCCAGTGTCATCTCTCAAACCCTTATGGTTTGAGAGATGATAGCGCTCAAAGTTCCCCCTACCTCCCCCTTCCCTGACTGAATGCTGAACGCTGAATGCAGGGGAATCTTATGTGCATCAGGCGGCTCTGCAGCTGAGCCAAGATCGCGTTTATAAAAAATAATTCTTTCACTGAAACAATCTTCTACGTGTGCTTGGTTTGCAAGCACATATAGAAGACCATTTTAGTGAAACATTTCTTTTTTATAAATGCAATCTCGCCAATGCTGCAGAGCCGCCTGATGCAAGTAATAACGGATATCCCTGCAGTCAGCGTTCAGTCAGGGGAGGGGGAGGGAGGGGGAACTTTGAGCGCTATCATCTCTCAAACCATAAGGGTTTGAGAGATGACACTGGGTGCAATAAGTTTCTACATTAAGCTACAATATGGGGATTAGTAATTTGCAAGTATTACTATCCCTTTAAAGATTAATACAGTTATCTGATGGGCCTGGATCAGTTACTTGATATAAGTAGAAAGAAAGGCTGCTTATTCACAACATTCTGCTTTGTTTGGAAATGATCTTCTCTTGTCTCCCCACCACTTGGTTATATCACTTATCTGAATCTGTAGGTGCATTGTTTTCATTGCCTTGTTGCACTGAGCCTGACAATGTACAGGATCTGCATTTAATTAAACGCAGATTCATTATAATACAATACAGGTAAATGGAGCACAGTAAACGGGGGGGGGGGGGGGGTGAAGGTGAAACAATTTCACAACATACAGGAGTTGTTTATCAGGGTAACAGCAGATAAACTAGCTAAAATCTGGTTTAACCCTTTATGGACCAGAGAGATGTGCAACACATTTCTTCTCAATGCCTACCACTCTTGTCCTTGAAGAGTTAAAGGCATACTAACACCTAAAAATTAAATTGGTTGATATGACTTAAAGCGATAGTAATGTTTCATAATAAAAGCAGCTCTAATTACTCTTCATAGTATTTGGGCCATGGAGAGTGATATTTCAATTCTGTCAGAGTTGTAGTTCAAGAGTAAATGAATGATAAAGTATCCCCCTTCCGCCCCTTCTACTGATGTAACACTGCTCAGCTTAGAGCAGCAGGGAGTGTCCAGGTAGATTGCAGAGAGGGACAATATTCAATTATGGTAAGCATACCTGGGAACTCTCCGGTTTTGCTCTGGAGACTCCGGATTTCACAGTGAATTAACGGGTCTCCGGGGCAGTCTCTCAATCTTTGGGTTGTTCTCCATCCCGCCCCAGTTCCTCCCATTCCCCCAACATATATTTTGCCCTTTTTTTTAATACTTTTTTTGTCCTGCCCCCTCTTGTGATGAAGCCCCGTCCCTTTTATGACTTGAATTGCATAATTTCTCTCCCCTATCGTGCTGGCAGGGCTGCCCTCCGTGTAGCATTGCCTGTCAAGTTCCCAGGTATGAAGATCAGGGAAAAAGCTGAAAAGCCTGTCAAGGTGGGCAGGGATTTCATTGTTCTCACAGTAAGAATTTTGAACCTTGATGTGAGCTGTCTGGTCTATGGACTGGATTCCACATCTGGGGAGTGGGGGCTTACACTAGGTAAAAGGGGTGGGAGGGGGAAACTTACTTTACGCTCACTGAAGATTGTCCTTCTTTGTGATCTGTGTTTTGCAGCTCAGAGGTGAGCAGTATTATATCAGCATACCTGGGAACTTCCAGTTGAGGGCTACCCGGAGGGTAGTCCTCTGTTCACCAGGGGGGTGACAAAAATGACGCTAATCGCGTCAAAAAGGGACGGGGCTTGCCGCAAGTGAGGGGGGGCTTAACCCTTTGAGTGCCAGAGTGGTACGGAATGCATTGCAAAGCAATGCATTCCTTACCACTCTGGCACTCAGAGGGTTAAAGGTGGGTTAGAGGTTAAAGGCTGGGGACTGAGGATCAGCGGGAGAAAAAGCGGATGTGGCAGAGTTTCAATAGAAACTCTCCACATCCGGAGGAATCAGCCTCTGCCCCGGAGACCCGGTAAAATTCTGTCAGAACCGGAGTCTCCGGGGCAAATCCGGAGAGTTCCCAGGTATGTATATCAGTAAAAGGGGCGGGAGGGGGGATAAGTCCATATATACATCTTTTTATTAGAATGTATGTCTTCTGTTTTTAATTGCACCACACTGGGACCCAGAAGTAATAAAGAGAGCACATTTAAAGGGTCCCTTGCTCCTCCAACGCGTTTATAATAACATCTCTTCAGGGAATTTTAAGTTTTATTTTAACTTTAAGATAGGGCATTACAGATGTATAGAGTAGGACTTGCCGTACAGTGAGAAACCTTGGCGGGGTTGGCAAGCTTACCCGCAACTTGGCCAATTTGTGAAAACTAATATCTCACTTATTTTATTTATTTAGAAATATTATTATATATGCTAAACACAGGGCACATATTCACTTTATACACAGAGAAGCGCCGGATTGTTGTTGTTTGTTCGTTTATACTTTGGGTTTTGGCCTGAAGTTTGGGGGTCCGGAGAGCCCTTATTCCTGGCTGCTATCTGTGTATACACTTTATATTCACATTCAAATATTATAATTTATTTATTGTATGTATTGGTTATGGTGAGTTGGCGCTGGGAGTTCTTTCCTTTTGTCTTTTGACTTGTATGTCTCCATTACTCCTTCAAGCAGCCTCCTCACCTATCCAACTTAATTATTCATATATAGCACAATTATCTTTGCACAATGAGTATCACTGTAACTTTATTTTTTTCACACTTTGCCTTTAAGAGCAGGCTTTAGGCCTTCTCTAGCTTAAATGCTCCTAGTTTGGAATCAGCTATTCCTCACATGACCTGTGGGGGCTGATATAAAGGTCACATTATTATAGAGTGAGCTGTTGGATCCACAGCTCACTCATATTCTCACAGTGTAGATCCATTGAGGTCTTTTTGTACTGGGTAAGTCCATATATACATCTTTTTATTAGAATGTATGTCTTCTGTTTTTAATTGCACCACACTGGGACCCAGAAGTAATAAAGAGAGCACATTTAAAGGGTCCCTTGCTCCTCCAACGCATTTATAATAACATCTCTTCAGGGAATTTTAAGTTTTATTTTAACTTTAAGATAGGGTGTTGGATCCACAGCTCACTCATATTCTCACAGTGTAGATCCATTGAGGTCTTTTTGTACTGGGTAAGTCCATATATACATCTTTTTATTAGAATGTATGTCTTCTGTTTTTAATTGCACCACACTGGGACCCAGAAGTAATAAAGAGAGCACATTTAAAGGGTCCCTTGCTCCTCCAACGCGTTTATAATAACATCTCTTCAGGGAATTTTAAGTTTTATTTTAACTTTAAGATAGGGCATTATAGATGTATAGAGTAGGACTTGCCGTACAGTGAGAAACCTTGGCGGGGTTGGCAAGCTTACCCGCAACTTGGCCAATTTGTGAAAACTAATATCTCACTTATTTTATTTATTTAGAAATATTATTATATATGCTAAACACAGGGCACATATTCACTTTATACACAGAGAAGCGCCGGATTGTTGTTGTTTGGGAGGGGGAAACTTACTTTACGCTCACTGAAGATTGTCCTTCTTTGTGATCTGTGTTTTGCAGCTCAGAGGTGAGCAGTATTATATCAGTAAAAGGGGCGGGAGGGGGGATACGTTATCATTCAATTACTCTTGAACTACAACACTCACAGTAATGTAATAACACTCTCTATGGCTCAAATACTATGAAGGTTAATTGGGGCTGCTTTTTACTGTGAAACATTACTATCCCTTTAAATCCCTAATTTTTTCCTACCTAATTTCTAATATTTCCTCTAAACCCACCAACACAAACACCTTCCATTAACGTCCCTCTGCCCAAGATCTAGCAATCCAAATCAAGGACAAGATCAACTCTACCAGACATGAAATTTCATCAGTTTCACTCACACCTTCATCTTAGCCCTCTCACCTCTCCTATAACTCTTTTTCATCTGTATCAAAGGATGAGGCTTCCCTTCTCCTTGAACACTCACACTTAACCTCATGCCCTCTTACCCAACCCCATCACAGCTGATTCAAGGATTT
This sequence comes from Rhinophrynus dorsalis, assembly GCA_037306005.1. Taxonomy (NCBI): domain Eukaryota; kingdom Metazoa; phylum Chordata; class Amphibia; order Anura; family Rhinophrynidae; genus Rhinophrynus; species Rhinophrynus dorsalis. The sequence goes on from CM074719.1 coordinate 488,750,401, forward strand.
TTTCTTCTACTAATTCCAGCCCTTACTCACTTATTTAACCTATCCCTGACAACAGACACCTTTCCATCCTCCTTAACGCACGCTAATCACATCCATCATAAAGAAATCCACTCTGGAAGCAAAACAGACAAAAGGAGGGGAAGGGAAAAGGGGAGGGAGCTCCTCATAGAATAATATTGTTTTCAAAAATATATATTAACCCTAACTTTGATCCCGCTTTATGTACTACTCACATGGTGAACTGATATATGTGTATGACAGACAATACGTGCAGATGGAAGCTATTATCCACTTGAGATTTTCTTCTCTTTACTTTAACATTATCCAGCAGCTCACCTTTGTCCAGTGGACTCCATTCAATGAGCGACCAAGAATAAAACAAAATCAAAGTGCCAGTAGAAGTTCTACAGTGAGGGAGAGCTAGAATCTGTATGCATATAACATTAACCAATGACACTCATAGTGTTAATTGATCGGCGTTTGTACAGGGAATTGTGACCTTGTCCCTGCTCAAGCAACCAAAAGTAACCTCTCATATCTGAGTTCTCTTGGTTTGCATGTAATCCATATATCCAAGCGAGCTTATATCACAAATCTTTTATTTAAGATAACAAATCTTAAAATTACATCCGGTTGATGTTATAAAAATAATATAAAAGTTCACGTCTTTCGATAATTACAACGCATTTTGTGGTGAAACAACATGCCACTTTATAAAGTCTGTGTTAATAAAAGGAGAAGGCTGTCAAGGTGCCAGATTCTCTGTCTCCAACCACACACACCCCAGGGTGGACAAACACACCCAGGGGTGCCAGTAAGGAGGAGACATTCATGTCTCCTATATACTGCCTTACCTTGAACATACAATAACTGCAAGGACTTAGCCCGCTGCTGGACAGCACACTACATGACTGGGGGGCCCAAGCTTCCATCCTATAAGGTACACAACTCACGCCTCTCAGTAGCTTCACTATTATTGATCCAGTGTATGCAAGTAGAGCTGAAAGTTACTTATGATGAGCTGGAATGCGGGGAAGTGGAGTTTAACCCTGTGAGTGCCACAGAGGTATGCAATGCATTGCTTTCCAATACACTGCCTACCTCTCTGGCACTCAAAGTGTTAATATGACACTAACTCCACTTCACCGAATTCCATCTCGCCACAAGTAACTTTCAGCTGGATCAATCCATCGTCATCAATAAACAGTACAGCTACCATGGGGACAGCCCATCTAAGCTCCCAACGCCAATGGCAGGCGCCCCTCAGTGGCGTGCGCCTGTAGGCAGGTGCCTACTTTGCCTTATGGCAAATCCGGCCCTGACAACACCAACATCTCGCCAACCTCCAAAGCACGCTGCCTAGGGGTCACTTTCCACTCTAGCTGAATGTGGGAAATGAAGGATAGGGCAATCTCCAACTCCAAGAGGAGTTTGCCGAGACAAAGATAATGTTAGTCAGGAATTATATTTTTGGACAAGAGAGTCTGGGTTAGTAAAGCAAGGGAGGTTTGCACAGTGGATACTGGGTGTGATAGGTTAAATTAGTGTAGGTTTCTGGTCAAAAGAGGTGTTTTTTTGGAGACAGGGGAAGGTGATTGAGACAGTGTGAAGGAAATATGATGGTGATCAGGAAAGGGAGAAATGTGAAGTTCATTTGTTGGCCGCCTGTCATTTCTGTGTATCTTTGCAATAATCATTTTGCATTGGAAAATAAACTATAAGTGGTATTATGAAGGAAGCATGCAAGGAGATCTGGCTGGTACTGAAACATCTGGTAATGGTTGAACCAGCTGTTGACACCTGGAAAAAGATCATTGACCTTGGAAAAAGTATACCAAAAGGGAAATGATATCTGCCACCCAAACAACCTCTTCTTGACAATATGCTGCCAATGCCATGAGTTTCTAGCTTATGAGGCATTTATACTTACAGTAAAAATCCTGAGATCTTATTTGCACTGAGACATATCAGTTAAAACGGTCCTCAATTACAGACTTACCAGGAAAGTCGTATGATAGAATATGCCTTTGTATATTGGCCAACAGATGGAAAGTTTGTCTCTGTACAATTTAAAAGGATAGTAATACGTAAATTATGTTGTAGGGTTTATCCCCCTGAGTAAAACAAGGGTACTCCCACTGCTGAAAGGTGTTCTGTTCAAAAGTTATTACAGTTCAAAGTTAATTTTTTTAGGTGCAATATCACAGTGGCCTGACGCTGTTGCTACATGATCCTATGGACAACTCTGGTCCCGGGACCATAAATCTCCATAGGATGGTGTAGAAACAGTGCCACTGTATAATTTCAGGCCACTGTGATATTGCACCTAAAAAAATTCAAATTTGAAAATTAATAACTTTTGAATGAAACACCTTTCAGCAGTGGGAGTACTCTTGTTTTACTCAGGGGAATAAACCCTACAACATATTTTTTATATTTTAAGTATTACTATCCCTTTAAGTGAAACTTGAAGCAGTGGAAGATATAATAAAAGCTGACTGTGTTCTTCACAGTCTTTTAAGGCTGAAAAAACGGATGACCTGATACCAGATGCACAGTGGGCTGGTGAACATGGACACAGGACAGGGATTAAGATCTATGACCAATTTGATGATTATTTTCTCTCACAATATGATATTTCAGGGCAATATGAGAAAATATAAATATGCTAAATTCTTTTAAAATAAACATTTATTTGCACAAATCATACTTATTAGTGTGAGTAACAATGTTATGCCATTAGAACTCAAAATATGTTCATTCTCAGTTTCTGTCAAATGACTCCATTTGTAGCAAACAGGTATTGTTTCATTTTAAATGTACAATAACATTCAGAAAGATTTTTTAAAAAGTACAAAAGATGAATAAATCTTTGGTACTTCATCTGTGGATGTCAGGGACATGCACAGATATTTTGTGGGGCAGGGGCTCAGATGAAAAAAGGTCACTTCTCATAATTATTTATTCAAAATATATATTAAAAAAAAGAAAAGAATTTACATCTCAGGAGTCTGTAGGGACAGAAATCTGAAGCACCCCTCCCTCCATTGGCCATCTCCACTGGACACCTCCACAATCTCCACATTGCCCCCCATCATCTCCATATTGCCCTTACATTGTCCCCTGTCAGCTCCATATTGCCCCCATCAGCTCCACATTGCCCCCATCATCTCCATATTGCCCCATCAGCTACATATTGCCCCATCAGCTCCAACTTACCCTCACATTGCCCCCATCAGCTCCATATTGCCCCATCAGCTCCATATTGCTCCATCAGCTCCAACTTACCCTCACATTGCCCCCTTCATCTCCATATTGCCCCCATCATCTCCATATTGCCATCAGCTCCAACTTACCCTCACATACATTGCCCCATCATCTCTACATAGCCATCATCTCCATCTTGCCCCCCCATCAGATCCATATTGCCCCATAATTTCCACATTGCCTCCCAGTGTCAGTTTCCTACCTCTTCCCTGGTGGTCCAGCGGCAGGAGAGGTCTTTATGTGCCTCCTTTGGCACAGACCTGTAGCTGTTGGAGCTCCCGCGCAGTCTCCTCTTCATGCAGAGAGCTGGGAGATGATGTCATCTCCCAGCGCTCTGTAATACTAAAGAGCCGACGAGGGAGTACAACATCTACAGGTCTGTCCTGAAGGAGGCACAGACCTGACTGGGCGTTGGGGGGTTTAGTGCGGATGGCGAGGCAACTTTTTTTTGTTAAAAGGGCACGAGGGCACTTTGGACAAAAAGGGCAGGTGCTCAAGCCCCCCTTGGTGTCTATGTGTGCATGTGCCAGGTGGAAGTATATAACTCCCACCATCCCCAAACATAAACTGGATATTTGTGGATCGTGTGAATAGCATTCAGCAACAACTATTACCAATGGCTTGTTACCCTTTCATTTAATGTGTACCCTGGAAGTATACAATAAAATAGTTCATTCATGGTATCATATTTTACAAGGTGCACAAGCTCAGTGTTTATTTATGACTACTCAATCAATTTGGTATATATATATATATATATATATATATATATATATATATATATATATAGTATTTAAAGGGATAGTAATACTTCGTTTTAACTTTATTTTATTTTGTAGGCATTAAAAAAACATGAAGAATGATATGTCTTATCTCTCAAACCTTTATGGTTATGGTAACTGAGGTTCATAAGCTCGCATACAACTATAATTTTAAAAATACTATATACATGTGTGATGGGAATATTGACAGGAACTTTGAGTGGATTATTGATTTACTTTGTCAACCAAAATTGAGTTCAACTGCAGATTAATACCTTGAACATGGAGTTTAACAGTGTTCATGATATACAATCTCTAATTATAAAAGATTTCATGTTGAACAAATGTAAGAGGATTCAATTCATATTGCCAAGCAAGATATTCAAATCTTAGGGTGGAACGTAATGTTTCTCTGAGGAGACAGTACTGTAGTTTAAAACAATAGAACATGAAATATGTAACTAAATACAAGAGACTTCTTAACTTAAGGCATGGAATACAATTTGTAAATTACATTATTTCTGGAATTAAAACCTGTTTTATATATATAAGACAAAGTGCATCACAGCTCAGTAAACTTCTTACTGTCATTGTCATCACTTTCATCATTATTAGTTTCAGAAGACAGAGGATAAGGAGTATGCATCGACTGTTGGAAAATAGATAATATAGAATATGAATCTTAATAAAAGATACTTGCATGAGGAGTTAATGAATTGTAGGGTGTTCTTGTATGAATGTAGTTTAGTGGGTAGGTCTGTATGTGAGTGTGTTTCTGAGACTGTTGATACAGAATTTGACTGAATGATCTAGGTTTTGCATGACTGCATTCTTGGTAGTGAATGTGACTGCGTGGTCTGGGTTGTGTTTTTGGGTGAACTAGTTTGTGGAAATATAGGGGCCGATGCTGTGACTATTGAGAAGTATGCATAGAACGAGACACAGAGTCATTTTGATTTGATGCATAGAAAAATTGTTGTTGATACCCTTAATGGGATGAGTGTGAAGAAACTGTCAGGGCAAGAGGAACATTGGGTGCTGGTGAACATTGTGAAGGATAATTGTGGGGCATTGAAGATGTAGCCTCACTAAATTTGATGATGTCTCCAAACATATCACGTTTATTATCCTGGTAAATCTTTTAAAAAATAACAAACACCCCCACCCCAAAAAAAAAAACACAGTACATTACAATAACTAGTCGAAATATAAATTATTTCCACTAACCATTTCATCTACAACCCCTAAACTGAGTGACTCCAAAGGACTTGTATCAGGGAAAGCATCTTCTGATAGAACATTGCTCTCAGGATGGGTTCTTCTCTTCAAATACATCCAGTTCTTAATTCTCTGGAGAATGTAGATTTCCAGATGTTCTGTTGATTTAAAGAGATAGTAATGTTTCACAATAAAAGCAGCTCCAATTAATCCTCATTGTCTTTGGGCCATGGAGACTGTTATTTCAATACTGTCAGAGTTGTAGTTCAAGAGTTATTGAATGATAAAGTATCCCCCTCCTGCCCCTTTTACTGAGGTAACACTGCTTACTTCAGAGCAGCAAGATGGTGTCCAGGTGGATCGCATTGAGGGACAATCTTCAATTAGCATAAGGCAAAAAAATGAAAAACCTGTCAAGGGGGCAGGGTTTTCCTTATTCTCACAGTAAGAAGACTGTCCTTTGCTGTGAGCTGTCTGGTTTCAAGACCAGATTCCACATCTGAGGGGAGGTGGCTTACACTAGGTAAAAGGGGCGGGAGGGGGAAACGTTATCATTCAATTACTCTTGAATTACAGCTCTGACTGTACTGAAATAACACTCTCTATGGCTCAAATACTATGAATATTAATTAGAGATACTGTTTTTGTGAAAAATTACTAATCCTTTACACATGACTATTAATACATGATAATAAACAGCAGATATAAGGGATAAACAAATTACAAGTATGAAGTATGAAGCAATTTGTAAGCTGTCATGAGCAGGGCCCTCTAATCCTTCTGTTCTCCACACTTGATTGTACTATTTAATACTTCTGTATGTCTATTCCCAATTGTACAGCGCTGCGGAATTAGTTGCCGCTGTATTAATAAAGAATAATAATAATAATTTGAAAAATAATACATTCTTCTGAGATTCCATTGCCAGTGTGAGATAGGTGAGCTGGTTGAAAAACTGTAGTCTCTGCAGCTTGTGAAAAAATGTTGTGAAGTATGAAAGCTTTCAAAAATAGACATGTTAATATATTAATCAATTAACAAATACGTAGTGAGTGAACAGAAGATAATCGAAATCAAATCAATATTTGGTGTGACCACCTATTGCCTTCAAACAGCATCAATTCTTCTTGATATACTTGCAAAAGTCAGGGATTTTATAGGCAAATAGTCAGGTGTATGATTAAACAATTATACTAAACAGGTGTTAATGATCATCAATTTAATGGGTAGGTTGAAACACAATCATTAACTGAAACAGAAACAGCTGTGTAGGAAGAATAAAACTAGGTGAGGAACAGCCAAACTCAGCTGACAAGGTGAGGTTGCTGAAGACGGTTCAGTGTTAAAAGTCATACACCATGGCAAGACAGAGCACGGCAACAAGACACAAGGTAGTTATACTGCATCACCAAGGTCTCTCCCAGGCAGAAATTTCAAGGCAGACAGGGGTTTCCAGATGAGTTTTCCAAGCTCTTTTGAAGAAGCACAAAGAAACAGGCCAAGGAAACTTAGTGCAGCAGATGAAAGAAACATCATGCAATTGGAAGATGTCTAGCAGTGCCATCAGCTCAGAATTGACAGAAGACAGCGGGATCCTGGTACACCCATCTACTCTATGGAGAAGCCTAGTCAGAAGTGGTTTTCAAAGAAGACTTGCAGCCAAAAAGCCATACCTCTGACATAGAAATAAGGCCAAGCTACTCAACTATGCATGAAAAGACAGGAACTGGGGTGCAGAAAAACGGTGGCAGACGCACTGGACTGATGAGTCAAAATTTTAAATATTTGACTGTAGCAGAAGGCAGTTTGTTTGCCGAATGGCTGGAGAGAGGTACTAGAAAGGTTCATTCACTCATCAAAGTACAAATAGCTCGATTCAATAATATCTGACGGCTAAAAAACACCCCACAGCATTTTTTCAAGCATGGTAATTGATTCAATTACCTGTGCAATTAAAAAATGCCGGCAAAAAAATCCCTGTCAGCCGCTAACGTTAGAGGTGTTCTAGTCCATTCAAAATAATTAAAAAAACAAAAACGCCACAAGATGCAATTCAATTGCATGTGTTAGCCATTAAGATCTGATAAGGGGCTCACTTTATTGTTGAAATTTAAGACCCAGTTTTTTTTTTTTTTTGCTAAAGTCCCTTACTGGATCTTTAAACAGCCAACACAGCAATTGAAATGAAAAAAAAAAAGTGACCGAAACCTAAGTCCCAGTGGATGTATTGATGTGGGGCCCTAAGCCCCATACCAATACATCTACAGTTCTGAAAAAATGTGTCCAAAGTTAGTAGAATTAACCCTATGAGTGCCAGTGAAGTAACACAGATAAATTAACGATTGGCGTGTGACAGTACGTCAGGCACTGATCATAAGCTTTTTCCTTTGATGTTACTATTATTGCTGCTATTTAGAGGTGTTTTGGGAACTTTATGCACAAAATGGACGTTTGGCCTCAACACTTTTTCTGTGGCCTAACGTCCTTTGTACTTTCAGCTGGAAGGGCAATTGAATACCGGCTTAGATATTTTTTTTGGTTGGCCGGTATCCACTTTTGCCCTACTGGCTGATTTAGGTCACACAATTGAATCAAGACCAAATATTTGGCAAGCTAGGATGGCCTGAGCAGTGTGCTCCAACTAATGCTCATCTCCACAGCCTTATTGGAGCTAATGAAATGTATTTCATATTTGTTTTTTGACACTGAAAATAATGCCTTTACAATTTCCATGTTAAGTATGCAGTAAAATAATTACAAAATATATATTTTTATACAAATAGTTACTTCTTGTTTAATAATGATTTGTTTTAGCTTTCTGGAGCTAGGATTAACCCCTTAACGACCGGGGAATCCGGCCGCAGACGCGACTCAACGACCACGGAGCAAAATTTTTTTTTGCTCCGTTGCGTTCCGGACTCCCCGAACGGCGTGCAGCCGCGGGGGGAGCCCGGAACTCGATGACGGTCATAGTACGTCATCGGTCGTTAAGTCAAATCGACCCTTGACGTACTATGACCGTCAAGGGTCGTTAAGGGGTTAAATCACAGAATGTCTAAAGGATAATTAACTGCTGTACCTCCACCTGCAGAGGACTACAAATACCATCATTCCTAACTAGCCATTGGCTGCTGGTTGGGGATGAGACTTGTAGTCCCGTACAGCTGGAGGCCACCATTTGATTACCTCTGGTTTAATGGATGTATAGTAGATTCATCGGTGCTCAAAAAGTTCAAACAAGCTCTATTTGCATATCTAGAGGCCATATGGACCTTTATCTACAGCATGCAATGTGCAACAGACTGGATAAATTCTGAGGATAATTTACCAAAGTCTGGCAAGGCAGATAATCTACATCTGTGTTTCTAAAGGTTAGTCCTCTGGACACACCAACACGTCAGCTTTTTAGGATACCCCTGCTTTATCATAGGCCAGTAATCAGTGGTTTGTCATTTTGATTACATTGCCTGTGCTTAAAGGTGCAGTAAATGTTTTTTTAAATGAAAAACAAACATACATAATAGGTATTTTCCCGTTGAGTAAAACACTGCAGAGAGATGCATATTTTCAGAGCTATTACAGTTTAAACTTTTGTGACCACTTTTTGTTGCAGCTTATTAGAAGGGTGAGTCACTGACAAACAGTTCTCCATTAAATGTAATAGCATCTGCTTAGTTTTTCCTGATAGTTTGAACCTTCAGGAATTAATCACACTTACATACTTATTCACAATTTGAACTATTACGACATTTGAATAAACAGCCGCCAGGGGTGGGATTACCTTTGTTTTACTCAGCAGGAAAAGCTGTATAGTATATTAATTTTCATAAAAAGAAACTTTACTGCGCCCTTACTTAGTTATAACCAGAAAATCTAACCTGTTGGTGTGCCCTGAGGGTGTGAGTTGAGAATCACTGATCTACAGTACGTCGTGCGTTTCACTTTTTTCTTGATTATTTAATTATTATTTATTTAACTCTTTGAGTGCCAGAGGGGTACACAACTCATTGCAGAGCAATGCTTTGCATATCCCTCTGATGCTCAAAGGGTTAAGTCCTTAGATGCTAGAGATAGCTCATTGCAAAGCAGCGTTTAGTAAAAATCCCTGGCATCTAAAGGGTTAAATGGGAAGTACGCATTCTAATTTGGAAACTGCATTCACCAATTTGGTAAAACAACTTCAAAGTGGATCTATCGCCTCTACAAAAGTTATGCTTATTATATAGAGGCTATATACATAAGGGTGAAAAGGTTATTGATTTAAAAAAAACAAAACAATATTTGTGTTAAAACGCTAATTTATAGAGTGCCCTGCACCCTGCTTCCTCATAAACTTACATTGCTGCACTGAACCTTCTCCCTTCCCACTACCCAGCCTCCTCCGATGATGGAGGCTTCTGTCTGTAAACTGAAGCAATCTCATTGGCAGAGATTGATATCTAGCCAATGAATCGCTCTAGCTTACAGGCAGACAGCCTCCGTCATCGGAGGAGGCTGGGTAATGGGAAGGGAGAAGGGGCAGTGTGGCAATCTGCACCAAAGGAAGTTTATGAGGAAGTAGGGTGCAGGGAACTCTATAAACTAGCATTTTAACACAAAAAGCATTTTATTTTTAAAAAATCAATAACGTTTTCACCCTTATGTATATATCCTCTACAAAATAAGCATAACTTTTGTAGAGGCGATAGATCCTCTTTAAAGGGATAGTAATGCTTCGTTTTAACTTTATTTTATTTTGTAGGCATTAAAAAAACATGAAGAATGATATAAGTCTTATCTCTTAAACCTTTATGGTTTAAGAGATATTCACAAGTTAAGTGTCCCCCTCCCGCCCCTTTTACTGATGTAACACTGCTCACCTCAGAGCAGAAGGGAGGTGCCCAGGTAGACTGCAGAGAGGGACAATCTTCAATTAAGATAAGAGAAAAACCTGAAAAGCTTGTCAAGGGGGGCAGGGATTTCATTGTTTTCATAGGAATAAGATTGTCCCCTTCTGTTATCTGTCCAGTCTATGGACTGCATTCCACATCTGAGAAGAGATTGTTTACAGTAGGTAAAAGGGGCGGGAGGGGGAAAGTTTGCTTGTGAATATCTCATAAACCATAAAGGTTTGAGCGATAAGACTTATATCATTCTTCATGTTTTTTTAATGCCTACAAAATAAAATAAAGTTAAAACGAAGTATTACTATCTCTTTAAGAACTAAAATTGTATCAAAACCAAAAACTAAAATTGTACTGAAACTGTAGCAACTATAACAATGTTTAACAATTAGGGTTAACACCTTTGATAAGAGAAACCAGGGACAAATTATACAAGAAGTAAAGATGAGATATTCTGAAGCAAACCAACTGTACTATAGGGTGGGTGGCTCAAACTTCTCAAACCTGTCCCTCCTACCCCCCAAGAGTGCAGGTTTTCATGACCTTCTTAATTAAACAAAAGTGAAAGAGATTAACTCAGACAGAGCCATCTGAATGATTGAACCACTGACTAATTCACCTGTGTTCATGTGAGGAGATCCTGAAAATGTTCACAGTGTGTGTGAGTGTGTGTATGTGTATGGAGCGGGGGTTAAGGAAAAGTTCAAGGGCCCCTGCCATAGGGGACAAATACAAATTCCCATATTCTTATAGATTTAATCCATGGGAATAATAATTTGACCGCTATAGTGCAGATGGTTTCTTGTGTATGGCCCCTTCTATCCTGTTGTGCAGATTTCTTTATATTATTGTCTTCAAATCATAAGTGCCAACTAGCTAGCAGACCTAGAGGCATGTATATATTTAAATAAGACTCATTAGACTCTAATGTGATATGCAAGCATTTTACACGAAATCATTACATTTGCCTAACTGAAATGAAAATGAATCCAATAACATTCCATGGGAGTTACTGGTCTTGTTGTAGTAGGTAGCATCTGAAAATCCATCTGGTCTCAAATCAAAGACAGTTCTAATGAATTTGAGGGAAACAAATGTAGACATCCCTCTGGCATTCCAATGATTAACATTTTGAGTGCCAAAACAGTATGCAACACAATGCTCCAAAATGTCTTGGACACCAGTCTGGCACTGAAAGGGGTGTATATTTTATGTCTAAAGGAACCGTGTCCCTTAATTTGCTTAACAAAAGGACTTAACTTGGTAGGTCTCCCTAATATTGCAGTCAGCCTATCTATCTATCTATCTATCTATGTTTCCAGCTCTCATGAGCTGGGTCCTTTATGTTCCATTTGTGCTAGTTTATGTTTCTGTATGTCTACCCCTATTGTGCAACACAGAAGAATAAGTTGGCATAAAAGATAATGATTATATTATTATTATTTTTTTTTGGTTTAATTTTTAAGTAGCCTAAATTAAAAAGGGGGATAGTTACATGGGCGGACTGGTCTGTAAAGTAGGGGGCATTTGCCCCTCCCCACCCAGGATTGGTTCTGTTAATAAAGGTACAGGCCATTGGGAACATTATCATTATAACAGCAGGGCGTCTTTGCATATTTATAGTTATGACCGCACACTAAGTGTCAGTCATGCTGTTGGTCCAAAACAGCCACTCCAAGGCCACTCAGTCCATTCCAGTGTCATACAGTACATACTTACACAATGTAAGGCATGTCTTGAGTCCTCAGTCTCACTGAAGAAAAGAATAGGGAGGGCATTGAGGGAATAAGTATCTGGTACGGACTACTCATGATGTTGTGAGGAGCCTGCCTCACTGAAGATCTGGTAAGGATTTGTATGCCTTGTAGCAGGTAAAGAGAATGAACTGGCCATATCTGAGGGCTGCAAATGGTTTGGGTAACTGTGTAGGGTTGAAAGATCACCCCTTAAAAATACCTGCTGCCTTGATTCATGGTAACCACCAATCTAGTAATAATCAATGCAGTCATACAGAATGAATCTATCATAAATGTTCATCAGCTTTATTGCCCCAACAATGAGATATTGCTGCGGATTTACATATGATTATGCCAGGAGCAGGCAGTCTGTGATTTTCCTCAAAATGTTGTTGTCAGCTGAGAGTGATGGGAGCTATAGTCCAAAAAGAACTGGAAGACCATAGTTTGTACCCACCATTCTAGTGGCAGAATCATAAAAGACAAATTCTAGGTATTGATATTGTATACTTGAGTTTTTGGAAACCCGTCTCTGAAAATCCTGGTTTTCCCTTGGCAATACTTTAGAAACGCTGGCACTCTGATGGATTCATTTTCCAAGCATCATAGAAAAGACCATGAAAGCCAACTCTGCACTCCAGTGCAGCATGACTCGCTCTTATAGAAAAACAATGGGGTATTTAACCTCTTAGTGACCGGCCGCATGCGCACGCGTTCGGCTCTTAAAAACGGGGTTTTTTTTTTTCGTTATTCTAGCGAATGACTTCCGGGACTTCCAGGTACGTCCTCTGTCACTAAGTGACAGTTTTTGCGGGACATACCTGGTAAGTCAGATGTCGCGATGGGGTTAACATTGAATGATGATTTTCCAGGTGTATTAGTGAAGTTGCAAGGTTCCCAAAAGATCCTAGGTTTGGTTTAACATAAAGCACCTTGCAGCCCAAGGCAATTTCGCCATAGAATGCTGCTAGCAGATATAGTGGCACTGGGGATCTAATGGAAGAATGAAAGTGCAACTGCGTGTTGCTGGTCTCTTTAAACAAAAAGGGCATCTGACACAAGATGTCAGTGGCAGCAACAACAGGGTCTCTGTCTGTCACCCATCATTTGCAGCCAGGGCCCCCCGTACTGCCATGGACCCTGGGCAGTAGCCTAGATTGCCATAATGGATGATTCGGCTCTTAGTGGGCCTTATACACTAAAGAAAAGAAGAGCAATTCTGGAGCAGTCCAACTGTGCCAGAGGGGAGTACTAAAATTTGCCACTGATTTAAATTGTAATTTTAACTTTTGGATGTTAAAGAGGTCTGCAGTGCATTGCTTTGCACTGCTTCCTGTGGTACAGTAGGTTTCCCAATTCCCCCTCTCTTGTTTTGTTTTAAGGCTCAGTCTGCATATATTGTTGTTCCCATAGATCAGTGGTTGGGGCACCTCTAACACGTAATCTAGAACATTCGGGGCAGTCCTAACATATTTAATGTACTTTATCAAGGGCATAATGAAGGTAACAATACATAATTATACAGTTATTATTAGGTCTTATAATCATAATAACAGAACTAAACATGTTGTGCATAACAATTTCAATAAATCTTTATTTAAAAGTCAATTTTTGTTACTCGTTACAGAAAACACAGGGCACCCTAAGTTGATGTCCGTGGCACACCAAAGTGCCACAGGAACCCTGGTTGAGAATCACTGCCATAGACTAACATTAGCTATATTTGCTGGGCCAGGAATAGGCTTTTTCATGTATGAGTGGCATGTCCTTGTGCTTACTGAGAAATGGACGAGTGTAGATTTACATCTAGTCCTTCATATTTTGAGATCTGTGGAGAGTATAGATCTTAACGGGATAGTAATAGTTAATAGGTAAAAAGATATATATTGTAAAATTATTTTTACATTTTTAGTGTTACTATCCCTTTAAAAGTGTTAAAGGGTTGCTATACCCACTGGGAACTCACCATATCTGCCCCAGAGGCTCTTGCTTTTCTGGATTAATTAGCAGGACTCCAGGGACAGGTAGGGATTCTCCTGGTGAGTTCCCTGGTAACCCAGCCCATTCTCCTGCCTGCTCCACCCAATCTCCACCCTGTTTCAACCCTTTCCAGGATCAATCATTCCTTATTTTTAACCAACCCTGCCCGCTCCCATTAAGTTCCATCAATGTTATGACTAGTGATGAGCGAGCACCCCAATGCTCGGGTGTTCGGGTGCTCTGACCGAGCACCCCCTGAGGCTCGAGTGCTCGGCCGAGCACCCGAGCCCCATTGAAGTCAATGGGAGGACTCGAGCATTACACCAGGCACCCCCTGCTCTGATGAGGGGAGGGTGCCTGGTCCATAGGAAAAGGGCAGAAAAGGATGGAAACACCACAGAAATGGTTCAGGGACAGCATAGGGAGGATGTCTGGATGCATCTTGGACTCCAACATCGCTGCTGGGAACGATCTTTCGCCCGTAGTACGCCATTTTTACAGACTGACCATAAAACACACAAAAAGGAAAATAAAAACGACTTTAGGCGAAAAATTGTTACCAAACAATATTTGCTGTATATTTACTTGTATATCATCTGCAAATTCTCCCAAAAATTTCCTTGATTTTCTGAAGTGAGGCCATGATTAAGAGGGAAACGTGCGCAGAGGCAAATTATCCCAAAAATTTCCTTGATTTTCTGAAGTGAGGCCATGATTAAGAGGGAAACGTGCGCAGAGGCAAATTATCCCAAAAATCTCCTTGATTTTCTGAAGTGAGGCCATGATTAAGAGGGAAACGTGCGCAGAGGCAAATTATCCCAAAAATTTCCTTGATTTTATTGAACTGAGGCCATGATTAAGAGGGAAACGTGCGCTGAGCTGACCATCTAAAACATTATGGGTGAGGGTCTGCTGCAGAGCTGACCATCCTAAACATTATATGCGAAGGCCCGCTAGTGAGCTGACGCTATAAAACATTATATGAGAGGGCCCGCTAGAGAGCTGACCCAATAAAACATTATATGAGAAGGCCCGCTGGTGAGCTGACCTATATAAAAATTGTCAAACAGGGCCCGCTGGTGAGCTGGCCCTATATAAAAATTATATCACAGGGCCCGCTGGTGAGCTGGCCCTATATAAAAATTATAGCACAGGGCATATGGAAGAGGAGGAGGAGGATGAGAAGATTAAGAGTCAACCATATACCCGTTTTTTGGGTGGAAGGGGTGAATGGGAATACAGAGTATTCCCATCATTGTAAATAACATATATAAAGTGAGTTTATGTTCCCCCGGGGCTTTCCTCCAGTGGAGTGGAGAAGTCAGGGGAAATCCAGGCCTTGTTCATTTTTAAGTGTCAACCTATCAGCATTGTCGGTGGAAAGGCGGATACGCTTATCTGTTATGATGCCACCAGCAGCACTAAATACCCGCTCAGACAGAATGCTGGCGGCAGGGCAGGCCAGCACCTCCAAGGCGTAGAGTGCCAGTTCATACCACGTGTCCAGCTTGGACACCCAGTAGTTGTAAGGCACAGAGGGATCATTGAGGACGCTGACACGGTCTGCTACGTACTCCTTCACCATCTTCCAAAACTTTTCCCTCCTTGTGACACTAGGCTGCGCATCAGGGTGAGGGTGCTGGCGGGGTGTCATGAAGGTGTCCCACGCCTTGGAGAGTGTTGCCCTGCCTTTGTCGGAACTGCTGTGTGCTCCCCTTTTCTCCCCTTCTCGGTTGGCCAAGGTAGCACGTACTTTGCCGCCAGCGTTGTCAGATGGAAAATTTTGGAGCAATTTTTCAACAAGAACCTTCTGGTATTGCACCATTTTGCTTGTCCTCTCCACCGGAGGAATGAGAGATGAGAAATTCTCTTTGTAGCGGGGGTCCAGAAGGGTGAACACCCAGTAATCCGTGTTGTTTAAAATGCGTATAACGCGTGGGTCACGGGAAAGGCAGCCTAACATAAAGTCAGCCATGTGTGCCAGAGTACCAACAGTCAAGATTTCGCTGTCCTCACCAGGAGGATGACTCTCAATCTCCTCATCCTCTTCCTCCTCTTCTGCCCACCCACGCTGAAGAGATGGAACTAAAGTTCCATGGCTACCCTCTGTAGCGGAGGCAACCGTGTCTTCCTCCTCCTCCTCCTCCTCCGCCTCCTCCAATTGTCGCTGAGAAGACGAAGTGAGGGTGCTCTGGCTATCACCTTGTGTAAGCTCTTCCTCCCCCATTTCCACCTCTTCCACATGCAAAGCGTCGGTTTTAATTGTGAGCAGCGAGCGTTTCAGTAGACACAGAAGTGGGATGGTTACACTGATAATAGCGTTATCGCCGCTCACCATCTGTGTCGATTCCTCAAAATTGCGTAAAACCTCGCAGAGGTCTGACATCCATTCCCACTCCTCACTTCTGATTACAGGAAGTTGAACGGAGAGGCGACGACCGTGTAACAGCTGGTACTCCACTACTGCCCTCTGCTGCTCACAAAGCCGGGCCAACATGTGGAAGGTGGAGTTCCAGCGCGTGCTCACGTCACACAGCAGCCGGTGAGCTGGCAATTGTAAGCGCTGCTGCAGCTTCAACAGGCCGGCCGAAGCTGTAGATGACTTACGGAAATGTGCACACACGCGGCGCACCTTGGTCAAGAGATCATGCACATTGGGGTAGGTTTTTAGAAATCGCTGAACCACTAAATTAAATACATGCGCTAGGCATGGTACGTGTGTGAGCTTGCCGAGCTCCAAAGCCGCCACCAAGTTACGCCCATTATCACACACAACCATGCCTGGTTGCAGGTTGAGTGGCGAGAGCCACTGCTCGGTCTGGTGACTAATCCCCTGCAACAGCTCTGAGGCCGTGTGCTGTTTGTCCCCAAGGCAGATCAGCTTCAGCACGGCCTGTTGACGCTTCCCCACTGCAGTGCTACACTGCTTCCAGCTACTGGCTGATGGGGGAGTGGCGCTGCGTGTAGAGAATTCGGAGGTGGAAACGGAGGAGGAGGAGCCAATAACGTAGGTGCTGGCGGAAACCCTGATGGAGGTAGGGCCCGCAATCCTCGGCGTGGGTAGCACCCGTGCCATCCCAGGGTCCGAGTCGCTCCCAGCCTCCACGACATTCACCCAGTGTGCCGTCAGGGAAATGTAGCGTCCCTGGCCACAAGCACTTGTCCATGTGTCAGTCGTTAAGTGGACCTTCCCAGTAACTGCGTTGGTCAGGGCACGGGTGATGTTACGGGACACATGGTGGTGTAATGCGGGGATGGCACACCGGGAAAAGTAGTGGCGGCTGGGGACCGCGTACCGAGGGACAGCTGCTGCCATCAGGCTGCGGAAGGACTCAGTGTCCACAAGCCTAAATGGCAGCATTTCGATGGCCAGTAATTTGGAAAGGTGTGAGGTTAGTGCTATGGCCTGTGGGTGGGTGGCTGGGTACTTTCTCTTGCGCTCAAATGCCTGGGGTAACGACATTTGGACGCTGTGCTGGGACAGGGAAGTGGATGTGGTCGCTGATGGTGCTTCAGATGCTACAGGTGCAGGGCGGGAGGTATGCGGGCCTGCGCCTTCGACAGGCGATTGGCCGGCACCGAAAACAGGGGAAGAGGAGGCAGTGGTGTGGCCTGCAGACACAGATGGGCGATCCAGGCGTTCCTCCCACTTACTACGGTGCTTGGATGCCATGTGTCGGATCATGCTGGTGGTGGTGAGGTTTCTAGTGTTCATGCCTCGGCTCATTCTGGTGTTGCACAGGTTGCAAACTACAATTCTTTTGTCGTCCGCACTTTCCTTAAAAAAACGCCATACCGCGGAACACCTACCCTTTGGCAAGGTAGATTTACGCAAGGGGGTGCTCCGTGGAACATTTGCGGGCCGGTTTGGTGCGGTCCGCCTTCTTTCTGTAGCCACACCACTGCCTCTTCCAGCCTGTTGCGGTGCTGCAGATGGCTCACCCTCAGGACTGCTGTCATCGCTCGGCTCTACACCTTCCCAGGTGGGGTCAGTCACCTCATCGTCCACCAAGTCCTCCTCCACTTCCTCACTCTGATCATCCTCCTCATGTCTTGATCCCACCACATACTCAGTCATTGACAACTGTATAACATTCTCCTCAACAAGGTCTTGAGACGGAAATAGTGGTTGATTTAATGGCAACTGTGTCTCATCATCATCATCATCATCCACTACTTCCTTTGACCTTAAATGCCGTTCACATCTGTCATCTTCTTGTGATTGGGTACCCTCTAGAGGTTGTGAATCAGGGCACAAGATGTCATGTTCCTCTGCAAGCGTGCTTGGAGAGAGGGTCAAATGAAGGATTGGTGATGAGACGAGCTCCTCACTATATCCCAGTGTGGGATCACTTCTTTGACCAGACCGTGTATGGTGGGAGGAAGGATGATCAGAGTGAGGATTATGTTGACCAGACTCTTGGCTACTGAGAGTGGACTTGGTGGAAGACAGGGTGGTGCTTAACCGACTGGAAGCAGTATCAGCTGTCATCCAACCGACCACCTGTTCGCAGTGGTCGGACCTCGAGAGTGATGTCCTGCGACGCCCTGTAAAATTAGACATGAAGCTAGGTATGGTGGATGTCTTTCTTTCTTGTGCTCTGGCACCAGGCACAGTTTCTCCGCGTCCTGACCCGCGCCCTGAACTATCAGGATCACGTCCACTTCCCCGTCCCTTTTTACCCGCCTTCTTCATCTTACACGGAATATGTGACTTTAATATTTGAGTTTGAAAACTTAACAGTATTTCTTCCTATTCTGCAACTGTGCAGAGTACACAGAATAGGCTGCTAAACTGCGGTGACACACACTGAATGGAATATGTGACTTTAATATTTGAGTTTGAAAACTTAACAGTATTTCTTCCTATTCTGCAACTGTGCAGAGTACACAGAATAGGCTGCTAAACTGCGGTGACACACACTGAATGGAATATGTGACTTTAATATTTGAGTTTGAAAACTTAACAGTATTTCTTCCTATTCTGCAACTGTGCAGAGTACACAGAATAGGCTGCTAAACTGCGGTGACGAACACAGAATGGAATATGTGACTTTAATATTTGAGTTTGAAAACTTAACAGTATTTCTTCCTATTCTGCAACTGTGCAGAGTACACAGAATAGGCTGCTAAACTGCGGTGACACACACTGAATGGAATATGTGACTTTAATATTTGAGTTTGAAAACTTAACAGTATTTCTTCCTATTCTGCAACTGTGCAGAGTACACAGAATAGGCTGCTAAACTGCGGTGACACACACTGAATGGAATATGTGACTTTAATATTTGAGTTTGAAAACTTAACAGTATTTCTTACTATTCTGCAACTGTGCAGAGTACACAGAATAGGCTGCTAAACTGCGGTGACACACACTGAATGGAATATGTGACTTTAATATTTGAGTTTGAAAACTTAACAGTATTTCTTCCTATTCTGCAACTGTGCAGAGTACACAGAATAGGCTGCTAAACTGCGGTGACACACACTGAATGGAATATGTGACTTTAATATTTGAGTTTGAAAACTTAACAGTATTTCTTCCTATTCTGCAACTGTGCAGAGTACACAGAATAGGCTGCTAAACTGCGGTGATGAACACAGAATGGAATATGTGACTTTAATATTTGAGTTTGAAAACTTAACAGTATTTCTTCCTATTCTGCAACTGTGCAGAGTACACAGAATAGGCTGCTAAACTGCGGTGACACACACTGAATGGAATATGTGACTTTAATATTTGAGTTTGAAAACTTAACAGTATTTCTTCCTATTCTGCAACTGTGCAGAGTACACAGAATAGGCTGCTAAACTGCGGTGACACACACTGAATGGAATATGTGACTTTAATATTTGAGTTTGAAAACTTAACAGTATTTCTTCCTATTCTGCAACTGTGCAGAGTACACAGAATAGGCTGCTAAACTGCGGTGACACACACTGAATGGAATATGTGACTTTAATATTTGAGTTTGAAAACTTAACAGTATTTCTTCCTATTCTGCAACTGTGCAGAGTACACAGAATAGGCTGCTAAACTGCGGCGAAGCACACTGAATGGAATATGTGACTTTGATATTTTAGTTTGAAGACTTAACAGTATTTCTTCCCATTCTGCAACTGTGCAGAGTACACAGAATATGCTGCTAAACTGCGGCGAAGCACACTGAATGGAATATGTGACTTTGATATTTTAGTTTGAAGACTTAACAGTATTTCTTCCTATTCTGCAACTCTGCACAGTACACAGAATGTGCTGCTAAACTGCGGCGAAGCACACTGAATGGAATATGTGACTTTGATATTTTAGTTTGAAGACTTAACAGTATTTCTTCCTATTCTGCAACTCTGCACAGTACACAGAATGTGCTGCTACACTGCGGCGAAGCACACTGAATGGAATATATGACTTTGATATTTTAGTTTGAAGACTTAACAGTATTTCTTCCTATTCTGCAACTCTGCACAGTACACAGAATGTGCTGCTACACTGCGGCGAAGCACACTGAATGGAATATGTGACTTTGATATTTTAGTTTGAAGACTTAACAGTATTTCTTCCTATTCTGCAACTCTGCACAGTACACAGAATGTGCTGCTAAACTGCGGCGAAGCACACTGAATGGAATATGTGACTTTGATATTTTAGTTTGAAGACTTAACAGTATTTCTTCCTATTCTGCAACTCTGCACAGTACACAGAATGTGCTGCTACACTGCGGCGAAGCACACTGAATGGAATATGTGACTTTGATATTTTAGTTTGAAGACTTAACAGTATTTCTTCCTATTCTGCAACTCTGCACAGTACACAGAATGTGCTGCTAAACTGCGGCGACGCACACTGAATGGAATATGTGACTTTGATATTTTAGTTTGAAGACTTAACAGAATGTGCTCTAATCTGCAACTTTGCACACTAAACAGAATGTGCTCTAATCTGCAACTTTGCACACTAAACAGAATGTGCTCTAATCTGCAACTGTGCACACTAAACAGAATGTGCTCTAATCTGCAACTTTGCACACTAAACAGAATATATATATATATATTTTTTTTTTTTTCCCCCCACACAAAATAACCTGCTGCCCCCACACACAGTAGTCCTAAAAAGGACTTTTGGTTCTTTTTTTTAACAATTTTGCTTTTTTTCCTCCCTACACTGACTTTCCCTTCGTATCCTCAGCTCTCCCTGGCTAAGACTGAGCCGAACTCGATGGTCAGGTGCTATACAGCACCCGACCACGGGTTGTGGCCAGCCAATCAGTGTAATGCCAGCAGCCAACATGGCTGCTGGCATTACACCGATGTCAGAGCCTCCCTGCACGTTTATTGGCTGCGCAGCAGCCGCAAAACGTGCGGGGAGGAGACCCGAACATGGCGGGCGAGCACATGCGGTACTCGTACGAGTACCGCCATGTGCCGAGCAGAGCGATGCTCGAGCCGATCCGAGCATCGGCCGAGCATGCTCGCTCAACACTAGTTATGACACAAATTACTTAATTTGGACACTCCCACCTCCTGTTCCAGCTTTTTAATCTGGGGGCTGTGGACATCAACATTCCCAGGTATGATCGTTGGTGGCTCTTAATTTATAAGAAGGATTTACATTGGTAGGTGACTTCAAATAGCATTTAGATATTTCTATTTACTTACTTTATTTACATTTGCTCTACCCACTGCTCAATGTTTTAGTTTCTTGGAAACTGCATATCTAATACACTGAATACATAGATAGATACCCCTGACTACTGCATGAGTTACAACTACCTAGGTAAGTATTTTAAACAAATATAGAGCCTTTTATTCCTATGGTGTCCTAAGGATAAGGACATTTTTTAAGGGAAATAAAGAATTTCAACCTGACATTTATTATGAATATATATTTGTCTTTATTGCTACTTGATAAAATACTTAAAGGGATAGAAATACTTCATATTACACATAGCTCAGAACACTGAACATGTGCAATAGTTGTGCTCCACGATGTACATTTGCTGCATAACTTACTAGTTACTCTGTAATATAATGTTAAAAATGACCCCTCCTGCCCCTTTCTCCGACGTCATGCTTTTCGTCTCAGATCCAACGGCGGTGAAGGAGGGCAGATTTTTCCTTATACTGAACGAGGGAATATTGTCTGGGACAAAACCATGACGCCGGGGAAAGGGGCAGGAGGGGTCATCTTTAACATTATATTACTCAGTAAGTATTAGGTTATGCTGCAAATGTACATTGTTGAGCACAACTATTACACATGCTCAACGTTCTGAGTTATGTGTAATGTGAACCATTACTATCCCTTTAAGACATTGGATGCCTCAGGGGTCTGCAAAGCAGTGTTGCAATGCACTGGAGTCCATTCTAGCAATCAAGTAGTTAAAAAAAGGAAAGCGTAACCTCTTAGGACCCTATTTTCAGAAAAGAAATGGAGTAAATGTAGGGCAAACCATTTGTCTCATAGGCGACATATACACATTTCTATTGATTTTAAATGGGTCGTTTAACCCCTTGAATGCTAATGACCTCTCTAGCATCCAAGGGGTTAAAAGTCCAATTCAAATCAAAAGGAATTGTATTTGCCTCCTGTGGTACAGTTGGTTTACACCAGAATGACATGAACATCGGGTCATTAGTATGACATTCTCTCTTATAGTTAAAGAATCCCATCCAGATCTTTATGTGTAACTGGCTCAGTAACAGAACTGAACTCCAGAAGGGATTTGACACCTTTGACTTGGCAGTAAATGGCAAATTAGGTCATACTACTGGGTTGAAAGTCAAGGGTGAAAGAGTTAAATATCTCAGGGTATTCAAAACTGGGGGAAGGGGGAGTTGTATCAAAGAGCTGTATTAAAAAGGAGAGAAAGAGAGAAAAGCATCTGTGTTTCTTTAAGGAGGCGGCTGTGAGTCCCTTTAATGTGTTTTATTGGAGAAGAGTTGTTAATTGCTGAGATCACTGTCTTCCTGTCTTCCTTAGCATTGCCCAGCTGATCTCTTTGATGTGCAAACTAGTAGAATACCATCTAGCAAAGGCCTTTTCTTTGCATTACTATACACACCATTGATACCCATACATATTATTTCCTATAGCATTCTGCAGCAGAAAACCTATTAAGATACTGATGCACTAAGGGACAGTGGTGCAATTCTGGAGCAAACTAACTGCAGCACAGAGAGGAAATGAAAATCCCCAAAATCATATTGATTTAAATGAAGGTTTAAAATGCCTTAACTGCGAGATCTCCAGCACATTGCTTTGCAAATAAAAAACTCATTAACCCCTTTAGGTCCAGAGGTTTATGCAACACATTGCTTTGCAATGGTCCGGTCATCAAGAGGTTAAAGCAGTGGGGATTTTTGTGTGTCTCCTACAGTGCAATTGGTTTGCCCCAGAATTGTAGCAGTTTATCTTAGTACTTCATACTTTTGAATTGAGCAATGCCATTCCTATAATGCCACATAAACATCCTTCTCATATAACCATCAGTTTATATGGTACAGAGTCCACAGTAAAGACAAGGTACAAATAGATATCTGTGATAAATTTGGTCCCTGCCTGTGCACTGATCCTTTCTAACACCTAAAGTATGTTCTAAGGTAGTTGCATGAAAGAATGTCCACCTGCTCCAACTGGTGGCCAGTGTGGGAATTTCAATATTTCTACCCAATGTACTAACTAGGCACAGAGAAAATTGGCTCAGGATTCTTCTTTTTTTCCTTATAACTGCTTCAGGGATGGGGTGAGGGCTTATTCACTTTAAAGTTGTGCTCTGGTGGCATCTTTAAAAATGCACATTAACTATCTTGCATATAAGTTTTCTATATATATATATATATTGTGCTAGAGGGCTGCTACATTGCCCTTAGTGTTTCTAAAGGGGGAGTTAATGCAGGGATGTATTTGTGCATTAGGGAACCATGACACCTGAGAACCTCAGGGTGAGAGTCCAGTGTTTCCCAATATATGATCTGTACCAACTGACTGCTTGCTACGTCTCTACATTGGTGCCACGTCCTGATCATCTTGTTTGTGATCAAACAGTTATATCATGAAGATACAGCATGTTATGGGTTTCCTGAAGACTGACTGGGCACATTTGGGTTAGAGCAAGCACAGATATAGCGCCAAGAATTTTTGTTCTGGGGAAATGCAAGGGTTAATAATTCAAATATCTCAGGTTCAGCTTATTTTATAAAGTTTCCAGGTATGTTATCCATACAACTTCCTTATAGGAGAGATAAAACTTCCTAATGGTAACGCGCTTACCCAATTAACTTATTATGGCCTTAAAGGGAAGCTGACCAGACCTCCCCTGTAACTGGGGATACATAGGAATTAGGCATGTTTCAGGATTGCACTGAAATGAAAGCAGCCCTGCAGTATGCATTTTTCATGTGTCCCCTGTTAAAGGTGAGGGCAAGCCACCATACTTAAAGGGTTAAGTAAGCTCTTGGCTCCTTCAGTTTAAAATAAATATCCAGCAACTGTCATGTCTGCCTTCATTAACTTGACATTCCTGACTGATTAAAGTTGTAATCGTTTAACCCAGTGGTTCTCAACCTGTGGGTCGGGACCCCTTTGGGGGTCGAATGACGATTTGCCAGGGGTCGCCTAAAACCATCAGATATTTATATTTCAATTAATAACAGTAGCAAAATTACAGCGATGAAGGAGCAACGAAAATAATTTTACTGTTGGGGTTGGCAAAACTTGGGAAATTTTATCAAAGGGTCGCGGCACTAGAAAGGTTGAGAACCGCTGGTTTAAACCAAGACACAGGGGTAAAACTCATAATAGATATTAGGGGTTTTGTACCCATAGTAAAGCAAGTGGATAGGTGTTACGTCTCCTTTAACCCTTCAAAATCCTGGGGTGGAGGATTGGTTTGCAGTGTATTTCTATAGCATGTAAAGTAATTGTCCTTTCAGGTTGTTGACCCTGCGATTGCAGGCAATGAATTATATCCCAACATTAACCCATTCAAAGTGGAGTTGTTTTGTATTCCAGTAAATTGAATTGTGTTCTGCTTAGCCTGTTTGAGTGCTAGAGACCTGTGACTACACATTAAGGGCCTGTTTTAGCAAGATTAAGTAAAGCAATCCTGGAGCAAACCAACTGCCCCATAGGGGAAAAATGAAAATTTCCCAAATTCACCTTGATTTTAAATTGGGATTTAATCTCCCAGAATACAAAAGAGGTCTCCAATACTTTGTGAAGCAATGTACTGGAGATGTCTCTAGCGTTCCATGAGTTAAAAGCCCATTTCAATTAAAGTGAGTTTTCATTTGTCCCCTTTTGGTGCCATTGGTGTGCACCAGAATTGAGCACTTAGCTTACTGAATAAGGCCCTGGAATCCAAAACATTGCTTATCACTCTGGCACTCAGAAGAAGGGGAACAACACAATAGGAATAAGTGGAGTCCTGCACACAGATTTCAGATGTTTCTGTTTGTGTATTTTTGCATTGCATCTGACTGTATATAATGATCTCTCTTAAAGTTTGTCTTTCATACCTATTCACAACAAACAATGGGCTTCAATAGTCATGAATGGTCCTCTAGGTGGATTGTCTTTATCAGACTGAAAATTACAAGATTAATAAAAAAGACAACTAGTGCATATATCTTATTTATTTTGGAAGAAATCTTGTGAGTGCTGATTTATCTAAATCCTATGAGTTTTGACTTATCTTGCACCCAGGCATAAGCTTTATTGTCCTTCCTTATTTATATATATATATATATATATATATATATATATATATATATATATAGAATATTTGTTTATTTTGATGTTTCAGACAGAGATTATGATAAAGGGCATAATCTCTGTCCGAAAAGTCGAAATGAACAACATTTCTTGCAAAAATGTCCCTGAGAAGTGCAATCTATCCTCCATCAACTGTATGTATTTTTGACTTTTTTTGATGAGCACCCAGGTCTTGTGCCCATACCTGGGAACCTTTAGTAATAGGTCACCCGGGGGTTCAAAAAAAAGTACCACGTTTAACCCTTTGAGTGCCGGAGGAGTACGCAACGCTCTGGCACTCAAAGGGGTAAAGCAGCATTTCACTTCACCACAGTGAAAGAATGAAGTAAAAACAATTTACTAACAAAACTGGTGACCGGGCCAGGACAGGTTCTTGCTCTCCTCTTGCCCTAACACCAGGCACACAGAGTCATGATGACGTGACACAGGTCCCAAGTGGTCCGCAGACCGCGGTGCCAGAGCAGGGCTCTGATGAAATGGATGTAAATTATGAAATGTGCGCAGGCAGGAGCAGCAAATGCGCACATACTGTTTATGCCCGGAGAATATAAGGTTTCACCTGGAGACACTGCTCTAAATCCGGAGTGAAATCCGGCAGGTTCCCAGCTATGCTTGTATCTATTGGACATCAAGTGCATCTCAAACACTTTGTGTGTATTTAGATTATAAGCTTTCGGGCAGGGACCTCACTTCCAGTGTTTCACTTTGCAAAGCACTTGTAACCCTGTATTGTCAAAACCCTTCAATTGTAAAGCACTGCATACACTTGTGGCGCTATATAAATAAACATATTCATTCATATATATGAATGAATATGGCCTGAAATGTTACAGTGGCACTATTGCTACAATATCCTATGGAAGTTTTTGGTCAACTGACTATAACTATATTGATTGATGTAGCAACAACACCACCATAAAACTGCAAGTCTGAGCTGCAATAACATTTGAATAATCATCTCTTACCAATGGGAGTTCCCTTGTTTTACACAGCAGAATAAACACTATTTGATATTTTGTCCATATTAAGTGTTCATATCTCTTTAAAAGCCTGACACAGAGGCTGTATGTGGATTGTGCACACTAACAGTGAGCTTGTTTCTGGGAGCCACACACTCGTGGATTGCGTTCCAGCTGTGCCCTTATCAGGAGCTGCTTTGGGTCTTATCTTAACGTCTGACCCTGTTGAAGAAGACTTGGCAAAACACGAAACCTGCTCTTTAAATGTATAGTAATGTTTCATAATAAAAGCAGCTCTAATTAATCTTCATAGTATTTGGGCCTTGGAGAGTGTTATTTCAATTCTGTCAGAGTTGTAGTTCAAGAGTAATTGAATGATAAAGTATCCCCCTCCTGCCCCTTTTACTGATGTAACACTGCTCACCTCAGAGCAGCAGGGTGGTGTCCAGGTAGATTGCAGAGAGGGACAATCTTCAAGGGGGGGCAGGGTTTTAATTGTTCTCACAGTAAGAATATTGTCCCTTGATGTGAGCTGTCTGGTCTATGGACTGAGGAGTGGGGGCTTACACTAGGTAAAAGGGGCGGGAGGGGGAAACTTTATTATTCAATTACTCTTGAACTACAACAGTAATGAAATAACACTCTCTATGGATCAAATACTATGAAGATTAATTGGAGTTGCTGTTTTTGTAAAACATTACTATCACTTTAAATGGGTCTTTTAGCTCATTGAATGATTTGTGACAGTTCATTGGAGACCACACTTGCACTGAGTGTTAATTTTGGGATTTTGTATCCTTTCCTCAGGTGCAATTAGTTTGCTCCAGAATTGCTCCAGTTCTTCATACTACTTCAGGGTTAATAATTGCTTTTGATTCAGTGCAGTGTTATCATTGTGACTGTCTTGCTCATGTGATCTAAGCCTTAGTGAATAAGATCTTTTTTACACCACTGTTTGGGGGTAGAACCGTTATGAGTACTATAGCTAATTTCTCAGCCAATGTGTTTTGTTTTAGGAGAGGCATGTATTTTATCATAGTTCCCTTTAATTAGATCTACTCACACATTTCCACTTTTCCTGTAACCCTGGCAAAGGGTCACATTAGCAGAACAATAAGGCAGAAATTAGTTAAGGCTGTCTGAAGTGTTAGGGTTCTATTAGCATGGGAAAAATGCCTCAGAGGGAGGTCTGAATGGACCAAAGGTGAAAATAAGCATTCAGACCACTAAAGGGAAAATCTGGGTGGGCAGCTGGCTGTATGAGCCTTTCTACCTGAAGGCCTGAGCAATTTGTGTGTAAGGAGGTGATATAAAAGGTTCAAGCAGGAAAAGTGACATGTGGACACACATCTGAGCTTCACTTTTCCTGCAGCTGGAGCAGTGGAAACAGATTACTAGAAAACATCTCCAAGTACTAAAGGGGAGCGATACCCTATGAGTAAGTGAGGCAGATATACCAAGAAGAACCAGAGGAATTCTGGACCAAACCAAGTGCACTAAAGCAGACAAGTAAAAATTTGCTAAAAACAGAATTGTCTTAATGAGCTTCAATACCCTTGAATTCTAGAAAGTTCTGGAGACTTCTCTAGCATTTTAAAAGTTAATATACTTATTTAAATCAGCGGGGTTTTAGGGCATGTTAATTTGTCTTTATGGTGCAGTTGTTTTGCCCTGGAATTGCACCTCTACATCTTTCTGCATACAGCCCCTAGAGGTTCACATACTCCTGCCCAGGAAGTGAGTAGGTAAAAGAAAATTTACATCTCTGCATTTGCAGTTATCCAGCAAGCTTCCAATAGTACCCATACATAAAGCTATTCTGGTTGGAGCTGACCATCAATCAGACTGCTGAGTGATTAGGTTTTTGGTGATCCCTCCCCATACACACTCCATATTCAAGCTTATAAGCTTATTATTCGAACTCAATGTTGTCTGTGCAATATGAGTTAAAATGACCCAATAGCACAGCCCCAGACAAAGTTGCTGTGGTATGGTCTATTGAGACCACACATAAAGCAATCTGATCAGCATTAAAAATTTCAGACTGGGCCAACCAACGAACTTGACCACTTTAGTCAACCTGACCTGATGCAGCTGCCAATCACCCTGTGTGTGGGACTTCCATTACCCTGAGTGAAAGCTCACTGAAGCAGGCATGCCTTTCTACTATTTCTAGGATTGTATGCACTTATTCAGCCCTCTGTCTCCTTTAATGTCCCTTACTCTTTTATTTGGTGTGGTGTTATGACAATAAAATATACATTATATAATTAAATAAGGTATCAAAAAACCTCGTCTACCTTCTTGCAACATTCCTGAAACCAAAGAAATGGGTGTTGAAATATGACGTGAGTAGGGTTTTTACCTTGTGCCTTTAAAGGAACACTGACATGATGCCTCCTAACCGTAAACCTCAATTTAGGTTAAAATAGGAAATTATAATATTTTATTATGTCTGTGCATCACCAAATGTCTATCAGCCATTTGAGGTGTTTATAAAACTGACCCCATGACTGGCAGCTGGCTGCAACACAACCTGAAAATATGTGGTTCTCAGGCAGCCACACACACTGTTGGGCTGTCAAGCTAGACATGGGGACTGTACATGCACCCAAAGGAGCACTAGGGGGTTTCTTTTTCAGACCCCTGTTCTGCTACCTAATTGCTTTTCCAGGATTCGCAATGCAGCCCCAGCTTCATTGACAGGTCTACTGATAGATGCCCTTTTGTCAGGAAATCCTAATTGTCACTGTGAATTCATTCAGTATGGATGGGTCATCCAAAATTAAGACTGATTTAATACTCTACCAGTATATAATTTCAACAGAGAAAGACATGGTTCTTTATTGCAGGATTCTTGGATTCTAAACTCCTGTTACTGAAAGCTTCATAATTAGACTTCAGTGGGAGACATATGAGATCCTGAAATAATAATTTCTTTCTTCATGGACATGATGTTGAATACTGATTAATAATTAGATAATCATATTGAAGAACTTATTTACACAGAATCATGATTCATAGTGGTCATTAGGATTTCCTGCCCAGAGGTAGGGTGGGGGTTATTATTAAGAGCTGTTAGTGTTTCTTTAAATTAGAAACACTTAAAGTGACAGCTTCATATTTTTTTTGCATCTTCACCCCTGTAGACGCTTTTATATTCCTGAAAGTAATCCCTCTGAATTTCTGTTTTCAGTGAGTTTTCTGTCAGGGCCTGTGAAAGCATAGATAGTGATACAGCATAACACTATCCCTGTAGCACAAACTCCTGCATTCAGTCTATTAAATAAAGCATACAGAGCACTGACTGCTGCATGGATAGTGTTACATTGTATCATTTTCATTATCCTGCTTTCAAAGTTCCTGACAGCAGCTCTCTGAAAACAGAAATACAGGGACATAAAAGTCAAAACAAAACAAAACAAAAAAAAAATCAATACATATGAAGATAAAGAAAAAAATAAAAATAAAAAGTATAGACCATTTAACTTCACATATAACTTGCAAAATATGTAAAGTCGAAAAGGAGGTTGACTGTTGCTTTAAGAAAGATGTAAACTGCAGGGGTCCCAGGAATGACTGCAGGCCTAGAAAAGTGGTGGAAAACTCCTAGCTTTTGTTAGAATCCTCAGCTGGCCAATAGCTGGGAGCCAAAGGTTCCCTATCCCCTCTCATAGAAACCATTGCATTCCAGCAGTATGCATATTAATGAGATGATGAGTCACATTAATGTAAATGGTCTCTTTTTTCCCTATTATTAAGTTGTCAAGTAATAGCTGACCCTTTACGTTGCCCCGAAATGACATTGATGCTAATTTCCTTCACTCATTTTGTGCAAATGTTATGGAATTCCCTTCTAGTCCTGTTGACTCTGCCAAGGTCACAAATCCCACCTTTCCAGGGAAAACTGTTAGAGATCTCCCTTTATCCTCACTCTGCACACTTACATAACCTGCTGTCCCATGTGTTGTCATTTTCGGTCTGCTGACCCATAACGTTTTGAAATATTGAAACATGGAATATAATGGCATATAAGAAACAATTGACCCATATAATCTGCCCATCTCTTTAATTAGTTTGAATGTATTTTGCTCTTGGAATCGTCATTTATTTATCTCAAGAGGACTCTTTCACTCACTCTCTCCTTCATTCCACACTGATTTGGAATGCAGAAGGGGAGTGTATTATAGCCTGCCCATGTGAATGCTAGCTAATATTACTGAGTGGCTCCCAAGTGGACCTTCCTTACTGCAACTTTACTGCATTCTTGAGGGAAGTAAAACTTGGTGCATTCACGTAGGCTATCATTGCCACGGTGACTGATCCAATGCAGTATTGCTTCATTTAGCAAAATGAATAGCGAGTGAACAGAAGAAAATCTAAATCAAATCAATATTTGGTGTGACCACCCTTTGCCTTCAAAACAGCATCAATTCCTCTTGCAAAAGTCAGAGATTTTGTAGGCATATATTCAGGTGTATGATTAAACAATTATACCAAACAGGTGTTAATGATCATTTTAATGGGTAGGTTGAAACACAATCATTAACTGAAACAGAAACCGCTGTATAGGAAGAATAAAACTAGGTAAGGATCAGCCAATTTCGGCTAACAAGGGGAGGTTGCTGAAGTCCCGTTTAATATCAAGTAATATACCATGAAAGACCGAGCACAGCAACAAGACACAATGCAGTTAAACTGCGTCAGCAAGGGTTCTCCCAGGCAGACATTTCAAGGCAGACAAGGGTTTCCAGATGTGCTGTCCAAGATCTTTTGAAGAAGCACAAGAAACCGGCAACGTTGAGGACCGTAGACACAGTGGTCGACCAAGGAAACTTAGTGTAGCAGATGAAAGAAACATAATGCTTACTTCCCTTCACAATCAGAAGATGTTCAGCAGTGCCATCAGATCAGAATTTACAGAAAACAGTGGGATCCTGGTATATCCGTCTCCTGTCCAGTGAAGTCTGGTCAGAAGTGGTCTTCTCTGACTTTGAAACAAGGCCAACACCGGAATTGAGGTGCAGAAAAATGGCAGCAGGTGCTCTGTACTGATGTGTCAAAATTTGAAATATTTTGCTGTAGCAGAAGGCAGTTTGTTCACCGAAGGGCTGGAGAGAGGTACAAGAATGAGTGTCTGCAGGCAACAGTGAAGCATGGTGGAGGTTCCTTGCTTAATTTTTGCAAATGGGGCTTAATTTCTGCAAATGGAGTTGGGGATTTGGTCAGAATTAATGGTCTCCTCAGTGCTGAGGCAGATACTGATCTGATTGGTTCCAAATGTATTCTGCAGCATGACAATGACCCCAAACATACAGCCAAAGTCATTAAGTATTATTTTCAGTGTAAAGAAGGACAAGGAGTTCTGGAAGTGATGGTATGGCCCCCACAGAGCCCTGATCTCAACATCTCTAATATAATTTATTAAGTCTCAACTGTCATCTTCATAAGATCACTTAACCAGTAAAAAGCTGAGTACTGAATTTTGGCAGGACAAAATGTCAATAGAAATGAATTTAATTTTACTCCTTGGATGCTAGACTGGTTTCCAGGACATCTGCATTTATGAGGTTAACAAAGGGACTTATTTAAAGGGATAGTAATGTTTCATAATAAAAGCAGCTCTAATGAATCATCATAGTATTTAGACTTTGGAGAGTGTTATTTCAATTCTGTCAGAGTTGTAATTCAAGAGTAATTCAATGACAAAGTATCCCCCTCCCGCCCCTTTTACTGATGTGACACTGCTCAGCCAGAGCAGCAGGGAGGTGCCCAGGTAGATTGCAATCTTCAATTAAGATAAGGGAAAAACCTGAAAAGCGTGTCAAGGGACAGGGCTTTCATTGTTCTCATAGGAAGAAGATTGTCCCCTGCTGTTATCTGTCTGGTCTATGGACTGCATTCCACATCTGAGAAGAGATGGCTTACACTAGATAAAAAGGTTTGAGAAATAAGACTTATATCGTTCTTCATGTTTTTTTAATGCCTACAAAATAAAATAAAGATAAAACGAAGTATTACTATCCCTTTCAGTATACATTACTATCCCTTTAAATAGCAGTCATTTGTATATAAATGTTTTTTTGTTTTGTGTTTTTTCTTTGGCATTTGATCCCTGTTATAGTCTATAGCTATCTTATTTCAGTTTAAAATCTGATAATGACAAGGGACCTATGTAAGCAAGGATTATTGAAGCCCATTGTTGTGATGAAGAGTGAAGTAAAGGCTGACGTCAACTGAGATTATTGTATAGAAATTACTATGGATACAATGTACAATGATATATAACAAATATGTGTGTGTGTTTTCCACTTTTCCTGATATTAGCTCCTTCTGTAGTGAAGGATCATTCAGGTTCGACTGACTTACAGACCTAGGGTTACAATGGAAGTAAATAAATGCACCTATCATTGATTTCCGTGAATTCCTGTTTCCAGAAAGCTTTCTGTCATGATTGTGAAAGCAATAATAGTTCAACAATGTAACATTATCAGTGCAGCACTGAGTGCTTTGTATGCTGTGCAGGCGTGTTTTTCTGCATTGTATCTCTATCTTTTTTACACTGTATCTTTTTTTACATTTCATGACAGAAAGCTCTCTAGAAACAGATTCAGAGAGCTCCTGGTCAGGGACAAAAAAGTAAAAGAAAATCCAAAGATGGAAATAAAAACCTAATAAAAATTTATAGCCAATTTGACATTATATATTGTGCTGTAGCAAAACATGAAAAGTCAAAAAGTAAAGCGGCAGCTGCTTAACCCTTTGATGAGGGTTAAGTAGCTGTGATTCTCCCTTTTTAATCATAACATATTTTTTGTTAGAGGCATCTGGTTTTGTTCCCTAGTAAGGATTTAACATTGTGTACAGAGAGTTGTCAAGACAATCAGCATATTTTCAATACTCCTTATTAAAACACTTAAAGGAGCAGTAAACTTTTTTTTATAAAAAAATATATATTGTAGGGGTTTTCCTATTGAGTAAAATAAGGGTACTCCCACTGCGGAGAGATTTATATTTCCAGAGTTTTTACAGTTTAAACCCATGTTTTTTTACATTAGCAGTGCCCTCTAGTGGTCAAATTCTAATTAGTTTTCCTGTTAGATTCTAATGGAGAGGAAAGTCAGAAAAGTCAGAGACATACAGTTCTCCATAGAATGTGATAGAAGTTGCCTGTCACTTCCTGTCAGTTAAAACTATCAGGAAGTAAACACAGTAAATTCACTTCCTGATTATTTAAACTGCTATAAATTTTGAATAAAACATCTGACAGCGATAGGAGTGACCTTGTTTTATTCAGCAGGAAAAGCTCTATAAAATATGTGTTTTCATAAAAAAAGTTTACTGCTCCTTTAAAGGAGTGGTCAGGGACAAGTTCATAATATTAACCCTTTGAATGCAAGAAGGGTAAGCAATGCATTGCTTGGCACCTCTGGCACTCAAAAGGTTAAAACAATCTGCTTAATAGCTCAAAAACTGAGGGTCAAAGGGTGATTTTTCCAAAAAGAATATCAGATAATTTTATTCTTGGTGGACAATGTGTCAAAAACATGTATAGAATGACTGATTAAAAGGTACTGGGACACAGTCAAAAGTTCCAGGATCCCTGATCTGGCTGTGTTGGCCAGAGCTGTATGTATACAGAGTAGAGATGAATTATCTGTGATAAGTCTAATGGCTTCTCCTGATCCACAGAGAGAAAAGAGTGACAGTGACAGACCAACTCTACTCTCATGGTGACCTAATTCTCACCTTCTTGTCCATATGTGTATTTAGACTTCCTATCTCAACACCAGTGCCCTTTCTGATGGTGTTAGGTGGCAACAAGGAGACATGTCACTTTTGCTGTTGGAACAGCATGTGGAACACCAACATTGTGTGCAACCTGCCTATTTATCAAGCAATAGCAGTGTTTGTCACATAGGTGGCAACATTACCAATAACACAACTAACCCTTTAAAGACCAGCGAAATGTGCAACACATTGAAAGAAAATGCATTGCTCACACCTCTAATCCTTATAGGTTAATTAATCTTTGTTTTCCCTGTCTACATAGTCCCTTTATAATTGTCATGGTTACTTAACCCTTTGAGTTCAATTGCTTTACAATGCGTGGACACTCCTCTGGTACTCAAAGTATTGCTTGTACATATGTGTAAGGGAAGGGTCACCTTGTTATTTTCTGCCCTGTGTCTCACTGAGTCAAACACTGCCAATCCCTGTGCACACTATAATACTATGAGGTTATGGACTTTGTATAAGTTTTCATTCTTTATACCTAAAATTATAGCTCTAACTACTGAGAAAAGCATAATCTTGATGCAATGAACATTTTTCTGCTTGTGCATGAACAGAGTAGAGAGATCTTGGCCAGGCTTTGAAGAGGAGAAAAACAACCATTTTATTATGTTAACCAAATCAGCTTCAAAGGCTGGTCTTATGATGGTTGAACAAATTAGACATGGCAATCAAAGAACCATAGGGGACCTGCTGGGCTTTCTCATGTCTGGCTAAGAACTAACCCTGTTTCCCTCAATATTCTTCAAGCATTCCACCAGAGGACAGATAAAACATAGCTAGCAGCGGGTACACTGCACCATCCCATGGGGAGAGGATATTGGGGAGGAGGGATTGAACATTCACGTTTTATTTTTTACCTCTTTTCATCCATAGAAAAGTATACTTTTTCCTCAGCTAATTTTCCATTTATGTTTTATTATTTTATTATTTACGTGCTTATTGTGTGTGTGCGCATGTGTGTATTTCTTGACAAAGTCTTGAAAAATGCTTTGCAATACATTGAACACCCCTCTGGCACTGAAAGGGTTAACTGTGCCCAATACATTGACAATGTCAATAAATGGAACACTTGATCCACAGGAATCAAGCCCTGTGATTGGTTGCCTGTTTTGATGGTAAAAATACCATTAGGACTTTGTGAGCCCCAAAACCTCTCACAGTGGGTCTGGAACCACAGAACCTCCTCAATGGATTATATGAAGGACTCCATATAACCCCTTGGATGTGGTAGACCTCAGTAGCATCTAAGGGGTTAAAAGTAATTTTTGGCTAAAACAAATATACTTGTGAAATAAAGGCTTTTTGTGGAACTAAAAGTCTGTTGCAGTATGTAATGGCACATAACTTTTCATTTGTATTTACACTCTTTACTTATGTATGAATCATGTTGGAGGGAGTGTGAGCATTTACGTTACAGTTTTGGGCACTATTGTTGTATGAAGCAGTCCTTTGGTCACTTCCTTAGCATACAAGGAGTTAAAGGGGAACTATACCAATAGGAATAAATGGCTCCTAACTGTTAAATAGAAGGATTTTCATCTAGGAGTTCAGTATTACTATTTATATATTTCTTAGCAGTTCCCTGTAAATACTGATCTCCATTCTAATTTTAGTATACACTTCTTAATAACACATAATAGGCTTGAAAGGAATGATCACACTTAACCCTTTAAGTGCCAGAGAGACAATGTGTTGCAATGCATCGGATACCTCCCTGGCACTCAAAGGGTTAATATTGCTGAGAGATGTTTCAACAAATATTGCAGCTCAAACTTTCATTTTTGGGGTGAGGTACTGTCATGGTCTAAAATGTCATAATAGCACCTTGGTTACAGCAGTCTATGGACAGCTCTGGTCAGTTGACAGTAAACCTCCATTGTATCCTCTAGCAACAGTGACACTGTAAAATTTCAGGTCATGGAGGTACTGCATTTTACTATCCCTTTAAGGACCACCATCCCAGAACTCCATGACATGCCAGGACAGTCATTGATCCTTAAGTGCCGGGACTTGCTTGACATTCCAAGCATGTCATGGGTCCTTAATGTTATTGTATATATTTTGCAATATTTAGTGTTACTATTCCTTTAAGGAATATTAGCACTTAAACGTTTAAAAAAGTTGTATGCATGGGGTGGGGGCCCTGGCTTTATGTTTACCATCGGAAATCTTGAAAGCCAGTGCAGCCCTGAAAGTCTTTTATACAGAAGTTCAGTGTAACTATACATTTTTTGTGTGGTGTCTGCAGCTGCCTATATCTACTGATCTAGAAAATGTTGTGGTGAGATTTTGCAGAAAAGAAGTTCTAGAACATGGCTAAACAAACTCTAGTTTTTCTAGCTGCTGGAGACTACATCTCCTATCATGACAGAACCTATATGTTGTGTACTTTTGCTCTAAAACATTTGGTAATGAGGTAAGCAAATTGTAGTTGAGCTATCCATGGTTCTGACAAGCCAATAAACTTCCATATACTTCTCTACTCTATAGCCAATGTATCTTAAGAAGGAGAAGATTCTGAGGCTCATTTAACACTTTGACTGCCAGAGGAGTAAGCAACCCATTGGTTTGGAATGCACTGAGTACCCCTCTGGCACTCAAAGGGTTAATATGGAGACCTGGCGTAATTATGAGGAAAACCAAATTCACCTTAGTAAATATAATCCCCATGAATTTAAAGGGATAGTAATGTTTCATAATAAAAGCGGCTCTAATTAATCATCATAGTATTTGGACTTTGGAGAGTGTTATTTCAGTTCTGTCAGAGTTGTAGTTCAAGAGTAATTCAATGACAAAGTATCCCTCTCCCACCCCTTTTACTGATGTAACACTGCTCAGCCAGATCAGAAGGGAGGTGCCCAGGTAGACTGCATAGAGGGACAATCTTCAATTAAGATAAGGGAAAAACCTGAAAAACTTGTCAAGGGGGGAAGGGCTTTCATTGTTCTCATAGGAAGAAGATTGTCCCCTGCTGTTATCTGTCTGGTCTATGGACTGCATTCCACATCTGAGGAGAGATGGCTTACACTAGGTAAAAGGGGCGGGAGGGGAAACTTTGCTTGTGAATATCTCTCAAACCAAAAAGGTTTGAGAGATAAGACTTATATTGTTCTTCATGTTTTTTTAATGCCTAAAAAATAAAATAAAGATAAAACGAAGTATTACTATCCCTTTAAAATTGGTTTTAAAACTCCTTCAAGGCTAGGGAGGCCTCTGTCGCATAGCAATGCAATGGAAACCTCCCTAGCATTCAAGGAGTTTGATGCTCCAGTTAACTCAGTGGGCATTTCTGTTTATCCCTGCAGAGAAACTGGATTGTTCCAGAATCTCCTTACTTTTGGTTTTATACATAAGGACCAATGCTCGTTGGAGATTCAGTGAGCAGTGATAAAGTGGAGATGAGTTCTCTGGTTTATAACTTCTCCAGTCCTATGTCATTCTATAGCACCTATGTTCTAAGATCTCCAAAGCTGTACATTCCTTAGTGCATAGACTCCATAGAATAACATAGGAATTGGAGACGTGATAAACTGGAGAAGTAATCACTGCTTATGGATGTTTGTAAAGAGTTAACAGAATTTTAACCAGAATCTTAACTCTAGGTATAATCTGTTCTTAACCCATTAATGACCGGGAAAATCTGGGGTGGTTTGCAGTTAAGGACCGGAGAAAGTTGACCTTTTTGACTAGGTCTTTGTTCAGCAGTGTTTTCCCTATAAGTATTTTAGTCCAACCACACAAATTATACACTGTTATTTCTTGCACAAGTAGGGCTTTCACACTTATATGGATATCCCACCATTTATTTTATTAAAAGTAAAGAAAACAATGATATTTAAAAAAACAAAACAAAACACAATTTTTATTGGCTTTCTTATGATCATTTGTGCCCAATGGGTTAATTTTTAATGAGACTGCATGAAAGGTATGACCGGTCATTCATACCTACAAAATGTGCAGTTTTAGGTGGGCACTGTTCCTCTGGGGTGAAAATTCCTATGCCTCTATTTCCCTCCTTCGTTTCCCACTTTTTCGAGAGTTTTGCTCCACAAAACTCCCATTAATGTTTGTTTATACTTCAGTAGATGTGTTTATAAATTAGTCTGTGTTGAAAAATACTTTGTTTTTGCTCAACTTTATAAAAAACATTTATTTAAACCCTTAAGGACCGGCGAGTGCACACGAGGCCAGCACTTGAGGACCACGGGGCTTTTTTTTTTTTTTTTTAAATTCCGGTTCAGGGCATCCGGAGCAGCGTGTAGCCGCGCCAGGAGCCCTGAACTCCATGCCATGCCAGGACCATCACTGGTCCTTAAGTGCCAGACCTCCGTGGCGGTCCTGGCACATCAATGGTCCTTAACCCCTTAGTGACAGCCGCGTGTGTACGCGGCTGTCACCTTAACGTCCATGGTACATTTTTTTTTTTCAAACGAGTCCGGAGTCCCCGAGCGGAGTGCAGCCGCACGGAGACCCGGACTTCTGGGACTTACCAGGTACGTCCTCTGTCACTAAGTGACAGTTTCTGCGGGACGTACCTGGTAAGTCATTTGTCGTTAAGGGGTTAAATGGGATTTAAACATCTTGAATGGTAGTGGGGTCTCCAGCACATTGTAAAGCTATGTATCAAAGTTGTCCCTTACATTCAAGGGGTGTAAAAGTCCCACTGAATTAGTGATAGTATTATTTTTCTCTTATATCGCAGTTGGATTGTCCTAGGACAGTTCCTTTTTCATACATACATACATACAATGCACAACATGCAGACACATAGAGTGTGATACAGACATGCAACACACACAGTGAGGAACACACAGGCACACACAGAGACACACACACAGAAGTGAGTAATAAGGGGGTCACTTATGTGTCATTGTAATGAGTTTGTGTTTGTACTTATGCCTCCACTGTGGCATTCATTCATTTAGTTGAAATGCATGTGGTAATTGCACATAATATGGTGGAATGTGGATCGTGCTGGCTCCCAGGGTGTGAGTGAGTGGCATTCATTCATGTAGTTGAAATGCATGTGGTAATTGCACATACTGTGGTAGAAGGTGGATCGCCCGGGGTGTGAGTGTGAGTGAGACTATGGTTGAAAGTGGATCGTGCTGGTTCCCGGGGTGTGAGTTTGAGTGAGTGCATGTAAGTGCGAGAGTGAGTGATTGCATGTGAGTGATTGCATGAGTGTGTGTGATTGAGTGAGAGTGTGTGAATGAGTGTGAGAGTGTGTGAGTAAGAGGGTGTATGAGAGTGAGTGAGTGTTAGTGAGAGTGTGAGTGTGTGATTGAGAGTGTGATTGAGAGCGAGAGTTTGAGTGAGAGTGCATGTGATTGAGTGTGAGTGTGGGTGAGAGAATGTGAGTGAGAGAGTGTGTGTGTGTGTGAGTGAGAGTGTGTGAGTGAGAGAGTGTGTGAATTATTGTGAGTGTGTATGATTGAGTGTGAGAGTGTGAGATTGAGTGTGTGTGTTTTTTGTCTGATGCGTTTGTGTCTGTGGTGTAGACAGCCATTTTGTTTTTTCAGTTACTTGGATAATGGTGGGTGGGCTGGATAGTGGGGGCAGGGCAACACCCTGCATGACTTAAATCACTCCCCCATTCAATCACCCAATGGGAGCAGTAACTCCTCCTTACTTAACCCTTTGAGTGCCAGAGGGGTACGCAAAGCATTGCTTTGCAATGTGTTGCGTACCCCTCTGGCACCTCAAAGGGTCAAGTTGAGGTAACATAGCAATATAACACACGGTGGCTCTTCAGTTGAGGCAACGTAGCAATATGCTGCGGGAACAAATAGAAAGTGGTGTTTGAGGCTTGCCCTCTGTAACATACAGCAAAGCATCTCTCTCCCTTTTTGGAGAAAGGGTGGGAGTCAGGAATCAGGAAGTGGAGGAGGGACAGTTGAAAACAGACAGTTAGTGTGGTTGACTGAAGAGATGAAAAGAGTTAAATAAAAGAGTTGCTATTAAGTTTATCGCTGAGTTTGTATTTTATGGAAACATTACACCCTCCTACTGAAACAGAGTGTATGGAGGGTTACAATTATCTGTGGAGGTGAAACAGTGTGTTGGTGGGGTCATGAGGCTTATTCTTTTATATATATAGATAGATAGAAGATGAGAGAGAAAAATGCTGTAAAGTAAGAATGCTTTAATAAAGAGATGTTAATTGTTTATTTTTATCAATTAGCAAAATGTATAGTGAGCGAACAGAAGAAAAATCTAAATCAAATCAGTATTTAGTGTGACCAACCTTTGTCTTCAAATCAGCATCAATTCTTCTAGGTACCCCTGCACACAGTTTGTTAGGGAACTTGGCAGGTACTTGTTCCTCAGTTGAATCTCTCGTCATGTAATCCTTTGAACCTGCACTGTGATATTCTGTGTTATGACCTGGCTTGCCTTTTGAGACCACTATCCAGCCTCCTGCTACTGTACCAGCTCGGATTGGCTTTGTACTACCCGTCAGTCCCCTGTTCTGCGCCTTAGATTCCTGTGTACCCTGCTTTATCTTACCTGTGCCAGTCTGAGTGGGTACTTCTTGTTCCTGTTGGAGTTTGTTTCTCCCTGGGGATAGGGGTAGTATAGTTTACCTAGAGAGTATTATCTGGGGTCTTTCCTCGGCTCAGCTGGAGGGGGCCAATCTAGCTTCACAGATAGCACCTTTACATGGCTAGGCTGTAGAATGATTTCCTTTAGGCAAACACCACACCCTATCAGCAAACCCTAGCATCACTTGACCGGACAGCTTGCAGCACTGAACAATCTTCTTACTGTGAGTATAAGGAAAACCCTGCCCCCCTTGACAGGTTTTTCAGGCTTTTTCTTATGCTCACTGAAGATTGTCCCTCTCTGTGATCCATCCAGACAGTTTTGCTGCTCTGAGGTGAGTAGTGTTATATCAGTAAAAGGGGCGGGAGGAGGGATACTTTATCATTCAGTTACTGTTGAACTACAACTCGGACAGTATTGAAAGAACACTATCTGTCACTCAGATACTATGAAGATTTATAGGAGCTGCTTTTTACTGTGAAATATTACTAGCCCTTTAAATCTCTACCCTAACCCTGGCCAAACAGTCATTTTTTCCTACCTAATTTCTAATATTTCCTCTAAACCCAACGCCTCTTCCCAACCTTTAAATCTCTTCTATGCCCACCAACACAAACACCTTCCATTAACTTCTCTGCCCAAGATCTTGCCATCCACATCAAGGACAAGATCAACTCTACCAGACATGAAATTTCATCACTTTCACTCACACCTTCATCTTAGCCCTGTCACCTCTCCTATAACTCTTTTTCATCTGTATCAAAGGATGAGGCTTCCCTTCTCCTTGAACACTCACACTTAACCTCATGCCCTCTTGACCCAATCCCATCACAGTTCGTTCAAGGATTTTCTCCTCTACTAACTCCAGCCCTTACTCACTTATTTAACCTCTCCCTCACAACAGGCACCTTCCCATCCTGCTTCACGCAGACTAATCACATCCATCATAAACAAATCCACTCTGGAAGCAACACAAACAAAAGGAGGGGAAGGGAAAATGAGAATAATATTGTTTTCAAATATATATTAACCCACACTTTAATCCCGCTTTATGAACTACTCACATGGTGAACTGGTCTATCATGCATATACATGGATGTATCACAGTGTACCTTTGAGGCCTAGTTAGCCTGTGCTTCCTTCCTCTGTGGTCTGTCTGCCGGCATCCTTGAGGCCACCTCTACATTACTATATCTGTTACAGGCACTGGCTAGGATGCCTGTTTATGGGCCTATTCTGGGTGGCCTAATTGGATCTCGCCTCCTTCTGCTCCTTTATAATCCTCCTTGGGGCTAGGAGTCTTTGCCCTTACATGGTGTTCCTGCTCGTTACTCTTTTGCTCTCCGTTGTGACCCGTGTTTGCCTGAGAATCTCGCTCTGTGTATGACCCCGTCTTGTCTGACTACCCACATCGGTTCTGACTTGTGGCCCTGGCTGGCTATTTGCTCTGGGTATGACCCCAGCTTGTCTGACTACCCACATCAGTTCTGACCTGTGGCTCTGGCTGACTATTCACTCTGT
Organism: Rhinophrynus dorsalis; assembly: GCA_037306005.1. Classification (NCBI taxonomy): domain Eukaryota; kingdom Metazoa; phylum Chordata; class Amphibia; order Anura; family Rhinophrynidae; genus Rhinophrynus; species Rhinophrynus dorsalis. The sequence goes on from CM074719.1 coordinate 488,792,842, forward strand.
GTATGACCCCAGCTTGTCTGACTACCCACATCAGTTCTGACCTGTGGCTCTGTGTATGACCCCGGCTTGCCTGACCAGTGGCCCTGGCTACTACCCGCTCAGTGTAGCCTCTTTTTACCTTCCCTGAGTGCCTGGTTACTTTCACTCCTTGTAGTCCTCGGTTTGCCTGACCAGTGGCCCTGGCTCCTATTAGTTCAGCATAGTCTCCGGTTGCCTGACCAGTGGCCTAGTTACTTTTGCTCCGTGTAGTCCCCGGCTTGTCTGACCTGTGACTTTGGCTGCCTACTCGGTCCACACACTACCTGCATGCCTGACCTGTAGTCTCTGTGCCTCCTGGCTCTGGTCTGCTCTCTCTCTCTGTTGCCTCCATCCGTAGACCAAGTGGTGACTTACACATATTCTACCATTCTTCTGTTGTCCCACTTGAGCTGCTTCCCTAGTCTCAAGATCTTGAGTAGTGCACTGCACAGCACAGATTACAGCTCTGGAGGGACCTTGGGTCCTATTTACATATGTCTGGGATTCTGTGTGGGCTCTACCATGGTTGTTGTTATAATAAATAAAGGCGGTTATATGTGATCCTTGTGTCTGTCCTTATTTTCCTGATTACCGTGGCAGTATGACAGACAATATGTGCAGATGGAAGCTGTTATCACCCACTTCCACTTGGGATTTTCTTCTCTTTACTTTAACTTGATCCAGCAGCTCACCTTTGTCCAATGAACTCCACTCAATGAGTGACCAAGAATAAAACACAAACAAAGTGCCAGTAGAAGTTCTACAGTGAGGGAGCGTTAGAATATGTATGCATATAACATTAACCAATTATACAGTGTTAATGTAACTGGCGTTTGTTCCACACCGATACTAGCAATCAGGTACAGGGAATTGTGACCTTGTCCCTGCTCAAGCAACCAAAGGTAACCTTTCAGATCTATGTTCTCTGGGTTTGGATGGGATCCAAATATCCAAGCGAGTTTATATCACAAATCTTTTATTTAAGATAACAAATCTTAAAATTACATCTGGTTGATGTTATAAAAATAATAAAGAAGTTCTCGTCTTTCGATAATTACAATGTGTTTCATGGCAAAACAACACACAACTTTATAAAGTCTTTATTAATAAAAGGAGAAGGCTGTCAGGGTGCCAGATTCTCCATCTCCAGCCACACACACCCCTGGGTAGACAAACTCACCCGGGGCAGCAGTAAGGAGGAGACATTCATGTCTCCTCCATACTGCCTTTCCATGGACATACAATAACTGCAAGGACTTAGCCCTCTGCTGGACACAGTGATGCATGACCGGGGGGCCCAAGCTGCCACACTACAAGGTATACAACTCAAGTGTCTCAGTAGCATCACTACTGTTGATGGCGCTGAAAGTAACTTAACTGAGCTGGAATGAGGGGACGCGGAGTTTAACACATTGCTTTCCAATGCGTTGCCTACCTCTCTGGCACTCAGAGGATTAATATGACACTAACGCCACTTCACCTTATTCCATCTCACCACGAGTAATTTTCAACTCCACTTGCACACACTGGATCAACCCATTGCCAACAATAAACAGTACAGTTTCAATGGGGACAGCCCATTTGAGCTCTGAACGCCACTGCAGGTAACCTTAACACCGCAGAAAAAAACACACCATGATACAGTGATGCTCAACGCAGTGCTGCTTTCTTACTTTTATTTATGTCTCCTTCTATTCTATTCCCTCTCTCCCTCCTCTATGGAAAAATTACATACTTTAACCCTTTGTGTGCCAAATGGGTACGTAACGCATTGCAAACCAATGAGTTGTGTAAAGATTTATACATAAATCTTGCCCTACACACAACCCCACTGTTTGTGTGACAAACGGCTCCCATGCAAGCACGTCTCATAATAGGACACAGCAATGTGAGGACCTCCAATGAGTCCAATGAATTGCTTACTCCTCTGGCAGTTAAAGGGTTAAATGAACCTCAGAATCTTCTGTTTCCTTTCACATCCGGTCTTTTCATTACAATTTTGACATGGTGTATGACTTTTGACATTAAACTGTCTTCAGCAGCCTCACCTTGTCAGGTGAGTTTGGCTGCTCCTTTCCCAGTTTTATTCCTCCTACACAGCTGTTTATGATTGTGTTTCAACCCACATATTTAAACTGATGATAATTAGCGTCAGTTTAATCATACACCTGACTGTATGCCTTCAAAATCCCTGACATTGTGCAAGTGTACCTGAAATAATTGATGCTGTTTTGAAGGCAAAGGGTGGTCTTGCCAAACATTGACTTGATTTAGATTTTTCTTGTTTATTCACTATGCATTTTATTAATTGATAAAAAATAAACTATTAAAATGACTATTTATGCAAACATTCTTACTGTACAGCATTTTTTCACACCTGCCTAAGACTTTTTCACAGTACTGTATAAGTGTGAGAAGAGAACCGTTTGAATAAATCATCTTTTGATAAAATATCTAACTTACTAGAGAAAGCACAACATGAGAAAAATAGGATTTTAGTCTTACCTGTTAAATCCTTTTCACTTAGTCCATACAGGTCACTGGTACTCTGGGAGGCGTAAGTCCCCTTTAATAGGCAGGAACAACTATGCAAATGATTTGCAAGGGGCAGAGCCTCCCCTCTTACTTAAGCCACCTTCTGGCCAGAGCCACTTAGATTGATTTGAGACCCTAAAAACTGACCTCAGGTAAGCAAAAAGAAAGACTCCTGTGAGCATGCCCGAACGGTCTCCCACTGGATGCCACAGGAGAGCCAAGACTGGTCCCTTGACAGGGTGGGAGACCAGTGACCTGTATGGACTAAGTGAAAAGGATTTAACAGGTAAGACTAAAATCCTATTTTCACTGTCGTCCAATACAGGTCACTGGTACTCTGGGATGTACAAACATTGAGCTGATCCAGAGGCGGGAAGAAAGGCAAGGACCAGGCGCAAGGCCCAAGTCACTAGACCTGCCATGACCAGTTAATAACATAGCCCAAACTGTAAGTGTCAACGGACACCAACCAAGGGAACGATCCGTGAACTAACACAGCACACGAAACCAGAGCCAACCGGGCTCAACAGTAAGGAAGCACTAAGGATCACAGAGCGGAAGACCTACACAGGCAAGACTGCCTCCAGGACCTTCCTTCCAAAACTGGCATCAGCCGAAGCCAGTACATCAACTCGATAGTGCTTAGAAAAAGTGTGCACAGAGGACCAAGTGGCCGCTCTGCACAGTTGATCAGCAGAAGCTTGATTCTTGTAGGCCCAAGAGGCCCCAATAGATCTGGTGGAATGGGCAGTCACCCGGAAGGGAACATGCTTATTCCTCAACTTATAGGCTTCACGAATAGTCGCCTTAATCCAAGATGCAATGGTAACTTTGGAAGCCGGTCTCCCTGCCCTAGGCCCCTCAGGAATGACGAATAGAGCGTCAGACTTCCTGATAGACTCGGTGCGATGAACATAAAACTTGAGGCAACGCACCACATCCAAGAGATGGAGATCTCTTTCCTTGTCAGATGAAGGATTAGGGCAGAAAGAGGGAACCACAATCTCCTGATTGATGTGAAACTCGGACACAACCTTAGGTAAGAATTCCTTGGTAGTGCGAAGCACAGCCTTATCCTTGTGGAACACCAGGTAAGGAGGTTTACAAGACAAGGCCTGTAACTCTGCTACCCGGCGCACTGACACAACAGCCAAAAGGAAGGCCATCTTCCAAGTCACTAGACGTAATGGAATGGAAGCCAAGGATTCAAACGGTGGTCGCTGGAGAACTCCCAGCACCAAATTGAGGTCCCACTGGGGAGCAGGACTCTTGAAGGCAGGTCGAACATGAGTCACACCTTGGAAGAAAACTTTCACATCAGGAAGGATAGCAATCCTTTCCTGGAAAAACACAGACAAGGCAGAAGTCTGAACTTTGAGGGAACTCAGACTGAGCCCCTTATCCACACCGTCCTGCAAGAAGGCCAGGACAGTGGGAAGATGAAATTCAAGGGATAACTTCTTATCAGAACACCATGTCACAAAAGTTGACCATATGCAATGATAGATCTTGGAAGACACAGGCTTACGAGCACTGAGCATAGTCGACACCACAGAAGGAGAAAATCCTTTCTTTGCTAGAATCGAGGATTCAACCGCCATGCCATCAAATGGAGAGAGTGAACATCCTCCTTCCACAGATACCCCTGAAGGAGTAGGTCCGGACGGGCAGGAAGCGGGATCGGATCCGTCACTGACATGGCCATCAACTCCGGATACCAGGACTGGCGAGGCCAGTTTGGAGCGATCAGGATGACAGGACAACGTTCTCTCTTCAACTTCTGGATAACTCTGATCAATAGAGGAAGAGGAGGGAAGATGTAAGCCAGGGGGAAGTCCCAAGGGATCGACAAGGCATCCACTGCTAGAGCAAGGGAGTCCCTCAACCGGGAGCAAAACACCGGAACCTTCCTGTTGTGTCTGGTAGCCATCAGATCCACCACAGGCATCCCCCACCGTTGAGTGAGCATGTGAAACACCTCTGGGTGAAGAGCCCATTCTCCGCTGTCGACGGTGTGACGACTGAGGAAGTCTGCCATGACGTTGTCCACGCCTGGAATATGAACTGCAGAGATGACAGGCACGTGATCTTCTGCCCAAGACAAAATATCCTTGACCTCCCACCAGACGGAACCGCTTCTTGTGCCGCCTTGCCTGTTGATGTAAGCCACCGCCGTGGCGTTGTCAGACTCCACTCTGATCGGAAGACCGGTCAATTGAGACTTCCAGTGCCTCAGGGCTAGCCGGACAGCTCGAAGTTCCAGAACATTGATGGAGAGCATGGATTCCTCCAGACCCCATTGCCCCTGAGCACTGAAGCGACCCCAGACTGCACCCCAGCCCCGAAGGCTGGCATCCGTTGTGACTGTGGTCCAATGAGGGACTAAAAAGGATCTCCCTTTCAGGAGATGAGAGAGATCTAACCACCAGTGCAGACTCGACTCGACATGAGGAGGAAGAGAAACAGACAGATGTTGATGATCTGGATGATTCTTGCACGTCTGGATCACAAATCTCTGAAGATCCCTGGAGTGGGCCATGGCAAATGGTACTGCTTTTCGGTACTGGAATTTCGTCCATGTCCAGAATCCCAGCCACTCTGACGGCTATCTGGTGAGCCACGTCCTCTGGAAGAAACACCATGCATTGGCGAGTGTCGAACAGGAGACCCAGGAACAGAAGCCTCTGAGATGGAATCAAGTCCGACTTGTCCAGATTCAGGATCCAGCCATGACGGTTCAGGGTGTGCATGCACATCTGTAATTGCTGATGGAGAAGCTCCGCAGAGGAGGCCTTCAGTAGGAGATCGTCCATGTAGGGGGTCACTCTGATCCCATCCTGATGGAGCACCGCTATCAAGGAGCCCAACACCCTCTGGAAGACCTGAGGGGCTGAAATCAGCCCAAAGGGGAGCGCTGCAAACTGAAAGTGTCCCCTGTGGCAGGCAATCCTGAGATACCGCCTGCTCTCTGGATGAATAGGGATGTGAAGATAAGCATCCTGAAGGTCCAGGGAGGCAAGAAACTCCCCTGGAGACATTGCTGCAATCACAGAGCGCAGGGACTCCTGGCGGAAGTGGGAAGTCACCACATAGGCATTGAGATCTTTGAGATCCAAAATGGGACGAGCTCCTCCGTCCTTTTTGGCTACCACAAACAGGTTGGAATAAAATCCTGAACCTGTGTCCCCTTGAGGAACCGCCTCCAGGACCTCTTTGTCCAAGAGATCCTGAATAGCGTCGTCGAACAGACGCCTTTTTGTGGGTTCCTGAGAAGGACGAGTAAAATGGAACCGAAAAGGAGGAAGGGAAGAGAAAGGGATCCTGTATCCCTCTGACACCACCTGAAGAACCCATGGGTCCGCCACTGACTCCTCCCAAGTCCGGCGAAAGATGCGGAGACGACCGCCTACAGCCGGATGCGGACCCGGGTTCGGCGAGTCATGCCGAAGCAGTCTTGGAGGTCTTGGCCTTGGGGGCAACTTTGGGCTTCCAGGACTGTTTGGGCTTGGAGGAGGAGCGCGTAGTGGGAGGACCCGTTTGGGCCGAGGAGCGTGTCTCAGTCTGAAAGGAACGAAAGGACCGATTGCGTTTGGCTGGAAACTTTTTCTTAAAGACTGAGGGTAGAAGAGTACTTTTACCGCCAGTAGCCTCACTGATCATTTCTTTGAGTTCAGACCCAAAAAGCAAATTCCCCTGAAAGGGCAAGGAAAGCAAGGCTTTCTTAGAGGCTGTATCAGCAGACCAAATTTTCAGCCAAAGAGCGCGTCTAGCCACCACAGAAGAAGTGGAGGCCCTCGCCATCATGCGCACAGCATCAAAAGCAGCGTCAGCAACATAGTTCTGAGCTTCAGTGATATTAGCAAGTAGCTGCAACTGTTCAGATACTGGCGCATCCTGGCGAACTGCTTCAGTCAGTCGTTCAGTCCAGGCCGCAATGGCTCTATTAACCCATGCCACAGCAAAGGTTGGGCGCATGGCAGTGCCAATGGAGGCAAAAATAGATTTAAGAGAAAGCTCTAGCTTTTTATCCGTCCAATCCTGCAGGGCAGAGGCATCTGAGACAGCCAAGGCGGTAGATTTGGATAGTCTAGAAACAGGAGCATCCACCTTGGGAGGATGAACCCATTTTGCCAGCTCAGCCTCAGGAAAAGGGTAAAGTTTAGCAAACTTTTTGGAGACAGAGGAAGATCTATCAGGATTCTTCCATGCCTCAGAGACCAGACGGGCAAGAGTAGGGTTAGTTGGAAAACAAACAACTGGCTTAGATTGCTTTTTCTGAAAAACATCAGTAGGATCATAAGTGGATTCCTGAGTCAGAGGAAGGTTGAGCGTATTCAGAACCGCTCTGATCAGACCCTCAGCCGAAACTTCGGGGTCACACTCATAGGGGTCCCCAATGGACCTGTTAGATTCAATAACAGTACGTTCCTCAGCATCAGAATCCTGTAAGAGTTCTTCTTCAGAAGAATCAGTGACATCAGGAGCTCCCTGTGGCTTAGGCAGGGAGGTCCTGATGGTAGAGGGGGTCTGCCAGACCTGGAGAGCCCCTTGAATCTGAGAGGGAAAGAGTTGAAGCGTGGATCTGAGATCCCTAGTGGCAGCTTTAAACTCCCTCACCCAAGATGGCTCAATAGCGTGGCTGGGAAGCCCAGGGTTGCTATCTTGACCAGTACAATTAGGGCATAGATCCCCCACATTATCGCTAGCCAGCCCAATGTGGCAAGAGGAGCAAAACGCCATGGGGGTCGCAGACCCCCCATCCTCCTTAGACTTGGGTCTAGCCCCTAGCTCCAGTGAAGTAGACATGCTCACAGCGTCAATATACCCCACTAATAACACTATCACCCAGAAAAAATGTAAATGATTAAAGTTTCACCCCAGAAATGTCTAAAATTGGACTTATCTGGCCAGCGAAGGGTTAATATGTTGAGGAGAGAGAAGGCTCGGTCCCTGCATAGTGTACTCGCCTAGGAAAAGTACCACAAAATGGCGGCCGTCATGACAGCCAATCAGAAACGAGCGCGAACCAAGCGCTCATGGGAAATGTAGTTTTCCCTTACAAGTACCCCAAACAGTGCCCGAAGCCCCCCTGAACACCCCACATAAATAAAACACATTCCGGATGATAGAGCAGGAGCCTAGCATTAAAATGAGCCCTCTCTGAAGTTGCTGTGACAAGCGGTTCCAGAGATATGTCCCACACTGTGAATTCTCAGAGAGAGTAAAGGAGCCCTTGCGTCTGAGCGGGAAAAAGCCGCGCTTAAAGGCGCGGAACACCATTTTTAATAAAGTTTAGGAAAACATTAAAAAGTGCCCAAACAAGCATGAAACACATGAGAAACATAAATAAATGAATACCCAAAGCTCCAAAACCCAGAGAATACCACAGAAATTGCATAAAACAGTAATAATGCAATAGAAACACCCTATGAGTGCTGGAGTGTATTAAAACTCCCAAATACAAGCCCATCAAAGGGACACTGTGGGGACAAGTGGACCTTCAGCACTCAATGGGTGACTCACCTTTCCTGCAGGACTTCTGTCTTCAGGTGACCATGATAAGGTGGGAAAGAACCAGAGGTAAATTCCCCAGTAGGGGAGCTGCTTAACACAAGCTGTCCCCTCTTCAGGGCATAAGGTCCACAGAAAATCCCTGGAAGCTGCACCAGCCACTTTAAGGAGGGCAATTCACAGCCATGGTCACCCTCCTAATGTGGTATTCCATATTTGAATAAAAAATAATAAAACACTAAGATGCATAGATGTTCTCTACCTGGTGTGCAAGCACACCAGGAACAAATCAATCTAAGTGGCTCTGGCCAGAAGGTGGCTTAAGTAAGAGGGGAGGCTCCGCCCCTTGCAAATCATTTGCATAGTTGTTCCTGCCTATTAAAGGGGACTTACGCCTCCCAGAGTACCAGTGACCTGTATTGGACGACAGTGAAATATGTGTTGGAATGAATTATGTTCTCTTATTTTCCAGACCCATCTTAACCTATCTGGAGCAGAACACAGTGGAATATGAAAGGGAAAAGCTTTCATTGAGTATTAACATGCATTTACTTACAGTGCATAAACCCTTCACTGCCTCAGGGGCGGGAACACTTTGCTTTCCCAGCTCCTTTAAGCAACAGAGGAGTTACTTTGCCACCTATCTGGCATGCAAAGGTTCACATTCCTCCAAGATTCAAAGGGTAAAGTTAGTAGCTATGCATGCCAGGTGCATTCTTTATTTTGAGATGAATTAACTCCTCCATTAACTACTGTCAGCTATGGAAGAAAGCATAAATCTATTAAATAAGCTAATAATTCTGACAACTAGCGCTACTAAGCAGCTAGTTGCCAGATGGGGACTTAATTAAGGTAAAGATATTGTGCGGTGGTAGTTCCGCTTTAACAATGTGCTACCTCTTCATATAACCAAACACTGACATCAAAGTAAGCTTTTTGATAGGGCAGGATATGGAAAGCAAATCATTAGACCAGTAAAGCTTTTCATCATTACACAAGGCCAACAAAGCATTGCAGCACACCAGCAAGCATTACATCATTGTGTGACACAAGCAGGCAGTACACAATTACAAGAGAGTCCAAGGGCAGACTATGTAAATGCTTGGGTGCTAATACAAATAAACATGCAAAATGCTATTAAGATATTATATACAGTAATGTGCAAAAGTTTTAGGCCGGTGTGAAAAAAATGCTTTTATGCAGGTGTGAAAAAAATGCCGTAAAAAATAGACATGTTAATAGTTTATTTTTTTTTCAATTAACATAATGCACAGTGAGTGAACAGAAGAAAAATCAAAATCAAATAAATGTTTGGTGTGACCACCCTTTGCCTTCAAAATGGCATTAATTCTTCTAGGTACACTTACACAATGTCAGAGATTTTGTAGGCATATTGTCAGGTGTATGATTAAACAGTTATACCAAACAGGAGCTAATGATCATCAATTTAATATGTAGGCTGAAACGCAATCATTATTTGAAACAGAAATGGCTGTGTAGGAGAAATAAAACTGGGTGAGGAACAGCCAAACTCAGTTAACAAGGTGTGGTTGCTCAAGACTGTAAATGTCAAGTCATACACCATGGCAAGACACAAGGTAGTTATACTTCATCCGCAAGGTCTCTTCCAGGCATAAATTTCAAGGAAAACAGGAGTTTTCAGATGGGCTGTCCAAGCTGTTTTGAAGAAGCACAAAGAAACAGGCAATGTTGATGCAGTGGTTGGTCGAGGAAATGTAGTGCAGTAGATGAAAGACACATCATGCTTACTTCCCTTCGCAATCAGAAGATGTCCAGCAGTGCCATAAAATCAGAATTGGTGGAAAACAGTGGGTCCCTGGTACACCCATTTACTGTCCAGAGAAGCCTGGTCATAAGCGCTCTTCAAGGAAGACTTGTGGCCAAAAAGCTATACCTCCGACATGGAAACAAGGCCAAGTGATTCAAGTATGCATGAAAACACAGGAACTGGGGTGCAGAAAAATGGCGGCAGGGGCTCTGGACTGATGAGTCGAAATTTGAAATATTTGGCTGTAGCAGAAGGCAGTTTATTTGCCGAAAGGATGGAGAGTGGTACACGAATGAGTGTCTTCAGGCAATAGTGAAGTATGGTGGAGGGGGCTGCATCTCTGATTATGGAGTTGGGGATTTGGTCAGAATGAATGGTCTCCTCAATGCTGAGAAGTACAAGTAGATACTTATCCTTCATGAAATACCATTAGTGAGGAATCTGATTGGCTCCAAATTTATTCTGCAGCATGACAATGACTCCAAACATACAGCCAAAATCATTAAGAACTATTTTCAGAAAGAAGAACAAGGAATCCTGGGAGTGATGGATGGTCCCCACAGTGCACTGATCTCTGTTCACTCACTATGCATTTTGTTAATTGATAAAAATAAACTATTAACATGTCTATTTTTGAAAACATTCTTACTTTATGGGATTTTTTCACACCTGCTGAAAACCTTTGTACTTTACTGTGTATGTGTGTGTGTGTATATATATATATATATATATATATATATATATATATATATATATATATATATAATATAAACAATTCAATGAAAGCACTCACGGTTTAGGTGTCTAAATATCAATGTATTAAAACAGATACACAACATCATTGATAACAGATAACAGCACAAGCAGCAGCAACAGATCGATCCGCTTAATGGGATCTTTGTCATATAAATATATATATGTTCATTCTTCTTGATAGTGCCTTAGTGAAAACCTTGCAGACCACTGGCAATAGGTTTATTGGCCAGTAGTTTTTTTTTAGATCAGCCTTATCACCTTTTTGTGCAGTAGGATGACATATGCATTTGTCCATATTTCAGGCAGTTTTCCTAGTAGAAGCATTTTAAAAATAGTTTAGATAGGGCTTTGAATAAGGGTTGATCTCCGGCTTTCAACATTTCATTGTCTTTATGAGATCCAGATGCTTTATAATTTTTCATTGATTTTATTACAGCTTCTACTTCGTCAACCAAAACTTCTGGCACACATTCAGCCTCTGATACTGCATTCAGTTGTTGTCCTTATGAAGATTTAATTATAATACTTCCACTTGTTTTAGTATTTGTTGCGGAGTCTTTGCTGAGTCTTCAGCCCTTGATTTTATCCAGTGTCCTTTTGAGGAGCTCAGTATTGAATTTGTGCGTCTTCTTTATGAGCTTGCTTATGGTTTTGCATGTTTCTCCATAATCTACCCTATTTCTATTACTGTTTTGCTTCATTTCACATTGATCAAAGCTGAAGATGATGATATATATATATATATATATATATATATATATATATATATATATATATATACACTAGTAGGAAAGCCCGTATACACAGGCTAAAGTGCCACCCAGCGGCCTCAGCTGCTGCCCCGGAGCCGGGAGCACAGACAGGCGGTGAGCCGTCTGGAACTTCCTGCTCTGGATCAGAATGTTCGGCCAGTCGATACATGCACATGACTGCATCTTTCCTGCAGTCTCTACTGCTCATGTGCAGTTTTGCACACAGGGAGCTTCACAGGCTGGTGCTGTGTACATAATAATTTATTCTCAAATTCCATGCAAATACAACACATGCTGAGTAACCACAGTACATAGTCCAGGGAGCCTGCCACAAGTCATAGAAGCTATTATGTCTCAAGGCAACTTTCTCAGACCTTTCATATTAATGGAACACTTAAGTTTGGCTACATTTAATTTTAAACTGAACAATCAAACCCTTTGATTAGGCCGGTGAGATGGTTCAGCTGGTTAATACACCAGCAAGGTTGCAGGTTCTAGTCCTGGCAAGGTCAGCTCAGTCTTTCACCCTTCTGAGGTAGATTAAGTGAGTTCAGAACATACTTGAAAATGAAAGACCGTCTCAATGTATTTTTCCTGGTAAAATACTTTCAGGGATAGTCAATTGATGCACTGCCAGCTGTTGGGGACTACAAATCTTAACAAATTTCAAAGAGAAGTGTATAACACCCCCTTCCTACACCAGGGGTTGGCACTGAGCCACCTGTAGATCTCCAGTTGTTGTTGGACTACCATTTCCTGCCATCCTTATATGGTCAAAGGCCAGCTGAGGATGACTGGATTTGTTTTCAGCGGAAGTCTGCGTCACTACAATCATATTATATGGTATGCAGAAATGTTGTTGTTCCAAGAACAATTTGTCAAAATTTTAATGGGAGACTTAAATTTCATTTTCAAATGTGAAGTGTAAAATTGTTTGCAGTTCCATATATTGTGGCTGTTCAGGTATTCTCTGAATTAACCTATAGGAGGAAAAACACAATGAATGCATAACTATTGTGAAACAAAGTTTAGCAGTCAGATGATATGTTTCAAACATGAAAAGGGCCTTTCTGAGTTATAGGTTCTGAAGATGAATTGGAGCAAAAGGTAAATTGTGCTGCTTTGATCTTTTTGAAGCACTACTGAGAATTCATTTACATTTTTGATTTCCCTTTTCCCTGATCTCCTCTCTTTTCCCTCATGTAGAGGTGAATAATAATACACTGTGGCATATTCAGGCCTATGGTTTAACTATAAAATTGGAATATCTACAGAGAAATATATACATCTTAACCCTTTTAGGATGAGGGGTGTGCAACACATCGCTTTGCAAATGTTCGTATGGGTGCTATGTACATTGAAGTTATCTGGGGTAAACTGACTGCACCATGAGGACAAATACTCATAGGGCCGTATGTTAAAATGAAAAGGTGGAGGAATTCTGGGGCAAACGAAATTCACTACAGTGGGAGAAGTAAAAAAATGCACTTGGTTTGCCCCAGAATTTATCCACTTTTCTTTAGAACATATGACCCATTCAGTTAAATAATGATCTTTCTTGCATCCAATTAGTTAAAACCCTTAACATATTGCATCACAATTTAAAGGGATAGTAATACTTTGTTTTATCTTTATTTTATTTTGTAGGCATTAAAAAAACATGAAGAACGATATAAGTCTTATCTCTCAAACCTTTATGGTTTGAGAGATATTCACAAGCAAAGTTTCCCCTCCTGCCCCTTTTACCTAGTGTAAGCCATCTCTTCTCAGATGTGGAATCCAGTCCATAGAGCAGACAGATAACAGCAGGGTACAATCTTCTTCCTATGAGAACAATGAAAGCCCCCTGCCCCCCACCTTGACAAGTTTTCAGGTTTTTCCCTTATCTTAATTGAAGATTTTCCCTCTCTGTAGTCTACCTGGGCACCTCCCTTCTGCTCTGGCTGAACAGTGTGACATCAGTAAAAGGGGCAGGAGGGGGATACTTTGTCATTGAATTACTCTTGAACTACAACTCTGACAGAATTGAAATAACACTCTCCAAAGTCCAAATACTATGATGATTCATTAGAGCTGCTTTTATTATGAAACATTACTATCCCTTTAAATGAAATGGACTTTGTATCTGTCCCTATAATGCAGATGGGACACTCCAGAATTACTCCAGTTTTCTTTAGAACAAAGGGCACCAGAGGAAGTTCAGACATGTTAGGCTGTTAACCCAATGAATGAAAATACAACATTTCTAACACATTGAATTAGAAACCCCTGTAGCATGCAAGGGAGATTAAAGTTTAATAAACACAAAAAATATATATTGCAGGCTTATCCCCCTGAGTAAAACTCTCTAGCTGCTGAGATATGTTTTATTAAAAAGTTATCGCAACTCAAACTTGCATTTTTTTCAGTGACAGTACTTCCAATGGCCTGACGTTTTGTGGAGGTGCTTTTATGACACCAGTTTTTCAACAGCTCTGGTCATTTCACTATAACTCTCCATAGGAAGCTGTAGAAACAGCACCACTGTCAAATTTCAGGCTATGGTGGTCCTGCTCCAAAAAAATGTTACATTTGAGTGCAATATCTTTTGACTCAAACATCTCAGCAGTGAGAATATCCACGTTTACTCTGCAGTGGTGTGTGTGTGTATGTATAACCAAGCAAAGGGGTTAATAGGACTATCCCTTAAATAAACAATATATTCCTTGGGGTTCAGAGTTTTCGCTAACAAATGGCTGTATTCCATTGCAGGTGATGAATATCATCACTGTGTTTTATCTCAAAGATTTTTATTCAATTCTGTGGTGAAATGTTTAGATAAAACCGGTGATAGTGGTATCTTCTGAAATTAAATTGTGTAATGACTTCAAAAAATACACCTTCTCACCAAAAAAAAAAAATGAAAAAACAAACAAACGAACAACAAAACGGATAATTATTCTTTGAAGGTGTTGCCAAATGGTTGGGCAGAAATATCAATGTCTGTATAGGATCCTATTTGAAGGGACCTTTAATAGATGCCTCATTCACAATCTATTGCAGTGAACATTCTTATTTCCATGAGATATGTCGAGGATATACAGCAGGAAAGAATCAGGAGACCCCAAATACAATAGTATTTTAATTAGATTGATTTGAGATCAATTCACAAAGCTAGGTTTGAAATGCTACTTCACAGTAAATAAATTGAGAAAAATCAGTTATGCATATCTATGCAAAACATAATTTTATTGGAATGTAAAATGTAATATAAATTAGCAATCAGTGCAATCAGAGTATTAGTGAATATCAAGTGACTGTAATATATCCCACATAAAATTGAAATAAGGCAAAATATTTCAGTTGATATAACAAGGTAACATACCCAGCATATATAGGGTTAAACCTTACATATATGTATCCAGAGGTATAAGCTAGTAATATTTGAACAGAACAGCTTCTAGATGACACAAAAGCTGTGAATACATTTCTCACAAAATAATCATATGCATAGAACAATATATATTTATTGAAAAGCACAGACTATTAAGTTATATCACTGAGTAATATAAACTACATGATAAAAAGGGTAGCATCATGTTTGCCTCACAATATCAGCACTGCAAGGGTTAATCAAAATGGCAGACATCATTTGTTTTGTCAGAAGTTTTACCATGTGGGGGTGGGGGGCAACTATCTCAGCAGACAATTTATGGATGTCCCAACACCACTAAGCATGTAATGAGATAACACACATGACTTCGAAATTCCTTAAAGGAACCACTCACCGATTGAGGAACAAAGGCAAAGTTTCCCAGATAGCAATAACAAAGGGTTACTGATGAATTCACCATATCATAGGAGCAACAATAACCAATCAGAAGCAAAGATATCGCGCATCATCTGCATGCACATATAATGCCATGTTATCATATTTTGCAGCATTTGCTTGCATATTTAGACACACAATAAACATGTGGCTCTGCAGATGTCAGTAATTACAGCACAAATTTGATTTTGTGACGGGGATAGTATTTAGATATCCCTAGCAACCATGATCTAAAATTGCTATTGCTCTTATCTCACACATTATCAATATCTATATCTATGAATTGGCAATGAGTTATGCTGCAAAGCTTCATCATTCTGGCTAACACTACTACCTAAATGGCTACTAGGTGGCAGTCCCCACTAGATTGGGCAAATACACTTATCTAGTCCCAGAATAGATTGCGGGATAATAATTCTAGAAGTCTTACTGAATTTTATACAAGAAAGTATGTATAGTTACCAGTTCCAGATAACTTACATCACAACAGATTATATTTTATCAGCTCACTGGTTCTCGTTCAGGTAGGTCCAGACTCCTGTCACAGCAAGCAAGACACTAGGAAAAACCCAGCCCCAAAAAGCCCCATTTCCCTCGTATTAGTTGCTTTTATAACAAAGGTTTTACACAAAAGATACTGCCCTGCCTTATTTGACAGGCCAACCATACATGATTTATGATATAAGGTTGTATTAAATTTCTAGAAAGCGTTTTGATTTGTCAACAAAGCAATTCACCAAAGCTCACTAGAAACAATCTTATACCAGGAAGTGGTTTTAAAAGACTATGGGTTTGATGCAGATGTTGGCATTAAGAAAAAAACAGGAGTTGTAGTTTTTTAAGTCAGATTTTTGTATTCAAATCCTTACATTGCTACAACAAAACTGGAGGTATTTCTACACACTGCCAGTTAAAAAAAAGCCCATGGGAATCAATTAAAAACAACGGGCAAGTGGTATTCAAATACATGCGTTCAGTTTTTCCGCATGTTTTGTTGAAACAATTCTGTCGATAATCCTGGCGTTTAGGCCACAATGATGGTTTCAAAATAATCGTTATTCCAACAAAAGCAGCACAGAATACATTCACGCATGCTCTCTAAGGACAAAATCAATGGAGAAGTGACAAGGTAAGTGTTAGATGGCCTAAATTCACTAAAAGCTGATGTTGTTTCAGTATGATTTTGTTGATGTGTTCAAAACACTTCGACGTTTCCATGCACACACACATCCACATATTCACTAAAGTTGTCGGATGCAAGGGGAGGGGTGGAAAAGGTCCCTATTAGCATATCGGATTGTCGAAGTGCCGTCAATGTGGAAGGGATGTCCTCCCTTCACACATCTCCAACACTACGACAATTCTGAAGCTTAACAGCATTCTCTCTCTGCTTCTGGCACGCAGGCAAGCAGACGTCACTATGGAAAGATGTCTCCCCTCCTTCATGCCTGTCAGCCTGGGAGCAATGGATAATTCTTGTTAACGCAGTAATAATTCTGGCACTAGTGTTACTGAGCAGCTAGTTGCCAGATGGGGAATTATTGGTGGGGGCAAGTTTGTTAGCGGTGGTAGTTCCACTTCAAAGAAAAAGTAGGCATTTTGAATATTTATGTCAGATGGCATAGTGTATTTTTCTTGAAATACAGGGATTGCAGCAAAAATGACAATAGGAGAAATTACATTAGCAAAATTAGAAATTAAACTTGAATTACATAATAGAGCAAGACTAATAGAAAAAACATGTTTCAGATATATAAACAGCAAAAAGCTTAGTAAAGAGAGCAATGGCTGTTTCAAGAATGAATGATTATAAGGAGAAGGCTGATCTTCTAAACAAATTGTTTTTATTGGTGCATGCCAAGGAAAAAAATAAGGTTATAAATACATCAACTAATAACAAGCACAATATTATCATTGCTATTTATTAGGTTAACATTAAAATAAGTCAAGAGCAGACTGGACAAATTTGATTGACAAAACACCTATGGGAAATCCATTAAGGTATAATAAAGATGTGATAAAGTGAATATAAACGCTACAGTTCCTATGTTATTATATGGAGCCAATGCATTAAGCTATCTCCAGCTGGCATGAGCTTTATTGCCACTTAATCACACCTTAGTGCATAACCTCCGTAGCCTAGTTGGTATTCACCAAATGACTCTTCAAGAACATAGTACTCAAACTCTTAAAGGGATAGTAATACTTCGTTTTATCTTTATTTTATTTTGTAGGCATTAAAAAAACATGAACGATATAAGTCTTATCTCTCAAACCTTTATGGTTTAAGAGATATTCACAAGCAAAGTATCCCCCCCCTGTTCAGCCAGCTCAGAATGGAGGTGCCCAGGTAGACTGCAGAGAGGTACAATCTTCAATTAAGATAAGGGAAAAAGCTGAAAAGCTTGTCAAGGGGGGCAGGGATTTCATTGTTTTCATACAAAGAAGATTGTCCCCTTCTGTTATCTGTCTGGTCTTACAACCAGATTCACATCTGAGAAGAGATGGCTTACACTAGGAAAAAGGGGAGGGAGGGGGAAACTTTGCTTGTGAATATCTCTTAAACCATAAAAGTTTGAGAGATAAGACTTATATCATTCTTTATGTTTTTTTAACGCCTACAAAATAAAATAAAGTTAAAACGAAGTATTACTATCCCTTTAAGGCTCAGGAGTCACAAGACTGTGAAATGTGGTGCCTTTATTTAAGAATGAAACTAGAAAGGATTCTGGGAATTATATTCCTGTATACCTGATCTGAATAATGAGAAAATAGCTTGTAGACATAATAAGGCATTATATTCAGGAATACTTAAAAAATTATTAATGAAATAATCATCATTTTATACGACATAGATCTTACTAAACAACAGAGCTTCTTTGAAGGAACCTAGATAACAGAAAGAAGTAGATGTTGTCTATTTACACTGTATAGAATGATTTGATACTGGAGGTTGATACAGAAGTGAACTAATGTCTACTAACATTTGTAATTGGAAAGAAACTTGGATGAGTAGATGCATTTCTAGAACAATTGACCACACAGGACCACACAGTATGGACTGTATTTTCAAGTGAAAAGTTGAGAAATGTGGGGCAAACAAACTACACTAGAGGGGGAACTAAACATTATCATTGATTTTAAATGGGGAATGTAATCCCTTGAATCCTTTGGAGAGCTTTCTAGTATTCAAGGGGATTTTACAGAAAGTTTTCTGAATTTTTAAATTTCTCCTATGACACAATTGTTTTCCCAAAAAAGCCTCTGTTTTTCTTTTGAATATATATATTATAGGAGCTTGATTTGGGAATTTTGCAGACAGCCATCTTGGAATCTAGGATACAAAGTACTGTTGTAAAAGCCGAATTTTATAGATTTGTCTTTTTCACACTAATAGATTATGGGACTTGTTTTGAAGAGCACCAAACCAACTCCACAAAATTCTTATTGATTTAAATGGGACTTTTAATCCTTTGAATGTTAGGGAGGTCTCCAATGTATTGCAAAGCAATGCATTTCAGTCCACCCTAGCAATCAAGGGGTTAAATGTCTCATTTAAATCAATGGGAAATTCTTGAATGTTTATTTGTCCCCTATAGTACATATGGTTTGTTCCAAAATTACATATCTCTACCTTCCTAAATAAGGTCCTATGTAACTGCACCTACAGTCTCACAAACTTGCAAATGTGATTTGTATCAGCATTTTGATGGCATCTCCCAGCAGTTGGGTTTCTTGTGGTTTCACTCCGCAGGAGAAGCATTACAATATGTTTTTAGGATGTGCTGGTAGTATTCCTTTCATTTATTCAAGTTGTACTTGTTAAGTTGCTGTTGGACATTGTTTCTATTGAAGCAGTACGTAGTTGTTGCTATATAAACAAAAGATATATATATACATAGAATTTACAATTTTCTCCAAAAATTTACATATTAACAGGCCATTTGATTGCATGTCAATAATCTTGTTCGTGCTGTGTCTCCACAATGAAGAAAGGGCATTTTGATTCAGGAAATGGCTGCTTGTCTATTTTAGACAGTGTTTAGTAAATATAGCTCTGCATTCTGTGTGCATACTTATGTATACTGTAAAGGAAATTGACTTAGTCTCTTTAAATACAACTGATTCTAAATAAAGAAAAGATCGATCACTTGATTTTTGACTGAGAGTCAACAATATTCATTATTATGCTACTTTGGGCCATATGCTATGTGAGTTGGTGTGCATAGACAAATGTGCATTGAATGCACTTTAAACCCTTGGATTCTAAAAAAAAACTACAACATATTTTGAAGCAAAGCACTGGAGGTGTCTCAAGCATGCCAAGCATTAGATAACACAACAAAATAAATTTCATGTATTGATTGTATATCTATTAATAAGTAGCCATCCAATGGTCACAAGTCCAAATTAGGGGTCAGATTAAGTTACATTTTAATATCCTATATAATAATTCGCTAAATGTATGTTTGTCAGAAGCTGTCATGCACGGTACAGCTGGCTGCTGCGCACGCTGCAGTCATGTGCAGTATAGACTGCCCACGCCGCGGCTGATAACGGAGCAGGGCGCTCCGAATTCACACCAACTCCGGATTCAGACTACGATCTAAATTCTGAATGCCCCGCTCCGTTTCAGCCATGGCGCAGGCAATCTCAACTGTGCATGACTGCACCGCGGCCATTGCTGGGTGGCACTGTGGCCCGTTACACGGGCTCTTCAACTAGTATTATCAATAAAAAGATACAGGAGGAATTTGGGTCTCCCCATAGAGGTCATGGGGGATGAGTGTGTGTGTAGGCATGCATCTCTTTGTGGGAAAAATTGCATTCCTCAAACGTCTTTCTGCATACAAACAAGTGTTTTGTTTGTGGGTGGAGTTTGACCAATTTCATGATCTTTGCTTAATGGAACCGATGAAGAGGTTATGAAAGTGGGTTGAGACGGACATTTCTTTTTTATGCTCCTTTAAGAAAATTACAGGGAACATGGGTAGAGTGGGACTAGAAGCAATGGGCTGACAAACGGGAAGTCAGTAGTACTACTGGCTGACACCCACATGGGCCCTTCGGTAGTTAGATGTTGTGATGACAGTGCAGCGATCCAATCAGTGATGTGAATATCAGCATGGCAGCCCCAAGTCATAGTGACTCTGTGTGCTGCAAATTCCCTGTCAACTGTGCAGGCAAGTTGCAACATACTGCTTTAGATTATGTTCGCAAGGGTGTCTTTAAAAGCAGCATTACTTTGTTCCACTGCTCAAGACACCCATTTTACTTACATTCAGTGACTCTGCAATCTCCCAGTCAACCTGGTTCTGGGAGGCATGAAGAGAGAGTAAACATTGTCTCATGTCAGTGTCAGCCATACACCATTCATTGAACTGTTGCTTTGCTCATTGCTTTGCTGATACATTCCTGCATTCTGAATTAAATATAGTAAAGAATCAGGAAGCTGCTTTCTGGCTGTGGTACATGTGGTAAACCCAACAGCTTAATACACAACAATGTGATATATTTTAGGATGCTTAGTTCAGAATAAGAAATGGGCACTATCATCACCTTAATTAGACTGCAACATCTGTGGTGGTGATTGTCACTCATATGAACAGCTTCATCTGGCAGCAATATTTAACCCATGAGAGCCAGAGGGTTATGGAATACATTGCAAAGCAATGCATTGTTCACCTATATGGCACTCAGAGGGTTAAGGCTCTGTGTTCAAAAGAAAAGTGGAGTAATTCTGGAGCAAATTGACTGCACCACAGGGGACAAATAAAAAATCCCAAAATTCACAATGAAGAAAATGGGGCTTTTTATGCGTTAACCCTTTAAGAACAATGGATGTACTAGGACCATCATTTTAGGTTCTTTTTTTTTTTTTTTTTTTTTTTTACTTATTTCTTTATTAATTTTTCATACAAAACAAATAACAAAATTCCACTTACATATCCTTACTTCAATTATCTATCCATATAAATTCAATATATAAAATACTCATGCATAATCATACATGTACTTGACTAAAATCCATGAACTGGAGTCCAACTTTAGTTGCGACTCCCCATCAGAATCCACATCCACCATTCAAAGAATAAGAACTCCGCTGCTACAAGAACCACCCTCAGGGACCAGATATAAATGTAATTTACTCCAGGTAAAATCTAGTTGGTCAAATGTCCATGAGCCTGAATGATAGACTGTTCCAATTTATTCTCCAAAACATCCCATTGTCTATATTTTTAACTGATCTCATATAAGACCAAGATATTGATTTTTCCATTTTTAACTAAAACCTTAATTGTTCAACAATCAGATTCCATGGAATATCTGTAAATTGCTTCCAAAACCGAGCAATGGTAATTTTTACCACCAAAAAAAAAAGGACAATAAAAGCCTTATCTCTCTCTGCAATCTGTGGCCATTCCAAATGTAACAACACAGTCTTTGGAGATTTCTCCAAGCTAATAAATGTCACATCCTCTATCAAATCAAACATCCTATACCAAATTTTTTTTAATACGCTCACAATCCCACCAAGTGTGCAGATATGTACCCTCAACTAAACTACATCTCTAACAAAATTGTTAAACTACCAGGAAACATATTTAGTTGGAACTAAATATAATTTATTTATCAGTTTAAAATTCGTTTCTGATAAATTCAAGGAATGCACCACTTGTGTCACCTCCTGAAAAGCCCTACACCAGTCCCCCGAACTTATTTCACATCCTAAATCCCTTTCCAGGACTGGATAACTGATATTTTAGGTCTAGATAATCTAATCATTCTTAAACCCCTTGACACAATTTTATCTACTTTCCTTCCAAGAATCAACGAATCAATGGCACTACCTATATCCTCTCTAAAATTCAACATTTCTTTCTTCAAAAAATTCTTCACTCTGAGATATTTAAAAATCTCTCCCTGTGATAAATCAAATTCCTGAACCAATTGGTAAAAAGCTTTTGGTCTACCCAGAGTCATTAATTGATTTATATTAATAATATCTTTCTTTGTCCAAGAATCTAGGCTGATGTCTTCCATATTCTGTTCAATATTTGACACCGAGGCAGAGAGTGGCAAACCCTTCTCTATTTTTAAAATGCTTTTAATCACCTCCCATTTTTCCACAATCTAACTCAGTATCAAGCTTGTACCACCATTATATGTAATCTTCATGTTAGAATATTTTCCAGTATGCCAGATCAATGCTGTTAAAGCTTTCATTCCACAACTCTCTTTTTCTATTTCAAACCAACACTCTTTTTTTAGAATCCTCATCTTGAATTCTATATATATGAGAGATTACACCAACCAAAAAATAATCTTTAATAATAGGAAAATTCGAATCCCTTTCCAGTCTACTGCATCCAATATATCAATGACTCTTCTTATATGGGTGGCTGAAGATCTTCCAGCTAAAAACCCCACCTGGTCCTTATGTATTATATTTCCCAAAACTGCTTCAACTCTCTTTGCTAGAATTGCCGGAAAAATGCATATAGGCAATATACCCAGAAAACTCATGTACGTTCTAATGTACTTTGAGACACAATAAAGAAGAACCATCATTATTCAATCTGTGTCTGAATGAAGAAATGTTGGATTACACATGTGTCATTGCATAAACACACTCAAGGCTAGATTATCCCCCATACATGGGAAGGCATGACCCACATCACAGGAGTCCACTACTTGTTTGCCAGTGAGTGGACTCTGTGATGTATTCATGCAAACAGATGATGGCAGTGATACACTAATGTGTGTTGGAAGTGATAAAGAGGTGATACAGGGGACATACTTCCACAGTGATTTCATGTCAACGGTTTCCATGTTGCTCAATATAATCAATGTTCTGAGATTGCTTTAGTTTGACATATCTCAGTACATGGGCTACATCAACAAACAACCAGACTAAGTGGACAAGTGATATCACTGGTGATGTCTGTTACAACCTTGGTAAAACATCAACACAACTTACAAGATAATACAATGCTCATCCTAAGGTTTCAATGTGTATGTGCTACACACTTAAATCTCAGGACGATCATTGAGTTGTCCAGGTAGTCAGTCTTGATTCTAACTCTTTTTGTGAAACAGACTTACTGGAGAACCCAATGCTCCCCCCCTAGGATTCCAATCTGTAGCACACACATTGAAATCCTCGGGTGACCATTGGGTTCTTCAGTAAGTCAGTTTCACAATAAGAGTTAGAATCAGACATATTTGGCTGCATGTTCCATCATCTACCCTGCTTGTTAGTTCTCAGCTAAGTCAAATAGCTGTTTGGTTAACCCCTTAAACCACAACAATTGATGCAGAATAATTTTCACAGTGTTACACCAGTTGTTCTGCTAAGGGGTGGTATCTGTTGTTCATATTCAACCCACAAAATGGCCATATAACACTGTCATGTTATATGGCTCCATGGATGGATTGCCAGTTGAATTTGTACAACGGTGTGTGTGTGTGTGTATGTGTGTGTGAACCCATGTTGTAACATCCCACTAACATGTTACCTAGGCAGAAGGTTTGTTCACTGCATTGCTTGCCACTGCATTGGAGACAACTCTACCACCCAATCTATCACTAAACACAAAGCAGATCAGACAGGATTCCAAAGCACAGTTATTTTATTTAGAGGGAAAAGAACAACTTGGGCTGTTTATTTCTTTTTCTTGGGGGGGACCTTTGACTGGGTGCCAGATGTTGATGCCCTGGCTGACTGCCTGGTAACCCTTTGCCCCCTAGGCGTAGCTTCAGGGGTCACACTGGAGGGAGTGGTGAGTGCAGTGGACCCCTCTGTCGACCGCTGCTTCCACTCAACCTGTAGGTTCTCCCTGTGATTGCGGTCTCTCAACTCCACCAGCACGCGGCCAATCATGTCCATCATCCCTGTGTGGTACTGATGGAGTTGTGTGTTGATCCTGGTCAGTTCAACCTCCAGGGCATGTATGCGATCCTCTATCCTTGAGGTGTTCCTCTGGGATTCCCTTCGGCTCCTTGAGATGTTGTGATCAGTACTGCGGCATGCCCGGAGTAGCCTCCTCTGAAGCACCATGCACTCCGCCTTCATCCCCGTGATACGTGCAATGGTGGAGGTGGATGTGCCTGGTGACTCTGCTGGTGGTGTTGCCTCTGCGTGTGAGTCCTCTGCTGCTGTGGCTGCTGCTGCTGGGTCCTCTGCTGCTGTTGTGGCTGCTGGGTCTTCTGCTGCTGCTGTGACTGAAGGGGTCCTTTGCTACTGCTCAGGCTTCTGGGTCCTCTGCTGCTTCTGTGGCTGCTGCTGTGGCTGTTGTGTCCGTAGCTGGTGTGGCAGCAGGTGGAGTGGCTGCTGCAGATGATGGGTATATGCCCACCACATCTAGGGACTCTGAGCTGCCCCATGATGTCTTTGCTGGTGGAGGTGGTGGAGTGATGTCTTCCCTCAGTAGAGGGTGCTGGGGCTCCCCAATCAGGCCCAGGTGCTGGTAGCCCAGTGGCCAAGGGTCATACCTTGACCACTGGTAGGTGCTTGGCCCCCACCTTGGATCATACCTGGGACCATGATGGGGAGCCATCGAGGAGGGTATATCCATCTGGTCTCCATATGTGCCATAATGCTGGCTGGCCACTGTCCCTGGAAGCCATTGCCTCACTGGTGATGGTGGTGCTGCTGCTGGAGGGTAGTAGCTCCTGTAGGTGGTGAGATGCATCCACCTGTCCTCCTGTTGCATCTAAGCACTGTGATGGGGTGGCGCAGCCAGTGATGGAGCAGCCTGTAGTGGTGCAGCCTGTGGTGGAGCAGCCTGTGGTGGAGCAGCCTGTGATGGAGCAGCCTGTGGTGGTGCAGCCTGTGGTGGTGCAGAGAGTGGAGATGCAGACGGTGTTGGATGGTGGGTATGGTGACCACCGACTGGTCCCCTCCTCTGTGTACTCCTCACTGGGTGGTGACGTAGCATCCTCCACGGGCTCCCGCTGTTCTGGAGGCCCGTAAGCTGTGTGGAGAAATGAGATGGTGTGATTAGTAAACGTAGCCATGATAGGATTAAAGGGATAATAATACTTCAAATGTAAGAAGAAAAATTAGGGTACTCCCACTGCTGAAAGGTGTTTTATTCCAAAGTTTTTACAGCTGAAATTTGAATTTTTTTATGTGCAATCTCACAGTGGCAGGAAATTGTACAGTGCTGCTGTTGCTACACCATCCTATAGAGATTAATGGTCCCAGGACCAGAGGTGTCCATGGGATGGTGTAGCAACAGCCCCACTATACAATTTCAGGCCACTGTGATATTGCACCAATGAAATTCAACTTTCAGCTGTAAGAAATTTGGAATGAAAAAACTTTCAGCAGTTGGAGTACCCTTGTTTTACTCAGGGGGATTTCACTCATTTGACCACATGGAGGCTCTTCAGCTGCATCAAAAATTCGCCATTTAAAGATTAATACTTCACTGGGATGTTCCACAGAGTGGGCTTGCAAACCAGGCACACTTATTAGACCATTCCAGTAAATAATTTAACTCTAAATGGTGCAATTTTGGCTCTGCTGAAGAGCCTCTGTGTGGTCAAATGAGTGAAATCTCCATCTGTCACATAAAGCAATATCTGTCTAACCATGAGGGTTTGAGGGATTGGATTAACATCGATCCACATCTTTTTCCAATGCCTACAATATTACATCAAGGTGAAATTAACCATTACTATCCCATCCAAGGTACCCAGAGATCAGTTCAGTACATGTGATTGCCTTACTGCCTATATATGTGAACCCATCACAAACTAACTTTTATTGATATCATAAATTAAAACATACATCGTATATCCCATGTAAGTAAGGTGGGATATACTAGGCAGGGCTTATCATTTTAAGTCCTTTGCTACTAGCCAGACCTGAAAAGTTACTCGCCACTGCAAGCCATAACATACCCACCAGGGCTGAATTTCTACTCGCCAGGGCTAAATTTTCACTCCCCATTGGCTAGTGGCGAGTGGAAATTTTGAGCCCTGTACTAGGTATGTGTATTTTGAGGATATCAATGACAGTTTGTGATGTGTGCACATATATAGCCAGTAAGGCAATCTCAGGTACTGAACTGATCTCTGGGTTCACATCTTGTTGGGACATAATTGTACCCTTTTGAAAGGTACATATCCACATACATATCTGAATGTTTTGAACAGATCTGCAATGGGATTCAAGTGGTATTCATTCCTATGTTATCAGTTTATCCCGTACAATGCAATATTTTGTATTATTTTACATGTCACACTCTGGTTGTCATGATGGGATACCACCCTGGCAATCAGTGATTGATGTACTTGACAGGATCCTGTCCATGAGGTCTGTTCCAGTTGAATCCTGAAGGGCAACAAACAAGCCAGTATTGAAGGATATCTTTGAGGCCTGTGTTTTTTTTCGAGATGAGCCCATCCTCCTTCTGAGTAAGGCAGCTGTACTCAATCAGACATATCCATCGTTCATGGCCTGTTGTTGGCCAAACTACAATGGTTCATATTTGGTTCCCATGTATATCCTGCAAATAGTGGCTGGTGTACCATCCATACATGGCATCAGCACTGCTGAGGATCCTTTAATTCTGTGGAATAGTTTTAGGCCTGTGTGTTGCACATACAACTAGTTATTCTCAGTGGCACTGTTATGTGTGACCTGATCCATCCTTTTGTGACTCAGTAAGCGGTGAAGTAGACTTTATGAACTGAACATGATGATGACTTCTCCAGTGATCTCATTTCCGCCTTTGCAGTGTTTTCTATGGAGTCTATACATTAGCAACTTGATTCATGTTATTGAATATTCTCCATAGACTAACATTGGGATTGGTGAAGTGAGGGTATGTAAGTGTTCATTTCTCTCCATCATCTCTTTTTCAACGTGGGTGAATGTCCCCTGTGTAGCATGCAATCGTTAGCCTATTGACTTGTGTTTTTTTTCTGGTTAACCCTTTGAGTACCGGAGGGGTTGCCAATACATTGTTGAGCGATGCATTGATAATTCCTCTAGCACTCAATGGGTTATGTTCTGGCTTCCCTGTGGGTGCATGGGTGACACTGTGTTGGAGCAGTTCTGATGTTGAACATACAACACTTTTCTGAGCATGGTATGTTTGCATTGTGTGTGATAAGCACAGCAACATGAGGGATAACCAGGGAGTTGGACAGGTTTGGGCCTTATTGAACCTTGACATTTTTCCTTGTCTTGGGTCCTGTTTTAACCCTGTGGGTACTGTGTTGGTGCAGTTGTGTGGATGAATGATGGGCATATGTTGGGATGTGACTGTGTTTGTGTGTAATGGTTGTGTGGTTTGATGTGATGTGTGGTTATGTGATGCTGCACTTACCGGTAGTGTGGAGGCTCCTCTCTTCCCCAGTGTCCGATCCTCCAGGGACCCCCTCAATGAGTGTGGCGGACATTTTCTGCCGCACCATCTCCTCCCATCCGTAGAAGGTGATCAGGACAGGTGGGCCACCTCCTTGGGCGTGCTTGGAGATTTTCAGCCAACTTATTTTTGACCACCCTCTTGCAGTTGCCCCATCATTTCTTTATCGCCACGTCCCTTCTGCATGTGGCCACAGCATTCACCCGGCTGCATATCTGGTTCCATGCCACCTTTCTCCTCACAGACAGGCCAGGGACCTTCTCCCTTGGGAAGAGGATGGTCTCCCTCTCCAGCACAGCCTCCACGAGGGCCCTATTCTTCTCCTCAGTATAACATGGAACTCCCTGATCCTCTCCTCCTCAGCTCTGGCATGCGAGGAGTCGGAACCAGACTGGCCTCAACCCACTGCAGGTTCTGTCCCTGTCTTCCGTGTGCCTGCTCTTCTGGGCCTGGTCCCCCTCTGCCCTGTGGATCTCCCTCTCTCACCCCTACTCTCAACAGGGAAGTCCTGCTCTCCTTCCTCATCCTCAACTACTCTCCCCATCCCTCTCTCCTGTCCTCCTCTCCTCGCTATCACTCACCCACTCACACCCAGGTACTCACACAGGCCCTCACAGACACACTTGATTCCACTCACTCTCTGTCACACTCTTTCACTCACAGATTCACACTGAGAAAATAAAGTTTAAAAAATGTGTTAGGTGTTATAAAAAAAAAAAAAGACTATGTGTGTGTATGTGATAGTGTTTGTATGGGTGTATGTGATATGTTCAAAAGTGTGCTATGTGTATATTTAGGTGCAACTCCAAATCTCCGCTCTAAAAACTCCTACCTCCAATGACAGCTCCTCGCTTCCTCGCTCTTGACACTATCCTCCGCTCCTGAGCCCTGTGATCTAGCTCGCCAAAACTCGAAACACACAGGTTGTGACCGTTATTTTGGGGTATATATAGGTGTATTTGAACATTTTTGCTACTTTGGGGCCTTGGGATTGGCTGTAGGTTTGAATTTTGTTTGTGCATCTATCAGGGTTGCTAGACAACGCCAGCCATAATGTTACATTTTGACTTAAGTTGTGTTTTAACGGGTGTTTGGGATGCACGGTGATGCGAAAACAGATGCAACGCAGGTTTTTGTGTTACGTGTTTTTGTTGTGCCTATTCTCGTTAGCTATTCTCATACACTTATTTTTAAATCTGCCGTAAATCATGTGTTATTTGCGGCCGATGTGCCTTTTTTACTTAGCGGCTGGTTTAACGTGAACCTTTAAAGGGATAGTAATACTTTGTTTTAACTTTATTTTATTTTGTAGGCATTAAAAAAACATGAAGAATGATATAAGTCTTATCTCTCATACCTTTATGGTTTAAGAGATATTCACAAGCAAAGTTTCCCCTCCCGCCCCTTTTACTTAGTGTAAGCCAATCTCTTCTCAGATGTGGAATGCAGTCCATAGACCAGACAGATAACAGAAGGGGACACTCTTATTCCTATGAAAACAATGAAATCCCTGCCCCCCTTACAAGCTTTTCAGGTTTTTCCCTTATCTTAATTGAAGACTGTCCCTCTCTGCAATCTACCTGGGCAACTCCCTTCTGCTTTGGCTGAGCAGTGTTACATCAGTAATAGGGGCGGGAGGGGGACACTTTGTCATTGAATTACTCTTGAACTACAACTCTGACAGAATTGAAATAACACTCTCCAAAGTCCAAATACTATGATGATTAATTAGAGCTGCTTTTATTATGAAACATTACTATCTCTTTAAATCTAGCCCATAGTGTCCAGGCAATCATTGGGGGAGATTCACTAAGTGGTGATAAAGTAGTGATAAAGTGGAAATGAGTTCTCCAGTTTATCACTTCTCCAGTCCCTATGTTACTCTATATAACCTATTCACTAAGATCTCCAAAGCTGAAGAAATATTAGTGCATAGGCTCCATCGAATAACATAGGAATTGGACAGATGATAAACTGGAGAAGTCATTTCCACTTTATCACCTCTATCACCGCTTAGTGAATCTCTCCCATTCTATTGCATTATATGGGGAGAGATGAGCCACTAGCTACAGTCATCCATAGAATATTATTGTAACAGCTCCATCACTGTGTGATAGTTTAAACTGCTTTTTAATAAACTAAGTGACTATACTAAAAGTGTGTGGGGGTACTCTTATTTTATTCAGAAGGAAAAGCCTTATAAAATATGATTAAACTGTATAAAGGATAGGGACAGAAGAAAGCTGGACTAATTATTACTATATTTTTATTTTAGAATTTCCACAAAGGGAAAGAAACACCTCCTAAAAATAACCCCCACTTACCTTATTATGGCCAGAGTATTCTAATGACCCCTTTGAATTTTGCTCTTGAGTCTTGGTTCAAGAGATAAAATCATTAATCAGTCCTGGATGCTATGACCATGGAGGTGGACATGACAGATGCAAGCATTTTTTTCCAAACTGAAACAAGCAGAATGTATAAGATTACTCAACCCTATGATGACCAGAATGGTGTGCAAAGTATTGCTTTGCACCCCCTAGTCCTTAACCCTTTGAGTGCCAGAATGGCATGCACAGCATTGCAAAGCAATCTTCAGTCAGTAAGTATAAGGAAAACTCTGTCCCCCTTGATGGAGGCTCAGGATTTTCCTTTTGCTTACTGAAGATTGTCCCTCGCTGCTAGGGTGACCACGTGTCCAGGAATGCCCAGGACTGTCCCTTATTTGAGGTCTGGATCCTGCTTCCCGGGTCACCCCCCACCGGGACAGTAAAGAGTCCCTTAATGAAGCAAAGCCCGTGCCACCCACATAACTGACATTCTCTGCCACAATTTCCATATTAGAGAGGACTCCCTGTCTGGCTGCTGTGGCTCTGTTGAGCCTGCTGACATGGGGTACGTACTTATGGCTGCCGGCCGGTTGCAGAGTCGCGCATGATCAATGTGAGTAAGTGCTGACCTGCTGCTGCGTCTGTCGTCACCAGCCGGCATCCACATATCAGGAGGAACTCCCCACGCTTTCTATGAGTGGGATGTGAGGATGCTGAGCGGAGGAGCGGTGTGGCAGTGGCACTGACTGGCATTACAAACTAGAGCCAAAGGTAGTTGTGTGTGTGTGTGTGTGTGTGTGTGTTGCACAGCGCTCACCACAACAAAAGACCTACCTAGTCTTGTATATAAATATATGTACACTGGTTTGTGTGTTTAATTGTTTTTAATTTCTATTTTTTTATTTATTTTGCTGGGAGACTAAAGTAGGGTGACCACATGTCCCGGAATGCCAGATTGGAAAAGTGGTCACCCTACTCACTGCACTCCAGACTGAGAGGGAGAAGGGGCGGAAGGGGGGATTCTTTCAGCTTCAATAGTGCTTAAACTACAAATATGTAAGTAATTAAGCATAGCGCTACGTGATATAATAAAACACAAGGAAGACTAGGAGCTGCACTTTAAGAGAGACATTGCTATCCCTTTAAAGGGATAGTAATACTTAAAATGTAAAACAAAAATATATGTTGTAGGGTTTATCCCCCTGAGTAAAACAAGGGTACTCCCACTGCTGAAAGGTGTGTTATTCAAAAGTTATTACAGCTCAAATTTGAAATTTTTAGGTGTAATATCACAGTGGCCTGAAATTGTACAGTGGCACTGTTGCTACACCATCCTATGGACAGCTCTGGTCCCGGGACCATAACTCTCCACAGGATGGTGTAGCAACAGCACCACTGTACAATTTCATACCACTGTGATATTGCACCTAAAAATTCAACATATTTTTTTTTTACATTTTAAGTATTACTATCCCTTTAAGTCACAACTAAGAGAAAACAAAATCAAATCCTGTACTACTTAGTTTGCTTCCTGCTTGAGTAGTTGGAAATGATGGGAGCTATAGTAACCCATCAACTGATTCCCCCTGGAGTACCCACTGCATTTCAACTCTTTAGTTTAAAAAAAAAAAAAAAAACCCACTGATGTTGTAGTACAAACATGTTTTGTGTCAAAATGCACAGATGTATTTTATATTTTTACAGCTAATTGGGAAAGGAGATGTTTCTTGTACTCTGTTGTGTCTTACACTACATTATAGTACAGTACAGCTTCTTGACCAGGAATTGAGGAGTACAAAGGAAAATGGTGTCCCCCAGGTTGCTGAGAAACAACATACTTCAATCTAATATCTTGAATCATGTCAAGATATATGAATAAATATGATCTGGGTATTCTGCAAATACTTTTTAGAGTAGCAGGAACTGAGTTATTAGTGCTCCTTTCAGCTTGGTGTCTGTTGCCATGTGTTTTGATTTTTGTGTTAATTTCACAGACAATAAGAATTTACACATCTGTATCTACACTTTGACATTCATCTACCTACAGGTGAAACTCTTTAGTAGATTTTTTCGAAGGGAGGAAATTAAACGGCTATTGAACAACAAGCCAGGCAAGTTGAATATGTAAATGGAAGGAAATGACCTGGGGCAAACCAAATGCCTTGCACAGAGGGAAAACTAAAACAATTGTAATACGTGTGGAAAAATTCTGGCAGAGGCAAAACAGTGCTTTAACAATTTGAATGCTGAGGTGTGACATGCAAAGGGTTAAAGTAATACACTGAACTTTGTAAAGAAAAGAAGAGAAATTCTTGAGCAAACCACTGCTTCAGAGGGGAGAAATAAACTTTTCCAAAACCCTCATTGATTCAAATGGATTACAGATAGACCTCTCTAGCATGCAAGGGGTTAGCAGTCCCAATTAAATCAATGTTAACTTTATTTGTACATTATGGTGCAGTTAGTTTGACAGTAATCACTCCTCTTTTGTGCATAATGCCCATGAAGTGAATATCACAATGGGATTGTACAAAAAGGCGGTGCAGTGCATTGTATACACCCATATGGAAGCACACAATGGCATGCTACGCTCCTGGGTACATGTATAGTGCCCAAGTACATATGGCACACAACATGTCTGGCTCAGATCAGTTTGGATCCCAAAATATTTCTGACTATTATTGTTGGCATAAAAGTTTTGTACCAAGTTCTTATTTACTCCATTTGTACATAGTCTGGGTGCAGGGGAACTGCAGGCCCTGAAATTCCAACGCATTCCAAAACTGCTTACCCCTCTGGTGCATGCTGCCAAAGTGGACAATTTGTACATTAGAGATAAGCTCATTATTTTAAAGGGGAACTACCACCTCTTCAAGAATTTAACTTCAATAAATCCCCATCTGGCGACTAGCAGCTTAGTAGCGCTAGTCGCCATAATTATTACCTTATTCCAAAGAAATGTGCATTGTTCTGGGGCTGACAGCTGGACGGATCGTGGACATCTTTCCATAATTACGCCTGCGCTGTCAGTCCCTTCCGGAGCCGGCCGGCTCCTAGCAGTGCCTCCTAGACCCGGCTGGGACTGACAGCGCAGGTGCGCGGACGTCATTTTGCACCCTTTTTCTGAATGGATTTATATTTAAATTAATTGCACTAGCACCTTATTACTAAAACTATTTTTGTATCACTTTTGAACTCTTTTGCACTATTTTATCTGTTGTGTACGTATACCATATAGATACTCCTTGACGCTTTACTTGTCTTTAATTTATTTTTCTCTTGCATTGTGCCAGCTGTGGTACGTATTTCATATATGATGCCTATTCTTAAGTCATTATAGATTATTTTATCTGTTTATTTAATTATTAGGATTCAAGGCAAAATTTTGTGTCTTCTTGTTTTTGTTTTGAATCTTCAGCTATTTGTGTCATATTGATATTTAATAAAACTTATTTGTATTAACCTTTTGATGTTTATGGTACTTAAATAATATATACTAATGGTGCAAGCCGCTTTGTTTAGTTCTCAAGTGTACCAAGAGGCAATTCATTACAGATGTCTCTAGCAACTGAGAGGTTTGGACTGCTGGAGGCTATAAAAAACGTTTGGTGGAACCATCCCTACGTACTATAAGAACAACATACTAAAGTGACCAACAGCCTCCTTTATGATATTACATATACGTGCATAATGTGTAAAATCAAACTGCCTGTACATTTTCCATTTTCACCTATTTATCTTATTTTATGCTTTTCATTTCCCTGACAGGGAGCTATTTGAAACTGTAAAAAAAGAGTGAAACAATGAAGAAAAGCCTGCCTTTACACCAGTTTCTCATTAATCTTTTTTTTTTTTTTTTTTTTTTTTTTTGCTCAAGGCACCCCTAAAACACAGGCTTGAATTTTCAGGGCAAGTATAACAATTTCTAAGTAATTTGTCAAGGAGTAAATACATAAATATGAAGCTATTTTTAGGTCTCACAATCAGAATAACAATAACAAAAATACAGTGCATAACAAGATCCATAAATATAAACCTGAAATTCAACATTCTCATTTTTGCCAAAGTGTTTACAGAAAAAAAGGGACAACCTAAGGGGATGTCTACAGAACATCAAAGTGCCGCAGCACACATGTTACTCTAGAGCCTACAGAGCGCTCAATGCTGCAGGGAGACTGCAACATTATATACATTTCTCCTATTTCATAGTCCCTGACTGAAAACTGTCTGGAAACAGAGATCAAGGGGGATAAATGTCTGGGACATATAAAAGTGTTTAAAAAAAAAAAAAGTGAATATGAAAATAAATAAAAAAAAAAATTTAGGAATTTTGACTGTATTACATATTACGTACTTGCACAATATGAAAAATCAAAAAGGAGTTTTTTAACCCTGCAATATGTTGTGTACCTCGGACATTGAAAACATTTGGGGGCATGTTTACTAATGGGTATACTGGGGAACTATGGTGTATATACAATCACGCACTACCAAAAGTAGATCCAAACAAGTCCGCAAATAAACGCATCAAAACATCTCTATTTTTATCAAGAGTTCAAGAGTAATTGAATGACAAATTGTCCCCCTCCCGCCCCTTTTACTGATGTAACACTGTTCAGCCAGAGCAGTAGGATGGTGCCCAGGTAGACTGCAGAGAGGGACAATCTTCAATTAAGATAAGGGAAAAACCTGAAAAACTTGTCAAGGGGGGCAGAACTTTCATTGTTCTCATAGGAAGAAAATTGTCCCCTTCTGTTATGGTCTATGGACTGCATTCCACATCTGAGAAGAGATGGCTTACACTAGGTAAAAGGGGCGGGAGGGGGAAACTTTATCCTTCAATTACTCTTGAACCACAACTCTGACAGTACTGAAATAACACTCTCCATGGCCCTAATACTATGAAGAATAATTGGAGCTGCTGTTTTTGTGAAACATTACTATCCCTTTAAAGGGGATCAAATATCAGACAATCAGATGTAGTTCAATGCCATAACGTATGGATCAATGCGTTTCGTGCTTGACATGCTTAATATTTCAACAATTTCAGGGTTAGCACATTCTGAAAGTATACCAATAGGTATAGTTTCCATTTAAACTGTTGAATATTTATAATATTAGGGCCGTATGTTCAAGAAAAGTGGAGAAATTCTGGGGCAAACCGACTGCAATATAGGGGAGATCTAAAAATCCCCACAGTTTAAATGCTGATTTCAACCTGATGAATGATTCACAGGTCTCCAACGCATTGTGAAGCAATGTGTTGGTGACCCCTCCAGCATTCTAGGGGTTAAAATACCCATTTAAATCAATGGGAATGTCTGGAATTTTAGTTCCCCCTTTTAGTGCTATTGGTTTGCCACAGAACTCCTCCACTTTTCTTTTGAACACATGGGCCTATAGGCTCTTACTACAGTGGTGGTGGTGGCTACACAGTGTATGTTGTATGCAGGGACATTGTTAGGTACTGACTGATGGGGCTAAAGCTCCATGGGGGTTATGCACTAAGACATGATGTAGAGGTGAATTCTCCAGTGTTATCACTTACCCAGTTCCTATGTTATTCTATGGAGCCAATGCACTAAGATTTCTCCATCTTTGGAGATCTTAGCGCATAGGATCAATCGAATAACATAGGAACTGGGTAAGTGATATCACTGGAGAAATCATCTCTGCTTTTTTCACCTCTTTATCATGTCTTAGTGAATAACCCCCCTGGTGTTGTGGATTGATTGGGGCATAATGGTGCCAATATCCTAACTATTACTGGGGCAATATAAGCTGCATATTGCACTGATAATGGGTTAGGATGGCATAAGTCCATGATCTTTTGGGAGAAGTGCCACACTAGTGTTTTGACAGCCTATGAACTCCCCTGATGTTTGGCCTTTTACTCTCCAGTGCTCTACTAATAGTAGTTGTTTCAACCTACTTGCACGGTGACAGCTGTACATTAGGTGGACCTGTTACCGTAAGATAGGCTTAGCTCACACAACACATTGCTCCAAAGTTGAAAAACTCTTTGGCACACAAAGGGTTAAAGAAAACCGCCTTAATGTTGCACTAACCAATTTTTTTTTCTTCTGTAGTTTTTCAAGAAATGAAACCTTTACTTGTGGTTGGCACAATGTGGCACATTGAGGACATTTACTTGTGGTTGGCACAATGTGGCACATTGAGGACATTTCTAAAAATACAATGAGCAGTTAGGTTAGCTTCGTCCAGAATGAATTAACATAATATGCAGATAATTAGCATAAAGTGCCACACTGTATAACCAACTTATAAAGGTTAATTTCTGAAAACATATTTATTTTACAGATGAATGACTGGCATAACATGGACAGATTTTAATTCTCTGTAAAACAAACTAAACTTTTCTAAGGGTAAAAGGTCCACTATAGTGCAAGGTTGGCATAATGATGAGAAATATAAACACTTGGAGCCGTATGTTCAAAATAAGAGGAGAAGGTCTGGGGCAAACCAGTTACACTACTGGGGAGACCTAAAAATTCCAAAAATTCCCTTTGACTTAAATGGGAATTTTAACCCTTTGATGACAGAGAGGTCTCCAAAGCATTGCTCTGCAATGCATTGGAGACGTCTCCAGCATTCAAGGGGTTAAAATTCCCATTTTATATCAATGGGAATTTTTAGTTCTCCCTCATAGTGCAAACTGTTTGTCCCAGAACTCCTCCACTTTTATTTTGAACATACGGCCCATGGTACAAGGAAGAAACCAATTCAGTCATTGGGCCTTATGTGTAAAAGGGAACTGAAACACTTAGGGACAAACCAGCTGGGGGTTATGCACATACCTGGGTACTTTCAATATTATCTGACCCTGAGAACAATGAAATATTAACCCTTGTAGGTTCACGTTGTGTAGATTTTATGCAACATGTACCTGCTTTTTCTATTCCAGAGGTGCTCTAGTTGGTCTGCAAGGAACCTTTAACTTGATAAAACTTAAAGATCTCACTGACTAAACATAAACAAGACAAGCAGGACATATCCCCTGTCTTTCTGGTACAAATGGGTGCTATTTAGAGACAAAATAAACAGTTAATTGGTGCAGATACTATAGTATATAACTCTGAACTCTCACTCTGAGATTTTGGCCCTTCACCCTGAGACCCTGAGATTTGGGTCAAACCCTGAGAGTTCCCAGGTATGGTTATGCACTAAGGTGTGATAAATAGGTGATACAGAGTAGAACACTCTGGTGTGACAGACTCTCCAAGTCATATGTTATACTATGGGGTATACTATGGAGCCTATGCACTAAGATCCCTTAAAGGGATAGAAATACTTGAAAATAATTGTATTTTATATTGTAGCCCTTTATGATTTGGGAGATATTCACATGTAAAATATAATAAAATGCTCTTTTCCTGGCTGTTTCAGCCAAGTCTGCCATCTAGTGGACAGATTTGGAATTTGGTCCACAGAGCAACCAGCAGCTCTTTAGCAGTGCCAAGATCATGATCTTTGAAAAGAACTACTTAATTGGAACTATCTACAAAGTGTGCCTGGCTTGAAAGCACACTTTGTAGACCATTCCAATTAAGAAATTCTTTTTAAAGATGGTGATCTCAGCACTTCTGGAGAGGCACAGCCGGTCCCGGGACCGGATTCCAAATCTGAAGGGTGGAGCAATGACGGCACTCCAGGGGAAACTTTACTTCTGAATATCTCCCAAACCATAAAAGTTTGGGAGATAAGACTTATATCATTTTTCATGTTTTTTTAAGGGCTACAATATAAAGTAAACTTATTTTCAAGTATTACTATCCCTTTAAATTGGAGAAATCTGAGTGCAATATAGCTCTGTAGAATAACATAGGAATTGGACAGTTTATCACAAAGGAGAAAATATCTCCTCTTTACCACCACTTTATAACTCCTAAATGCATCTTCTGCCTGGATTACAGAGAATGAAAACATTTTTCAAATGGCTTAACCCCTTGTATTCTAAAGATTTCATAACCTCTTTATAGCAAGGTGAATATGAAGAATTTAACATTCCCTCCTCTTGGGGGAAACCCTGGCTAGACCCACTGACTTATCTTATGGTACTCAGAAAAAGGATAGATATTTGAATAAAGGAAAAACAAAAGGTGGTATGATCACATAACTGCACTGCTGCCCTCTAGTGGGGAAATGCAGGAAACATTTAGAATGCACTAATTTAGAAAACCTGATATTACTGAAGTTTATGTACCAAAAAGAAATAGCTTAAAGGGATAGTAATACTTCAGTATTACAAATCCCTATATTAAAGCCCTTGTAAAAAGAAACATTTTGCCCCCAGTGTCATCTCTCATACCTTTATGGTTTGAGAGATGAACGCTTCTAAAGTTGCCCTCTCCCTCCCCCTTCCCCGTAGTCAGCATTTTAGCTGACTCAGGGAAATCCGGTTAGAGATCATCAGGCGGCTCTGCAGCAGAGTCGCGATCTCTTTAACTAAAAAAAAAAGTTCACTAAAATGGTCTTCTACGTAGAAGACCATTTCAGTGAAAGTTTTTTTTTAGTTAACGTGATCAGGCTGTGCTGGAGAGCTGCCTGAAAGTTGTACGACTCTGTTCCCTGCAGTTAGCTAAAATGTTGACTACGGGGAAGGGGGAGGGAGAGGGCAACTTTAGAAGCGTTCATCTCTCAAACCATAAAGGTTTGAGAGATGACACTGGGGGCAAAACGTTTCTTTTTACAAGGGCTTTAATATAGGGATTTGTAATACTGAAGGATTACTATCCCTTTAATCCTGGACCAAACCAACTGCACTATAAGGGGAAAATAAAAATTCTGAAAAATCCCCATTAATTTAAATTTTTTCACCCCTTGAATACCAGAAATAGCTCAAATGCATTTAATGAAAACCTCACTAACATCCAAGTGGTTAAAAGTCCCATTTAAATCAATGGACATTTTTATTGTTCCATGTGGTGCAGTTGGTTTGCTCCAGGCTTCAATTCCTCTTAGAGCATAATCCTCAGAGATATCTGCTTTTCTAGTGTTGTGCAACATAAATTTCTGACTTTTAGCCACTAGGTGGCAGCAGTGCAGTTACGTTGGTTTTCTGCATATATTAATTATATTTAAGATAATATATTTAAATTTGGTTGAAATGTAACAGGGTTGTACCTTTCTTCCTATATGGGGGGGGGGGGGGGGCGCGTTTGCTTTTTTTTTTTTTTTTTTTAATGCCCGGACCCAGGGCCGGTGCAAGGATTTATGCCCCCGCCCACATATTCACCTCCACACTCTGCCCACCCCATCCTCCTCCCCACACTGTTCACCTCCACAATGCCCCACTCCACAATGCCCCCTTCATCTCCACAATGCCCCTTCCACAATGCACCCTTCCACTCCACAATGCCCCCTTCCACAATGCCCCCTTCATCTCCACAATGCCCCCTTCATCTCCACAATGCCCCTTCCACAATGCTCCCTTCCACTCCACAATGCCCCCTTCATCTCCACAATGCCCCTTCCACAATGCCCCCTTCATCTCCACAATGCCCCCTTCATCTCCACAATGCCCCCTTCACCTCCACAATGCCCCTTCCACAACGCCCCCTTCATCAACTGCCCCTTCTTCTCCGCAATGCCTCTTGATCCCCTACCTTAAATCCCTGGTGATCTAGCGGCGACGCGGCGTACCATCAATGTGATCTGTGCCTCCTTCGGCACAGAGCTGCATCTCCCGCGCGCGGTTCGTAATAATGCAGAGCGCTGGGAGATGATGTCATCTCCCAGCGCTCTGTATTACTACGGAGACTGGGTCACTGGACTGGCCCACCGGGCAAATGCCCGGTGTGCCCGATGGCCAGTCCGGGCCTGTTCCCTACTCGAAGTACATGTTCACATACCCTTGATTTTGTATATGTAGAATGGCCTCACAATTCCTTAGAATATAGTGAGTACATATTTTCACTCGTGTTTAATCCATTGATGACCTTGGCCCTCAAGGGGTTAATAAAATCTCAAGTTACACACTTCTTCCACATTTAAAGGGATAGTAATGTTTCAAAATAAAAACAGTTTCAATTAATCTTCATAGTATTTGGGAAATGGAGAGTGTTATTTCAGTACTGCCAAAGTTGTAGTTCAAGAGTAATTGAATGATAAAGTACCCCCCTCCCACCCCTTTTACCTAGTGTAAGCCACCTCCCCTCAGATGTGGAATCTGGTCTTCAGACCAGACAGCTCACAGCAAGGGATAATCTTCTTACTGTGTGAACAATGAAAACCCTGCCCCCTTGACAGGGTTTTCCCTTGTGATAATTAAAGATTGTCCCTCTCTGCGATCCATCTGGACAGTCTTGCTGTGTTGCTGAGCAGTGTTATATCAGTAAAAGGGGCAGGAGGGGGATACTTTATCATTCAATTACTCTTGAACTACAACTCTGTTAGTACTGAAATAACACTCTCCATGGCCCAAATACTAAGAAGATTCATTGGAGCTACTTTTATTTTGAAACATTACTATCCCTTTAAAATTTTGTATTAGATTTGGGAACAGTCATTAAGCTATTTTGTTCTCCTTTCCTTTTACCATTCTTGGTGTTCTCATTGTTTGTCATGTTTTTAAGATTTCTTTGGGGAGATTCACTAAGCGGTGATAAAGAGGTAGAGATAAATTCTCCAGTTTATCACTTCTCCAATTTCTGTGATATTCTATGGAACCTATGCACTAAGATTTCTACAACTTTGGAGATCTTATTGCATTGGCTGTATAGATTAACATAGGAATCGGAGAAGTGATAAACTGGAGAAGTGATAAACTGGAGAAGTGATCTCCTTTTTATCATTGCTTAGTGAATCTTCCCTTCTGTTTTTAAAAGTAAAATCTTCTTAGCTTGGGAACAGACTTAGTATAAAGCCTTGTACATCCCCAAAACAACAAATATCAGCCACTCGTAGGTTCAGAAAACTGCCTTTCTAGTCCAGTGGTAGCAAAGCCTGGTCCTTTTAACCCTTTGAATGCCAGAGGGGTACCCAGCACTTTTGAAAGTAATGCATTGTATACCTCTCTGGCACTCAAAGTGTTAAGCTAGAAATTGAGCAGGTTTTCATGTTATTGCTGTTTGAGCACAGGTGTCTAAATCAGTGGCTCGGCCACTTTAACCCACTGAGGACCAAAGGGGGTGTACAAGACATTGCTCCACAATAAGTCACATACCTGTCTGGTCTTCAAGGGTTGATTGACCCATCGGTTACTAGTGGGGTGCCTCAGGGGTCAATGTTTGGTCCTATTCTCTTTAATGTCTTTATTACGGATATTTCTAAAGGTATATATATACTTGACATCAAAATCTATGTTTCTCTCTATGCTTCGCAATGCATGGGAGACCACTCTACCATTCAAGGGGTTAAATTCCCCATTTAAATCAATGTGAACTTTTAACATTTTTAGGTCTTTCCTATTGTGCAATTGGTTTGCCCCAAATCTCCTCCACTTTTCTCTTGAACATACGGCGCTTTTTTCTCGTTCATACTATCTGCACAATAAGCCAGTGTGGCCGGGTTAGGAAACCCAAACACCGCTGTCTGTGTGTGGATGACTAGATTGGGCCCAGTGTGACACTGATGTGTGAGATATTAGAATCCATTATCGGATCAGTAGGAGAGGCTGGAGGTTTCATTTTGGACCCCTTTCTGTTCTCATGCTGATCTGCTGGGAAAGCCCAAGCTCCATCAGCAGGTCTGCACCTGTCTTGCCTTCAAATACATTGTATGGGTGTAGGGTGTCTTTTGTGGGGTTATTTGTATGGTGAGATTAACCCAGGCATGTAAAACATGCATCCGACTGGTGGCATGGGACTCCTTTCTAAATTTCAGTCCCCTATAATATTCCTATTATAATGCATTACAGTCCTTTTAAAATTATTCAGACTGTCAATGTTTGTGTTGCAGCAGATTACACAAACATTTGGGGGGATTCACTAAATGGTGATAAAGAGGAGATAAATTGGAGGTGACTTCTCCAGTTCCTGTGTTATTCTATGGCGCCTGTTCACTAAGATCTCCAAAGTTGAAGAGATGTTAGTGCATAGGCCCCATAGAATAACTTAGGAATTGGAGAGATGATAAACAGAAGTCATCTCCACTTTATCACCTCTTTATCACTGCTTTGTGAATCCCCCCCTCATGTCTTTGAACCTCAGCATAAGATGTATCTACTAGACTCAAGCTGGATGTATGTATCCAATGTGAATGTATCAAATCAACTGTATACATTCTCAACTAACGCTTAAAGGTCAGTTATAATGTTTTACTAAGCTACACACGTCGACTATCCTCTCTGTTCCTCCAAGATCTCTTTCTGATCATTTTCCCTTCACTCCGCATGTACTCCAATCCTCCCTTTCTTTGTACCATCTCCTCCATCTATGTACCCTCTCTGTCACCCCTAAACATACTTTTTTGCTCATTCTTTTGTCTCCATATCATTCTCCTTGTTGCCTCTCTATCCATCTCTTCCACCGTTAACATAGGGGTAGAAAAATGTGTCTCTCAAGCTCATCCTACACAACTGGTCACTGGCTGCCAATAATTTGAGCTGTAGCCCAAAAACAACTAGAGAGTCACAGACTGTCCACATTTACAATATAGTATCATTTTTTTTAATGTTATAGGTCTGGTGTGGGGTTTCAGGGGTATTAGTTCATAATATATTTAGGGGGCTAAATCAATGGGAATTTTTATTTGCTCAATTTTTCTGCACAATGTATGCTCATGAGCTGCCAGTATTAGGTTTCATAGCAAGTTGCATCAACCAGAGAAGGGCAATGTGAGGTTCTGAAGCTGCTTCCAGACTACAATTCCCTTCATTCTCCCCATCTCCCATGTGTCCCTCTCTAGAAGGGACAGTTCCTCTTTGAGACCCAAATCCCTCTTTCCCATCCTGATGTCCCTCTTTTTAGGAGATCAGAAAGTGTGGTGTGTATATAAGTGTAAAACATTGCTCCACAGCAATAAAACTCACATTAATGCTTGTTTAAACTCCAGTAAATGTGGTTATGAATTAGTATGTGGTAATAAAATATGTTGGTCTTGCTCTAAATCATTCATTCAGTTACACTAAGAAGAGCCAATAGGTCATGAAATAACCTAAAAATTCTTGGTAATGCCCTATCCCACCAGCACTACCCCCAGCAACACCTAAAACAAAAGTGCCTCTCTTTGTCCTTTTGAAATATTGGTAGGTATCATTCCTTGTAGGTCAATTGCTGATTGGGAATGATAGGCGTCACAGACTGTCAGCAGTTGGAATAGAGGGCACACACTTCCAATAACACACTCATTACTTTTTTGTTAATACTAGAAGGATGTACAGGTGGCCATTCTGTTGCCATGGCAACTCTGTCAGCTAGGTGCTTTATTCAGCTGCCTACTATCCCTGGGACTAGTCACAAACAATTAACCCTTTGAGTGCCAGAGGGGTATGCAACTCATTGCTCTGCAATGCTTTATGTACCTCTCTAGCACTCAGAGGGTTAATATAGACTACAACAATATGACATTTTTTCAGCTGGCATCTTCACAAATATACATTTGCTGTTTGGCATCTGTCACATACCAAGAAGCAGCCTAATCCCAATTAATCTAGCTTCATTTTATCCGTGGGCTCTTTGAATTTCCATTCTAGTAAAGCAAATGGTTATCGATTATTTATCAGTTATTATTACAAAATGTCAGGAATGTATTATGTCTTTACAAAAGAAAATATGTCCATTAACTTCAACCTGTATAATCTTGGTCCTGGTCCTGGTTTGCTAAAAGGAAATCCAAGCCTTACTTGAAAATGTTTACTTTATCTTTCAAAATCCGTTCCTTTAGTTGTGTTTTACATATTTATACTGCTCTTACAGAAGATGACATCTATTTTCCCTATACAGGCCATATGTTCAAAAGAAAGAGTGGAGAAATTCTGGAGCAAACCAATAGGGGGGAGCTAAAAATCACCAAAATATACATTGATTTAAATAGGGAATTTAACCCCTTCATGCTAGAGAGATCTCCAACTTACAGTATTGCTTTGCAATAAGTTGGAGACCTCTCTAGCATTCAAAGGGTTAAAATACCAATTAAATCAATGGGAGTTTTTCGTTCTCCCCTATACTGCAACTGGTTTGCCCCAGAATTTCTCCACTTTTATTTTGAACCTACAGCCCTTTCTTATCTGTGTCCGGAATGCTTTCCACTTCTAGAATGTCCTTTTTTAAAATTTACC
Organism: Rhinophrynus dorsalis; assembly: GCA_037306005.1. Classification (NCBI taxonomy): domain Eukaryota; kingdom Metazoa; phylum Chordata; class Amphibia; order Anura; family Rhinophrynidae; genus Rhinophrynus; species Rhinophrynus dorsalis. The sequence goes on from CM074719.1 coordinate 488,836,963, forward strand.
TGCCAACCCCAAATCCCTATGTATAGAAGGAATCTCTTACAAATGTAGGCCTGGATTACATTGCCATTGATAACTTTATCACTGGCTTTATCTAAAAATATCCCCATAGACTTCAACAGAGAGCTGTGAGGTAAAATCAGTGATAGTGTCTACACCTACAATACAGTCTAGGTGTCATCATCAAACACACGGCAAAAAAACATCACCATAGGGTTGAAAATGTAAATTACTGTAAATTGCTTTGCATTGCGTCAGAGACCTCTCTAGCATTCACGTGGTTAAGTCCCATTTAAATCAACTGGAATTTTCATTTGACCCTAAGGTTCAGTTTGCTCCATCATTGCACCTCTTTTCTTGATGAATAAAGCCCACAGACACATCGCTTTCAATGGCCACCAACATGCCACTGATAAACTCATTGAATGGAACTGGGCCAAGATATTGGGGCATACCTCCTACAGTTATTGTCCAATATGAAAATGTTCCACTGATAACACTGTACTCTATCAGTTTTCTATCCATGTGCAAGTGTTTTCCTCCAGGTCCAGTATTTAAATCTGTAGAGTAATTGTCTGAGTTGCACGGTGTCCCTCTTGTACCATGATGTGGTTTGACACACCTTTATTTTAAATGGTTGTCTAATTTTCCATTTTTGGTCCTCACCTTTATCCAGTGCTGGATCTTTGAGCCTTCAAGCTTGTTGTATCTGCAACATGTTGCTTTGCCTCTCTAGTTTTTGACCTCCGCTATTGCTGAGACTCTCCTGCTCTGACCTCTGCTTCGGATATTCACTTCCCAGCTGATTTCTGATTTGGTACTGCACTCTTGGACTTCCTTTGTAGGTCTCACACCATCCACCATCACCCTGCTTACAAAGGTCACATCTCTGCCAAGCTTTTCTCCCAACACCCAGCCTGCAAGTGTTGGATCTGTCTTCTAATAAAGTTTATAGGCCTATTCATCTGGCTGCTGACATACCTCCACTTCTTCTTTGCCTCCTACCATGCCTAGCTCCAATTTGGCTTTTCCCTGGTTCACTGGTGACTGGTATGTCTGTCCTGATCTTACAATGGATCATCTGGGTTCAGATATCTGGCTCTGAGGTCAGCGCCTTTTCCCCAGTTTTGGCCACAGCAAAGTCACACCAGAACCCTGCAGTAATTTCTAATGCCTCAAATCTTTGAATTCTAGCCTCATTAGGATAACTATTGCTAGCAAGCAGTTGTCCATTATCTATATGTGACACTCTGCACTGAGGGTCCTACCCCACAAATGTACTGGTTACATACTGTTAGTAATCTATATCCACTATGTAACCAGAATTACAGATCACTTTGTCATAAAAAGCAAATAGACTTGTTGATATGATCTATTCCTTGTGGAACCATGATGCTTAAATTATTGTCCAACGCATTCTAGAATGCCATCTCTTAATAAAGAACTTACCCACTATAAATGTCAAGGGTAATGCAAAAAAATATTGCAGTGAATGTATTTGCATATTAATATACAATGTGTACTTTGGAGTTAAATCCATTTTTGAGATGTCAGATGGTGTTCTACTTTAGCCGGATTAACATAATGAATATTATCCATAAGGACAAATCTCTGTGGGCACATTCAAAAGAGATTTCTTGTGTCTGATACATTTTGCATAACCAAGCATGGCATTTTCCTGGACGTCTTTATTCATAGAAATAATAAGCGAAGTTCTAATTACAATGGATCTATTTTATCTTTACAGTCCGCTATCTAGTTAGTTTACAATTGTGGATCTAATGCAAAAAATGGGGTCATGCCACTGAGACACACCCATCTTACATACACTTTACACATTCAGGATCTTTTCTCTCTTTCTTAGCTGCCAATGAATATTAAACCAAGTCTGGAACCTTACTTCAGGTTGGCTGACCATGGGGGACACTGACAGAAACATACATCATGGAAACTGCCCATAAGGATCATTGGAACACTAAAACCTCTACACCATACTAATGTCAAAGGTCTGGTCTTTCCCTTGTCACTAAACAGTAATGATGATGTCCTATGAAAGTGGGGTAATTCTGAAACAAGCCAACTGCACCATAGGGAACAAATAAAATTTCCATTTATTCAAATAAAGATTTGATCCTCTTTCATGCTAGAGAGGTCTCCAATGCATTGCCTACTGAGGATCGTGGGAACTGTAGTTGAACACTACCTGGAGGCTGAATTTTGCTCTGGAGCCCTTCTCTGTTGTGAAATGACAATGCTTATAATACACTCAGACCTCTCTAGCATTCATACAGTTAAAACCCTCATTTATATCAGTGGACAGTTGAGGAATTTGTAGTTATCCGCTAGGGTGCAGCTGTTTTGCCCCATAATTGTATACAGTCCATCTCTACAAAACCCAAGGTAATTAAACGACAGCAGTACAAGTTCATTTGATGGAACTATTGGTTTGCTAGGCTGCAATCTTCACATTATAAGAATTTACAAAGTAATAACTGAGGAGGCTGAAAAAAGTATTCTGTGCTAATAGTTGGAATGAAATTTTAGAATGTACGCCTGCCTAATGGCAATTTACTAAACTACATATGCCAAAGATCCTCCCCTTAAGGCCATTTATACTAAGGGAATGGCAACAGGGCAGTCTGTTTTGGGGTCTTTCCTTTCCTCCACATCTTGTTTAACTCAATGTACTAAACAAAGCATAGAGGAAACTGAGTGAATTTATGCCATTTTCATGCGAGTTCTATCAGGCAGGAAAGGAACTTGCGGTGGCAGAGATTGTCCAGAAGTAGGAACTACAATGATCATACTCCGTAGGGCATACCCTGTTGTTAAAGGCTAATGTCACTGAAGCTTCATTAGCAAATTCTTGTATTCACTCCATTATATAGTGAGATGTAGTAGTATTCAAATAAGTGATGTGACTCTTCAAGTGTTCTGGTCAAAGAGTTGTAGATGACTTCCACTTTTTATGGGAAACTATTTTTGTGTAACACTTCTGTTTAATATTAGCCTGACATTTTGGTACGACTCATTCAGATCTAGCCTGGACTAGGCTAGATCTGACTGAGTTTTACCAAAATGTTATTATAGCCCCAGTCAGGTAGAGGATACATTGATCTTCACCACTTTTATTTTTATGTTGATTTCATTAATATGTCACCAGACAGTGCAAGCAATACAATAAAGTAAGGTTCAAGATGCTGCTTTATTCCAACCATTTGTAATACTCACATATGTTCCCTTGTATTCCCCTGGAAATCCTACCAGTGGGGGAGTGGAAGGGAGCTTATAGTATGGCATTCCACATCAGCATCAGTCACACACTTGTTGTTTATGTACATGATCTACATAGCACCTTCCTGAGGGGTATCCTATTGAAATGTTGTCGCCTACATGGTGACCTTCAAAAGGGCTACATCAGAATGTGGCCCGCATCAAAAGCGCAAGAGAGAGATGACCAGGTATGTAGGCATGACTAAATTCAATCCAAGGGATTGAGTTACCCACCACCTCTGGAACACAAATGGTAAACGATTTCAGCCATTCTAGAGGATCACTTGTTCTATGTAAGTAGGTACTTCAACAAATGCCGCATGTCTCTGCTGACAGAGTGCTTACATGGCGTCCTTTAACTGGGTGACATTCTGATGTAGCCACATCTTAAATGGGCGACATTCTGATATCGCCTTTTGATGGTTGCCATGTAGCCGACGACATTTCAATAGTAAACCTTCCCTAGGATGCCATTCATATCATCCCTTCTGCAACTTTTCTTCACTCTGTATTGAATGAAGGGAAGTTTCAACAAGTTGCAGCAATCTACATTAATGCAATGATACCTCCCATGTGAACAGCCTTGTAGGGTGCCTTTTGTTTTATTTTCATGTTAACACTGCAATAACATTGCTGCAATGTCACTTTTGTGAACAAGCTTTTCATGCCACAAATCATTGAAACACTAGACAGAAAGTCCATGTCCCAGAAAACAAGCCTAACTGGACAATACTATGAGGTGTAATTTGCAGCTGAAGTTATAGTGCCAGTTACAGTGCTAAGTGTGTGCATGGGTGAGACTTGTGCATACTGCCTAAGAAATCTGGTCTTTTGAAGCACCACAATGTGGACTCTGCCAAATGACTGCAGTCCAAGAATAAGTCCTGACATGGTCACAGGACAAGCCCTAAGCAGATGCATTGAAGAACCAGAGGGAATTGGGATTGGCTGTTAGAGATGGCTCCATGCAGAGCATACTAAGTATAAATAAATGTATCATGTTTCCTAAGTCTGATCCATTGAGTGCTCTGCACAGCCCCAAAATGGGTTCTATTAGCCATTTATTGGGGTTAGAAAGCTGACTCCCTTGGCTGAAAAATAACTCGGAAGTATATGGCTGTCATCGGTGTACTTTTGCATGTGTGTGCAGTTTCAATACAGCTGATATGTTGGGCTTTCAAGCCTGATACATTAGGGACCAGCATAATGCATAACATAAGAGATACAGCACAGAAAAATAGGAGGAGAGCATCAGGTAGTCTCTCTTCAGACCCCCATTCTGTTGTCTCATTTGTCTGTGAGGGCTCACAATTGTACCAGTTCCTCTTAATACATCATCCTTAGTATCTTTAGCATGCAAGGGGTTAAATGCCCAATTTAAATAAATGGGAATTTGTAGTTGTCTACTATGGGAATGTTCATTCGCACCACAATGGGTCCACTTTTTCATTACAGCTTATTGGCCACAGTTGCCACAGTTACCTCACAAGGAAACTTTCACTGTGTCTCCTATCAAGGAGTTATTGATGGATTTTTTGCACTGATTAACTCACTGTCAATGGGGCCTGTTGTGCCTGTTATTTCAAAAGCAGAGAAAACCATAAACAGGTGAAACATCTGCACTGGGGTATTATACTGCTGTATATATATAGTGTTACCTACCTACAGACATATATATATACATTCATAGACTTACCTACACACCATACCTACACAGATACCTTCCTACCTAACACACACACACACACACCCCTGTGTCTGTACTAGCGCATATGTATTCAATCTACATACACAGCTACCTGCATATTTAATCTATGTGCATACACACAAATGCGATGAATACTCCTGAAGCACCCAAAGGACTTAATCCCCACAGGCAACGCCGTGCCCCTTTTGCTAGTGTGTGTGTATATATATATATATATATATATATATATATATATATATATGTATACTGACACACTTCAGAATATTTAAGGGTATGAAAGAATAATATATTTTACATTACATTTTCCTGTTAGGTTTTGTTTAGAAAATGTAGTTGATGGCCTCGCACAATGGATTTTATCAACATAAAATCAATCAGTGGAATATTTTGAAGGGATTGTCATGCCTCCTCTCTTTGTGGAAGTCATTAAGTGTTGGAAAGAACCCTCCCTTCCTAAGCACAATTGAGTAGATGAGTGTGTCAGGAAAGGATGATCAACACTATCTATTCTAGAATAAACTAGACCTCAGTAAACTCAACATGACCTTTCAATCTCATCTTAGTCATAGTCATTGAATACAACAAAACATTTGTCATACTAAAATATGACTACTGCTTGTTTTAGAGAATATTTACTAAGAATGAACAAAAGCACAGTATTTGCTTGTTCTTCTGCTAGTCACCACTCAGGTATATCACTATCTTGCTCTCGAGTATCATTATAAGGGAGAAATACCCATATGCATATTGGGATGAATCCACTCATAAGGGCAGCCCAGCCCAAAAATGCAGGGAAATTCAACTCTCCATAAGAATACCAGTGAACTCCAGATATATGTTCTGGCCTTCTTGAGTCCCATCAGGGAGGTGTGATCAGTCTGTTTAGACACTCAGAGCAAGGTACCCACTTTACTAAAACAAACAGTTTTTGGGCCTTCAATCAGACCTGGGTGTCATGTACAAGGAAGCAGGCATAATAATTTCTGGAAGGTTTTTTTTTTTTTTTTTTTTTTTTTTTTTTTTTTTAAGGGATAGTAATGTTTCAGAAAAACAGCAGCTCCAATTAATCTTCATAGTATTTGGGATATAGAGAGTGTTATATCAATACCATCAGAGTTGTAGTTCAAGAGTAATTGAATGATAAAGTTTCCTCCTCCTGCCCCTTTTACCTAGTGTAAGACACCTCCCCTCAGATGTGGAATCTGGTCCAGACCAGGCAGCTCAAAGCAATGGACAATCTTCTTACTGTGAGAACAATGAAAACCCTGCCCCTACTGACAGGTTTCTAAGGTTTTTTCCTTATGTTAATTGAAGATTGTCCCTCTCGGCAATCCACTTGGACACCACCCTGCTGCTTTGAGGTGAGCAATGTTACATCAGTAAAAGGCACGGGAGGGGGGATACTTTATCATTCAATTACTCTTGAACTACAACTCTGACAGTACTGAAATAACACTTTACATGGCCCCAATACTATGAAGATTAATTGGAACTGCTTTTATTATGAAACATTACTATCCTTTTAATATAAATTGAAGTAGACAGAGTGCATGAGCTTATTTAACCCCATTAATGTCTGTATGTCTGACATGTCTGTACAATGATTGCCTTCCCCCAAAAATTTGAACATAGATGTGGTCCCCAGGCCAAAATAATTATGCACCCTGATTCATGGGGATGGACCGTAAATAAATCACCCCCCCAAGAGGAATAATCATGCTAAGTCATGGGCTTGAATCTATATATACAAAAGTGGAGCAGTTTCTTCTACACCCTGGGGCTGCAGGATGGAAAGTTAGCCCTCACGGCACTCAGTTGCCAAAGGCAGTGATTTTGACAGGAGTAGCCAAGGGGCTTCGCTATCCCTGATGAAAGGATCACAGTATCCTGGAACTTTTTCTACCCCATATACAATGCTGCTCCTCTATGTGTCTGTCAGAATTGATCTGGTGGTGGCAAGGCAATGCCAGCTCTTGTTTGCCACTTTTTAACTCACATATCATACCTCTAAAAAAGCCAAATATGCTGCTGCTTCCTTCCTTCCTCTCAGAGATCACAGTGAAGGTTATTTTGTTGGGGCTTTCTGTTAGACACAGCCACCTGTCTTTCTCTTTTGATAGACTATGATGCGGCTGTATGTGTCTGTCCAGACTGGTCTATTGTTAGTGCTGGTGGTAGTAGTGCAATGTCAACTCTATTCTCCTCTATCACTTCCTAACTCCCATATCATACATGTAACAATCAAAAGTGCTGCTGCTTTCTTCCTTACTCTCAGAGATCAGTGTGTTTTATTTAGGGGGTGGGAGAGATTTCTCTTCATAGATGCAGCCACCTGTACTTTCTTTTTCTTAAGACTTTTCTAGTCCACATACCTTGATTTTGCTGTATGTGTCTATCAAGACTGGTTTAATGCTGGTGCTTTGGTGGTATTGCAACACCAACTCTCATCTCCTCTAACACCTCTTAATTCCCACACCATACTTCAAGTTCTAACAAAATCAAATATGCTGCTGCTGCTTCCTTACTCTGAGATCAGTGCGGAGGAGGAACTTTGCTCATGGGCATATTCCCTAGGCACACTTATTGTTAACGTGGACAAATATAAAAAAGGAAAAGCAAATAAAAGTGCAGGCCTTTATTATTTACTAGTTGAACAGCCCGTTACATGGGCCACAGTGCCTCAGGCAGCCGGTCGTGGGGCAGTCACACGCAGTGGAGACTGCCCGCGCCTCGGCTGATACAGAGCCTCTGGCAGCCGGTCGAGGGCAGTCACACGCAGTGGAGACTGCCCGCGCCTTGGCTGATACAGAGCTGGACGCTCCTTTGGAGCGCCCAGCTCTGTATCAGCCGCGGCGCGGGCAGTCTCTACTGCGCATGACTGCCGCACGCGCAGCAGTGTCTACTGCGCATGTCGGGCGTTACACACAACTTGGCAAATTATTATATAGGATATTTATTTGTATTATTTGTTTATGTACTGTTAAAAACCCAAATGGAATGTGGCCAAGTTTTATTTATTTGAATGATTCTTGTTCAATTGTCAGTCCAGAGAAGGTGGCTGGGGCCTTCCCCATTGACAAGAGTGCTAAACGAATTTCAACCAGCAATGAAAATGTTCAACAAAATTTCCCCAAACAACTTTAAGATTTCTGTAAGATTTATTCAGGCAAAATGTTTTTCTCACCGTGCAAAAGTCTAATGCATTTTTGTAGAAAATGCATACAGGCAGTAATAGGCAAAGCTGCTTTATGTTCTTCCCCTGCCAATCTGTTACTCTAGTCTTAGGCCTACTTAACCTGGGCCTAAATATATCGGTGTGGACTATTGCAAAGGGCAGTTGTAGTGATGGTATAAATGCATCTTAGTGGACTATTGCAAGAGGAAGTTGTAGTGATGGTGTAAACACATCTTAGTAGATTGTTGCAAGGGGCAGTTGTAGTGATGGTGATGGTATGAACACATCTTAGTGGACTGTTGCAGGGGGACTTGTGGCGTTGGCATGAACACAACATCTTATGCAACTGTTGCAAGGGGCAATTCTGCATTAGCATTAGCAAAACATCTCAGTAAATGGCTGCAAGGGACAGTTCTGCACTTGCCATGTACACAAAATTCCAGTAAAAGGCTACAAGGTACAGTGCAGCATTGGCATGAACACATTATCTCAGTAAATGCTTCCAAGGGCAGTTCTGCCTTGTCATGCACAAAACACCTCAGTACAGAGTTGCAAGGGGCAGTTTTGCTTTGGAACAAATGCAAGACCTCGGTAAATGGTTGCAAGAGGCAACTCTGCATTGAATTAGCAGGGATTGCTTCAGCTGGCACCTCTTGTCAGAGAAGTCTCAGGAGACGTAGGATTTCTTAATATCACAGTACTAATAAAACTCACAATAATGTTTGTTAAATATATATATATATATATACAGAGAGAGATGTGTAAGTTTATGTATATATGTGTAAATGCAATCAGACAACACTTACCTCTTCTAGCAATACCACTAAAATCCAACTTCTGAGCACTCGATAAATCCAACTCCTCAGCACACCATTTTTTCTGCTGGAACACAGCAACGAAAATGGTGTTGAGAAGCTCTTCTGTCTGATGTGTCACTCAAATCTGCTCAAATCTGTTATTGGCTTTCTGGTTTTAGAATTCAGGAAGCAAAGTTTTCAACCATTAATCTCTAGGTAATGTTGCAAAATCATGCAACAAAATGAATGTAATTCGCTATTATGGTTTGGTGGGAAGATCTGACATTTCTGAAGAACTCAGTGGTAGTCTCCGCAATCAGAGGAGGGCTGGCGACTTGTGGCCCAGGGGGCAAATACAATTAAGTGGCCCATTTCTACTATCATTTGCTCCAACTGTCCAGGCCCACCCCTTTTGTTCATTTTAAAATGGGCATTAATATTGTGAAGGCAAGTGATACCGCATGGTTTACAGTTGAAATTGGGCTACAGTAGTGATGCTACAGAGCTTCCAATTTATCTAAAGCTAACTAATGGTATCATAGAGCTTACAATGGAAATAGGTGTAATGTAGCTCAATTTCAATTGCAAGCTCTGTGGTATCACTAGTGGAGCTCCATTTATAGCAGGAGCAGCAGTGGCCCATTGTCCCAGACATATGACTGGCCCAGGGGCAATTGCCCCCTTGCCCCCCAGGCCAGCCTTCCCCTGTCCGCAATAATGTTATAAGATGGATTTCAGACTGAGTTTCACTACAGAATCGGAGAAAAGCCACCCAGTAAGAAAAATTGATCCTCTGGAGCCCTTTGATTCAAGTTACACCACTCTGAGGATACTAAATGTTTCCCTGTATTTAGGTCTTCTAGCTACAATGTAGCCAAGGTCTTCAGGGATTCTTAACACTGCCAAGCCTACATCTACTCCAATAGTAACAATGAGAATTAAAAAAACACTATTTAAAAAGCTACTATACAAATTCTTACTATTTCTATTTATAATGTAAGGAATCTTTTTGCATCAAGATATTAATAAATATTGGATAACATATTTTCAACATTCAGATTATTTCTGGAATTTGTTTTTGTGTCTCTTCTTTAAGTGTGCTCTGTAAAATTATTTTTATAATATAAGTTTAGGAAGTGGTACAAAAAGTTCAGATTCCTTTTGTTCATTGTCTTTGAATAAGATTAAGATCACTTGATGCTTTATTTGTATGTTGTTATATTGTTGGCAAGGACAGGCTCGTGGTGTTGTTATGATTGCATGCTTGGCTTTAATTCTTTAAGTCCAGCTTGTTGACAGCTCTTTTTTCACATGCAGACATACGTGAACAGACTATGGTCCATATACATACAAATATAGGGGAGAGATGCTGGAGCATACAAACTACACTTAGATAAAAAAAAATCGAATAGATTTAAACAAGGTTTTTAACCCCTCAAAATCTAAAACACAGGACAGCACAAAGCCCTTCTAAATGTTATCCGAATAACAGTAATCGACATCAATCTGTAAACTTTTCACAAACCCTTATAGTTGGGTACTCACAAGCTGAGAGGCTTCTCCCGCCTCTAGCATAATCGCCTCGGCTGGATCGGACCTCCAGTCATGGTCTCCGTCGGTTAGGAGTGCACCTCCCTCTCCATCTCTCCTCTCTTTCTGGCCTGACTAAAATATTCCATTCCCCAATACTAATTTCGACTTAAACTTTAAACAGGGACAATATTTGGGCTAGAGGGGGAGTGACTATGAGCACTTGGGATAATTAAAGCTCCCTTTGTAAGGAAAAAATGAATGTTTATTTGATAAATAAAAAACAAACATAAAATATTTGACATCAGACATATAAAATTGTATAAAAAATATTTATGACACAATGGAAATATTGGCCCAACCAGTTTCGCGGTCACTATACCGCTTCATCAGGGGAATAAACCATATGCTACCAATTTCAAAGTATTTATGTTGTCCGCCCTATTCAATCATCCGATCTCCACCATGGATAATTACTTCCGATTCTCTCCACAGGGTAATCTTTATTTTAACCCTAAAACCCTAACTAAATAGAATAGAATTACATAAAGATAAAATTGTACATCCAAAAAATTGAATCATAAAAGTTCAACCTATATAGGTATATAACCACACTAATTCACTTAACTGTTATCAAGTTATATTCACCTATATTTTTATATTTATTTAATTTCTAATATTACTATATGTTAGTTGTCTTACACATCTTTCTATTTCCTATTGTCTTCCAATTCTTTTTCCACTGAACTACCCCAGTTTATTATTCTAACCTAATAAAATATTTAGGTATTCCTCCACTTGTTATCACTATATATAAAGCTAATTTCTAATATTTTTCATTAAGATAGCTCCAGTGGACCCTGTGCAAATATATACTGAACATTTCTTAATATGATCAGAAAATCTTAAAGGGATAGTAATACTTCACTTTATCTTTATTTAATTTTGTAGGCATTAAAAAACATGAAGAATGATATAAGTCTTATCTCTCAAACCTTTATGGTTTGAGAGATATTCACAAGCAAAGTTTCCCCTCCCTTCCCTTTTACCTAATGTAAGCCATTTCTTCTCAGATGTGGAATCTGGTTGTAAGACCAGACAGATAACAGCAGGGGACAATCTTCTTCCTATGAGAACAATGAAACCCCTGCCCCCCTTGACAAGTTTTTCAGGTTTTTCTCTTATCTTAATTGAAGATTAAGCAGCTCAAAATATTAGTTTGGCACGATCTATTCCTCATAAAACTATGTTGATTCCTGTTAATAATCTTATTTTCTATGTTGTAATCCCGAATATAATCTGTGATGATCCCTTCTAGCAGTTTTCTCACTACAGAGGTTAAACTCACAGGTCTATAATTCCCAGGTTCTCTTTTAGTTCCTTTCTAAAATAAAGGTACTACATTGGCTTTCTGGCACTGAGCCTGTGGTGAGAGAATCTTTTGAAGAGTAAAAAGAGGGGTCTTGCTAACACTGAAGAACCCTTGGAAGTATACCGTCAGGACCCAGTGCTTTGTAAGTCTTAATTTTGTTCACTCTTCTTGTACTGACCCAATATCTGGTAATGGTATTGTTTTATTTGTTATCTGTTGAGGCTCTTCTACCGTTTTTTTGTTCCCTGGTATATACCGATGTATAGAAATTGTTTAGAACATCAGCCTTTTCCTTATCTCTAATCAACTCACCCAACTCATTTTTGAAAGTTCCAATGCACACCTCATACGTTTTTTGCAATTTATGTATTTGAAAAAGTTTTTTGGATCAGTCTTGCTCTCTCTTGCAATTCGAGTTTCATTATCTGTTTTTTCTAACCTAATTGCCTTTTTGCAATTTGTTGTACTCCCTGTATTTCAAGAAATAATCTTTTGCTGCTTCAAACTCAAATAGTTTAAATGCCTTTTTTCCCTTATCATTTCTTTCTTTACATTTTGCAATTAAACACAATGGCTGTGATCTACTTATTTTGCATTTGTCCCCCACTGGTATATACTGTTGAATACATTTCTGCAACCTAAATTTAAATTGTGACAATTTTTCCCTCGATATTTTTGCCTTTCAAGAGTTTATCCCAGTCTATGTGTTGCATTGATGCTGTTAACATTTTGAAGGTTGCTTTTTTTTAAATTAAGAGCTTTCGTTGAACCTATACAGTTTGCTTTGCCAAACTGATCTCAAATCAGGGCCGGATTTACATCTCAGGAGCCTGTAGGCACAGATATCTGAAGCGGCCCCCCGGCCATCTCCACAATGCTCCAAATCTCCATATTGCCCTCACATTGCCCCACAACACCTTCACATTGCACCCCATCAGCTCCACATTGCACCCCATCAGCTCCACATTGCCCTCATATTGCCCCATCATCTCAACATTGCCCCATTCAACTCCATATTGCCCTCATATTGCCCCATCATCTCAACATTTCCCCATTCAACTCCATATTGCCCTCATATTGCCCCCCACCAGCTCCACATTAACCCCATCAGATCCACATTGCTCTCACAATGCCCCCCTTTGGCTCCAACTTGCCCCCACCATCTCCATGTTGCCCTCACATTGCCTCCCTCCCATTGTCCTTTTCCTACCTCCCTGGCAGATCTGTAGTCTGTACCTCCTTTGGCACAGTCCTGTAGTTGCTGAAGCTCCAGCGCGGTCTCCTATTCAGGAATGTAGAGCGCTGGGAGATGATGTAATCTCCCAGCGCTCTGCATTCCTACAAAGCCAACGAGGGAACTCAGCACTTACAGGACTGTGCCAAAGGAGGCACAGACGACATATCTACCAGGGAGGTAGTAAATGGACAATGGGGGGGAGGTACAATGTGAGGGCAACATGGCGTGGGCGCCGGCGCAGCCAGCAAGGTGGCTATTTTTTTTTTTTTTTAAAAGAATGAAAAAAAAAATCCCATTGGCAGGCGCCCCTCGGTGGCGTGCTCCTGTAGGCAGGTGCCTACTTTGTCTTATGGCAAATCCGGCCCTGTCTCAAATGTAACCAACTTGTGATCACTGTTTCCCATATGTTCACCTATTTTAATATTGGACATATGTGTATGTTATTTGTTATCATGTGGATTTTTTTTATTTGTCCACTGTGGTGCAAATGGATTGCTCTAGAATTGCTCAATTTCTTCTTAATACATCAGCCTCAAAATATTCAGATCAGCCCTGGATATGACAAATACATCAACAGACATTTTCATGGAGGTGGACATTGCTGTTACTAGCAGTAGACTTGTGCGATTTGGTTAGGCTAATTTCCGAATTCGGACAAGTAAGGTGTATTTGTCATCATTCGGTGATTCCGAAAGCCAAGGGCCTCCCGCAGAAAAATATCAGAATCTGAAACGGACCTAGTCCGAAATTTCGGTGTAAATTTCGGAAATTTGGATGGAGCTTTCCCTCCTGAAACTATTACATTGTTGCTACATGCTACTAAAAATAGACGGCACAGCGCTTTCCCACCTGAAACTATTACAATGTTACTACATGCTGCTAAAAATAGATCTGGTAAAACAGGCGCTGTACAGTTCATGCAAAGTGCAGATATTAACCACACAAGGACGCAAGCAATTTTGGTATTTTTGCTATGTGTGTGTTCAATCATAATTCCTATCTTTCTCATTTATTGCACAAACACATATTATATACCATTTTTTAAAGGGCAGAAAGGGCTTTAATTTGATGTGACATATACATATATAAGTGTGTAAGGGTTTATAAAATACCCCTTCCTACCCCTTCCTATCTCATTACAGATTTAATATTATTATTTAGTTTAATGTATTTTTTTATTTTTATTTGTTTATTTTAATTTTTTATTGAATATTTCACATTTTTTTAATTCGGCTGAATAATTCAGACTATTGCCTAATTTTATCCAAGTCGAACAGGTTTGGCCCGAAATTCGGATCCTCCGAATGGGAAAAAAAAATTAGTCCGAAATGGAATTTTACCAAAAATGTTTTCTGTGCACAAGTCTATCTAGCAGTAACCATAGACCTCAAACTCTACCCACTGGGACTTTTTTATTTCCTCTAAATTTAAGCATTAAGAGTACATGAGACGATCAAAAATTTGTGGATGGACCTTAACGTCCAGTAGTTTTTATCTCTACAACTCATATGCAATAGCAAAATTCATAGGGGCCTTGAAGATTTTCTGGTTATTTTAATTTAAGTGGGTTGAGAATGATGAGATCTATAGCTCCCAACACCTCACCATCAGGGATCTGCACAAGTACAACCTCGATCACTTGGACAGTGATCCTTACTGCTCACTACCCCACATACTCCAGCTAATGTAAGCCTTTTGTGGTGACCATGTGTCATCTTTACCATAAGACTTATTTGGGCACCAGAGCTTTTCAATAAATGAAATGCACTTTAACTAAGCAGGCACAGAACCAACAATGAAATGAATGCGGTGATCACCCAAAAGTGTTTCTTCCATGATTCTCCCACTGGAAGTAATATCTAGCCTTGCTTTCTCCCTGAAAAAAGACCTCAACCATGTACTGTCTATGCTTCCCTACTCCTGTTGTAGAAAGGGTGCTTCTTTCATGGAAAATAATGATTCTTCCAATTCTTTCCCCTGGAGAATTTTATCTTGGACCTGGTACTCTTATTCTGCTACCAGGCTCTGGCACCTTGTTGCACCAGGCTGTCCACACCAGCCTTTTTAATGGAACTCTGAACAGATGACTATTTAGCCTTATTGTTAAAATAACACTGTTTGAGATGTTTCAGAAGTACACATACACTGGTAGTCCCAACACCACACCTAATTTAGGGTGACCACATGTCCCGGATTGCCGAGGACAGTCCTAGATTTTAATTGTGTGTCCCTTGTCTTGAGCAGCCCCCTTCTGGGACTGTACAAAGTCCAGGAATGAAGACTCCACAGAGTTCAAAACACTAGAGGAACTGTCCATTGCCTACTGTCACAGAAAGTGATGTCTGCTGGTCTACAAGAAAATGACTTCCAGACAGAATGCTAAACACTAGAGTGAGAACTGATCCTTGATTCTGACATCAATCATAAGCAGCAGTGTAATTTTGTAGTGTAATGCTAGTCTAAGGCTTTGGGTGTGATGTACATAGGGTTGCCACCCGGCTGGTATTTTACCAGCATAGCCAGTAATTAGCACTTCTGAGTCTGTGCCAGTATAACCTCTATACCAGCAATTGAAAAGCCGGTATTACTGTGCATGTACTACACGAACTCCTTTGCACCACTTCCCACTATGCCAAGGCCACCTCGGCAGCCTTAAAAATCACGTCCCTGACTCACTGTCATTCTCTAAGTCCTCACTCAGCCGCGTCTTAGTGAGTGGCGGCAAGATACCAATCATGCTGTACTGCACATGCACGTCGCACACTTTATAGTCTCACACGTGCTTCGTAGTACTTGCATACTCCACCGTTGCCTGGTTGCAAGTCCCTCCAGTCCAGTGTGCGTGCAATCCCGTGCGTGACTCGTCCTGAGTAAGTGCTCATTGCTAATGCTGTTAGCTTTAACTGCTTATTGCTGTGCTGCATGTGTACACGTCGCTGGCTGAACACTTGAGTTCACCCAATGCAGCATTCAATCAGCAAGCAATAGCAGCCTTCCCAGGTACATTACATTATGTGAATGTGATTCACAGTTTTACTGAGAGGTTCATTGAGCTTAGAGCTGGGACCTGGGAGGATTGGGAAGGGGTTGTGTTATGTAAGGTATTGGCTTGGCTAGTTTGTTTTTATAAGACGTGTCACATAATCAACAAGGTGTTTAACCCGCTAAGGCCAGAGGGTACACAATGCATTGCAAAGCAATGCGTTGCGTACCACTCTAGCATTCAAACAGTTAGGCCATATTGAACTTGAAACTCAATTTTGTAGGGTCATGCAACATTGAGTGGTTCTGCCCCTTTTGTGGCTGCTCCCTTTTGCGGCTCCTCCCTTTTGTGGCTCCTCCCTTTTGCGGCTCTGCCCTCACCGAACCACAACTATGGCCAGAATTTTTTTGAGGAAAAGGTGGCAGCCCTAGATGTACATTTTCTTGTAGACCACCACAAGCATTGCTTTCTTTCACAGCAGTCAAAAAGCAATTCTCTCTCCAGCGTTTAGAACTCTGTGGTGTGCTCTTGTCTCCACAGTGTCCCTGAATGGCAGAACTGAAATATAGTCAGCCTAACCTAATTTGCTTTCCCAGCCTTGCTCCCCTTTTGGCCATTACTTATATTAATTCTTTGGAACCCATTTTACTCCTTCAGTGAACCCTAGGATTTCATTGAAACAAGTTTGAAAATCAATGCCCTATTGCACAGTATGGCAGAGTTTGCTTTATTCAGTTGAAATAAGCTGATCTACCTGAAAGGACCTTCTCTCAAAGAAGACATGGTATCTCTCAAATATTCTATTACTCTCAACAAGTGGAGGAACAGGATTCCCAAAACTCCATGCAAATACCATAGCAGAAATGCTACTCAGGTAATACCTTGTCTGATTCAGGCAATCTGTAGATCAACTGGGTATCTCCTCTTTTCCAAGTTTTCATTTTATGTTATGTCCACTAGAGGGATCTCACTTCATACATAATGCATCTGAATAACTAGTAAATTACAATATCAATCAATATATATGTGCTTTTTAAAGGGGCAGTAATGTCCCATGAAAAGTTTTTATACTTTTATAGAGCAGAAGAAAATAAGAAGAATGGTGCAAACCCTATCTCTCAAACCTCTATGGTTTGAGAGATATGGGCACTGAAAGTTCGCCCCTCTCTCCCTTTCTCCTGATGTCACCTGTACAGCTAACAGCAGGAGATTTTGAGTCGTACGACTCAAGGAGGCTTTGCAGCAGAGCCAAAAATCGTGGCATTGCAAAATAATTACTTCATTGAAAATGTCCACAAAGTGTGTCTGGTTTGCAAGCACACTTTATAGACATTTCCAATGAAGTAATTCTTTTGCAATACCGCGATTTTGCTTTTGCTGCAGAGACACCGGCTGGTCCCCAGACCGGAATCTCCTGCTGTCAGCTAGACGCTGACGTCAGGAGAAGGAGAGAGAAGGGTGAACTTTCAGTACAAATATCTATCAAACCATAGCGGTTTGAGAGATAGGGTTTTCACCATTCTTCTTATTTTCTTGAGCTCTACAAAAATGTAAAAAGTTTTTATGGGACATTACAGTCCCTTTAAGCAATACACACCTTCCATTATCATTGCATGTAGTTTGTAGTTTATTGGAGTCTATGTGCAAGAAGCATTTAAATTTAATCTCACATAACTTTCCTTGAAATTGTGGTCAATAATTTAGGTGACCAGACCATGACTTAAATGCAGTACATTTATGGAAAAATTAATTATTCAGTGCTGCATTTGAACCAGTGCATCTCTACAGTATACCTGTATAACTATCCTGCAATAAAGGGAAGGTCTTGTCAGATTACCCATAATCCACCATGACTGAAAGCTTCCTGGGATGCCTCTACACATAATTTCTGCATTTCCATTTTTCCTAACCATGTAATTTGTTGTACCCTTAATCCTTTGACTGCCAGAGGGGTATGTAATGCATTGCTCTGCAATGTGTTGCATACCCCTCTGGCACTCAGAGGGTTAAAACAAATGGCTGTAATTACCATCAATGAATAGGGGGTAGACAGAAGGATATAATTAAAACATTTGGATGCCTAAACCATTGGAGGCTAGAGATGTTTCATTCACACTACAAATCAAGGCTGTGGGGACTTTTCACTCATACATGGGGTAAAATTATTCAACATTTTATAGGAAGGAAGCATATTGCTAAGATACCAAGTTGTACTGAAGTGGTGACTTGGAGGCTTTCAAGGAGAATGGACACACACTGTCCAGATAATTCTAATGACCACTAAGAATTCCACCCTTGTGCCTTTGTTCAAAAAGATAACATCTTCAATAAGTCCTGGATATCAGGTCCATGGAAGCGGATATGACAGTTGCTAGCATATTTTTACGGTCTCATTGCATGAACCTTCTTAAACCTTTACACAAAGCATTGTACTGCATACCCTCTTGTCCTTAAAGGGATAGTAATACTTCATTTTAACTTTATTTTATTTTGTAGGCATTAAAAAAACATGAAGAATGAAATAATTATTATCTCTGAAACCTTTATGGTTTAAGAGATATTCACAAACAAAGTATCCCCCCCCGTTCAACCACATCAGAAGGGAGATGCCCAGGTAGACTGCAGAGAGGGACAATCTTCAATTAAGATAATGGAAAAAGCTGAAAAACTTGTCAAGGGGGGAAGGGCTTTCATTGTTTTCATACAAAGAAAATTGTCCCCTTCTGTTATCTGTACTGTCATACAACCAGACTCACATCTGAGAAGAGATGGCTTACACTAGGTAAAAGGGGCGGGGAGGGGAACTTTGCTTGTGAATATCTCTTAAACCATAAAGGTTTGAGAGATAAGACTTATATCATTCTTCATGTTTTTTTAATGCCTACAAAATAAAATAAAGTTAAAATGAAGTATTACTATCCCTTTAAAGAGTTAAGATTACCATGTGATCCTGATAGCAACTGTCATCTTGCCTTTATGGATCTGACATACAGGACTGATAGAAGATGTTATCTCTTGAATAAAGGCACAATGGTAAAATTAATATGGTCCAGTGAATGTTATCTCTTGGACATGGCAAGATACAGGTATGTGGGAAGTTATTATTAGTAGATCATTATACTTAATATTTATTGGTTCACTTTCATCAGGAATAGTGCACTGTGATTGGGGGAAAGATGATATAGTGCCATTGTTCAAAAAGGGGACGGGATCCAAATCAGGAAATTATAGATCTGTGAGCTTGGTTACCATAGTGAGTAAGTTATTAGGTGCTTGATAATATTACCACTGGTAAAACCAGCAGTAATAGTAAAAACACTAACACCTAAAAACCTGAACCATGTACCTCAACTATTCTATTGCTGGAGAGGTACATGGCAAAACCAGTGTTGTTGCCTAAAACTCACGGTTTGGCAAAATGCTCAGTGTTGTTGTTTGTTCCCACAACTTGTGCTAAATAGAGCGAATTGTGGGAACATCAAAGGAAAAAAGCAAACTCTCTTTGGCAGTGTCAAACAATGAGAGTAAGTAAAACTAGTCAGAAATGTAACACTTACCTGTCATCTGCTGTCCGGCTTCTTCATTAATCTTCTCCTCTGTCTTCTCTTCTTCTTTCTTGCTGTCAAAAAAAATAATTGATTTAAAAAAAAAAAAAAGCCCCCAAAGATGCTACCATTAACCCTTAGAATGCCAGAATGGTAGCCTTCCAGCGCTCACAGGGTTACTATAGGTGGCATCTGAAAGTACGCATGAAATAAATATATATGAAATGTGTTTGAAATTGTCCATTTTGAGTAAATGCTGACATTAACTTACCCCCTTTGCCTCCGCTGCCATCTCTGCTGGATGCTGCACAGAGGCCCTCCATGCCACCTCTTGGGCCAATGCCAGAGTCAGACTGCCAGGATTTTGAACCAAGACTGGCTTTTATTCACCAGTCTCTGTTCAAACTAAATTGGAAGTCTGCAATAATATGTATACTAGCAATGAGGGATGGCGTTGCCTGTCATGTTATGACCATTGGGAGTACATGACTGAAATGTAGACACACTAATTAACACAGACATATGCAACACACAAGCAGACACTAGTGAGTGGCAGAAAAGTGCAAAAGACATGCATATATACACACACACTCACACACACCGGAGTTGCACACATGTAGACACACATGTAACAGATGTACACACACGCAACAGACATGTGCAGATACACATGCGTGCAACAAACATGCTCACACACAGGCAACAGACATGCATGCACACACACACAGGCAACAGACACACACACACACACACAGAGGGGACACTGACACAGTGATAGCTGCGCCTCATGTGTGGAGGTTGTGGTTCTTGCTGGTCCCCCAGATCTGTAGGTTGTGAATATGGAACTGTGGGCTGTGGTCACCCTGGGATTAGTGTAGGCGCTTTACAGTGCTGTGTGGGTAACAATCTTGTATTAAAGTGAATATCTACAGTATTCAGAGGGTTAGAAGCCAAATGTAGCCCTCTAAGGAGCAGAGGACATTGCCAGCCCCCGTCTGGTTCTGAAATTGTTAAATCAGTGGTATTTGTTATTTCCTTTACTTTGGGGTAGAATTGCAGTATTGTGTGTTTGGCATGTAGAAGTGGAACACACAAAATAAAAGATTATGTGAGAGAAACTTACACAAGCATGTTAATCCATAGAGTGCCATGCAGTATACAGCTGTGTGTCATGTCAGAGTTAACCCTTTCAGTGTTGGAAAGGCATCCAATTAGTTGTGACTCAATGCATTAATTACCTCTCTGGCACTCAAATGGTTAAATAGAATGCTGTTAATGTATAAAGAAGTTGTCCAGATGACATAAATACTGTAGATTCAGCTCCACACGTTACTATCCCGGTACAGTGGAAACATTCTTCTCCCCACAATGTGGTTCGTAATTCCAGATCCAGTGCGGGAGAAAGAAGCCGCTATTGATTCTGAGGGAGCAAGCCTGATCCTAGGGGCAGGCTAGGGTATCAACGTGCTGTACATCTGTGAGTTGAGGAAAGATCAGGGATCCTAGGCATCCACTGTCCATCAAAAAAAAAAAGTAAAAAAGGCTTCAAAAAGGCCAACATGGTCACACCAGGTGAAATGTTTTAAAGGGATAGTAATACTTCTATGAAAGGGATAGTAATACTTCGTTTTAACTTTATTTTATTTTGTAGGCATTAAAAAAACATGAAGAATGATATAAGTCTTATCTCTCAAACCTTTATGGTTTATGAGATATTCACAAGCAAAGTTTCCCCCTCCCGCCCCTTTTACCTACTGTAAACAATCTCTTCTCAGATGTGGAATGCAGTCCATAGACTGGACAGATAACAGAAGGGGACACTCTTATTACTTTGAAAACAATGAAATCCCTGCCCCCCTTGACAAGCTTTTCAGGTTTTTACGTTATCTTAATTGAAGATTGTCCCTCTCTGCAGTCTACCTGGGCAGCTCCCTTCTGCCCTGGCTAAAAAGTGTTACATCAGTAAAAGGGGCGGGAGGGGGACACTTTGCTTGTGAATATCTCTTAAACCATAAAGGTTTGGGAGATAAG
Organism: Rhinophrynus dorsalis; assembly: GCA_037306005.1. NCBI lineage: Eukaryota > Metazoa > Chordata > Amphibia > Anura > Rhinophrynidae > Rhinophrynus > Rhinophrynus dorsalis. The sequence continues at coordinate 488,858,611 of CM074719.1, forward strand.
ACTTATATCATTCTTCATGTTTTTTTAATGCCTACAAAATAAAGTTAAAACGAAGTATTACTATCCCTTTAAGTTTATCTCTGAGTATTTACATTTTTTTGAACATTACGCTATATTTAATTACTTACAGTGTTGTAGTTCAAATGCTATTGAAGCTGAAAGGATCCCCCTCCCGCCCCTTCTTTTTCATGTTCTGAGCATGCTCATTGTTTCCTTGAAGTTTAAGCCTTCTTTTCACATCCTGAGCACAACCACACCGTTCTAAACAGCCTAGTAAGTCTTTCAAAGTCCCTAGGAGTCCCATAACAGAAAATATCCAGGGCGCTACATGTATGCATGTATTTGTGTGTGTGTATGTGTTTCACAGTGTGTGTGTGTGTGTATGAGGTAGTCAGCCATGTTTTTTTTTTGTTGAGGAGGAAGTTGAGGACGGGCTACCTCATTGCAGAGTCCTGCCCCTCCTGTCAAAATCACGCCCCCCTGTATCTCCAGGACAGGCAGAATGGAGGAGACATGAATATCCCCTCCTTACTGACACCCCTGGGTGTGTCAGGCTTCTGACAAGTTTTTTGGACACATGATATATATATAGATATATATATAGATATATATATAATATATAGATATACACACATACATACATATAACACACATAGACCCATATACAGCTAAATAAAACACATACAAACATACATATACTCACACACACCTAGACATCCACACCTACATCCCCATACAGACATGTACACATACCCACAAGCAGAGATAACTAGATAGATAAATGTATACCAATATATCCATATACACAGTGACCCATATCCACACATATTCATCCATTATTTGATATTATTATTATATTTTTTATGTTATAAAACCCCATGCAACCACCAATGAAGAATCTTTGACCAAAGCATGAGCACTCAGCAGATAAGCTAAACCTCCATGCCATCTGTACCATCCATACCCAAACACATATAGCCCCATCCTCATCTGACCACACAAGTATCCCACCTGTCAATTCCGACTATCCCATTGCAAATATCACCACCCCTAAAAACCTCCTGGAACCAAATCCCATGCACACCAACGCCAGACGCCTCCTAAAACAGAACTTGCCAGACACACCCACTTCTATACCTATACACATCCATAGAAATATATATAGACACACACACACACATTAACCTCAACCTCCATAAACAGACACAGAAACATACCACAGCCACATATAGACATATATATATGTAGATGCCAATATATCCGTTGATATGATACACCTATACCCATATTCACACCTACAGTCCTCAATGTTTGTAAAACTACCCCTGAGACCAGCTTGCGAGCAAGTCTTGGAGAAGAGAAACCGACATGCTAGCGCACACACACACCCCCTACTCACACCCAACACACTTACCAGACATACCCCAGCAAGTAATGTATGGACCCGCCACAGACATATACACAAACATGTCCACACATGCAAAAGCCCCGTACCTCCTTATACATATACCCTCCCCCCCATCCAGACATACCTACAACACCTAAACAATTCCCAAGAGGCCCATGGAACACTCATGCGGACCAACACAGCACCAATCGCCCCAAGCAACTCCACACACAGTCCATCACCCAACAGATACTTGCCCAACTTGAACTGGAATCACTGAGAATGGAAGAATCACCATGGACCAGCACACCATCCGCAACAGTGATGAACTGGAGGCAAATGAAGATAGGACCACCATGCAGGCCACACAGAAATTATAAGCCTTGTGTTAAGTATACATTATACCTATATGTTAATTTATTTCAAACAAATGAGGGTTTTGTAGTAGAATTTGGAAAGTATGTTTAATTTGTTTTTTTTTTTAACTCTAGAGTTATATGTTGTATGATATTTAAATGTATTGAACGAGACTCACTGGAAATGGTTACCTTGGCGTGGTAGGAGAGTTTAAATATACTTTGGCCAAATTATGCTACAAATCCCTCATTTGTTTGAAATAAAACTCATGGGTTTAGAATTTCTGGGTAATCTGTATGGATTAGCACGGGATTGTTTTTTCTTTTGCTCTTTCTCTAAGTTTTTTCCTAGTTAGGGGATTTGAAGAATTCATTCTTTCCTTGCTGCTTCTCATACCTTATTCACGAAGCATCTACATTTTATTTTATTTTATATATATATTTATATATAGTGTCTTAAAAGAAAAACTTAAAATATAGAAAAATAATTATTATAGGGTTTAACTTCCTCAGTAAAACAAGGATATTCCCTTTGCTGAGAGGTGTTTTATTCAAAAGTTATTGCAGCTCAAACTTTAACTATTAGGTGCAGTATATCAATGACCTGAAATGTTACAGTGGCGCTGTTGCTACATCAGCCAATGGCAAGCTCTGGTCAATTGATCATAAACTTCCTTAGGATGGTGTAGCAACAGTGCCACTGTACAATCTCAGGCCACTGAGAATGTCAAGTTTGAGCTTCAATAACTTTTGACTAAAATACCTCTCAGCAGTGGGAGTACCCTTGTTGTACTCAGCAGGATACACCCTACAATATAAACCTTACTATAGATTAAGTTTTACTATCCCTTTAACGCTGTTAGTTTTTCTTTCCTCTTGGGCAGAAGAAAATCTTATTAACCTCCTAGGTGCTAGAGAGGTATATAATAACACAATGGTCTATGCTTCTGTAGTTACACATCTAAGATTGCATTAATATTCATACCTTTTTACTTGAAAAGGAGAAGGGTTAGACAGTGTGTAACATTCCATGTATCCGGACATGAACCTGGTGCTTGCCAGTTCTGGACTGGTGCTAGTATTCCATTACGCATACAATGAAAGTAAAGCATGGTTCCCCAGTCAAGAGGCTGTGAAGCCATTTCATAGAGCTGAACAACAGTTCAATATAAATCCAATCTTCAGCTTCATACATTGGAATCTACACATATTTTTTTTTTGCCATGTCAGCCTCAAAAGGGTATAGTAATGTTAAATTATCAAAAATACTCAGTAGATTCTATATAAGTCATCAGTGACATGATTTATAACTGTTCCAAAATATGAAACTTGCTTTTAACCTTTTGAGTACCAAACAGGTATCCAATGCATTGTGTTGCAATGCATTGGATACCTTTCTGGTACTTAAAAGGTTAATAAAAAATATATTTTTTAAAAATGACAGTTATCTGCTTTTGGTCACTGAACAGGTATAAAAAGCAGGTCATAATGGTTCTTTCAAACTGCTTAAAGACAGCATAGACAACTTAAAGGAATAGTAACCCGTAATATGTGTAAAAACAATATATCGTTGAGTTTGTCTTCCTGCGTAAAGGAAGGATACTCCCACTCTTGAGAGTTGTTTTATTCAAAAGTTATTGAAGCTCAACTTGAATTATTTAGGCGCAATATCTCAATGGCCTGAAATTTTACAGTGGATTCTTTGCCACATCATCCTATGGAAAGTCATGATCATTTGACCATAATCCTCCACAAGATGGTGTAGCAACAGTGCCACTATACATTTTCAGGCCATTGAGATACTGCACCTAAAAAACATGCAAGTTTGAGCTGCAATAACCTTTGAATAAAACACTTCTCAGCCTTTGGGAGTAGCCTTGTTATACTCAGGAGGATAACACCTTACAATTTATATCTTACTAAATAATGTGTTACTATCTCTTTAATATATATTAACACCTTTGCAGCTGCAGTATGACCTCCTTCCTGTACTGCATATGGTTTCCTGATGATGTTGCTGTTTATAGTCAAACATTAATTTCAGTGACATTTTTCTGTAAAAGCCACACATATCATACATAATTTCTACATCAGAACCTGCACTTTAGAAGATGGCAATGTTTTTTAGTGCCACCAACCATAGCAAAAGAAATCTACTCAGATTTACAAAAAATGAATGAATGACAGACAACTGTGCTGAAGTGGACTGTTCCTGAAGAGGACTGTTTCTGAATTCTGCTAGAAAATGCTACCAAAATCATGTTTATAAAGTTAGCAACTGAAAACTAAGAGGCTACATTTTTTTAACATTTTGTACCACTGTATTTTGACACGAAAAGAGACTTCCTATGTTATTGTATGGAGCCTATGCACTAAGATCTCTCCCAACTGAGAATTTTTAGTGCATAGGCTTCATAGAATAACATTAAGGATTAAGGGAAATTATACCACTGGAGACGTCATCTATGCTTTATCACCTCTTTATCACACCTTAGTGCATCTCCCCTTGGGAACTGGTGAAGTGAAATCATTGGAGTTATATCCATTTTATCACTTCTTTACCACACTTCAGTGCATAACTCCTAATTAATCCTGCAATGTTCCATATTTTTGAGTACAGAAAATTCTAATATTAGAGAGGGAGTAATTTTTATCTCAAAACTGGACTGCTAAGAGATCTCCAGGAGAAGGCACTATAACAAAAAAAAACTGTTTTTGTGTTTTTACATTTTCACAAAGATGAAGAAATGTTTAAAAACGATGGAACTTCCTATCAGTATAGATAGCTAGACACATCCTAAATAAAATTATACTCCATTCATATTGTTTGCCACATCATAGGGTGTGGCACAAAACTGCAACCACCACATTAGTACATTCATTAATTTGAAATAGGGCATGCCTAAAATTGTCTTTCTAACCCTAGGCTGGGGCACACAAATGTTTCCAGAAAGTGACTATTTAGAGAATTTCACCTACTTCAAAGATACTAAAGTCACTGAAAACTAAGGATTTTCCTGATGTTGTTGGAAGCTACTGTCCAATAGGCATAGGAGAAAATTTTCACCTCAAACTGAAATTGGCAAAAAATGACACTTTCAGCTTTGCGAAAAATTTATGTTGAAAAGTGCCTTTTTTCTGCTTTTTCTCACCTTTTTCGCCTAGCTCATTACATTGAAATCAATGGGTAGAGAATTTTTTCTCCACCACACAAAAGTTTTCTACAGCCATATAAAAAAGGCTGTCAGGCTCTCACAGCATGCCATTCTGTGTTTGTGAGAGGAAAGAGCAGCATGTTTTTGAGCTAGAGAAGATAGGCAAATAAAGGAGAACTGAAGCTTAGTTTTAGGGAGTCAATTAGGTACGACACTTGTTCTCTGTAGTTGTTGCTGCATCGTTCAGTCCGGTCAGGGCATTGCTGGGCAACCACATCGGCAGCGTCACGCATCATCGCTTTGCCCCATTATAACATCAGCACGTTCTTGTTTATAGTGCGGCTCCGTGAGAGAGCCAACGCACAATCTTCAGTTCCCATTCCAAGAGTCTCTTCAGTGTCTCTTACAGTTTTCTCCTTGTATGACCCTGCTATTACTCCTGAACCTTGCTGTTGTGCTGCCTGCCCTGACCCGTGGATTTTACCTTGACCTTGCTTGTTGAGCTGTCTGCCCTGAACACTGGCTTGGACTTTGACCCTGCTTGTTGAGCTGTCTGCCCTGACCACTGGCTTGGACTTTCATCCTGCTTGTTGAGCTGCTTGCCCTGTCCTGTGTTCTGGAAACCTGACCATTGTTTCAGGATCTTCTTGATCTCCTGCAGTTCCTGTTATCCCAGCTGTACACTCTGCTCCCTGTGGTCTCTCTTCTGCCTATTCTGGTCCGGCTGTTCCTGTTCTCCTAGCAAATAATGCTCCCTGTGGACTCCAGGTACCCAGTTTGTTCTCTCTATATATTCTCTTATATGTGTATATGTATACTGGGCTTGTTTGGGTTCTCTCAGTCCTGCATCAGGTTATCTTACCTCTTGCCTGAGAGATCCTACAGCTACTTTTAGACTATACTAGCTGCCTGAGCATACTCGCTCTAGCCCTCTCTGCACCGAGTGGGGTTTCTTGCAGCACGCAAAACACCCTTTAGCGGGGTATTCTGTTAGCAGTTGGGGAGTCTGGGGGCACAATGGGGAGAAGAAGAGGGGAAGGAGGTTGACTCAAAATAGTCCAAAATTTGGTGTGACGGACTGGTAAGACACAGGCAGCTAGGGTCCAGATTGCGTGCTGGTTTTACTTTATTGTTTCTGTGCTGGGGAAGTCTGGGGAAAGAAGTTGTTGATTTTGTTTTTTTGGTTATATATATATATATTTTTGGGACTAACTGTGATAAGATATGGTGGACAACTTAAAAATAAATAAATAAATAAATAAAAAAACATAAATATAATAAAAAACATAAATAATTAAACAAATAAATAGATTAGACCTCTGACTGGGAGCTCTGCGACTGAGGCAGACTTGATAGACAGCAGACGACATTTAAAATTTTCTTGAGGGCCAAGGCAAGACCTCACACTCCATCAGTTGTGTACTGTAGAGAGTAAAAACACACACAGTAGTTGAGTAATGTCTAGCAAATACACAAGCAGGAGGGGGAAAAGTGGAGGAAGTGCAGGGGCGTGGTAGTAAATTGTTGCTGCAGCATATGCAATAAATGATGAGCATCCCTCTCCTTCCGGGTGGATGCAGTTTGTCAAGGTCCCACCAATCAGACCACACCAGTCCCCCACCACCGCTACCATACACATCTGCCACATTGTAGGTTGTACTTTACTTTATTTTTTATCACTTGAAATCATCAAGAATATGTGCCAGTGTCACTTAAGCAGGAAGTAAGTGTTATGGGCAAAGGACAAAGGCTCTTTGCATGCTAACAGGTATATGCTGCTGTAGGACTCACAACTTTGACTTCCAGCCACTTATTTCTCCACTACAACCCTCAGAAGGAGTAAAATTGTGCTGGGAAATGTTGCACCATATTAAACATAGGAAAAAAATGTGTTGAAATAGAAAAAAATGTATTGGAATAGGAGAAAAATGTGTTAGGATAGGAGAAAAATGTGTTGAATAAGTGAAAAATGTGTTAGAATATGCGAAAAGGAGGACATTTTTGCACTTGGAAAAAAAAGAAAACTTTCGTGAAAAAAGTGAAAAATCGGAAATTTTTCGTGAAAAGTCATGCAGTTTTCACCAAACCCTAATGTCCATGCCAGAAAAATGGTATCTCATTGACATGATTGAACATATTGTAGGGGGTACCAGGAACACTAAACTGCACCTACTAAAATTTCTATGTTTGCATATATATTTTTTTTGAATGGGACATGCCTACATAGAAATATTTGTGAGAATAGAAGGCAAGTCATACTACTGTGGAAACTACACAACTGGGTGCTTTAATAGAAGGGTCACAGTTGTAGTTTTACCCACTTATGTGCATAAATGTTTACAGGAGGTGGAGGTAAAAAAACCCAACAACAAATAAAATGAAAAAAATAAAAAGTAAAAAGTAAAAAAAAATTAAATAAATATGTATATATTTACATTTCTACCACTTCAAAGATACTAAACTCTTTGAGGAGCATGGAATTTTCTACTGTATTGAATAGATATGGTATTTACATAGTAAATGGTACCCCATTTTTATGGGCTGACATATGGTAGGGGTTCCCAAAAAAGCACCAAACTGCACCGAACAATTTTTATTTGTCTTTTTTTAAAATTATGAAATGACCTACCTAACCAAAAATGGTCATAATTATAACGGGCACAAAAAAAGTCAACAAGCTATACCACTGTGTAAACTCTACGACTGACTCTTTGAAATGGGAAGTAATTTGTATTTTTATCCCTAGACTAATGTACATACATATTTCCAGAAGATGGAACTTTGCAAAACAAGATATGATTTTTTAAAAAACATTTTCACTACTTCAAAGATACTAGAATCATTGAAGAGCATGGAATTTCCTTCTGTATTGACTAGATTATTTTTTTACACAACATTTTTTCCCCATTGGTAAGGGTTAACATACAGTAGGGGGTACCAGGAACACAAACCTATAAAACCAATAAAGCACTGGAATGAATACATTTTTCTGGTCATGTCTGCTTTCAAATGACCTGAAAATAAAAGATGGGCATGTGTACTCTAGTCTTAAAGAGTTTAATCTCTTCTTTCAATTAAGCAAACTATTGTTCCTCTGGTGTTTGCAGTGTGTGATTGGAGAAATGTATTGTCCCAGTCACACTCCACAATACCTGTTGTTAAATGATTAGAAGCTCTCAGGAGTAGCTTCATATGAAAGAGAGGTCCTCCCATTTCAAGTCAGGTTTTAGTATACCCTCTTGGAGCTGCAGATTATGATAGGGGTTCTTTTTGTTACCCCTTACAATCGGCCATACACAGTATGTATACCCTAAGTAATTATGTTGGAAGATCATGTGATCCCCATGTGGCACCTCTGCATTGGGAGACATACTTCCCCAGCATGATACATGACTAACATAAGAGAGCAAACTTCTGTCACTGAGATATATTACTCACTGCAATATTTTACCAAGAATGATATCCTACATTTAGTAACTGTGAGAGAGAGAGGAAATTAAATTGTTCCTCGTGGGTATTAAAAGCACTTTCAAAGAAGAAATATCTGACCTCCGCAGTTAAGTCAGTACATTTATTTCTTGGCAGAAGACAGATAATACAGCAACAACAAAAGCTCAAACATATCATGGCCCAGCAAGATAAGACCATCCACCTTATAACCACTAGCCTGAACAATTTAGATAATCGGAGGCGTAGATGAAACATCAGGATTAAAAGTCTCACCGAATCTATACCTGCTAAAAAACTAAGGTTCTGCCAATGCACCATATTTGCAGACATCCCATAAGACTCGCCACTGAGCACACAGGGTCTTGAGATACAGAAGCTAAGTTAAAGGGATAGTAATACTTCGTTTTAACTTTATTTTATTTTGTAGGCATTAAAAAACATGAAGAATGATATAAGTCTTATCTCTCAAACCTTTATGGTTTAAGAGATATTCACAAGCAAAGTTTCCCCCTCCCGCCCCTTTTTCCTAGCGTAAGCCATCTCTTCTCAGATGTGAATCTGGTTGTAAGACCAGACAGATAACAGCAGGGGACAATCTTCTTTGTATGAAAAGAATGAAAGCCCTTCCCCCCTTGACAAGATTTTCAGCGTTTTCCCTTATCTTAATTGAAGATTGTCCCTCTCTGCAGTCTACCTGGGCACATCCCTTGTGACCTGGCTGAACGGGGTGGGGGGGTACTTTGCTTGTGAATATCTCTTAAACCATAAAGGTTTGAGAGATAAGACTTATATCGTTCTTCATGTTTTTTTAATACCTACAAAATAAAGTAAAGATAAAAGGAAGTATTACTATCCCTTTAAGGAGATCCTTACATCCCCTCATGGATCGTTGCCAAAACTTAAATATAAAATGCAAATGGAGCTTACCCTTTAGTCTCTTAGTCCCTTTCTAGAAGGAAATGTCTGTTTTGAGAGAATCAAAAGAAATTTCTATTTCTTCTGCAACAATTTGGGAGTTACTGTTTTAAATGTATTGGCGCCATCACCTTCTCTACTCCACTTGTGCTAAACCAGCAACCCCTGCTCAGGAAACAGTAAAGACAGTGTTGGATCAATGTAACGGGTCCTAGTCATAAGAAGGCTAAAGCACCAATCAATGCTAAAACTAATCTTATTCAAGTATTTTGCCTTCATTGACTCTGTGATCCCCATTAAGCATATTGGTAATTCAAGCCTTTAACTCTCACTGGAGTCATTCTGAGAATTATCTATGTCTGGATGACTGGGATCCTATTTCGTGCACTCTAGAGAACTATATCTTTCATATTACAGTACAATGTCCTACCTTTACATTACAAAGGCCATGTTTTCCAGAATGTAACTATATTCTTTCCTATATGGTCTCTGTGCAAATATATATCATATTATGAATACATTGGTAACAATGCAGCATATTTTTAACTTCTCTCTGTTCTAGTTAATGATATACCTCTTGGTACACGATACAACCCTTTTCCGTGTCCAGACCATTACAGAGTTAAAGGTTTGTTATATAAACTGGCCTTCTATATGCAGCTCCATGTCATTAATACCTTATTTATCCTGTTATCTTATATAGACCTATGTGCAAAATTATCCTACATATGTGACTTGCACCTATGTAATATAATCCTCTCTTTAAACCTTAGTCCATATACAGCTACCACTTGTATTACAAATGGCTCACTCCATATAGATACATGTATCTGATAACGGTAAAGCTTATAAGATGCATTCAGCTAATAACGTGCTCAAGTTTTTATAAACATTACCAACACAAGGGCTGTTACTCTCACATACATATGTAAATACTCATTACAACACTCATTCTGATGAACTAACTTAACTTGAATCTTTAGCTATGCAATTTTTTCATTCATCTACATATTTCATTATGCACGTCATACTATTTAATACACCCTCTGTCAGGCTGTTATCCTTCAACGCATTATGGATCTTTATAGTTTACAGGATAATTATCTATTATTACATCACATGAGTTATGTTCTTCAGTGTTTAAGCTTTTTGATTTCCAGGAGGTCTCTGTGTTTATAAATTTCATATTCATGACATGGTTTTGATGCAGCACGTTTTTATGGTCCCTCTGTTTTAGTCTAAGTTAAATGCGCCCTTTGCCTTCGGCGTTGCCTCATTGAGAGTTTGTTATATAAGATGTTTTGCACATAATTCCACGTCTTCAAGACTTTATTGACGCTGATATCTTGCATGGATCTCTGTGTCCATTTGCTAATTTCTTATTATATATATATATATATATATATATATATATATATATATATATGTATGTATATATTTGATATCTCTCTTGATTGAGATATATATTAATCTAATAACATGCAGAAGCTTTATCAGTCTTATCAAACAGGGCTGGATTTACATCCTAGGCCAAGCACTCTAGGCACCATTGGCTTCACCCATGGCCACATGCCCAAGCCTCACATGGCCCCACTCCCAAACCCATCCACTGTTTCCTGGCTCAGAAAATACCCTTGGCCTATAAAAAACCAAGGACAACATTCTTTTTTCACCCCTTTGTGTGCTAGAGAGATCTCAAACTCATTACTGCGCAATGTGTTGGAGATCTCTCTAGCATTCAAGGGGTTAAATAATAGCCTGCAAAGGGGATATAAAACTGGTGCAAGGAAATTGTTTGCTCTAGCAACACTCACAATTCAGAGTGTGGGTGTGGCAAGCAAATCTCAGGCACCCCCCCCCCCAAAATGTGTCTCTTTCTCTATCTATGATAAGAACTACCTAGCAATTTTGAGTCAGTTTTCCACTCCACATACTTGTTTGGTTTGTGTGGTTATTTCCATGGTGTCTTGACCTGGGATCGCTGAATTATCCACACTAACCTCTCTTAATGCCTTGCATAACTGCTATATAATATAAATATAGGTATAGCATGTGTGATATAGGTGTGTTCCTTTCAATAGATGTACTCCTACTAATTCACTCATTTTTCACCAAAATGTTCCATCAGCATAGTATAAACTCTCTATTATTTGTTACTTCTAATCATCTTTAATTGCCTGTTGTGCAACCACATGTTACACCCTTCTCAGCTGAAAATGAGTGACCCCACCCCAGCCCTGTGGGCATAAGATGCGACTTTCAAAGACAGAATAATGGGTGAGATACTGCCCATCCTTCTTATTCATTATTTTTCAAACTGTATATAGTTTAATCCTAACCATGTTTGTTTCCCCATCTCTGGATTAAATTTCTACTTTACCCTCTTATGATGCAAGCAATATGGCAGTATTGAGGTAGTAGAGTCTTCTTTGGTCTCAGATTAATATTCCACCATTAACTCTTACAATGTTACCATTATCTTTTGGCAAGGTCTAACAATTCCTTGAAAATTCTCAGTCAATGCCAAAGGCTTTAACATCCCCAAGAAAAGATCCTGGAATGAACAGACTTTGAAAGCCTGAAAGCAGATATAGTACTTATTCAGTACTTTACAAGACACCAGGCTGGAGCTGGCCCACATTTATAAATTCAAGATTACTAAATCTTATCATTGCCTTAAATACAATAATTATTTGAATGGGAACAAATGCGGTAAACTTCTTGCCAGGATTGTTAAAATAAAACAGAAATTCCACTACATTGCTCAGTTCAAAGACAACTATAGTGTAATACATGCATCCCTTTCCAACATTGCTAATATGTTTAACCCTTTGAGCGCCAGAGGTGTGCACAACGCATTGCTTTGCAATGGATTGCGCACCCCATCTGGCATTCAAAGGGTTAAAGTTTTCTACAGCAAACTGTACACTTTAGCCAGTAGAAAAAACGGTGTAACCCCTTTGTACTGTTCAAAAATTAAATATTTTCTATATAATTTCTAATATATTATCCCCAGAAATGCTGATTTATTATAACACATACTAATAAAGAATTATACTTGGCTTTTAAATAGTCCCCACCCAGCAAAAGTCCTTTTCCTGATGTCTTTCTGGTGTTCTGTTATAGGAAAATCTTCCACCTCTACTGAATACATTTAACACTATTGCTTTAGGCACTAGACTACCATATTAATCCACAGAATTCCACATAGTAATTATTCAGAAACCCTATGAAGATCCCATTCAAATGCTCTGTTTATCAGCTAATTTTGCGCATTAATATAGATGTTAAGTTATACACAAAACTGATAGCCAATCATCTTGAACCTAACCAAAGTTCCAGGATCCATCCAAATGAAGCAGGATTCATACCTAACAGAGAGACCAAACACAAAATATCCAAAGATATTGCACAGGTTGCACTACCATCAAAAACAATATCCTCACGCTACCTGTAATAACTGATTCAAGAAACACATTTTATAGGGTTTATATATATATATATATATATATATATATATATATATATATATATATATATGGTTTATAGGATTATATATGAGAGCTTCTTCATCAAGGGTCCAAGAGGGCTGCAGTTATTATTAAGCCTTTATTCTATATTCACTGTCAAAGTAAATGGCTATCTTTCAAATTTCCAAGTTTACCAATAGAACTACTAGACAAGGATGCTCCCTCCCCATATTTACATATCCTTGAAACAATAACAGAATATGGTTTATAATAATCCCTTATTCATAGTACACTGATCAACCATCCCACTGACATCTTCACCAGGGAATCAATTTCCTATTGGGATTGTATTATACCCCTCAAAGACTAGCTAAAATGTCCACTAACTCTGCCTTCTCTCCTGGAGATGTGAACCCGACATAGAGTTCATGTGACATATTTAGTAGCCATGCAACTTTATCATTCCTTACTAGACACTATTAGACAATGATATCTGCTCCATGTTAAACTTGGACATCCCCTAAGATCCTTTAATGTTTCTTTTATCCACTAAACTCCTTCCAAATACTGTTCATCCAGCACATGTTAATGTTTTGTTATTAATGTTCTTCACTAACGCAGCTAAATCCCCCATACCTTTCAACTGAAAATAGCTCCCTCATTATAACTTTGGTGTATTAAGGTGCAACCTCAAGTGAACACAAAAATATTTACCTACCAAAAATGTATATAAAAAAAATATGCCTTCCACGGATCAACCTTTACAATAAATTAACCACTTAATGACGAATGAGATGCCAGGACAATAGTTTATAAAATATTTAGCATTATTTAGTTCAAGTCCTCCATGCATGCCTAGAGGACTCAGTCATTCCCCATAGCTGTGAATTACCAACTGCCACTTCCTATCAGGAAGTACAAGCTCCGATATATAAATTGACAAATATAAAATAAAAACATCTCAGAAACTATTGTTTGAAATTATAAATAACATATATAAATGTGATTTTGGACACTCTTTTGTTACAAAACTGAGAGGTATCAACACATTGCCCTCTGGCACCCACAGGGTTAAATGAGTCAGGGGTACTCAAAATGTTACCCTATCTCATATTTAATCCACTGATAACCCAATAACTTCTAGTTTTTTCAGTACTTCCCAGTGATGTGATTTTCTGTGTTTATTATTATTACATCTGACTAAGCGGAAAAATAAATGTAAGGGGATAACTAGCACTTGTGGTAAAATCATTGCTATGTAACATTGTAATAATCTCCTTTCAACTTTTTTGGCCAACTCAGACTAACCCTTAAGCTTTTTTGGCCAGTTTTACCTGGTGCTTATGAGGTGGGGACATACACTTATATCTTCCACGCAAACTAATATCTGTCTCACTGTTCACTGCTTTAAATGTAAAATCAGATTTTCCTAGCATATCATAAAAACCTGCCATATAAAATATAGGTAAAATTGTCATAAGAACATCAGGGGGGTTATGTACTAAGGCATGATAAAGAGGTAATAACTTCTCCAGTGATATCACTTCTCCAGTTCCTATCTTATTCTATAGAGCCTATGCACTAAGATCTCCAAAGTTGAAGAAATCTTGGTGCATTGGCTCCATAGAATAACATAAGACTTGGATAAATAATATCACTGGAGAAGTTATCTCTGCATTATTTGCTCTTTGTCACACCTTAGTGTATTTACCCCCACATGTTTAACTTTAATGGGGCACTTGGTCACCCACAAGCTTTTCATACTACGCTAAGAAATAATCCCAGAAAACAATATCATCTGTGTCTCACAAATAACAACTGCTCTTTTGGAATATAATGTATTAATACATTGAGCAGCGTCTTCAGCAGAACCACTGAGGGCAGAACCACTGAGGGCAGCACGGTCCTCTTCTTGAAGGGGGGGTGGGGCTGTAACATTGCTCACAATGTTCTTCATGCAAATGAGGCTTTTAACACTTTGATTGCTAGAGAGGTCTACATTACATTGATTTGCAATGCACGGGAGACCTCTCTAGCATTCAAGAAAATAAAAGACTTTACATCAATGAGAATTTCATTGTCTCCACTATGATGCAGTTGGTTTGCTCCAGAATTGAACCTCTTTAGCTTGATGAGTATGGCTGTTGGTCCAGCCCTTCAAGCTCCTGTGCTGAGGATGCTGCACTAAGAAGGATTTAGGGGAGATGCACTAAGGGGTGATAAAATATGACAGAGTAGATGACTTCTCCAAAGAGACTCTCCATTTACTATGTTATTCTATGGAGCCTATGCCGTACTATTTCTCAAGTGGGAGAGACCTTAGTACATAAGCTTCATGGAAAAACATAGGATTTGGGGACCTGTTATCACTGGAGAAATTCTTCATCACCTCTTTATCACACCTTAGGGCAGGGCTGTCCAAGATCAGCCCTCAAGGGCCACCAACAGAACAGGTGGACCAATCACAATGAATGAGCCACTGATTAACTCCCTGTGCTTAATCAGGAAAATCCTTACATCCTGGCCTGCTGTTGGCCCTTGAGGGCTGAACTTGGACAGCCCTGCCTTAGTGTATAATCCCTTTGGAGTATTTCTAAAGTAAGGTCACTGCACCATAGGTGAGAAATAAAATGTCACTTTGATTTATATGAGGCTTTTAACTACTTAAATTCTAGAACAGTCTCCAGTGCTAAGACCTCTCTAATATTTAAGTTCATAAAATCCCCATTAAAATCAATGGGGATTTGTGGATTTGTTTTTTTATGATTCCCTATGGTGCATTTGGTTTTCTCCAGTACTACTCCAGTTCTTCACAGTACTCCAGCCTAAGTATTTCCAATACAGCACAGTGATGCTAATGTGAACATCAGCAGAGCAGGCCAAAAAATGACCACTGCCATACATGCCATGTTTGCTTTGTTATAGCAAGTATGCCACATTATTGTGTGCTTATTCCTGAAAATATGTTTGCATGTCCATGGAGCTTTTCAGGGGTTAATCTGATGCTATCTGTTTAGTGACACTGCACTGTGTAGTAATAATATTGTATAGAAAACAATGGGTTTCAAGGGAACGCCAGACACCCTTTCCGTAGCAGACTGTTGATTCTTCTCACAGTATTGTGTCTGTACTCCCCTAGATTAGGCTGGAAGCTCCTCCCAGTAAATCTATAGGACCAGAGGGAGCAAATAAATATTCATGTTAACCCTTTGAGTGCCAGAGGGGTATGCAAGGCATTGCAGAGCAATGCGTTGCATACTCCTCTGGCATGCAAAAGGTTAATTAGTGGTTTCCAGCTCTCAGTGGCACCTAACAGGCCATGTCTTTATGATTTCCTTTTGCACAGTCAGGTGTATAAATTAACCATTTGGGTGCCAGAGGGGAATCCAGTGCATTTTCGGGACAGATATCATAGTAAATGTGTGTTATGCCACAGCAACACACAATAATCTGTTCTAACACCTATTATAATTATTTTTTTTTAATTACTACATCACCTAGTGTTTTTTTCTGTAGAGGCTCCTTTTGAAAACATGATCATTAACCCCTTGAATAATAGAGATGCCTCCAACACACTAAGAAGTTGGAGATATCTCTACCATTCAAGGGTTAAATAGTTTTTTCAGATTTTCCATATTATCCCATACATTACAGCAATCCTACTTTCAATACATTATTAGATTTCCTAAAACAGCCCGTTCATACAAGTCCATATTGTTTTTAAGGAAGTCATAAAGCCTCTGTAATGTGAACAATACTTTCTCTGCAGGATACACTGGCAGACACACTATAAATAGAGACCTTTTGTTTGTGGATGCATTCTTGGGTCCAAGTGGAATGCAAGTCATGCACAGGAGAATTGCAAACAGCATATCAGACATGGTGTGATCTCGTATAGGAAAGTCCTCAAAAACAATGTTCGTCTGTTAACCCTTGGCCCGACACAAAAAACAACAGGCAACAAAATTTTTCAAGCACGGTAAGCTATTCAAGTACCTGTGCTATGAAAAAAATACCTGTGAAAAAAACATGTTGGGCGATAAATTTAGCAGCGTTTTCGCTCATTTAAAATAAAAAAAAGTTTTAATTCACATCTGATGTATGGGGCAATTATTTTATTGTGTTGGCATTCTCAATATTTCTGACTCTGATATCTGTGCATTGTTTAACTCTTTGAGTGTCAGAGAGGTACAGCAATGCATTGTGTACCCCTCTGACACTCAAGGAGTTAAACTATGCACAGATGTCAGAGTTATGTTTGGGCCGCATCTTTTAATATGCCATGTTTTCTTTATTTCAGGGGAATGTCAGAAGGAAGAGAAGAAGATGGAGAGAGAGAAGAAAGAAGAGAAAAGAGAGATAGAAGAGAGATAGAAGATGAAGATAACAGAAAAAAGAAGGAAGATAGAAGTAGACAGACAGTGGATAGCAGGTAGATGTAACACAGATGAGCTAATGATTGGTGCTTGAAAGTATCTCAGGAACCAATTGTTAACTTTTTCCCTTTAATGTTCCCGTTATTCAAACTACTTAGTGTGGATTTTGGGAACTTAACACACAAAAAGGATGTTTGGCCAGGAGTCCTTTTCTGTGGCCTAATGTCCATTTTGCTTTCACCTGGTAGGACAATTGAATACCTACTTGGACATTTTATTCTGTTGGTCAGTAGCCACTTTAGCCCTACTGGCTGTTTTACGGCACAGAATTGAATCAAGTCCAAAATAAGAGGGGCTGTATACATTTAAACATCTTACATTCCAATCCAGTGTTCACAGGGGAGGGCTGGCCTGGGGGTCAGGGGAGCAATTGCCCCCTGGGCCGGTCATATGTCTGGAATGGTGGGCCACTGCTCCTCACTAAATTTCCCAATCGGTGCTGTAAATGGAGCTACACTAGTGATAACATAGAGCTTACAATTGAAATGGAGCTGCACAAACGACATCACAGAGGAACAATCCAAATGGAGATACACTAGTAGTATAACCCATTCCCTTGTAAGCTCTATAGTATAATTAGTGTATCACTACTTAAATTGTAATCTTTGTAGGAGCGCACTAGTGTAGCCTCATTTCAGCTGTAAGCTATGTGGTATCACTTGCCTTACTTCACAACATTAATACCAATTTTAAAATTAACAAAAGGGGTTGGGCTGGGACAGTGGGCTTGAGCGATATAGAAATGGGCCACTTGACTGAATTTGCCCCCTGGGCCACAAGTTGCCAGCCCTCCCCTGAGTGTTCATAAAACTGATCTACTTGGTGCAAGAGCGATAAAATCTGATCTGTTAATTTTTTTTTTACAGATTAACGTATTGCTGATGGGTCATGCTTAGTTGGTAATATATTAAGTCAGAATTTATACTCTAATGAGTCTGATGTACTAAGAAGAATTAGAGTAAATCTGGAGCAAGCCAACTGCAACTTAGGTGAGAAATGAAAAGTGCTTTTAAGTCCTTGAGTGGTAGACAAGTGTCCATTTAAATAAAAGGGAATTTTTATTTCTCTCTTCAGGTACAATTGGTGCAAAAGCACCCTAGTTCTTAGTACATCAGCCTCATTGCCTTTTATCACCGGCTGAGATAAGATACCTCCCTGAATAAAAATATAGGTTTCAAATAATTCCAATCAATTTTCTACTTTATATCCTGAATTTCATTTCAATCTGAAGAATGGAAAATAAGCAAACAGTGGCTCTTTTATACTATAAAAAAATGAATTGCAGACAAATTTTAGGACTCCTGTTCCACAGAAAGAACATTTACAAGTGCTTGTGGATGCAAAAAGATACGTTAACGTGTATTACACCAGGGATTCACAACATGTTGAGAGGCAACTCGTTGCACACCCCTTTGGTGCTTAAGGGGTTAAGTGAACTATACTGTATTCCAGAAGTGAGTAAAGCACTCTCCATGGATCAGTCCACCATGAGAAATGGTAAAAATATAAGTATTAATCCCTTGGATGCTAGAGACATTCCCAATATGTTTTTTGCAATGTGTTGAAGATCTCTGGCATCCAAATTATGATTCATAATAACACTGGCCCATATTTATAAAAACAGGAGTAATTCTGGAGTAAACCAACTGCACCATAGGGGACATAATAAAAATTCCTAAATTTTCATGCCCTTGAATAGAGCTTTTTAACCCCTTGAATGTTAGAAAGGTCTTTAGTGCATTGCTTTCAATGATTTAAAGCCCAATGTAATTGAACAGGAATAAGGTATTTAGTTGTCCCCTATGATACAGTTGGTTTACTCCAGAGTAACTACAGGTTTTATAAATAAGGCCATAGTAACATAGCTGGCTGAAAAAAAGACATGCGTCTATCAAGGTCATCCCACACCATATCAGTATACCTGGGAACTTTCAAAATGAGCTGACCCCAAGATTGTGTAAATATTAACCCTTAAATTTCCCATAATATAGATTTTCTGCAATATATCCTGATTACTGTAATAGAGCATTCAAGGAGCCATTAATACACAACTTACAGATATCACTGCATGAACACACACAAATCAAGCAGGACTTCTACCTCTGCTTTTCAGGTACAAGTGGCACCAATTTAGAGACTAAAGAAGCATTTAACGGGAGCAGAATATATAACAGGAGGCACTGAACTCTCTCAGTCTGAGATTTTGGCCCTTCACCCTGAGACCCTGAGATTTGGACCAAAGCCCTAAGTCTCAGGGTCAAACCCTGAGAGTTCCCAGTTATGCATATCAACCATGTTGATCCAGAGGAAGCCATTTCCAGTTAAGTGGATAAAGAAAAAACTGCTGTGAAACCAACTGTCATAATTCTCAATTTTGTTCTGAGATGGAAAGGTATCCATCACTTTTCTAAAAGCAACTACAGTATCTGTAAACACATCATCCCGAGACAAAGAATTCCTTAACTTTGTGCACTTACTATAAAAAAATTCTTACCTTTTTTAGTGGAAAGCATCTTTCCTCTAGTTTTAATCAAAATCTGTTTAATGACTCACTCATGTGAGCAACATCATCACTTATGTCTGCTTGATGTCACTAATACAGAACATAGAATATTTGCTTTGCTAGTTGTTCACAAGGCTAGTATTGCCTTGCTTGAATGCCACTAAATGTAGCATGTTGCAACCTGAGAGCATTCAATCTGGAATGCAGGTAAATTGCAGTAGGGTTGAGCTGTAACATGTCTCAATTCTGAGGCTGTAGTGCAGATCATTCAGACATAATACACTGGAGCTTGTGATATTCTTTGTCATTTCCACTGGCTGGCAGATCAGCTTAGCATCAGCCAATAAAGTATTGCTGATGCCAACATTTGCAGGCCATCAACCACAAACTCCCAGCAATGGTATCATGGGGGAATACAGGAGAATGTAAATAAAAATATGGACACATGGAATGTGGCCACTTTCTAATCTTATCTGTGAAAGATCCTCCTGAATGCTTCAGCAAATTTTAAATAGCTAAAGTTGGAGTTTATTATTTTAATACATTTAGTATTCAGAGCTCTTCTGTTTTCTATTTTATTTACACTTTCCCATGCAGAAACATCATTACATAGTAAATTAGGTTAAAAAAAGACATGTCCATCAAGCTTAACCTTTCCCACAGTATATCTCAGAAAATGAGAACTACATGTTCATTCCTGACTACAGGATAGCTGTTACCAGAACGTTCTATTTAATTTGCTAACACACTGTATGTCACCTTCTACTCGAAATGTATCTAATTCTCACTTTAAGGGGCAGTATAGGGTCAATACAATACCATTTTAAATGCTTTGCTGTGCCACAAGAGCTATGGGAACTGAGTTGCGCTCCTGTTTGCCTTCAGATCATGGTGATCTGCAAGCCTGGGTATCACGGTGCCCATGCTATTCGGCGACATTCTGTCAGTTTCCACTCCTGCCTAACGCCTATTGGCTGCACTGTGATTGTCCTGCCCAGTATTGTCCTTAAATACTGGGTTCTGGCACATCTCCAGTGCCCTTTCGTGGTGTTCCAGTACCAGCGCTTGTTCCTGATTCTTGTGAGCTCTCAGTGTATCGACCTGGCCTGCCTAAATACTCTACATCTTGTTTCCTGCCTGTGCACTGACTGGGACTGCCTGACCATTCTGCTTCTCATCTCCTGTGTACCGACCTGGCTTGGCTGACGTTCCTGCTCCGTGTACCGACTTGGATTGGCTGACGTTCCTGCTCCATGTACTGACTTGGATTGCCTGAGGTTCCTGCTTCGTGTACCGACTTGGACTGTTCTACGTTCTTGTGTTGTGTGGATCCCGCCCGGTTGGGCTGCTGCTTCCTTTGCACGCTCTGACCGGTCTCCAGTTAAGGTTAGTGCTTGTCTCCCGCTGTCTCTGGACAGCTCTGCAGATTGGTCTTGGGTGCCTCCATGTCGCCCTGGCGACATTCCTATTGGTCTGCCTTACGAGCCGTTCCAGGTTGGGTGCCTCTCAGGGCGAGTTGCTCAGTTTTCCGTTACTGCTACAGCAGTGCTCGCGCTGACCAGATTCCGTTACTGCTACGGCAGTGCACAAGCTGCTCATGTCTCTGTTACTGCTACGGCAGTATCCAGTTGCCTAGTCTCCATTACTGCTACTGCAGTGCTCAAGTGGCTCAGTCTCCACCACTGCTAATGCAGTGCTCCTATTGCTCAGTCTACGTTACTGCTATGGCAGCGCTTCAGTTGCTCAGTATCCGTTAATGCTACAGCAGTGACCAGTTGCCTAGTCTCAGTTACTGCTATGGCAGTGCTCACGTGGCTCAGTCTCCGTTACTGCTATGGCAGTGCTCAAGTAGCTTGGTCTCCGTTACTACTACGACAGTGTTTAAGTCACTCAGTCTCCTTTACTGCTACGGCAGTGTTCAAGTTGCTTAGTCTCCGTTACTGCTACGGCAGTGCTCAAGTTGCCCAGTCTCCGTTACTGCTACGGCAGTCCACAATCTAGTATCCATTATCTTGGGCTTTACTTGAATTAAAGCTCTCACCTCTGTTTGAGCTTCTTAAAAGGCCTTGCTACACTAGGGCCTGTCAACATTCTCTGCCTACTATTAACCCATGCAGTACTAATAAACTGGGACTCACACAAGATCTGCCTGACCTGTGTCAGTATATTGTTCTATTGACTCTCTACTTATACTAGACCTGTGTGGGCTTACCTCTATATAACCTGTCTAGTGGCTGTACTATATTATGTATATATTACAGGACCTGTGATGGTTATTGTGATCTTTATTATTTAATAAAATTGTGTTTTATCCAAACCTACTGTGTCTGTGTGTCGAACAAACCGTTACACTGGGGGACGTCAGCAGCACACTCACTGCTCATCAGACATTTTATTTTTTCCCTGTGGAAACCTGTAGAAGTTTTGTCAGCAAATCTGCCCTCAATGGACTTCCATAGAGAGGAAAACAATCATCTATTAGCACAGAGTGAGGCTGATGTCACACAGCACAGACTTGCAGATCGATGTGATCTGCTAGGCAATCAGCAGTACAACAGAGGAGTTTTTAGTTATTAGAACTCAGTTCCCATAATTCTTAAGGCACAGCTAACCATTTAAATGGTTCTTGTATGGGTCCTATATTGCCCTTTTAAATGTATCCATTGTATCTGCCAGCACAACATCCTTAGGTAAAAATCCACTTGTACAATGTAACAAGATCTTTTAAAACCAAGTTTTGCTAGATGTTCATCATATTTCAGTTCATCTATTCTCTTAGTTCATTGTTTTGCTCTCATCTGTACTTTCTGCAATTGTAGAATATATTTTTAAGAACAAGTGTTCAAAACTATATGGCATATTCCACGTGAGGTCTTACCAACAACTTGTACAGTGGCAAAATTAAGCTCTTGCATCAGTATACAGTTTTGTGCAGGATAGGAAGTGTGGATATGTCTGAACTGATTTGGAACAAATCTAGAGAGACTTTCAGCAGTCCAGAAAATAGTAATAACCCATTCCAGCAAGTCTTCCACTTTGTAGTGACCAAGAGAGGAGCTATCTGGAAAGACATTTAGGTTATGTGAACCTGCTCTTTTTGTTTTTCCGGATATCAAGTGATCACTTTTCTGGCATTGCAACTGTATAAAACAGCAAGTGAAACAGAAAACAAAACACCTACTTTGCAAAACATATTTTGGGTTTTGTGAAACTGCCTGTTTTGCATGAGCAATAGCTTTACAGTTTCTCTAAGCCCAAGAA
Organism: Rhinophrynus dorsalis; assembly: GCA_037306005.1. NCBI lineage: Eukaryota > Metazoa > Chordata > Amphibia > Anura > Rhinophrynidae > Rhinophrynus > Rhinophrynus dorsalis. The sequence goes on from CM074719.1 coordinate 488,881,544, forward strand.
TGCAGGATCTGGAGCTCACAATAACTTACCAACATCCATTAAGTGAACCTACAAAACGTGTACTGCCCACCCATGTTGGTTGCTGTGCAGGGCAGGATTTAGATCTTAGGTACCCCTAGGAAAGAAAACCTAGATGTATTTAGCCCAGAGGTGGGAAAAATACTGCCCACGGGTCATATCCAGTCCACCGGCCGACTAGATACAGTCAGATGGTCTTTTACAAATAAAATACAAAACTTTGGCATTCAAGTCTGTGGGGTTCTCCACATCCAGAATTACAAATATTTAAGAGATTGTGTATGTTTGTATTCACAAGAGTGCAATTGAAGGATATGACCATTCTAGTCTTCTACATGACTTCTAAATCTAAATGTGGGCTTGAAACAAAACTATTTGCCCATCCCTGCCTTAGGCCCACCGTCACATATGCATATCCTTAGCCCCATCCAAGATTGCCTGACAAAGAAAGTAGCCTTAGTCTATACTTGATGTACTAGAAAAAAGCAAAACACTAAACCCCTTGGTTATTACATAGGACTCAAAATGCATTGCAAATTTGTGGATACCTATTCTGCCTAATTGGAAATCTTGCCCTGGGGCTGAGTTAGTAGAAATCTATAATCATACTTTTCCAACTCTTGTTTTCATCACTCAGTTCATTGCTAAGCATGCATTTGACCCTAATCTGATTTTATAACATCCCCTTTTTTCCAATAACGGATTTATTGTTTTGTGTATTCTAAAACACCCTATTTTCTTGACTCATTGGTTCTCTCCCTGTCTCTCTCTGAATGGCTTTTATACCTTGCCAGTCTTGGGTGGGAGCTATTTTCAGTACTATGGAAAGGCTGTACTGCTCTTTGATGTGAACAGGATGTCAGACTTACAGAAGAGTAAAGGAAGGCCCTTCATTTGTGTGCTGTACCTAAATCTCACAGGTCATGAAGAATTATGAAACTTGAAAGAACTCTCAGGAAACAATGTCATGTTAAATGCCTGAATAGAGTTTTCATTTTCAGTAATTAGGTCCAAATACTCAGGAACTGGTAATTATTCCATTGCCATCCTACTCCATTCTACGCCCATTTTAAATTGTATGATATGAAAAGACTATGTCTGGGAAGGTAATATAAGGATATTTATTGTCCATGCATCCTGTTACATAGAAACTCACATTTCAGTAGATAAAATCCCTAAAAATATTTACTCTTTGACCAATGATGACCGATATAGTTTTGTAAGTTTGAATGGAAAAATATAGTATTTAATGTATCATTTTATCTGTAGTATTGGCAGAATAGCAATTTCATTATGTCAGAGACAACTTGAGCAGCTTCTTTTCTATGTCAGTCTTAATTTGATGCTCTTTGGGACACTAGTTGTCTGAACATCATGGGAACATTTCTGGATCAGGTTACTATGGATAAGTCAGGACAGATGGACTGCATGTATGTTGATTCTACTGGAGCTGGACTTTTCACATTAATTGAAGAATTGATCCACTGGTAGAATTGTTCATCTCTATCTATAGCTACATCTATATGGTGAAAGGGACTCATAAAATTAGGATCCAGTGAAACTGACAGGGTCATATCTAAATTGTTTTCTCCATAGCTACACATTACCATTAACCCTTTGAGTGTCAGAGGGGTACCAACATATTGGTTTGCAATGTGTTGCGTACCCCTGTGGCACGGAAAGGGTTAAATGATTGGCTATTATTAATGAATGATAATACAAATAAGCATTGTAAGCAACACATGGAAAATGCTGCATTGGAGTGTGTGGTCGTATGGATTATGTTGGCATCCTTTCATTGGCTGACATCCTGTGCTGCAATTAATTGTGAAATTAATCTCAGTGGCAAATATCCTGCACTGCCGCTCTATTTCCTGTAGAGCAGTGCACTCTGTTTGCAACTATCGCTAGTCTCTAAAACGTTGCTGACTGCCACTGATAAGTGTCCCAGGTAACTCTCCCTCTACAAAACTAGACTTGTGTTTTCGGACACTGCTTGATCATCTATAAAGTAAAAACACACCAAGAATCTTTGTGTATTTAGTAGGCATTTGAGGAAGATCTGATTTTGTCCTTGCAGGGATTTCTGCAGAAAATATACTATATTTCTCCTTTCTGTGGAAATTCCCATGCAAAAAAAATAATTTTAAAACTTGCTTTAAACATTTCCATACCAGTTCTAATGTTCAAGTACAACAATTCAGCCATTTTCGTGATGATGATGCCTTGACTCACACATGCAGTCATCATGCATATACATATGCATGCGCACTCGCACACACATTCAAACTTTCCATACGGGTCCTTCGTGCAGGAACTCCCACTAGAAGAGGAAGGGTATGTTTATCACCTTTTTCTTCCATGTATAGAAAACTCAACACATTTCTAGAGTATAGCAGATAAAACATCTTAACTTCTATAAACAAACATATATTTATAGAGTGCTATAATGAGTTCTTTTTTTTCTCCTTTACATGTCAAAGAAATATTCTGTTTGTACATTTTACGCAATGTTAAAACATGCACTTTCTTATATGATCAGTATATGTGTATGTATGTGTATATATATATATATATATATATATATATATATATATATATATATATATAGACATGTATGTATGTATGGTAAGTCTGCTCTATATAATGCCCCATAAGTTTTCTGTGATGATTCCATTTTAGTTAGAACTCTCATGAAATACATATAGGAGACTCTTTATGACAAATGAAAACAAATAAATCAACACATTCTAGGAAATATGCTTAAAAAAACACTAACCCCTAAAAATAAACTGCGGTCATATACATTTAAATACCCCATACTTCATGGTAACATTTTTAAAATGGATGTTTGTTTCAGAGGCCTAAAATCTAACCTTACATATACTCTGAGGGAACAGTCATTTCTGCTTTTCCAGGGTTCCAAGTGCCAGAGTGATCTGAGGTGATTGTCCATGATTGTCTGTAAATTGGTTGAGAGATGTTAACAGCCTTTCTGAATAGATAGACTGTGGGCACTAATCAAAATACACTGACGTTAGTATGTATCTATCATTAGAAACAACAGAAGCACAATTACATAAATGCTTTGTGAATAGAACAGGTCTCGTGTTAAAAAGCAAAATTATCATTATATTTTAAGGATGTGACTAATTCATTTTACCGTATATATGACAGCTGAAAGTACGTGATATTTAAAGATGTTCAATTTATTTAATTTTAGTTCTTAGTGTCCCCTCAACAGTGCAGTAGTTTCTTGGTTGGGAAATAGGAATGGGCGAAAAGTAAAAAATATTTCCTGTGGGAATTTTGTCAGAAAAAATATTTACTGCTTTTTTAACAAAAATTTCCACCCATAGAAAATACATAAAATGTCCGCCTTTTCTCTACTGCCAATATATTTCCCATTAGAAATTTGCCATTTTTCACCTATGTTTTCTATGTCTGCAAGATTTCCTGCCGCAATATTCTTCTGAAGGCTGAAGTGGAGAAATAAATAGCTGAAAGTAAAAGTTGTGAGTCCTACAGCAACATATGCACTGAAAAATTGCTATCAGGCTGAATACTGTTGTCCTTTGCCCACAACACTAACTTCCTGTTTAAAGGGATAGTAATACTTAATATGCCAAGAAAATGTTGTAGGGTTTATCCCCCTGAGTAAAAAAAAGGGTACTCTCACTGCTGAAAAGTGTTTTATTCAAAAGTTATTACAGCTCAAAGTTGAATTTTTTAGGTGCAATATCACTGTGGCCTGAAATCGTACAGTGGCGCTGTTACACCATCTTATGGACAGCTGTGGTCCATAGACTATAAATCTCCATAGGATGGTGTACCAACAGCAGCAGAGGCACTCATCATAGCCAAGGTTGTGGATGTTGATAACCTGTGTTGTTGCTGGTTACTGAACATTAGTAGTGTATGTGGCTGAGTGGGGCTTGGCAATGCTGATTATGACTGACAGGATGACTTTGTATTCTTTGGCATCTTTGCTTTTCAGGGTCAGACTTTCCAATTGCTTTCCCAAACAGTTTATAGACAGCGACAGTGCTCCTTTCAGCTAACTTTCTGTCCATGTCGTCACCTCTATCACTCTCATCTTCATCTGTATCTGAAGAAGAGAAGGATGCTGAGATATTTATTCTAGATCTTCATCATCATCATCATCATCAGAAATTAGGTCATCGTCAGCATCTTCAGTCCACTTTATCTGCACTACTCTTATATTCTTCTATATTCTTCCAGGTATATAAAGGTCTCAATTTCATTTTACTTTTCGCCTTTGAGGGAGTTTCACAGTGTTCGCTACTACTTTCAGGATAGCTGTCTTTGTGCTTGTTTGTGTCACTGTCTCACTGTCTTGTTGTTATCTTCAGTGTTTTAGATTGTTTAGTAATAGTTCAGTGCTGGTGGTGGTGGAACTTTTTGTGGGACTTTGAAAAAATGCACTCTCCTCTGAAGGAGAGGGATCACCATCATTTATTGCACAAGCTGCAGCAAACATGGCTACAATCAGGTTTTGGACTACCACTTTACTCACATGTCCCTGCACTGCTCCTAATCCTTTCACTCTACCCCTTGTGCGTTTGTAGGGCAATACTCAAGTACTGTGTGTTTTTACTGTAAATACACAATAGAACTGACTGCATGTAATGTCTTACATTGGCCCTCTTCAAAATACTCTATCTTGTCTAATTTCAGTCTGCCTCAGTCAAAGCTCAGTGTCCACGTCTCTGTCACCTATCAATTTTTTAATGTATTTATTTATTTATTTTTTTTAATTAACTGTGCCCCCCTCTTATCACTGTCAATATAAAACAAAGAAAAAAAAAATAACACTCCATGTTCACTGTTTCTTTCCCCAGATTCCCCTAGCACAGAGATAACAGCCAGATCAAGAAGGAACTTGGATCACAGCTGCCTGTGTTTACTCCGTCACATAAAATCTGGGGGTATTTGGACTAAACCTCCTTTGTTCCCTTCTCACATTTCAAGTCTCCCCTGACGCAAAGATAACATCCAGATCAAGAAGGAACTTGTATCACAGCTGCCTGTGTCTACTCCTTCACATAAAATCTGGGGGTATTTAGAGTAAACCTCCTTTGTTCCTTCTCTTGCACACAGATAATAGCCAGATCAGGAAGAACCTTGGATCACTTCTGCCTCTGTGTTCCCAGTTAGTCACACAGAATTTTGGGGTATTTGAGATAATTCTCTTTGCTCCCTTCTCACACCCCCTAGACTCCCCTGACACAAAAGTTAACAGCCAGATCAGGAAGGAACTTGGATCACAGCTGCCTGTGTCTACTCTGTCATATAACATTTTGGGGTATTTGGAGTAAACCTCCTTTGCTCCCTTCTCACCCCCCCAGACTCCCCTAGGACAGAGATAACAGCCAGAGCAGAATGAAACCTGGATTGCCTCTATCTGTGTCTTTCCAATCAGTCACAACACATTTTGGAGTATTTGAGATCAACATCCTTTCTCCTGTCCTTTTCCCCCACAGTCCCCCAGACTCCCCTAATACAGATAACAGATTTCCTGCCTACAAGACTCCCTAAAGTAAGCTTCAGCTCCACTTTATTAGCCTGTCTTCTCTAACTCAAAAATGTGCTGCGTTCTCTTCCTCTTAGAAGCACAGAATGGCATGCTGAGGGAACCTGACACCCCTTTTATACTATGTCTGCAGGAAAAGGAGGGAAACTTGTCACATGGTGGGGAGAAATTCGGTCTTCCCATTGATTTCAATGCAATGAGCTAGGCAAAAAAAAAAACTTTTCATGAAAAATTTGCCACTCCTGTTTCTCTTTTGAGGCGAAAACTTTTGTCCATTCCTAGTCAGGTGGAAAGGTAATTAATTACTTTACTGAAAATAGTTCTAGTCTTCAGGAAGTAGAAATAGAGACTTAAAGGGATAGTAATACTTCAGTTTAACTTTATTTTATTTTGTAGGCATTAAAAAACATGAAGAACAATATAAGTCTTATCTCTCAACCCTTTATGGTTTATGAGATATTCACAAGCAAAGTTTCCCCCTCCCACCCCTTTTTCCTAGTGTAAGCCATCTCTTCTCAGATGTGGAATGCAGTCCATAGACCAGATAGATAACAGCAGGGGACAATTTTCTTTGTATGAAAAGAATGAAAGCCCTTTTCCCCTTGACAAGTTTTTCAGGTTTTTCCCTTATCTTAATTGAAGATTGTCCCTCTCTGCAGTCTACCTGGGCACCTCCCTTCTGATGTGGCTGAACGGGGGGGGGGGGGCATACTTTGCTTGTGAATATCTCTTAAACCATAAAGGTTTGAGACATATGACTTATATCGTTCTTCATGTTTTTTTAATGCCTACAAAATAAAATACAGATAAAACGAAGTATTACTATCCCTTTAAGAGCTTGGATCTATATGCTGCTCTCCTCTTTATACATGTTATCTTTCCCAAAAATATGTGTTCATTTACAAATGATCAAACATATCCTAGGCAAGGAAGTATGATATGAAATGCCCATGCAGAGTTCCTTATGCATGCAGTTGAATACCTATGTGTAGGCTCAAAGAACTGGAGTTATTCTGGAGTAAACCAACTGTTCCATAGGGGACAAATAAAAATTCTTAAATTTCCATGCACTTGAATAGAGTTTTTTGACCACTTGACTGCTACAGAGGTATCCAATGCATTGAGAAGCAATGCACTGTAAACCTCTCTAGCATGCAAGGGGTTAATGGCCCAATTTAATATGACGGGAATGTTTATTTGTCCCCTGTGATGCAGTTGATTTATCCTAGAATAACTCCAGTTTGTTTTCATAACTATGGGACAATGTCCCCTTCATTTCAATGGTCTTTAAAGTGTTAATAATGTTTCCCCCAAATGTTATTACTGTTGATGGTAGAAATTCACTATCTAGGATTTTCTTCTTCTGCTGACTTGGCTTCCTGTCACAAAACAATGAGACTCAGAGTGAGAGGAGGCTCAAGTCTGCAAATGACAGACACACAGCCATTAACAATCACCCACATCACCCCAACACAGTGTTTCACAAGCCAAATGGCAAGAGGCCAGGGATACTCCTGAGAGTCTAATATAGTAGGAACCATCCTCCTGTGATCCCTTCTTCCTCCAGAACAATCCAATACTTAAGAGGAACAGCTCCCAGTGCTTCAACAAGCCTCACAGGACACGGGGACAAGCAGCCAACCCCTGAGATAAGACGCCATGTGAACAATGGAAGGAATTGGATGGGACCTTACTTTATCCAACACCACCCAGACTTGAAAGAATAGGGCCGGGTGAGAGAACTTAGACTGAACTAGCTGTATCAGGCTCAGGTCAGAGCTAGAAATGGAAACCTAAGGAGAAATCTTCACAGTCTGTGTCACAGTCAACTGCAAAGGATCAGCACATCATTCTGAATACAAAATAAACACATCTCCCTTCAGTTCTGCACTGGGAGAGATTCTATTCAGAATTCTAATGTCTTATTTAAAAATAAGTTTAAGTAGAAGTGGAAAATATTCACAATTAGTAGTATGTATTCATATGTTGTCTTTATTGCCTCATTTAAGGAGCAGAAAAGTTTTATTATGAAAATATATACAATATACTGTAGAACTTTTCATTCTGAGTAAAACTAGAATACACCCACTTCTGGGAGATGATTTGTTCAAAGGTTATTACAGCTCAGATGCTCTATTTTTAAGGGAAACTTTCACCTAAAACACATTTGCTGATTTTGAAGGAGATTTAAAAATCATCTGTATGTTGTATTAGCCATTTGTATTTATAAAAGTAGCTTCTGATTTATTTATATATATAGATTATGCTAATTAAGGCATGCCATGGAGACACTTCCTGTCTTAGCCCTACATTACTATCCCCACTTACTGACAAGATTAGTTGGCAATGAGTGGGGAGATAAAGTACTGTTAAGACAGGAAGTGCCTGAGCAGCAGGCCTTGATTAGTATAATCTCTACATCTAAATAACTCAATAACTAGCTTTCAAAAGAAATAATGGTAAATCAAACAAAAAGGTGAATTAATCCCTTTAAATTAAGCTGCTAGTATCACCACCTGGTGTCCTCAAAGGAGTTTCTATTACATTTTATGGGAGAGTTGAAACTTTGACTACTTCTCTCTATTGAATCTGATAGTAAAATCTTAATCTATGATAACTATAATAACTCTTTAATGAAGCATCTCTCATCAACACTATAATTGTAATATTTCTATAATAAATGTTTACTGCTCTTTCATGAAATCCCTACATAAACCTGTTCATCAAGAAACTGATGCTTAAAATAAAATTCTGTCCAAAAGATATAAGGAGGATTTGTGATGCAAATCAACTTCATCACATGGAACTAAATATTCCCAATGATTTAAATGGAACTACTAACCACTTGATTGCTAGATAGGTCTACAAATCATTTGCTAACTATTGTATTATAACACACTCTAGCATTCAAGGGGTTACAAGTCCCCTTTAAAGCATAACGTAAAAATCAGCTGATTCATGCCTTGTGAGCCCTGAATCAGCTGAGAGGCAGTGAGCCTGCTGAACAGCTGATTCAGAAAGTACTGAGCTGGCAGAGTAGCTGTTATATGTTATGCCCCCTGTGAGTTTCCCACCCCCTTCCCCTAGCTGGTCACTCCATCCATCGGATACAGCGTTGATCTGTAGCCACAAGGATACTAGCCCCGATTATCTTTGTTTTGCGCTCATTATACTGGCAAATTTTCTTCAGTCTTATTGTCACGCACATGGCAGATAGGGAACCATGTGTGTGCCAGCTCTGGTACAGATGCTTGTGTGCGTAGCTGGAGTGCATAGCTGGTGAGCGGTGACAGCGTGCCAGGCACTCCCTTGCTGCAGCCGAAGCTGGTTAGAGATGCTGGTCACGAAACCAGATTGTTCCACCCCAGTTGACCCGGGGTGCAACCAGGACGGGAGTACCTGGGAACCGTTGGAGACCAGGCCGGCAAGACAGACTGGATACAGAGCTGAGAGGGATAGGCAATAGGAATGGTTTGGAGAAGCCAAGGGTCAAGCCAGGAGGTGAGGTCAGGCGAAGCCAAAGGTCAAACCAGGAGCACGGATCAGGCATAGTCAGGCAGATCCAAGGGTCAAACCAGGAGTATAGATCAGGTGTAGTCAGGCGGAGCCAAGGGTCAAACCAAGAGTACAGATCAGGAGTAGTCAAGTGGAGCCAAGGGTCAAACCAGGAGCACAGATCAGGAAATACAGCAGCAGAAGCAAGCTAACGCTCAGAAGCCCAGAACAAAGCCTAAAGCAAGTTCGTGGGCACCCTAAGCCTGGGGTAGCTCGTTTAAATACAGGAGGCAGCCAATGGAAGGAGCAGAGAGGGAGGCTCACCTGGGAGCTGCTCGTGATTGGAGAGGTTGGAGGAATGGGACACCGGTCCGGATGCATGCGCATCTGCCAGGCTGAAGGCAGAAGCGCACTGCGCATGCGCGGCCTGACAGAGCCGCGGACCGGAAGAACCTTTGTCGCCGCTGCGAGAGAGACACGGCCAGGGGAACACAGGCAAGCGGTGACACTTATTGAACATCTAAGACTCAACCAGTTTATTAGCCATCTTTTGAGGACTCTAAGATCAGTATTCTAAACTGTGTTAACAACATCAGAACCAGTTCAGAGTATTTGTCTCACTTAAACTTTGCTACAGAGACACAGAGCCGGCAGAGGGAAGGAACCAGGTAAGCAGACTGAAGGTCGATTGAGGTTGGTACCTCTTATATGCTAAAAGCCCAAGACAGCTAAATGTGAGTGTTAATGATTGACTTTTGTTTTTATATTTTTTGGTATTATCATTACTACACTTAGATTGGATTGCATGTTTTGTCCACTCTTTTGCTTTTACTTGTTGTAGATTGCTTTCCTGGATGTACAAGATGAGAGCTGGTACCGTGTTAGCCATAGAAATACAGGAGGCAAATATAGTTTTTGATACCTTTTGTTGGCTAACTAAGCAAATTTAGAATGCAAGCTTTCAAGACCTTAGGTCTCTTCCTCAGGCATGTTATACAGATAAATATGAAAACATCTCTCTTAAATACAAGTACACATTGCATTGTTTAGAATGGAAATCAGATAAGAGAACTCAGTCCAGATCCAGATACTTTGATCAGACAGTGGTAAATTGCACTCTTCCTCTGAGGCTTTAGAGATATTTACGATGCTCTTGGATCTGTTGAAAAGGTCAACCCACTAAGTGATAATGTGAGAAGAACTCTCTGTCCTTATTCAAACTATTACAAGTAGCATTAAATTTTAACATTAATTTTACTGTCCCTCTGAGTGCAGAACCGTCCCATCAATACAGTAAACTTAATGTCCCTGACACTGTGCCCATTTTGACAAAAATGTTCTCCCACTGGTGTCTCTATCTTTTTGTTATTAACACTGGATCTGAGGGAATTAAATCTCTTATGTAGTGCTTGTCCAGTTTCTCCCACATAAAGAGCTGCTGGGCATTTTGCACACATGATGAGGTTTATTACACTGAATGATTTACAGGTGAAGGTACCATTGATCTTATGGTGTAACTGGGTTTTTGGAATTGGTATCTTGTCCGTGTTGTAAATGTGTACACAGGTTTCACATCTCTTTTGTAGGCAGGGAGATGTGCCATTTTTTCTGTTCCTATTCAGGGCACGCCTCACCATTAGTAGTTTCAAATTGGGAGGCTGTCTGAATGAGAGTAAGGGAGGCTGTGGGAATATGTTAAGTCTTTCATCCATATGTAATTTCGTTTGAAGTTCTCTTGATATTTTGTGTAGAACTTCAACCTTGGGGTGGTAAGTGACCACCAGTGACACCCGGTTTCCCAACCAGCTCACCTATTGTTGCCTTTGGGGAGAGTCACGGGATACAGCAACAGTGGTGCACAATTTCTTTTGTGGGGGTTTGGCTTTAACACGCTTCATGGTGTCTTTGTTTCATATATGTGATGAGGGAGGTTGTGCCAAGGTGCATTCTCTCCTTTCCCCCTTTTCACTGATTTGTCACAAATTGTGCACAGTGCAGTCGCTAATGACTGCACTGTGCCTGCCCTAAGAGATTAATAGTCACACACCCAGGACCCCAGGAAAGGTGGAGAAGAATGGCCACTGTGTCCGCGGTGGTCTGTGGCACACTGGCCTGCTCCTCATCATCCTGCTGTCCTTGCAACTCAGCAGCAACAGGAATTACAGCAGCAGAAAACTCAGCAAATTCTGCAATTTCACTATTGGTGGTGGTGGTGTTGATGCCCATCCCTGTTTTTGTATCTGGGTTTCCCATTACTTCTTGATTTGGGCTAAAAAGGCCATTAATGTCTCTTCCACCCCAGCTGCTCCACTATCAACCGCATCATCATCACCACCACCAGTCCCTCCATGCTTATGCTGCTGCTCTATAAGAATCTCACCAGTTGGAGGTGATGACAAATGTGACAAAGGGTCCCCTACTGTCACACTTGCTATCTTTTGAGGTGAAGAAGGCAGAATGGCAGCACTAGCAGCAGGAACAGGCAGCTGATCTGTGCTCATGATGGTATTACTGCTGCTAGCCGCCAGTTCTGCCTTCCTCAGTATCATGTCCCAGAGGGACAATGCCGGGGATAGGGGAATCACAGGGTCAGGGAGATGTTTTGAGCTCCCTTGACAGCTAGTCTGGCTGCTCCACATCACTTCCCTTCTACCTCAGCATCAGCAGGAGGATCTATTGTGGTCAGGCTAGTCCCAGAAGCAGATTCACTATCACTAACAGCAACCACATCAATTTTAGTCTCTGAGTCTTCATTACTAGTATCACCCTCTACCTCACTGCTGAGTCTATAGTTGTTGGATCTTAGTAGTAGTATTAGTGGGATTGCTTGCTGATGGCAAAAGTGACTTAGGGTCCCCTGCTGTCACACTTGGCATTATGTCTCTCCTCCAGTCTCCTGAGAATCACAAGGCATACTGACAGCGCTAGAAGCAGGCATAGGTAGCTGACCTGTCCTGCTCACACTGCTACACTCTTCTTCCTGTGCCTGTGACACTATTTTCCCATAAGGAATATCTTTATAAGCAGTTAGATTTTTTTTTTTTTTTTTAAACACAGCTTTCCTATAATAACTTTTATTAACAAAGCGGATGGTAACATCTTTTTATAAGGTGATACATCCCCTTTAAATATAATAAATTCATTGATGGTTGATATAGGAGAAGTATATGGATCTATTTAAACTATTTTGTTTCTCAAAATATTTATATTTCAGGATGGTGAGAGTGGAAGATAGTCTGTTACGGTTGGAAAGCAAAACCAGGAGTCAGATGGTATAGTTAATAGAACCTTTATTATGAGAATAATGACAGTAATGCAATATATAAACACACAGTGGGTGATTGAAACAGCGAGCACTGTATCAGGAATAGCAGTCTCCCAATCTCTGCATCACACTGTCCGAGACTAGGCCTCAGCCCACTGGAGTCTCGTGGTAAGGTAATGCCCAAGAGATGCTGACTCAGCCTGCAGTCAGTAGCTAGGAGTCTGCTAGAGCCCCAGGTCAGTACTAGGAAGGATGTCTGAAAACGGAACCAACAAACTGATCGAACAGACAAAGCCTTCTAGTAAGCACCAGATAGGATAGTCAGACGAGCCAAAGTCATACATGGAGCGGGTAGTCAGCCAGAGCCACGTGTTTGCCCGAGATAGGATATCCACTGGAGCGTTTGTATGCTGGATGCGCAGTGGATAGAGCCCAAGGTCAACTTCAGAGTGGGTAGTCAGACAAGCCTAGATCATACACAGAGCGGGTAGTCAGCCAGAGCCACAGGTTTGCACCAGAAAGGATATCTGAGCCAAATCGGAACGCCAAGGAGAATAGTCAGACAGAGCACAGGTCAACACCAGAATGGATGGACAGGCAAGCCGGATCATACACAGGAATCATGAATACTAGAGAATGAACTGCTCAGAACAACAATGTAAGGGTGACTGAGTCAGGACTCAGTCTGCCCTTTAAACACCTCCACAGGAAGTAGGTAGGAGGAGCAGCTAGAGGGAGGAAGTAGGTAGGAGGAGACTACAGGAAACAAAAACACATAAAACAGAGGCCTGCAGCATGCTTGAAGCCTCTTGCCTGCAGATGATGCATGGAAAGATGCCGTGCGTCGCTGAAGCGGCAGCTCTGGAAACAAGGTACTGTGACATAGTGTCTTCAGATATTGGTGGGTCTGGTGGCATGGAAATTGAAGGGAGTCTGGATATCAAGTTTATTTTCAAGATAGCAGAAAAGGTAGCTTATTATTGATTAAAATGTCCTTCATATCCAGTAAGCCCATTTAAGATTGCCTATTAGTGAAGGAAGAGGCCTGTCCTGGTAGAAAGTTTGGATGTTTTAAGTAATGAGTTTAGAAGGTGTAGTGCACAAATTCCATAAGTGATAGAATCTAAAGGACTGATGTACATAAAAAATAAACAGTATATATATATATATATATATATATATATATATATATATATATATTTATATATATATACTACCAATATGTTACTCACAGTTCCGAATATGTGAAAAGACACAATATATTCAGGTATGTACTGCCAATATTGTACTCACAAACCCCAATGATAGAAACAGTACAGGATGTATTCAGTGCATATTCAAGAAGAGTATATCCAGGAATCAAATCGATGGTCACAGGTGAAAAAAATTAGAATGGACACATAGTGTGATCTGTTACATAAAAGGCATATATCCAAATGAGGACTCCTCAAAGAATGTTCTAGGTAACAGCAAAACACAAATCTTTATTCAGTATGGAAACTCAATTTTCCAGTCACCGCTTGGCTGACACGCCCATCAGACAAGCTAGAGATGCTTGCGAGAAATATACGGACTGTCCAACCTCAGTCGACTACAGCATATCCAAAGAGCCTTCAGATATAACAATAGAAATATGGTACTCACAGAATAGATTTGACCCAAGGGGTCTTCCACCACACTCGGAATAAAGGTATAGTATAGGGAAATTTGACCAATGGATCCGCTCCAATCATATAGTGCAGGACAAAAATCCTCCGGATATAAATATATCAATATAACTCTGGTGGATATTTGTTTAAAAACAATTTTATTGTACTTATAAAATACCATATAAATTGTACAAAATGACATAAAAAAGAACAATGGTTATGATCATAATATTGTATATAGCTCAATGCATTTCATAACCCAACTGGTTATTTTCTCAGGAGAGAAAGTGTGCATTTCTAATTTGTTTCACATGACCATTGATTTGATTCTTGGAGATACTCTTTTTGAATATGCACTGACTATTTCCTGTAACGTTTCTATCATTGGGGTTTTATGAGTACAGTATTGGCAGTATATACTCTGAATATTTTCTGTATCTTTTCAGTTATTGGGAACTGTGAGTAAAATATTGATAGAATATATGCACTATTTATTTTTTACGTACATCGGTCTGTTAGCACTCACCTAAATTTATATATATTTATCCATTTTGTACTTTTCAAGGTTTCAGGTTTAGAGTCTCTCTTTTATTTTATTTTCTATTCCATTTCTGTTGACCAATATACCATTTTGAGATAGGGTAATGTTTGTCTTCTATATATATAATTCAAGGGATTTATTAGCATGCCTCTTGTTCTCTTTAACACTAAAATAATCTAATGGCTTTTAGCCATTTAGGTTTCTCAAATGCTATAGGATACTTGTGCTATAATAGGGTTCCTGCATGATAAGGGGTTTTCTATGCTTTACCATTTCATCCGGGGGGTTCTAGTGGACCAGTAGATTCAGTGTTTAAGTTGAGCCATATAAAAATATTTTATAATAAGCTTACTATAAAACTCACCTGAGTCAGTGTATTCACAGTGCTGAGGGGGAGAGAGGTGTGGTCTATACTTTCTTCCCTCTATATTTTCTTTCTCCTTCCTACTGTTTTCTACCTCTTTTCATCTCTTCTTTACCCTCTTTCTCACTACATGCTCACCTCTTCACCTCTTTCCTGTCCTATATCTGTAGAGGTCCTTTCCTGTCCTTAAGCTTGTCCCCTCCGCCCCTTCTCCGTAAACAACCACAATTTTCTCTTGACTATACTGTTTAGCTCGATAGCTGTTTGGCTATATATAAAAAGTTATCTTGCTTACCCCTGGTGGGGTTATGTTATCCTTGTAGTGATAGATGTCATCTTCTGTTCAGAGAGTGTATCCTGTGACTTTCTTGTCTGTTTCGCTATATAGGTACTGGATGCCTGTCATGATTGTTTATCTTGAGACATTTACTGTTTTGTAATTTTTGGTATTTTCCTATGAATGCCTTTGTATGTAAATTTGATTGCATCCGATGACTTTTGCATACTTGTATACATGATGTTTTTGTACACTTTATTTCTCAATAAAGCTTCTTGGAAAAAAAATGTTTTTATACTATTAAAGATACCAGGCCACCATCAAATCTTCTGATATGCAAGGCCAATCTAGCAACCCTGGACCTTATACCTTTCCTAATAAACTGTAATGTGTGAAACTAAAATTGTATAATTTTTTTATTTGCCATTTTTATTGATAGAATTTTTAAATAAAAATAATAACCTGGGGGTAATATTAATTCTAGTCAACTAACCCAGCCAGTAAGTGTTATGCCAGTAGTGGGAAAATTAATGGAAACCATGTTAAATGAAAGTATCCTTAAATATCTGAATTTAAATTGCTTGCAAGATCCCAAACAACATGGGTTTGCAGCAGGGAGATCTTATCAAACTAACCACATAGATTTTTTCGACTGGGTAGCTAAAATCATAGAACAGGGGGAGCAGTAGATATATCTTATATAGATTTCAGTAAAGTATTTGACACTGAAGAATGGTTAATACATTGCAGTGTTTCGGTCTGGATATCAAAATAATTGAATGGATAAGGCAATGGCTGAGTGACAGGAGACAGAGGGTTGTAGTCAATGAGGAATATTCAAACGAAAGTGATGTTACTAGAGGGGTATCTGAGGGAACTGTACTGGGGCCCATTCTTTTAATATATTTATTTGTGATATTGCAAAAGGTCTTCAAGGTAAGGTATGGCATTTTTTCAGATGATACAAAGATCTGCAACTGGGTAGACATGACTGGATGAATAAGCCAAATGACAAATGATTTAGGTAAATACGAAGAATGGAGTGTGGCAGCTGCATTTTAATGTTGATAAATGTATAATAATGCACTTGGGACATAAAGATGGTCCTTATCTGCCCTCAAATTCTATGTTTCTATGATACATGTAATATGTTCTAATATCTAAAGTTTTTTTATGGTTTAAAATACAGAAGGTAGTTAACTACGCAAACTTTGTAATAGATATTAGAAAGATTATATTTTCTTACGACAGAGGGGGGTTGCATGTTCATTTACTCTCCTTGTCCTGCATTTTACTGTCAATCCAGATGCAAGAGTTTTTCTGATGGCCACGACACATGAGCCCTAGCTAATGTTACAGGTGATGCCCATGTGGGTCATTCATTGTAGCTTGCTGTGAGCAATGTAGCATCCAATAACTCTTGTCTGAAAGGTCTGCCAGCAGACAAAGATGTAATATGCTGGATGTTTGTGCATTCACAAGAGATGGTAGTTGCCCATGTGAAAGACACCATAGTTCTGCATTATACCTTTCCCATTGGATGATACCAACAGTTCAGCATCACAGTGTGAAGGGGCCTAAATGTCCCGAAGGTGAAAAACTTCCAAGTCATGCTAAGTTCTGCATAGAATATTCCCTAAAAAGCTTGATATCTGTTTTGGGTCCTTCATTGAAGATATCCTAAAGTATTTTTAAGGAATTCATGAAGCTTCAGACAGCAAGCTCCCCTACTAGTACTTTGGTATCATTCCAGCATTTTGCTCATGTCTGTGCTATAGCATCTAGTGAAGATATTCTCCAGTCCAAGCTGTTACTTAGATCTGCTAAATGGCCAGCCATTTTGCTTATTATATGTCACTTTCACAGAAATATCAATAAGATATAACAATATGTTGAACCATTTTCTGAGTTGATTCTTTGCCAAATGACCCTTGTAGATTTGTCAGGCCAGCATGTAATTTTAATCCAGCAGTCTCAAACAATGGTTCCTGTGTTTACTTTAAAAGAGCCAAAAAACATCTCTCTTCGAAGGGAATCACCCACCAGCAGATGATGAGCTTCTTCCTGTGCATTTATTTTTATGAGGACTTGGCAGTAAGCTTGTACTTCCCTGGGAGGGTCCTGTTTATAATTAAGAGATTCCACAGCCAGATTAGTGGAGAGTTTTGACAGGGAATCCTACCAAGCAGAGCTAAGATAGTTAAACTGGCAGGCAACCAGCCTTATTATGACATGTTGTTCACCCTTTAATTACTGAACCACTTCATAATAGGATATTTTTTCTAGTTCAAATAAATTCATATGTAGTGTATAGAGGTGACCTAGAAGTAAGTTTGCCTACTTCAATTCCAGCTAGTTAATTGTCACAAAATGTAAAATGTGCACTGGTATTGTTTATAATTTAGATCTTTTAAGGCTTGGGAGATCAATGCACCAAAAAGGCTATGGTGAGCAAAAAATTACCAAATCCATTACTGCACACAGTAAAGTACCTATCTTAATCACACATGTATTTTACATGACTGTAAGCTCTAACAAGTAGGGCTCTCACCTCTCTCTTTTCAATGCCTTTTAATATTGATTGTAACTATCATTATATCTATTGCAGTCCTTGTAGATTGTTATTTTACCTTGCATTGTGCTGCAGAATCTGTTTGCCCTTTATAAATAGATAATGATAATAAGACCTGACACTATCAAAGAATCTATAAGTTACTGTGTTTCTACTGCATTCCCAGAATTCCATGCAGCAACATGCAAATGAAGGTATACAGTCCAGTCACCTTTTAAACTCTAGACTCATATTTATATGAGTCTCTTGTTTTATCCTTGCTATTTTCACAACCCATTCCACAAAGCATCTGTTAAAAATGTACGAGCCAATCCGTGAATTTTGAAATAAGCTGTGAAAACAGCAAGCATACGTTAATGGACCCCAATTTACATGGGTTTGGAGTTTAAAAAGTATCTGCACAGTGTTCTATAATCTTATTTCATGGAATTCCAGGAGTGCAGTGGAAACGCTACAAGCTATGGATTCTTTGCTAGAGAGAGATTTTATAAAAAGTCTGTTTAATACATGTACATGTACACACAAACGTATTGTATAGTTAATGTAATCAAATTCTTTTCCTTATTTTAATAACAGTCAGATTGATGAAAAATGAATTTGAGTAATTCTAGAGAAAAGCAATGCGTTAGAGACCTTTAGAAAATACATCCATTAATGTTAATGATTATGGAAAAAAACAGTGACGATATCTGTGGTTTCAGCTTTAACCCCTTAAGGACTTTGACAGTCCTGGTACGTCATGGCTGGATTTTCTTTAAGGACCAATGAGACATACCAGGACAGTCATGAAATTCTGGGCTCCCCGCGCGGCTGCACGCCGTTCCGGGAGTCCAGAATCGGATTCAATTAAAAAAAAAAAATGCTCCGTGGTCCTTAAATGACTGCCGCGTGCATGTGCGGCCGGTCCTTAAGGGGTTAAGGAGGAGTATACTTTTTACTATGAAAATAGTAGTTTGCAGTGTTTCTTGCTAAGTAAACCAAGGGTGATGTTAGAGACTTCTTTTCAAAGTAATTACAGCTCAGACTTTTTTTTTTATATTAAACTGTTAACAACAGTGCCACCTGGTGTCCAGACACATTTTCTATTGCATTATGTGGGATAGCTAAGCCTCAGGCAATACAGGTAGTTCTCCACAGAATGTGATATTATCAGCTCCAGTGATAATAGTCATAGTAATAACTTTTGGATGAATTGTCTCCCAGTAATGAGAGTACCCTTGTTATAAGTATATATGTTTTATATTAAAACTGTATCATTATTTAGTTGTTTAATATATATAAACATTTGTTTTTTTATCAATGTAGTCTGTTTTTTTCTGTAACATGCTTACACCAGCAAACTATTCAATACATGTGGTATTTATTGACAGATAAAAACTTAGGACAATGGGAATAGGAATACCTAGG
Source organism: Rhinophrynus dorsalis (assembly GCA_037306005.1). Lineage (NCBI taxonomy): Eukaryota > Metazoa > Chordata > Amphibia > Anura > Rhinophrynidae > Rhinophrynus > Rhinophrynus dorsalis. Next base: position 488,900,686 of record CM074719.1, read on the forward strand.
ACCTAAAAGTCCTCAGACGAAGGGAAAACACAATTGCATAGTTGTGTAGAGGAAGACGGTGCACAATGCCCTTGCACTTTGTATTGTTAATGAAGGGTGAAGTGGAGGTTGGCTGCTCTGTGTATGTTTCCATATGCCAACATCTCCATATCAGAGAGAAACATTCCAGTGCTGCTCACAAAAGGACTATGCAAGTTTGCTATTGATATCCCCTTAGTCCCTGTAACCCCTTCAATCCAATAAACCAGTTCTTCTCAATGTTATTCGTCAGGGCATACAAACAGGCCAGACTTTCACTGTATTTCAGCTCAATCACAGCTGATTAATACGTGACTTAATACTATAAAGCTGATTGTGGTTAATTAGTGACATCCAGAAATCTAACATGTTAGTGTCACTGCTATAAAGCTGTCTCCTTGAACTGCAATGAGTAGGAAACCTCTCTTCCATCCAAGGCAAGGGTGTAGATGGTGCAGATGGTGGCGTTGCACCAGGGCCCAGCATCCAATGGGACCCCATCTGCCCTCAAGTCTAAAAGATTCTAGTTATGTCTCTGTGGAAACCAGGGCCTCCAATGACTAATTAAACTAACTGATTGAGGTGGTTATCTAAGGTGTAGGTATATGTTGGGTCACCAGCTGTTGGGGGCTACAAATCCCATCATCCCCCAAACAGCCACTGAGAGTTATAGTTCTAACAGGAAGAGGTCCAAAACGTGACTACCTCTTGGTTAACGTATTACTGTATAATACTGTTTTTTATTTGTTTTTTATACAGTACAGAACTCATTCTGCATGAAACCAACTGCAACTCTCAGGGCAAATAGTAATTCCCAGTAATCCCATTGGTTTAAAGACCTCTAGCACTGACAGGGTTGAAAGACCCATTTAAATCAATTGGAATTTTCATTGGTCTCCTGTGGAGCAGCTGGTTTGCATCAGTGTTGCTCCCTTTTTTTGTGTATATAGCGTTAAAGCGGAACTTTCATCAGATAACCATAGAGCCGCAAATGAAATTTACATTAGCGATATGCACATACCTAGTTTTATTTTCAAGAAAAATTGCTGCATGAAACATTGCTGCATATATTCTATGTGTGATGTCCCGTTCGCCCAGCGCTGGGCGTTTTCTCAGCTCCGGGTTGCCTTCCCGGTCCCCACGCGACTCCTCTTGTCTGAGCCTCTGTGTATGACCCGGACCAGCCTGTGACCTAGCCTCTGCCTGACCATCTGCTTGAGCCTCTGTGTATGTCCCGGACCAGCCTGTGACCAAGTCTCTGCCTGACCCTGTGCTTACTCCTTTGTGTACTTTCCAGACTAGTATGTGACCTTGCCTCTTCTTGTTCCAGCCTCCTGAGGATCTTCCAGGACCGTGTCCTATTCTCTCCGCCAGCCTTGGTGTGTCCTATCAGCTGTACCTGCCTCGCGGGATTCCTCTTCCTAGGAGACCTGAGTGAGTACTTATTTCTTTTGGAGATTACTATCCTCCATGGGGACCTCTGAGTATAGTTTGTCTAGGTTGGGGTTATCCGGGGTTACCCAGCGGCTCCTCTGCTGGAGGCCACAACATCTGGCTTCGCGGCCAGCACCTATAGGCTGCTCAGCCGCAGCACAACCCTGGCCTAGGCAACCTACGCTCCCTAGCTCCGTTCCCTAGTGTCACTCCCTAGCATCTAGCTCAGCGGCCTCTTGTTGGAGGAGCATCCTAATCCTGCTCCCAGGTACTCCGGTTCCTTAGCTGTCCTTGCTTCTGGTCGTGACACTATGCAGGCAGGCACCGGGGAAAAGCGCAGAGCCGGCATATCTGCGTCTCCACTGTCTGTTCCCTTCAACTCCATGTTGAATGCCTTTGTGCAGAAAAACACCAGAAGGGACTGACAGCACAAGCACAGAGACCCGCCTACAGCAAGATCCCGACCGGTGCCTGTCTGCATAGAAGGTTCTATTTTTGTTTAATGCAGCAATTATTCTTGAAAATAAAACTAGGTATGTGCATATCGCTAATGTAATTATCATTTCCGGCTGTAATCTGATAAAAGTTCTGCCTTAAAAGACTACACAAATCAAATATAGGGTCATCATTATTATAGCAAAAGTGGTGCAATTCTGGAGCAAACTAACTGCTCTATATTTATCAAAGAAAAACTTGCATTGAAAGTAATGGCGTTTGGTTTTCTTTGATAAATATTGTGCAGCTGTTTTGCTGCAGAATTACCTAACTTTGAGCTTGATAAATATGTCTGGGGCTGAAGTACTAACACGAACAGAAGTAATTCTGGGGAAAACCAACTGTGCCATAAGAGATAAAATCAACTGCAGAATTACCATTGATTTAAATTGGGCTTTTAACTAGCGAATGCCGGAGAGGTTTATAATTCATTTCAAAGCCATGTACTGGAGACCTTTCTATCATTAATAGGGTGAAAGGCACTTTAAAATGAATTAAACAAAAATATAAAATACACATCTTGGAGTTGTAGCTACAATATATAGTTACTATTGGGAGTCCACCTCTAGGATACCCCCCAAGGAGAGCAACAACACTACACGCCAAATAATTGACTACAGCAGCATTGTCACAGCCCCTACAGTAGCACTCCCAGAGGGACCCCCCACAGTTCTAACACACCAAGGGAGCGACTCTTAATTTATCTCCCCTAAAAAGATCCATTCAAAACCTCAATCATCTGACCAAACACAGGAAATATTGACCCAGAATGGATTTTGAATTCACTAACAGAAAATAAAAACAATATTATTTAAAAGATGTATACATACATTGATATATTTCACTCAATAAAACAAAGTCCTTAGACCATATCTTCACTGCTCACATGACGCAGGTTTGGATCCCCCGCAAAATACCATCTATAGTAACAAACACAAAAAGAAACAGCCGGCACAGAAGATCCTCTAAATGAAATATATTACAATTATTTTTTTTTCCCTTACCTTTATCCTTGTGCTCCGGTCACCTACCGGAGGCCAGAGGAGATCCAGGTGGAAAAGAATACCGATCCTGGGGTATATACTCGGAAGGCATTAAAGGGATAGTAATGTTTCATTATAAAAGAAGCTCTAATTAATCATCATAGTATTTGGACTTTGGAGGGTGTTATTTCAATTCTGTCAGAGTTGTAGTTCAAGAGTAATTCAATGACAAAGTATCCCCCTCCTGCCCCTTTTACTGATGTAACACTGTTCAGCCAGATCAGAAGGGAGGTGTCCAGGTAGACTGCAGAGAGGGACAATCTTCAATTAAGATAAGGGAAAAACCTGAAAAACTTGTCAAGGGGTGCAGGGCTTTCATTGTTTTCATAGGAAGAAGATTGTCCCCTTCTGTTATCTGTCTGGTCTATGGACTGCATTCCATGTCTGAGAAGAGATGGCTTACACTAGGTTAAAGGGGCGGGAGGGGAAACTTTGCTTGTGACTATCTCTTAAACCATAAAGGTTTGAGAGATAAGACTTATATCATTCTTCATGTTTTTTTAATGCCTACAAGATAAAATAAAGTTAAAACAAAGTATTACTATCCCTTTAAATAATAGCGAGTACTAAATAAGAATATAAATTGGAGTCTAAGCTGCGCATTGTAAATCAGGACTGGGTGTCTGGCACAGTAACATTAGGTTTGCACTATCCCCTCCCACATTTAACCTTTTAAGGACCAAAGGACTGAGGGTCTGCATACTCCTCTGGTCCTTAAAGGGTTACAAATGAGAAATCTGTCCCTGGCTATGCTTGATCCCTCTTGGACCCTACTTTTGGAAGTCCTTTTCCCTGGTATTTGCTTTTTAGGAGGCTCTACCTTGAGTATCGCTGTTTTTGTGCATTATGTTTATTTCTACTGTTACTCCTTATAGAGGCACCAACAACGGGATTTGTTTGGTGCCACTAGTGATAGCATTCTTTATTACCTTGCTGTTCCAAGCTCTATGGACAATATTTTGTATAGTGATGGTATCCAAGATTTGGTATTCCACAAAAACCTGTTTGATCTCTATCAGGGCCCACTATAAAAAGACAATTACAGTTTTTCATTTTGGGTTACAGGAAATTCTGTCACAAGATCTGCTTCTAAGAAATGTATCAAGTAGCTGGAACTGTAGGGCTTTACCCATGCACCTCTTTCCCCCCAGGGTAAAGCTCTAAGGTTTGAAAGGCATGGGGACTTGCACAGGAACACTTGAAGTGATCGGGAAGCAGAGCGCATGATCAGAGAAGAGGTTTTATAACCAAGGAACAGCCTGTACATAGGCTGAGAAGACATTGTAAACACAAGGGAAGAGCAGGTGTAGCCTTCATTATTTTCTTCCTGTGCAGGAACTGCAACCAGAAGATTAGAGGAGGTGTAGAAGGACCACATGTGCCAGTACTAGTAAGCAGAGCGTAGTCATGGTCAGGATTAGGGATTGGCGAAAGTTTTTACCTCAGATGAGAAACGTAAGAAAAATGGCACTTTTTGCCAAGTGGGAATATTTCCTGAAAGTGCAGTTTTCCAGCTTTGTTTGCCTGACTTCATGCATTGAAATCAATGGAAAGACAAGATTATCTTACTTTCCCACAGGCATATAAAATGGTGTCAGTTTCTCACAGCATGCCCTTCTGTATTTGTGAGAGGAAGAGAAAACAGCACATTTTGGAGCTAGAGAAGGCAAGCTAATAAAGTGAAGATTAGGGAGTCTAGTAGGCAGGAAATCTGTTCTCTGTATTCAGGGAGTCTGGCTGACACAGGGGGACAGGAAGGATGAAAGGCGTTTTACCCCAAATAAACCAAATAGACACAGGCAGCTGTGATCCAAATTCCTTTTTGATCTGGCTGTTATCTGTTAGGGGAGTCTGGGGGTGTAAGAAGGGAGCAAAGGATAATTACACCAAGTTCCCAAAAATTCTGTGTGACTGACTGGGAACACACAGACAGAGGTAATCAAGGTTTCTTCCTGCTCTGGCTGTTATATCTGTCCTAGGGGAGTCTGCGGGTATGAGAAGGGAGCAAAGGAGGTTTACCCCAAGTACCCCAACGTTTTGTGTGGCGAAGTAAACACAGGCAGCTGTAATCCAAGTTCCTTCCTGATCTGGCTGTTGTCTCTGGCCTAGGGCAGTATAGTGGTGTGAGAAGGGAACAAAGAAGAATTACCCCAAATCTCTGACTGACTGGAAAGACATAGGCAACAGTGATGCAAGTTTCTTCCTAATCTGGCTGTTATCTCGGTCCTAGGGGAGTCTGGGGAAAGAAGCAGTTGAACAGGTAGAATTAATTTTTGTTGACAGTGCTAGGGATGGGGGGCAGTTAATTAAAATAAATAAAACAAAACATTTGATACATGACAGGGACCCTTTTCTGATCTGTGACTGAGGCAGACTGATACTAGAAGAGACAGAATATTTTGTAGAGATCCAAGGTAAGACATTATACACAGTCAGTTCTATTGTGTCCTTTACAGTAAAAACACACAGTAGTTAAGTAATATCCAGTAAATGCACAAGGGATAGGGTGAAAAGATTAGGAGCAGTGCGGGGATGTGTGATTAAAGTGGTAGTCCAAAAACTGACTGCAGTCATGGTTGCTGCAACGTGTGTAATAAATGACTGTGATGTAGTTTGTCAAAGTCCCACAAAAAGTTCCACCACCACCACCAAGTACTATTAATAAACAATCTAAAAACACTGACGACAACAAGTCACATTTGAGTGTTGATGGCATAGTGTAACGGTTTTCAGACACTCAGACAGCAGGTTTGAATAAAACAGTTTTATTAAAACAAAAAATAACGAACAAGGTCGCCCTCAATAGGCCACACAGTAGATAGCAATAGATAGACTACATAGGCCGTCACAGGACCAATATACAGGAGTACAAATTATACATATACTGTCACAGGACAGGCTCAGAATAGCGACTGGCAATCAATAGTTAAATACATAGAAATCGTCAATCTCTGTTGTGGTGTTTGGCATGCCCAAGGTGAATAAGAAGCAGCAATAGGTGTTAGATTGCACAACACCTTAAGTCCATTGATGTCGTTAGCTGCTTGGGTAATGCAGAGACTGAGACAGAACGCTGCGGAGCAGTTTGCGGATAGCCCCCACGGGCGTGTAACGGAGACAACTTGTAATGCAGAACTGTGAGTCGCTAGCCCCCACGGGCGTATAATGGAGACTACTGATGCTTCAAGAGCGTGAATCGCTAGCCCCCACGGGCGTGTAATAGAGACCAACCGTACAGAGATAGCTTGAGCCAAATAGTCCCCACGGGCGTATGACAGAGACACTTTGCACTGCAAGAGCGTGCCTCGCTAGCCCCCACGGGCGTATAAGGAGACCAACCGTACAGCGATAGCTAGAGCCAATAGCTCCACCGGGTGTATAACGGGAACCACCGGTGCAGAGAGTGCTAGAGCCAATAACCCCACTGGGGAGAACGAGTAAGACTCTGAAGGAGCGGGAGCCAATAGCGTCTCATGGGCACGTAAACAGATACCGACTACTCTGCTTAGGATGACAATATGAGCCGCCGTCTACCAAGGCCCAAACGCGGCCGGCTCAGCAGGAGTAGCGGGAGTATAACGGCTCTGCAAGAGTTAACAACAGCACCAGGTTGGATATATAGCCCAGCAAGTATAATCGGAGGCTCAGCGTATAACGGTATCACCCTGCAAGTGTCAAGGAAGACTCAGCTTTGGGTAGTACAGCTCTGCATGCGTAACCGGAGACTCAGCTTTAGTAGTACAGCTCTGCAAGCGTAACTGGAAGCTCAGCTCAAGAGACACGGCTCAGCAGGAGTTAATGGTTACAGTCTCGATCCAATCAGACGCGAACACAGCAGGAATCAGAATGTCGCCCAAGCAATAACAGCAGCAGGAACGTCAGCCAGGCCGGGTCAGATCACGGAGGAGATACTCAGACAAGCCAGATCAGCAACGAGCAGGAACATCAGCCAGGCCGGGTCAGATCACGGAGGAGATTCTCAGACAAGCCAGATCAGCAACGAGCAGAAACGTCAGCCAGGCCGGGTCGGATCACGGAGCAGGAACACAGGAGAGTCGTCAGAACAGGCCAAATCGGTACACCGGAAATCAGGAACACAGGAACTCAGCAACATCAACACTGGCTCTGGAACACCACGAAAGGGCACCTGACAGGTGCCACTAGTCTGGTATAAAAAGGGTCACCAGGGGCGGGCCAAACAGGCTCAACCAATAAGGGAGCAGCACAAGAGAGAGTGACAGAGGGAGATCACGGGAACCGTGATAGTACCCCCCCTCTCAAAGACCTCCTCTCCCTGCCGGAGGTCGTTGTTTCTGGGGATATTTAAAGTGGAAGTTGCGCAACAATCTGGGTGCATGGAGGTCCCTATGATCCACCCAGGAATGATCCTCAGGTCCATAGCCCTTCCAATGGACCAAATATTGCAACTTCCCCCTAAATCTCCTAGAATCAATGATACTCTGGACTTCGTACTCCTCTTGGCCCTGAACATCCACCGGCCCAGGGATCACTGGAGTGGTAGTGTAGCGGTTGCAGACCAAGGGTTTTAACAGAGATACATGGAACACATTGTGTATATGGATAGAGGCTGGGAGTTCCAATGCGTACAGACGGGGTTAACTTTGTGGATGACTTTGAACGGACCAATGAACCAGGGAGCCAGCTTGTTGGAAGGCACCTGCAAAGTGAGGTTTCTGGAGGAGAGCCATACCCTATCCCCAACCTGAAAGGAGACCGCTGGCAGCCGTCTACGATTGGCATGCCTCTGATGTCGCTGAAATGACTGACTGAGGGTCCTCTGAACCTGTGCCCAAGTGGAGCGAAGCTGCTCAATATGCTCATCCAGAGCTGGAATTTGTTGCGCCTGAAATGAGTCCGGGAGCAGGCAGGGATGGAACCCATAATTAATGAGAAACGGGGAGCTCCCGGACGATGAACAAACTGCACAATTCCTGGCAAACTCCGCCCACGGCAACAGGTCTGCCCAATTGTCATGATGATCAGTGATAAAGCAAAGCAGGAACTGCTCCAGTCCCTGATTGGCACGCTCAGCGGCCCCATTGGTCTGGGGGTGGTAGGCGGAGGAAAAGGACAACTGAATGCCCATCTGGCCACAAAATGCCCTCCAGAATCTGGACACAAACTGACTTCCACGGTCAGGCACCACCACTCTGGGTACCCCGTGCAAGCGTAACACTTCTTTGGCGAATACCATCGCCAACTCCTGGGCCGATGGAAGGCCAGAGAGGGGCACGAAATGAGCCATTTTAGAGAACCTGTCTACCACCATGAGGATAAATGTTTAACCCCTAGATACTGGCAATTCTCCCAGAAAGTCAATAGATATATGGGACCATGGGCGGTCGCCGTTAGGAACAGGTTGGAGTAGGCCCACTGGAAGATGCCTGGGGGTCTTGGCACGAGTGCATGTGGCACAGGCTGCAGTAAAGGTGGAGCAATCGGCTCTAAGGAGGGCCACCAAAATAACTGAGACAGAGACCAAATTAGCTGATCCCTTCCGATATGCCCAGCCGCCTTAGAAGAATGGTATGTCTGCAATAGACGGGTACGGAACGGCTCATCCACAAAACACTTGCCAACTGGGGTTTCCGGAGGAGCCCTTGCTTGAGAAGCCAAGATTTCTTCCCCCAGTGGCGAAGTGATGCTAGTACGTATCGTGGCCAGAATATGATCTGGCTGAAAAATAGGTACTGGTTCTTCCTCCCTCTCAATGTCCGATGCAAACTGTCTAGACAGAGCGTCTGCCCGTACATTCTTGGAACCTGGCAGATAGGACACCACAAAATTGAACCGGGACAGAAAGAGTGCCCACCTAGCCTGTCGTGAAGACAGTCTCTTAGCTTCAGAGAGATACGTTAAATAGGTGATGCCATTCTTTAAGTGCCAGAATAATAGCCAAGAGTTCCCTGTCACCAATCTCATAGTGACTTTGAGCGCTGGAAAGTTTTTTAGAAAAGAACCCACAGGGTCTCAAGGCACCACCTCCCACGGGGCGTTGGGAAAGCACTGTTCTTCTACTATGTACTGCCATCCCAAGTTTTTAGAAAGGTCAAAAATATGCACAAAAATAATTCAAAAGTATGCCTATGGAATAGTAAACCTGCCAAAATGTTGGTGGTTGACGTGCTGCCCTTTCCTTTTCTTGAAAACAGAGGCTTTAAAGAACTGTTGTTATGTGTTGCACCACACTGAAACATCCCAAGCCACAGTTATTTTCCAAGGTTGGTCGTACCAATGTTCCTGAAGCAGGAAGTTAGTGTTGTGGGCAAAGGACAAAAGCACTTAGCCTGCTAACAATTTTTTCAAGGCATATGTTGCTGTAGGACTCACAACTTTTACTTTCAGCTATTTATTTCTCCACTTCAGCCCTCAGAGGTAATATTGAGATGGAAAATGTTGTAGTCATAGAAAACAGGCAAAATATGGCAAAGTTCTGGCAGAAAATTTATTATCAGTAGTGAAAAGGAGAAAATATTATGTATTGTCTATGGTATAAAATGTTCGTGAAAAATGCAAAAAAAAAAAATCTTTGTTTTTCGAAAAAAGTACTGAGGGAAAATTCTCTGACTTTTCGCCCATCCCTAGTCAGAATTAAGTCAAGTTTAAAGCACACAATGCAATCAGGACAAAAAGACAAGGATTACAAGATCACTGGTTTAAACCCCAATAATATGTCATCATGAAGTTCACCATGAAGTTCATGAAGGAAGTAAGAGTGGAGTCGGAAAGGTTTAGTAAAATGCTAGAGTTGAGGATATCCCAAGGTTAATCTAGATAATATTACACTCAAAACAGGGTTTGTACAATATAGCAAAATTAGTAGAGCTGCACGGAGTGAAACCAAGTAAGTTGTTTTGCTAAGTAGGTAAGAAAATGTTGACATCCATAATTGGAGATATTTTGATAAAAACAAATTGTTGGTGAATCATGCATCAACTCTTTAATATGGAGAGACCAAAGTTCACTTAGATACCCTCCCAGTGATTTTATAACTTATACCTTATTTGTAAGAAACTTGAAATGGCTTTAACTTTTTGCAACATCTGAATTCTGTTAGTGCTTTGATGTATGAATCAGTAATAAACCCTAGTGAGTTTTTTTCATTGTTTTGTTTTCTTTTTTACTTTCCCTCAATGGATGATATTATGTCTCTGTTAAATACAGGTTACCATTAACTGTGATAACCTCCTGTCTGGAGACAGAAAATTAAGGGATATCAAAGTGTTAGATTTATCAAGAGCCACATCGGTGTAGGTTTCACTGTCGTTCTAGTCCAGTTGTACATTGGATACTACAAACATGTGGTTCATTCTTTAATCTGTACTACACACAGTGTATAAATGTAGTTGCCTTGTTTTCTGATTTATAATATTATTGCTTACCAATGGTTATGAAACCCTCTGGTAATACTGTAATAGTTGATGGTCAACAGCATTTATCTACCAACACATGGTTCACACTTTAAGTAATATACACTGTATATAATGGTAGATGACCTAGTTTCTGGTTTGTAACATTATTGATTACTGCTTGCTAATGCTTATGAGCGATATTGATGGTGAGGTAGTTTTTCCCTGATTTACCAAGGTCATTATTAGGGATGTGTGAAAAATTTCACCTCAAACCAAAATCTGTGAATAATAGCACTTCCTGCTTGGCTAATAATTTCCTGTGAAAAGTGCAGTTTTTCTGCTGTTTTTGCATAGCCCATTCCATTGAAATCAATGAGAACATTGAATTTACACACAACACAGCAAATGTTATTTTATTTCCCAAAGGCATAGTATAAATGAGGCATGAGGGTGCCTGTGTTGGTTGAGTGTGGGGAAAGAATCAGTTGAACAGGGACTTTTTTTTGTTTTTGGGGGGAGTTGTTTACTACAATCCTAAATACAAATAAAAATACCCCATAAGATATGGTATAATAGGGGTCTGAGGAGGGTGCCTGTGTTGGTGGGTGGAGTCTGAAGAAGTCCGTTGAACATGGAACTTGTTTTGGGGGGGTTATTGACTGGTATTGGGGGGGCAGTTAATAAAATAAATATAATAAAATAAGAAATTTGTATGTAACGTGATAGAGACAGGGACCTCTGACATAAGCTGCCACTGGGGTAGACTGATACTTGACGTGACAGAGTATTTTGTAGAGGATGGCTTGTAAGACTTGTTGTTAGAGGCCCAAGCCCTGAAGAAACATTGATTTGTATGATTTAGACTTGTTTAGCACAAGCCCTAATTAAACATTGATTTGTAGGGCTTAGGCTTGTTTGGCACAAGCCCTAAGGAAACATTGATTTGTAGGACTTAGGCTTGTTATAAACAAGCGCCCAACATTTTTTTTGTAGGCTTATATTTTTTTTTTTAAAGCACCAGCCCTGAGAAAAAAATGCCCTACTGGCCTAATGCCAACAAGTCATGCCGTGTTGGCCAGTGGCAACTGTCAAATGCCCTGATGTAGATGTGGAATTTGCGACTGTATCACGGTGCCCGTGATTGCTGCATTCATGTGTCTATTACCTGTAGGGGGCTCCCATTGGCTGTCTGCCTTCAGCCTGCCTCACATTGCCTTTTTAAACTCAGTCTGGGCACCCTTTGGTTGCCCTTTCATGTTGTCTCTGACAGCAGCCTCTTTCACCTTGCTACTGTTGCTATTTGGGCCTGTTGCTGTGTTCCTGAGTTGCTGAGTCGTCCTGTTCCTGAGTTCCTGCCTGCTGTGTCAGTTCCAGTCCGGTTCCAGTTGTCATTGTGAGAGGTTGCTGTTCCTGCTGCCTGTCTTCTTGTCACGGTTTATTATGACTCTCAGACACAAGTTTTAGGTAAAAATCAATTTTATTGAAATAATAAATTGATAACGTAGGATGGCAATCACATACATACAGATATATTCAGAATATAACAAGACAGAAGGCAGACTCTACCGGTCCTGTCAATATACCGGACAGGACAGTCTGAAGTAATAGAATGTTAGGCTCTACCGGCCTTGCCAATACCGGGTAAGGCAACCTGCAGATGGAATCGCACAACGGTTCTACCGGCCTTACCAAATTACCGGGCAAGGCAGCCTCAATAGATTCATAATGTAGGCTCTACCGGCCCTGCCAATACCGGGTAAGGCAACCTCAGATGGAATGTGGCAAAAGGTTCTACCGGCCTTACCAATACTGGGCAGGGCAGCCCAGAGATAGTAGCAGCAGTCAGATGGTAATGGCAAATTGACAGGATCGTAAGCAGCCCAGTGTACACACACTGAGACTAACAGGGGAATCGTAAAGCCGCAAGGCTTTGGAGCAAACCAGCGTCCGCACGCTGGGACCAACACTGAATTGTATAGCCGATAGGCTTAGGAGCAAACCAGTGACCGCACACTGGTGTAACAAGCGAGTTAGTATAGCCGTAAGGCTTAGGAGCAAACCAGCGTCCGCACGCTGGGACCAACACTGAATTGTATAGCCGATAGGCTTAGGAGCAAACCAGTGACCGCACACTGGTGTAACAAGCAAGTTAGTATAGCCGTAAGGCTTAGGAGCAAACCAGCGTCCGCACGCTGGGACCAACACAGAATTGTATAGCTGATAGGCTTTGGAGCAAACCAGTGACCGCACACTGGTGTAACAAGCGAGTTTGTATAGCCGCAAGGCTTTGGAGCAAACCAGCGTCCGCACGCTGGGACCAACACAGAATTGTATAGCTGATAGGCTTTGGAGCAAACCAGTGACCGCACACTGGTGTAACAAGCGAGTCTGTATAGCCGCAAGGCTTTGGAGCAAACCAGCGTCCGCACGCTGGGACCAACACAGAATTGTATAGCTGATAGGCTTTGGAGCAAACCAGTGACCGCACACTGGTGTAACAAGCGAGTTTGTCTAGCCACAAGGCTTTGGAGCAAACCAGCGTCCGCACGCTGGGACCAACATAGGATAGTACAGCCGATAGGCTTTGGAGCAAACCAGTGACCGCACACTGGTGTAATAAGCGAGTTTGTCTAGCCGCAAGGCTTTGGAGCAAACCAATGTCCGCACGCTGGGACTAACACAGGATTGTATAGCCGATAGGCTTTGGAGCAAACCAGTGACCGCACACTGGTGTAACAAGCGAGTTTGTCTAGCCGCAAGGCTTTGAAGCAAACCAGCGTCCGCACGCTGGGACCAACACAGGATTGTATAGCCGATAGGCTTTGGAGCAAACCAGTGACCGCACACTGGTGTAACAAGCGAGTTTGCCTAGCCGCAAGGCTTAGGAGCAAACCAGCGTCCGCACGCTGGGACCAACACAGAATAGTATAGCCGATAGGCTGTGGAGCAAACCAGTGACCGCACACTGGAGTAACAAGCAATGTCGCCGACGCGACCAGGCAGGAGGTCGCCAGGAGACAGGCGATGCGATGACAGGAACCAGCAACGAACAGTCAGGTCAGGAAACAGCAGAGAAGAAGTTCAGCAGGAAACTGCAACACCAGAGACTAGGCCGGAACCAGGACTGGAAGTACTTCAGCATGCAGGAAACACTGGAACAGTAGAGATCAGGAACTCAGGAACACATGAGATCAGGAACACTGGAACAGAGGCCCAGCTATCACTGGCATAGTGATAGCAAGAAGGTCAGAAACAACACGAAAGGGCAACCAAAGGGTGCCCAATCCAGGTTTAAATAGGCAATGAAAGGCGGGCTATCTGCAGACAGCCAATAGCAGCCCCTTACTGGTGACAGACAAGGAACTGCAGCAATCACGGGCACCGTGATAGTACGCCCCCTTCAAAGACGCCCTCTCCTAGAATAGGGTCTAGGTTTCTGTGGGTAATTGGCATGAAAGGCCCTAGTTAGCCTAGGTGCATGAAGGTCCGTACTATCCACCCATGATCGATCCTCAGGACCATACCCTTTCCAATGTACCAGGTACTGTACCCTTCCTCTAAGCCTACGGGAATCAATAATGCTCTGAACCTCATACTCCTCCTGGCCCTCGACCTCAACAGGTCCTGGCACCACAGGTGTGGTAGTATAGCGATTGCAAACCAGAGGCTTAAGAAGGGACACATGGAACACATTATGGATACGCATGGATGCAGGTAGGTCTAGTGCATAGGAGACAGGGTTAATTTTGCGAATAACTCTGTATGGACCAATAAACCGGGGAGCCAACTTATTAGACGGAACCTGCAGCTTGAGATTTCTGGAGGAAAGCCATACTCTATCCCCAACCTGAAAGGAAACTGCTGGAAGCCTTCTGCGATTAGCATGGCGCTGATGACGCTGAAATGACTGACCAAGTGCCCTCTGAACTTGTGCCCATGTGGAACGGAGTTGCTCGATATGCTCATCCAGAGCTGGAATCTGTTGCGTCTGAAATGAGTCTGGAAGCAAACAGGGCTGGAACCCATAATTAATCAGAAATGGAGAGCTCCCAGATGAAGAATTGACCGCACAGTTCCTGGCGAACTCTGCCCAAGGCAACAAGTCGGACCAATTATCATGATGGTCAGTAACGAAACAACGGAGAAATTGTTCCAAGCCCTGATTAGCTCGTTCAGCGGCTCCATTGGTCTGGGGATGGTAGGCAGAGGAGAAGGACAGCTGTATGCCCATCTGTTGGCAAAATGCCCTCCAAAATCTAGACACAAACTGGCTCCCCCTGTCAGACACCAGTACCCTAGGCACTCCATGCAACCGGAATACTTCTCTGGCGAACACCATTGCCAATTCCTTCGCTGAAGGAAGACCACGGAGGGGCACGAAATGAGCCATTTTAGAAAACCTGTCCACCACCATGAATATAAAGGAGTACCCCTTGGACATAGGCAACTCTCCCATAAAATCAATGGAAACATGAGACCAGGGGCGTTCGCCATTAGGCACCGGTTGAAGCAAGCCCACAGGGAGATGTCTTGGGGTCTTAGCGTGGGCACAGGTGGCACAGGCATTCGTAAATTCGGCACAATCGTTTCTCATGGAGGGCCACCAAAATAACTGAGAAAGGGACCATAACAATTGGTCTCTACCAATATGTCCCGCAGCCTTAGAGGAATGTTAGGTTTCAAGCAGCCTAGTACGAAATGGTTCATCGACAAAACATTTGCCCACTGGAGTTTCATGGGGAGCGGACCCCTGAGAGGCCAGGATCTCCTCCCCTAAAGGAGAAGTGATACTCGTGCGTATAGTAGCCAGTATTCTATCAGGTTGGATGATGGGTGCTGGTGCTTCCACTCTGTCACTGTCGGCCTCAAATTGTCTTGACAGTGCATCCGCCCTGATATTCTTTGACCCCGGTAAGTATGATACAATGAAATTAAATCGAGACAGGAACAGTGCCCACCTGGCCTGACGGGAGGACAATCTCTTGGCCTCCGAGAGATAAGTCAGATTTTTATGATCTGTTAGGATTAATACGGGAGTCTTGGTACCTTCAAGCAAATGACGCCACTCCTTAAGAGCGAGGATAATGGCCAATAATTCTTTGTCACCTATCTCATAGTGGCCTTGAGTGACAGTCAGCTTCTTAGAGAAAAACCCACAAGGTCTGAGAGTACCACCTTTCTCGTGTCGTTGCGAAAGTACTGCCCCAACTCCAATATCTGAGGCATCCACCTCTAACGTAAATGGAAGTAGAGGATTGGGGTGGGATAACACAGGAGCCGCAGCAAATGCCAGCTTCAAATTCTCAAAGGCATTCTCAGCAGATACCGGCCAACAAGAAGGATTAGCGCCCTTGTGCGTAAGATCGGACAAAGGTTTAACAATGGAAGAAAAGTTCTTAATAAACCGCCTATAATAATTAGCAAAACCCAGGAAACGCTGTATGGCTTTAAGCCCCTTGGGTTTTGGCCATTGTAAGACAGCTGACAACTTATCCTTGTCCATGGCAATGCCATCATTGCCAATTATGGACCCCAAGAATGGCACACTGGTTCTATGAAAGTCACATTTTTACAGTTTACAAAATAATTTGTTCTCACGGAGTCGTAGCAATACTGCGGATACATACTTGATGTGCTGTGCCATGTCTTGAGAGTAAATCAATATATCGTCCAGATAAACCACAACACATGTCTGTAACATATCTCTCAGAACATCGTTTATCAGTTCCTGGAAAACTGCGGGGGCATTACAGAGCCCAAATGGCATTACAAGATACTCGTAGTGCCCAGCTCGAGTATTAAAGGCAGTTTTTCACTCATCACCTGCTCGAATGCGCACCAGATTGTAAGAGGCCCGTAGGTCCAATTTGGTAAA
The DNA here is from genome assembly GCA_037306005.1 of Rhinophrynus dorsalis. Taxonomy (NCBI): domain Eukaryota; kingdom Metazoa; phylum Chordata; class Amphibia; order Anura; family Rhinophrynidae; genus Rhinophrynus; species Rhinophrynus dorsalis. The sequence goes on from CM074719.1 coordinate 488,916,924, forward strand.
AATCGAAGCGCCCTTAAGCCTGTCAAAAAGCTCGGTGATGAGTGGTATTGGGTATGCGTTTTTTGCCATTAGTTTATTCAAGCCCCGGTAGTCAATGCATGGTCTTAATTCGCCATTTTTCTTTTTTACAAAAAAGAACCCAGCCCCAGCTGGAGAGGTAGATTTTCGTATGATCCCTCTAGCAAGGGCATCAGAAATGTAATCCTCCATAGCCTTATTTTCCTCACAAGATAATGGATAAGTGCGTCCTTTCGGAGGTACTGCCCCAGGCTGCAATTCGATGCAACAATCATAAGGTCTATGCTGGGGTAGCAAACTGGCCTCTCCTTTGCTAAAAACATTGCCAAACTGTTGGTACACATCCAGTATAGCCGAGGAGGTGCACAGGACCTTAACAGGCTGGATGACGCACTTGTCCATACAAAACTGGGACCAAGCAGCAATTTCACACTTTTTCCAATCAAATTGTAGGTTATGTAACTGTAACCACGGAAAGCCCAATAATACCGCATGTGAGGAGAATTAATCAGTTGAAACTGCTGCTCTTCTCTGTGAAGTGCCCCAATAGTCATAGACAGTGGCATAGTTTCAAACATAACCTGAGGCGGTTCTAAGGGTCTGCCATCAATCACTTCAATAGTCAAGGGATTTTCTCTTTCAATGCGTGGAACTCCGTGCAATTCAGCAAAGGTGTTATCCATAAAATACCCTGCTGCACCAGAGTCAACCAAGGCCAAAACCTCCACAGAGCGTTGTGCCCAAGATAATACCACCTGTATGGTGGGTTTCATTGTGCCCGACACTGGGGACGATTGTACACCACCTAGGGCCTGTCCCCCAAGGTACCCTAGGTGTGTGCGTTTCCCGGATGTACCGGACAGGAATTTAGCAAATGCCCTTTTTTACCGCAGTATAAACACAACCCTTGTCTTCTGCGATAAAGTCTCTCAGCCTTGGTTAGTCTAGTGAAGCCTATTTGCATAGGTTCACTTGTCTCCCGTACAGGTTCACTAGACTTCAAAGCCAGGGGAGGGATGGGTGGGCAAAACATGCCACTAGGCTCATTACTCTTGACCGTAACTTACGATCTCTGGCAATTGATCTCTCACGTATTCTGGAGTCAATTATCATAACATATTCAATGTAGTCATCTAGATCAATAGGTAGATCTTTAGCAGCGATTTCGTCCTTAATGTGGTCATTCAGGCCTTGAGAAAAAGCTGCCAATAATGCCTCGTTATTCCAACCTACCTCTGCTGCCAATGTGCGGAATTCGATGGCGTAGTCGCCTACTGTACGCCTGCCCTGATGTATCTCCATAAGGCATTTGGCAGCAGAGGTGGTTCTACCAGGAGGCTCAAACACTCTTCAAAAGGATTGCACAAATTCTCTAAAGTTTTTAGTACAAGGTTTAGCATTCTCCCACAAGGGGTTAGCCCAAGCCAAAGCTCTGCCAGTGAGCAAAGATATTGTAAACCCCACCTTACTACGATCATTGGGAAATGCGTGTGCCGTCAATTCCATAAAAATCTCGAGTTGGTTGATGAACCCTCTGCAGAGACTAGGGTCACCATCGTATCTTAGCGGCAAGGGTGCAGAAGCCGTTAACCCTTTAACCGTGCCCCCTAGGGGTCTGGTATCACTCTCCGGTGTCTGACTTGGCGAGACCACCGGGCTAGAGCTAGATTTGTCAGCAAGTACCGTGCGTTCAAGGATCGTTTGAATTGCAACTTCCAACTGATCCAAACGTTGCTCGTGCACATCCATCCTCCAATGGATATTCTGTGCATTACCTTCACCTTTGCTGTCTGAGGTCATGGCCCTTTCGTACTGTCATGGTTTATTATGACTCTCAGACACAAGTTTTAGGTAAAAATCAATTTTATTGAAATAATAAATTGATAACGTAGGATGGCAATCACATACATACAGATATATTCAGAATATAACAAGACAGAAGGCAGACTCTACCGGTCCTGTCAATATACCGGACAGGACAGTCTGAAGTAATAGAATGTTAGGCTCTACCGGCCTTGCCAATACCGGGTAAGGCAACCTGCAGATGGAATCGCACAACGGTTCTACCGGCCTTACCAAATTACCGGGCAAGGCAGCCTCAATAGATTCATAATGTAGGCTCTACCGGCCCTGCCAATACCGGGTAAGGCAACCTCAGATGGAATGTGGCAAAAGGTTCTACCGGCCTTACCAATACCGGGCAGGGCAGCCCAGAGATAGTAGCAGCAGTCAGATGGTAATGGCAAATTGACAGGATCGTAAGCAGCCCAGTGTACACACACTGAGACTAACAGGGGAATCGTAAAGCCGCAAGGCTTTGGAGCAAACCAGCGTCCGCACGCTGGGACCAACACTGAATTGTATAGCCGATAGGCTTAGGAGCAAACCAGTGACCGCACACTGGTGTAACAAGCGAGTTAGTATAGCCGTAAGGCTTAGGAGCAAACCAGCGTCCGCACGCTGGGACCAACACTGAATTGTATAGCCGATAGGCTTAGGAGCAAACCAGTGACCGCACACTGGTGTAACAAGCGAGTTAGTATAGCCGTAAGGCTTAGGAGCAAACCAGCGTCCGCACGCTGGGACCAACACAGAATTGTATAGCTGATAGGCTTTGGAGCAAACCAGTGACCGCACACTGGTGTAACAAGCGAGTTTGTATAGCTGCAAGGCTTTGGAGCAAACCAGCGTCCGCACGCTGGGACCAACACAGAATTGTATAGCTGATAGGCTTTGGAGCAAACCAGTGACCGCACACTGGTGTAACAAGCGAGTTTGTATAGCCGCAAGGCTTTGCAGCAAACCAGCATCCGCACGCTGGGACCAACACAGAATTGTATAGCTGATAGGCTTTGGAGCAAACCAGTGACCGCACACTGGTGTAACAAGAGAGTTTGTATAGCCGCAAGGCTTTGGAGCAAACCAGCGTCCGCACGCTGGGACCAGCACAGGATAGTACAGCCGATAGGCTTTGGAGCAAACCAGTGACCGCACACTGGTGTAATAAGCGAGTTTGTCTAGCCGCAAGGCTTTGGAGCAAACCAACGTCCGCATGCTGGGACTAACACAGGATTGTATAGCCGATAGGCTTTGGAGCAAACCAGTGACCGCACACTGGTGTAACAAGCAAGTTTGTCTAGCCGCAAGGCTTTGGAGCAAACCAGCGTCCGCACGCTGGGACCAACACAGGATTGTATAGCCGATAGGCTTTGGAGCAAACCAGTGACCGCACACTGGTGTAACAAGCGAGTTTGCCTAGCCGCAAGGCTTAGGAGCAAACCAGCGTCCGCACGCTGGGACCAACACAGAATAGTATAGCCGATAGGCTGTGGAGCAAACCAGTGACCGCACACTGGAGTAACAAGCAATGTCGCCGACGCGACCAGGCAGGAGGTCGCCAGGAGACAGGAGACAGGCGATGCGATGACAGGAACCAGCAACGAACAGTCAGGTCAGGAAACAGCAGAGAAGAAGTTCAGCAGGAAACTGCAACACCAGAGACTAGGCCGGAACCAGGACTGGAAGTAATTCAGCATGCAGGAAACACTGGAACAGTAGAGATCAGGAACTCAGGAACACATGAGATCAGGAACTCAGGAACACTGGAACAGAGGCCCAGCTATCACTGGCATAGTGATAGCAAGAAGGTCAGAAACAACACGAAAGGGCAACCAAAGGGTGCCCAATCCAGGTTTAAATAGGCAATGAAAGGCGGGCTATCTGCAGACAGCCAATAGCAGCCCCCTACTGGTGACAGACAAGGAACTGCAGCAATCACGGGCACCATGATACTTCTCTTGCCGTTCCTGATCCGGTTGTCCATCTCTGTGGGTTCCTGTTCGTTTCCTGCTTCCAGTTCCTGCACCCGTGGCAACATTGTCATCAGTAGCCTCGGCGACAGTCGCTATCCTGCTGGTTCCCAGCGTGCGGACGCTGGTTTGCTCCATTTGCCTTGCGGCTACACTCACAGCCTGTTGGTTCCAGCATGCGAACGCTGGTTTGCTCCATTAGCCTTGCGGCTACGCTCACAGCCTGTTGGTTCCAGCGTGCGGACACTGGTTCGCTCCTTGGCCTTGCGGCCTATACTCTATCTGTTGTTTCCCAGTGTGCGGACGCTGGTTCGCTCCATTAGCCTTGCGGCTACATTTACAGCTTGTTGGTCCCAGCGTGCGGGCGCTGGTTCGCTCCTTGGCCTTGCAGCCTATACTTGATATTGTTGGTTCCCAGCATGCGGACGCTGGTTCGCTCCATTAGCCTTGCGGCTATACTTATCAGCCTGTTGGTACCAGTGTGCGGACACTGGTTTGTTCCTTGACCTGACGGCTTTGCTATTACTAGCCTGCTCCCTCCAGTGTGCGGTCGCTGGTTTGCTCCACTACCTAGCGCTACATTATTGTCTGTTGGTTACCAACGCGCGGTCGTTGGTTTGCTCCATGACCTGTGGGGTTACTCAATATTATGCTTGAAGTTTCCCAACGTAAGGGCACTGGTTTACTCCTTGTCTCTTGCTCTTGCACTTGAGGCTTCCCAGTCCTAGACAGCTACCATTCTGATGTACACGGATACTGAGTGTCAGACTCTAGTGAAACCACTGACCTGGTAGCCTTTATATTCGTCACTACTGTCTATTGACCATCTGACAGTCCCTGAGGTCATTGTGGTTGTCACCTTCCTTTTGGGCTGCCTTGCCCGGTATATTGGTAAGGCCGGTAGAACCTTTTATTATTCCATCTCAAGGTTGCCTTACCCGGTATTGGCAAGGCCGGTAGAGCCCAGTACCTTGGTATTCCGTCTGGATGCCTTGCCCGGGATATTTGTAAGGCCGGTAGAACCTCCTATTATTCCATCACAAGGTTGCCTTACCCGGTATTGGCAAGGCCGGTAGAGCCCACTACATCTAATCTATCAAGCTGCCTTGCCCGGTATATTGACAAGGTCGGTAGAGCCTATTCTTTGGTTTCCGTTAGGCTGCCTTGCCCGGTATTTGACAGGGCCGGTAGAGCCACCTATTGGTATTCATCTAGGTTACCTTGCCCGGTATATTGGCAAGGCCGGTAGAACCTGTATTGCTACTGTTATGGACATTTGCCTATTCTATGTATTGTCTGTATGCGTATAAAACCCTATGGGATTGTCTTAAACTTTTCAATAAAGTTGTGTTTTTACCTAACCTTACTTCTGAGAGTCTTAACAAACCGTGACAGACTGCTGTTATTGCTGCTGCTGCTGCTGCTGCTGAGTTGTTTAAGCAGAAGGATGATTAGGCTGCTCAAAGGGAATGGGATTAGCAACAGCAGTAACATGGGTGATGGATGATGAAGGTTACACTTGCCCCAACTAGCTCCAGTGATGGGCCTGAGACACTACCAGCACCATAACTAGCCTCCACCACTTCAGGTATATGTGGAGAGAAGAAGAAGTTGGCCAATAATTCGTCTCCACCTGCCCCTCCTCCAAAATCCTGGGTGTGTTGTTACTAGAATGGAATATTTTCCCTTGAGAGCAGGAACTGTGCCTCTCATCAGCAACTGCAATGTGCACAGTGTGTGTGTAGTAAATTACATCTGACACGACTCTGTCCAAACACCATGACACCAGAAACCAACTATTGCTGCTGTCACTATGCCTCTTGTCCACACCTCACTAAAACACATGACCACTTTGCTGACAGTTTAATAGTAATGATGAACCCTCCCTGCCACCATCTTAGCATATTCTGTGGGACAAAATATCCTCAGATGCTGCTTGATGCCCTTGCTTGCGATTCATCTCCACCACACTGCCATGTGTGATCAGTGCACCACACAGTGTGCAATGGGTGGACACAAACTGCCACATCCTAACATCAACAGAGTGGATATCATTTGGATGGGAAGGTAATGATGAATGAGGTGGATTGGCAGAAGATGTAGTTACCCTAGAGCAAGAAGGTGATGGCTAGCTAGTTGTATCACTCATCATCAAACTTCCAGTCTCTGCCTGGGTTTCTCTATTCTTTCTCCTCTTTGATCTCCTCCTCGCCTCTTGTTGCCTTTCTGGAGAGTCAGGGAGTACAGCAACAGCAGTGCTCGATTTCTGTGATGGGTGTTTGACTTTAACATGTTAACATAAATGTCATGGTGTCTGTGTTTCATGTGTGTTATCAAATTGTGCTCAGTGGCGTTGTTGATGACTGCACTGTTCCTGCCCCAAGAGAAAAATAGTCCCATACCCATGACTTCAGGGGGGAGGGAAAAGGTGGAGAAGAATGGCCCCTTTCATCTTCTTCTCCAAATTCCCCTTCACTGTCTGGGGCAGAGGATGATATTGCTGCCTCAGAATCAGCACTGCAAGTAGGACCAGGAGTATTGCTGTTGCTGGCTGTTCTAGTCCCGCATCACTTGTTGACCCCATTTCCACTGTGTCCATGGTGGTCTGTGGCACACTAACTTGCTCCACAGCATCCTGCTGCCCCTGCATCTCAGCAGCAGCAGAAATTAGAGCAGGTGTGAATTCTGCAAATTCCAAAAGCTCACTGCTGATGGTGGTGGTGATGCCCATCCCCATCCCTGTCTTCCATTCCTTCTCAGTTTGAGCTAAAAATCCATCAATGTCTCTTCCACTCCAGCTTCTCCACCATCATCATCACCACCACCACTACTGGTCCCTCTGTGCTGCTGTTGCTGCTGCTCTATTACAGACAACTCACTGCTGGTTGGAGGAGGTGACAAGAAATGTGACAGGGGGTCCCCTAATGTCACACTTGCCATTTCTTGTTGACCTGAAGAAGGCAGAGTAGCAGCATTAGCAGCAGGCAAATGCAGCTGATCTATGCTCCTGGTGGTGGTCGTCGTATTATTGCTGCTAGCCACCTGTTCTGGCTTCTTCAGATCATGTTCCACCTGGACAATGACATGGGGGAAGGAGACTCACAGGGTCAGGGGAATGGTGTGGGCTCTCTTGACTGCTAGTCTGGACGCTCTCAATTGCTTCCCCTACGACTCCCCTAACACTAGTCCCACCGACTGCTTCACCATCACTGTTACTAGTACACCACTAATATCAACCAAATCAATTTCAGCTCCTGAGTCTTCCTCCTCACAGTCACTAGTAATATGATGATTACCCCCTCCTTCACTAACAAGCTGCTGGACTTTCTTAGTAGTGCTACTGGCACTGGCGGGACTGCTTGGAGATGGCAAGTGTGACTTGGGGTCCCCTGCTGTCACACTTGGCATCATCTTCTCCTTCCCCCCCTCCTGAGTATTACAAGACACACTGGCAGCAGGTTCAGCACTTGTGGCTACAGGTTCAGCACTGGCAGCAGGCACAGAACTGGTAGCAGCAGGGGCAACATGTCTGACAGCAGGCACAGTACTGGTGGCAGCAGGTTCAGCGCTGGCAGCAGGCACGGCATTGGTGGCAGCAGGGGCACATCTGATGGCAGGCACTGTACTAGTGGCAGCCAGGACAATACCTTGAGCAGGCACAGCACTGGTGGCAGAAGGGGCAGCATGTCTGGCAGCAGGCACAGTACTGGTGGCAGCAGAGGCAACACTGGCAGCAGGCACAGCACTGGTGACAGCAGGGTCAACACATCTGACAGCAGGCACAGCACTGGTGGTAGTAGTGGCAGCACGTCTGGCAGCAGGCACAGCAATGGTGGCAGCAGGGGCAGCAGGCACAGGCAGCTAACCTGTCCTGCTCTCACTACTACTCTATTCTTCCTCTATTGACATTCATTTCCCCAAGATCCCTAGCTTTGGTTCTGTAGTGCTCACTTCCTCCTCCTCATCCTCAGCCTCAGTGGACACATAAAGGTCCTTCCAGTTTCTCCTTTTATTAGTTTTAACCTTTCTCATAGTGATAGCAGTCACTATGAGCCTCTTCTGACTCAAGTTTGCCTCAGATCACAGCAGAACAGGACAGCATGTCTAACTTGCTCTGTAGCTGCTTCTATTATGTTTCACTTCCAGGAATACGTCACTTTTTTATAGCGAAAAGGAGAAAACACGTAAATAAACGGGAGGAAACTTTCTAGCCATTGACAAATTGGCAAAGAATTTTTGCCAATGGGCAAAAAATGTGAAGATTTTAATAGCTGTTTGTAAACAGGATTTTCCCACGAAAAAGTGGAGAACAATGTGGTTTTTGCAGATTTTTTCGCAGGAACATGACAGGACCTTTTGCCCACGCCTAGTCATTATATGTCACACTAGTCACACTTTATTGCTTTCTTTCTTTTACCTACCCTTTACCCTCAGAGAGCTGTGTCTTATTCATTACTCATAGCTATAAATAAAAGCCTTATTATTCATCCAGGACTAGAATTAGCTGGGACACGGAAGTACATTTATTCACTCATTAACACTTTGAGAGGTATCCAACAATTTGCAAAGCTTTGGATACCTCACTGGCACTCAAAGGCTGTACAGAGAGTCAATTATAATTTTTTTTCCTGCATTTCTAATTTTCATTTTTTAGAACTGATTTACTCTTGAACTTCAAAACATAAACTATTAATATACAGCACTACATAATCCTCGTTATATGAGGACCAATCAGAGCCGCATTTTTATTCTGCCATTACTATGCCTTTAATGGGGAACTAGACTCGTCACTGGTCTTTTTCAGAGTTACCTTAAAGGAAAGCAGCATGCTGAGATTGATAAGGGGAACTTTGGGTGTGCTAGCCACAACTGCATTCTGAATTGTGGGTGTGACCAGCTCAGTCCCATTGGTTCTGTCCCAGATGCCTGCTTCTGGTTTATGGAAGCTGTTTTATTTACTAGTATATTTTACTGGCTATTATTTAACATCTTGGAGGCTAGAAAGGTCTACAATGCAATACAAAGAGGTTTTTTTGTGGAGTTTGTTTATTTGTTATAGCTAAAGGACATTTCTAGTGCCAGGGGACATTGGATGAGACACTGGCATATCCATAAATTCATCACATTGTTACATACAATATCCCTGTGAAAATGAGACTTGGAAGGTAATTATTACTGTACGTTCCCGAAATAGGCAGACACTTAAAAAGGTTAATATGTCAGGAAACAGGAGGTATTCATATATACATTGCTCCGTTCAAGCCCAGGAGACTGATTAGAATTATTTTCTTAAAAGAGCTTAAAACACCACCCTTCATTTAGAACACTGAATTGCTGCTTTAGCCAAAAGACTATTTTTAGATGAGCTCTGGTACAGAAAGTTAAACTTAAGAAGGGCAGATTAAAGTCAAGCAAATGACACATTCATATGACATTAATGTGGACCTATCACCCAAACAAAAGTTTTATTATTCTTACATATAATTAAAAACTGCCTATATGATGTACTGACCATTTCTTTGTAATACAAATAATTCTGAGAAATTTCTAGGGTATTGTCGGTACCTGGAGGTATCCAGGCAATGCACAGATAGCAAGTGTTATCCTCTTATGGCCTCCCCGGCGTTACTGTGCATGCTTTCTTGATGATGTCCTCAGGCCTTCATATATAAGCACTCTTCTCCAAAACATCACTCAGTTTGCCCCCTTCCTGACCCTGGTAGCAATTTCGGTTCATCCTACAGTGACCTCAAGCCTTGTTCTCAGCCTATAGTGACATTAAAGGGATAGTAATACTTTGTTTTAACTTTATTTTATTTTGTAGGCATTAAAAAAACATGAAGAATGATATAAGTCTTATCTCTCAAACATTTATGGTTTAAGAGATATTCACAAGCAAAGTTTCCCCCTCCCTCCCCTTTTACTGATGTCACACTCTTCAGCCTGAGCAGAAGGGAGGTGGCCAGGTAGACTGCAGAGAGGGACAATCTACAATTAAGATAAGAGAAAAACCTGAAAAGCTTGTCAAGGGGGGCAGGGATTTCATTGTTTTCATAGGAATAAGAGTGTCCCCTTCTGTTATCTGTCCAGTCTATGGACTGCATTCCACATCTGAGAAGAGATTGTTTACAGTAGGTAAAAGGGGCGGGAGGGGGAAACTTTGCTTGTGAATATCTCATAAACCATAAAGGTTTGAGAGATAAGACTTATATCATTCTTCATGTTTTTTTAATGCCTACAAAATAAAATAAAGTTAAAACGAAGTATTACTATCCCTTTAAGCCTTATATTCATCCTGCATTGACCTCTGCCTGCCTGACCAATCCTTGTCTTCAGCCTGCCTTGACCACTTGCTGCCTGACCATTCCTTGTCTTCAGCCTGCCTTGACCACTTGCCTGTCTGACCTCTGAACTTTGAAGTGCCTCGTTAATCTACAGGCCCTCCGGTTCTGTCCAGTGTTCCTTTGCTTCCTACTGGTATAGTGCCTTGTCTCTTGTGTATATATATATATATATATATATATATATATATATATATATATATATAATATTTGTGCACATAGTATTGTGTTCTTTTTATGTAGGTTAGTCCTACTTAACTTACCTGTAGGGCTCCCAGTGCTCTGCCCGTTAAATTCCCCCTCAGTGTTCCATTCCCAGTTGAGCTAGGCCGACATAACAACTGAACCATTCTATGGAATCTGCAGGGCTCGTGGAGGCCCTATCCACTTTGAGTAATCAAATCTCCTCTTTGGCGACCTCTGTACAAGAACTACAGACTAACCAAGCATCCATGCAACATCAGATACAAGAGATACAGCCAATTGTGACTCCTCAGGGTCCTTCAGCTCCATCTACAGCAGCGACTTCGGACATCGGAGTGGCATCTGCACCTGAACCCAGAGTACCGCTCCCAGAGAGATTCCATGGTAACAGGAGATTGTACAAATCATTCATGACTGTCTGTGAGCTCCTCATCATCTATCATCCCCAGATCCTATGCTTCAGACTTCGTGAAGGTAAGCACGGCTATTACACTTCTGACTGGTGAACTTCAGGCTTGAGCCCATCTTCTGTTACAAGAGAACAGTCCTGTGCTATCCTGGTTAGCCTTCCATCATGCTATGGACACCTTGTATCAAGATCCCATGAGCTATGCCTCAGCCCAATTGACTATCAAAGCTTTGACCCAAGGCCTGCATCCTGTGGAAGACTACGTGGCAGAATTCCAATGTCTATCTATTGAGACTCAATGGAACAAACCAGCTCTCTTGAATCAATTCCAGTTGGGGTTATCAGAGACCTTGAAAAACGAATTAGGCAGGGTTGGAGTTTCACAGTCCCTAGAAGATCCTTGTGGCTATTCAAATCGACCGACATCTGAGAGAGAGAAGAAGGGAACATTTAGTTATTCAAAGTCCACCATCTACCTTCACTTTTGATACTTTGGAATCCTTGACATGCCAACTAACTATACCTGAAAACAGCAGAAAAAGACCGCAGAAAATGGTTGCACCTGTGTCTCTGCTGTTGAGAAAGTGGACACCTTCTCCGCACCTGCACGAAAAGGCCCCAGGAACATATATGTCCACCATAGGTGTTTTAGGATCTTCATTGATCATCTCTCCTTATCTATCTCTTCTGGTCTGTTTACAGTGTGTAACGCGAAACACTCCATACCTACGATTATCAACTCTGGTGCCAGGGGCTGATTTACCAAGCCCAAAAACACGTCTCTACAACTACAAATGGCTGACGGAAGGAGCCATTAGTGCGGTCCTGTTTCCACCGAAACTCAACCACTTTGATTCTCCACAGGACCATCTCATCATGAAACCATAGAGTTGGATGTCATTTAATCACCCCTGTATCCGTTGATACTTGGATTACCTTGGATTATGAAAGATAATCCTGGCACAGATTGGTCACGTAATTTCGTCTACTTTCCGGATCCAGTACCTATCAACCACCAAATTTTGTTATCTTCCATGGACAAAACAAAGCTCCCAGAGATATACCATGACTTTTTGGATGTCTTTGATAAAAGAGGTGTGGTGCCCGACATCTATGCTCAAGACAAGCTAGATGGGCTCTGTACTTCTCTCACTGCAGGTTACATATCACCTACAGGATAGGTAAAAAAATACTAATGCGGATGCTCTATCCCTCATGTATTCCCTGGAACCACATCCGGACTCTTCTCAGGATACTGTCCTTCCAGCAAACCAGTTTCTTCTTGTCACCAAAACATTACTGGATCGTATTAAATCATATCTTGACCCATATGCAACAGTCCACCAACTACACTCCCTCTCTCCTAAGCAAGGTCTCTTATACTACCAGACATATATCTATGTCCCCTTACCCGTTTGGCAAGAAGTTCTGCTGCTGTTTCATTACAGTCCTATTGCTTGTCACGGAGGGATACCCCAGACTTTGGAACTAGCTTGGAGACACTTTTGGTGCCTTAAGGAGGAACAGGATATGCAAGCTTATGTATCTACTTGTAAAACATGCATTCAACCAAAAAATAGACATTCTAAAACAGCACAGCTACTCCTGCCTTTACCATTAACTAAATAACCATGGCGTGCAATTACCATGGATTTCATTACAGACTTAACACCATCCAAAACCAATACCACAATACTTGTGGTAGCCAATTGGCTCAATTAATCACTAGTCCTGGACTTCCCTTTGCACCTCACAATGCCACTCTATTGATCCAAGAGATTTTCCATCTCCATGAGCTCCCCACTTCCATCACCACTGACCATGAGTTCCAGTTTACTTCACGGTTTTAGAAATCTTTGTGCCATGCATTGCACATCCAATGTAATTTATCTACCAGATACTGCCCCCACACCAATGGGCAGACATAGAGGGCCAACCAAACCCTTGAACAATATCTACAGTGTTACTCCACCTATCGGCAGGATAACTGGTCCACACATCTTCCTCTGTCAGAGTTCACGTACAATAATCATCTTCATCGGTCCTCCCACTCCACTCCATTTTTCCTTACCTATGGATATCATCCGCAAATGCTTCCGGGGTTGGCTATTCAAGAGTCTGTTCCACAACATGTGAAAAAACTATGGCATGGTCATTGACTCCTCCGTCTCACTTTGGCACAAACTCAATACAACTATAAAACTCAAATGGATAAGCACCGCTCTCAAGAACCAGCCTACTTAGTTGGTGATAAGGTCTGGCTGTCAACTGCTCACATGGAGCTGGCCTGCGACAGCAAAAAAACAGGTCCTCAATATGTAGGCCCTGTAAAGATCAAGCACAAGATCAATTCAGTGGCCGTTCAACTTGCTTTTCATCGTTCTTTCAAAATCCATTCCACCTTCCATGTCTCCCAACTGAAACCATGGACAGCCTCTCCCTTTCCTCTTCGGGATCCTGCTTGTCCTCCTCCAATTCCAATGTATTTTGTAAATTAAAATTTGAACCATTGGATGGGATTTTCAGGTACTCTCATTCAGAAGAGATTTACCTGGCATTTCAGTGATCTTTATGGATTAGACTGATTTCATAAAGAAACTACATTGTGTGGTGGATAGCCGTAGTACAACCAAACATGCTTTATGTTTGTGCTCAGTGGGTGTTTCCCCTATGGCACTCAAAGGGTTAAATCTTGAAGTTGTAGTCTATATTTGGACCTCCAGCTGTTGGAGTCCAAGAGAACCCAGCTGCACCTCACTGATGAGACATTTCCCAGGGGACAGCTGGTATTCTCGTGCAGCCAAGACTTGCCTGATATCTTGCAAATGGATTGTGCTCATCGGTATGGCCAGTCTGATATAGAAATGGACATTTTTCCTCTGTAATGGTACTATAGATAAAATGTGAAGCTCCTGAGCTGTGATATTTATGCTTTTATTCGTTCCCAGTAAGTATTTTACTCTTATTTAACTTGAGGCTTTTTGTATTCTCCTGCTGAGCAATAGGAGTTCTGCTTGCATTGGCCAATGTTTGTTGCTTTTTATAGTACTATACATTTTACAGCACTCTATATACTAGCTACGTAACGTAAAAGGATAATAATGTTTCACAAAAACAACAGCTCCAATTAATCTTCATAGTATTTGAGCCATAGAGAGTGTTATTTCAGTACTGTCAGAGTTGTAGTTCAAGAGTAATTGAATGATAAGGTATCCCCATCTCGCACCTTTTACCTAGTGTAAACCACCTCCCCTCAAATGTGGAATCTGGTCTTGAGACCAGACAGATCACAGCAAGAGACAATCTTCTTACTGTGAACATAAGGAAAATCCTGCCCCCCTTGACAGGTATTCCAGGTTTTTCCCTTATGCTAATTGAAGATTGTCCCTCTTTGAGATCCATCCAGATAGCCTTGCCACTCTAAGGTAAGCAGTTTTACATCAGTAAAAGGGACGGGAGGGCAATACTTTACTTTACTACAACTCTGACAGTATTGAAATAACACTCTCCATGGCCCAAATACTATGAAGATTAATTGGAGCTGTTTTTATTGTGAAACCAAGAAAACCTAGGTATAAAATGATGAATTTTGTATTTTAGGAAGGTGAGTGACTAAACTTAAACCCATAAACATTTGTGAGTGGAACATCCAAACAATATACTCCTGGAGAGTTGGTTTCCATTCACTTTATTGGAATTTAATTTAAAATAAAAGCATTTTCTTCATTCTGGGAACAATGTTTTGCTCATGTTAGGGGGTATGTTAAAAACAATGGCATCTTTTGAAAGTGCAGGGTGCATACACATACTTTGTCAATGAAGAAGCCAAAAGGCCAAAATATATATTCTTTTCTTTGAGAAAGTGGTGTGTACCACCTCAAAACACGTCAGACATTTTAGGCCTTACATTTATATGCATTTTCATGCATATTTACAGCTGCCTTTCCTTTTCCTCCAGAATCAGACCCTAGAAGTATACTGAATGGACATGGGTTAATTTCTCCGCTGGTTCATTTGTTAGCTCTCACCTTAGTGCTAACCAATGCACTTGTGAGTAGACTACTTTTTTCGATTACCACAACAGTATTTGATTGAATTACACAATTGGGTTTCTTCTGTTTTTGTTTCTGAACAACATGAAGGTTTATCACAGGTTGTTTGGCATATGATTAAGCACAGAATATGTGTGACACATGTAAGGCTATTTTTGTACCAGTCTTATTGTTTTGAACTGCCATCATTTAAATGAGCAGAATAAATAAATTTTTTATTAAAAAAAATATAGTGGCACAGAATTGCTCCAGTTCATCGTAGTATATTAGCTTCAATTAGTCATGGTGGTATAGAACTAATATAGGATAGCCCCCATCCCTTGGTCTCTGGGGGTCTCTGTAGTCATATCTGCAGTATATCAAGGGTTAAGAAATGTTATGTGAACCCAATATTGTTCTGAGATGCACGTAGCCTGGGCAGACAATACACCTCTGGGGAATGCCTCACCCTTCATCCAGAAAAGGTTTTGTTTAAGAGCTTCCTGACACAGCTATTAACCATTGCGTTGCTGATGAGCTAAACTGTAAAATATCCAACCCCTCAATTAAGTGATTCAAAGATCATATAGACAGTAGGATCTCTAGTTTGAAATAGCAGGTAGATCCTGTCTCTGAGGGTCACCTTGAGTTATCAGAGTCACGATAATAGCGGTAGGCATATTTTTTAATGACTCCTCTCCTTTGGTGTAAAGGAAGAGAGAATTTAAGTAATTTGGAGAGGAAGAAAATGTTAATGATACACAGACTTGCAATGTGCTACCAAAAGGACATCCGACACTCAAAGGGTTAACAGTGGCATCTTTGGGGGGCTTTATTTTTTTTAAACAATAAAACAGAACTAGGTGATTTTTTTATTTTTTTAAAATTGTACAGAAAAAAAGAGAATAGAAGAAGAGAAGAAAGAAGACAGAAGATTGAAGTAGAAGATGGACAGTGGATGACAGGTAAGTGTTACATTTCTGGGTGTTAGGAGAGTGTTAAGGTAGTATTATTTAGTGTCATGTTAGAGATAGTGTAGGGTTAGTGTATGGGAGATGCTGGAGGGTGACTGTTTTGAGCTCACTCTCATTGTTTGACACTGTGTCAAACAAAGAGAGCTGGCATTTTTCTTTGATGTTCATACAATTTGGCCACCAATGCTGTTCGTTCCATGTACCTCGCCAGCTATTAAATAGCTGTGGTACATAGGTGGGTTTATCACTCGTCTTTTTTTTTCATTATTGCCAGTGTTTCCGGTGGTAAAAGAATCAAGCCCTTAGAGTCATACCAGGTGATTAGTAAAACTCAAAACCTCAGTATTTATTCCTATATGTATATTGTAGTGTTTTTCCTGCTTAGTAAAACAAGGATAATCCCACTATGAATAAGGAGTCATTCAAAAGTTATTAGAGCCAAAAATGTTTAAATTCAAATTGTTAGAAAAATGCAATTGTGTTTGGTTTTATTTTTGTCATACCTCTAGCCATCAGTTTATGCAAACCTGCATGTTTCTTTCCTCCACCATCAGGCTGTGTTCATTTCTGATTCTCTGCTTGTAAGTGTCCATATGTTTGGATTTCATGCATGCATAAGAATATATCTGTGTACTTACATGAATTGTTTTAGATTTGCTTGTCTTCCTTCTACCCTAACCTTCTGCCTGATTCATCAGCCTTACCTGAATTCCCATCTCATTGTCTTGCCTGACAACATCTTCTTAGTTACCTCCACCAGCCCTCAAATCATCTAATTTTTTTTTTTTTTTTGTGAAAGTATTTTACCAGGAAGAGTACATTGAGATTGTCTCTCATTTTCAAGTATGTCATGTACTCATTTTATCTACCTTTGAAAGGTGAAAGGCTGAGCTGACCTTGCTGGGACTATAACCTGAAACCTCATGGTCTAAGCAGATTCTACAGCTGGTGCCTTAACCAACTGAACCATCTCTCTAGCTTTCCTTAGTCTCATCCATCTAGTACTTTGCCTTGGATCTCTCTGACCACTGGTGGCCTCACAAACATATGGCTTCAAGTTCTGTTACAATTTTAAAACAAAATTCAGGTTATTAAATTAAAATGCATTTATATTGTGGATTGAGCAATAATAACTTTTGAAATGAACGCTTTCCCAGAAGTGAGGGTATATATTTTTGACTCAGAAGGAACAAATCTACAATATACAAAAGGGAGAAGTACTAGTTTGATTCCACACTGATAAAGGTGCTGGAATTGTTTTACTGATGATACTCCAGCCTATCACTCATGTATTAGTTATGTTTCTTGCAACAAGGGGAGAGAAGTGGGACATGTATGGGCTTTTCAAGGTTTTTTCCCCCAAGAATGTATTGCTATTTTTAACAGGCTTTAGAAAGAATCAGCATTATAGCTCAAGCGGAAATGTATATGAGAACATCAAAATAGCATGAAATAGATACAGAACATATGTTGTAACAGTGGTAACGATAAATGGATAAACAGTATAAAAACCTTGATTGGCAGTCATTATACATATTGTCAGCTTGTATGAGGTGAAGAATAGCATAAGATAGAAAATGAAATGAAAGAGAAAAGAGATAGATAAGAGATGGGCAGGGAAGAGGAAGAGAGCAAATGCACTGACCTCCAATAAAAAGAAAATATGCTGGTACTATAATAAAAATAAAAAGGTTCAAATCAGCCATGTCTCCCTGAAAAATCCAAAATGTCAAACACATATTTTCATGATGCCCTCCAATAAATAATTCCTTGATTCCTCTGCCACAGCAGCTGCAGTAGCTGGCGTCGGTGGCAGGAAAAAAGATCAAGAGATCGCCCCCCCTCTTTGTTAGCCATACTGAGGGAAATTTGAACAGAGACTGGGTTGTATATGGCCAGTCTCTATTCAAAATTGTTTACACGCTACAGTTGGCTGAGATGTGTGCTTAAGCACCACCCAGCCGATCAGCTTCTAGCAGGTTCACTACTAGATTCTCTTAGAGTCCACTTATAATCTTATTAGTAGGGATAGGCAAAAAGTTTTGCTTCAAACCAGAATAGGCGAATAATGGCACATCCCGGCTGCGCAAATAATTTCCTACGATAATTTCCATTTTTCTGCTTTTTACGCCTAGCTCATTGCATTAAAATCAATGGGAACTTTGAATTTACACATAACACAAAGCAAATGTTATTTTATTTCCCAAAGGCTTACTATAAAAGGGGTATGAGGGTGTCTGTGTTGGTGGAGTCTGGGGAAAAAATTAAACAGGAAATTTTTTTGGGTGGAAGGGTTGTTGACTGGGTTTGGGAGGGACAATTAATAATAAAATAATAATAATAATAATAATAAAATGAAAAAGAAAATAAGAAACTGGTACGTAATGTGACAGAGACAGGGATTCCCCCGACGTAAGCTATGACTAGGGTAGACTGATACTTGACGGGATAGCGTATTTTGTAGACGATGATCTGTAGGACTTAGAGTTGTTGTTAGAGGCCCAAACCCGAGGAAATGTTGATTTGTAGGGCTTTGACTAATTAAAGGCACAAGTCCTGAGGAAACATTGATTTGTTGGACTTAGACTTGTGTTAGGCCCAAGCCCTGATGAAACATTGATTTGTAGGACTTAGACTTGTTTGGCACAAGCCCTAAGGAAACATTAATTTGTTGTAGGATTCAGACTTGTGTTAGGGTCAATGCCTGAAGAAGCAGTGATTTGTAGGACTTAGACTTGTTTGGCATAAACCCTGAGGAAAAATTCATTTGTATGACTTAGGCTTGTTAGAAACAAGTCCCCCCACGTCAATTTTTTTGTAGGCCTCTGGTATTTTATGAAAGAACAAGCCCTGAGGGAAAAAATATTTCCTACTGTCCTAGTTTCAGCAGGTCATGTTGCAGTGGCCTGTGGCCATTGTGAAATGCCCTGGTTTCATTGTGACTGCTGTTCTTTCTGCTGCTGCTGAGTTGTTTAGGCAGCCGAATGATTAGGCAACCCTAAGGGAATGGGATCAACAACAGCAGTGATGTGAGTGATGATCATCAAGGTTCTACTTGCCTTGTGCCTGAGGCAGTAGCAGCACTACAACTAACCCCGCCACTTCAGGTATATGTGGAGTAAATAAGTTGGCCAATAATGCTTCTCCACCTGCTCCTCCTCCAAAATCATGAGTGTGTTGTTGGAATAGAAATGTTTCATATGAAAGCAGGAAGGAACTGTGGCTCTCATCAGCAACTGCAATGTCCACAGTGTGTGTGGTATATAAGGGAAGCACTGGGAACAATGGGCACATCTGCACTCACATCAAACACCTGGCACAACTCTAACCAAACATGATGATGCTTAGGGTCCTCAATGTGAAATCATCCCTCCAAAAACCAAGTACTGCTGCTGTCACAATGTCCCTCGTCCACTCCCTGCTAAGAACACGTGACAACTTTCAGTTTAATAATAATAATGATGAACTCTCCCTGCCACCAGCTTAGCATATTCTGCAGGATGGAATTTCCTCAGATACCACTTGATGTCCTTGTTTTGATTATCCTCCACCATACTGCTATGTCACCACACAGTGTGCAATGGGTGGGCATGAACTGCCACATTCTTAGATCTAGTGAATGGCTATCAGCTGGTGGTGGAGGTAAAGCTGAACAAGGAGGATCACCAGAAGATGCAGTTAAATCTTCCCACTGACGAACTCTAGAGGAAGAAGGTGATGGCAAGCCAGGTGTTTCACTCGCCATCAAACTTTAAGGCTCTTGCTGTGTTTCTCTGTTCTTCATTTATACCTTGCCTCTTGTTTCCTTTGGGGAGAGTCATGGGGTACAGCAACAGTGGATCCAGATTTCTTTGGTAGGGGTTTGGCTTTAACATGCTTCATATAATTGTCATGGTATCTGAGTTTCATGTGTGTTATCACAGTGGTTCTGCCAAGGTGCATTCCTTCCCTTCTCCTTTTCACAAATTATGCATAGTGCCATCACTGATGACTGCATTATACCTGCTCCAAGAGAAATATAGTCCCACATCCAGGACTTCAGGGGGGAAGGGGGAAGGTGGAGAAAAATTGCCTCTTTCTTCTTCTCCTCTACATTCCCTTTCACAGACTGGGCAGAGTATGAAGTTGCTGCTGTTTCTGCTACTGCCTCAGTAAATGCATTGCAACTGGGACCAGGAGCATTGCTGCTAGAAAGTGGAACTTGTCCTAGGACCGCATCACTGGACCACATTCCCACTGTGTCCACTGTGGTCTGTGGAACTCTAGCCTGCTCCGCATCACCCTGCTGCCCTTGCAACTAAGCAGCAGCAGGAATTACAGCAGCAAAAAACTCAGCAAATTCTACAATCTCCCTGTTGGTGGTGATGCCCATTCCCATATCTATCTCCCATTCATTCTCAGTTTTGGTTAAAAAGGCCATTCCTGTCTCTTCCACCCCAGCTTCTCCACCATCATCATCACCACCACCAGTCCCTCCTTGCTGCTGCTGCTGCTCTATTACAGACGTCTCCCCGGTTGGAGGTGATGAGAAATGTGACAGAGGGTCCCCTACTGTCACATTTGCCATATCTTTTTGAGCTGAAGAAGGCAGACTGGCAGAACTAGCAGCAGACACAGGCAGCTGATCTGTGCTAATGGAGGTGGTGGTATTATTTCTGAGAGCCACCAGTTCTGCCTTCTTCAGGATGATGTTCCATGGAAATAATGCCATGGGGGTAAGGGGAATCCCAGGGTCAGGGGAATATTGTGGGCTCCCTTGACCGCTAGTCTGGCCACTCAACATTACTTCTCCTACAACCTCAGCACCAGCAGGAAGCTCTACTGCGGTCACGCTTATCCCACCAGCTGCTTCACCATGTCCGGTTTTAGTCACTGAGTCTTCCTCACTACTAGTATCACCTCCTCCCTCACTACTAACAGTCTGAATCTGTAGCTGCTGGAGCTTATTAGTAACAGTAGTGGCAGGACTGCTTGGAGATGGCAAGTGTGATTTAGGGTCTCCTGCTGTCACACTTGACATAATTCCCCCAGACACCCTAGCAGGCACAGCACTAGCGACAGGCACATGTAGCTGACCTGTCCTACTCACTCTATTACCCTCTTCTTCCTATGTCCGTGACACAAATTTCCCCAAGAACCCTAGGGGTGATGTAGAGGGACTGGTCATCACTGGCTCTGGGGAATCAGGACATCCAGATCCTCCATTTACTTGTTTTCCAGGTGCTCATAGTGATAGCAGTAACTATGAGCCTCACCTGCCTCAATTTTACTAAATAACTCACATCACAACAGTCTAACCCCCTCTCCCTCTTTAGTTGCTTGTATTGTGTTTCTCCACCTGGAAAAGTCACGTTTGTATAGCGAAAACGCAAATAACATTTAAGTAAAGAGGTGAAAATTTTGTAGCCATTGACAAAAATAGCAAAATATTTTTGGCAATTATCAAAAATGGTGAACATTTTAAACTCTTTATTTAAAGCATATTTTACTTTGAAAAAGTGGACAACCACGGGGTTTTCACAGGATCATGATGGGACCTTTCGCCCACCCATACTTCTGATTATGACTAGGTAAAAAGTAAAAACAAAAAAAAAATGGTTCAACTGGGATTTTCCTGCAATTTCCTGCATTTATAGAGATAATCCCCGCCCATAGAAGATACATACGATTTCTGACTTTTTTGCCAATGACAATTAATTTCCCAGGAGAACGTTGCCATTTTTAGCCTAATCTTTCTATGGCTGCAAAATTTCCCACCTCGGTACTACTTCTGCTGAGGGCTGAAGTGAAGAAATCAACATCTGAAAGTAAACGTTTTGAGCAGGCATAGTCCAACAGTAACACAATGCTAACCACCTGCTTGTATAACTCTAGCATTCTTGAAAAATAACCTCAGCTTAGGATATGCCAGTTGTGCACAACACATAACATGAGTACTTTAAAACCTCTTTTTTCAACAAAAGAAAAAGGCAGCATGTCAACTGTGAAGGTTTGTCAAGTTTATTATTCTACAGGCATACTCTTGGATTATTTTTGTACAGGTTTTGACTCATTTCTATGAACTCAGGGAGTGTGGGATGGCACTACATATTTGAACTGTGTAACTTTATTGCTGTAATAACATGACTTGTGGCAGTGGGGGTGGTTGTGGTAGGTGTGGTCACTCTATGACTCTTGTAATCTCCTCCAACAAACTCAGAGTTATACTCCTCCATGTCTTGCATTGCAGAACAGTAGCAGGAGCCATGGGTGTTGGCATACTCTCTGACACACCTATAGCACTACTATTATATGCCCCCGAGCCCCAGGAACATTTAGGAGTGCTTCTACTGCTGCTAGTCATGGCACCTCTGTCATGTTTATGATGTGTCTCCCAATCAGACCAGTGGGTGTGATTCAGGTGAGATCTCAGTGAGGATGTGCCTAGGTGTGATCCTGCTTTCCCTGTACTTACAAGATTCTTATGCAGACAGAAGATTACAATGTTACATGTTTCGCTTTTGGATAGTGCGCTACGTATCTTTGTACTTCTACTGGGGTAGATGTTGCAAGCATACTATTAGGTGCAGCACATCCAACAACAGCAGAAGCACTCATCATAGCTAGGGTTGTGGATGTTGATGACCCATGTTGCTGATTACTCAAGAATAGTGTGCGTGACTGGGTAGGAGTTCGACTTGGAAGTGGTGACAATGCTGTGATGACAGGATTATTGTATATATTTAGGCAGCTTTTCTCAAAAAATGTTAAACAGTGGTGGAAACCTGAGCCTTTTCCTTTCAACTAATTTGCTGGCCATGTCATCATCTCTCTCTGGATGGATATATTACAGATCAACATCATCGATAATTAGGTCAGCATCAGCACTACTTTTATATTCCTATATGCTTTTTGAAATCTCAAACAATTTCTTTTAACTTTTCCATTTTGAGGGATTTCAAAAAATGTTGAACAGTGGTGGAAACCTGAGCCTTTTCCTTTCAACTAATTTGCTGGCCATGTCATCATCTCTCTCTGGATGTATATATTACATATCAACATCATCGATAATTAGGTCAGCATCAGCACTACTTTTATATTCCTATATGCTTTTTGAAATCTCAAACAATTTCTTTTAACTTTTCCATTTTGAGGGATTTTAAGAATGTTCTCTACTACTTTCAGGACAGGTGTTACCCTTACTGTCAGATGCAGCAGTTGGCAGAACTGATATACCTTTCTCCGCTATGCCATCAACACTAGAACATGAAGTTGAAGCAGCTATATTTCATTGATCAGAAACAGATGCTTAACCTTTGTTGGCCCCAAAAGTGAATGCATATATGACAATATCTACAATGGAAGTCTATTTGATGTGAAACAATGCCCCAAATCAAACCAATTTTGCTTTTAAAAAGGCAGGCAATGTACTAAAGTGTTAGGGAAAGCAAGCAGGGTGCTGGGTTATATAGCTAGGGGCATTAGTAGGACCAAAAGAGAAGTGATCATGCCACTCCACAGATTTCTAATTAGATCTCACCAAGAGTATTGTGTACAGTACTGGAGAACCCATCTGCAGAAGGATATAGATACTCTAGAGAAAATTCAGAGAAGGGCTACTGAAATGGTGACTGGCTTACAGAAAAAGAAATATCAGCATAGACTAAAGGATCTGAACATGTATAGCTTGGAGGAGATAAGAGAGAGAGAGGGGATATGATAGAAATATGTGAAGGGATTCAACAAAGTGCAGGAGAGAAGTACATTTCAAAGGAGTAAATATTGTAGGACAAGAGGCCATAGTCTAAAACTAGAGGGACACAGGTTTAGATGTAATGTAAGAAAGTTTTAATTCACTGAGAGGGTAGTAGATTAGTGGAATTACCTACCAGCAGAAGTGGTAGAAGTTAATAAAGTGACTGCATGGGATAAGCATAAGGCTGCCCTTAACATAAGAAAAGACCAAGGACCAAATAAGATTTGAGGTTTTTACAGTAGGAAAATGGGCAGACTAGATGGGCCGAATGGTTCTTATCTGCCGTCAAATTCTGTGTTTCTGTGTTAAATATATTTCCAGGGTTTATCCTTCTAAGTATATCAAGGGTGCTCCCACAGCTGATGAAATTGTAATCAAAAGTTATTGCAATTAAAATTTTCATTTTTTTGGGGCACAGTACCTACTTGGCCTGAAATTTTACAGTGATCAACTCACCATAGCTGTCCACAGACTGTAGTAACAACAGAGCCGCCAAAAAGTCTCTGGTCATGGAGGTACCCCGGCTTTCCTCAAAAGGACAAGTTCTACAATATGTATTTTTCCAAATTAAACATTACTATACCATCAAACTTATACTGTAATGTGGCAATGTTCGGAGTTTAGAGCTCTCCATATTGACTAAAAAAGCATATTCCATGACTGTTATTTTCATATATACAGTGGTTACTATTAAACAGTTTTTATTTGTTTCTTAAGGGGAGATGCACTAAGGGGTGATAAAGAGGTGATAAAGCGGAGATAGCTTCTCCAGTGGTATCATTTCTCCAGTTCCTATTTTAGTCTAGGTAGCCAATGCACTAAGATCTCTCCACCTCTGGAGTTCTTAGTGCATAAGCACAATAGAACAACATAGGAAGTGGAAAAGCGATATCACTGGAGAATTCTTCTCAACTTTATCACCTATTTATGATACCTTGGTCCATAACCACCATCATATGTTCCCACCCATTAGGCTTCTTTGAATATGTTAACTATTCTTCTGTATTTGCAGGTTTATGTCAGCTGGGGGCTTAACCTTAGGGCTATTATGGAATATTTGCCAGCTGTCTCAGTGCTCATCCAGGTGTCCTGAAGGCAGCATGGTAGAAAGAGGCCTATTCAAATGTCCAACTACCAATGTGAGAGGCTATACAATAGCTTAATGTTGCATTTAGGAGACTCTCCCAGATATAAACAAGAAGCCATATCATGAGAAAATGAAAAAGGGAACTTAGGCCTTAGCTGATAACAGTTAAGCCTTTGAAGAAGAATATTTTACCCTGTATCTTATATATAAATGCATGTTTGGGAAACTATTTTGCTTAGTATGTGATTATATACCCTGTAAGTCTATTTTAACAGAGCAGCAAATCAGACATGCTGGTTACCTTTCTTGTGCTTAGACGGCTTGTTAATGAAGGTGCATTTAGAATAAATAAATTCACCACTGAGTATTTACTAAATATTGATAATCTCTTTAATTTGAGTGCCAGATGGGTATTCAGCACATTGCTTTGTAATGTGTTGGATACCCCTCTGGCACTCAGAGGGTTAAGTCACAAAACTGATGATGCAGAGCAGAATTTCCATCTCTGCTGCCCCTAGGCAAGGGCACCTTAGGTGCCCTAAACCCCACCCATGACCACACTACCAATAATCATATGATTCCACCTACAGTCCAATCAGCTGCAGCATGGCACAGAAAATACCTTTACACAAGGTCAGGGAAGTGTTTAACTGCTTGGGTGCTAGAGTGGTCGCTAACATCTTGCTTATATATAGGGGTATATAGTCTGGTAAGTAAACTGGCCACCATATAATAGATGTTGGTGTCTGATGCATGGGATTTGCCAATTTGGGAGTGGCCAACAAAGCTGAGTTCCTGCACAGCTGCTGGTGCTCTAGACAGTTGCCTGCATTGCCTAATGGGAAATCTGGCGCCTGGATGAATGAGGTTATTCTAACTGATTTCCTTTTTTAATTAATTTACTGAGACAGAGAGGCATTTGCCAATTTTTGATTGTGATGTAGGTCCATCTGATAATCCTTTGCTCTTTAGTAGAAGGAAAAAAAATGTTAATTGATTTCAGTGACGGGAATTGGCATCATAACCCACACCTTTTTTTGGCATTTTTACCACTTATTGGTACATAGGAAATGTTGCTTACTTTTAGTATCTAGAACAGTTTTCACCTGCAATTTGTTGACGCCTGCTGTGAAATTGGTACCACATCTACAAATATGCCTACCCATTTAAATGAAGGATGATAGAATGTTGATTGAATCGTTGCTTTATTTAACCCTATATGTGCCAGAGGGTTCTGCAACTCATGATGTTGCAATTATTCAAATGTTAAGAAAGGTGTAATTCT
Organism: Rhinophrynus dorsalis; assembly: GCA_037306005.1. Classification (NCBI taxonomy): domain Eukaryota; kingdom Metazoa; phylum Chordata; class Amphibia; order Anura; family Rhinophrynidae; genus Rhinophrynus; species Rhinophrynus dorsalis. Next base: position 488,942,817 of record CM074719.1, read on the forward strand.
GGAGCAAACCAGATACCCCAACGGAACCACTGAAACATCCAGAATTTTCCTTTTATTTAAATGGGTATTTTAACCCCTTAAATTCTTGGGAGATATCCAACACATTACAAAGCATAGTACCATTTAAATAAATGTCAGTGTTTTTGTTTTTTTACCCTATGGTGCAGTTGGTTTGTTCCAGAATTACTTCAGTTCCCTTAGTACATCAGCCTCTCTCTGTAGCCCTCTGGAGCTGAAAGGTTTAAAGGGATAGTAAAACTTAAAATGTAAAAAAAAATATGTTGTAGGGTTTATCCCCCTGATAAAGCTGAATGTTTTAGGTGCAGTATCTCAGTGGCCTGAAATTGTACAGTGGCGCTGTTGCTACACCATCCTATGGAGATTTATGGTCCTGGGATCAGAGCTGTCCATAGGATGGTGTACCAACAGCGCCACTTTACAATTTCAGGCCACTGTGATATTGCACCTAAAAAATTTAACTTTGAGCTGTAATAACTTTTGAATAAAACACCTTTCAGCAGTGGGAGTACCCTTGATTTACTCAGGGGGATATACCCTACAACATATTTTCTTTTACATTTTAAGTTTTACTATCCCTTTAAATTAACATAGCTTCTTGCTATAAAATGTACTTTGTTTCAAAAAGCTGAAACATTTTGTTTTATTGAACTGTTCCTTTAAACCAGAAGTAGACAATGGCTGCCTCTCCTGCTGCTGAGGATTATAAATCTCATCATCTCCAACCAACCAGTGGCTGATTGGGACTGATGGGAGTTTTAAAGTTCAACAGCCTGAAGTCCAACAATTGACTACTTCTGCTTTAAACAGTTGTGTTTAATAAAAGGATGTTTGCAGGGAGGATATTCCCAAAGCAGACCACTGTATGATTGGCCCACTGACCCAAGCAGGAAAGCCAGTGGAGATTAGTGAGAAATATATAAGGACATCCCTCTCTTGCATCCCCAGTGATCTCAGGTTACATTGTAGCCCTCAGCATGAGCACACTGGCAGTGTACAGAAGCATCTACACGGAAGAGCAGTTTCAGAAGGTGTATGGAACTTCTAAGGATCTGGAGAGGCCTCCACTAACTCTAAAGGACAGGATAGCCAGGAGCTGTACCTGCTCTTCCAGAGCACTATGTGGTTTACTGAAACACAGGGTACCTATTGTAGGCTGGTTACCCAGGTACAAGTTGAGGAAATGGTTATTGGGAGACCTGATTGCTGGCCTTACAGTGGGCATTGTCCACATTCCACAAGGTAAGTGCAAACTTTGGATCATCTTTGGCCAGTGCAATGCTGGGGGGTGATGCATTAAGGTTAATATGACCAAACTTTCCATTTGATGTATGGTAATTATAAAAATGTACACTGCTGGGTCCCACTGGCTTTTCTGCAGCCCTAGAATGAAATTTTCATAATCGACCTGCATTAAAGGTGTTTGCAGGGAGGTCATCTTAACTAAAGGGAGGGAAAGGTAAAACAGTCTCAAGTGAGAGGAATATCTCCAGTTTCTGTTATATAATGGAGCCTATGCACTATGGGTAATGTGACCAGATCACCATTTTACTGCAGTGCCTGTATTTCATTAACTGCAATCTGGTCACAATAACTAAGGGCCGTATTCAGTAAGCTAAAGAAGTACAATTCTAGAGCAAGCCAACTGCACTTTATGGCATAAATAAAACTTCTCATTGATTCAATGTATATTTTAAAACCCTGAATGCTAAAAAGTTCTCCAACGCATTGCCGAGATCTCTATAGCATTCACATTGTTAAAATACCCATTTAAATCAATGGGAATTTTGATAATTATTTCTCCCCATGGTGCAGTTGGTTTGCTCTGAAACTGCACCTCTTTTCTTTGTTCTAAGGAAGAATAACAATTCCCAGTGACCTAAATGAGTCTTTTAACCCCCTGAATACTAGACAGGTTTCCAACATATTGCTTGGCAATGCAATGTAGACCCCTTTAGCATTCAGGGGGTTAAAAGAACCACAAATGATAGTAAGTTTGGGCATTTTTACGTTGTTCCCTATGGTGTAGTTGGTTTGCTCTGGAATTGCTTGTCGTTTCTTTTACATATGCTCATAACCCCTCAAAGGGATAGTAACACTTGCAAATTACTAATCCCCATATTGTAGCTTTGTTAAAAAGAAACTTATTGCCCCCAGTGTCATCTCTCAAACCCTTATGGTTTGAGAGATGATAGCGCTCAAAGTTCCCCCTACCTCCCCCTTCCCTGACTGAACACTGACTGCAGTGATATCCGGTATTAGTTGCATCAGGCGGCTCTGCAGCTGGCCGAGATCATGTTTATAAAAAATAAATCTTTCACTAAAATGGTCTTCTACACGTGCTTGCAAACCAAGCACATGTAGAAAACCATTTCAGTGAAATAATTCTTTTTTATTAATGTGATCTAGGCTCAGCTGCAAAGCCACCTGATGCACATAAGACTGTCGTACGACAGCTTCTCCTGCAGTCAGCGTTCAGTCAGGGAAGGGGGAGGTAGGGGGGAACTTTCAGCGTTATCATCTCTCAAACCATAAGGGTTTGAGAGATGACACTGGGGCAATAAGTTTCTTTTTCACAAAGCTACAATATGCGGATTAGTAATTGGCAAGTATTACTATCCCTTTAACATCCCTTGATCTGTCAGGACCATCATGTCGGTCCCCGCACATAACCCCTTAAGGACCGAGAAAATCTGGGGTGGTTTGCACTTAAGGACTGGAGCAATTTTGAACTTTTTTAGTATGCCTTTGTTCAACAGTATTTTCCCTTTAAAGGGATAGTAATACTTCGTTTTAACTTTATTTTATTTTGTAGGCATTAAAAAAACATGAAGAATGATATAAGTCTTATCTCTCAAACCTTTATGGTTTATGAGATATTCACAAGCAAAGTTCCCCTCCCCGCCCCTTTTACCTAGTGTAAGCCATCTCTTCTCAGATGTGAGTCTGGTTGTATGACAGTACAGATAACAGAAGGGGACAATTTTCTTTGTATGAAAACAATTAAAGCCCTTCCCCCCTTGACAAGTTTTTCAGCTTTTTCCATTATCTTAATTGAAGATTGTCCCTCTCTGCAGTCTACCTGGGCATCTCCCTTCTGATCTGGTTGAACAGGGGGGGGGATACTTTGTTTGTGAATATCTCTTAAACCATAAAGGTTTCAGAGATAAGACTTATATCATTCTTCATGTTTTTTTAATGCCTACAAAATAAAATAAAGTTAAAATGAAGTATTACTATTCCTTTAAGTCTTTTATTCCAGTTACAAAAAGTATATATTGTTTTTTTAAACACAAGTAGGGCTTTATTTTGATACCACACTTCTGTGGATACCCCACCATTTCTTGTATTTATAATAAAGTAAATGATAAAAAAAAAAGTTTTATATGTTTTCCTGTGATCAATTGTGCCCAACTTATTAATTTATTATTAATACTGGATAAAAGGCATGAACGGTCGTTCATACATTCCAAATGTTACAGTTTTTGGGGAGCACTGTCCCTCTAGGATGAGAATCCCCATGTTCTTCTTTCCCTTTCTGATTTTGCACTGTGTACATAAGTGCAGTACATTTCTCCACAGCAATAAATCTCACACTGATGCTTGGTTAAACTTAGTGTATGTGTTTATACATTAGCCTGTGTAAATAAAATACTTTGGTCTTGCTCCACATAATTTGTTTTGCTACAGAAAGAGGTGACTATAGGTCATAATGTGACCTAAACCTCATATGCCCCCAGCAGCAGTAATGAAGGGGTTAATACCCAACCCTGAGGCACATTGTGATAATTTAATTCATGACGTGCAAGGACCTTCACTGGTCCTTAAGGCAGGTTTACCAGTGACGGTCCTGGCATGTCATCGGTCCTTAACCCCTTAAGGACCAGTGACGTGGCAGGACCATCATGCTGGTCCGGCAGTTAAGGACCAGTGACGGTCCTGGCACGTCACGTACTTTTACTCACCGCGCTCCTGTAGGAGCGCGCTGAGTAATACCGGGCACTGAAGTTGATCGCTCCAAGACCGGAGAGATCTCTTCCAGTGCCCCGTTTGACGTGTTGCCCCACGTGATCAGTCACGTGGGACGGCACATCAAAGATTCCTATGTGGTCCTTAAGGGACGGCACGCCCCGGGACCGCTGGTCCTTAAGGGGTTAAGGACCGGTGGCTGTCCTGGAGCATCATGGAATTCTGGGATGGCAGTATGCACGTTACTTTTCCATCCCAGAATCCACTGAGCAAAAAAAAAAAAAAGCAACACCATGGTCCTTAACAGCCACCCTGGCGCTGGATCAGGGGGTCATTAAGGGGTTAGTAACCATATGCAAAAGTGCAGCAAGTCTGGGGCAAACCAATTTCACATTATGGGACAAATAAAAATAAACACACAGACACAGGTAGCGGCTTCAGCAACAAATGGGTTAATATAGTTATATGAAGTTCAAGTGTATTCCTGTCTCTCTCTATTTTACAGTGCTGTGATACAAAAGTCTATACTGCAGTGCGCCAGCCTGAAGGTTCTCTATAACTCCATGTTTGTTCACCAAACAATAACAATGTGGCTGCACCAAAGCAATGCTTCTAGACACTCTGTAACCATGTAAAAAGAACTTGGTCTTTATTGAGTTTCAAACATATTCAGCATCAAGTATCAAACATCCAAACATCATATATAGTAAAATTTACAGACCATGAGACGTCTTCATGAGCTAGGTGTGAGCTATCTGATCAATGAGTTTTACGTATGTAACACTTAGTCGTCATGACATGGCTTGCCCCAGAATTCCTCCACTTTTCTTAAGCATATGGTCTTCATATTTTTTTCTTGCTCATCTGGTTAATAAATTTCTTCTTCTTCTTCTTCTTCTTATTATTATTATTATTACTATTAATCTGATTTTTTTCTGCCCTCTATTGTTTTGTCTCTGCTCATGTGGCCCTAATACCTCTCCAAACTGAATAACATAGCAACTGTAGGTCATCTCTCTCACCTTAGTGAATAAGCCACCTGTTGTAGGAACCAGTAATTAATAATGATGATGATGGGGGTAGTGTACAAATCCACCAAAGCATCCCAAATGGCACTAACCTCCATCTCAAGAGGCTGTATGTATGGCTGTGCACTGCTGTGCATGAATGCTATAATGCATACTGGTGCACACATTCCAAGTTGATTAAGATGTTTAAAGTCATTGAGTACCCTGTGACTGCTCCATAGAAAGAGCAGGTTAATGGACTGCATATGTATCTTGTTTAACCCTTTGACGACTAGAGGGTGTGCCTATACCTCTGTCCTCAAAGGGTTAAAACATGTCATCCAACAATGTGCAGATGAATGGAACACTTCCATAAAATGCCCCACTGCCTTTTCCTTGGCAAATGCGTGTTAAGGAGAGAATTTTGTGTGCAAGTAGTTTAAAAATTTATACTAGGCAGGCGTAGTGATAGAGGATCAATTCCTGATCCTGGTTTATCTCAGAGTAATATTCATACATCCCCCCACTGATTTTAATTATATTTAAAGGGATAGTAATACTTCATTTTATCTTTATTTTATTTTGTAGGCATTAAAAAATATGAAGAACAATATAAGTTTTATCTCTCAAACCTTTATGGTTTGAGAGATATTCACAAGCAAAGTTTCCCCCTCCCGCTCCTTTTACCTAGTGTAACACTGCTCACCTCAGATGTGGAATCTGGTTGTAAGACCAGACAGATAATAGAAGGGGACAATCTTATTCCTATGAGAACAGTGGAAGCCCTGCCCCCCTTGACAGGTTTTTCAGGTTTTTCCGTTATCTTAATTGAAGATTGTCCCTCTCTGCAGTCTACCTGGGCACCTCCCTTCTGCTCTGGCTGAGCAGTGTTACATCAGTAAAAGGGGAGGGAGAGGGATACTTTGTCATTGAATTACTCTTGAACTACAACTCTGACAGAATTGAAATAACGCTCTCCAAAGTCCAAATACTATGATGATTAATTAGAGTTGCTTTTATTATGAAATATTACTATCCCTTCAAAATATTAAGTTATTGATTTTCTAAGGAGAAAATAACACCTACATTGATAATGGGAAAATATACTTTACTATATTAAACTGCTTGTCAGCATCTGTTTAGATTCTTCCTTTGATTCTAAATCCAAACTCTATAATGTTTTTGTACAACTTGTTAGGAGTGACAAGATCTGAACCAGTTATTTTACTGATATTAGTACCAATCTCACTTCTGTTCTGAAAGTCTGTTATCTTACCGCTGACAGCCTATAGTCATTTACACACTATCCTTAAGACACCTATCAAGTGGTTCCCTGGATCTTTTCACAAGGCATATTTACTCCATCAAATGCTTGAGGTATCTCCAGTGTATTGCTTCACAGTGCATAGGAGAGTTTTCTGTCATCCAAGGGGTTAAGACGAAATTTTAGATCTTCAATACCAAAGAAAATAACTACAGATACTAATTTGTAGCACAACATAATTAAATGTATAATTCACAGAATTCCAAGATAGATAAGAAACAATTGGTCCATCTAGTTTGCTTTTACCCTGCCTAGTAACCCTTTAAGGACCAGAGAGATACATAATGCATTAAAGCAAAGTGTTGCAATCTCTCTGGTCCTTAAAGGGTTAAAAAACGCTCAGCCTTATTTAGTCTATGAAAATGGCGCTCAATGATGTTCCAGCAAATATGCATTTCCAATAAATGGAACACTGTAACTCTGCTTTGAATTTAAAAATACATTTACTTATCAATTGTTTAACAAGTCAGAATAGGCTAACACATTCACTGGGATTTCCCCATTGTGTAGATTAGACTTTCTCAACCATATTCCTCAACCCCAACAGTGAGTGAGCACATGTGTATAATTAGTGGGTATTTCATTCAGATGACCTCACCCGTGCACAAAACAGGAGATCCCCAATACCTGCACTATTAGTCTATGTTCACAATGGAGTCTTTAGCACAGTGTTAATAAAGCTTTTCTAAATTAAGTCTTGTAAACAGCTTAGTTCTAACTGTGCTGTTCACACAGGTGATTTCCACCTCTCAGAATACATTATAACACAGCATATTGCAACTTGGATGAGCTCAAAAGTCAGGCACATCCAGGCTAAAGCATGTTGATTTGCACGATGCCTGTGAAGATAATCTGCACGAGCAATTCTGGAGGATAAATGTAATTTCCATCCTCCAATGACTGGCTGACCCACATGGACATCAACCAATAATATATGGCCAACTCCCACATGGGCAAGCTCTTGTGTGAGTGCTTAGTAGGGGAAACATGGGATATTGAGGTAAGAAGGCACAAAACGCATCCAAGTCATCCATGTGAACTAAGTCTAAAGTGTACTTGAGGACCATGGTTGATAAACTCTGGTGTAAAGTACTGCCACTTTGAAAGATGAGATTGTAAACTAGCCAGCTGTGAGGTTCATGTCCTAAGATGAACTGGAACAACACAGGGGAAAACCAAATGGGGATTTAAAACACCTGTAAACTAGTGAGGTCTCCAGCACATTGCACAGGAATGTACTGGAGACCAGTATCTAGTATTCAAGGGATTAAAGTTACAATTAAACCAATTGATATTTACAGAGTTTTTGTCATCTAAATAGCAAATGGTGTGCATTGGAATTGCTCTATTTCTTCTTGTCCATCAGCTTCTGTATTTATATATCGTGAAGGATTTCATATTAAATAATAAGAATGCTTGACACATTTGATGCAGTATATTTGGACCTCTGTACTGTTCAGTGACAGGTAGTTAATGTTCTCATGTATAGATGTCCCCAAGGATGCATACAAATGCACTATAATACAACTCTACACTCACAGACACCTCTCCAAACCCATTTTTATAGTATGAAGCCTCTTCATTCAAGTGACAGTTCTGGAATTTTAATTATTTTAAATAAAGATTAACTAAGAAATGTTACCACATGGTGGAGCTGTAGCTACTGCTAAATATGAAAAATGACAACTGATAACCAGAGGTACTCATATGATATCAAAAGAAAAATGTGTGAAATGGTTTTGTTTGAGCTCTAATAATTTTTATGTTAAGCATCTCCTTGCAGTGGGTGTACCCATGTCTTACTCAACAGATATAGCCATACATTAAAAAATAATATCCCCTTTATGTCACTGCATGGGTCGATGTAGATTGGCGGGATGTTGGAATTTATTGAAGCAATGCTTATGTGCCATATACGTAAAATCCCAAGGAAGCTGAGTGTAGAGATAGTTCCCATGGATTTGTCTACTGGCTTGAATAGTAGAGGACATTGTTAATTAAAAGATATGAGAAACTAGTTGGCTGTTTCTGGTATTAAGGAATTTTTTCGTTTATTTTTTTAATTGCACACATGCACTTACTGTAACACTCAGATCAGGAAGTTCCCTTGTAAGCTGATAGTGTGAGCTTAGCAGAGGCGGAACTCCACCAAGAGAAGACAGGCAGCTATTAATGTAAATAATAAAGCAAGATAAGACAATACAAGGCTATATTGATCTGTAGAAACAACAATATCTACCTATACAGGCCTGAAAAGTTGAAGTCCTTTGCTACTAGCCAGACCTGAAAAGTTACTCGCCACTGCAAGCCATAACATACCAACCAGGGCTGAATTTCTACTCGCCAGGGCTAAATTTTCACTCGCCATTGGCTAGTGGCGAGTGGAAATTTTGAACCCTGTACCTATCTATATATATATATATATATAGAGAGAGAGAGAGAGAGAGAGAGAGAGAGAGAGAGAGAGAGAGAGAGAGACAGAGAGATAGACTTTATTAAACAAATAAAAATATAGGAACATTCCAAACAGGCATGGAACACTAGCTAGTATCCCATGTCTGTTTGGTATGTTCCTATATTTTAAATTTTTGAGTAAAGTCTGTGTTTATATATATATATATATATATATATATATATATATATTATATGAGTCCCAGCCTGAGTACTGTTGTTTGTTCAAGTCGGAGGAATGGCATTGATCCAGCACTGGCTGTTTCTCCTAGCAAGGAGCTACTTCGTAGAGTGATGATGTACACCAGGGATGAGTGAAGCTCCCAATATGCATACCCTTTCATTATTTACCTTCATATGTTACACATCCATTAATTAGTTTGAATCTATTTGAATGTACCTGTAGCGATTAATATGTTTTTGTGCAAACTTTTGCTGGGTAGGTCTCAGTGAGACAGAAGCTGGGGAGTGCAGAATGGGGAGTGTAGCTAGTGAACATCAGCTGCTCTAGACATGCCTTGCTGTGGCCAAGGCTGGATTAAAGGTGTAGGCTGCTAAACCTGATAGCTGCATGACACATTTAGAAACAGACAGTGACTCACCGAGGCTGGAACATATGGGAAAACCTACATGCAATTAGGTTTATCTTTGTCACAGAACAGAAGGAGTAGAACACATCAGCAGGAGACTGGACACTAGGGGGCTGAGCAGCAGACTCATCAATAGTCGAGAGAACTGGAACCAACAAATCAAGAGTTGAACATGGAAGCGTACAACTAGTCAGACATGACTAGGAGTTGAAGATGTTGAGCTCGACCTGTAGCCAGTAGATCGGGCACGACCAATTAGGAGATGTCAAGCTCAACCGGGAGTAGGATAGTCGAGGGGAAACAAGGGAGTGGACAGAGAATGGTCAACAGGCCAGGTTGGTAACAAATGAGGCAAGGACTGTACCGTGGATAAATCGTAGCAAAGTCTAACAAGCCGGGGTCAAAAAACCAGTCGGGCAACACAGCACACAGGGAGCAGACAGGAGAATAGTCGAGAGAATGGCGACAAGTTGATACCAGGAAGCACAAACTGAAGCCAAATTGGATAATGAAGGAGAAGTCAAGGATAGCTGGGTCAGGAACTCTGGAAACACAAGAAAAATCCTGTATTCAGGTCACGAAAGGAACTCTTAGAACACAAGCTGGCTCAAGGTACTGGCACTAGATAAAAGGTTAGAGATCAGGGCAGTGAAAATGGACCAAGAGCAAAACCAAATAACTGTTTTTTCCAGAAAACCTGGAAATGAGAAGGACCATGACACACTCACAGTCCTATCTTTATTGGAGGGGCACAGTTGAATATGAGGCCAAGACACTGCAGGTGGCAAATGCCGTGACTGATTTTGTCTCACTTATTCATATTGAAGTATAAAGGAAAGTTAGGGAAAACCTATAACCTGTAATTGAATCCATAGAATATCAAGTGGCCATCTCCAGGCTAGGGCAACAACTGACTTTGTATATCTCACAACTGGAAAACAGCAAATCCATGTCACACTGCCTGGCTATGATGACCTAGAACTCTAACAGAACTGCCACTGTGAGCCACAAGATGCTTGGGTACAGTGATAGACTGAGGTTCTTGAGAATGAACACTGATCATTACCCAGTCTAGCTATAGCCTAAGCTGGGTAGAAGTGCCAACAACATGGTTAGATAGCACAGACCAGGAGGGAATATGCACTAAGGTATGATAAAGAGGTGACAAAGTGGAGATGATCTCTCCAGTGATATCACTTCTCCAATTCCTGTCTTATTCTTTGGAGCCTACGCACTAAGATCTTTCATTTGGAGAAGTGATATCCCCAGAGAAGTTATCTCCACTTTACCATCTCTTTATCACACCTTAGTTCATCCCCCACCCACACGCACACATCCCAGATGAGCTGGATTATGCTCAAGATGACTGAGCAGGGACTTTGGAAATGGTCACAAGTGGGATTCTAGAGCCTATTACCAGGCAGAGACAACCAGGACTAGGGCAAAGACTCCAGACTACACTAAGCACAAGAAGGAGAGACAGGAACTATATGTACACTGGTTTAAGTTCCTGGAAAAAGACTGCAATACAAAGACTGGACACAAGGTGGAACTGCTGGAGACAGGCTGTAGTACAGACATGGAACACTGGTGGCATCCTAAAGGAAACCAGTAAGAGTGGTACAGCTGGGAAGCCACCTGAACAGGGCTTATCAATGCAAGCCCTTAAAGTACAGAGGTCCACAATATCCAAAAGTAAATCCGCAAATAAGAGCAGGGGCAAACAAGTCCAAAAGTACAACCAAACAGGAACAATAGCATCTGGCAAAACAAACAAGGAAGCCACACCAGCAAAACCTGTAACAGGTTTGGCTCAGTAGCCTTGGGCAACAAGCACAAAGTGGCAGTGAAGACTTGAACAGATCCCGTTCAGTAACTGCATATCAGAGCAGGAACATGCATACATCGGTAGAATGGTCAAAAACCAGGTTAATTCAGCAACAGCAGAACAGTGCAGGAACAAGCAGTAAAAAGATTGCTGGGTCAGGAACAGAACTAGTTCAGCAACAGCATATCAGTGGGGGAACAAGCAGCAAACAATTGCATGGTCAGGAACAGACTGTTTCAGAAACAGTAGATCAATGCAGGAACAAGCAGCAAACAATTGCATGGTCAGGGATAGGCCATGGTCAACAACTGGCGAGCAGGAGCAAACAGGATACACTAGACAAGGCAAGACTGGAAGCTTTGAGCAAGTACCATTCCAAGGTAGAGGAGGCTCTATAATGGAGATTTTGTGAACACAAGAGCTGTACCGTAACACTAAATAGGGCCTCAGGTAAAGCAAGCAACAGGTAAACTCAGAGCCAAACTATGACATGTGGCAGATCACACTTCCGGGCAATCTGATGCAAAATAACATGATGAAATTGTAATCCACACACTTAGTAATCATTGACAGACTAAATGTTTTTAGACTCACTTTCTAGTTTATGTGTGTTTTTCTAATATACTTGATGATTTTAACCCCTTAACGACCCATGAAGTACATGTACGTCACGGGTTGGATGTCCCTAAAGGACCAAGGACGTACATGTACGTCATGGAATTTAGGGCTCCGCACTCGCTGTACACTGTTCAGGGAGCCCTGAATCCAGATCGCGTGTGTGCGTGGCCGGTCCTTAAGGGGTTAAGACACTGTTTGAAATCTGTCTATGGTTATAACGTGAGCAGATTACAATGTGATCAGTGTTGCAGTGGAATTCAGTCAGGAGGCTGAAGCAGGGAATTCTGGGAGTATTCATGTGTCAGCTAACTGTGACCTTAGCCCTTTGAGTACCAGAGGAGGTTCGCAACACATTTATTTGCAATTAAGGTTAAGGATGTATATATGTATAATTTTATTTACTTGGAGCCACACAATGTACACAGTGTCTGACAAAAAAGGCGTACGGTAAGTATTATATATATTCTAAATATAATTATGATGCTTACATTAAGTGTCACAGTTATAGAAACAACTGGAAAGAGGTACCTTTCTACCCCAAGGAGTTTACTATCTATTTGGGTAATAAGAGACAAAAGACAGGTAAGAGGCTGTCTATTGCAGTGAATTATAATGCTATTTTTGTCAGTTAGCTGTGCACGATAAGATCTCTTCAAAAGCTAGACATATCACTTTATTCTCCTATGTCTCAGGCATCCCTGTAGGACAAGGATTCACTGAGAAGTGATTCATTAGACTGCTGCAGTCAGTTGAATTCTTCATACATCAATCCTTTTGTGCCTGTATTCTATGTATAGTGCTGAGTAAATATTATATAAGTATACAAATATTATAGCTTCACAGTTGTACATCTATAGTTAAGTCCAAAAGGGCCTTTAGATTTAATGTCAAGTTTTGTAATGCTTATAACCTTTGACCAGTTTGACAAACAAAGAGTCAGGGTCATGTAACCATATAAATCTGGTTATAGAAATATGTAAAAAATAAAAAAGTTTCAAAATCAGGAAAAAAGTAGTTCATTTTGCATTTACTTATTTTATGTCATGAAAAATTAGAGAAGGCTTCAACAAATTCAACAGAACAGATATCTTGCAGGGGATGCTGTCCTTTTACTTACCACTTTTTGGTTGGTGGTCCCTTCCCTATGAAATTGAGCTTCATGAAAAAACAGTTTATGCATGTGCAGAAAATTTTGCACACAAAAAAGTGTGCATATTTGTAAATGCATTTTAGATACATTGGTTGTCACCACTACTAATCTTTCAATAGATAGTATTTCTTTAATTGAACAAACATGCTTGTTCAATTAAAGAAAATGTGAAAACAATAGAATAAAAAAGTGAAACAATCAAATTAAGCATTTGTAGATTGTTTGAAGTGCGTATCACAACAAACAAAATATTTTACAGAAAAAGGTTGATTGTTCATGTGAAGCCAAAGTTTTTTTAACAAAATATTTAATTTGAAAAAACTTGCTTAGTTGCACAAAATATTACATGATAAAAATAATTGATCAAACAAGACATTACATAACAAGTATATGTCAATTATTTATGTGAAACAATCAAGCAAAATATTACAAGACAATAAAGGTTGATTGTGCATACAATAACACTTTTACAAACAAGAAATTCAATCCCCACAAAAAAAATTGCGCTCACTCGAACAAAAGATTACATGATAAAAAAAAGGTTGATTGAAGAAAGCATTACATAACACAATAACAATGCATGTCAAGAGTGCTGGATCAAACAGAACATGAGATGACAAAAACATTTCATCATGTGTGCAAAGTGCACGATTGAACAAAAGATTACACAGTAAAAGTCAATCATGTAAGCAAAGCACACTTGCACACATTTTTTTGTCATACAGTATTTTGCTGCATAAAGTATGCTTTGCACATAAACATATCATTTAATTAACAAAATCGTGAGCAAGAAGAGTACTAGATTAACTACAAAATAAGTGGAAATTTAAAGGCCAAAACTAATGTTAAAGTTCTCACTGATGCCATAATAAATTTTGGAAATGATAGTTCAGAGCGATAACAACATTAAAGGGATAGTAATGTTTCACGATAAAAGCAGCTCCAATTAATCTTCATAGTATTTGGGCCATGGAGAGTGTTATTTCAATACTGTCAGAGGTGTAGTTCAACAGTAATTGAATGATAGTTTCCCTCTCTCCCCCCTTTTACTGATGAAACACTGGTTACCTCAGAGCAGCAAGACTGCCCGGATGGATCGCAGAGAGGAACAATCTTCAACAATAGGAAAAACCTGTAGAACTTGTCAAGAGGGGCACGGTTTTCCTTATGCTCACAGTAAGAAGATTGGGGGAGATTTATAAATGTGTTCTTGTTTGTTTTTGTGAACAGAACCTTAAACTGTCCTTATTCCTTATTGTGAGTGTTGGTATTTATAAAGGATTCTAGTTACATTTGTAAATGTGGTGACCACAAAAAATAAGAACAGGTCAGACATGGGCTTAAATATTTACCCAAAATTCTGTTGTTAAATTGTCACAAATAGCAACATTTCTTTATAAATTCTCTGAGCCACTTTTAACAAACTTCCCTACTCCATTTTTAAAAAATGTACTAGATGGAGTTATGTCCTCTTAAAGTGTCCTTAATACTTTTATAACTACCAGCAACCATCTTACCGCTTCTTTTCCATTAAATCCACTTCTATAAATCCCCCCATTATCCCTTGCTGTGAGATGTCTGGTCCCAGGACCAGATCACACATCTGAGGTGATCAGTGTTACACTAGGGTACACTCTCTGTGGCCCATATATTATGAAGATTAATTGGAGCTGCTGTTTTTATGAAATATTACTATCCCTTTAATGTACACTATATGAAACATGCTTGTTTCTGCAGTCCAAATGCATGCACTTACATTTTATTGTTAGAATATGCTTACTGCATGAAAAATGTATTGTTTAGTTGTTGGACCCCCACATACTACTTATGGATACCTTTCCTGATGCTGAGCTTCTGATGCTGTGATAATTTTTTTGCTGGGGCTAGAGGGAGCTCAAAAGGGAGTACTAAAGTAGAAGGTATTGAGGGGGAAAGAGAAACTGAAAGGTGGGTAGACAGAGATAGGCAAAAAGAAACCTACTTCCTTGTGGGGAGAAGGGTGACTACTTAGGAGTTACTGTGGGCTTCAGGCTTTTTTTTGTTTGTAACTCACACTGGTGTAAAAAAAACCCCAAAAAACAAACAAACTGTGATGTCTACATTAAGTGAATCAGAATAAAAAGCAATTTGAGGTTTTGGTTATATACTTTGTCCAAAGCATAATAAACCTTCCCACCACCTCATGGCACCTCAGAGTGTATATCCTAATGTCACCTAATATTCCTCCTCAGGAGACTTGGCAGGGCAGGTAGGCTTATTGTGTATTGTTCTTTGGCAAAAATATATAACAAAAAACTCATGTTTCTATTTATTTTGACCCACTTAGTGTATATCTTTATGGCAGAGAGAAACACAGTCTGATTATTGAATTATATACACAAAAACACACACACATTAAATATGTTAACGTTTCTTGCATCTTTGGTCAGACAACTATGATGAATGATCCACTAAATGAATCAGACTTTAGTATAAACTTAATGTCTATGGGGTCTGTTTAGCAATGAGTGCTATTTACTTTATAGTTAGATGATGAAATATGAATGAAAGGCAGCATTATTTCAAAGCTATAATTATTTCCAGATCAGTGTGAGCGCCAGTTCACTAATCAAAGATAGAAGTAGAAGCCTCTCTGAGCAACTATCTGAAAGGAGAATTTTCCCTTTCACATGTGCAATAACGAAGATACACCTTGAGGCTGATGAATAAAGTAAAACTGGTGCAAAAATAGGGAAATAAAAGAGCAATGTGTTGGATATCACTTTGGCATTCAAAGCCCTCCCCCATTTAAATCAATGGGAATTAGTACTTCACTCCATGGTACAGTTGATTTGTCCCAGAATTAATTCACTTTTCTTTTGTGTATAAGTCCCACAATGTTTGGTAACTCCTGATGAAGGTGATGAACCCATATGCTGTGTGCATATTCATAACTGAACAAATAAATGGAATACGTTTCCCTTCCTTTACTATAGAGCTGGTGTGGCTAGAATTAGCTGCACTAATAATGACGGTATTAATTGAGTTAAACATAAATAATAATGAAAGTTAAGATTAAAAATACTCCTAAAAAATGGTCATAACACTATCCCCTCAGCTCTCCATGATGCAGATGGAAAGTGTAAAAAAAATATTGTATGGTCCATTCATACCATAGTACTTTTTCAACATATTAAAATAACTGCCCAACAAGGGTCTGTAGACCCCACACTAATTCCAGCAGTTTCATAGGAAGTGGTTGGTGACCATGTCCTCTAGTCTCCTAGTGGGAGAGGATATGCCAAATAAAAAAACATGGGTTCAGGAGATAATTGATAAAAAGAAGGAGTTGGTGTCCTCTTCCTCTACCCAACAGAAGGGGTGAGGGAGCATTAATCTTTTTTTGTAATATGGGGTCTGGTGACTCCACATTAATATAGGAATTAAGGGGTCCAAGACCATTTCCTCTTCCCTCCATAAAGGTGAGAGAAAGTAAAAAAAAATAAACAAAAATAAAAAGATTAATATGGGACCCCATCTTCTATACAACAATGAAGAAAAGAAATAATTAGGGGTCCAGAGCCCCTATCCTAATTTTAATGTGCCCACATGAAGTGTCCCATGACCCCTCCTCTATTTATCAACAAGGAAGTCTAAAATGTGTATGAATTTTTACCTAGAAATAGATGTTCTGCTGCATCTCAACAATAACCTAGTCCTCATTTTCTGCATGTCCAAAAAATTTAAAGAAAAAAAGCTATCGATTAAAAAATTCTTCCAACACTGTCAAAATTAAAAAGGGGTTCAAAGTTATTAATTTGTTGAATTTAATTTGTTTTATTAATATGGGATATATGGAAAAATATTATTTTTTTGTCTTTAAAATGTTACAAAAGTATGCATTGAATGTTCTCCATGTTTTATGTAGTTGAATTTATTAAGGCAGGGGAAAATCATAATATGGGTACTCATGACCCCATATCATTTTTCAACACTCTCATTCCTGACTGAATGAGGATGGGGAAATGAGAGGATGCTTTTATCCATTTTGGCCTCAAATAAAATAAACGTTTTCCTTTTAAAAGTATTAAGTGTGGGGCAGGGAATAGGAAACTCTAAGGTATAAAGCAGTCTACCTATGGGATGTTCTGAAAACAAGCAATGTTGGTAGCTCTTGAGGAACAGGGTTCTCAGCCTTTTGCAGTTAATTAGGCATTTTTCGTTGCCTCAACAGCCCTGAGGCAACAAGGCCTTTTGCCTTGCCTTTTGCAAAAGAGAAAATCTGTGGCATTTAATGGTTCATGTTTTATTTTTGCAGACTGCAATCTAACATATTGATTGCTCGCAGTGGGATGTAACTGAGCCCCCCAACAAGGCATTGCACCAGCAGGTGTTTTTTATGTTACTATTTCACCAGGAAAAATACATTTATTTTCATGACTGTCCAGTATGCTCATCTTATCTACCTGAGTTGACCTTGCTGGTACTAGATCCTGAGATTCTGTGGCTTGAACATATTCTACAGCTGGTGCATTAACCAACCGAGCTATCTGCCAAGCTCACAGATACTTTACAGCTAACATGAAATCTGACTTAAAGTGAGTAACTTATCTTTGTCCCATAAGTAGGAATTTTTCCAAAGCATGAAAACAGAAGAGAGTACCCAGCTAAGTGCCATGAGTGTATATCTCTCAAAGGATTAATTAGTGACTTAAAGGGATAGTAATGTTTCATAATAAAAGCAGCTCTAGTTAATCATCATAGTATTTGGACCTTGGAGAGTGTTATTTCAGTTCTGTCAGAGTTGTAGTTCCAGAGTAATTCAATGACAAAGTGTCCCCCTCCCGCCCCTTTTACTGATGTAACACTTTTCAGCCAGAGCAGAAGGGAGGTGCCCAGGTAGACTGCAGAGAGGGACAATCTTCAATTAAGATAAGGGAAAAACCTGAAAAGCTTGTCAAGCAGGGCAGGGATTTCATTGTTTTCATTGTAAGAAGACTGTCCCCTGCTGTTATCTGTCTGGTCTTACAACCAGATTCCCCATCTGAGAAGAGATGGCTTATGCTAGGAAAAAGGGGCGGGAGGGGAAACTTTGCTTGTGAATATCTCTTAAACCATAAAGGTTTGAGAGATAAGACTTCTATCATTCTTCATATTTTTTTAATGCCTACAAAATAAAATAAAGTTAAAACAAAGTATTACAATCCCTTTAAAACTAAGTGTATAGGGCATGTTATAACTCTTTACTGCACTGCTTCAGCCGTTGGATGTTGGACACTAATCTGCTCGTTTTCCCTGGAATAAAGATTTGTATTTATTATACACCCACACATGCGTCAACAGCTGAGTGTAGTGATCTTATTTTTGATTTATTGAACATGGGGTCTTATCATATGTGGGAACTCTCGGGGTTTAACTCCTTAGCGACCAGCGGTCCTGGGACGTTTCCGTCCCATAAGGACCGCATTGAACCACGTCGACGCGCCGGTACATGTGACCTGTTGTGTGTATCGGCGCGTCACTCTGGGGCCTGATAGAGATCGCTCCGATCTTGGAGCGGTCGATTTCAGGCCCCATTTTTACTTACAGTGCTCCCGGTAGAGCGCTGTAAGTAAAAAGTACGTGATGTACTATGACCGTCATCTGTCCTTAAGTATTTCAAGGACCGTGACTGTCATAGTATGGCACATGTTGTTAAGGGGTCAACCCAGAAATTCAAGGTTTTGACAGCAATCTCAGGGTGAGGGAGGCCATCTTTATTTAGTGATTTGATCTATACCAATTACCTGATTCTTTAGTGACAGAATCGGTGTCATATTACCAAATAAGGCAGAGGGAGATACCCTTCTGTCTTGTGTAAGCAAATATGTCTCCTAGTTGTAGCACGTTGGGGGTTACTTGAGAACTGATTGGAGCACCTCTAGCGAAGAGAAAGCAGGGACATATTGCATGGAAACTAAGTTCTTGGGAGGTTTAAAGGGGAACTACCACCCCGCAAAAACTTCATCTTAATTAAGTCTTCATCTGGCGACTAGCTGCTTAGTAGCGCTAGTCGCCAGAAATATTACCTGGTTTTAAAGATTTTCGACTTAATCGGAGGATGACAGTAGCAGGAAGCACGGACATCTTGCCATAGTGACATCCGTGCGCCTGTGCTGTCAGTCCTTTTTGGAGCCGGCCGGTAGTTTCCCTTTAAATCAATGGGGATTTTCATTTGCTCCTCTGGTGTAGATGGTATACCAAAGGATTACTCATCTTTTATTTTCTGCATAAAGTTTTTGTTGTGAAGATGTTAGGAATGTTGTCTCTATTTCAGTCTTGGTAATGTACAGTGTATGCTGTTTTATACTAAATAATTACATCAATTCTACCAACTGCAGACTTGCTATTGTCCCTGTATCTGTACAGTTTAATGTCGTATCCTTGAAAACAAGAGTATTTGTATCTGTATAAACTCAATCTTTTACAAGCATGGAAGGGAACTTTCATATAGACAGGGCAACTTAAACCACTTGAGAACCAGAGAGGTGTCAATGCATTGTACAGCCCTCTGGTACTCAATGGGTAAATCTACCATTTGGCCCTAGGTATAATACAGGGTAGCAAGCAACCCCTGTTATTCCCTAGTATTCTAAAGATCTACAGTGTGTTGCTTTGCAATGTGATGGATACCGCTCTAACATCCAAGGGATTAACCCTTCGAGCGCCAGCAGGGTACGCAATGCATTGGATAGCAATGCATTGCATACTCCTCTGGCACTCAAAGGGTTAAATCTGTGATTACCAAATCCCAACATCTCCACTGGGGTGCCAAACGGACCATGATTTAAGATTTCCCTGTTAATGTACAGGGGAGTTAATTAAAACTCTTAGGGTCTCCTGAGGAGAGGGTTGGGAAACACTGGGTTAAATAAAAACTACATTTGCTTTCCACTTAGGCTATAATGCAATACTTAAGGGGACACTAGCATGAAAAAATGCAATTTGGCTATATAATTTTAAAAGTCATGTCCTTCCAGCTAGCATGCTAGCAATGTTTTTATTTTATGTTAGATTATTAAAATCTAATCCTAACCTTTTGTGCAGAGATAATACTTCTAATGTAATGAGATTAGTACTTCTATTCAGAAAAAAATATGGCACCGTGTTAGCCAGTACATTAGATAGGATTCAGTTTAGCAAAAAACTCACAAGAGTGATATAAAGGTGATACCTTTTAATGGCTAAATGAGGACATAGAAAGTACAAGCTTTCAGGACACTAAGGTCCCTTCTTCAGGCATGGCTGAACATAAAGGGAAAAAAAATCTGTGAGTTTAAATTAATGATTCTGTTTGACACATTAAAAACAGGACTGGACCTGGGGATGGGCTTCATGCCTCAGTATAATAGGTAGAACATCTTGGTATAGCGATTGTATAGTGATAGATCTTTTCAACTCACAGACTAACAGGCTCTTCACACCTCTTTGTTAATGAATATTTAATTGTTCCCATGACCTTGCTCTAACCCTCTGTATATCATTTCATATCTAAGTAGACTGTATGTCTACTAAGTTAATTGACCCCCACTGTGTACTCATATATTTTGTTTCAAATGTATGTCGTACCCTGTAAATATAAATGCAGTGTTATTCTAGATTTATTAGTTAACTCATTCCTGAAGAAGAGGCCTTAGTGTCCTGAAAGCTTGCACTTTGTATGTGCTCAGTTAGCCATTAAAAGGTATCGCCTTTATACCACTCTTGTGAGTTTCTTGCTACACTGAATCCTATGTACTTCTGTTCAGAAAAGCTGATATCTTATCTCAGGCTCATTAACAGACAATAAAACTTGTGAAACGCCTATCAAGTTTGCTATTGCATGGGGAGCCCTCAGAGAGCGCTTCTCGGCCTTTTGGCTAAGATCAAGTGTAGTACCTGCTCAGGCAAGTGGCAGATTCCTGGGCAGGGATGGCATGCTACACTTGGTCAGACGCTGGAGGTCAGGGGCAAGACAAGGCCCAAGGTGCGCAAAGCTATTGTTTGCACTGGAGCACGTGATAACAGGACACTTGCAACGGTGGAGCACGAGCACGCACTTGGACTTTTGTTTATTTCACTTCTGCTGCCCTAGCCTTCTGGTGAAGGTAGCGAAGAAAATTTTATAATGCCAGCCAGGAGGCTTGGGCCTTAACCAGCACTTTTTTATTTTATTTTCATCACTGCACACTTTGCACTGATGATTTGATGGATTTTTTGCACTTATTTATTGACTACAGCACTTTATGAACACTGAGCACTTGAACACTTAAAATCGCCATAGTGGGTCCAGGTCGAAGACTTGGCTTTGGTGGGGGAGCTGGTTGGGGTTGACATCTCCCACTAATGACTTCGATGCTCCTCTACTCGGAGGGGGCTGAAGATGGATACCCTGGGGTTGGAAGCTATACAGCGGTACGCCCTGGGGCAAAGACCCTTCTCTCCCTTCAGGGAGAAGAGGAGAAGCTAAAGGGCTCACCAAGCCTTCAAGGTGAGGGGGGCTGAAGGCTGACCTGGCCCCATGAGTGCACTGGAGACAAAAGAAGACACAGAGCACAACGGGATCAGGAAACACAAGTAAAGCACCAAGACTGCACAGCACCTCGGGCTATACTTTGATAACATCTCAGACTAGCTTTAAGACCACAAAGACAAATAGAGATGTTTTTGCAGCAGTTAGTATAGAGTGCAAAGTATTTAAGTATATATAGCTCTAGATAATGTCTACGTGTTAGTGTTCCTTTAAAGTGTTAGTAATGTCCAAAGATTTTTTAATGTTAATTGATTTGTAGAGGCTAAAAAATAATCACATTGCCACAAACCCCATCTTTCAAACCACTATGGTTTGAGAGATATTCTCAGTCAAAGTTCCCCTCTCCCTCCCCATCTCCTGATGTCAGCGTCTAGCTGACAGCAGGAGATCCCAGTCCGGGGATCAGCCGGCGGCTCTGCAGCAGAACTGAAATTCCGTTGTTAGAAAAAAATTACTTAATTGGAACGCTCTACAAAGTGTGTCTGGTTCGCAAGCACACTTTGTAGTACGTTCCCATGAAGTAATTCTTTTTTAATAATGCTATTTTGGCTCTGCTGAAGAGCCTCATCATGTCAGCTAACATGGATCTCCTTCTGTCAGCTTTACAGCTGACATCACGAGAAGGGGAGGGAAGGGGGCATTTTGATTGTCAATATCTCTCAAACCGTAGCAGTTTGAGAGATGGGGTTTGTGGCAATACAATTCTTTTTTTAGCCTCTACAAATCTATTAAAACATTTTTTGGGACATTTCTAACACTTTAACCCTTAGCGTGCCAGAGAGCTTTCCAATGCAAGGAAAGTTGTGTGCTCACCCAATGTCAAGCACTTAGATGTACAGTAGCATGATAAAATACTGATAACAGTAGGTAGAGGTGATCTAGAAGGTTCACAGCTTTTTTATGAATAACAGAGCATTGACATTAATAATACCATGAATGCTCTATAACAGCTAAACAATTAACTATAATATTTGCTCATTTGTAATGAAACTACGACCACATTGTTGAATTTCATTCAAGAGCTACATTATAGCAGCACTATCATTAAAAAATATAGCTGACTTCAATAAGAGTGTTTTTTCTTGATTTTGGAGACTTCTATATTTGGATGCTGAGATGTCTCCAGTGCAATGAGAAATGATGCTACAGAGCAGTGCTGTTCAGTTGATCATCTTCCAGCTGTTGGAGCCTATAAATTGTAGTCCCCAACAGCTAGAGGTTCAACAATTTGACTACACCCACTGCGGAGGTATCTCTAGCATTCAAGGGGTTAATAAATTAGACACATGGAGGGTTGAGCTAATACAATTCCAAGTTATAATACATCCTGGAAGAGATTTTGATCTGTGCCTGCCTACAGATATGTAGATATGCGGCCAGAGAATATTGTATATAACTGCTGACTGGTTATCTTTCCCATCAGTAAGCAGCAGCAGCAGCTGTTGGCTTTGGTGCTACTAGTAAATGCCAGCAGTGGGATATCCCATACCATTGGCATGCAACTTTATTCATGCAGAGCTTTGGAAGAAAATTCCACAAAATTATACATGTTTTTAATAGAGTGTAGAGGGTCTTAGATGAATGACTTCTACCCTGCTCCTTGAATGCTGTTTTTTGTGTCTCCTGACACTGGCTCCATATAATAACTACCTTGAGAATAGCAGCTATGGCACATGTACCCTTTTCCACCCATGTTCTAAATCTGTTCTGTGATTATTAAAAAATGCTCAATATTACCCATATTTTAGCTGATTAGTACTCATAATGCATTTAATTCCTTTCACGAGAGTAACCACCCACCTCATCATCAACTTAAAATAGGGGTCCCTACTTGGAATTCCATGTAATACATGTTGGAGGTTTTGAATGAGCACAAAAAGGCCATTATGTAGTATATAGTGCTTAAATGCAAGGCTTTGGAGGGGGCTTCTTTGTCACTTGGTCAGTAGCATATAATATATGATTTATGTGAACTCTTGATGCCTTTGAGGAGGCTACCTTGTGGGTTAGTCATGGTACAAGAATCAGTGAGATTCTTCCACTAATATATTTAATGCAGAGACTGGCCTATAAGTCTTACAATAATGACAACATAGACATAAACCAGCTTCTGAATCATATGTTAGCATTTTTTGTGCAGGATCCTTGATAGTCTTGATTAAAAGTGACTATTCAAAAGATTCTTGCAATATTGCTGGACCCCCACTTTAAACATGACATTTCTAAAATTGCTCCAGGAGCAACACAGGAATCTTATTCTGTGAAAGCAAAAATACAAAGCCTTAAAGGTCCTGTGGAAAGGAAGTAAATATCATCAGCATCAACAACATCACAACATTTTGCAGAATACATATCATCACAGAAAAGAAATTCACTTATTTTGAGTTGACGGTCTACATTTACGGTGGTGGGTAGTGGTGGCACTGGCACATTTCTATGGGGCTTGATCCAAGAATATGGGTTGGTAACTGATGCACATGATCATGGGTTATCTCCAAGGAGTGGCCAAACTGCATGAGAGGTTATAGTATATTTGCAGGATAAATATGTTTTAGGCCAAAGTGAGGACACACTTGAATACTAGCAAACAAAAAACAGTGTGTGTGTGGCCAGCACTTGTGTGCCATGCTTTGGAAATATTTAGTTGTCCAAACGCAAGTTTACACTTAGGGCAGATTTTCAGTACAGCTGGTTATATAATGAGTGCAGGACAAGTCTATCCAATAGCAGTGTTAGTAGACTTACTTTAAAAATGATCCAGCATCTAATACAATGTGGATATATGGCAGTAATGAGGAAAAACTGAGAATCATATAGCACATATAGTATTTGTAACAGCACTGAGAAGAAGGAGGGATTCACACAGTTGTGACTATTTATGACAGTTGGGACCACTGCAATAATCATTGATGGATAATTGACACATAATGCATAGAATGTTATCCAGTCATCAAAATCCTTCCTTTTCTCCAGCTTCCATGAAATTATGGGAGTGGGAATATTGGGCAGGGACTGTGCAGTTATCAGCAACTGCTATGTGGGCAATGTCTGAAAAGGTCATGAAGAGGGAGAAAGAGGGATCACATATTGGCATGTCTGTTCTAATTAAGCACATCCAACATAACCACCCTGAGGTTTATGTTAACAAAGTTAAACCATCCTGCAAGAAACCAGGTACTATTGCTGTCACTGTGCCCATTACGCTCCCCAACTACAGCAACAACAACAACATGCCCCAAAAATCTCACACTGAAATTCCTGTTCATGGCAGAGACTAATAGAATGAAGGATATAAGGGAACATCTACAGATTGTCCACCCTGCTGAATATACCCATGTTCTTGTGGGGAGGATCAGTTATAGACAAATGTGGCTATCCAATGTAGGTAAAGACCAGAACAATGAGGGAATAGAGGAAAGTTTCTGATGAAATTTATGTACGCTTTCTTATCTTCAACACAGTGGGGAATATACCAATAATCCACACATTTGCTGGAGTGCACTACAGTAGGCATGTAGGACTCGAATACAATCAACAATTTCCTACAAGGAGGACTGCAACTTAAGCTACTAAGATCTGCATATGTGCAGATGTATCAATTAAAGCGGCTGCTAAACTCTGTTCATTAAATTGGGCTTTTATCCACTTGATAATGTGCTGCAGGCACTTAAAAAAGTTTCTTTCTCTTTGGTCAGCCTCACAATGCTAGCCTGTGGGTGGCAGTCGGGAAATAGGCTGCACGTTTTTCCTGCCTGCTCTACAACATTTGTACGTATTCATGGGTGCAGGAACATGACTTTTACACTATATAGTAACATAGTAATTTAGGTTGAATAAAGACACAAGTCCATCAAATTCGACCTTTGCCACATACCCTGGTGACATGAGAATTGTATAGCTTTCCTGCTACCAAATAAGTTGTCAGACCTTGTCATTTGTCAGACCTTCCTGATTTGCCTACTACTATTCAGTATAACCATTATGTTCCCTTTTGAAAGAAATGTATGTAATTTTCTCCTAAATGTATCCATGTATCTGCCATAACCACCTCCTTGGGCAAGGAATTCCACAATTTACCAGACCTTACTGTAAAAATCCCCTTCCTCTGCTGAAGTCTAAACCTCCTTTTCCCTAATCTCAAGGGGTGTCCTCTGGTCACCTGATCAGGCCTTGAATAGCTCACAGATACTTGTATTGACATCTCATATACTTGTACTATGTGAAAAGATCTCCTCTTAGTCATCTTTTCTCTAGAGTAAATAAACCTAATTTGTCTAGTTGTTCCTCATACGTCGAGTCCTTTATTCCCTTAATTAATTTTGTTGCTCTTTGCTGTATCCTTTCCAGTTCTAGTATATCCTTTCAGAACTGGTGCCCAAAACTGTCCTGCATATTTGAGGTGAGGTCTTATCAATGATTTGTACAATGACATTTTGTTATTCACTCTTGTTTCAATACCCATTTTTATGCAAAACAGGATTTTGTTTTCTTTTGCTACAGGTGTTTGACACTAGTCACTGTTTCAGAGTTTGTAATTTACAAGGATACCCAGGTCTTTCTCTAGTAACGAGTCCCCAAAATGATTCCATTAAGTTCATAAATAGCCTTGGGCTTTTTTCTTCCCAAATGCATGACTTTACACTTTTCCACATTAAACCTCATATTCAATTTGATTGCCCAATCTACCATTTTATGTAAATCCTTCTGTAGAGAGCAAATATCCTGTTCTGAATTAATTACCCTGCATATAACCTAAATATAAGCTCTAAAAATTAGCTGATTTAGTGGATTCATATGCTCCATCCTGTAGCTCTGTTGCATTATCTATGTCAGGGATGCATAAACTTGTCCACAAGTCCCAACAGTACCTGTTTTCAGAATCTCTTCTATAAAACACAAGTGAATATCATTAACCCAGGAAATGATTGAATGATTAAACCACTGATTGATTTCCTGTGTTCATGTGAGGAGATCCTGAAAGCCTGCACAGTTTAAGGGGGAAGAGGGATAGGTTTGAGCATCCCAGAACAAACTTATTGTGTGCAAATACTTGAACATAGCAGTACAAGACATTAACCTATTGAGTGTCAGAGTGTTCAGCAAATTATGAAGTAATTGAAGAACATCCTTCTCACGTTATAAATGCATTGGAGACAAATCTAACACCCAAATGGATTAAAATGAGTTATAATTATTATAGTTGTTGTACGTTGTTAGTAAACACATTTTTATTGTTTTAACTACAGTATCCTGCGTATAACTGTGACTATGATCGCTACTCACCTGTTATATTGCTCTCTCTTAGGCATGGCCTTTGCCCTCTTGACTTCAGTGCCACCTGTTTATGGTCTGTATACATCTTTCTTTCCTGTTGTACTGTACATGCTCCTAGGAACAGGACATCATGTTTCCACTGGTAAGAGCCATGAAAATAATGAAGTCAGATCCCATACACCATAATTTCATACTGTTCTGAAGTAAATGCCCAAAGCAATGTTCATAGTGGATGTTATTGTCTGGTTCCTAGGTACATTTGCTGTGCTAAGCCTAATGACTGGCTCAGTGATTGATGAACACCTCGTTCTGAATCCCTTGGATAGGAACCTCACGAGTGAAGAACAATCAGATATATACGCTCAGCGCATCGGCATGGCAGCTGCAATCGCCTTTCTCATGGGACTGATAATGGTAAATACATGCATGGCAATGGTTTAGGAAATACATAGCAGGAATTAAGATGTATTAGACAGTTACATTCAATAAATTACACATTATATATTTGGCTATAGAATATATTTTTTTCAATATTGATTAAGGCTTGGTTAAGTTTAAAACCTTTTACAGTTTTGTAGTGTAGAACATATTAAAGTGTTACCATTTTCCCATTTCTCTCACTGCTTCATCGCTCACCTTTCTCTGCCTGAGAGTCATTGTGGTAATGAGCTAAGAAAACTAATTGGCTGTAATCCACATGGCAGCAATTCTCCGCAGTTGTTACAAAGGGAGGACGTTTCATCTACTGCAAGTCACCTGGTGCATCACCTTCTATAAGCTTGCTTTAGATGATATTCTGTACACAGACACACACTGACACAGACAGAGAAGAAAACAAATTGATAGAGCACTCATAGGGCTTAAAAGTTAAAACCTGGTTTACTTTAAAGGATAGTAAGCCTTTTTCTATTAAAATCTATGCTATATGCCTTTTCCTACTACGTAAAACAAGAATACTCCCACTACTGGCAGGAAGTGAGTGACAACGGAATTTCTTCCTGAAAGGTCTAACTGACAGCATGACTCTGTCTCATTCCATGGAGAAATGTTTGTCAGTGACTCACTTTTCCTAGAGAATGCAACAGAATAACCAACTAGAATCTGAACACTAGAGGTTACTGTCAATGCAAGAACTGTAATAACTCTAAAATTATGCATCTCTCAGCGGTGGGAGTATACATGTTTTAAAGGGATAGTAATATTTCAAATGAAAAAAAATATGTTGTAGGGTTTATCCCCCTGAGTAAAACAAGAGTACTCCCACTGCTGAAAGGAGTTTCATTCAAAAGTTATTAATTTTCAAAGTTGACTTTTTTTGGTGCAATATCACAGTGGCCTGAAATTATACAGTGGTGCTGTTGCTACACGATTCTATGGACAGCTCTGGTCCCGGGACCATAAATCTCCATAGGATGGTGTAGCAACAGCACCACTGTACAATTTCAGGCCACTGTGATATTGCACCTAAAAAATTAAATTTTGAAAATTAAAAACTTTTGAATGAAACACCTTTCAGCAGTGGGAGTACTCTTGTTTTACTCAGGGGGATAAACCCTACAACATATTTTTTTTACATTTTAAGTATTACTATCCCTTTAAGGAAATTCCCTCTAGTGTATATGTTTTCATAAAAATAACTTATTTCAAATAATGTTCACTTATAAAGTGATACTTTAACACTTTGAGGGCCAGAGGTGTGTGCAGCACATTGCTTCACAATTGCTTCAGCATCCCTGTGGTCCTCAAAATTTCTAAACATTATGACCATCAATATGCATTGAGCTGTGAGATTATAAAACCAAAACCATTAGTATATACACATGCAGACACCCAAGTGACATGTGTCAAGTTGAGAAAGTGAATTTATGGAGCAAACTGCACCATAGGAGTCAATTAAACACTTTTAAAATGTCCATTGACTGAAATCGTTAATGCTAAAGTGAAACAATGTGTTGTAGAACTCTCTAGTATTCAAGGGGTTAAATGCTCCATATAAATCAAAGGGGCTTTGGATTGATTCACATTTGCACCTCTTGAGCTCTTGCTTATAAATTTAACACCCCCCCGACACACACACGCACATTCTCACTCTCTCTGCCACTTGCATTATCCATGGATTTTGTAATCGGTTGCTGTGTTTAGTAAGTGCCATTATGAAAACACAGGAAGTATTGCCACCTTGGGCCCTAATACAGGTAATTAATATATCCACTTGTGCTATTGACAACAGGATATGATTATTTTTCTGTATTTATCTTCCTGTAGATTTTGAAGCCCGCCCTGCATACTGCAGAATGATTCAGTGGGATATAAGAAAATATTTTATTAATAAATTAATCTCATATCTAACTTTCTTATGAAATACTAAATCCTGAATCAGACCATGAAAAAGTTAAAGTTAAATATACCAACTTGCTATTGAACTTGCATTAAGCGTTAATGTAGAACTCAGTACCCAGGTCTGTCCAGTACTTAGGAGGGCAGTCATATGTCATTGCCCACGATCTGATGATTAACAATGAAGTGGATTTGTAGCTTTGAATGAATTTTCAAAACGCACAGAGGCTGATGCAGTAATAAGCTGGAGTGAATTTGCTGCACCACAGGGTCAAATAAAATTCTCTCTGGCCCCATTAAGGCCATGATTCCATATCACTAACATGGAAACTTGGCCTTTTTCCTACTTCTGCTATCACATTCCGGTTGATTTTTATGCTGAATATACACATTCAATAAAGTATCTCTTGGCCCTGAAAGACTTCTCCAACATTAAAGGGTAAACTTAGGACACTAATGTTGTATTGAACTCTAATACAATGCTGTACAATATTGGCTATCAACCTAGTCCAGTTATTTCATCAGTTTGGTTACTAATTCCTACCTTTTTTATTCTGTTTTGTTAATACAATCTCTCCACACTGCCTCTTAGACAATGGTTGTCGGGGAGGTTTGGTCAAAAAGTAATTTGCATAAGATCCTAAGTCCCCCTATAAGCACATACAGTACCTGGAAGTCTGGAACTCAATGGCAGGGTTGAAACTCTTAAATCTCCCCTCCCCGACCTGTGAGGGAGAAGGTGGAAAACCCAATACCGGCAGGAAAGTAGGCACAAGGGCCAAGCATCAATACTAGCAAGGCAGAAGTGTAGTCAGATGGTCCAAAGGTTGGGGTCAGCAACAAACGTTCACAATTGAGAGGACAAGCCAGATGTCGGGCAGTGGGAAGAGAGCAAACACCAGGAAAAATGCCAAGGGTCAGAATCCAGAACCAGATAAAGAGGAGATTGGTAAGGCACCACAGGAAGTGTAAAGGGAGGGGAGTAAGCACTACCTGAGTTGAAGAACCACTGAGAACTGCCTCAATATTAAGTGTTACTATCCCTTTAAGAAAAGAGACTTTTTGTTGTTTGGAGGTGTTAGTGTACCTTTAAAGTACTAGGAAAAGTGATGCAATTCCAGGGCAAGTCTTCTGGAACATAGGGAGAGAGTAAATAGTCTCATGATTTTAATGGGGCTTTTTAGCCCTTGAATGCTTGAAATGTCACCAACATTGGCAAGGGGTTAAAATCAACTGAAAATTGGGGAGCTTTTATTTACTCCCAGTGGTGCACTTGGTTTGTGACAGAATTGCACCAGGTTTTATTAGTACCACAGCCTGGTGACTTAGTACATTAGCATGGTAGCCATCCCTCATATCTGATTTCTAATACTTGATGTACGGGATAATTATTTACACTGCTGAAGTACTGAGTGCATTATGACTTATGGATCTTAAGGGACTTACAAATAAGTAAAGCAAGTCTTATGGTTTAGGCTTGGGGTCATCAATTCTACTTATTGCATTTGCTGGCTAAGGTCCTCACATTTAAAAGAAAACTGGAGTGAAGAGGTACATAGACAGCAGCAGACGTGGCATTTGATTTTACTGCTCTCTGCTTCATGTGCTAATCTAATATCTGGGTAACCACCAGATCACTAACTAAAATATTTCCCTTACTTCAGAATAGGTAGCTACCCCTAATGATTTACCCCAGAAGTCAAAAAAAGGCCTTTGCCTTGTTGAGGGAGGTAGACAACCTGGCCAGACAATATTCTGACATAATAGTCGACTCAGACACAGACTCACCTGATTCTTCAACTGCATAATGTCTCTAATTCACCACTAAAAAAGACCACCTATGTATTAAGGGCCAATCAATCTTGAGAATGGAGCAAAATAAAAATGTGTCCAGCCACTATGCTCAATTAATTCCCCTTGCTCTGAGAACTTCAGATGATAAAACAAAAGTGGATAAGATAGTAATTTCTCATAACACCTCCAAAGACGTAATTAAAGCCAAAACCATATAGAGGAAAGAATTTAGGGCCTAAACAATAGGTCACTTACAAACAAGTTGACTATACAGGGTATCCCAGAGCCCATAAAACAATTTCAAATGAAGGACTATCTAGATTTTCTAATACTACATTGTTCTCAGATACCACATTGATGACTCCGGCCTTCACTTGTTCAATGATATCACCCCATCAATGCTACAAAAAAAAAGAAGAAACTGCAAGGATATTTTAGATGCCTTTTGAAAACAGCATTCAGTATGGCTGCAGCTTCCTTTTCACATTAATGGCATTCAAGAAATGTAAAGTCTATCCTCTTACAGGCATATCTACTATGGCCACATTCCTATCCCATCTAGGGATTGACGCTCCACTGAAATAAGAGAGGATGATAAAGGTTCCTTTACTCACCTCACACCACTTGCAGAGAAAAAGGGACAGACCTGATCAGTCCTGCCCTGCTAAGATCAGATTGATGTCCCCAATTTTTCTTCTCATCACTGCCCAACATAGCTGAACTCCATCTGCTATGAACCTGGCTGGCTTTCTTCTTCTATTGCTGCCACCTTCTATTGCTGCCAACTTCTCTGGATCAGCGTACATGATCAGAGCTATAGACCAAGTGAACTCACGTCTTGCTATTATTACTCATGCTTTGCCTTTACATGGACACATTTACCCTATTTGGTGCTACAGCTTGTATTTAATATGATGTTGTACCGGTACTTATGTCTTACTGAACAAAGCCCACCTGGGTAGGCTAAGGTATTCACTAATATTTGCTAATTAATTCCTAATGTAATCTGTATAATATTTATACAGATAATGCTACTGTGGCACATGCATTCTTTATGCATTTGCCCCCCATCAGCAATCTGTATATATACAGAGAAGACTTGAGTTCAGTGGGATAGTGGAGTTGCTTTCTGCATGTATCTAGATACAAAGCCAAGCACCACTTGTGGGCAGTTTTGTTGTGAATCTCTCTCACACACACACACACACACACACACACACACACACACACACACACACACACACAAATATATATATGTATGTGTGTGTGTGTTTGTGTGTGTGAGATTCACAACAAAACTGCCCACAAGTGGTGCTTGGCTTTGTATCTGGATACATGCAGAAAGCAACTCCTCTCTCCCACCAAACTGAAGTCTTCTCAGCTGGCAGAGTGCTCTGTACATATAAACTCAACTCACATTCTCTGCTCCACCCCATGCATTAGCTATTATGTGGAAGGGCACACACAATTTTATGAAATGTGTTTCTGTCAAGAAAGGGGTCAGTGAGTGCCTGAGCCAAAGTTTAGCAATGAGTGTGACAGTAATAATCCTCTCATACAATACAATATAACATGAACTCATCAGTACCCTACATCCATGTCCACTATGTGATCTACCCACCCCTTACCAGACAAATAAACAAACTGCACTTTTAAGAAGAGGTTATTTAAGGGCGAGCTGCTGCTGCTTTTCTTTTTGCTGAATTCATTTCTGCCTGAGAGTTATATAACTACAGGTTGTTTATATGGAACCTGCTGACAAAGAACTATCACATATGGGAAAATTAGCACAAATACATATAATCTGAGCTGAGGCTGCAAATAAAGTTACAGCATCACCAGCTATAAGAGCTTAGTGAATGTGGCAATTAGCTACATTAAAATTTAAACTCACCATCACAATCACAACATATAACAATCTGCAAATGTGCCTTGAGGAAGGAGACACTGAAACATTGTAAATATGGAGAAGGTGTGTCAAAGTAGGTGTATTTGAGGTGTGATCACAGGGATAAGATGGTGAAGACCGCTTAGTGCAAACCACAAGATGACTTTGGTTCCAATTCACCACAATATTGATCAACTGGACCCTTATTGATGCTAACTGTATCTTGCCCCACTTTCTTTTTGAACATACAATGCTAAGTGTCATTCATGAAACAAGAGCTGAGTGGAAATGTAATGTATTAATGTCTATTCCACTGTGGTATGTTCCGTCCCATATTTGTCTGTTGTCCTTCTTTGTTTACATGACCTATTTTTGTTTACCTGGCCTATTTTCTCCAGGTCTTCATGTTTATCCTCCAGCTCGGTTTTCTCTCCACATATCTGTCTGAGCCTATAGTGAAAGCTTTTACCAATGCTGCTGCTTTCCACGTCACCATTTCCCAGATTCAGAACATGCTGGGGCTTCCACTTCCACGTCTTACTGGATATTTCACCATCTTCAAGGTCAGTCAAGAGCAGTACTTAAAATAGTATCAGTTAAATTAGACATTGTCCCTTAGGATGTTTTGTTAAAGGAGAACTAATACCACCACTTACATCACTATGCCAGAAATCCTAATGACGCAATGAATTTTTCCTTTGTGCCTTTGTTCAAGAGATAATATCTTCAATTAGACCTGGATCTCATGTACATGATGGTGGACATGACAGCTGCAAACAAGATCACATGACATCAATCTCTGCTCACTGCTCATATTACTTTTAAGTAGCCTCAAGCAATATACCTACTTACTATGGCTATAAAAACCTAATGGCTCCTATGAATTATGACCTTGTGCCCTTGTTCAAGAGAAAACATCTTCAGTCACAGTTCTGAATGTTACGGACATTACAGTTGTTAGCATTACAGCACACCAACTCCACTCATTGTCCAGTAGTGTGTAGTGTAGTAGGCTATGGCTCTCTACCTGCTTTAGTTTAAAAACAAACTGCTAGCAACTATCATGTTTGGTTCCATGGACATAACATCCAAGACAGACTGAAGATGTTAAGGTCATTCGGATTTTCTGGCCATAGTAAAATAAATGGAGATTTGTTATTAGGCATTGTTACTTCTCGTTTAATTTATATATGCTTATGACCTATAAGTTACTCATATTTTAATATAATATATATTTTTATCCTTACTATTTCTGTAGACACTGGTATCGGTTTTCAGAACTCTCCACATGACGAATGTGGCAGAGTTATTGATATCCATCCTCTGCTTAGCAGTGCTTATTCCCATTAAGGAGCTGAATGCACGGTTCCGCAACAAGCTACGAACTCCCATCCCAGGGGAGATTGTCATGGTAAGATACCTGGCTAACATAAAAATGCAGTTACAAATATGAAGGTGTAAAATATCCAACTTGACTTCTTAGAATAATTTTAATACAATGCTAGTAGTCCTCAGAGTATAGCAGCAGAGGAGGTTTTCAAGATATCCCTGCTTGTGTGTAATCAGTCAGGGATATCTCTACCTGTTTAATCAGGGATATCCTTAAAACCTGAACTTTGGGTAAGCCCCAAAGACTGGAGCTGAGAATCACTGTCTAAGATGCTATAAAGTTTGCTTCACAATGAGGTTGGTGTACTTAGAAGAAGTAGAGTAATTCCATGGCAGCAGATGAAGATCAAACTCATGGAACTTGCCACATCTTCATAATAAAATATCAAAGTTTATTCAGTTGACTACAGGAAAACAGGCACCAGGAATGGGAAGAAATGCTGTCTCACGCATTTTGCACTAAGCTTGCTTAATCATAGATATAGCTGCAGAACACAAGTACGTTTCTCATTCTTTGTTTATTTTTCCCTTACCGTCTATTTTACTGGTAGGCATAGGATTGAGAGCCAAGATGTCTAAAGATTTTGCTGCATAGGCTCCATAGAAAAATATAAGGATTGGAGAGATTATCACACTGGAGAAGTTATATCTCCATTCTCAAACCTTTTTCAAAACTTAGTGCATACCCCCCCCCCCAAGCAAAATGTACTTAGGTGAGATAAAGTTGTGATAGAAGTGAGATAAACTCTTTAGTGTGAATCTCTACAATCCAAATGTTATGGGGAATTTTATGTATTCATGGTATATTTTTACTAATTCAGTTCCGTTCTATGAAACAAATAAGCAGGGTAATCTTTACCTTGTGGCCAATAGGACAAGCCTCTTGGTCCCTGCTTTTTATTAATTCTTGGGAGAGAGGCACAAAGGTATGATAAAGCTGGAGAGATGTTATTAGTGCATAAGCTCCATAAAATAACATCCTATAATACAAAAGGCCAGAATATTTGTCCTATGCAGTCATGCGCAGTAGAGACTGCCTGAACGCACAGAATACTGGGAGGTGTAGGAATGCTGGGAGTTCTGTGCTGGGAGCATTCTGTGCGTTTGGGCAGTCTCTACTGTGCATGACTGCATCGCGTGCCCCGCCAGAGAGGCAGTGGCAGTACACAGAGCTGGATTGGCCTCTTTACCTCACCGGACCTTGGCCTGTGTACACGGGCTTTAATTTTATATTAAAGGGATAGTAATGTTTCATAATAAAAGCAGCTCTAATTAATCATCATAGTTTTTGGACTTTGGAGAGTGTTATTTCAGTTCTGTCAGAGTTGTGGTTCAGGAGTAATTCAATGACAAAGTGTCCCCCTCCCGCCCCTTTTACTGATGTAACACGGCTCAGCCAGAGCAGAAGGGAGGTGCCCAGGTAGATTGCAGAGAGGGACAATCTTCAATTAAGGAAAAAACCTGAAAAAAAAGGGGCAGGGTTTTCATTGTTTTTATAGACAGAAGATTGTCCCCTGCTGTTATCTGTCTGATCTATGGACTGCATTCCACATCCGAGAAGAGATGGCTTACACTAGATAAAAGGGGAGGGAGGGGAAACTTTGCCTGTGACTATCTCTCAAACCATAAAGGTTTGAGAGATAAGACTTATATCGTTCTTCATGTTTTTATAATGCCTACAAAATGAAATAAAGTTCAAACGAAGTATTAATATCCCTTTCAGTGGAGAGTTTATCACACTGGAGAGCTTATCCCCTCTTTATCACTCCTTCATGCATAACCTCTCCTGGTTTGGTCAGGACTATACTAAACTACACATATTTGCAATGTAAATATACATGTATACAGGTATCGTACAGCTTCTATTTAATATATTTTTCATTTAGAGATTATTTTATTTTGTGAACAAAGCAAATAAAACAAAAAAAATCTGGTTCTAGAATTGTGTACTGACATTGTGCCATTCTTACTTTGCATAAATGTAAGCATTACAGATAATAAATGGTACCTACACATTTATAACAGTTTAATGAAGATGTTGTATAGAAAATATTTATAAGGAGCACTACTTATATGTATATGAAATAGGTCAAACCATATGTATCATATATGGGGTGCCTGGGATCCTTAGCCTAAAGCCAATAAACAGAAAAAAGACAGAGAGGATCCTATGAGTGCCTTCAAAGGATCCTCTCTGTCTCTTTTTTTTCTGTTTAATGAAGATGCAGTCAAAGATTTGACACTCAGAGATTGTTGCTCCAGGGAGATATCATATTTGTTTTGTGGAATCATTTATCCTTTGAACACCACAGAGGTATGCAATGCACTGTGAAGCAATTTGGTGCTAGCTACTCGAGGGGTAAAAATGTATTCCACCTTTGAGGCACAGATGGAAACAACTTCATTATGAATTTATGTCCTCGGGATCAACATAAAGTAATTATTTGAAAGGTTACACTCAATGGACTTATGTCTTTTCAAGTCACAATAAACATGTAACTAGTACAATAATGTGTTAACATTTTCATTAAATTCAGCTTCTGTCTATTTATTCTAGGTTCTGGTAGCTACAGGGATCACTTTTGCTTCATCTCTGGATATACGATATAATGTACAGATTGTTGGGAGCATACCTGCTGGGTACTGTTTTTAATTCTTATATCACAGATGGGACAGAGTGTAGGCGATTTACTGATGTCGACACCCTCTGATTTGTCTAGGAAATTTGAGATTTCCTAACAGTATGGGCCACTGCATGTATGCCAACTAGATTTATATATATAATGCTAACAATATTCTTCACTTTAGCATGATGATGTAGGGAACAGTAACAAAATATATATTGAAAGAAATGTTAGTTGTGTAAATGTTTAATTATGTTATACACTATTTAATTTCTCAACTTTTTAACCCCGTAAGTGCTAGCGACATGCAATGCATTGGAGATATCTCTAGCCTCTTACGGTTAATCCAGAAAGGTATGCAACGCATCAATGTATTAGATGCCTCTGTGGCACTCACAGGGTTAAACCAGGTTAATATGCAGTGAATGATGAAAATAGAGGGATTCACTAAAACAATTACATGCTAAAATAGGCAATGGAAGTGATTTTCTATTCCCTTTAGTTAAATATTTGCCAAATGGCAATTTACTAAGTTACTGACACTGAAACTGGTCCTCTGCATCACAGGGACAACAGTGGGGATGTGTGTGGGTGTTACAGGACGTTGCTTCCCTCTGCCTTATTTACCTCTATGTACAAACAAGACATGGAGGAGAGTGGTGTAATTGTACTCGGTTTTCCTGTGCATGCTACAGGGGAGTGGATCTGAGCTTGCTTGCATTAAAGTGTTAAAGGAATAGTAACTCTTTATTTTGCCTTTTCATTTTCTGCAAGGGTATAATATGTAAAGTCAAAAGGCCTATACTTGTTTGTTTGTTTGTTTTTTATCTTCACAGTTTTTTACACTGTTATGCCCCTAACATTGAGCTCCCTGAATCAGTTTACAGAGAGTTTTCTGTCAGGGAATACGAAAGCAGGTCTAGATCAGAGGTTCTCAGCCCATGACCTCAGGGCCAACTTACGGGTCAGGATTTAGGGATTTCCCTGATAGAGCACAGGTGTGTTGATCAGAGACTCATTCACATTGATTAACTCATCTGGGCTCTAACAAGGAAATCATCACATCCTGGCCAGTTAGTGGCCACTGAGGGCACGGTTTGAGAGCCACTGGTCTAGATACAGTATAAAAAAGATGCAGTGCAAATAATTGTATTCAGTGCTGCAGGGAGACTGTCACATTGTATCGCTAGCTGTCCTGTTAGAAACACGAAATGATAAAAATATAGGGCTGAAGATAATAAATAAATAAATAGTACAATCAACTTCACTTTACATATTCTGTACTTGCAGCATATGTAAAGACAAAATAAAGGGTTACTATTCCTTTAATGATGGCAGAGTGAGTGTGTAGGTATACAGTAAAGCAGGTTTAATCAGTTGCTGGACCTCCAGCTTTTGGGGACTGAGAGCCTAGTCTCAGGATTTCCTCTATTATCCCCTTAAGGACTACATGACGTACTATGACCGTCATGGTCCTTATACCCTTAAGGACTGATGACGGTCATAGTATGTCATGTAATTTTTACTTACAGTGCTCCACCGGGTGCGCTGTAAGTAAAAATAGGGTCTAAAATTGACCGCTCCAGAATTGGAGCGATCTCTTTCAGGTCCCAAAGTGGCGCACCGATACACGCAACAGGTCACATGTACTGGCTCGTTGGTAAGGATCAAATCGGTCCTTATGGGATGGAAACATCCCAGGACCGCTGGTCCTTAAAGGGTTAAACACAAGTGATCATTATTAACTCAGATCTTTCAGAATGATTGAATCTCTGATTGATTCAACTATGTTCTTGTGCAGCGATCTTAAAATCCTTCACCACTGAGGGGGGCACTGAGGACAAGTTTGAGCTCCCTTGCTGTAGTACATACCCTGAGTGGGGAGCAAAAATTTCTATGCAGAAAATGAGCTGCACAGAATAATTTATAGGTTTATAATCACTGCTCCCCTGGTAATATTCACTTCTCATTTCAGTTTTCCAGCCCCCAAACTCCCAGCACTGAATGTGATACCTGATGTCATTGGAGACACCATAGCCATAACATTTGTGGGCTATGCTGTGTCAGTGTCCCTTGCCATGATCTACGCAGAAAAGCACAGATACAGCATTGATCCAAACCAGGTTAGTATGAGCTATGTTCCCTTCCTCAATGAGCATCTCTGGTTTCTAACACGGGACAGCAAACAATATGAAAATCACCTCCAGCAACTTCTATAAAAGAAGCGAACATGATTGCTTGTGTGGCTGACTAATATGTTCATGTTTGCATTCTTGTGAGTGCAGCAGGTGAAGCAGCAAACCATGCAGAGGATGTTGGGTGTAGAAAAAATAAAAATATGTAACCCCTTTGTTTTTTGAGACATA
This sequence comes from Rhinophrynus dorsalis, assembly GCA_037306005.1. Classification (NCBI taxonomy): domain Eukaryota; kingdom Metazoa; phylum Chordata; class Amphibia; order Anura; family Rhinophrynidae; genus Rhinophrynus; species Rhinophrynus dorsalis. The sequence goes on from CM074719.1 coordinate 488,981,974, forward strand.
TTCTACAAATTACTTGGGAAAATGTAAAAAACATCTCTAACATCCAAGGGGTTAAAAGCAGATAGCTCATATGCAAATATTACTTTGATGAGCTTTTCACTAACAATTTAATCTCAGCCACTTTTCCTTATACAACTTTCTTTATATTAGTTCATGCACTTCATGAATACCATGTAGAAGGAACACAAACAAACAAACCAACATATAGGGCAGTGGTTCTCAACTCCTGTCCTCAGGACCCACTAACAGGCCAGGATTTGATGATTTCCTTGTTAGAGCACAGGTGAGTTAATCAATGTGAATGAGCCTCTGATCACCACACCTGTGCTCTAGCAGGGGAATTCCTAAGTCCTGGCCTGTTAGTGAGTCCTGAGGGCAGGAGTTGAGAAACACTGATATAGAGGTTTGTAGCATTAGCAATCTAATTGGAGGTGCCAGTTTGTATTTATACCTCAGCATGTGTATGATCCAGATAATTTTATTTGACCTCATACATTTGCTCTGTGAATATAATAATGTGCCAGCACTCTTATTTGGCTTTAACCCTTTGAGTTCCAGAGAGGTGTACAATACATTGTGCGTCAAATACCTCTCTGACATCTACAGGGTTAAAGAGATAGTATTGGATTTTTTTAACAAAGTTAAATCTTGTAGATATTAAAAAAATAAATCCGATCATGGCAGTCCAATCTCTCAAACCTGTATGGTTTGAGCGATATACACAGCTAAACTTCCCCCCTCCCTTTGCACTGACGTCAGTGCTCTTTCTGAAGAAGGAGATCCTGGTCCAGGGACCATCCTGCGGCTTTTCAGCAGAACCGAAATAGTGCTGTTTAAAAAGAATTACTTCATTGGAATGGTCTACAAAGTATGCTTGGTTGCTGTCCAATAGGTTACACATTTTTAGCTATGCTTCTGTTCCAGCAGAGGGCTCTGATGTACTACTTTACTTCTTTTATTCTAGTGATACCCAGCAAAGAAATCAATGTATTTGTATTGAGATAAAGGACAGAAAAGAGTAATCCTGAAATGGTGCTGATTATCTTCTTTTTTGATTGTTTACTGCACTTTGATATGAGCTGTAGTTATCCTAATCATATATATGTTCCATTACCCTTCCATTCCATATTGCTATTACAAGTCTATGATGTAGTACGGACTACATTATCATTAATGCCTCCTTTGTGTCCCTCGTGTTGTTTACCCTCTCTCCACTTTCTTATTTTTTCCTTAAAAATCTGCCTTACATAATCCTGTCTGTCTATTTGAATGCCTCTTTCTTCTCTCCATTCCTTGATCTACACCAGAGCCAGAAAAGATGCAGTTCTATAGAAAACCAAATACAATTTCCCATCTGTATCTTGCTGAATACAGACTGATGTCCTCTATATAAAAACAATTGAGGGGTTTTACCTACACTTACTTGACAGTTTTTACACAGGGAAGTTATAAATAAAAACAAAACAAACAAAAAGAGCTGGCAGTAATAAAAGCATCATACACTCCTCCCCCAAATCACACATCACGTTTGGTTGCATCTCCCTACTCTCTATCCAAACTGTGAATGAGATGTATGAAACTGAGATAAATCACCCCAGTAAGAGAAACCTCCAGTTTATTTACAGTTCTATGGAGACTATGCACTAAGACCTATTCAACATGAAAATGAGGCTCCATAGAATAACATGGCTTTACCTCTCACCTTATTGCACCCCACCACTTCTGTCCAATACCCACTCTTTGCCATTCACACTCTACAAGGTCACAGAAAATAGCTTGCACGTTAAATTAATTTTTGATGTGATTATGTATAGAGGCACACCACAGAGAAAATGCACTAAACTTCAATATAGATCCAGTCTGGTGATTTTTGGCAAACTGGATCACTGTCTATGCTCCCTTATCCCTGTGGTTACACTATAGATACAGCTACATCTCCATACCTCCACCACACATACACTTTTTTACTGTCTCCATTGCCAGTGGCTTATTTGCATATTGAATTCCGACTGAGCTATTTTCTTGTTCCTGCTGGAGTTTATATTTAAATGTGACTATTTACTCTGTATACTGATCTCTGATACCAATGCAACACATTTCAAGATTTATGGCAACATCATATGCTAAGATCAATGACTATACTGCTCCCCTTGCATACTTGCATACTTAATTTTGAATTTTGTCGTATTGACCATAGTGAAGTGCTCTCCACACACCTACAGACACGCTTTGGAATAATATCAAACCTTAGTACATCTCCTGCAAAGTTTTTTTCAGTCTGTACCAAACACACAGCCTGCAGAGCATGTTCAGATCCTGCCAGACCCATAATGCACTGCATCTACATGGCAGATTCACACACTCTGCTCACTGCTTCTTCCTCTATTCCTTCTAAATTGTAAGCTCTCACAAGTAGCCCCATCTCCTCCATTTGAGCAGGCAACCAGATTCACCCAAAGGGCTGGATATGTGGACCTGAAGTTCACCAAATGGCTGTCCATTATAGTTAAAAGTTCTAAGTAGGGGTTGAAAACAACAGATTAACCCATTGGATGCTAGAAAGCTCACTAATACATTACTTTGTTAATGTATTGGTGACCTCTCTAGCACTTAAGGTAGAATGTAAGTTTAAAGGGAAATATGTTCTGAGGCAAAAAAAAGATGAGTGCATGGGGGGGTGGGGTGTAGTGTTTGCCATATGTTTGTACCACTGCTGTATGATTGTACCACTGCCATAAGAATGTACTATTGTGATACCCTGCTATATGATTGTGCCACTTTCGTATGCCACTGCAGCATGATTGTACCACTGCAATATGATTGTACCATTTCCATATAATTGTACCACTTCCATATGAATGTACTATTTCTGTTTGATACCCTGCCGTATGATTGTAGGACTGCCATATGATACTCTGCTGAATGATTGTACCACTGCCATATGATACTATGCAATATGATTGTACTGCTGCCATATGATACTCTGCAATATGATTGTACCACTTCCATATGATTGTACCACTATCGTACAATACTATGCTGTATGATTATACCACTGCAGTATGATTGTACTACTGTCGTATGATTGTACCCTGCCATATGTTTGTACCACTGCCTTATGAATATACTACTGTCGTATGATTATACCACTGCCATATTATACCCTGCCGTATGATTGTACTACTTCCATATGACTGTACCACAGCAGCATAATTTTACAACTGTTGTACGATACTATGCCATATGATTATACCACCGCTATATGATTGTATCACTGTCGTATGATTGTACCCTGCCATATGATTTTACCACTGCCTTATGAAAGTACTACTGCTGTATGATTGTACCACTGCCGTATGATACTCTGCTATATGACTGAATCACTGTCGTATGATTGTACCCTGCCATATGATTTTACCACTGCCTTATGAATGTACTTCTGCTGTATGATTCTACCACTGCCGTATGATATTCTGCTATATAATGGTATCACTGTCGTATAATTGTACCCTGCCATATGATTTTACCACTGCCTTATGCATGCACAGTACTACTGCAGTATGATTGTACCACTGTCGTGTGATACTCTGCTATATGACTGAACCACTGTCGTATGATTGTACTCTGCCATATGATTGTACTACTGCTGTATGATTGTACCACTGCCGTATGATACTCTGCTGTATGATTGAACCACTGTGTAAGATTGTATCACTGCCTCATGATTGTACAACTGAAATTCATTTGCATTTGTTGCACTCCAACAGTTCAGGGTTGCAGAATAAACTGATGCTTTCTGAATGCACAGTAAAAATACCTATTGTTGGAATATCAGCAGCAGGCAGCGAGATTCAGGAAACAGAAGAAATATCAACAGCTAGGTCTTTATGAGTATTCATAAAAATAACTATTCTTCACCAACTAAAATAACCTTTTTTTCCCCCCCAGGAACTTTTGGCCCATGGGATTTCCAACATTGTCTCCTCTTTGTTTAACTGTTTTCCCAGCTCAGCAACTTTGGCTACAACCAATATTCTAGAAAGTGCAGGGGGATACACCCAGGTGAGGTTCTACAAAGGCACTGTAGTTCTAAGGGGGGGGGGTCATCTATATCTGCATGACAAAGTGAGAAAACTAGCAGTATATTACATAGTGGTAGGCAACCTAAGGCCTGTCAGTTGTGGAGGACTACATCTCCCATCATCCTCAGGGCTGAAAACAATGGGAGCTGTAGTCCTCAGGTTGCACACCACTGATACAATATGTTTGGAAATTTGATTAAACTTGCAGAGATGTTTCAGGCATCCATTGTGTTAAATAATGTTTGCCAGTTGATACAATAAATAAGAATACATGTAATTATTAAAAACAACATTACCATACCAACCTCCCTTCCAACATGACACAGGGGTAGGAAGCCTTTGGCTCTCCAGTGGCTAGTTGAGGGTTAAACAATGAATAAGAGGTGGCGCTTTATGGAAAGGATGTTATGTCTCTAAGTTGCTTCTGCCAATAATAAGTCTCCTGCTATAGAGTCTTAAAGACACAAAATTACACAAAACCGTATAGGCACTGCAACCGTGAATTAAAGATAACCACTTGAGATATTAAAATTGGAATTTATTATAATCTGAATATCTGCATACAGGGGTAAATTCAAGGAATAATCATACAATATTTTCCTTCAATATCTTAAATTCCAATCTTTCTTAAAGTCACTCATTTGTACCATACGATAACGTAAAAAAAGACAGAAAAACAGTAAAAAAATGAATATTACTCTGTATGTTGGAAATAATATGAATTCATCAGACACTACTTAGCATCCATGACATCCAAATTCCTTAATATATTCTAAAACATCACCAAAAGGATGTATATACCTCAAGGATATACTATTGTGTATAGTATTCTTTAAAGTATATACATCCTTTTGATGATTTTTTACACTATCATATGGTACAAGTGAGTGAGTTTAAGAAAGATTGGAATTTAAGGTATTGAAGGAAAATATTGTATTATTATTCCTTGAATTTACCCCGGTATGATGATCTTTAGATTATAATAAATTCCAATTTTAATATCTCAAGTGGTTATCTTTAATTCGCGGTTGCAGCGCCTACACTGTTTTGTGTAAAATAGCTAGCTGGGGGTTGATGAGCTGTAGTCTCCAGCAGCATCCAGCTTCAGTCTATGAGGACACCTTGCAAGTATGAATGCAATTATATCCCTGTGAAAGTGGCATGTTACACAGAATTTACATTATCCTATATAATATTTCACTAGGATGTTTGTCAGAAGCCGCCATGCGCAGTAGAGACTGCCCGAACTCAAAGAATGCTGGGAGCATGGAATGCTGGGAGCACAGAAAGCTGGGAGCATGGAATGCTAGGAGGTGTAGGAATGCTGGGAGCATTCTGTGCTTTCGGGCAGTCTCTACAGTGCATGACTTTGTCGTGGCAGGATGCAGAGCAGGACAAGCCTCTTAACGCTTTGAGTGCCAGAGGGGTACGCAACGCGTTGCAAAGCAATGCGTTGCGTACGCCTCTGGCACTCGAAGGGTTAACATCACCCAGTCCTTGGCCCGTGTACACAGGCTTTTACACTAGTGGGTAATATAAAGGGTAAATATTTCAAAGCTATCAGTGTCAGCTCACTTTGAATGATACCATAATTTACAAATAAAAATCCCCATTGATTTGAATGGGCCTTTCAACTCCTTTGTGGAGTGGTCTCCAGCACATTTCAAAACAATACATTGGGAAAACTCTCTAGAATTCAAATGGTTAAAAGCCCCCCCCCAAAAAAAATCAGTGAGCATTTGGGGATTATTTAATGGAGCACTTGGTGCTCCACTTATTCTTTGTACAAATGTTAAACCATAAAACAGGTTTGCAGCATAGTAGCTTTTAACCCTTTGATACCCCTCTGGCACTAAAAGAGCTAACCTAAACATCTCTCAGCAGTGGGGGTACGTTCTTTACTGTGGTCACATTAACCCTTTGCGGGTCAAAGGGGTATACATTGCATTGTAAAGCAATGTGTTGGATATCCCCCTGGCACTTCATGTTAAGGTAGATTTGTCACATGAAGATAAGTTTAATTCATTTGTCTATGTGTAGTAATAGCCACTTAATTGCAGTGTAAGTAGGTTTAGATAAATTAACCGTCATTTGCTGGTGGCACTTTATGCTAATTTGTTTCTGTCCTGGGCTAATATTACCATGCACTGTGCTGTGAATGCATACCTCCTAACATTTCAAATGGCCAAAGAGGAAAGCTTTTGTTTTAGTGGCTGGTGAGTGGGGTATTGCAGAGAAATTGTAGGTTATTTCATGATCTATTGACACCTCTTTGTATAACAGAATAAATGACAGAGACTAAGGTATTTTATTTACACAGACTAAATTATAAACACACATACAGAGGTTTAACCCTCTGAGTGCCAGAGGGGTATCCAACACATTGCTTTGATCTAGACTATAACTAATTAGTATACCGTGCAGGGAATTAAGTGCCACACTGTGCTGTTAAAATGTAGAGGTTAATTTCTTGGAAATAAACTACTACAACATAAAGACACATTTTAATTCTCTGTAACACAAAGTCTTGGGGTTACAGATCCACTTTAATAGTGCATCCGACATAATAATTCGCTAGGATGCTTGTCAGAAGCCATCATGCGCAGTAGAGTCTGCCCAAACACACAGAATGATGGGAGGTGTAGGAATGCTGGGAGTTCTGTGCTGGGAGCATTCTGTGCATTCGAGCACTCTCTATTACGCATCGCGTGAGTGATGACAGACGCAGAGCAGGCCCGGTCTTTTAACCCTTTGAGTGCCGGAGGGGTACACAATGCATTACAAAGCAATGCGTTGCATACCCCTCCAGCACTCAAAGGGTTAACATCTCCCAGAAATTGGCCCATGTACACGGGCATTTACACTTGTACTTCATATGAGAAGAGCCAGCGCTGTCTATAATGATTCTCATTCCTTCAGCTTTCAGGGTTCTTCACCAGTTGTGTGGTCCTGGTTGTCCTGATGTGGGTCGGGCCTCTCTTTAACTACTTGCCCAAGGTGAGGTGGGGGTACCATCTGCCACTTTCAATGTTAAATTAACCTTTTAAGGATCAGATGAGTGCACAATGCATTGCAAAGTAATGAGTTGCACATCCCTCTGCTCCTTTAATGGGTAAAGCAGAACTACCACATGTTAACAACTTTAGCTTCAATAACTCCACATCTGGCGACTAGCTGCTTAGTAGCGCTAGTCACCAGAATTATTACTTTGTAAAGGAGAAATAGCCATTCTTCTCCAGCTGACAGGCAGGACGGACCTTGGACATCTTGCCAAAGTGACGTCTGCGCTCCTACTCTGTCAGTCCCTTCTGGCGCCGAACGGCTCCTAGCAACACCGCCTACAGCCGGCTGGGACTGACAGAGCAGACGCGGTCATCACTATGGCAAGATGTCCACAATCCATCCTGCCTGTCAGCCGGGTAAGAATGGTTATTTCTCCTTTACAAGGTAATAATTCTGGCGACTAGCGATACTAAGCAGCTAGTTGCCAGATGTGTAGTTATTGAAGCTAAAGTGGTTAACATGTGGTAGTTCCGCTTTAATGGTTATTCTGCTTAGCCTCTCTGAAGTCTAAGAGATCTGACACAGGTTCCACAGACCAATATTGGAAGTAAAGATGTTTCTGTGTCAGGGGAGACCTCTCAACTTCTGGGGCAAACCAATAGTACCATACGGGAGAACTAAAAATATATCTATTGATTTAAATGGGGCTTTTAACCCCACAAATGTCAGAGGGTTTCAAGTGCATTTCTGTGCAATTCATTGTAGAGATCTCTGTCATTCAAGAGTTTAAAAGCCACATTAAATTTAAAAGAAGATATCTACATTTATATCTAGATATATCTATGTATATCTAGATATATCTATATGAATGCATATCCTCCATGTTTGTCATATGCTTCAGAATGTGACAGTGTAACTGGTAATTAAGAAACATTGTCATTGAGAAAGTGATTTAGTTTGATCTGTATGTCAGCTGATTTATTAACCCTTTGAGTGCCAGAGGGGTATCCAATGCATTGCTTCACAATGCATTGGATACCCCTCTGACACTCAAAGGGTTAAACTCAAGTTTAAAGGGCACTATATACATATTGTTAAAAACTTATGCTAAAGTCATACCTTTAATATAGTCAATGCTATTCGCACGTGTAGCAGATGTAAAAAGTGAATCACCGATTCACTACCTTTTTATCACGTACAGTAGTTTTTTTGAGCCCTCTACTTTATAAAACACCGTGCCTTTTTTTTACCGTTTTCATCACAGAAAGAGTGAACTCTGCTTGGTTCATTCTGCAAGAAACAGAGAGAAACTCAGGCACAGGAATGATCACAGACATACACTGTAATGAGACTTTATTTACAGGCCAGAAAATATCATAACATGTAAAGAATATATTTTTGTTAAGTCTATGACCATTCCTTGCACTCTGTGGTTGTGAGTTCTGTCTGGCCTTTGACAGATCAGTATATACAGCAAATGCATGTTTTAGTAGTTATATGTGTGCAATGTTTATAAATGTACCTTTTTCAATTGTGACTTGTTGGAGTGTATGAATGAATGCCCTTTGGGCATTGGTTCCCCCAACACAAAACTTGTACTGCGAGCCCTAGAAAGGTTGGTGAAAAATCCTATTGGCTCTGAATCAGCATGTCATGATTTCTGTTGGTCATGGTGAGATCACAGCAACCTGCATGGCAAACAGAATGATGATGATACACTAAGAAGAAATGGACGTTTATGCACTAAGGTGTGATAAAGAGGTGATAATGTGGAAACGACTTCCCCAGTGATATCACTTCTCTAGTCCTTATGTTATTCTATGGAGCCAATCCACTAAGATTTGTAAATAACATAGGGCTTGGAGAGTTTAGAACATGGATAAGCAATCTCCACTATATCATCCATTTATCACATCTTTATCACACCTTAGAGCATTTCCCCCCCGGAGTAATTCTGGGGTAACCAAATTGAAAAGTCCCCAAATATTCCCACAGATTTAAACATGGTTTATAATCCCTCCACCCCCACCCTAGAGACTTCGACAACACATTTCAAAGCAGTACAAAGGGTACAGTCATTGCCCTCACAGTTCCCCTGTACAGCAAACTGAATGCATATATTTTGATTGCAGGGTGTATTAGACAACATTAGACAACATGCATTGTATCACAGACAGAAAGGGGAACCATACTGTGAGTCGACAGCTTTCCCCATCCCATCCCTTCCCTTTTCTTCTTTCTGTCTCCTGCCCCTTACATTGCATTGATTAATAAACTTCATAAAAAAATGTATTAAATCAATGGGAATTCTTCTCTGTACCCTATGGTGCTGTGTGTATACCCCAGAATTATTCTACAGGTGTTATGCCCTACATTGTGATAAAACGGGGATAAAATGCAGATTACTTTTCTAGTGGTATATGCTCCCCAGCTGCTACATTATTATCTGAATCCTATGCACTAAGATGAATCTGAGAGACCATGGTGCAGCAGTAATCAGTTGTTGGACCTCCAACCTGCTAATGGGGACTGAAGATCGTTGGGGATGATGGGGATTGATTGCCGCAATTTCTGAAGGTCCAGAAACTGACTACTCCTGCCTTAATGTATAGACTCCACACAATGACATAGGTACTGGAGATCTGAACCCCTGAGACCAGAGGGTTGTGCAACACATTGAGAAGAAATGAACCCTTAACCCTTTGAGTTCCAGTGCAGTGCTCAATGCATTGCTTTTAATGTGTTGTATGCCCCTTCTGGCACTCAAAGGGTTAAGGAGTTAATATTACCATGTGCCTTGAGCACTTTCTGGTCCTGCTAGCAACTGACGCTTCTTCCTCCATGGACTTGATATCCAGGACCAAATGAAGATGTTAAATCTTGAACAAAGCAGGAAGGGCAAAATTCTTAAGGGCCATTAGGATTTTCTTATCAGAGTAATGTTAGTGTGGGGGGCACATTTTTTTCTCAGTATTTTAATCATACCTTGTTGTATGCGTGTGCTCTCTCTTCTCTCAGGCAGTACTCGCCTGTATCAATGTTGTAAGCCTCAGACAGATGTTCCTGCAGTTCCAGGACCTGCCAGAGTTGTGGAGAATCAGCAAGACAGACTTTGTAAGTTTCCCATGTGACACAGTAATGATCAGGTGTATCTCACAGTTCTATCTATCTCTACATGAAGAAGGCATAGGTTATAGTAACTGACTCACACGCCAAAAGATATTGGGTATGAACAGGCCATACTTTATTATTCACTAACCACTGTTAAAGGGATAGTAATACTTCATTTTAACTTTATTTTATTTTGTAGGCATTAAAAAAACATGAAGAATGATATAAGTCTTATCTCTGAAACCTTTATGGTTTAAGAGATATTCACAAACAAAGTATCCCCCCCCCTGTTCAAACAGATCAGAAGGGAGATGCCCAGGTAGACTGCAGAGAGGGACAATCTTCAATTAAGATAATGGAAAAAGCTGAAAAACTTGTCAAGGGGGGAAGGGCTTTCATTGTTTTCATACAAAGAAAATTGTCCCCTTCTGTTATCTGTACTGTCATACAACCAGACTCACATCTGAGAAGAGATTGCTTACACTAGGAAAAAGGGGCGGGGAGGGGAACTTTGCTTGTGAATATCTCATAAACCATAAAGGTTTGAGAGATAAGACTTATGTCATTCTTCATGTTTTTTTAATGCCTACAAAATAAAATAAAGTTAAAACGAAGTATTACTATCCCTTTAAGTTTAAGCATATACAAAACATATTTTCCCCTTTGGAAATGAAAATTAAATGGTGATTTTAATCCTTCCAGTGCTAGAGAGGATGCCATGCATTGCTTCATAATGCATTGGAGACCTCCCTATCATTCAATGTGTTAAAATTCCCATTTAGATCAAAGGGGATTTGGGAATATTTCTTCAGTCCTTGATGCAGTTGACCTGCTCCAGAACTGTACCTCTTTAGTTTGATATAAGACCCTATGGACCATATTCAATAAACAAAAGAGGTACAACTCTGTGAAGCAATACATAGGAGACCTCTGTAGCATTCAGGGGGTTAAAAGTCTAATTTAAATTATTAGGAATGTTAGGATCTTTTTTTCTGTCCCTTGTGGTGCAATTGGTTTGATCCACAATTTTACCTCTTTAGATTATTGAGTATGATCCTTTGTGCCAAAAAACACATACACATGCAAAGTATGTATATTTTGCAGTTGAAATCCCTAACTCAGTTAATCATCATGATGCATCAACAGGTCAGGTTTCCATTATATATCCCTGCATGAACATAGCTGGGCATTGAGTGGCACAGTCATTGTGATTGAGCTACATGTGCTTAAAAGCTGACCCGCTGGTGTGTCATGAGGCCTGGAGCTGAAAATCTCTGCCTTAACTGGTTAGTACTGATAATGGTCAGCTATTTTCAACAATGGATTCCTACTTTTGGCCATGAATATGATCTGTTCATCCCCATTTAATCCTTTGAGTGCCAAAGGGGTACCCAACACATTGCTCTGTGTTGAATACCCCTCTGGCATGCAGTGGGTTAACTCACTGGGTGTTAGAGATTTCTCATAATGAGTTGAACATCTTTCTAGCATCAAAGGGGTTAAATTGTCATCATTACCTGATACTTGGGAAGGGGAGGATGACTGCACATGAGCACTGTACTTTATAACAGTGAAATAACAAAAATGAGCCCAGGAAATTCTGTTCTATTTTACATATATGTCTCTTCACAAAGGACTACTGTACATATTCAGTGTTCATCTCATTACCAAATTGCTTGAAATTAGCTTATTGACTTGATTTCTCAATATACTTTCTTTCAAGTATTATCAGTTTTGGCCAATGAAGATGGTCAGAATTAATAATGGCCAGTAATGAACCCTTTGAGTGCCAGAGGGGTACGGAAAGCAATGTAGAGAGCACCCCTCTGCACTCAAAGGGTTAACCATTATGGTGGCATTACCATGTTTGACCATCACATATACACCTCAAGGGTTACATACACCAAATGATCTGCTGTAAATGGTGCTGTGGACTACAAGTTCCGGTATTCACCACCAACCCATGGTTGGCAGGGAATGATGGGAGTTGTAGTCCACAACAGCTGGAGGGCCTCAACTGGCCTACCACTTGTGTATCTACAACACTTTACAAAAATCTTATTCAATATCTGGGCTGACAACATTTTCTTTAATAAAAGGTCCTTTTAACAAATGAAAAATATACAGATTTATATGAAACATATATTAAAATTATTTGATTTGATAATGGAATATATTAACCCCTTAATGATGAGCAGGCTCTGCAACACATTGTTGCACACCCTCTGGTCATTAAAGGGTCAAACCAAGAATCTCGGAAACCATTTGTTTTTTCACATACTTTCCAGTAGTAAAGTTCTGCTCAGGAAAGCTCAAGGTTCTATTCTTTTGCTACAAGACCTCTATTTATTGACAGTAAATATCCAAATCCGCTATTGAGACAACCTGTGGTTCTCCAGAGAGACAGTTTTTCTGACTGATAGTGGCTTTCTTATCCTTTCCTTAAAGGGAAACTGTACCCTCAGAATCATTTATTTGCATTTGATCTCTGTTAATTGTTTCAGTATACTGCTAACAACTTAAGTCCTTTATGAGCCAATCAGTTCTATTGAAGCCTATTGATTGCTGTGAGAAGGTGTGGCCTAGTGGTAGGCTTCATGTAAGATCACTATCATATAAGAAAATGCAGATATAATGAAATAAATTAATAGACTTTCCAAGGCAAATAAACTTGTAAAAAAAATAAAAGAAATGTATAATTTACCTTTAAGCACACCATTCCATATTATATTTCTTTTTAAATTTATTGAACAAGTTAATGCTCAGAGTGGTTCATTATATTTTTCAATGAATATAACAGAATGGTGACAACGTTAGTCACGTGAGTGAATGTGATATTGAACTGTGGCCCATAGTGTTTTGCCTACTTTGATACCACATACTACTGCCAACACTTCTATAGGTCATCTTGACAAAGTATGCAGATTAATCAGTATGCAGGCAGTTATTCAAGAATAGAGATGGAAGAAAACTCAAGTTTTTTCAGAATTTTTTTCATGAAAAACAAAATTGATTGAGAAATAATGCTCATATGAAATAAATAATATTTCTACATTTTTACTACTGCCAGTGAATTTTTCAAGAACTTTGCTGTTTTCCATCTATCCATTCTATGGCCATGAGAATTCCACCACGATATTATGAAAGTCTGGAAATCACTGCCATGTTGCAAGGTTTAGTTGATATACAAAGACAATGGTGCTAGGAAAGAGAGAGAGAGAGCTAGAATGGAAAAAAAAACTAGTTTGTGGGAGTAGTTCTACAGTTAGCACCAGTACAGCTGTGGCCTGCTGTATTATGCACTGAGTGCGTACCACACTAACCACGTGCTGTACAACTCTGCTACAGAAGTCCTTAAAATAATTTTGACTTGGGATATACCAGTGTCTTGCAAAACATAAGTTCCTTAAAACCTCTGTTTTTAACAAAAGAAAAGGCAGTATACCAGCCACCAACATTTTGGCAAGTTTGCCATTCCACGGGTATACTTCTGGATTAATTTTGGTCAGTTTGTGCTTTTATTGCCTCTAGTCATTGCACCTCTTATGTGCTGCTGGTATGACTCCAAATCAGACCTGTGGTTGTGGTTCAGGTCAGGTTTCAGTAAGGATGTGCATAGACCTGTTCCTGCTTTCCTTTCTCAAATGTTTTTATGGAGACAACAGATAGCAACATGTTCAGCTTTTGAATATTAAGTGAACTATCTATATACTTGAGCTTTCATAGACTGAGGGGTTACTGAGGTACTACTACTACATGAACTAGATGTTACAATAGTGCTAACAGCAGGTGTCACAAACAGCAGCAGAGCACTCATACCTAGGTTTGTGGCTGTTGGCCTGTGTTCCTGCTTCCTTAGTAATACTGAGTGTGACTGGATGGGGGTTGGAATTGGAAGCAGTGAATCTGAGGATGGTGACGACCAAGAATATCATGATTGTGCATTTCTGGCATGTGTACTTGTACAGACTAATGGTTGATTTCTCAGAGTTTATAAACAGGTATTTTGCTCATTTTCAGTGGTGAATGATTTAAGCTATTTATTTAGCCATAGCATAATCAACTCAATCATTATTTCATCTGTATCAGAAGGGGAAGTGAAGGAACTTGGACATATTCTAAATCAACATTAACCATTATTAGATCCTCAGCGTCAGCATCTGATGCCTACTACTAATTTCATATCTTGTAGTTTTTTTAAAACTAAAACTAATATTTTTACTTTTCCCCTTAGGGGAATGTTGACCATTCCTACCAGTGTATGTTCATGCATTGATATTGATCCTTTCCTTCGCACCTCAGAATATGTTTGTTCCTTCTATCTCTGTTGATGTAGGATTGTGTGTGTGTGTGTATGCAACACAGTATATAGTTGTAGCTGTTTGTCTTCTCTTGAATGTATGCTGTTGTCACGATGGCCAACGGTCCCCTACCTGCTCCAGGCTTCCATAGTGTCTGCAAGGTCTGCTGGCCACAGGCCCGAGTTCGGGATGCCCGCGGCGCTTCCGTGTTTGGAAAGCTGCGGCCCTCATCTCACAGTGCATGCACAGTCAGGCGATCATGCCTCCTCACTCCAGGGTCCCTGCACCGCCCCTTGCTGCCTCTGGTGGTTTCCCTCTGGCGATGGGCACCTCAACGGGGGGCTCTCCTCCCTGCCTGGAGGGTCCCCTTGTGGGGAACCTATCAGCTGTGGCCACAGAAGCAGTAAGTGAGGAGGTGGTTGGGATTATGGTAGGTAGGAGTGCCTTTGCCTGCTAGTGGTGCTCTCCTGGTCATGTGACTGCATGTCCCCTTTATACTCTGCTCTCTCCCTCCAGTCCTTGCTCAGTTGTTCTTTTGCCTTGCTGTGTTACCTGTGTCTTAAAATCCTGCCTGATATCCTGGTTTCTGATTTCTGCTTGATTCCTGACTCTGCTTGTCCTGACGCCTGCCCTGACCTTTGGACCATTGACAACTCTGCCTCTGTCTTGCCCCTTCTGTTTGACGCCTGATCTTTATCCGCTGTCTGCAGCCCCTGGGCTCCAGCCCTGAAAAAACTCAGGGCCCTGCCGGGCCATCACAGCTGTATTATGTATCTGCATAGTATCTGTCACTCAGTTTCAGTCAAGTCACCTGGCAAATTGGTCAAAAGGTTATTTATTTACTCATACCCCACTCATCAAAAGCACAACTGGCTACCACCAATACTCTTATCAACCAACTCCAGCTCCCTCTCTTTGTTTACCTGTCTCTACATTAGCTAGCAACGAAACCCTCTCTCTCCCGAGCACAAACTGACATTGTGATAAACAAACAGCCCCTTTTATATATGAGCATGGAGGGAATATATGGGGAAAACACTCCACTGGGGGATTACATTCTTTCGCTGATATCAATGCAATGAAAACAGCAGAACATGGCAGGTTTCACAGAAATTTTCTAGTTTCTCTTTTGAGGTGAAAAGTTTGGCCCACCTCTAGTCAAGAACAATCAAGTTAGAATGAGGCAGGAAAATCATGAAAATGTTGTGAGGCACTCTATCCCTGATACTTGTTGGTCAGTGGTAGGTACAGCAGAATAAAGCTGTGCCCAGATTGGTTGTAGCCAACTGGGGAGCAGATTTAATTCACCAGACCTGCCGCTGGCTGACCAGAGAGCGCTTGATATCTGATGTCATCAGAGCTATTTGAGGCTTGTAATCTACTCGCTGGAGACCCCAGTTCAATATCTATGAAATATTGGCTTGGATTCCATTGCCAGTGTTACCTTCATCACTGGTTTTATCTCCACATTTCTCAATGTAAATCTATAAAAATCTGTGCTATAAAGTCAGTGATAACCAGTATCACCTTCAATGTTATCCAACCCTTGAGTGATTCTGGAGGAAACCAACTTCACAATAGGGGAAAAATTAAAATCCCCAATGATTTAAAATTGGCTTTTAGCCCTTTGAATAATAGAGAGATCTCAATGCATTACAATCAAAGCCCTGCGGAATAAGTTGGCACTATATAAATAAAGATTACTATTATTATTATTATTATTATTATTATTAGAAAGCAATACTTTGGAGACCTCTCTATCATTCAAGCAGATTTAAGTCTATGAGAATTTGGGTAACTTTAACTTGTCCCCTTATTCTGCAGTTGGTTGCTTCAGAATGGCTCCATTTTCTTTTGTACATGCAGACCATTATTCCAATAACATTCTTTCCTCTTGTTTTTATAGTTAGTCTGGGTAGTCACTTGGCTAGCAGTGGTCATTCTCAATGTGGAGGTAGGCCTCGCTGTGGGAGTTGTATTCTCTATGATGACTGTCGTCTGCCGAACACAGAGGTACAAATAATTAATAATAGTACTCTGTGTTTGTGTCTTTACTACTTATATTCTAGAGACCTCTCCAGTGCATTGATTCTCAATGCTTTGGCAACATCTTTGGAACTGAAGGAATTATAGTTTTTGAAAGTGCTTTTATGTGCAAGTGCAGAGGAAAGTAAATATTTACAAAATATGGTCTATATAAAAAAAAAACCTAATTGTATGAAGGAATGGGACCCGCAAATTAAAAGCAGCTCCTCTTCTACCAGTGCCATGTTACTAAAGAAGAAATTTAATACACGAAAATTTACTTTTCTCAACTGATAATAATAAGATAACTGGAGAATGAATAGTTTTATCATCAGTACAGGGGATCTAATCACATGGACGTTTTCAGAAATGTTTTTTTGGGGGGAGCCATATTCTGCTCCCAGGTCAGTGTGCTCAGTCCCTATGTATATCCAGGGGGGTGTAAGTGTAGTGGGGACAAGCACCTCTTGCCCCCTGTGAAGGCCCATGGACCTTCAATTTCAAAGTTATATATGTATGTATGTGCTTCTTTCAAAAGTAATTACAGTTCTTTTTTTTTTTTTTTTTTTTTTTTTTTTAAAGCAACAAAACAAACTAGTGACCAAATGGTCTTTTTTCTGTTACTGTCAGTGGGAGAGCTAGAATCTTAGCGTCTCCATAGGAAGTGATTACAATATCACCACCTGATGACCACAATAGAAAATTACAATTAATAAACAATATAACTGTAATAAGTTTTGAAGGAAAAATCAACACACCACAAAAAAGCTACATTATTTTGGTTAAACCTAAGAGCACTGTGAAGCTCAATATGTTCTCTTACATAATAAACTAAGTGCGTTCCAGTTATTGTCCATGGAACACTGAATTGTATTGATGCATTTTCCAGGGCTCAGTGTTCAGTTTTGGGAAGAGCTGTCAATACTGAAATATACAGGCCTGTGGAGCAGAATGATAAGGTAAGTTCCATGTTGAATTAATGGAGTGTCTTGAACAGTTTAGCAGTTTAATATTTGTGACCAGCGGTATTCACAGCACATTGGTCTTCAAGGTGTTAAAACTTACCTGTTCACTAATAGCAATTTGATTAAAATCATTACTACCTATTTAACCAATTGGATGCTAAAGCAATGCATTGGAGACATCACTATCATCCAAGGGGTTAAAATGAATTCATGTTCTATAGAGATGACTCATCTGCAGAGGGAATTTATATACAAATATCATTAACTCTTTGAATGCAAGAGAGGTATCCAATGCATTGCCTTTATTTAAAGTAGTTTTACTGGAGCTTTTCTATAACAGAACATTTTGCTTTCACATGAAATCTCTGTGGAACAGTAACAAACAAACATTTAACCCCTTTGATGCTGGAGAGGTCTCTAACACAATGGGAAACAATGAAATGGAGCATCAAAGGAGTTAACACAGTATTAATATCAAATGTATCTGAATGCTAGTTTATACTGGTAACATAAGACTAAATTATTACATTTCAGGAAATCATTACCAAGAAAATGCATCTGCCATTCAATTTTATATTTGTAATATTTATTATCTTTTATTTATATATTCCTTTGAAGGGCCTAGGCTATAGTGCTGATTTCAAGAAATCTATTTCAATAAATAAAATTGTGCTGTTTTGGAATATTTTACCTTTTAAGGATTAGAGAGATGTGCAATACATTGCTACCCTTAAAGGGTTACTCTTCCACATATTCACTGGTAGTCACAGATCTATAGAAGCTGTTACTGTGGCCTTGTTCTCCAGCAACCATTTTCAAGATTTGTTGTAGAACCCATTAGTGAAAAAAAGAGTGAAAAAACTGTGCTGGGTAGTGCAATCATGAGCTGGACAGAAGTTGTACCCACAGTTGCACATGATTAAGTAGAACTATCCTAAGTCCTTGTTACTTGTCACAACGACTTCACTGGCTCCTATTTCAGTCGGTGTCAGATGGCCAAAAAAGGCTATCATTGTGTAAGCAGGAGCATTTATCAAGGATCTGCAATACTTCACCCAGCACTCCCAGTTCAATGCGTTGGTGTACTGAGCCAGCCATTGAGGGTTATTAATGTCTGGTTGGTGAGGCATGAGGCAACATTCCTCCTGTTCCTTCTCTATTGAGTTAAAATGTGCAGAGGTAAAGTGTGGGGGTAATGGGATAGGATGGTGAGTGGCAGGAGCATGGCATGAAGTGGGCACTGGGCAGATTGGGTTGAAAAGTAAGCATGGCCATATGGAAAGCATGGCCATATGGAGCTGTCTGGTCTGGAGAAAGAAGCTCCAAATCTCACAGGCAGGTCTGGAGAGTTCCCACATATGCCTGGAAAAGCTGGAACCACAACCACTGTCACTAAATAATTAGGATCTGGTGTAAAAGGCAGGAGCAGTCACTGTGAGCTGAGTGTTTCTGCTTTATCCTCTAACCCCTTGAGGACCGGAGGGTACTAAAAGAGTTAAGAGGATAATGATGAGCAAAGATGTTACTAACAATTGTACATCTGATTGGAAGTTAACAGCTTTATGTTGCATTCAGTGGGTCTTTTATTGTCTAGCTGCAATGTAATAGAAAGAATGAGGTTTTGTTACCCTAACAGGACAGGAGACCTACTCCACCAAACTAATATGGATAGAAGGATAGTCACCTAGATGCTAGGGAGCGAGGACTTGAGTACGAGGCTGGCGTGTGGTGGTGGCCAGTGGTGTAACCTTGCTGCGGCTGAAGCTGGGATTAAAGGTGATGGCTGCAAAGCCAGATGCCAGGACTGAAACACCATGGTGAAACTAGCCTTCCAGGAGTAGACAGTGGATCTAAGAGCAGACTACAAAGGAGGACACAAAGATGACAGATTGATACTGTTGGAGCTAACTCCACATTTAGACATTTTGGATGGAGGACTCTGAGGGGACTGGAGAGCAGCTCCAAGGGTTGACTATGAAGATGGCAGAATCTGCGGAGACTGGAGTGCAGCTCTAAGAGTAGACCACAAAGATGGAAGGCTCTGATACAATTGAACAGAGAGAAAATAATGTGGCAACAGCTAGTATAGGATACAATGCATTATGTATGGAACTGAAACACTGAGCTGAAGTGACTCAGGATAGGATGTATTGCTTGATTCAATAAAAGAAAAAAGCAATGTTGGCAGTTAAGTGAAATGTAAATAAAGCAATAAATAAATGCAAAAGTAGGGATCCCTACAATAGTGGCCCATGCCCTAAGCCCCATATCAATTCATCCAAGGTAACAGAAACATGTGTGTAAAATAAATTAACCCTTTGAGTGACATGCACAGTGTCACGTAACCCAGTGACACTCAAAGGGCTAATCCCCCGAAAGCTAACACCATACAATTAAAACAAACACTTACCTGTAAATCTGATGTCTAGCAGGGTCTTCTACACCCTAGTATCCCTCTTCAATTCTTCTTCTGTAGGTGTATATCTTCTTCTTCATCTTTCTTCTTCATCTGTCATTGTCTTCTTTCTTCTTTTCATCTGTGTTCTTCTTTAGTCTTCTTCTTTAAACTTAGTGTTTCCACTGTAAAACAAAATAATGTTATTAAAATTAAATCTTTCCTGAAAGTTACTCTGCAGCAGCCGCTGTCACCAGAGGCAGCAGAAACAAAGAGCAAGAAAAACCCCTCCTTCTACCTGTTGGGCCGTTGCCCGATCCCAACTGAGGAACATTTTAATAAGGACTGCCTTTCATATGGTGAATCCCTGTTCAAAGTGGTTCCCACGTTTCCATTGGTTGGGATGTGGGGTTACTTAGGGCATGGAACATGCCCAGAAGTTACCACACCTCCAAGCCAATCTGCTTCTAGCATGTTATTCATCCTTTAAGCTAGAAGCTGATTGTCTGAGAGGTGTGGTTATTGCATGGCATGTTCTGTGCCCTGTGTAACCCCACATCACAGGCAATGGGATCGTGTGAACCATTTTGAACAGGGACTGGCCATGTACAAGGCAGTCCCTGTTCAAATTTATTTCAACTGGGATTGGGCAATGGCCTGAAAGGTAGGAGGAGTGGGGATTTTGGGCTTTGTTTCTTCCGCCTCCATCACAGGCAGTGGCAGAATAACTTTCAGGAAAGATTTTCTTTTAATAACAACATTTGTTAGAGAGACAACACTACTTTTAACCCCTTAAGGACCCTTGACGTACCAGGACCGTCACGGTCCTTGAAATACTCAAGGACCGATGACGGTCATAGTACATCACGTACTTTTTACTTACAGCGCTCTACTGGGAGCGCTGTAAGTAAAAATAGGGCCAGAAATTGACCGCTCCAAGATCGGACCGATCTGTATCAGGCCCCATAATGACGCGCCGATACACGCGACAGGTCACATGTACCGGTGCGTCCAAGTGCTCCTATGCGGTCATTATGGGACGGAAATGTCCCAGGACCACCGGTCCTTAAGGGGTTAAAGAAGAAAACTGAAGAAGAGCACAGATGAAGAAAAGAAGAAAAAAGATGACAGATGAAAGAAGAAGAGGGTGACAGATGAAGAAGAAGATGGAAGCTTACAGAAGAAGAATTAAGACCAGGATACAGAAGACCCCACTGGATGTCAAACTGCCAGATAAATGTCACAGCTATGAGTGATAGGATACTGTTAGGGCTAGTATTGGTACAGTTTATTTTTAATGTTAGGGGTAGTGTAGGGCTAAGGTGAGAGTTAATGTTTGGCAGGGTCACTGTGTTTGTAGCTCATGCTCAGTATTTGACACTGTGTCAAACATAGAGCAGTAGCTGGTTTCCTTTGATGTTCGTATGTTTCACGCTATTTAGCATGCGTTATGGCTATAAAAAAAAAACACAACAAAAGTTAGGCCACAAGTCAGGTTCCGTGTCCCAACACTCCTCGTGGTACCATTGTGTGTGTGTACCGTTCGGTATTCATCTTTTGCCCTTCCATGGGTTTTACCGGCTCCAACTGGATTGACCTCATAGTGTCAGCCGGCAAATGATTTAGACAGCTTATGTACTCTGGATACAATGTAGCACATAGAAATCTAGATGTAGCAGGAACACCTGTGCTGACAGCGGCCCAGGATGAATGTAATGTTGTTCAGCAAATGACTGAGACAGCTTATGTACTCTAGATAAAATGTAGCACGTAGCGATGAAGATGTAGCAGGAACACTTGTGCAGAGGATGAATGTAGCATTGGCAGGCAAATTACTGAGACAACTCGTGAACTCTGGATACAATGTAGCATGGAGCAATCAAGACATAGCGGCCGGGATGAATGTAACGTCTGGTGACAAAATAACTGAGACATCAGCCAAAGCTGGTATCAAGAAGCAAAGTGTAGGCTGAATGAGCCAAGTCAGAAGCAGGGCACACAGAGCAGGCACTTAGGTGAGGAAGGAATCAGATTTAGGACACACCAAAGGTCAGAAGCCAGACAATCACCACGAACAATGCACTGAATAAAGGTCTAAAGGCAGTCAGAATTGAAGTTAGATGTATCCACAAGACAAGCGCAGCACACAAGGGAAATCCAGAATGCAAGGTCAAGGCAAAAGGTAGGTCAGCAACAGGTAAAGTACTGGACAAAATGTTAAAGTCTCAAGGAACAGGAAATGAGGAAGTTAAGGCACATAACTTTTAAACCTCCAACAACCAATAGCAAACAGAGATTAGGTAACCAGGCATCCAGCACTTTGTTATTGTGCAACCTTTCATCTGTTCCCTGCAACAAAGTCAACTGCAGACAGTTTCAAAAAGCACCTGTAATGTCCAGTGTCATATACTTCCATGTCTGACCTGGGAACCTAGATCACAATCACTGCATGTGTACTTGTATATTTTACATTTCTACTTATCTACAAATATACATACATGTCTTGTGTCCATTTGGATCTAAAGGTTGCAGCATTAACATAGCTCCCCAGTTGATCTAATCACCCCTTTTCTACTGCTTAACACTCACCTTGTACCACACCTAACATTTCTCTACCTTACTGTAGGTATCCGTACCTTAACTCCTTGGAATATAGAAATATCTCCAATGCATTGATTTGCAAAGGTTTGGAGATGTCTCTTCAATCTAGTCGGTTAATAGAGACCCTCAAAGCAGGGACCTATAAGGGAAAAAAAAGACAATGAAAGATTAAGAGATGAAGAAATACTTCCTGTATTCACTATCGATTTATGAAGTATCATTCATAATTATACATAATTAACTACCAGCTGGTTTTCTATATCACTACTGCACCTAACTGCATGAGCTAACAGTGGTTCTTGAACTGGATTTTGTGAAGAAGTATAAGGTAAGTAGTGGAGAAAAGGCAAACAAGACTGGAATGGCAGGTAGGGAATCTGTGGTTATATGACAGTGAGCATGTGGTAGACTTGAATGTTTCACAGTGTTCAGTTCTGGTCTCTGTCTTGTAATAACTTAGCCCCCTGTCTTAAAAGTATTGGATACAAATACTTGATAATGGTAACTGATAGATTTTTATCCTAACGGCTTAGTCTTAAGATAGTTATACCATTTAGCCTTCAGATACATTTCATTAATGTTATTACCCTGGGTATTATGCCTCCAACCCATGTTTCTAGAACAAAAGCCTCATGTCCATAATTTATT
Source organism: Rhinophrynus dorsalis (assembly GCA_037306005.1). Lineage (NCBI taxonomy): Eukaryota > Metazoa > Chordata > Amphibia > Anura > Rhinophrynidae > Rhinophrynus > Rhinophrynus dorsalis. The sequence continues at coordinate 489,005,105 of CM074719.1, forward strand.
TATGATAAGTGATAAGGCACCCTTTCTACTTCACAAATGATCTAATATACATTTTTTATATTTTTTTTTAGTGCTTTGAAATCCCAGGCTTGAAGATATTGTCGTATAACTCCCCCATTTATTATGGCAATAGGGACATATTCAAGGATGCCATGAGCAAGATTGTGGGACTGACACAGGAGAAGATACGAAAACGAGAGAAAGCATTACGGGCTTTGGAACAGGGGAGGAAGATGAACATCACAGTTGTGGTAATTTACATCTATATGCATGTGCAGCATTTCAGTGTAGATATAACTGCCTTCATGTGTCATTCATTGGAATGTGATACCATATGAGAGAATGAAAAACTGTGAATGTATGTGCAACCAGTAAAATAACTCCTTACATGGACATTAAAGGACCTATTGTAGAGAACAACAAAGTAATCAGTGAGAGATGTTCACATAGAATAAAAAATACATAATAGATTTTTTATGGGACATTGCCCACTCCGGGGCAATTAATCATGAGTTTCTGTTGCCAAGAAAGGCTGTCTAAAATTAAAGGAACACAAACACCTTCTAATAATAACCTCACATTTACTTTGCTATGGCCAGAAAAACGTCATGGCCTCTATTCCGTTCACCATTTTATGTTGGTTACCGAGATAACATTTTCAACCAGGTCAGAATGTCATGTTCATTATCCCTCTGAGTGCCGAAGGGGTATGGAATGCATTGCTTTGCAATGCGTTCCGTACCCGTCTGGCACTCAAAGGGTTAAGGTGGACACAACTTTTGTGGCAAGGCTACTGGACCTCAAACTCCATCCACTGCAGAACGGTAATTTCTGGTCTAAATATATTTAGTAGTATGTACGAATGCCCCACTGCAGCTGCATGACATTAGCCTCTGCTGCCAGCAGGAGTTGCACTCCAGTAGTGTTAAGTTTTAAAGCCAGCAATTCTTGTTTGCCTGCCTCATACCATACTCATGGATAGAAAACGAATTAACATTTCCACCTTTTTGCTACTGCCAATGAAATTCCCATGAGAAGTTGACAATTTTTGCCTATGCTGTCTATGTCTGCGAGGGTTATGTGATACTATAAAAACCCAGAACTTCCTGCAATGCTGCAAGGATTTTGTACTATGTATGCTGTGTACATACTTTCTGTGTACTGTATATAGTCTGTACTTGGACCATTTGTATGTATGTATGTATATCTTTATTTATATGGCGCCACACAGTGTACGCAGTGCCTTACAATAGAAGTATGTTACAATAAATAAGAGGGGATAAAAGTGCCACATTCATAGAAACAATAGGGGAGATTTCTGTGCCCCAAGGAGCTTACAGTCTAAATGGGTAAAAGGAGACAGACAACAAGGTAAGAGGGTGTCAAGTGCTGAGATTACAAGTGCTTGGCCGAAGGTAATGCATGGACCTAGTGCTCCAGAAGATAAGATTTTAGGGTAGACTTAAAGACAGAAGGGGATTTTTCAAGATGTAGGGAGATGAGTATGGATTTCCATAGGTATGGAGCAGAAAGCGAGAAAGGTCTGAGAAAGGAGAGGGCAAAGGGTGTGGATGGTACAACAAGAAGTGCGTTGTGTGATGAGCGAAGGAGGCGACCAGGAACACAAGAGAAGATGAGGGAAGAGATGTAATTGTAGAGAAGTGTGGAGGGCATTAAACGTAAGAAGGACTTTATAATTGATGTGTTGCTGAATAGGGAGCCATGACAGATGTCTAAGAATTATGTGAGCAGGTTCAGTGTGGTGATTCATGCAGCCGAGTTTAAAACAGATTGCATAGGTGAAAGATGAGTAGCGGGGAGGCCAGTTAGTAGGATATTGCAATAGTCTAAGCGGGACAGAATGAGGGCATGTATAAGAGTTTTAGTAGTTTGTTGGGAAAGGAACAGGTGGATTTTAGCAATGTTGTGGAGAAAGAACCAAGATGATCTAGCCACAGAGTTAATGTGAGGGGAGAAGGAAAAAGTGGAAACAAATATGGCCCCAAGGCAGCGGGCTGTGCTGACCAGATAAATGTCAATTCCATCAACAGTAATAGTGAAGTTAGGTGTTGGGCAAGATCTTGGAGGGAAAATGAGCAGTTCAGTTTTGGACATGTTAATCTTCAGCTGACGGTGTGCCATCCCAGAGGGATTGGCCAAGAGGCAGTCTGAAATTTGTAGCCGAATTTAAGGTGAAAGATCAGGAGTGGAGATGTAAATTTGGGTATCTTCAGCATATAGATGGTACTTGAAGCCAAATTAATTAATAAGTTCACTCAATGGAAGTGTGTGCAGTGAGAAAAGCAGCGGACCCAGAACGGAGCCTTGAGGCACCCCCACAGACAGAGGAACTGTGAAGGAGGTGTTATTGCCAGAGGACACAAAAAGGGAACGTTGTGAGAGATAGGAGGAGACCCATGAAGCAGCTTGATTTCAGAAACCAAGATTGTGGAGAATTTGAGTAAGAAGCGAATGGTTAACCATGTCATAGGAAGAGGATAAGTCGAGTAGTATAAGTAGAGAAAACTGTCCTTTGACTTTTGCAGTCTTGAGATCATTAGACACTCTGCAGAGAGCTGTCTCGGTTGAGTGACCACACCGGAAACCAGACTGTAAAGGGTCCAAAATATTGTTAGAGTTGAGGAATTTAATAATTTGGGAGAAGACAACGTGTTCTAAGAGTTTTGAGGTAAGAGGTAGAAGGGAGACAGGTCAATAGTTAGAGAGACAGGAGGGGTCGAGGTTAGCCTTCTTGAGTAGGGGTTTGATTTGTGCCTGAACAAAGAAGGGAAGGTGCTTGTGGAGAGAGAGGTGTTGAAAATGTGTGTTAATATAGGTGTAAGGACTGGTGCAAGTGGTTTGAGTAAGTGGGAGGGCAATGGGTCCAAGGAGCAGGTAGTGAGGTTGCTGGATAGGAGAAGCTAAGCTTCTTCCTCAGATATAGGAGTAAAACTATCAAAGTATGATGAGGGGGGTTTGGAGAGAGAGAGTTCTGAGGCAGATGGAATAGTAGGAATCTGTTTTGAATAGATTCCACCTTGTGCTTCAAGTGCTCTGCAAAAGCTTGAGGTGAATGTATGGGGTGAGAGGAAGCTGTGGCAGGGTGGAGCAAGGAGTCAAAAACTGCAAAGAGACGGCGAGGGTTAGATTATTTGTTGTGAATTAGTATGGTGTAGTATTCCTGTTTAGCTTTTGATACAGCAGAATGTAGGCAGGATAGTATAAATTTAAAGTGGATGAAATCTGCATGTGAGCGTCATTTCCTCCAAAGGCGTTCAGCAGAGCAAGTGCAAGAACGTAGGAAGCGGGTGTAGTAGTTGAACCAGGCTCGTGGATTGGCTTGATGACTCCATTGTAGTTTCAGTGGGGCAAAGGAATCAATAACAAAGGACAGGATTGAGTTGTAGGAGTTAAAAAGAACGTCTGTGTCAGAGATGGCTAAGATAGAGGAAAAATTGTAGTTAAGTGCAAGGGCGTTTCTAGGTTCCAAAAAGATCTGGGGCTAGAGCCCACAGCAAAATTCACCAGAGTGCCTGCTACCTGCAGTAGTGATGATAACGCTGTAGTGAGGAGTGGGTTATCCTTACGAAACATAAATGTTTATTTTAGTAATCTAATTATAATGTAATGCAAAGAGTTGAGAAGTAAGCCATTTTATGTTCAACTCTTGCCATTTTTTATTCTAACTGAAGTTATTGTAGAGTAAATCAACTGTACCACAGGGAACAAATCAAAATTCCTGTTAAATTAAATAGGGGTTTTAACCCTTTGAATGTTTGAATGTTTTAGGGGGTGTTGCTGGGGGCGTGGCTGGTGGACAGGACATTGCCAAGAATTTATAAGTGATTTCATGACCTACTGACACCTCTTTGTGTAACTGAATAAATTATCTAGAGCAACAGCAAAATATTTTAGTTACACAGCTAATTTATACACACACACATACTGACATTTAAACAAACATTAATGCGATTTTATAAATGTGATACACTTATATACACACCACACAGATTGATCTCCTAAAAAGAAGGACACTAGGGTGTGGAAGAGGGACAGAGGGATTTGGGGCTCAAAGAGGGACTGTCCCTCCTAAAGAGGGGCACTTGAGAGGTATGCTGATACGCAGCATTGTTCCATTACCCACTGGTATCCATAGAACCCCTTATACACTGTCTGATAACCTTGTGCTACTAGCCCCTCGTAGCAACACATCCACTGTCCGATTGCCCATTGTTTTGCCACTGGTAGCACCAGGTCTGCACATGGACTGATATACCTGCATTTTCCTATTGGCCACTGGAAGCCATAGAACCACACATACATACACTGGTTACTGGTGTCCACAGAACCATACTGTGTGATACCCCATCATTGTTCCACTGGTTACGAGTAGCCAATCACACTGTCTGATTGCCAACATTTTTCCATTGGCCACTGGTAGCCACAGAAGAACACACATACACTTTTTGATACCACAGCTTAGTTACTCAATTTGTCCAAATCCTCTTGTAATGAACACACATCCAGTTCAGACTCCCTATGCCCTCTGGGAGGTCATTAATAAACTAATTAAAAAGAAGAGGACCCAGGACAGATCCTTGAGGTACTCCACTTATTCACAAGGTTTTTTTATTACTCTTGTAAATGTTTTACTTCTTTCTAATTACATAGTGTGGGTTGGCATCACATAGAAGAACTGTGAAACTTAATTAACATGATTAGTGTTGGTGAATGTGGTGGTGGCAGGTGTGGCACTTGTGGAACACTGACTCTTGTGGTACACTGACTCTTGTTACCTCCAACTAATACTCATCCTCTTCCATGCTTTGACTTTGCGCAACAACAATAGGAGACACGGGTGTTATTGTTACTACTAAGTGTGCTGCTACTGCTGTTGCTAGTCACCACCTCTCTGATGTGCTGCTCATTTGTCTCCCAATCAGACCTATTGTGCTTCAGGTGGAATATCAATGAGAAAGTGCCTAGATGTGACTGTTTCTCCCAGCTCACAATTTTTTTTTTTACAGAGACAACAGACAGTGACATGTTTAGCTTTTGGACTGTGTGTGAAATCTCTCCATTTAGTAGATTTAAAAAACTGAAGGGATCCTGAGGGATTACTACTTGTCACATCCCTTTTATAAAGAGCCTCCACAGGAGGAAGAGGCGTTGGATCACCATAATTTATTGCCCATCTGCAGCAACCATGACCATAGTCAGTATTTTTATACTACTTTACGCCCATCAACATATCCATTCACTCCGTTCACTCCTCCTAGTCCTTTATATCATGACTGGTGGATATAAAGAATGATAGTATTGATGATTTTTTTTGAACTGTCACTGTCATTGTCTACAAATCACACACACACAGTCCCTGCACCACACTTGTCCAGAAAACAATATCTATGACCAATACTCCCTAAATCAAGCAACTCTAGCTCCCCATTTTTGCCTGTCTGCCTCTACAATAACTAGCATCAAAATTCCATATGCTTTCTCTCTCAAGCATGTACTTTTATACTAGCGAGTTAGTATGATGGGCAGGGCCAGATTTATATCCTGGGCTCCCTTAGGCAAGGCATTCTAAGTGCCATGAGCAACAATCCACTGCTCACATGATCCCACCCCAAGGTCCATCCACTGTTTCTTAGCGCGGAAAACACCTGGCCTAAAATAAAAAAGCTTTAACCCCTTGATAGCTAGAGAGATCTCCAATGCATTGCTTTGCAATGTATTGGAGATCTATCTAGCAATCAAGAAGTTAAATAATGGCTTATAAAGAGTTATGGTGCAGGGACACTGAGGTTGCTTTGACAAAACGCACAATTCAGATTATGTGTGTTGACAGCTTGGTTATGGCACCTCTCCTCAAAATTTGGAGCTCTAGGCAGTTCTGCCTATTGAGAAATACAGCCCTGATGGTGGGAATACGTGGTAGAAACTCGTGTGGGGGGAAATTACATTATTATTATTGATTTCAATGCAAAGAAAACTGCTATTTTCTCAGGAATTCCCATGGAAGGCAGGAAGTGCCATTTTTTCACGTTTGTGTTTTGAGGCAACAAAGTTTGCCCATTCCTAGTAAGTAAGGTGAGTGGGGGCTATTGTTAGAATGTGTTAGTGTTCCCTTAATTGCAGAAACTAGTATATATCTAGTTTAACCCTTTGAGTGCTAGAGTGGTATGGAACGCATTCCTTGTGGCAATCAAAGGGACAAAACTTTTAGATACTAGAGATGTCTCCAATGCTTTGCTTTGCAATGCGTTATAGATACCTCTGGCATCCAAGGGTTAATGATTGTGTGTGTGGCATTAGTGTCCGTTTGGTCCTGCCAGTACTGTAATGTCTTCCTTCTGGACATGGCATCCAGGACTGACTGAAAATGTTGTCTCTTGAACAAATTTACAAGGGTAAAATTCATAGGGGCCATTAGGATTTTTTGGCTATAGCAAAGTACGTAAGGGGTTATTATTGAAAGGTGTTACCACCTGTCTTACAATTGCCTTGTGTGTGTCACCCAAATAGGGGCTTCATCATAGGCTTCAAGCCCTATTGGGGTGAGATGCATAAGACAGTGGTAGCACTTGGTTTATATGAGTAAATATTAACCCTCTGAGTGCCAGAGAGGTACACAATGCATTGCTCTGCAATGTGTTGTGTACCCATCTGACACTCAAAGGGTTAATAATTCATGCAATAAATATGTGTTTTTATATGGAGTAAACAAAATCATTGTCTGATGATCTGCCTAATTGTGTTTGAAAATAGACAAATGCAAATTTCTAAAATTCCCACTGATTTAAATGGGGTTTTTACCCCTTGAATACTAAAGCGGTCTCCTATGCATTGCAGATTAATGTGTTGGAGATCTCTCTAGCATTCAAAAGGTTAAACTTTGTATTTAAATCAATGTAAACATGTACCCTGTGGTACAACTGGTTTATTCCAGAGTTACTGGAATAAATAGTAGATAGTACACCATATATATATATATATATATATATATATATATATATATATATATATATAAAATTTTTACTACTTATCTACCCACACTATGTACACTACCTGGTCCTCTCACTATTTTTTATCTGGAACCATGTAGAACCCATTCAGAGCTTCAGTCTGATTGAGATACAAACAGATCAGCAGCTCTGCACACAGCTAGTAAATCCAAATATGTGTTACAGTATCGCTGGGGCCAGAAACAACCCCAATGATATACAAAAGACGTCAAAGATCGGCAGTTATGGCATAGCTAGCAGAACCAAATATGTGTTAAAGTGTTAAAGTATTGCTTGAGTCTGTAAAGACAAAAGAAGCAGAAGATTCCCTTTGTGTCAGGTATGTCATCTAGCAAATGCACATACAGTATGTACACACTCCCAGGATACAGAACACTGCATTCCAAGAGCAATGGATGACTGGAGGAAGGAAGATGCCTACGTTTTTCCTTCCAGTCTTTTTGTCAGTACAGTGGAATATTTTTCCACTATCCCTGCTTTCAGGTCAGGAATCAGGTTCTCTCTCGAGGACCTGTTAGAGTAGATAGTGTACATAGAATAATGGGAGAGGGGGGAAGGGTGAAATGTTAAAAAAAATAAAGCATAGGTCATTTGAAAGTATTTGTTCTATCCTAGCAGAATAAGTAAAATCAAAATAAAAGTTTACAATTTCTTTAACTAGCCTTTTCTTAATGTAAAATATAAGATAAATCTGGGGCAAACCAACTGCACCACAGAAAAAAAGGAAAATTGTCATTGATTTAAATGGGGCTTATAAATTACTTTTCAGTATGTTACATTCCCATGTAGCACTGAAGCTTTTCAAAGCCCCAGTTGAGTTTTCATATCCCTCATCCCATGGTGCAGTTGGTTTGCTCCAGATTTGCACATCCTTAGCGTGACGTATAAGGACTAGAATTCTATCAGTATTATTTAAATCAATAATTCTCAGCCCTAGTACTAAGGTGCATAACAGGCCAGGACTTGAAGATTTCCCTTCTTGAGCAATCAGTTGACTGACCTGTTTTCAAGAAGTTAAATACTTATTCACATTCTGGTGGTTTCTGAGGACGAGGGTTGAGAAGCACTACTTAAAGTGATAAGTGCTATTGACACAATTTAAACCATATGTTAATACTTCATGTGTACATTTTCAGGATACAGGAATAGCGAATCCAGTTTTTCATCCAGATGGGTGTAGTCTAAAACCAGACACAGGTACAGTAGTCATAAATTGTTAATATTAATCCAAGTACTTGTTGTCATCGGTCATTTATGAAGTAGCAGATATTCCACAATGCAATTAGTGAACGCATCACAAACACATGACACTACTAAAAAACTGGATACAAGAGGTGTAGAGGGCCCTGCTCATGACTGCTTACAATCAAGTGGTAACTAGAGATCTGTAAAGAGATAAACAATGTTAAATCCCAGTTAAAAACAGCAGGGATTGCACTTTGATCCCCCAAAGATGACTGAACGTGTTTTAGAAATTGAAAATATATGAGAGAGAGATAGAGAGAGAGAGAGAGAGAGTGCAACTATATTCATGTTTTCTGTGTAGTGTGTATATATTACCAGAAAGCGTTTGCTGTTTGGGGAGCTGCAAGGAATTTTGAGACATCTAAATACCAAAAAATGAAAGTTTCACATTCCTTCATTCCTGTAGCCTGAAGAACATACCCCAGAGTAAAACCAGGGGACAGAGTAAATCCTAACTGACAGAGAACTTTGGCCACTTGTCACTGTTCCTAGAATATTGTATCAATGAAACCTTCCACTTCACAGATGTTCCATGTGGGTCGAGAATTTTTTTTTTTTTTACCTAAAAATGCACCATCCCAGCTCATCATGGAGTGGAAGATCCAGAGGATTTAAAACTGTGCTGTATAACAGACAGTTACTCATAGGGTGAGATGTTCAGAAAGTGGTTGTAACAGAAATTGTCTGTAATCAGAATAAAAAAGTTCTTACTTCATGGTCCTCCGTCAATTCTCAGACACGTTTCCGTCATTTTTTGCATTCAATTCCCCCACCTCTGTCAAAGGGAAAAATACATCTTAAAAGTGGGTGTTGTTTAATCTACCGTCATTTTATAAGGTAATTTCAGAAAAAATATTCTTTTGACCGACACTTTTTGTCTGATTAACATCATTTTTTCCCGACAAAAAAAAAATAGTCTAAACTTGGAGAAGACAAATTAAAGTAATGTTAGCAGGAGTGAGAAGCAATTTGTCATTTCAAAGAAAAAAATGTCTGCTTCTTTTTGTTTCAAAGACAAAATCAAAAATTCCGATGTTAAAAATTTCTTTAAGGGCAACCTTCATCAAAATCTTCTTGCCGTCTTTTATAATTCTGTAGACACATTTTCAAACATGATGGATTCTGAAAATATTGTCCTTCATTTACCATCGACTCATGATCTGACAATTTTTTTTGTTATGACAACTTTTTGAATATCTCATCCATAGTCTTTTGGGGCCCCTTCCACTCTTAGATCCGTCGTAGCCACCCACATTGTACTATTGTTACATTTTCCCTGACAATAAAATAGATTTTGATTCAGAATAAAATGGATTCATGTGCTTTAGTTACTGCAAAAAACAAATAAATAAATAAACATGGATTCTGAAATCATAGTAAAATGGTTATAATTGTTAACCCTGAAAGGAATGTGCAACACATCCCTCTGGTCCATAAAGAGTTAAAAGGATTAATATTACAGAGTAAAATTAATTTGTGCACCAGGATTTGTGAATAATTACTAATGCACATTTGTTTTCTCTTTTTAGATACAGAAATCAAGTCACTAATTATTGACTGCAGCGGAGTCATTTTTATTGACATTGCAGGAGCACGTTTATTTATACAGGTAATAACAAGTTGTGCATTTGCATAGTTAGAGATCTCTTTAGCATTCAAGTGGTTAAAAGCCCCTATGGGCATTTTATTTGTTCCCTAAAGTGCAGCTTGTTTGCCCCAGAATGCTCTACTTATGGCTGTATTTATATTCCAGTCACCCTTGGCAAGGCACTTTAGTCACCCTTTGCTCAGCCCTTGCCCACACCCCGCTTCTCACATGACCCCAGTCTTTTCCACTGTTTCCTGGCACAGAAAATGCCCTTGACCTATTACAAACAAGAACAAAAAAAGCTTTCACCAATTGGTTGCTCAGGAATGTGTTGGAGATTTTTCTAGCGTCTAAGGGGCAAGCCTATAAAGGGGTATAAAACTGGTGCACTGACATTGAGATTGCTGCCATCACTGGTCCTTAAAGGAAAACACGGTGACAGTCCTGACACATTGCGTGGTCCTTAAGGAGATAAATGGATTGAAAAAGAAATGGTTTAAACCTTAAACATGTTATTGCATGATATAAAAAATTGCACTATTTTTCTGCTGTATTGCAACAACTGGTGTGCTTAATTGAACAGAATCCTTGCAGTGCAATATTTTAATAACTTAAAAATAGCCTGGGCAAATATATTGCTCCATTGTTTCAATGCTTTTCTGGAGCAATTTGAGTGTTGGTTTGTTGTGGATTAAAAGAAAGTGCAAGACAGCATTGTAATCCAGTGGTGGTTTGTTAAACCTTGAAACTAAGGCGTGAGCGAACTGCTCTGCACTTTTCTTTTCCTTTGGGAGTAATCTGTATGGTAAAAATGAATTGCATCTTTGTGGAAGGAGGGCACTGTTTGGGGGTTAGGATGGTTAGAGGGTTGGAGGAAACTTTAGGAAGGCAGGGGGTGATGCAACATAGGATGGGGTAGGCAGTGTGAAACAGGAAATTACATTAGAGAAAAGGCATGGGGTAGAGAGGGGGGTTTACTATTGAAATGCTGTCCTCTATTTGTAGACCATCAAAAGGGCAATATTATAATATCACCTGCATCAAAAGAGCAACATTAGAATGTCGCCCTCCTCAAAAGGGAGACGTAGCTAGGAGCCGTTCGGCTCCGGACGGGACTGACAGAGCAGGCCTGCGGACGTCACTATGGCAAGATGTCCGTGCTCCTCCCTGCCTGTCAGCCAGGGAAGAAAGGATAAAATCTATTTAACCCCTTAAGTGCCAGAGGCTTGGGCCATTTCCTGTACCCTGCAGGCCAGACACTTTTTCAGCATTTTTGCTATCCTTCTGTTTATGCTTGATTTTCTCTGGGGATTTTTAGTTAAATATGGAAAACTATATATTGTTTTTTTCAGAACGAATTGAACTTTCTCGTGGTACCTTACATGAAGAGAATTTTACATCGTGCAAAAAGCTATGATGTCATAATGACAAAAAAAAGTGAAAATTTACTAATTTTCCTAAAATCACATAATATGTATCAAAAACATTTACCTTGATTGAAAAAGTTTCAATTATTTGAAAAAGCCCCAAGTCCCCCGAGTAAAAAAATACCAAATTTGTATAGTTTTACCTACGTCCATGGCTAGCGTAGAGCCCTAATCACCAGCAGCGCAAAATGACATTTTCAACTTTATAAACTAATATGCGCATTCTAGGGTTTTTGTGGTAAAACTACCCTAAAACAGTGGAATAACTATATAAAACTATATATTTCGGAAAAGTAGACAACCTGCCGCATCTAATAAGGGGTAACTTGCCTTCTTACCCCAAGCCTGGTGTGCACAAATGCCTCCAGAAGATGGCGCTAATGAAAAAAAAGGTATTTTCTTACATTTCTGCCCCTTCAAATGTACTGAAATTTGTGAAAACCATGGCATTTCCAACTGTATTCATTAGCTAGTGCTCTTAGGAGAAAAATGACACCCCATTGGTATGAGTTTAACTACCTCAGGGGGCGTTAGAAGTGCAAAATGACACCTACTACAACCTCAAATTTTTCTAACATTTTCTCAAACATTACTTGTCTGTACACAAATGGTTATAACAACTACAGAAATGAAGAAAGGGTACACAAACCATACCATTTTGGAAAGAAGACACCCTGTCGCATCTAATGATGGGTGACTTGCCTTGTTACCTCAAGCCTGGAGTGCACAAATGCCTCCAGAAGGTGGCGCTAATGAGAAAAAAAAGGCATTTTCTTACATTTCTGCCCCTTCAAATGTACTGAAATTTGTGAAAACCATGGAATTTCCAACTGTATTCATTAGCTAGCGCTCTTAGGAGAAAAATGACACCCCATTGGTATGAGTTCAACTACCTCAGGGGGCGCTAGAAGTGCAAAATGACACCTACTACAACCTCAAATGTTTCTAACATTTTCTCAAACATTACTTGTCTGTTCCCAAATGGTTATAACAACTACAGAAGTGAAGAAAGGGTACACAAACTATACCATTTTGAAAAGAAGACACCCTGCCGCATCTAATGATGGGTGACTTGCCTTGTTACCCCAAGCCTGGAGTGCACAAATGCCTCCAGAACGTGGCGCTAATGGAAAAAAAAGGCATTTTCTTACATTTCTGCCCATTCAAATGTACTGAAATTTGTGAAAACCATGGCATTTCCAACTGTATTCATTAGCTAGCGCTCTTAGGAGAAAAATGACACCCCATTGGTATGAGTTCAACTACCACAGGGGGCGCTAGAAGTGCAAAACGACACCTACTACAACCTCAAATTTTTCTAACATTTTCTCAAACGTTACTTGTCTGTACACAAATGGTTATAACAACTACAGAAGTGAAGAAAGGGTACACAAACCATACCATTTTGAAAAGAAGACACCCTACCGCGTCTAATGATGGGTGACTTGCCTTGTTACCCCAAGCCTGGAGAGCACAAATGCCTCCAGAAGGTGGCGCTAATGAAAAAAAAGGCATTTTCTTACATTTCTGCCCCTTCAAATGTACTGAAATTTGTGCAAACCATGGCATTCCCAACTGCATTCATTAGCTAGTGCTCTTAGGAGAAAAATGACACCCCATTGGTATGAGTTTAACTACCTCAGGGGGCGCTAGAAGTGCAAAACGACACCTAGTACAACCTCAAATTTTTCTAACATTTTCTCAAACATTACTTGTCTGTCCACAAATGGTTATAACAACTACAAAAGTGAAGAAAGGGTACACAAACCATACAATTTTGAAAAGAAGACACCCTGACGCATCTATTGATGGGTGACTTGCTTTGTTACCCCAAGCCTGGAGTGCACAAATGCCTCCAGAAGGTGGCGCTAATGAAAAAAAAAGGCATTTTCTTACAGTTCTGCCCCTTCAAATGTACTGAAATTTGTGCAAACAATGGCATTTCCAACTGTATTCATTAGCTAGCACTCTTAGGAGAAAAATGACACCCCATTGGTATGAGTTCAACTACCTCAGGGGGCGCTAGAAGTGCAAAACGACACCTACTACAACCTCAAATGTTTCTAACATTTTCTCAAACATTACTTGTCTGTACCCAAATGGTTATAACAACTACAGAAGTGAAGAAAGGGTACACAAACCATACCATTTTGAAAAGAAGACACCCTGCCGCATCTAATGATGGGTTACTTGCCTTGTTACCCCAAGCCTGGAGTGCACAAATGCCTCCAGAAGGTGGCGCTAATGAAAAAAAAAGGCATTTTCTTACATTTCTGCCCCTTCAAATGTACTGAAATTTGTGAAAACCATGGAATTTCCAACTGTATTCATTAGCTAGTGCTCTTAGGGAAAAAATGACACCCCACTGGAATGAGTCGACCTACCTTAGGGGTGCCAGAAGCACATCACTACACCTACCTGTTTGCTTCTTCGAAAATGGCGGCTTGTACTAAAATGTCCATAACTGTTAGAGACATGAAGGAAAGGTATAAAAGGTATACCATTTTGGAAAGTAGACATTTTCCCGCATCAATTGAGGGGTCACTTGCCTTTCTACCCCCTGGGCTGAAGTGCACAAATATTTCCAAAAGGTGGCGCTATGGGAATAAATACATGTTTTTTTACATTTCCACCACTTCAAAGATACTAAAATCTTTGAAAACCATAACATTTCCTGCTGTATTCAGTACCTGCTACCAACATGAGAAAAATGGTAGCCTATTTGTGTGGGTTAACATACAATATGTGGGTGCTAGGAACACGTACGTAAACCTGACACTTTTGTTTTTGAAATTATCTGCTTGCACTAAAATGGTTATAACCATAATAGATATGCAGAAAAGGTAGAGAAACAATGTCATTTTGGAAAGAAAACATCCTTCCGCATCTAATGAGGGGTCACTTGCCTTCTTACCCAAAGGCTAGTATGCACAAATGCTTCCAGGAGGTGGCGCTAGTGAAAAAAAAGGCATTTTCTTACATTTCTGCCCCTTCAAATGTTTGGAACTTTGTAAAAACCATGGAATTTTCCACTGCATTCATTAGCTAGTGCTCTTAGGAGTCAAACGACACCCCAATGATATGAGTTGACCTACCTTAGGGGGTGCTAGAAGTAGAAAACTACACCTACTACAACCTCTGATGTTTCTAACATTTTCTCAAATGTGACTTGCCTGTACAAAAATGGCTATAACACATTCAGAATTGAAGAAAAGGTAGATAAACCATACCATTTTGGAAAGAAGACAACCTGCCGCATCTAATGAGGGGTCACTTGCCTTCTTACCCCAATACTGGTGTGCATAAATGTTTCCAGAAGGAGGCGATATAGGAAAAAAATTGCATTTTTTTACATTTCTGCCCCTTCAAATGTATGGAGCGCTGTGAAAACCATGGAATTTTCAACTGCATTTGTTTGCTAGTGCTCTTAGGAGTCAAATGACACCCCATTGGTATGAGATGAACTACCTTAGGGGGTGCTAGAAGTAGAAAACTACACCTACTACAAACTCTGATGTTTCTAACATTTTCTCAAACCTGACTTGCCTGTACAAAAATGGCTATAACACATTCAGAATTGAAGAAAAGGTAGATAAACCATACCATTTTGGAAAGAAGACAACCTACCGCATCTAATGAGGGGTCACTTGCCTTTTTACCCCTAAGTTAGTTGGCACAACTATTTCCAGAATGTGGTGCTACAGGAAAAAAAAAAAATTGTTTTACACATCAGTCACTTCAAAGATACTAAAATGGTTCAATGGCGTGGGATTTCCTAGGAGGACTTCTTGCCAGCCTAAGAAAAATGGTACCCCACTGCTGTGGGTTGACATACCAATTTACGCTACAGGAGCGTAGCTACCAGTGAAACAGAAATGGTAAAGCAAACAGTGTATGTGTGATTTTATGGCTAACAGATGAAAGAAGCTAGGGCGTCAGCCGGTGTACGTGCGGACCTTTGACTACAAGTGTAACAAAGTATGTGGGAGGGTGAGGGATTAGGCAGTGTGTGTGGGTATGAGCAGAGGAGCAAGGATGGTGGTGATGGTGGGGCAGTGTTTGATAGTGTGTATGGGAGATCTGTGACTACCAGTGTTGATAAAAAGTCCTGTGTGTGCCACAGGAAGGGGGTCGGCATTGAACTCCCCTTCTAGTGGCACACACAGGGTTAATTTGTGTTTTATTTTTTTTTTTTTATTATATACCTCATTGAGGGGCATAAGGACCCCCTGATCCCTCCCCAATGAGGTCTTAGTAAAAAATATATATATATATGTCCACAAACAGAGGGACCCTGAGAGTGCCACAGGGGGTCTCCAGCGCATTGCAAAGCAATGCATTGGATCCTTGTGGCACTCAGAGGGTTAATTTTTTTTTTATCATTACTTGGTAACCAGAGCTTGTTGGGGGGCCATCAGGACCAATCATGATGGACCCCCAACAATCTCTGATAACGAAGTAATGATAAATGCCCTGTGTGTGCGCCGCAGAAGGGGGGCTGCATTGGCCCCCCTTGTGGCACACACAGGGTTAATTTTTTTTCTTTACTTTTTTTTTATTATGGACCTCATTGGTGGGTATCAGGACCCCTCTGATTCCCCCCAATGAGGTCTTAAAAAAAAAAAAAAAAAGGAATCAAAATAAATGTCCCTGTGAGTGCCAAAGGGGTCTCCAGCGCATTGCAAAGCAATGCATTGGACCCTTCTGGCACTCAGAGGGTTAATTTTTTTTTTATCATTACTTGGTAATCAGAGCTTGTTGGGGGGCCATCAGGACCAATCATGATTGCCTCCCAACAATCTCTGATAACGAAGTAATGATAAATGCCCTGTGTGTGCGCCACAGAAGGGGGGCTGCATTGGCCCCCCTTGTGGCACACACAGGGTTAATTTTTTTTCTTTACTTTTTTTTTATTATGGACCTCATTGGTGGGTATCAGGACCCCTCTGATTCCCCCCAATGAGGTCTTAAAAAAAAAAAAAAAAGGAATCAAAATAAATGTCCCTGTGAGTGCCAAAGGGGTTTCCAGCGCATTGCAAAGCAATGCATTGGACCCTTCTGGCACTCAGAGGGTTAATTTTTTTTTAATTATTACTTTGTAATCAGAGCTTGTTGGGGGGCCATCAGGACCAATCCTGATGGCCCCCCAACAAGCTCTAGTAACAAAGGAATGAGAAAAGCCCTGTGTGTGCCACAGGAGGGGGGGGGGGTGCATTGGACCCCCCCCTGTGGCACACACAGAGTTAATTTTAAAAAAAAATAATTTTTTTTTACTCATAGACCTCATTGAGGGGCATCAGGACCCCCCTGATCCCCCCAATGAGGTCTTGCAAATAAAAAGAAAATCCCCCACAAGAAGTGACCCTGTGAGTGCTACAGGGGTCTCCAGCACATTGCAAAGCAATGTGCTGGGGACCCCTGCGGCACTCACAGGGTTACTAAGGATTTTTTTAATTTTTTTTTTTATTTTAATCTTTTCAGACCTCGTGGGGGACATCAGGACCCCTCCTGGTGTCTCCCCAGTAATTGATCTCCCAGCCGATAGGCTGGGAGACCAATTTGGCGACTGCAGGAGAGCAGAAGCTCTCCTGCCTTTCACTCCTACCACCGGTAGGAGTGAATCGGGTAAGGGAAACTTCCCTAACGTCATCGGTGATCATGTCACCGATGACGTTAGGAGGTTTCCCCCGGTCCCGCCCACTCCTACCCGGAAGTTCGGGTAGGAGAGACGGAAGAGGAGAAGCTGCGCTTCTCCTCTTCTTTTATTGATCTCCCAGCGCGATCGGCTGGGAGATCAATAACAGGGGGGACATGAGGAGTGATCCTCATGTCCCCCCACAAGTGCCAGGCATTTTTTTTTTTTGAAATGCGGCCACTGCAAGCCGGTTATACCGGCTCATGCAGTGACCGCATTTCACTCTTACGCCGTACGAGCGTGGCACAGCAGGTACAACTGTGTCCACTCGTACGGCGTAAGTAGCTGGCACTCTAGGGGTTAATAAGGTAATAATTTTGGCAACTAGCGCTACTAAGCAGCTAGTCGCCAGATGGGGAGTTATTTAAGATAAACTTGTTATGAGGTGGTAGTTCCGCTTTAACCAATGTAATGTGATGGATACCTTTCTGGCAGTCAAAGCGTTAAGGGTCGCCCTGCACAACCATGCTAATATGCGCAATTTCAGTGAATGATGTTTGAGGAAGTGATGAAATGGGAACAAACTCTGTAATGCATGTCACGCTGTAAGGCAGGAGGTGCCACTTTAAATACACGGGGGCATGCAATAAGAGATGACAAGTGGGTAAAATGGGTATTTTTGCTCAGCATACACAGGAGATGCAGTTGGTGGGTACCTGGGCATTTCTTTTCCTTGCACATCCTGACCTCGTCCCCGGAGCCCTCGCATAGTTATTCTTGCACTCCTGTTCCCTGACACATCTGACAGCGACGCTTCTAGCCGCTGTCTCATGTTTTGGAGCATAAGCTCCAATGATTCCACTGACCCCATGGAGATGGTATAATGAAGGAGATGATATAAAGAGGGAGAAGGTAAGGAGAAGAGGATGGAGTAAAGGAGGGGGGCATACTTTGGTGTACAGGGTGGGAGAAGATACAAAGGTTTAATAGTGCAACATCAGAATGTCACCCCTTTGAGAGCCATCTCCTTTACACCTATCTATGCCCCCTATTTCCTGATTGTCCTTCTCCCTTGACTTTTCCCTCTTGCTATAATCTTCCCCTTTTCACCTATCTACGCCCCCTTCTTTACATCTTTATCTACTTCCTCTCTTGCCCATCACACTCTCTATCAGATGGAAAATGCAGTCCATGGAATCATTGGAGCTTATGCTCCAAAACATGTGACAGCGGCTGGCAGCGTCACTATCGGATGTGTCAGGGAACAGGCATGCAAGGATACCTATGTGAGGGCTCCAGGGAGGAGATCAGGACATGCAATGAAAAGAAATGCCCAGGTAGCCACCAACTGCATCTGCTGTGTATGCTGAGCAAAGATGTCCATTGTACACCACTTGGCATCTCTTATTGTATATAAAGTGGTATCACCTGCCTTATATCGTGACATGCATTACAGAGTTTGTTCCCATTTATTCACTTCCTCATACATCATTCATTGAAATTGTGCATATTAGCGACCCTTAACCTTTGACTGCCAGAGAGGTATCAATGCATTACATTGCAAAAGTGCGGCATCCAAAGTTCTACATGGCCATGCAGGGCAACCCTTAAGAGTGCAACATAAGAATTCAGGTGCAGCATGGGAGAACTCCTATAGGCTGGAGTGGGAGGATGTAATAAGAGCTGTAGAGAGGAGAAGGTCATGCAGAGCGTGAAGATGGTTAGTGTGAGTGTGTTTGGACATGAGAGATGAAATAAATGGGGGTTCAGTGTTAGTTAGGTCTCTGTAAGTTAACACCAGAATTTTTAATTTAATTTTATATGCTAATGGGAGCCAATGAAGGGATTGGCAAAGGTGAGTGGTGTTAGAGAAATGAGTGAGGTAGATTAGTCTTGCAGCAGAGTTAATTACAGACTATAGTGTGGTTAGTCGGGTAAGACAAAGGCCAATAAGTAGTGAGATACAGTGGTCAAGACGGGACATGATGAATGTTAGATTA
Organism: Rhinophrynus dorsalis; assembly: GCA_037306005.1. Taxonomy (NCBI): domain Eukaryota; kingdom Metazoa; phylum Chordata; class Amphibia; order Anura; family Rhinophrynidae; genus Rhinophrynus; species Rhinophrynus dorsalis. Next base: position 489,024,028 of record CM074719.1, read on the forward strand.
GAATTTTAGTACTGTCTTGGGTGAGAAAAGGTTGGATTCTAGAGATGTTACGGAGGTGGAGGTGGCATGAGTTGGAGATTGATTAACTGAATGTGGGTAATGAAGGATAGGGCAGAATCAAATGTTACCCCCCAGGCAGCGTGCTGTAGGGGTTGGTGTGATGGAGGTGGTGGTAACAGTGGGGTCAATATCTGGGGTAAGGCTGGTTGGAGAGGGAGGGAAAATGATGAGTTTGGATTTGATAAGGTTAAGTTTGAGATGATGGGAAGACATCCAGAACGACACAGCAGAGAGACAATTAGATACCTGGGACAGGAGGGAAGGGAAAGAGGTCTGGGAGGAAAGATAGATCTGAGTGTCATCAGCATAGAGATGATGGTGAAACCCAAAGGAGTTTATTAATTTGCCAAGGGACGAGCTGTAGATTGAAAGAGAAAGTGTAACGGTTTGTTTTGACACTCAGACCAGTAGGTAAAATAAAACAACTATCACAGTGCCTGTGATCTTCCTGTCACTCTCATCTGTGGCAGACTCTGATTTGCTGAGTTGGTTTGGCCCGCCCCCTGGTGACCTTTTTATACCTGACTATCACATCTGTCAGATGCCCTTTCGTGGTGTTTCTGAGCCAGTAGTACTGTTGCTGTGTTCCTGTGTTCTGGATTCCTGTGTACCGAATCGGCTTGTCCTGACTATTCTCCAGTGTTCCTGTTTGTGTAGGATCCGGCCCGTCTGACTACCACCCTTGGATCCTGACCCGGTTTGGCTGACATTCCTGCTTGTGTATGACCCGGCTTGTATGACTACCTCCTACGTGCTCCGACACGGCCTGGCTGACTTCCTGCTCCGAAGATAGACTTCCAGCTTGTTCCAGTGATCTGCGTTCCAGTTGTCGCCGCCGCGACATTATTATCTGCTGTTCCAGTCTTTGTGTGACTACCTTGCCTGGTGTTACCACGATCAGTGCAGTGTATCTACCCGTGCAGAGCTGTGTGTTTGTACGCCTCCCTCATACTGCAGAGCCTTGCTGTATCGCTGAAAGCCTCGAGTAAACGTGCCTTTTAACCCTAGCAGTGCTGCCTTGGTCTCACTCTCTCTACTCCAGTGCGAGCCTCGTTCTCGGTGATACTCCTGCTGAGTTGGCCGCTCACCGTCGGCAACTCTATACTTCCTTTGCAGAGTATTCACGTCTGTGGGGCCAGTTGGGCGCCTAAGGCTCTTTCTCATTGTATTGCTGGGCGATACAGAGTGGTGGCAGGCAAAGGCTTCAGCGCTAGCAAATCCGGTAACAACGCCCGTGGGGCTATTGGCTCTTGCACGTCAAATTCCAGTATCCGGTTAAGTCTGAGGAGGCTTAGCAGCTCTTGCATTGCAGGCTGGTTCCAGTGACGCCCGTGGGGGCTATTTTCACTTGCACTAGCAGAAGCAGTTCCAGTAGGTACGCCCGAGGGGGCTAAGTGGATTCCTGTTCTGCTTTTTACTGAACACCTTGGCGAGGCAGTCCTGTATCCAGTATATGGTGAACTTTGTCTCCAGCACAGCCTTATAACACCCAGGGCGTGCCAAACATCCACATCTGAGACTGACTGTTATCAAGGACTTAACCCTCTGTGGTTATATCCCATTCTACTGCTGAGTATTTGTACATGTAATACGTTTGTGCATTTACACTTGTACCTATCAGTCTACACTGCTGATGTGTTATCAACCGCCACTAGAGGGCGGACCTTTGCATTACCTTATTCTAAATAAATTGTGTTTTTATTTCACATACTGGTCTGAGTGTCTTTAAAACCGTTACAATAACGTTTATTGAATGAAAATAAGTGCAAATAATCGCCCTCTACAGGTGACAGCAGCAATTGCAAGTGAATACACATGTCACGGTTTTGTTAAAGACTCTCAGACCAGTATGTAAAATAAAACACAGTTTTATTTAGCAATAATAACACATAAGGTCGCCCTCTAGTGGCGGTTGGTTGTACATAAATGATAGTGACTGGAAAATACAAAGTTAATGCACAAACGGAAAGCAAGTACACATATACCACCAAGGAAGGGGTATAACCCCGGAGGGTTAAGTCCTTTATAGATATTAGTTTCAAAGGGACTGTTTGGCACGCCCTGGGTATGAGTAGGTTACCCTTAAGGTAACCACAAAGGGTTAAGTCCTTGATTATGATCAGTCTCTAAAGTGGATGCTTGGCACGCCCAAGGTGTAGATAAGCTGTGCTGAAGAAATGCTCACCAACAAGTGGATAGGAACTGTCTCGCCACGGTGTGTAGTATAGCAGAGCCCAATAGCCCCCACGGGCGTACCTACAGGGATGACTACTACTGGTGCAAGTGATCTTAGCCCCCACGGGCGTGTATCGAACCGGCCTGCAGTGCAAGAGCTCCCAAGCCTCTTCAGACTCTACCGGACTGAGTATAATGAGACAGGGCCCAAAGCCCAACGGAAGTAGTACCGGAATGCTAGTGCTTAAGCCTTTGCCCGTCACCACTCGGTATAACGGAATCGCCCAGTGTATACAACGAGATAGATAGAGAGCCAAAGCGCCCAACCGGCCTACTAGGAAGTGAACACTCTACTGGGATGGTATCGAGTTGCCGACGGAGAGAGGCCAACTCAGCAAGAGTTTCACTACGAACGAGGCTCACACTGGAGTAGGGAGAGTGGGACCGAGACAGCACTGGTAGGGTTAAAAGGCACGTTTACACAAGGCTTTTCTGCGGTAGCACAGCACTTTGGTCTGAGGGAGGCGCACACAGCTCTGCACGATAGTAACACTGTACTGCACAAAGTGACACCAGGCAAGACAGCCACACAAGTACTGGAACAGTGGATGATAATGTCGCGACGGCGACAAACTGGAACGGGGGTCTTCTGGAACCCGCTGAAGGTGATCTTGCAGGAGGAAGTCAGCAAGGCCGGATCGGAGCACGTAGGAGGTAGTCGTACCAGCCGGGTCATACACAAGCAGGAACGTCAGCCAAGCAGAGTCGAGATCCGGAGGAGAGAGTCAGACGAGCCGGGTCATACACAAGCAGGAACGTCAGCCAAGCAGAGTCGAGATCCGGAGGAGAGAGTCAGACGAGCCGGGTCATACACGAGCAGGAACACTGGAGAATGGTCAGGGCTAGCCAAATCGGTACACAGGAAACAGAAACGTAGCAACAGAACAACTGGCTCAGAAACACCACGAAAGGGCGCCTGACAGATGGAATTGCCAGGAATAAAAAGGAAACCAAGGGGCGGGCCAAACTAAGTGAACAAATCACCCTTGTACATAGAAGAGAGTGACAGCTAGATCACAGGCACTGTGATAGTACCCCCCCCTCAAAGACCCCCTCTCCCAGCTGGAGGCTTCGGTTTCTGAGGGTATTTGGAGTGGAAATTGCGCACAAGTCTGGGCGCATGGAGGTCCTTCTGGTCAATCCAAGAGCGCTCCTCCGGGCCATAGCCCTTCCAGTGGACCAAGTATTGCAACTTCCCTCTAAGTCGCCTCGAATCAATAATGCTCTGGACCTCATATTCCTCTTGCCCCTGGACGTCCACCGGCCCAGGAACCACCGGAGTGGTCGTGTAACGATTGCAAACCAAGGGTTTCAACAAAGACACATGGAACACATTGTGAATGTGCATAGACGGTGGAAGTTCCAATGCATAGGAGACCGGATTAATTTTGCGAATAATCTGAAATGGGCCAATAAACCGGGGAGCCAACTTATTCGAAGGGACTTGCAGGTTGAGGTTTCTGGAGGAAAGCCATACCCTATCCCCAACCTGGAAAGAGACCGCTGGCAGCCGTCTGCGATTGGCATACCTCTGATGTCGCTGGAAGGACTGACTGAGGGTCCTTTGTACCTGTGCCCATGTGGAACGGAGCTGCTCCATATGCTCATCCAAAGCCGGAATCTGTTGAGACTGAAACGAATCCGGGAGCAAACCTGGCTGAAACCCATAATTGATTAAGAACGGGGAGCTCCCGGATGATGAGTTAACTGCACAGTTCCTGGCAAACTCCGCCCATGGCAACAGGTCGGCCCAATTGTCATGATGATCAGAGATGAAACAGCGCAGGAACTGTTCCAATCCCTGGTTGGCACGCTCAGCGGCTCCGTTGGTCTGGGGATGGTAGGCGGAAGAGAAGGACAATTGAATGCCCATCATGCCACAGAATGCCCTCCAGAACCTGGACACGAATTGACTCCCACGGTCAGAGACCACCACTCTGGGTACCCCGTGCAAACGAAACACCTCACTAGCAAACACTTTAGCTAGTTCCTGAGCCGATGGAAGCCCTCTGAGTGGCACAAAATGAGCCATTTTGGAGAACCGATCAACCACCATAAGTATAAACGTAAACCCCCTCGAGTTAGGCAATTCTCCCATAAAATCAATAGAAATGTGGGACCAGGGTCGTTCCCCATTAGGCACAGGTTGGAGCAAGCCCACTGGAAGATGCCTGGGGGTCTTGGCACGGGCACATGTGGCACAGGCGGCAGTAAAGGCGGAACAATCGGCTCTGAGTGTCGGCCACCAGAATAATTGCGAAAGAGACCATACCAGTTGATCCCTGCCAATGTGCCCGGCAGCCCTAGAGGAATGATAGGTCTCCAAAAGGCGAGTACGGAAAGGCTCTTCCACAAAGCATTTGCCAACTGGAGTCTCAGGTGGAGCCCTAGCTTGAGACCCCAGAATCTCCTCTCACAGAGGTGAGGTTATACTAGTGCGGATAGTAGCCAAAATACGGTCAGGCTGAATGAAGGGTACCGGCTCCTCCTCCCTGTCAGTGTCCGATGCAAACTGACGAGACAATGCGTCTGCCCTGACATTTTTAGACCCTGGGAGGTATGATACCACGAAGTTAAATCGGGACAGAAAGAGTGCCCACCTGGCCTGACGAGAAGACAACCTCTTAGCTTCAGAGAGATATGTCAAGTTCTTGTGATCGGTCAGGATCAATACTGGGTTCTTAGTACCCTCCAACAGGTGGCGCCACTCCTTCAATGCCAGAATAATAGCCAATAACTCTCTGTCGCCAATCTCATAGTGACTTTGTGCGGTAGACAACTTCTTAGAAAAAAACCCACAAGGTTTCAAGCTACCACCTCCCACAGGACGCTGGGAGAGTACTGCCCCAACCCCAACTTCGGAGGCGTCGACCTCCAACGTAAAAGGCAGGGAGGGGTTGGGATGGGACAGTACTGGAGCAGACGCAAAGGCAGATTTTAAGGTCTCAAACGCATTATCAGCGGCCTCGGACCACTGAGAGGGAGAAGCGCCCTTATGAGTTAAGTCAGACAAGGGTTTCACAATAGTGGAAAAGTTGCGTATGAATTTCCTATAATAGTTGGAAAACCCTAAAAAGCGCTGAATCGCTTTTAACCCTTTAGGGCGAGGCCACTGCAATACCGCTGCCAACTTCTCTTGGTCCATAGCGATTCCATCCTTCGAGATTATGAACCCCAAGAATGGTACTTGTGACACATGGAATTCGCATTTTTCCAACTTGCAAAACAGCTTATTAGCCCTGAGTAGTGACAAAACTTGCGTGACATCTTTAATATGCTGGGCTAGCGTAGAGGAGTGAATCAATATATCGTCCAGATATACCACCACACAGGACTGAAGCATGTCACGCAAGATGTCATTAATCAGCTCCTGAAATACCGCAGGTGCATTCCATAAGCCAAATGGCATTACCAGATATTCGTAGTGTCCCGTTCTGGTATTAAATGCCGTTTTCCACTCATCACCTTCTCTGATTCTTACTAGATTGTAAGCAGCCCGTAAATCAAGTTTGGTGAAGACAGAAGAGCCCTTCAATCTGTCAAATAACTCAGTGATGAGTGGAATAGGGTATGCATTCTTGGGCATCAGCTTGTTAAGCCCCCGGTAATCTATACAAGGCCTAAGTTCGCCATTTTTCTTCTTAACAAAGAAGAATCCGGCACCAGCCGGGGAGTTAGACTTGCGGATAATTCCTCTACTAAGGGCATCCTCGATGTACTCCTCCATAGCCCTGTTCTCTTCGCAAGACAGTGGGTAAGTACGACCCCTTGGAGGAAACACGCCAGGAGACAGATCAATAGCGCAATCGTAGGGTCTGTGCTCGAGCAATGCGCTAGCCTCCCCCTTGCTGAATACATCCCTGAATTCACCATATTCAACTGGTATAGCAGGGGAGGTACACATAATTTTCACAGGGATAGATAGGCAGTTTTCTTTACAGTAATTGGACCAGGCACTGACTTCGCATGTTTGCCAATCAAATTGAGGATTATGCCGGAGCAACCATGGAAACCCCAATATGACTGCATGGTGAGGAGAGTGGATAATCTGAAACTGAACTTCCTCTTTGTGGAGAGCCCCAACTGACATAGAGATAGGAATAGTCTCCATAGTAATTAAGGCTGGCTCCAATGGTCTGCCATCAATGGCCTCTACTGCCAATGGACACTCCTTCTTGCATAGAGGAATATTGTGCAAGTCTGCGAAAGATTGGTCCATAAAGTATCCGGCTGCACCAGAGTCCACTAGTGCCAAGGTGTCTGCGCCCTTATCTGCCCAAAAGAACGTCACCTGGATGGTGGGTTTAGCAATATTAGGATCTGGGGACTGTTGTACACCACCTAGGGCCTGTCCCCCAAGGTACCCTAGGTGCGTACGTTTCCCGGCCTTACCGGACAATTGCGCAAAAGGTGCCCCTGTTTGCCACAATAAAGACAGAGACCATGCTTTTTACGAAAAGACCTCTCCTCGATGGAGAGTCTCGTGAAACCCAGTTGCATTGGCTCTGCTGCCTCTCCCTTGCGTTCAGGAGAAAAGGGTGGAGAGGGTGGGTCAAAGAAGCAGTTCACCCCATGCTTCCTGGAGGTTGCCTTTCGTGCCAACCTTCTCTCCCTGATACGGGAGTCAATGATCATACATAGTCAATGAATTCATCTAGGTTACCGGGTACATCCCGGGCAGCAATCTCATCTTTAATTGTCTCGGAGAGCCCCTTAGTGAAGGCTGCCAATAATGCCTCATCGTTCCAGCCCACCTCCGCAGCCAGGGTCCGAAATTCTATCGCATAACTGCCCAAGGAACGTTCGCCCTGCTGTATCTCCATTAGCTTTTTGGCAGCGGAGGCCACTCTACCAGGCATCTCACACACTCGGCGGAACTTTCTTACAAATTCGTTAAAGTTCAGCGTGCAAGGTCTGGCACCCTCCCACAAGGGGTTCGCCCAAGCCAAAGCCTTGCCAGTTAGTAGCGATATCATGAAACCAACCCTGCTTCGGTCGTTAGGAAAAGCCTGAGGCGTTAATTCCAGATAGATCTCTAACTGGTTAATGAAGCCCCTGCATAGGGAAGGCTCGCCATCATATCTCAACGGTAACGGTGCCGTAGCCGTTAAGCCCCTGAAGCCCGCAGGAGGAGCTAAAGGCGGATTGTCCAGTGTCAAGACTGAGGAGACCACCGGACTCGGGTTAGGCTTGTCTAGGTGTATAGTACGCTCCAGCAGGGTTTGTAGAGCCAGTGCCAATTGATCTAAGCGCTGCTCTTGGGCATCCATTCTCCAGTGGATGTTTTGAGTGTTACCTTCGCCCTTACTGTCTGAGGTCATTGGCCCTTTCGTACTGTCACGGTTTTGTTAAAGACTCTCAGACCAGTATGTAAAATAAAACACAGTTTTATTTAGCAATAATAACACATAAGGTCGCCCTCTAGTGGCGGTTGGTTGTACATAAATGATAGTGACTGGAAAATACAAAGTTAATGCACAAACGGAAAGCAAGTACACATATACCACCAAGGAAGTGGTATAACCCCGGAGGGTTAAGTCCTTTATAGATATTAGTTTCAAAGGGACTGTTTGGCACGCCCTGGGTATGAGTAGGTTACCCTTAAGGTAACCACAAAGGGTTAAGTCCTTGATTATGATCAGTCTCTAAAGTGGATGCTTGGCACGCCCAAGGTGTAGATAAGCTGTGCTGAAGAAATGCTCACCAACAAGTGGATAGGAACTGTCTCGCCACGGTGTGTAGTATAGCAGAGCCCAATAGCCCCCACTGGCGTACCTACAGGGATGACTACTACTGGTGCAAGTGATCTTAGCCCCCACGGGCGTGTATCGAACCGGCCTGCAGTGCAAGAGCTCCCAAGCCTCTTCAGACTCTACCGGACTGAGTATAATGAGACAGGGCCCAAAGCCCAACGGAAGTAGTACCGGAATGCTAGTGCTTAAGCCTTTGCCCGTCACCACTCGGTATAACGGAATCGCCCAGTGTATACAACGAGATAGATAGAGAGCCAAAGCGCCCAACCGGCCTACTAGGAAGTGAACACTCTACTGGGATGGTATCGAGTTGCCGACGGAGAGCGGCCAACTCAGCAAGAGTTTCACTACTAACGAGGCTCACACTGGAGTAGGGAGAGTGGGACCGAGACAGCACTGGTAGGGTTAAAAGGCATGTTTACACAAGGCTTTTCTGCGGTAGCACAGCACTTTGGTCTGAGGGAGGCGCACACAGCTCTGCACGATAGTAACACTGTACTGCACAAAGTGACACCAGGCAAGACAGCCACACAAGTACTGGAACAGTGGATGATAATGTCGCGACGGCGACAAACTGGAACGGGGGTCTTCTGGAACCCGCTGAAGGTGATCTTGCAGGAGGAAGTCAGCAAGGCCGGATCGGAGCACGTAGGAGGTAGTCATACCAGCCGGGTCATACACAAGCAGGAACGTCAGCCAAGCAGAGTCAAGATCCGGAGGAGAGAGTCAGACGAGCCGGGTCATACACAAGCAGGAACGTCAGCCAAGCAGAGTCGAGATCCGGAGGAGAGAGTCAGATGAGCCGGGTCATACACGAGCAGGAACACTGGAGAATGGTCAGGGCTAGCCAAATCGGTACACAGGAAACAGAAACGTAGCAACAGAACAACTGGCTCAGAAACACCACGAAAGGGCGCCTGACAGATGGAATTGCCAGGTATAAAAAGGAAACCAAGGGGCGGGCCAAACTAAGTGAACAAATCACCCTTGTACATAGAAGAGAGTGACAGCTAGATCACAGGCACTGTGATAACACAGTACACAGAGATTCACTATAATGAATAGAAGGCACACACAAAATGGTACAGATAATAGTGAACTGGTCACTAAAGGGTAAATGAGAACAATCAGTCCGTCTCAGCTGTGGGGTTTGGCACGCCCGAATGGTGTAGTGATAAACTGAGCATATGTGCACAGCACAGAGTTCATGCAATGGAGGGTAGTAGGTGTTCAGTGACCAGCATAAGCTTAGCAGAACAGTGACCCAAACATAGCCCCCGCGGGCGTTCCCAAAGAGACCACTGATACTGCAAGTGCGAGAGTACGTAGCCCCCACGGGCGTAATCAGAGAATAGCCTGAGATGCAAAGCTTGCATTTAGCCCCCACGGGGCGTATAACCAGAGACCAAAGTGAGCACAACACGAGCCAATAGCCCCCACGGGCGTAGACCTTCGGAACCTGCAAGAGCTTGTAGCCTAACCCAGCTACCACTCAGAACCAATAGCCGCAATATATACCTCCGGTAATCAACGTGATACCGAGAGCCTAAGGCGCCCAACCGGACCGACAGGACTTGACTACTCTGCAGTTGTATATCGGAGTCGCCGTCCACGTTAGCGGCCAACTCAGCAGAAGTAGACCAATAAGGTAAAGGCTCTATGACTGGAATGGAGGTTCTGCAAGAGAGAAGCGGCACTGCAAGGGTTAAAGGGTACGTTTCAATCTCTCAGGCTCGGTATGGTAACTAAGCTCTGCAAGCGTATGGAGGCTCGGTACAAGGAGCACAGCTCTGCAAGTCAGCAAGGAACTCTGCACTGGAGAAGGGTTACACCGGAGTGTAATGGTCACACTGCGTCAGCACTCAGCACAGCAGGAGTCAGAATGTCACGGTGGCGACAACAGGCAAACACAGGTCGCTGGAACAGGCCGTGGTCGATCACGAAGCAGGAAGTCAGCCAGCCGGGTCGTAGCACGTAGGAGGTTCTCAGACAAGCCGGGTCGTAGCACGTAGGAGATTCTCAGACAAGCCGGGTCGTAGCACGTAGGAGGTTCTCAGACAAGCCGGGTCAAACACGATCAGGAACACTGGAGCGTAGTCAGGACAGGCCAAAGTCGGTACACAGGAATCCGGATACAGGAACACAGCAACAGCAAGAGTGGCTCAGAAACACCACAAAAGGGCCTCTGACAGATGTGATAGTCAGGTATAAAAAGTAGTGTTGAGCGAGCACCCCGATGCTCGGGTGCTCGGGTGCTCTAACCGAGCACCGCCGGAGGCTCGAGTGCTCGGCCGAGCACCCAAGCCCCATTGAATTGAATGGGGCGACACGAGCATTACACCAGGCACCCCCTGCTCTGATGAGGGGAGGGTGCCTGGTCAATGCCCCCCTTCATCTCCACAATGCCCCTCTTCCACAATGTCCCCCTTCATCTCCGCAATGTCCCCCTTCATCTCCGCTATGCCCCCTTCATCTCCGCAATGCCCCCTTCATCTCCGCAATGTCCCCCTTCATCTCCGCTATGCCCCCTTCATCTCCGCAATGCCCCCTTCATCTCCGCAATGTCCCCCTTCATCTCCGCTATACCCCCTTCATCTCCGCAATGCCCCCTTCATCTCCGCAATGCCCCCCTTCCACAATGTCCCCCTTCATCTCCGCAATGTCCCCCTTCATCTCCGCAATGTCCCCCTTCATCTCCGCTATGCCCCCTTCATCTCCGCAATGCCCCCTTCATCTCCGCAATGTCCCCCTTCATCTCCGCTATGCCCCCTTCATCTCCGCAATGCCCCCTTCATCTCCGCAATGCCCCCTACCTCCAGTCCCTGGTGGTCCAGCGGAGCGTCTTCAGATCTGTGCCTCCTTCGGCACAGATCCCCGCCACCCGAACATGCCGGGCGAGCACATGGCGGTACTCGTACGAGTACCGCCATGTGCCGAGCAGAGCGATGCTCGAGCCGATCCGAGCATCGGCCGAGCATGCTCGCTCAACACTAGTGTCGCCCCATTCATTTCAATGGGGCTCGGGTGCTCGGCCGAGCACTCGAGCCTCCGGCGGTGCTCGGTCAGAGCACCCGAGCACCCGAGCATCGGGGTGCTCGCTCAACACTACTCAACACTAATAAAAAGGTCACCAGGGGGCGGCTAAACCAACTCAGCAAATCAGAGTATGCCACAGATGAGAGTGACAGGAGGATCACAGGCACTGTGATAGAAAGCGACCCAGGACTTAAAATTGTGGTACTCCAACAGACAGTGGGAGGGGTGAAGAAGTGGAGCCAGAGTAGGAGACACTGAAGGAGCATTTGCAGAGATATTATGAAAACCAAGAGTGGGCTGTGTCACAGTGACCAAGGGAGTGGAGAGCTTGGAGGAGTGGGTGATCTACTGTGACAAAGGCAGCTGACAGGTCCAGGAGAATGAGTAGGGAATAGTGGCCTTTTGATTTAGTGTACAGCAAGTTGGTGAGGGCAGTCTTAGTGGAGTGATGAGGGCTGAATCCAGATTGAGCGGTCTAACAGGGAACAGGAGCAGAGGAATTTAGTGAGGAGGTTAAATACAAGACGTTCGAGGAGCTGGAGGTGAAGGAGAGAAGAGTTTGAGAGTGAGTTTGGGTTCAGGGAGGCTGTTTTTTAAAGATGGGTGTGATTAATGCATGTTTGAAAGAGGATGTGAAAGCACCAGTTGACAGTATGAGGTTGAATAAATGACTAAGAGTTGGGTTAGTAGAGAAGAAAGTTCTTGAGTGAGCTGAGATGGGATTGGGTCCAGAGTGCATGTGGCTGTAATCGTCAAGAAAAAAATCCGCAATAACGATGCAATTACTTAAAAATGTTCTTGATAAATATGTGTCAGCATATGTCATTGATTACAATAACAACAATTTAAGACCAATGTAGATTAACAATGAGGATTTCAGGGAAATGAGAAATAAGTAGCAAGCTTTAAAGTAGTTTAATTCAGAAGGGTCAGATTAATCATTTAAAAACCTAAAAAGTCCGCAACAGAATCTGCAAACAAGCAATTAAGTCAGGTAAAACTGAAAATGAGTAGGAAAAATCCTAAACAATATAAAGTTTTGGCCAAACCATGTTTTGTTGATTTTAGAAATAAAAAGAAGTTAACACTCCCACTGCAGCGAGCAAACTTAAACTTGACATACAAATGTTAATGAATAGTGTTGAGCGAGCATGCTCGGCCGAAGCTCGGTTCGGCTCGAGCATCGCTCTGCTCGGCACATGGCGGTACTCGTACGAGTACCGCATGTGCTCGCCCGCCATGTTCGGGTCTCCTCCCCGCACGTTTCGCGGCTGCTGCGCAGCCAATAAACGTGCAGGGAGGCTCTGACATCAGTGTAATGCCAGCAGCCATGTTGGCTGCTGGCATCACACTGATTGGCTGGCCAGAACCCGTGATCGGGTGCTGTATAGCACCTGACCAGCGAGTTCGGCTCAGTCTTAGCCAGGGAGAGATGAGGATAGGACGGGAAAGTCAGTGTAGGGAGAAGACAAGCAATTGTGAAAAAAAAAAAAAAAGACCCAAAAGTCCTTTTTAGGACTACTGTGTGTGGGGGCAGCAGTTTATTTTGTGTGGGGGGGCAGAGAAAAAAAAAAAAAAACTTCATATATTCTGTTTAGTGTGCAAAGTTGCAGATTAGAGCACATTCTGTTTAGTGTGCAAAGTTGCAGATTAGCAGCACATTCTGTTTACTGTGCAAAGTTTCAGAATAGGAAAACATTCTGTTAAGTCTTCAAACTGTAAAATATCAAAGTCACATATTCCATTCACTGTGCGTCGCCGCATTTAAGAAGCAAATTCTGTTTACTGTGCAAAGTTTCAGAATAGGAAAACATTCTGTTAAGTCTTCAAACTGTAAAATATCAAAGTCACATATTCCATTCACTGTGCGTAGCCGCAGTTAAGAAGCAAATTCTGTGTACTGTGCAACGTTTCAGAATAGGAAAACATTCTGTTAAGTTTTCAAACTGTAAAATATCAAAGTCACATATTCCATTCACTGTGCCGAGCCGCAGTTAAGAAGAACATTCTGTTTACTGTGCAAAGTTTCAGAATAGGAAAACATTCTGTTAAGTCTTCAAACTGTAAAATATCAAAGTCACATATTCCATTCACTGTGCGTCGCCGCAGTTAAGAAGCAAATTCTGTTTACTGTGCACAGTTTCAGAATAGGAAAAAATTCTGTTAAGTGTTCAAACTGTAAAATATCAAAGTCACATATTCCATTCACTGTGCGTAGCCGCAGTTAAGAAGCAAATTCTGTGTACTGTGCAAAGTTTCAGAATAGGAAAACATTCTGTTAAGTCTTCAAACTGTAAAATATCAAAGTCACATATTCCATTCACTGTGCCGAGCCGCAGTTAAGAAGAACATTCTGTTTACTGTGCAAAGTTTCAGAATAGGAAAACATTCTGTTAAGTCTTCAAACTGTAAAATATCAAAGTCACATATTCCATTCACTGTGCGTCGCCGCAGTTAAGAAGCAAATTCTGTTTACTGTGCACAGTTTCAGAATAGGAAAACATTCTGTTAAGTCTTCAAACTGTAAAATATCAAAGTCACATATTCCATTCACTGTGCCGAGCCGCAGTTAAGAAGAACATTCTGTTTACTGTGCAAAGTTTCAGAATAGGAAAACATTCTGTTAAGTCTTCAAACTGTAAAATATCAAAGTCACATATTCCATTCACTGTGCGTCGCCGCAGTTAAGAAGCAAATTCTGTTTACTGTGCAAAGTTTCAGAATAGGAAAACATTCTGTTAAGTCTTCAAACTGTAAAATATCAGTCACATATTCCATTCACTGTGCCGAGCCGCAGTTAAGATGAACATTCTGTTTACTGTGCAAAGTTTCAGAATAGGAAAACATTCTGTTAAGTCTTCAAACTGTAAAATATCAAAGTCACATATTCCATTCACTGTGCGTAGCCGCAGTTAAGAAGCAAATTCTGTGTACTGTGCAAAGTTTCAGAATAGGAAAACATTCTGTTAAGTCTTCAAACTGTAAAATATCAAAGTCACATATTCCATTCACTGTGCCGAGCCGCAGTTAAGAAGAACATTCTGTTTACTGTGCAAAGTTTCAGAATAGGAAAACATTCTGTTAAGTCTTCAAACTGTAAAATATCAAAGTCACATATTCCATTCACTGTGCGTCGCCGCAGTTAAGAAGCAAATTCTGTTTACTGTGCACAGTTTCAGAATAGGAAAACATTCTGTTAAGTCTTCAAACTGTAAAATATCAAAGTCACATATTCCATTCACTGTGCCGAGCCGCAGTTAAGAAGAACATTCTGTTTACTGTGCAAAGTTTCAGAATAGGAAAACATTCTGTTAAGTCTTCAAACTGTAAAATATCAAAGTCACATATTCCATTCACTGTGCGTTGCCGCAGTTAAGAAGCAAATTCTGTTTACTGTGCACAAAAAAAAGGGACGGGGAAGTGAACGTGATCCTGATAGTTCAGGGCGCGGGTCAGGACGCGTAGAAACTGCGCCTGGTGCCAGAGCACAAGACAGAAAGACATCCACCATACCTAGCTTCATGTCTCATTTTACAGGGCGTCGCAGGACATCACTCTCGAGGTCCGACCACTGCGAACAGGTGGTCGGTTGGATGTCAGCTGATACTGCTTCCAGTCGGTTAAGCACCACCCTGTCTTCCACCAAGTCCACTCTCAGTAGCCAAGAGTCTGGTCAACATAATCCTCACTCTGATCATCCTTCCTCCCACCATAGAGGATCTGGTCAAAGAAGTGATCCCACACTGGGATATAGTGAGGAGCTCGTCTCATCACCAATCCTTAATTTGAACCTCTCTCCAAGCACGCTTGCAGAGGAACATGACATCTTGTGCCCTGATTCACAACCTCTAGAGGGTACCCAATCACAAGAAGATGACAGAGGTGAACGGCATTTAAGGTCAAAGGAAGTGGATGATGATGATGATGAGACACAGTTGCCATTACATCAACCACTATTACTGTCTCAAGACCTTGATGAGGAGGATGATATACAGTTGTCAATGACTGAGTATGTGGTGGGATCAAGACATGAGGAGGATGATCAGAGTGAGGAAGTGGAGGAGGACTTGGTGGACGATGAGGTGACTGACCCCACCTGGGAAGGTGTAGAGCCGAGCGATGACAGCAGTCCTGAGGGTGAGCCATCTGCAGCACCGCAACAGGCTGGAAGAGGCAGTGGTGTGGCTACAGAAAGAAAGCGGACTGCACCAAACCGGCCCGCAAATGTTCCACGGAGCACCCCCTTGCGTAAATCTCCCTTGCCAAGGGGTAGGTGTTCCGCGGTATGGCGTTTTTTTAAGGAAAGTGCGGACGACAAAAGAATTGTAGTTTGCAACCTGTGCCACACCAGAATGAGCCGAGGCATGAACACTAGAAACCTCACCACCACCAGCATGATCCGACACATGGCATCCAAGCACCGTAATAAGTGGGAGGAACGCCTGGATCGCCCATCTGTGTCTGAAGGCCACACCACTGCCTCCTCTTCCCCTGTTTTCGGTGCCGGCCAATCGCCTGTCGAAGGCGCAGGCCCGCATACCTCCCGCCCTGCACCTGTACCATCTGAAGCACCATCAGCGACCACATCCACTTCCCTGTCCCAGCACAGCGTTCAAATGTCGTTACCCCAGGCATTTGAGCGCAAGCGAAAATACCCAGCCACCCACCCACAGGCCATAGCACTAACCTCACACCTTTCCAAATTACTGGCCATCGAAATGCTGCCATTTAGGCTTGTGGAGACTGAGTCCTTCCGCAGCCTGATGGCAGCAGCTGTCCCTCGGTACGCGGTCCCCAGCCGCCACTACTTTTCCCGGTGTGCCATCCCCGCATTACACCACCATGTGTCCCGTAACATCACCCGTGCCCTGACCAACGCAGTTACTGGGAAGGTCCACTTAACGACTAACACATGGACAAGTGCTTGTGGCCAGGGACGCTACATTTCCCTGACGGCACACTGGGTGAATGTCGTGGAGGCTGGGAGCGACTCGGACCCTGGGATGGCACAGGTGCTACCCACGCCGAGGATTGCGGGCCCTACCTCCATCAGGGTTTCCGCCAGCACCTACGTTATTGGCTACTCCTCCGTCCGTTTCCACCTCCGAATTCTCTGCGCGCAGCGCCACTCACCCATCAGCCGGTAGCTGGAAGCAGTGTAGCACTGCAGTGGGGAAGCGTCAACAGGCCGTGCTGAAGCTGATCTGCCTTGGGGACAAACAGCACACGGCCTCAGAGCTGTTGCAGGGGATTAGTCACCAGACCGAGCAGTGGCTCTCGCCACTCAACCTACAACCAGGCATGGTTGTGTGTGATAATGGGCGTAACTTGGTGGCGGCTTTGGAGCTCGGCAAGCTCACACACGTACCATGCCTAGCGCATGTATTTAATTTAGTGGTTCAGCGATTTCTAAAAACCTACCCCAATTTGCATGATCTCTTGACCAAGGTGCGCCGCGTGTGTGCACATTTCCGTAAGTCATCTACAGCTTCAGCCGGCCTGTTGAAGCTGCAGCAGCGCTTACAATTGCCAGCTCACCGGCTGCTGTGTGACGTGAGCACGCGCTGGAACTCCACCTTCCACATGTTGTCCCGACTTTGTGAGCAGCAGAGGGCAGTAGTGGAGTACCAGCTGTTACACGGTCGTCGCCTCTCCGTTCAACTTCCTGTAATCAGAAGTGAGGAGTGGGAATGGATGTCAGACCTCTGTGAGGTTTTACGCAATTTTGAGGAATCGACACAGATGGTGAGCGGCGATAACGCTATTATCAGTGTAACCATCCCACTTCTGTGTCTACTGAAACGCTCGCTGCTTACAATTAAAACTGACGCTTTGCATGTGGAAGAGGTGGAAATGCGGGAGGAAGAGCTTACACAAGGTGATAGCCAGAGCACCCTCACTTCGTCTTCTCAGCGACAATTGGAGGAGGCGGAGGAGGAGGAGGAGGAGGAGGAAGACACGGTTGCCTCCGCTACAGAGGGTAGCCATGGAACTTTAGTTCCATCTCTTCAGCGTGGGTGGGCAGAAGAGGAGGAAGAGGATGAGGAGATTGAGAGTCATCCTCCTGGTGAGGACAGCGAAATCTTGCCTGTTGGTACTCTGGCACACATGGCTGACTTTATGTTAGGCTGCCTTTCCCGTGACCCACGCGTTATACGCATTTTAGACAACACGGATTACTGGGTGTTCACCCTTCTGGACCCCCGCTACAAAGAGAATTTCTCATCTCTCATTCCTCCGGTGGAGAGGACAAGCAAAATGGTGCAATACCAGAAGGTTCTTGTTGAAAAATTGCTCCAAAATTTTCCATCTGACAACGCTGGTGGCAGAGTACGTGCTACCTTGGCCAACAGAGAAGGGGAAAAAAGGGGAGCACACAGCAGTTCCGACAAAGGCAGGGCAACACTCTCCAAGGCGTGGGACACCTTCATGACACCCCGCCAGCACCCTCACCCTGATGCGCAGCCTAGTGTCACAAGGAGGGAAAAGTTTTGGAAGATGGTGAAGGAGTACGTAGCAGACCGTGTCAGCGTCCTCAATGATCCCTCTGTGCCTTACAACTACTGGGTGTCCAAGCTGGACACGTGGTATGAACTGGCACTCTACGCCTTGGAGGTGCTGGCCTGCCCTGCCGCCAGCGTTCTGTCTGAGCGGGTATTTAGTGCTGCTGGTGGCATCATAACAGATAAGCGTATCCGCCTTTCCACCGAAAATGCTGATAGGTTGACACTTATAAAAATGAACAAGGCCTGGATTTCCCCTGACTTCTCCACTCCACTGGAGGAAAGCCCCGGAGGAACATAAAGTGACTTTATATATGTTATTTACAATGATGGGAATACTCTGTATTCCCATTCACCCCTTCCACCCAAAAAACGGGTATATGGTTGACTCTTAATCTTCTCATCCTCCTCCTCCTCTTCCATATGCCCTGTGATATAATTTTTATATAGGGCCAGCTCACCAGCGGGCCCTGTTTGACAATTTTTGTATAGGTCAGCTCACCAGCGGGCCTTCTCATATAATGTTTTATTGGGTCAGCTCTCTAGCGGGCCCTCTCATATAATGTTTTATAGCGTCAGCTCACTAGCGGGCCTTCGCATATAATGTTTAGGATGGTCAGCTCCGCAGCAGACCCTCACCCATAATGTTTTGGATGGTCGGCTCAGCGCACGTTTCCCCTCTTAATCATGGCCCCAGTTCAGAAAAATCGAGGAAATTTTTGGGAGAATTTGCCTTTGCGCACGTTTCCCTCTTAATCATGGCCTCAGTTCAGAAAAATCGAGGAAATTTTTGGGAGAATTTGCCTTTGCGCACGTTTCCCTCTTAATCATGGCCTCAGTTCAGAAAAATTAAGGAAATTTTTGGGAGAATTTGCCTCTGCGCACGTTTCCCTCTTAATCATGGCCTCAGTTCAGAAAAATCAAGGAAATTTTTGGGAGAATTTGCCTCTGCGCACGTTTCCCTCTTAATCATGGCCTCAGTTCAGAAAAATCAAGGAAATTTTTGGGAGAATTTGCCTCTGCGCACGTTTCCCTCTTAATCATGGCCTCAGTTCAGAAAAATCGAGGAAATTTTTGGGAGAATTTGCAGATGATATACAAGTAAATATACAGCAAATACTGTTTGGTAACAATTTTTCGCCTAAAGTCGTTTTTATCTGCCTTTTTGTGTGTTTTACGGTCAGTCTGTAAAAATGGCGTACTACGGGCGAAAGATCGTTCCCAGCAGCGATGTTGGAGTCCAAGATGCATCCAGACATCCTCCCTATGCTGTCCCTGAACCATTTCTGTGGTGTTTCCATCATTTTCTGCCCTTTTCCTATGGACCAGGCACCCTCCCCTCATCAGAGCAGGGGGTGCCTGGTGTAATGCTCGAGTCCTCCCATTGACTTCAATGGGGCTCGGGTGCTCGGCCGAGCACTCGAGCCTCCGGGGGTGCTCGGTCAGAGCACCCGAACACCCGAGCATTGGGGTGCTCGCTCATCACTATTAATGAACAGTTACTATGTATTTGCTGAATTTAACAGGTTGAAAAAAAAATAAAATAGAAAATGTACAATTTGCAAAAGTCTGGGCACCCTTCCAATTGATCCATTAACTAATCTTTATGAATGATACACTAATTACACACCTGTGGTCAAGCAGGGAAATTCCCAAATCTGCATTGCTGAAGGTACTTGAGGACCATGGTTGAGAAACTCTGCTTTAACCCTTTAAGGAACAGAGGGATTTGTAACACATTGCGATACTATGTGTGGCACACATTCCCTGGCCTTTAACAAAACTGAGGTTGATATAATAAGATGAACTGGATTGGTTCTGGGGAAATCTGACTGTACCTTAGGGCTCAAAATTTCCACTCGCCACTAGCCAATGGAGAATGAAAATTTAGCCCTGGCGAGTAGAAATTCAGCCCTGGTGGGTATGTTATGTCTTGCAGTGGTGAGTAACTTTTCAGGTCTGGCTAGTAGCAAAGGACTTCAAGTTTTAAGCCCTGATACAGGACAAATAAAAATTATCCTTGATAAAAATTAGAATTAAATGCTATAGAGGTCTTTAATTAATTGCTTTGGCAATCGAGGCATTAAAAGTCCCATATAAATCAATGGAAATTTTTTAAAAAAATCTTTACCTTTTATAATGCAGTTGGTTTGCTTCAGAATTGCTCTAGTTCGGTTTGCTTCAGAATTGCTCTAGTTCTTTTTAGTAAATCAGTCTCAGTGGTATAGTCTGAAACCTTTTGCATGAAGAAATAGCAGGAAATTGACCCATTTCACACAGAAATTCTCTAAGGGAAGCCATTTCGGCTACATCTCACTTCAGTCATATACGTTGAATGAATGTGTGCTATACATGCTGTTGAGTGTATGTGTGACGCTCCCCACATATCCCTTTAAATTGGGACTGCTTATAAAAAGCACACACTGAAAAAGTTCAGAATGATGTCTTCATAATCGTCCTGATTTAATGAGAAATGTGGTCACTAGTGTGTTTGTGCAAATATAAATTGTGCATACATGTGTGAATGTGCATGGCAGAAGCTTAAAGAGATAGTAATATTTGTAGATAAATTAAGCTTCGATCATGAATTATAGTTCTATTTTGTAAAGCAGAGCTTTATTACAATGCTGTAACTGGTCTAGTTCAAGTGTAATTACATTATAAAGCGTCCCATTCCCACCCCTTTTACATACGTAAAACGTATGTAACTCTGCCTCCCCCAGGTCTGGGATGCGGTCGTCAGATCGGACAGTTCAAAATGGCTGTCAGTATAAGAGAAAACCCTGCCCCCCTTGACAAAGGAGGGCAGATTTTTCCTTATACTGAAAGAAGAATGTTCCTCATTGCGCTCAATCCTTACCGGGTTACTCCTCTGAGAGGAGACAGCCTTACATATGTAAAAGGGGCAGGTGGGGGGGCACTTTATAATATAATTACACATAAAGGGACAGGAGGGGCACTTCATAATATAATTACACATAAAGGGGCAGGAGGCAGACACTTCATAATATAATTACACATAAAGGGGCAGGAGGGGGGGCACTTTATAATATATTTACACATAAAGGGGCAGGAGGCGGACACTTTATAATATAATTACACATAAAGGGGCAGGAGGGGGCACTTTATAATATAATTACACATAAAGGGGCAGGATGCGGACACTTTATAATATAATTACACATAAAGGGGCAGGAGGAGGGGAACTTTATAATATAATTACACATAAAGGGGCAGGAGGAGAACACTTTATAATATAGTTACACATAAAGGGGCAGGAGGAGGACACTTTATGGGGCAGAAAGGGGGCACTTTATAATATAATTACACATAAAGGGGCAGGAAGGGGGGCACTTTATAATATAATTACACATAAAAGGGCAGGAGACGGACACTTTATAATATAATTACATATAAAGGTGCAGGAGGCGGACACTTTATAATATAATTACACATAAAGGGGCAGGAGGGGGGGCAGTTTATAATATAATTACACATAAAGGGGCAGGAGGCGGACACTTTATAATATGATAACACATAATATAGACCAGTTAGAGCATTGTAATAATGCTCTGCATTGTGAAAAAACTATGATGTATGATCAAAGCTTAATTTATCTACAAACATTACTATGCCTTTATGCCTATTAAAATCAACGGGCTTAACCTACTGGCATAGAAATCATTTTCACGGTTATTTTCCTTCCCAGAAAGAAGTATGTCTCCTATTCTTAAATTACAGCATAAAAAATAAAACTTTGCCCTCATCCCTGTTCAGTGTGAATGCCCAGATTTATTTTATTGTTCCCAAATTTCTCTATTACCACTCTGAACATTTTGGGAAATGGTTATATATGGATTTTATTTGAAAAAAAAAAACAAAAAACAAATAAATTATATACATTGAGAAAAATAATTACCAAATGGTGCACATGATACATTATAAAATATTTCCATAATGAAGGGACGACCTTGAAATATCCATCTTGCAGGAGAGAAGGGGTGATATGACCCCTTTGACCCTTTGAGTGCCAGAGGGGTACGCAACGCATTGCAAAGCAATGCTTTTGTGTACCCCTCTGTAACTCAAAGGGTTAAATGCTTGAAGCATTCCAATAAAGTTCAGATGAGAAACAAATTAAAGAGATAGTAATGTTTCAAAATAAAAGCAGCTCCAATTAATCTTCATATTATTTAGGCCATGGAGAGTGGTATTTCAATACTGAAAGAGTTGTAGTTCAAGAGTAATTGAATGATTAAGTATCCCCCTCCCGCCCCTTTTACAGATGTAACACTGCTTACCTTAGAACAGAAAGATGATGTCCAGATGTCTTGCAGAGAGGGACAATCTTCAATTAGCATAAGGGAAAAACCTGAAAGACCTGTCAAGGGGGGCAGGGTTTTCATTGTTCTCCCTTGCTGAGAGCTGTCTGGTCTCAAGACCAGATTCCACATCTGAGGGGAGGTGGCTTACACTAAGTAAAAGGGGCGGGAGGGGTATACTTTATCAGACAATTACTCTTGAACTACAACTCTGACTCTCCATGGCCCAAATACTATGAAGTTTAAACGGAGCTGCTTTTATTTGGAAACATTTTTATCACTTTAAGTGGCAGATGCTAATACATATGGGGAATTCTAGGACACCTGGGATAGGCATAGGGTTATCCAGGTCTGAAATAAGTCAACCATAAAGGAAGTATGGCCCATATATATAAAAGCAAAATTGAGTTATTCTAGACTAAACCAGCTGCACCATAGGGGACAACTAAAAATTCCTGTTAAATTAAATTGAGCTTTTAATCCCTTGAATGCTAGGGAGTTCTCCAAAGTATGAATGCACTGAAGACCTCTCTGGCATTCAAGGAGTTAAAAAGTTCTGTTTAAGTGCATGGTCATGTGGGGATTTATATTTGTCACCTATGGTACAGAATTAATCCATTTTGCTTTTATAAATGTGGGACCTGAACTATTTTGAAGTGATAATAAAGTTGATGTATATATAACTTTACAAATTGCCTGTACATTTTTTTATTTGATTTCTATCTTTGCCTATTTTTATATACTGTTTGTCCGTGACAGTAAGCTCCCTGAATATCTATTTCCAGAGCACAAACCTTTGGTCCTTAATGGGTTAATGAAGCATATGCATTTTTCTCCTCACACTAATTGCAAGAGACTTCACTGGTCAGCCTAAGTAGTTAGGGCTCGATCCAAATGTTGGAGTTAAAACCAACGTGATGAAAAAAACTGCCTTCGCGAGTTAAGCAAGACCGGGTAACGAGCGGCGACCAACAAAATACACGTTCACCTCAAACCTGCGTCGCCTACAAAATCTTACCTAAAAACACACAATAAAAACGTTACCTAGCACCACAGCCAATCACAGCACTCCAAAGTATAAAGTTGAGTCAGAAAACCCAAAATAACTGAGGCTCCTTCCCACTGTGTGACCTAATAATACCTATATCTTCATGTACGACAATTCTGAACAGCATTCTCTGTGCTTCCCTACCCAGCCAGTAGGGGAGTACAGAGAAGGCTTTCAGCACCATGGACAGCATTGAATGCCATAGGGATGTGCACTTCTTACCCCTGTGGTATTCAAAGGTTTAAAATAAACAGAAATAGTACACCAAGCACTACACAATGTCCCCCCCTTCGACATCCCCCCCCTTAGTATGTCAACATATATTGCATATATTCAACATACTAACTCCATCTGACATTCACCTCAGGGACTGCCATGTAGTCGACAAATCTGTCTTTTATTCAACACTTAACTCTTTGAGTACTAGAGAGGTATGAAAGCATTGCTTAGCGTGTGTTTCCTACCCCTCTGGTACCCAAAGGGTTAATAGGCAATGTATGCCTGTATATGTGTATGTATGTTAACAGTTTGTTTTATTAAAGAAATGTGTTGAACTTTAATAATATATACATTATACCTCAAGGGGGTTATCATGACCCCTCATGACATCCCCTAACATGAGGCCAACAAATGCCTGTTAATTACATTGAAACATAGCTTATATGAGCTTTTATGGTTACAGTAAAAGATCAGACCTCAAAGGGGGGCACCAGGACCCCTCCTGATAGCCCCCCTACCATGGATCATCTATCCAAAATGATAGATGATCCATGGGGCGACCCCAAAGGCATTTACTGCATTCTTGATGTTGCGGGCTTTACAGCCACCCGCAGCACCAATAAATAATTTAATGAATGAATGGAGGTGAAGGGAGCACTGAGGTCCTATCATTCAATCAGTCACCCGGGTCAAACCGGGTGACTGATTAAGTGATCAGAGCGCAGGGCTGCTTCCTCAATTGAATCTTTAGTTAGATCTCATTAATTTCTAATGCCCTACTTCCTGTGTCCTGTTGCGATTAGTACTTTTGCTCCACTCTCCTTCAAACAAAGAAAATCCTGTATGCTAATAGGGACCTTCTCCAACCCTCCCCTTCCACCCGACAATTTTTGTGAATATGTCGATGTGTGTGCAGATCGAATTGTCAGAGTGATTCGAGCACATTGACTGGATCATACCGACACCACATCGACCTTTAGTGCATCTAGGCCCTGTTTTGTTGCTATTTAACTCATGTTATCCCTAACTCTTTTTTTTATTTTCCTCGAAGGGTGCTTTCTACTCTGAGTTGTGCGTTAGCCCTAACTCTAACATCTGACTGGCTCTTGGCTTTGCTTCTACATTGTCCTCTATGGGCGAGATTTTGATGTTTTGGCGATGGGCGTCGTGTGTTTCAGAACTGCCGTTATTTCTTACTAGTGGGAACATTTGCATTGCTTACTTGACGTACAAAACCACCGTTGCCAGTTTTTTATGCCAACACCAACATTTGCATCGAGCCCTTATTCTGTAGAATGCACTGTTTTGACCCTGTGAGGACCAAAAGTGTGTAAAGCATTGTCTCAATGAGGGTACATGTCTTAACCTTAAGGGGTTAATCAAAGAGCGTAACTGTGTGTTTAGGCCTTTCCCATGACATTGCTTTTTTTGTTTTTCTATTCAGATGTGTATTGAGTGTCAGAAGGCCGGCATGTATTTACTCCTCGCTGGATGTAATGGTGAGTCAGACAGTATCTACATCCAAAAGTCCATCAGATGGATGATAAAATGAGGAGTAATTTAAAGTGAACCTGTCACTCTTTATTCTTATATTGTGTTTTAATCAATGCATCCCTATTTCATAGTCTGGAATTTTTAGGCCTCCCTTAATATTTTGTCATTTACCATGGGCATAATGAAAGGTACAAATACATAAATAAATAGTTATTCTTAGAACACACAAAAAATATTGTGCATAACTATATTCACAATTATACATTTGAAATTCACATAAAAAGAGGATGACCACAGAAGACTAAAGTCACCCGGCTTGAGAACCATTACTCTAAGATAAGTTTGGTGGATTTTAAAGAGAATCAGTAACTGCCTATATTGTATTAGCTATTCATTTGTAATTGAAATATGTTTTGAGAAATTCATCTTTATTTGAAGGTTACTCAGTGTAGCACTTTATGCAGTGTAGTTTATGTACTGGGCCAATATTACCTTGTGCTATGAATGAATCTTGGCCAGACCTCTCCTTTAACTGGGGATACATATGCATATTTCAAGGCTGCACAGAAATCAAAGCAGCCCTGCAGAATGCATTTTTCATATGTGTCTGCTTAAAAGAGGTGTCTGGTTCAGCCTACCCATGGCCACCCTCATCTTCTCTCTCTTGTATCTTGGTATTTGGACATAGTTCTCCTCTGTCTACATTCTTATCTAACTTTGTGTTCCTCCAGTGTGACTACTGTCAACATAAGAGTCAGAATGGAGTGTTTAATACAAATGCTGTTCATGTTAATTTCAAGTACTGTAAGGAAATAATAACCCTTTATTTTGCCTTCACATTTTCTGCAAGTACCTAATACATATATTCAAATTGCCTATACTTGTTATTTTTTTTTTATCAACACCTATTTGTTTATGCATTCATGTCTCTGACTGTGAGCTACCTGGATTTCTGCTTACATTGGTTTTCTGGTCAGCAGCAGACCATCTAAGCTGGATGTTTAGTACATGGTTCCCATACTGGTAATTTGTATGGGGCAGAGCAAGATTATTTTAGGTGTATTCCTACATTTGGGGATAGTGGAGAACCAGGGCCGTCTGTTACATGGGTCCCAGTGGGGCCATGGACCCAGGCGGCACTCTGACAGGGGTGGCAATTTGCTGCCCCACGGCATGTTATTTCATGCGTAGCATCTCCCCACTGCCCGCACTGATGACGGCTAGGACAGTGTCACATGCGGAGACGCCGTGTGGAGCATGCCGGGGTTTTCTTCCTCTGTTCGGAGGCCAGTGCAAGTTTAAAACTGGCGCCCAGACTAATGAAGAAAATCCCAGCATGCACCACACTGTGTCTCCGCATGTGAAACGGTCCCGGCTGTCATCAGTGCAGGCAGTGGGGAGACTGAGTAAAAAGAAGAAGAGCCAGACAAGCAGAGAAGAGAGGGAGCAAGCCAGAAGGAGAAGAGAAACAGGCAAGGGAGGGGAGAAAGAGGCACAAGGGGTGAAAGAGAGGCACAAGGAGTGAAAAGAGGGGAAAAGAGAGGTACAAGGTGTGAAAGAGAGGCACAAGGAGTGAAAAGAGGGGAAAAGAGAGGCACAAGGGTCGAAAAGAGAGGCACAAGGGGTGAAAAGAGGCCCAAGGAGTGAAAAGAGGGGAAAAGAAAGGCACAAGGGGTGAAAAAGAGGCACATAGGATGAAAAGAGGGGAAAAGCGAAGCAAAAAAGAGGCACATGGGATAAAAAGAGGGGAAAAGAGAGGCACAAGGGATGAAAAGAGGGGGAAAGAGACACAAGGGTTGAAAAGAGGCACAGGGGGTGAAAAGAGAGGCACAGGGGGTGAAAAGAGGGGAAAAAAGAGGCACAAGGGGTGAAAAGAAGGGAAAAAAGGCACAAGGGTTGAAAAGAGAGGCACAAGGGGTGAAAAGAGAGGCACAGGGGGTATAAAAAGGGGATAAAAGAGGCACAAGGGGTGTAAAAAGGGGTGAAAATAGGGGATAAAAGAGGTACAAGGGGTGTAAAAAGGCAAGGGGGAGAAAGGTACAAGAGGTGTAAAAAAACACTACAGTTCTCTGTGGTTTTAGGGGCAGGAGAGGGTTTAATATAATTAAGGAGGTGGCGTGTTTTCGTGGGCATGGTTTTGGTGTGCGGAGGGGGGTCAGCATTTCATCCTTGGACCCAGGCAGCACAATGTCTTGGGCCGGACCTGTGGAGAACTCTCCCTCAGTCCTTGCTGCACTCCATGCATTATTCATTTGGGTTCATCTTTTTGTATATATCTATATGTGTAAAATATGGTGTGCTAGCATTGTCAGTTTTTCTTTTCTTTGCTCTGAAAAACATTTTCTCCTCATTCTAGCTGCTTTTGCACCATATTTCATGCCATTAAATTTAATTTCATTTAAAGGAGATTTGAAGGCATAGTACGTAGCCTTATTCTGATTGATCTGCCTAGCCAGTGTGAGCCTGTAATCATAATAAGTTATACAGGCCTTATGCAGTTTGTAGTGGTGGGTGGAACAGACCTATAAAAAGACTCTGGAGGATGATTTGCAGTCAGTTTGGGTCGCCACCCATTGACTGCAGATGATGCCTGTTTGAAAGTAGGTCAGTCTAATCATGAGGATATTAGATATTTTATTTCTGTAAGTGTAATGTTTAGGTGTTTTTAATTCTAAGGTGTTTATTCAGGAGTATTTAAAATATTAGACAGCAACTCATATTAGGACTTGCTTAAAGTGGGGTACCTTGGTGAGGTAAGCAAGCTTAAACATACTTTGGCCAAACTATGCAACAAAACCCTAATTTTTTTAAATAAAGCTATATTGTTATAATACATGCTTAGTACAGGGTTTCCATTTGGGTAGTTTGTATGGCACAGCACAGGATTATTTTTTTCTTTTCATATATTCTGCAAATACATACAGAAATTTGTACTTTCAGACTGCCTATACATTTTATTATTTTTATTTTCATCTTCACCTATTTTTTTAGAGCAATGCGTTAATACCCCTCTGGCACTGAAAGGGTTAATGTCTCTGACAGTACGCTACCGTGGATTTCCTTTACAGAACATTTCTGGTCAGTAGACCATCAAAGCAGGATGTAGTACAATGTTACAGTGCCTTTGCAGCACTACTGGCTGCTCTGGGTTGTTTTGTTTTTTAGTTATAACATAGTATTTTTTACATTGTATCTCTAGACCTGATTTCATGTTCTCTGACAGAAAGCTTACTGCAAACAGATCCAGGGTGCTCATGTTCAAGGACATAAAAGTATAAAAACATTGATGAAAATTAAAAAAAATGTACAGGCAATTTGCCTGTATATATTTTGTACTTCTAGAATATGTAGAGTCAGAATAAAGAGTTACTATTCCTTTAATGCTGCCTTTTGATTTCTTTCACTGCATTCATTTGTGTGTTCTATTTCTAGAGAAAGTTCTCAGAACTTTAGTCTGTAGTGGGATCATGGACCATCTAAGTGACCAGCAAGTGTTTGTGACTGTGCATGATGCTGCATGCTATGCTGAACAAAATATGGTAAGATACTGTACTGTTATAACGTAATGATGAGTAATATAAGTCTGTGTTTCTCCAGCACCAGTGCTTGGACCTGCGTTGGTCCCTCAGATGCTTATGGAACAGTATGCTTCAATAGACATACATAGCCTGAACCTTGAAAACAGTGGCCCCAGCACTATGGAAAGGGAGCTAGATGGTTCCTGATATTACATTTATGTACCACGTTCATTAAGACACTAAACTATCAGTATAGGATCCATCTCTGCTATATCTGTTGGTGCTTTTTTTGCATACTTCAAGATATCTTGGTGAACACTTACCAATCAAAACACTATTTTGGAGGCAACACATATTGAAAATACTATTTATTTTCTTCAAGTATACTTTACAAAACATATCCACAGTGCACACTACATCTAGGGCTACCACAACCTAGAGGTATCAGTAAATTCCCCCATTAATAATTGAGACAGCATTCTAGCCTTTGTAACAGCCATGGATTGGATGACAGCTTACCATAAGGAATTGCACTTGGTCTGGTGTTACCAAAAAGAATGATGATCCCTGATCCAATTAGTAAAATAACCACCACTCTGTCATTTCCGCTCTCAGTCTGATTTAAGGTCAAATCAGGTAAGCAATTTCCAACATTTTGGACACTTCTTGTCTTTTTGTCAAGTATGACAAAGTACTAAGAAAATCCCAAATGTTGCCATTTTGCATACTTTATGGGAATTCAGAGTCCTGGTTGATATACTCCCCTGTTCATCTGGGCAACGCTGCCCTCATGAGTGTCTGTGATGCTGTATATCACTTTTATTTGGTGAAGTGTCCCATTTTTCTACAGAGTGATTCTCATTCCCTAAGCCAAGGGATGATTGGCTGTTTCATCTCTGAATATCTGAGGGACACTACTCATTTCATATTCCTCTAGCACTCAGAGGATTAAAGGAATAACACCTAAAATAAATTGACGTTATAAACACTAAAATACCTGGCACTGCATGTTAGTACCTGTACATTGTTCTGTTTTCTGATACCTAAAATCTGGTCTTACATATGCTCCATGGAAGCTTCCAATGTTACCTTTTCCATGGCACCCTGACTCCCATTAGCCTAGCAATGTTGATAGGTGTGAGCTATGCTAGCGATGGGATAAGGTATCAGCCTTTTTGAAAACTGTAGCAGTGGGTACTAATCTCAGTACATTACCTGCCTTAGCTCTTATTTGTCGTTTCAAACAGCACAAACAAAATTAACTGAATGGTAACTGAATAGGACATTCATAAAAAAGCAAGGTTAAGAATACATTTTAGACACCTAATGTAAAATGTATTCTACAGATGCTAGCTGTATGTACATGATATTTATTGGAATATCAGCCAGTTTAATTTTTAGGTGTTATCGTTCATTTAATCCAGGAACTCCAGGTTGTCATAGCAGATATACTTAACTGGGCCTTTGGTTTCCTCCTCCATGTCTACTAAAATACGTTGTCTTACACAGGACAGTTTTGCTAAGAAGACTTCCATGGTGTGGGTATAGGAAGCACTCGGATATTTCTTATGCAGAGATGAAGCCACAAAGTCAGAAGAATATGCTACCAGAAACACAAGTCCACTGTACTGTCAAGATCACATCTTTTGTTTACAGAATGTGGTAGTTCTTGACTTTAGGATCTCCTTATAGAAAAACCAGCAGATTATGCTATCGGATATAAAGAGGAGCTGTGTTACTGAGCACTCATCAAGAAAGCCATTGTTTTTATTGACAAGCTTGCACTCCAGCTGACACATATGGACAACTTGGATCATCTAAATGTGACCTGTGAGAGCAGGTTATAAGACTTCCTCTACCAAAAACTCAACTAACAAACAAGAGGAAGCATATTGGCTCTTTAAGGACCAGAGGGTGTGTAGCACATTGCATACCTTGTTTTTTTTAAGGGTTACATTCGGAAGGAATTTTGTTATTGATCTATTAACTATTAAAGGGGTACATTAAGAACAGAATACTAAAGACTAAGGGAAAAAGCAAGGAGATGGACATGCCTTCACTAGATCATGTCCTAACCCTAACCCAGCCAGATGTAGGCCCCTTCAAACAGCATAAACTAACCTGTTTGCACTAGCTCAGACTGCTTGGGTCATATGCACAGAGTAAAAAGTGGAGCAATTATATGCCAAACCAGCTGCACCATAGGGGGGAAAATAATTCTCATTAATTTGAAGGTGTAATAAACTTTATGAAGAAAAAAACATATTGTAGATCTTTTCCTGCTGAGGGAAAAGGCTACTCCAAGTGCTGAGCAATGTGCTGTTCAAAGGTTATTACAGTTTTTATATTAACAGTGCCGTCTAGTGTCTAGACAGTTCACCTGCAGTCAGTTATGTATTTTGTCTGCGTTTACCTACTCTAAAGTAGCAGTTTTGTAGCAGATGCAGAATGGGCAACTTTGCCCCTTTTGTACCTAAATCCTTTTTCTGTAATACATTGTTTTAAAGATTTGGAACTCTGAGCCCCAGTGCTTATAACCCCTTCACATGTATCTCTATCCCAAAGTGAACATAGGCAAATGTTTTTTTCCTGATAAATCAGCTTTTCCCCTCTTATAGCCTTTTGGATGCTAATTTCCTGCATTGACCATGTAAATATTTATATTAGCAATGGTAACCCATGTAGCCTAATAAAAAATATTCTCTTCAGTTTGCTATTCATACTCTTGTGTCTGTCCGGTGAAAGGGTGTGACCTGCAAAAGTGTCTGGATAGGGTGAGGGTGTGGCAAAGGGTAGGGTTTTACTTTTGGTGGGGGGAGTACATGCACTTGGCTGGGCTCAGCAGCCAGCAGAGAGCTGAATATTCTCTCTCATATAGTTCACTTGCTGTGCTTCATAACTGCTTATCTTTCTTTTTGCGTATGATCCTATATTTTTTTCAGGCTTGTTTTAAAATCTGGTAAAACCTTATCCCTTTGAGTGCCAGAGGGCACGCAAAGGGTTAAACAAATACATACTCTGAGATGATGCCATTCCCTTTTCAGTTCCTAGAGACTCATTTCCTATTTGGCCTTGTAAATTATGACATGGATATTGTTTTGTGTCAAATGGCCATAGAGCAAAAGAGAAAACCTGGCCAGCACTAGTTCTAAAAATAAGACTGGGAAATAATTATGACAAAAATGTGTGTGGTACATTCAGGGTCTAAAGAAACACTAAATACACATATCTGTAGAAGGAACCCAAACAAGCAAGACCCTTTAAAGAGGCACTCAACCACCAGTCATCAGTACAAAATATATATGTTTATTAGATATAGCAAATCAAACATGAAGCACATATATTAAAACATAATTAAAAGCATAAGAGGAGGTCAATTGGGGTTCCAGAATCTTAGTCAACTTTCAAACTCACATATCAGTGTAAAATTATACAATCATATAGCTACAATATAGAGGAGAGTAACAATAATATAAAGGACTACCTGGACATGTAACATAACCCAAAAAAGATTTAAACAACAACCAATATATAAAACATGCATATCTATATAAAGTGCAAGAGAATAAAGTGCAATATCCAGTGAATATAAAAATAAAGTATGCAATAAAAGAAGAATATATAGTGGTAGCGTTAAATGGACTACTTCCCGCTCCACACCAACCACCAGCTGACCAGGAACAAGATCCCTGCCACTAGATCCACATCAATAATACAAAAAACAAATATCTTCCGGCGTCAGTGTAAGGTTTGTTTTAGAGCAAAGACACGTGATAACCAATATTAAATCTATAAAAAAGTTTATTACATATTTATATCTTGTATATACCATTCAATATAATACAAAGAAATATGTACTCATAAATTTAAAACTTAAAATGTACGGATGTAAGATCACTTCATCACAGTCTAATAACAGTGGTAAAGTGCCTTCTCCGATTTAATTTAAAGGGATAGTAATACTTCATTTTATCTTTATTTTATTTTGTAGGCATTAAAAAAACATGAAGAACGATATAAGTCTTATCTCTCAAACCTTTATGGTTTATGAGATATTCACAAGCAAAGTATCCTCCCCTGTTCAGCCAGATCAGAAGGGAGGTGCTCAGGTAGACTGCAGAGAGGGACAATCTTCAATTAAGATAAGGGAAAAAGCTGAAAAACTTGTCAAGGGGGGAAGGGCTTTCATTCTTTTCATACAAACAAGATTGTCCCCTGCTGTTATCTGTCTGGTCTTACAACCAGATTCACATCTGAGAAGAGATGGCTTACACTAGGAAAAAGGGGCAGGAAGGGGAAACTTTGCTTGTGAATATCTCTTAAACCATAAAGGTTTGAGAGATAAGACTTATATCGTTCTTCATGTTTTTTTAATGCCTACAAAATAAAATAAAGATAAAACGAAGTATTACTATCCCTTTAACAACAAAATTAGATGTAAGATACACTAGTAATCTGAATATCATGTAAATTAAAAATATATAAAATTCAGATTAGTATCCTTCATTCACAAAAAAAGCTGAGCGTTGTATCAGCGGTACTCTAAACAATGTCAAATGGTCGGCTTTGGGGATTTGTCAGTGGTCTCGTGGCATTATAAGACGTTAGGTTGTCCATCCATAACCTTGTGTGTTGAATGGTGGTGGACAGTTGGTGCTGGATAGTTCTTACTCCGGGTACGGTTGGTACGGGGGGGGGGTATTATCCGGGATCCAGTTTACTCCGTTGAGTTAAGCCTTGGAGGGTTGAGACACTAACGTGGTGTAATTGTTTAGAGTACCTCTGACACATCGCTCAGCTTTTTTGGTGAATGAGGGATACTAATATGAATTTTATATATTTTTAATTTAATGATATTCAGATTACTAGTGTATCTTACATCTAATTCTGTTTTTAAATTAAATCGGAGAAGGCACTTTACCATTGTTATTAGACTGATGAAGTGATCCTACATCCGTACATTTTCAGTTTTAGATTTATGAGTACATATTTCTTTGTATTATATTGAATGGTATATATAAGATATAAATATTTAATAAACTTTTTTATAGATTTAATATTGGTTATCATGTGTCTTTGCTCTAAAACACACCTTACACTGGTGCTGGAAGATATTTGTTTTTTGTATAAAGTATCTAATACTTATCAGTCCAAATCTCAAAATAGAAAGGTCCCAGGTAGAAATCTAGTAGCCTCCTAAATGCCTCCTCAAACCCACACAACCCAACCTGTATCACCAAAAGGCTTTGTCAGGTGATGCATGCATAGCCATTTACATATAAGAAAAAAATAGCACATCATGAGTTTTGGGGTTTGTGAACCTAAGAACTTATTCTCAAACACTATTTAGGAAGAGGTGATATTTAAAAGAGCATGAATCATATTTATTTTAGGTGATACTGTCCCTTTCAATCTCCCACTTATCTTACTACAGCCAGAAAATCCTAATGGCTTCTATAACGTTGTCCTTGTTCTGGAGATAACATCTTCAGTCAATCCTTGGAGGCAGACATGACAGTTGCTAGCAGGATCACAGGACCTCAAATTCTGCTTACTGAGCCATTTCATGCATCCTACCTGTTTTTAGTTTGAAAAAAAAACCAAAGGAAAATGAAACGGTCAGCAGCTATCATGTCCACCTCCATGAATATAAGATGCAGGACTGAACAAAGATGTTATCTCTTGAACAGAGACACAAAGGCAAAGTTAATAAGGACCATTAAGATTTCACAGCCATAGTAAGGTAAGTGTGGGGGTTATTATAGGAGGTTTAGGTTTATTGAGTGAATGACTAATGGTCTTCCACTTTAAGGGTTAATAAGTTTATTTAACTTTTCATTGCTAAAGAGATTTCCAGCACATTGACAAACAATGAGTTGGATTACTCCCTAGCATTCAGGGCGTGAGTAATTCCCTGGCACCAATGGATACTATGACACCCATAGCAGGCTGTACAACTCTCACAGTTCTTTGTCCTAAAGGCTGAGATATCTATTCCTTAACTCTTATGCACCACACCTTTGAAAAACACTTACTGCAGGGTCACTTTGGGAACTGTGCAGAACTGAAGTATGCTAGGCCATAAGAGTCCTGTAGAAAAAAAGGTTAGAAATAATATATGGTAATTAACTGTCACCTCTTAGATCTGGCAAATATTACAGCAAAAATGTTTGCTAACATGTAATTTGGATTTTTTATGGTTTGTAGGGGATAATTGTTAAATTGTAAATTATAGAATATTTATCAAAATGCCACAGTTGTAAAGGGCCAGTGCCTGCAAGGCAAAAAAACTACAGCACCACCTTAAGGGAAGAAAATAAAACCAATCAGTGTTTTTATTTTTGACTTCAAGTCTTACTCATATATTAATGTATAAAAAATATTTTTGGGCATTTTGTGTTGCTATGGTAATGGGGGGAGTTTTTACTTTCTTTCTCTCAACTCTGATGACATAGTTTCTTTAAAATTCAACACCCCACTCTCAGCTCATGCTGTTCCTTCAAAATGATCTTCATTGAGCATAGGAAAACGAAGATCACAAAAAAGGGGCCCTTATTTATATAGAACAATTTCTTGATATTCTCAAATAATCAAGTAACTCACACTTATGAGAGTTCCGGATGTGTCAGAAACAACTGGTTCAAAGCAGCAGGGGATTCACCAACCTGCCCCTGTACAGGATCCACACGTTCACTTCCAGTGCTTTTGGCCTGTGCATTAAGGTAGCCATCGATCCGTGTTCAGTATCCCCCACCTGCTTTAAAGCCACAAATATTCATAATGTGGCCATGAATACGAGTGCATTTTTTACATTTAATTTGAACAAACGTCCAAGAGCTTATTAACCTTATGAGCGCCTCCTTTCTTTTCTGTTTTCACTGGGCATGCATTTGATCATCAGCAGGAGGTTTAGATGAAGACAATGGTAGGACCAATTAAATTTATAAGACCCATAAACATTTTTTTTTAAATAATTTATTTTAAGGTTTTTGGAACCACTTGAGGGTGTCATAGGCATGGTACTTAGAGTTGAATTTAAACATTTTTGAGTTGTTGGCACTGTTTATCATGGGTGGATTGTGAATTTTATATTTGGGGAGGCTAATAAAAGCCCTCTTTCCATCACATATTTGACTACTGCCTCCACTGCTGCCCCACTGCGGCCTCGGCTGCTGCCACAGAGCCGGGAGTACAGACAGGCGGTGAGCTGTCCAGAGCTCCCTGCTCCGGATCAGCACCAGTCCCTACTGCGCATGACTGCATCTTTCCTGCAGTCTCTACTGCACATGTGCTTTTTCGCACACAGGGAGCTTCGCAGGCTGGCGCTTTATGTTATTTAGATTAGACATGTCACCATTTCAGTAAGAGACACTAATGGAAAAGATGTACATTTTTAGTAATGCAGCCTTGCAGTAAGCTTTTTCTCATGTAGAACCTTCTTCAGTGGCAATATGGGAGTCCTGTTATTAGCTTTGAATTATTTATAATACACAGCTTATTCTGAATTATTTTTTACACTGGGAATTGAGCTACACTAGTGACACTACAGTGCTTGCAGTTGAAGTGGTGCTACATTAGTGATACCACAGAAATTACATTTGGAATTGAGCTATATTAGTGATACCACAGAGCTTACAACTGAAATGTAGCTATATTAGCAATACCACAGATCTTAAAATCAAAATATCTGATATAAATAGGTCTTTTAACAACTTTAATGCTAATGAGGTTTCAAAAGCATTGTAAAGCAATGCATCACAGACCTCTCAAGTGTTCAATGCGAAGCCCCCTTTTAAATCTATAGTTTTTATTTGTCCCCTATTGTGCAGTTGGGTTGTTCCACAAGTACTCCTGGGGCTTGATTCAATTTGAGCCAGTAAATGTACATAGGGCCAAAGTGAGTTGCGGCCGGTGCATACATAGCTATACCGTTTGAATTCAATTGCCCTACCAACATGAACTAAATTAGTGTTGGGCGCCAGAACATGACTTGTGGATAAACATTCTTTGCAGCTTTTTGTTCCCACAATGCATGCTAAATAGTGTGAATAATAAGAACATCGAAGGAACTAGCTAACGATTGATGCTTGACACAGTGTGAAACATCGAGTGGGAGCTAAAAACACAGTCCCCCCACCCTCCTATACAACACTAACCCTAACAGTGCCCCCTTGGCCCTACACTACACCTAACAGTAAAAATAAAGTTAAAAAAATACTAGCCCTAACACTATCCCATGGCCCATACCCCATAGCTGAATCACTTGCCTTGAAATCTGAGGTCCAGCATAGTCTGCTGCACCCTGATCTTCCTCTTTAATTCATCCTTAAGTCTTCTTTCTTCTTTTGTAAATTTTCTTCTGTTGCTATAAATCAAGAATAATAAATGAAATCCAATGCCCCAAAAAATTATCACCACTGGCAGAAAAGAAAAATACCCATTTCTGTAGCTTTTGACCATTCCCTGAGGGAAATTTGAACAGAGATTGGCTTTTATATGGCCAGTCTCTGTTCAAAGTTGTTCCCATGCGCTCACTGGCAAAACATGCCCTGCAGTAACCACATTTCTCAGCCAATAAGCTTCTAGCTGGAGGGGTCACAAATGCATGTTTTGTCATCCCTCAAGCTAGCCAATCATTGAATAGGTGGAGGAATGGCAGAACATGCATTTGTGACCTTTCCGGGTAGAAACTGATTAGCTGGGAGGTGTGGTTACTGCAGGGCACATCCAGACAATGGGAGCATGGGAAAAATTTTGAACAGAGACTGGCTATATAAAAAACAGTCTGTTCAAATTTCCCTCAGTTTGGCTCAGGCAACAGCCTGAAAATTACAGCAATTTTTTTTTCTGCCGGCAACAGTGAAAGTTTATGTGGGCATTGGATTTAATTTATTATTCTTGTTTTATAGAGACAGAAGAAAATTTACAGAAGAAGAAAGAAGCTTAAAGAAGAAGGCTTATGGACAAATTAAACATGGAGGCCAGGGTGCAGAAGACCCAGCTGGACCTCTGACTTCCAGGAAAGTGTTTAATGTTATGGTTGTGAGGAATGGGCCATGATAAGGTATTAGCTTTAGGGGGATTAATCCTTTGAGTGCCAGAGGGGTATGCACCACATTTGATCTGCAATGAGCTGCATACCCTACTGGCACTCAGGGGGTTAATTTTATAGTGGCTTAGGGCCCCGTATCAATACATCCACAGGTCACTAGTGTAGGGATGTCTAGATGTGCATGCATATATTATTTATTGCTACTCGCTAATTTAATGCAAAAAAAGAGAGTTACTAGCCACTGCATGTAATTGAATCACAAATTCATCTGCTTTTTCATTGTTTTCAAAGGGTGCTATTTTAGCTCCCATTGTGCATTTTTTACCAGGCGGTAGTTTGTCACTGCACAGGTAATAGAATACCAGATGGTGACTTAAAACTATCGACGTTTGTTTGGGTTAACTAACTGAGGTAATTGAATCAAGCCCCTGGTGTCTAATCCTCCCCTCTCCAAGTACAGACAACTACCTGAAATGATCTTCCCTCATGCATGCCTCCCAAGAATTCAGATGGTGAAAGATGGACACTTTTGTTTTAGGTGGTGTTGCTGGAGGTGCAACTGGTGGGCAATACACCCCCGAGCTTTCTTTAAATTTCTTCATGACATATTGACAACTCTTTATAAAACTGAACAAGACCAAAGAATTTTATTTAGACAGACTATTTATAAACACATATACTGAAGTTTAAACAAATATTATTATGATTTATACTGTTGTGCAGCAATGTGATAACACATATACACACCAAACTGTCTGCTCTCCAAAAAGAGGGACACCGGTGTAAAAAAAGAGTGACAGAGGGATTTGAGTCTCGAAGAGGAACTGCTTAGGAGGTATGCTGACAAAATGTTACTTATGTCAAAGAATCACATGTATGCTTAATTTTCCTGCCCCCTTCCCCTCCAAATGTCAGCCTTTCCATGAGTCTGCAGACTTCAGTGCTTTGAAGTAGTTCCTCTCATATACTGAATTGATCAATGAGGTTTTTGGATTGTCAACATCTCCAGTCCTTCATTATTCTCCACCCATTCTGCTCCTCTAACATACAAACATTTTTGAATTTCCTATATTATTACTTGGGGAATGCAGATCACTGGAGGTAAGGCATCTTGATAGACTTCACAGCAGTGTGTCGTGTCTCTCACTTGCTGCAAGAGCCAATAGGGTAATATATCCTGTATAAAAAAGGGGTACAGGTGGACGGGTGAAAATATAATTCTACCTTTATATAAATGCTTAGTATGGCCTCATCTAGAATATGAAGTGTAGTTTTGGGCATAAAAAATACATTATTGAACTGGGGAAAATGGAGAGACGTGAAACAAAACTGATAATGGGACTGGAGCATCTGAGTTATAAAGAGTGACTAGCCAAACTGGGTTTGCATATATTAGAAAAGAGATGTCTAAAGGGTGATATGATTACCATTTACAAATATATTCAAGGCCAATAAAAAGAAGTCTCTGTGGAACTATTTACTCATAAAACAAGAGGTAATCCATTAAGACTTAAAGGGATAGTAATACCTGAAAATAAGTTTATTTTATATTGTAGCCCTTAAAAAAACATGAAAAATTATACAAGTCTTTTCTCCCAAACCTTTATGGTTTGGGAGATATTCAGAAGTAAAGTTTCCCCTGGAGTGATGTCATTGCTCCACCCTTCAAATTTGGAATCCGGTAGCTTGACCAGCAGTGCCTCTCCAGAAATGCTGAGATCATGATCTTTAAAAATAATTTCTTCATTGGAATGGTCTACAAAGTGTGCTTTCAAGCCAGGCACACTTTGTACACTGTTCCAATGAAGTAGTTCTTTTCAAAGATCGTGATCTCGGCACTGCTAAAGAGCTGCCGGTTGCTATGTGGACCGAATTCCAAATCTGTCCACTAGATGGCAGACTTGGCTGAAACAGCCAGGAAAAGTGAACTATACTATATTTTACATATGAATATCTCCCAAACCATAAAGGTTTGGGAGATAAGACTTATATCATCTGTCATGGTTTTTTAAGGGCTACAATATAAAATAAACTTATTTTCAGGTATTACTATCCCTTTAAAGGAAAGGAGCTTTCAACTAAACAAATGCAGGGGTATTTTTTACAGTAAAAGCAGTAAAGTTGTGGAATTCTTTGCCTCAGAATGCTGAATTTGCAGATACTGTAGTTGCTGTAAAAATAAATAATTACATTTTAAGCTCAGAACAATATTGAGAATTTTGACAGTTGGGTTCAAAGCAGACATGATGTTGATTCAGGGAACTATCATACTGCCATTTGGAGTCAGGAAGGATTTTTATTACCCACTTGGGGCTTAATTGGAAAAGTCTTCAATATCTCTTTTGCTTTCTTCTGAATTAACAACGATGATAAGTCATGGGCTGAACTTGATGCACGCATGTCTTTTTTTAACCTCATCAACTATGTTACTGTGTAAGCCCTTGTACTGGTACCTTTTCTTTTTAAATCATTGGGTGCTAGAGATTTCCACCCAGACATCTAAAATGCATTGAGAAGCAATGGTAGGGAGACTACGTCTTCTACAGTTCAGAAAAAAATTAACTACCTTTGTTTAACCTACTGAGAGACAGAGAAATGTGAACATTACCTGGCACTGACTGGAAGGGTTAAATGACATCTATTTAGCAGCCATTTCTCTATTCTTAGTCTCCTAGACCTATTAGCAGCATTCAACACAGTTGACCATACCCTTTTCTCCCAGGTTCTCCAATCACTTGGCATCGGTCGCCTGGCAGATTCCTGGCTTCTATCCTATCTCTCTCACCGGTCTTTCTCTGTAACATACGCTAACACCACCTCACCTCCAATCCCCCTCTCAGTAGGTGTACCCCAAGGCTCTGTTCTGGGACCTCTTCTCTTTTCTCTGTATACACTCTCCCTGGGGCAACTGATACAATCCTTTGGCTTTAACTTCCATCTTTATGCAGACGATACTCAAATATATCTCTCCGCACCCTTAATATCACCTGAAATACAGCAGCGGGTCTCAGATTGCCTTACTGCTGTCTCTTCCTGGATGGCTCATCGTCTCTTAAAACTGAGACAAGACTGAGCTCCTTATATTCCCTCCTAAATCCTGCACAACACCACCATTTTCTATAACTGTCGAAGGCTCCACAATTAACCCTCTAGAAAAGGCCCGTTGCCTTGGGATAACTTTGGACTCTTCTCTTTCCTTCTCCTCTCACATTAATGACGTAAGCAAAACCTGTTGCTTCTTTCTATGGAATACAGCAAAAATCCTGCCATTCCTCTCTCACTCTACAACAGAAACCCTCATATATGCTCTTATCCTTTCTTGCCTGGACTACTGCAACTCTTTACTTATTGGTCTTCCAACTAACCATATCGCTCCTCTTCCATCCGTTCTTAATTCAGCCACCAGAATACTCTTCCTCTCCTCCAGAACAGTACTCACACTTTTAAAATCATTGACATGGCTTCCCATAAAGCTGCGTATCACATTCAAAATCCTCCTCAATACCTTCAAGGCTCTCCATCACTTGTTCCCGCCTTATATTTTATCTTTGATATCCCGCCATATTCCTGCACGTCCATTACGTAGCACACATGGTGGATGACTCTCTGCCACTTTAACCACTATTGCTGTTTCATGATTGAAAGCTTTCTCACTTGTTGCTCCCTACCTCTGGAACGCCCTACCACCCAATATTCGCCAAGTATCAATTCTCAACAACTTTAAATCTAAACTAAAAGAGCACCTTTTAAATATAGTAACATGAAAACAGCATCTCATACGCCAAAAACTGCACTTCCTCCTCTACCAGATCGTATCTGTACGTCACCCATCATATACTTAGATTGTAAGCTCTATGGGGCAGGGACCTTTCATCCTCATATATACTCACCTGTTGTTCCCCTTATGATTATCTTTATAAGCACTTAATCACTGCACTTATTGTACCCCTTCTATATCAAATGTAAACTGTAAAGTGCCAAGTACACTGGTTGGCCCTATATAAATAAAATATACAATACAATAGTGGAATTTTCCCTCTAAACAAGGCATTCAAATTTAGAATTAGTCAGTATACCCCACCCAAAAAAAATTCCTCTACAATTCCAAGTACACACAAACCTACACACACACACACACATATCCTTGCACACATACACCTCAAATACATAAACACACTTGCACCTACACACACTCACACCCACACACATTCATACACACGCACACCTACACATACTCACAAACAGAGGTAGAAAAGGTGCTACCACCAATAGAAAAGTGGCAAAGCAATTACCAGAATGTATTTTTTGGATATGTATTAAATACTTATTTACAAATATTTGCTGTGCAAGGAACTGATAACATTGTCACATAGATCGTTCATAAAGGTTCAGTAGGAGCAAAAAAGATAAAGTAAAAGTATATAATTTAAGAAAATAATTTGTTTACATTAAGCCCATTTTTTAATTGTCTTTCAATTAAAACCAATTATGTTTTGTCTTTGAGTTGAGAATAAAATATTTTGACACAAATAATAGTATTTTATTACAATTTTGTCTTTTGAACATAGCCATTTGAACGAGTTGTCTATTAGATAAACCATAGAGACATTCAGTGCAAAAGTAATAATGGTCCGGATTGGCTAATATACTGAACATGTTTGTGTTCCATGTAAACATTTTCCTACAAACATTAGTGCTATAAACCCTTAACCCTATGAGTGCCAGAGGGGTACACAACGTATTGCTTGCACTTCATTAGTATACTGAAAATAATGTAAACAATGCATTTAAATAAATAAATCTACATATCCTATATCACAAATATTTGTAAAATACATTGAAATA
Organism: Rhinophrynus dorsalis; assembly: GCA_037306005.1. Classification (NCBI taxonomy): domain Eukaryota; kingdom Metazoa; phylum Chordata; class Amphibia; order Anura; family Rhinophrynidae; genus Rhinophrynus; species Rhinophrynus dorsalis. Next base: position 489,066,113 of record CM074719.1, read on the forward strand.
ACTTTATTAAAAGCACATGTGTATTTTATAGCTGTAACCCTTTAAGACCCAGAAGGGTATGCAGCTCATTGTGTAGCAATGTGTTGCACTCTTATTGGTCCTCAAAACATAAAGCTGTTATTAACTGTATATGATTGTTCTCTGATTCATGGGTATAAGGTGATTGTTTAGAGATTGAGCATCTCTGCCTGCTAGCTCAACCAAATAAATCTCTCAGTGTCACTATTTACAAGTTGAGAAACTCTTGAAGAGCAATGATTACCATAATACCTGGGCTAACCATGAAGCCCAGGTCTTATGGTAATTATTGTTCTTTATGAGTTTCTGGACTTGTAAATAGAAGCTATTTGCAAGGCCATGATGCACCTTCCTCTTCTTGCAAACTAAAGCAGGTTTCTGTGGTGAAAAGGGCATTTGGCACATGACAAATATAGCTTCTGGGCCTTTTCTTACAAAAACATAAGACATACAGAAAGAATTGTGCAAGGAAGCTGGAAACTGGATCTGGGAACTGGGAAATCGATTTAGCTGGACGTAGCCTATGAATAATCTGCATTTCAGCCTATCACTTGCACACACATGGTTCTTCACTCTGTTTATTCTACCTAATTCTTGTGCTGTGTTTCCTTATTCTGACTGCCAGATAATGCTTTTTGCCTGCTTTGACCTTCAGTTTGTTGCTTGATTCTTGTCAGACCTTTGGCTTTGGACCATGATAACACATATTCTAGTGATCCTGAACACTGGCTTCTGACCTTGTGTAACTAGTTCTCTAGTCCCGATCTTGGCTACCCCAGTCTATGAGACTTATTACTGTCACCCTGAACCATGGTCTCTGGTCTCTTACTCAACTCTACCACTGCCTGGTGGGTCTGCTTCATTCCATGAAATTTGCAGGGTCACTCTATTCCAGGTGTAGATAACCTTTATCTCTCCAGCTGTTGAAGAGTACAGTTCCCACCACCTCCAACAAGCCATTTTAAAGGGGATCTATCACCCCTATGCAACTATGTCTTAAAAGTTAGGTTATATAGCGACTAGATGGAATTCTGTATTAATTTCCTTTTTAAAATAGTTATTTGGCTGAAATTCAACGTGTAAACATTATTCTGTTCTCTACTTACAGACAGACTGCGGTTACCAGTTCTGTAGTGCAGTCTGTCACTGTGCCTCTTCTCCCCTCACTCGATCCAGCCTCCTCCGATGACAAAGGATTTCTGCACGTTCTGTAAGCTGGAGCACTCACTGGCCAATGAGTTTGAGATGTCTCTAACATCCAAGGAGTTATAGACATATGCATAAACCATACACACACACACACACACATACAATACTAAGGGCGAGATGTTCAGAAAGTGGTAACTGAAGTTGTCTGTAATCAGAATAAAAAAGTTCTTACGCCATTGTCCGCCAATTCTCAGACATGTTTCCGTCATTTTTTGCACCCAATTCCGCCATCTTCGTCAAAGGGGAAAAAACCATCTTAAAAGTGGATGCGGTTTAATCTAACATCATATTATAAGGTATTTTCAGAAGAAAAAATTTTCAACTTCACATTTTCCCAACAAAATAAAAATAGTCTAAATTTGGAGAAGACAAATGAAAGTGCTGTTATCAGGAGTGAGAAGCAATTTTTCGTTTCAAAGACAAAAAAGTATTTGATTCTTTGAAAATGTTTGTTTCAAAGACAAAATCAAAGAAAATTTTTAACATCAGAATTTATTAAAGGCAATATTGTTCAAGATCTTGTTGCCGTCCTTTTTAATTCTTTAGATGCATTTTCAAACGTGACGGATTTCCTTCTGAATATATTATCCTTCTTTTGCCATCAACTCATGATGCAACAATTTTTTCATTATGATGACTTTTTGAACATCTCACCCTAAGATTAGTACACTTTATATAGTCTAAGGAATATGTTTGTATCAGGTGAGGTATCTTTTTCCATACGCAATGTCATTGGTATAATCTGTCACAAGCTGATTGACAGCCTTATTACTCTGTATGTGTATGTATATATATATATATATATATATATATATATATATATATATATATATATATATATATATATACACCCTATCCTATAATATAAAAGGCCAGATGTATGTTTGTCATGCACAGTAGAGACTGCCCGAAAACACAGAATGCTAGGAGGTGTCTGGCCTTCATAATATATGCATCTGAAATGCATAAAAGAGGCAAAATGTAACACTTTGTGTTTTAGAAGGGTATGCTTACCCCCTGGAACTCAAAGCATTAAGTTCTACTCGCTTTTCTGCAAGTCAGCTGCAGCTATTGAATATCTGAATTATTTCTTATTCTTTCAAGCACATACCCCTGTGGCACTCAATGAAAAAAAGCGGGCAGAATATATACAGTCGGTGGTCACAATGGCAATGCCTATCTGAATATTGTGGAATATTATGTCTCCCTCTTCCCAGATGCATATATGTGTAGCCTCTCTCGGTGTCTCGCACAATCTCTGCACTTAATGCAGAAAAGCGGACAGAATGCAAGAGGGGTATGCAATGCAGAGCAATGAGTTTCTTACCCCCTGGCACTCAAATGGTTAAAGGGATAGTAATTTGTCAGTTTAAGTAAAGGGACTATTGTAGTCATTAAAAAAAATAAAATAATTGAGCCCATTCTGATTTCTCAAACCTTAAAGGGGAACTACCACCCCGCAATAACTTAACCTTCATTGATTCTTCATCTGGCGACTAGCTGCTTAGTAGCGCTAGTCGCCAGAAATATTACCCGGTTCAGAAGATTTCGGCATTTTACCGATGCTCACAGGAGCAGGAAGCATGGACATCTCGTCACAGTGACGTCCATGCGCCTGCGCTGTCAGTCCCTTTTGAGACGGCAGAGCTGGCAGCAGGGAATACTGAGTTATGGAGGGACAAGACTCATAACATACAGAGCTCCATTCATGCACATCATTGGATTTGGTTAGATGGGAGATTCTGTCATGTTCATCTTGTGTATTTTGTGTGTTTTATGAGTGTGCGTGTTTTGTGTGTTTTGGTGGGGTGGCAGGATGTGTATGAATGGGTCTGTGACTACCAATGCACAGTAGAACAGGTCTCAAGAAGCAGACAGTGCATACCCCCCCAAACCCTTTTGAACATGGAACCTCTATGCTTCTCTTGATAGTACTGTATACTATATACACAGACATTACATATATATATACAGGGCTTATAATTTTAAGTCCTTTGCTACTAGCCAGATCTGAAAAGTTACTTGTCACTGCAAGCCAAAACATACCCAGGGATACATGCAATTCAAAGTTTAGCTATGTATGTATCACTGTGAATTCTGTGTCCTTATACTCAGAAATGCTTTAGACTTGAGAAAGGCACTCACAGGGTTATGAGGCCGCTATGTCAGTGCTCCACGTGATGCAGTCTTGCGTTGCCTCACTCACGCAATGGACGAACATGGGCAGTCTCCATTGTGCATGACTGCACCGTGACAAACATCCTAGCAAATTATTATATTGGATATAGATATATAGAGAGAGAGAGACGGAGAGAAATGTCCCAAGATTTGCACTCTCTATGAACTGAGTTGTATATGCTTGGGTGCTCTTCTTCAAAATGATTATGTAACATAGTTCAAAAGTAAGAATTCACTCACAGGTCTTCTCAGGGTGAACAAAAAGTGCTGGTTTATTCCATCAATGGTTCAGCCCCACTGTGGGCCATTATCAAGATCTTGAGAAAGCTACACAGTGGGACCGAAACATCGATGGAATAAATCAGCACTTTTTGTTCACCCTGGGAAGACTGGTGAGTGAATTCTTATTTTTTGAAAAAAAAAAAAATATATATATACACACACACACACACATATATACATACATATACAGTATATACAGGTACTCCAGTCCCTACATACATGAAAAAGAGGAGCAATTTTGAGGTAAAACAACTACAACATTGGGGACAGATAACAATTTCCCAAATTCCCATTGTGAATCGGGCTTTAAATGACTTACCTAGGCAGGGGTTCTTTTACAATACTCAGGTACATCTATTTACTTATAATTGCATAGTATCTGCAGTTGACTCTACTTGCTGTGCGCCATTTTAGGTCTGTGTTTAGTTTTTACCCACACACAAAAAAACAAACTTATCAGGTTCATTTAGATGAGCCAGCCATGTTCCTAAATGGGAATAAAATCCCTTCAGGATAGTAGCCTAGGTACATCCTCCTGTTAAACCAAGTAAGATCCACGTATTTCAAGGAATAGTAATGTCTTACATGAATAAAAAGTAATATCCTATATTATAATTTGCTAGGATGTTTGTCAGCAGCCGTCATGTGCAGTAGAGACGGCTGAGCGCGCTGCAGTCATGCACAGTAGAGACTTCCTGCGCTACGGCTGAAACGTAGCTGGCCGCTCCGAATTCAGACTGTGGCCCTCTCTGCGCACCTTCCTGGAACCAAGCGGTCCCAGGAAGGTGTGCAGAGAGGACCACGGTCTGAATTCGGAGCGGCTCGCTCCGTATCAGCCGCTGCGCGGGCAGTCTCTACTGCGCATGACTACAGCGCCATCAGTGTTGACCCATGTGCACGGGCTATAAAACTAGTTGTAGATAATCCAAAACAAATTTGATCGGTGCAAGTCTTATCTCTCAAACCTTTATGATTTGAGAGTATAATATTTGCAGACACACTTTGTAGACCGTTCCAATGAAGTATTTCATTTTAGATTGTGCTATTTCTGCTTTGCTGAAGAGCCGCCTGCAAGTCCTGGGACTAGGATATCCTGCTGTCAGCTTACAGCTGACGTCAGGGAAAGGGGAGGGAGGGGGGAACTTTAAAACGTTATATCTCTCAAACCATAAAGGTTTCAGAGATAGGACTTGCACAGATAGATTTCTTTATGGATTATCAACAATATTACTTTTTATTCATGTAAGACATTACTAACCCTTTCAATGTCGTAGATTTAATTCATTGGAAATGTTTATTTGTCCTTTACAGTTCAGTTGATTTGCGCCAGAATTGATCCTCTTTAGTCTCCTGAATATGGCCTATTTGTGGACAAATCACTGTCATAGCACCCTATCCACTCCACCATTGCCTCATTTTCTTACTAAAGGTCCATATGCGAGAAAGAGGTGCAATTCTGTAGCGAAATCTGCACCATAGGGGAGAAATAAACATTTCCAAAAATTCCCATTGATTTAAATGGGAATTTAACACCTTGAATGCTAGCTAGAGAGGTCTTCAATGCATTATAAAGCAATGTGTTGACCTCTCTAGCATTCAAGGGGTTGAAAGTCTACCTTAAATCTCTGAGAAGTTTTATTTGTACCCTGGGGTGCAGTTGGTTTCTTCCAGATTTGTGTCACTTTCCTTTTGTGTATAGTGCCCTCCTGAACTTCACATTACATAGAGAGATGACCAAAAGAGCCTGCACCTTGGTGTCAACACTTACTTCATCAGAAAACTTCACACTGGATGATTGTTCTAATGCTTCAGTGTGGCAATAACTTAGCATTATTGAGCTTATTAATTACATTAAATACTACGGCACATGATTCACGTTGTAAAACAAACTAACACAAATGTGTGTACTGTATCCAAAGAACATAAGTCTCAAATGTCCCAACTCCAGCTTGTGTTTGGAAACAGTCAGGCTAGTGCAGTTAATTTGTGGTTCCTTAAGCTTCAAGTTCAGAGCTAAAGCTCAGATTTTGTCTTCCACTCAATAAAATTCAGATCTTGAAGTTCTTTCAGTATATCGTTTTTATGTACATTAATTTAAAGACTATGCAACAATTATTTAGCGGCCATGCTAGAGAAACTTGCAGCTGCAATGCACAGCACATTAAACCTACTATTGAGTATTTGAGGGCCTGCCAATCACAGTAGGTATTACTGAATGGTTTTGTAGCAGCATTCAGTTTTTGTGCGTTCTTTGTAATCTCACACCAGTTTACTTTGCCTGTCTTGAAGTTGTTTCTTCAATTTCCAGTCATACACTTGAAACGATTTTTAAAATAAAATAAGCCATGTCTCAAGTCAGAGTCAGTGGATTTTGGGTAGCGGAACTTAGCATATTCCTTGTCCTGTTCTGTTTTGGACCATGGAAGGTGAATTTTTGATGCGTGGTCTACAATGACATCATCACAGGAGCCAACGTGGAGCATCCCCAGACCATCGATGAAGAACTCTGGAAAGCAAATATTATAATTTTCTATAATGTAATGTCTTGATAGTAAAAAAAAAAATACAGGCATTTATTTTGTTAGCCATTTTATTTTTTACTAGTTGAAGAGCCCGTTACACGGGCCACAGTGCCATTGCCAGCCAGTCACGGGGCAGTCTTCGGAGCATCCAGCTCTGTATCGGCTGCGGCACGGGCAGTCTCTACTGCGCATGACTGCAGCACGCGCAGCAGTCTCTACTGCGCGTGACTACGGCAATACACACGTTGTAGCAAATTATTATACAAGATGCTGTTCTTAGTGATACTAAAAGCAATGATATTCTTTACATTAGACAAAAGAAAAAATGTTTCCCTGCACATCAAGGGCCTTATGGAGAAAGATGAGCAGTTCTGGAGCACACCGAGTTCATTATTGGGAACGTAAAAATCCCCCAAATTCCTATTAATTTATATGGGGCTTGTAACCTATTCTATTCTAGAGAGGTCTCCAAAGCATTCCTTTGCAATGTGTTGGTGACTTCACTAGAATTCAAGGTGTTAAAAGCTCCATTTTAAACAGTGAGAATTTTTATTCTTCCCTACTGTGCAGTCTTTTTTCATTCTGCATATGGCCTTTACTTTAACCCTTAGAATGCCAGAGGGATGAGCAACACATTGCTCAGCAAAGAGTTGCTCTCCCCTTTAGCACTCTAAGGGTTAATGTGGCACACTGTCCAAATCAAATGCAGTAGGATTGTTCTGCCTTCACTCATGTGTCTCAGGAATGCTAAATTTGCTTTGTAATACATTGTATGTGAGAAGGCCATACCTCCCATGTGTCCCTGTTTAGGAGAGACAGCCCTTCTTTGAGATACAAATCCATCTGTCCCTGTTTCCCACCCCGGTGTCTCTCTTTTTTAGGGATCAGGGCTCCACAGCAATAAAACTCACATTAATGTTCCTTTAAACAGACTTCCCTGGATGGGAACGCAGTGTACATGGAGGGGAAGCATGTCATAGGGAGGGTTGATCTTGCCAGGAAATGGTTTGGGAAAAAGGCATATCAAGGTTGGTGGCAGGAAGTGGCCTGCAGTTAGCAGAAGAGAGGACAAGGAGAAGCATCCCTCCCTCCCTCCCTAGGTTAGTGTGTGTGTGTTGTTTGGTTGCTTGTCACAGTGCAGCGGGTAGTCCTTGCCTAGTTTGCACAGATAGATAACTTGTGTGGTGAAATTATGTGGATTTATCTGGGGCGGAAATCCTTGGGAGTTTGCCCCGGACTTAGGTGGGGAAGTTACCCATTAAAGCTAAGGTGGATGGCCTGTGGAGTAAATTCTTGGGAGTAAGCTGTAAGTGCTGAAGAATATAGGGTTCAGCTGTAAGCGCTGATGAATGTTAGGTTCAACTGAAAGTGCTGAAGAATGTTGGGTTCAGCTGTAAGTGAAGAGGAATGTTGGGATCACTGTAAGTGCTGAAGAATGTTGGATTATAGCATGAGTCCAGGAAATTTCTATGCTCGGTTTCAAGGAATGTGGATCAGCAAGGAATATAAATTAATGATTCATTAATGTTTAATTAATTACTATTAAGGTTAAATAATAACAATGTGATTGGAAATATTTAAATAAAGCTGTGGCCTGTTATCCCCAAAAGTTTTGTCTGTGTTTATTTATTGATCATACCCTCTCCTCATGACATGAATAAATGATTCATAGGAAGACGAAAGAGCCATCAATAGGTCATGAATTTGGGGATACCTCAGGGATCAGATTTAGTACAATACGATCATTCTCTTTTAATGCAGTAAAATAAAAGCTTTCCACTCACCTAAATGACCAACTCTCGACAATCGGGGGTCAAAGCCAGCTTGCCGCGCCTTGTCAGTTCGTGCTAGAAAAAAGTTCACAACGCCATCTGCCACAACGCAGTTAGGGAAGCCCTCAATGACGTGGTGATAGCCCTGACGTGTCATTAGACAGTCACCATCTTTTCCTCCAGGGTAGATATTAATCTTCTGCCGAAACATTGTATAGTACCCAGTAATTTCTCTCACAGCACCCCCAACCTGTAAAGGACAGTGAACTGGATATTAATGTCAAACTACTGAAAGAGGTTTGAATTAAATTGCAGGAGATAACGATTACTGCTTTTATTTCCAAATCCACCCATAGATTTCAACCAAATCAGTGAGATAAAACCAATCATAACATGTATTACCTGCAATAAGAAGCTAGGCGCTAATTTTCTTTTACTAAATAGAGCTTACTGTGCCATATCCAGGAAGATAAAGAGGTGCAATTCTGGAGCAAATCAACTGTATTGCAAGGTGCAAATATACACTCTCAAAAATTTCCATTGATATAAATGGCGCTTCTCAAAGCAGTGGAGACCTACAGTATCTAGCATTCATGGGATTACAAGCCTCACATAAATCAATGAAAATGTTTAAGTGTCTTATGTTACAGATGGTTTACTCCAGAACTGCACCACTTTTGATTCCTCAATATGTAAAACATGTTTATAATTAAACTAATTCACCATTGATAAAGACTAGTGATGATCGAGCACCCCAATGCTCGGGTGTTCGGGTGCTCTGGCCGAGCACCCCCGGAGGCTCGAGTGCTCGGCCGAGTACCCGAGCCCCATTGAAGTCAATGGGAGGACTCGAGCATTACACCAGGCACCCCCTGCTCTGATGAGGGGAGGGTGCCTGGTCCATAGGAAAAGGGCAGAAAATGATGGAAACACCACAGAAATGGTTCAGGGACAGCATAGGGAGGATGTCTGGATGCATCTTGGACTCCAACGTCGCTGCTGGGAACAATGTTTCGCCCGTAGTACGCCATTTTTACAGACTGACCGTAAAACACACAAAAAGGAAGATAAAAACGACTTTAGGCGAAAAATTGTTACCAAACAGTATTTGCTGTATATTTACTTGTATATCATCTGCAAATTCAGCAAAAAATGTCATCGATTTTTCGGAACTGGGGCCATGATTAAGAGGGAAACGTGCGCAGAGGCAAATTCTGCAAAAAATTTCATCGATTTTTCGGAACTGGGGCCATGATTAAGAGGGGAACGTGCGCAGAGGCAAATTCTGCAAAAAATGTAATCGATTTTTCTGAACTGGGGCCATGATTAAGAGGGAAACGTGCGCAGAGGCAAATTCTGCAAAAAATGTCCTCGATTTTTCTCAACTGGGGCCATGATTAAGAGGGAAACGTGCGCAGAGTAAAGCAGGTGTTCAACGTGGTTATGGCCCGGGTAAGGTACAGCATTCAGGAACGGAGGCCGCAGCTACCACAGGTTTTACAACATGTCCGTTTGCCCTTGTTAAGTCCAAAATTTATAGTCGGAACAGTGGGGTCTGATCCATTCAGTAAAAGTGACAAAGTGACTTAGTGGATGAAGCCAAGAACTACCTTCTGCTCTGTCGAAACCCCAGCCCTATTTAATTCAATGGGAGGACCTGAGGCACTCCGATACAACCTGTATATCACAAAATGGAGGGCCTCATTCACATTGTGGTACAATAGTTCAGGTAGTGGTCCAACACTCATAAAGCCGATGCACTAAGTGAAAGGGCTGCCAAAAATTAGACTGAAATGTCACTCCAATACACCCTTTATTACACATAAAGGAGGGCATCATACACACCCTTGAAAAATTAGGATTAATAGCCTGCTGGTGACCCTCTAAAACATTAGGGGCGAGGGCATGCCGCTAAGCTGACCATCTAAAACATTAGGAATGAGGGTCTGCAGCTGAGCCGACCATCTAAAACATTATGGGTGAGGGTCTGCTGCGGAGCTGACCATCCTAAACATTATATGCGAAGGCCCGCTAGTGAGCTGACGCTATAAAACATTATATGAGAGGGCCCGCTAGAGAGCTGACCCACTAAAACATTATATAAAAAGGCCCGCTGGTGAGCTGACCTATACAAAAAGTTGTCAAACAGGGCCCGCTGGTGAGCTGGCCCTATATAAAAATTATATCACAGGGCCCGCTGGTGAGCTGGCCCTATATAAAAATTATATCACAGGGTATATGGAAGAGAGTCAACCATATACCCGTTTTGTGGGTGGAAGAGGTGAATGGGAATACAGAGTATTCCCATCATTGTAAATAACATATATAAAGTCACTTTATGTTCACCCGGGGCTTTCCTCCAGTGGAGTGGAGAAGTCAGGGGAAATCCAGGCCTTGTTCATTTTTATAAGTGTCAACCTATCAGCATTTTCGGTGGAAAGGCGGATACGCTTATCTGTTATGATGCCACCAGCAGCACTAAATACCCGCTCAGACAGAACGCTGGCGGCAGGGCAGGCCAGCACCTCCAAGGCGTAGAGTGCCAGTTCATACCACGTGTCCAGCTTGGACACCCAGTAGTTGTAAGGCACAGAGGGATCATTGAGGACGCTGACACGGTCTGCTACGTACTCCTTCACCATCTTCCAAAACTTTTCCCTCCTTGTGACACTAGGCTGCGCATCAGGGTGAGGGTGCTGGCGGGGTGTCATGAAGGTGTCCCACGCCTTGGAGAGTGTTGCCCTGCCTTTGTCGGAACTGCTGTGTGCTCCCCTTTTCTCCCCTTCTCGGTTGGCCAAGGTAGCACGTACTCTGCCGCCAGCGTTGTCAGATGGAAAATTTTGGAGCAATTTTTCGACAAGAACCTTCTGGTATTGCACCATTTTGCTTGTCCTCTCCACCGGAGGAATGAGAGATGAGAAATTCTCTTTGTAGCGGGGGTCCGGAAGGGTGAACACCCAGTAATCCGTGTTGTCTAAAATGCGTATAACGCGTGGGTCACGGGAAAGGCAGCCTAACATAAAGTCAGCCATGTGTGCCAGAGTACCAACAGGCAAGATTTCGCTGTCCTCACCAGGAGGATGACTCTCAATCTCCTCATCCTCTTCCTCCTCTTCTGCCCACCCACGTTGAAGAGATGGAACTAAAGTTCCATGGCTACCCTCTGTAGCGGAGGCAACCGTGTCTTCCTCCTCCTCCGCCTCCTCCAATTGTCGCTGAGAAGACGAAGTGAGGGTGCTCTGGCTATCACCTTGTGTAAGCTCTTCCTCCCGCATTTCCACCTCTTCCACATGCAAAGCGTCGGTTTTAATTGTGAGCAGCGAGCGTTTCAGTAGACACAGAAGTGGGATGGTTACACTGATAATAGCGTTATCGCCGCTCACCATCTGTGTCGATTCCTCAAAATTGCGTAAAACCTCACAGAGGTCTGACATCCATTCCCACTCCTCACTTCTGATTAGAGGAAGTTGAACGGAGAGGCGACAACCGTGTAACAGCTGGTACTCCACTACTGCCCTCTGCTGCTCACAAAGCCGGGCCAACATGTGGAAGGTGGAGTTCCAGCGCGTGCTCACGTCACACAGCAGCCGGTGAGCTGGCAATTGTAAGCGCTGCTGCAGCTTCAACAGGCCGGCTGAAGCTGTTGATGACTTACGGAAATGTGCACACACGCGGCGCACCTTGGTCAAGAGATCATGCAAATTGGGGTAGGTTTTTAGAAATCGCTGAACCACTAAATTAAATACATGCGCTAGGCATGGTACGTGTGTGAGCTTGCCGAGCTCCAAAGCCGCCACCAAGTTACACCCATTATCACACACAACCATGCCTGGTTGCAGGTTGAGTGGCGAGAGCCACTGCTCGGTCTGGTGACTAATCCCCTGCAACAGCTCTGAGGCCGTGTGCTGTTTGTCCCCAAGGCAGATCAGCTTCAGCACGGCCTGTTGACGCTTCCCCACTGCAGTGCTACACTGCTTCCAGCTACCGGCTGATGGGTGAGTGGCGCTGCGCGCAGAGAATTCGGAGGTGGAAACGGAGGAGGAGGAGCCAATAACGTAGGTGCTGGCGGAAACCCTGATGGAGGTAGGGCCCTCAATCCTCGGCGTGGGTAGCACCTGTGCCATCCCAGGGTCCGAGTCGCTCCCAGCCTCCACGACATTCACCCAGTGTGCCGTCAGGGAAATGTAGCGTCCCTGGCCACAAGCACTTGTCCATGTGTCAGTCGTTAAGTGGACCTTCCCAGTAACTGCGTTGGTCAGGGCACGGGTGATGTTACAGGACACATGGTGGTGTAAGGCGGGGACGGCACACCGGGAAAAGTAGTGGCGGCTGGGGACTGCGTACCGAGGGACAGCTGCTGCCATCAGGCTGCGGAAGGACTCAGTCTCCACAAGCCTAAATTGCAGCATTTCGATGGCCAGTAATTTGGAAAGGTGTGAGGTTAGTGCTATGGCCTGTGGGTGGGTGGCTGGGTATTTTCGCTTGCGCTCAAATGCCTGGGGTAACGACATTTGGACGCTGCGCTGGGACAGGGAAGTGGATGTGGTCGCTGATGGTGCTTCAGATGGTACAGGTGCAGGGCGGGAGGTATGCGGGCCTGCGCCTTCGACAGGCGATTGGCCGGCACCGAAAACAGGGGAAGAGGAGGCAGTGGTGTGGCCTGCAGACACAGATTGGCGATCCGGGCGTTCCTCCCACTTATTACGGTGCTTGGATGCCATGTGTCGGATCATGCTGGTGGTGGTGAGGTTGCTAGTGTTCATGCCTCGGCTCATTCTGGTGTGGCACAGGTTGCAAACTACAATTATTTTGTCGTCCGCACTTTCCTTAAAAAAACGCCATACTGCGGAACACCTAGCCCTTGGCAAGGGAGATTTACGCAAGGGGGTGCTCCGTGGAACATTTGCGGGCCGGTTTGGTGCGGTCCGCCTTCTTTCTTTAGCCACACCACTGCCTCTTCCAGCCTGTTGCGGTGCTGCAGATGGATCACCCTCAGGACTGCTGTCATCGCTCGGCTCTCCACCTTCCCAGGTGGGGTCAGTCACCTCATCGTCCACCAAGTCCTCCTCCACTTCCTCACTCTGATCATCCTCCTCATTTCTTGATCCCACCACATACCCAGTCATTGACAACTGTGTATCATCCTCCTCATCAAGGTCTTGAGACAGTAATAGTGGTTGATTTGATGGCAACTGTGTCTCATCATCATCATCCACTTCCTTTGACCTTAAATGTCGTTCCCCTCTGTCATCTTCTTGTGATTGGGTACCCTCTAGAGGTTGTCAATCAGGGCACAAGATCTCATGTTCCTCTGCAAGCGTGCTTGGAGAGAGGTTCAAATGAAGGATTGGTGATGAGACGAGCTCCTCACTATATACCAGTGTGGGATCACTTCTTTGGCCAGACCCTCTATGGTGGGAGGAAGGATGATCAGGGTGAGGATTATGTTGACCAGACTCTTGGCTACTGAGAGTGGACTTGGTGGAAGACAGGGTGGTGCTTAACCGACTGGAAGCAGTATCACCTGAAATCCAACCGACCACCTGTTCGCAGTGGTCTGACCTCGAGAGTGATGTCCTGCGACGACCTGTAAACTGAGACATGAAGCTAGGTATGGTGGATGTCTTTCTTTCTTGTGCTCTGGCACCAGGCACAGTTTCTACGCGTCCTGACCCGCGCCCTGAACTATCAGGATCACGTCCACTTCCCCGTCCCTTTTTACCCGCCTTCTTCATATTACACGGAATATGTGCTGCTAATCTGCAACTTTGCACACTAAACAGAATGTGCTGCTAATCTGCGGCTAGGCACAGTGAAAGGAATATGTGACGTTTATTTTTTACACTTTGCACACTAAACAGAATGTGCTGCTAATCTGCAACTTTGCACACTAAACAGAATGTGCTGCTAATCTGCGGCTAGGCACAGTGAACGGAATATGTGACGTTTATTTTTTACACTTTGCACACTAAACAGAATGTGCTGCTAATCTGCAACTTTGCACACTAAACAGAATGTGCTGCTAATCTGCGGCTAGGCACAGTGAAAGGAATATGTGACGTTTATTTTTTACACTTTGCACACTAAACAGAATGTGCTGCTAATCTGCAACTTTGCACACTAAACAGAATGTGCTGCTAATCTGCGGCTAGGCACAGTGAACGGAATATGTGACGTTTATTTTTTACACTTTGCACACTAAACAGAATGTGCTGCTAATCTGCAACTTTGCACACTAAACAGAATGTGCTGCTAATCTGCGGCTAGGCACAGTGAAAGGAATATGTGACGTTTATTTTTTACACTTTGCACACTAAACAGAATGTGCTGCTAATCTGCAACTTTGCACACTAAACAGAATGTGCTGCTAATCTGCGGCTAGGCACAGTGAACGGAATATGTGACGTTTATTTTTTACACTTTGCACACTAAACAGAATGTGCTGCTAATCTGCAACTTTGCACACTAAACAGAATGTGCTGCTAATCTGCGGCTAGGCACAGTGAAAGGAATATGTGACGTTTATTTTTTACACTTTGCACACTAAACAGAATGTGCTGCTAATCTGCAACTTTGCACACTAAACAGAATGTGCTGCTAATCTGCGGCTAGGCACAGTGAACGGAATATGTGTTAGTTTATTTTTTACACTTTGCACACTAAACAGAATGTGCTGCTAATCTGCAACTTTGCACACTAAACAGAATGTGCTGCTAATCTGCGGCTAGGCACAGTGAACGGAATATGTGACGTTTATTTTTTACACTTTGCACACTAAACAGAATGTGCTGCTAATCTGCAACTTTGCACACTAAACAGAATGTGCTGCTAATCTGCGGCTAGGCACAGTGAAAGGAATATGTGACGTTTATTTTTTACACTTTGCACACTAAACAGAATGTGCTGCTAATCTGCAACTTTGCACACTAAACAGAATGTGCTGCTAATCTGCGGCTAGGCACAGTGAAAGGAATATGTGACGTTTATTTTTTACACTTTGCACACTAAACAGAATGTGCTGCTAATCTGCAACTTTGCACACTAAACAGAATGTGCTGCTAATCTGCGGCTAGGCACAGTGAACGGAATATGTGTTAGTTTATTTTTTACACTTTGCACACTAAACAGAATGTGCTGCTAATCTGCAACTTTGCACACTAAACAGAATGTGCTGCTAATCTGCGGCTAGGCACAGTGAACGGAATATGTGACGTTTATTTTTTACACTTTGCACACTAAACAGAATGTGCTGCTAATCTGCAACTTTGCACACTAAACAGAATGTGCTGCTAATCTGCGGCTAGGCACAGTGAAAGGAATATGTGACGTTTATTTTTTACACTTTCCACACTAAACAGAATGTGCTGCTAATCTGCAACTTTGCACACTAAACAGAATGTGCTGCTAATCTGCAACTTTGCACACTAAACAGAATGTGCTGCTAATCTGCGGCTAGGCACAGTGAAAGGAATATGTGACGTTTATTTTTTACACTTTGCACACTAAACAGAATGTGCTGCTAATCTGCAACTTTGCACACTAAACAGAATGTGCTGCTAATCTGCGGCTAGGCACAGTGAAAGGAATATGTGACGTTTATTTTTTACACTTTGCACACTAAACAGAATGTGCTGCTAATCTGCAACTTTGCACACTAAACAGAATGTGCTGCTAATCTGCGGCTAGGCACAGTGAAAGGAATATGTGACGTTTATTTTTTACACTTTGCACACTAAACAGAATGTGCTGCTAATCTGCAACTTTGCACACTAAACAGAATGAGCTGCTAATCTGCGGCTAGGCACAGTGAACGGAATATGTGACGTTTATTTTTTACACTTTGCACACTAAACAGAATGTGCTGCTAATCTGCAACTTTGCACACTAAACAGAATGTGCTGCTAATCTGCGGCTAGGCACAGTGAACGGAATATGTGACGTTTATTTTTTACACTTTGCACACTAAACAGAATGTGCTGCTAATCTGCAACTTTGCACACTAAACAGAATGTGCTGCTAATCTGGGGCTAGGCACAGTGAACGGAATATGTGACGTTTATTTTTTTACACTTTGCACACTAAACAGAATGTGCTGCTAATCTGCAACTTTGCACACTAAACAGAATGTGCTGCTAATCTGCGGCTAGGCACAGTGAACGGAATATGTGACGTTTATTTTTTACACTTTGCACACTAAACAGAATGTGCTGCTAATCTGCGGCTAGTCACAGTGAAAGGAATATGTGACGTTTATTTTTTACACTTTCCACACTAAACAGAATGTGCTGCTAATCTGCAACTTTGCACACTAAACAGAATGTGCTGCTAATCTGCGGCTAGGCACAGTGAACGGAATATGTGACGTTTATTTTTTACACTTTCCACACTAAACAGAATGTGCTGCTAATCTGCAACTTTGCACACTAAAAAGAATGTGCTGCTAATCTGCAACTTTGCACACTAAACAGAATGTGCTGCTAATCTGCAACTTTGCACACTAAACAGAATGTGCTGCTAATCTGCGGCTAGGCACAGTGAACGGAATATGTGACGTTTTTTTTTTAAATTTGTGCCCCCCCAAACAAAATATAACTGCTGCCCCCACACACAACAGTCCTAAAAAGGACTTTTGGGTCTTTATATGTTGTTCCAACACTTTTCTTCTCCCTACACTGACTTTCCCTTCCTATCCTCATCTCTCCCTGGCTAAGACTGAGCCGAACTCGCTGGTCAGGTGCTATACAGCACCCGATCACGGGTTCTGGCCAGCCAATCAGTGTAATGCCAGCAGCCAACATGGCTGCTGGCATTACACTGATGTCAGAGCCTCCCCGCATGTTTATTGGCTGCGCAGCAGCCGCGAAACGTGCGGGGAGGAGACCCGAACATGGCGGGCGAGCACATGCGGTACTCGTACGAGTACCGCCATGTGCCGAGCAGAGCGATGCTCGAGCCGAACCGAGCTTCGGCCGAGCATGCTCGCTCATCACTAATAAAGACCAAATAAAGCTGAGATGAATATTGAAAAAACAAGTCTACTGGTAAATGGCTTGTCCAAATAGAAGACTATGGGCTAGATTCTATTACAGGTGCTAATTTTATCCAGATAAAACAGGAGTTAACATTTAGCACCTGCAATAGAATCTGGCCTTAACGCCTAAAAAGTATCCAGGGTTATTCTGTATTTATTTTCTAAGGCTTGAAACCTGTACGCTAGTCTTATCATATGATCTGTGGGTACAGCCATTCTTGCCATTCCCAGTCTTCATGACCCCCTACACAAGCAATCTTCATATGTGTCTAAGAAGTGATAGTACTGTCTTGTCTGTAAAAGGGTTAATTTAAGGAAACTATTCAAATGACCAGGGGACACCCCTTGAGATTAGAGGAAAGGAGGTTTAGACTTCAGCAGAGGAAGGTTTTTTTACAGTAAGATCTGTTAAATTATGGAATTCGTTGCCCAAGAATGTGGTTATGGCAAATACAATAAATACATTTAAAGGGATAGTAATGTTTCACAAAAACAGCAGCTTCAATTAATCTTCATAGTATTTGAGCCATAGAGTGTGCTATTTCAATACTGTCAGAGTTGTAGTTCAAGGGTAATTGAATGATAAAGTTTCCCCCTCCTGCCCCTTTTACCTAGTGTAACCACCTCCCCTCAGATGTGGAATCTGGTCCACAGACCAGACAGCTCACAGCAAAGGGCAATCTTCTTACTGTGAGCATAAGGAAATCCTTTTTTTAAAATCATTTTTAAAGATGCAGGCTGGAAATATATGATATTTAAAAACTGTATGGCCTAGATGCACTAAAGGTTGATGTGGTGTCGATATGATATTGTTGATGTGTTTGAGATCCCAACTACGACAGCCTGAGTTAGGTGAAGTGGAGACTGTGAACTCCGACAGCAGAGGCTGCTATCGGAGTTTACTGAATGAGTCAAAGTGTCACATTATAATATTAACACACCCCCTGGCATACGAATGTGTCTCATTATTCAGCATTTCCATATGAAAATTAGTCATTATGCTTCATTACCATATGGAAATAGGGCATTGTCGATATGATGAATGAAAATTTATAAACCTGTTGGACTGATGTTGATGTGGGCATCTTTTTGTCGGAGTGATGGTGATGTAATGTCAGAGACACTTTGGTGAGTACTGTGGATGTGCCTACAACATTGCTCCGACAGGACAGCAACATTTTTAGCCCTCTATGAATTTTTGTGCATCTAGGCCTATAGCTAAATTATAGTTTTAGGTGATAGAGTCCCTTTACTTCCGTTTAGAAAGTTATAGGTTTCGTAACGGTAAGGGACTTATGTATAAGCGTCAAGTGGTAAAATTCTGGAGTAAACCAACTGCACTATTGGGAAACAAAAATTGCCTTAATCACCATTGATTTCATGTCTTTTTTTTAAAGGGATAGTAATACTTCGTTTTAACTTTATTTTATTTTGTAGGCATTAAAAAAACATGAAGAATGATATAAGTCTTATCTCTCAAACCTTTATGGTTTATGAGATATTCACAAGCAAAGTTCCTCTCCCCGCCCCTTTTTCCTAGTGTAAGCCATCTCTTCTCAGATGTGAGTCTGGTTGTATGACAGTACAGATAACAGAAGGGGACAATTTTCTTTGTATGAAAACAATGAAAGCCCTTCCCCCCCTTGACAAGTTTTTCAGCTTTTTCCATTATCTTAACTGAAGATTGTCCCTCTCTGCAGTCTACCTGGGCATCTCCCTTCTGATCTGGTTGAACAGGGAAGGGATACTTTGTGAATATCTCTTAAACCATAAAGGTTTCAGAGATAAGACTTATATCGTTCTTCATGTTTTTTTAATGCCTACAAAATAAAATAAAGTTAAAACAAAGTATTACTATCCCTTTAAGCCCTTAAATGATTGAGAGGTTGGAGACGTCTGTAGCATTCAAGGGCTTAAAAAGTCACATTTATTCAAACGGAATTTTTATTTGTGCCCTATGATGAAGTTTGTTTGATCAAGAATTGCAACACTTTAATACATATGGCCCATAATATGTGAATACTTGTTACCTAAAACATGAAGATTGTTTTTCTCCTAATGGATAATGGCAGCATTCATTTATGGACATGTTACCAATGTGTCATGTGTACATGCCTTATCTTCTGTTCCCTTATCAACATGTCATCTTGGCAATATGATTGTAACTAACTTAATTCTTATAGATAAAAGTGAACACTCACCAAATCCAGTGTTGTTTTCTCTAAAACATCCACCAGCTTCTCAATCCTTGTACGTGGGCAGAATATGAAGTCATCATCAACCCATAAGACATATTTGGTAGTAACTTGTGAAATGGCTAAATTCCTCCCAGCAAACCAGCCCTTAGAACAAAAGATAAACAAGTTATGTTATACGAGGTGATGCTCAAATACAGTGGTGATTTTCAAAAAACAAAGTTATCAATGTCATCTTATTCTTTAATCCTTTAAGGGCCAGAGGGCTGTGGAACCCACTGCAAAGCAGTGTACTGCACAGCCGTTTAGTCCTTAAAGGGCTACTGTTGTATTACCCTGTTAGTGGCATGGAATGGTGTGTTGCCATGCTGCTGACATTGGGTGATGTATATATTTAAGTTTGCTGCACCAATACAAGAAACATCACTTAGTTATCTTAGCTGTTGGAGTTAAAGGGTCAGTAATGTCCCCTACAAAAAAACTAGATTTAGGTAGAGATTGAAAAAATAAACTAAATGCAACAAACCCTATTTCTCAAACCACTATGTTTGAGAGATATAGGTATTCAAAGTTCCCCCCTCCCTCCCCTTCTCCTGATGTCAGCATCTAGCTGGCAGCAGGAGATTCTGGTCTGGAGACCAGCAGGCAGCTCTGCAGCAGTACTTGAAAATAATTCATTCATTGGAAAGATCTGCAAAATGTGCTTGCAAACCAGACACACTTTGTAGACAGTTCCAATGAATGAATTATTTATAAGTACCGCAATTTCAGCTCTGCTGCAGAGCGTCCTCAAGTCGTATGACTTGAATCTACTGCTGTCAGCTTTACAGCTGACATCAGGAGAAGGGGAGGGAGGGGGAACTTTGAATCCCTATATCTCTCAAAGTATACTGGTTTGAGAGATAGGGTTTATTGCGATTAGTTTGTTTTTTTAATCTCTACCCAAACCTAACTATTTTTTATGGGACATTACTGTCCCTTTAATTTGGTGTTTGATATAATGGTGTATTACCCTTCTAGTGGCATGTAACTATATATTGCCCATCTGCTGATATCATGAAATGCACAGTTAACAGAAAAGAAAGGGAAAAAAAGGAACTTGGGTCATTGATCTAGCATGACAACTGAAAATCATCCCTTGAACATATGTAGGAATGTTTTGCCTTGATTGGTTTGGTTATGTGTTCCGTTATGTAGAGAGGGCGGGGCATGTTTAGTGTCAACATGTGGATACAAAAGAGTGAAAATAAGTGAAGTAGTTCTGTTTCTAGCAAAACGTATAAATAAATTCTCCAAATTCCTATTGATTTAACCCTTTGAGTGCCAGAGCTGTACGCAACACATTGCAAAGCTATATGTTGCGTACCCCTCTGGCACTCAAAGGGTTAAATAGGGTTTTTAACCACTTGAATGCTAAAGAGGTCTTGAGCACATTGTGAACCAAGGGATTAAAAGCCCCATTTAAATCAATAGGATGATTTATTTCTCCCCTATGTTGCAGTTAGCTTGCCCCAGAATTACTCCATTTTTCTTTTGAACATACCGCCGGGCCAGGAAAGCACAAGACATTATTTTTTGCTTTCCATAAGACAGGGGTGTCCAAGTGAGGGCCACATTTTTTTTTTTAATAGATAATGATTATAGCCTGTCAGATATTCAAAAATATCAGTGCGGACATCTGTTCTTTAACTCTTTGAGTGTCAGCGTTGCAATGCTTGGGATACCTCTATGACACTCAAAGGGTTAACTGCATGGTATTAGGAAGCAGGGAATTAAGTCTTACTGGCCTATTATGTCATGTGTGGTTAATTGCGTATTTAAAAAAAAAAAAAAAAGATGTAAAAATCTCTAGCAAGCCGCACTGAAGCCCTCTCTAGTATTCAAGAGGTTAAAAAGTTCTATTAAAGTGCATGAGAATTTAGGGATTTGTATTTGTCCCCTATGATGCAGTTGGTTTACTCCAGAGTAACTCCAGTTTACTTTTATAAATAAGGGCCACAGAGACAAGAAAAATGGCATATTTAAAAACAGACTCTCTAATCCAGTGTTTCTCAACTCCTGTCCTCAGGACCCACTAACAGGCCAGGATTTGATGATTTCCTTGTTAGAGCACAGGTGAGTTAATCAATGTGAATGAGCCTCTGATCACCACACCTGTGCTCTAGCAGTGAAATCCCTAAGTCCTGGCCTGTTAGTGGGTCCTGAGGACAGGAGGTTGAGAACCACTGCTCTAATCCATTGAATGATAGAATGGTCTCCAAAGCAATGCATCCAAGTGGTAAACACGGTATTCCCCTGAATTGTAACTGAAAGCTAACAAGACACAGTGATTCCTCACTTGTATTCCTCAAGCTGAAAAGGTGCAATGCTGGATAAAACCAAGTTCTCCATAAGGGAGAAATAAAGATTCCCATTGATTTAAAGTAGGCTTTTTCTTATACCTTGACTGCTAGTGGTATCCAACCTTTATTGGACTTTTAACCCTTTGAGTGCCCGAGGGGTACGCAATGCATTGCTTTGCAGTGCGGTGCATACCCCTCTGGCAATCAAAGGGTTAACTTTGTTCTGTGGATCTTATACATGTGTATGAGAATTTCAAAGAACCCAATTTGTGAACCATTGAGTTTCATGATTTTTTTTTTACAAAAAAATAACTTTGTGTTGTGATTTTAACCCTTTGAGTGCCAGAAAAGTAGCAATACCTCTCTGGCACACAAAAGGGTTTTAAAACATTAATGAAACTGGATGCCCTCTATCATCTAAGGCATTAATAATTAAATACTCTGTGTAGTCATACAAGGCTTTTTTAAGGAGGTTTTGGGTTTAAGAAAGTCCTTGGTTTGAGAGGAAAAGCTTCAACAGATATGAGAAAATAAATCCAATCTACGCACAGACAATGTATTAGTTGGAGTAGTTCTTAAGAGGTAAAGACAGTGCTCAAATTGAGGAGATAAATATCCCCTATAGAAATTACATTTATGCTATTCCGTAAAAAAGAAATCTAAACTAAGAGAGTTAACATAGTCAGGACTGATATTTAGTGGGCTCTTACGTTCAACAGGGTTGGGCACAAATCAAGATTTAATTTTTCAAATGTGAAGTTAACAAAATACTCTTCCCACCAGTACCTAATGCCCCTGTTTAAGAGAAACATCTTTAAACCATATGTATGTAGGACATAGGCCAGATTTAGCTTTGGATTCAATTGATTTTGCTGTATAATCTACGACTATAAAAAGTAACAAATACTATTGACAGAACAAAATATAGCAATATTAAAGATGGTCCATTTTACATATTACCCAGAATGATTGGCTTCTGTAGAAGCACTGTGATGTGTGATCATATATGAACTTGTTTTGGTTACTGTTATGTCACATTAAAAAACTTCAGTAGATGGTGCTAGAGAGCTACATTTGCAAAAGCTGCTATGGTTTTCAAACCATTCCCTCAGGGACCACTAACTTGTTAGGACTTGAAGATAATATTGTTTGATCACAGGTGTGTTAAGGACTGTGTGGTCCTGGGGTGGGGCGATGTGGAGGACACTTTTTTTTTTTTTTTTTTTTTTAATCACGGAAGTCATCTGTGATCACAGCACAGCGTGTGGCCATGCTGCAATAACAAACTTCCATGACATGCCAGGATAGTCACGGTCTTTAACACCCAGACAGCTGTGACAGTTCTGGCACTTCATTTGGTGTTAAGGGGTTAATCCTTTGAGTGCCAGAGAGGTATCTATGGCAGTGTCTTGCAATGCATTGGGAAAAAGAGATGGAGAGGGGTGCAATGAATTGGGTACCTTTCTGGCACGTGAAGACTTAAATAACAGCCTTTGATTCACTTCCCTGTACAATATCGGAGATATCCCCACGTCATGGCCTCTTAGTGGGCCATCAGGGCATGGACTAAGAACCAATACACTATATTTTTTCTTTGCAGTGGCCGTCATAAAACAAACAAACAAACAAATCCTTTTAAATTTGGATGATCAAACCTCACCTTTAACCAGGAGCACATGAAAAATGCATTGTGCATATCTTGCATAGGCATCTTATTTCATATGTGTAACATAAGCAGATGGCCATTTTAATGAGGGAGGCTTGTTACATTATCAATCTGCAGAACTGCCCAAGATGTGTATATTTTATTAGCATCCCACATTAAAGTGGTGTTCAAGACATGTTACTTACATGTCCCCAGCTACTCATAGGGGGCTCGATTCAATTTCCCCTGGTAAAACTGTTGGTAGGGTAAAATGGATACCGAATGGTACACACACACACACACACACACGGTGGTACCTTCAGAATCCAATTGCCCTACCAACAGGAACCACGAAGAGCGTTGGGACATAGAATCCAACTTGTGGCCCAACGCTCGTTGTGTGTTTTTTTGTTCTCAAAACTCACGCTAAATAGTGTGAAAAATTTGAACATTAAAGGAAAACAGCTAATGATCGGTGTTTGACAGTGTCAAACACCGAGCATGAGCTCAAAAAAGTCACCCTCCCAAACACTAACACTACATAACCCCTAACATCAACAATAAAGTGAAACAATACTAGCCCTAACACTGCCCTATTACCAGTACCCCATAGCTGTTACACTTACCTGTCATCCACTGTAAGTCTTCTTTGTAATCTTATGTCCTTTCATCTGTGAACTTCTTTCTTCTTACCTTCCTTCTTTTTTTTCTTATCTTCCTTCTTCTTTTAAAATCTTGTTCCTCAATGAATAAATAAAAATAAGTTAAACTGATATATGCCCCTGAAGTTATATGTACAATAGCTTTATGCTGCTGCTGCTCTTGGGCCAGTCAGCTTCTAGCGGATTTAGTCATCCTAGAAGCTGATTGGCTATGAGGTGTGTAACCCCACATCCCAGCCAATGAAGGTGTGGGAACCATTTTGAACAGAGACTAGCCATATAAAAGTCTCTGTTCAAATTTACCTCAGTATGTCTCGGGCAATGGCACATATAACTTCAGGGGCATATTTGACGTGAATTTATTTTTATTTCTTCACTGAGGAACAAGATTTTAAAACAAGAAGAAGGAAGATAAGAAAAAGATGAAGGAAGAAAGAAGATCACAGATGAAGAGGACAGAAGCTAGAATATTATAGAAGAAGACTTACAGTGGATGATCAGGGTGCTGAAGACCCCGCTGTACATCAGACTTACAGGTAAATGTTTATTTTCATGGGATGGTGTTAGCTTTAGGGACATTAACCCTATGAGTACCCGTGGGGTATGCAATGCTCTGCAATGCTTTGCTTATCCCACTGGCACTCATAGGTTTAATTTCCTTTTGACTCATGTTTTTAGATCTTTGGATGTACTGATATGGGGCTTAGGGCCCCATATGAATACATCCATGGGTCACAGCTTTTTTCTTAGCTTTTTTATACACTCCAGTTCCAGTGTCAGTGGTTTTTATCATTCATTAGGTGACTCAGCGCCAACTTTTTTCGCAATAAAGTTGAGTCCCTTAACGCATGTTACTACCCAACGCATGGAACTGAATCACAAATTCAACATCTGTTTCATTGCTTCCAAGTTTAGCACCCAACATGTTTTTTTCCTTCAGTAGTTTGTCACAGTGCAGATAACTGCATACCTGACTGATTTCAAACTGCTGACGGTACTTTCTTTTTTTTTCACTGGGTCTATTGAATCGAGCCCTAGGTCCTCAAGTCATTAAAGGGAAGGTCTGGTCAACTTAAAAGGAAACTTTCACCAAAAATAAGTTTGATTTTAATAAAGATATTTAAAGATATATAATGGCGTTAGATTTTTTCTCTAAGTGTTATAGTCTTTGCAGGAAAGGCTATATTTTGTGGGACCTAGCCTTCTATGCAAATTAATTTTTGTTCCCCCCTCAACACCTAGCTATTGCTTAAGTCTCTGAGTGTCAAAGAGTTATATGACGCATTGCCATGGCTGGAAACTTGCCGAGTTTCACATGGAGTCTCTGGATTTTGGCCAGTGTCTCCAGGGGTGAAGATGCACTAAGGTGTGATAATGAGGTGATAAAGTGGCAATGACTTCTCCAGTGATATCACTTCTTCAAGTCCTATGTTATTCTATGGAGTCAGTGCAATAAGATTTCCCCAGCTTTGGCGATCTTAGTACATAGGCTCAATAAACTAACATAGGAACTTGAGACATGATATTACTGGAGAAGTCATCTCCACTTTATCACCTATTTATCATGCCTTAATGCATAACCCCATGGGTCTCTTCATGCAGGCTGAAGTTCTCTGGGTTCTCAAAAACACTTGCTGCTTGTGTGCAGCTTATCATATTTGTTTTTGCAGTCACGTCAAGTTGTTACAAGAGATGAGATGACTCAGAGCTGATGGTGAATGGCAGTCGGTGTGACACTGTCCAATGAAACACCAGCCACCTATACCTATAGGAGGTAGTCTCACAGTATTTCATTCAACATCACCAGTTACACAGAGGAGGAATATCATAGTCAACGTTGCTGCATCACTCCATCCCATTGGAGCTGTCTAGCTTGGTCTGAGGAGTGGAAGCAACAGAAGCATGAACACACTTGGTATTGTATTACAAACTTATGCCATGTCACATTACACGTTCTGATTCACTATATTCCCATTCTGTAATAATTTATTAAATTTGCCATCCTATCCCGTTCAGTTACTGCTGCTGTGGCCTTTGAATGTAGACAGACTTCTCTCCCCTCCCGCCACTGAAGATGACAGATCTATAATGACTTGAGAAACCCCAAAATTATCAGTAATACACTGAGGGGATCACTCACCCCTCATTCATCTATAGTAGTATAGCTGATAGCATTGCACCATGCTGTGCTTTGGGTTAGCCAGAAATGTTGGAGAGGAGGATAAATCCCAATATATATCAGTGATGGGCAACAAGATTCATTCCAAGGGCCGTATGTGTGGCCCTGAAGTTCACAAAAAAGGCCCCACATTATGTTTAGAAATTATGAATAGTTGTCGAGAAAATTAAATGAATTCCCTGAAGGATAGAGAGGTATCCACTGCAATTCGTTGAAGACTTCTGTAGCACTCAAGGAATTAGGGTGGAATAGTGTAAGTGTAAAGGGAGATAAGTTTAGAGTCAAAAGAAAGGCACAGGAAGAAGTTATGTTTATCATGAATGTGTTCATGAGTGTGTTCCTGTAATGAGACTGTTATAGGTTAATTGAAGACTGACTTGAGTACTTCTGGGTTACAGCCAACAGGAACATATTTTCTATAATGTATGTTACAGGGAGCACTAACGGTTAATATTTCAAAATCTCAAGGTCAGCTCATTTTGAACGTTACCAGGTACGAGCATCGCATGGCACTCAAACAGTTAAGCAGCTCTATACAGTTGCTGCAAAATAGACACCTCCCCATCCCTGTCATTCACTAACCTAACCTGCTTCCTGTCTATGTTAATCTCCCCTCTGTTGTGTGTGAGATTACCATACACAGGCAGGAAGATCACTGGTTACCTAGCAGATGAAGTGAAGGTGGTGCTTTACTGTTACTGTTGTTCTTATCAGCTGGTGACAGCATTGTGTGGATGGCCTGCAAATGAGACCTTCTACACTAGGCTTTGCAGCAGTAGAGGCAGGGCTGTTTTTAGGCGGATGTCAAGTGTGCAATGCATTCAAACCCACGTGTCACTGGCCTCGCTCTGCATTTCACATGCTTCCCATGAAGCAGAGTAGCAGAGGCCCCCGCAGCTCCCACAGGGTGGACTCCTGGGCCGACAGAAAGAGTGGGCTGTTAGGTTTTATTTGGGCCTGTAGCATGACAGTGGCTCCCACTGTGTGAGGGTTCCTGTGTCAATAGTCACCTCTTGATACACATATTGCTGTATACAATTGCATATTGTACATTTAAAGCCAGCAGAGTTCCCCTCAACCGAACTAGCTTCTGTTCTGTCCCAGTGCTCCATCCTGATCTCAGTGGGGTTCAGCATGACATGATGAAGTTATCACATCACGCTGACCTCAATGAGGTGGCAATGGAGCAGGACAGAAGCTGGTTTGGCATGCAGAGGGAAAAGCGATACAGGCCAACTGGAACAAACATTAGAAGCAGCCAGGTCTGAAGTATTCTTATTTTTATATTCTGGTCTGCCCTTTCCCTCTCAGTTTTAGTAAAGAGCATCTCCCAATGGCCTCACCTGCCTGGCTACAGGCACAGAGAGTGATTGTGGTGCACTTTGGGCATTTACACAGAGTCCAGTGTTGGTATGCTTGATTAAAACATTCTCTGTGTGACTTAGACACAGAGATTACTTGAATCTAGTGAGCACTGGTACTAGACTACCTGGCCCATATCTCAGTCATTACTGCCAGGCATGAAACTGTGGTGAGAGCAACAATCTAATAGCACAAGTCTAATACTTTCCCCCAGCCACTGCTGCTGCCTGTTGTAAGACAGTCTGCTGTGCAGAGCCTGCTGACATGGTGTCACCCCAGTGACCCTTCTTATGATGGTTGCTATAGTGCAAAAGCAGCTAGAAAGCCACATATTGAACCCTCTTTGAATGCTGCAGGCATGCCCAGCCATCTGGTACTCAAAGGAATACAGCGTTTAACCCTGTCAGGAGGCTGTAAAGCATTATGCACTGGACAGCCTTGGCATGTAAAAGGGTTAATTCACATTTTAACCCAGAGGATATGGCATTCATTTGGCACTCTAAGTTACTGTGAAGGGTGATCTGAAGACACGGGTAGAGAATCCCTGCTATACAAGGCATGTAAAATGTCTCAGTGTAGTAAGGCAAATTTACCAAATGTTCTACATTTCCATAGACTTTCCTTTGTTTTGATCTAGATCCTTCACTTCCTGCTTTAATCCCTGCTTCCAATGGTTGCCATTAAAGGGTTAATAAAGAAATGCCATGATGAGCTTCCCCTTTAAGTGCCAGAGGGGTGAACAAAACATTATGAACCAATACAATGGGTACCCCTCTAGCATTCAGATGCTTAATATTGGTTATTTAAATGATTTCTTAAATTTTTTGTGTTATTTAGGTGTGATTAGTTTCCATTCTGTACTTTTGGTTGTGAAACCCCACAGAGGGGCGCCTGTCATTGGGATCGCTTTTTTAATTTTTTTTCTTTAAATTAGCCTTCCTGGCTGTGTAGTGGCATAGCAATAATCCCCTCACCCGGCGCCCGCTCCATGTTGCCCTCACATTGCCTCTCCGTCCCTCCGTTGTCCATTTCCTACCTCCCTGGCAGGACAGGTATGTGCCTCTTTTGGCGCAGTCCTGTAGCTGCGGCACCTGTAGGCAGAGTCCTGTAGCTCCCTCATCGGCTCTTTGGTAATGCAGAGTGCTCGGAGATGACATCATCTCCCAGCGCTCTGCATTCCTAAAGAGAAGACCACGCGGGATCTCCAGCAATTACAGGTCTGTGTTAAAGGAGGCACAGATCTCTCCTGCCAGGAAGGTAGGAAAAGGACAACGGGGGGGGGGGGAAGCAATATGAGGGCAACATGGAGATGGTGAGGGCAATGTTAAGCTGATGAGGGGCAAGTTAGCGCCGATTGGGGGCAATGTGAGGACAATATGGAAATGGTGGGGGAAATGTGGAGCTGATGGGGTGGGGGACAATGTGAGGGTAATCTGGAGATGGTGGGGGACAATGTGGAAATCATGGGGGGCAAGTTGGAGCTGATGAGGGGCGATGTGAGGGTAACATGAAGCTGATGGGGGGCAAGTTGGAGCTGATGGGGGCAATGCGAGGGCAATATGGACATGATGGGGGCAATGTGGAGCTGATGGGGGGCATGTTGGAGATGGTGGGGGCAATGTGGAGCTGATGGGGGGCAAGTTGGTGATGGTGGGGGCAATGTGGAGCTCATGGGGGGTAAGTTGGAGCTGATGGAGGCAATGTGAGGCCAATATGGAGATGGTGGGGGCAATGTGGAGCTGATGGGAGGCAAGTTGGAGATGGTGGGGGCCAATGTGGACCTGATGAGGGGCAAGTTGGAGATGGTGGGGGCAATGTGGAGCTCATGGGGGCAAGTTGGAGCTGATGGGGCAATGTGAGGGTAACATGGAGCTGATGGGGGGCAAGTTGGAGCTGATGGGGGCAATGTGAGGGCAATATGGAGATGGTGGGGGCAATGTGGAGCTGATGGGGGGCAAGTTGGAGATGGTGGGGGCAATGTGGAGCTGATGGGTGGCAAGTTGGAGCTGATGGGGGGCAATGTGAGGGTAACATGGAGCTGATGGGGGCAAGTTGGAGCTGATGGGGGACAATGTGAGGGCAATATGGAGATGGTGGGGGCAATGTGGAACTGATGGGGGGCAAGTTGGAGATGGTGGGGGCAATGTGAGGGCAATATGGAGATGCAGGGGGCAATGTGGAGATTAGGAGCATTGTTGTGGTGTCCAGTGGAGATGGCCAAGAGGGGGGGTTACGCTTCAGATTTCTGTGCCTACAGGCTTCTGAGATGTAAATCTGGCCCTGCAGCTAACATAAACCTAGATTAGGGGTCTGGTGAAATGAAGCTGGGATTGTACTCTCACAACTCAGAATGTGGATGTGGCGTGCACAACTGGTGCTCGCTTCAAACCTTAAAAAGGTAATCAATTGTTTGACCTGCAGCAATTAGGCATTAGAGAATTCCATCATTCCCAAACAGCCAATGGCTCGTTGAGGATGATGGGATTTTTAGTCCTCAAAAGTTGAAGGTACAACAATTGACTACTACTGCTCTGTGCTGTTGACCATTCTGCCTATTGGCAGATCTGGTTCTACTGTTTAGCATATATTAGTGAGGCAAATGAAAATAGAAAATAGAGGTAGTTGATCAGCAAAACACACATACAGCCATATATTTACTTTCTGTGATAAATATACAAAACACCAGACAAAATCAGGCAAACAGAAATTGCTTAAACAGATAGTAATGCTTAACATTTTTTAAAAATATACATTGTAGGGTTTAGCCCCCTGAGTAAAACGAGTACTTCCAAACGAGGAAAGGCGTTTTATTAAAGAGTTATTGCAGCTCAAACTTGAATTTTTATAGGGACATTATCCCAGTGGCCTGAAATTATACAGTGGCACTGTTGCTGCACCATACTATGGAGATTTATGGTCAACTGACAAGAGCTGTCCTGATGAGATGAACACAGGCACAACACAATGTGGGTGCTTGCCTCATTTGCTGGGTTATGTAACTTTGTGGGCGTACATCCATTAAGTCTTTGTGACATAAGGTTCACAGATTTTGGACACATTTAGTTTTTGAACTCACATGTATTGTGTTAATATATTTATGCATTTATTTATGTTTTGTAGGTTTTATTCACTAGATTCCCTTTTTTCACTAACAGGGGGTACGTCTATATAAAATTGTAGCTTTTAGGAATAAGTACATTCAGTGGGTTAGTGTATAGTTTCACATTCACATAAGGTTTAAATATACTGTCCTAATATAATAGGATGGTATATAATATATATATTTTTTCACAAAAAGGTATAAGGTTATTTGGGCACGCAGAGGATTAAAGTCTTAAAAGAGCTTATATTCAGTGTTTTAGATGCAAATAGATAAGGGAATCCTTTTGGGGATATGTGTTGTGCTGTCTGGTTGTTAGAGACGTGACACCTGAGGCGGTTTTTCTCCTGCTGGGTCTGATCTTGTTTGTTCACTGATAAATATTTCCTCGTTTTTATTAGTTTTTGTTCACTTCAGTGTTTGTATCATAGGCCGTTATGATATGCCTTG
Organism: Rhinophrynus dorsalis; assembly: GCA_037306005.1. NCBI lineage: Eukaryota > Metazoa > Chordata > Amphibia > Anura > Rhinophrynidae > Rhinophrynus > Rhinophrynus dorsalis. The sequence continues at coordinate 489,097,060 of CM074719.1, forward strand.
GTGTCAGTATTTTTGCATTTCCACTTTACTGTACCTCATTTCCAGAGGGAGATTATATGTGTATCTTGATATAATTATTATTATAGATATTTAACCTATGTAATTGCACATTATGTGTTGCTTCAAGATATATATTTACCTTTAGCCTCATTTGTCCCCCTCTTTGTGTTTTTAAGTATGTTTTACTCTTGTGACTTATGAATAGAATTGTACCAAATAAAATATTTTTGTACATTAATTGACTCATGGTTCAGTGCCTCAGTCAAGGGTCTTTCCTTCTTAGGAATTTCCTTTTCCCTTAATTTGTTATTTCTAGTTCCTCTTAGTCCCAGAGTGCACCAGACTATTTGGACATTATTGTCGACGTGTTTTACTTAGATAGTGCAGGCCGGGTTTCTTCAGTTGCTCTTTAGAAGAGACAGGAACTCCATAGAGAGCTGCAGGGAGATCCCAACATCGCCAACCTCAGGCTGGTGATGTTTGGACTATGAACTCTGACAGCAGAAGCAGCTATCAGAGTTTAGTGCATGTGGTGAACAGCCACATTAACATATGAACACATCCATATGAATACCAGAGGCTTATTATCCTGCATTTCCATATTGAAATGAGCAAGTGTACATGTGTTCAATGCAAAACTGTAAACCTGCTGAAGGCATGGCGGATTGGTGGCAGATTGCTGAATATATGATAGAGAAGACATGTTAGTGCTTACTGACAATGTGCCTTTGAAACAGATATGACACAACATCGCCTTCCTGAGCCCTTATCCAACCTTAGTGCATCTCAGCTGAGGTGTTAAAACGACCATTTAAATCAATGAGACTATGCAGTATATTCCTCCCCATGGTGCATATAGACCATAGTACAGTAATGAATCCTCCAGGAACTATATACTGTACCTTTCCAAATGGCATAATGTACTGCTCGATAAAGGGCCCCTCAACCTTCTGCGGTGTCTCACTGTCATCAGCAATTATAATGGTAACTGTTGGATAAAACTTCCTGATGCTGTCAATCAAATTCTGTAGTTTGTCATAGCGAAGGAAGGTCTTGGTTGCAATAGTGACAAGGGTGCTGATGTTGTACTTGGCTATCAGGGAAAAAAGTCAAGTTAAAAATTAAGACACTATATTAGTATTAAATTATTACATTAAAGGAACAGTAATGTCCCAGAAAAAATCTTTTTTGTAGTGCTTAAAAAATTCAACTATATGCAACAAATCCTATTTCTCAAACCCCTATGCTTTGAGAGATATTCTGCAATAAAGTTCCCCCCTTCCTCCCCTTCCCCTGACATCAGCACTGTGCTGACTGCAGGGGAATCCTGTCTGGGGACTAACTGGCAGCTCTGCAACAGAGCCGAAATCACATTATTGGAAAATAATTACTTCATTGGAAAGGTCTACAATGTGTGCCTGGTTTGCAAGTACACTTTGTAGACCATTCCAAAGAAGTAATTCTTTTTAAATAACGAGATTTCGGCTCTGCTGAAGAGCCTCCTCATGTCGGCCAACACGGATCTCAGCTGACATCAGGAGAAGGGGAGGGAGGGGGAACTTTGAAAGTGAATATCTCTCAAACCATAGAGGTTGAAGAGACAGTATTTGTTGCATATAGTTTAATTTTTTTAAGCACTACAAAACTATAACGATTTTTTTCTGGGACAATACTGTCCTTTTAAGAATGTGCAGTTTGGAGACTAGAGACTTTTTTAACACATTGTGACGCAATCTGTAACATCCAAGGGGTCTATGAAGTATAGTTCCCGATGGCTTTTTTGTTATATAAATTAATTGTGGAGTAATTCTGGTGCAAATACATGTACCGTTGCAAAGGTGGAATAATTATGCACTAAACAAGTTGCACCATAGGGAATAAATAAACTTGCAATAATATTATAAACTGTCAAAGGATTTCTGCCAGATGTCTCCTCTAAACTTGTTGGATGTTTTTTTTTATGCACCTGCGACCATCATCATTCTAGTCCAGGAGTAGCCAGCCCTGGGTCCCTGGAGCTACCAACAGGGCATGAGCCCAGGTGGACCAATTAAGGTAACTGAGCCACTAATTAGTCCACCTGTGCTCCAGCTGGGATTTCCTGGAAACATGCTTTGTTGGTAGTTCTTGAGGAACAGGGTTGGCTAGCCCTGTTCTGGTTTAACTACTTACAGATTCCTTATTACAGTGGTTCCCAGTTTTATTATTCAGTACAAGCAAGTTAGCTAGAGGCTCAGTCATTTAATCAACTCACCTTAACCCAGCCATTTAAAGGGATAGTAATACTTTGTTTTATATTTATTTTATTTTGTAGGCATTAAAAAAACATGAAGAACGATATAAGTCTTATCTCTCAAACCTTTATGGTTTGAGAGATTTTCACAAGCAAAGTTTCCCCTCCCGCCCCTTTTACCTAGTGTAAGCCATCTCTTCTCAGATGTGGAATCTGGTTGTAAGACTAGACAGATAACAGCAGAGGACAATCTTCTTCCTATGAAAACAATGAAAGCCCTGCCCCCTTGACAAGTTTTTCAGGTTTTTCCTTTATCTTACTTGAAGATTGTCCCTCTCTGCAGTCTACCTGGGCACCTCCCTTCTGATCTGGCTGAACAGTGTTACATCAGTAAAAGGGGCGGGAGGGGGAGACTTTGTCATTGAATTACTCTTGAACTACAACTCTGACAGAATTGAAATAACACTCTCCAAAGTCCAAATACAATGATGATTAATTAGAGCTGCTTTTATTATGAAACATTACTATCCCTTTAATGCAATGAAAGAGGTGGGTGGGAAGGAGAGACGGATGAGAAAAGGATGTCATTATACCTTCCCAGCCTTCATATTAGTTATGCTTTATTAAGATAAAACATATATTGTAGGGCTTTTCCTGATGAATACAAAAAGGGAGCTACCACTACTGGCAGATGTTTTATTCAAAAGTAATTTTAGTTCAAACTATCACATGGCAGAGCTGTTACCATTCCATTCTGTGGATAACTGCAGCCAGAGCCTCGCCTGTTCCATAGAATATAACATTTAATAATTGTCTGGAGACCAGGTGAACTGTATGGATAAAGGGACACTCTAGCTAATCACTTAATATAAAAAACTCACTAATGAACTGTCATAATGTTTGAATGAACCATATTTCAGCAGTGGGAATACGGTTTTTAATGAGCAGGAAAAGCCCTACAAAACGGGTGGTCAGCTGTTGATTCTCCAGCTGTTAGGGGCTACAACTCCCTTGCCCCCCAGTTAGCCAACAACGGGTTGGGGTTGATGGAACATATAGTCTGCAGCAGTTGTAGGACAAAAAATTGGCTTCCCCTGCCATAAAGTATATATTTTTTCATAATAAAAGTTTGCTGCTCTTTTAAAAAGAATTCACCCTAAACAAAATACCACTAAACTACAGTATGTAGTTTTTCCAGAATGTGTTACAAAGGGCACCAGAGGAATCCAAGAAAATGACCTGAGGAATGAGCTGTTAAAGGTTGTTTCTCTTATCGTCCAATATGCAACAAGGGAACGAGTCCTGTGTTCCACATGGGATAAGAGAAAATTATTTAATGGTAAGTGCGCAAAAATCCCCTTTTTTGTTTCCTACTGCTGTGACCTTTTTTTTATCTCTGGTCTCTTACAATTTTCTAATACCTGGCACTATTCTCATCTCTTAAACCAAAGACTATTAAATCAAACCAATTTTAAATCAAACCAATTTGCTTCTAAGGACATCTAAAATATGTCCTCAGTATACCCCTAAAACAGTTATGGATGTCTCCCAGATGAAATATGAGCAGAATCTGAGAAAAAAAAATGGGTGTAGGCCTAGCCTGAGGGCGAGTCCTGAAAAATAATATTTATTCCTCTGTTGGAGGACTGGGACCCCCTAGTGACGTCACAAATCTCCTGCCCCATGATGTTGAAGGATGGAGGCTTCCACTAGACCATCCTGAAAATCAGGAAGCATTTTGAGGGAGGGAAATGTACTCTAACTGTATTTTATCGAAACTGGTATCACTGGAAAGGGAAAATACTCCCCATTCTAATGATACCCTAGATATGGGTATTCATGCTATTGACAGTCTGACCACTGGTCTGAATTGCCATGTGTTAGGTATCACTGAATAAAGTGAATGTTAATGTGCAGTTAAGAGTGTAGGATGCTCTAGTAGAGCCCATATCTCAGCTTCCCTATAACATATCATACTGTCATTAGTCCAGCCTTCATATTGAAGGTATTCATCATGGTATTTCAGCTTTTGCTTCTCCCATATCACCTGACATAAATAAGTATGGGGGATAGTTAGATTATCAACAATGATGGAAGACTGGTACAAACAGAACCCCTATCTCAACATTCCCTCCCTTATTTGCACATGATAATTCTTATTGGAAAGGGAAGAATCTCCCCTTTTCAAGGATGGTACTCACAAGGGTTTATAGAAAAAAAAAGTTAATATCTCTGAAGTTTCACATTTTGGGGCATACTCAGTAACCCACGTTACTACAGGAGACAAGCAGAATGTCACAAAATTCCTATTGATTTAACTATGCTTTGACAACTTGAATGGTACAGATGTCTCCAATGCATTGCTTCACAATGTGTTCAAGACCTCTTTAGAATTCAGGGGGTTAAAAGCCCAATTTAAATCCCCTATGACGAAGCTGGTTGGCCTCCAAAATGTTCAATTTATTGTTGGTGTATCAGCTTGAATGACTCCTACTCAGCTTTTACCTCATAAAGCAGGGGCAGTCAACTCTACCAACTACCAACAGTGCATGGATAGCTCCTCTTGAGCACAGGTGAACCAATAAAGTAAATAGACTACTGAATGATTCACCAGAGCTCAAGCAGTCCTATCATGAAAGCAGGAACTGTAAGTAGCACAAGAAGAATTCTAACTCAACTTTCTGGAGGCATAGGAAGTTAACTTAAGTGGACCTGTTACCTACACAGCTTTTAGTCTCATTAAATGCATCTATTTAAACTCGCTATATCATGTGCTTTTTGTTTTCCAGTCCAATGATGTAACACTGCTCATCTCAGAGCATCAAGACTGTCTGGATGGATCTCAGAGACGGACAATCTTCAATGAGCATAAGGAAAAACCTGAAAAACCTGTAAAGAAGGCAAGGGTTTCCTTATGCTCACAGTAAGAAGATTGTCCCTTGCTGAGAGCTGTCTGGTCTAGTGACCAGATTCCACATCTGAGGGGAGGTGGCTTAAACTAGGTAAAAGGGGAGGGAGAGGCATACTTTATCATTCAATTACTCTTGAACTACAAATCTGAGAGTATTGAAATAACCCTATCCATGGCTCAAATACTATAAAGATTAAAAGGAGCTGCTGTTTTTGGGAAACATTACTATCCCTTTAATAACTCACATGCCCAGAAAATCAACTCTTTCTACATCTTAAACTTCTAGAATATGCCAGGTTCCACCAGGGGCATGGAATAAATGAAAAGGGGGGGGGGGGAACGAACATTCAGATACTTCCAAGATGGAGACTTCCACTCGATGTTGTTGAAAAAGTTATATATGTCCTCAAATTCAATACATGACATATTGTCTATGTCACTGGTTCTTAACCAGTTTTTTTTATCAAGGCACCCCTAACACACAGTCTGGTAATTTCAATGCACCCCTAACATTTTATGGATCAACTGTCAATAAGTAATGAAGTGACCGAAACAAAAGTATTTTTAGGTTTCTCAATCAGAGAAACAAAAACAAATATATAAACATTTCCACAAATAAACAACTGAAACGTAGCATTCACATTGATGTCAAAGACTTTACAGAAAAGAAGGGATGCCCTAAGTGGATGTCCACTGCACCACTGTCTATGATTTTACAGACAGACAAAAACCCCATTGACGTCATTGGCAGTTATCTCAAGTGAGAAGAAAAATTCCTTCCTGACACCAAATAATATGATTTCTCACCAGATCAACAGATTAAATGCATTGATGTCATAATTACATGCAATGATGTCATAATTCTCTAATTTATTCTTAGTGAAAAAGGTATCCAATAACTGAAAGGATCTATAGTAGTTGATGCGGTGATTAATGTGTAACTGAAATGGGTCATATATTAATATAATACAGGTTTCTTTTATTTACAAAACTAGACCTTCATTGTCATGGTACTTACAGTCACTAGATCCAGAGTTATACATTTTGGGAATTTTAGGATGCCGGATCCTGATGGTAAAAGTTGCTGTATGATCGCCTGTCTGAAACTGCACTGAAAAACAAAACACTAGAATAAACTGACTGTATACTCAATGCAGAAAGCAAAGACAAGATTCATAGCCATAAGTATATAACAAATTGGGTGATTTTGAAAGGGAGTTCAAAATGCCCTTTATTTATGTCAGACAATCTTTATTTAAGATTATAGTTTCATGCACATTAGCTAACACTTCCTGCAGTTGGAAGGGAGAGTGGGATGTTGACCAGTAGTGCCTAATTTGCTCAAACTGACAAATAAACAAACCTAAATATATTGTATTCTACAGTTTTAAATAAACAATGGCTAACGTAAATTTAGATGACTAGCCAATAGTAGCACTGCTTCTCCCATGCTGGAATATGCACACACAAACACGCATACACACACGCCCGCACACACAGATACACACTCACTCACACATTCACTCTCTGACCACTCTTGTCAAAATCCCTGCTCCTCCCTACTGCTGGCCCAGGGGAGTAGAGCAAACCAAGAATGCCTATACGTTTATATTTTATATATATTAAAACTCTTTTCAAATCACTCACTTTATTATACAGTGTTAGTTCCAGACAGATAGTTATATTAAACCATTAAGGACAAGAGGGATATGCAATGCACTGCAAAGTAATACACTTCACAGATTTATGGTCCTTAACCCTTTAAGGACCAGAAGAGAGAGAGAGAGAACAGGATGAATCAGAGCATCTTACTCTTCTGGTAAAGACATCTAAACACCTTTCAGTTTTACACTGTCGTGTATGTTTATTAGTGTCATCCTGGGTATACTATACTGAATATGCTTTAATATTCTAGGCCATATTCAATATGCTAAAGTGGTAAATTTTTGATTTAAAAGGGCTCAAGAATCCATAGGGTTAAAATTCCCATTCAGAAATTCCTATTCAGATAATTGGGAACTTTCATTTGTCCCTATGCTGCATTTGGTTTGATCCAGACTTGTTCATATTTAGCTCCCTGAACACAATTATCTGTATGTTTTCATTATTAGCAATTACTATATAGTCTAAAACCTTCAGAGCAGGAACTCCCCCTCCCAATGTATAATTCACTTGGTTGCTCTTATTCCCTGCTAAAAAGACAGAGTTTGTATTTTTCATGCCTGTCTTGTACTCACTACTTTTTCTGCAAATACATCTATACATCACATGCGTATACTCGAGGGTTAAAACATCCAAGCCTTATTAATGTGTGCGCAGAGAGGATATGTGAAAGACTCCATCATTTTCACTCCCTGTGTAAAAAGAATAATAAATCGTCGTGACAGGTGCAGTTTCTGCATGTTCGTAGCCTAAATATTGTGCACAGAGTGATTCAAAGGGTTTTTCCTTTTATTATCTTTTAAGCACACTTAGGATGTCCAGGATTATGTATGGTTTTTGACCTCTTGAATATATCTTTATTGTCCTCTTTGACAGTCCGATGAATGATAACTCTGCCATCTTGGTCACGTGCTAAGTCACAGTAGTATATCCTTCTTGCATTTGGCTTGTTAATTCACTGCCAGTAGCTTGGATGTGGGAGGTCTTTCAGCTTCAAATAGCTGGCCTGTTCGGCATACACAGGTGATGTGCCTTTGAAGAAGCATGCACAGTGAAACGTGCGTAGGCCTCTAAAGACGCTATAGTAAATTAGTTACCATCTCAACTGCAACTACCATTTTAGAGAAATTTTAACTCTCAGTACGGAATTTGATAAATTATATTTATTTTATATTTTGGGTGAACTATCCTCTCTTGTCTTATTAGGTTTGCTAGCCTTTTGTGTAATGCAGTTTAGGATAAATTAATAAAGGTCCATTTAAGGGCTGGCAAGTGGTATACCAAAAGCCTTTTTTAGGGCTGGAAAATGGTAATTTTCTCAGGAATTGTGGGCTACATACCAGCGGATTTTATCTCTTCTTTTGCTCAGCCTTTACTCATAGTGACTTTTATCACTTGAGTTTTACACCAAGGGAATCCCAATATGGGTGTCCCACAAATAATTTTCTTTAAGGTGATTGTTTGGCTGCTATCTTTGATCCGCTAGCCTATTTTCCTTTTTGGCTTCAATCCTGTGTTTTGGGGCACTAGCTGTTCATTTGGCATCTCCTATGACTTCTCTGGACCAGGTTAGTTTTTAAGACTTGGCAAGCTGGTTTTTGCCCCGGCAGTACATTATCCTAAATTAATTTTGCTTCTTTTCTATTACATATACTAAAATAGGTTAAGTTTTATTTCTTACTCAACCCTCAGTTTAGATAGTACATTTGACACTTTATACTGAATGCTACTAAGGCAGGGTTTTCTGTTTTGTTCTCCATGTCTATCCTCCCCTGCAGCACCGGTAGTTCTTCATTTGTTTTCTTTTCTAACTTCTAAGGTTATTCTGTTTTGTGATCTGGTTACTCCTTTCTGCATTCTAGAGTCAATGAACAACTACTCTCCAAACCAATTAATAGGAAAAAATGTTACTGGATGCAATGACAAAAGGACACCTACACTAATCAGACAAAATTGCAAGCATGAAAGCTGTCTTAAGAGTTAAGAATCGAAGGGGAAAAAAGGAGCCTTCTGAAGTTCTTCCGAGACCAAACTCATGTCCCACAAAGAAGCCAAACACTCCGCTGTGTAAACATGAATCACTCCTTGCATATACAGCAATAAGGCAACAATCCTCTGAAAAAAGTGCAGATAGAGCATAAATATGAACCTAACTAGATATTAGACCAAGTTCTTTCAGAAGCCAATCCTGAAAAAAAGCCAAAAGAGTTGGAAGAAGAAAGGGACAATGCCACCATACCTGGTCTTCTCTCCACTTGTAAAACAAAGGATTACCCTATGATATGTCTTTGATGAAACCAGCTTTTGACATGGCAGAACCATAAAAAGCTCTCTTTCTCAGAATGCTTGCTTCAAGAGCCAAGCCTACTTCTCCTTCTCTGGAAGGCACAGAGCCCTGACTCAGAAGGTCCAGAAGAAGTGCAAGACAAAGTGGTTTTGTAATGGACAGACTGAGAAAATTCAAGAACCACACCTGGCAAGCCAGTAAGGAGCAATCAAGATTACATATGTAGGCTCCATCCTGACCTTCCTTAACACTCTGGGAATCAGAGGAAAATGAAGAAACACATACTACAGGAGAAGCTGTCACACAATGCCTATCACTTTCACTGAGAGTGCAAGAGGATCCCAAGACCTGGAACAAAAACAAGGGAACCATGCTTTTAGACCAATATGCTATTAGGTCCACAGCAGGGAGACCCCCACAGTGGAACTATGGAGTCAAGCACCCTCTAGATGAGCTCACTGCAAGGTAGAGGCAATATATCCATGCACCTTCATGTACTCCCTGACTATCACTGACAGGCACAAAAAGGCTTGAAGCACCTACCAGGACAAAGATGGAATCTTGCCTTCCAGTAGAAATACCCATCCCTGAAAAGTGTTGAATCTCATGCCTAGAAAGACTAAAGCTGGAGATGGAACCTCACCCATCCATGTTGATCCAATATGGAGATGCAAATCAGAAACTTAATATGTAGAGATTGGCTTGAAGGAGCCTTTAGTATAATGTCATCCAGATAGGGAGCAAGAGAAATTCCCCAGGCTGTCATGACTTTTGAGAAGAATGGATGCCAACACAAAGTGAAGGGTGGTAATCTAAAATGATGGTCTTGAAAAATGGAAAATAAAAAAGGAAGCACCAATGATCTACATGAATAGAAAAATGCAGATAAGCATCCTTATGCCTAGGGAAGACAAATAGTCCCCATGACATATACTCATTGCGCTGTAACAGGGAACACTAGGGACTTCCCAATGACCGTGGCAAAATTAAATGCAGCATCAGAAATATATGAATAAGCTTCTGGGATCATGGCAACAGCAAGAACAGTGTCCTCTTTTAAGGAGTCCACATTTGCTCCCCCCAAATATCAGTCAGCCCTAAGGACCAATGCAGTAGCAATAGTTGGACATAAAGCAGTCCCAAAGGACACAAAATACCCTTTGAGAAGAGAATCTAGGTGCATAAACCCCTGCGCTTATGTAGCACTGCATCCACAGGTGGCAATGCTATAAGCTTAGAAAGGCAAGAAATCACAGGTTCAACTGCAGGGATGATTGCCCACTGCTGGAGCATAGGGATATAACAGAGAAAATACCATGGAAATAAGTATGCAATTCCTCCAAATCACCTGGTTTAAAGAATTATGGTGAAGGGAAAAACATAGCATTCTTCTTGCATCTTGTAAAAAATATCCGGGGAATAAGAACTCAAGTCAAAGGCTTCAAAGACCTTAAAGGTATACCCACACACAGGCTCTGTTCAGAAGAAGAAGGGTCCAGGAGTTGCTGTGAGGGGAGCACAGAATAGGAGGCACATAAAGTACCAGTAAAAAATATGTATCTTCCTGGGTTTAAAGACAGCATGTAGGAAGGAGATTTCAGTCACAGACAGCTGAAAGAAACAGATTCCTTGTTGCACATAAAGGCCTGGGGAAAATATGGGTCTCATGGGAAGTACAGATTCCCCCAAAATTACTTGATAATGTGGTGGCTTTTCACCATCACCACAGTTTGCCACCTCTGCAGTGGGAGGACCCCCAATGATGTTCCTCAGAATGATTAAAGGATAGATGTGCAAGCACCATCTTACACACCAGAGCCTACCCAATGCTGCAGAAACCTTGCCATTGCTGCTGAGGCCCCATCCAATGTAGCCTCCACAAGTACACTTTGAAAAAGGTTCTGCAGGCCCATAACAGTATAAATGTAAAATAAAGTAAGTAAAGAAATGAAAGAGGCCAACTCTTGTATCAAGGGAATGGGGCTGACAGACATGAAGGACAGAGTGCATATCTAGCAATATCACCACAGACCTCAAAAAGTGGTTGCTAGAAAGACAGGCCTATGGGGGGCATATTCACAGGGCCTGTGCACTCCAAAACTGGAATCCTATTCAGTCTTCACGTTCCTATACGTAATAATCAAAAGAGGAAATGTTACAAGAAAGTTATCCTCTAGCAGATGCAGGTCCCTTAAAAGCCTGCACCCTGGTCCGCATTCATGAAGGCAACCAAGGATAGGAGCCAGCCTAATGGGGGACTGAACAGCTCCATGTAAGTTAAGAAAACAAAAAAGAAGGCTAGCTAAGAGAATCTTTGCTCTGAGCACCTTCTTTAACTCAGTTTTAAAACTAAGAATATCTGTTGGGAGTAAACTGGAGTAGGGATGGAGTCTCTACCTCCAGAGGACACTGTTTATGGAAGATCCCTGCCATCCATGGCAGGAGGGGGGACTTCCTGAATACGGCCTTTACAATTAATTTTAGGTAATCTTTAATCACTAAGTCATTGTAGCCACAAATTATGGGAGTTTTAGCTGGGGAGAGTTGTGGATTGCCCACTCCAACCTTAGGTTAATGTGCAGATGAAGCAAACAGATGACACTTTGTGTCTTCCTCGCTGAATGCATGAGGGGCTTCAGGGCAACTGTATACCCCATTGTGGGTTGCCATTTAAGAGCCCATCAGGACCAAATTTACAATAAGGCAAAGCAGGCAACTGTTTAGAGAGCTACATTTTGTGGGGCATCTCACTTGTGCCGCCCACACCGACTTTGAGTTGTGGCTGTGACCAAGCAGTCCCAATGCGCCTGCTCCAGACACCCACTGCTGGTTTATGACAGCCCACTTTATTTATTAGTTTATATAACTATTTACTGGTATACCTGAGAACTTTCCGGATCAGCCCTGGACACTCAGATTTTTAGTGTTAAGTACCAGTTCTCCTAAAATTGAGGCAGATACTCCAGCTTTTGTGAGTTTCCTGGGCAACTCTGCCCACTTTTCACCCATTCTACTTCCTACTGTTCTACCACGGAGTTAACAAATATTTTGTTCTTGTATGTTATAAGGTGATTTTTGTTACCAGGCAACAGTGGATGAGTTTGTGGGCATGGTCATGGTAGGTCTAATGGCACCCAGTGTTTCTTTGCCTAGGGCTTCTTGAAATGTAAAGCAGACCCTGAGCCCCATTGTAGAGCAGTGATGTGATTACATACCAGTATCTGCTGTGTTTGGGTGGAACATGGTGTTGGTGTATGAAACAAACTGGAGCTGGCGGTTCAGATTGTCCAAGATGGGACTGGATAATGTTATGTGTCTTTCTCCTGCTCCTTTCACAGTGACTCCTTCCACATTGGCTGCCACATTAAATGTTCCCATGGTACCAGACAGGGTCACCTACAGAATTCATACAAGGGACACATTTAATAAAATTGCTCCTTAAAATCTTAGTGCAAATAGGTTTCAGAAGTTAATATGATTTACTTATGCATTTAGCACCGACTGCATATTTGTTAGTGCAAAAGTTATATTGATTAAAAAGAAATGAATAATCCACATTGCCTAAAAAAATATGTACATAGAAAAATACATGTATATTTATAAGACTTGAAACATTTTATTGGTGCTTAATTTTTCTTTTTAACAGCAATGTATGCATGTATGTATCTTTATTTATATAGTGCCATACATGTACACAGTGCTTAACAGAAGCTGTAACAGTATGGTACAAATAGTGTTAGTAATGTACCATTCTGAAGCAAAACAACTGCACCGTAAGGGACAAAAATCACTGACTTAAACGTGTCTAACACCTTGAACACTAGAGAGGCCCCCAAAGAATTGTAAGACAAAGCATTGGAGACCTCTGTAGCATTCAAGGAGTTAAGAGCCCCTCCCTAAGGTGCAATGGTTTGCTCTGTATATGACCCTTCCCCTAACATTCTAGAGCAGTGATTATGAAGGTTAGTCCTCAGAACATACCAATAGGTATGGTAACAAGTCATGTTTATAGTGGCTGAAAATCATACCTTGCCTTCAGCTCCTTTACTTGTAGATTGAGAGCCACATTATTGCCTAGTCCCTTCTCATTATAGTGGCTTAGAGTCATGTTATTATTAAACCCCTTATATGCATATCTGGACTTGGGACCCAGATTTTGGGGTGAAGGGCCAGAAACTCAGGATGAGATGAGTACAATGTTACCTACAATCTGCTCCATTTCAATTGTAAGATCTAAGGTATCACTAGTGTATCTCTATTCCAACCTTATTCTTTGTGGTATCACTAGTGTAGCGCCATTTAAACTGCAAGCCCTGTGGTATCACTAGTGTAGCTCTATTTGAAATGTAAGCCCTGTGATGTCTCTAGTGTAGCAACACTTAATTTATAAGCCCTGTGGTATAACTAGTGTAGCTCCATATCAGTTGGAAGCTCCGGGTATAATTAGTGTAGCTGTATTTCAGTTGCTCTGTGGTATCACGGTGTAGCTCCAGTTCAACTGTAAGTTCTGTGTTATCACTACTGTAGCTACCTTTTAATTGTAAGCCCTGTGTTATCACTAGTGAAGCTCGATTTCATTTATAAGCACTGTGGTATCTCTAGTGTAGCCTCAATTAAATTCTAAGATCTTTGGTATCACCAGTCTAGCCCCATTACAGTTGTAAGCGATGTACTTGCCTTATTTAAAACATTAATGCCAATTATAAAATGAACAAAAGGTATTGGACTGGAGCCATAGTAAGAATGGGACACTTGATTGCATTCGCACCCCTGCCCTCCCACGGCCAAAGGCTGCCAGCCCTCCCCTCTGTTATGCTCCTTCCTTCGTAGTCCATTTACTTGGATCCGTATCAGTCCCACAGAAAAAATATGTTATTGTATAGTGATGTTAGATGCGGATAACTAAGGACCACATAAGATGGCTGATAATAGGGATGCGGGCAAAAGAACTGGCTAGATACCAGAATGAATAGGGAAATACTAGCGGGGGACCGGGGTTGGGACTAGCACCAAGTGAATGCTCACTAAATACAAAGCCGAACATGTTTTCGGCGGCGTTCTGCTGACTTCATCAAGGGCTATAGTATAGGACAGTGGTCACGTAATCATTCGGTATTTAAATCAAGTGCTAACCTCTGATTGGTGAGACAACTCCACCTTCATTGGCCGAGTTGTTCCCAACCAGATGCAGCACGCATAAAAATTGGAATTACTAAAAAATCTGGGACCCTGAGATGCTTGTTGTTAACTTTGACTATTGTGATTGCACATTGTTTCATCAAACATATTGTCCACAGTATGAATTATATAAAAGAAGGGAAAACGTATCTAAGTGCAATATGTTTGATAAAACAATGTGAATATCAAACAGACAAATGTGCAATCACAATAGTCAAAGTTAACAAAAAGCATCTCAGGGTCCCAGATTTTTGAATCATTCCTATTTTTATGCATGCTGCAATTGGTTGGGGCTCTCCTGACTATACACATATTTAAAGGGATAATAATATTTCAAAATAAAAGCAGCTCCAATTAATCTTCATAGTATTTGGGCCATGGAAAGTGTTATTTCAATACTGTCAGAGTTGTAGTTCAGGAGTAATTGAATGATAAAGTATCCCCCTCCCACCCCCTTTACTGATGTAACACTGCTCACCTCAGAACAGAAAGGTGGTGTCCAGATGGCTTGCAGAGAGGGACAATCTTCAATTAACATAAGGGAAAAACCTGAAAAACCTTTCAAGGGGGACAGGGTTTCATTGTTCTAACAGTAAGAAGATTGTTCCTTGCTGTGAGTTGTCTGGTCTTAAGACCAGATTCCACATCTGAGGGGAGGTGGCTTACACTAGGTGAAATGGGCGGAAGGGGATACTTTATCATTCAATTACTCTTGAACTACAACTCTGACAGTATTGAAAGAACACTCTCTATGGCCCAAATACTAATAAGAGCTGCTTTTATTTTGAAACATTACAATCCCTTTAACTAATTGAACACTACTAATAAAGCCTATTTTGAGCTCACCAGGTGTATTTTGGGAGGCTTTGGCTTATCTCTCGGTTGGTAGCTCCCCAGCAGGGTGTAGCTGATTAGAGAAGGTATAAATACACCCCCATTTCCCTCACAAGAGTTTTGTTTACAGTAGAGGTAAAGTTTTTTTAATTGCATTATTCTGAATACATGTTCACAGACTGTAGCCAGACAGGGACTTGCCTGAATCTGGGGTGACCTAATGGGGCAGATGGCTTCCCATGCCTTTGGCCAAAAACATGCAACTAAATCCCCACTTTTTATTTATAATAAGTCATAGGATATTTAGTTGTAAAAGTCAGGATCTGATGCGCAGACTCCCCTTTGTTTACTTTGTATATGTAGCCAAGAAATAGGTCCTGCTGCTCTCCTGACCATACACATAGGTAACTATTTGAACACTATTAAAAAAGGCTATTTTGAGCTCACCAGGAATCTGTATATTTTATACTTTATGCACCATTCATCTCAGTTTCTGGCCAACTGTAAACATTTTTTCCCTGGACATTGGAACATATTAGGATGTATGAAGGCCGTGGGCCTAGAAGATGATTAATACCATCTGGTGCATCACAGAGATTATTCTGAATATTCAGTGCAATTTGAAGCGATGCACTGGAAGGTTTAAAAGCAACATTTACATAAATGGGAATTTGGAGCATTTAATTTTTTTTCTATGGTGCATTTGGTTTACTCCTCAATAGCTCATCTTTTTTTTGTGTATATAGCTCATCAGCTGATATTCTAGAGCTGTCACTGTCAACATTAGACAAAAAGGTCATGTTTTCAATACATCCCTGCGTGTTCACAGGTGGTGTAGTCAGTGGCTCAGTCATTTTGATTGTGCTACACTTGCTTAACTAGGGAATTCTTAAAAACTTTGACCTATCGGTTTGTCCCAAGGACTAGAGATAAGAATCATCATTCTGAAGAAGGTATATTTGTTTATAGGTCGTTTCTCGTACAATAACTTGAGTTACAAGAAAATGTACATTCCAATTTTCTTCCTCATTTGTACAGGAATGTAGAAAGTTTTAACGCTTTTGGCCCTAAGGAACCAGTCTACATTATCTGTGTCTTTCAACTTAAGCACCTAGCCAATCGTCTGTACTGTCTGTATTGGTCTAAAATATGTTCAAATTTGGGACAAATGTCTCCTAATTAATGTTTTGAAAAGGCTGTGTGATTGAACACACTTTGTAATTCAAGGGGATCTATCACCCCTTTACAACTTTGTGTAAATAGTTTTCTTATATAATGAATATGCTTTAAAGGGATAGTAATATTTCATAATAAAAGCAGCTCTAATTAATCATCATAGTATTTGGGCCATGGAGAGTGTAATTTCATTTCTGTCTGAGTTGTAGTTCAAGAGTAATTGACTGATAAAGTATCCCCTTCCCGCCCCTTTTACAGATATAACAGTTAGATTGCAGTAGATTGCAGAAAGGGACAATCTTCAATTAAGATAAGGGAAAAAGCTGAAAAACCTGCCAAGGGGGCAGGGTTTTCATTGTTCTCACAGTAAGAAGATTGTTCCTTGCTGTTATCTGTCTGGTCTATGGACCAGATTCCACATCTGAGGGGAGGTGGCTTACAATAGGTAAAAGGGGCGGGAGGGGGAAACTTTATCATTCAATTACTCTTGAACTACAATTCTGACAGTATTGAAATAACACTCTCTGTGGCTCAAATACTATGAAGATTAATTGGAGCTGCTGTTTTTGTGAAACATTACTATCCCTTTAAAGTTTATTCATTTTTTTTTTAAATTAAACTGCTTATTTGCAGAAATTAGAAGAATAAATACAGCCCCGTGCCTACTTCCGGGCAGGCTGCGGTTACCTGATCCTTGCTGCAGCCTGCCACTCTGCCTGTCTCTATCCAGCCTCCTCCGATGATGTTGGCTGGCTGTCTGTAAGCTGGAGCACTCTCATTGGCCAGAGCACTCCAGCTTTACAGACAGACTGTCTCCATCATCGGAGGAGGCTGGGTAGTGGGAAGGGAGCAGAGGCAGTGCGGCAAACTTCGGCAAGAGCAGTCTATGCGGAGGGCTGTATTTATTATTCTAATTTCTGCAAACAAGCGGTTTAAATAAAAATAAATAAAGTTTAATGCATATTCGCTATATAAGAAAACTATTTACACAAAGTTGTAAAGAGGTGATAGATCCCCTTTCAGTATCGCTTGACCCAAGGAAAAGAACTGATTTTTTGAAAGCTTGTCTTAAAATATTTGTGTTAATCAAATAGAAAAGGTATCACCAAATAACAAAGTACTCATATCTTTGTATTACTAACACAAAACTACTACTACTACTACTACTACTACTACTACTACTACTACTACAAATTAATAAATTATCCCATGGAAGCTAGAGTCTCATCCAATACATTGTAAAGCAATTCACTGATGAAGTGTTTTACATCTAAGCAGTTAATTAAAGAGCTATTCTAACTCATCTGAAAAATGTAGCATAAAAATGGACATTCAGACTTTACAATCACAGACACTTTATGGTTTGTATTAAAATGGTAAAGAGAAGCAATTCTCCAGCTGCACCATAGGGAAGAAATGAATGTCCTTAGAGTTGGACTTCTAAACCTTTAACTGATAGAGGCCTACAACGCATTGTTTGGAAGTGAGTTGAAAACCTTTCTATCATTCAAGTACTGAAAAGTCCAATTTAAATCAATAAGAGATACTTTTTTAGTAGCCGTATTAGCAGGGGATGACTTGTAACTTGTGGCCCGGAGGGCAAATATGATCAAGTGGCCCATTTCTACTATTGTTTGAGCCCACTGTCCCAGCCCACACCCTTTTGTTAATTTTAAAAGTGGCATTAATATCATGAAGTAAAGCAATACCACATAGCTCAGAGTAGAAATGGTCTACAATACCGATACTACAGAGCTTATAATTTAAGCAAATCTACACCAGTAATACTATAGAGCTTACAAGGGAAATACATTATACTACTAGGGTAGCTTCCTTTGGATTGTAGCTCTGTGATATAATTTGTGTAGTTCTGTTGCAGTTGGAAGAGCTGTGATATCACTAGTATAACCTGACTTATAGCAACAAGATGGAGATTAAGTGAGGCAGTGGCCCACTGGCCCAGTCATATGGCCGGCCCAGGGGACAATTGCTCCCCTGCCCCCCAGGCCAGCCCTCCCCTACGTATTAGTCCAGTTTTAGTAATGTCCTCTACCTTTTTTATTTGGACTAACAATTATATATTTTAGGACAAGCTTTCTTCCTCAGGTCAAGAGAGTTAATCTCTCAAAAGCTTGTCTTAAATTATCAACTGGTAATCCAAATAAAAAATCATCAAATAACAAAGTACTCATGTCTGTATTGTTTAAATCAGAGGGGATTTTTGTGTGTCCCTATGAGCCCTATACATATTTACAAACTCCAGCATATGAACAATACCTTTATAGGGGTTTCCATGTTTACATAGCACGAAAGATAGAGATGCAGGTTCCGTAAACAACAATAAGATTTTTTGAAATCATAAAATCATGTTTTTCACTGCTGAGGAGTCCAAAACAAATGTTTTCTTGGAAGAGACATGTCAATTATTTGGGGCTTTTTCTTTCAGAATACATGCATTTTCTGAATGGTGGCTTTCTGCCAGTATGTTTACTACAGAAAATAATGGGATACCCCTTTTATTTTATTTTAGAAATCAAGGACATTTAATGCATAGTCATAACCCGAGTTTGCCAGGGGCCTCACCTTGGGTTCCTAAAAGTCCATGTTTTTCAGGAAAGAACTTATTTATTTCTGTGGTCTATGGCCAGGGAGGAGTGAGGCTGTTCTGGGGGCATACAACATAAAAATGGCCGCTTTTCCATATATAAGTGGGGTGGGAACGGAAAACGAAACTTAAGAAGATCACAAATGAAAACTGAAAATTCAAATTGATTTAAAAAGCCTTTTATCCCTTAGGTGAGAAGCAATGTAATGGAGACTTCTAGCATTCAATAGGTTAACCCCTTAACGACCGGCCGCGCGGCGCGTTGTGGTCACTTAAGGACCATGGAGCATTTTTTTTTTCCCGTTCCGGAGCCCGGAATTCCATGATGGTCATAGTACGTCATGAGTCGTTAACTCAGATCTACCCATGATGTACTATGACTGTCAAGGGTATTAAGGGGTTAAAATCCCCCTTTTATCAAGAGGAACAGCTGGTTTGCTCCAGAATTACTACAGTTTCCAACACATCAGATTCAGATGTATAAAAATGAACCAGAACAATTCATGGGGGACAAATAAACCTCTCCATTAACCCCTTAAGGACCAGAATCTTAGGGGGGGTTTTTTTACAGACATTTCATTGGCTGAACTGGCACATGATAGAGCTCACCCCTCTGGCACTCAAAGGGTTAAGGGTACTGCTGGGGAAGAATGAATAAAATTATTAACTTACCTTGTATATTTTTTTCAAGAAATCTTGTATACCTAGACCTGAAAAATATAAAGCACAGGAATTTTTATCTGTTTATACAATTGCTATAAAGTTTTACAATGGATCAACACGCAGATTTTAATTAATTCTAACCCCCTGAAAACAGCTGCTGGGAGAAACTGATCGATTCTGGAGTAAACCAAAAGCATTCAAAACAAAAAGCACTCTGGCACTCAAAGGGTTAAACTCCCAATGAGAATGTTCATCTGTTCCCTATAGCAGAGATGGTTTGCTTCATGATTACTTCAATCCATCTTAGTATATCAGAGTTGCTGGATTTTGATTAGGAAAAAAAGCCATGTGTCACCTCGAAATAAGCGTTGTTGTGTTTTTTGGTTATTTTAAAGTTCCCTTATACACTATGGAATATGCAATGGTATTTTCCCTCCCACATCCTCAGTACAGTGGAAATAGCAAATCAAGCTTTAATTCAGGATTGGGCAACCTGATACCTTCAACTGTTTTGGACCAAAGGCTGATGGGGGATGGTGGGAGTTTATCCAGAAAACAATGGTTAAGGGAGTTGAACCCCCCCAACAGCCAGAGATCCGAAAACTGACCACCCTTGTGTTAACCCATGGAAAGGTCTTAAACCGCGTTCCTACACTATTATGGAAAAGTCCAACTTTTTTAAAGATGCTGTATTCATCAGTTCAGCCATTTTGAATATGAAACCTGTGAATGATCACAGGATTTCCCTAAATCTTGTATATTTTCAGCCTTGTTGGGACTAAGATGAACCCTTTAAGTGCCATTGCATTGCAACACGTGTTGGATACCTCTGTGGCACTCGAAGGGTTAAAAAAATGGTGTTCTTTTTCTTGGGTGCGTAGGACCTATGAATTTTGAATGGGGGTTGGGTGTAGGACCTATGCGCCAAAGCTCGAAGGGTGGCTTTTCCTGGAGTGCCTTTTGGTGGAATATTGAGAAAATACATTAACATAGCTCTCAACTGTCCCAGAATTCCAGGGACATTCCATGGTTTTGGATCCCTGTCCCTGAATGCAGCTGTCCCTGTTTTGGCTTTAAATTTTAACCATTTGAGTACCAGAGCAATGTATTGCATACCCCTCTGGCACTCGCAGGGTTAACTTCATGTTCTGTGTGCTAGACATTAATAGATTATAAACTTCTCACCATATCAATATTGCTTATTTCATGCAGTATTTGAGGTTGGCAATGTATGTTCTGCTGTAGAATTTCCGCACTAAGGGCCTTATTCACAAAGGAAAAAAAGAGGAACAATTCTGGAGAAAGCCAGCTGCATTACAGGGGAAAAATAAAACTTCCCATTGAGTTAAGTGATGTTTTAACCCCTTGAATGCTAGACAGGTCACCAGTGCATTGCTTTGCAATACACTGGTGACATCTCTAGCATTCAAGGGGTTAAAAGCACCATTTAGAGCAATGGAAGTTTGAGGAATTAGGGTAGAATGCAGGAAACATGTGCAATTGCTATTTCCAATGTGAAAACCACTAGCGAATAGGTTTGTGAATGATTTTGTTGAATTGTGCATGAAAAATCAAGATCAGCAAACAGCTGTGCATCTTTTTTGTGGGCGTGGTCAGAATTAACAAGTCTGCCTAATGCAAGAAGTGCTTTTGCAAATGATTTTATATCTGTTCAGTTTTGTAATAAA
Source organism: Rhinophrynus dorsalis (assembly GCA_037306005.1). Taxonomy (NCBI): domain Eukaryota; kingdom Metazoa; phylum Chordata; class Amphibia; order Anura; family Rhinophrynidae; genus Rhinophrynus; species Rhinophrynus dorsalis. The sequence continues at coordinate 489,118,297 of CM074719.1, forward strand.
AATAATTTTTCATGCACAATTCAAGAATCGTTCGATATAAGGCTTCCTGCATTAGAACATGCGCAATATCTATCTGCGCATAAAAAACTCCTTCAGTGCATATGCACGTTTCTTGCATTCAGTCCTTAGTGCAGTTGGTTTGCTCTAGAACCGTTCCTCTTTTCTTTTGTGAGTAAGGCCCTAAGGGGGAGATTTATAAAACTGGAGTAATAAAGAAAGTGTCTTTAAAATTGTCTCAAAGGGACAAAAGGATATGTATAAACGTTTACTGACATGTTTTTAAGAGCTAACTCCAGTCATTTGACTTTTTTGAAAAGTGGAGTAGAAATGGTCTTGTCCAAATAAGAATTGTGGCGCACTGTATTTATAAAGATATACGCTAATTGCACCCAAAATAAAGTTTTAGCGCTAAAATCTTAACGCCAGGTATAACCTGTTCTAATGGAAGTATATATTGATCAATATGTACGCAAAAAAATATTCTTAGTTGTGAATTTTCTGCAAATTTTCTCAGAATATCCATATAGTCATATTTATAAACTTGACTTTACTTCTTTATAAATATGACCCAACGTTATGTACTTTAGCTACACTTCTTAAATGTACACTAAGAAGGCTTTTTATAATTCTACCCCCGAGTCTTTTGCTTGAGGTCTTCTACTAGCACCTGTCTATGTAGTACTATGGACCCCTAATGATGCTTCATAATGTGACTGCCTAGAGGTAAAGTGTACCTGGATATATTTTTGAAATATTGATGAGCTCTCACCTGGTATAAGTATGGTTTTCAGAGGATGCACTTCAACCCCCTGTGTGGGATACTGCAATGGAGAGTTGGCCTTTGCAATTAATAGCCTGTCTGTTGGATCGTAAGTCCTGAACATTCAAAAAAAAAATAAAATAAAATGACATTTAATGAGGCAAATGATTAACTTGGAGTGAGGAAATTCTTTCTGGATTTCAATACAAAACAATTAAAAAAACTTAAAGGTAAAAGTTATAAGGGATTTACTTTTATTTAATGCAACAAATAAAAATATCATAAGAGGTGCTTTAGCAATGAGAATAAACAGGTAACAACTCATCATATGTGCAAAACAGTAACCATAGTACTACTATTCCCTGTGCCTATCTCTGCACTCTTCACATGACCTTCAACTTTCATCCATCCTCATACCGTAACCTCCTCTCGCTTGTGACTACAATATGTCTCTCAAGCTGCACCCCACCTATGGAATTTACTACCACCCAGTTCTATTAGTTTCCAACACTCCTTGAAAAGCAACATTTTAGTTTAGTTGTTTCAAGTTAAGTTGATGCTGGATACAAACATATCCAAGGCACTGTTTCAGGATTTGTTATACTTAAGCACATACAACTATTTTCATTTTACCAAGCATACATTTTTCAATCTCCAACAAAGTGATTTAGTGCTGATATCAGACATAAAAATCATGTTTACAGAGTGTTTCTGGATGCTAAGAACTACTTTACCAAGTTCCACCTGGTTTAAAGCAGAACTATCACCTAAAACCAAAGTTTTACCGTGCGTTTTAATGTTTAACCCGACATTAGTGCTGTGTGTGTGTTCTTAAAGTCGCCTGGTAGTGGAGATATTTTCCCTGCAAAATTGGGCACTTCCGCGTTCTGTGGGACTCCATAACGTCTCAGGACTTCCCAGCTGCCCCAGGGAGTGCGTTCACGCTGCTCTTCAAAGCTGGATTTCTGTGATGTAGCGTTACAGCAAACTCCGTTTACAATGCTACTGAGGTTGCAACATGTACGCATGTACTAAGAGAGCTGGTGCAATTCTAGAGCAAACCAACTGCATCACAGGGAACAAAGATAAATTCCTACAGATTTAAATTGTGCTTTTAAACCCTTAAATGAAAGAGAAGTCTCCAAAACATTACAAATTAACTAGGGAATCTGGTTTGCTCCAGAACTGCATGGTGTTTTTTTTTTGTGTGTATTTTTTTATACATTAGCTTCTTGCTCAAATGGCACAATATATTCCATTTTTTAAACATAGTTTTTGGCCTCTCATATTCTAGATAAGGAAAAGATGATTGATTAATGACAAAAGGTATCCAACAATGGTCACAGGGAAGAGGTGGAGAACAGAAGTATTTTATACACTGATCATATTGTCATATGATGAATCCCCATCTAGTGTGTATGTAGCATACCTGTTTCTCTACCCAAATGTAAAAATAATCTACAATCTACATTAAACGTCACCTGCCATTTGTTTGCACCCCCTAACAATTTATGCATATCCGTTGGTAGAGAAAAGAAAATCATTAGATAGTTACTTAACCTTACATCATTTTGTCTCATTCATATATATGTTCACATTGATTTACATTATAAACTTCAAGTTGTTTAACACTTTAATACCTTAACGCCACATGATGTGCTAGGAAAATCACGGCTGTCCGGGCATTAAAGGGATAATAATGTTTCATAATAAAAGCAGCTCTAATTAATCATCATAGTATTTGGACTTTGGAGAGTGTTATTTCATTTCTGTCAGAGTTGTAGTTCAAGAGTAATTCAATGACAAAGTATGCCCCTCCTGCCCCTTTTATTGATGTAACACTGTTCAGCCACAATCAGAAGGGAGGTGCCCAGGTAGACTGCAGAGAGGGACAATCTTCAATTAAGATAAGGGAAAAAGCTGAAAAACTTGTCAAGGGGGGCAGGGATTCCATTGTTCTCACAAAAGAAGAATGTCCCCTTTTGTTATCTGTCTGGTCTTACAACCAGATTCCACATGTGAGAAGAGATGGCTTACACAAGGTAAAAGGGGTGGGAGGTGAGACTTTGCTTCTGAATATCTCTCAAACCATAAAGGTTTGAGAGATAAGACATATCGTTCTTTATGTTTTTTTAATGCCTACAAAATAAAATAAAGATAAAACAAAGTATTACTATCCCTTTAAGGACCAGTGGTGGTCCTGGCATGTCAAGTAATTAGGTAATCACATTGTGCCTACATGCCGCATTGTGATCACCTGGCCTTCTGGTCGAAAAAAAAAAAGTGCCCTGGTCTTCCAGAATGCCCCACTTTGCAAGCCAAGTGAAAATTAAACTGATGTTACATTAGAAAGCATTTAGAAAGCATTTAATTTTGTTTCTGCTGTTTGTATTGAGAGATAAAACCCAGCATCAGTTAACCCCTAGCACTCAAAGGTTTAACTGATTGTGATTAGTGTCCTCTGCTGGTATTCAAAAAGGCTGTAAGTTTACCTCAGCCCATTTAAAGATAATCTTGGACAATTAATGGAGCTCTGGAGAAGGCAGGAGCGTCTGCTGTCTTAGGATATGAAAAATGAGACTTTAGGCCTCAGATAAACAAATAGAGCATTTTTTAGAGCTTACTAGCATGCATCACAGAGTATTAGGTGTTGTTGTTTCTTTGAGCTATTCAGGCCTAAATTTAAATGTCCCCACTAAAACAGCCGTTAGGGCAAAATTGGATAACGACCCGTTATCAAAAAGTGCTAACAGAGCTATTCAATTGCCCTACCAGCTGAAAGCACACCAAACGTTAGGTGTTCCCAAAATGCTGCTATATAACATCAATAATGGGAACAAGGAAAAAGCTATCGGTGCATGACACTGTCAATCACCATCTTCTTCTTCTCTTTTCCTTCTTTTTTTTCTCTAAGAGAAATATTAATGAAATGCAACAAAATGAACTCTCACATATGTGCATAGTTTAACCCCTTGAGTGCCAGAGGAGTTCACAATGCATTGCATATCTCTCTGGAACTCAATGGGTTAAGCATTGCACATATGTGCAAGCAAAAACAGTAGAAGATGCCAAAGATTCCAAAACTTTTTCCCCATGTTTCCACTCTGAATTATTCTTTGTTTTAAAATTTAAAAATAATAATTTGCATGAAAACTGAATGAATATAAATATAGCCCCTCTTTTGTTCTCCTCTGATGTTTGGAAGGAAACGTAGACATAGCACTGCCAGAGACTCTGCTATGACTGGAAAGAAATGGTTAATTAAAAACAAAACACACAAAAAAAAAAACAGGATTGCCTGTTGGGGGTGGAAATATTTTAGTGAAGTCTTATGGAAATTGATAGCTTTAGTTCTAGTCTCATTGTCTAGAAGAGGCTCACTATCGTATGCGAAGATCTAAGGAGTAACAGGTATTCGTGATGTATGGTTACCTCCCAATTACCATTGTGTTGACAAGAGACAGGCCTGAACTGTCAATATACATAGTTTTTAATATGGTATTGTACGCCATCTTCAGGAATTATAGAAGTATTGCTATAAGAACTCCAAAATCTAAATACCTTAATTTTTGGATTCAACCAATCAGAGACTCCAGAAAATTTAGACTGACATCATATTCTAATAATCTGGTAACTCATTCTATCAGAACAGGATGGGTTGCGACTTTCTGATAAGAAAATTTTTACTTTATAAGGGGCTAAATGCCTAAGGAAGCTCTCTGTTTGCTAAACTCCCTGAGTCACCATCTGCCAGAGCCAAGGAAATTCTAAGAAATGTACACTAATTGTCTGGTAAATATATATTTCTTTACTATTAATTCTGTATAGCCCTAAGAATTATATATACATCCTCTATATTTGAAGAAATATAGTTTTATAATAATTTTGCTAGATATAGACCTGACCAGCTATATAAATTAAATTATTATAATAAGATATATTGGCTGTAGTTTACTCTGGTGGAACTAAACAGAATTAATCAGCAAATTTATCCAGATAATTGTAAGATCAGTTAGATCAAAATAGCTTTATATATTAGTTAAATCTAATTATTGATATCTATAGAATCATGTATTTGTGATTCTGAAAAGGTCATTGAGCTTATAATTGATCTGGTGAATTCTTTAATTAACCCTTAGTCTGCTATCAGGAAAGTTTTTCCATGTGCGTGTTTCAGAGAATTTCTTTGTTCCATGTGTGCTTTAGCCAAACTTTTGTTCTTTTGAGAAAGTTCTCTCACAGAACAAAGAACACGCCATCATGGGTGGGGCAACCAATTAATCCATAATCTATGGATTAATGCCTGGAGTGCTGTAGGTGTAACAAATAGGATTGCTATTGTCATTTTTATAGTATATGTTGCATGAAACGTATTCATTTTAGCCGTGCTTTTTAGACATACCTTATTAGATTTATATCTGAGTATTTCTTGGTATAATCAATTATTGACAATAAGATAAATGCAATTTATATATTTTATCCAGAAGGTATGTAATATTGAAAACAGTAGATAAATAGTTAAATTCTATTTATCTAAATCTTGGATTTTCTTTATTCCAGACAAGTTTCTCATTTTTTATATATTTTTATATGGCACAAGGAAATTGTAGTGGGACCTGTGTTTAATGTTAGAACCAAATTACATAAGAACATTTCTTAGACCTTAATTAGCAAAGTGTATACAGGTTTTGGGGCAGGTATTCATATACACTGCAACCAACTGTATTATAATTAATTGTAAGGATCAATTAAACCTTTCTATGCTGCTGTGTTCAAATATTAACAAATACCTCTGGATACACCTATGTAATGTTTAATCCTGTTTATGCTGGGTAATAGTATTTTGTGATATTGGTTATTGATTTACTGTGTGTCCATTCCCTGTTATCTATCTTAATATATGACAGTGTCATATTATAAGATACATCTTTGAGTTATTTGGTGTTCACTTATTCATATAATTTCTGATTACATTTTATATATAGTATATTTTTCCTTAAATTATATATATTTTTCACAAATATGCATAATTGATTATTTTTATCAATTCTTTATTGTGAAGTAGCATGTCAATACTTTGTTAGTATAAAGTTATCAAATTAATTTAATTACATTATTATTTGATCTATTTATGTGAAGGTATATAATATAATTGGATCTTCTGTTAACCCTTTCCTGTATATCCTCAACAGCACCCCTCTGAGTACCTGACGAGCCGATGCCAGTTCCAGTGTGAGGGAATTTTGAACAGAGACTCCTTTATATATGCGCTGTAACTGTTCAAAATGACTCAAGCTATTGGCTGGAATGTGTGCTTACGCACCTCCCAGCCAATCAGCTTTGAGCAGGGGATAGAAGGAACCTGTTCGAAGCTGATTGGCTGTGAGTTGTGTAAGCACACATCCCAGCCAATAGCTGTGAATCATTTTGAACAGAGACTGCCCATATATATAAAGGCAGTCTGTTCAAAATTCCCTCACACTGAAACAGGCATTGGCCCGTCAGAGAAGGGGCTATGTGTGCATTTCCTCTGCTTTTTCTTCTACTGCCACTACAAACAGCAGCAGAGAACAAAAAGGGGCCATATTTATAATTATTCAGTTTCACCCACATTTTTATTATATTGATTTTAAACCAATGAAAAATTCAGCGAGGAAACATGGGGAAATATTTTTGTCCTTTGGCATCTTCTACTATTTTCACTCATACATATGTGCAAAGCTTAGCCTCTTGAGCACCAGAGAGATTTGCAAGGGATTAACCTATGCACATATGTGTGAGTTCTTTTTGTGGCACTTCATTAATATTTATCTTTCTTTTTACAGGACTATGAATGGAAGACGGAAGAAAGAAGACAGAACAGAAGAAGAAAGAAGAAGATGGACAGCAGCTGACCAGGGTGCTGATGAAGACCCTGCTGGACATCAGGATTCATGGTAACTGTTTCTTTTCAGGTGTTGTTGCTTTGTAAGTGCCAGTGGGGTAAGCATACCCCACTGGCGCTCATACAGTTAATTCTACAAACATTGGACATATGTTGGGAGTGTTTTGGATGTATTAATATGTGGCTTTTTACTTTTTTTGCACATTCAAGTGATGCATTGGCTTTTCAAAGGTGCGTTAAGGAACTCTGCACCAAAAAAAATGAGTGCAGATTAAGTTGGTCCCTTAGCACATCTTACCACCTAACGCAGTCAATTGAATGGCAAAGTACTCTGTTTTGTAGTATGTTTCTAGGGGGTTAAATGGGAGCTAACTTTAGTGCCCAAGTTGATTATTTTTCTGCTGGCATTTCTTCATAGCACAGATTGCTTACCTTTGAGTGCCATTGAGGTATCTAGTGCATTGCTGCACAATACATTGGACGCCTTTCCTGCACTCGAAGGATTAAATCTAGGCCTTAAGTTTCTAAAGAACCACGTTACCTCATCTTGTAGTTATTGTATTCCTTCTCTCGCCTTCTGTTGGTTTCATCCAATATTGAGGGTTCAAAGGCTGTAGAAAAGTCAACTGCATAGGGTTTCCCAAAGAGTTCCTGCCTGAATGGAATATCTAAAGAGGCCTCCACTTCACATTTGCAGCTGTTCTTTGGAAGCAGCCTATAAAATAAGACCATATGAATAGCTGGTTAGACTAGACATTATTCATAATATGCACTTTTAACCCTTTAAATGCCAGTGGGGTACACAATGCACTCACTCTGGCACTCAAAGGGTTAATGAAACACAAACGTGGAGCAATTCTGGGGCAAATAAACTGACTCATGGGGACAAATAAAAATTTCTATTAATTTAAAGAGATAGTAATGTTTCAAGATAAAAGCAGCTCCAATCAGTCTTCATAGTACTTGGGCCATGGAGCGTGTTATTTCAATACTGAAAGAGTTGTAGTACAAGAGTAACTGAATGATAAATTATCCTCCTCCCGTCCCTTTTACTGATGTAACACTGCTCACCTCAAAACAGAAAGGTGGTGTCCAGATAACTTACAGAGAGGAAAAATCTTCATTTAACATAAGGGAAAAACATGTCAAGGGGGGCAGGGTTCTCCTTACGCTCACAGTAAGAAGATTGTCAGTTGCTGTGAGCTGTCTGGTCTTAAAGCGGAACTATCACTATAGGTAAAGTTGCCCTGCAATAATTAGGCAGGTAGCGACCAGCTTATAATAGTTATATTACCTCTCAGAACGACACTATTCTACAGAACTCCTTAATCTTCCGTGTCTGATGGCCAGGTTAGTGCAGTCTGCGCGCCTTCACCATCAGTCCCATCCAGTGCCTTTTGGCAGAGTTCAATGCTTCTTAAAGGGATAGTAATAGATTATTTTTATACATTTGTATTTTGTAGCTATTAACAAGTTTAACTAAATGCCCCCAGTCCTATCTCTCAAACCTTTATGGTTTGAGAGATAATCATACTGAAAGGCCCCCCCTCTCTCCCCTTTCCCTGATGTCAGCTCTCTAGCTGACTGCAGGGGAATCCAGTCCCTGGACAAGCGGAGGCTCTTCAGCAGAGCCAAGACCACATTATTAACAAAGAAATCCTTCACTTGAACGGTCTACAAAGTGTGCTTGCAAGCCAGTGAAGGATTTCTTTCTCAATAACGCTATCTTGGCTCTGCTGAGGGACCGGATTCCCCTGCAGTCAGCTAGAGTGCTGACGTCAGGGAAAGGGGAGGAAGGGGGGAACTTTCAGTATGATTATCTCTGAAACCATAACGGTTTGAGAGATGGGACTGGGGGCATTTAGTTTAACTTTTTAATAGCTGCAAAACAGATATTTATAAAAATAATCTATTACTATCCCTTTAATCGAAGATTAAGGGTTTCTGTAGAGTCATGTCATTCTAAGAGGTAATCTAACTATTATTAAGCTAGTTGCCACCTGGCTACAGGGCCGGACTGGCCTACCGGAATACCGGGAAAAATCCCGGTAGGCCGCCAGCACTGGACTTCCCAGGGGCCGGCCAGGGCTTCTTAAATAAAAGTTTGATCCTTGCCAGTCATCCTGTTACCTTGCGGCCGCGAGATGTGAACAACCGCCGGCCCATCTACTGAGTGGAGGCAGGCCGGGCCTAGACCCAGTGACGTCAGACGCAGCGTGGAAAGCATTGCGTCTGCACACCGGGTAGGCTGGCAGCTCCTACCTTAAACACGTGTGGTTTGCGGAGACAGACAGAGCTGAGCGGGAGGCTGGGGCTGGGACAGAGACAGAGTCAGCAGACGCCAGACACGGTCACAGGCAAGGGGGGGATCAAGAGGGTTTATATAGAGGTAAGAGGGGGAGAAAGGCAAAAGGGGGATCAATAGCGGGTAAAATAGGCAGAGGGGGGTCAAAAGGGAGAAAAAAAGGCAAAAGGAGGGGGGATCAGGAGGGGAGAAAGCGGCAAAAGGTTGGGATCAAGAGTCAAGAAGGCGAGAGAGAGAGACAAAAGGGGGATCAAGAGTTAATGAGGGGGGGAAAGAGGCAAAGGGGAGATCAAAAGAGAGGAAAGTGGGGGGAGGGGAGAAAAAGGCAAAAGGAGAGGGGTCAAGAGGGGGAGAAAGAGGCAAAAGGGGGGAATCAGGAAAGGGGGGGAGAGAGAGGCAAGAGGGAGAGAAAACGGCAAAAGGGGGATGAAGACAAGAGTCAAGGCTGGATTAAGGCAAGAGGGGGAAAGAGGCATAGAGGGGGATCAAGAGGAGGAGAATGGTGAAAGAAAAATCAAGAGGGGTAAAGAGAGGCAACTTGACAAGAGGGGGAATCAAGACTGGGTGAAAGAGGCAGAGGGGGGTCAAGAGTGGGAAAAAAGAGGCAAATAGAGGGGGGATCATGAGGCGAAAGGAGGGGCAATCAAGAGGCAAAAGGAGGGAGGGACCAAGAGGCAAAAGAAGGGGGAATCAGGAGAGGGAGAAAGAGGCAAGAAAGGGAGCGAGGCAAAAGGGGGGATCAAGAGTCAAGGAAGGGGTGAAAGGGGGATCAAAAGGGAGAGAAAAAGGCAAAAGGAGGGGGCTCAAGAGTCAAGAGGGGGAGAACGAAGCAAAAGGTGGGAATGAAGAGTGGGAGAAAGAGGCAAAAGAGGGGAATAGAGAGTCAAGAGGTGGTGTGTGTGTGTGTGTATATATATATATAGATATATATATTATAACTCTCTATTGTTCTGGTGGTGGCATTCAGATGTCTTTTAAAATGCATGTTTTCCCCTTTTATAAACAAGAAAAAAATGCCATTATGCTATGGGGCTGGTATAATGACACAATGCTATGGGGCTGGTCAGCAATTTTTTCCCAGGGCTCGTTTTTATTCCCAGTCCGGCCCTGCCTGCCTAATTATTGCAGGGTGACTTTACCAATGCCATACTTTATCATTCAATTACTCTTAAAGTACAACTCTGACAGTATTGAAATAACACTCTCCATGGCCCAAATATTATGAAGATTAATTGGAGCTGCTTTTATTTTGAAACATTACTTTTACTTTAAGTTAGGCTTTTGACCCTTTGAATGCTAGAGAGGTCATGCATTACTCACTTCCTGTCCAGTATGGTGTACACCCATAAGAGCTGTATTTAGCAAGCTACAAAAGTGACATTTCCCCGATTGCATCATAGAAGACAAGTGAAAATTTCCATGAGCAGATGTATAATTCACTCCAAAGATATGCACGTTAAAAATAACAGGTAAAGAAGTTCTATGTTACTTAAAGAAACCATATATGCCTTAATTGATTATATGCATTTGCCCACTCCATGTGAACACTGGAGCTGCTGAACAGTTTGTCTTGTGACAAATGAAAACTCCCCAAGTCCTCTCTGATTTAAATGATCATTTTAACCCCATGAATGCCAAAAAACTGCCCAAGCATTGCAGTGCCCTGCAATGTACCGACAACCTTTCTAGCATTCTCTGAATCGAAGATTCACCAGAACTCTGACAATAAAATACCCACATTGACATCAATCCGACATGCCTTCACCATGTCTACAAATTTGTATTCTTTGAATCGACAACTGCTCATTTCTATATGGAAATGAAGCATAATCAGATTCATTCGTATGCCAGGGGGTGGGTTGATATTATAATGTGACACTTCGACTCATTCATTAAACTCCAATAGCAGCCTCTGCTGTCGGAGTTCACTGTCACCACTTCAACTAACTCAGACTGTCGTCACTGGGATCTCCCCTGTACTCTCCTATGGAGTAATAGCAGGGAGAGCTACAACAGTCTGAACAGCATTCTCTGTGCTTCCCTACCCAGCCAGTAGGGGAATTCAGCACCATGGACAACATTGCATGTCATAGGGATGTGCATTGCTCACCCCTGTGGCATTCAAAGGGTTAAGAGCCAGCCAGTTTGTAAACACTGATGGGATAACACACTAGTGAGAGATAAGGGTAGGCATACACTAAAAAAAGTTTTCTAATAGGTAAAGATATAACTCTGGTCAATACAGAGGTGTATAAGTGAGGAGGGACAAAGTCGTTCAGTGTGCGACTCCATGCAGGGGACAATGTTGATGATCTTGGAGGGGAGAGAAGTATCGGAGGAAGCAGGCAGCAAATACAAGCTTGCCACCCACTTCCTCCGATGCCTCTCTCCCCTCCATCCGCTTCCTCCGATGCTTCTCTCCCCTCCACCCACTTCCTCAGATGCCTCTCTCCCCCTACTGCTAGAAGGCTGCTCAATCTTTAGCCTTGTAAGAACATAGATGTTGATGATATGAACATCACCACAGATTTACAGTCATGTATATTTTTCTGCTCATAACATTTTTTTGCCCAGATTGAAGAACAAATCATATTGTTGATGAGTTGGGATCTTTAGATTGTAAGCTGTCGGGCAGGGACCTCGCACCCAATGTTTCACTCTACAAAGCACCTGTAACCCTGTATTGTTTAAACCCTGAAATTGTAAAGAGCTGCGTACACTTGTGGTGCTATATAAATAAATATATTCATTCATTCATTCATTCATCTGTTTAATTTCAAACATCTGTGTAAGGTGCATTGATTTAAAACAGACTTATTTCAGATGCAGATCAGTTCCTTCTGCAATTTTTTTACAGGTTAATTACCAATTCCATCTGAGCACTCTTTGTGCTTTACACTGTGGCCCTGTTTATACAGGCTATTTGAGAGAGCTGTATTATATATCTGTTAAAACGATGATCAAGCTGGTCGTGTAACTTACCTCCCATGTCCTTACATTAAGGGCTGGTCATATAACCTACCTCCCAAGATAAGTTTGATCCGTCTGACCCTGACAAGTTCTGTAAGCTGTGTCATGCCACCTTCAACAACCCCCAGATGGCACAGCATCATTACATGGGAAAGAAGCACAAGAAGCAGGAAACCATAAACAAGCTTATGACTATATTCACCAGCACTGGAAACACTCCACCTGAATCTCACTTCTAATGTAAATGCTCCTGAGGCAGGCTCTGGATCAGGTTAAAACTTTTTGTTTTGCTGATCCTGACTTTAAAATTCCCATGGTGTAATTTGTTCAGAAATCGAGCTAATTTTGTTGTATAATTGTATTTTTCATCCTTTTACAGTGTTGCCATTGAATGCAGTACTGTACAGAATGTTGAGGTAGTGTTCCTGCATCATAGAACATGCAATGTAATGTTGTTGCCTGATGCACAGGAAGTGAGTTTTCTTTAGAGAGATGACAATGATATTGAGCTAGGCTTTCCCTGCTTCAACCCCCCATTTGTCTGTATGCTACCAGAGTTATGTCTTTACCTATTAGAAAACCCTTATCTCTGTCACGGTTTTATTGAACACTCAGACAATTGGGTTGGATAAAATAGAAAAGCTTTATTAGGCAAAATAAAGCGCAACAAGGCCCCTCACGGGTCCAAACTCTACAAACAGCGGTGAGAAATTTTGACACAGGACAGGGCATACAAATAGCAATACAAAAGGGAGGCTGTACCGGCCTTACCGAATACTGGGTAAGGCAGCCTAATATCTAGTGCCACAAGGAACTGAGGAGGCTCTACCGGCCTTACCAAATACCGGGTAAGGCAGCCTGATATCTGGTACAACAAGGAACTGAGGAGGCTCTACCGGCCTTACCGAATACCGGGTAAGGCAGCCTGATATCTGGTGCAACAAGGGACTGAGGAGGCTCTACCGGCCTTACCGAATACCAGGTAAGGCAGCCTGATATCTGGTGCAACAAGGAACTGAGGAGGCTCTACCGGCCTTACCGAATACCGGGTAAGGCAGCCTGATATCTGAGGAGGCTCTACCGAGTCACAGGCTTAGTGAGTGAAATGAGCTGACAACGTAACTGCTAGTGACCTGACAGCACAGACTGGGAGAACGTAACGGAGGCCACAGAGAGTCACAGGCTGAGATAGTGTAATGAGCTGGTAACGGTAACCGCTAGACCGGACAGCACAGACTGAGTGTACGTAACGGAGGCCACAGGGGATCACAGGCAGCGTGTAGGTAATGGACTGGCAACGGTAACCGCTTAGTGACCGAATAGCACTGACTGGGTGTACTTAACGGAGGCCACAGATAGTCTCAGGCTGAGCGTATAGTGGGTAGGCAACAGTAACCGCTAGTGACTGGATAATACAGGCTGGGTGTACATAGTTACATAGTAATTTAGGTTGAAAAAAGACTTGCGTCCATCCAGTTCAACCCTTTTCCTATTCCTGTTTACCATCGCTGACCCAAAAGAAGGCATCTGACTCCAAATGGCAATCAGACTTCACCCTGGATCAACAAGCCCTAACTAAATATTAATCCCAATACTAACGTGCATAGCCCTCTATATTATGCTCTTTTAAATAAGTATCCAGGCCCCTTTTAAAGGCATCTAATGTATTTGATAGCACCACCTCCTCCGGAAGTGCATTCCATACCTTTATTGTCCTTACTGTAAAGAAACCCTTCCGCTGTTGTAGACTAAATCTCCTTTCCTCAAGTCTAAGCGGGTGGCCCCTTGTCCTGTGTACTGTTCTGTTAATGAACAGGTCTTTTGAAAGCCCTTTATATGGGCCTTGAACATATTTATATAGTGTTATCATATCCCCTCTAAGACGCCGTTTCTCTAGTGTGTACAAGTTTAACTTTTCTAGCCTCTCTTCATAACTAAAACATTCCATTCCCCTTACTAGTTTTGTAGCCCTCCTCTGCACTCTCTCTAGTTCCATAATGTCCTTCTTCAGAAAGGGCGCCCAGAATTGAACAGCATATTCTAGGTGGGGTCTTACCATGGACCTGTAAAGAGGCATAATTATATCTTCCTCCCTTGAGTCAATACCCCTTTTAATACATGCCAATATCTTATTGGCCTTTGCAGCTGCCAGCTGGCACTGCATGCTACTGCAAAGTCTATTGTCTACCATTACTCCTAAATCCTTTTCATTAGTAGATTTCCCCAGAGAAACACCATTTAAACTATATGTTGCATTTTTATTATTATACCCAAAATGCATAACTTTACACTTGTCTATATTGAATATAACGGAAGCCACACTGATACACAGGCAGAGAGTAGCGCAACCTGAGGCAACAAATCTGAGAGGACTGACAATAATAGCGAGGGCAACACAAATAGCATAAGTCAGTCAATGCCTGGATCAGTATCAGAGAGCGGAAGTCAGCCACAGCCTGGATTGGTACACAGAGAGCAGTAGTCAGCCAAAGCCTGGATCGGTACACAGAGAGCAGTAGTCAGCCAAAGCCTGGATCGGTACACAGAGAGCGGTAGTCAGCCAAAGCCTGGGTCGGTACACAGAGAGTGGTAGTCAGCCAAAGCCTGAATTGGCACACAGAGAGAGGTAGTCAGCCAAAGCCTGAATCGGTACACAGGAGCAGAACAGGAGCAAGGTCAGACGGAAACCGGATCAACACGGAACAGGAGCACAGAATAACGTAAGGTCAGGAACACCACGAAAGGGCACCGGCCTAGTGACAGGAGGGTGTACATAAAGGCTAGCCCTGGGGGGGCTAGCCAGCTAGCACCAATAAGAGACAGCCAAACACAAACCCGGAAGTAAGAATGTTGCACATAGAATCACGGGCACCGTGATAATCTCTCCCATCAATGTTTACAAACAAACTGCAGCTGGCTCTTAACCCTTTGAATGCCACAGAGGTGAGCAATGCACATCCCTACGGTATTCAATGTTGTCCATGGTGCTGAAGGCCTTCTCTATGTTCCCCTACTGGCTGGGTAGGGAAGCACAGAGAATGCTGTTCAGAATTGTGGTAGTGTTGGTGATGTGTGAGGGGAGGAGATCCCTTCCACACCAACAGCACTTCGAAACTCCTGTATGCTAATAGGGACCTTCTCCAACCTTACCTTTCCATCCGACAGTTTTTGTGAATATGTCGATGTGTGTGCAGATCGAATTGTCGGAGTGATTCGTACACATCGACAATATCATACTGACATCACATCGGCATTTAGTGCATCTAGGCCCAGTTCTTCTTACTCACTGCACATTTTGTTTCCTAATAATGTGAGAGATTTCTTTTAATGATATTTATTCATAGTTATTTATTTTATAGTGGCTCCAGTGGTTCATACTGGTATGTTCACAATCAGACCTCTGCAGAATGTCACTTGAACCTGCCTGTTTGCTTTCAGACATCTCTTCATATACATGGACCAATAAGCTAATAAGAATTCCAGTCTTCTCCACCCCCCAGATAACAGATTCTGCAATGCATTGGAGGCATCTGTACCATCCAGAAACAATAACACCTAAAAAGGAACTGGAGTTATATACTGTTAACCCTTTGAGGGCCAGAGGGGTACAGAACGCATTGCAAAGCAATGTGTTCCATTCCCCTCTGGCACTCAAAGGGTTAAATACCCTGTACTTCATGCTAGTACCTGTAAAAATCATGTGTTTGTTTTCTGAGGCAAAAAATTTAGTCTTACATAAGCTCTGAAAGAGAGCAGCCATTCCTGCCTTTTTGCTCAGCTACCATTAATTGTTTAGGATTATCCTTGAATAGGCTGAGATAAGATAACAGCCTTGCTGAATATAAGAACATTGGGTTAGCTCTCTCTCTCTCTCTCTTAAAACAAAATTAAATAAATGTCTATAAATACAGAAGTGATGCACACCTCAGTGGAAATGGTCAGGAAAACTACACTCCAAAGCTGCTCAGGTAAAATACTCCCACCACAAGAGTCCCCAAAAAATTAAAAATATATCAAAATATTTCCTAAGCACTATTGGTGTAGTTGGGATCACAGATAAGAGTCTATATAGAGTAAAAAAAAAAAATGAAAAAAGACATGTGTCCATCAAGTTCATCCCATCCCATCTCACCCATGTTCATCCAGAGGGAAACAAAAAAAAACATTGATGCTATTTCCAATTATGCCCCAGCTGGGTAAAAAATTCCTTCCTGACTTCACATGGCAGTCAGTTATTTCCCAGGAGTCTGACATTGTTCTGTGCTACATACAGTGCCTTGCAAAAGTATTCACCCCCCCCCTTAGCATTTTTCCTATTTTTGTTGCATTACAACCTGGAATTAAAATTGATTTTAATTTGGATTTCATGTAATGGACATACACAAAATAGTCCAAATCTAAAAAATAAAAAATGGAACAGGGGTGCGTGCATATGTATTCACCCACCTTTGCTATGAAGCCCCTAAATAAGATCTGGTGCAACCAATTACCTTCAGAAGTCACATAATTAATGTAGTTTAATAAAGTCCACCTGTGTGCAATCTAAGTGTCACATGATCTCAGTATATGTACACCTGTTCTGAAAGGCCCCAGAGTCTGCAACACCACCAAGAAAGTGGCACTATGAAGACCAAGGAGCCCTCCAAACAGGCCAGGGACAAAGTTGTGGAGAAGTACAGATCAGGGTTGGGAAATAGAAAAATATCCCAAACTTTGAACATCCAGCAGAGCACCAGTTCTGAAAAAGGATATACTAGAACTAGAGAGGGTACAGCGAAGAGAACAAAATTAATCAAGGGAATGGAGGAATTGACGTATGAGGAACTACTAGACAAACTTGGTTTATTTACTGTAGAAAAAAGATGACTAAGAGGAGACCTTATTACATTGTACAAATATATGTGAGGTCAATACAAGGATCTCTGCGGTGAGCTATTTATTCCAAGGCCTGATCAGATGACCGGAGGACACCCCTTGAGATTAGGGGAAAGGAGGTTTAGACTTCAACAGAGGAAGGGTTTTTTTTACAATGAGGTCTATTAAATTGTGGACTTCTTTGCCAAAGGAGGTGGTTATGGTAGATACAATGGATACATTCATGAGATTAGTTATATTTCTTTCCAAAGGGAACATACAGAGTTATACTGTTTATTAGTAGGCAGATCAGGAAGGTCTGATAAAGACAAATTTATTTGGTAGCAGGAAAGCTATAAAATTACTGGGGTATGAGTAGAAGGTTGAACTTGATGGACTTGTGTCTTTATTCAACCTAATTTACTATGTTACTATGTTACCATTAAATCCAGCATTAAAAAATGGAAAGAATATGGCACCATAACAAATCTGCCAAGAGAGGGACGCCCACCAAAACTCATAGACCAGACAAGAAGGGCATTAATCAGAGAGGCAACAAAGAGACCAAAGATAACCCTGAAGGAGCTGCAAAGCTCCACAGCAGAGATTGGAGTATCTGTCCATACGACCACTTTAAAGGGATAGTAATACTTCATTTTTTCTTTATTTTATTTTGTAGGCATTAAGAAGACATGAAGAACGATATAAGTCTTATCTCTCAAACCTTTATGGTTTGAGAGATATTCACAAGCAAAGTTTCCCCCTCCCGCCCCTTTTACCTAGTGTAAGCCATCTCTTCTCAGATGTGGAATCTAGTTGTAAGACCAGACAGATAACTATTAGAACAATGAAAGCCCTGCCCCCTTTGACACGTTTTTCAGGTTTTTCCCTTATCTTAATTGAAGATTGTCCCTCTCTGTAATCTACCTGAGCACCTCCCTTCTGCTCTGGCTGAGCTGTGTTACATCAGTAAAAGGGGCAGGAGGGGGATACTTTGTCATTGAATTGCTCTTGAACTACAACTCTGACAGAATTGAAATAACACTCTCCAAAGTCCAAATACTATGATGATTAATTAGAGCTGCTTTTATTATGAAACATTACTATCACTTTAAGCCATACACTCCACACAGCTGGGCTTCACAGAAGAGTGGCCAGAAGAAAACCATTGCTTAAAGAAAAAAATAAGCAGACACATTTGCTGATCGCCAGAAGGCATGTGGGAGACTCCCCAAACATGTGGAAGAAGGTACTCTGGTCAGATGAGATTAAAACTGAGCTTTTTGGCCATCAAGGAAAACCCTATGTCTGGCGCAAACCAAACACCTCTCATCACCCCAAGAACACAATCTCCACAGTGAAGCATGGTGGTGGCAGCATCATGCTGTGGGAATGTTTTTTATCAGCAGGAACTGGGAAACTGGTCAGAATTGAAGGAATGATGGATGGTGCTAAATACAGGGAAATTCTTGAGGGAAACCTGTTTTAGTCTTCCAGAGATTTGAAACTGGGATGGAAGTTCACCTTCCAGCAGTACAATGACCCTAAGCATACTGCTAAAGCGACACTTAAGTGGTTTAAGGGGAAACATTTAAATGTCTTGGAATGGCCTAGTCAAAGTCCAGACCTCAATCCAATTGAAAATCTGTGGTATGACTTAAAGATTGCTGAACACCAGCGGAACTCATCCAACTTGCAGGAGTTGGAGCAGTTTTGCCTTGAAGAATGAGCAAAAATCCCAGTGGCTAGGTGTGCCAAGCTTATAGAGACTTACTCCAAGAGACTTGCACCTGTAATTGCTCCAAAATGTGGCTCTACAAAGTATTGAATTGGGGGGGGGGGGGGTGAATAGTTATGCACGCTCAAGTTTTCTGTTTTTTTGTCTTATTTCTTGTTTGTTTCACAATAAAAAATATTTTGCATCTTCAAAGTGGTAGGCATGTTGTGTAAATCAAATGATACAAACCCCCAAAAATCCATTTTAATTCCAGATTGTAATGCAAAGCAGTTACAGTACCTGTAAAAACAGCATCCAGAGGCAAAGAATGCCATAACTTTACTGGCCTTACTATCTTTGTTTTAGTCAAAACCACCTTTCCTTTTTTTTTAAAGGGATAGTATTACTTAAAATGTAAAAAAAATATGTTGTAGGGTTTATCCCCCTGAGTAAAACAAGAGTACTCCCACTGCTGAAAGGTGTTATTAAGTTATTAAGTTATTAATTTTCAAAGTTTAATTTTTTAGGTGCAATATCACAGTGGCCTGAAATTGTACAGTGGTGCTATTGCTACACAATCCTATGGACAGCTCTGGTCCCGGGACCATAAATCTCCATAGGATGGTGTAGCAACAGCGCCACTCTACAATTTCAGGCCACTGTGATATTGCACCTAAAAAATTCAACTTTGAAAATTAATAACTTTTGAACGAAACACCTTTCAGCAGTGGGAGTACTCTTGTTTTACTCAGGAGGATAAACCCTACAACATATTTTTTTTTTTACATTTTAAGTATTACTATCCCTTAAACCCTTTGAGTGCCAGAGAAGTATCCAGAACATCTGACCAGGACATCTTTATCCTGTAAGTATTCTATAACAATCTTGCATGCAGCGGGACCACTCCTAGGAGATACACAGTGTTCATGTGTATAAGTTACCAACCCGTACTCTGGCAGCAAGTCCTACAGAGATGTACCACCACCACCTCCAACAATGTTAGCTTGATGCCCCTGAGTCACTTGAAGTGATTTCTGTGATGACATTGACAAGTGTTCAGAAATATGCTGGGATGTTCTTGTTGGTGTTGCTGCTGATGATACCACTGGTAAACACCCTTTGCTTTTTTTTTTTTTTTTTTTCTTATTCATTATGCTTTCTGCTCTTTTTTTGGCTCTTTCTCTCATCCTCCTCATCCTTTATATTCTTTGACAGAATCTGTTTTATCAGAGAGATGGTTTAGCAGGAATTCAGAAATGCTATATTTAAAGCGGGGGTCCTGCAAAATTAGCAAGAATGTCCTCCTCATTGCTTTTAAGGGATGCTATGTGAGGATGCTGCTCAAAGCATGGTAACATGTCCTTCACTAGCTGGTGTACATCTGAGTTGCCATTATTGTAAGATTAGTGAGTCGGGTTCCTTATTTTTTTCAGCAGTAAATATATTAGTGGGAGAATCTCGCTAATTCCTGCTCTTATACGACTAACTAGCAAGGTGGTCTCCTCAAAAATTTTCAGCAGCTCATATAAGTTCCTCATTAGTTGCCATTGCCCAGGTGACAAAGATGCTCCCTCCAAAGCCTTCCAGTTTTGCATTGTATACTTGCTAATGGTCTTATTCTGCTTGTACAAATGTTCTAGCATGTGCAATGTGGCATTCCACCTGGGAGGGACCTCCATTTTCTGCTGGTGATGGGGCAGGTTGTTATTCTCTTGTATGGAAATATAATGCATTGCAAACATTGTACAATTGGCTAAAATGGGCACAGATTTTGTGGGCAATATTCATTATCTCTCATTTAGATTCTCAGAGGTATCTAGTCACAAATAACGCTAGGCAGGGTACACACACCATATAATATATTTTCAAGACAGCTATTGGGTTGGAGCCATTATCAGCAGTCACCAAAACCAGCTTTCAAGGAACAGGGTACAAGCCATTCCTCTATCAACTGCTCTAATTTATTTAACACATCTATGTCTTTGCAGGATTGTCTCTCAAAACTCTGAATGCACAAAGTGACGATAGTATGGACTACCCTGCTGCTGTCCTTTAACCCCTTAAGGACCGGGAAAATCTGAGTTAGATTTGACTTAAGGACCGGAGCAATTTTGACTTTTTTGACTATGTCTTTGTTAAACCATATTTTCTCTTTAATTCCTTTTGTGCACCCACATAAATTATATACTGTTTTTTTAAGCACAAGTAGGGCTTTCTTTTGATACCACAATTATATGAATACCTCATTGTTTAATTTGATTAAAATAGAAAAAAAGAGGAAAAAAATTGAAAAAAAACAACATTTTGCTTACATTTTTCTGTCAGGATTTGCATACTATTAGTTAATGGAAAAAAAATACCCCTAAATATATTCATTTGCTTCTCCTGAATATAAGAGTACCCCATATGCCTAGTATTTTAGTCCTTTACTCACATTTACAAGGTAAATATTACAAGATGGCTGCCGTTATTTCCAACTTGTGATGTTTCAACAATTGAGCATGTGAGCATCATAGCTTAGCTGACGGTGCCAGAACCAAAATTGTCCCACAAAGGTATATGTTTCTGAAAACTACACAACATAAAGTAAATAATCAGGAGAATTTTGGAGTTTTTCATGCAGCTATTTTTCCAGAAAAAAATTTCAAAATTGTGGTAATATTTTGTTTTTTTGCAGTTTTCACACTTATATTTCAATACTACTGTTGATATCAAGCACATGATAGGTGAAGATTTTTAAAAATGCATTGTTTAGTGTTCAGCTCCTTCTTCTGAGTACGGCAATACCCCATATGCATAGGTTTCTCAAGGTTTGGGAGAGCTACGGGGCCCAAATTGGAACATGCGCGTTTCCAGTTTCACACTTTGAATTTTCACAGCTTGCATCACTGGTGCCATGTCTCATTTGGGGCTGTGTAACAGTGCTCCACTCTAAGATTTCCCCCCAAAAGTATATATTTTTGGAAAGTAGACACCCCAGGCTTTCATTTTATGTATGTTTTCAATTTTTTTACGCAGCCATTTTACCACCAATCGCTCGTAAATCTTGACGTAAGTTAAAAAAACACCGTTTTTCACACTTGCACTTCAATGTTGATGTGAATTTCAAGCACAGGATAGGTGAAGATTTTTAAAAATGCATTGTTTAGTGTTCAGCTCCTTCTTCTGAGTACGGCAATACCCCATATGCATAGGTTTCTCAAGGTTTGGGAGAGCTACGGGGCCCAAATTGGAACATGCGCGTTTCCAGTTTCACACTTTGAATTTTCACAGCTTGCATCACTGGTGCCATGTCTCATTTGGGGCTGTGTAACAGTGCTCCACTCTAAGATTTCCCCCCAAAAGTATATATTTTTGGAAAGTAGACACCCCAGGCTTTCAGTTTATGTATGTTTTCAATTTTTTTACGCAGCCATTTTACCACCAATCGCTCGTAAATCTTGACGTAAGTTAAAAAAACACCGTTTTTCACACTTGCACTTCAATGTTGATGTGAATTTCAAGCACAGGATAGGTGAAGATTTTTAAAAATGCATTGTTTAGTGTTCAGCTCCTTCTTTTGAGTACGTCAATACCCCATATGCATAGGTTTCTCAAGGTTTGGGAGAGCTACGGGGCCCAAATTGGAACATGCGCGTTTCCAGTTTCACACTTTGAATTTTCACAGCTTGCATCACTGGTGCCATGTCTCATTTGGGGCTGTGTAACAGTGCTCCACTCTAAGATTTCCCCCCAAAAGTATATATTTTTGGAAAGTAGACACCCCAGGCTTTCATTTTATGTATGTTTTCAATTTTTGTACGCAGCCATTTTACCACCAATCGCTCGTAAATCTTGACGTAAGTTAAAAAAACACAGTTTTTCACACTTGCACTTCAATGTTGATGTGAATTTCAAGCACAGGATAGGTGAAGATTTTTAAAAATGCATTGTTTAGTGTTCAGCTCCTTCTTCTGAGTACGGCAATACCCCATATGCATAGGTTATTCAAGGTTTGCGGGAGCTATGGGGCCCAAATTGGAACATGCGCGTTTCCAGTTTCACACTTTGAATTTTCACAGCTTGTATCACTGGTGCCATGTCTCATTTGGGGCTGTGTAACAGTGCTCCACTCTAAGATTTCCCCCCAAAAGTATATATTTTTGGAAAGTAGACACCCCAGGCTTTCATTTTATGTATGTTTTCAATTTTTTTACGCAGCCATTTTACCACCAATCGCTCGTAAATCTTGACGTAAGTTAAAAAAACACAGTTTTTCACACTTGCACTTCAATGTTGATGTGAATTTCAAGCACAGGATAGGTGAAGATTTTTAAAAATGCATTGTTTAGTGTTCAGCTCCTTCTTCTGAGTACGGCAATACCCCATATGCATAGGTTATTCAAGGTTTGCGGGAGCTATGGGGCCCAAATTGGAACATGCGCGTTTCCAGTTTCACACTTTGAATTTTCACAGTTGTATCACTGGTGCCATGTCTCATTTGGGGCTGTGTAACAGTGCTCCACTCTTAAGATTTCCCCCCAAAAGTATATATTTTTGGAAAGTAGACAACCCAGGCTTTCATTTTATGTATGTTTTCAATTTTTTTACGCAGCCATTTTACCACCAATCGCTCGTAAATCTTGACGTAAGTTAAAAAAACACCGTTTTTCACACTTGCACTTCAATGTTGATGTGAATTTCAAGCACAGGATAGGTGAAGATTTTTAAAAATGCATTGTTTAGTGTTCAGCTCCTTCTTCTGAGTACGGCAATACCCCATATGCATAGGTTATTCAAGGTTTGGGGGAGCTACGGGGCCCAATTTTGAACAAATATTGAATTTTCACATCTTGGTTAACTGGTGCCATTACTCATTTTGGGCTATGTTCCAGTGCTGCACTTTAGAATTTCCCCCCAAAAGTGTATATTTTTGGAATGCAGACACCCCCAGCTTTCATTTTAGGTGTGTTTTCAAGTTTTTTACACAGCTATTTTACCACCACTTTCTCATAAACTTGACGTAAGTAAAAAAACAGCGTTTTTCACACTTTGCCTTCAATGTTGATGTGAATTTCAAGCACAGAATAGGTGAACATTTTATAAACTGAATTGATTAGTGTTCAGCTCCTTCTTCTGAGTACGGCAATACCCCATATGCATAGCTTTCTCATGGTTTGGGGGAGCTACGGGGGCCAAATTGGAACATGCGCGTTTCCAGGTTCACACTTTGAATCTTCACAGCTTGCGTTACTGGTGCCATGTCTCATTTGGGGCTGTGTAACAGTGCTCTTTTTTAAGATTTCCCCCCAAAAGTGTATATTTTTGGAAATAGACACCCCAGGCTCTCGTTTTAGGTGTGTTTTCCAATTTTATACACAGCCATTTTACCACCAATCCTGTGAAAATTTGACGTAAAAAAAATTCAGCATTTTTCACACTTTGCCTTCAATGTTGATGTGAATTTCAAGCACAGAATAGGTGAAGATTTTATAAACTGAACTGATTAGTGTTCAGCTCCTTCTTCTGAGTACGGCAATACCCCATATGCATAGCTTTCTCATGGTTTGGGGGAGCTACGGGGGCCAAATTGGAACATTCGCGTTTCCAGGTTCACACTTTGAATCTTCACAGCTTGCGTTACTGGTGCCATGTCTCATTTGGGGCTGTGTAACAGTGCTCTTTTTTAAGATTTTTTTTTTTTGGGGGGGGGGGTTGGGTTTTTTTTTCCCCTAAACCTAAATCTATCCCTAAAACTTTCCCTAACACACGTCTACACTAAACCTACCAAACTACCTACCTAAACTATATTTACTATAAAAAAAAAAAAAAAAAAAAAAAAAAAAAAAAAATTAAAAATTTTTAAAAACATCTAAAAAAATTCCAGGGGGATGGGGGGTGTCCCACAGATCAGAAAACACTGATCTGCAGCAAATTGATCACTCCAAGAGTGATCAGATGGGGGAACTTATTGATCACTGCAGAACAGTGATCAAAGGGTTAATTTTTTTTTATTTAAACTTTTTTTTTACCAGGAACACTGGAACACCATCTCTCTATGTCTCTCTCCACCTCAGCAGTATGCAAGGTGGAGGGAGGCATAGAGATCTGACAGGGACAGTATTTACAAATACTGTCCCTGTCTTTCAGGTTTTGCAACATGTGATTCGCTTTTGAAGCGAATCGCATGTTGCAACAATGTTTCTGGGACACTTAGTAACAAGCGGCTTGAACTCTTCCATTGCTCCGTGCGGCCGCGATGGAAGAGTTTAACCCTTGACGTACCGGGACCGTCAAGGGTCGTTGGATCACTTTTACCCTTGACGGTCCTGGTACGTCAAGGGTCCTTAAGGGGTTAATACAACAGCCAGAACCAGAGGCAAGATTACTGACTGTAACAGGTGCAGCAAGGTATTGTTGCTCACAGGTTGGAGTGAAACCCAGTAGGCAGTGACAGTCGTATAATCTGTACACTGCCTACATATCTATTGGTGAATTTTCTTTCTAGGCCTAGGCCTTTGCCCACCACACTAACCACCTGCTTGTACAATTATGGCACAGCTGTCCTTGAAAAAATAACTGCAGCTTGGGATATGCCAGTGGTATGCAACACATGACATCAGTTCTTTAAAACCTAAGTTTTCTACAAAACAAAATAAGGCAGAATGTAGATTGCCAACATACTGGCAGATTTGCCATTCCACAGGTGTACTTTGAGAAGTTTTTGACTCCTTCTCAAGAACTCAGTAAGTGTGGGTTGGCAGTACATAGCAGAAAAATTGTGTCACTTTATTGCTTTTACAGCATGACTTGTGGAAGTGGTGTGAGTTTTGGCGATGGCATGTGTGGGCACTTTCAGACTTGTCATCTCCTAAAACAAGCTCAGAGTCATACGCCTCTGAAGCAGGAGTCATAGGTGTTGTTTCAAATTAATTAAACCTTGGCACGCTCTCTGACATAACCCTCATCACTTCTATTATGTGCCCCAGGAACTCAGTGAGGAGGTGCCTAGGTGTGAGCCTGCTTTCCCCTTGATCATTTGCTTCTTATACAGACAACACACAGCAACATGTTTAGCTTTTGGATAGTGAGAGAAGTATCTCCTACAGGGCTAGTGCATGGAGTTTTGACACTCTAGGCAAATCCTCATTTTGCCGCCCCCTTGGCGTCCCACCTCTTTATGCCCTGCCCACTTACCTGGGACACCATCAGTGGATCTCATAAACAAAAGAAAAGTAGAGCAATTCTGGGGAAAACTAACTGCACCACAGGGGAGAAATCAAATTATCATTGATTTAAATTGGGATTTTAACCATTTCAATATTAGACAGGTCTCAAGCACATTCCTTCTCTATTTGTTGAAGATCTCTGTAGCAATCACTGTGTTAAAACTTCCATTTAAATTAATTGGAGCTTTGGAAAAGTTTATTTCTTACTTCTTGTGCAGTTGGTTTGCTTCTCTTTTCTTTAGCACATTAGCCACAGGGATATTTTCAATAAACACATTGTATAGTGAAAATAAAAAGAAACACCAGATTTGTCCAGTACTTTTGCTCGCAAGAATAAAATAATACATACCTCACAAGTGTCCCTCTTTAGGTGGGACAGACCCTCTTTGAAACCCAAATCCCTCTGTCCCTCTTTCCCACCTTGGTGTCCCTCTTTTTAGGAGACCAGACTATGTGGTGTGTTATCACATCGCTCCACAGCAATAAAACACATTAATGTTTGTTTACACTTCACTATGTGTTCACACATTACTCTGTATAAATAAAATACCATGGCCTTGCTCTAAATAATGTATTCAGTTACTCAGAGGTTTAAATATATCATGAAATAACCTAAAAATTCTCAATAATTCCCCTTATCTACTTATTCCCAGAGTTGGTGCCACTTTCTTCTTTCCCCCTCCTCTCCCCTTCTACTTTCCCTAACCCTCTCTTTGCCCTTTTATCTATTCCTTTCTCTTCTTTAGTTCAATGGAGCTCAGAATTCTTTAAGCTAAGATCTCTGATGGGTTATTATGAGGACAGTTGTAAGATACCACTGTGTTAGACAGTAATGTTCTACATGATGTCTTAATGTTTCCTTTGTACCTTTATACCCAAGTATATCTTGCATATACAGTCTTTTACTTCTCTGTACTTACCTTGCTGTAATAATCTCACCTTTTCTCTCCTGTTGTACTACCTTTATTCTAAATAAAGTATTATATATAAAAAAATGAACAAATTCTCAGTAATGTACCTTCGACCAGAAAACCTTGTAGCAACACCAAAGTGTCCCTCTTTACCCATTTGGAATGTTAGTAGATTTGATAATACATACACTTATCCCAGTGCACTCCTAAATATGTACCTGCCCACCATTCTTCTTGTGTGCAAGTGAACACACACCACTGTACTCAGCTGTGAACATACCATTTCTCATACACATATTTAAATGTATATATACACACACACCAGAGCATTCACACATACCCATACCAGTATACTTGTGAACACACACACACCCTCTAATGCATTCATATACTCACACACTAGTGCTCCTAAACACACACACTCACCCCCTAAAGCATTCATACAGAGACACATATGCACTCATGGAGCTCCTATGCACACAGATGCACACACATAAACAGACACAGAGCCCTGTATTTATATACTCATGAACTTTGCTTCCAATAACCTGGTAAATAGATGGACAGTAGCCTTGTAAAGGTTGACTACGCAATGCCATGCCCAAACCAATCAATATGAAAAGGAAATAGCCCTGACAGTGCTCACTGCAACCTGCCATACCTTGGGTCAATACCAGGTGGCTAGTGATCCTTCCTGTGATCATAGCATCTGCCCATGCCTTTATCAATAGGAAGAGGGTTTTAAATGAAACCATCCCATTAAAATTATTATATTTGTAAAAGTTTCCCACAGAGGGCAGATGACACACCCACTTACTAATTTCACTATAAGACACTGTAATTAACATGTTACAGTGTCTCCAATACACAAAAAGCCTTTCTAGCATCAAATCACTGTACACTTCTATGTATGTTGCATTAACTCTTTGAGTGCCAGAGGGGTATCCAATGCAATGCAATGAAGAACAATGCATTAGATCCTCCTCTGGCACTCAAAGGGATAATCCAAATCCTGCAATAACACACTTGGTACTGAAAGGGTTACCATCTCACTTTACTTACTTCTCAGCACACTGCCTGTGATTGCACAGTGTATCCTGCAATACAAGTAAGCGAACTTGTTCTAGTAGGACTCATTTCGCTCTCTTCCTGTGCCAGCCCCACCCTTGGATTACAACAGGGAGACAGGGCAGGCATATGAAGATAGCCAGCAGTGATACACACTGGTATTGAAGGGTTCCACTGCCATTTAAAGTTTTACATGCACCTTTATGGTCTAGATCTCCCTAACCTAAACACACTGAAAAGGTGCAGTATTGTGGCCATGAGGAAGGTAGTGTAATAAACATTTTAAGCCATTTACTGCACTGATAGGTTGCTTTTAGAGGCCAGGATGAAAGTGGCTGAACACTGACCTGGAAATTGGCTGCATGTCCCTTCAACAAATCCTCATGCAGACTGATGACTGATCACCTTCTACTAGCGAAATTAATAAAGTAAAGGGTGAGACAGCTGGGGAGGCAGAGAAAATCTGGGTGGGGGGCATTGAAAGGTGTAGGGGACAAGTAAACATTCACAATGTAGGGGAGAAAGGGGAGCCTGAGCTGCTATAGAAGAGGGCCAGCGGACACAACATAGCACACAGAAGGGCACAGTATGTGAATAATAGGCACAGACAGGTAACCCGACACCAGGGATGCACTGTGTAACTGAAAACATGTAATGGAATTGCAAGATCATCTTAACCCCGCTCTGGTCTTTAAAGGGCTAAACCTTACAGCACCAGACCAGTATGCAAATACGGCTCTGCTCAGCGCCACATTACCCGTGCACCATAGGCCAGCATCTACCTTGCCTATAGGTGGCGCCGGCCCTGATCTCCTAAAGCAGACTTCATGGACCAAGGGATTCCTGAGGAGCTACTACTACTCGAGCAACAAGTTGCTGCTTACTAGGTGTCAAATTTGCTGCACTTCAAAAAGCAGCTGAAGCACTCCTCATAGCTAGGGTTGTGGATGTTGTTGATGACCTGTGTTGCTGATTACTCAATACTGGTGTGTGTGGCTGAGTGGTGGTTGGACTTGGAAGTGTTGATAATGCTGATGACTGCTCATGGTGTATTGTTTGGCATCTTTACTTGTCCAGAATCAAACTTTCCAATTGATTTCTCAGTTTATAAACAGACACTATGCCTCTTCAGTGGTGGAAGATTGAACCTTTGCCTTTCAAATACTTTTTGGCCATGTCATCTTCCTCTATATCTGAAGAAGAAGGATGATCATCTTTTACTGCACATGATGCAGCAACCATGGCTGGACTACAACTTTACTAACATCTTGGAGGTTATTCACTAAGGCGTGATAAAGAGGTGATAAAGTGGAGATCATTTCACAGTGATATCACTTCCAGTTGTTATGTTATTCTATAGAACCTATGCACTAAGATCTCCAAAGCTGGAGATCTTAGTGCATTGGCTCCATAGAATAACATATGACTTTGAGAAATGATATCAGTGGAGAGGTTACCTCCACTTTATCACCTCTTTATCACTCCTTAGCAAATCCCCAGGCTTGTGTTCCCAAGAGATCCAGCCTCAATGAAAGGAATGAATTTATACTAGTGATCAAATGTCAAGGACGAATGAGTCTGTTCTGGGTGCACAATACATAAATGTGGTGGCTTGCCCCATAAGGAAGGAACATAAAAAGAAGGAATTGACACTAATGGCCCATAGCTTTCAAAATCATATATACTTAGGATAGCCATTTTTTATTTAAAACAATGGCTTAGGAGATATTTAACATTATTTATATGCCAGTTTATGCAAATTAGATAGTACTTTCTTGCCCAATTAATAGTTTAATTCTACTCTCCTTCCCAAATGAACTGATTCATTTTCAGAAAATGAAAAGAGCAATATCTTGTAAGCTATAGCTTCAAATAAAGAATGATTAACAGATATATAAGTGATTTTGAAAACTCTTTCAAATTTACCCAAGCAATATAAAGTATTACTTCCACTTTAAAACAAGGCTAAATGTGTATAGCTGGGAACTTTTGAAATACCATCACCTGGAGATCTGATATTAACACTTGAAGCGGGGGGGGGGGGAGTAGATCCCGTTAACCCTTTAAGTGCCTGAGGGGCACATGATGTGTACCCCTCTAGCACTTAAAGGGTTAAATGAAAAAGGAGCATACACTTAGCAGCCAATGCTGGCTGGTGCGCAGGTTCTCCCCTCCATTCCTTCTGCCTCTCCTCATACAAAGCGGGCAAGCAAAGTAATAACTCGGCTGTCTTCCCTCTTCCTACTGACCTATGCCCTGCCCCTGCAGGGGAGGGCTGGCAATTTGTGGCCTGGAGGGCAGCTACAATCAAGTGGCCCGATTTTACTATTGTTCCAGCCCTCTGTCCCAGCCCACCCTCTTTTGTTAATTTTAAAATTGCCATTAACCCTTTGAGTGCCACAGGGATAAGCCACGCATTGTTTTGCAATGTGTGGCATACCCCTCTGTCACTCAAAGGGTTAGTGTTGTGAAGTAAGGCAAGCAATACCACAGAGCTTACAATTGAAATGGGGTTACACTGGTGCAACTACAGAGTTTACAATCTAAGTAATGCTGCACTAGTGAACCCATAGAGCTAACAAGGGAAATGGGTTATGCTACTAATGTAGCTCAACTTGGATTGTAGCTCCATTTCAGTTGCAAGCTCTGTGGTATCACTACTGTAGCTACACTTGCAGCAAAAAGAGGGAGTAGCCCACCAGCCCAGACATATGACTGGCCCAGGGGGCAATTGCATACCTCCCAACATTTTAAATTGCCAAAGAGGGACACTTGTGTTTTAGGGGGTGTTGCTGGGGGTGTGGCTGGTGGGCGGGGCATTACCAGGAATTTTTAGGCTACTTCATTACCGATTTATATAAACTTGTGTAACCTAATAAATGACTTATAACATGACCAAAGTATTTTACTTACACAGACTAATTCATAAACACATATACTGATATTTAAACAAACAATAATGTGAGTTTTATTTCTGTACAGCAATGTGATACATTTATATATATACCCAACAATCTGATCTCCTAAAAAGAGGGACATCAGGGTGGGAAAGAGGGACAGAGGGATTTGGGTCTAAAAGAGGGGCTGTCCCTCCTAAAGAGGGACACTTGGGAGGTATGCAATTGCCCCCCTGCCCCCCAGGCCAGCCCTCCCCTGTGCCCCTGTACATCCAATCATCAAGCTGCATTGGCTGGCTGAGGTCACTTGCCTGCGGATGCAATGCCTCAGCCTCACGCCAGTATAGGAGCCGTTTTTTTTTTCTCACAATAATCAGTACACTGTGCAGGAGCAACCAATGCTCGTATTAACCAGAAAAAGTAATGTTTCATGCAGCGACCTGGAGACAGTGCCCTAAATCTGAAACCCGGCAAATTCCCGGCTATGTAAATTTGTATCTGTATCTGGCGTGCCTCCAGGCACAGTATGTCAGGGGCCTCCAGCTGTCTTGAAATTTCCCTGCTACACAAATTTTACTCATTTTACATGGAAGCCCTATCTCCTTCCAGGGACTATACTCCTGAAAAATCAAGTCTGGGCAACCTGAGGCCTTCTATCTGTGGAGGACTGCAATATCTACCAACCCCAGACAGCCAGTGGATGGCAGGAATTGTAGTCCTCCATAGCTGGAACACTGCATGTTGTCCACTATTGTAAACTCTCCTGCCATCACAGATATTCCATCACTGCCCTTTCCATAACAGTTTTTCTCTGAGCCGCACAGGGATCCACCAAACCCCTCTAGAGTGGACTCCGGTTATACGCATCACTATGAACTTTGATGCAGGCTCAGGCCTAGGATTCTTCCACAATCTGGGGGATGGACCTAGTACTATTCCAGCAGGGAGCACATGCTCTTTCACTACCCAGAGACACAGAACCCTGTGCAGCGACCTCTTATATATCAACAAGTAAACACCAGATATAGACAGGTGATCCAGCAAATCCAGATACCACAGGAACAATGACCAAATGCTTGGAACACTATTAATAAATTAAAACTTTTAATAAGTGTATATAATATATCAGAAATCCAACAATTCAGTCTTCCTAATGAGAATTCACTGAAATGTTGGTGTTATGGAATTTGCTGTAAGCAGATTAAAAGCTAGATTTGTACTTATTACTGGTCTGTCAACCTCCTATATGTCCCCTCTCTAGACTCCTCCTATTCTTATGGAAATGAGATCTCTGACTTCCCAGGGGGAAAACTTAGACAGGGCCACTTACACTAATTTAAAGGGGTAGCTACTCTATACACTACCCTAAGGGTCAGTCTGCTACATGTGTGTCCCATATGGCAGGGCTTAAAATTTGAGGTCCTTTGCTACTAGCCAGACCTGAAAAGTTACTCGCCACTGCAAACCGTAACATACTGACCAGGGCTGAATTTCTACTCGCCAGGGCTAAATTTTCAATCGCCATTTGCTAGTGGAGAGTGGAAATTTTGAGCCCTGCCATATGGTATACTTGGTTTCCTCCTGAATTAATCCATATGTTTCTGCATACCACCATTGTTAAATTCTAATTTTTCAGAATGAACTGCATGCTATTGAAAGCAGCTGGTAAATTACATCATTACCCACATATCAAATGAAACAATTGATAGTAACATACTGACATATCATTATTTAACCCATTGATGTGCATGACAATGCACTGGAAATCTACAGGGTGCCTAAAGGGTTAAATGAAAAAAAGTCATTTGAGATACATACTGTAAAACATCTTCTTTCCATTTGTATGGTATATGAGCCAACTTCTCAGATGTATGTAACATACTGGGATCCAGCAGGTCTTCTTGTGCTCTGTTCGAGATGTTGACCACATTGCCAGGCTTGGTGAAGATGTGAAAGCAGAAGAGGCAAAAGGGTACCAAACCCACCAGGCCAAAGCACAACTTCCTAGTGAGACGCATTCTGCTGGGAGAGAGGGAGGTGTGGGAATAAACTGTCTGTTAGTGTACATTAGTAAGGAAAACCATATCATTACTTAAAGGGATAGTAATACTTCGTTTTATCTTTATTTTATTTTGTAAGCATTAAAAAAACATGAAGAACGATGTAAGTCTTATCTCTCAAACCTTTGAGAGATATTCACAAGCAAAGTTTCCCCTCCCGCCCCTTTTACCTAGTGTAAGCTATCTCTTCTCAGATGTGGAATGCAGTCCATAGACCAGACAGATAACAGCAAGGGACAATCTTCTTCCTATGAGAACAATGAAAGCCCTGACCCCCCTTGACAAGTTTTTCAGGTTTTTCCCTTATCTTAATTGAAGATTGTCCCTCTCTGCAATCTACCTGGGCACCTCCCTTCTAATCTAGCTGAGCAGTGTTACTTCAGTAAAAGGGGCGGGAGGGGGATACTTTGTCATTGAATTACTCTTGAACTACAACTCTGACAGAATTGAAATAACACTCTCCAAAGTACAAATACTATGATGATTAATTAGAGCTGCTTTTATTATGAAACATTACTATCCCTTTAAGTCTATTTTTTAACCCTTTAAGGATCAGAGGGGTGAAAAATGTGCTGTCTGCCCTTAACCATTTGAGTGCCAGAGAGGTATCTAACGCATTGGATACTTCTCTGGCACTCAGATGGTTAAAAGGTTATTCAAAAGATGCTAAAAGTGTGCATTCATAACAATACCACTTTATTTTAATACAACAAACATATATACATATATATATATATATATATATATATATATACCTCTAAGATGTCACTTTGTATATAATTCAAATGGGATAACAACCGAAAAATGGCATGTGAAAGACAATAATAAGTTATTGTATGCATTAATGACATATTTTCTATAGAGTATACTACAAAAACTAGTAATATCCGTTGTGTACAACACAACTCCAGAACTGATGGGCAAAGGGGTGGAGCAAGGGCGTGGCAATTCTATTCTACAGTGTCGTATAGAGGAAAAGAAAATTTGTTGTAGCTAACGACAAAAAAACGTCTTGCAAAAGACAAAATTTGTACGTTAAGAAAAAAGTGGAGGGAATATAAAGTTCTGAATGTGAGAATTTTTGTCTTTAGTTAGGACATTTTTGTCATTAGGTAAGACATTTTTGTCTTTACATACTACAATTTCAGTCAGAACAAACAACATATTTCCGATCACAACCAACACTCTCTGAAAATATTAATGATCCCAACGACACTGTACTTTGAAAAGTCGTTACAAACAACAAAATCTATTTTGCTACTTCTTTGAACATCTGGTCCTTAGTCATCACACTCCACTAGCGTTTATACACACACTGCATTTATTGTACATCGCCTTTTATTATTATATTGCCTTAATTATAAACTACTGTTTACATTGGTGGAGGTACATACATTAATATAGGCATACACAGCCAGTGAGCTGCATGTTAACATTTAGAAGACAATATTGTGTGGACTTAAGCTAATTATTTCATAGCAACATAGTTGATGAAGCTGAAAAAAAAAAAAACAGAAGTCCATCCCATGCCAAATCACTCATGTTGCTCCAGAGGAAGGCAAAAAACCCATTGAAACCATTTCCAATTAAGCCTCAAGTGGGTAGAAAAATTCCTTCCTGACTCCAAATGGCAGTCAGATATTTCCCTGGATCAACATCCTATCTGGTTAGAAGTCAACTGTCATAATTCTCAATATTCTTCTGTGCTAGATAGTATCCATTACTTTTTTAAAGCAGTTACAGTATCTGCAAGCAAAGCATCCAGAGGTAAAGAACTCCTGCAAGGTTTGCAAGGCTGTTATTCCTGCAAGTGGAGGAGTCTTCGATAAAAGCTAAGTTTGAAGGACACAATTATTATTTAAATTAAATATCATTATTTCTAACCTTGTCAATGTCTTGACTGTATTTCCTATTCATTCTAAGTGACCCCAAACTTTTGAATGGTAGTGTATATATATATATATATATATATATATATATATATATATATATATATATATATATGCTTTCATGTTGTAAATGACTATTGTAACTAGAAACGGCTGAATTTTAATGGAATATCAATATTTGCTACAAATGGAAGATTCTTTGACGAAAGCAAAATAATACAAAACGTCCCCCATAAAGACTCAAATACACATATATATAGTGCTTTATAGATATGCAAAAACTTTGTGAATTCACATAAAAAAGGAAGAAATCCTATTGTGAACTGTATCACCTGAAGAGGACTGAAGTAGTAATGCTGATGTTGTAGCAGGCAAGCGTAATGAAGATAGTCACTCCCGTCTTGGATCTCCTTTATGGCTGTTTCTCTTTGTCCGCTCCAATCCCTGGCAGAGATCTTTACTGAATTATATATAGACTAGTTGAACAGCCCGTTACACGGGCCACAGTGCCTCTGGCAGCCGGTCGCGGGGCAGTCACACGCAGTGGAGACTGGCCGCGCCTCGGCTGATACAGAGCTGGACGCTCCTTTGGAGCGCCCAGCTCTGTATCAGCTGCGGCGCGGGCAGTCTCTACTGCACATGACTGCCGCACGCGTAGCAGTGTCTACTGCGCATGTCGGGCGTTACACACAACTTAGCGAATTATTATATAGGATATAATGTAATCATCTGTTTATGATCTATACATGATTATTACATTGTATCTATATATACTTTGATAAAAACCTCTGTCCATGATTGGAGCGGACAAAGACAAATAGCCATAAATGAGATCCAAGACGGGAGTGACTCATATATTGTGGCGATCTTCATTACACCTGCCCGCTACAACAACATCAGAATTGCTACATCAATCCTCTTCAGGTGATACAGTTCACTATAGGATTTTTTCCTTTTTATGTGAATTCTCTTTTTGCCTATCTATATAGCGCTATATATTTATTTGAGACTTTTTGGGGGTCATTTTATATTTTATATTATTGTATCCTACATTGTTATTATATTATATGTTTTAATAAACTCACAATTTAATTTACACAGAGATCTTGCGCTTTCCCTATTTTACTACTGTCTGCTATACCCTATCAGAATTTTAGGGATTGTAGCAACAGATCTCTTTGTGTTTGTATATATATATTGCAAAGCAATGTGTTGGATACCTCTCTCACACTCAAAGAGTTAATCCGAATGCTGATTGCTGTGCCTGTATGCAGAATAAGAAAAAATGATGAGCAATTCTGGGGAAAGCTACCAAAGAGGACAAATAAAAACGTCCCCAAATCCAAACTGACAATAATTTTTTTAAATCTCATTTAAAACCCTTTGAGAGGTAAGAAACGCATTGTAGCGCTATGCATTGCGTACACCTCTGGCACTCAACAGGTTAATGCTACAGTGGTCACCAACACATTGCAAAGCTATAAGACCTCTGTAGCATTCAAAGGGTTAACATCCCCACTTAAATCACTGGGGATTTGTACTTGTCTACTCTGAGGTTGCCCAGTTCTTCTTAGCATTCCAAGGGTTAACCCTTTGAGAACCAGATGGGTACGCAATGCATTGCAAAGCACTCAAATGTTTGTTTGTTCTTTTCAATGGGAACATTTTTTGTTTCTACCTTTTTTTTTTTTTTTTTGCAGAACTTTCCAAGATTAGCTAATCTCTTTTTTGCATATGGCAATTAGTGTGTAATCATTAACCACTTGAGGACCAGAGGGTGCACCATGCATTGCCCAGCAATGTGTTGCACACCACTCTTATCCTCACAGGTTAAAGTACAGTCCAAGTCTGGCAGATTTATGATAAGTAATGTCGCCATTGTTGAGAATAGCAATATACAATCATGCCTCTAACAACTCCCTCCTTCCTGTTATCTGCTAATAGAAAAATAGATAGAAAATGTATGTGATTGCAAGTCATGATCTTATACGCTCACTGTTTGTTCAAGGTGTGTTAAAGGTAACAGTCAAACCACTAAAGATTTTTCTGTGTTCGCATGAGCTTTATCTTCCAAACATTATGAAAACAAACCTGTATGAATTGCTACAGTAGATATACAATCTCAAGCAGATAATAACCATCTGTTCATTCATAAAATTACTAGGGCTATGTACTAAACGTGGTGGACAGCCTGAGGGTCTCCAGCTGTTCAGGACTACAATTCCCATCAACCCCAGGGAGTTGATAGGAATTGCTATCCTAAACAGCTGGAGGGAGTCAAGTTGTACACCCTTGTTAGGGACTGGAGCACGTCTCGTTCAAACCAACTTGGGCAAAGAAAAATTCCCCAAATTCCAGTTGACTTAAAGGGGTAATTTAACCTACTGAATGCTAGAAAGGTCAAAAGGCCCACTTAAATCTATGCACATATTTATTTTCCCCCCGTGGTTGATTGGTTTATCCCATAATTACATCAGTTCTGAAAGTAAATCAACCTCTTGGGCCTTGGGTATAAAAGAAAAGCGGATCTTTCAGATAATAGCCAGTCGCCATGCATTCATTAAATGCATGGCGACTAGCTTGAAAATAGATTTCTTACCAAAAAAAAATACTTGCGTCTAGAGGAATCCGTCCCTTCCACCTGACACCCCACCACCCTCTCTGATGCCTTGTCTTCCTCTCTCTGACTCTTCATCCTCTCTGAAATGCTATCCCTTCCACCTGACACCCCACCACCCTCTCTGATGCCTTGTCTTCTCTCTCTGACTCTTCATCCTCTCTGAAATGCTTTCCCTTCCACCTGACACCCCACTACCTTCTCTGATGCCTTGTCTTCCTCTCTCTGACTCTTCATCCTCTCTGAAATGCTATCCCTTCCACCTGACACCCCACTACCTTCTCTGATGCCTTGTCTTCCTCTCTCTGACTCTTCATCCTCTCTGAAATGCTATCCCTTCCACCTGACACCCCACTACCTTCTCTGATGCCTTGTCTTCCTCTCTCTGACTCTTCATCCTCTCTGAAATGCTATCCCTTCCACCTGACACCCCACTACCTTCTCTGATGCCTTGTCTTCCTCTCTCTGACTCTTCATCCTCTCTGAAATGCTATCCCTTCCACCTGACACCCCACTACCTTCTCTGATGCCTTGTCTTCCTCTCTCTGACTCTTCATCCTCTCTGAAATGCTATCCCTTCCACCTGACACCCAACTACCTTCTCTGAAACCTTGTCTTCCTCCCTTTGACTCTTTCGTCAAATCTCTCCGCTTCTTCATTACTCCTTTTTATGACCAACTTTTATGTCTCTTTCTGTAACCCTCCTCCTGGCGCCTCATTCAACATGTGCCATATTGCTTGCCATATATACAAAATCTATGTATAATTATGTATAAAAAATGTGTGTGTATGAAGAATGTAACAATACCTGGGAACTTTCAAAATTAGCTGCTTCAATCATGCCCCAATTACACTTTATTATAAGTTGGAGATAATACCACCTGAACACGCACAGGACTAGGGGGACTTCTCCCTTTGCTTCTCCCCATGTAAATGGCACCAATGTAGAGACTAAAGAAGCAGTTAAGTGGTGCAAACCCTGAGAATTTGGACCCTCAACCTGAGACCTGACATATGGGTCAAAGTATTGGAGTCCCCAAGTATGGAAAACATTAACTTTTAATTTCAAACATTAACCCAGCCCATCCAGGGCATATATAGGCAAAATTGGTGCTTGTGTTAGTACAGATATGTGTTTTTTATGATTGCCCAACCCTGGCCAGCTTTAAACCTTAACACAGTATTCACTGTCAGTATCATCTTGTGTCATAAATTAACAGCTGGCAATCAAAGTTAAACCTTAACCCAGTAGTCAGTGTCTTCTTTTGTCACAAGTTAATACCTTGAAGACCAGATACTTTGCAATGCATTGTGCTCCCTGATTCTAAAGAGGTTAATCAAGCATGACGAGGCTGAGCAAATGAGACTCATGCTTGATCAACATCTTCAAGATCATAGGGGTACACAATGCCTTGTAAAGCACATTGCACATACATTTGGTTTTCAAGGGGTTAACTCTTCGAGTGCCAGAGGGGTACAGAATGCATCGGCACCAAAGGGTTAACTTGTAACTAAAGATAACAGATTACTGGTTTAAGACTGAAAGCTGGCCAAGGATACGCAATCATATTATGACTGCCCATTTCTGGCCAGCTTTAAACCTACCCAGTAGTCAAGACTACCCCTTGACAGAGGACTTCCTATACCTGAACAAGAAAAGATTGTGAGCTCATCTGCATTTTCTGTGAAGCAGTAACCTTTAGGACTGGAAGAGAAAATGACTGTTTCTGAAATATATATCTCCAGTAACTCGTAGGGTTTAAGAACCTTTTATGGGGTAGTTTTTAATACTATGTGGTTTCTGGAATGTTTAAATTGTAATTATGATAAAAATTGATGCAATTTTTGTACGTCTTAATCACATTATACCAGTGTTTCTCAACTCCTGTCCTCAGGACCCACTAACAGGCCAGGATGTGATGATTTCCTTGTTAGAGCACAGGTGAGTTAATCAATATGACTGAGCCTCTGATCACCACACCTGTGCTCTAGCAGAGAAATCCCTAAGTCCTGGCCTGTTAGTGGGTCCTGAGGGCAGGAGTTGAGAAACACTGCATTATACCATTTGCCCATCTAATGTCCTAATTTGGCCACCACAACATGTCTGTGGCCACAGTGACAGCCACCAGGACATTGTGGTGGCCACCAAAAATCCTTTGAGAACCACTGCTCTACATTCTTGTGGTCTGTGAAGATGAGAAAGGAACGTGCAACCCCCAGTAATTCACAGTTTGTAATGCTGTAGCTGGATCCTGCAGAGAACAAATTCCTGGGTAACTGGATGAAGGAGGTTCTTGGAAACAGCACATTGTAACAGAATGGCAACACCTGCAGGTTTGAATGCATCCAATTCAACAGAGAATCTGCATGTTGGAGTAAAAAAGCCTCAGTAAAGGATTTATTGATATAATTGAAAGCTTGTTGGGATTGTGGTGTTTAATGAGACAGACTTTTCTTATAGGTCATAATACACCAATGTTGATGATAATATGTATCAGATGGCAATATGAATTAGGCAGGACTCACTTGTAATGAGGTACCTTGGCGAGGTAAGTGAGCTTAAACATACTTTGGCCAAACTATGCAGTAAAAACCTAATTATTTTGAAATTTATCAACAAACTGGTATAATATATGCTTTATACAGGGTTCACATTTGGGTAACTTGTACAAACAAGCGCAGGTTTGTTTTTCTATTTTAGATTTTGCTTTAGGCTTTTGCCTAGTTTGGTGATATGGTGAATTCCTCCAATCATTGCTGCTCACCATACCTTATTCATTTGGATTCTTATTTGGAATTTATATAGAGTATATATTTGTTATGGTGTGTTAGCACTTCTTTTCTTATAGTTAAGCTTGGCAACTGAAAAACACCACCATAAATTGATCAAGGAGATCTCAGAAAACATTACTGACAAATTGGCAGGAGTACTGAATAAACAAAAAGGCATGACTCGGAATCTGATTGAAAATTGGTCTTCCACACATTGCCTTCTCTGATGTGTACCAAATTATATGTCCCTCTTAGTTCAAGCTTGGTTTAGATGCAAGTGGACTGTAGTCTTTCAAACAACTCCAGGATCATCTGTAGTGGGTACTGATTTTTTAAAGTAATAATCATGACAGTATAGTTCATAACAGTCACAATGGCGGTCTTCTTTTTTCTCTACAAAAAAGATTAAAGTGCCAGTGGAAGGATCAATGAATGGCTTAGCAAGATGCTTGTGAATATAATCCTTTGGAACCTTCCATTCTGACTCAGAGAAGGGGTAGATACATCCAATGTGTATATTTGTTCCAGTAAGCAGTTTTGTGGGGCAATTGTGAACCCTATGTAGTGGTAACTTATCTTCTCCCTTCTTGTTGAAGACATCAAGTGACACATTATAGACCTTGCAAGCCAGTGAGGATTGATCAGGAACTGATAAAATTTGGCAAAGGTGCCCAGAAGAAGTTGAGGGAGGCAGACAATGATGTCAGAAGTGTCTGGATGAGAATTCAAGTTTCCTCATAGCCCAGTCCATGAAGGAGTTGTGAGTACAGAACAATGACATAGCCAAAACTAACAGAAAAACATTGTTTTTCCTCAATGATCAGTTCTGAGAGTGACCAAAAATAAGAGGTATTTTGTGAGCTACTGGTCCTGCAGAGATAGTCGATTCAGCAATAGTCTGAGCATGGATATGGGTCCATTTTTTGGTTAGTGGAACCGGATAAAGAATAGTCATATGAAGGTTGATGATGTTTCTAGTGGCTCCAAAATCAATGATGGCTGGGAAGAACAGTCATTTGGAACACCACTGCAGAAGAACAGGGATAGATAGGTGAGTGCCAAATTTCCAACAAATGTATGGTAAAGCTTAGGCTGGAAAAATACTCACTGGCACTTTATCAAGAAAGAAGAGGACAGGAAATGACTGCTGCTTTCACAATAAAGGCTCGTCTGTGGCTCTTTTGCTGAATGGATAAGGAGGAATAGACTAGCTCAGTCTGCATGAATTCAAGAACACTCCCTCTGAAACAGAAAACCGAGGGGTAGCAGGAACCTGAGGGAGTCAAACTAGTGCAAAGGTGCCAAAGAATGGTCTCATTCCACCCTTCTTTCATGAAAGCAGTGGTCTGTTTTTATTGTCATTAAAATGAGGTCCCTGGCATCAGCTTGGGCCAGTATTTTCTCTACACTGTCAGATAAACCAATACGAAGTTGGCCCTTGAATGCTGGATCATTCCATTCTGTGTCAAAGACCCTGCAATGGAACTCCACAGACCCTGGTGGACGGAGCAAACTGCAGACTCAGCAGCTCTCATTCAGTTCTCAAGAAGGGTGGTCATCATTTTTTCTAATAGGTGATATGAACAGGAGAATAGCACACCCTTCTGACTTCATCAGTCACATAGGCTCTGTTTTTGAGAGAGAACAGTAAACAGTGACGATTAATTAAATATTGGAAGTTTTTTCTTTCAACTCTAAACTGTTCAGGAAGAGGAAGTAAGGTTCCAGGGAATACATCATCTGTTCAACTCCAAAGACAGAAGTGGGCACAGCAGGAGAAGGAGCATAAAAAGAAGAGACTGATATATGACATCTGCATGTCAAGAGTAGAATGCCTCTCCTGCACCATATAAGTAAACAAAAGAAAGGAGAAAACAAGGGCACTCCCTAGTACAGTATGTCTTGCCAATGAAAGGACCTCCACCAATACACCACTATACTCACAATATTTGTGATCACTAATAGTGATCAGCATATGCAAATGAGGGAATCTGACTGCCCCCACTCAGTCCCTCCAAAGTAGTGGATGGATGTGGCGTCTTCAAAAATCACCACAATATTTCTGGAAACCTTAGAACATAAAGAAAGATATGAACAGGAAGAGCGCAAACAACCAACAAATTTTCTTTCAATTGTCTTGTATCTATATAGGACCAATCTTTAAACTGTACTCACAATTCCTTTGTAGGATAGCTGGTGATGGATATAACCAGATAAGACAGGCAGGGAAACTAAGACTGCCCCGTTACAGTCAATTTCTCTCCGGAAATAAAATGATGGATCCTCTAATAATAGTATACATTTATTAAAAATACAAATTAAAAAAAATGGTGCCAGAAATGTACAAAAAATGTCAATGCATGTATTAGGCTGTTCAGCCCTAATAAGACGCATTTGGGGCACAGCCCTTTCTCAAATATTAATGGCATAAATAAAAGCAAATAATATGCTAAAAAACATACTAATGGATTATTCTGATTTTTTTAAGCATATTATTTGCTTTTATTTTATGCCATTACAATCTGAGAAAGGGGCTATGCCCCAAAACGCTTCATATTAGGGCTGAACAGCCTATTACATGCACTGACGTTTTTGTAAGTTTCTGGCACCATTTATTTAATTTGTATTTTTAATAAATGTTTACTATTATTAGAGTATCCATCATTTTATTTCTGGAGAGAAATTGACTGTAAAGGGGCAGTCTTAGTTCCCCTTTTGTCTTAGCTGGTCATATCCATCACCATCTATCCTACAAAGGAATTGTGAGTACAGTTTAAAGATTGGTCCTTTATAAATACAAGATAATTGAAAGAAAATTTGTTGGTGGTTTGCGCTCTTCCTGTTCGTACCATATAAGTAAGCTGGTTCAGCTGTTCGGACATCGCTGTGAAGGCTTATGTCATACCTGTGGAATACAGTGGCTGAGTTGTAATGTAACATTTCCGGTGGTTGGATCCTAGTAGCAGGTGACTATGGTCCACAGGGGGCAAACAATCACACCCCAGAGTTAAGTCCCAGAGGTTCGCTGGCCACCAGTGGTATAGAAGGGCAGAAATAAAAGTGTAGTCAGATGGCCTGAGGTCAATATAAGGCAGCTGAGGCTCAGAATCTGTTAACAGGCAGTAATCAAGAGGATTCCAAGGTAAAAAGCTGACTCAAGATCAGTTAGTCAGAAAGTGTAGACTAACTCCAATCAGCATGGATGAAGTTAAGACAACTAAGAACTGCTGGTATCTGTAAAACCAATTTCATCAGAGATCTGTCTGTTTCCAGGACCTAAAGCCAATAGCAGGAGGCTCAACAGAAGAAACCAGGGAATAAGGATCTCTCGAGAGGCTGGGAGAAATGTTAGAGGCTGTGTCACCTGCAGCTACACCATTGCTGTGGCCACAGCTGTAAGTCTGAATATCTAGTTCCATTTGGGGTAGCCAAGGGCAGCAGGCACCTTCTGGTCCAAAGCATAGTGCCAAAAATGTCAGCCAGTGAAAAGATCAGGAAAAAGTCAAGGGTAAGGATTGTTGGTACAGGTTCATCATGGAAGATAGGCCAAGGGTTCATGGCAGAGAAAACAGGTTTGTATATCAGATTAACTAGCACAGATCAGAACAGGCAGCACAGGATCACCAGTTCAGGAAACAAGATGAGGTCACAATAGGAGATCAGAACCAGAACAATAAAGACAGGTGTCAAGGCTAGAAGACAAAGACGAATGAGCACAGGTAACAGTGTCCATAAA
Organism: Rhinophrynus dorsalis; assembly: GCA_037306005.1. NCBI lineage: Eukaryota > Metazoa > Chordata > Amphibia > Anura > Rhinophrynidae > Rhinophrynus > Rhinophrynus dorsalis. The sequence goes on from CM074719.1 coordinate 489,161,945, forward strand.
AAGAAAATGGGAGGAAAAACCTGCTAAGTTGCTACAGCTCATGAGTGGGAAATTCCCCAAATAAGTGACTGAGCTAAGACACCTGCATCTGCAACTAGAGACAAGCATGTGACTGATATATCTTAGAGACATGGGGCGTGCACAAGAAAGACTGGCGCCCCACATGTGCTCATGAGAGTGTACTCTAGCAGGATTGTGATAGGGCTTTTTTATAAGCAATGTTTGACACTTAAATGAGCATCATCTGCATATTCAAGGGTGTCTCTCTAGATGCAGTTGTGTACTTTTGCAAAGTCATTTCAATGTGTTCCTGTGCTAACATGCAATTTCACAGTAATTGTGGCAAATGCACCTGATGTTACAGTCTTGCGTTGAATTAGAGGGTAGATACTGTGCACAGCAGCCTCACTGGACACAAGGCCACCAAGCACCTTCTTCCCAGAGTCCACTGAGACAGACACCATTGTGACATATGGTGGGTTATGGTGCCTTGCACAAAGGCGACTATGACCTCATGTGAATGAGCTAAAGCACAGCATACTGCATCTTTACTTTGCTCATACAGGAAAAGTGCACATTTTATATGACACACCATTTGTGATTTCAGGAAGTTGTTTCAGTAAAGTATTTCATTGATGAAGAACTTTGTCAGGTCTCAGGCTTACTACGATGAGTTAGTGCAGATATTTAAGGACCTTGGTAGGTGAGCATTATTGACAAAAGAAGATATAGAATTGGTATAAAAAGCAAAGGAGACAAACACAGACCAATGTAAATCACCAACACCCTCAGATGTCTACTCACTAGAAGGAATGGCTGAGAAGGAGCATATACCCATCACAACAAAAGTCACCAAAGGGAATGATAACTGCTCCCAGATGCAGTATACTGGTGCTCTTCACAGGATACACAAGGCTGCTCTCCCATGAACTCGCTATCCACAGCAGTAAAAACATGTCTTAGAAAGAAACATCATGTGCCCAATAGTGTAATATCATTTATCAATAGCAATACTCACATTCATAAATCGCCAGACAAGTGATACCAACAAGTCTTACATATGTGTCTACGGAAAGAACTTGCCCATCTCCATTCGGGTTATCTAGGTGACAAACTTCCAAAACACGAAGGCCAAAAAAAAAAAAAGATATATTATTTATAAAAACAATGGCTATAAACTCTTACTTTGGAAGCCCAGCCACCTTCATGTTTTTATCTTCAAATGGAAGTCTGTGACCTGGATAAATGGAACTGAGACGGGTACGTTCTCTCTATAGATTAATATGTCAAACTTATTGGTATCACTTGTCTGATCATTTATGAATGTGAGTACATTATTGTTTGTTTTCTACTTTTATTGCTATTGATTTACAGTATTACACTATTGGACATATCCTGTTTGTTTTTTACTACAGATATAGAATTTGCCTTCTTCCTTTTGCCTATACATCTGTCTTGCCATTATCTTTTGAGATGCAAATTGAGAGTCTAACTATGTAGATCTAGTAGTTCAGGGATTTGCATTATTTGGATGATTACAAACAGTAGGACCAGCCAAATAAGACATGTGTGAGCATAGTTTAGGTTGTATCTATTGCTGTTTTGTTTCGTATCCCTTAGCCTAAGGAAAGATGATGGACTCATGATGATAATCACCTTTATAAGTTTGGAAATTAACATAGAGCATGCATTGTCATCTGTCTGCCACAATATATGCCTGTGTTAACACCCAATTCAGAAGCAATTCAATACATTTTACAGGGACACTATGTAGTTGTCTTCATCTCAGAACTAATCTCACTCATGTGAACAAAGTCTAATTTCATTATGGTGATATTTAGACTCAGGCCTCCATTAGAACAAGAATACAGTGATTGAACTCCAACATACTCCATGTTAAAACAAAAAATTACAACTTTTTTTCCACCTAGGGTATTTGTGTATAATGTCAGTGAATTAAGTTGGTGCACTAAGTAGAGCTGGAGTAATTGTAGGGCAAAAATTTGTAAGTTACGGAAGAAATAAATGGATTTTGGAATTATCTGTCCTCTATGGTACAGTTAGTTTTCTCTAAAATTACTAATTTGTTTTAGAAGGAGAGCAGTAGAATGAAAGTTACACCTTTACTGGATATAGTATTTGTAATTTCCTGTAGTAAAGCTGTAGTGTATTTTCCATGCCCTCTGTGTCTGTTCCCATACCTGCTTTGAGGGCCAAGAGCGCTGCTTTTGCTTTGGTCCTATTGTTGTAACAGATACCAATAAGATTATTACACAGCTTTTCTAAGGGTTTGACACATAGCTTCTGTGCATACTGACTATCATAGGTGTGTAGAATAGGCATATTGACCTAGCCAATAAAGGTTTAATTTTTACTCTACCGTTCTCCTACTTTGTCTATGGCTAACATGGTACCACCTGTTACCTAGTTTGCTTTAGTACAATAGCCTTATTGTGTCCCTTCCTGATTTGTTTAAATTTAGTTTGTTATTCAAATAAATTAAATAATTTAAAACAGAACTGTCACTGATATATAAGTACCCCCCAATAAGTGCCGGCATTATTCAGAAATCTAAGTTCTTATGATACTCACAGTGCAGACTTCTTGCGAAAGACTGATCTGTGTGGCTGCGCTATTTGTCCCTGTCTCCCTGTCTCCTCTGATTGGCAAGTACCCTAAGGGTGAGTTGCATTGTACCACACGATACAGACAGGGACTGAAATCGCAGGCAAACAGATCCCTCTTCAGCAAGGTGTCTGCTCTGTCGTCAGGCAGGGAGTCTCATAAGAACTTAGATTTCTGAATAATGCTAGCACTTAATAAAGATTATAATATTATTTCAATGCTTACCACTATAATAAAAATGACTTATATATCAGTGATAGTTCCGCTTTAATGAAATTGGTTTGTTATGAATGCTTAAATATATTAATTTATTCTGGTGACGTTCAGCAGCCAGCTCTGTGTGAGCTATCCTGCAAGGTCATGCTATCAATGTGCGCATCAGGAAATATGAAAAATAAATTTACAGCCCTTTTTGTTACCGTAAACCAAAGAAAATCATGGATGTGTAACATCTTGCCTCACTAATACAGTGCTTGCAAAATCTTGACATATAGATGTCATGCCATTTGATGTCATTAGGGTGTGCTGAAACTTGTTAAAAGGAAAAGTATCAAAAAAAATTTCTCTGTAACAACAACCAACTCCCAGATTGCATCAAAGAAAATTAGCAACAAGTCTAAATTAAACATTACTCTTCCTTACTGAAGTGCTAATGTAGCAAACTCTGCGCCCAAGCTTTTCTCATCTGATCTGCTTTTGATTAAACTAATAAACCTATGGACTAATACAAAAGTACAGACCAGTGCTTGCTCCAGGATAGATATTGCACACATTCTAGTCCAAGAAGCCATATACCAAAAGCTTCTTGAATTGTTCATAAAAATATTTTATGACAACTCTCCACAGACATATAAATTCGTACCAATAGAACTTCCTGCATTAGGTGCATTTGCTATTCCCTCAGACAGAGTAGATAATCCTAACCACACCCACATGAGGATACCCACAAAAAAAATATGAGCGTCTGTTCACTAATTTTGATTTATCATGTGCAATTCAACAATGTGATCAATTTGTTCAATAATGTGCAAACTTATTCACTAGTGATTTTCACACTCTAAATAGCAATTGTGCAGGTTTCTTGCATCCCATCACGTCTTTAGTAAATAATTAAATATACTGGATTTAAATAGAGCACCATAAAATAAGCTGAAAAACCTTCAGTCTTTTAGAAGATACGTACTAATTTATCCCACTATCGGGAAGAAATATGGCGTTGCCCTTGAAAGGGTTAGGGATAGATAGGAAGGTCTTACTCTTCCCTATCAAATTAAGTAACCAAAACAAATTTGTGAAAAATAATAGAACCATTCTTACACTAAAGAGTAAATGAGAAGAATACCTTACTAATGATTAAATGTCTCTAAGTCACAGTTCTAGTCCAAAATCATATAAATATCTCTAAAAAAATTGGTATGTACTTAACTGCAATCCAAGTTTTGCCCATAAGGTATGGAATGACTGATGCAGTAACTGGAGATGAACAATTATCTATAATGATGAATGTTATGACCAGTTTCAGTCAACGTGATAGGAGTCAAAAACTGATGAGATAACTTGAATCCAGAATATAGTCTATGATTTTATTAGATTAAAGATTCTCAGCTCCAGTCCTTGGGATATACCAACATGTTTTCAGGATATCAATAATTAAGCACTGGTGGAAAGTCACAATAACTAAACCACTAATGAGTCACCTGTGATTAAGCAGGGATAACCTGAAAAGCTGCACTATTGGTATGCCCAGGGTCTAACTGAGATACACTGTAATAGATGATCAGGACATTTCTTGATTCAGCCTCCTGGCAGCTGGTCCACAATACTACAGGATCCCCAAACGTTTCCAACAAAATATGTAAAATACAACTAACAGGACAGGTCAACAGAGAGAAAGAACTTACATGTATTGTTCAAAAAAAATAGTGGAATTTATAGCAATACAAAATATGTTATTTTCAGGCATTAGAACAACTTAAAAATGGATTAGATGACAGTGTAATAACAGCACAAATGAATTAATAAAACTGTTTACTATACTATTACAGTGATTGTATGGGTAGTTTAATTAATTAATTTGTACTGTTATTAAACGCTATTATCTACCACATTTTTTATGTTGTTATAGTGCCTATATACAGTCTTTATATTTTTTTATCTAAATAAATTATATTTTTTCAACACTACACAGAGTATCTATGTATCACTGTCATGTTTTTTTTATATTTTACTAGTGTAAAAAAATCTATGTGCCTTTAGACCCATTTCACAAGGACAACCCTAACGCAGCAGTACTTAGTTGAATCAGTTGACTTGTGAAAGTTCTTATTCTTTGCTAGAAAGAAGGAAACACAAGGGGGAGAGTCTCATGGTATAGGATATGAAATCCAAATTATTAAATAGAGTAAAAGAAAATTACTCACATTCTGAGATTGCTACTTACAGCAACAGTAGCTTATCAAGTTTGTGGAAGATATTGCCTCCACACAGATTGCTGGAAGAAGCAGTCCGTTGGAACAACTTGAAGCAACAAACAGCAACCAGGAGGAAAGCATCCTAGCACAGAATAAACAGAAAAACACCAAGCAAGAGGAGAGCAACACATGTAACAGTATAAATATAAAATGATCTTAGATGTTGTGAACAAATACTCACAAGGAGCTATATGACTGACCCATATTTAAGTCAGTTGGTCTAAAGACAGTCTGGGAATCAGGATGGCGATCCTCCAGGGAGGTTCACTTTTGAAATTTGCGACAATACAATGCATTCAGAATGTCATTGTGATTAAAATGTCAACATGAGAATCTCGCAGTGCAGGACAGCGCAAGATTTTCATGTCGCAGCTTGAAATGTAGCCTGCACTGCTGTGCACTGATCTCATGTGAGTGAATCAATTCAGGCCAATCACTAGCAGTCTAATGGAGTTAGACCTGCACTATAGAACTGTAAACTGCATTTCTTGCAGGGTCCAGTGACAGATAAGACCAGATCTCCAGTGCAGGGTTGAAACGTCACTCACATTGACCAGAGCTAGCAGCGCATTGATTTTGGTTGCCAATAACGCAATGTCAGGCTGATTCTCTGCTGCACATAACAGCTTCTCAATGTGGCTGAGCTCTGCCTCGGCTGTCTCTCCCCTATCATCCTGACACTGCTCTCTGAGCAAAGCTATGCTGTTACAGATGGATGACAGGGGAAAGATAGCCAAGGCAGCGCTCATTGAGAAGCCGTTATGCCAGGAGGGGCGAGAGACAGCAGAGCTCATTGAGGGGTCATTATGCCAGAAGGGGCAAGAGACAGCAGAGCTCATTTAGGAGCCATTATGCCAGAAGGGGAAAGAGGCAGTCTGAGTAGTGATGACCAAGATGGAAGGATGATGGGAGTTGGAGTGCTGCTCATTCTGACATTTCAGTCTACATTTCAAGCTTGCGCTGTCCTGCAAGGTGAGATTTTTATGTCGCCATTTTAATCACAGTGACGTTTTGAATGCCTTGTATAGTCGCATGCTCTTTCGCATGCAATGTTTCAAAAGGATACCCCTGGGACAGGACCACACATGGAAAAATCGACAGCTCTTACTTCTATTGATATTAGACCTAGCATACAAACAGTCTTATTAACCCTTCTAGTGCAAGTGTGTATAAATAAACACATTCATTATCGGATCAATTGAACACACAGTAAATAAGCTGAGCGACATGGGAGTTTTGTCCAATAACTCCCTTGGTAAACATTTATGGCATAAAGATGAAAAATCGCCTGCGTAGACTGCAATGTGAGTAAAAAAAGTATATCTTTATTCCTGTAACAAGTAAAAATGTAGATACCTTGATAACATCCTGAAATAATGGAGGAGACACTTATGCGTGTACAACTAGAACCAACAGGTGTATAATCTCGGTCCCTCACCAATCAACGCGTTTCACTCTTAGCACGCTTACTCAGGACCACACAGAGAGACATCACCAAAAACCTGAAGAAGGGGTTGGTGTAGTCACAAACCTGGTGGGGTATGCAAGTTAACATTTTTTACCAATAAACCACTTGGAATTTTCTTCTGGTGTGCTACACATTTTTTTATCGGATTGAGATTCATCCAGTGACTGTTTATGTCTGCCTGTGTAGTCTTGGCAGTAGTCTTAGGACTGGCATCCTAATTGATGACTCACATATTGGCTGGTCCTTGTGAGTATGTTTTCACAACATCTATAGTCATTACATTTGTTGCTCCCCTCCTGCTTGCTGTTTTTCTGTTTATTCTGTGCTAGAATGTCTTCTACATGAGCAACTATTGCCTTTCATGAAACAACAAAGTCCACCATGATACAACTTTACTGCATTCACTTATGAAATCAGTAAATCTGTTCTAAAGAAGGTCTGTCCATCAGCATATGGGGATCACTGGCAGAACTTACACATGAGATTTTGTTGGAGGCCAAGATGCTCATCTCAACCTCCAATAAAAAGCTGAACCATGTGCGTGACAGCTGGTGCTTACAATTTAAACTAACTTGGTCCTTTATGGGATCACGTTAGTTTAATTTTTAGGAGTTTCTACTTTGGATTCACATTTAGATCCCTAAGATAATCCAAAAATGTGCTTTTTAATGCATGTGTAGACTGTTCTATAAAGACAGCATTTGTAATGAGAAACACAAACTAAGAAAATAAATTTATTGAGATTACTACCCACTGCTCTTTTATTCAGTAAGGCTCTTCAATGATCTAGGGCCATTTAGAGACAATAATGCACATTCTCGTCTGACACAACTCATCAAAGTTGCCATCTTAATAAAGTCAGGGAGCCCTAGGAAAAGGAAAGTATGGGGACTGCCACAGAGCATATGTAGGACTAGATTTTAGGCCTCAGGAAACAAATCAAGAATTTTATAGATTTTAGCATGAAGTACAGGGTATCTAATAAATGTAACCCCAGATCATTTTAGGTGTCAGTGTTCTTTAAACTGTTCTTATATATTCTGTATTGAGTGACAGGCTTTAAGGTTGTTGTAAATGTGGTTGAAATGCGGAAATGACAGATCAATAAAAAAAAAAATGAACAAAGGTTATTTACTAAATGGCTCTTTTCAATGGTATAACATGAATTATAAGTAATTTCTTAGTGACAAATTACACATTTACTATTCTATATGACTATGGTTTTTAGCTCCTATCCTTTGAAGCATCAGAGCCTCAAGCTCTGTTTATATAGTGTTATGTGGACTATAGTTTCTGCTCTGGATAAAGAGGAATCCCATGCTTACTGGAACAGTAAATATCCCTATGTACTAAAGGAGCAGTAAACTTCTTTTAATTAAAATTAAAGGTTATGGGGCTTTTCCTACTGTTTAAAACAAAAGTATTCTCAATGCTTGAAAAGTTTCATTTGAAAAGTTATTACAGCTCACCCATATTGTTGTTTGGTAGTTCTTGGTTTTTTTTTCCACATGCAATTGCATGTTACCAGGTTGTGCTGTTCCTATCAGTTATTAAGGATAGCCATAGTCTGCATCACAAGCGTTGGATACCTCTCTGGCACTCACAGGTTTAAATAATACAGACTGTAAGCTCTCACAAGCAGGGCCCTCCGATCCTTCTGTTCTCCACATCTGATTGTATTATTTAATACCTCTGTATGTCGATTCCCAACTGTACAGCTCTGTGAACTTGGTTGGCGCTAATAAATAAAGAAGGACACTAATAATAATACAGATAAAATATGCATCCAGGAAGTAAATCAACTGAAAGCTTTAAATGTTTTCAGTGTTTTTCTAACACTGATGTGTCTCACACCCACACGTATTGCATAACTTACCAGAAGAGCAGACAAAAGAATCCTTTTAGAATTGTTGGCAGAAGATTGATTTTTACAATACAAGATGCTTTTTAATCTGTATGGGCAGAATCAACTGTGGAATGGGGGATGACTAGCAGCTGGAAAAGCCTGCTCTAATAATGTAAAGCTGACAAACAGAGGCTTAACTAGAAGCCACCAGGCCCTGGTGCAAGAATTGCCATGGGCCCCCCCGATCACATTGGCTCCCTCATCCACATTGGCCACCTCCACATTGCCCCCCAATCTCCACATTGCCCCTTCATCTCCACAGTGACCTCTCTTCATCTCCACATTGCCCCTTCCACAATGCCCCCTTCAACTCCACATTGCCCCTTCCACAATGCCCCCTTCATCTCCACAATGCCCCCATCTCCAATTCATCTCCACATTTCCCCTTCCACAATGCACCCATCTTCAAACTTCCCCTTCATCTCCACATTGCCCCTTCCACAATACTCCTGGTCCTACCTCCAGTCCCTGGTGGTCTAGCGGCGTGGCCTCCTTCAGCACAGATCTCTACAACTGAAGCTCCCACGCGCCGCTCTAGTAATGCAGAGGCTGGGAGATGATGTAATCTACCAGCTCTCTGTATTACTAAAGCGGCGCGCCGAGTGAGAGATCAGCTAAGCGGCTGCTGCGGGCGAGGGGGTCTCAGGGGGAGGCCGGGCCCCTGGAGTGAGGGGCCCGGTCGCAGGTGCAACTTCTATGACCCCTGTTGTTACGCCACTGCTGACAAACTAAGAACTGTGATCAACTACACCATAGGACACAAAATAAGTTAATTGATTTTAACAATGGTTTCAAATCAGTGAATGGTAGAGATATCTGAAATGTATTGATGGCCTCTCTCAGTGGTTTCAAAACTCAGTTTACTTAAAGGGATAGTAATACTTAAAATGTAAAAGAATATATGTTGTAGGGTTTATCCCCCCCTGAGTAATATAAGGGTTCTCCCACTACTGAGAGATATTTGATTAAAAAATTATAACAGCTCAAAGTTGAATTTTTTAGATGCACTATCACAGTGGCCTGAAAATTTACAGTGGCGCTGTTGCTACACCATCCTATGGAGATTTATGGTCTACGGACCAGAGCTGTCCATAGGATGGTGTAGCAACAGCACCACTGTACATTTTCAGGCCACTGTGATATTGCATCTAAAAAATTCAGCTTTGAGCTGTTATAATTTTTTTAATAAAATATCTCTCAGCATTGGGAATACCCTTGTTTTACTCAGGGGAATAAACCCTACAACATATATTCTTTTACATATAAAGTATTACTTTCCCTTTAATGTTAAAGTAAGAAAAAGGGTGTCTCAACGCAATGGCATCCAATAGACAAAGACAACCAGAAACCAATACATATAGGCGTGGGGGAGCTCAATTGATTTCCAAGACTGTAAGGCCAATTTTATGGTCATATGCTTCAAACCTGCCCTGTAGATATCTCATATTTTAAGTGGACAGTAGTGATGAGCGAGCGTGCTCGGCCGATGCTCGGATCGGCTCGAGCATCGCTCTGCTCGGCACATGGCGGTACTCGTCGAGTACCGCCATGTGCTCTCCCGCCATGTTCGGGTGGCGGGGATCTGTGCCGGAAGAGGCACAGATCCGAAGACGCTCCGCTGGACCACCAGGGACTGGAGGTACGGGGGCATTGCGGAGATGAAGGGGGCATTGCGGAGATGAAGGGGGACATTGTGGAAGAGGGGCATAGACTCTATGCCCCTCTTCCACAATGTCCCCCTTCATCTCCGCTATGCCCGTCTTCCACAATGTCCCCCTTCATCTCCGCTATGCCCCTCTTCCACAATGTGCCCCTTCATCTCCGCTATGCCACTCTTCCACAATGTCCCCCTTCATCTCCTCTATGGCATAGAGGAGATGAAGGGGGACATTGTGGAAGAGGGGCATAGCGGAGATGAAGGGGCACATTGTGGAAGAGGGGCATAGCGGAGATGAAGGGGCACATTGTGGAAGAGGGGCATAGCGGAGCTGAAGGGGGACATTGCGGAGCTGAAGGGGGCATTCGGAGATGAAGGGGGCATAGCGGAGATGAAGGGGGCATTGACCAGGCACCCTCCCCTCATCAGAGCAGGGGGTGCCTGGTGTCGCCCCATTGACTTGAATGGGGCTCGGGTGCTCGGCCGAGCACTCGAGCCTCAGGGGGTGCTCGGTCAGAGCACCCGAGCACCCGAGCATCGGGGTGCTCGCTCAACACTAGTGGACAGTCATCTTGTACTAAGTTTTCACATTTTTTGGTGATAACATCCCTTTAAACCTTTGAGTGTCAAAGAGGTATCCAAAGCATTGCACCGCAATGTATTGGATACCTCTCTGGCAGAGAGGAAATGCACTAAGGCGTGATAAAGAGGTGATAAACTGGAGATGACTTCTTCAGTAATATAATTTATCCAATCAATCAGTGCAAAAGCATACAGTACATATGCAAAGATGTCACTTTTACAGCTGAATATCTCGGTAATGGGAACACCAATTTTTATGCAGTAAGGGAAGGCATATAGAACCACATAGGATATATTGATGTATGACATTTAGTTTATATTCTTTAGATTTAGCTGCAGCCATGTTTAAATAAATAAATACATGTATTTATTTATTTTTATTTTTCCAGACAGATTTAGACCACGTTTGAAGAGTTTGTGGAGACTGGCACATACTCATAAATGCTATATTTCAACTTTGTCAAATCAGTCAAAGTTATAAGCAATTGAATACTGGCATGTAACATAGAATTCTGATTTGAATAATAATATTAATATTACTGCATAATTCAATCTAGTCTTTTGACATATTGCTGACAGTGAGCCAGGTTCTAGCAACCAAAATGATGAGTTTTCTAGTTTCCGCATAACAAACATATCCCTAATCTCAAATGTTTTAAAGATCTTTAAACAAAGGGTTGACAGTTGACACAATACTTGTTCCATTATTGTTAGTTCAAACAAAATACTTGTAAGACATGGGCAGGAGATTAAGTGGTGATAAAGAGGTGATAAAGTAGAAATGACTTCTCCAGTGATTTTACTTCTCCAATTCCTATGTTATTCTATGGAGCCTATTCACTAAGAATTGGAGAAGTGATAAACTGGAGAAGTCTTCTCCACTTTATCACCTCTATATCACCGCTTAATGAATCTCCCCCATTGTGTATTTATGTAATGTGTAATTAGCACTATAAACCTACTAAGCCAATAAAGGTAATGGAATAGAAATGTAATCATTTGAGTGCAGGTGGGGTACTTTGAGTACACATCTGGCACTCAAAGAGTTAAGTCCTCCATTAGACACTATGACAAATTGGTTCTGAAAGCCCTTGACGAATACACAGTGAAACCAATTGCAAAGAATAGGAACAGTTCTGGGGCAAACAAGCTACCCCATAGGCTACAAATGAAATCACCCATTGATTTAACCCTTTGAGTGCCAGATGAGTACGCAATGATTTGCATACACCCACTGGCACTCAAAGCAATCAATGGAAACCTGAATCATTTGAATGCTTGTGAGGTCTCTAACACATTGCTTCACAGTGTGTTGGAGATCTCTAGCATTCAATAGGGTAAAATAACCATATAAAGAAGGGGTTTGGGGAATTCTTATATGTCGCCTATATTCTGTGTTGTAGTTGGTTTGAGTAATTTTCAGCACATTAGCCTCAATCAGTGGGTTTGGTGCTGAAATTCAGGTTGACACAATGAGGGGTTATGCACTAAGGCGTGATAAAGAAGTGATAACATGGAGATAACTTCTCCAGTGATATCACTTCTCCAATTCTTAGTGAATAGGCTCCATAGAATAACATAGGAATTGGAGAAGTAAAATCACTGGAGAAGTCATTTCTACTTTATCACCTCTTTATCACCACTTAATCTCCTGCCCATGTCTTACAAGTATTTTGTTTGAACTAACAATAATGGAACAAGTATTGTGTCAACTGTCAACCCTTTGTTTATAGATCTTTAAAACATTTGAGATTAGGGATATGTTTGTTATGCGGAAACTAGAAAACTCATCATTTTGGTTGCTAGAACCTGGCTCCAGCGTCTATGTTATTCTATATACCCTATGCACTAAGATCTCCAAAGTGACAGAAATCTTAGTGCATAGGCTCCACTGAAAAACATAGGAACTGTGGAAGTGATAACATCACAGAAGTCATCTCTGCATTATCACCTCTTTATCACACCTCAGTGCCAAGGGGCTGAGTTCCTCCTCATGGAGGGCAGGGGACCTCACAAAAGACAGGGTTTTGGCGTGGAGACTTCCTTCTCTGGCTGTAGCTCAACCCCCGCCTACTTATGATATGCCTTGGAACAGACCAGTTTCAGTGCCTGAATCATAGTGGAGATGACCCTTCCACTTCAGGATGTTGGCTCCATGAGCCATTCCATTAAAGCCAGCCTCTCCACATCGTTGCACCTCAGGAGACCCAGGATCAACAGCTCCAGTCTGGGAGGAAACTGAACATGGTTCAGAATGGAAATGCTGACCAGGTCTACACCCACATATTCCTGGGCTAGTCAGAAGCAATCAGAATGACCAATGCCCCATCCATTCTGATCTTCCAGATCCCCCTGGGGATGGGAGGAAACACATAGGAGAGATGGAAGCTCCACAGAATGCTTATCACATCTGTTATGAAGGACAGGTGATCCCTTGAGAGAGTAGAATGATGGAACTTTCCTGTTCTCTCTGGTTGCCATTAGGTGTATCGCTCGGACCCCACAATACTGGCCTATCGGGTAGAACACTTCCAGGTGGAGTTCCTAATTTCCTGTATCTATGTCTTGGCAACTTAAAAAGTACACCAGCATGTTTTCTACTTTGGAATATGGATGGCTGTGATGACCAGAATGGGTGTCTTTGACCAACTGGGGAGATCCTGCACCTCCCACCATGCCAATTTTCTGAGTATTACCCTTTGGCAATTGATGTACACTGTCACCATGGCACTGTTCAACTGAATTCTCACCTGAACACCTGTGAGAACAGGGGACCAATGAAGAAGAGCCAGGCTAATCACTCTGAGCTCCAGAATGTTGATGGTCAACAAACTCTCGTACTTTGTCCACCTGCCTTCGACACCCAGGTATCCCAGGATAGCATTCCAGCCTCTATCTGGCATCAGTGGTGACCAGAGTCCACAAGGGGTCTTCCCTTCTCCAGGTTTGGACAATGGAGTCACGAGTGGAGGTCCTCTTTGGCTTCCGAAGGAGATGCTCTGGATTGTTGGATCAGGACCTGAAGATGTCCCTCTGAAGTTCTCTCATGTGGGACTGAGAGTAAGGAACCACATCCTGGACTGAGACCAAGTGACCCACCAGCTTCAAAAAGCCCTTGATTGCGACAGACGACCATTCCAGCGCATGAGACACGTCCTGGAACAGAACCTGTCGCTTCTCTTCTGGGAAAAATACCCTCCCTTGAAGGTTGTTGATTCTCATGCCCAGGAAGACCAAGACCTTGGAGGGGATCAGACCAAGCTGTGATGCACCAGAATGCAGGACCAGTCTTGGACATGATGAGCAGTACATTTTTGTTAAAAAGAACTGATATGGAGGAAGGGATTTTAAATCTTTGAGGTACCCCTCTGATATCACCTGCAAAACCCATTGGTCCATAACAGAGGATGTCCAGATGTCTCAAAAAAGGAAGAGAAGGCCCCTTAAGGCAACAACGGACCAGGATTCCATGAATCATGCAGAGGTGGGTTTGTCATACTTAGCCTTTGCAGCTAATCGCTTCGGCTGCCAGATCTGTCTGGATTTTGCTGCGAGGATTGCTTGAGAGGCTTGCGGAACTTGTGCCCCCTGCACCCTCATTTGGTGTGGGGATAAAAAATACACAACTTCCTTGCTAAAAAGGAACACTTGGTGGAGAGTTGAGGTAACAACCATAGCATCACTAATGATCTGTTTCAGTTCAGGTCCAAACAGGGACTTTTCCTGAAAAGGCAAGGAAACCAGTGACTTTCTGGAGATGTCAACATTAATGTCCTCTGTGTGTGCAAGTATTAGAGAGTGTTGATCTTTTACCAGCATTGAAGGGCTTAATATGTGTGTTGACGCACAGAGTGATGGTGCCATGGAGTCTAGCTAACTCCACTTATCAAATGGTCCCATGTGGATCACTAGCACAACTTGAGGACCTTAATTTACAGCCTGGGCAGATAAAGGGAGTAGAGAAAATCTGTGTGAGTTAAATGTGTGTCTCTTCTCCTCACATAGATAAGACTATGCAAAATATATCTTGTAGGGTGTGGGGTAGAAGGAAGTCTTAGAGAGAAACTCTGAGAGATGGGAATGTAGGAGCAGGGGGAAGGCTTCCCTAGAATGAAGAGAGGCCTCCCTAGAATGTAGGGAGGTCCGGGGAAAGTCTGGATTTTGACTGGTCCATGTGCTTTCTAAAGCAGTATGAGGGAAGCTGGGACTGGTGTGTGCCCTTACCGGAAGAGAAAGGGTGAGGAGGTACTGAAGTGGCTGGTCCCTCTTCCAGTTGTGCTTTGTATAGCCAAGCGGTGTCAGCTGCAGCCAAGGAAAGTGACCTGATGATCTATTGACAAGGTTGGGGGCCGTAAAGCTATACTTCTATGGCTATGACCCAAGAACAAGAAAAGTATACTATGGATAATCTCTTGGGATGCCTTCTCCAAAACATCTGCCAGGACTAAAAGGTACAAAGAAACTTCAGACAATCCAGCACCATGTGAAATAGGATGTGTGCCCCACTCCTGCTACTATTGGGACTATGTTCAAGCTCCAGAACAAACCTAAAATGTATTAAGTGGAACCCCTGACAATCTGAATAGCAGAAGTGTGTAGAAGTTCCTGTAGTTGTTGTCCTATGTTTGTGTGCCATAAACCCTCTAATAAATGCAATTTATTATATTTTTGTCTAGCTTGATAATCACCTCAGTCTACCATTCTGTAACGCCTGTATCCAACATCAGGCTAGGACTTAGAGAGGCATTACGAACATGAACAGGATGGCATAAACAGAAAGGAAGGAAAAAAATGTACTGGAAGAGTGGAGGAAGTAAGGAAGGCCAGGAAGCAGAACTAAGGGTCTACATTGCACTACTAGAACAGGTCTTAGCAATATCTTCCATCTAATAGTTTATTCTCTGTATGAGAAATATTACTCATGCACTGAAATGAGAGCTGATGCAGTATCCTTATATTCTTCTACTCTTAATGACATAATTATAAGACTTTATTTGATAAAAATATACTATAGGGCTTTTCCTGCTGAGTAAAATAAGGGTTTGTCCACCTCCAGAAGTGTCTATGCAGAATTATTATAGTTCATAGTTTTACATTAACACTGCTTATTCTGTTGCATTCTATCTCGAGGTGAGCCACTTACAACAGTTCTATCTAATAAAACGCTAGAATGTTTGTCCAATGCAGTCATGAACAGTAGAGACTGCCCGAACGCACAGAATGCTGGGAGCATTATGTGTGTGTTCGTGCAGTCTCTATAGCGCATGACTGCATGTGTGCGCTGCCAGTGAGGCAGTGGCAATACATAGAGCTGGATCGGCCTATTAACCCTTTGAGTGCCAGAGGGGTTACTCAGTGCTAGTAGCATGTGTGTGTGTGTGTGTGGCTGAGTGGGGCTTGGACTTTGAAGCGGTGAAGATACTGATATGACGGTCTATTTTTGGGCATCTTTGCTTGTACAGGGTCAGAGTTTCCAATTGTTTTCTCAAATAGTTTATAAAGAGGCACAATGCTCCTTTTTAGTGGTGGAAAATTGAGCTTTTGCCTTTCAGCTTACTTTTTGGACATGTCATCATCTTTCACTCTCAACTTCATCTGTATGTGAAGAAGAGAAGGATGCTGGAAGGATATATTCTAGATCTACATCATCATCATCAGTCATCATTAGGTCATCCGCAGCATTGCCCACTGCTTCTGCCCACTACCTTTATATTTCTATAAGCTTTTAGAGGTCTCTCGAAATGTCTTATTTTACTTTTACTTTCACAATATTTTCTACTATTTTTAGGACAGATGTTTTGGCGCTTGTTTCTCTCACTGTCAGATGCAGCAGTTGATTTTTCTGCTATACCTTTCATTATGCCATAATCAACACTAGAATTCAGCCTATTGTGGTCTTCAGTGTTCTTCTTACATGTTTTTTTATAGTACTGGCGCTGGTGGGATTTTTTTGTGGGATCATCATCATTTATTGCACACACTGTAGAAACTATGGCTGCAGTTAGTTTTTGAACTATAACTATACTCGCAGTTCCCTGCACTGCTCTTACTCATTTCTTCCTGCTCTTTGTGCTTTTTCTGGAGATTACTCAACTACTGTGTGTGTTTTTACTTTAAAGTACACAACCGGATTGATGGAGTGTGATATCTTGCCTTGACCCTCATCAAATACTCAATTTCTTCTGGTATCAATCAAGTGTGCCTCAGTCACACAGCTTACAGTTTATATTTTTAAAACTGTTGTCCACCTTACCCTATCAATGTGAAAAAAAAATTAATAACCTGTTCAAAAACAACTTCTTTCTGCAGACTCCCCCAGCACAAAGATAATAACAGCAAGATCAGCAAGGAACTTGGACCGCAGCTTCCAGTGCCAGACAGAATGTTGTCATATTTGGGATCAACCTCCTTTACTCCCTTCCTGTCCCTCAGACTCCCCTAATAGAGAGAACAAATGTCCTACCTACAAGACTCCCAAATCTAAGCTCCACTGTCTTCTCTAGCTCAAAAATGAACTGCTCTCTCTTTCTCTCACAAACACAGAATGACATGCTGTGGGAACATGCTACCCCTTTTATATTATGCATGGGGGAAAATGAGGGAAGCTTGCCATGTGCTCGGTACAAATTCAGTCCTCCCTCTGATTTCAATGCAATGAGCTAGGTAAAAAAGGAGGGGAAAAGTGCCATTTTCACCTGGTTCACTTTTGATGCATAAACATTCGCCCATCTCTACTTATAAGCCATTTAGGACTATTGAAACTCATTGTTTTGTTGTGAGGAGATGTGACCCAGAGGCAGATTTTAAAACACCTAACTATATGGGAAACTGCACATCTAATGCCCACGTGTAAAATAGATAGGACGTCTAGCTAGGTAAATTAATCTACTGAACAAATTAAGAGCCACTTATTACAAGCCTAACATTTCTCTTTAAAGGGATAGTAGTGTTTCACAAAAACAGCAGCTCCAATTAACCCCTTAGTGACAGGCCGTGTGCGCGCAAGGCCGACACTTAACGCCCGCCGAACTTTTTCCCCATTGCTTTAAACGACTTCCTAAATTTACATATACGTCTGCTGTCACTAAATGACAGTTTCTGTGGGATGTACATGTACGTCCATTGTCGGGATGGGGTTAATCTTCATAGTATTGGTTCCTACTTATTGCCACTAGGCAACATAGGCTAGAGCCCAGGATTTTAAGTAGCAGTCACATTTTTGTTTCATCACTACTACCTTCAAATTGTGCTAAATAAACTGAATCTCTCCTTATGCCTATGAACGTGGTTCTGTGCTTTAATCACAGGTTATATGTTATAGACGTACAAAACTGCTGACCTCCCTCCTTCTTTAAAAAAACAGGGTAGGGTTTTCTACAACATACTGCTTTCAAAAGCGTGGAACTTGTATTTGTACTCTTACTTCTTTGTTTTTGCCACTTGTTTTGGGAAACTGTAAGAACATTTTTAGTTATAGTAATCCCTTCTAAATATACTGCAGTCAGATTTTTTTTTTCTTCAGTTTCTAAATTGATTACACTTGCAATTTTCCCTTCATGTAGCTCATCCAATTACAATTAACTTTATAGATAAAACAGGTTGGCACGTATTCTTCTAATAAGCCACTTCTAGACTTAGATCTGTTACCAAGGAAGTTCATAAAAATATACACAAAGTACAATTCAAATTCTTAAATAATAGCACATATAAGGTTTTAAAAATTGTTGTGTTTACACTGATAAAGGCATTCAGGAAACTGTTGACTAGGATTGCAAAATAGTACTTAAAGGGATAGTAATGTTTCATAATAAAAGCAGCTCTAATTAATCATCATAGTATTTGGACTTTGGAGAGTGTTATTTCAATTCTGTTAGAGTTGTAGTATAAAAGAGTAATTCAATGACAAAGTATTCCCTCCCGCCCCTTTTACTGATGTAACACTGCTCAGCCAGATCAGACGTGAGGTGTCCAGGTAGACTGCAGAGAGGGACAATTTTCAATTAAGATAAGGGAAAAACCTGAAAAGCTTGTCAAGGGGGGTATGGCTTTCATTGTTCTCATAGGAAGAAGGTTGTCCCCTTCTGTAATCTGTCTGGTCTTACAACCAGATTCCACATCTGAGAAGAGATGGCTTACACTAGGTAAAAGGGGTGGGAGGGGAAACTTTGCTTGTGAATATCTCTCAAACCATAAAGGTTCGAGAGATAAGACTTATATCATACTTCATGTTTTTTAATGCCTACAAAATAAAATAAAGATAAAACGAAGTATTACTATCCCTTTAAATAAATGTGTGGCCAGTTACAGCTAACAAAATCAACAGATCAGTAATATTGTTAAATCCTAGTTTCCAGTGCTTTGGATGAACGAAGATACAATGAATGTACTGGAAGGAGGGCCAACGTGAGGCCCTCCAACAATTTCCAGACTACAGCTCTCATCATTGAGAGTTGTAGTCTGGCAGCAGCCTGTCAATGTTCTAATTTACTTTGTAACAAGGAATCTAACGTCTTCAGAGAATATCCAATTTTGTAGTCTGTATTTACAATCAAAATATACTAATAATGGGCAAAACAAGGATTGCTAAAGAGTTGTTCTCAAAGAACTTGTTATATAAAATTCTGTAATCAAAGGCCATGGTGGGGGGATACTAAAACAATCTCGTTCTATAGTCTGCAATGTAACCAGTTTCTTAGTCCTGCAACTTCTTAACACTAATTACTAAGTGAAAGTTCTCAAGTGGAGGGTGGTGTGTTAGTGGTCATCTCCTTTGTCTGCTCATCGTTTGGTACCATGTTTTACTTGATTCCATTTTCCTCTGCATGGTATACAAGAGCATTCTGTGCTTGCTGACATTAAAATATTAACAATGGTGAAGTGCATGCACCAATATGCTCTAAAGCAATCATAACCACTAGTAAATACCCTGTAGAACAGTTGTAAAAGTTGAATGCTATCCCTATTTGTACATCTACCCCATTACAACTACCTGAATACCTGAATATACAGATTCGGCAACCTGCATCATATCTTCTCAAGTGTTTCCATCTTTAGGAGGAACAGTCCCTCTCTGAGATCCAAATCCCTCTGTCCCTCTTTCCCACCCTTGTTATCTATAGATCAGGCTGTGTGGTGTATATAAGTGTATTACATTGCACCACAGTAATAAAACTCTAATTAATGTTTGTATAAACTTCAGTACATGTGTTTATAAATTAATCTGTGTAAATAGATGATTTTGTTCTTGCTCTAAACCATTTATACAGTTACACATAAAGGTCTCAATGGGTCAAGAAATGACCTAAAAAGTTCTCTGTAATGTCCCCCCACCAGCCATTACTAAAACAAAAGTATCCCTCTTTGGCCATTTGAAATGTCGGAGATATGATGCAGCTTTCCAGCTGTTATTATTACAGTTCCCATCATCCACTAAGAGCTGCAAATCAGTCCAAATGGATCATAACAAGAGACAATCGTTTCTCTCAGCATAAGGGAAAACCTGCCCTGCTTCATCAAGGTGAGCAGGGATTTCCTTATACTGATACACAGAAGATTGTCCCTCGTTATTATATACAAAAGTGTCAACTATAAAAGGTGCAACGGATCATCTGGAGACAAAAAAGTGAGACTTATAATCAGGCAAATACTGTCACTGCACTATACAATAGATATTTTTCTGTCGGTTAGTTCACGTGTTACATCAAGAGACTAAACTATGCGCCTAGGCCCTAAAATGAATGCTAAGGTCCATTTCACAAGGAACAACTGTCCCTGCAACAAAGAATCATAAAAAACACACAGTTTGTGAATTAGTGGGGGTTATGCACTAAGACATTATACAAAGATGATAAAGTGAAGACTTCTCCTGTGATATAATTTATCTAATTCTTATGTTATTCTATCTAGATTTGGAGCTCTTAGCTCTATAAAATAACATAGCAACTGGAGAAGTGATATCACAAGAGAAGTCATCTCCACTTTATCCCCCTCTTTATCAAGCCTTTGTGCATAACCCCAGTTATGTCCTACGGAGAATTTCATACAGGCAACATGTGCTACAATTTTCACAGAGACACAGCATGAAGCAACTTTGCCCAAACAGTGTAATAATGCTGATACAAATATGTAGGATTAATGTGATTGGAATCACCTTGAATTCACACACCTGTTGCAGGTAGAGAACGGGGTGCTGGGAAAACATTGCTATGCTGTTGCACTTAAATACCATTAATGTTATCCCCTCTTTTTTAAGCCTTCATGCACAACCCCAATCATGTCCTATGGAGAATTTCATGAAGCAACTTGATTGGAATCACCTTGAATTCATACATCTGTTGCAGGTAAAGAATGGGGTGCTGGGAAAATCTTGCTATGCTGTAGCACTGAAATACCCCAACATTGTCTGTTGCTACAAAAAAGTTGTGCTGCAAAAAAAGTGTGAAATCCCCACAGGGCACAATGATGCACAACGTTTTCTTTTTTGTTTTTGAATGCATTCCTGTTGCTGCAACGGCCTATGGCTTCTTTCATACAGAGGACAGAAATGTTACAGACCCCTGCAAAAATATTTGTCTCCATGTTGTTAAACTCACCCTAGTCCTGCATTCCACTGGGTGACAGATTGCCCACATGAACCCCAGCTAATATTTCCACCTGTTGCTCTCATGTATCGGCCATACTTTGGAGGTTCTCACAGCAATCGAAACCTCCAATGCTGCCAGTGTGAAAGGTCTGCATGCAGCCCCATAGGTCACCAAGCAGACCTTCCTTAACCCCTTAAGGACCGGGAAAATCTGAGGTCGTTTTCACTTAAGTACCGGAGCAATTCTGACCTTTTTGACTATGCCTTTGTTCAACAATGTTTTCCCTCTAAGTACTTTATTTTACCCAAGAAAATTATATACCATTTTTTTATGCACAAATAGGGCTTTCTTTTGATACCATACTTATATGGATAGCCCACCATTTATTTTAGGAAAATTAAAGAAAACGGTAAAAAGAAAATGTAAAAAAAAAACATTTTTTTTTCTCTTGGGATCATTTGGGCATAATGGGTTACATTTTTATGGACACTGGATTAAACATATGACCGGTCAGTCATACCTACAAAATGGGCAGTTTTAAGTGGTAACTGTCCCCCCTGGGTGAAAAACCCCATGTCCCTTCCCCCCTCTATTTTCCCACTTTTTTATTGATGACATTTGGCGGTGCATATAAATGTATTACATGGCTCTACAACAATCACACTTCCTATTTTGGTTCTTGAAATGTTTTTTTATTGAAATAAAATGTTTGTTAAAAAAAAAGTGTTGTGTCTTTTTTTTTTAAAAAAAACAAAAGTTAATTTTAGCAGGTCAAAAATGGACCTGCATCTAGCCAGCCTCCAGCACAGCAGTGAAGAGGTTAATACCACAAGCTGCTACATTTTATTTGTCCACTAGGTGTCTCCTCTCTACTTCTCTGTCCCTTACTTTGATAGGAAGGGACAGACGGCTGAGAAGAGACACTAGAGGCAGTGTAGAACTCTGCCTCATACATTCTTTCACAATGCCGGTACATGGGATCGCTGCTGCAGCGATCCCATAACCCGGCACTTGTGAAAGTGGCTGTGACTAAATGCTCTGGTCCCAGAGAGCTCAGTCTCAGCCTGGAATTAATGATAGCAGCTTGAACAGAGGCGCGCTGCTATCATTTAACCCATGACGTACCAGGACCGTCATGGGTCCTTAAAGGGATAGTAATACTTCGTTTTAACTTTATTTTATTTTGTAGGCATTAAAAAAAACATGAAGAATGATATAAGTCTTATCTCTGAAACCTTTATGGTTTAAGAGATATTCACAAACAAAGTATCCCTTCCCTGTTCAACCAGATCAGAAGGGAGATGCCTAGGTAGACTGCAGAGAGGGACAATCGTCAATTAAGATAATGGAAAAAGCTGAAAAACTTGTCAAGGGGGGAAGGGCTTTCATTGTTTTCATACAAAGAAAATTGTCCCCTTCTGTTATCTGTCCTGTCATACAACCAGACTCATATTTGAGAAGAGATGGCTTACACTAGGAAAAAGGGGCGGGGAGGGGAACTTTGCTTGTGAATATCTCATAAACCATAAAGGTTTGAGAGATAAGACTTATATCATTCTTCATGTTTTTTTAATGCCTACAAAATAAAATAAAGTTAAAACGAAGTATTACTATCCCTTTAAGTCAAATCTACCCATGATGGTCCTGGCATGTCATGGGTTGTTAAGGGGTTAAAGGGATAGTAATATCAAATAATAAATCAATATATGACTTGTCCATTAAATTTTTTATAATGCATAGTATCTTTTTAAAACAATTTACCTGCATATTCTTCTTGCAAATCCATTTCAAATATGTCCCCTTTTGCCCCTTTCCGTTACATCATAAAGAGTTACCTGAAATCCAAAATGATCCTGATGGATTGAAACGAGGGCCATATTGTGTCAGCACAAGGAAAACCCTGCCCTGATTCATCAAGGGGGGCAGGTTTTCTTATACTGACACACACAATATTGTCCTTCATTGCGATCTGTCTAGTCAAGCTACCGGCTTTCGGACCTGAGGGAACTCTTCATGAAGTAATAGAAAGAGGTGGGAGGAAGAATCTTTTAACTGGATTTGTAAAAAGAATGTGCATATAAATGATTTAAAAACGATACTATGCATTATAAAAAATGAAATGGAACAATAGTATTTCGATTTATTATTTGATATTACTATTTCTTTAATGTAACTTTACTGGTTCTTAAAGAAAAACAGTACAGTTTCAGCTTGCTGGTCTTTGGTGTGTTCACTCAAAGTGTTAGTCATCTATGTTAAAGACACCATAGCCAAGGATAGGAACTTTCACAAAAGGTGACAGATCACTTTTATTAGTTATATCTTACCTCACAAAGTCCTCTATATGGGTATGGAAAAAAAGTTATTGGAAATAGCTTACTGTTTACTAGTTTTAACTGCTGTGCCTCACAGCAGTAAACATTTTCAGAAAACCTATATGTTATAAAGCTTTTTCTGCTGAGTAAAATAAGAGTTATAACAGTTCAAATAATCAGGAAGGGAATTTACAGTGCGTTTACTTCCTGAAAGTTCTAACTGACAAGAAGAGACAGTTTTTATCACATTCTAAGGATGGTTGTTTGTCAGTGACTTTCCTCTCATATAGAATATAAAAGAACAACTAATTTGAATGTGACCACTAGAGGACACTGTTAATCTAGAACAACACACTGGAAATATGCATCTCTCAACAGTGGTTGTACCCTTTTTTTACTCAATAGGAAAAGCCTTACATATGCAACACACAGGCACACACACACAGTGAGAGACACACATGAAACAGACATGCACAAAGACACACACACAGACTCTCACACAACAGATATGCACACACACATGCAACAGATATGCAAACACACATGGAACAGATATGCACATATACGCACACAAGGGACATGCACAAACAAATTCAGTGGCGCATAGGGACATAGCAGGGTGCTCTGGCTCTGCGTGGCTTGGAATTGTGCCCCTGGTTGTGACACTCTGATTCTGCCTCCACATGGTCCAACAGCATTGATTTTAGTACCCACACCCACTTTTTGTCGCTGTATTGTTTCTGTGGATTTTTCGTCCTGCTATCGTATCTTGCAGGGAGCTTTGCAAAGTCATGAAACCCTTGTCCAGCTCATACCTTAATGTTATTCCCCATTTATATTTTTGGGTGCTGCGCAACCTGCTGTTGGATCTTGAAGGGAGCGTTGTGATGCCATGGAGTCAATGATTCCTTTTGCATGGGCTCGCAACTTTTGAGTTTGTTCCTTGGTGTTGAGCGGCAAATGTCTACACATGAACCCCTTGAGCACCAGGACGTTACCCCGGTGCTGCAAATGTGGAAAAAATTATGTCCTTCCGTAAACCCTGAAGTGCCAGAGGGGTATGCAATGCATTGCTGAGTTGCGTAGGGCTCTGGCACTCAATGGGTTAATGTGTGTGTGTGTGTGTGTGTATGCATGTGTATGCCTGCTTGTATCTGCCATGAGTTTTTTTGTTTTGTTTTTAGGCAGATGTTGAGGGTGGGAAAAATTATTACAGACATTTTGACAGGAGTGGCCAGGGGGCCTCCGCCCCCCTGTATCTCCAGTACTGGCACTATGGAGGAGATATGAATATCTCCTCCTTACTGACACCCCCGAGTGAGTTTGTCTACTGAGGAGACATAAAATATGCAATGAGGCTTTTTCATATAAAGATATATATATATATATATATATATATATATATATATATATATATAATTTATTAGCCTTAAAAAAAAGGTTTACTGCCCCTTTAACTTTGAGTGCCAGAGAGGTATTCAAAATAGTGCATTGCAAAAAGTTGGATACCACTCTGGCACTCAAAGGTTTATCATGTCCCTCTCCTTGTCTAAGAGATTTAGATTTTATACGTGTACAACCTTAAAGTGATGATACCACCTTAGTTTATATTTGATCGGTTAACATGTTGTCTTTTGTTTTCATTAAAGGGCAAATAACATGAAAAACATAAATAAAAATACGTTAGCCTCTTAAGGACCAGGGGCTACAGTCTATTGCAGATGCTAATTTTATCTCTGCTTTTATCTTTCCCCATAGACTTTGATAGGAAAATGTTTGATAAAATGGGAGGTAACATTTAGCACTTGCAATAGAATCTAACCCCAGAGAGGTATGCAACCCATTGGTCTGGTCCTCAAGAGGATAAAGCTCTACTCTCATCTCTGACAGTAGAAGCAATATAAACTTACAGCCCTGATTGTACATGTTTAAGACCCAATTTTCTTGTCCCATTTTTTTCACTAATTCTCCATTTCTAAACAAACAAAAAAACCCTCGGAAATCATTTACAGTTTAGATCCAAGTAGGTAAAAGAATTCTGTCCTGACTCCAAATGGCAGTCAGATAGTTCCCCGGATCAACAACCTATCTGCATTGAAGCCATCTGTCATAATTTTCAATATTGTTCTGTGCTAGATAGGCATCCATTGCTTTTTTGAAAGCAGTTGCATTATCTGCAAGTACAACATCCTGAGGCAAAGAATTCCATAGCTTTACCACCCTTACTGTAAATAATCCCTTCCTTTGTTTTAGTTGACAGTGTGTTTCAATGGATGACCTTGTTAAGGAAAAGGTCAATATCCTATATGTTTCCATGAGGTGCACTGCTCCTTTAAGCAATGCCTGTGTGATTATATATGAATGTTTTTGCTCCATAGGATCCAAGATAGTTAATATTCAGAGTTTAATCACATCTCAACCCATTTAGATATGTGGTAACATTCATCTAATTAAGCACTGTCTCTTCTGGTACCTGTTTTAATCAAATTAAACATAATATACATTGTCTGTGTGCTCTTCATATAAAGTTAATGCTTGAATAATGCTTAGAACTGAGACGTGTTCGGCCATGTCATGTTGTTTATGGACAATTTCTGCTTAATACACAAAAGAAATCTTTTCAGTGACATGAAACTTCTGCAGAGAAGACATTCATCTGTTTTTTTAAGATAAGAAGCCTACGTGAGAAGACTACTGATTGGACAATACACCAGAGTGGACCCCCTTTAAAACAGTATAAAAAGGGACTTTTTTGGGTAAGAGCCCCTACAGAATTTCTTGTAAGTGCTATGACATTTACTTGCATGTAATCCTGTATTATTGTTATTATTAATGCCATTATTATTGTTGCTTTTGAATAATAACAAATTTAAATTTGGAACAGCTGTCTCGTTATTTTTTATGCCTTTACAACCTCTTGTTCTTAGCTCAGCTTTGTGTAAATAACTAATTACATAGTTCTTTATTCATCTGCCTCAATGTTTCCCTGAAGTCAGGAGGTTTGTCATTTATAAAACTCCATATTACTAGGGTTGCCCTTAAACAAAATTATGAAAAATTAATGGTGAATGAATTCTTGGGATCCATTGTAACACGGTAAGAAATTATGCAGCCCTGCAGCAGGTATTTTCTATAATGGTCCTATTTTAAAAGTTATGACCTGGACACATAGCATATTGCCCAATCTCCAATCTAAAAGAAACCCTTCACCTGACCCTGCAGGAAATGTCATGGAATGTGATGATAGACTCAGCAACTATTAACCCCTGAGCTACCAGAATAGAATAGTCGTAATAAGGGGCACATAGCCGTTTTTTTATAGGTAGTTTAGTTTCAAAGCTTACTGTTCCTTTAAGGGATAGTTCACATGGCTGAAATTAACATAACACTGATAATGCCCATGCAGAATATAACTTGGAATACTCATAGAGTGGTTTTTAGGTACAGTATCACAGTGGCCTGAAATTGCAGAATGGCGCTGTTGCTACACCATCCTATGGACAGCTCTGGTCAGCTAACCATAAATTTCCATAGGATGGTGTAACAGCAGTGCCACTGTACAATTTCAGGCAACTGTGACACTGGATCTAAAAAAACAAATTTAAGCTTGAGCTGTAATAATTTTTCAATAAAACACCTTTCAGCAGTGGGAGTGCTGTTATTTTAGTCAGGAGGATAAACCCTACAACATATTTTTTTTTTACATTTTAAATATTACTATCCCTTTAAATTGATCCTTTTACCACACAGCCTTTACTCTGATATTCGTTTTTCAGTGGTCTGAGAGACTTTTCTTCTAGGCTTTAGGATAGGGTAAGGTAAAGAATGCCATAAAAATGTAGGTGACAAGGACAACTGTCAGAGGCTTTTTTACACAGAGGCACATACACATAAGCCTATAATTAAATTCCTCAGAGCAGGAAACAAGTAAAACAATTTTCTCTGCAATACTGCTTTAAGACATACCAATAAGTCATTTAGATTTGTATCTAGGGCTAATTTTCTATCATTCACAGCATGTAAAGTATGTTCCTTGCAATGTTAGAAAGGTCTTCAATGGATTGCAAAGCAAAACAGGGCCCATAACATATTTACAACATATTGTAAGAAAGTAATAAATAAACACATCTATACATTCCCTTACCACCCATATGAAAAGACAAAAAAATATATATACTACTATCTATATTCCAGGGCTCAAAATTCCCACTCATCACTAGCCAATGGCGAGTGAGAATTCAGCCCTGGTGAGTGAAAATTCAGCCCTGGTGGGTATGTTATGGCTTGCAGTGGCGAGTAACTTTTCAGGTCTGGCTAGTAGCAAAGGATTTCACATTTTAAGCCTTGTATATTCCAATCCATTAATCCTAAACAAAAACATTGCAATATGGTTATTGTTAGTAAAGATAGTTAAAACACATGAAACAGATTGATAAAAGGTAAAACTTGTACCTCTAGTTAATTCTGAAGCATTTTGAGATTTGTCTAGTATCTCCAGCCAACACAGAGGTGGCTATTATTTTAGTTAACAATTTAACTTACCAGTAGTCGAGTATATTGATCTACTTATATTTTGCCTGTATCTACAGTGTCCTGTATACAGTGATCTCTATTAAAGTCTGCCTCTCACACCTACTCACAGCAAACAACAGCAATGAAATTCCGCATAAGGGACACAGGCTATTATCAGATTCTAAACTTAAACCTTTAGCAATGGATTGCCAGTGGCAGCAAAATGAGTTAAAAGCTAATATATAGATATACCTGACTGCTCTACAACAGACACCGACACGCTGTTAAAAAATTTCTAAAAAAAGAGCCACTTTTTTCTAGAGCAGAGTTTTCTCTTTAAAGGGATAGTAATACTTCGTTTTATCTTTGTTTTATTTTGTAGTCATTAAAAAAACATGAAGAACGATATAAGTCTTATCTCTCAAACCTTTATGGTTTAAGAGATATTCACAAGCAAAATACCCCCCCCCCCCCGTTCAGCTAGATCAGAAGGGAGGTGCCCAGGTAGATTGCAGAGAGGGACAATCTTCAATTAAGATAAGGAAAAAAGCTGAAAAACTTGTCAAGGGGGGAAGGGCTTTCATTCTTTTCATACAAAGAAGATTGTCCCCTGCTGTTATCTGTCTGGTCTTACAACCAGACTCACATCTGAGAAGAGATGGCTTACACTAGGTAAAAGGGGCGGGAGGGGGAAACTTTGCTTTTGAATATCTCTTAAACCATAAAGGTTTTTGAGATAAGACTTATATAATTCTTAATGTTTTTTTAATGCCTACAAAATTAAATAAAGTTAAAACGAAGTATTACTATCCCTTTAAATCGGGATTTTAACACACTGAACACTAGAGAGGTCTCCAATGAATTGCCAAGGAGTTATAACCACATTTAAATTACTGTCAATTTTCATTTGTCTCCTATGGTTCAGCTGGCTTGTTCCCCAATTGCACATCTTCGGCTTCCTGAATACAGCCCATCGGGAAGCTCATACCTGTTTTGAACACATGCATGCACACAGAATATGGGGTTAAAATTCTTGTCGATACCAGTGACATAAGTATGCTGAATCTTTAATGCATTTCCTTGGGAAAACAGTAAAAATGTATTAAGGAAGGTCTGAATGGAGGCCTATGGAGGCCTGTAAAAGAACATGGCTACATAGGCTGCTGCAGTTCTGTTGCCAATGTGAAAGAGACTTAATATGTGACGGTTAGATTCAGTGTTAGGTCAACAACTATGAGTGGAATGCGTACCTGGGAACTTCTTCTTCTAGAGTCCACTGAGGAGACTCATGTGGTGCTGATGGGAGGATAGAAAGATGTGATTCATGTCACACAGGGAAGGGGCTTAATAGTGGCTTAATGGGCTGTGAAATAAAGTGGGCAGGGAGTGGGTAGAACAGGGTGGGAAGAAAGGGAAGTGGGACAAACATTCTGGGATGGAGCAGAAGTGGGCAGAGTTTCATAAGGAACAATAGTCAGTCCTCAGAGATCTGGTAATTAACTGCAAAAAACTGTGTGTCTGGGGCAAATCCGGAGAGTTCCCAACTATGGTGGATTGTAATAGAGTGAAGTATTCGCTATTTATTTGAAAGCCATACATTTATGTTCTATTTGTGATTTCTCATTTTTCAATGCAAGAAACAGACTAACACCTTGATACTGAATAGCCATACCTGGGAACTTTTCGTTGTGGACTCCCCAGAGAGTGGAGTCCTGTGGTGCCGCTGGGGGGAGATAAATGATGCAATTTGTGTCAAAAAGGATGGAGCTTAATATCGATTGGGGAGTAACTTATACAATGAAGAAAAACTGTCATGAATAGGTTGGGGAAGGAGGAGAGTGGGCGGGGAGTGGGAGGAACACACTGGCAAGTAGCAGAAGTGGCAGAGTTTCATTAGAAACTCCCCACATCCAGAGAATCAGCCTCTGCCTTGGAGACCAGGTAATACAGAGTCAAAAACAGAGTCTCCAGGGCAAATCCGGAGAGTTCCTAGCTATGTGAATAGCACATGCTTCTAAATTAACAGCAAAGTTAGCACATGATCCTAAATTAATGGCAGATGTTGAAAATGAATGTTAATTGCTTTGGTGAATTAGATGCAATTGTTGATCCTCTCACAAAACTATGAGCATTTAAGCCATGCCCACTTTTTAAACATATTAGCTAAAAAAATGAGCAAACTTTCACTAATTCAGAAAAAACAGGTGAAATTCAGTAACGTTTTGGTGCTAATAATTTTGCCAACAAAAGTATACTGTAAATAGTGATTGCACAGGTTTCTTGCATTCCACCTCCTGCCTTTAGCTGCCTTTAGTTTTTTTTATTATTATTATTATTATTATTATTATTATTATCTGCGCTGTTTCTAATGAAACTCTGCCCCCTTCTTCTCCTTCCCATTCTGTTCCTCACACTCCCCTTCTTCTTCTCCTCCTTCCCCAGCCTATTCCTCAATCTTTTTTTTACGTTTTCCCGACCCACATTCTTGATTAAGCCCCACCCTTTTTTGGTACAAGTCGCGTCATTGATCTCCACCAGCGACACCACAGGACTCGTCTCTCCTGGGAGTCCACAACAAAAAGTTCTCAGGTATGCACATGGTAATCTTCTTTAGCAAAGTGTTTAACATCCCTCCTTAAAGGGTTAAGTAGGCTCATGGACTGTTTCAGGTTAAAAAAAAACCTTCTAGTAGCCATCATTACATCCATGACTGATTGCAGGTGTTATCTCTTGACAAAATTCGTATGGACCATTAGGATTTTATGGCTATAGTAAGGCAAGAGGGTGGTTATTATTAGGACATGTTAATTCTCCTTTAATATGTCCAAAGAGTAATAAGGCTGCACTTGGAACAAAGAATGCCCATTTGATCCCTTTTCCATAATCATTACGTACATAAAGTGAACTATGGTTTAACTAGTTATGGAAGGGCCCTGGTGTAAACATTTTTAGGGCCACTTAACAAAAAGTGACCAGATTTTTAAAATGAAATCTGTGGACATTTTTTTCCTCCATACCCTGTCCACACCATATCCACCTCCACACACTGCCCACACCCTGTCCATCCACACACTGCCCACACTCTGTCCACTGCCACACACAGTACACACACACTGTTCACACACTATCCATACTCTGTCCACCCTCACACCCTGTCCACACACTACTCACACTCTATCCACCCTCACACCGTGCACACACTGTCCACCATGACCACACACTGCCCACACCCTGTCCACCTGCACACCCTGTGCACACACTACCTACACCCTGTCTACCCTGCCCCCTCCACACTGTCCACCCTGCACACCTCCACACACACTGCCCACACCCTGCCCATCCACACATTGCCCACACCCTGTCCACTGCCACACACAGTACACACATTGTTCACACACTGTCCACCCTGCACACCTCCACACACTGCCTACATTGTCCACCCTGCACACCTCCACACACTGCCCACACCCTGTCCATCCACACACTGCCCACACCCTGTCCACCGCCACACACAGCACACACTGTTCACACACTGCCCACACTCTATCCACTCTCACACCCTGTGCACACACTGTCCACCGCCACACACTGCCCACACCCTGTCCACCGCCACACACAGTACACACACTGTTCACAGTCTGTCACATACTGCCCACACTCTATCCACCCTTACACCCTGTGCACACATTGTCCACCATCACCACACACTGCCCACACCCAGTCCACCGCCACACACAGTACACACACTGTTCACACACTGTCCACACTGCGTCCACCCTCACACCGTGTCCACACACTGTCCACATTCTGTACACCCTCACACACTTTGCACAAACTGTCCACCATCACGACACACTGCCCACACTCTGTACACCCTCACACCCTGTGCACACACTGTCCACCATCACCACACACTGCCCCCACTCTGTCCACCCTCACACCCTGTTCACTCTGCCCCTCCACACTGCCCATGCTGTCCACCCTGTCCACCTCCACACTGCCCACCCTGTCCACCTTTAAACTGCCTACATTGTCCACACTGCCCACCTCCACACACTGTCCATACTGCCAACATTGTCTACCTCCACACTTCCCACACTGTCCACACTGCTTGCCTCCACACACTGTCCACACTGCTCACCTCTACACACTGCCCACCTACACACTATCCAACTTCACATTGCCCACACTGGCCACCTCCACGCTAGCCACCTCATCACTGTCCACCCCACATTGCCCTCACTGTCCAACTCCATACTGCCCGCCTCCACACTGCCCACCCTGTCTTCCTCCACACACTGCTCACTTCCACAGTGTCCACATTGTCCACCTCAACACTGTGCACCCCACACACTGCCCACACTAGAAACAGCTTTACTTAACCATTTGTGAATACAGGATACAGAACAGACTGCAGGCTGAGAAGTTGAGAGCTGCCCTGTTGCTGTCTGATTTCCTGACTCCTCTTGCTCAGAGACAGAGAGTGAGACACGTGTCCTGCGCAACAGTGCCGTGCCAAAGTCCTACACACTAGACATCCAATGAGAGAAGAGTATCCTGGCAAAACTCTCCTCCTTCATTGGCAGCATTGTCACTTGTTGGGAAGGCACTGGATGGCAGATACAGCTGAGGAAATGCCGTTCATGCCTTCAGATTGATGATGCAACTGCATTTTAGATCCGGAGACACATTCTGTCCGAGGACAGTGCCCTCAATACAGGAACTATCCCCACAAACCGAGGACATCTGGTCACCCTAACCTAACAGAAAAATATTTTAGCACCCTTAGAAGCTGGGCTCTGGCACACCCTTTCCAGCCCCTATAAGTAAACCCCTGAAAGTGGACACAGCTTTTAGTTTGACTTTCATTCAGAGTCATGATTTTAGAGATTGTTGGTTTAGGAGTTAGGGTAAACTACAGCATTGTCAAACGTTTGACTGACAGGAAAAATAGCCTTTATTTATTTTTTCACAGAGGCACATACATAAAAGTCTATGTTAAAGTATCTCCGAGCAGGCAACAAGCAAAGCAGTTTCTCCCCCCGTACTCTCTTTTGTCCCTCTGATGCAATACTGATTTTAAGGCATAACAATAAATCATACATTTTTATCTTGGATTGACTTGCTATCACTCACAGTATCCAAGGTACTCTCCTTTCATACCCTTAATACATTTTAAAGAAACAACTGGGCCACATGCATGAAATAAAAAATGAAGCAATTCAGGGGCAAAGCAAAAGCACCAGAGCATCTTGGGTATACAGCCACTAAGTAATTCTTTTGACATGACCTGAAATAAATACTTAACCATTTAGACTGTAACTTCTTGGGGCAGAGACCTCTCTCCTATTGTTTGTATGAATGTGATACTTATTTTATCCCCTTTTATTTATTGTAACGTCTATTGTAAGGTGCTGCGTACACTGCGTGGTGCCATATAAATAAAGATATACATACATACAATTACTTTATGAAGCATACTCAGCAGTTTTTTTTTTAATTATAAAAAAATATTCTCTTGTCTCTGACAGTTAAAGGGACAGAAATGTCCCCCAAAAAATGGTGACAGTTATGTAGAGTTTAAAATATTAATCATATCGCTCCAAACCCTATCTCTCAAATCGCTATGGTTTGAGAGATATAGGGATTCTCATTATATCAGCGTCTAACTCACAGCAGGAGATGCCGGTCCGGGGACCAGCAGGTGGCTCTGCAGCAGAGCTGAAATCACGGTATTTAAAAAGAATTAATTAATTGGAAAGATCTGCAAAGTGTGCTTGGAAACCAGGCACACTTTTTAGACCTTTCCAATGAATGAATTGTTTTTAAGTAACGTGATTTCAGCTCTGCTGCAGAGCCGCCTGCTGGACCCCGGACCGGCATCTCCTGCTGTGAGTTAGACGCTGACATCAGGAGAAGGGGAGGGAGGGGGGAACTTTGAATCCCTATATCTCTCAAACCATAGCGGTTTGAGAGATAGGGTTTGGAGTGATTTGATTAATATTTTCAACTCTACCTAACTGTAAAAAAAAATTTTGGAACATTACTGTCCCTTTAATAGACACTACTGCCCAGTGGCAGACCTAGTGCAAAATAGTGTCCTGAAAGAAAAATAGTTCTAGACCTCAAATTCACTGCAATTTACTTCAAAACCCCTTAACATATTTTCTTTTCTCCTGGACCATATATTATTTTTATGATGTTGCTATGAAATAAAGGATATGGTGTTGGTGTTGGTGTTCTATGAAGGATTTGCCAGTTGAGCACAAATAAGTGAATCTAAATGATCAAGCCTCTGATTAACTCACCAGTGCTCATACAGGGATATCCTTAATCCTTCAGATGTCAGTGATATCTCCAATGCATATTTTAGTTGGTTTATGTACAATCATTTTTTTTCCTTCAGAGGTACGGGAAGCATGGTGCAATGCTTAGGTGTTCATACTGTAAAATCTCGGGTATAATACGCACAATTTTACCCCTCTTCACCTTATGTGAAGTGGGGGGTGCGTATTATACCCGAGAGATTTTTGCTGAATAAAAAAAAAAATATTTATTAGAGCTGCCAGCTACCCTCCTCCGTCCCCCGGCGCAATCCGACATTAAAAGAAGACGTACTTGGTGATATAGATGAAGCCATTGAAGTGCTACATGTGAAAAAGCTCCCTCTCATCTTCCTTGCGGGCGGCATTCTTGCATTTGCCGCCCGCTTCCTTTAATGGGTTTTCAGGACCTTCCGCCGCCAGCCAATGGTAATGCCCTGTGAGGATCTCAAGGTCCTCACAGGACAATATCGCAGGAGGAAGGTCTTGGTAGTCCATTGAAGGAAGCGGGCGGCAAATGCAAGAATGCCGCCCGCAAGGAAGATGGGAGGGAGCTTTTTCACATGTAGCACTTCAATGGCTTCATCTATATCACCAAGTAAGTGTTCTTTTAATGTCGGATTGCGCCGGGTGACGGAGGAGTGTAGCTGGCAGCTTTAATATTTTTTTGTAGTAAGGGGGAAAACAAGGGTGCGTATTATACATAGGCACTCTTGTTTTCCCCTAAAATCTTGGGTACAATATGCACCTGCGTATTATACACAGGTGCATATTATACCTGAGATTTTACGGTAAATCAGCAGAAATATGATTTCCTTGCGCATTAGCCATTCTTCCATTCAGTAGTGAGATCATATCTGGCACTCGCTCATTCATCAATGAACAAGTACTAGACAGAACCACCACTTCCATCCACCAGCTTCAGGCTGACAGATTGAATTCAAAGCTGTATGTTTATTTGTGTGTATTGATAGATTGACTTCATGTACACCATATTTTTACTTCCTTTGGATAACTGATAAGTACTGGAAGGCATCTGTTAATAATTGTGGTGAAGAGCAGCGTTTCTGATACTTTACACAAAGTAGTAGATCAATTCTGGGTTATCATAGGAAACAGATAAAAAAATCCAGTGATTTAAAGCGGAACTATCACCTTATATCAAGTGCCCCCACAGTCATTAGGCATATTACGAATTTGCGAGTAGAGTCTTAACAGTGATATTATTGGGCAGAAACACCACAATCTGAAGTAATATCCTCATTCTTCTGAGACCGGCAGCCAGGCTTGCATGCAGACATCTTGTCTTAGAGACATCTGCACGCCTGAGCTGTCCGTCCCAGTCTCCTCTAGGAGGCATTGCACGGTACATTAAGGTACCGGAAGGGACTGACGGTGCAGGCATGTACATGGCTCTAAAGCAAGAAGCCTGGCCATCAGTCTGAGAAAAAGAAAGATTACTTCAGATTGTGCTGCTTGTGCCGGATAATATCACTGTTAAGAAGCTAATTGCAATATGCCTAATTATTGTGGGTGGACTTGATATAGGGTGATACTTCTGCTTTAAACAGGCTTTTTAATTCCTTGAATGTCAGAGACATCTCAATGAGAATTAAAGTGTTGGAAATATCCATAGCACTCAAGGGGCTAAAATAAATATTTAACCTTTTAAAGACCGTAGGGGCGCACAATGCATTGCAATGCAAAAGCAATGCTTTTCACACCCGTCTGGCCCTTGTCGTGTTAAATCGATGGACATTCAGAGGATTTTTATTTTTTTTATATGGTGCAGTAATTCCCCAGAATAACTCCACTATTATTTGAGAATATCGCCCTTAGAACAGTGGTGGACAATATCAAGCCCTACAGATGTTGTCAGACTATAACTCCCATCATTCCCTGTTACACAACGACTGGTAGAAGATGATGGGAATTGTAGTCTTGCAGTATCTGGAGAGTGGGGATATGATAGAAACTTTCAAATGCATGAAGGGATTCAACAAAGTGCAGGAGGGAAGTAGATTTCAAAGACGTAAAAAATTTACGACAAGAGGCCATAGTCTAAAACTAGAGGCACGCAGGTTTAGACGTAATGTAAGAAAGTTTTACTTCACTGAGAGGATAGTAGATAAGTGGAATAGCCTACCAGCAGGAGTGGTAGAAGTTAATACAAAATTTAAGCATGGGATAGGCATAAGGCTATCCTAAACATAAGAAAAGACCAAGGACCAAATAAGGTTTGAGTTTTTTACAGTAGGAAAATGGGCAGACTAGATGGGCCAAATGGTTCTTATCTGTCACCAAATTCTCTGTTTCCATGACTCATGTCACCTCCCCCTCCACACACACACACACACACAAACACGCACAAACACACTCACACACACACAGACACAAACACAAGCACACACACAAACACATGCACACACAAACACACACTGCCTTAGGAGGTTATTAATCATACAGCACTGAAAACATCACATAAAATAAAATAATTGATTATAATGGAAAAATCTTAATCTATGCCGCACAGGACTTTGTGTACAGGAAGACCTCCACTAAACTGGCTGAATACGTAAAATGCATATTTTACTGTAACTCCAATGCACTTTAACTCAGTATTAGGTCCGCTGCTTTTTAAGATATTTATAAATGATCTGGAAATAGATATAGAAAGCAAAATATCAATATTTGCAGATGACACAAAATTATGCAGAATAATTAATTCAGAACAGGATATTTGCTGTCTACAGAGGGATTTACATAAAATGGCAGATTGGGCAAACAAATGGAATAGGAAGTTTAACGTGGGGAAGTGTAAAGTCGTGCATTTAGGAAGAAAAAATCCCAAGGCTACTTATGAACTTAATGGAATCATTTTAATGGACTCGTTGCTAGAGAAAGAACTGGGTATCCTTGTAAACTATAAACTTGGAAACAGTGACTAGTGTCAAACAGCAGTAGCAAAAGCAAACAAAATCCTGTCTTGCATAAAGAGGGGTATTGAAGCAAGAGTGGATAACATCATTTTGCCATTGTACAAGTCATTGGTAAGACTTGAACATGCAGTACAGATTTGCGCACCAGTTCTAAAAAAGGATATACTAGAACTAGAGAGAGTACAGCAAAGAGCAACAAAATTAACCCCTTAGTGACTGGCCATGCGAGCACACGGCTGGCACTCTGTCCACCTGGGACATCCGCTCAGGATGTACATGTACATCCTCGGGCACTAAGGGGTTAATTACAGGAATGGAGGACTTAACGTATGAGGAACGACTAGACAAACTTGATTTATTTGCTCTAGAGAAAAGACGACTAAGAGGAGAACTTATCACATTGTACAAGTATATGAGAGGTCAATACAAGGATCTCTGTGGTGAGCTATTTATTCCAAGGCCTGATCAGGTGACCAGGGGACACCCCTTGAGATTAAAGAAAAAGAGGTTTAGACTTTAGCAAAGGAAGGATGTTTTTACAGTAAGGTCTGTTAAATTGTGGAATTCCTTGCCCAAGGAGGTGGTTATGTCAGATACAATGGATACATTTAAGATAAGATTAGATACATTTCTTTCAAAAGGGAACATACAGGGTTATTCTGTATTATCAGTAGGCAAATCAGGAAGGTCTGGTAAAGACTAACTTAATTGGTAGCAGGAAAGCTATATAATTCTCATGTCACTAAGGTATGAGGCAAAGGTTGAGCTTGATGGACTTGTGTCTTTATTCAACCTAATTTACTATGTTACTATGTTACTATGTATGACTGTATAAAGGCTACACCTGTCAAATGGTTATTGGGCATACAGCTGTTGTTTTCTTGTACTTGATCAATTCTAAATGAATAATTCTTAATACTTTTCATGTTTTTGCAACTGGCAGATATGCAAGGAAATATGTGCATTTATTTATATTTTGTTCAGCCATAGACCACGTCACAAATAATCCAGAAAAACCCAGTTTTTCCAGTTTTCATTCTTCCAGGCAATGAAAATATATACTGTTCTAGTGCTAATAAATTGTTATTGTAGAATAAATGACAACAGTATTGGATGATGGTATTATGGGCAGTAGTCACAAAGCTAAAGAGGGGCAATTCAGGATAAAACCAAATGCACCATAGCGCAAAAGAAAATTCTCCAAATTCCCTCTGATTTAAATGGGGCTTTTCACTCCTTGAATTCAACAGCGTCCTCCAACACATTGCTTTGTAATGCTTTTGAAGACCTCTCTAGCATTCAAGGGGTTAATAGTTCCATTTAAATAAATGGGAATTTTTTTCCCCTATGGTGCAGATAGTTTGCACCAAAATTTCTACACTTTCTTATTACATCAGCCTCCTTACCTGTGGTGAGGTCAAAGAAAATTGCAGCTCCCACTGAAAGCACAAGGAGTTAAATGCATTGCATATGCACTAAGGCGTGATAAAGAGGTGATAAAGCGGAGATGACTTCTCCAGTGATATCACTTCACCAATTCCTATGTTATTCTATGGAGATTATGCACAAATATCTACAAAATGGGAGCACATTGCAGTACATTGGCTCCACAGAATAACATAGAAAGTGATATAATTCGAGAAGTCATCTGCGCTTTATCAAGCCTTAGTACATCCCCCTAATGTGTTAGATACCTCTCTTTTGAGTGCCAGAGGAGTGTGCGATGCATTGCGTTGCACATCCCTCTGACATTTAAAGGGTTACGGTTTTAACCCTCCCTTCTTTTATATCAGTGAGAATTTCCATATGTTCCCTATGATGCAGCTGTTTTGCTCCAGAATTGCACCTCTTTAACCCCCTGAATATGGCTTGATATTGTCCCTCAGGTTGACGCCATACTTGGCTTACACTTGTTTCAAACAAACACAAAATAACTACATTTCTATCACCAAAACTTCAAGTGTAACATTCTACTGTATAAGGCAAGTAAAGACAAATATTTCTACTTACTTAGTATTTACATGGAAGAATCACAAATCCTATATTACGTGGCTCCTTTTCAATGAATGGAAAAAATACTTTCCCTTGAATGCAGAAGGCTCTTCTTTCCTTTAAAGTCCCCAGTTTTCATTCAGAATATAAATTCCTCTCCCAGTACAATTTACAAGCCTGCAAACCAGTTGTTCCTTCTGTTTCTCAGTCTTACTGAACACTGTCTCACTCACTGCAACACATTCTCCTCCCCTTAGTCACAATGCACAGGTAGAGACCTGTGTGGCTCATCCCCCTCCTTTCAGATTCAGTCAGTGCTTATGGTACACTTGTAACAGGAAAATGTACTAATTTATTTATTTATATGTGAGCGAAACCAAATGCGTCATAGGGAATAAGTAAAAATTCCCCAACTTTGAATTGATTTAAATGGGGCTTTTGACACCATTGAATGTTTTGCAATGAGTTGGATACCTCTCCGGCATTCAACAGGGCAATTTTAATGCCTGGGTGCACCTGGTGTATGCCAAGGGCCTCGGGCTGTAGGGGAGGGAATTCAGTGCAAGGTTGTCCCAAGTCAGAAGAGACGCATGGGCAGTAAGGAATAGAGCAGTACACATTAGAATTGAGCAAATATATCTATTAAATCAACACAGCAGGAAGGGCATTTGACTGATGCCATTGGGCAGCTCACTGCATGTAAAGGCATGTAAGGCGTGCTGTGAGGAGAGAAGTACTATGGAGGGACTGGGGCAGGCTTAACTGCATGCTACCTCACTGGATTAGCTGGCTAGAGATGTGTCCCGTCCAGCAGTGGGAGAGCAGCATCAAATAGGCAAGTTTATGAGGAAGAGTTGGCAGCATCCCACACACTTCATCGGTCACTACAGCATACTGGAAGATGATCTCCTGAGTCCCTAACAGGAAGAGTCCTGCAGTGACCCTCTGCATGAGGGCTGTCCACGTTTTGTCATCAAGGGCCCCCAACAGGCCAGTATGTAAGGATTTCCCTGATTAAGCCACGGTGAGTTTGCAGTGGCTAATTTATTTTGACTGTCTCAACTGTGCTTAAGCAGAGAAATCCTTAAATCATGGCCTGTTGGTAGCTCTTGAGGACTGACCTTGTACAGCACTGCTCTACATGATGTACTAACCCTCCTGTCTCCGTGTGGCTTCTGCTTGTGGACAACTAGACCGTTATAAGTTAATTTAGATATAAAGTACATATCCCTTGGGATTGCTGTTCTCCCTTGCTCCCTTTTTCTCTCCCTATTTTGTCTTTTTTTTACCCTACATTTGAACAGCTTTTGGCCCATTGTTTCCCTCTTTGTGCTTGTTTCTTCCCAATGCCCACCTGACATGTCTCTTTTGACACCCCCACCCTCCATTTGCCTGTCTGATCTGAGGCTCCCTCTTATTTAAAACCATGACTCTCTTTTTTTCCTGTATCCCTCTAATTTTCCATGTACCCCTCTTTTGCCAGCTTTGTCCCCTTGTGATTTTTAGTTTAATCCTTTGAACTCTTGTTTCTCCCCATACCCATTTGGTCATCCGGTCAGCGACATGTTTAGTCCTGCTAAGCATCAAAGTATACTAACTGCAGTATTAAGTTTATGGGGCAGTTCTTCCTAGGGCCAAAGTGTACCTATAGCAGTTCATGTGTTTAGAACAAGGCTGGGGTGTCTGACAGTGTTTGTGTGGTTCTGTTACTGCCATTTGAACAGTGAAACACTCAGAGGTGTCAGACAATATATGTGTGATACTGTGACTACCAGTGTACAGGGAAACGAGGCTAGGGTGTCAAACAGTGTATGTGCTATTCTGAGACTGCCAGTGAATGTTTGTAAAAGGCTGGAATGGAAGACAGTGCATCTGTAGTTATGTAACTACCAATGTTCAGTGGATCAGGGTTGAGGTATAAAACAGTACATGTGTTGTTGTGTGGCTAACAGTTACCAAGCCTAGTGTGTCACAGTTTATGTGTAGTTCTGCAACTGCCAGTGGAGAGTGGAACAATGCTGGGTTCACACACAATATATGTGCAGTTCTGTGACTAAAGGTGGGACAGTGCAACAGGTCTGAGGTACTAGTTAATTCTGAAAAATATATATTCTTTGAGACAAAAATGTTCCTATAATTGAGGGGAGGGGTTCGCTTCACAATTGCTTGGGCACCAGTTAAAAGTCCCATTTAAAACAATGTATTTGTTTTTCCTATGGTGCAGATAGTTTGCCCCATAACTGCTCTACTCAGTAGTATAATTAGGGGGGTGCCAGCACAAACATTTCTTGTTGGCTCCTAAGACAATGTATTCTACTGGGGACAAAACTACATCCTACTGAACCCTGGGGCTAATGTTCCCTTCACAACTGCTACCTCTGCTTTAGCTGAAGTTATGCCTCTGGCTTCATTTTTCTTTGAGCATATGCCCCAAAGCATGAGCCCCTTGGGTGCTGAAGGTATCTCCAGGCTTTAAGGGGATATAAATGCATATAATTCTATTCACATCTTAATTATCTTCCTGATTGCTGACACAAGTTGACGGTTGTGATTTCAGCATGGTCGGCGACAAGGTGCAGAAGTCACCGGGCCCTGGTGCAAAACTTGCCATGGCCCCCCCCCCCGACCACATTGCCCCCAATGTCCTTCTCTCCGCACATTGCCTCCAATGTCCATCTCCTACCTCCTTGGTGGTCCAGTGGCGTGGCAGGAGAGGTCTGTGCCTCCTTCTGCACAGACCTCTATTAGAAGCTGGAGCTCCAGCGCGGTCCTCTGCTCAGTAATGCAGAGTGCTGGGAGATGATGTCATCTCCCAGTGCTCTGCATTACTAGAGCTGAAGAGGGAGCTCAGCTGCTAGAGGCACAGACCTCTGCTAGTTGCGGGCACCAGACAGCCCGCAAAAGCCTGCACCAGTCATGCTTTCCTGGAGGCAAAAATACCTACTGACCTCTTCTTTTCTGGATTTTGATTTGGCCACCCAGCATCTGACTCATTGGCTAGACCATTTAACTTCGTCTTTTAGTAAGCCCTCATAGCAGCTATCTTTCTTGGTAGTTACCAACTCTCCTACTCTGAATGCCC
The DNA here is from genome assembly GCA_037306005.1 of Rhinophrynus dorsalis. Classification (NCBI taxonomy): domain Eukaryota; kingdom Metazoa; phylum Chordata; class Amphibia; order Anura; family Rhinophrynidae; genus Rhinophrynus; species Rhinophrynus dorsalis. The sequence continues at coordinate 489,204,400 of CM074719.1, forward strand.
TTTTAAAAGCCAATACAAATGGTGTTACAAACAACTGTACCTCAAAGGCTGATTCACAAATTCTGGATAGCACTCGCTCTATCTAATCTACCAGCTACTCAACTATGGATCTACATGCTTCCTTCCTGCTAACTTTCTGTCTTTCCCACCCTTTCATGATGCGCTACACTGCAAAATCCGCTTATGGATCTGGTATGTTTCTTAATTTTTCAATTTTAAATTTTGTTTCCATTTTTGACCAGTATAAATAATTTAACATCATTATTAAAAAAAGTTACATTTCTAGTTTGTACTGTACATGCCAACACAACATCTCTCCCCTTCATGACAGTCATTCACAGGTCCACAAATGTATTTTTAAGGAAAACTAACACCTAAAAATGATCTTGGGCAATTCACACTTAAAACTTATCTGTGTTCCAAAGCCTAAAACCTACATTTACTCTTTGGGGGCATCAGTTCCTGTCTTTCCCAGTACTCACATTAACTCAGTAATCTTTATATGTGCCCACACACACACACATAGTACTTATGTAGGACAGTACACATATGCATTAAAATTCAAATTTAGGATTCAATTTTAGGGATATAACTAATTTTTACAGATGGTAGCTAGAAATACATAATGTATAAATGGAACTGAAACCTAGGAATAAATTGTTCTTAATTTAAGAAAAGGACTTACCTAGACAGATGTCATTCAAACAGCAGTTAGATATATCTATATATCTCTTTTGTCTAATTGTATATTTTTCGATCAGATAACATCTTGCGTCCCTTATTAACCAGTGAGGTCTATTTGAGGTTATGGTTTACTGTGAGGTGGTGCAGATATTTACAAGACAATGCTGTATAAAGGAAACCTACAAGAAAGTCAATACATTAAACCAACTAAAAGACATGTATTCCTAGGAAAAAGTCCCCTAATTTTTGCTCAACACAGTGAGGCAAGAGAAACAAGAGTATTCTGGATCAAAGAAACTGTGCCATAGGGAAAAACAATTATACTTGGGGATTTAACCTCTTGAATGTTAGAGGTCTCCAATGCACTGGAGCATTCAATTGGTTAGAAGCCCGCAACTTCGCAACTTAGTTACTGAGTGAGTGTCTTGTATGTATGATGTATGAGTGAATGTGTTAATGTGTGTGCGTGTGAAAGATAACTTACCCCTAATCATTTATTTAGCACACACCCACACACACATATATATATATATATATATATATATATATATATATATATATATGTATGTATACACACACGTGCGCACGTGCACGTGTGTGTGTGTTTGTGCTTTTGGGTGCACACCCTAATGCAATTGGCTTCATACACCTATGAAATAAATGAAATCTGGGGAACTATATATGAACAATTAGTTCCGAATTTTCTTTAAAAAAAATTACTTGCCTAGGTAGGAGCCCTCCATATGTAGTGAGATTTATTTATAGCAGTAGCATTTACCATCTATAGATACGTACAACGTCCTAAAGCAGGGCTGTCCAAGTTCAATCCTTAAAGGGATAGTAATACTTCGTTTTAACTTTATTTTATTTTGTAGGCATTAAAAAAACATGAAGAATGATATAAGTCTTATCTCTCAAACCTTTATGGTTTATGAGATATTCACAAGCAAAGTTCCCCTCCCCGCCCCTTTTTCCTAGTGTAAGCCATCTCTTCTCAGATGTGAGTCTGGTTGTATGACAGTACAGATAACAGAAGGGGACAATTTTCTTTGTATGAAAACAATGAAAGCCCTTCCCCCCTTGACAAGTTTTTCAGCTTTTTCCATTATCTTAATTGAAGATTGTCCCTCTCTGCAGTCTACCTGGGCATCTCCCTTCTGATCTGGTTGAAGAGGGGGGGGATACTTTGTTTGTGAATATCTCTTAAACCATAAAGGTTTCAGAGATAAGACTTATATCATTCTTCATGTTTTTTTAATGCCTACAAAATAAAATAAAGTTAAAATGAAGTATTACTATCCCTTTAAGGGCCACGAACAGACCAGGATGTAAGGATTTCCCTGATTAGCATACCTGAAAACTTTTTTCTTGTTGACTTCCCAGAGGAGAGTCCTGTGGTGCCGCTGGGGGGAGATAAATGACGTGATTTGTGTCAGAAAGGGGTGGGGTTAATTGTGAGTGGGGGCGGATCTTAATAAACGTAAAACAAGTAGATGGAAGGGGAAGGAGGAGGTGGGAGGAGCATATTGGGAAGAAGCAGAAGTGGGCAGAGTTTCAGTAGAAACTCCCCACATCCGGAGAATCAGCCACTGTCCCGAGACCCAGTAATGCACTTTCAAACCCGGAGTCTCCGGGGAAAATCTGGAGAGTTCCCAGCTATGTTGATTAGACACAGGTGAGACAGTAAAAATGAATGAGCTACAGATAAACTCACCTGTGCTTAATCAGGGAAATCCTTACATCCTGGCCTGTTGGTGGCCCTTGAGGCCTGAGTTTGGACAGCCCTGTCCTAAAGTACCATTCATGGAGCTTTTTTCTGTGGATGTTCTAATTCACACTGTTTTGATGTTGCAGGTGACCCATACTCTATTGGTTGCACCTTTCCTGCAAACAGTAAGCTAGAAGCATATGCCCTGGATCTAAACTGTACTTAAAGGGTCAGTATACCCCAATGATGAAACAATATTTTACTTTTCCTGTATAGTAAAACAGTCCTAGAGGCACACCAACAGGTCATGTTTTCAAGATATCCCTAATTAACCCTTTGAGAGCCAGAGAGGTACGCATTGCATTGCTTTGCAATGCTCTTGTGTACCCCTCTGGCACTCAAAGGGTTAAGCACAGGTGGAACAATGACTCAGCCACTATTTACTCACCTGTAATTAAGCAGAGATAACCAGAAAACCTGTGCTATTGGTGCTTTCCAAGGACTAATCTGAGACAACTTGATGTACAGATAGATTACACATTAATAACTACAGCTGGAAAATATCTTGAACTCATGCTATCAGAAAAATGCCAAGTTATCTGTTAACCCCTTAATGACCCTGGACGTGCTACGATGGTTATGCTGGTTCTGGCACTTAAGGACCAGTGATGGTCATGGCAGCTCATGGAATTCCAAGGTCCCCGTGCAGCTGCATATCGCTCAGGGACCCCGGAATCCATTGTGCAAAAAATAAAAATCTGTGGTCCTTAACTGCCGGCCATGCGCTGTGGTGGCTGATCGTTAAGGGGTTAATATGCATCTTCAAACATTAGCAGTACACTTGGTTTACTCTGTTGCAAAAGAGCTACAACATATTGTATTCATCATTAGGGTTTTCTGCCCCATTAAAGCATATCACGCCAAAAAGGATAAGATAAGCACTCCTCAAGACAAACAAAACATAATAGTTTATTCTTGCATGCTTGAGAGATCTGTAGCTTTCAAAAGGTTAATATGATATCCACACAAAAGCTGCCCATTCACACATTTTTAATCTTCTGAAATTTTCCTGTGAATATATCTGACCCCACTGATAAGGACAGTACAACCATGTTCTGCATGAGAACATTAACCCAACGCATTGCAAAGCAATGTGTTGGATACCCTTCTGGCATTCAAAGGGTTAACAAATGGAAGACATATGTTTTTGCTCTGTCAATGTCACTAGTTGTGGAGAAGCCAAAGGCATGACTACAGGGACTGCAGTTGTAATGGAGCTTGGCGTCCAAAGTGAGCCATCTGCCCCAGGGTCCAACCGTTTCTAGTGAAAATATTTTTTTGGCTCTTTGAAGAAGTAGCCACTCAGATAATAGCAAAGCAGTAGATGTAGTTTATCTAGGTTTTGCAAAGACACTTGATATTATGCCACAAAGGAGGCTGGTTTATAAAATAAGGAAACAGGAGACAGGGGATAAAAATTGGTTGACACTCGTCTTCATGAAAAATCAAAGCAGCAGCAAGTTCAGACAGCTGCATTGTACTGCTACAGCACACAGCCACATCTAATATTGTCATTTTTAATGAGGCGGGCATGCCCTACCCCCCTTTCCAAGTCCTGTTTTCCCCCCCTTGACACAAACACAACAATGATCCCCGCACACCAACATCCTGCCTAAGTAAAGCTTTTTACACTCTAATGAAAATAAAGACACGACACAGTAATTGTGGGATAAATGGAGGTCACGGTTTATTTAAGGCCTATTTAACTATTTAAACCCTTGGACCCACCCTCATAATGTGGAGCTCCTGGGCCATGGTGTCCTGGCATGGGATCGGCCAGGCCTGCACCCCCACCAGGACAGCTACCTAGATGGGGAGGCTTTACCAGACATTCTTAGCCCCACCTCCCCACCTTCTCACGGCAGCTCACCACTTCGTGCCATTGGTGTTGGTACTTGGCAAAACCTTTTCCCCTCAGGCCACACCAGCCGCACAACCGGTGTCCTGACTTAAACGTAACCTTCAGGTATGCCCCACCGACACAGTGCCCAGGAGAGACACATTTCGCCGTGCTGCTTGTGGACTTCTTCATCATCAGCAGCATATCTCCATCTCCTCTTACTTATCCTGCAGCATGCAGGTTGCAGTAGAAATTAGACAAATTTTCTCTCTCTCAATCACCTCTACCCATGTCTACTACCATTGTATCTGCCATTACCACACCCTTGAGCAATTTAAAAGACCTTACTGTAAAAAAAACTTCTTCTGCTGAAGTTGAAACCTTGTTTCCTTTAATCTCAAAATGTGGCCCCTGGTTATATGATCAGGCCTTGGAATGAACAGCTCACAAAAGAAATCATTGTATTGACCTTTCATATACTTATACACTGTGAAAAGATCTTGATTTAGTCATCTTTTCTCTAGAGTAAATAAACCAAGTTTGTCTAGATGTTCCATAAGTCAAGTTCTCCATTCCCTTAAATAATTTTGTTGCTTTTCTCTGTCTCCAGTTGTAGAATATGATTTTTTAGAACTGATGCCTAAAACTACACTGCAATATTTGTACCAATATTTGTACAGCAGCAAAATGATTTTATCCACTCTTGCTTAAATATCCCCTTTTATGCAAGACAGTACTTTGCATTTGCCACTGGTCACTGCTTCCAAGGTTGTAGTTTACAAGGATTCCCTGGTCTTTCTTTATCAATGAGTCACCTAAAATGATTCCACTAAGTGCATAAGTAGTATTGGGATTTTTTTCTTCCCAAATGCATGAATTTACACTTTCCCACATTAAACTTCATATTCCCTTTGGTTGTCCAATCTGCCATTTTATGTAAATCCCTCTGTAGAGAACAAATATCCTGTTCTGAATTTAGTACCCTGAATAATTTAGTGTCACATGCAAATATTGTTATTTTGCTTTCTATATGATTTTCCACCACACAACATAGTTGGCAGCTCTGGCTTTGTGTATTATGACGGCAGGAATTCTTATGGACAAGGAAAGCATAGGCAAAAAAGCAAAATTCCTGCAGGAAAATCTTTGTTATTAGAGGAAAAAGAAAGAAATTCTATGTATTTCTTACAAGCAGCAATTCCATTGACAAAAGCAGGATTTTACATGGAAATTCATAAAAAAGGCACTTTTTACCCATCTTTATTTTTCTCTGCGTTTATGACACTAATCTTGCATAATGACATCTGGAATTGGCGAAAATGTGCTTTTAGTATTGCTATGAACTTATCAAAGGTTTTTCCTTTGGTTGTGCAGGTGTAACTAGTTTATATATGATTTCAAATGTTTTGTCCCCATAGACTCTCATTAATAATGCCTTTTACAGATCAAGATTAGCTATGTGCTTTGCATCCAGGAAATATAACAGTCTTACAGTATACAAAGCAAGTACAAAGCAGGGTCGCTTACATCAAACTCTTATTCTGTGTCCCAGCGTAGCTGTTGCTCCTTGTTTCAGGTTAATATTCACAGTATCTGCTGTGAGTGGATGCCTTCTCTATACTTTCTCAATCATGTTGTCATCTTTCTAACAGCAGGATCCCATCCTCATCAACACAAACATGTTAGGTATTATGAGAAGATTCTCCAGGAATAAAACAGTGTCTAACTGCCTTAATTAGCCAGTTTATTACTCATGCCAATTAAAGGTCAACTAGGAACAAGCCTTCCAGCCTCTGTAACAAGCTCTATAGGACTAGCATCCAACCCAAGGTGCAATCTTGTTCACTTAACAAGTATCAGACAAAAAGAAGATGCACATTAGAGTTATCCTGTCCAGAAGATAGTCCAGCCACAAAGTACCAGGATTCCTCTCTGAACAAGAGAAGCAGCTAACCCCAGATACAGGTTCTGGCCTTCTTGGGCCTCTTCAGTTAGGTGCAGCTGTGAGCAAGGGGTTCATGTCTGGATTCCCCTCATAAACCGAAGGAAGACCAAGCCCAAATAAATGCTAAACTAAAAGTGAGCCTGCCAGGGCTCTGTGGTATTGGTATCCTATCCAGAGTGTAATATTTTAGCTCACAAGGAATATCCTTAAGCCTACCATACTAATCCTGCCCAGATGACAGTCCAACCAATAATACCATTGCACAGCCAGCCTAAACCTATAGTGGAACTAAAAAAAACCCACAGGAAATGTAACAATATCATCATTAAAAGAAGCAGTCATAGAAAATAGAACTCAAATAAATAAAGTGCTTTATATAAATACACAACAGACTTGTGACTTGATCTGAGCTGCAGTATAGCTCTGTTGAAGCCCCCTGTTTTCATCCTCCAGTATGCCTGCATTTGTCCAGGGGTCCCAAAGCAGGGTATGACATGATGGAGGCATGACTGATGTGCAGCCTATACCGGCATCAGTCATACATTACTGGTGGATGCGCACATTGGTCACACAATGAACATTGCAATCTGCATCACAACTTCCAGGTCTCCAGTTTGTACCATTTGCAATGCAATTAGCTCTGCTCAAATGTACTGCACTCGTGAAAGTAACTGAATTGCAGCATGCTGAGTTAGGCTACATTTATAAATAGTAAAATAAACAGTATGAACAGCCTAATAGGCAGCAATATGTTCTAAGTCACTTGTGATTATCACAGTGTTGTGTGGTCAAGCCCTATGGACAGTTCAGTCACTCTTTTGCCTTGTTTATTGAAACTCTTGAGTTATCTCTGTAAGACAGTGGTTTCTAAACATCTTCTCAGGGAAACTTAACAGGCCACATCTTTAGGGCTTCCCTGCATGTATGCGAATTAATTAAATGAGCCACTGATTACCTCACCTGTGCACAAGCAGGAAAATCCTAAAGACATGACCTGTTAGTAAAGAGAGGATTGGGAACAACTGACCTAAGTATAAATATTACTCCAGAATTGAACTCCTTGCTCTGAACCTAGTAAGACCAGCTGCACCTCACTGACAATGCCGCATTAAGGCTGAAATGGTTTGCTGGTACATTTGTGCAGAGGAGATTGACCTGCCATTTTGAGGTGAGACTGTTTTTATGGATGGGATAAGACTGACATACACATGGGCGTTTTTTCCACTGTAATGGTAGAGTTGATCTAAGATGAGATTAACTGCTCCTGAAAGGGAACCTAGCCAAACAAATTATTAGGTGCTATGTGCAAGACGTGAGATGATCTGTTCTGGAGTAAGTCAACAGCAGTATGGGGACAAATGAAAAAAATGAAATGGTGCTTTTTAATCCTTTGAATGCTAAAGAGGTTTCCAACATACTATGAAGTATTCAATGGGTTACAAGCCCAGTTTAACGCAATAAGAATTTCACCAATGTTTATTTACTGTCCCACAGTGAGACTGGCTTACCCAACAATGCTCTTCTTTGGTTTTGTGTATATGGCTATATGCTTTTTTTCATTCTTGAAGAGTTGCCCTCATAGCTTCATTTTAAGGGTTCACTGAAAAAGTGCGTGATATGAAATGGCGCATTCAAAAGGTCGCATTGATGAAAAGGCCGACACGAGGATCTCACCCTGCATGAAAAGCACAAGAGTCTCATGTCGCCGGCTTAAAACTCGCTTCAACGCGCCTTGTGAAATAGTAGTGGCCGCAACTTTTTTATCCTCCTCCTCTCAGCAGCACTGATTTCTGGAGCTTCACTCTCTGTGTAATTGATTTTTCTTTTTAACCCTTTCGGCAAAGGAGAGTTACTGAGCTGAACTCTGACAAATCCATTAATTCCGGAACTGTAACGGGCTCCTCATGCTCATGGCAGCTGCCACCGTTACTGGATTTGTCAGAGTTAAACGCACTACCTCTCCGGCGCCAAAAGGGTTAAAAAGAAAAATACAATTACACAGAGAGTGAAGCTCCAGAAATCAGTGCTGCTGAGAGGAGGAGGATAAAAAAGTTGCAGCCACTACTATTTTACAAGGTGGGTTGAAGTGAGTTTTAAGCCGGCAACATGAGAATCTCAATGTTTTCATGCAGGGCGAGATTCTCGTGTCGCCCTTTTCATCAATGCGACCTGGTGAATGCGCCATTTCATATCAAGCACTTTTCAGTGCTATACTTTAAAAGGATACCCATTTTAAGCACAGTAAATAAACTACACCCACAAGCAAATCTTCTCCTGTATATGCAGATACACTCAACAGCTGACTGTAACGGGCCCTAGGCCGTTACTGGAAAGAGCAATTCAAGGCTTGTGTGCTGCAAACTCTTCTGGTCTGCAAAGGGTTAATTATCTGAGTTTGGGCATATTTACTTTCAATTTGTATTGCAGCCCCCCAAGCCTTTTGCTTAATTATTCAACCCCTGGCCATTGTTAAGGGAATGTATATTCTAGCCACTCAAGTCATTGTATTGAGAACTGTCCTGTGACCCCATGCTGTGTGTTAACTCAATCATGTCTGCCCTATTATGTTTCCCTGAATCATTTGTTGTTGGTTCTTTGACCCTTTGTGGTGACTGAATTATCCCTGTGACTACCCCATTGTGTTCTGCCCTACCATTTGCTGTACCCTGTTGGATGAACTGTGATTGTGTTAAGTCTCATGTACTGTGCTCCAAGTTAGTGTGGTTTGAAACTGTATAAATATGCTGTGGTTTGTTGTAATAAAGAGTTAGTCTTCTTGAAGAACTAAGAAGGAGTCCTGGTTTTCTTTATGCTCTTGTGGTTTAAAGTATCCTCTCTGATGCCCACCTGAGCTGGGTATCCTGCATCGCCGGCCGTCTGCTGCCAGCTACCTGCGGATCTGATTTGGTATGCTGTCAGGTGGCGACGTGGACTCCAGGCTTCCCTGCTTCCAGCAATCCTGCGACTGTTTCCAGTGACTGTCCATACTTTGACCGGTGTATTTGACTGCGCCATCCGGCGTTGAGAGGGAGAAACCCGGGAACGACGGAGGAAGGCGACGCGGTCCCTTCTCAGCTTCCGTTATACTGACGCACAACAACTCTAGGCAATCTGCCACTGCCTTGGGGAAAGGAATGATGATTTTAGATGCCCCATAATAACTGTAGCTGATTTGCCCTCAATTGAACCACTTTGATTTTTACATTTTATTGTATTAAAACACACAGAATACCCACAGCTATGGAGCAATGCAACCAGTTACTATTATTCAGACACTGAAAGTGACAGAACAGTCAGCTGTTCCCTTACAAAAAGTACATTGTCAGATGCATGTGACAGTCACAGTTCAGTTTGGCAGCAAACTGATTAAACTAAAGGAATACTTGTGACAAGTCTAGATTTAAATGAAATCAACAATGATGCAGAGTAATTTACACACGACTTTGGCAATAAATCCCTTCTAATAACAAAGATATTTAGAACACAGCAGTTTTAACCCCTTAATGACCGGGGTATCAGCGCCGCGATGCGACTCAACGTCCGCGGAGCTTTTTTTTTTTTTTTTTTTCGGTTCCGGACTCCCCGAACGGCGTGCAGCCGCAGGGGGAGCCCGGAACTCCATGACGGTCATAGTACGTCATGGGTCGTTCAGTCAGATCGACCCTTGACGTACTATGACCGTCAAGGGTCGTTAAGGGGTTAAGGATGATTAAACCTTTTTTTAATGAGAATAACATGCTGAAAGGGATTTTCTTGCTGAGTAAAAAGTGGGTACTCCCACTGCCATTCCAGGGGTTTAAACTGGGTTTTGTTGTTGTTGTTGGGTTTTTTTTACATTAACATAGCTCTGTAGTGTCCAGAAAGTTAACTTACAGTTCTCCTGGTGTTCAGACACTTACTCTATTGTAAAGGGATTAGAGACTGCACTGCTATAATTAGTCATGAATTAATATGGGTAATATTAGGGAAACTATACTAAAGAATGGTGTTCCTACCATATTATAACCCCTAGGTGCTACTTCGATATAATCTACCATTCAGGAAAGAGACAAAAATGGGAATATGCTGCTGTTTGGTGCATATTAGTAAAATCTGATTTTAATTAATGTTATTTAAAAGAATAATTGTAAAACCCTCGGAAAAAGGTTACAATTTCTCAGGTATATGCCGAGCCATTAGTTAAAGTGTTAGTAATGTCTAAAAAAAACTTTTTTGCATTTATAAGAGCTTAAAAAGCCGATCTAAATGCAAAAAAACGTATTTCTCAAACCGCTATGGTTTAAGAGATACGGGCGTTTAAAGTTTGATTTCTCCTACTGACAGCTGTAAAGCTGACAGCAGGAGATCCGTGTCGGTGGACACGCTGGCACTTGAGAAGTGCCGGGATCTTGTTACTTACACGGAATCCCTTCATTGGAATGGTCTAAAACGTGTGCCTGAAGATATACTGCACTATATGAGTTCCTGTGTCTGACATTACACTCTCCCAGTATTTCCTCAGAAGGGTCATGGTTCCCTCACTTTTCTCCCATACAGTAGCTTAAAAGGTAAGGTACCTGATTCCTGTAGCACCTCTTGATATGCAAACAGGTGTTATGGCAGGTTCTTTTCCTAATCCTCTTCAGCATCTACAAATGTCTGCAGCATTCTTTTTAAAGTGCCAATGAACCTCACACAGTTTAAGTTTATCAGAGAGTGGTAAGTGGTCACGTGGAGCCTTCAAACCCGGCAAATCTACCAGAGGTTCTGAATCAAGTGTGAAATAAACTTGCTTCCATTATTGGAGTATCTTGCTCAGGAACCACACATGGAAAAAATCATATCCAGACTATCCAGCTACTTTTGTAGCCTTGATAAAGAACAAGGCCAGAGTCTCACTGACCGGCAGCCATCACAAAACTGAAAAAGCCAATTGAAATCCCCAGCCAGTAACAAGATGGTCAGCCATGACTGGATTTTAACAGTCCCCTGGTGCCTTGCCAGTTCAATTTAATGGGCCAACTGCTCTGAGCACTCTGGAGCTATCACCTGAAAAAGCATCCCTTCTACCAAAAATATATTCTCCCCATATGGACCTATTTCCCCCGGATTGGGCTCTATCACTCATTCCTGTGTGGATCATCCATTAGAAGTGGCATAGCCCACAAGGGACGGTCATTGAGCCTGTGGTTGTAGTGTTATTGGCATGAAACGGGGAGTGTGACCTGATCCACTTGCTTGGACTGTGGCAGTCTGGAAATCTGAGGAGCTAGTCTGGGAGCTTGGGGTCTGAGATTGTGTCCTGAAGGGTGACTTACTAGGTCGGATACCCTGCCCTGACCACCATAAGATTATCCATTCCACGATGTCTCTCTCTATGATACTGTTGGCTTTGGGTGACCACAGGCATATAACAACAATTCATTATTTCCAGGTCATTCCCCAAAATTACTTCTAATCACAAATGCTCCAGATCTGGCCCCAAAAGTCAATGTGCATCAATGTGCACTCGGGTTTGCGGAACCTGCTTCTGAGCCCCCCCCCCCAGCCAGTTCAATGTTAATTCCTTCTCTGGCAGAACAGTACTATCTTTTATCTACTGCAACTGAACCATTGTCATGAAGGCATCTATGCCTCTGAATCCAGTCTCCTGCTGTTCATAAATCCAGACTAACAGGAAATGCCTCTGCTTTACTTCCTGCTGGGGAGATGCAACTCCTCACACTCAATACACCTCTAACAAACTCCAAGAGTACAAGTTGCCAGTATCAATGAGACAATCTTGGAGAGATGGGGGCTAGATTTTCCACCTCTCACAGGCCTAGGTAGGAAACATTCTGGACAATTCAGGTGGCTCCAGTCAAGTGGATATATGGCTTGCACCTTCAGGACCTCTGTTCTGGAGGTGACCAAGCTGATGGCAGATGTATTATCTACAAGTGCCAGGTCCATCCCAGATTCTGGATATTCTGCAGTGCCAGTCCCCCAGGGTCCACAGGGATGCACTAGGCCCAGAGGGAATTTGCATCACAAGACTCAAACTGGTCTCAAACAGGTCTCTGGGATTCTAGGCTCTCAATTTTGTAGAATTGTGTCCATGGCATCTTCCAGTGTGGTTTTAGCTGGGCCACCTAAGCTAGTAAGGCTACTGTTTGTTCCAGAGAGTCGCAATGCCACTCCTACACCTACTGCCAGACTTCTCTGATACATCCCTACCCACAGAACTGTTGCGCTTGGATGACCTGTCAAATTTCGTCTATGGTACTTGCCACATGCCACAACCATCTGATGGGAAAATATCTCAAGAGTGTACTGCTTGCCCAGTTAATATTTGAAATTCCACAAATGAGATTAAAAAATTAGCTAATAATGAGCTAAGATAGCGTGTTTCAAAGTGTCTGCTTACCTCCTGTAGTAGCTGTTAGTATGCATCTGCAGCCACTCCAGACCGTAAGGTGTACAGGATCTGGACCCAATCCTGGCTCTATGCTAGGAAGCTAGAACAATGATGTTAGTGTTCATAGATGAGTTGTTCCTGGGCAAAGTTTATGGCTTTTTTGCTGGTCATCCAATGTGGTCTTCTTTCTAATTAGTCATAAATGATCCAGCAATCTCTCTCCAATGGTGAGCAGGTGCTCATCACCAAAATGCCCATCCTTGGAACAAGTGGAGATGGTCGCTGTGTCCACTCCTGTCATCTATCCATGGTTTCAGGGCTCTAAGTTATTTGAGCAAATTCACTTGACTGAGTGTCCTCTATTTCATTCTGCTACTTCTGATTCTGTAGACTTGCCACAGTCCAGTGGAAAAACTGGACATCCCTTCACTCCATCTGACTTTGTCCCAAAACAGCCATCAGTTGTGGCAGATATACATGCATTCAACAGGCAGGAGGAATATGTAATTTATCCTTTATTGAGCATTAGGACATGGGGAACTGGAGCATTGCAAAGGTAAATGCTCATCCTACTGGAGCAAACTCAGAGTTTTGCATAAGCAGTACTCTGAAACTGCAAACTGTCTAACCCACTGTTACCACTTCAGATGCCAGATTAACAATATTGGCCTTGTCCTTTCCCCAGGAAATACAATGCCGTTGATCATGTTGTTGCCAATATCTCCCATTCATTGCAGAGAGAGCCAATGAGAGACATGCCAGCCATCGCCCTGATTTTGGCTGACTGTATTAGAAGTTGTGACATGGAATCTGGCAGTGAGCTGCCAGGACTTCACCTTTATTACTGTGGCCCCAGCTGGGTGGGGACAACAAAGGGTTACTGTCAAACGAGGTAAGAAACACTAGATCCCTTTTGTTAGGTGCAATATTCTGGCAAAGAGAAAGTTTATAAACCTGGCATAAAGGAAGGTTAAAAGCAGAAGGTTGTGGAAGATTCCAGACTACAGAATATCCTAGGACTGATCAGGATAATATCAATATTAACTGACAACAGGAGATGTGGGGCTGGATTCAAATGCATGAGATAAATGTTGCCTCCCATTTTAGCAAAAACTTTCCTATTGAAGTCTATGGGGAAACCTGGAGATAAAAGCAGAGATGAAATTAGCACCTGTATTTGAATCCAGCCTGTGCAGCCTCCAAGGAAAGAAATGAAGTACAGCTGGATTTGGATACTGAGACTACCTCATAGACATGAGTAAGAAACTTCTGACAAAAATACATGCTAGCTTTGCAGTTAAAGAAAACCCCACCTGCTTTAAGGAATCATTAGAGAGATACAAATGATATGGAATATATGGAAATACTCTTGAGTAAAACTTAAAGCAGCAGTTTTGTTATATATTGTAGGTCTTTTCTCATTGAGTAAACTGTTCATTTTACTGTGACATAAAGCAGTCAGGTCAGCATCTTTTGAACGAAGCTAACATTAATTTCTAGAGCCTTTGGTAAGCCCTTTGGTTTATGTTTCCTGCTCTTCGATATATATATAATAGAATGAGTCTAAGGCAATGTATCTGTTGCCTTCTGATTGCCCTTGGATTTGTATCCTCCTCAGCTTTGCTTGTTTACTATCTATTATGTTCACATTCCAGCGTTCCGATAAAGAAGCCAGCACAAATCTCAAGGTTAACTGTAACAAAGGGAAATAGAATAAGCTTTAAAACAAAATGTCAGGCAGTCTAACTTATGTTTACCCATAAAATGCCAAGAGAAGCCTCCGTCACACTCAGAGAAATATGTTGGATACCTTTCTAGCATTTAAGAGGTGAAACAATTTGGAAGGCCAGAACTCTTTGAAGATAATGGATATAAACAAATAAATAGGATATAAAGAGTCAACATTAACTAAAACAATGCAAAGAAATGTGTTTGGGATTCAGGGTCATGCACTGTTTGCCAAGTGCCCCACAATCCACCAAATACTTGCTAATTTCCTCTTGCATAACCTACAGTGATCAACCCCCCTTCCACATCAGGCAACCACAGGCTTCATGCTGCTATGAATGCACAGGCAGTGTGATATCTCATGCTTTCTTTTGTGCATTCACATGTGAAAGAATGTGTAGGACCTGACCAGAGACGAGCGCACATTGTGGTAGAGGGGGGTTTGCACCCAACATTTATGAGCAGTGAGAGTTTCTATTTTTATTATTAATCTTTATTTATATAGCGCCAACAAATTCCACAGCGCTTTAAAGTAGGGAGTAGACATACAGAGGTATTAAATAGTACAATCAAATGTGGAGAACAGAAGGATCAGAGGAGCCTGCTCGTGAGAGCTTACAGTCTATCACAGATAAGTCCACTGTCCACTGCAGGGTCAGTCTGACAGAGTAGAAATCAGTGCCAGGCCTGTCTGGTGCTGAGAATAGAGTAACTAAGTCATAGCCCCACACTGCCAGGAGGGGTAGTTACTACTATCTGACACTTTCCCTTCAGGGACAGGTAGGACACCCCCACTCCTACATAGACATCTCCAATTAATTTGCTAGAGATATCCCCAACACAATGCTTCAGAATGCGTTAGAAACGTATCAAACTTTAAGGGGTTAAAACCATAGGAACTGATGTGCCCATTTTTTACTTTGTGCATACAAGTGTATTCTTCTTGGACATAAAAGCAAAATAAAGGGTGCTCATAGACCTAAATCCCACATATCAAATTGAAACAGTGAACAATATTATCAAAAAAAGATATACAATATAGTCAAATGCAAAAAACAATTAAAATAACTGAATTATCCTCAAAGAGATTGCACTTAACCTTTTGAGTGCCAGAGGGGTAAGCAACGCATTGCAGAGCAATGCGTTGCATACCCCTCTGGCACTCACAGGGTTAATATATAGAAGGAAACATTGCTGCCATCTTTAAATGGTTACATTAGGATAGATCAGTGGAGATGATCCACTGACTTACATGCACTTCAGAACAAGAATACACTTAGGAGAAAATACAGACAAGGCACACGCACTT
This sequence comes from Rhinophrynus dorsalis, assembly GCA_037306005.1. NCBI lineage: Eukaryota > Metazoa > Chordata > Amphibia > Anura > Rhinophrynidae > Rhinophrynus > Rhinophrynus dorsalis. Next base: position 489,220,050 of record CM074719.1, read on the forward strand.
GTACTTTTCCCTGGATGCTATCAAGTGGAGAGATAAAAAAAGTGGGGATATTATAGGGCTGTCTCCATTCAGCTAAACTACGGACAGTATCATCACGTGTCAATGCGAAATGAAACTCTCCTCACTCACAACTGGGATTCTGCCCATCCCAAAGTAATTAGGCAAGCGTTTAGCTTGAGAAGATTATGGGACCGCCCTCACTCAGTCAAAATCACCTGGAGCAGATCCATTGGGACCAGCAACTATAACCATATGTATGGGAAAGAAATATACACTCAATATTTTGATACAAACATGGTATTTTATTCAGTAGTACATATAAAATAAATAAATAAAATAAATACATGTTCCATAATAGACAGGTTATTTCATCAAAAGCATTGAATAGAATGATCAAACATGAGAAAAATAATGTCCCACCGAACACTTAAAACATATGGAGGTGTGTCATCTCCGTTAAAGGAATACAAATATTTGGGATTTATGTCATAATGATTACATAATACATAAATATCCAATGAACAAAATGTAAGACATGAGAAAAGGAAAAAGAAACAAATATGTATATTTATGCACACATACACAAAACAGCGTATGTATGTGTGTGTTAGAAATCCTAATCTCATGTTTAAATAAAAAGTAGACACAATCAAAGACATCAGGGAACAAACAGAAAGAAATGTCATGCAACAGTCAGTTATATATTTACTGTGTATAACAGAAGGACATACATAGGTAGGGAATCCCATAAACAGGGGAGGGCTGGGAACTTGTGGCCTGGGGGGCAAATACAATCTACTGGCCCATTTCTTCAGTCGCTCCAGCCCATCCCCTTTAGTTACTTTTACTATTGGCGTTAATGCTGTTAAGTAAGGTAAACGAGCCCACATAGCTTACAGTAGAAATGCGGCTACTCTAGTGATACCATAGAGCTTACAATTTAAGTACAGCAACATGATTGATACCATAGAGCTTACAAGGGAAATGGGTTATGCTGTTAGTGTAGCTCTATGTGGATTGTAGCTCTGTATCATTTATGTAGTTCCATTTCAGTTGTAAGCTCTGTGGTATCACTAGTGTAGCTCCATTTACAGCAGCAATTGGGAGACTGAGTGAGGCAGTGGCCCACTGGCCCAGACATGTGACCAGCCCAGGGGACAATTGCCCCTCTGCCCCCCAGGCCAGCCCTCCCCTGCCCATAAATAGCAGTCAGGTATAGCTACATAATTTCTATGTGTAACAGAAGCACTTAACTAGGTAGGAGTACATCATACAGTAGTCAGATATTTCTATGTTAATACTGTGTGTAATGCAAGGACCTACCTAGGTAGGAATCCATGATACACCAATAGGTGTACCTATATAATTATTGTGTATAACAGAATGACATAACTTGGTAGGAGTCCATCAAACAGTAGTCAGGTATATCTACATACTTTCTGTGTGTAACAGAAGCACCTACCTATGTAAGTGTCCATCATACAGCAGTCATGTTTAATCTATATAATTACTGTGTGTGACAGAAGGATTTTCCTACGCAGGAGTCAATCATACAGCAGTCAGATATATCTATATAATTACTTTGTGTGAAAGAAGGACTTACCTGGATAGGTGTTAATCATACATTATTTAGGTATATCTTTATGTGTGTGTATATATATATATATATATATATATATATATATATATATATATACACATATACATATATATACTAGTGTAAAAGCCCATGTACACGGGCCAAGGTCCAGGTAATGTTGACCCTTTGAGTGCCAGAGGGGAACACAACCACTCTGGCACTCAAAGGGTTAAGAGGACGCTATCTCACTGCTCCACACAATGCAATCATGCGCAGCTGAGATTGCCTGAATGCGAGCAGTCTCTACTGTGCATGACTGCATCTTGACAAACATCCTAGCAAATTATTATATAGGATTATTGTGTATAACAGAAGGTCTTACCTAGCTACAAAGACTAGACTACTTTCATGCAGCAGTCTGGTGCATCTGTTTTGCATTGTATCTGCAGTTGCTGGTATATTCTGATATCTTGAAGTCTGCCTATAGTTCACACACCTCATTATAAAAAGAGGCTGAAATCGTCCTGAATGGTTCAAAATGGTCATTTGTCTTTATTAGATAGCAGCATAATCTAATATGTTCTGAGCAAATGCAAGGGAGACCTCTCTAGCATTTAATGAGATTTAAATCAGTGGAAAATTACAGAATTTTAATCTCAACTCTATAGTGCAGATAGAGTGCTCCAGAATGCTTCTCTTTAGAGTGATGAATTACGAATACAGTGTAAAGTATACAGTCTGACATATTGAGGCTGACACCATGCTGGCCTTGTGTAATGATGTATTGCCCTGTTGGTCTCATGTAATGGTGCACTTCCCTTCTGGTCTCATGTGATGGTGCACTGGCTTACTGGTCGCATTATGTTATATTACCCTGATATTTTCATGTGACTGGACACTGACCAGAAGGTCTAATGTGATGGTGCGCTGCCATGCTGGTCTCATGTAATGGTGAACTTCCCTGCTGGTCCCATGTAATGATGTACATCTTTGCTGGTTTCATGCAATGCTTTATTACCCTGCATATCTCATGTAATTGTGCACTACCCTGCTGGTCTTATGTAATGTTTCATTGCCCTGCAGGTCTCATTTAATATGCATTGTCCTGAAGCTCTCATGCAATGCTGAATTACCCTGCATATAATGGTTCACTGCCCTGTTCGTGTCATGTAATGGTGCAATGCTCTGCTGGTCTTATGCAATGGTAAAGTACCAACCCGCTGAGCTTGTGTAACAGTGTACTGCCCCGCTGAGGCCTTACTGTTTGTGTAATGTGCATTTGTGTGTATCTGGAGCACTGTGTGTGAGCAAGAGTGTGTGTGGTGTCTTTGTCAGGATACTATGTGCAGGGAATGAAAGGAGAAAAATGCCAGTTCTCAACAAAATGCCCCCAAGTGTGAACAGAAAGTATATGGGTAATGGTAAAACTAATGATAATAAAAACATACAGAACTCTCCCTGCCTAGCACCCTGTATGTGGAAGTTCACTTGGTAAGTCCTTACCTGTGCTGCTGCTTTCTACAAGTGACCTGAATCCACAGTCATGTAAAACAGTAAAGGGAAAGGGGGAGACAGAGCACACTGGAAGGTCTCTAAGTGTAGTATTAACAAATATTAATAAATAAAGGTTTATGAACAAACATCAAAAGGCATATATAAACAATATACAGATGAATAATGTAAAAAATTTACAGAAACAGATTGTATGTACAAAGCTAGATCAAAATCAGTACGACTTCCAGAACACAAAAATACAGCAAATGCATAAAAATGAGATACAAATAAAATAAGAATAAGCAGAAAATGAAGTATGAAAAAATAATAATAAGAAGAAGAAAAATAGTAAGGAGAACAGTGAAAAAAGAAGGGAAAATCAAGACAGCCAGGGTACATGGAGTGTGACTTGTACTCTTACACATTCCGGAAGAGCCTGGGTGATACAGGAATGGATGGGTTAAACCCACCACTGGATTCTAGATCAAATATACTTCCCAAGTGTCCCTCTTTAGGAGGGACAGACCTCTTTTAGACCCAAATCCCTCTGTCCCTCTTTCCCACCCTGTTGTCCCTCTTTTTAGGAGATCAGACTATGTGGTGTGTATATAAGTGTATCATATTGCTCTACAGCAATAAAACTTAATGTTTTTTTAAATATCAGTATATGTGTTTATAAATTAGTCTGTGTAAATAAAATAATTTGGTCTTATTATAAGTCATTTATTAGGTTACACAAGGAGGTGACGATAAGTCATGAAATAACCTAAATATTCTCGGTAATGTCCCGCCCACCAGCCACGCCCCCAGCAACACCCCCTAAAACACAAGTGTCCCTCTTTGGCAATTTGAAATGTTGGGAGGTATGGATAAAAGAATAAACTATAAGAACTAATGGAAGAGGTGAAGGATATGGAAAAGACTAGAAAAGAAAAGGTGATTTGAAAAAATAAAAAAGCAATAAATACATAAATACAGAAGTATCAAATAATAACAAATAAAAACAGATATCAGACTGGCTGTTTTATACAGAAAGTGGACCTCATATAGCAGAAGGTATAATTACAAACACTAATATAGTATATAAACTGGCTGATGCATATAGATGTATGAATAGAATGGATAAGACTGGCACCAGAGATACAAATATAAGAAACATAAATTATGAACAAACTGCTTAAAAGACACAAGTCTTGGTCACAGCACAATGGTATGAAAATAACTGCAACATACAGAGAAGAAGTCAAGATGTGACTTTCCTTGATAAATGCTTTGATCCATGATGTCTGGGAGATGTCTGGGAGAATCTGTCTGATTGTCTCACGGAGTCTTGGCCTCTTCTATATATTGGATTAGGTTTGTCATGTCTCTGGGCTGGTCACAGAATTGTCCTTTTGTTAATCTGCGGTCTATATTTTATTCAAGAACGGGTCTTGTAAGGTGCTGTAAATAACCTGTGATTTTCAGGGGGATGCTAACTACTTAGACATCAGCATTTGTCTGTATGGTGAAAGCATTTGTGGTGTCCATCTGCAAAAATGCAGTGATGCACCCAAAAAGTACTTGATAAAACACTAATGGGGCAGCATTTTCCAGTCTGAACTGGGAGCCTGTCATTGTCCGGTACAGAGATTTTCTGTTGCCCTACTGTGGTTTCATTTAGTGTTCAGTCCAGCTCTGCCTATGACCTGGTCTCCTTTATAGAGCTATCTCTTCCTTACGGTATCCTTTTGAAATGTTGCACGCCACATCGCGCGTTTTAAAATGTCGCATTTGTTTGGTCGCGTCAATGCGAATGATACATTCAGAATGTCGCATTTTAAAGGGTCGCAAATTCAACATGTCGCCATGCACAACATGTCGCATTCTGTATGTCGCCTGCATTAAAATGTTGAAAACGGTCAATTAAAACACAAATGCTTATAAGGATGCAAATGGAGCAATAACGGCGCAATAAATACTCTATAAGGATGCAAATACTTGTAAGGGTGCAGTAAAGGAAAATGGGTGCAATAAGTCCACAATAAGGATGCTATAATGGCGCAATAAGGACGCACTAACGGCCAAATACTTGTAAGGGAGCAATAAAGGAAAATGGGTGCAATAAGGCCACAATAAGGATGCTAAAATGGCACAATAAGGACGCATTAACAGCCAAATACTTATAAAGGCGCAATAAAGGAAAAAGAGACCCAAGTAATAAGGCTGCAAATGGTGTAATAACAGCGCAATAACTGCACTGTAGGGGAGCAAATACTTGTAAGGGCATAATATAGAAAATGGGTTCAATAAGGCTGCAATAAGGATAATATAACAGTGCAATAAGGACACATTAACTGCAACATACTTGTAAGGACAAAATAAAGGAAAAAGAGAGCAATAAGGGTGCAATAAGGACAATATAACGGCACAATAACAATGCATTGTTACACACATTACAAAAGGAAGGAGCCGTACTGACGCATAAACTGCTTAATAATGACACATTGCGTCAAAACCATGTAATTTATTCTGCACACTCCAATCAGGAAGAGGAAGTACAAAAACTAAACAGGAAGTACAAAAACATTGCATCACACAGCTGATGGAAGACAGAACATCACATACACACAGAATGCCTAGAGAGCCTTCATTCTCAAATGCGGAGCTGGGGATACTTGTCTGCTATATGGACAAGTATCTCCCAGATAGGCTCAGGGACACAGTGGTCTCTGCATTTCGCAGGCACATTTTAGATAAAATGGCCTGCAAAATGCAGAGGTCCATTGGCATCACCAGGACCAGGAGGCAGATTCTTTGGAGGTGATCTGACATCAAAACAAGAGAGTCATTATTACTGTGCACTATTCATGCAGGTATGTTTGTTTGATTTTTATTGCTTGGAGGGATGTGTTGGTTGTAATATAAATGTAATTCATGTTTTATCATGAATGTATGTGTATATTGGGTTTGTGAGTGTATGTGTGTATTGGGTTTAAGAGTGCATGTGAGTGTTTGGTTTGTGAATGTATTTGTTTAGTCAATGTGTATATTGGGTTTGTGAGTTTATGTGTGTATTGGGTTTAAGAGTGCATGTGAGTGTTTGTTTTATATGTGTATGTGTTTAGTACTGTTTAAAATGTGTATCTTGACATGGATTCATATTCTGCTATTTCCATTTTGCATTCTAGATTTGCCAGAAGAACCCACCACCTCTTCCCCTCAACCTCCCCAGCGTCCTCCCCAGGAAACACTACAGAGGGCCCTCCTGAACCTGAAAAAGAAGGCTATCTCCCTAAATAGGGAGATGACAAAGCTGCGTGCCCTAATTTTTCAAAAATATATTTTTTTATTTATATTGTTAACCGTTATGTGTTACTCATTATTTTATCCAGTCACATTAAAAAAAGATAGAGAAGCAAAGAACAGAGTACAGATCGAAGTATTATGTCCATGTAATATCTTATGTTATGTACAAAATATCCTATATAATAATTGGCTAGGATGTTTGTCAGAAGCCATCATGTGCAGTAGAGAGTGCCCGAACGCACAGAATGCTGGGAGTTCTGTGCTGGGAGTATTCTGTGCTTTCAGGCAGTGTCTACAGTGCATGACTGCGTTCGGTGGCAGGACGCAGAGCAGGACTGGCCTCTTAACACTTTGAGTGCCAGAGGGGTATGCAACGCATTGCAAAGTGACACTCAAAGGGTTAACATCACCCAGACATTGGCCCGTTTACATGGGCTTTTACACTAGTTGAGTAAATATATAATACCATAACATTACACTACAACAGCAGCTTTGGTATACCTTTCCTTTTTTTTTTTTTTTTTTATCCGGTAACAATGTACAACAGCAAAGTATTGTTTTTGTACACGATAATGTAGACATATATCTAGTGAAGTTTCAAAACACAAAAATGTAAGATTTACTGTTGTAAAAAGTGGGTAAAAATATATTAACATTACACTACAACAGGTATAACTTTCCTTGTATTTTATTTTTATCCAGTAACAATGTACAACAACAGCAAAGTATTGTATTTGTACACAATAATGTAAACATACATCTAGTGAAGTTTTAAAACACAAAAATGTAAGATTTACTGTTGTAAAAAGTGGGTAAAAATATATTAAAATAGGATTAAAAATAGAACAGATTAAAATAAGAAAGTGTTGCAGCCGCGTCAAAATCTACATAACAATGTTGACTGTACCGGGCGTCACATGGGTGTCAAATACGAGCGTCAGATAGGCGGCGTTTCATATCGCAGCCACGTCACTGTGTATAAATTCTCCTGTTACTGAGTGAAGCTCTATTACCTATTTGGAACTTGGAAGTCTACTTGTCTGCATTGCAAGCGTCAATTCTGCGACATCACAATCCCTTTGGAATTTATTAAAAGCAAAAAGGGATCCGAATTGCTGCTGGTGGAAGGATGCACCTTCCGTCAAGAAAAAATCATCAACAGAAAGAGTATCTGGAAATGCACCTCTAAATGCGCCCTTACTGCATCCTTAATATGTCCCTTATTGCATGCTTAGTGCGTTCTTAAGTGGGGCTGACTTCAACATTTTGATGCAGGCGACATGTTCAACTTGTGACTGTTTAACATGCAACATTGTGAATGCGTCATTAGCATTGATGTGATCAAACAAATGTAACATTTTAAGATGCGCAATGAGATATGCGATATTTCAAAGGTGAACCCTTCCTTGCAATGGTGATTGCTCAAAGCTTCCTTTTTTGGCCTTGCGCTATGAATTTTGTTTGCTTTCCAGTTACTGGCTGGTTTAGTTCATGACTACACTTTTATCTACTGCTTATTCTTTCATTTATCCACTGTTGCTGAACCAGTCCTGTTGCTAAACTAGTCCAGTTACTGACCACGCTATTGCTTGCTGCTTACTCCTGAACTGATCTGCTGTTGCCAGACCAGTGCTGCTCCTGAACATGCTATTGTTTGCTGAACTAGACCTGTTCCTATCTTTACTGCCTCTTATTGCGTGTTGCAGTTTTGTTGGAACCTGTCAACCACTCCTGTTCCAGTCCATTGCTGTTTAACTCTGCTTGTGCTGCTTACTTGCTTGTTCCAGTCTGGTTATTGGCTTTGGTTGCTTCACTCTTTGTTCCAGACATTTTTATTTACCCCTGCTTCTCAGTTGCTGTTCTATGCTTGAGTATTGCGGACCACTATACCTTTAAGAATTTAGCTGAACTGAGTCCTGTTCATTGGCCTTTCCAGCCGTGCTGCTCTTGCTGGTTTCCTCTACACTATAATCAGTGTTCAATGCTGAACTGCAGCCTGTCTCTGGTGAGTTCACCTTGTGCCCAGTCTACGTATTGCAGTGTGACTCCAGCAACTCCTCCTAGTGTTCAGTTCCTGTACTGCTGTCAGTCCTCAGTATCTTGTTGAATTCAGTTTGTTGCTGTGTGGCAAACTGATTCTAGAACTACACTTATGACCAATTCTATAGACCCTGCCCAGTCATTCTGAGCATAGTCTGGCTCAGCTGGTCTGTGCTATCTGACCTTGCGATTGGTACCCTGACCAAAGCAAAACTGTGCAGTGGTCTGTCAATATATTCTAGCTCTGTACTCTAACAATGTTCCCCAGCATCTTGTGGTTCACAGTGGCAGTTCAAAGTAGAGTTTAGGTTGATACAGCCAGGCATTCTCAGAGCCATTTTGCCTATAAGTTGACCTGTGGAGATTATTTATAGGGCTTCATAAATAAGGGGGCTGATGGAGCTTCAGGTCCAAAACAGTAGGGCCATTCCCATCAGTAGTAAATAACCACACTGGGCCACTTTTCACTGACAAGGAGAGCTGCAACATTATTACAGATGGTTTGCTCCAGAATTGTTCCAGTTTTTTGTGAATACTACCCTTATGGTTTTCATGATCCTGGATTAAATAGTTTATTACATTCCTTTAATTACCTGCTGGTTACTTTTATGATTATCTAGTATTGTGAAGATTTAGTTCAATCCGGCACTTACTAAACCAGTTGAACAATGTATGGAATCATGTAGTGCTGTCATGCACTAATACATTTGGGGCTAGATTTATATCTCATTCTCACCTATGCAAGACATCCTAGGTGCCCTTAGCCACGCCCATGGATCCACCCCATTCTTCACCCTAGCAACACCCATTGTCATCTGCAACAGAAAATACACTTAGGGCAACACGTTCACAAGAATTCTAGGGGAAACCAAGTGCACTACAGTGCTATACAGTAAATGAGAATTCTAACCCTTGAAGAATCACCTCTTTATTACAAAATAACAGTTCCACTTTAATGTCCATGTTTGCTCTTTGATTGAAGATTACCTTGAACATATAAATTAGTTCACTCTAACCCATTTTTTTTATAAAAGAGACTGTTTGAGATAAGTGAACAAGGTGAGGGATTATAAGTCAATAGTTCAATAAAATGTTATTCATTTACTGTTGAAAACACTTTGATAATCATTATTTTACATAACACTCTTACAAGGTAATCTCCAGCAAGGACCACATTAAAGGAGAAGTAACACCTCATAATAATAACTATCCACTTACCTTGTGACCAGAAAATCCTAATGACCCATACAAGGAAGCAGGCGAGCAGGAGCTCTTTAAAACGCTTAGAGAAATCGTGGTTAATACATGTGAGGACACTGTGAGCTGAGATACAATATACACATAAGGAACATCAGGCACCCTATCAACCATCCGGAGTGAAGATACGTTTCTTCAGCACAGGGTAAGATCACAATAAAGTTATCACCTTTTTGTATTCTATCAGTCTCCGTGCATGTCAGAGTGACCTAGTATGCCGATCAATAAGGATGTCAAATATCCACTAACGTCCCATTGCATCACAAGTATATAGCCACAAGCGTGACACAACCACAATCATTTTTAGGAGGAATCCTTGTTTATTTGCTCTCATTGCTCTCTGCGGTACAGGTATAATGGAGAGGAAAGACTATTTAGTGAGATCTGTCTCACGTCGATTACGGACCCGCAGACATTTCTGTTCCAATGTTGGATTGTATATTTTCCAATATTCCGTATGTGGGTATTGTTGTAGATATGGTTGACAGTTTGGCGTCTGCAGGCCGGCAGGGGAGCAAAGGCACTGAGAGGGTTAACGGTTTACATTTTAGATGCAGTTGTGCAGGCCATCACAGCTGTCACTCATGACCGATGGCAGATATTGGGTCCATTTTATTTTGTATTTTTCATTAGTATGTTTTTACTTTGTCTCCTTTTTATTGTTGCCTGTTAGTTGCTGTACTGAAAGAGTTAATTGCCCAACATTTAGGGGCAAACAGACACGTCAGTACCGTGTTGGTACTTTGATTACAGGTATAGGTGTTTATTTTATTTTGTCTTATTGGTTTATTTGCTACTTTGCATGTTGGTGACTTGGCAGTAGTGGCTCCCGTCAGGACACCCATAGTGAGAAAGTCCAATTGGCGGGTATTTTAATTTTAGATTGTTTGGTGTTGCACATTCACATATTATTCATACTTGGATTCAGATGTAAACATTAGTCACATGGTTTTTTGTTTCTGTTCAGTTAATTTTCTTCCAATTTGTATTTTTATGCATATAGGCGACTTGAACGGGTTTATATAATTTTTGTTTTAGGTATTTATGTAGTGTTAATATAGTTTGTTATAGCAGCCTCTTTTAATCTGGGCGCATATTAAAGGGATATTATTGTTGCTGTTTTACAGAACACAAATATGTCATCCAAGTCTTGGATCATCACAGAGATAGTTATTTAAAACACAATAAACTAATTAAAAGCATTTACTGTAAAAACTTAAAAACCATTAGCATCCTTAAAACCCGAAGCACCAGTACAGGACCTGATGATGCAGCTCGATTCACATTTTAACAGATAAATATCTCTATTTCTACCTCCAGTTTGTGGAAATACTCTATGTAGTTCTATAAATCTAAATTACTGTTATGTTCCTCTATAATATGCTGCACAATTCATATTTTTCAATCAGCTTTCCTGATTGGTCTCTTGTGCTACATTGCCATCCCTTTTAAATCACTCTTTGTCTTGCCTACGTAAAATCAGTGTAAACAGCATATGTTGTGAGACGTGATAAATTTTTGACCATGTGCAAAACCAGCAATGTTGGTATAATTCCCAGTAATAGTGCTTGAACAAGTCAAACAATAACCACAACAGGGTTTCACCTTATTTTTATAAGTATCCAACCAGGTTTCTTCCTATGTGCTATTTTTCCTATATTAACTTTGCACAAGGTGATAAAGAAGGTTCTACGAAAACAAACAATATATTTAACATTGAATATATCACTCATCATGGGATCTCTCTGCAACATGGCTGTCCAAGTTCAGTTCTCAAGGGCCATCAACAGGCCAGAATTTAAGGATTTCTCTGATTAAGCACAGGTGAGTCAGTCAAAATGAATGAGCCACTGATTAACTCACCTGTGCTTAATCAGGGAAATCCTTACATCCTGGCCTGTTGGTGGCCCTTGGGGACTGAACTTGGACAGCCCTGCTCTGCAATATAGTCCAAATACCTCCTATGGTTTTCAAAAATAGACCTTTCATAGGAGGCAATTCAAAAGAAATCACATAATATTCTCAATCATCAGGAATAAAGTGCCAGAATAATATGCTCTAGCATCATATGCACCAGAGTTCCACGGTATTTTAGAATAAAAATTACAAATGTATCTGTTCTGACCTGCACCCACATGCACCTCTGCACCATCTAGCCTTGCTCATTCAGCCTGCGATACTTCTTACTGTGCCCCTTGCCTTCAATGCTGTGATTATATGACTGACTGGAGATGTCACCAAAGGTCCTTTAGCCCACTAGAATGTGGCCAGGACCTGTGCCAAGCATCAGGACCTGTGAATCCCAGACAAAAACCAGAAAAGCAAACAGGTGGCAACCCTAGGCCGAGGTAATAATAGTGGAGGAAGATGCAGGTCATTTCAAAAGTTTTCCTCTATGCAGGGTGTCACGGTTTATTATGACTCTCAGACACAAGTTTTAGGTAAAAAAAAATCAATTTTATTGAAATAATAAATTGATAACTTAGGATGGCAATAACATACATATATATATATACAGAATATAGCACAGACAGAAGGCAGACTCTACCGGTCCTGTCAATATACCGGACAGGACAGTCTTTAGGCTCTACCGGCCTTGCCAATACCGGGTAAGGCAACCTGCAGATGGAATAGCATAACGGTTCTACCGGCCTTACCAAATTACCGGGCAAGGCAGCCTCAATAGATACACAATGTAGGCTCTACCGGCCCTGCCAATACCGGGTAAGGCAACCTCAGATGGAATGTGGCAAAAGGTTCTACCGGCCTTACCAATACCGGGCAGGGCAGCCCAGAGATAGTAGCAGCAGTCAGATGAAACTGGCAAATTAGCAGAATCGTTAAGCAGCAAGGCTTTGGAGCAAACCAGCGTCCGCACGCTGGGAACAACACTGAATAGTATAGCCGTTAGGCTTTGCGAGCAAACCAGTGACCGCACACTGGAGTAACAAGTGAGTAGTATAGCCGCAAGGCTTAGGAGCAAACCAGCGTCCGCACGCTGGGACCAACACAGAATTGTATAGCCGATAGGCTTTGGAGCAAACCAGCGACCGCACACTGGTGTAACAAGCGAGCTTGTATAGCCGCAAGGCTAGGAGCAAACCAGCGTCCGCATGCTGGGACAAACACAGATTTGTATAGATGATAGGCTTTGGAGCAAACCAGTGACCGCACACTGGTGTAACAAGCGAGCTTGTATAGCTGCAAGGCTTAGGAGCAAACCAGCGTCCGCACGCTGGGACCAACACAGATTTGTATAGCTGATAGGCTTTGGAGCAAACCAGTGACCGCACACTGGTGTAACAAGCGAGCTTGTATAGCCGCAAGGCTTAGGAGCAAACCAGCATCCGCACGCTGGGACCAACACAGATTTGTATAGCTGATAGGCTTTGGAGCAAACCAGTGACCGCACACTGGTGTAACAAGTGAGTTTGTATGGCCGCAAGGCTTAGGAGCAAACCAGCGTCCGCACGCTGGGACCAACACAGATTTGTATAGCTGATAGGCTTTGGAGCAAACCAGTGACCGCACACTGGTGTAACAAGTGAGTTTGTATGGCCGCAAGGCTTAGGAGCAAACCAGCGTCCGCACGCTGGGACCAACACAGATTTGTAGAGCTGATAGGCTTTGGAGCAAACCAGTGACCGCACACTGGTGGAACAAGTGAGTTTGTATAGCCGCAAGGCTTAGGAGCAAACCAGCGTCCGCACGCTGGGACCAACACAGATTTGTATAGCTGATAGGCTTTGGAGCAAACCAGTGACCGCACACTGGTGTAACAAGCGAGTTTGTATAGCCGCAAGGCTTAGGAGCAAACCAGCATCCGCACGCTGGGACCCACGGAATTGTAGCAATGTCACCAACGCGACCAGGCAGAAGGTCACCAGGATACTGAAGACAGGTGATGAGATGACAGGAACCAGCAACCATCAGTCAGGTCAGGAAACAGCAGAGAAGAAGTTCAGCAGTAACTGCAACACCAGAGACTAGGCCGGAACCAGGACTGGAGTAACTCAGCATCCAGGAAACACTGGAACAGTAGAGATCAGGAACTCAGGAACACAGGAGATCAGGAACTCAGGAACACTGGAACAGAGGCCCAGCTATCACTAGCATAGTGATAGCAAGAAGGTCAGAAACAACACGAAAGGGCACTCAAAGGGTGCCCAATCCAGGTTTAAATAGGCAATAAGAGGCGGGCTATCTGCAGACAGCCAATAGCAGCCCCCTAGTGGTGACAGACAAGGAACTGCAGCAAATCACGGGCACCGTGATACAGGGTCACAAGTTAGCAGGCAGGAGGGGCCACGGGCCTCAGGTTTGACATGCCTGATCCAGAGAGTTATCTCTTGTATAAGGCCTTGATTGGTAAAACTGTCAGAACTTCATCTGTGCAGGCGACAATTGGTAACTGTACTATTTTGATGTCCCAAAGTAGATAAAGAATTCCCTTTAATAACTACATAAAAACCAGGAAATTTAATCCTTGAGTCACCGAATACAGAAGTGAAACCTACGTCATTAAGGTACAAACTTCACACCTGACAGTATCACCATCTCATAGTATGAAGAGGTACTCTGTGAAAGAAATGCATAATTTAATATGGCCACAAAATGTATTTACTGGTTTAAAATTGAAATCCTCCTCCCCTTTCCTTAGAAAAATTTGGCCTAAGACAGTGCAATGTGCCGGAGGCCTCTTTTGTATTCAAGGGGTTGAAAGCTCAAATTAAATCAATGGGATTTTGGGAATTTTTATTTGTCCCCTATGGTACACTTGGTTTACCAGTTCTTAGTACATCAGCCTCTCTGAGAGATAACCCCTGTAATTGCTGCTCACATGCATACCTCATTATTGACATTTATGCAACAATTTATCAGCATGAAAGGTGTTTTGGATTAGTTATCTATAGTAGTTATCAATTATTAAATAAATATTATATACTGGGGTTATTTATTAACAACTGCAGCAAAAAAATCAGCATTTTTTTGACAAGAAACCCAGGTTTTAACATTTTGTAATCTCTAGATTATTAGAATGTTTTTATCCACCATTTTGTAGCTGGGTGAGACTTAACCCTCTGCATTCCTTTGCAAAGCTAAACATCAGGAATATCTTTGGCTATCAGAAGGTTATAGCAAATCACCATTTTGGGGCTTAAACACTCATTGGGCATTATGCATAAAGAAAATAGAAGTCATTTTTGGTGAATCAACTGCGCTATAGCGATCAGCTAACAATTCTGCAGTTGGTTTAAGAGGTACTTAAACCCTTTGAATTACAAACACATTACAAAGCAATACACTGGAGACTTCACTAGAATAAAGTTGGTTTGAAGCTTCATTTAAATCAAATGAAAGTGTTATTTTTCCTCAAAGGTGCAGTCTGTTTGCTATAGAATGAATCCACTTTTTTGTGCATATGGCCTTGGTGACAGCACAAGGTACAACTGAAGGGAGGCCATTTTAGTCAGCAAGATTTTCACAAACCGTATTACAATTCCACAGGGAACACACATGAAAAGAAAGAGCTCACTGGTGTGTATAGTGAACATTCATCAAGTCAAGCCACAAGGTACATACAAAAACATTGGGCTCCACTGACTTCACAGCTCAGTGAAGGCAGGGAGTGTGGTCAAATGTAAATGCAGAAGAACAGCGGAGATTTGGGATTCCCTAGAACACAAGGGGATATGTGGGTAGCAATGATTAAAACAAGTTGCTTAATTCCAGACCTAGGGATACAAAGAGCATACCTCCCAAGAGTCCCTCTTTAGGAGGGGCAGTCACTCTTTGAGACCCAAATCCCACTGTCCCTCTTTACTATCCTGATGTCCCTCTCTCTGGGAGATCAGACTATGTGGTGTGTATATACATTTATCATATTGTTCCACAGCACTAAAACTTACATAAATTTGCTTCAATATATGTTATAAATCGGTCTGTGTAAATACAAATATTTGGTCTTGATCTAAATAATTTATTCTGTAACACAAGGAGGTGTCAATAGGTCATGAAATAACCTAAAAATTCTCAGTAATGCCACACCCCAGCAACAACACCTAAAACACCAGCGGCCCCCTTTGGCCATTTGAAATGTTAGGAGGTATGAAAGAGTCAGACTTTATGGATATCAGGAATTAAGCACAGATAAATTAATCATAATGACTGATCCATTGATTACACATCAGTCATCTAATAGAGTGGTAGACTTTTTTTATTGAAAAAAGATATAGGGCTTTTCCTTCTCAGATGATTCAATTAAAAGTTTTTTCAGTTTTTTCGTGATAGTCACCATACAGCTATTCTGGGAGCAGACCTGCCGACAGAGCTGGGGCTGCGCAGTGAGTATTGATAGACCAGCAGGGAAACAGAATGGAGGTCTGAAAAGAGACAGTCAATGCTCCCTCATTGGCTCAAACAGAGAGAGACTGCTTAAAGTATTTGAAGTCTGTGTACACAGACTCAACATACCTTAGTGAGGGGCTTTCAAATCTTACACTAAGACTCTATGGATATTACAGTGTTTCTGGCCAAATACTACTGGGTCCTGTTCCAGTATGATGTGCACATTCTCAGTATGATATGGAACTTATTAATGTGATAAACTTTATAATTAAAAAATCATTAAACTCGGTAGATGAAGCTGTGACTTGAGTGGATATCTTTCCATGAATGGCAAATCAGGCACAGTAATGTAAAGTTCAACATATATTGGTTGCTTTGGTGCAAGAAGATCTATCACAGTTTAGGGCCCTATGTTCAAAAGAAAAGGTTAACATTTCAAGATAAATTAATTTGTAGTAGTCATATCAGTCTGGTCCCTTCCCCCTGCCTTTCTACAACAAGGATTATACACTCATAATTTATTACTCTTGTTCCAAATTCCTTACAGTCATACCTGGAAACCTACAAACCCAATCCTCCAGAGTATCAATTACAGATAGGAATGGGACTGTCCAGTGATGTGATTTGAGTCATAATGTGGGTGTAGCTTTATTGGGGTGAGTAGGGTTGGGAGGCAGAAAGGGCCGCAGCGTGGGACAAGATAAGGTGGCACAAACCTGGGAGTGGGCGGGACCTTTGCAAGCCAGAGAACCAGTCTCTATACCCATAACCAGGGTCTCTGAGGCAGATGTGGAGATTTCCCAGGTATGCTTACAGCTATACCTTACACCAGTGGTTCTTAACCAGGGTGCTTTGGTACTTTGGTGTGCCAAGGCACAAGCTTAGGGTGCCCTGTTTTTCTATGATGATTTTAAATCAGAGTTTTAAATGTGCAGTATATTTAAAGAAATTGTTATGCACAATATGCTTGCTTTTGTCACCTACAAAATGTTAAAAGTGGCCTGAAATTTCCAAATTGCATGTTAGGGGTGCTATGAGTGGGAGAAACCCCCCACAAAAACAAAATCAATAAACACTGCACTATAAGGCACACATACAAATGCCCCTAATTCCCACTGATTTAAATTAAATCAGTTGGAAACTTTGAGTATTCATCGTTTTAACCCTTTGAGTTCCAGAGGCGTACACAAAGTATTGCAAATCAATGCATTGTGACCTCCTGTGGGACTCAAAGGGTTAAAACCCCATTTAACTCAACTGGAATTTTTATTTGTCCCTTATGGTGCAACTGGTTTGCACCAGAATTGATCCACTTTTTTTTTTGTAGGGCCCATAATGACTGGTATGCTGATTTATAAAGTGGTTTAAATGTGACTGCTTAAGTGATAGTAATGTTTCAAAAAACAGCAGCTCCAGTTAATCTTCATAGTATTTGGTCCATGGAGAGTGTTATTTGAGTACTGTCAGAGTTGTAGTTCAAGAGTAATTGAATGATAAAGTATCCCCCCACCCCTTTTACCTAGTGTAAGCCACCTCCACTCAGATGTGGAATCTGGTCCTGGGACCAGACAGCTCACAGCAAAGGACAATCTTCTTTCTGTGAGAACAATGAAAACCCTGCCCTCCTTGACAGGTTTTTCAGGTTTTTACTTATGCTCACTGAAGATTGTCCCTCTCTGTGATCCATCCAGACAGTGTTGCTGCTCTGAGGTGAGCAGTGTTACATCAGTAAAAGGTTCGGGAGGGGGATACTTTATCATTCAATTACTCTTGAACTACAACTCTGACAGTATTGAAATAACACTCTCCATGGCCCGATTCCTTTAAGCACCAGAGTGGTATGCAAAGCATTTTGAAGACTTAGAAATAAAGTGAATTAACACAGATTAAAAGGTCCCACTTTTGTTTCTGAAGTATAATGAAGAGATTTGATCATTTTTATGGTAAAATTACAATACAAGTCAGGGGTGTCCATGTTTGGACCTAAATGGCTGCAAACAGGTCAGGGTTAATATACTACATACACTACGAAATCACTTAGCATCACTGTGTTAGTATGTAAATACTCTTTAGTTCATGCAAATATGCATGGCATGTTTGTAGAAAAAATATTATAATTTTAAGTGGTCACTTGATTTTTAGGTATTTGTTGGAGTGTTTCAACTCACAACAGATAAGAGCTAACTACTGGGAGATGATGGAAATGTTTTGATAACAACCAACTGTGCTATAAAAGTTTAAATCAGGTTTAAAAGTGACAACTGCATATCAAATCCAGTGGAGAGTTCTAGTAGTAACAAGCATGGCCATTGATTTAACCCTTGGAATGATGGAGGTCTCCAGTTCATGGCTGGAGGTTTCTCTAGCATCCAAGCAATTACAAAATGATCTATGCTGGTTTGCTGTACTCTATACATAAAGAAAGGGAAATCATAAGACAGTTCCTGCATGTGTGCTGGACACAACCTTAGGTGAGACTGGAGTGGAGCAATGCATGCTGGGATTTGGAGTCCTGCTTTACTAGGCAATGCTTTATTTCTTAGAACAAGTTCAAGATTTGAAACTACAGGCCACTTGCATAAAGTAAAATGAAAACTTAGAGCCTGAACCAAATGCACTCTAGGGGAAAAATAAATGGGGCTTTTAAAGACATGAATTCTAGAAAGTTCTCCAAGGCCTTAAAAGACACATTTAAATCACTCAGATTTTTTTTTTAATTCTTTATTTTTTTGAAGATGCAATGCTATTAACATGTACAGAAGATGCTTTTAATACCTCTATAGCATGCAAGGGGATAAAAGCCCAATTTAATTTAACAGGAATTTTTATTTGTTCCCTGTCCAGAATAAACAGCAATAACTAAAGCAGTGTACTGCAAGAAATCAAATGTTTAACCCTAAGAGGGCCAGACGGACACGCAAAGCATTGCTTTCAAATGCTTTGCATACCCCTCTAGGACTCAAAGGGTTAAAAATAAACTACACAGTTGCACCTGACTGCTGTGTGAAGGACATCTACCAAAGTAAATTAATCTGATAAACCAAATAAGAGGCATCTATTACTAGGGCATAATTCCCATAGCTGGGAACTCTCCGGATTTTCCCCTCAGACTCCGGTTTTGGATTTTAATTACCGATTCTCCGGGGTAGAGGCTGATTCTCCGGATGTGAGGAGTTTGTAATAAAACTCTGCCCACTTCCATGTCTTTCCAGTGTGTTCCTCCCACTGCCCAGCCAATTCTTCTCCTTCCCCAGCCTATTCTTCCATTTTTAAAAACACATTTCTGATGCTCTGACCCCCCACTTGTGAGCAAGCCCCAACCCTTTTCTGAGGTACACAAAGAAAAGTTCCCAGGTATGCTAATTCCCCTTTAATAGCTCCTTTTGCTCACCATGAACCCAGTAAGGCATGGGCCCCAAAATCTCCCTCTTGAGTAAGCTAACCAGACCTGCCCTTTTACTAGAGACATATGAAATATACATATTTCAGATCTGCAGAATGCATTTTTTTTTAAATAATTGTTCTCAGTCACTTTGCAATATATAGGTGATTTTGAAAGAACTTTCACAATCACCTATATTTATGTTAGACATTTTGTATCTATAACAATAGCATTTGCTGTATTTATTTTCAGGTAATACAAACTTGTCAAGCAATGCCACTCAGATACTAAGATTACACACTGCTCTGCATTACCAACTGCCACTTCCTGTCAGCCTGTACTAGTTGATTAGCTTAAGCTAATAAATAAAGCTAAATCTCTCATAAACATTGTTTGAAATGTAAAAACAAAATATTTAACTTAAATATGTGATTTTGAAAGCTCTTTCAAAGTCATATTTTTTACAAAGTGGCAGTCCCACTTAAACCGGTTAAGAACCAGAGGGTCGGCACTCATAGAGTTAAAATAGTTGTGACAGTATGAATATGAATGTTTATTCCTCTAGTGTAAAGGAGGTTTGCTCCAGGATTGCTCCACATTTTGTTTTGTTACTACTGTAGGGACCCTCTACAGTAGTAACAAAATGGAAAGATAATTACTGTCCCTTGATGTTATGTGCAGAACAAAGTATCAATTAAAGCAGCAGCAGCAGACTGCTAAAAAAAACAAAAAAAAACACACCTACAGCTAGCATGTACAACAGGGATGGGTAACTCGAGAACAGCAGTGGCTTAAAGATATAAATATGCTCATGATGTTAAGTGGATCAATCAGTGTCTCAGTGATTCTGACACAGCCATCTGTGCTAATGACAGAGACACTTTTGCTCCAATGTGATATCCTGAAAGCACTGTCTGTTATGGGCCTGAGGACCACTCAAGTATGGGCCATATGTAAAAAGTGCTTCATTTTGGGAGCAAACCAGTAACATCATAGGAGGCAAATCCAAATTCACCAAATTCCCATTGATTTAAATGGGTCTTTATAACTCCTTGAATATGATCAATACATCCAACACATTGCTTGGAGACCTCTCTAGTAATCAAGTGATTAAAAAGCCCGTTTAAATAAACTTGTCCCATGTGGTGCAGTTGGTTTGCTCTAGAATTGCACTTTTATACATAAGGCCCATTTAAATTGCATAATTCTCCTATTTTTCCTATACACCCTTGTCCTCAAAATCTAGCAAACAATGCATATGTTCAAGATATCTCTACTTTAGCACAACTAGATCAATAAAGTGTTTGAACCACTTATTAATCCACATGTGCCTAAGCAGATATCTCCTGAACACCTGCACTGTTGGTATCTTGTGAGGACCAGGGTTGGCTACCCTTCCTGTTCACAACTGAACAGCTGATATTTATCCAACACACAAGCAGCAAACAAACTGCTGCTCTCTAACTGTTGTTAGACTATAACAGCAAAGGGGGAAAAAGATAAGTGGGTTACAGAAATGTGTCCACATTGTCATTCTAATGAAAAACAAAGACTGCAGGGTGGCATTTCTTCCTGCACAGTCCTGCAGAATGAAAAGGGAAAAGTATATAAGCTTACCATTATTTTCTTTTACTGGGCAGCCTTCAAAAAAGTGGTTAAGCTTCCTTCTCAACAAACAGGAGATGCTTCCCACTATGTAAATTTCTCCACCTCTTCCACCCAACAAACTATGCTCCTAGCCCTGTCCGGAAAAGAGAATGCAAGAACAGGGAAGGAGCTATGTGAATGCTGCCATGAATACAGCCCAGGAAAAGAAACTAATGGTAATTATTATATCATTTTCTCTTTTCCATTCACAAAAGAGTAGTACCTTAACAGAAAACTACCAAGCTAACAATGGTAAGAAGAGACAACCAAACTGCTGCTCTGCAGATTTTATCTGAGGAGACAGCTGCTTCTGCTGCTCAGGAGTTGATATCGCTTTGGAAGAGCCTGGGTCTTTAGACCCTGTGGAACTGGACGTCCCTTCGCTTGGTAGGCCTTGGACATATTGGTAACTATCCATCTGTTGTTAATCACACTGGATGACATATTACCTTTCCTGTAAGCAGAGGGAATAATACAAATTCTGTTTGATTTCCTTATAGAACTGGTCCTATCAATGTAGATCCTAAGAAAAGATTGGCCCATTCTGGCTTTTCTCCTTCCTTCAGTCTTGGCTTTGTGCTGGATTAAACTTTGATACCCCTTTGGGTGCAAAACCTGGACCTGGTCTAAGAGTAACCTTGTCCTGGCTATAGATAAAAGCTTCTTCTACTGATATGGCATGTATTCCAGATACCCTTCTAGCCAAGGTAATTGCCATTAAAACCAGCCCCAAAGTGATAGTGTCCAGAGGTTCAAAGGAACAACTTGGCATGGGGTACAACTCTAATGGAAAGCCCCAAGTTGGAATTAACTCTTTACTGGGGTTTTATATCAGCTTCATATTTTTCTTGCCTCCTGAGGCTTTCTTATTGAAGTCATCCAGCCTCTCTCCAAAATGAATACAACTGGAAAAGGGCAAGGAGAACACATAGTAAGTTAGAGACAGTGTCCACATTCCAATGTGCCATTGAGCCCTAATCGCAGCTACTACAAGAATCATAGCTTTGAACTGCACACATACCAGATAAATGGAGGAATTGATTATTTGGACAATTGCTTGTTCAAATTTCTATACTTTCATGACTCTAGAGTCTGATGTTAATGCTACTGCTGGTTTGCAGGCAGACCCAAGTCATTCTTTATCACTTTGTTCAAAGGATCTCTAAATGAGGTTGTGTCATCAAGAGGAAATGTGGTTCTCCTTGTCAAGTATACTATTGCCACATCAACCCTAGGGGGCCGATCCCATAGCCCATAATCTCTCTGAAAAGGGATATATCTTCAGACAAGTACAGGACAGTTTGAATATTCTTTCAGCCTGTCAGATCACTCCTAGGGTTACTGTTTCATTTTTTACTATGTCTAGCTTCCGTCTGGAGCTGCTCACCTCTTTTCCTATTGGACCTTTTAGGTATTTAGTTCCTGACCACTTTTGTCTCCCTGCCCGATCATTGAGCTTGTCTCCGTGTTGTGGCTCTGCTTACCTTTGTTCTGATCTCGGCTCTGTTTGATTTCTTGTTTCTCAGGTTGTTTGATCCCTGGCTCACATATGACTATGGTTTTTGGTCCTCTTCGTTGTTTCTGTCACTCGTGGTAATTGACCCCTTGGCTTCCACTTTGACTCCTGCCTATTTATTCATCATGGTCCTTGTGTGCAGCCTGATCTCCACAGCATCCAATATTCCTAGTGACCTGGTGTAATGATCAGACTAGGTTTGCCCAATGAAAGCTGCCTGGGTTATGCTTTGCAGAGTGGAATCCCCACAAAGAGAATACAGACTGCTATTACTATGAATAAAACAATACAACAGACAACAATACAAATAAACTCCTAGTAGGCCTCAGTGGGCCAGATGCTAGAGCGCGTTGGTTGGGGAGCATAGCTAGCTGGCGGGGGCTGCACTAGGGAAGCCTTGTTGTGGCCTAGGCCATGTTCAAGGTGTTGGCCATGAAGTCAGATAGCAGGATGGCAACTCTAGACACAGATAGCTAGACACTGAGACAGGGATCATAATATATGACCTAGCAGCAGCACAGCTGTCTCTGTTGAACTACTGGAACAGCAAAAACCAGGAACAGCCAGTAATAAACTCGGGGGGGCGCAAGGATCGAACCAGATGGGTGGTGGATGAGTCAAACTTGACAAAAGCTGGTCGACAAGTTGAACTCGACAAGGTGGTTGACAAAGTCGAACGTGACAAGGTGTCGACAAAGTCGAAATCAACAAGATGGGAGCAGGAGAACCTCTGGAGTCAAAGGGAGAATAGTCGGCAAGCCGGGTCAGTAACAAACAGGCAGAGATGGTACCAGGGATGAGACAGGAGAATAGTCAAGCAAACCAAGGTCAAAACCAGTCAGGCAAAGCAGTACAGGATACAAAGCCAAATCAGAAAAAGTAAACAGATTAGAAGGAAAACTGGGTCAAACACTGGAATCACTGAAAATACAGGAACACTACAGAACTCAGTCACAACAACAATGCTTTGATTGTGCACCAATGGTGCTTGATAAAGGCTCAACAAGAGCGTTACACAACAAGGCGGGGAAAGTTAACAGAGGAATAAGTGGAAAATCTGGCAAGAAATGCCAGGAAAACCCAGAAATACAGGGAATGGAATGACACCTTGGTTCTCCCTTTTTCGGAAAAGTTTGGGTTTCATTTGTGTCTGAGTTATATCATTGCTTCACGTAGCTCAGCTCTGCCCTTGTTCATTGGCCTTTCCATCCATCGGGTACCGAGCATATAGGTGGGTGCTGTTTTCCAGAAGGGTTGGTCTTTCACAACTGGTGCAGTCCTGCAGCTACTGGTGGTGTCAACCATATCGTTTATCCTCCTATTATTATGTCCCCTACCAACTCAGGTAATTCCCTTTTGTTTGCTGTCTTACCCTGTATCTGGTTACCTTTTAAGGCGTTTTGCTTGGAAACCGGCCTAGAGGGAGAATTATTGGCAGTAGCTCTTAGCTGTCATATTCCGCTATCACCAAAGGGGGTTCTAGGTCCAGTTGGATAGGGCAAGGTACTGCATGAGGTACTGCTTTTGGGACATAGCAGTTGTAGCCTGCTCTCTGTTATCCCCTGTTTTGGGCAGAGGACACCTTAGGTTATTTACCTGGCAAGAAACATCGGGCAGGCTTGGCTCTGTGTGGTTTCCCCAGCCTACTTGACAGTGCTTGAGAGCTCCCAGGAGCATATAATTGAGTACACAGGTGGAGGTCTCTCTTCCTTCCATTTCCTTGAGGCCTTAGTAGATTTCTGTGAGGCCCATTGGGTAATCTCCATCTTACCCTTTAGTGGTCCCATCCTGCTACCTCTGTTAGCAGTCCTACCCCGCTTACTTATAGCAATCTCAGCCTGTTTTGCTGGTTGCCTTTCCAGTTTTCCCAGTGACTTGCAGTGCTCACCTACTTTCTGCAGCCTGAGTAGTTTTCTGCTATTGGGGTCTGATCCTGCATGGGGGTCTGGAGTATTTCACTGCACACACTATTTCTATCCAGGTCTGAGCCCCAGCTCCTCTGGGGTCAGACAACTGGCTTCACAGCCAGCACCTTTATTCAGCCCTTGCAGCAGCAAGGAAATAGTGTGACCGACCACGATACTGAACCTCACTCCCTAGCTCTAGCTAGTCTACCTCCAGACCTCCTAGGACACCAGTGATACAGCCTTCATCCATTCGGGTAAAATTATTTCCTTCATCACCTCAAGTAATGGAGAAACTGTGCCCTTTACCTACAGGGAAGAAAACATTTGGTCCAAGACTTGTTTCTCTAAGGGCCCCTGCAAACATAAAGTCTGTCTAACTGCTTTAATAAGAGGTTCTACCAAGGTGTTTCAAAACCTAATTAGTTAGGAACTTCTTCCTCTTCTGACTCAATGGACCACTGAAGCAATGAAAGAAAGACTTCCTGATTTCTACACCTTACTCTTTTGCATGGATGAAGATATGATGCATCTTGCAACCCTGTACAATGACTGATCAACAATGGCATTTACGTTGACAATGAAGGGGCTTCACTGGCAAGGTCCATCCAACAAGATCTACATAAATTTTCCCTCCATAGCATAATTCTCATAGGTGAAGCAAGGTCTGTGAGCTTGTGGTGAAGTCAACAGTAGGTAAGCAGGGATGGAAATACATGAACATTCCCATCAACCACCTATCACTCATTTTAAAATAAGAAAAAGACCAACCTGAATGGATCATGACTTACCCTCAAACCATAGGATGAGGAGTATTTTCTGCAGGGCCAGGATATATGGCAACACTCCCAGATCACTGCAAAATAAAAGGTTTGCAGTACCTCCATAAAATCTGGCTCAAATCCTGAAAGAAAAAAGAGAGGGAGGGAGCGGGACAGAGGAAGAAAGAGAGTGAACAAGCAAGGGCAAAAGAAAGAAAGAGCATGCCAACATAAAAAAACTCTATACCTCCATCCCCTCTCCAGTTCCCTCACTCACCAAGACAGAAGGCTAATAATCCAAGCAGCAAAACAAGACTGGATCCTGCTAACATTTTCCTACCACCAGAGAGAAAACATGACTCTGAGCTTCTATTGTGGAAAAATGCTGGGAATTGAGCCCTTCACCAAAAGAAGGCTATTTAAGAGCAGGCTGCAGCTTATCCTAGTAGAGGTTACAGGCTGCTACCATCTTGTGAATGGCATGGTACACCCATTACATCA
Organism: Rhinophrynus dorsalis; assembly: GCA_037306005.1. NCBI lineage: Eukaryota > Metazoa > Chordata > Amphibia > Anura > Rhinophrynidae > Rhinophrynus > Rhinophrynus dorsalis. Next base: position 489,245,767 of record CM074719.1, read on the forward strand.
CTGCGACAGAATCGCAGTACTGAAGTATTGGAAAGTGATGGGGCAACTTGCATGAATCATTGGCCCAAGCCTCCACTGTAAAGGGGCCTCCCACTCAGGTGAGCCAAAAATGAAAAATGATCCTCAAAGGAGAAGCTTCTGACCCACAGCAGTAGGATATGAAACTAAACGACTGCTGGGTTGGAAGAGGTGGAGAAATGTATAACTTGGGAAGGTTTTCCCATCCTATCAGTTGAGAAGGAAGCTTAACCCATTTTGCGTATTCTGCCATGATTGACCAGGAAAACTTATTATGCATCCTGCATTAAAATAGCCATCTGGACACAACAGGATAGGGGACTCAATGCATAGATGGGGATAATTCTTTCTTTCTTTCTTTCTTTCTTTCTTTCTTTCTTTCTTTCTTTCTTTCTTTCTTAGTGTGGGTGATGAGAACAGGCAACTACAATCCTTATTTCGTAGTTTTTATTAAATAGTGCATCTAAACACACTGCAGATGTCACATTCCCTGAGCATGTTATCCATATAAATCATTACTTGACCAGCAGGGTCATGGAGGGAGGGAGGGTGAAAGAGAAGAAATTTAAACTAATGCTGTATCTTGGCCAAACATTGCACAACGTGGCTGAAATTATCAGTGTCTATATTCCTAGTAGCAAATTCTGCATCCACAAGCAGAATCAGTCTTTGGAACATAAATATAGCACAAGTTCAATGATTTTGTGGTCAGACAGGAACAACCTCCTTATAACCCTCACCTCCGATGACAAGAACAAGAATTTCAAGAACTCTCTCTCCCACCAAGAGCTCCCATAATTCTCTCTCTTCACATAAAAACATAACAAAATTTCTACTCATATCCATGCATAGCATCGAAAATGGTTCCTCCCTCCAGATAACCCCAATATTCTCACCCCACAGGAACAACCCAGATTTTCTACCCACAGGTAACCCCTCCAAAGCTTTCTCACCACAAAAGATCCCCCAAAACCCTTTCTGCTCAGAAGACTTCAAATCTCCGTCTCCATATTTCCCAACTCTTCATTACCCCACCTCCCCCTCTGGGCTGTTATTTTTCATAACTTTTTCTTCTCTTTGTTTTTTTCTTATACCTTGTTATTGCCTAGCAGGTGCTTTAGATTATGATCTATATGATATGCTTGTTACATACGTTGTAGGTATTAGTGTCACAGTGTTAGTAAGGTTCACCATTTGTAATGCTTGTACTTTCAATAAAGTTGTGGCTGGAAGTCAGCTATGCTCCTAGCCAGTCGGGAATGACTGCTCTGTGGTTTCTCTTGTTTGACTTTTGCTGTGTTTCAGGAACATTGTCACATACTAGCTTTCAAGGGATAAATGAATGGAAATGTTTATTTGTTCAGAATGTTTACTCTAGATTTTGTCCACTTCTTTTTGCATATGATCCTATGTGCCTTAGCTACTATATACTGATATGTATATTAGGCTGACCAGATCTCACCTTTAACCAATGACACATAGGAAATAGGCATATTTTAGGACTTCACTGAAATCAAAACAGTCCTGCAGTATGCATATTTCCTATGCGTCCCCAGTTATGAGGTCTGGTCAGCCTGATGTATATAGAATGGGAGAATTCAATGTTCTACTGCCATCTACCAGCTGTTTGAATTATGACAACTTTTTTATTGTTTTGACTGTTTAATAAAAGGGGTTGAAGCATGGCTTACCTTTGTAACAATAAAGTTCCCCTTTAAAGGAGCAGTAAACTTTTTAATGAAAAAATATATGCTCGAGGGCTTACACTGAGGGCTTATTTTTTGTAAATCAAACTATTAACAACAGCTCCAACTAGCAATCACAAGGCAACTTTTTATATTATACGCTGTGGGGGAGATTGTCATTGATTACAGCTTTCAATAGTACTATGAACTGAACGGGCAGAACATGGTATCAGTGTTTCTTCTAAGGTGAGTGCAGGCAAGTGGAGGAGTTTTTATGCAGAGCTGGATTAGAATATGCACCCTGCAGCTCTGTCCTGTTTAATTTACTCTTACCCCTTTCATTGATGGGTCACACACCATTGTTGATCAAATGATCGGAGAAGTAGCACTACATAGGACTATTACAGGAACACATCAACATGAGTATGAGATGGCCATTTGACAGGGATCACATCAAGGGTAAATACTGTTAGTGTAATTTGTTTGTATCTGTGTGCATTTAACATTAAAATACTACCTTTAGTGAGATTCATTCTTTTCTTATGGCCATTTAAAAATTATAGTTAATATTTCATCTGTAATAACTTTTGAAAGAAAAATAAAATCTCATAGCAATGGAAGTGCCTTTGTTTTATTCAGGAAGAAAAGTTTTGTAACATTAGAGTTGCCAGATCATCCCTCTATAAGAGGACACATAAGAAAAACACCTGCTGCATTTATATATGGGGTCCATTCCACCCAAATAGTTTACTACTGGAGCCCTGCAGCAGGCATATTTCATTTGTCTCTTTTAAATACATTAATGTATGGGCAGGGACAGCACAGTGGAATTACAAATGGTACGACATGTAGCAGAAACCCTCTGCTACAACTTAGGTGGCCAATATCAACATATAAATATGTGTGTGCATGTGTGTGACTTTTGTGTGTGTGTGTGTGTGTGTGTGTGTGAGAGTTGCTGCTTCTGTAGAGGGAGAAGTCTATGAGTGTATATGTGTGTGTGTGTTGTGTGCGTGAATAGAAGTCTATGTGTGTGTGTGTATACTTGAGTGTGTGTCTGTGTCTGTGTTCAAGAAGTGATAACCTTAACCTTTTAATGACCAGAGGAGTGTGCTACAATTTGCATGAGACCAGAGTGCAATGAACCATTCTATGAGAAACCATCAGAGCAATATATCATTACATTGCCCAGAGAGCAACATATTAGCTCCTGCAGTGCTGTAGAAGGATCTCAATGAGCAGCAATGCCTTTTTCAGCACTACACTAATTCATCTAGTTGGAGTGCTACTGGGTGACAGCACTGCACAGGTTAATAGGGTTATGATAATGTGATAATAATTATGATAACATTATCTGCATTGGCTGAAAGGACAGAGATCTTCCATCTAATGGTGTACACAAGACTGGAGAAATCACGTTCAGCACTGCAGTAGTTTATATAGATACAGCGTATGTTGGATAACAACTCTCTGTTATATTAAATATTATGTCCTGCAGTTTTGGGAGATCAAAAATGTGTGAAATATAGGACACTACAAATATGTTTACTCATGCAGTGATGCAAGGACAAGTATTTGCCACCTATTGAGTCCCATTAGGTAGAACAGGACTGTCCAAGTTCAGTCCTCAAGGGCCACCAATAGGACAGAATTTACTGATTTCCCTGCTTAAAGGGATAGTAATACTTAGAATGTACTAATCTCCATATTGTAGGCATTAAAAAAGAAATTAATTGCCCCCAGTGTAATCTCTCAGACCTTTATGGTTTGAGAGATAATCGCTCGCAAAGTTCACATAAAGGTTTGAGAGATTGCACTAGGGGTAATTAATTTCTTTTTTTAATGCCTACAATATGGGGATTAGTAAACTGTATGTATTACTACCCCTTTAAGCACAGTGGAGTCAGTAAAATGAATGAGCCTCTGATTGACTCACCTGTGCTTATTCAGGGAAATCCTTACATCCTGGCCTGTTGGTGGCACATAAGGAGATTTTGGTATTCTGAGCACTGCAGGGTTAGATAATTTAATCCAACAAGCATATTAAACCTTTGATTTCTAGAAGATTGTTCAAACCATTGCAGAGAATGCACAGCATATCACTATGACACTCAATGCATTGCATTACATAGAAAAAAAAGACATCTAATAGGATTGCCATTTACAAACCCTATATAATAATTCACTAATAAATGTTTGTCAGAAGCTGTCATGAGCAGTTCAGACGGCTGCACGCACTGCAGTCATGTACAGTACAGACTGCCTGCACCGCGGCTGATAACGGAGTGGGGCACTCCAAATTTAGACCGCAGTCCTTTGCGCACCGGTAATTGAGAGATAAAAAAAGGAGGTGCAGGTTGGCAAAAGGTGGTACATAGTGTCTGAAAGAACACAAGGAGGCAATAGAGGGGCATAAAGAGGTAACATAGGGACACAAAGAAACATTAGATGGGCACATCTAGTAGTAATAGGGGAGAGCACAGGGAGAGGGGAGAGAAGCACATGGTGCTGGAGATGAATGCAGGGGGAAGGACATCATAACAGAGTAATAGTGGGTAAAAGGAGTACAAGGGGTAACAAAGGGGTATTGTAAGTACTACAGAGACAAAGAGGGAACAAAGAGGCATGGGGCAAAATTTTCATCAGAGGAACAAAGAATTTAAAATTGTTACCATGATTCAAAATTTGTAAGCAAATTTGAAACAGGGCAGAGTGGTGCCAAAATGAAAGGCCAAAAGATCTTTATGGAGGTGCCAAATTCACAAAACCGACTTTGTGGTGGGCTATTCAGGATGGCTGCTACCAGCACTGTATAGACGAAGCTGAGCTGGTCTCTCATGGGCATCAGGTCTCTGATGTGCAAATTCATCTGGCAGTGGCAGACCAATTAGAAGAGGATACTGGCCACACACTTTAACTGAGATAAAATTTCTTGCTGGCTACTGCCAGCGTGGAAGGTGCTGACATCACCCTATTGCTTGCTACATGCCTAGTGTTAAAAAGCCAGACTAATGCCTTTTTAAATGGCAGGCCATCACAATGATTAAACATTTCTTATGTCCAGGCTCTGGGACAACAGTCCTCTCGGTCTTCCCTTTACGGTGGCCAGGTATTTGCTCAAGCCAATAGGAGACAGAGCCATGACTGGAGGGAGCAAATGTATCTGTCCAGGTTTCAGGATCACTGAAATCTGGACAGATTTAAGATCTTTACAGATATTCCAAAACATATATATACATATACTGACTAGTGGCAACCCTAAATGTGAAGGCCCTAGAATACCCCAGGTATGCACATGCATTAAATCAGCCCTGCTTTAAGTGTTACAAACATGTTATAAGTTAACTGAGGTGACCAGAGAACCTCTTGGTTCAGGAAATATTGATATATCTCCTAGAATCTACATTATGGGGAGCGTTAAGAGTTTAAATTTTAGATCTCAAGGTCAGCTCATTTGAGAAGTTTCCAGTTAGGGACATATAACTTTAGTATATGGATCCAGGCTGAAATCCCAACAAATAAACAACACTATAATATCTGAGTTTCAAATTCACTATGGGTTAAGTCTATGCAATAGGGAGACAATTCAAATTGGATCAGGGGTGACTAAACCTGTACACAAGGGCTGCAAACAGGACCCTCTGAGTGCCTGAGGGAACACACCACATTCATCTGGCACTTAAACTGTTAAGACCATACTTTGTTAAGTCAAACTTAATGAGTCACTAACAAACAAGTTTGGACATCCATGTCTTGTATTCACAAGGACGTCACACATTTAAATGAAATTCAACTGAGAACTCCTAGGCATCCTTGGGGTTAAATCATCCATTTCCAATATCTATAAGTGACAATACTAAACAATCATGTAAATCAGACATAAAAAGCTCTTATATAGAAAGAAAAAGTTGAGTAATTCTGGAGCAAGCCAACTATACCATGTGGGGGGTTGAGCAACAATATTTCCCTTTAAATTTGGGAAGCTTATGAAAAAGTCATTTTGCAGAACGGCGCAGGAATCAGTGGAACTCTGCAGTATGTCTTTTATATGTGTCACTGGTTTTACAGCTTACGTTGTTACCTTAGGGGAAATTAAAATTGCCATGGATATAACTGGGGCTTTTAACCCCTTGAATCCTGGAGAGGTTTCGGGTGCATTATTTCACAAAGCATCAGAGACTAGCTATGAATGAGTTAAAGGGATAGTAATACTTAAAATGTAAAAATAAATATGTTGTAGGGTTTATCCCCCTGAGTAAAACAAGGGTACTCCCACTGCTGAAAAGTGTGTTATACAAAAGTTATTACAGCTCAAATTTCTATTTTTTTGGTACAATATCACAGTGGCCTGAAATTGTACAGTGGCACTGCTGCTACACCATCCTATGGAGATTTATGGTCTACGGACCAGAGCTGTCCATAGGATGGTGTAACAACAGCGCCACTGTACGATTTCAGGCCACTGTGATATTGCACCTAAAAAAATTCAACTTTGAGCTGTAATAACTTTTGAATAAAATACCTTTCAGCAGTGAGAGTACCCTTTTTTACTCAGGGGGATAAACACTACAATATATATTTTTTTACATGTTAAGTATTACTATCCCTTTAAAAGCCCTATTTAAATCAATGATAATTTGGATAATTTTTATTTGTCCCCTGTGGTACAGCTGGTTTGTGTCAGAGACAAGAGAACAGACAAAAGGAGGGTGCTTGTAAGCATTTTTTCACAATCTTCTAGTTCATAGTATGCCCAACATCTGCACAAAAAAAGATCCAGAAGTCACATAATTAACCCCTCCCCGAGTGCCAGAGGGATCCGCAACGCACCACTGAAAGCAATACACCGAGTCTCACCCCAGCACTCAGAGGGTCAATCACCATGACCGGGTGCACAATTGGATCCACATATATATCTATACTATAAAAGAGAATGTGGTCACGTGACTATGAATTCTACGGCCGTGCCTGATACACCCCAGGGCAGCATCAAGGAGGAGATGTGCATATTTCCAACATTCTGCCTCAGCAGGACATAGACAGGACTGGGAACTTTACACATATCCTTAATAAGTACACAAAACCCGTGATTCTGACATTAGTGTGCAGGGGCCACTGCTGTCAAAATATCTGCACTTGACAAAAATCAGGGACATACATTACCACCTAACAGCAGTTCACCAGCATCCTCGCTGCCTATCCAAAAACTACCAAAATACTTTGCTTCAAACATTAAACAAAACAAAAAAAAAACACCAACACACATTACACTTAACAACAATTTTCCTCTCTCAAACTCAGTCACCTAACACCAATTCACCTCTATCCTCACTGCCTACACAACCACTACACAAACACTTTGCTCCAAACATAAAAATAAATTATACAACAAACTCACGGACTCACATGGCACTTAACCATTTAAGTGTGATGCGTTGTCTACCCTTGGCACTGAAAGGGTTAAGAACAATTCACCCCTCTCAAACTCCTGTGTCAAATCCTTCTTTTCCCTAACATCACGAACCGATCCTTTATTTGCCCACTTTATTTATGCCATTCACTTGAGCGATGAAGAAAGTGGATGATATGCCAGTGAGAGTGGGGTGAAGACAGAGGTGCCGGAACAGTCGATAGAACAGTTGGACAGAACTTGAGTGTCAACAAGTCCGATCCATGCAATTCTAATGAATGTGCTGAGTTTTGACAGAAAATGGAGGGGGTAGGCAAAAGTTATAAGATGGGGAGAGAAGGTGGTGAAAGGGAGTGGGGAGATGCAACAGTAGCATAAGGGAGGTGGATGGAAAAGAGGCACATGGGTAGCAGAGAGAGAGAGAGAGAGAGAGAGAGAGATGAAACCAGAACATAAAGTTGAAATGCTTCATGAAGTGCAGGCCAGGTGGTTGGATGAAGTGGCCTGCCGAATTGGAGCGTGGTAGGATGAGGAGGAAAGGTTTGGTTGTGCTGGTCAAAGCAGACATGATATTAGGGACAATGGAAGTGTATAGTACACATCAGGAAACTGCTCCAACTTAAATTCTGCTTCACTGGACTCAGTTTACTGATGCTACGATGATGTGCATAAGCATGAATATATGCGCTATCGGGTAGTGGAAGTGAGTACTGAATGTGCTGATACACCTTATGTATAAAATGTGAATCAGGCAGTGGACTACATACCGTGTCATTATTGCAGTAAGTTACTAGCTGTTCCAAACACCGCTCCAACTCTTCCCATTCAGCCCTAGCCTTTTATATACACTATTAGTTGAAGAGCCCATGTATACTGACCACAGTGCAAGCTGGTCACAGGGCAGTCATGCACAGTAGAGACTGCCTGTGCCACGGCTGATACAGTGCCTGCCGGTCGCGGGGCAGTCATGCACAGTAGAGACTGCCCGCATCCTTCATTACTATGTTGTTACAAACTTTTTAGCAAATTATTGTATAGGAGGATTTGGTTGCCAGAGTATTATGCATTGAATTGCTTTGCAGTGTGTTGCATACTCCTCTGCCACTCAAAGAGTTAAGCAATGTCATGGTTTTCCAATGCTAAGTTGCACATTATGTGTATCCTGGCCCCATATGGCAGCAGGATATACACACAGGCCCCGCTTTTGCACTGTGACAGCACAGGACTGCTTAACAGCTGTGGGACATCGTGTTGTGAAAGAGACTGAGACTTGGCTGGAGAACCTCACACCTTTGGAGGACTGGAGCTCGACTGTACCTGGAGCACTAAGTGCTCAGACCTCCGGCGGCCAGGAGAGAGGCTTCCTTGGGGGGGAGTGAGCTGGACGCTCTTTGTGTCCTCCCATCTTCTCCCTTCGTATACCCCCTACAGTGACAAGGTATGTGTATGTATGTATGTGTGTGTGTATATGTGGTGTATGTGTGTATCTATGTAGATGTGTGTATGTATGGCGCCTATGTATAATAATATCTGTATGTGTTTGTGTGTATGTATGTATCTATGTGTGGTGTGTCTGTGAATGTATGTGTGTGTGTGTTCATGTCTGTGTATGTATGTATGATAATATGTATGCGTGTGCATGTGTATAAAAATATGCATGTATTTATGTGTGTGTGAACTCTGTAATACAACTAACACACCTTTCACAACACAGTTGTATCCAAAAATTACATGTAAAATAACTCAATATAAGGATAAAAAACAAAAGATGGGCAATGTCATCCCACACTGCTAGCTTGTCTAAAAGGCATTATGTGCATTCCAGTATAGGATAAGAAAAACTGATTAGTTATAATCGCTATATTATGAATTATGAGTATTTACATATATATTTGGATCCAATTGTGCACCTGGTTGCAGTGATTGACCCTTTGAGTGCCAGGGTGAGGAGCAGTACATTACTTTCCGCGTTGTATTTCGTACCCCTCGGAGGATTAATCATGTGACTTCTGGCTCTTTGGGTACCGTGGTAGGGCATATTTAGAACTAGATAAGGTTTTTTGGGGGGGAATCCACTTCTGGAGCTCTAAGAGTCAGAATACAAGTTTGGGTGGTCTGGTTATTTCATAATGGGCATTTGAAATGCTTATTTTTGATCAAATGTAGTCTTGAATAGTGTTTATTATTATCATGTATTATTCATTACTAGTGTAAAAGCCCATGTACATGGGCCAAGGTCCGGGTAATGTTAACCCTTTGAGTGCCAGAGGGGTACCCTCTGGAACTCAAAGGGTTAAGCGGCTGCTACCTCACTGCTCCACGCGATGCAGTCTTGTGTCACCTCTCTCAGGCGATGCAATCATGTGCAGTAGAGACTGCCCGAATGCGGGCAGTCTCTACTGTGCATGACTGCATCATGACAAACATCCTAGCGAATTATTATATAGGATTATTTTCACAGTTATTTTATTGGTTTGCCAGTGTTTTTGTGATTAGAGATATATTGTATAAATATGTTTTTGTATTTAGATTTTTTTTGTAACATACTTTTTATTGTACAATTATATTTATTGATTTAATCACCAATGAATTTGTATTTTCTGATTGCCAAATGACCCATCCACCTCTGTGTACTGCCTTTTTTCAATCAATTCACAAGATGATAATTGATTGGTTTCTTTTGCCAACTTTGTAATTTAAATGAGTAGACATTGCAACTGCTGGCTTATTATGAGAGACTCTGATGAAAGGATCATGAGGATCCAGAAATGTGTCTATGTTTTAAGTGCTTTTACCAGAGTATCTGTACAGGGGCATGTTAACCCATTGAGTTCCAGGGGGTATGCTACACAATGCATTGTGTGCCCCACTGGCACTCAGAGGGTTAAACCTCCTGTGGCCATATACCTGTTGGATTTCACACAACTGTTAAATCTTTATATGGAGTACATTTTCTTAATACTGTAAGAGGAAACCTGTTATATATTAGAAATCACCCTAGTTGTCTTCTTTTCTATCAGAGACCTCTCCAACATTCAGGGGTTTTAAATAAATGGGGATCTTTATATTTAAAGCTCTATCTATAGACAGCTAATAATATCTTCCCACTTAAGTTACCATGGCCAGAAAATTCTAATGGCCCCTCTGAATGTTGCCCTTGTGCATTTGTTCCAGAGATGATTTCTTCAATCACTCCAGTATATCAGGTCAATTGACATGACAGCTGCTATAAGGACCACAGATCATAAACTGCTCTTGATCTTAACTCTTTAAAGACTAGAAGGGTGTGCAAGCTATTGCTTCACAATGCATAGCCCACTCCTTAAAGCGGAACTAGCACACAAATTAAAGTTACCCCCAAATCATTATGCACATAGCAATACTTATAGCCATACTAGCATTATTATGAATAAGTCTGGCATTTTTGATAAATCCAACTCATTCCCAGATGCGCAGGCAGGCATCTTGCTGTACCAACATCTGTGCTCCTGCGCCGTCAATCACTTCCTGTACCTTAAGGTACAATGCAACTCCTCTTAGAGGAGACTGGGACTGCAAGCGCAGGCGCACAGATGTCTCTAAGGCAAGATGTCTGCGCTGATGCCTGCCTGTTCACCTAAGAACAAGATGGATTTCTCAATAAGGACAGAATTATTCAGGATAATACTAGTACTGATATATGTATGGTTATGTCCATAATGATTTGGAGCTAACTTTAATTTGTGTGATAGTTCCGCTTTAAAGTAGGGTGACCACACCTCCCCTTTAACCGGGGACACATATGAAAGATGCATACTGCAGGCTGCTTTAATTTCAGTGCAGTCCTGAAATATGCCTATTTCCTATGTGTCCCCAGTTAAAGGGGAGGTCTGGTCAGCCTACTTTAAAGGGTTAAGTAGGCTTAGACACATTTTCTGCTTCAGTTCTGAAAAAAAGGTAATCGATGTGCTGAACACCTCTCTGGCACTCAAAGGGTTAAATAGATGATCTGAAAACATAGTATTAGTAATAGTAATTGCACATTATTTTTTTTGTGCCAGTACACAAAAAAAGTCACTTTTAAGACTAATATATTTGCTAAGACTATATATCATCACAGAATCAGACATTCATCAATCTATTTTAGTCCTGATATGATTGATAAACATAGTTTCTGTAGAATTGCTGAGTTTCCACACTGCTCGTTAAGCCCACATGGAACTGTATGGGGCTTCTATTTAACTAACCACTTGGCTCCTAGTCTCTTGGAGCTTTCACTAACACCACACCTAATGATCTGTGTCTATGTATGCATTGAAAATAGAATATTCATTCGGCACTCGGTCCATCATCCAATAAAATAAAAGTGGCCAATAGGATATATTAAAAACCATATCCTTTATTGTATCAAGTTAAAACACTGACACAAGTGTACATGTGTAGCTGCATTTACCTCCAGTGTGTGTCAATGTTTTAACTTGATACAATAAAGGATATGGTTTTTAATATATCCTGTTGGCCACTTTTATTTTATTGGATGATGGACCGAGTGCCGAATGAATATTCTATTTCTGTCTAATTGGTATTTCGGATCGTCTTTGTTCAGAGCACCGGCTATTTGAATTTCTAACATCGAAGTATACAGCAATGGGTGTCCTTCCAGCTTTCAAGATAAAGCATCTGTACGGGTTTGTGAGCTGTCTGTGAGTAATTGTTGCACCTTTCTCTATTAATGCATTGAAAATAAACTAAAATAAAACAAACGGACCATGTTGAGAATCTTCATTGGGCTACATTTAGGGCTGTATGTTCAAAAGAAAACTGGGGGAATTCTGGGGCAAACCATTTGTACTAAAGGGGAGAAATAAATTAAAGCAATGTGCTGGAGATCTTGTTAGAATTCAAGGGGTTATATTAAATCAAAAATGCTTGATTAATTCTGACCAGATCTCACCTTTAACCGGGGACACATAGGAAATAGCCATTTTTCAGTGCTTCTCTGAAATCAAAGCAGTCCTGCAGTATGCATTTTTCCTATGCGTTCCCGGTTAAAGGGGAGGTCTGGTCAGTCTACCCCAGTGTCATCTCTCAAACCTTTATGGTATGAGAGATAACTGAAGGCAAAGTTCCCCCCTCCCTCCCCCTTCCCTGAAGTCAGCGTTTTATTGACTGCAGGAGAAATCTGTCATACGACAGGCTTGCAGCTCTGCAGCTGAGCCGAGATTCCGTTAGTGACAAATAATTATTTCACTGAAACAGTATTCTACATGAGGGTCTGTCCCTCCTAAAGAGGATTACTTGGGAGATATGTACTCACCTGTGAGTAATCAGGGATATTTTGAAAAGTTGACCTACTGGTATTCCAAGGACTAACGTTGAAAAATATTGCCTTAGCATTTAAAACAATCAGCCTCATACTGAGTAGAAAGGTTTTTAGTGCTACAGGTATGCTTAGTAAACCTCTGTATTTAAGAATAAAACCAAAATTCTGTAACATTTAGTTAATAAAATGTTTAAAACAATACTTCTTAATAATAAGACTAAATAAATTAAAAAATCCATTTTAATCTTATATCAAATCTGGTTATATGGACCAAAAGTGAATTCTCAGCATTCTCAGTCAGACATAATTAATGTACTAAGATGATGTACCAAGACATAGGGCCTCTCAAACCTATCCTCAAGCCCCCCCCCAAAAAAAGAAAAGAAAAGAAAAAGAAAGCAGTGGATGTTTTCAGGATCTTTTCAATTAAACACTAGTAAATGCAGTCAACTCAGGCAGATCCATCAGAATGACTGAGCCACTGATTCATTCACCTGTGTTCATGTGAAGAGACCCTGAATAACTGACCTTTGGATATGAAGGTGTGGCTAATGAAAGGTTTGCACTCCCCTGTACTAATAAAAGTGGTGTAAGTTTGGTGCAGGTAAACTGCATTGTAGGAAATATGCATTCCTAAAATTCCATTTCATTTAAATACGGCTTTAAAGGGATAGTAATGTCTTAATTATAAAAAAGTAATATTGTAGACCTTATGGTTTGAGAGATAGAGTGTTCTGAAGTTATATATTCTAGGCCGGGGACTGCCAGGCGGCTCTTCAGCAGAGCCGCAATAGCGTGACTTAAAAAGAAATACTTCATTGGGACAGTCTACAAAGTGTGCTTGGTTTGCAAACACACTTTTTAGACCGTTCCAAAGAAGTATTTCTTTTTAAATCACGCTATTGCGGCTCTGCTGAAGAGCCTCCTCGCGTCGGCCAACACGGATCTCCTTCTGTCAGCTTTACAGCTGACATCAGGGAGGGGGAACTTTAGAATGCTCTATCTCCTCATATGAGAAGTGGGGGGGTGTGGCCATGGGCAGAGCTAAGGGCACCTAGAGTGCCTTGCCTAGGGGTACCTGGGATGTAAATCCAGCCTTGAGCAAGCTTGCTGCACCAGGTGAATGAACAATGCTGTTTATATATACAGGGCTGAAAATGTCCACTCGCCTCCTCGCATATGGCGAGGAGAAATTGAGTGGAGGAGAGTGGAAATTGAAAAATTGAAGCACACACGGACAGCTATCCCACTGGTGGCCAATAAATGCTCTCACAACATGAGCACACAGTGGTAGGATAAGAATAAGGAATACTGCAGGTTACTCACTAACAAATGCAGGTTGTTACTGATTCTCTTCATCCTCCAGTGTAACAGATGCTCCTCCCCTTACCCTCACACTACCTGGTGCTAAAGATTGTTATTACAAACAGTGGCGGGTGCGGACCGCACCCACTGACACCCTATACTGGGGTGACACAGTGACACCCGTCCTGCCGTCCTCTGCGCATGAAACACAGTATACTAGTAAGGTTGCAAACTCTTTTATTTGCAATACGTTGGAGAGCTTGAGTCGTCAGTAACCAACAGGTGAGGTTCCGCTAACCATTTGACGGCCAGAAACAAAAATGGCACGATATAACAATAATAAAATTAATAATAATTTATATTGTAATTATTTACTATACCTTAACCCTCTGAATGTCAGAAAAGTAGCCAATGTATTAGATACCTCTTTGACACTCAAGAGGTTAATTTTTTACAACGTTTTGTGAAATACCCACCATGACAACATTTATTTATTGATGAATATTCTCAAGCAAGGTTGGAATGGCTATTTGGAAATAATAATCATAATAAAAATAATAATAGTGTTCGTCTTGTGGAATGACAGGAATGTCAGTAGTTTTTAAAATATTGCTAACCCCTTCATTGCCAGACTGGCGTTCAATGTGTTGCAGTGAGATTCAAGGCAAACTCCCAGAGATGTGCAGTGTATTGCATTGATGTACTGGGTAATTTCCCAGTGATGGGGATTAACCCTTTAAGGACCAGAGAATGTACAAAGCATTGGACTGAGTTCCAGTAAGTCGTGCAGCACAGTGGTTTGCAATGCGTTGTACAACCATCTGACATTTCAAGAGTTAAAAGAAGCGTGTGTTTAATATATCTACAGTGTTTTTTGTTGTTGTTTGTTTTAATCCCTTTTTGATTTGCACTGGGTTGTGTAATACCTTCATCTGCATAGATGGTACACCACAGGCTCTAGTCCTCCAAAATGTGTATAGGGATACATTTAGTTGGTGTATTTTAGACTTCTCGTGTCCTGTGAAACTGGATTTTAGAGTCCCTGTTTTCCCTCCCATCCGGCCTCTTTCTTGTTGCGTGCACTGGTGATACAAATGTGTAATTTACATGGATTCTTTGTGGTTTCAGCCCTATGACAGGTGAGCTCATGCAGAGTCTGAGGAGCGGAAGGATGACTAGTAAGTGGGAGTGGTGTTCTGCTTCTCATACTCAGAACGTTACTGACATCATTCATGCACAAAACTAGCTGTGTCTTGTGTACACAGAACTGGGCAGGGTAAGGACAAGTGAGTTGACCAATGTGAAGATGGACAACTGGGGCTAGAGTGGGGCTGGATATTTGTGCAGGTGGACAGACTGAATGGAGGTGATGGACAATGGGGGCTAATGTGGAGGTGGACAGTTGGGGACAGTGTAGAGCTGGTGGACAATGGCACTCAATGTAGAGGTGGACAGTGTAGTGTCTGGAGATGGACAGTATGTTGAGGTGGACAGTGTGCGGAGGTGCACAGTGTGGTGCTGTGTGAAGGTGTAGTGTGTGGAGGCAGACAGTGTAGTGTTTGGAGGTGTAGTGTGTGGAGTGGATAGTGTGTGGAGGCAGACAGTGTAGTGTATGGAAGTGGATAGTGTGTGGAGACAGACAGTGTAGTGTGTGGAGGTGGATAGTGTGTGGAGGCAGACAGTGTAGTGTGTGGAGGTGGATAGTGTGTGGAGGCAGACAGTGTAGTGTGTGGAGGTGGATAGTGTGTGGACAGTGTGAGAAGGTGGACAGTGTAGTGTCTGGAGATGGACAGTATGTGGAGGTGGACAGTGTGCAGAGGTGCACATTATAGTGCTGTGTGGCTGAGTGAAGGTGTAGTGTGTAGAGGTAGACAGTGTAGTGTGTGGAGGTGGATCATGTGTGGAGACAGACAGTGCAGTGTGTGCAGGTGGACAGTGTGTGGAGGCAGACAGTGTAGTGTGTGGAGGTGGATAGTGTGTGGAGGCAGACAGTGTAGTGTGTGGAGGTGGATAGTGTGTGGAGGCAGACAGTGTACTGTGTGGAGGTGGATAGTGTGTGGAGGCAGACAGTGTAGTGTGTGGAGGTGGATAGTGTGTGGAGGCAGACAGTGTAGTGTGTGGAGGTGGATAGTGTGTGGAGGCAGACAGTGTAGTGTGTGGAGGTGGACAGTGTGTGGAGGCAGACAGTGTAGAGTGTGGAGGTGGATAGTGTGTGGAGGCAGACAGTGTAGTGTGTGGAGGTGGATAGTGTGTGGACAGCGTGAGAAGGTGGACAGTGTAGTATGTAGAGAACACATCATTAATTGGTTTGTCTGTTTCTCTGAACATCTGTAATAACAAAACATTGGGGCCTCATGTTAATATGTACAAATGTCTTTTTTTCACCTGCTACATTTTGTAAGTTATTGCAAATAGTCTAAATTCACAAATAATTGTATATGGAAGTGGGAATGTACATATCTAGCACACCCCTTTTTTTCTGCAATTACTCATTGTCCTGAATCTCATGCCAATACACTTGTGAGCTCTTTAGTACTCTTTACTGGTGTGCATATTCTGCCATCCTTCAGTCTTTAGGTTGTTAGTACTTGGCAAGGGGAATGGAACACCCCAAAAATGTGTAGATACTCATGTCAATGACAGCCACCAGGCATGCCCCTCCTTGCTTTACGAATAGCATATATTTTACACATACAATGGAGGGCCATCCTAGTACTTTGGGACCCACACGCTGTGTTGTGTTAAGCAGCCGGTGAGAGCAGGACATGATGCTTCTGTTGTACAAAGAATCCTTTTGATTCACTTAACCTTCCATTTCTAACTTGACTCCACGAGGCTGATCTCATTAGGTTACATCATTAGTTGCCCAGTGCTTTAAAATAATTTTAAAGCTTAATATTGAAAAAAATATAATTCAGAGTTTATCCTACTGATTAAAACATGGAAACTACCACTGTTGATAGATGTTTTACTCACAATTTATTGCAGCTGGAACTTGAATTTTTGTTAGAAGTACCTCTATAGCCTGATCTTTTACAGTGGTGCTATTGTGAGACCATCCTATGGCCTTATAAAGGTAAAGCATTGCTTACTATGGCCTTTAGGTATAAAGACAAAGTGTTGCAAATCAACTGTACCATGTTGTGGGGAGAAGTAGTGGGTCCTAAAGACACTTTCACATTATTTAAATTAAGCATTTAACTGCTATAATGCTTGAGAGGCTAATACATTGTAGACCTTGCTAGCATTTAGGGGGTTAAAACATTTAGAAAAATGTGTTTGGAAGAATAAAGGACTTTCTATATTTGGAAAGTGCAGAGAACAGCAACAAAACTAACAAAGGGAATGGAAGAATAGAAATATGAAAAATTACTTTCCAAGAGAAAGGTACCCAATAGGGGATTTGATTGCATATAGTTGAGAAAAAAGGCCTCTCATGGAAAAGTCTCTTCACAAGACCAGATCAGATAGCTAAAGAATATCCTTAAAGAATTACTTAAAGGGGATGTATCACGTCTGTATAACATAGACTAAATTGTTAGGTTATATATCGATTATTACCATACCTGGGAACTCTCCGGATTTGCCCCGGAGACTCCGGTTCTGACAGAGATTTACCGGGTCTCCGGGGCAGAGGCAGATTCCTCCGGATGTGGAGAGTTTCTATTGAAACTCTGCCACATCTGCTTTTTCTCCCGTTGTGACTCCGTCCCCAGCCTTCTGTGTGACACATTTAACCCTCTGAGTACCAGAGTGGTACGGAATGCATTGCTTTGCAATGCATTCCGTACCACTCTGGCACTCAAAAGGTTAAATCCCCCCCAACACTCGAGTTAAGCCCCGCCCCATTTTGACGCGATTAGCGTCATTTTTGTTACCCCCTGCTGAACACCTCCGGGTAGCCCTCAACTGAAAGTTCCCAGGTATGATTATTACTAAAAGTATCTTGTTTTTTTAAAGCTTATTTGGTCTAAATTGAAGTTATAAACTTTTCCATGCACCTATTCCACATAGACTATAGTTACCTGCTCTGTAACCGCAGTCCGGCGGTCTGCCTCTTCTCTGCTCCCTCTATCCAGCCTCCTCCGATGATGGAGGCTTTCTGTCTGTAAGCTGGAACAGTCTCATTGACAGAGATCGATATCTAGCCAAATGAGATTGCTCCAGCTTACAGACAGAAAGCCTCCGTCATCAGAGGAGGCTGGATAGAGGGAGGAGAGCAGAGACAGAGCAACAGACTGTGGTTACAGAGCAGGTAACCGCAGTTTATGTGGAAGTAGCTGCAGGGCAGAGTTTATAACTTCAGTTTAGACCAAATAAAGCTATATAAAGGGCTAGCTCTGGTTTGGGTGCCTCGAAAAGGGTTTCTGGATCAGTGGTAACCACACCCCAGGGCGTGCTTACCGAAAGTAGCCAGCCATTGGAATGTGTGGTGAGGGGTTTGAGTTGACTGAGGATAAGGCAGGGGGGCCAAACACGCAATGTACTTTACCTCAGGAAGCAGAAGTTAAACCCCTCTGCCTCCTCAACCAAATACACAGTCCAAGTTGGATGCTCAGCCAAACATATAGACTTACTTAACTACTAAAAAATAATCAGACCTCAAGGAGGGGTCCTGATGCCCCCCTCCCCCGTATCAACAGAAGAGTAAGAGAGCTCAGGAGAAAGATCCTAGTGCCAAAAATTATGAAAAATAAAACATAAATGTTAAAATCAAAAATAATTTTTATATAGAAATGGCTTATTAATAATGGTAGAAAGATAAAATAGCAGGCTTAAACAACAAAGCTATCGTATATATGTGTATAAAAATTCCCACCAGTTGTTATAATCAATACAATGACTGATATACTGCTAATGATAGTGAAGCACCGGAATCCCCAATACATGTCACACAAAAAAAAGATATATTTACCACAATGTGTCAACACTGTATCGGATCCTTAATACGTGTCACAGAAAAAAGATGTATTATATCAACAATGTTTCGGCAGATTCTTAAGGATTCACCACCCACCAAGCATATAATACAGTTAAATATGGAGCACCAGAACCTCCACGTCGACCAAAAATCCACTAAAATAATAAGCGGGCCGGGTCAGCAAGGGGCTCAGGGATTCCTCAAGGAATACAATAACTTGTACCAATATGCAAATAAAAACAAAGTAATACCTAATGCAGATCTGCAGAAAAGTAAAAAGAAAAAAAAATGTTAACGTGGCCACAAAAATATAATATGCAATATAAAAAAAACTAGTTGAAGAGCCCGTTACACGGGCAACAGTGCCACTGCCACCCGGTCGCAGGGCAGTCATGCGCAGTAGAGACTGCCCGCACTGCAGCTGATACAGAGCTGGACGCTCCAAAGGCAGTCTCTAATGCGTATGACTGCAGCACGCGCAGCAGTGTCTACTGTGCGTGACGCTGCGTTACACACGTTTTAGCGAATTATTATATAGGATGTTTTGCTATTTTAAGCAAGTTTACTCCAAAAAAAACATTTAATCCATGGGAAATCGCCCAAAATCTTGTAGACAATTTGACTTCGTATTTTATCTAATGTTCTTTGGAGAGTAGGCAGACAGGAAATAAAACAGGTGAGATATTGTAGGTTGGAGTGGCTCGATCTTCAACACGTAAGACTAATGGGCAAGTGAGCGAATAGCAATATATGGTTGCTTAATCAGAGTTCTTCAACAATAATGGCATATGAAATGAAAGGTGTAATGTCATATATACAATATGAAACAGTTCCACTTGTAGTACACTCACCACCGCCTTCTTCACTTGGTATATAGCAATGCTTTGTAGCTGGCAACAACAACCAATCCCCTTACCTCACCTTGCTCCAATTAAAGATGTAAATCTATCTGCAGGGCACACACTCGCTGCAAAAAACAAATGGACAGAGGAGGACCAAATAAAAGAATTCGAAACTGTAAAAGATATCCAACGCGTTTCGGAAGATACCTTCTTCCTTCCTCAAGGAAAATGACAATTAAAATGGAGAGTGATTGTCCTGTGGATAGATTTACATCTTTAATTGAAACAAGGTGAGGTGAGGAGATTGGTTGTTGTTCTGGAGTAAACCAAACTGCACCATAGAGGACAAATAAAAAAGTCTACATTCCTATGCACTTGAACAGAGCTTTTAAAGGCATAATAATACTTAAAATATATATATATATATATTGTTGTGTTTATCCCCCTTAGTAAAGTAAGGGAACTCCCACTGCAGAAATGTGTTTTATTCAAAAGTTATTACAATTCAAACTTGAATTTTTTTTACGTGTAGCATAACAGTAGCCTTAAATTGTACAGTGGCGCTGTTGCTACACCATCCTAGGACAGATCTGGTCCGTTGATCATAGATCTCAGTGAGAGTACCCTTGTTTTACTCAGGGGGATAAACCCTACAAAACATCTAATTTTTTTTCATTTTAAGTATTATTATCCCTTTAAAGGGATAGTAATACTTAAAATGTAAAAAAAATATATTGTAGGGTTTATCCCCCTGAGTAAAACAAGGGTACTCCCACTGCTGAAAGGTGTTTCATTCAAAAGTTATTAATTTTCAAAGTTGAATTTTTTAGGTGCAATATCACAGTGGCCTGAAATTATACAGTGGCGCTGTTGCTACACCATCCTATGGAGATTTATGGTCAACTGACCAGAGCTGTCCATAGGATCGTGTAGCAACTGTACAATTTCAGGCCACTGTGATATTGCACCTAAAAAATTCAACTTTGAAAATTAATAACTTTTGAATGAAACGCCTTTCAGCAGTGGGAGTACCCTTGTTTTACTCAGGGGGATAAACTCTACAACATATTTTTTTTTACATTTTAAGTATTACTATCCCTTTAAATTCCTTGAAGGCTAGAGAGTTCTTCAATGCATGCTTTGCAGTGCACTGGAGACCTCTCTAGCATTCAAGGTTTAAAGGCACAATTTAATTTAAAGGGATAGTAATGTTTCAGAATAAAAGCAGCTCTAATTAATCATCATAGTATTTGGACTTTGGAGAGCGTTGTTTCAATTCTGTCAGAGTTGTAGTTCAAGAGTAATTCAATGACAAAGTATCCTCCTCCCACCCCTTTTACTGATGTAACACTGTTCAGCCAGATCAGAAGGGAGGTGCCCAGGTAGACTGCAGAGTGGGACATAAGGGAAAAACCTGAAAAACTTGCCAAGGGGGGCAGGGCTTTCATTGTTCTCACATTAAGAAGATTGTCCCCTGCTGTTATCTGTCTGGTCTTACAACCAGATTCCACATCTGAGAAGAGATGGCTTACAATAGGTAAAAGGGGCGGGAAGGGAAGCTTTGCTTGTGAATATCTCTCAAACCATAAAGGTTTGAGAGATAACATATCGTTCTTCAAGTTTTTTTAATGCCTACAAAATAAAATAAAGATAAAACAAAGTATTACTATCCCTTTAACAGGCATTTTCCTTTGTCCCCTATGGTGCAGTTGGTTTACTCCAGAATAACTCCAGTTTGCTTTTATAAATATGGGCCAATGTGATCTAGACCAGTGGTTCCCAGCCCTATCCCAGGGGCAGGGGAGGGCTGGCAATTTGTGGCCCAGGGGGCAAATACATTCAATTGGCCCCTTTCTATTATCGTTCCAGGCCACTGTTACAGCCCACCCCCTTTTGTTAATTTTAAAATTGGCATTAATGGGGTGACAAAGTCACATGATACCACATAGCTTACAGTTGAAATGGGGCTACACTAATGCGCCACTACAAAGCTTACAATTTAAGTAAAGCTAATCTAGTGATACTATAGAGCTTACAAGGGAAATGGTTTATGCTACTAGTGTAGCTCCATTTGGATTGTACCTCTGTGGTATCACTAGTGTAACTCCATTTACAGCAGCAATCGGGAGATTTAGTGAGATGCAGTGGACTACCAAACCAGACATATGACCAGCCCAGGGGGCAATTGCCCCCTTGCCTCCCAGGCCAGCCCTCCCCTGCCCAGGGGTCACCTAATAGGTTATGTCTAGGATTTTCCTGCTTATGAAAAGATATATAAATAATGAAATGACTGAGCATCTGATTAACTCACCTGTACTAATTCAGAAAATGGAAAGACATGGCCTTCAGAATAGATTTTGGAACCACGGCTGTGGAGTAAACTCCACAGATGATTATGAACCCCTCCTTTCCAAGAAGAATTTTCTAACTTTTCTCTTAAAAGTATCCAAATTCAGTAAGATTTGCCCTATTCTCTCTATGAAATTCGCTTCCCTCCTTATATATAAATAGATATTTTCTGTCCCAGATGAAACAGAGATTGGATAAGTGCAAATCTGATAAAGAGTAAATAAAGTGCACTATATAATTATGTCCTACTCAACCCTCTTCTTTTACAGCTAATAATCATATACGTACATTCTGACAAAGGATACAATATTTCACAATACAAGCCTAAAAGACTGATACAAAATTATACAAATTCACACACTATATATTAGATAGCCATAAGCACAATTAGAGTTGAACAAGTTGGGGACAAAGTGGCTGAACAATAGAATATAAAAAAAATTATCCAATTATCAGGGGTTGGCTGGCAAAATGCAGCCTGAGGGGAAAATACAATCTAGTGGTCAATGTCTATTATCATTTCAGCCTACAGTCCCAATGCACCCCCTTTCCTTTATTTTAAAATTGGCATTAATGTTGTGAAGTGCAAGATACTATGTAGCTTACAATTGAAATGGAATTACATTTTTGATACCACATAGCTTACATATGGAATGAAGCTACACTTTCTGTACCACATAGCATTGCATTAGTGATACTACAGAGTTTACAATTTAAGTAAAGCTACTCTAATGATACCACAGACTAGAGTTTACAAGTGTATCTCAGTTGTAAGCTCTGTAGTATCACTAGTGTAGCTCCATTTACAGCAGCAAGAGGAAGACTGAGTGAGGCAGTGGCCCACCGGATCGGACATATGACAGGCCTGGGGGCAATTGCCCCAGTGCCTGGACTCCTTGCCAATTATTTAAATGGGACTTCCAAATGAGTAAATGCATGAAATGAGGCCAATTTAAACAATTACACATTATGGGGACATTTATCTGTTCTTGATAATACTGTTGGCTATTCCCAGAGCTGCTCGTTTTTAAATGCGAATTTGACCCATGGCCTAAAACAGCATGTGGGGACCATGGCCGTCCACAGAACTTTTTCTAGGAGGGGGACATAATTTTAATGACATCCATGCTCTGTCCCTTTTTGACAATGTCATGAAGGGGAGGGGCATAGTCATTATCACATAAAGCACCTTCAGGTGCGCAGAGAGGACCCCGGTCAGAATTCGGAGCGTCCCGCTCAGTATCAGCCACGGCGTGGGCAGTCTCTACTGCGCATGACTGCACCACAACCAGCTGGCACTGTGGCCCATGTACGGGGGCTCTTCAGCTAGTTATTTATATTTTGCTGCCATCTCTTTTTCATGTAAATATGTTTTTGATCCACTAATTCTCCATCCACTGTCCTCTGGGCTGCCCCTGCCATCTCTTTTCCATTTTAAATATGTTTTTAATCCACTGACTCTCTCTTTGTCCCCTGCCATCTTTTTTCCCATTTTCTGTATTTCACATTTCCTTTACGTATGCCTCAGCCTGTATCCTGGCTACAAATTTCAGCTGGTGCTGGCAATAAGAAAGGGCAGCGGGAGTGGGAACGGCTTGCTAGGATGTGACGGTGGCACTGCCTGCAGACTGCTATTCTTCTGACCTGCCACTGCCGCTGTTTGGTGCTGACATCACCACGCAGCACGTGCGAGGCAGAATAGAAGCCAGGGTTACTGTTTAAAGAAATAACGCAAGCTCTCCAGCATAGTGGCCTGCGTTTTTAAAGGGCAAGATGAAAATCCAGGGGGGGCAAGCTCCCCCCTTGCCCCCCACTGCGGACACCGATGATGGGAACACTTATGAAAAAACACATACCACAGGGCTGCTTTGAGCTCAGGGCATCGCTGAAAATGTGTGTCTTTCAAGACTCCAAATAGGCTTTAGTGTTATATTTCATAAAATACAATCTGATCAAGCGTCAAGGAGCTAGTCCTCTGTATTTACAATTTTTATTTTAGCCCTTTGAGTACCAGAGGGGTAAGCAATGGTGTTGCTTGCTTCTCTGGCACTCAAAGGGTTAACCTTAAGGATGTTAGAAAGGGCCCAGTGCACTGGAGACCTGCATACGATATGACATCCAAGGAGAGAAAGCAATCTGTGCCAAACAGGTTCTCCATGAAGGAATAGAGACAATCTGATGCCTTAGGTCCATGCACAATCGTCTGCATAAAGGTCTCTACATCAAGAATACAACTGGCTTTCTTTCTCTCCCCTCCCCATATCCCTATTAATTGCCTGCTGCAGCAATGTATGGTGAAAGATGCCCATTAACACCACAATGATGTTAACTTAACCTTTTACGTGCCACAGTGTGTGCAACCAATCGACTTGCACACCCCTCTTATACTACGAGTACCAGAGAACCTCCATGCTACGGCACTGCAAGCTTTGATGGTCACACTGCTGACACCCAAGGGGTTAACCCTTTGAGAGCTAGATGGTTGTTGAATACCTCTTTGTCACACAAATGCTTATGCTTGGAATGAAGCAGATAGCAAACAATGGATAAGGAGTGGGCAACCTTCATTTCTCAGCCTGATGTCAGACTATAAATCCCATCATCCATTCCTCAGACAGCTGTGACTGATGTAGTCCATAAACAGCTAGAGAGATACATGGCTTCCCAGTCCTAAATCCTTCCCATAATTCAATGTATTATCTTCCATATGAGCCAGGCACACAACACAGCATAATCAAGATACATGTAGCAAGATAAAGGCTTCATTAGCAGTAGCCATGGAGTGCAAGGTTAGGAATGGCTGGTAAGCTTACCTTGTGTCCTAATCAGCAGAACAGCCAGCGATGAGGAGATTTGTGCTGCATCATCTAATTATTAGAGAGATTTTTGCCGGAGCATCTGCCTCACACACAATACAGCACACCCTTTCTAGATTTATTCAGTGAATAACAGCAGGATTATCATGCCCCTGGTGGTGACACAAGGATAGCAATTGCTGAATGTTATCCCCTTGTACACGTTGCTTTGTGCATTCCTCTGGCATTCAGAGGGTCTTAGTCATCAAACTAAAGAGGTGCGAATGGGGAAACATTCTTCTTGACATAAATAAGGATTATAACCCACTGAATGTTAAAAAAAGCTTCTAATGCTAAAGTAGAATTTGCATTTATTTTAACCTCTTTAATTTTGTTAACCTCTTTTATTTTAACCTCTTGAACGCTACGGAGGCCTCCATCTCATTGCTTTGTTCTCTCTGGCAGTCACGAAGTTAAACAAAATGAAAATCATTTGGAGTTTAGTGGATTTTTAGTACTAACCTATGACGAAGATGCACAAACCTGTAATCAATGAATTCTAAAGAGGAGGTAACTTGTCCAGTGTGAGAAACTCTCCAATTCTCATTTTTTTCTATGGAGCATCTTTTTCAAGTTGGAAAGATGACAGTGCACAGGCAGGTTCCATCCTATTTAATAAAATGCTAGAATGTTTGTCCGATGCAGTTATGTGCACTAGAGACTGCCCGAACGCACAGAATTCTGGAAGCATGACTGCACAGAGTGCACCGCCAGTGAGGCGGCGCTGTACTCAGAGCAGGACCAGCCTTTTAACCCTTTGAGTGCCAGAGGGGTACGCAACACATTACAAAGCAATGCGTTGCGTACTCCTCTGGCACTCACAGGGTTAAAATCACCCGGATCTTGGCCAGAGTACACATGCTTTTACATTAGTAGAATAATATAGGACCTGGAGAGTTCCCGCTAGAGAAGTAATTTGTGCTTTATCACACCTTTGTCCCACTCCTCCCCTGCTGAGGGTGACAGATTAAGAAAGCGGTGCAATTCTGAAGCAAATCAAGTGCATTATTAGAGAGTGGATAAAGCGTTTTGTTGTAGTCAGTGGTAATTTGCAGAATTCTCCTATCAAATGTAGCAATGCAGTTGGTTTGATACAGTTGGTTTGATACAGAACCGTACCTGTTTGGGTTGAAGAATAAGACCCATTGGGACGTATGTATAAAATTGTGATTATTCTGGATGCCAGAGAGGTCTCCACCCCATTGCATCTCTAGCAGCCAAGGAGTTAAAGCTTTTTTGTCCATGCTTGTTGTAAACCAAGTGTACCAGGAATCAATGGATGTGACTGGGGGCAGGGTCACCTGTGGAGGAGAGATGTGGCTATGGCAGAGCCAAGGGTGCCTAGATCACCTTGACTAGGGGCACCTGGGATGTAAATCTGGCCCTGCTGCCACCTTACTGTTGCAGGACCAGGACAGTCTTTTAAATACAAGTATCATGGGCGTCCGCAGAACCTTTTCCGGGGAGGCATAATTTTAATGACATCCATGCTCTGTCCCTTTTAGACAATGTCATGAAGGGGACGGGCATAGTCATTATCACATACAGTGCAGGCATGCAAAGGGTTGAGAAACCAAATGCAAAAGCTTAATAGAAGAATCATGCTGCCATTGTCTGATTTTAGTGTTGCAATTTCTAATCTTTTTTAATGTTAACACTATTCAATGCAACGCATTAGTCATACACCCTGATCAAGGCACTATAACTGACTTATATAAAAAATGTAGAATCTGTTTTTGGTGTTAACGTGCATAAACGAATGACAATTAAAACATAAGACAAATGTATTTATTTTGAAATGTATTAACTGAAATATAGTAAACCTTTGAGTGCCAGGGGGTACACAATGCATTGCCCCCCCCCCCCTTCGTGGCGGGATTTATGTGGCCTATCGTTACAACAAGCTCCCTTTACCATGCTGCTGAAGTTGCAACCTCAGCAGCATGGTAAACAGAGCTTAATGATAGTCCACATAAATGCCCCCATGAAGGGAAGTATGAACGCGCTCCCTGGGGCAGCTGAGAGGGAGGTGGGAAGTTCTGCGGTGTTGTGCCACATATACAGCGTGCCGCAGAACCTGGAAGTGACACATTTTAACTGTTAAGATCTTCCATAGTAGACAAGTAAAAATAAAAAAAATCCTCTAATCTTGTTGTAGTGGTTGAAACCACTACACGAAAGTTTTTCTTATATGATATATATGTATATATAAAACAACTGTTCACCAGCTACAGCACCAGATTGCACCCCCAGTACCAGATTTCACTTGTCACAGCACCAGATTGCACACAAAATTATTGCCACAGCACTAGGTAGCACGCACAGCAATTGCTACAGTACTAGGTGACATACACAGCACCAGCTACTTAAAATGTGCCACAGCACCAGACTGAACCCACAGCACCAGATTGCACCCACAACACTTCCCACAGCACCAGATATAAATACACAGCACTTGCCGTGGCACTAGATGGCATCCACATCACCAGATAAGATCACACATCACCAGATATAACCACACAGCACAAGATGTAGATCCACAGTACCAGATATAGATCAGCAACACCAGCTATAAACCCACAGCACTAGATATAAACCCATGGCACTAGATATAAACCCACGGCACTAGATATAAACCCATGGCACTAGATATAAACCCATGGCACTAGATATAAACCCACAGCACTAGATATAAACCCATGGCGCTAGATATAAACCCATGGCACTAGATATAAACCCACGGCACTAGTTATAATTCCACGGCACCAGATAAAGATCCAGAGCACTAGACATAACTCCACAACACCAGATGCAACCCCATAGCCTACAGGACCAGATTCAACACCTCAGCACAAGATATAAACCTACAGCAACAGATTGCACCCAAATTTACTACATTCATGACATTTCATATATATATATATATATATATATATATATATATATATATATATAACACCCATGTATGTATATTCTTCCTTCACCCCTGCTATCTCCTTACCCTTTCATGCTTAATATTACTCCATGCCTGCCATCTCTTTCCCCCTTTATCCCTTGTATTCCTCCATGTCTGCCATTTCTTTACCCTTTCATGACTAATATTATTGTCACCCTGATGTCAGACTACAAATCCCATCATCCATTCCTCAGACGGCTGTAACTGATGTAGTCCAAAAACAGCTAGAGAGATACAATGTATTATTATCCACATGAGACAGGCACACAACATGGCATAATCAAGATACATGTAGCAAGATAAGGGCTTCATTAGCAGTAGCCATGGAGGGCAAGGTTAGGAATGGCTGGTAAGCTTACCTTGTGTCCTAATCAGCAGAACAGCCAGTGATGAGGAGATTTGTGCTGCATCATCTAATTGTTAGAGAGATTTTGCCAGAGCATCTGCCTCACACACAATACAGCACACCCTTTCTTAATTTATTCAGTGAATGACAGCAGGACTATCATGCCCCTGGTGGTGACACAAGGATAGCAATTGCTGAATGTTAACCCCTTGTACACGTTGCTTTGTGCATTCCTCTGGCATTCAGAGGGTCTTATTCATCAAACTAAAGAGGTGCGAATGGGGAAATGAACATTCTTCTTGACATAAATAGGGATTATAACCCACTGAATGCTAGAAAAGCTTCTAATGCATAGCTTAGAAATGCACTGGAGACCATACCTCCCATCATTTCGGATGGCTAAAGAGAGACAATTTTGTTTTAGTTGATGTTGCTGGGGGTATGACTGGTGGGAGCGGTATTACTGATAATTTTTGGTAATTTCTTGACCTATTGACACCTCTTTGTGTAACTGAATAAAAGATTTAGAACAAGACTGAATTATTTTATTTGCACAGGCTAAATAATAAATGAATAAACACATACACTGAAGTTTATAGGGATAGTAATGTGTTGATATTAAGGCAACTTCGATTATGCAATTTTTTTTATAGCGAAAGGTACCTTTCTAACTGTCCATAACATTGTAGGCTTCATTTTATTTTATTTTAAAGGGTCCCCCTCCCACCCATTTTACATACATAACGCTACTTCCCCTCAGATCTGAAATCCGGTTGTTTTACCGGACAGATCGCAATCAGAGACAATCTTCTATCTACCAGTATAAGGAAAACCTTGGGGGAGATTCACTAAGCGGTGATAAAGAGGTGATAAAGTGGAGATGACTTCTCCAGTTTATCACTTCTCCAATTCCTATGTTACTCTATGGAGCCTATTTACTAAAATTTCTTCAACTTTGGAGATCTTATTGAATAGGTGCCATAGAATAACATAGGAACTGGAGAAGTGATAAAGTGGAGAAGTCATCTCCACCTTATGTATGTATGTATCTTTATTTATAAAGCGCCATACATGTACACATCGCTTAACAAAAGTTGAAATAATACAAAACTACAGAACTGGGTTAGCATTAAGCTTAAGTGCAATCATTTCATTATTCGTGGGGGAAAGTGAAGCAAGGGAATCCTAGACTGGGAAAGGGACCCTGCCCCAAGGACCTTACAATCTCAGTTGAATTCATAATCACTTATCACCGCTTTATCACCGTTTAGTGAATCTCCCCATTTATCACCACTTAGTGAATGTCCCCCTTGTCTCACTTGACGAAGGAGGGCAGGTTCCTTATGCTGACACAACATTGTCCCTCATCGTGATCCATCCACACAGTGATCCATCGTGTGTCCTTCATCGTGATCCATCCTATATAATAATTCGCTGAAAAGTTTGTAACAACGCAGTCATGCGCAGTAGGGCAGTCTCTACTATGCATGACTGCCCCGCGACCGGCTGGCACTGTATCAGCTGTGGCACAGGCAGTCTCTACTATGCATGACTGCCCTGTGACCGGCTGGCACTGTGGCCCATGTACACAGGCTCTTCAACAAGTATTGAATAACCGACATTGCCTTAATATCGATACAGTACTATCCCTTAAAACAAACAGTAATGTGAGCTTTATTGCTATGGAGCAATGCAATACACATATACATACAATCCACAGTCTGACTGCCTAAAAGAGGGATATGTAGTGACCTGGACTAATCCAGTCAGCATCTGGAAGTCTGTCACTATATGTTTGGTCACTTACATACCTTAAACCCATG
Source organism: Rhinophrynus dorsalis (assembly GCA_037306005.1). Lineage (NCBI taxonomy): Eukaryota > Metazoa > Chordata > Amphibia > Anura > Rhinophrynidae > Rhinophrynus > Rhinophrynus dorsalis. The sequence continues at coordinate 489,275,579 of CM074719.1, forward strand.
ATCTTTCATATATGTATTCTCTTACCTAGTCTTTTGTGTATTCCCTGAGCACATGTGAAGGTATAGGCCCTAAGCCTAATGTGGTAGTATCACATTCTCCATTTTATTTCCATGTGTATGTGTATTGTCTAGCATAGCACCATCTTTTGGTCAGAAAGCTAATTACTTGTTTCATTCACACTAATGTTAACATTTTCCCTGTGTATTACTGTACATCTCATCATCATCATCCACATGGTTAAGCTGTGGGAGTGAGTCTAATGAATCATGTGACCTCCTAGAGCCACTCAAGCCCCCTTGATTGCTCTGGAGGAGGAATTCCAGGAGCAGCCCTCTGGATAGAGGGTCTGTAACCCTGTAGTTTTGAGGAGACACACTTCGGTGTGTGAAGAGAGCAGACACACTTCAGTGTCAGTCCAGTCAGTCAGTCACAGGCCTTATCCTTTACTAAGAAAGCCTAAAGCAAGTATTCAGCATATCTTCCAGCCTGTTTATCACCTGTTCACCCAAGTTAGCAGGGATTATATACGTGCCTTCTCTCTACAGTCTGTGGGACAATACTATTATATAAAATAGCCCATAGCAAGCTGTCTTGGAAATTGAGGGTCATCCCGCCAGCAGCGCCAAAGTTTTCTACGCATTCTCTACAAGCACGTACCCTGTCTAATAGGGACTCCAGTCATGGGACGCAGGTATTCAAGTCAAGCAAGTGCATTTATTACTACTCAGTTATTCAAGGCCTCTGTAAAACTCCATTCACCTGCTTCAGAAGACCACTCACCACCAGCTTCATCATTTACCACTACTGTGATCTGGATTTCCTGTGTCCTGCCAATAAAGAGCAACGGTTACCCCCGAGACTGGGCGTCTGGAGTACTCATTGCTACAGGTACCTACGTGGGGGCGGGTAATCGGGACACACACATATGTGGATGCCACCTGGGATTGGGCCCATTACATCCCTCGGCCATAGTGAACTGCCAACCACGTGACACCTTAAAGGGCCAGCAACACCTAACAACCCCAGGCCACCACATAAGTTTTGGCGTCACGAACAGGATGAATCTATGTGCCGTATAAAGAGACTTTCCTTGTATTGCTGTGGAACTACAAGTCCCATAAAGTCATTAATAGTACTTCTGATAAAGTGAGGGTGCTGTCCCCTTGAATGAGAGACTATCGCTTTGAATCTGTGTGGTGTGAATTGCAAGCATCTTCTATTGTGGACTGCAAGAGTTACCTACACTTGTGTGGAGCAAAGGATTGTGCTGCTGTGTTAGTGTGTGATCATCTACTGCCATTGTACATTATGCTGCTACCAGAAGAGCATACAAGAGGTTAACTGTGTCCCTCCAACTTCTGGGCACTGTAGCTCCGCCCACCTGCAGTGTGTTCAGCTCCTCCTCTCTTCATCTCTGCAAAGTGGAATGATTCTGTATTGTCCTTGTGCTAGAGGGGAAGGATTTCTTAGCTGCACCTGATAGAGTTGCTAGGCACTGCCATCTTGCACAGAGTACCAGACCCTCAGCACTATCACCACTGCTGCATTGCTCATCTCTCCTGTTCTCCTATCATTCAGTGTGCTGCCCCAGTTATTTTCTTCTGCCTGTTTGTGTCTGCATTTCCTACTCATTGCTGCAGTGAGCACAGCATCTGTCATCCCAGCTATACAGATAAGTGCAGCTCTTCATTTTCACCAGTGTTACATAAAGGAAAGAAAGTTGTATATTCAGAGACTGTGTTTTTGCATAAATAATTTTTCTTAAAGCAACAGCAGCCATATTTTTCTTAAAGAGACAGTACACTCATTTTTGTGAAAAATGTCTACCTCTTCTCAAAGTGACCAGGCTGGCACTAGCAGTTCTGCATCATCATCTGCCAGTGTCCCTGCACCTCCAGTTACAGCTGCTGCACCAGTTCCAGCCCCTGTTATAGCAACAGGAATGCCTTTCTTCATAGGAACCTCTTATCTCCCAAGTTACCGAGGGGATCCTCATACCCTTGGTGCATTTAAAGAAAAGATATTGCGTACCCTTGAACTTGTGTCACTTTCTCCCAATCAGCAGGTTCAGCTTCTCCTAGGTCAACTTGATGGTCCTGCTGCAGAGGAAGTCCGTTCCTGGCCATCTACAGAAAAGACCAGCGTTGACCAGATTCTCACTCGTCTCAGGAAAGAATTTGAAGTCCAATCACCAACTGAGGTTCGTCTTAAATTTTATGACAGACGTCAGAGACCTGGGGAAAACCTGAGAGAATATGCCTTAGCTCTGCAGTCTGCATACCGATCTTTGTGCCAAGTAGACACCCTCGACCCTGTTGCTGCTGAGAGCATGATCACTGATAGATTTATAGAAGGTGTTGATTCCAGACTAATACAGAGCCAACTCCGCATGCTAGCAGCTCAGAACCCAAACATGTCCTTTCTAGACTTTAAAACTTTGGCCCTGCGTGTAGTGGGAACTGACTCACCTTGTTATACTTCTGCCACTTATTCTCCAGACCTGGCTGGTGGAATTTCTACTGCATCCCCACTGCCTCCTGTTCTGCCTATGCAGGCTACTCAGACTGTCCAATCTACCCCTGTTACTACCCCTACTACTACTGATGTACTTGCCCAGGTTGTTGACTCTCTGTGTCAAGCTTTAAAAGAGTTAAAGGGTCAGCCCTCATCCCGTGAGTCATCTTTATCCAGGATATTGTCTCCAGAACCCCGTTCTAACCGGCCAAGACCTGATAGGTCCCCTCCTGAAAGGTCTCCACGACATGAACCTCCTTATTGTACTTACTGTGAACGTCCTGGGCATTACAAATACCAATGCTACCAGTTAAACGGGCCACTCCCGAGGCCAAGGGCCGCCCCTCGGGTAGTGAATCCAAGGGCCCAGAGGGACAATCGCAATGGATTTCCAAGTTCATCTCGAAGTGCCCGTACATAACTGTTTGTATTGATGGTGTACCATTAGAAGCGTTAGTGGACACTGGTTCACAAGTCACCACCATTGAGCGACAAGCCTTTGAAAAGTATTGGGACTCTGACATACTTAATCCTGTGGGTAAAGCCAAGTTACGTTTAATAGCAAGTAATGGTCAACCTATTTCCCAGCTAGGCTACTGGGAACCCACCATCCGTATTGGTGATCGTCAGTTACCAGGTCAAGGTGTAATTGTTACTGAGGCTCAGGGAGAGACAACAGCAGTAGTGCTAGGCATGAATGTTATCCGCCATGTATTTACTGAATTGCTAGCTGCCTTGCATGCCTCTCTCCCTTCTGCTTCTTCCCATTACAGACAAGCTGTTCAGCGGACCATTAAAGTGCTCTGTGCCCAGCAGAAGTTCTCAAACCATAAAGGTGAAATTTGCCGAGTCCGTATCCAGGATGTAAGACCAGTTACCTTAAGTCCGAACAGCGAAACACTAGTCTGGTGTCGAGCTCGTCCAGGTATAGATAATTCAGATTATGAAGCTTTTCTTGATCCCATCCAGATTGAAGGACAGCCACTGGTAAAAGCTGCCAGAAGTATTGTCACCGTCTCAAACGGTAGAGTACCAGTACGACTAGTCAACCTGAGTGATGCACCTGTAGACTTGTACAAATTCAATTCAGTTGCTCAACTGTACCACCTGGATCCAGAAGACATCCTGGATGAAGAGACGCTTGCTCACCAAAAGTCAGTTAAAGCCACTCCCAAAGGTAACCACAAACCAACTACCTTCTGGTACAATGAACTCAATGTTGGAGATGCCAACACACCTATTGAAGACATAAATGGTGTCGTTAAAGTTGCTAAGCGACACAGTGAAGCTTTCAGCAAGCACGCTCTAGACTTTGGGAAGACTAATTTGATCCAACACAAGATCAACACAGGTGATCATCCTCCTATCAAGGAAAGACACCGTCCCATACCTCCTGCAAACTACCAGCAAGTAAAGAAGCTGATTAAGGAGATGAAAGACACCAAAGTCATTCAAGAAAGCCAAAGTCCTTGGGCTGCACCCATCGTCTTAGTGAAGAAGAAGGATGGTAACATCAGATTCTGCGCTGACTACAGAAAACTGAACAATGTCACCCACAAAGATGCCTATCCTCTTCCAAGGATTGAAGAATCCATCACTGCTCTTGGCTCAGCTGCATACTTCTCAACTCTCGACCTAACCAGCGGTTACTGGCAAGTACCCATGGCTCCTGAAGATAGAGAGAAGACAGCTTTCACTACTCCAATGGGACTCTACGAGTTCAATGGCATGCCGTTCGGGTTGTGCAACGCCCCCGCAACATTCCAGAGACTAATGGAAAGATGTCTTGGCCACATTAATTTCCAGAGCGTCCTGTTGTATCTTGACGATGTCATTGTGTACTCTCGTACATATGAAGATCACTTAAAACATCTTGCAGAAGTGTTCCAAGTGCTCATTGAGCATGGTCTGAAGATCAAGCCATCAAAATGTTACCTTCTGAAGCCAAGGGTCAGTTACTTGGGTCATGTCGTCAGTGCTGAAGGAATCCAGCCTGATCCAGAAAAGATTTCTGCCGTGAAAAATTGGGACACCCCAAGAACTGTGAAGGAAGTCAGAAGTTTCCTAGGATTTGCAGGCTACTACCGCCGTTTTATACCTAACTTTGCCAAGGTAGCAGAACCACTGACAGAACTTCTACGTGGTTGTCCTAGAGAAAACTATAACAGAAGATTTCCAATTGATTGGTCTGAGAGACAAGAGACTGCATTCCAGAAATTGAAAGACCTGTTGACTTCTCCTCCAATTCTAGCGTATCCTGACTACAGCCATCCTTTCCGTCTCTACACGGATGCCAGCTATCAAGGCTTAGGAGCTGTATTGTCACAAGTCCAAGACAACAAAGAGAGAGTCATCGCTTATGCCAGCCGAAGTTTGAGAGGTGCCGAGAAGAACGATAACAATTACAGTTCGTTCAAGTTAGAGCTGCTAGCTCTTGTGTGGGCCGTTACCGAGAAGTTCAAAGATTACCTCGCAGCCACACCATTCACCGTTTACACGGACAACAATCCTCTCGCTCACCTTAATACTGCACGGCTAGGTGCACTTGAACAGAGATGGGCTTCCAGATTGGCAAATTACTGCTTTGACATCAAGTACCGCAGCGGTAAAACCAACATCAATGCAGATGTATTATCCCGTTTGCCCATAGGAGAAGAACCTCCTGATGAAGAAGACATGTGGGAAGATGTTGAGATGCCTCCCTTCTATCAAAGGTTTGCTACGCAGAATGTCATCGCTGCTACACAGACTGATAAAGGTCCTCAACAGAAACCTGACCCAATTCAAGATCCACCTAGATGGCAAACTCTCCAGAACGAATCTCGAGTTTTAGGTGAGATCTATGATTTCTTAACTTCTAGAAGAACACCTGTCAGACTCAGAAGACAGTATCCAGATACTGAACTCAAACGCCTATGGAGACAGCGGAAAAGGCTCTTCATTCAAAAAGGCCTCATCATACGTAATACCTTGGATCCTGTTTCAGGAGAGAGAATACACCAAATTCTCATCCCCAGAAGAGATGCAAAAATTGTGCTTGACGCTTACCATGACCAATCAGGACATTTTGGCGTACATAAAACTGAAGCTACCATACGCCAGCGCTTCTACTGGATCGGAATGCGAGCAGATATTGAAAATTGGTGCAGCGAATGCCCAGCTTGCAACCTGACTAAAGCCGGAAAGAAAGAGGCTAGAGCGCCATTGCATCCAATCAACTCTCACAGACCAAATGAGCTAGTTGCTCTGGATCATGTGAAATTGGCACCTACTCGTTCAGGATATACCTATGCTCTCACAATGGTGGACCACTACTCTAAGTGGGTCGTAGTCGTTCCAGTGAAGGATATTACTGCTCGTACTACAGCTGCTGTATTTTATCGTGAGTACGTGAGACATTATGGTTGCCCTGAAGCAGTCCTAACAGATCGTGGACCTGCCTTTGAGTCACAACTCTTCCAAGAGCTCTGCCAACTCCATGAGTGTAAGAAGCTACGTACAACAGCTTACCATCCACAAGGGAATGGACTTTGTGAGAAGATAAATCAAGTGTTTATTAACATGCTGAGAACGGCATCAGTAACCAAACAGGCAGAATGGCCACAACTACTGGATGAACTAGTGGAGATTTACAACAACACCACTCATTGTTCGACAGGCTACTCGCCATACTATCTTATGTTTGGTCGCCAAGGTCAGCTGCCTAAGGATCGAGCTTTAGGAATTCAAGTTCCTGATGTGATTAATCCCTTGCCAAAGACCGACTGGGTTTCTGAACATCAACGTCGCATCCATGAAGCTAGAGAGGTAGTTGATCACAGAATGAACGAAGCTCATCGTAGGCAAGAAGAGTGTTATAACCAGAGAGCCAATGCCACACCACTGCATGTGGGAGATAAAGTATGGTTACGTAAATACCACCGCTCTGACAAACTCGATTCACTCTGGGAACAAGAACCCTACACTGTTACAGGTATCCCATACCCTGATTCAGATGTCTATGAGGTCAAGAAGCCCGGAATGGCTCCTCAAACAGTTCACAGGAATCGCATGAAACTCTGTACTAAGGAAGACCTTATGGTTATGTCTTCTCCTTCACAACCAGTCATGCCAGTCTACACACCAGCTCCTGTAACTGAGACACCACCAAGACAGTCCTCTGTGGAAGAATCAATTCAGAACTCTCCATTCATAATTCCAGGCTGTTATCAATGGGTACCAGTTCCTGTTCAAGTTCCTGTACAAGTTCCAGCTCAAGTTCCTGCTTCAATTGCTACTCCTGTACCAGCATCAGAAGAACTACCTCATTACCACGTTCCGGATTCTGAAGAAACTCAAGTGCTGAGGCGTTCAGAGCGAAGTACCAAAGGAACCCCACCTGCCCGTTACAGGGATTAAAGAACTATATCCTTTCCATGTGTATATACTGCTTTGCCTGTATACATATATGTCTGACTTTATTTAGTTAGCTAGTTAGCCAGTTTGCAACAGTTTAAGCCTCTAGTACCTGGTAACTACCATGCACATTGTTCCTGGTTTACTTGCATATTTATACAGCCTATGGACTACTAAGGACTGTTCCTTTACTCAAAAGTGCCTTTTCCCAGAGCCTTTCCATGGACAATGCCTTATTGCCGAAAGAGACTCTACCTAAATTGCACAATATCTACTGTTCTATTGTTTTGCACATTTTCATTGTTATTTTCATGTGTTATTGCATTGCTCTTTATGGTATATTTTCCATGTCATTTCACTTTTTCATTGTCATTGTATTTCAGGTGCTACCCCACATATACATGTGCATTTCTAAGTTTCCTCCTCATATAGACGCCGAGGACGGCTTATTTTTAGTGAGGGTGTTTGTAGTGACCTGGACTAATCCAGTCAGCATCTGGAAGTCTGTCACTATATGTTTGGTCACTTACATACCTTAAACCCATGATCTTTCATATATGTATTCTCTTACCTAGTCTTTTGTGTATTCCCTGAGCACATGTGAAGGTATAGGCCCTAAGCCTAATGTGGTAGTATCACATTCTCCATTTTATTTCCATGTGTATGTGTATTGTCTAGCATAGCACCATCTTTTGGTCAGAAAGCTAATTACTTGTTTCATTCACACTAATGTTAACATTTTCCCTGTGTATTACTGTACATCTCATCATCATCATCCACATGGTTAAGCTGTGGGAGTGAGTCTAATGAATCATGTGACCTCCTAGAGCCACTCAAGCCCCCTTGATTGCTCTGGAGGAGGAATTCCAGGAGCAGCCCTCTGGATAGAGGGTCTGTAACCCTGTAGTTTTGAGGAGACACACTTCGGTGTGTGAAGAGAGCAGACACACTTCAGTGTCAGTCCAGTCAGTCAGTCACAGGCCTTATCCTTTACTAAGAAAGCCTAAAGCAAGTATTCAGCATATCTTCCAGCCTGTTTATCACCTGTTCACCCAAGTTAGCAGGGATTATATACGTGCCTTCTCTCTACAGTCTGTGGGACAATACTATTATATAAAATAGCCCATAGCAAGCTGTCTTGGAAATTGAGGGTCATCCCGCCAGCAGCGCCAAAGTTTTCTACGCATTCTCTACAAGCACGTACCCTGTCTAATAGGGACTCCAGTCATGGGACGCAGGTATTCAAGTCAAGCAAGTGCATTTATTACTACTCAGTTATTCAAGGCCTCTGTAAAACTCCATTCACCTGCTTCAGAAGACCACTCACCACCAGCTTCATCATTTACCACTACTGTGATCTGGATTTCCTGTGTCCTGCCAATAAAGAGCAACGGTTACCCCCGAGACTGGGCGTCTGGAGTACTCATTGCTACAGGTACCTACGTGGGGGCGGGTAATCGGGACACACACATATGTGGATGCCACCTGGGATTGGGCCCATTACATCCCTCGGCCATAGTGAACTGCCAACCACGTGACACCTTAAAGGGCCAGCAACACCTAACAACCCCAGGCCACCACAGATACAAGGGAGGGAAAGAGGGACAGAGGGATTTGGGTCTCAGAAGGGACTGTCCCTTGTATAGAGGGACATTTGGGAGATATGGAAGACATCCCAAGCATTTAAGGGGATAAACAGATGGATGCACTTGTCCCCTATAGTGCAGCTGTGTTTCTCCACAATTTCTTCACTTTGCTTTTGTACATAAAACATATGGGTCCAAATTTATAAAAGCAAACTGGAGTTATTCTGGAGTAAACCAACTTGATCATATGGGATAAATAAAAATTCCTATGCAATGAAAATGTACTTTTAACCCTTTGAATGCTAGAGAAGGTTAAAAAAAAGCTCCGTTCAGATGCATGGGAATTTAGGAAGTTGTGTTTGTGCCCTGTGGTGCAGTTGGTTTACTCTGGAATAACTCCAGTTTGCGTTTATAAATATGGGCCATAGGCGCTTATTAAGTTAGAGGTGCAATGCTGTAGCATGTCAACTGCACAAATGGAGACAAGTAGCATTTGCATTTATTTTAACCTCTTTTAATTTAACCACTTGAATGCTATGGATGCCTCCATCTCAATGCTTTGCAATGTGATGGAGATCTCTCTTGCAGTCAAGGGGTTAAGCAAAATGAAAATAATGTGGAGTTTAGTGGATTTTTACTACTAACCTATGGTAAAGATGTACAAACCTATAGTCGATGAATTCTAAAGAGGAGGTTAACTTGTCCAGTGTGATAAACTCTCTAATTCCCATTTTTTTCTATGGAGCCTCTTTATCCAGTTGGAAAGATGACAGTGCACAGGCAGGTTCCATAGAATAATATAGGACCTGGACAGTTCCCGCTAGAGAAGTCATTTGCTCTTTATCACACCTTTGTCCCACTCCTCCCCACTAAGGGTGACAGATTAAGAAAGTGGTGCAATTCTGGAGCAAATCAAGTGCATTATTAGAGAGCGGATAAAGCGCATTGTTGTAGTCAGTGGTAATATGCAGAATTCTCCTATGAAATGTAAGAGTGCAGCTGGTTTGATACAGAACTGCACCTGTTTGGCTTGATGAATAAGACTCATCATTATTATTATTATTATTATTCTTTATTTATATAGCGCCAACTAATTCCGCAGCGCTGTACAATTGGGAATAGACATACAGAGGTATTAAATAGTACAATCAGATGTGGAGAACACGAGACGTATGTCTAAAATTGTGATTATTCTAAAATATACCGACTGCCCTATGCTGGAGAAATAAACATTCACAAAATTCTTATTGATTCAAATGGGGATTTTAACCGTCTGAATGCCAGAGGAGTATGCAACGCATTGCAAAGCAATGTGTTGTGTACCTCTCTGGCACTCAAAGGGTTTAATAAGTGGGTAGCTTTTTTTGTCTCCTATAGTGCAGCTGGTATGCCCCAGAATTGCTCCAGTTTTTATACAAAATCATAATTTAGTTTAACAGCTGACTGTGCAGTGACAAATCTAATCCATGATGTCAATTAGAAGGGAGTGGGGGAGGGTAAGCTATTAGATAAGCTTCTTCAGCGGCCAGTAAAATCCAGTCTCCAGGACTGTGAGCATCACACAATCCACCTCTATTCACCTTATGTTCAATACAAAGAGGAATTCTGGGGAAATCAACTACATCATAAGGCAGAAATTCACTTCCCACAATTCTCATTGATGTTCATGGAACATTTAACCCCTTGAATGCTAGGATGATCCAAACACATCCTATATAATCCTGTATAATAATTTGTTAAAATGTGTGTAACAACAAAGTCATGCGCAGTAGAGACTGCCAGCGCCGCGGTTGATACAGAAACAGAAGGAACGTCCAGCTCTGTATCAGCCGCAGCGTGGGCAGTCTCTACTGAGCATGACTGCCCCGCGACCAGCTGGCAGTGGCACTGTGGCCCGTGTAACGGGCTCTTCAACTAGTTGAGAAATAATTAGTGACTTCTTTAGCATTCAGTTGATTAAAAGCCCCATTTAAATCAACAAGGGCATTTATTTGTCCCCTATGGGGCAGTTGATATGCTCTAAAATGACTCCAGTTTTCTATTGAACGTAAAGCCAAGGGATACTCAAAAGAACGATGTGACAATTTTTTTTTCAAATGGCACCTGATGGAAGGCAATGCAGAAATACAAAGATGAAAGTCAGTATCAGTTGGGTTCTAAAGCGTTTAACAGTATGTGTGGGGCAATCTGGTGCTCTTCAGCTGCTGTTTTACTACAGCTCCCATCAATCTCTGCTGTTATTAGGATATGATGGAATGTGTAGGGTATGGTGGATAGGTAATATTACAACTAGCTACAGAGACATTAGGTGTTGACCCCTCCAATAACAGACACAAGAAAAAAAAAAAAGCTTTTTTCAGTCATACATTTTATTTTCCTCCAAATTAGTCATAATTACAAAATAGCATATATAAGAGGCATCTATCAGTGTACAGATATAGCTATGCCAATGTAGGATGAGAGATACTGAAGTTTAAGGTGACCAGATAGCCCTTTAAATGAAGGATGCTTGTAAAACTTACAGCCTTCAGAACTGCAAAGGAACATGTGTTTGTTTGTGTGGTTTTCCTAAGCATCCCACATTTAAAGGGATATCTGGTCACCTTATTGTGATCCTACAGAAACTGGAGAGTGTGTGTGGATAGGGGGTGTTTCTAATTAGAAATGTACCAGGTCACCCCATTGTGCAACAGTGTGATGTTCTACTGGTCTCATGCAATATGGGGCTTATATATAGAGGCAAACCGGCTGCACCATAGGGAACATGTAAAAAAATGCCATTGATTTAAATGGGGCATTTGCCACTTAAATGCCACTTAAATGATATCAAGGTCTTTGCAATATGTTGTAGACCTTTTAAGCATTCAAAGGAGTTGAAAGCCCCATTTATATCAGTGAGAGATTTTATTTGTTCCCTGTAATGCAACTGGTTTGCACCATATTTGCTCTATTTTGTGTTTATACATAAGTCCCATAGGGTATGGGCATCTGACAGTGTTACTGCTTGCCCACCTCCATCATATTGTAACTGCCACCCGGGGCTGGATTTCCCAAGAGGCGGAGTAGGCAACTGCCTAGAGCGCCAAATGTTTAGGAGTTCCTCAGCTGTGCTGGCCACACCCACATTCTGAATTGCTGGTGGCCAGATCAAATCTGAGTGTCCCTGCACCAGTTTTATAACCCTTTACAGGCTATTATTTAACCCCCTGGATGCTAGAGAGGTTTCTACTGCATTGCAAAGTAATGCGTTGGAGATCTCTCTAGCAGTCAAGGAGTTAAAGCTTTTTTGTCCTGTTGTAGACCAAGGGTATTTTCTGTACCTGGAATCAATGGCTGTGACTTGGGGCAGGTGTGGAGAAGGGATGTGGCCATGGCAGAGCCAAGGGTGCCTAGATCACCTTGACTAGGGGCACCTGGGATGTAAATCTGGCCCTGCTGCCACCTTACTATTGCAGAACAGAACAGTCTGCTAAATACAAGTATTCCTATTCACTTTATAATGATGAATGACTATACTGGGCCTATTGCTGTTAACTTTTGTACTGAACCTCATCCGCTTTTTTCAGATCTTAGATACTATAATTCACCATAGTTATGAAGTAAAAATGATTGCAGTCACCATGACAGAGATAACTTGGTCACCCCTGCCTTAGGGCCTCATGACATAATGTAAAGTTATGCATTTGGGCTGTATAAACAAACGTTACATATACACTAAATGGGAAACAACTTGGGGAATCCTCATTAGAGAAGGATTTAGGATTACTAATAGACATTAGACTTCACAGCAGTGGCAGTCACTCAGCTGCTGCAAGAGCAAATAGGGTACTAGCCTGCATAAAAAGAGGTGTAGATGCACAGGATGCTAATATCAGGGCTCAAAATTTCCACTCGCCACTAGCCAATGGTGAGTGAAAATTTAGCCCTGACGAGTAGAAATTCAGCCCTGGTGGGTATGTTACGACTTGCAGTGGCGAGTAACTTTTCAGGTCTGGCTAGTAGCAAAGGACTTAAAATTATAAGCCCTGCTAATATTATTCTACCTTGTTATAAATCCTTGGTTAGGCCTCATCTAGAATATGGAGTACAGTTTTGGGCACCAGTTCTTAAAAAAGACATTACTGAACTGGAAAAAGTGCAGGGACATGCAACAGTATTGATAAATGGATTTTTATTTGTTCCCTGTTGTTCAGTGGGTTTTCTCTAGTGTTGCATCACTTTACTGGGAAAAAATCTACTACCCTGTTGGTATATTGCTTGCAGCTCTAAGGTCCCTTTTCCATGGTGACACAAAACCAGCAATGTTGATTTGTATCTGTTGCCCATGGTGAAAGGTAGCAAGCTGGACTATAGTATCTTTCAAACAGGGTGACTATGCCCCGTGTGATTGCAACAAAGTCCAGCATACCACAGCTTTAATGTTGCATGCTGGCATTTGTGTCGGCTGGCTGAAAAAGCCTGTATCTCCATCATTCCAGATCAGTGGTGGACTGCATGACAGAGGTGAGTGAACTACATGGAGACAAAAGGCTGTGGCAGTTCTTTTGCCCATGTGAAAGAGGCATCAGTTTTTACTGGTCTGCTGATAAAATAATGGGTAGATAGCACACCTGGGAGCATGATATTTATCAAAGATAGTGTTCAGAATACAGATTCTTGATGCCGGATCTGCAGAATACATACAGTCTTACCTTTATTTATTTTATTAATACTTTCAGACTCATTTGTATGGCATACTGGAATGGGGCAGCAATGTTGCCATGTTCCAATGCCATGCTTTGCATGACTGCATCTCATAGGTATGATCCTCCCAAAATAAACACAAACACATAGTTTTGGCACAACAGGCCACAGCTTTATTTAAAATATTTCCACGAACATTATTTTAATCATAGTAATTTAATTAATTATTAAAACTGACAGTCATTACCATTATAAAACATTCTTGAACTAAGCATGGCGAAATTGCCCGGACTCATGCTAAAATCCCTGCATTCATCAGCACCTTATACCTAACTCCAAATGAATTACCCCCATTGGCATACACCTTAGCTTCAATGGACAACATCACACTCACAATCTACATCCGGGACATAACTTCCAAAGGGCTTCAGCCCAAGGATAAATCCACATCACCATACCTGGGAACTTTGCAATGAGTACTAACCAGAGGGCAGTCCTCTGGTGCCACTGGGGGAGATCTATGATGCGATTTGCATCAGAAAGGGGGCAGGGCTTAATAGTTAATGGGGGGCGGGGATTCAAAATATTAAAAAAAAAAACCCTGAGAAGTAGCCTGGGAAGCAGGAGAACTTGGCACTGAGTGCAAGGAGCATTTCTGAAAGTGTCACGGTTTACCAGTAACAGAGCTCAAAATTTCCACTCGCCACTAGCCAATGGCAAGTGAAGATTTAGCCCTGGCGAGTAGAAATTCAGCCCTGGTGGGTATGTTATGGATTGCAGTGGCGAGTAACTTTTCAAGTTTGGCTAGTAGCAAAGGACTTCAACTTTTAAGCCCTGCCAATAACATTCAGGAGTCAGTACGGTATAGTTAAATGCAAAATGTATTAATAATAGAGAAGTAGAGCACACTATATACACAAGCAGCAAGCAGAGGGTTACAAGCCAGTGAGCACTGCTATCAGGAATAGTAGGCTGCTAAGCCTGACCACTCTGCTGGAGACTAGGCCTCAGCCACTGGTAGTCGTTGCAGGAACCAGGAGCAGGAACAGGAGCAGGAGCAGGAACAGGATCTTGATCCAACAAAGCGAGAGTACTGACTCAAGCCTGCAGTCAGTAGGGAGTAATATCTGACTTACGCCTGCAGTCAGTATAAGGAAAGGGATACCTGACTCACGCCTGCAGTCAGTATCGGATCTAGTCTACCAGAGGCCCAGGTCCGCACTAGATTGGGTGTCTGTTAGGTACAAGGAACAAATGTAAGAATAGTCAGACAGAGCCACAAGTCAGCACCAGAGGGGGTAGTCAGACAAGCCAGGTCATACACAGTTCAGGTAGTCAGCCAGAGCCACAGGTCTGCACCAGGTTGGGTGTCCACTATAGGGATAAACAAAAGAATAGTCAGACAGAGCCACAGGTGAGCACCAGATTGGATGGAAGACTAGCCAGGTCATGCACAGAAACCAAGGTAATAGAACTGCTATGAACAACAACGCAAGGGCAACTGAGTCAGGACTCAGACTGCCCTTTAAACCCCTCCTCAGGAAGTAGGTAGGAGGAGCAGCTCAAAGGAAGGAAGCAGGTAGGAGGGGACTACAGGAAGCTTGGCACATAAAACAGAGGCCTGCTGCATGCTTGAAGCCTTGCGCCTGCAGATGACGCTGAAAACAAGGTAAGCTGTAACAGAAAGACACGGAAGTGGGAAGAGTTTTATTTAAAACTCCCCACATCTGGAGAATCAGCCTAAGCCCCGGAGACCCAGTAATTAGAAGACAAAATCTGAGTCTTCAGGGCAAATCCACAGAGTTCCCAGCTATGCACATCACTTTACCACATAAGTTATCGATATCTGAAAAAACAGGCAAGGACCAACCACCTTGCTGTGACAATTCCAACCACAAAACTCACCATAATAGGGAGGGGAGGGATGCTACTTCCTGACTCAGGGAAAACTTCTTCTTGACTCAGCCTCACTTATATCACCAAAGCACAGGCCAGACATATCACTGTCAAAATTTGCTACTCCAACTACTTTCATAATCTGGAAATCACCTCAGCTCCTCAGCATTTAACCCGATGGGTACTATAAATATCTCTGGGTAAAGTGTGGTCCTTTGTTAGTTACCTCCGACACACTGTTTTGAGATTCCTTGCAGTCATCTCTAGCATCCTAGGGGTTAACATGTGTAGGAGGGTTGAATAACTTGAAACAAAGGAATTTCTCACAGTGCATTTCATTTATTGCATCAGTTACCAAAAATGGAAATTGACATTGGGCCTGCAAAACAATGCTTTGTTGTCTGAAAACGTTCATTACTTTGTAAAGTCAGCTCTATAAACCATGCTTATTTTCTCACTAAGGAAAGCATATTTGCTGTGATATTAAAGCGGAACTATCATCCCAAATAAAGCCCCATGCCAATAATTAGCCATATAGCGATAAGATTACAAGTAGTACTATTATTCTTCATAAGTACAGCGTTATTCGGAAATCATACTTCTTTTGAGAAGTACGGGCAGGCATCAGCGCAGACATCTTGGCTTTGAGACATCTGTGTGCCTGCGGTGTTCATCCCGGTCTCCTCTAGGAGGCGTTGCATTGTACTTTAAGGTAACAGAAGGGAATGACGGCTCAGATTTTACAGCAGCTGCACACAGCTGCTCAGAAAATGGTTGGGTGAAGGAGGAGACAAAAAGTAACTTCCATAACAGCCAAAGTTCCACAGACCATTCTCTATTACACAAAAGCTACAAATCATAAAATAAAACACTAACACTAGTATCGTTATTATAGTATTTAAAAATTGTTTATTGAAGAAAGTTTCCCTTTAAATGCAGGATGCTTATGAAAAACACACCCTGCAGAGGTGCACTGAATCCCATGCAGTTCTGCAGAATAACATTTTCATAAGCATTCTGCATTTAAAGGGGTATCTGGTCACCTTACCCATCATCTCCAGACAGCCTTTGGCTGGCTACTAATGATGGGAATTCCAGGCTACAACACATGGATGGCATCAGTTTGCCCAATCCTGCTTTACACAGTAAAGTACCGCCTCCTGATCAGGAAACAATGAGCACAAAGGGAAGTAGCTTCCCCGAGTCTACTGGAGCCATTGGGCAGTCAGATCACAAAATGTTGATAATAGCATTGCCCATCATCAGAGTTTCCCCACAGAAGAGTAAGCAATCGCCCAAAGTGCTGCATTTTGGATGGCACCTCAGCTGTACTGGCTACCCCCCCCCCCCCATATTCTATGTTATGGATGTGTCCAGAGAAATTCCAATGTCCTTGCACCAGACACTTACTACTGGTTAGGATGGCAGATTTATTTATTGGCTTATATAATTTGTCCAGGTTACATACCCCTTGTCATGTCAAGGCATGAGTTGGCCCTCTGGGTTGCATAATTAGTTTGTTTGTTTTGTATTTGTATGTTATTCAAAGTGTACCAGTCCTAGGCCATAAAATTAGCTGAGTAGATAACATCACCAGAAACTGAATGAGTAGATCACCGGAGAAGGTCAGAGTGTCATAAAATATATTGGACCATCTGCTCTGGGTGGAAGTTTATCCAGGGGACACTCAAATAGCCCGAAATAGGGAGAACATGTATATATAGTGTAAAAAGGTTCAGTACAAATATATATTCAGAATGCCCAGGTTTTACCCTTTTGGTGGGTACCAAACATGCCAAGGGGAGGTGTTCCTGTTATGAGTTACAAGAATAGCCACTTTGCAACCAGTTAGACCCAGCATGTTTGGTGGCCAGATATTCACACAGATATGAGGAATATGATTATTATAACATTATAGAGGTGTGCTGTGGGTTGCAGGTTTTGGGAAGCCTTATGAATTTTCAGGTAGAACTCTGCAGTAAAATCCCTGACAGGTCTGATTGAGTGGGACATAAACTGTCAGGCCAAACCCCTGACGCTCCCAGGTAACACCCAGGGTGTCTGGCCTCTTAGAAGGAACTGTGTAAAGTATTTAATATGGGTTTTTGGATAAAAACAGGGAATTTCTTTGTAGCAACTATAGGGAGAAATACCATCTGAAGTTCCCGCAAGGACTCTTAAAATATCTGTTATTGTATTTAAGGATTTCTTGCATTTCTCCCATTTTATGTTATGGACTGTTTTGCTTATGTGTAATCTTTATTTCTGTATATCCGTTATTTCTGTATTTTTGAAACCAGCACTGTGAAGCCTTTTTTCATATTAAATATTCAATTAATCACTTAATTGTCTCTGTTCTCTAATATGAACTCACTATTCTGAAGGAATCTCAGGTAGCACAAGTTACTAAAGGTTTAATTCTATGCCTAATTATTAAGGTGATTTTATACTGTTATTCTGTTGTGTTTGGGGTAATCTAAGATGCCCAGATATAAAGTCTTGGTGGTGCCAGCAAATTGTAGTGCTGGGGTGATAGTGCAGGAGGGATTTCAGGGGTTAATTTGGTGGTTGCTAGGAATAGTAACAGGTAACCAGGGGTCTGGTATTGTTAACCCTTTCACTCCCACACTCTCCCCACTGTCTCAGCAGGGCCTATAGCCTTCATTTGTGACACCCCTATATGGCCATAATTTAACACTTTGTTTGCAATTTGTTGGAGACCTTGCTAGTATCCAAGGGGTTAAGAGGTTGTATTTTGTGTTTATCTGTTATAGTCATATATCATTTTATGTGCAAGTGGATGGCACTAGGATGCTTTAAGGTATGGTGGAAGGTCCATGGGCAGGTCAAAAGATACCTTACTTACTTTGGTTCTTCAGCTGTTGTTGGACTTCAGCTCCCATCATATTCAGTCCAACAACAGCTAGACAGCAAAAGGTTGGCTACCCCTTCTCTAGGCCTACAATGGTTCCAAGGTAGCTCTGCACAGAACATCTATCAAAAGAGTCCAGAACTACGGGGGTAAGGTAGCATGTTCACTCTAAGGTAAACAATCTAGCAATGAAAGCACTAAAGAGGGGTATTTATGGAAAATGCATTGTGCAGTGTTGCACTGGAAAAACAAATACACCATGAAACCCTGCAGTTTTAGTAAATACTATTTTTACTCTTACAGTGCTGCATTACTCACCTTGGAAGGATCAGTGCAGGCAGATCACCTGGAGTCCGTTTGCACAAAATAAGATATAATTAATTCCAGGGCAGACCAGATGCACTGTAGGGAAGATATTAAAATTCCAGTTGATTTTAATGGGGCCTTTAACCCCTTGAATGCTAAAGATAAGAAATATAGATAGGAGATGCTAGTGATCAGTGTTATAAATCAAACATAGTGCAATTATGATATATAAATTACAAAATAACTGATGTGACCTTATGTTAAAGATGTGTAACTGATGAAATATATAAATCGAATGATGATGATAAGGTCCATGATCTCAAAAAGATAATTCTCCAATCAATTAGATCAGATGTCCGTAAAAAAGAAAAGGTAACATATGGTAACATTTTAAAACTTAGATTAAATACATTTATGTGTGCATCGCTTATCAATCATAAATTAAAGTCCATAAATATAGATGATCGAGATGTTTATGAAATGAGCACTAGCGATCCACACACAGACAGTATTACCATCTAAATGTAGCCAAATCTTGATGTAGTAGCTTTCAATGCATGTGATTCAATATGCAAAGTGTATTTGGATAGCTAATCAAATATTCATAAATCAACAGCTGCCCAAAAGTTAGAAGGCATGAAGCATGTTGGTACTTTTAAAGGGCCTCCACCATTCTTCTATTCTTCCTTCTATATTTCAATAATGAATGAATCTCCAAATACTCACATGTCTGGAAGAGACCATCATTGAGCCTGCGAGGTTAAAGGGATAGTAATACTTCGTTTTATCTTTATTTTATTTTGTAGGCATTAAAAAAACATGAAGAATGATATGTCTTATCTCTCAAACCTTTATGGTTTAAGAGATATTCACAAGCAAAGTTCCCCCCCCCCTGTACAGCCAGATCAGAAGGAAGGTGCCCAGGTAGACTGCAGAGAGGGACAATCTTCAATTAAGATAAGGGAAAAAGCTGAAAAACTTGTCAAGGGGGGGAGGGCTTTCATTGTTTTCATACAAAGAAGAATGTCCCCTTCTGTTATCTGTCTGGTCTTACAACTAGATTCACATCTGAGAAGGGGCGGGGAGGGGAAACTTTGCTTGTGAATATCTCTTAAACCATAAAGGTATGAGACAGAAGACTTATATCGTTCTTCATGTTTTTTTAATACCTACAAAATAAAATAAAGTTAAAATGAAGTATTGCTATCCCTTTAAGAGGACAGCCCTCACTTGGTCAACAGTGTTCAAGATAAATCATTGAAGTCCAGTGTATGGAGACAGTAACTTAAAACCAAGATTTGTATTCAAAATATATTAATGTGTTTATCTTAATAAGACATGTAAAAGAATGAAAAGTGCCTGTACATGTTTCACAAGCAGCTGGTTATTCTTTCAGGAGCAGAAACAAAGAAAACAATCCATTGATTCATCAGTCAGCTATGCTACTACATTCAGATTTGGCTACATTTCAAAGTCAACATTACCTGTGTGTGGATTGTTACTGTTAATTGCATCAAGATCTCACTCATCCCTATTTATGGACTTTAATATATGATTGTTAAGCAGCACGCCCATATACGCATTTCAACTACATTATACAGTGTTGCTCTTTTTCTTTTTATGGGCATCCCTTTCTGATTGATCAGAGAGTTATCTTTTTGAGATGACGGGCATTTATCCATTTCATCATTTCTCCATCTTCATCTAAAGTCACGTAGGTTTTTATGAAATTTAAATATCATAATTGCATTATGTTTTATGTATAAAACTAGTGCCCCCTGTCTGTTGTGCTTCTCTCTAGCATTCAATGTTTAATGTATAACACTGATCAATATCTAGTTTGTTTTTTGTAGTTATAGTCCTATTGAAAACATTTTTTCTTTCATCATACTGATTTCTTTAGGGTTTGGGCAGCTGTTTTCAGTTCTTTATTTATAGATTTGAAATTATGTATCACTTATATACTCACATTCTTTGAAGTACACATTCATATTAATTAAGTGCACTCACAGGGATATGATGGAGAAGACATGTTCGTGCATACGATGAGATTTAATTGGTGTAAATTCTCCATTGTATTAGAAACCTGGGGGGAGATTCACTACGCGGTGATAAAGAGGTGATAAAGTGGTGATGACTTCTCCAGTTTATCACTTCTCCAATTCCTATGTTATTCTATGGAGCCTATTCACTAAGATTTCTTCAGCTCTGGAGATCTTAGTGAATAGGCTCCATAGAATAACATAGGAACTGGAAAAGTGATAAACTGGAGAAGTTATCTCCACTTTATCACCTCTTTATCATCTCTTTATCACCGCTTAGTGAATCCCCTCTACAGACTCTTATTGAACCTTAGTGCATCTCACCCCTGGAGTATTCCCTGATATGTTTTGTTATTTAGCCCATGCATCATTTCAATGGTCCTTCTTTGAATAGTCTCAGTTTACTGATGTCCTTCTGAAGGTATGGTTTACAGAACTATACATTGTACTCTAGGTGAGGTCGAACTAGTGATTTGTAGAGAGGAGTTAATATCATCTTTTTTCTGCTGCTATTGCTGCTTCCTATACAAACTAGTACCCTGTGCTGGCTTTCCCTGTGGCTTTGTTTCATTGCTTGCCTATAGTTGTATGCAAACATTTGGGCACCCCTGGCCAAATTACATGTTTTGCTGAAAAGAAAATAAGTGAAAAGAAGTTAGCACAACTTCTGCAGTGAGTAAACTTAAACTTGATGTATTTCTGCATAGTTGCTATTTATTTGCTCAATTCAACAGACTGGAAATGTAAACCAGAAAATGTGGGATGTGCAAATGTTTGGGGACTCTTCTATTTGATCCACTAGTGTTATTATTTGTAAGGTGTTAGTACCTAATTTACTTGTTAGGCCTACGATCAACAACCACTGGCTTTTCTAAGATAACTAATCATTACAAAGCAAGGAATGGCTATAAAAATCTAAATGCTTCCTGCTTGCAATTTTCACTGTCTGAAATGTCTTAACAAATGGAAGTTAAGGGGAACTGTTGAAGCTAAAACAAGATCTAGAAGACCAATAAAAAATATCCTATAGAACTGCTTGTAGACTGGTCAGGAATTCAAAGCAAAGCCCCATATCAGTGCAAAGGACCTGCAGGAAAGTGTAGCTACGCTGGAGTCCACTGTGCAGCATTGCTTGCACAAACATGGATGGAAGAGTCTTCAGAAGAAAACCTTACTTACGATCTCATCACAAAACTCAACATATGAAGTATGCAACACAACACTGTGCTGTGGTCTTATGAAGATAACATTTAACTCTTTGGCTACAATCACCAAAGGTACGTTAGAAAAGTAAAAACGGAGACGCATTTGAAGAAAACAACCCCTTGCCAACTGTTAATTAAGCATGGGAGTAAATCTATTATGCTTTAGGGATGTGTGGCAGCCAGTAGGACAGGAAACATTGTGTGGGTATAAGGAAGAATGGATTTTACTAAGTATCAACACAGAGGTGTAACTAGAAGCCTCCGGGCCCTGGTACAAGAAATGCCACGGGCCCCCACCAACACCACCACATTGGCCCCCTTGACCACATTGACCCCCTCCACAATGTCCCCATCTCCTACCTGGAGCTCCCACGTGGTCCTCTTAGTAATGCAAAGCAGGGGGAGGCCGGGCCCCTGGAGTGCATAGGCCCGGTCTCAGGTGCAACCCCTGCGACCCCTATAGTTACGCCACTGTATCAACAAATCCAGGAAGCTAATGTCCCACAGTCAGTGATGAAACTGAAGCTGAAAAGACGTGGATATTACGAGACAAACGCATACCTCAAAACAGCCATGAACTACATGAACACTACAAAGTAAAGCATTGGAGACATATCTATCATTTAAGGGGTTACATCAATGGGAATTTGGTACGTTTTTATTTTTCTCCTGTAGTGCAGTTGGCTCACTGCACCAAAGAAGTGTCCCCAGTTTTGAACAGAAGATCTTCTGTGAGATATGAGGTTCACTTGTGTTGCTCCTCATTTACTAAACTATTGCTGTCATACATACACCTCAAGGGCTCTGCAGGGGAATATCTGACATGTCACCATGAAAAGATAATGATAAGGAGATCACTGGAAGGGTGATCCTGATGCCACTAAACAATGACTAAGACAATTTACATACAAATCAGAACAAAGAACACAGATGGTCAGTCCTTCATGAGTCTTATGCACAAAAGAACAGAAGAGCAATTCTGACACCAGCTGCACCACAGTAGAGAAATAAAAAGTCTAATTGATTTAAAAAGGTCTTTTAACCCCCCGAATGCAAACGATGTCTCCTCTGCATTGCTTCACAATGCTTAATGACCTTTCTAGCATTCAATGGGTTAAAAGCTCAGTTTATGTCAGTGGAAATTTGCTGTTTTTTTTAATTTCCTATGGTGCAATGGTTATGCCTCAGAACTGTGCCTCTTTTGTGCCCCATGCTTTTAATGCTTTGAATGCCGGATGGGTAGGCAATGTATTGGGTACCCCTCTGGCACTCATAGGGTTAAACCTCCATTCCTAGATGACAGATATTTTGGTAGTGGCATGGTGTGTTGTTGCAGGGGTGGATTGCACTGATAACCATGTTCATCAGATTTTAAGGATTTAATAATCTCTTTAGTACAGTCTTATCATGAAACCATTGGAGATATATTGTGTGGCACACTAGGCTTCGTAATAGCCTTAAAGGGATAGTAATCTTTAAAAGAACAAGATTGCCAAGTCTTCTTTATTAGAAAAGTAACACATTGCTCTGTTTTAAACTACTTACATTTCTGTAGTTCATAAGATATTAACTGTAGAAGTATCCCCCTCCTGCCCCTTCTGGCCATGTCACTGCTGCAGCTCTGTCTGGTCCGGACGGATGCGGCGAGGGACAAACTTCAGTAAGTATAAGAAAAACCCTGCCTTCCTTGACTAAGGAGGGCAGGATTTTCCTTTGCATACTGAAGATTGTCCCTCACCGCATCCGTCCAGACCAGACAGAGATGCAGCAGTGATGTGGCCAGAAGGGGCGGGAGGGAGGGTGATCCTTCCACAGTTAAAGGGATAGTAATACTTCGTTTTATCTTTGTTTTATTTTGTAGGCATTAAAAAAACATGAAGAATGATAAAAGTCTTATCTCTCAAACCTTTATGGTTTAAGAGATATTCACAAGCAAAGTTTCCCCCTCCCGCCCCTTTTTCCTAGTGTAAGCCATCTCTTCTCAGATGTGAATCTGGTTGTAAGACCAGACAGATAACAGCAGGGGACAATCTTCTTTGTATGAAAACAATGAAAGCCCTTCCCCCCTTGACAAGTTTTTCAGCTTTTCCCTTATCTTAATTGAAGATTGTCCCTCTCTGTAGTCTACCTGGGCACGTCCCTTCTGATCTGGCTGAACAGTGGGGGGGGAGACTTTGCTTGTGAATATCTCTTAAACCATAAAGACATATCATCCTTCATGTTTTTTAATGCCTACAAAATAAAATAAAGATAAAATGAAGTATTACTATCCCTTTAATATCTTATGAACTACAGAAATGTCAGTGGTTTAAAAAAAAGCAATGTGCTACTTTTATTATAAAGAAGACTTTAGTTTAGTATAGTCGATGTTAAATCACATAATATGCATTTAGAATGCAAACTGTGTCTCCTTTTAGAGGAGCTTGCATTCTCAGAGGGCCCCAATACCATATAATAGAATAAAATATGTACTATGGGCCCCTTTAAAAGTCCAAAAATTTACTATATACAGGGCACCATAATGCTAGAGCCTCTTGTGAACCAAACTGTAACAGCCGGAGGAGGATGCAGTTGCAGAGCCTGTGCTCCCTGCCTACAAATATGCCTCCCAGATGCTGGAAGAGCTTCATAGGAGAGCCCACTTACTCCACTGTATGGGTGCCAAGCAACTTCTGGTACAGTGGAACACAAACTGGATATCATAGCGCTACAAGAATCTTTTGTAGAGTAACATTCAAACCTGCTTCAGCCAAGAATCTACAGGTTCCGGTGTAAAAAGATGGAACTCACCAGGGCCTAAACTCGAACTGGGGATGGCTAAAGAGGCCAGACCTCTTCTTGGATATGGTTTCTGAGAGAGTTCACCTAAATTGCCAAGGTAAGTACCCAATTGGGACCTTTTTAAAGGGGATGTATCACCTAAAAAAAAATGCCCATAGGTTATGTTAGTAAAGTATTATTAGGGAAGCTGTTTTTTTTTTTTTTTGTTTTTTAATGTAAATCCTTTTGCAGATATTTAATTTTTAAGTCAGAGAGAGCTGTGCCAAAGAATCAGCTTACTGCATTATGCTGACCAGCACATTTCTATATGACTGCCTAATTCTCTTCCCAACTCCCTCCCAGCTTCCCTTCGGTTTGCTGTCTCTTCTATCGTTACAGCAAGCTCCGGTAAGCATTATACTGTGTACGCAGAAACTGCTTCACAGAAACAGAATTTCAATTACAATTTAAATTGTTGATGGAGAGATTTTTAGAAAGGGACTACCCAAAAAATGTTGTTGAACAAGCCCACTACAGCTCCCAGAATACTGTAAGGAAGGATCTGCTTAGAAAAGTGATTCTCAACCAGGGTGCCATGGCACTTTGATGTGCCATAGATATCAACTTAGGGTGCCCCATGTTTTCTTTTAAATAAAGATTTATAGAAATTGTTAAGCATGATATGTTTAGTTGTTTTATTATGTTTGTAAGACCTAATAATAACTGTTTATTTTTGTATTGTAGCCATCATTATTTCCTTGATAAAGTACATTAAATATGTTAAGGGTGCCCTGAATGTTCTAGATTATATGTTAGGGGTGCCCAGAACAAAAAAAGATTGAGAACTACTGGCTTAGAACTAAAAACAAGAAGAGGCCAGATTTGAGTGGGGAAAGTATGCTTCATTACGGAGTTCAGCAAAGAACATGGACAGATAAAGAATATCATAAATAAATACCTGCCCATACTCCAAGGAGACTGTAAACTGAATTAAACATTGCAGAGAGGTTGCAAATTTATTGCTAGAAAAGACTCTACTTTAGGGAGCAGACTTTCACCTAGCTTATTAGGTAGTGAAAAGATGTATACTAGTGTTGAGCGAGCACCACGATGCTCGGGTGCTCGGGTGCTCTGACCGAGCACCCCCTGAGGCTCGAGTGCTCGGCCGAGCACCCGAGCCCCATTGGAATGAATGGGGCAACACCAGGCACCCCCTGCTCTGATGAGGGGAGGGTGCCTGGTCAATGCCCCCTTCATCTCCGCTATGCCCCCTTCATCTCAGAATGCCCCCTTCAGCTCCGCAATGTCCCCCTTCAGCTCCGCTATGCCCCTCTTCCACAATGTGCCCCTTCATCTCCGCTATGCCCCTCTTCCACAATGTGCCCCTTCATCTCCGCTATGCCCCTCTTCCACAATGTCCCCCTTCATCTCCTCTATGCCATAGAGGAGATGAAGGGGGACATTGTGGAAGAGGGGCATAGCGGAGATGAAGGGGCACATTGTGGAAGAGGGGCATAGCGGAGATGAAGGGGCACATTGTGGAAGACGGGCATAGCGGAGATGAAGGGGGACATTGTGGAAGAGGGGCATAGAGTCTATGCCCCTCTTCCACAATGTCCCCCTTCATCTCCGCAATGCCCCCTTCATCTCCGCAATGCCCCCGTACCTCCAGTCCCTGGTGGTCCAGCGGAGCTTCTTCGGATCTGTGCCTCTTCCGGCACAGATCCCCGCCACCCGAACATGTCGGGCGAGCACATGGCGGTACTCGACGAGTACCGCCATGTGCCGAGCAGAGCGATGCTCGAGCCGATCCGAGCATCGGCCGAGCACGCTCGCTCATCACTAATGTATGCCACTACATGGTTAAACACTAGAGGAATGTATAAATGTGGAGCTAGACAATGTGTTTCCTGCAGCTATGTAAAAACAACTCGGATTTCTGTAGGTCTAAAACAAATAGAATTTATAAAATGAAACATTACATAAATTGAAGAAACACATATGTTCTCTAAGCAATAAGTTGGACACACAACACAAGCTTTAAAAAAATGAAAACAGTATTCCAGCTAGTCGCTATATAAACTAACTTTTTAGACAATATTATATAAGGGTGATAGATCCCCTTTAAAGGGATAGTAATACTTTGTTTTATCTTTATTTTATTTTGTAGGCATTAAAAAAACATGAAGAACGATATAAGTCTTATCTCTCAAACCTTTATGGTTTGAGAGATATTCACAAGCAAAGTTCCCTTCCTGCCCCTTTTACCTAGTGTAAGCCATCTCTTCTCAGATGTGGAATCCAGTCCATAGACCAGACAGATAACAGAAGAAAACAATCTTCTTCCTATGAGAACAATGGAAGTCCTGCCCCCCTTGACAAGTTTTTCAGGTTTTTCCCTTATCTTAATTGAAGATTATCCCTCTCTGCAGTCTACCTGGACACCTCCCTTCTGATCTGGCTGAACAGTGTTACATCAGTAAAAGGGGAGGGAGGGGGATACTTTGTCACTGAATTACTCTTGAACTACAATTCTGACTGAATTTAAATAACACTCTCCAAAGTCCAAATACTATGATGATTAATTGGCGCTGCTTTCATTATGAAACATTACTATCCCTTTAAAGGACACAATGCGTGAGAATATTCTGTCTATCAGATTGCTGTTAGTACTTTTGCGCCACTCTCCGTTTGAAGGAGAGTGGAGCAAAAGTACTAATAGCAATGGGACACAGGAGGTAAGGCATTATAAATGAATGAAGTAAATATATGTTTAATAATAGTATTTTAATAATTAAATGTTTAAAACACCAACACACACACACACACACACACACACACACACACATATACAGGCAAGGTATGTAGTCCATACCTTGCCTATTAACCCTTTGGGTACCAGAGGGGTAGGAAACATGCTAAGCAATGTTTTCCTACCTCTCTGGTACTCAAAGAGTTAAGAGTTGAATATCAGACAGATTTGTGGACTAAATGGCAGTACCTGAGGTGGATGTGGATGGAGTTAGTATGTCCCATATATGCAATATATGTGACATACTAAGGGGGGGGATGTCAAAGGGGAGCATTGTGTAGTGCCCAGTGTACTACTTTTCTTTACTGTAACCCTTTGAATGCCACAGGGGTGAGCAGTGCACATCCCTATGGCATTCAAAGCTGTCCATCGTGCTGAAAGCCATCTCTGTGTTCCCCTACTGGCTGGGTAGGGAAAAGCACAGAGAATGCTGTTAAGAACTGGCGACCGTGGTTTTGTACTCTGACTTGTGTGATGTTCTCCAAAAAGAATAGGCGTTAGATTTCTGGAGTGAAATGTTGCAATTTAACTCGCGTTAGCCCTAACTCCAACATTTGAATGGCTTTTGGCGTTGCTTGTACATTATCCTCTATGGGTGAGATCTTGCTGTTCTGGCGACGAGCGACGTGTGTTTCAGAACTGCCATTATTTTTACTAGTGGGAACATTTGCATTGCTTACTGGCGGTACAAAACCACCGTCGCCAGTTTTTTCTGCCAACGCCAACATTTGAATCGAGCCCTTTTACCTTTTTGTACTTGTATGTTATAGCCTCAGTGTATTTTCTGTGCTCTCAGGGATAAATATATCAGTAGATGTTTATTTAGTGATGCACATGCATTTCATATTTCCCCTCTAAGCTCCTCCAAAAAAGGGTTGCAGATTTTTTTGATTACCATTATGTGTGATAAATCAATCAAAATGACTGGGAAATTGATTACCCATCTATGATCAACCTGGGATTATCTTGAAAACATGAAGTGTTGGTGTTAAGAATCATTGATGTATGCATAGTAAGGTTATTTGTATACTGAGCTACATTTTATAGCAGGTGATGCATTTATTACTGGTTTAGCTAACAATTGCATGACAAATGGGATCTGTGAGATAATGATACATGTATTCATGCAACTAAATCCAGTCTAGTATCTGATCATAATATTTCATGTGGATACTGAATTCACGTGTGTACATTAATGCCTTTTATCCTTCAGGGGACACCAGCTGTATTCCTGTATTGGAGTGCTCTTTGTGCTGCTGTCATAACTGACATTTAAAGGAACATCACCCATTTGCCCTTTGCAGCAATTACTATGAAATGTTTATTGCTTTTTTATGCCCCTAAGGCAGGGTGGGCAATTTGACTCCATCCAGCTCTTGCTGGGCTACAAATCCCCCACCATCCTCTGGTAGTCATTAGTTGCAGGACCACATACTGCGCATCCCTGTGCTGGGGCCTTATCTTCAAAAGAAAAGTGGGGTAACTGTGGGCAAACCAATTGCACCATGACTGACAAATAAAAAGTATCACAATTCCAGTAAGTTTAAATCATTCTTTAAAGGGGATCTATCACCCTTATATAATATTGTCTAAAAAGTTTGTTTATATAGCGACTAGCTGGAATACTGTTTTCATTTTTTTAAAAAAATCGTTATTTGGCTGAAATTAAACGTGTAAAGACTATCTCGTACCTTCCTTCCGGTCAGACTGCGGGTACAGCTGTCAGAGACTTTGTCCTGGTGGAGAGTATCTGAATATCTTTGACACAGCTCTGTACCACAGTCTGTCACTCTTCCTCTGCTCCCCTCCCTCCATCCAGCCATTATATACACACCACACAGTCTGAACTCCTAAATAGAGGGACACCAGGGTGAGAAAGAGGTTTAGAGGGATAAGGGTCTAAAAGAGGGACACTTGGAAGGTATTTAGCATCCAATGGGTTAAAGATTCTATACTCTCTAGTGTGACCTGCAGTGCTCTGTCTTTTGCTGAAGACTTCTTTGGTTGAGCTAGGGTTAAAGGTAGCAGCTGTAACAAATGCAGTCTCATCTAATTACTAATGTACCATGTGTCAGGACCTTTGTCATGCTTTCTGGCTTCTGATTGGTGCACAAAGCCTCTTTTTCTGTGTAGTCAGAGGGATTGACGTAGGGAGCATATGTTCTGATGTCTGTGATTGTAGTAAGCTAGAGCATGGTTTGTCAAGCTTTTTTTAACCAGTATTCCTGTAAGGTATTAACTTACCACAAAGCTAAAAATTGTATTGATACAATAGTTACAAATTAATACGATTTATTTTTATATCATTTTTACAATTAAGATTTCAATCATTTTACATGGTGGCATTACATCTCTTAATTACTTTAAATCTGATTCAATAATGTGATATTTTTTAAGGGGGAGGGTTTTGAAAATGCGAAACAGGAGAGTAAAGGGGGTAGCTGCCTTCATTTTTATTATAAATTACATTGTTTTACACTTACATACACAGTGTGATGTAAACACTCATACACACAGACATACAGCAATAATAAGATACAGACATTGGGTTTATCAGTACTGGCTACAATAGAGACACAGGTAACTGGTAAAGCTAGCTAGTGAAGATAGTCTTCTACCCTCTGCTAACCTGCCCTTATTGTCTACTGCTGTGTTTAATAATCTGGAGGACATACCACAGTATAGGCATCCCTTGTTGGCCCTCAGCCACCTAATGCAAGCACAACCACTGTCACAGCTTTCATATTGTTCCTGAGGTACAGCCTGACACAACTATACATGTTGTACTTACACTTTGATTGTATCCAAGTACCCCACCTCCCTAGGGATACCAGTACCACAGTTTAAGTAACACTGTCCTGGAGCATTCCCTTTTCATTGGTTTATACTTCCAGATGATACAGCAAGAAGTCAGTTCTACAACATGTCTGTAGCAGGCCCTATCAGCTTAACAGCTTCATTAAATTGCTTTCCATCACCCAGAAGGTTCATTCATCTTCCCACTTTTAAAAATATATGAACTGTTTCAAAGGGGGCATTTTTTATTTATATTTTTATTCTTTTTCTAGAGCAAGTACAGAGTTTTATAAAAAAAACAGTATAAGTCATACAAATATAAAAAAATTGCATGATAACATTTCTTAAATGAGAGCTAACACCTCCTAATGACAAACACCCCACTTACCTTATTATGTCCAGAAAATCCTAATAGCCCTTATGAATTTTGCTCTGGTGTCTTTGTTGGAGAGAGAAGATCTTCAATTAGTTCTGAACGTCATGTATATGGACATTACGGTTACTGGCAGTTTTTTATACTTAAGAAGGCAGAGTGCATGAATCTACTTATCATTTGAAAGACCAGAGGTGCAAGCAACACAGGGCTGAAAAATGTAAATACATTAGTTCCAGTTTCATAAGGATAACGTAGCAACATAACATGAATTTGCAGGTTGATTTGGCATGGTTAGTAGGGGTGGGCGAAAGTTGTCACTGTGTTCCCGCAAAAAACACATTATCATCTGCTTTTTCTCTGGAAAATCCACTTTTAAAACAGCGATTAAGATCTTTGCAGTTTTCGCCCATTGGCCAAAATTATTCGCCAATTTTTCAATGGCTACAAAGTTTACGCCCCAATGATTTATGTGGTTTTCGCCTTTTCGCTATAAAAACGTGATGAATTTGCGGAAGTGAAACACAGTAGAAGCAGCTACAGAGCAGAGACATGCTGTGCTTTTCTGCTGTTATTTGCCTTGAAAATTGAGGCAGGAGAGGCTCATAGTGACTGCTATCACTTTGAGAAAGTTTAAAATAGCAAAAGGAGGAACTGGAAGGACCCTTATGTGTCCACTGAGTTCGAGGAGGAGGAGGAGGAAGTGAGCACTACTAAACCAGTGCTGTCCAGTCCCCCTAAATCACCCCTAGGGATCTTGGGGAATGTAATGGGAAGAGAGGAAGAAAAGGGTAGTACTAGTGATAGCAGCACAGGTCAGCTGCCTGTGCCTGCTGCAAGACGTGCTGCCCCTGCTGCCACCATTGCTGTACATGCTGTCAGACATTCTGCCCCCCCTGCTGCCACCAGTGCTGCGTCTGCTGCCAGTGCTGAATCTGCCGCTAGTGTGCCTTGTAATACTCAGGAAGGAAGATAGGAGAAGATGATGCCAAGTGTGACAGCAAGGGACCCTAAGTCACACTTGCCATTCCCAAGCAGTCCTGCCAGTGCTAGTACTACTACTAAGAAGGTCCAGCTGCTTTTTAGTGTTAGGAGTGAAGGCGGGGTTAATCAATATCCTCATATTATTAGTGACTGTAAGGAGGAAGACTCTTGATGTGGTTGGTGTTAGTAGTAGTAGTAGCAGTAATAGTGAAGTAATGGTGAAGCAGCCGGTGCAGTAATGATGAAGCAGCTGGTGGGTCTAGTGTTAGGGGAGTGGTAGGGAAGGCATTTGAGAGCGTCCAGACTAATGGACAAGGGAGCCCACACCATTCTGGAAGTCCCCGTCCCTTCACTACAGTGTTCAAGTGGAACATGATCTTGAAGAGGCCAGAACTGCTTGTGGTGAGCAGGTGCAGAATTAAACCACCACCACCAGCATCAGGAACAAAGATCAGCTGCCTGTGCCTCCTGCTACTGCTGTCAGTCTGCTTTCTTCAGATCAAAAAGAAATGCCAAGTGTGACATTAGGGGACCCTCTGTCACATTGCTTATCACCTACTCCAAGCAGCAGTGAGATGTCCGTAATAGAGCAGCAGCAGCAGCACGTAAGGACTAGTGGTTGTGGTGATGATAATGCTGGAGAAGCTGGGGTGGAAGAGACATTGATGGCCTTTTTTAGCAGAAACTAAGAAGGAATGGGAGACATGGATGAGGATGGGCATCACCACCACTAGCAGTGAGCTTTTGGAATTTGCAACTGCTCTAATTTCTGCTGCTGCTGCTGAGATGCAAGGGCAGCAGGATGCTGAGGAGCAAACTAGTGTGCCACAGACCACAGTGGAAATGGGGTCAACAAGTGATGCAGGACTAGGCCAGGTTCCACTTGCCAGCAGCAGCAGTACGCTTGGTCCTAGTTGCAGTGCTGATTCTGAGGCAGTAGCAGCAACATTATCTGCTGCCACAGGCAGTGAAGAGGAATGTGAAGGACAAGAAGAAAGAGGCCATTCTTCTCCACCTGTTCCCTATCCCTCCCCCATGAAGTCATTTTTCTCTTGGGGCAGGCATTGTGCAGTCATCAGCAATGGCAATGTGCACAATTTGTGACAAGTCAGTAAGAAGAGGAAAGGAGGGAACACACCTTGGCACAAGCACCCTGATATCACACATGAAATACAGACACTGTGACATTTATGTCAAACATGTTAAAGCCAAACACCCACCACAGAAATCAAACACCTCTGTTGCTGTACCCCCTGACTCTCCAGAAAGGCTACAAGAGGAGAGGCAAAGATCAAAGAGGAGGAAGAGTAGAGAAACCCAGACAGAGACTGGAAGTTCCATGACAAGTGAAACAACTAGCTCGCCATCACCATCACCTTCTTCCTCTAGGGTAACTACATCTTCTGCCGATCCACCTCATTCATCATACCTCCGTCTCCAAATGATAGCCGCTCTGTTGATGTTAGGAAATGGCAGTTTGTCTCCACCGATTGCACACTGTGTGGTATACTGACCACACATGGCAGTGTGGTGGAGGAGAATCGTAACCAGGGCATCAAGAGGCATCTGAGGAGATTCCATCCAACAGAATATGCTAGATGGTGGCAAGGATGGTTAATCAATACTATTAAACTGTTGGCAAGTTGTCATGTGTCCTTAGCAGGGTGTGGACAAGGGATATAGTGACAGCGGCAGTATTTGGGCTCTGGTGTCATGGTGTTTGAATATAGTTGTTAGATGTTATTTATCACACAAATTGAAGTTGCTGATGAGAGGCACAATTTGCAGTGCAAATTGTAGTTGCTGATAAGTGGCACAGTTCCTGCTTTCAGGGGAAAAAGTTCTATTCTAATAACAAGACACCCATGATTTTGGAGGAGGGGCAGGTTGAGGAGAATTATTGGCCAACTTCTTTTCTCCACATAGATTGGGCGTTACTTATTGTGCTGCTACTGCCTCAGGCGCATCTCTGGAGCTGGTCGTGACAAGTGGAACCTTCATCATCCATCACCCATGTCACTGCTATGTTTGATCCCATTCCTTTTCAGCTGCCTAATCATCCTGTTGCTTAAACAACTCAGCAGCAGCAGCAATTTTGGAGGGATCAGAAACAGGGATTCGTAGTGTGTGAATTTTCCTGACAGCCCTAACCATAAGCCTGCTAGGAGTCCGGGCTATGGGAAACAACATCTAGCAAAGGTGGCTATGTGCCACAGCATAATAATGGACGTCCAGAAACTCCTCTGGGAGGAGATGAATAAGAAATATGGTTTGTGGGTCAGCAAGCATTTGTCTAAATGGGGCAAGCTGACTAGGGGATTAGATTGTGGGATTCCCAAAGGGGGAACTTTTGAATTGCCCCGCTGGACATCCCTCTACCAGAATTGTAAACAAAAATTAACAGAGCCAAATGAGAAAGCAGCATGGAGTAGGTGGATTGCTGAATCTTACTGGAGACAGCAGAAGGCCAGAGGTATTTTTGTTCTAGAAAATAAGACAGGGACAGCAGGAACAGAACAGGGAGGGAAGAAACAGTCTGAGCTAGAAGGAGAAGGGGAGGCAGAGGTGATAGAGCAGCTAGCTATATCCCTGGTGGAACCCACCGGAGATACTGCAGGACTTCCTGATTCCAGTACTCAGGGGGCCCCGGTAGATATGGGGGCCAAGCCCAAGACCCCCACTGCACCCACTACACTGTACCCCACAGGAGACTTACGTCTTCCTCTGCCCCCTCAGTATATTGAATCCCCAGTTGGGGCTACTGCCCCGCCATTTGTGTCTTCTACTACCTCATGGCAGATTTAGCTGACCCAAGGGGAGGGAGGGTTTTATGTGGAGTAGAAGGTGAACTCCTAATCACCCCTAAAATCAATGCAGAAGAGGTAAGTAGGATGGGTGAGGAGTTTCGTTCACCTCAGACTTCAGCACACCGTTCCCCCCAGTCTCAGCATACCCAGTTAGACAGCAATTCATTCCAGGTACAAATGGTCAGGCAGACAGGCATATTACCCAGCATGTCCCATGGACACCTTGGGAATTAAAGGGTTTTCTCTCAACAGTCCCTAAGCCAAGGAGTAATCCATATGGGTTTGCAAGTGAACTGTACAATATTGTGGTCAGTTACAACATGGAAAGATTTGTTGCAGATAATAAGAGTTGTAGCAGGACAAATAGACACTGCTGCAATCTGCACCAAGCTCGCCCTGCCCCTAGACCCATCAGAGCAAGAGAATACCCCCCAGAAGGCCTTGGAATGTGTTAACCAGATCAAGGATAAAATCAAGGAGATATTCCCTCCTCAGTCCTGGATCCGGGTGACAAATATCCAGCAAAAGATAGTAGAAGATTATTTTGAAAGATTTAGGCAGGTTGTAGAAGAGGCAGGAGGTAATCTTGATGATCAGGGAATGGGAATGATGCTAACTGCTACATTGGTGTCTGGACTAATAAAGATATTCATGACAAATTGGTTTCTGCTCATTCTGATTGGCGTGATAAGTCAGTTCCAGCACTAATGAGTTTAGAGAGCTCAATCCAAAGGAGTATACAGGAGGTGCAGGAAAAGAGAACCCAGAGAGTAATGCTAGTCAATGCCCCTGGGAAACCTCAAGGGAGGCAGTTCAGCAAAATGAACAAGGGGGAGCCTAGGAAAGTGAGATGCTATAATTGTGATAAACTAGGCCACTTTGCCAGGGACTGCACAGCTCTAAAACGGGAGAAACAGGAGGACTATTGACAAACAGGGCTTCCAGTGCTACCTATCATCTCTGAGAGCAGGGGGGGGGGGTGATGCCTTTGTCCGTCTGACCCTCTCTGAGATGCCATACTATTCTCTGGAGTGTTTGGTGGACACTGGTGCTGCCCGCAGTGTTCTCAAAAGATCAGAAGCCCCAAAATTAAACATTTCTGGACAAATTGATGCTGTAGGGCTAACAGGTAACACCATCAAGTTGAGGGAGACTGAGGAAACCCCTGTGACTATAGGTCAAATGAAAACCTCCCTTTCCATTGTCCTCAGTGATACTGTTCCCTGCAATTTGCTGGGAAGGGGTGCACTGATGAAACTAAAGGCAAATATTCAGTACACGGAGGATGGACCAATTGTAACTACCTCAGTAGGATCAGAGGATCTCAACACCTTGGAGAGTCTGGTCCCCCTGATGGCAGTTCGAACTCTTACAGAGCAGGACATTCCACCTGACCTGAAGGAAGTTCCCCAGACTGTTTGGGCTCAAAAGGGTGATCCAGTGGGCCTGATCAAACAAGCAGACCCGGTGGTCATCAAGCTCAGACCAGAAGCTAAACTACCCAGGATTCCTCAGTATCCCCTCAGCATGAAACAAATGAATGGTGTTAGAGACCAGATTAAAGCTTTTGTGAATCAGGGGATTCTGGTTCCCACTAAGTCACCAGTGAATACCCCCTTTATCC
The DNA here is from genome assembly GCA_037306005.1 of Rhinophrynus dorsalis. NCBI lineage: Eukaryota > Metazoa > Chordata > Amphibia > Anura > Rhinophrynidae > Rhinophrynus > Rhinophrynus dorsalis. The sequence goes on from CM074719.1 coordinate 489,311,235, forward strand.
GGTGGCTAAGCCTGAGAAACCTGGCCAGTTTCGCCTGGTTCATGATTTGCGAGCAGTAAACAAAATTATTCAAGAAGATGCCCCACTTGTGCCAAATCCTCACACTATACTAGGTGAAATCCCTCCGGATGCATCCTGCTTTAGTGTGATTGATTTGGTAGATGCATTTAAAGCTACCTCAAGCTATAGCAGTTATGAAATGTCAAGCTCATCAGAGAGCTATAGATCCTATCACTATGAAGCAGCCAAAAAGGCAGCTTTTATGCTTCTCCAAAGCCCCTCTAAGGCCCAGGAGAATGTGACAATGGATGCTTTATGCACCCTCCAAAACCAGGTAGGAGCCCAAACACACAGAAAGTGGACTAATGCAGGCTGTAAGTCAGAGCAGGGGTGTTGGAGACATGAGGATGGTCGATTGTGTGCACCCCCAGTTCTATATCCTGTCCTAGCTAACTTATCCCATCTCCCTTCTCATGTTTCCAAAGGAGGAATGATTGCGAGTGTTAGCAAATTTTGGTTTGCACCAGGCTTCTCACAATTTGCAACAGAATGGTGTAAGAAATGCATGATTTGTGCCAAATACAACCCAGGTAAATTGACAAAGGTAGCGATGAAACACCTTGTAAAGCCTGACTACCCATTCCAAAGACTACAAATAGACTACATCCAGTTACCCAAATGTGGCGTCTATGAGTATGTGTTGGTGTGTGTGGATATGTTTTCCTCATTGGTAGAGGCATGGCCTGTTGCCAAGGCAACAGCAGGTGTGACAGCGAAAAAGATAATTTCTGAAATTGTGTGTAGATATGGTTTACCTGAGACAGTGGAATCTGACAGAGGGACCCACTTTACTGGACAAGTGTTTGCAGAAATAATGAAAGGGTTACAAATTAACCAGCATCTACATACTCCTTATCACCCACAATCATCTGGGAAGGTAGAGAGAGCAATTGGTGTGTTGAAAAACAAAATAGCTAAGATATGTAAGCAGGCTAATCTCACTTGGGTACAAGCATTACCACTAGCTCTTTTTGCAATAAGACATACCCCAAAGGAAAAGCATGGCCTTTCGCCATTTGAAATTCTGTTTGGCAGAGCACCACTGACAAGCCTTTTCTTTCCACAAGAACTGCATGGACAGTATGCTTCTTTAACTGACTATGTAATTCAGTTGCACAAGCAACTGACTGATTTGCATGGAAAGGTATTTTCTTCTTTACCAGATCCTGGAGAGACAACCGGAACCCATCACCTGCAACCTGGAGACTGGGTGGTGATAAGAAGATACTTGAGGAAACATCTGGAGCCCCGGTTCGATGGCCCATTCCAGGTGCTACTGACCACCCCCACCTCAGTCAAGGTGGAAGGGAAGCCAAACTGGATACACGCCTCTCATTGTAAAAAAGAGGACTTCCAGGTTAGTGATGTAAACTAGCATCAAGAAGGGTAGGCCAGAAGGGGACGAAGAGGATTAGTAAACCGCTAGGATGCATGTACTGTCTCTCCTGCTTCTTTTTGCTCTATTTATCCATGCACAGGTTAAAGGTGAAAAGCAGAAAAATTCTGTCTGGCTTCTGCACCAACAAACTGCCAAACAGTTAAATATTACTGACTGCTGGGTATGTTAATTATTTACAACTGCAGATAAAGCCTGGATGTGGTTCCCAGTCTGGACAGGTTGGGGAATTGAGCTAGCAAACAAGTTAAATAAATATGCTAGTATCATGGATGGAATAATTAATGAAACCACAAGTTCTATCCATGCCCTTAATGAAGAATTAGCCCAAGTTAGAAAGGTAGCTCTTCAGAATAGGATGGCCCTAGATTATTTGCTAGCCATAGAGGGTGGGACTTGTGCTATTGTAGGAGAAGAGTGTTGTACATGGGTTGAGGATTCTTGTGACCCCATTTAGGCACATTTGAATAAGGTAAAAGAACTACAACATAAAGCTAGAGACATATCTAAAGAGGGATGGAATCCTATTTCTTGGATGGGGTCTATTGGAACATGGTTTAACAATATGCTCTCAGATCTTTTAAAGCCTATAGTAGTAGTGATTGGATTGATTTTAATAGGTATAATTGGTTTTAAGTTACTAATGCTTTGTGTTTCTCGTTGCAGTAAATGAATGGACAGATCCATTCTCTTGGAGGGATACAGCGGCTTCGGAGATGATGGTCTGATAGCTCAGCTTAACTACCTGCCTTTCCTACAGACCATTCAGCTATTTTGAAAGCCAGATGGAGGACGTCATCCCGGAAGGGGTCCCACAGATGTATCTCAGTAGCTTATAGCCAGATGTCCTTTTGGACCTTGGGCAGCGGGGGTACATCTCTGGCTGCTGCTGTATCCACATAGATAGATAGTGTATGTATCTGTGAATTGTGTCCAAATAAAGTTGAGTGAATGCTTAGAGGAAATGATTACTGTATAGGCTGTCAGAAATGGATGCCTGGCATCCCACAATCTATGCAGCTTAACAGTGTACTTTGTGAAGTATGGACTGTCTAGGGGGTCATTTCCAGGTAGGCAGGACAATTAGCTAGATAATCAGGATACAGAAAGAAAATATAATACATATATATGTTAATTAATTATCAAAAGGGTGAGAAATGTTGGGGAAAAAGCTATATCCTATAATATTTTCCTAATAAGTGTACTGTACCTTTAAAAAGCAGTACATATGCATGAGTGTTTTTGCTCCACTAGTAAAATACAGGTTTTTAATTAGAGAAAAAATAGAGTTAGTTTGCAAGGTCATCTTGGTAAGCTTTTGCTACACTACACAATAGAGGCCTGTACTCAAGGACATAACAGCTGTGCGGAGAAGATAAGGACCTCCAAAACCACTGATTGGACAACAACGAGTGTGGATTAATCTTTAGAGAGTACAAGAAGGGGTCTTTGGAGAGGGAGGGGGGGCGCGCATTACAGAATTGCTTGTAAGTATGTATGCACATTACTTGCTGGATAATTTCTGTGTTGCTGTTATTATATGTATTTCTTTTGAATAATAACCAATCTATAATTTGGAACAGCTGTCTCATGTTGAATTATTTATAACATTTAAATTTTCCTTTACAAAGGGATTGTAATACTTTAATATTACTAATCCCCATAGTGTAGCTATTTCAAGAAGAATTCAATTGCCCCCAGTCTCATCTCACAAACCTTTATGGCTTGAGAGATAACCGTAAGCTAAGTCCTCCCCCTTCCCTGAATTCAGCATTGTAATGACTGAAGGGATATCCTGTTTTATTTTCATCAGGCGGCACTGCAGCAGAGCCAAGACCGCGTTAGTAAAAAAACATTATTTCACTGAAACGGTCTTCTACGTGTGCTTGCAAACAAAGCACATGTAGAAGACCATTTCAGTGAAATAATTCTTTTTCATGAATGCGATCTCGGCTCAGCTGCAGAGCTGCAAGCCTGTGGTACGATAGACTTCCCCTGCAGTCAGTACAACTCTGACTTCAGGGAAGGGGGAGGGAGGGAAAACTTTGCATTCGGTTATCTCTCAAACCATAAAGGTTTGAGAGATGACACTGGGGGCAATTTAATTCTTTTTTAAATAGCTCCACTATGGGGATTAGTAATACTAAAGTATTACTATCCCTTTAAGCTTTTGACTACCAAAGAGGTGTGCAAAGCATTGCTTTACAATGTGTTGTTTACCCCTCTGGAATTCAAATAATTATATGAGCAATAAATAGCTAACAAATGTTTCTTATTAACCTCTGGTCAAAAATAATTAACACATTGGGAAGAGTGTTGTGAAGTGCAACTAAAATGAGAAAAAATGCATGTGCTTTTATGTTAGTGCATATCTGTCTATCATCATCATCATCATCTTTTCTTCAAAATAAACTTTACTGCTCCTTTAAAAATCATTACTGTAGTACAGGAGATCTTAAAGTGCCATGTGAATTAAAAAAACCAGTGCAGGATTGTCTGTCAGTTAACAGAGATAGCAGCCTTCCCAATAGAGCTTAAAATGTATTTCAGTATTAATATGCTCCAGTTTTGGTCAGTCATGAATTTTGCATAGAAAAGATCCTTTTTCAAGGTAAGTGCTTTCTTGTACAGAAATCAGATATTACACACCAATCTCAGGGTTAGGACAATGCTTTAGGAATGGAAATTGGAAAGCATAAGCAACTGAACCTTACTCATTGCTAGTATAAACAGGAAATATCATAGATATCACTTCTAGTATATGATAAAGCTTTTAAAGGGATAGTAATACTTCGTTTTATCTTTATTTTATTTTGTAGGCATTAAAAAACATGAAGAACAATATAAGTCTTATCTCTCAAACCTTTATGGTTTGAGAGATATTCACAAGCAAAGTTCCCCCTCCCGCCCCTTTTACCTAGTGTAAGCCATCTCTTCTCAGATGTGGAATGCAGTCCATAGACCAGACAGATAACAGAAGGGGACAATCTTCTTCCTATGAGAACAATGAAAGCCCTGCCCCCCTTGACAAGTTTTTCCCTTATCTTAATTGAAGATTGTCCCTCTCTGCAATCTACCTGGGAAACCTCCCTTCTGATCTGGCTGAACAGTGTTACGTCAGAAAAAGGGGCGGGAGGGGGATACTTCGTCATTGAATTACTCTTGAACTACAACTCTGACAGAATTGAAATAACACTCTCCAAAGTCCAAATACTATGATGATTAATTAGAGCTGTTTTTATTATGAAACATTACTATCCCTTTAAATTCTTTAAAGGCTGAATTCCGGGTTACCTGGGAATTCCTTTTCATTGTCAGTCCCATAACAGCACACAGTAGAGACCCTTCCCCTCCCAGGACAGGAACCCAGTGCAGGTTTTTAACTGGTTACCACCCCTTAAAAGGGGACTCCTCCTTACCACTTTAGTGTAATAAAAAAGACAAAAGACTCAAAAACATTCTCAATAGTTTAATAGGGTTGGTATCAGTCTGCTGTTATGGGACTGACAAGGAAGAGGAATTCCCAGGTAAGTCAGAATTCAGCCTTTCCATGTCATCCCAAACTGCACACAGTAGAGATGTAACAAAGATAAAACAATAGGGCAGGCATTAAGATTCCACTGCTCTGAGAACTCAGCGCCCAAAGGATTATTCCTCTGCTGAGAGGAGATCCAGACGATTATGCTTGCAGAACGTATGGACCCTCTTGCAAGTGGCAGGGAACTGCAAATCTTGTCAACTGATGCCTCTGCCTGTTCCACCCAAGATGGTGCCATGGCTCTCATAGAATGTACCTTAAAGGAGGCAGGGGGATCCATCCAGCAGCAAGATAGGTAAGCGATATGATCTGTTTAATCCAGTGAGCGATAGACCGTTTGGTAGCAGCTGGAAGGAAGTCGTTTCTTAGAAGCAGTCTTGTCTAAGAGTTGTTCTAACTCCAGGCCAAACAGCGCTCCACCCTAAAAAGACATGGTACATAAGCAGTTTTTTGAGGCCACATCTGCCATCCATGATATCAGCCAAATGGCTCTTCTTGCTGTTATAGCTTAAGCAGAGGCTCTAGCATTCATGTGGACTGACTCCAAGGAGGCATCACACAGGAATTCAACCACCATGCTCACTGCAGAAAGTTTGTTCAAGATATTCTCTCTGGAAACTTTAGAGGAGAGGCTATGTTGGAGACCTGATAGCCTAACTACTACTGAAACTTACAGATAGATGCTTCTGCCTTTCTGTGCATGAAGTCATCAAAACTGGAACCATCTTCCAAAGGAATGGAAGACCGGTGAATCACTCTGCTGACAGCTGCGTCTAGCTTTGGAATTTCCATTTTTTCACGTCTGAGGAATCAAAGGGAAATAACCTTCTGACCCTTCTGGAGATGGCAAGTTTTAGGTCAAGAACTTTCCATTTGTCAGCAATCAAGGTTACCAGGATTTCATGAACCGGAAACGTCTTGGATTGGTGGGAGAAACCTTTGAAAAGCTGATCTCTTTTGCGTGTGCATTCCTTGCCGGCCTCTAAGTCCATGACTGCCCAGACTGCTGAAACCAATATGTCGACTTCTTCAGCTGGATAGAGGTATGTGTCGTCAGGCGCCTCACTGTCTTCACCCTCAGAGAAGTATTCTTCCACAGGAAACCTAACCTCCTTCTCCAAACTTGTGTCTGGGTGCCAGGTTTCTGGGTCACGGTGTTGAGGTCGGTACACTCTGACTTGATCAAAAGTGTCTTGCAAAGCGGAGTGAAACCAGGACATAAACTCCTACATAGGGGTGGCGGTATCAGTTGCATTAGAACATTTCTTAAATGAGAACATCTCCTAATGACAAATACCCCACTTACCTTATTATGTACAGAAATCCTAATAGCCATTATGAATTTTGCTCTGGTGTCTTTGCTGAAGAGAGAAAATCTTTAATTAGTCCTGAATGTAATGTATATGGACATGACAGTTACTGGCAGTGTTGTCGTATACTTAAGCAGGCAGACAGAGTGCATGAATCTATTTACCACTTGAAAGACCAGAGATGTGGGCAGCACAGGGCAGAAAAATGTAATAAAAATGTCATAAGGATAACATATTAACAAAACATGAATTTGCAGGTTGATTTGGTATGGTTAGCACATATACTAGTATGAGCTAAGTGAACAGCCTCTAAAGGGGCACTTTATTTTGAATTCTAATCTCTTTTTATGAAGAAGTTAAGGAGAGGCTTTTTTAAGCTTTTGACTAACAAAGGGGTGTGCAAAGCATTGCTTTACAATGAGTTGTTTACCTCTCTAGAATTCATATGATTATAGGAGCAATAAATAGCTACAAAAATGTTTTTTCTTAACCTCTGGTCAAAAATAATTAACACGTTAGGAAGAGCAACTAAAATTAGAAAAAAATGCATGTGCTTTTATGTTAGTGCATTTCTGTCTATCATCATCATCATATTTTTTTCAAAGTAAACTTTACTTCTCCATTAAAAATCATTAATTAGTACAGGAGATCTAAAAATGCTATGTTAAGTGAAAGAATGAGTTCAGGATTGTCTGTAAGTTAACAGAGATAGCAGTATTTCCTAATAGAGTTTAACAACAAGTATATCAGTTCATAATATGCTCTAGATTTGGTCAGTCATGAATTTTGCATACGAAAGCATAATTTTATTAAAAAATTGAAGGCAAAAATGATATGTTAACCCCTTGAATGCTAGGGATTACTCCAATCAATTTCCTCACTATGTGTTAGATTCATTCAGTAGGCTAAAAGTAATAAAAACATCATTGCATTTATTAAAAGTATAAATGACTCGCTGCGTGAGTGCAAGCTTTGTGAATAGAAAAGGTCCTTTTTCCAGGAAGTGCTTTTCTTTCAGATATTACACACCAATTTCAGGGTTAGGACAATGCTTTAGGAATGGGAATTTGAAATCATAAGCAACCTTACTCATATTTCAGGCTAGTTAGCCTGAGAAGTAGGGTTAAAAAGAGGAAACTTTTGCAGAAGACTGCAGGTGGCTTATCACCCTAACCTAAGGGAACTTTGCAAAAGTTCATGACATGATGTTACGGTTCAGTACACTCAAAAACGGAAGGTCTTGGTAAAACACAATTTTATTTGCATACAATGAATAACAGTAACCGTCACGGGTCCAGCATATAGAAATATGGTAAACTGACACAGGACAGGTTACAATTGCATGATTAACCCACACGGGTCCAGTATGTAGAACAGATATACAGTACTGACACAGGTCAGGTAAATCACAGTTGATACAGCGTAAATATGACCAAGAGAAGTAAATTAGGCCAATGACTGAGTTGGCCCTAATGTTGGAAGGCCCAATGTAACTCTCTACACAGAGAGTCACAACAGCGACTGACAAGTATGCAACGGGTTAAGCCAGCGTAGATCTGGCTACGGCAACATAGGAGGAAGGCTGCCAGAATGAACGCCCACCGGAGACTACAAACAAGCGTGAGTCAGTGTTTAGTGCAGTAGGATAACATGCGCCCAACTGAGACTTCAGACTCATATACAAATGCCCAGCACCGCCCCCTGAAGGGGTTAACGGAAGCACCGGTCTGCAGAGTGGAAGTAACCTGAGGTACCCAACTGAACCCAACCTCATTAATGGCAGAAACAGACCAAGCGATCGTGGTGCGAATCGGGATATACCGGAGGGTCACACAGGGCATAATGTGTAAACGGGTAAAGGACTGGACTACAATGCGGAACCGGACCACCGGAGCTCTGGCAAGACCACTGAGCATGAGCAACAGCAAGAGTGGAGTGGCTAACGAGCAAGAACAGAACAGGAGCAGGAACTTCAACCCAGACAGGTCGGTACACGGAGCAGGAACGTCAGCCAAGCCATTTCGGTACACAGAGCGGGATCGCCAATCATGCCAGGTCGGTACATGGAGCAGGATCACCAGACAAGCTGAGTCGATACATGGAGCAGGAACGTCAGCCAGGCCAGGTCAATACAGGAAGCAGGAGCGTCAGCCAAACCGGGTCGGCACACAGAGCAGGAACGGTAAACAGGCAGAGTAGTCAAACAGTCCGGGTCATACACTGGTATCAATAAGACTAATCAGAACTAGCGCTAGGCAACAGATACACCACGAAAGGGCAACCCCTAAGTGCCGGTCCAAGGTATTTAAAGGCTGTCACTGGGAGGAGCTAGACAGCGCAGCCAATAACAAGGCATCAGGAAGAAAACATGTCTATCACGGTCCCTGTGATCCTTTATGTTACTCTCAACTGTGCTGCTCCCTGATTGGTTGAGCTGTGTTGGCCCGCCCCTGGTTACCTGTTTTATTCTGGCCACTGGCACCTATCAGGTGCCCTTTCATGGTGTTTCTGAGCCAGCGTTGATGTTGCCGTATTCCAGTATTCTGATCTCCTGTGTACCGACTAGGCCTGTACCGACGACGTTCCTGTGTTCTTGTTGCGTGATTGACCCGGCCTGGCTGACTTCCTGCGTGTTGCTGATCCGGCTTGTCTGCGAATCTCCTACGGCATCCGATCCGGCCCGGCTGACGTCTTTCCTCTGTTGCTGATCCGGCTTGTCTGCGAATCTCCCACGTGTCCTGACCCGGCCTGGCTGACGACTGACTCCTGTGCTTGCTCCTGTTCCTGCCGTTCCGGCCGACGGTTCCTGTTGTCACCTCGGCGACATTCCAATAGCTGCAGTGTGTGATTTGAGCCTCAGTTTTACCATTGCTGAGCCATGTTGTTTAGCTGAGCCTTCCATCTGCTTGAGTACATAGTGCTGAGTCTGTACCATTACTGTTCTGTGTCGCTATTTTGTGCCTAGACACTGGTGTTGCCTCCATCCTATCACTGCCACTCTTACCATCATTTGCCTTAGCCTGTTACGCTGCTTCTGTGAGCTGGCCGTGTGTGGGCCTCGGTAGTCGGCGGCTCTCCACCTTGACAGAGCAGTAGTTCCGTTACGCCCGTTGGCTATTGGCAATCAGTGCTGCAACCAGTGGTCTCCGTTACGCCCATGGGGGCTATTGACTCAGGTGTTCACGATACTATTGGTCTCCGGTTACGCCCGTGGGGGCTATTGACTCAAGCATTCACGATACTATTGGTCTCCGGTTATGCCCGTGGGGGCTATAGGCTCAAGCAATCACAATACTAGTGGTCTCCGGTTACGCCCGTGGGGGTTATTGGCTCAAGCAATCACTATACTGTTGGTCTCCGTTATGCCCGTGGGGGCTATTGGCTCAATCAATCACAGTACTGTTGGGTTCCGTTACGCCTGTGAGGGCTACCACCCTATCACTCTGCAGCTCCAGTTCTAGTCGCAGCTCTATTCTACAGCTTCACACAGTGGATGGACTTTAGGTGCTATCACCTAGCACATTCCGCTATATACATCACCAAGGGCGCGCCTAACACCACATTTGAGACTGATTACCATTGCTATTAACCTCTTGTCTCCTGTTAGTGCTGCTATATCTGGTGATTTATTCCCTATTATACCTGGTATTTCAGCCCTTATTCTGCTTATGTCTGTACTGCCCTAGGGGCGGCCTTATCATTATTTTTAGCTTTAATAAAATTGTATTTGTTTTATCTAACCCTCTGTCTGAGTGTCTGAAAACCGTAACAGTACGAAAGGGCCATGACCTCAGACAGCAAGGGAGATACTGGCACACAGAATATCCATTGGAGAATGGATGTTCACGAGCAGCGCCTCGACCAGTTGGCACTGGCCTTGCAGACCTTACTTGAGCGAACGGTACACCTAGACAAACCTAATCAGAATCCGGTGGTCACCCCAGTCTCGACACCGGAAAATCTGCCTGTAGTTTCTACTACACAGTCCAGAGGGTTCACGGCAGCGGCGCCGTTACCGTTAAGATATGATGGCGAACCTACCCAATGCAGAGGCTTTGTCAACCAATTGGAGATATTCTTTGATCTCACGCCTCAGGCATTTCCTAATGATCGAAGTAAGGTTGGGTTCATGATCTCCCTATTAACTGGCAAGGCATTATCTTGGGCGAATCCTCTGTGGGAGAATGCCAAACCCTGCACCCTGAACTTTAAAGAGTTCGTAAGACAGTTCCGCAGAGTGTTTGAGGTACCTGGTAGAGCCGCTTCTGCTGCCAAGAGGTTGATGGAGGTACAACAGGGAGATCGTACCTTGGGCGATTACGCAATTGAATTTCGAAACTTGGCAGCAGAGGTGGGCTGGAATAACGAGGCATTAGTCGCAGCTTTTGCCCAGGGCCTGTCAGAATCCATTAAGGATGAAATTGCCACGAGAGACGTGCCTAATGATTTGGATGAGTATATTGATTACGTCATGCTTATTGACTCCCGCATTCGCGAGAGGCAGATGGCTAAGAGGGCGAAATCCAGGAATTATGGGCATGGCAGTCTTTTGAACCCACCCTCGCCACCCTGTCCTCCTGAATGTACAGCTGAAGCTGGGAGCCAATACAGCTCGGGTTCACCAGACTAACAAAGGAGGAGAGGGCGCACGGTAAAAGAATGGGCCTATGCCTATACTGTGGTAAAGCTGGGCACCAATTACGCACTTGCCGGTTCGGCCGGGAAACAAACACATCTAGGGTACATTGGGGGACAGGCCCTAGGTGGCGTACAACAGTCCCTGGATACTAGTACTCAGAGACCCACCATCCAGGTGGTATTCACGTGGGCAGACTCCTCTGTGTCAGTTATGGCTCTGGTAAACTCCGGTGCAGCCGGTTATTTCATGGATCATTCCTTTGCTGAGTTGCATAAGATTCCGGTAGTCAAAAGGGGGTCTCCTCTGGCTATTGAGGCCATTGATGGCAGGCCGTTAGAACCGGCATTTATCACTATGGAAACAACTCCTATTACTATGGCGATTGGGGCCCTCCACAAGGAGGAGGTACGTTTTCAAATAATTAGTTCATCTCATCACGCAGTCATCCAGGGGTTTCCATGGCTATCGTTACACAACCCCCAGTTTGACTAGCAAAAATGTGAAATACTGTCTTGGTCAGAATATTGTGCGGACAATTGCCTCTCACACCCTGTCAGGTTATTGTGTACCTCTCCCTCCGTGCCAGCTGAATACCAGGAATTCAGTGACGTATTCAGTAAGGGGGAGGCTGGCGCCCTGCCTCAGCACAGACCTTGTGATTGTGCCATTGATTTGCCCCCGGGCGCGGTGCCTCCCAGGGGCCGCACTTTTCCGTTGTCAGTGGAAGAGAATAGGGCAATGGAGGAATATATGGAGGATGCCCTCAAGAGAGGGATTATCCGCAAATCCACTTCACCGGTGGGTGCTTGGTTCTTCTTTGTAAAAAAAGAAAAATGGCGAACTCAGACCTTGTATTGATTACAGGGGTCTAAATAAATTAATGTCTAGAAGTGCCTACCCCATTCCACTCATTACTGAGTTATTCGACAGGTTAAAGGGCTCTTCCATCTTTACTAAACTCGATCTCCGGGCTGCATATAACCTGATCAGAATTAAAGCTGGAGATGAGTGGAAGACGGCATTTAATACCAGATCAGGGCACTACGAATATCTGGTAATGCCATTCGGCCTATGTAATGCTCCTGCGGTATTTCAGGAGTTTATTAATGACATCCTTCGGGACATGCTCCAGTCATGTGTTGTGGTATATCTTGATGATATATTGATTCACTCTACCAATCTTACCCAACACATCAAGGATGTTTCTGAGGTTTTGACTCAATTACGTAAAATAAATTGTTTTGTAAACTTGAGAAGTGCGAATTTCACAGGTCCCAAGTACCCTTCCTACGATTCGTGATCTCTAAAGATGGCATTGCTATGGACCAGGAGAAGTTGGCAGCAGTCCTACAGTGGCCTCGTCCCAAAGGGTTAAAAGCTATTCAGCGCTTTCTGGGCTTTGCCAACAATTATAGGAAATTTATTCAGAACTTTTCCACTATTGTGAAACCTTTGTCTGACTTAACTCATAAGGGAGCTACTCCTTCTCAATGGTCTGAGGCAGCTGAGAATGCGTTTGAGACACTGAAATCTGCATTTGCTTCTGCTCCAGTGCTGTCCCACCCTAACCCAGCCCTGCCGTTTACCCTGGAAGTTGATGCCTCTGAGGTTGGGGTTGGGACAGTGCTCTCCCAACACCTGGCGGGAGGTGGTACATTAAGACCTTGTGGGTTCTTTTCAAAGAAACTGTCCAACGCCCAAAGCCATTATGAGATTGGTGACAGGGAACTCTTGGCTATCATTATGGCACTTAAGGAGTGGCGCCACCTATTGGAAGGTACTAAGACACCAGTACTAATTCTGACTGACCACAAGAATTTGACGTATCTCTCGGAGGCTAAGAGACTCTCCTCACGTCAGGCCAGATGGGCGCTCTTTTTGTCCCGGTTCAATTTTGTGGTTTCCTACCTACCGGGTTCCAAGACTGTCAGGGCAGATGCCTTGTCTAGACAGTTTGTGTCAGACATTGACAGGGATGAAGAACCAGTACCCATCATTCAGCCAGATCGTATACTGGCCACTATCCGCACTAGTATCACTTCGCCACTGGTGGAAGAAATTTTGGCCTCTCAGGCTAGGGCTCCTCCAGAAACCCCGGTAGGCAAGTGTTTTGTCAATGAGCCATTCCGTACCCATCTATAAGAAACCTACCACTCATCTAAGGCGGCTGGGCACATTGGGAGGGATCAGCTATGTTGGTCTCTATACCAGTTGTTTTGGTGGCCTTCCCTTAGGGCTGATTGCTCCGCTTTTACTGCAGCCTGTGCCCGTGCCAAGACACCCAGGCATCTTCCAGTAGGTTTGCTTCAACCAGTACCTAATGGCGACTGCCCATGGTCCCATATTTCCATTGACTTTCTGGGAGAATTGCCAGCATCTAGGGGGTACACGTTTATCCTTATGGTGGTTGATAGGTTCTCTAAAATGGCTCATTTCGTGTCCATCCCTGGTCTTCCATCGGCTCAGGAATTGGCTGTGGTATTTGCCAAGGAAGTGTTTCGGTTGCACGGGGTGCCTAGAGTGGTGGTGTCTGACCGTGGGAGCCAGTTTGTGTCCAGATTTTGGAGGGCATTTTGTGGGCAGATGGGCATCCAGTTGTCGTTTTCTTCCACCTATCATCCCCAGACTAATGGAGCCACTGAGCGTGCCAATCAAGGACTGGAACAGTTCTTGCGTTGTTTTGTAACTGATCATCATGACAATTGGGCCAACCTGTTGCCTTGGGAGGAGTTTGCCAGGAATTGTGCAGTTAATTCATCGTCCGGGAGTTCCCCTTTTCTCATTAATTATGGGTTCCAGCCCTGCCTACTCCCGGACTCATTCCAGGCAGAACAGATTCCAGCTCTGGATGAGCATATCGAGCAGCTTCGTTCCACTTGGGCACAGGTGCAAAGGACCCTCAGCCAGTCATTTCAGCGCTACCAGAAGCATGCCAATCGTAGATGGCTGCCAGCGGTTTCCTTTCAGGTGGCGGATAGAGTATGGCTTTCCTCCAGAAATCTCAGGTTGCAGGTGCTTTCCAATAAACTGGCACCTTGGTTCATTGAGCCATTTAAAGTCATCCGCAAGGTGAATCCAGTCTCGTATGCATTGGAACTTCCAGCTTCTTTGCACATACATAATGTGTTCTATGTATCTCTGTTAAAACCATTGGTTTGCAACCGCTACACTACCACTCCAGTGATTCCTGGGCCGGTGGATGTTCAAGGATAGGAGGAATATGAGGTTCAGAGTATCATTGATTCCAGGAGATTTAGGGGGAAGTTGCAATACTTGGTCCATTGGAAGGGCTATGGCCCTGAGGAACGCTCCTGGGTAGATCAGAGGGACCTCCACACACCCAGGCTGTTGCGCAACTTCCACTCTAAATACCCTCAGAAACCAAGACTTCCGGCAGGGAGGGGGGGTCTTTGAGAGGGGGGTACTATCACAGTCCCCGTGATCCTTTATGTCACTCTCAACTGTGCTGCTCCCTGATTGGTTGAGCTGTGTTGGCCCGCCCCTGGTTACCTGTTTTATTCTGGCCACTGGCACCAGTCAGGTGCCCTTTCGTGGTGTTTCTGAGCCAGCGTTGCTGTTTCCGTATTCCAGTATTCTGATCTCCTGTGTACCGACTAGGCCTGTACCGACGACATTCCTGTGTTCCTGTTCCGTGATTGACTTCCAGCGTGTTGCTGATCTGGCTTGTCTGCGAATCTCCTACAGCATCCGACCCGGCCCGGCTGACGTCCTTCCTCCTACGTGTCCTGACCCGGCCTGGCTGATGACTGACTCCTCTGTTTGCTCCTGTTCCTGCCGTTCCGGTCGACAGTTCCTGTTGTCGCCTCAGCGACATTCCGATAGCTGCAGTGTGTGATTTGAGCCTCCGTTTTACCATTGCTGAGCCGTGTTGTTTAGCTGAGCCTTCCGTCTGCTTGAGTACGTAGGGCTGAGTCTGTACCATTACTGTGCTGTGTCGCTATTTTGTGCCTAGACACTGGTGTTGCCTCCATCCTATCACTGCCACTCTTACCATCATTTGCCTTAGCCTGTTACACTGCTTCTGTGAGCCGGCCGCGTGTGGGCCTCGTTAGTCGGCGGCTCTCCACCTTGACAGAGCAGTAGTTCCTTTACGCCCGTTGGCTATTGGCAAGCAGTGCTGCAACCAGTGGTCTCCGTTATGCCTGTGGGGGCTATTGACTCAAGCATTCACGATACTATTGGTCTCCGGTTACGCCCGTGGGGGCTATAGGCTCAAGCAATCACAATACTAGTGGTCTCCGGTTACGCCCGTGGGGGCTATTGGCTCAAGCAATCATGATACTGTTGGTCTCCGTTACGCTCGTGGGGGCTATTGGCTCAATCAATCACAATACTGTTGGGTTCCGTTACGCCCGTGGGGGATACCACCCTATCACTCTGCAGCTCCAGTTCTAGTCGCAGCTCTATTCTACAGCTTCACAAGGTGGATGGACTTTAGGTGCTATCACCTAGCACATTCCGCTATATACACCACCAAGGGCGCACCTAACACCACATTTGAGACTGATTACCATTGCTATTAACCTCTTGTCTCCTGTTAGTGCTGTTATATCTGGTGATTTATTCCCTATTATACCTGGTATTTCAGCCCTTATTCTGCTTATGTCAGTACGGCCCTAGGGGCGGCCTTGTCATTATTTTTAGCTTTAATAAAATTGTATTTGTTTTATCTAACCCTCTGTCTGAGTGTCTGAAAACCGTAACAATGTCATAATGTCGCTGAATCACAGGCACTGTGATACATGACCTATAAATTACAATAACAATTAAGACAACAAAGTAAACACTTTCCAGATACATTTAATCCATTGCATGTATTTATTTTCTTATCATAGAACAATTCAAAACTGTCAGAATTTGTGCAAGAGGAAAAACTGAAGTTAAAGTCAACACCTCTTTGGTAACCTTGTATGCAATCTCTTCTCATGTGTGGTTTTTTTTGTTTGTATTTTTGCTACGGATAAGTAAGACATGGAAATAAATATACAATCCTGAATTATTTGCTGTAAGAACAAATCAAAAATGTTCTTTAATTAACAAAACAAATCTTGAACCCACAAGATACTGAACTCATTTTGAAGATCTATTAGTTGCGTATAGCGTCATAAAACCCATACTGGTAAGTAACTCTAAGTACCAATTATCCTGTGTGAAATTTGGGATAAGGAAGTTAAAAGCTGAACCATAAGCTTTGATAGCATTAACTGCCAAACCAGAATTAAATTTAACCATTAAAAATTCTAGTGCTCTAAGTAATAAACAAAGTAGCATGTTTGTTAGCAGAAACAGACAAGACTGAAATTCTTTAATCAATTTAATATACCGATTCCTTGTCCTATGATGAAGTGATGAATTAAGTTAAGTTTATTGTTAGAGTTGAATAATTTAACAACCTAACAGGACCACTATCCATATTAAGGAAGGAAGGTGTGTTAAGAGCTTCCGTATTCCCTGAAAACAATTTTATGTGACACCTAGAGGTATCTTGGGAGCACTGATCAGTGGCTAGAGCTTGAGAACCATGGTTTGGTTACTCAGACTGGTCAAACCAGGACAATATTGTGCACCTTGTCTGTTCGAATCTTCTGTAAGAGGAGGAATGTATACAGGCCATGTAGCTCTATTCATGTAGAAGACATTATGCCATGCTTGCAGCGACCAAGTTCTTCCTACAAAGGTTTTGGTCTAAGTCAAGGTCTGTGATGTAAATAAATCTGTCTGGCTGGAACCTCATTTTTAAATTATCTTCAGAAAAACTGACCTTTTTAGGACACTAGAGAGAGGGAAAACTTCTGATGTGATAGAGTCTACCAACTTGTTGGATTCCTCAGGACATATGAAGCTATTATTGAGACTTTACTATAAATCAGCCATTGCCATTACGCTAGAGCTTCTAAGCATAGAGCTCTGGAACGTGTGTCCCCTCTGCACTTGATATAAGCTACTGTGGTATAATACTGACTGACCAGTCTGCCCTGGATAAATGATCCTCTGTAACATGAGCCTTGATGCATTTAGCTCTTGATGATCTGAGTTCTAAGATATTTATGTGAAGTTTTTGCTCTTCTTGGGACCATACTCCTGACTGCTTTTGAACTTAGGAACCCCCCAACCTTGTAATGAGGTGTAATGAGGTGCCAGTTGTGACCATCATGTCTGCAGTTTGATGCAGCTGAGAGTGGGGAGCAGAACAGTGTAGAGGTAGAATCAGTCTGAGTTCTTAAATCACCATTAAGAGGAATGAAATGTGGAGTTCCAAGGAGCTTCCCTGCAAATCTGAGTACATTGACAATGGCACTGGTGCCTGATAATAACCTGGCTTGAGAGCCAATAACTTCCCTATTAACCAGGTCAAAATTCTTAGTGACAACTTGTGTCTCTGAAGGACCAGAGTAATAAAGGCTCTTATTATTTATCATTTGTCTGTCTGTGTACCCAGTGTCATGGAGACTGTGTCAGGAGAAAAAGCCAGGATAATTCAAGTCTGAGTAGGTTGCAGAATGGATTTCTGTAAATTGACCTGAAACCCTAAAGTTATTAGGTATTTCCATTGTGAATTAATAGCCAGGGATCTGCATTTATTAAAAGGATATTGTCCGACTAATTTTTGTCTTATGTGGCAAATGATGATCTTTCTGGCTCTTCTAAATGTGTAAGGAGCATTTGATAGGCCACATTTCAGTGAAACATCTGACACTACCAAGGAAAACTAAGAGATCTTGTGCTTTCCATGCAATCCCTATAGCTCAAAAGCACATCTTTCAGGCCTACCTTGATGTGCCAAGACCCTTTTGAAGTAAAAATGGAAGAGCTGCTACACTATCCATCTGGAAAAACTTTGGTCTCAAATATTTGTTTCGACCATTTATGTTCAAAACAGGAGGTACATCCGACATTTCCCAACTGAAATATCGGTGCTGGACAACCCAGTTTTTACCTGTTGCAGAGCTCTTTACAAAATGGGATGAGCCTCCTTCTGTGCTTTGGAAATCTGTTAAGGGTGAGTTGTAGACCTCATCATAATCTTTAAAACCCAATTGTCATGAGAGACTCCCAATTGCTTTTTGAAAAGGGGTATATGTATGAGGAAAAACTTAACTGCACTGGCCCTGCCCTTGGCCAAAGAGCCTTTGTGAGTGATTGAAAAGCTCTATTTGAATTGTTTCTCCTGGTGGGTCAAATAACATGATTTATGAGACTGTCCCTGGGCCCTGTATAAATCTCTCTCCTGACATAAGGGCTTTTTTAAATTTGATAAGACTTTTTTGATTCAATTCAGAAAAGGATATTCTCACACTCTATCTCACCTCACACAAGGCACTGGAGGTAGTAGAGTAAATTCTTGAGGTAAATTTTCCTCAGAGACTGAATTAGATGAAGAAGATCCCGTAGACCCCCAGGAAATATCCCACATAATAAACAGCTAACACTCTCCAAAGCAGATGGTCCTGATAACTTTTCTAATATACCATATCTCACCTGACTGTTTAACCACCTGCGTGAGGGCCACCCCTCATCCAGCTCCATGCTGCAAGCCAACATCTCCCAAATACAATTTCAATTACTACAGACCCATTTCCCTCTTAAAAATAGACGTCAAGCTCTATTACTGGCAAACAGTCTCTCCCCACTTTTACCCTCCCTAGTCCACCCTGATCAGATTGGCTTTGTGAGAGTTAGACATGCCTTGGACAGCAATTGACGTACCATAACCCTCATTGACCATGCCAAATCTCATAAAATTCTGTCTCTTCTTGATGCTCAACAAGCTGAATAAGCGATTCATGTTCTGTACCTTGGGAGAATTTGGCTTCCCTCATCACTTCCTACTTGCTGATGAGCTGCTTTACTCCAATTTTACAACCAGAATTTCCACTTTCGACCTTCTCTTCCTTGTCTTTCCCATTTGCGGAGGCACCCAACAGGACTGCCCTCTCTCCCCACTTATTTTTATCTTAAGCCTGGAACCTCTGGCAGCCCATATCTGCTCCACCCCTGACATCACGGGTATTTCCGTCAGCGATTTCACCTTCACGCACTCCATTTTTGCAGATGATATCCTTCTGATGGTCTCCAAACCCCTCACATCCCTTTCCAACTTTATGGCGACTCTGTCAAGCTACCAGAGGCTGTCTGGATTCAAGATCGACACAGACTAATCTCAAACTCATAACCTTAACCTCCCCATTACCACCAAAAAATTTCTAGAACTGAATTTTGACTTTAAAAGGCCAATATCACGGTGCCCGTGATTCCTTGTTTTTATTTTTCTGTCAGTTATCCTGTATGAGGTCCTCATTGGTTGCCCTGTGTTTAGCCCGCCCAGTATTGCCTTTATATACTGGGCTCCTGCACCTTATCACTGCCCTTTCGTGGTGTTCCTGCGCCAGTTCTACATTTGTATTAAGGTTTCCAGTGTACCGACTTGGCTTGCCTGACTACTCTCCTGTTCCTGCACCTGTGTACCGACCCGGACTGCCTGACTACTCTCCAGTGATTGTTCCTGTGTACCGACCTGGCCTGGTGACATTCCTGCTCCTGTGTACCGACCCGGATTAGCTGACGTTCCTGCTCCTGTGTCTTGACTCGGCCTGGCTGACGTTTCTGTTCCTGGATTCCGACTTGGCAGTTCCCCATTGTGGTACTAGTCGCCTCTGCGACATTCTGACTTCCGGTGCCTTACTGTTTGGCACCTCTACCTTGCAGGCTTGCCTGTCTCCCATTTGCTCAGAGCACCTCTAGCCTAGTCCTCCGTTCCTTACCGGTTGCCAGTGTTGCCTCTGTGAGTGCACCGGTATTCTGCCATTGGCTGCTCCTCTCTGTCAAAACCGGTTGCTGTGTTGCCTCCATTATCGCACCGGTACATTACCATTGGGTTGCTCCACTCTGTCAATACCGGTTGCCAGTGTTGCCTCCGTTATAGCACAGGTACTCTACCATTGGTTGAACTCCACGTTATCAAAACCGGTTGCAAGTGTTGCCTTCGTGATTGCACCGGTATATTGCACTGGTTCGCTCCACTCTGTTTAAATCAGTTGCAAGTGCTGCCTCCGTGATTACCATTGGTTTGCTCCACTCTGTCAAACCAGCTGCAAGTGTTGCCTCCGTTATCGCACCGGTACATTACCATTGGTTTGCTCCACTCTGTCAATACCGGTTGCAAGTGTTGCCTCCGTTATAGCACCGGTACTCTACCATTGGTTGCGCTCCACTTTATCCAAACCGGTTGCAAGTGTTGCCTCCGTTTAGCACCGGTAGCTCTCCTGATTTCCTCAGTGGCCTAGTATACTGTGGACTCTTCTGTGGCGTCTTCTGATGCATTTGATTGCCAGAACATATGGGACTGTTCTCCTTTCCTCTGAACATTAACTCCTGCATTGCTGGAACCTGGAAACCTCATCATTTGCCTGATCCGTGTCAGCATAAACTGTTTGTCTCCTATATATATATGCTGGACCTGTGTGGGCATAATTAACCTGTCGTGTGTCTGTACTATATGTGTTATATTACAGGACCTGTGAGGGTTCTTTATGTACTATTGTATTTAATAAAACTGTGTTTTATCTTAACTCTGTATCTGTGAGTCAAACAAACCGTTACAGCCAAACAATCAGATCACCTATCTTGGTTTTCAATTGACCAAGATGTATAACTACCTCTATTCTGCTAACTACACCCCCTCCTACAAACCCTTAAGAACGACCTTACCCGCTCGCATACGTATAATATCTTGTGGCTGGGGCGTTTTGCCTTAGTCAAAATGAAACTCGTACCCAGATTGTTCTACCATTTTAGAGTGCTACCAATTCACGCATTTACCAGGGGATTCACTCTTCCCCACCTGACATTAATACAAAGTACATGCTGGAATGGGAGAGCAACATTGGCTTCCAATCTAAACCTACCTCTTTCCCTCTATGCTTCCAGGGCTGCCAAACACAAGGTGATATGTGTTCAGGCATGGTGGTCGTGCCCGGTCGCTCAGCGCTTTTGGTCCATAGTGCTGGCACTGATACCTGGCATTCTCCATATCAGACTAGTCCCAAACTCATAGTTCATGGTCTTGGAGTTTCGCATGGCTGATGAGACCAGTATCCAGAATCCTGCTCTCTCACATACTTCTAGCTGCAAAAAATCTTTTGGCCCTGGTCTGCAGCATATGGAATATTTACACCCTGGAAAGCTTAACAGCTCAAATGTCTCCTTCCCAAACCATATTCAACTTGGTCTTGGCTCAATGGCTAGACTATGCTGATGCACTACAGAAAAACGCGGGTCACTAGCCACTAACTGCTACCCCCTTGAATCTACCAGACTGCCAGCGTGCCCCCCAGCTCTGTCCTTAGGGGTTATCTCCTACCTCCTACCACCCGTCTTTTATCTCTTTCCACTTAACATTTACCTCCCATTGCTTACCACTTTCCACCACGCACTACACCCCAAGCTTCCCGCTTAACCTCTCCTCTAGTCTCCCTTTATTCCACAGCTCTTCTTCTCCCCTCCACTTCCCTCAACTCCTTTGCCCCCCACTGTAACCCTATCATGGTGCCCGTGATTGCTGCAGTTCTCTGTCTATCACCTGCAGGGAGCTCCCATTGGCTGTCTGCAGTCAGCCCGCCTCTGGTTGCCTTTTTAAACTCAGTCTGGGCACCCTTTAGTTGCCCTTTCGTGGTGTCTCTGACAGCATTCTCTTTGCCTGTCTGCTGAAGCTATTGGACCTGTTCCTGAGTTTCTGAGTTCTTGAGTTTACCTGTTCCTGTGTTCCTGCCTGCTTGTCAGTTCCAGTCCGGTTCCGGTTGCTGTCGTTCCGGTTGCCAGCCGACTTGCGGTGCTCGTCCCGGTGGAGCCTCAGCCTGCTCCTGCTGTTTCCTGTGTTCTGTTCCTGTGGCCATATTTCTCTCCTGTCGCTCCGGCTACATACTGTCTGTTGGTCCCAGCGTGCGGATGCTGGTTTGCTCCATTGACCTTGCGGCTCACAATACTGTCTGTTGGTCCCAGCGTGCAGACGCTGGTTTACTCCATTGGCCTTGTGGCTCACTGTGCTGTCTGTTGGTCCCATCGTGCGGACGCTGGTTTATTCCATTAGCCTTGCGGCTCACAATACTGTCTGTTGGTCCCAGCATGCGGACGCTGGTTTACTCCATTGGCCTTGCGGCTCACTGTGCTGTCTGTTGGTCCCAGCATGTGGACGCTGGTTTACTCCATTAGTCTTGCGGCTCACAATACTGTCTGTTGGTCCCAGCGTGCGGACGCTGGTTTACTCCATTAGCCTTGAGGCTCACAATACTGTCTGCTAGTCCCAGCGTGCAGACGCTGGTTTACTCCATTAGCCTTGCGGCTCACAATACTGTCAGTTGGTCCCAGCATGCGGACGCTGATTTGCTCCATTGGCCTTGTGGCTCATTCTACTGCCTGTTGGTTCCAGAGTGCGAACGCTGGTTTACTCCATTTGCCTTGTGGCTCAAGGTACAGTTGTTGGTCCCAGCGTGCGGACGCTGGTTTACTCCCTGACCTGCAGTCAGGTTTCTAGTGCTGTCCAGTCCTAGCAGCACTTGTTTCAGATGTGTACCGACACTAGCCTCTCCTTGGGTGAAACAGCTTGACCGTATACTCTATTTACCATCCTACTGTCATTGTCATCTGACAGTCACTGGTCTTAGTGGTGTCTCCCTTCTTGGGCTGCCCTGCCCGGTATTGGTAAGGCCGGTAGAACCTTTCACGTTGCCACCTTTAGGTTGCCTTACCCGGTATTGACAGGGCCGGTAGAGCCTATCCTTGGGTATCCATTCTGGGCTGCCCTGCCCGGTATTGGTAAGGCCGGTAGAACCTGTTACGTTGCCACTCCACGGTTGCCTTACCCGGTATTGGCAGGGCCGGTAGAGCCTATTCCTTGTGTATTCCTCAGGCTGCCCTGCCCTGTATTGGTAAGGCCGGTAGAACCAGTACGTTACCATCTTACGGTTGCCTTACCCGGTATTGGCAGGGTCGGTAGAGCCTACTTATCACTATTCCTTCAGTAACGCTTGGGTTGCCTTGCCGGTATTATTTGCAAGGCCGGTAGAACCTATCTCAACTGTCAATTGCTTATATGTATGTGATGTTTGTATGTGTATGAAAACCCTATGGGATTGCCTTAACTTTTCAATAAAGTTATGTTTTTACCTAAACCTTACGTCTGAGAGTCTTAACAAACCATGACAAACCCACATTTCCGCTCCTAATGTAAATTTTACTTTGTCTGACCTGTATGGGCCTAGAGCCAGAGCCTATACCTCCCCACTACTTGCATGATTATTCAATGGTTGGCTTCCTACCCTGCACACACCGTGAAATCATTCTCCCCGAGCACCTTTTCAACCTAAAGTGACAAACACACCGTGAAATCATTCTCCCCGAGCACCTTTTCAACCTAAAGTGACAAAACCCATTTCTCCCTTGCCCTATCCTCTTCTACAACTCCTCTTGCCTTTCCCTGACCCCCGGTCACAATATGCAGCTAAGTCTCATCTTCATTGTTTCATCATTCACGTTTAAACATTGATATAGCCCTCCTGCCTGGCCCTCAGCCATTATCACCCTACTTGTTCCCCCCACCCATTTCCATTTGATACGCTTACCTGATTTCATACTGTTGAAAAAGTTAGCTTTCTACAATTGCCTTGTATTTCAAGTTTGTACATGCTATTTACCTGCTTCCTCCCCCGCCTTTTTTTATTTTTTCTGTACCCCTGATAAACCTAATAAAATCTACAAGTTCAAAAAAATATAAAGAAGATGAGACTTGTCTTTTTCTTTTTTAGGTTGTACATCTTTCTCAGAAGAAGAGGAGACCATGGGCGAGATTTATAAACTATAGTTATAAAGAAAGCGTTTGTAAAGTTTTCTCGTTTAGTGACATTTTCACTTTGTGCTAACTCCAGTCAGTTGACTTTTTTGAAAAGTGGAGCAGAAATGCTCTTGTCCAAATAAAAACTGTGTTGCTATGTATTTATAAAGAAATGCGCTAATTGCGCCAAAAAAAGGCAGTTTTAGTAATGAAATATTAATATAACTATATACTTAATGGAACTATGTATGTAAAACAAATATTCTCCGTTTTGAATTTTCTGTTAATTTTCTCAAAATATTCTCAAACTTCTTTATAAATATCACCCAACATTGTGAAATGCAGAAACAGTTCTTAAACTTACACTAAGAATATTTATAAATATTATATTTATACATTTTTATACATAAAATACTCCCTAAACTAAGCTTCAATTCCCCTTTATTTGACTATCTTCTGTAGCTCAAAAGCATGCTGCTTTCTCCTCTCACAGACACAGAATGGCATGCCTTGAGAACCTGACACCCGTTTATATGGCTGTAGACAAGTAGAGAAAACATTCATGTGTTGGGAAAAATGTTTTCTTCCCATTGATTTCAATGCAATGAGCTTGGAGAAAAAAGCAGGAAAATGGCACTTTTCACTGGAAATTATTCGCCCAGAGAGATAGAAGTGCGATTTTCCACCGATTTTGGTTTGAGTGACATTTTTCACCCATCCCAACCCACTAGCTGTTGCAAGGTGGCTTGCCTCCTGACAAACAAAGATAAGCCAAACAATTCTGTAATTGAATGTTTTGGATGAAATAGGTTATTTCATACGATCTGATTAAAGTCACACAAAACAGAAGTTTCATTTATGCTTTTGATTTGATTTTAATCAATCATATTTTGAAAAGCAGTTACGTGATGTACAAATTAAAAAATCTATAAATAAATAAGTTAACTTTCTTTCAGTTGTCAATCACAGCACATTTCTGCTTGGGGTACTCGTCTGAAAAAGGAAGGGAATTTCACTGTGCTTTCCTCCTCCTCGTTCCTTGCATCCCCATTTTTCTCTCTCTCCTACAATCTGTCTACGTCCAGGACTTGCAGTATTGAGGAGATTTGAATATCTCCTCCTTACTGCAGCCCCTGGGTGTGTGACCAGAGATGCAAGTTTCTTCAAATATATATATGTCACATTATTTGTTGTTCTTTGTTCTGTTTATTGGGCAAATGCAAGCCAAGTTTTAGTTGTATTGGTTAGTTGTTGATCAAGATATGTAGCACCTATATTCTATTGCTATGTTAACCACTAGCAGCCAAACACATGAAACTGTCATGCATGTGACTGACAAGTACATGTTTTGTTTTAATCCTTTGAGTGCCAGAGGGGTATGCAACGCATTGCATAATTATATTTTTAATTACCTTCAATTATACTTTTTTTTACAATTTATAAAGACAATACACCTGTGGTAGATACTGTTAGATGGCCTCCTTTTTATTATCCTGAGCATCCTATATGTTAGGAAAACGCAATCTTCATTCAAGCAAATGCCCTAGCATAAATCGTTGGTCATTATACACAAGTTGGGTTCACTTAAATGATCCAGGACAGATGGAATCTCATGGCAGCAGAGACATTCCTCTCTAGTGGGAATTGTTTCACACTGGACACAAGTACACCACTGAACATTGCCCAATCTATCATCAGGTTCTTGAGTGGATGCCTGAATAGTATTTGCCAGATAAGACCTTTGCAGATCCACTTGAAAACAAAATTCTTCATCTGAATTCTCCTGACGGTCAACTTGTAGAAGACGATTCTGTGAAAAGTAATAATTTTTAAAAAAAAAAACCATTTAATTTACTTAAAATACAAAATTAATATATTTTATATTTTTCTTTCATAAGAATATATTTTGCTCATAAAATTAAAAAAAAAAAAAAACTCACCATATCAGTCACTGGTGTATTGTGACTTTCATTGCCTGTTGATGAAGACGACGATTGCAATGTTGATGGCGTTGCCATCTTCTAATGAAGAGTTGGCAATCATTTTTAAAATCAAAATTGAGTGTAAGAAAAATAAAATGTAACCCCTTAAGGACCATTGACATACCCAGACCGTCATGCTGGACCGGCACTTAAGGACCAGTGACGGTCCTGGTACGTCACGTACTTTTACTCACCCCGCTCCTGCAAGAGTGCGGTAAGTAATACCGGGGACTAAAGTTGATCGCTCCAAGACCAGAGCGATCTCTTTCAGTCACTCGTTCGGAGTGCCGGCACATGTGATCAGTCACGTGGGGCGGCATGTCGAACTTCCCTATCTGGTCCTTAAAGGACCACACACCCCGGGACCGCTGGTCCTTAAGGGGTTAAGTTTTAGTATTTAATGTTTATAAACAGTGTTATGTTTCAAATTATTCTAGGTACTGTTAGGAATTACAGTTTATAAAATAATCTGTATTACATGAACAATAGATTTTATGATTTAATGTAATTATTATTTTAAAATAATTAAAATTTATTGTAAATTTTATAATTACTAGTTGAAGAGCCCGTTACATGGGCCACAATGCCACTGCCAGCCGGTCGCAGGGCAGTCATGCACAGTAGAGACTGCCAGCGCTCCTTCGGAGCGTCCAGCTCTGTATCAGCCACGGCGCGGGCAGTCTCTACTGCTCATGACTGCAGCACGCGCAGCAGTCTCTACTGTGCATGACTGCATCGTTGCACACATTTTAGTGAATTATTATATAGGATTTTTACCACAATTATTCCTTTTTTTGTGGTTAATTTGTGTCTGCGTGTGAATTGGTATTTTAATTATGTTTGAATGAGAGTAAGTGTTTAGCTATATGGCGTTAAAGTTTTACACATCACCTTACATTACACGTATGTTACAAGAAATAAGAGGGCAAAAAATTTTTATATTTATATAAACTGTTGGAGGTGTGGAAAGTGCAACCAGAAAGGCATTTATTTCTTAGCAAAGGATGCTTACAGGAACAAAAGAGGAGAAGAAGAAGAAGGAACATACAGTTCCAATCTTTTTTTAATACTATGGGCAATAGTAGCATAAAAGGGAAGTGGTCATAACACTCTACAGATCTCTAGTTTGACCTCACCTACACTACTGTGTACAGTACTAGAGACACCCTCTCCAGAAGGATATACATATTGTAGAGAAAATTCTTAGAAGGGCAACTACAATGTTGATTTGCTTACAGGAAAATAAATATCATGATAGACTACAGTATTTGAACTATTATAGGGCAGGAGGGAAGTACATTTCAAAGGAGAAAACCAGTCAGGACAAGAGGCCATAGTCTAAAACTAGGAGGACAACGGTTTAGCTGTAATGTAATAAAGTTTTGATTCACTGAGAGGGTAGTAGATAAGTTGAATAGCTTACCATCAGAAGTGGTAGAAGTTAATACAATGATTATTTTTGGCATGCATGTGATTGGCATTGACTGAAACACAGTACATCTGTTCCCGTAGTAAGTGACCTGATGATTAAGCAGGGGCGGCACTGAGAACAATGAGGCACCGAGTAAAATGTTTATATGAAAGTATAACCCTGATGCCTCTTTGGTTTATTTCTACTGTGTGTGTGTGTGTGTGTGTGTGTGTGTGTGTGTGTGTGTGTGTGTGTGTGTGTTGTATTCTGCTGTACTATTTATAATTTTTAGTGTTATGTTTGTCTTTGATATGTTTATGTATTGTTTACCTGTGTATTGTGTTATAAATACTCGTGCATTTCTGTCTTTGTGTTTATTGTACTACATATGCACAGCTCACATACAATACATATACACAATGCAAACATACATACAGACTACACAAAAACACGCATCATACACAAACAAAACAAACAGAAGCACCACACATACACACAAGCAAAACAACTAAGATCACTTACACACACACACACACACACACAAACAATAAATACAATCAATACACATGCAAAACAAAGTCAGACAATCGACACGCACAAACGCAACACACACACACACAAGGAAACCAATAAAAACCAACACACTCAATACTCAAATACATACACAAACAAAAACGCAAACAAAACAACCACACACGCACAACATACAAAATACAGACACCAGATACATACTGACTGTTTTCCATTAACCCCTTAATGACCCTTGAAGGTCATAGTACATCATGGGTCGATCTGAGTTAACGACCCATGACGTACTATGACCGTCATGGAATTCCAGGCTCCCCCCGCGGCTGCACGCCGATCGGGGATTCCGGAACCGGATTTAAAAAAAAAAAAAAAAATGCTCTGTGGTCCTTAAGTGACTGAGACGCACCGATTGGCCGGTCATTAAGGGGTCAAACTGGAAATTACATGACCAAAGAATTTTAATGGGGAGTGGATGTTTAATATTTTTCACAATTCTCTAAAAAAGACACTTCTGGGTCTTCATTAACTTATATATATCCTATATAATATTTTGCTAAAACGCATGTAACAACAAAATCATGCACAGTAGAGACTGCTTGGGCATGACATCCCCGCGACCAGCAGGCAGTGGCACTGTGGCCCGTGTAACGGGCTCTTCAACTAGTATATATATATGAAAATACAATAATTCTTTTTATTTAACCCTTTTCAAATCACTGATGTTCTTAGTAATGCACCCACAGAATCGTTTCAGTGTATATATGGATCCACATAAAACCACTTGTATTCCACTGCAGTAAGATAATGGTTTTGTTATTGTAAAAAAGGTCCCTTTATGATTAATAAATGTTTTATATTGTTAATATGATTATATATATATATATATATATATATTTTTTTTTTTATTATTATTATTTATTTATTTAAACTCTTGAAGGCTCAATCAGTACCTTTTGCTATGCACAGACGTCCAGCATGCGCAAGAGTGCTGAGCTGGACGCTGTGCGTGTTTACAATACTACACTTCTTTGTGAACTTGCATTGTAGCATACCAGGACGCGCATGAATCAGGACCTGTCAAGAAGGGGGTGGAGGCTATAAAGATGACTGACAGGCTATCCTGGAAAGAACGCTGCCTCTCACGCACAGAGTAAGAGACATGGCAGCGCTCTGTTTAAAATGGCTGATTTTAGGTACAGACATTTGTTTGTAATTTTTCTTAATTATTAACAATTACCTTCCAAGAATGTTAACTGGAATCATCTTCAACCACTTTCACATGCAGGAAATAGAACTAAAGGACTTTTCATAAGAAATCATATGATCTAGATATAGGATGTGTTCACGCATATTATGCATTCTGTTCCAATGTACATTTGGAAACAAATATTTCTCATTATCATGCATACAAAGAATTCACTGAATTAAAGGGATAGTAATACTTAAAATGTAAAAAAAAAATATGCTGTAGAGTTTATCCCCCTGAGTAAAACAAGAGTATTCCCACAGCTGAAAGGTGTTTTATTCAAAAGTTATTACAGCTCAAAGCTGAATTTTTAGGTGCAATATCACAGTGGCCTGAAATTGTACAGTGGCACCATTTTTTTGTTATGAAAAACTTTGAGCTTCTAGTCTGTCCGCTTTATAGCACACAGCAAGAAAGTATAAGTCTGAGTTCTATGGACATTATTGTGGATATGATTGGCAGAGAAGAGATCTAGGAATACATAACTATTTATTGATCTACTGCCACAATATATATCTGATTTATTCAATTAACTGTGTTTTATACATAAGCTAAAACTTTGGAGAGCAATATAAAACATACAGGAACATCACCTGTACTCTACAGATCATACAATATTTTACTTTCCTATTTTATTTCTATGCTTAATGTAACCTATATGTTAAGTTTTGGACCTTTATACTCTTGCTATCATCTTCCATCATTCATCCTCATCCATTTGTACTTGAGTGTACATTATTGGATGGTTATGAAATCTATGTATGAATTGCATATAGTCATTTAATGTACAATTTGTTTAGGATTCTCATTCTGTCATATTATATTTTTATTGATTATGTATAATGAGATCTTTATAATGCATTTTTAGTAATATTAACTTAGGACCACTTTATTTTAATGATATATTATTACCTTCTGTTCCCCCCAGCATTTTAATTAGAAGGCTATGCCTGAATTTGTGGGAGGGGCTTCAAACCCTTACATACAGGGCAGCAGCCCCTCCCACTGGGCTTACGTCATCATGGAAGAACCTCATTCTTTTCCCTCCCTCCTCTGCCTCCCCCCTGCCCCAGTACCTACCTTCACCTACCTCACATCAGTTGGCTCATATTACCCACCTTCTAACTGGCTTCAGCTGTCTCAGATATGCAAGGGAGGCTGTGAGCCCTCGAACATGCCTAAGCAGCCCCAGTCTCCAGAGTTCTGCTAACAAAATATTTAAAATTCCAGTTACCTCAACTATGTCCTCTCCTCATATTACACCAGTGGACATAATTTTTCTATTTATCATTTATATGGACTTCTTCTTCTCTGCATTCTCCCACAAATGTCAGGAAATGGACCACTATTCATATATTATCATAGATATGGCTTGCCAATATGGTGGTCACCATTTCTTCAACTACCACCCTGCATTTTCCACTAAAGCAGCTGTAGCCTTAACCCAGTTAATTTCATGACAGCCTGGTGCAGCCAAGATAACAAACTCTTCTGCAGGCACTTTGCACATTTAAAAGCCCCAGTGTGCTCCTTATGTCAAAGCACATTCAACTCTCCAAACCTTTGCACTTTCGACTTCCTCCCCTCAGGGCACCAGTACCTCTCAGCAAGGTCTCCCCCCTAACCAGGCTACCCAACCAGTACCTTGTAAAGTCCTATGTCCTTCCCTCCATGATACCAACATGGAAGGCTGATCCATTACCTAGGTTCATCCCATTCTGCAATCATTTTAACTCCAAAGGCTTCTTCTATAGTGGGTGCAGACTTTTCCATATATGCTCATTAAGTCGAAAAGCCCATTCTCAGACCATCTGTCCATGTTTTTCTACTAATAAATTACTAGACGTGCTTAATCTGCTAACTCTCCAGTATCTTCTTTCCCAGCACCCCAATTCACACCTCACACAATTCCTCATTTCAGGTTTTCCTGAGGGGTTCCATACAGGTATCATAAGCAGTCCTCCTACATCAGTGGTATTCCAAAACCTTAGGTCAGCTCTTAATGGGATTGAGATAGTTTCATGTTGTTGGCACAGGAATATGAAAATAATTCCTTTTAGGTCCCTTCCCCTCCCCTTCATACCCAATATGGCACATAAATCCTATAAGACTAGCCACTAAGAAATTCTCCCTCAAGAAGAAACTTATTATAGATTTTTCATCCCCTCCTCCATAGGATGGTGTAGCAACCTCCTTCCCCATCCCCAATATAAACTACTTTATCCCTTCGGACACCTACTCCCTACAATATTCCAGTATTGACAATGCCATCACGCTAGCCCCAGATACTGGTTATCAAAAACAGACATATTGCCTGCATTTAAGCTCCTGCTAGTCCATCCTTCACTATGGCATCTGCAGGGGTTTAAATGGCCGAACCAATACTATTTCTCAACCAGGTTAACATTAGGATCAAAGAGCAGCCTATCACGGTGCCCGTGACTGCAACAGGGCGACATGTTTACTTCTGGGTTTTCCATGCACGGTTCTTATTCGCGATTGGGCGCGGGTTCCGCCCAGGGTCAGCCTTTTTAAACTCTCCCCTGTCATTCTTGCAGTGCCCTTTTGTGGTGTACCTGTACCTAGCTTTTGAGTTGCTGCTTGTTCCTGCTTTGTGTATGACCCGGCTTGCCTGACTATGCTCCTGTCGCTCCTGTGTTCCGATTCCGTTGCTGACTAGGACTGGCTGACTACCTCCGTGTGTACCAACCTGTCTTGGCTGAGTATCCGATTCCGTTGCTGACTAGGACTGGCTGACTACCTCCGTGTGTACCGACCTGGCTTAGCTGAGTATCCGATTCCGTTGCTGACTAGGACTGGCTGACTACCTCTGTGTGTACTGACCTGGCTTGGCTGAGTATCCAATTCCATTGCTGACTAGGACTGGCTGACTACCTCCGTGTGTACCGACATGGCTTGGGTGAGTATCCGTTTTCGTTGCTGACTAGGACTGGCTGACTAGCTCCATGTGTACCGACCTGGCTTTGACTGCATACCTGATTCCATTACTGACTAGGACTGGCTACTACCTCTGTGAGTACCGATTTTGCAGTTCTGGCTTCAGACCCATCAGAGTGCGTACCCTGTGTTCCATTCCGCCAACTCTCGCTTACAGTAATACCACTACAGTGCCCGCCTAGCCTGTCACTCCCAAAGTCAACTGAGACACTGTGTTGCGAGAAGCTCTGGTCACTTGCCAGTATCTGTAGTGCTGCCTCCGCTATCCCTAGCGTTCTAGGGATTGAGTCTCTTTTCAGTGTCCTATCTGTGCTGCCTCCGCTATCGCTAGCGTTCTAGGGATTGAGTCTCTTGCCAGTGTCCTATCTGTGCTGCCTCCGCTATCCCTAGCGTTCTAGGGATTTGGTCACTTACCAGTGTTCTATCTGTGCTGCCTCCACTATCCCTAGTGTTCTAAGGATTTGGTCACTTGCCATTGTCCGATCTGTGCTGCGTCAGCTATCCCTAACGTTCTAGGGATTTGATCACTTGCCAGTGTCCTATCTGTGCTGCCTCCACTATCTCTAGCGTTCTAGGGATTTGGTCACTTGCCAGTGTCCTATCTGTGCTAACTTCGCTATTCCTAGCGTTCTAGGGATTTGGTCATTTGCCAGTATCCTATCTGTGCTGCCTCCGTTATCCCTAGCATTCTAGGGGCTTAGGGCTAGATTTAAAGGCTCACGTTAAACCAGCCGCTAAGTGAAAAAGGCACATCGCATGCAAATAATAAATGAGTTACGGCAGATTCAATAGGTACTCTACAAGAATAGCTATCGAGCGTAGGCACAGCCACAACACGTAACACAAAACCCGTTGTCGAACCTGTTAATACACAACGTGCAGCCAAACCACACGATAACATAGCTCAAAACAACTTGTAACATTCCGGCTGCCGTTGGCTAGCAACCCTGATTGATGCAACAACAAATTCAAACACACAGCCAATCCCAAGACCCCAAAGTATCCAAAAACTTCAACTCCACCTATATATACCCCAAAATAACTGTCACACATTGTCTGTTATCGAGTTTTTGCGAGCTAGATATCAGGACCCAGAAGTGGAGGATAGTGATCAGAGAGAGGGAGACAGGAGTGTTCATTGGAGGTAGAAGGAGATTTTTGAGTTTGAAGAGAGGTGCACTAACTATTCAGATATTACACTTTTGCACATGTTACATACACACATACAAACACAAACATTTACACATACATACACATTGTCTTTTTTGTTTCCAACACTTTACACATTTTGTTAATTTTATTTGACAGTGTGAATCTGTGAGTGAAAGTGTATGACAAGGAGAGAGAGTGGATCGAGTGTGTCTGTGAGGGCCTGTGGGAGTTCCTGGGTGTGAGTGGGTGAGTGATGGCCAGGAGAGGAGGACAGGAGAGAGGGATGGGGAGAGTAGTGGAGGAGGAAGGTCAGGAGGGCATCCCTGAGCAGAGTAGGGGTGGGAGAGGGAGATCCACAGGGGGGAGGTGGACCCGGGCTGCAAGAGCAGGCACACGGAGGACAGAGACAGAACCTGCAGTGGGATGATGGGTAGTTGCTGGGGAGCACCCCACACAGTCAAGGTCAGAGCAGGCAAGACACTCCGGCTCAGAATCCTCCCATGCCGTAGCTGACGAGGGCAGGATCAGGGATCCTAATTACACCAAGGAGGAGAACACGGCTCTCGTGGAGGCTGTCCTCGAGAGTGAGAGTGTCCTCCACCCGACTGCGAAGGTCCCTGGCCTGTCAGCGAGGAGGAAGGCAGCCTGGAATCAAATATGCAGCTGGGTGAACGCGGTGGCTACATGAAGGCGGGACGTGGAGTCCGTTAAGAAGCGAAGGGGCGACTGCCGGATGGTGGTCAAGAACAAGTTGTCTGACATGGCCAAGGAAGCCAGAGAGACCGGAGGTGGCCCACTTGTCCCCATCACCTTCTGCTGGTGGGAGGAGATGGTGCGGCAGAATATGTCCCTGATCCTGATTGAGTGGGTCGTTGGAGGAGCGGACACTGGGGATGAGAGGAGCCTCCACACTACCGGTAAGTGCAACACTACATAACCACACACTACATCAACCAACACCAGCTGCAAACACAGTCACACCTCAACACAAGCCCGTCATTCATCCATACAACTACACCAACACAGCACCCTGAGGGTTAAAAACAGAACACAACAGCAGGACAAATGTCAAGGTCCAACTTGGTCCAAACGTGTCAAAGTCCTAGTTCAACCCTCCTGTAGCTGTGCTCATCACACACAATACACAAACCATGCTGTTCAAAATGTCGTCTGTTAAACATCATCACTGTTCACACACAATGTCACCCATGTACCCACAAGGAAGTCAGCACCTAACCCTTTGAGTGCTAGAGGGATCATCAATGAATCGATCAACAATGCTTTGGTAACCCCTCTGTTACTCAAAGTGTTAACCAGACAACAAACAAGTAAATAGGCTAACAATCACATGCTACACAGGGGACATTCACTAAGCGGTAACAAAGAGATGGTGAAGAGAAATTAACCCTCACATACCCTCACTTCACCAATACCAGTGTTAGTCTATGGAGAATATGCAATAACATGAATCAAGTTGATAAAGGTCCTATTTTACAGACTCCATGGAAAACACTGGAAATGGGGAAAGGAGATCACTGGAGAAGTCAGCATCATGTTCACTTCATCAGTTCAACATCACCGCTTACTGAATCACAAAAAGGATGGATCAGGTCACACATCACAGTGTCCCAGAGAATAACTGGTTGTATGTGCAACACACAGGCCGCAAGCAATTCCCCAGAATTAAAGGTGGATGAAGTAGGCCTTGGTGTTGTGGCTGCAATCATTTACTCTAACTTGAAATGACATATCTCACATCTGATTCCCACATGGATCCACAGGGGTGCTGATGCCATGGATGGATGGTACACCAGCCACTGTTTGCAGGATACACATGGGAACCAAATATCAACCATTGTACTTTGGTCACCAACAGGCCATGACTGATGGATATCTCGGATTGAGTACGGTTGCCTCACACAGAAGGATGGATGGGCTCATACACAGAGAAAAACAGCCTCATTCAAAGATATCCCTCACTACTGGCTTGATTGTTGCCCTTCAGGATTCAGCTGGAACACATGACATGGACAGGATCTTGTCAAATTCATCAATCTGTGATTGCCAGGGTGGTATCCCATGCATCACAATATAATGCTTAGGATATTATCATGACAACCAGAGAGTCATCTGTCAAGTAATCCAAAATTGTGCATTGTACAGGATCAAATAAGAAGATAGGGTTGAATAACACTTGAATCCCACTGCAGATTTATTCCCAAAAGATATGGACACAAACAAAGACGGTCAGATATGTACCTTTCAAATGTTTCAAAATATGTCCCAACACGATGTGAACCCAGAGATCAGTTCACTGCATGTGATTGCCTTACTAGCCATATATGTGCACCCATCAGAAATTACCTACATTGCTACCATCCAAATACACATACATAGTATATCCCACTCTACATAGATGGGATATACAAGGTATGTTCATATCCATCATATCAATCCAATGTATTTTTGGATGGGTGCACATATATAGCCAGTAATGCAATCACACGTACTGAACTGCTCTCTGGCTTCACATCTTGGTAGGATATATTTATATCCATATGAAAGGTACATATCCACATACATATCTGACCATTTCTCCTTGTGTGTAACTGTAATGGGATAGCAATGGGCAATTTCATCATGATGTAATATTGCTGGCATCGTAAAAAGATGTGTCTCAATGTAAGTCCTATCCCTCCAACCCTCATGGTTATACAGATATTGCTCTATGTGACAGATGGAGATATCTGTCATTTGACCACACGGAGGCTCTTCAGCAGAGCCAAATTTGCCACATTTCGAGATAAATACTTCTTTGGAATGGTCCACAGAGTGTGCCTGCAAATCATGCACACTCTGTAGACCATTCCAATTAAGTATTGTTCTCTAAATGGGGCAATTTTGCCTCTGTGTGGTCAAATGACTGAAATCTCCATCTGTCACACAGAGCAATATCTGAATAACCATGAGGGTAGGAGGGATAGGACTAACAGCGAACAACATTCGTTTTCACAATGCCTACAATATGACATCAAGGTGGACCAGTGATTCTCAACCAGGGTGCCATGGCACTTTGGTGTGCCACGGACATCAACTTGTGGTGCCCCATGTTTTCTATGAAGACTAACAAAATGGACTTTTAAATAAAGATTTGTAGAAATTGTTATGCGCAATATGTTTAGTTTTGTTATTAAGATTATAAGACCTAATAATAACTGGATATTGATGTATTGTACCTTATTATGCCGTTGATAAAGTACATTAAATATGTTAGGGGTGCCCCGAGTGTTCTAGATTACGTGTTAGGGGTGCCCCGAACAAAAAAAGATTGAGAACCACTGAGGTGGACTTAACCTTTGCTATCCCCTTGAAGGGATAGCCATCCCTAAAATGTGTAAAGACAAATATATGTTGTAGGATTCACCCCCCAAGTAAAACAGTGGTATTCCCACTGCTGAAAGGTGTTTTAATTCAAAAGGTATCACAGCTCAAACATGGATATGTCAGGGGCAATATCCCAGTGGCCTGACATTGTACAGTGGTGCTGTTACTACACTATCATGTGGACAGCTCTGGTACAGGGACCAGAAATCTACATGTGAGGGTGCTGCAACAGCCCCACTGTACTATTTCAGGCCACTGTGATATTGCACCTCAAAATGAAAACTTTACCTTTAATAACTCATGTATCAAACACCTTTCAGAAGTGGGAGTACCCAGGGGGATTAACCCAACCACATATACTTTTCTTCACCAGATTTCAAATTATTACTGTCTCCACAAACATATGGCTACGTTCACTAATCACAACATCTCATTTCTCCACACAGCTTACGGCCCTCAAGACCAGCGGGAGCCCATGGAGAAGGCTACATCACCCCCCAGTGAGGAGTACACAGAGGAGGGGACCAACCGGTGGTTACCATACCTACCATCCCCATCTCCTCCAACACAGGCTACACCACCAGCTTCTGCACCAACACAGGCTGCACCCCTCCAAGCTGCACCTCCCCAGTACAGTGGCTGGATGCAACAGGGGGAGAGGTGGATGTATCCAACCACCTCCAACAGCTACTACCCTCCAGCAGCAGCAGCACCACCACCAGGGAGGCAATGGCTGCCAGGAACAGTGGCCACCACCCAATATGGGCCATATCCATCCCAGATGAACCTACCCTCCTGGATTGCTCCCCAGCATGGCCCAAGGTATGATCCCAGGTGGGGACCAAGCACCTACTAGTGACCAAGATATGACCCTTGGTCACTGGACTACCAACACCTGGACCTGATTGGGGAGCCCCAGCGCCCTCTACCCAGGGATGACTTCACACCACCACCTCCACCAGCACAGACATCAGTGGGCACAGCACACACAGCAGCTGAGGACACAGCAGCTCATGATACAGCAGCTGAGGATACATCAGCTGAGGACACAGCAGCTCAGGATACAGCAGCTGAGGACACAGCAGCACCAGGGTCAACGGGCACATCCACCACCAGCACTGCGGAGTCTATGGCTCTACAAAGGAGACTACTCTGGTCACCAACAGAACACCAACAGAAGAGAGGCAAGGATCCATGTCCTGGAGTCGGAGGTCTCATGGATCAACACTCAACTCCATCAGCTCCACACGGGGGTGATGGACATGTTTGCACGGGTGCTGGTGGAGTTCAGAGAGCAGAACCGCAGGGAGAAGCTACGGTTAGAGAGGGAGAACCTGCTTTCCACAACCACTGCACCCAGCACTCCCTCCAATGTGACCCCTGAAGCCACACCTAGGGGTCAAAGGGTGACAAGGCGATCATCCAGAGCATCCACCTCTGGCATCCAGTCTGAGCCCCACCTCCAAAAAAAAAATGGGCAACTTGTCATCTTCCCCCTGAATAAAGGAACATTGTGCTTTTGAATCCTGTCTGATCTGTTTTGTATTTAGTTGTAGTTTGGGTGGCAGAGTTGTCTCCAATGCATTGCCAAACAATGCAGTGAACACAACTTCTGCCTCTGTAAAATGTTTGTGGGATGTTACAACATGGGTTCACACACACCATTGTCCAAATTCAACTGGCAATCCATGCCTGGAGCCATATAATACGACAGTGTTATATGGCGATGTTGTGGGTTGAATTTGAACAACAAAACATACCCCTTAGCACAACTGGTGCAACACTGAACATTTGTCTGCATCAGTTGTTGTGTTTAAGGGGATACCCAAACAGCTATTTGACTTAGCAGAGAACTAACAGATGGAACATGCAGCCAAATAGTCTTTGATTCAAACTATTATTGTGAAACTGACTTACTGAGGAACCCAATGTTCACCCTAGGATTACAATGTGTAACACACACATTGAAACCCTGGGGTGAGCATTGGGTTCTCCAGTAAGTTGAGTTGTTGTTTTACTAAGGTTGTAACACACTTCACCAGTGATAACACTTGTCCACTAAATCTGGTTGTTTGTTGATGTAGCCCATGTACTGAGATATGTCAAACTAAAACAATCTCATAACACTGATTAAATTGAGCAACACAGAAACCGTCAACATGAAATCAGTGTGTCCCCTGGATCACCTCTTTATCACTCCCAACACACATTAGTGTATCACTGCCATCATCTGTTTTCATGAATACATCACAGAGTCCACTCACTGGCAAACAAGTAGTGGACTCCTGTGATGTGGGTATGCCTTCCCATGTATTGGGGATACTCTGGCCTTGAGTGCGGTTACGCATTGACAAATGTGTAATCCAACATTTCATCATACAGACATAGAATGAATAGTGATGGTTCTTCTTTATTGTGTCTCAAAGTACATTAGAAAGTACATGTATTTTCTGGATATATTGCCTATATGCATTAAACACTTGTATGAGAACACTAAATGTACTTTGAATCTAAATCTTACTACGCTAGTAACACTACTATCTTGCTCATGTGTTGTCCACAAGGTTTGACAACTCTGTAGATGAGCATCCTAACTGTACAGGTTAGTACACACACAAATTTGTGTTTTCTGTGTCTATATGAGAATGTTCCAGTAGAACCTCAGGTCAAACATTGCATCACCAACACAGTCACTTAAAACAGCAAGGGGTGAGCTTCATAGAAGTGCTGTCAAGACATCAATCCAGTCACATGGAAGATCTTCAGTTCAGGAATAGATCATGCTATGGATGCCTGTATGACAAGAGGACAGGATTTGGAGCAGCACCCTCGAACTGATCATCATGCACGAACTTCATCTTCATAATCCCCTCAATCTCTTTTGTTACAGGTGAGTACACAAACCATTGCTTTGTAATGTGTTGTGTACTCGTCTGTAACCCATTATGTGGTGAACTTAGGAAATGTGAAGCAGCCCTAGTGATATGTGGCCCTGACATGAATACACACATCAACAAGTATGTTCTGAGAGCCCCATGAAGCTAATGTATTTGTGCTGCCACTGTAAGGGTGACACACACTCACAGGTCAGCATGGTGTCCCTGGAGATCTGAGACATGTTTCATGACCCTCTGCTGCTCTTCTCAGCTCTAGCAAAGTACAAGTCCCATGTTGACGCCAATGGCCCTTTAACCCCTGATGTGACACAGTGTTATCCAATGCACTGCACTGGATAACACTCTTTCGCTACAAGGCTACCATGGTTGCTCTGGCTATGATCATGACAAATCACGTTAGTTGCTGTCAATCAAGCCCTGTAAGGTGATGAACATGGGTTATGTGTTGTACCTTGTTTCTCCTGGGGGTGTGCTTGATATCCTTGAGGTATGTATGTCAACATGGAGGAGGGAATGGAAGATGGTTTTGGAATCACCACACACAATATGCCACGTCCATGGTATGGATTATGTTTTGGGCCAGACTTCTGCCAGTGCAGTGCTGTGTCAATGATCCTGTGGGGTGGATCAGAACATCATATGCGGTGTGGTTAGTGTGTTGGCACCAATTCACAGGACTGATGGGAGACTTGCATGGATTGTTTGAATGCCTGTGTTATACTCACAGGTAAAGTGTTCCGTAATGAGCCTGTCTCTGATCTGCGCCCCTCTCAGGGTCTCCTCAACATGGCCGATGTCCATTGGCACATCAGGTATGGGGGGGGCCTGGATATCATCCAC
The DNA here is from genome assembly GCA_037306005.1 of Rhinophrynus dorsalis. Classification (NCBI taxonomy): domain Eukaryota; kingdom Metazoa; phylum Chordata; class Amphibia; order Anura; family Rhinophrynidae; genus Rhinophrynus; species Rhinophrynus dorsalis. The sequence continues at coordinate 489,351,423 of CM074719.1, forward strand.
CAGCCTGGTGTCCACTGCGATGTTGTGCAGGATTGCACACGCCATTATGATGTTGCACACTTTTCCAGGTGCATACTGCAGTGCTCCCTCTGAGTGGTCCAGACATCTGAATCGGGACTTGAGGAGGCCAAAGGTCCACTCAATGGCATTCCTCGTTCTGCCATAAGCCTAGCTGCATCTTTCCTGGGCATCTGTATGTGGAATGGTGACCGGGGTCAGTAGCTAGGATTTGCAGCCATAGCCAGCATCACCTGAGTGACATGTTGAGACAGGGAGACATGTTGTGTGAATGATGTTTTGTGTTGTGGACGTACTAGCTATGGGTCAGGAGCATGGTGAGCAGTGTTGCGTGTACACCTATGGATTTGGCATGATGTAGTTTTATGAACTCACCCAGAGCCATCCTCCCATATACGTTCCATTCTCGAAGTCTCTGTGTACTGAGGAGTTTTGGAGAATGTACGAATCATGAGAGCTGCCAGGATATTTTGCAAAGACATTCATGATCCTCATGTTGCTGTCACACACCATCTGCACGTTCATGGAGTGGAAGTTCTTTCTGTTGATGAATAGCTCTGCATTACGTGCTGGGACTTCGATACGAACATGGGTCCATGACCCTGGGCATGCCTCCCATTGCGTAAAAGCCCTGCTTGAGATGTATCCAGTCCATGTTGGTGGTGGGGAAATGTATGCAGGTACTGGCCTTGTTTTTGATGGCTGGCAAGACCTGGGCCAGCACTCTGGAGAATGTGGCCTGTGACATGCCAGATGCGTAACCCTCAGTGGACTGGAAAGCGCCACTTGCCATGAAGTGTATTGCACAGAGGAGTTTTTGCAGGCCAGATAGGGCAGGATTGTGGATGTAGATGGGATCTACCTGATCCTTGGTGACCTCATACAAGGCAATGATGCTGTGTGGCCTCAACCTGTAGAGATCAATCACCTCATTATCGGTCATTCCAAAGATGTTGACCCTTGGGCAGTATACCCTGGGCCTTGGTGGTCATCTATACATCCTCCGCTGCTGTAGGGGTCCCTGTGGCAGCTGGAAAGCATCCTGTTGCTGTGGCGCATCCTGTTGCTGCAGCTGTGCATCTGCAGGCAGGTGCTGTCCTCCAGGTGGTGATGGGCTCCTGTGTGGCTGTTGAGCCAGAGCCTCCTCACTTGCAACAGGTGAAGCGGGCTGATCAGGTGTGCCTGGGGCTTGCTGGTGTTCCCTAGCTCTCGCCCTTGCACGCCTTCTCTGCAGTCTTCTCATCAATAAGAATCCCAACATACTTATTGTTCTCTCTATCTCTATATCTCTATCTCTATCTGTCTGTCTATCTCTCTCTCTCTCTCCCTGAGTGGAAAACAGGCCACAAGTGAGTGTGGTGAGTTGTCCCTTTAAGTACCTGGTAGGGCGTTGTGTAGGTGTGGTGAGGTGAGTGATGACCAATGGGAAGGTGTTTGTTGTCCAGGTAAGTATTTGCAGGTGTGTCTGTGTTTTAAAATGTGGTGTGTTCTGACTGTTGTGTCTCTGTCAGTTGCGGGTGTGACGTTGTAGGGTGCAGGTTTCATCTGGATCATGTGGTGATTTGCACAGGTGAGCTTGTTTTGTATTGGCAGGTGTCCGTGTTGTGTGATAACATGCATTGCTCCTTGCCATGTTGTGTTTTTCTGGGGATCCTTGTCCCTGTGGTGTTGCTTGTTGTTGTGTATGACAGTGATTTGTGGTGTCTGTCCATGTTTTTCTTTCTTTTGGCATTGCACGGGTTAATATTTCCATTTACTGCTTGTGCGGTAAGCCTTTTGGCTGTTTTCCTATGTGCCGGGTGTTTTGTTTTGCCTGTTAAGTGCCTAACTGCTAACAAGAGTGGGTCTTAACTTTTGTCTGTTAAGTGTATTTTTTTTCCCCGTTAACAGTACCGCAAGCCTTTTAATGGCTCTGGGGACTCTTGTTCCATGCGTCTCAAAGCACGTCAGTCTATAGGCCGTAAGGATTTGTGAACTGCTGTTAGCTGTTCTTAACACGGACCTTTGAATGGCTTACAAGACGTTAAAGCACCTGTCAGTGTTTTTTTGTTTTTTTTTAACTAACGCCTGCCTTTAAATCTACCCCTTAATGTCACAGCTGATCTATACATAATGTTGTAGCCACTCAATCTCACTCAATTTTTGCATCACCTGTGTACCATCCTTGAGGAAGCTCTGTAATATCAGGACCAATGGCTGTAGTAGGTGATCCACCCACTCTCCAAGGGTCTCATTCAGAGACACAATACCAGAGACTCGTTCAACCAAACTTTGAAAGGAGTCTAAAAATCCCCCTCTCACAGCTACTGGATAAAACCAGGAATTTTTTCCACTTAACTTGACTGACACATGAGGCAAGTTAGTGGACCTATCTTGCATAATGCTCTGCAGGCCCAAAGATTCTAGATCATGGAGTGAGCCCCATCTTTCTCAACTTATGGACTTTAATGACATTTGTACACAATGTACGCAGATCCTGGACTTCATAATGTTCTAGCAAATGGTTTTAAATTTGTATCACATAAGGCTCCAACTATCTCTACTCAGGTGTCACCTAGTCTATGTCAAGTGAACAAAAGTCCAGTTGGAATGATGTCCTTGGCTCTTACGGATGTGGTGGCTCCAGGTGTGGATGTTGTAGGTTGATTAATATAACTAAGATGTTTTGTTCTACTGTGATGAATAAATCCTATAAGATGAGAGGGTATACCAGTTGTGTGACAAGGGGTGTCATTTACCTCATGACTTGCTAGACATGTAAAATATAATATGTGGGTAAAACCATGGGAACAATGAGAGAAAGGATGAGTGAGCACCTGAGTGACATAAGAAGTGTGCATTTTCGCTCTGGAGTCTCCTCTCACTTTAAAACTGGTAGGTGTGATAACTCCAGCTTTACAGTGCAAGGTATAGAATGGGTTACTTTGGGACCACGTAAAGGCAGCCTCGATGATACATTATCCAGAAGAGAAGTCTTCTGAACGTTTGAACTGGGGAAGAGACATCCGGGTGGTCTCAATACAGAATATGACGTTACCTGTTATATCTAGTTTTACCATATGGTCTGGTGGTTATATTATGAGATCTTGGTGTATGTTTACACCAGTTAAATAAATGTACACATACATCTTGATAGGGATTTTTATGGCCCTCCAATGTCCACAAGTTTGGTATATTCCTTTTGAATAAATTACTCTATAATCTTGCAACTAAATTATGTGTATGTATTGTTTAGTGATATAACCCTTATTTACGTATATTTATTCTAATTACAAAAGCATCACTTTTGGGATGCGCTTGTGTAATAAAGAATAAGCTGGTTATAGATCTATATTGTAAATACACATATAAATACATATATTGTTACATTTATAGGATACAGCATTTAAAATAGGTATAATCATGTGCTTTACACAGAGGAAAAAGTACCTGATTATATGTATTGTCTTTTGGAATATATTTTGATTGTTGGGAGAGTGAGTTTGGGCTCAGACCATTTACATTGTTGCTTAGAATAAGTAAGAATTTAATTTAACTTTCTTTAAATTTTAGGTTGTGTAAATCTGCTTTAATATCACCCACACTAGCAAGATTAAGATCTTTGCTTCGGTTATATGTGATTTTAATATTGTGGTTATAATGAGATTAATTGTACAATATTGGACTACATTTCTGCTTTGACTCTGAGCAAGCTTGAGCCGTAATACCTATTTTATATACCTAATATATCCCATGATTGGCCTCTCCACGCTGTTCACCAAACCCGATTTGCCGTGTTTGATTTGTTCTTGTCCCCTGGATGGCATTTACAATAGTAGTACATTTGTATATTGATGTCATTAATATTGGTTTTTAAGATTATTCGTGTGGCAAGTAGAGCGTTGTTGTAAGGATTAAAGCTTCTCATTCAGGGTGGATATTGGGGGTGTGACCTACGTGGAAGTGAGCCATACTGTGATTTGCAACAAATGATAGGTTCATTGATTGGTTGACGCTTGGTCAAAAGTTCAAACGGATACCACCGGAACCCCAGGACATGAGTAAGCGTGTCAAGCGCGAAACGCATTGATCTATGAGGGACAAAATCTAATGCACTCTGCTGTTTTAAGTATGAACACCCCTTAAGTCTCTCTTTCATCGCTCCAAAATTTGGATGTTGTAAAGGTGCCTATATTTTGTTACAATAAAGAATTCATTGTTTTTATTCAATTTGCAGTTTATCTTTATGAGCGATTTTGTTTGTATTTTCTGTGTTCAGTTGGGGAGCATATGGAGGAGCTCCCGTATCGCTCCATTTAACTCTCCGTATACTGCTGATCTGGATGATTACATGTTATTACACTGAACTGTGGATAGCTCTATTTTGCCTTTAAGGTACAGGTGTATTAGAAGTAAGAGCTGCTAAAACATTCTTTTTTGAGGTACGGTGCATGTGCCCTGCTTTGCCCATATGCTAAATTTAGTAATGACCAGATTACTGGCAGAATCCGACACCCTCAAAGAGATGGTTACTAATACCCGCAAAATCTGTGCCCTTTTAACTCACTCCAACAGTGCACGGAACACTCTAAATTCCATAAATTTTTAGTGCAAATGTTTGGATCAAGCCCTAAATCCTCTATTCAAGGCAGAAGTACAGCAGAAGTATTAGAAGCTGGAATCCAGGAATGCTCTTCTCGGCTATAACCCTTCCAGTTCATCAGCTACTTAAAGGTAACCTTAGAAAAGAGTAAAACCAGAATTTTAACAATGACTAATTCATCGTGTTCATCCAAAGAGACAGGAGGAGGTGCAGAGTGAATTAATCTGTTATGTTTACAGGGCTTGAGCAAAGAGGAAAAGAAGGTAGGAGGAATCTTAAAGTTTGGAGGAACCTCCATTTTGTTGGACACCTGTTTGGTGGTCGGAGCATAAAGATAAGTCCAATGTAATGAGGGACAATCGTATCATATGGTTGGCGAGGATTGATATTCTTTGCTGAAAGCCAGACCATGTCTCCAGAAGCATAATCAGGTGCTTCAAAGTGATTTTTGTCAAAGGCTTTCCTCTGGTGAGACTGAGCTCCCAGACAGGTGGCTCTGATACCCTGCCATAGGTCTATAAGGGAGCCAGCATGGGGATAACCAGCAGGTAGATTGTCTCTCCAGGAAGAACGTGCAGGGATTATAAACTAAGGCAGAAAAGAACAGATAGAATCCAAGAAACTGTTGCAAAAAGGAATTATAGGAAAACTCTGCCAGGGGAGTAAGTCAGTCCAGTTTTCCTGTTGTTTATTACTCTTTAAAGTGGAACTATCAGGATAATAACATTGCCCCCAATACATTACTAATCTAGCGATATGCAAAGCCATACTGTCCTTAAGCTCAGTAAGTCAGCGTTATTGCAGAAAAACAACTTCTTTGGCAGGAACCAGCGGATAACAGCGCAGACATATATCTCTGAGTCTGCACTGTCTGTCCTTCCCTGCCAGCATTGAGGGTGACGTTAGTTAGTTACCTTAAGGTAACAGAAGTTCTTGACCGCGCAGGAGCACAGAGATTCTCTTGTAAGCTCTGTGCAGCCCAATGCTTGCCAGTGAAGTTTTTTCTGGAATTTCGCTGATTTATTGAGCTTAAGGACAGTATGACTTTGCATATCGCTAGGTTAGTAATGTATTGGGGGTCAATGTTATTATCATGATAGTTCCGCTTTGAAGATTCTTTCAGCACAGGCTCAGTGCCACAATATTGATGTAAAGCCAATGTAGTACCTCTGTTTAAGAAGGGAACTAAAACAGAACCTGGGAATTATAGACCTGTGGGATAATAAGGGATTATATTCAGGATTACACTGCAAAAAATATGATTATTACCATTGTTTTATGAGGAACAGATCATGCCAAACTAGTCTTTTCAGCTTCTTTGAAGAAGTAAGTAGCAGCCTAGATAATGTTAACCCTTTGAGTGCCAGAGGGGTATGGAATGCATTGCATTGCAATGCACTCTGTACCCCACTGGCATTCAAAGGGTTAAGGCAGTTGATGTAGTACATCTAGATTTTACAAAGGCATTTGATACAGTGCCACACAGGAGGCTGGGGTAAATAAGGAAATTGGGGTTAGGGGATAACCTTTGCAATTGAATAGAAAACTGGTTGAAGGAAAGGGAACTAGAAAGGAAAATATCAGTATTTACAGATGACACTGAATTGTGCAGGGTAATAAATTCAGAACAGAATAGTTGTTCTATACAGAGGGATTTACATAAAATGGCAGATTGGGCAACCAAATAGAATATGAAGTTTAATGTGGGGAAGTGTAAAGTCATGCATTTGGGAAGAAAAAATCCCAGTGCTACTTATGAACTTAATGGAATCATTTTAGGGGACTCGTTGCTAGAGAAAGACCTGGGAATCCATGTGAACTACAAACTTGGAACAGTGATCAGTGTCAAATAGCAGCAGCAAAAGCAAATAAAGTCCTGTCTTGCATAAAAAGGGGTATTGACGCAAGAGTGGATATCATTTTGCCATTGTATAAATAGTTGGAAAGACCTCACCTCGAATATGCAGTGCAGTTTTGGGCACCAATACAAGGTCAGTACAAGGATCTCTCTGGTGAGCTATTCTAGTGAGCTATTCACTTCAAGGCCTGATCAAATAAACAGGTGAAACCCCTTGAGATTAGGGTTTTTACAGTAAGGTCTTTTAAATTATGGAATGCCTTGCCCAAGGATGTGGTTATGGCCGATACAATGGATACTTTTAAGAGAAGATTAGATACATTTCTTTCAAAAGGGAACATATAGTGTTAAACTGTGTATTAGTATACAAAACAGTGAAGTCTGATAAAGACTAACTTATTTGGTAGCAGGACAGCTATTTAATCCTCATGTCTCTGGGTTATGAGGCAAAAGTTGAACGTGATTAACTTTTTTCAGCCTAATTTACTGTGTTATTACAGAACCGCCAAAGAAACTGTTCAAGATTCTGGTTTAGTCTCTCTGTCTGACCATTAATCTGGCAGCTGAGAGCCATGTACGATCGAAGAAGATAGTGAGGCAATTATTTGGAAGAAAAAGTATGACTTCATCCAAACATAGGCCAAAATAGGAGATAGTCAGCCAAGCCAATGGTCAAACCCAGGAGATTTACAGGTAAGCAAATGGAATACAGGCTATATTTCAGGTATATCCTGTTTCGTTATATATATATATATATATATATATATATATACACACATGGAGTTAGTCTTAGATAATGTATATTTTAACTATTAATTTGTTTTGTTTCCTGTGCTTTTTATCAGGGGTGTACAGATTTTATTGACATTTAGGGGTTTAAACAGTGGGTCTAAGGGTGGATGGGTTTTTCACCTGCTACGTGGTTGGATATGATCATTATTACGTTTAATACACATCTTGTGGGTGTTTAATAATATTGGGTTGGTGTTATCTGATTGTGCAGTAGAGGTTATACTAGACCACTTAATACATTTGATCATTTACTATTCTGACAATTTGTTTATGTCCTACAATAACGGTGTGCTGAAATTACACCTTTAATGAACACTCATCATTTTATGTAGTGACCCACTGGGAATGTACGTTTACTATCATTGACATTTTCTTTTTCCCGATTCCACCAATAGTTGGTTCAATGGCGTGGTTGCAGTAGTTTATGTATTTTGCCCATAGTGGTTAACTGCATCTTGCAATGTAGGTTTTCACACTTTACATACTCTCCTACCCCTTGGTCTCCATTAAGACATTGCGTCCGGTTTGAGACCTGAAGGGGTTAACCTTTGGTAGACAATTGTGCAGCTTTCAGTTCCACTTGTATTGTGTCATCATAGTGCTCTGAGATTGGTCAATGAACAGTTACTGTGGTCGGCGTCTATGATCATGAATGAGCGTAGTAAAAGCGAAATGTGTTAATCAGTGGGTTGCCACCCTGCTACATCTACTGGTATGCTGCTCCATGATTTTAAGTCTCTCCAAACAGTATCAATGTGGTCAGGAAGACCTTGGGGTATAATATGACTTTTTACCTAATATCCTATATAATAATTTGCTAGGATATTTGTCAGAAGCCATCATGCGCAGTAGAGACTGCCCGCGCTGAAGTCATGCACAGTACAAGGCTGTCTGAGTGCGCCACGGCTGATACGGACCAGGGCGCTACAAATTCAGACCAGAGTCCTCTCTGCACATCTTCCTGGGACCACTTGGTGAGCAGATAGGCTCTGGGCACCAGCCGAGGCTGCTGGGTGGCACTGTGGCCCGTGTACACGGGCTTTTAAACGAGTGCTACAATAAAGTTTCAATGCTGTTACTCATGGATCTGGTCTTGTGAATGGAAGTATGAGTTGTCATTGTGTTTTACACTGGTACATCCAGTTTGACCCACGTTGGTTAACTCTCTGAGTGCCAGAAATGTATCCAATGCATTAGCTACCTCTCTGACACTCAAAGGGTTAAAACAAGATAGGGAAGGAATACCAAAATCTGGATTTTCACTTTATTAAACCCCAACTTTATTGTAACATCTGGCTCCAACAAAAGTGCACCTTCTTCAGATCCTGTGGGATTATAATGATCTCTTCCTTCACTGTGTCAATATCAATGGCATATACAATACAATACACGGGCCAATTCCATAGCCACAATAAAAAAGTATTTATTAATCATAAAAATATACATCAACATTTCGCCCTACGAATTGTGCGAAGCTATTATATCAAAGGCCGAAATCCCCACTATAAGCAATTGAATTGGTGCTATGGAGTTTGGGAAGTTAGGACATTTACTCTTCTCAGGCCCCACAGCAGCCAGTCAAGCTGAAAATGGAGCATTCTTTACCATATCTGGGGCTGGACTCAAATGCAGGCGCTAATTTTATATCTGCTTTTATCTCCAGGTTTCCGCTTAGACTTCAATTGGAACATTTTTGATAAAACAGTAGATAACATTTATCTCCTGCATTTGAATCCAGCCCCTATGCAGCACAGGATCAGGCATGATGCATCTGAACTACCATGTTATAAGTAATCAGCGGCACTTCACCAATATTTCAACCTTATGAGTGCCAATGGGTTATACAACAGCTTATGACAGTCAAAGGGTTAAGTTATTTTAGGATTGGTGTTTACTGTAACTTTAATTAACGCATCTGCTCACATGCAGAGGGGTCCTTAGGCCATAACCACTATTCCTATAAATGTTGATTACAACTGCCTTTTCTTGCAAACTACTGATTTACAGCAGTTTTTGTTTGCACAAGCCATCATTCACAACCAACACTACTCCGGTCCAGAAGGTCATTGTGACACCCATTGCCGAGAAACCCAATACAGCAGTATCATAATAAACACGTAACTCGTCATCAAACTAGCATTTGGTTGATTTTCAGCTGGTTATTTCTAACCAATCACCGTCCACGCCTGATCTACCCAAAACAACCCCATGCCTGCAATACTCCAACTAATCAGCGTTGACAGAGTGTTGTAAGTGGCAGCTATTTCACCCAATAGGATCGTCCAACTAACAGCTTTCATTGGTTATGTAGGCGGAGCTACAATTAATAAAATGTATGGAGAGCAGTGTTCCGTGAAGTGAGTCTACCTGGACCAATAGAGCTATGAGCTGTCATTTTGCTTTCCAATCAACAACAAACTTTTGGGAATGGGTGGTATTAGCGAGCTTAGGGGAAGGTGTTAGCTGTTATGCCCGTGAGTCAAGATGGCGGTTTCTAAGCTTATTTGTTATGGCTTTGCCGTCTTGTGCTTGCTTTTTGGTGCTTCAAATACATTGGGTTTCCTCAACTTGGAGGAGCTGACGGAAATGAAGTACGGCATCGAGATCTTATCGGAACCAGTGATAAAGGGACAGGTAATAGAGACCGGCAGTAGAGAGAACTAAGGAAACAGCTGTTAGCTCAGTGAGGGGCTTCCTTCTCTAGTTATCTTTCTATAACAATGGTGGGCTATCGCTGGCTAACTACCGAAAGAAATGTCCTAACATTCTCTAGCGGTCTGATTGATTGAAGTTGTAGTTCCTGTTCTTTATCCTTTGAGTGCCAGAAACGGAACGCTTTGCAATGCGTTCCGTACCCCTCTGGCACTCAAAGGGTTAAGCACTAGCTGAAGCCAGCTATAATCAGGGCTGCTCATATTCAGAGAGTAAGGCCACATTGTTTGGGTGAATCAAAACGGTTTCACAGTAAATGTCAAAGAAAAGTCACACTTAAAGTACATCTTCTACGCTACTTTGTATTTTAAGCTGTTTTTGTTCCTAATTTAGTTAAAATCAAATGATAAATATGCCCCTATCAGAGCTGTTCACTCTTGACATATTTTTTCTTGTCCTTACTTGAATAAAAATATAGCCAGGTAACTTTCTTTACAGATTTTTGGGATAGTAAATATGCATATATAACCATACCTGGGAACTTTCAAAATGAGCTGACCCTTAGATTTGTGTAAATATTAACCCTTACTTTTCCCATAATATAGATTATCCGCGATCTATCCTGGATCGCTGTAATCGAGAGTCGCTCCAATTGGCATTGAAGCAGCAATTAATACACAACAACTTACAGATATCACTGCATGAACACACATAAATCAAGCAGGACTTCTCCCTCTGCCTTCCTGGTAAAAGTTGCACCAATTTAGTGACTAAAGAAGCATTTAACTGGAGCAGAATATATAACAGGTAGCACTGAACTCTCTCACCCTGAGATTTTGGCTCTTCACCCTGAGATTTGGGCCAAAACCCTGAGAGTTCCCAGGTATGATATATAACTTATTTATTCCAAATGTGCAGTCATTGTTTTGTTGCTCAGACTTACATGGGCAACGCTGTGCCAATATTGCTAGTATATAATACAATCTGATCGCACTATTGAAGACGCCCATCTACTAAAGAAGTTAAGAACCACTTATTCCAGCAGGATGACTCCCCCTTTAAGAGAGGTATATGGCAGTTGTAAAACAGAGATTTTATCTGAGGAATGGGCCATCTGTCCTGAAATGCTGTGTCGCGTGTAACCGCCTACCTTTTTTAATTCTAAAGTATGTCCTATAGGCTAAAAACAATTTGTTAAATATCTAGTAGAATTAATTAATATCTAGTACAATTTGATTATTGTAATACTGAACAGCAGTTGTTTCATATGGCAACAGAAGGAATTCGGCTCTGTGAAACTTGACTTTTCCTTCTCTTAGTGTTTAACATTTGGAAATGTGGGGGTCAGTGCATTTCTAAATTATATCAAAACTTTGATGGCTGTATAATTTCAAAAGAGGCAGACCTTAATTTCCCCCTAAGTTTGAATGGTGGATTCCCTGATGTTTGCCCCGTAAGTGCTACTGATATCTTGGCGTCTAAAAACTGGGACCTGGAACCCAACTAACTTGTCCTGCATGTAGGGCAGCAGGTTCTCTACATTGCAGGGTAACTTTAAACACTAAATTATACACAGTTGCTCGCGTAAGAGCAAACGTGTACATAAAGTAGAAAAAAAAACTGCACACAGTGCAGGGTAAAAAAAAACAGACCTCTTTGGGGTGGCATCGAGACCCCTCCTGATGAATCCCTGACATTCACCAATCCAGTAGGATAGGTGATCAATGCGCCGACCAGGAAGGTGAGCACTGATTTCCCTCTAAGTCCTTCACTTGAACCCAGCGTTCAATGAATGATCGGGTTGAGTAGAAAGGTCCTCAAGATCTTCATGATGTAAGTGGGTTTTGAAGGTCCTCCTACTCAACCAGGATGTTCATAGAACGTGATGTTGAAGAGGAGGACTTGTAGGGAAGGAGGTGATTGTCTTCCTGGTCGCTGCATTGAATGCCTAACATTGCACTAATGCAATTCTCCACTACCTTGCCCCAACACTGTTTGATAAAACCCCCCACAAGCCTTGTTCCCTATCGGTATCCACAGATCCCCACGTATGGCATCTGATATAATATTTATGTCTCAAGTGAGAATATGTGAAAATGTATATTCCTATATAAGAATATGTTGAGGGACAATACAGAAAAAATAAGCACGTGTCAAAACCACTAGAACAATGCAAGATGATGCTTCAATATATCAAAATATTACCCACAATAATAAAATATTTAAAGGGACAATAAAGAATCATCACGGGATTGAAACCTTCCCATGCTGTTAATATTGATATACATATTAAGTAAATCACGATCGATATACGTATAAAGAGCTATGTCTCATGATGATCATGAAACCCACAGCAAGACGCTTTGTAGAGTGTACCAATGGGAATCTGACTTCTTTTACCTTTCAGGGGGTGGACAGGGTCAGTTTAAATGAAAGCGGTGGGGACGTAATGACTCTTCTAGATAAAGCTGAGGTAAAGTGGATTTTTGAATTGGGTACACAATCACCAATGGGGCTCGATTCACATCATGATGTGCGCAGACAGGACTAAGGTCCGAATTCGGAGTGCCCCGCACCGTATCAGCTGTGGCGAGTTTGGCAGTCTGTACTGCACATGACTGCAGCGCGGGCAGTGAGCAGAGAGGCTCTGTGCACCAGCCGAGGCTGCTGGGTGGTACTTTGGCTTGTGTACACAGGTTTTTAAACTAGTTTATCAGAATTTGAAAAATTTGAAAATACTCGGTAAAGTACTATTGTCAGGAATACTCTGAGATAGGGCGGCCTAAGAGGATACTTCTCAGAGTACTACTATTAGAAGATCACCAAATTGCCTAACCGTTACATAAAAAATAAGGATTTGAGGGTAAGCAACGGCAATGATTGTTAAAGGCAATTTAACTGTTTGAGGAACAGTGGTGTGCAATGCTCTCTTGTACTCAAGGGGTTAAAGGAACACTAACACCGCTAAACCATAAACCCATGCTAACCTTAATCTGCTAAAAAAAAATTCCATTAGCTACTGTGAATCCATTCTGTGTGCATCGGTTTCCACAAATTAATGTTTAACCCCTTAAGGACCAGTGGTCCAGGGAAATTACATTCCCTTAAGGATCGGGGACTCAATTAATAGTGTGCTGTAAACAGTTCACCTAAGGGGTGGTGTGATCGTTTTACAATTTAAATGGGAAAGTTCACGTAAAGAGTTTAATATCACCATCCACTGCCTTTGTGATTGTGATGATCATTAGATACACTAAGGAGGCCTGTCTTGAGAACATTAGGCAGTGTATAATAAGGGAACTGATTGATAAGCAGATATGCGTCCATAAGCAGATATATATAGCAATTGAGATTGCCAGGAAATGTAAGCTAACCAGATAACATCGTGCACCCTGAGAACGCTGTAATTAACACCAGTTAATAAGGGTGTTTAAAACAGATGTACTGGTTCTTACTATACATGAGTGGTACTGAATTTTTGTTTAACATGTTAGTACCACTGTGTGACCACTCTGATGAATAATTTACCTACAGTGAATCCTGGTTAGATTGAACGATTAACACAAGCAGTTATCATCTCAGGGGACCCTGAATGCTTTAAATATATACTGTTATTTAGTATAGGCATTCACAGTTTCAGAGGACCCTGAATGGGCTAAAGAAATCCTTTGATACTAAGTCTGATACATTCTAATAACACATACTATCATTCTAACATATCATGATATTTTCTTTTCTTTGGTTTTATTTTAATTATTGTTTTACATACTGCCCTAAATTTGAGTGTAGCGATCAACATAAGGGAATTGGTTTAGAGTGCCAACTAAAGTGATTGTGCATTTTAGTTTCCCAATAAAAACATAGTATTGCACAATTTTGTCTGAAATGTTTCAATTTCTATGGTAAATAGGAAAATTAGTAATATATCAAGTGTGGTAATTGCTGCGACACATAACATTTTTCATCTGTTTCTTTTTAACATTATGAGTGCCAAAGGGCTGAGAAATGTCTGTCTCACTAAAAATGAAAGACATATTTGTGTGTATTTTGAGACCTTGGGAAGAAGAGACTTGGGGAACCTCTGACCGCTAGATCGGAGGATAAGTCACTTGTGGGCAAAGGAAAGGAGGCTTTGAGAAATGCATTTTAAACCTTTGAGTGGCAGAGAGATGTAAAATGCATTGCATACATTTAGTGCAATGGTTAAAGCTGCACGTTGGTGGGGAGGGGAGGACCACACAGGGGGCGGATCCAGTGAAAAAGGGAAAGTTACTTGTGCCAGAAGGGGACTGCATAGCACAAATAATACAAATGCCAGTAGCCTGATCTAGCCACTTTACGCCAATGGCAGACTCGTATGTTGTATTTCACAAAGATAAATTGGATTCTCTTATTGGAGAATAAAGGGGATCTGGGCGAAAAATTAAGATCTGGGATCCTTTCATCCTCACACTGCCTAGGTCATCACAGGATGACTTTTACACCTGTTTTAGACATACGCAATGGATGCATGAAAGAGTAGTATGCTAACTGGACACTTCTTCCTCATCACAGAGAGATTGGTAGAGTGGTGGGAGACAGGTGTTGTTAGTGTAGGATAATTCAGCATGGACATCCATATAGTCTTTGTAATTTATTCAGCATTGATTTGAGAGACACGAGTTTGTTTAGCTTTATTTAATACTTGGAGACTCGCACTTGGAGTCACAATACAAACAGACATAATGCTCATATTTTCGTTGTACAACGCTTGAAGCTACTCCCACTTGAATATTGTCATGATTATATACTATCTTTTCTCTGTGTATAATGCGAATACCGGTAATTTGAGGGGGATTCTACATATTGTATGGACCAGCTCCTGTTGTTGGTCTTGTTTCATTTGTATTTGTTCTTCTTACAAATGTGATTCAAAGTATGTTTGATACTCATCTGATGTAATTAATTACATAATAGATATTGTTTTGTATTGTTGTCTACTTGATGCAAAAATAAAGTTTATTAAAAAAAAAAAAAACCTCAGCTTTCCTATAATAACTTTTATTCACAAAGCTGATGGTAACACCTTTTTATCAGGTGATATATCCCCTTTAATTTTCAAATATACAGCTGTTTATTGTATTCTCATCTGAATCTAAATGCCTTAGTAACACCCATCCTCAAGAACAACTCTTCTGAAGGTAACACACCTTCTAGCTATCGGCCCATTTCTCTTCTGCCTTTTGCCTCTAAGCTCTTGGAACGCCTTGCCTACTCACGCCTGCTTGACTTCCTTAACACATACGACCTGCTGGACCCTTTACAATCTGGATTTCGCACTGCTCACTCCGCCAAAACTGCTCTTACAAGAGTGATCATGCTCTCCTCCTCCACATTCTTCACTCCTTAGGAATCCGTTACACAGCACTGGACTGGCTCTTCTCTTATCTATCTAACAGATCCTTCAGTTTCTGCTCTGTCACTTCTTCATCCTCTTCCGTCCAACTCTCTGTTGGGGTTCTTCAGGGTTCTGTTCTAGGACCGCTTCTGTTTTCTCTTTACACAATAACACTTGGTGATTTTATTAACTTATTTGGTCTCAAATATCACCTCTATACAGATGACACCCAGATTTACTTATCTGCACCTCAACTGACTTCTGATATCCAGGCTAAAGTTACAGATTGCCTCTCGGCTATCTCAGACTGGATGGCTCATAGGCTCCTCAAACTCAGTATGTCTAAAACTGAGCTGCTACTCATCCCACCTAGGCCTGGCCCTGTAGCGCCCTTCCAGGTGACTGTAAATGGCACTACCATAAATCCAGTATCAGAAGCGCGGAGTCTATGTATGATAATTGACAAGTCTCTCTCATTCTACCCTCATATTAATGCCATTACTAAATCCTGTCGCTTTCTTTTGCGTGACATTGCTAAAATCCATCCCTTCCTCTGCTCCTCCACAACTAAAATTCTTATACACGCAATCGTCTTCTCCCGCGTGGACTATTGCAACATTCTTTTGTCTGGCATTCCTGCCTCCCATCTCCATCCACTTCAATCTATACAGAATGCTGCAGCACGAATTACTCTTCTGTCACCTAGGTTTGTCCCTGCCCCACTCCTCCTCAAAACTCTCCAATGGCTTCCTATCAAACTCCGAATATCTTGCAAGATCTTACTTCTCTCTTTCAAGACACTTCTCTCCTCTACTCCTTCTTACATTTCCACTCTGATCTCCCGTTATACCCCATCCCGCCACTTACTTTCGGCCAATGATTGTCTTCTCTCAGCTCCTTTTGTGTCTACAGCCCTGTCACGTTTCAAACCTTTTTCTCTCATTGCTTCGTATCTATGGAATGCTGTACCATCCAACCTGCGCCACCGCACCTCGCTGATAATCTTCAAATCTCACTTAAAAACACACCTCATGGATAAAATCCCAACATGCTAGAAGGCACTGATGTTGTACAATGAACGCTCTTATAAATTATTTACTTTACAAATGTCCTCCATCATCATCAGAACTAGCACTGTATTCAGCACTTGACCCTTATGTACTCTGTATGTCTTCCATTACCACTTTAGATTGTAAGCTCTCGGGCAGGGACCTCCCACCCAATGTTTCACTCTACAAAGCACCTGTAACCCTGTATTGTTTAAAACCTTAAAATTGTAAAGCACTTCGTACACTTGTGATGCTATATAAATAAACATATTCATTTGTTTACATGTCAAGTATATTTGTAGCCATGATTTAGAAGATTCAATCTAAATATCTTGCTTTCAGATTATGAACCACTTCACACTGTTTCATAAGATTTATGACTAGAACCAAGCTATTAAAAAGCATTTATAACTTCAGTCATCCTACCACAAGAAATTTTAGCTAGAACTTCCTTATATATGCATATCCCTTGGAGCAGTCGGAAACCTATTGTGCAAGACCACGTATAAACATTGTATCACGCTCCCTGCTTTCATAGTCCTTGACAAAAAAGCTCCATGGAGATATCCCTGACAAGGGCCTAGTATGAAGAATATACAGGGAATAAAAAGTGTAGATAATTATGCATAGTCAGACAGGAGGATGTTACTTTAAAAAAAGAAAAAATATTAAAGCTAAATCACTCCTTCGTTTTTGGGAATACTTTCTTTTAAAGCTTAATCCTTCCAAATGGTGGTAAAATCAGTGACTTGACATAATACTGGGGCTCACAGAACATCAGGCCACCTGGTGTTACTGTTCCTTCAATGAAAGGTCTGTTCAATTAATCCTTTATCCATCTAACTGCTAAGCCTTTTTCACTCCCAAGTGCTAATCCAGGTTTACAGTCAAATGAAAATTTGGATTCTATTCTGTGAACAACCCACACGCTATAAAACTTTTTTTTTTTTTTCTGTTCCACTAGCACATGATCATGGTTCTAGGTTTACTTTTAATTCTCCTTTCTTAACACCAGTATTAGAATTATTAATTCTACACTTCAGCCACAAAATAAAAAAAAAAAGTCATGTAACCCTACATGCATATATATATAATTTTTTTTTTTTTTTTTTTTAATCGCACAGAATTCCAAATTCATTTTGCATTTCTATCCTATGGCTGTTTTGTTATACAGTTGCCAGAATGTGTCTCTGTAGCAAGTGATTTTTTTTTTTTTTTTTTTTGTGTTTCTCACATTTACATTCTTTCATATATACTAAAATTGATGAAAACCACTGAATGCAATATAGAGTTTGGTAGCTAGAGGACTTCTACGTAACATGCTACTGTTGACATACTGAAGGAGGTGCCAGGACAACAAAACTGCACGGGCCAAAATCTTTCTTTTTTTCTTTCTTTTATTCTTTTTTGTAATATATACCTGCGATTAAATGTTTATAATGGTTACAAACAAGAAAAGGTAGACAAAACATTCCACAGAAAGAAATCAGTCCACAGCATAAAATAATGCCTGATGTGCATAAATATGCCCACAAGAAGGTCCTTAGGAATACAAATGCTTGTGTATATTTTTATTTTAAAATGCCACCACTTCAGAGACTCACAACGAAAGCCATGGCATTATCTAATGTAATCTGTACCTGCTTCCAACCCAAGGAAAATGATACCATATTGCATGCTGCTTTACATACTGTAGGGGGTGCCAGGAGCACTAAACTACACCTATCCTTTTTCATTTCTAATATTACCTGTCTGCACTAAAATAGTCATAACAATTAGGTAGTGAAATGGTAGACAAGGCATACTCTTTTAGAAAGTAGACAACCAGTGACATAATTTCCCTTCTCACCTTGATGCACATGAATATTTCCACAAGTTGGCACTACAGGAAAATATGCATTTTTTTTTTTTTTTTTTTTTTTTTTCCCCCATTGCTGCTCAAGCCTTTCTTTTCCCTAATTTAAAGTGCAGTTTTTTATGGTGGTCCCCAGGTGATGCTGTTCTTATGAATGACTAGTCAGTGTCCATATGAGAAGTAAGCTCCAGCTATTGCTAGACTACAACTCTCATCATGCTCCTGTATCAGCTGGCTGAAGAGTGATGGTAGTTGTATTCCAACAACAGATAGAGGCTTCATGAATGGTGTTGCAAATTACCACTTTATAAATGATGGTGATGATGATAGTAATTATATGGAGAAGAAGCTTGGATAATGTTTTGTCTTTTTTTTTCCCCCCTTTTCATAAATGCAGAGCAAGACTGATGACATAGTGACAATCTCTTCAAAGTACAAGCAAAATTATGAGTGCAAACTCCCTGCTGTCGCAGTGAAGTTCCATCAGGAGAGGGAAGATGATCAGGCATATTCTGGACTTGGGGTATCTGACCTGCTGAGACCCATGGAAGCAGCCCCTTGTCTTGTCAAGGTAATTTGGTACACAACGGAGCAGTGTTTTCAGATAATGGGCCTGTCATGCCAAGGCATGAGTTGGCCCTCTGGGTTGTATAATTTGTTTTTGTTATTCAAAGTGCACCAGTCCTAGGCCGTAAAATTAGCTAAGTAGATAACATCACCAGAAACTGAATGAGCGTCGCCAGAGCAGAACAGAGTGTCATAAACTGTATTGGACCCTCTGCTCTGATGGGAGTTCACCTAGAGGACAGTCAAATATTATGAACTAGGGGGAACATGTATATACAGTGTAAAATGGTTAATACAAATATATATTCAGAATGCCCAGGTTTTACCCTTTTGGTGGGTACCAGACATGCCAGGGGGAGGTGTTCCTGCTATGAGTTACAAGAATAGCCACTTTGCAACCAGTTAGACCCAGCATGTTTGGTATCCCGATATTCACACATATGAGGAATATGATTATTATAACATTATAGAGGTGTTCTGTGTATTGCATGTTTTGGGAAGCCTTATGACTTTTCAGGTACAAGTCTCCAGTAAGATCTGACAGGTTTGATTGAGTGGGCTGTAAACGGTCAAGCCAAACCCCTAACCCTCCCAGGTAACAACTGAAGGGGGTTGGCCTCTTAGAAGGAACTGTGGAAAACTATTTAATATGTGTTTTTTGGATAAAACCGCAAATTTCTTTGTAACAACTGAAGGGGGATATAGCATCTGAAGTTCCCAAGGACTCTTAAAATACCGCTAATTGTATTGAAGGATTTCTTGTGCTTCTCCCATTTTATTTTATGGACTGTTTTCCTGATGTGTAATCTTTATTGGTGTGAAGCCTTTTTTCAGATTAAATGTTCAATTAATCAACTCTTGTCTCTGTTCTCTAATATAAACTCGCTACTCTGAAGGAAGCTCATTTAGAAATGCTATTAAAGGGTTGATTCTATATGTCTGATTATTAAGGTGATTTTATACTGTAATTCTGTTGTGTTTGGGTAACCGAAGACGCCCAGTTATAAAGTCTTGGTGGTGGCAGCAAATTGTAGTACTGGGAAGATAGTGCAGGAGGGATTTCAGGGGTTAATGTGGTGGTTGCTAGGAATAGTAACAGGTAACCAGGGGTCTGGTATTGTTAACCCTTTCACTCCCCCCACTGTCTCAGGAGGGCCTATAGCCTTAGCTTGAGACAGGGCCATACCTGTTAATCGACTTGAATGCCTTGGCCAGGCTGTTTAAAAAAAAAAAAAAAAAAAAAAAAAATATGGGAGATACTGAAAAAAGAAAAAAATTGCCAAAGTAGATCAGTTCTGGGCCAAACCGACAACACTTTATGGGAAAAATAATTCCCACTTATTTAAGTGGAGCGTCTAAATTCTTAAATGCTAGATGTAGTGTATCCAATGCAAGCGACCTCTCTAGGATATAAGTGGTAAAGTGATTGGACTTTATTCAGTTCTTAAAGGGATAGTAATACTTCGTTTTAACTTTATTTTATTTTGTAGGCATTAAAAAAACATGAAGAATGATATAAGTCTTATCTCTCAAACCTTTATGGTTTATGAGATATTCACAAGCAAAGTTTCCCCCTCCCGCCCCTTTTACCTACTGTAAACAATCTCTTCTCAGATGTGGAATGCAGTCCATAGACTGGACAGATAACAGAAGGGGACATTCTTATTCCTATGAAAACAATGAAATCCCTGCCCCCCTTGACAAGCTTTTCAGGTTTTTCCCTTATCTTAATTGAAGATTGTCCCTCTCTGCAGTCTACCTGGGCAGCTCCCTTCTGCCCTGGCTGAGAAGTGTTACATCAGTAAAAGGGGCGGGAGGGGGATACTTTGCTTGTCAATATCTCATAAACCATAAAGGTTTGAGAGATAAGACTTATATCATTCTTCATGTTTTTTTAATGCCTACAAAATAAAATAAAGTTAAAACGAAGTATTACTATCCCTTTAATCCTATGGTCCAAATGATTTTTTTTTTTTTTTTTTTTTTTTAATGCATATCTTACTTTTTTTTTTTTTTTTTTTTTTTTTTTGCCTTTAATTTCTTTTGTAACACTAAGTAAATAGTGTAGTGTTTAAGAGAAAAAAATGGTTTCTTTAATAGTGCAAGTTAAGTAAGTACATGACCATAACTTCAGGTTTCTTGTGGGCGTTTTGATGGCAAAGATGTTACTGTGTCACCGAGAGCAAGATGGTGAAAGCAGTGGATGGGTGCAATGATAGTATGGGGTAGGAAAGCAGCAGAGGGATGTGAGGTAATGAGAAGATGGGGTGGACTGGTAATGGGATAGGTTAGGGAAACCATGGGAAGATCAAGGGGGTTTAATGGGATAGAGTAGCAAAAAAGTAGAGGGGTGCATGGTGATGGGATGAAGTAAGGAGGTCAGTGGGGGAGGGTAGTGAGATGTAGTTGAAAGGTGGTAAAATGGGATGCTGTAGAGAGATCAGTAGTGTAATCAAGTGAGTTAATGAGAGCAGCGGAGGAAATGGAGAGAGTAGGATGGTGTAAAAAGAGCATTGGAGGGATTCAATGGTGTAATAGGATGGGGTTGGGGAGCAGTGGAGGAATATGGCTTAATGTGATTGGATAGGGAGGGGCAGTAGCAGGGTAAAGGGACAAGGTAGGAAGGGTGAGCAGTTGAGTGTTAGGGGAAAATATTGGGATGGGATAGGGAAACCTGTAGGAATACAGGGGTGTAACGGACCCTAGGCCGTTACTATGGAGGTTCACTTGGTTCACAAAAAAGACCTGACTTTCACCAAAGCGGCCAAAATGCAGAGGCTCCACTGAGTCTGAGTTCCCATTGTTTCCATGTTTACCCCTGTCCCTTATCCATGAAGTTCAGCCCTTTGTGACATTGTGTGCCCATTGTTGCTAAATTTAATCATGTTAATTTAATTATAGAATGTCTTGTGCCCTTTTGTTAACTGTTTGACTTGATGCAATTAACTCTGCTTAAAAGAGCTGAATTCAGCCAAAATAAAGTGTGTTCAGTTTTGGAACCTGACTGGCGTGCTGTGTCGTTCGTTTGGGGTGGTATCAAGGGTCTTCTTTTGACCCCCATCCTGGGATAGCTGGAGTGGAGCACCGGAGACATCACCCTTCCCTGGCGGCCCCTTCAAGAGAGAGACCCGGCATAGCAGGCTAAGTCAATCTGAGGACTTAGGATCCTGTTACACTGGTGGCAAGCGACGGGATCTTACTTTTTCACGGAGAACTGCAACTGGGACCAGCATCCAGGGGGAGATACAGCCACAGGCTTGACCCCGGTCCCAGCAACATAACGGAGGCCAGCCCAGCAGGGGGACCATCTTGCTCGCCATTCTGAGGGATACAGAACACTGTTGGAAGTCAAGGGGGTGCGATGGCCGATGTTTACAGGCAGCGCTCGGTGGCTGAGCTCCAAATTATGGCAGAGGAACGCGGACGAGACGCCAGGGGACTGAAAAAAGGTGAATTAATAAATCTCCTCCAAGCTATGGATGAGGAGATCGTGGATCGGGCCAGGGTTACAGATTTGCCCCAGAATGATTCCTACAGTAACCCTTCCAATGCGGTAGGATCTCCGCCACCGATTCAACCCGTGCCAGCTACCTCAAATATTGTGAATCAGTGGGTGGCCGACAGATTGGCGCTGGCCGGCCCAGACCCATCGCCTGACTTTAGGATAAGGACAATTCTTGCTGTGGAAAAGGAGTACCTGGAGGAGTTATCCCAAAATCGTTCAGGGCCCCCCAGTCACAGCAATGACTCCAGAATGGACTCATCGGATCACCACCGTCGCCTCCCCCATCAACTATTTAAAACTTTTGACGATGCAGGAGGGGACATTGATGGGTTTTTAAGGGACTTTGAGCGACAATGCCAAGTGATCCAGGTTAATCGCCAGGACTGGGTCCCAATCCTAGCAGGCAAGCTCACGGGGAGGGCTGCGGATGCATACCGTGCCATACCAGATGCTTGGATTACCGATTACCCCGAGGTAAAGCGAAGACTGCTCCAAAGGTATGCAGTGACCCCTGATGCATACCGGAGGCAATTCAGGGAAGGAAGCCGCCAACCTAAAGAAACCCACACGGAGTGGGTATACAAAATGGAGCGGGCATGCCGTAGCTGGTTGCAAGGGGCAGGGGCCAGGACCTGGGAAGACTGTTGTCAGCAAATTCTGTTGGAACAATTTTTCTATCAAGTTACCCCGGAGGTGCGGGATTGGGTCCATGATCAAGCACCCTGCACGGTTACCACGGCCGCAGAATTGGCCGACAAATTTGAAGAATCTAGACGGCAAAGCCCTCGAGGAAACACCCTTCTGGGGACCCCGGGATCAAGTAGTACCCGCTCGGCCGGAACCCCAGCTCCTGCCACTCGGACGGCTATCTCGGTTCCCACACGGGACACAAGTTACTTCCAGCCTCGGTCCAACTCCAATCCTCGGTGCTATCAGTGCCAGCAGTATGGTCACCTGCGTCCCAACTGCCCCCAGAACCGGACTGTGCAAAGACCCCGGGTGGTTCTTCCAGGTGGAACTCTCAGCCCTCCCAAATGAGAGGGGCTCCCAGACCAATTCACTGTGTCAGTGAAGCAGTGGACACCGAGTCAGTTTGGCCTTCTCCCCAGGAAGTTGTGCGGGGCCCCACAGATCGGTCACCATGGGGCTATTACCATGAAGTTGCCCTCGCTCGGGAGGGGCCCTCCGACAATAGAAGCCATCATATGCAGCCCATTAAAGTGGATGGCTATCCCACGGAAGGACTAAGGGATTCCGGGGCCACACTCACCTTGGTGCAACCCGGATGCTTATTACCCCGCCACCGCACGGACCAGGTTGTGGAAGTCCGCGTAGCGGGTGGGAAAATATATCGCTTACCTATGGCCCGAGTACACCTGGACTGGGGTAGTGGACAAGGATACAAAAATGTTGGGGTGATGCCTGGATTGCCGGCGGATGTACTATTGGGCAACGACTTGGGCCGGTTGGAGAGCCAATTTACCGACCCACGACCGGAGGATTGCCAGGCCGTCACCCGCTCACAAACCAGACAAGCAGTGGTAAGCCCCCTGACTACTCCACCTAGCCCCAGACCCGATGACCGGCCCTTCCAGTGGGTTCCCCCAGACGAGTTCCGGACGGCCCTACAGACAGATCCCACACTACAGGGGTACAGGGAACAGGCCGACACGGGGAGGACTGGCCCTAATGGGGAGGTTTTTAACTGGGACAATGGACTGTTATATAGGCAGACTAGGTCCATGGGACAGGGACAGACAGAGGTTCTCAAAAAACAATTACTTGTCCCTGCGGCTCACCGAGCCGCCTTGCTGTCACTGGCTCATGAGGTGCCGCTGGCCGGTCACCTCGGAGCCAAGCGTACAGAACAGCGGCTCACCAGAGCTTTTTACTGGCCCCAACTGTCTAAAAATGTTAGCACGTTCTGCCGGACCTGTGACCTTTGTCAGCGGGTCGGCAAGCGTGGAGACCGCCCCCGGGCACCTTTACAGTCTCTTCCCATCATCGGGGTTCCTTTCCAACGCGTGGCTGTGGATATTGTAGGACCCTTGGCCAGGTGCAGCCGCTCGGGGAAAAAATTCATACTAACAGTAGTGGACTTCGCCACTCGGTACCCTGAGGCAGTTGCCCTGGCCAACATCACCGCAGAATCTGTAGCAGACGCACTGATTAAAATCTTCACCCGGGTTGGGTTCCCCCAGGAGATATTATCAGATCAGGGCACTCAGTTCACGTCTGAATTACTGCAGCAGGTATGGAAGTTGTGCGGAGTTAAAGCACTCCACACCACAGCATACCATCCCCAGACTAATGGGCTTTGCGAACGGTTCAATGGAACCCTGAAGCAAATGCTCAGAGCCTTTACGGACTCCCACCGAGATTGGGAGCAGTATCTGCCTCATCTCCTCTTTGCCTACCGAGAGGTGCCACAGGAGTCTACGGGCTTTTCTCCCTTTGAACTACTCTTTGGGAGACGAGTTCGAGGACCCCTGAATATCCTCCGGGAATACTGGGAAGGGAAGTGTGAGGCAGAGGAAACTCCCGCAGTAACATATGTGTTGGAGCTCCGGGAGCGCTTGGAGACTCTGATGGGCATGGCCCGACAGAACCTCCAAACCGCCCAGACCCGCCAGCAACAGTACTACAATAGGCAAACCCAGGACAGGGAATTTATCGTAGGGCAGAAGGTACTGGCCCTGCGGCCGGTCCACCAAAATAAACTTCAGACAGCCTGGGAAGGTCCCTACCAGATAGTAGATCGTCAAGGGGAAACCACCTACCTAATAGCCAAGGGACCCCAGATGAAGGACAGGCGGGTCTGTCACATTAATGCTCTGAAAGCATATGAGGAGCGGCCTGAGGAGATTCTGGCCATATGCACCTTGGCCAGTCAGGAAACTGAAGATAGGGAATTGCCGGACTTATTAGCGGACACCCACAGTACGGTTCCACTCAGCCCGGTGCCCCTAGGGGCCCATCTTACCCCGGAGCAGCGGGTACAACTGCACAGTATTGTCACCCGGTGGCCCAATCTCTTCTCGGCTTTACCGGGTCGCACGACCCTAACAGAGCATAAGGTGGAAACCTTAACACAGACACCGCTCCGGCAACCCGCTTACCGGGTACCCGAGGCTGTCAAAGCCTCTATTCAGAAGGAACTTAGGGAAATGCAGGACCTAGGAGTCATTGAGGAGTCAGACAGTCCTTGGGCTTCTCCGGTAGTCCTGGTCCCCAAAAAGGATGGCACCACACGTTTCTGTGTGGACTACCGGCGACTCAATGACAAGACAGTAACCGACGCTTATCCCATGCCCCGGGTAGACGACCTCCTGGATAAACTTGCTGGCGCTCACTTCGTCACCACCCTAGACTTAAGCAAAGGGTACTGGCAAATTCCCATGGCTCCGGAGGCAGTGGCCAAATCTGCCTTCATCACCCCATTTGGCCTGTACCAATTCACGGTCATGCCATTCGGGATGAGGAATGCGCCCGCCACCTTCCAAAGGCTGGTGGATCACTTGCTGACGGGGGCACAGGAATTTGCTTGCGCTTATCTAGATGATATAGCGATCTTTAGTGAGTCCTGGGAGGAGCACTTGTTGCATGTGGAGGCAATCTTGGGGCGCATACAGCAGGCAGGGTTGACCATACGGCCCGACAAATGTCAGTTTGGGATGGGGGAGGTTCAATATCTTGGCCACAGGGTAGGTAGCGGGTGTCAGAGACCTGAACCGGCCAAAATCGAGGCCATTGTAAACTGGCTTCAGCCCCAGACCAAAAAACAGGTCCTCGCGTTCCTGGGAACCTCGGGCTACTACCGTCGGTTTGTCCCCAGGTACAGTGACCTGGCGAAACCCCTGACTGATCTCACCAAAAAAGCCCTGCCCCGGGTAGTAAATTGGACCCCAGACTGCACCCAAGCATTCGAAGCCCTCAAGACTGCGCTAGGCAAAGGTCCTGTCCTCACTGCTCCCAACTTTAACCAACCCTTTCTGGTCCATACAGATGCCTCAAACGTTGGGTTGGGAGCAGTGCTAAGTCAAATGGACGCCACAGGGGCTGAGCATCCTATCGCATTTCAAAGTCGCAAGCTCCTGGACCGAGAAGTGGGATACTCCGCCATTGAAAAAGAATGTTTGGCACTAGTTTGGGCTATAAAGCGGTTTCAGCCCTACCTATATGGCCGAGAATTCACAGTACTCACGGACCATAACCCCCTTGTATGGCTGAATAGAACATCTGGGGATAATGGGCGCTTGCTGCGATGGAGTTTAGCTTTACAGCCCTACACTTTCACGGTTCAATACCGGTCTGGCAAACAGAACAGCAACGCTGACGGATTATCACGCCAGGAGGACATCTAAACAGCTAGGAGTACTACAGGGTTTTTCCAGATTGGAAATCCCAAGCCCTTCTCTGAAAATGGAGTGAAGGACTTGGATGCCCGAAAGGGGGGGTGATGTAACGGACCCTAGGCCGTTACTATGGAGGTTCACTTGGTTCACAAAAAAGACCTGACTTTCACCAAAGCGGCCAAAATGCAGAGGCTCCACTGAGTCTGAGTTCCCATTGTTTCCATGTTTACCCCTGTCCCTTATCCATGAAGTTCAGCCCTTTGTGACATTGTGTGCCCATTGTTGCTAAATTTAATCATGTTAATTTAATTATAGAATGTCTTGTGCCCTTTTGTTAACTGTTTGACTTGATGCAATTAACTCTGCTTAAAAGAGCTGAATTCAGCCAAAATAAAGTGTGTTCAGTTTTGGAACCTGACTGGCGTGCTGTGTCGTTCGTTTGGGGTGGTATCAAGGGTCTTCTTTTGACCCCCATCCTGGGATAGCTGGAGTGGAGCACCGGAGACATCACCCTTCCCTGGCGGCCCCTTCAAGAGAGAGACCCAGCATAGCAGGCTAAGTCAATCTGAGGACTTAGGATCCTGTTACAAGGGGTGTAATGGGACATGGTAAGGTAGAACAGTGACATTAGAGCAGAAAGTAGTGGGATGGCAAAACTGTGTGGAATGAGATTAGTTTCTAAATTATGGGGTGGATGGCACACAGAAGTATAAAATTACTTCAAAAATACTGAAATCCGTGCTCTCACTCCTTTTCTTCTAGGTCTGACTAAAATAGTAGGAATACTTGGCTACTACAGAAAAGAACAGCGTGCTTTTCATGTACAGACATATTGATAACAAATATTACAGCAATCTGGAGCTGCAGCAGAATCCTCCACACCAATAGCATTAACCCTTTAATTACATGTAAAACCTGGCTCCAACACAAGGGGAAACCGGGGTCGACCACAACTTGATAATTACCAAGTGGTTCCCAGATCCCCTCCTACTAATATGATCTGAGAATGCTTTAATGGATATACGCTATTGGATAAAAACAATTTATTGAAACTTACACAAATATAAAAAAAACAAAAAAACAACCACCAAACAGTGTTAATCAAAGCACGCACAACAATATGAAAATTATTACCCAGTCACCCTGATTTACATTGTCCCTCAATGAATAATGGGTATTTATTGTCCTCCTTTGAAAAGATGACAATGTAATGAGTCACATTATTAAAATATGACAAATTATCCTGAGTTAGTCCTGACTCCAAGTTAGATGCAATAAGTTTTTTTTTGGACACACATCTGCTAAGACATATCAAATGTATTCCTTTTTAAACTGGCAAATTGTATTGAGTGATTTCATATCCAGAAACTGTCTAACTTTTGTCATTTTTTTTAGTATCTTTAAGCAGATTGGAGTAAAACACGTTTGTACTTGTGATCCCATTGGGCTTTTCTGATCATTTCCATTCTCCGAAAAGAAGTTACTGATTCTCTCAATCCTCTTGCCTTTTTTGGCACCCCAGACATACAAAACTGTCAAGAGGATTTTGTACAAAGTTTATCCTGTGTCTCTAGTATTTGATCTATTTTACCCATGGGTCCTATACAGAGTTCTGCCATTCTTCTGACGTTTCTCTTTGAATTTGGTCTAAGTCATGCAGTGGGGTTTTTCTCCTCTTTCAAACGTCTCGGTTGTGGTTTTTTTTTTTTTTTTTTTTGGATGACAAGGTAGACATTCATTTGCTTTGAGAATACGGGTTGCTGGATACCGAGAATTGACGCCGCCCCCCCCCCCCCCATGAATGATGACTGTCAGTTGCCACTGATATAGCTCAAGTACTTGCAATAAATGTTGCTGTAATTGAAGCCGTGTAATTAAAGTACACATTTGCTTTATTAAAGTGGAACTTTCCTCCTAATAAACTTGCCTCCTAATAGATTACTAATCTAGCGATATGCAATGTTATACTATCCTTAAGTGCAATAAGTTAGTAGTATTGAAGAAAAACCACATCTTCTGTAGGCATCGGGCTGCAAAGAGCTTACAAGAGAAGCTTTGTGCTCCTGTGCAGTCAGTCGCTTCTGGTTCTTTAAGGTACCAAGGAACGTCACCACCAATGCTGGCAGTGAATGGGACGCGCAGACTCAGATGTACATTTCCTCTAAGATGTCTACGCTGTCTGTCCTCTGGTTCCTGCCGAAGATGTGTTTTTTCTTCAGTACCACTGACTTATTGAGCTTAAAGATAGTATAACTTTGCATATCGCTAGGTTAGCAATCTATTTGGGGGCAATTTTATTAGGATGAAAGGTCCGCTTTAATTTGTGAAGCTAAGAGAATCAAATTTTCTCTGGGTTTGTCATCTCTTGTTTTGTAATAATAAGGGCCCAAAATAGACCTGCTTGCTGTTGTGCTACTTTAATGTTTTCCTTGCAGTACTTGGTACTGCATTCATAGGAGATTGCAGTGTGGTAAAGACGTGGGAGAGCTTATCTGCATTTTTGGGGGACTGCAATGCTCACCTCAATAATCTGATTAATGGAGGCCAAAGTGGTCAGCCAATCATGTTTGGCCATGCTGATGTATCGCTCCCCATCAGTCAAACCTCTGGCACCTCACCTAGCAAAGGGGAGACTGGGTCGGTGTTACAGTGCAGTACTGTCAAGTTACCCATGTGAACTTCGCTTATGGGTACAAAAAATTAGCAGACGCATTGGGTAGGTGTTCAACTTTTTGCACTCTCTTGTTATTTCAGATACAGAGATCTTTGTTGTGGCTTAGTAGCTTTTCACTTAATAGCTCAGTAAAAATGAAGTGTCTCTTTGTATCAGTTCACTGGCTGATTAAAGGGGACATATTTCTTACTGGTAAGTTTTATTGCACCACTCCATAGTATGCGCCTTGCCCAGTATGTGCCTTACCCACATAATCGGGCTACTAACTGGGCATGCTGTATTGGGTAGGATGAATGGTCTATGATGACAACCATAAGTTAAAAAGATAGCACCCTGTTTAACTGGGTACACGTATTTTGGTGGCTGTACTGAAATAATAATGTTGTGTATCCGGGCAAGTAGATTGTCATAAGGGACAAGTAGATTGGGCTCCTGTATTAAGTATAAACTTTTATACAACTCTGCATAATTTATTGAATGGATAGTAATATATTTTTTTGTATTATAATGGTTAGCAGACTATTTTTATCTGGGTGAGATTACCTTCATGCCAATTTAGTCTACCTGTTAAATGTGAGCACATGTTTGAGTATAATAAAATTCAAAAAAGAGAATAACACCTATAATTGCACCATAGGGGCAACCCCCCCCCCCAATGACTTTCACTGTATTTCTCTAACACTCAATTAAAAGCCTCATTTCAATAAGTGGGCGTTTGAGGAATTTTATCTTTTCATTGTGCTTGTAAATTGGGTTAAAAGTCCGCCCTCCTTTCCATTACATTAGTAATAGCTCCCTCCCTCCGATCTGAAAGCTGGTCTCTTGACCAGACTGATCACAACGAGGGACAATATTGTGTGTGTATGTGTGTCAGTATCCGGAAAATCCTGCCCCCCTTAATGAAGGGGAGCAGGGTTTTCCTTATACTGACTCAATATTGTATCTTGTTGCAATCAGTCTGGGCCAGCTTTCAGATCTGGAACCATGACTGACATAATGGAAAGAGGGGCAGGAGGGAGAACTTTTTACCCAATTTGCAAGCACAATACAAAGATAAAGACATTGCAAACAACAGTATGCGTTCTAGAGAATTTAAATTGAGCAATCCCATATAAATTTTTATGCTGACATTACTATCCCTTTAAACTTGTCCATGCCCACTTTTAAGACCATTTCTCTAAAATTCTTTTATGGCATTAACTCCTAAAATAGTCTCTTTCTTTGAAAATGTAATTTTAAAAACCGTAATATTCAGTGATTAATAATGTCGTAACACTACTTTTTCTTTTAACATCACACCCTTAGTTTATATTGCCATTGTATGCAGATTAGACATTACTGTCTTACATGCCAGTCCTATTTTAACATTCTAAAATATACTAGATATTTTACATATTCTAATAAACTTCAAATAATTTAACTCTTTGATTGCCAGACGGGTATGTAATGTATTGCAAAACAGTGCATTGCAAACCCCTCTGGCACTCAAAGGGTTAAAGACGGATGCTGTCATTGAATTGAGAATGTTAACAGGTGACTAGTCAACTTTAATTCCCTGGAAATGTTTATTAACTATGGAGCAGCTGCTTTGCCCCAGAATTGCTTGACATTTGGCTTTATATTCAAATGTCTTCTCATGATGCCCTGCCCCCCATCACCTATTATAGCCCATTCATTTGCATATCTTCTGCATCAAAATTTTCCCTCATTTACTCATACCCATAGACGTCCCTATTAAGCGGGCTTCACAGCTTTTCTTTGAAGGAGACAAAATCTATGAATAGGAGAAGCAATGGCACAAACACCTGCTTTTCTCAGTCCTGTACCATTGTCAAGTGAAGTCATAGCTTAGTGCATGCTTACTTCTGAGCTAAAATACAGATGCCATTGCCTGTACTGTAGACATACTTTCTTATTGCTATTTTCACACTGTTTTAGTAAAGGTGTGTGTTTTTTTTTTTATTTTTATTTTTTTTTTTTATCGTTTGCAGACTAAAGATTGGTGGACGTATGAGTTCTGTTATGGAAAACATATACAACAGTACCATATTGAAGGTATGTTCCTACATAAAAATTATGTTACTAGTATTCTGACATTATAATACATAACCTCATAGACACTCAATGGACTTGGGTTGAATTGAAAATGACTTATGTAATTATATATTAATTCTACTTTATTTTGGGAGTATTTATAATGTCTATAACAAACAAACTTTCAAAAACAACACATAGAAGAGGACAAGGGTTGCAGCTTTACTCAGAAAAAATTGTACTCGCAGGGGTTAGAATGTTTGACCAATGTGGGGCAGCTGCTGACAGCCACTGGATGTTTTCTGCAGACAGAAGCACATGCTTAACAATGCTATGTGCACCCCTCTGGTCCTTGAAGTGGAAATTATAGGAATAAATATTTAAAATGAATATTAATGATCCGCAAAAGATTACTAAAAATAAATTCTACTGTTGAGATGTGTGTATGTATGCGTGTGTGTGTGTGTATATATATATATATATATATATATATATATATATATATATATATATATATATATATATATATATATATATATATATATATATATATATAGCAATGAGGGAAATTGTTGCCCCTCATTTAGTAATGTATTAGTTGTAACACTTTCATAATAAAACTGCTAGATAGTGTGTGTGTGTGTGTGTGTGTGTGTGTGTATATATATATATATATATATATATATATATATATATATATATATATATATATATATATATATATATATAATTACTAAGTGAGTACCCTTGCCGTGTGGACCAGTACATGTTATACAGTATTTATTTTTTGTTCCTTAACAAAATTAACCTGTCAGAATCTCACAATGGCGTAATTCCCAAAACAGCCAAATATGTATCACAGGAGTTGTTACATTCATTTGCTGGTTTAGCTTGTTGTCAAACTATATACAGGTACACTAATCGGAGAGCTCTGCTATCCACAGTGTATAAAAATACAAATATTTATTTCAATAAAATGACAAAACAACTATAAAATGAAAATATAATAAAACCCAATCAAAGATTTACCTATTGAGACATCCCATACCAGGACGAAATTAATGGCTTCCATCAATTCCTGTCACAGCCGCAAATCCAAAAATATAGCCCTCAAATTAAACTAATTAATACAATTTATGCTCACACAATTATTTCACCTTCAACCAGGATGTTGAGTTACAGATAATGGGATCTGCCATGGGTACAAAGATGACACAACAATATGCAAATCTTTTCTATGGCTGACCTGGAACAGAGATTTCTTGATTACATACTATTACAAGCCTTATAAACATTTCCGCTATACCCATGATATAATCCTTATATGGACAGAAAGTGAAGAAGTACTCAAAGATTTTCACAAATCTTTCAATGCATTTCATCCATCCACTAAACTTAACCCTTTGAGTGCCAGAAGGGTACAGATTGCATTGCTTTGCAATGCTTTCTCTTCCCCTCTGGCACTCAAAGGGTTAAAATGGGTGTGTCTACTGAAAATGTACATTTCCTGGACACAACCATAACTTTCACCAATGGCAAACTATGCTTATCTGTATACAGAAAACGCACAGACAGGTGCAGTTATGCTTACAGCTCCAGCTTTCACCCAGCTCACACTAAACAAGGCATCATTCATAGACAATCTGTCAGATATTACAGCATATGATCTGATTCCAACAACCACAACAATAATCTAAAAACATTGTCTGAATCATTCAAACAGGCTGTAAAACAAGGACCGTCACAAAGAAAATAACATTTGCATTGAGAATACCACGTGAACACCTGTTACAATACAAAAAGAAGGAAGTTTCTTCACATATACCGCTACTGACTACATACAACCCGCACTAGAAGAACTACACAACATCCTCAGAGAGCTACAGCCTCTGCTAACAGGTGCTGTAGTGTTTAAAAAAAACCTATTACCCAACCGCCTATTCTGACATTCAGGCAACCACTGAATCTGAAACAAAAATGAATCCGTAGAAAACTGATCAATGAATGGACAGACACTGATATCGGCACCAAACCTTGCACCAAATCTCACTGCAAGTCATGTGAACACATTGGTGAAGACTACTGCACACTACAAGATCTACAACATTAAATGATGATATTCATGTACATCAGCAAATGTTGTATATATGATACAATGCACTGAATGTAAATCTAGTTGTTACAAACTGTTGAGAAATACCATAAAACAAAGACCCATACCCCAGTCAGCCATCATTTTACCCTGAAAAACCACTCCATCCATAACCTTAAAATCAAAATACTCGGAGGGAACTTCAAAAATACACAGGAGAGAGAGACACTATCTGTTTTTTTTTTTTTTTTTTATACACCAAATACACTGGACTAAATAAGGACTTGGGATTCCTTGCACATTGCCAGCCTTTTGCATATTTCCTTCTGTTTATTTTGTTCTGGTACATGTTCACCCATCTCTCTCATATTATTTTTCTGTTTATACTATGTGCTGTGGGTCTGTCTGTCTCTCACTGTCTCTTATACAGACACCAAGAATTGGGAAAATCAACCTTAACCTTGTATACTAGCTGCATAATATAGATATGCATTAATACAGTGTCTGAAAAAGCAGTCACCCTTGTTATATGGCAAACTCTGTTTCGCAGGTCACCTGTGCATCGCAGCGCCTGCTGCTCAGATCACTCACAACAAGCTCCATACTTTTAGACACCAGATTCAGATTGGATCACAGTATGCAAGTTCCCAACTGGCTCTATTAAACAGATGATTACCTCATAGGAGCTGGACAATAGCTTATCGCAGTGCTCTCTATGCCTACAGTCAAACAAATAGAGCACAACCAACTGGTTACCTCACAGATATACAGTATATAGTATAATATGTATTGAATTCTGAATATTATTTAAGAAAGGATGCTTCACGGTGTTCAATAACTGAAATGTCCTAACTTTATTGTTCATCCACATAACACTTGTCACTTATTCGGTCAAGCACAACCACCATAAATAGTTTGTCCCTAGCTAGAACTCAGGATGAGATGAATTACTTATCTTATTTGTCTGATCTGGGAGAAGATGGAAGAAGAAGAATTCCATGTCACATTCTCTCTGGGCCCCTCCCTGAGGATAAGGAATGGATGCCACGACTTCAGTCAAAGCTCAGTATTGGACCTCATTCCTGTCTTTTGCCTGTTGGGGGAAATGAAGATCATACCACATTCATCCTGTCTCCAACTACTTCCACAACCTCCACTTGATTCATATTATGCTAATATTTTCACTGTTATTGTATATCTTTCAGATTTTTATTTATTTATTTTTTTGGATTAAATATTTCTCTTATGAGGACTCATAGGGGCATTGGCCATGTGTGGGTTTTTTTGTTTTTTTTTTATAAATTCACTTAAGTGTGCGTTGGCGGGTTTTGTGTTTGTGGAAACACTGGGTATAGTAATGTTTCACAAAAACAGCAGTTCCAATTAATCTTTGTAGTATTTGAGCCATAGAGAGTGTTATTTCAATACCGTCAGAGTTGTAGTTCAAGAGTAATTGAATGATAAAGTATCTCCCTCCTGCCCCTTTTACCTAGTGTAAGCCACCTCCCCTCAGATGTGGAATCTGGTCTTCAGACCAGACTGCTCACAGCAAGGGACAATCTTCTTACTGTGAACATAAGGAAAACCCTGCCCCCCCCCCCTGACAGGTTTTTTCTTATAATCACTGAAGATTTTACTTCTCTGCGATCCATCTGGACAGTCTTGGTGCTCTGAGGTGAGCAGTGTTACATCAGCAAAAGGGGTGGGAGGGGGATACTTTATCATTCAGTTACTCTTGAACTACAACTCTGACCGTATTGAAATAACTCTCTCCATGGCCCGAGTACTATGAAGATTAATTGAAGCTGCTGTTATTGTTAAACATTACTATCCCTTTAAGAGGATAATTAGTACTGTATAAGTATCTTGATAAAGATCCTGAGGGGGATCGAAACATTGATCACTTAATTAAACTTTGTTTTATCATTGAAGTGCTGTGAGTGCTGGATTTGCTATGGTCTTGTGGAAATTCTTTTCAATACAGCTAGGCAAGACAGGAGGGGTGAGAGGCATAGTCTATGGCATGCTGCTCCTCTGTATGCTACTGCATCACGTTTTTTGTCTCGCAGGCATTAAGATGAGATGTGCTGCTGCCAATTGCAAACAGAAAAAATGCTGCAGTTTGCACTAACCTGCAGTTTGTAAAGGTCTTATGTTTCTGCATGGCTGGTAATGTCTGTTGTTCTCTAATATTTGTGCCTTTATTCTCTGTGCACCGTGGAAGGCTCAGTCAGAGGAGCTGTCTGAGAAATCAGGTTTCTTGGTTAAAACATTCATGTTCCATAGAACACTTTGAATAAAACACATAGATCATGCAAAAGTATAGCAGTAATGCAGGATATTCAGACAACAGGCCAGTTTAGAATGATATGAATGCAACTTCAGGATGGTATTTTGTAGTGAAGTAGTGAAACAGAAGTTAGTAATGTGCAGAGGTATAATTTTAGCATGCAGAGGGAGGGAAGACATCTTCTTCAAAAAGTCTATCACATAAATGAGCAAGCTCTCCTTTTCGAGGTGTTGGAGACTACAACTCCTATCATCCCCTCACCAGATGTTTGTTGGTTTGTGGATGATGGAAGTTGTAGTCTCAAACAACTAGAGAACCAAAGGTCTTATTTAGTGGGTCACTTAGTTTTGACACGGGTTTATGTTGTTCCTATGTTAAAATCTTCCATGTCCATGTCTTTGACTTTCATGAATTGAAAGGCAGTGATAACAATCATTGAACACAGTTGGACCATTGTCTTTATAATAGTAGTATAGGACAGCAAGAAAAGAAGAGGTAAGCTCCTGTGAGAAGACCCAAAGGAGGACTCCTACATCCAGACAGGCTAGACCAAGAGAGGTCCCTTTCTCTGGGTGGGAAACCTGTATTGCATATGAACTAAGAGAAAAGGATTTACCAAGGTAAGACTAAAATCCTATTTTCCCTGAAAGAGTAAGGAAATCAGTGACCTTTGAAAATTGGTCTGCAGACCAAATCTTAAGACACATGATTTGCACAGTAATAGAGAAGGCTGATGCCTTGTCTGACAATCTGACTGCCTCAAATAGGGCAACAGAAACCTACGTGTTAGCCTCTGACATGTTGGCTAGAATAGCTAAAAAGATCCTCCTTAGGGGCACCTGCACGAACAGCATCCATAAGCTGGTCACCCCCATACCGCAATAGGTCTGTTGACCCAGGCAGATGCAAATATAGGTTTCAATGCAGCTCCAATGGCTGCAAGGTTGGACCAGAGGATAGTCAAGTTTTGCATCCTCCATATCCTTGAGACCTGCTGTGTCTGCCAACGGCAGAGCAGTGGACTTGGCTAGCATGGAAATAGAGGGATCCACGGAAGGAAAAGGAGTGCAGCGTAGAGACTCTTAGATATAGACAACCCCTTATCGGGTGTTTTCCACTCATCCGGAGTAATCTGATAGAGTGGCATTAGGGGGGATGCAGTAAAGGATGTCCTACACCTATGCAAGATGTCCATACAGGAAGGACCCTCATCAGGGGTGTTAGAAACCTGAGGGGTATGTAAAACAGGCCTAGTGAACCCCTCACCAGAGGGAAGAGGGTCAGCCTCATAGTCCCTGAAGGAGTAGAAAGTATCCATATCTTCATATTCCCCTACCTCTTTATCATTCCCAGAAGAGCCCTCAGTGGAGGAGACTTTGAGTTTAGGCAAACTTGGGGCTTAGGGGCCACAAACGTGAAGGTGGTAGGGGGCTTCCAAGACAGAAGAACCCTTTGGATGGAGAGAGGAAAATGGTGCCATAGTGGACAACAAAGTATTTGCCCAAACTGGCTCATTTTCAACACTGGAGGGCCCCAGCAGAGTAGTAGGGGCCACAGCATAAGAGGGGCATTGATATCCAGAATACTCTCTAGGGAGCCCTGTTTGGCATGAGAAACCATAAGCAGGGGGGTCAGACACTCCCTGAGCATCCTTAGCCTTAGGTCTAGCCCTACGTCCATTTGGATCCAACATCCTGACAGGAGTAGTGTCTAACTAGTACAAAATAGCAGTAGCTGTTCCCTAGATTAAAAATTCACCCTAGAAAAGTACTTATGTGGCAGGAAAAGGGTTAATCTAGAGAAGGAGAGGCAGCCTCTGTGTAGAACAAACGAGAGCAGTAAAATGGCAACTGCAAAACAGGCAGCTAATCTGGAGAGAACCCGCAAAATGGGCATTCTGGGTAATGTAGTCCTCTTTTTTTGCTATTGCCTAGCAATTCTTACAACTCTGATTCCCCCCCTCCCCCCCAGGGGCCTCCAAGACACTTAAGGTGGGAACAGGATTAAAGGACATGATGAGACAAGAAGAATGAGCCCTCTGAACACTGTATGACCAACTGTTGCAGAGATGTATCCCAAAGAAGTTCTCCCATAGAAGTCAATGAAGCAAAGATGGCTGCTGCATGGGAAGCGTGTCTTAAAGATTCCATGTACCCCAAAAAAGGAAAATTTAAAGTGACCCAAAACGCCCAAAGATCCTAGATGGAAAAGCCTAGGAAAGGTGGTTAACAAGTACTATGCAGCCATCCATACTCATGTCACACACACCAGATACGTGAAGAGGACCCCTCCCCCTTACCTTCTACATTGATTCTATATGAATGTATTTGACAGTAAATTTTGCTGCTTCTGTAGCTGTTTACCATGTCACACAGAAGTGGTGGCGGTGGGTGGGAGTGATGGAGCAGTGAAGTTTGCAGAGCAGATAGATCCCCCTAGATTCTGCTAACAGTCTGAGTGCAGAGGGTTGAAAGGGATAGTAATACCTGAAAATAAGTTTATTTTATATTGTAGCCCTTAAAAAACCATGAAAGATGATATAAGTCTTATCTCCCAAACCTTTATGGTTTGGGAGATATTCATATGTAAAATATAGTATAGTTCACTTTTCCCTGCTGTTTCAGCCAAGTCTGCCATCTAGTGGACAGATTTGGAATTCGGTCCACATAGCAACCGGCAGCTCTTTAGCAGTGCCGAGATCACGATCTTTGAAAAGAACTACTTCATTGTAACTGTGTACAAAGTGTGCCTGGCTTGAAAGCACACTTTGGAGACCATTCCAATTAAGAAATTCTTTTTAAAGATCATGATCTCAACACTTCTGGAGAGGCACTGCTGGTCGGCGACCGGATTCCAAATCTGAAGGGTGGAGCAATGACATCACTCCAGGGGAAACTTTACTTCTGAATATCTCCCAAACCATAAAGGTTTGGGAGATAAGACTTGTATCATTTTTCATGGTTTTTTAAGGGCTACAATATAAAATAAACTTATTTTCAGGTATTACTATCCCTTGAAATACATTGCTTAGCATTGCATTGCTCATCGTTCTAGCACTGAGTCAAACTGAAGTCAGTGTTTCATGAGGTAGAGCATGGAGCAGGGAGCAGACACTTTTTTTCTGGCTGAGTCACTGGAAAACATTAAGAGGACAGTGTGTGGGAAACATGAATGGTAGCAGTGAGTGGAGAAAGGTGGTGAAGATGTTGGAGGTATATGCTGATGAGGTATATAGCACTGGAATAGGTGACTGTGTTTGAGACAAGTCACATGGTGATTTCAACATATCCATCCATAGCAGATACTGAGAGTTGAGGTCCCTGCAGTAATTGTGACAAGAATGGCCTGGGGGGGCGATTACCCTCTCCAAATACTCCTGTCAAAATCGCCACATCCAGCCATGAGATAAGCAGCAGTGGGGAGAAATGTGTTTTTCCTCCCTTTTCCTCCCCCTGGGTGTGTGTGCGTCTTGCAGCGGATGCATGAAAGTCTAGCCTGTTATATATGTATGTATATATGACCAGTCTGTGAAGTCATTTTGTAACTTATTAGTGTGGGTTTGGCAGAGCTTTTCCTCTGTCAGTTGATTCAAAAGTTATAACAGTTCAAATTGTCAGGAAGTGGGTGAAAGTTCTAACTAACAGCATGAATCAGCAGCTTCTTTCACATTCCATGGAAAACTGTTTGCAGTGACTCGCGTCTCATGGAAGTCATGTCTCTTGAGCGAACACAAGTTACTTACAGGACCACAGATCTCGGACTCTGCTCTCTGTACATGGTAATCTTAATCCATTACGGACTCAAGCATTATGCTACACATTTCAGAATGCATTACACATGTGTCTGGTCCTTAAAGGCTTAAATAGGCTCATTAACTTTACCTACTTCATTTTGGAGAAAAAAATACCCAGAGCTTCTGTTTCCTTCACAACTGCTTCTTTCTTGACTTGTGTAATGGGTTTCTCCGGTTCGTAGGAGGATAGAAAGAATGCAGATCACAAAGGGCTTGTAAATTTCTATCCTATTACATGAAATTTGTATAATTCTTAATCCTTAATCGATTTTAAATACTATAAATTATTATCCTTACTAGTCAGCATGCTGCTAACAGTAAATGGATTTTAAAGTGGACCTATCCCCTTTAAGTTAGACCTTTTAAGGAAGTTTTAAAATATTCAAGTGTGTCATGTTAGCCAAAAGACCAGCAAATATACAGTTACAGATCTGCTCGGTGCCGTATGCTAATTGTGGTACCAGTGACTTTTCCTATGTGAATTAAGCCCTTCCCTCCAAGTAACAGACCGGGTCCATCACACATTTCCATCTTTTAAGGACGGGTGATGGACCTGGTCCATCGTGGACTTTATGATCACAGTGCTACAATGCGTTGTGCACCTCTATGTCACTCCAAGGATTAAAGACCTTATTTTGCTTTTGTTTTCCAGAATCTGAGGTGAAAGGAGATGTTTTGTTTCTTGGTTACTATCAGTCTGAATTTGACTGGAATGATGAATCGGCTAAGGTACGTCTAATTTACTTCATATTGTTCTTCACAAAGTTCCTGATTATTTTGTATATATAAGCCTGCATTAGTCCAACACTATGACATAGATATAATTCTGAGTAAGATGCATCAATATAATTGAAAAACAGGTCTGAGTAGCTTGGAGTG
Source organism: Rhinophrynus dorsalis (assembly GCA_037306005.1). Lineage (NCBI taxonomy): Eukaryota > Metazoa > Chordata > Amphibia > Anura > Rhinophrynidae > Rhinophrynus > Rhinophrynus dorsalis. The sequence goes on from CM074719.1 coordinate 489,391,795, forward strand.
TTTTGTTTTTATTTTAATATTTGAAAACAAACGTGATTTGTTCATATACTTTACATACAAATGTAACAAAGCGGAACTACCACCTTATATAAAGTGTCCCCCCCCCCCCCCAATAATTAGGCTTATGTAGATTAGCTTCTTAATAGTGCTATTATCGGACACAAGTATAGGTTCTGAAGTAATCCTTCCTTTTTTTTGGAGACTGGTGGCCAGGCTTCTTGCATTAGAGCCGTCTGAGCGCCTGTGCTGTCAGTCCCTTAAGGAACCATGCAATGCCTCCCAGAGTAGACTGGGACGGACAGTGCGGGCGCGCAGATGTCTCTTAGCCAAGATGTCTGCGTGCAAGCCTGGCCGCTGGTCTCAGAAGAAGGAGGCTTACTTCTGACCGTGGGAGTCCTTTGGGGTCATGCTCACAGGAGTCTTCTTCCCTTCTACTATCTAGTCATAGTTACTGTCTCAAATCATTCTGGAGCTGGTTGGCTAGCTGCAGCCAAGGAGGGAAGGGAGGCTCCACCCCTGCATACATTTAGAGAAATGTTCCTGTCTACTTAAAGGGGCAGATTGCCTCCCAGAGTTACCAGTAACTTGTATGGACGAAGAGAAAAGGATTTAACAGGAAAGACTAAAATCCTCTTTTTACAAATGGTACGTTAGTAATTTATATCTAAGGGTATATCACCCAATATCATTTTTAGGTATTCGTGTTCCTTTGAGTGGGCCTGCATAAGTGAAGTATCTCATGCACATCTATTCTTTCACACATTGAACCAAAAAAAGTCACAACTACCCCTTCTATTTAAAATATGTTGTTATTATGCCTTCTTTGGAATTATTGCTTCAAAATAAAATACCCACATACTAGATCAAGGGTGTACAACTCCGGTCGTTTGTTATGAGCATGTCCCTGTCTAAGCACAGGAGGGTCAATCATGGGCACAGTCCATATTTGAGTCAGAAATGAAATCCTGACCTTGCGTTATTGAAGGTTTCCACTACTGTTTTATGACATAATAGTACCCAATACATTTGGGGCTTACATGATAAATTATGTAAATACATTTATTTTTTAGGTTTCTAAACATCACAGATTGAAGCGTTATCATAGCCAGATGTATGTGAATGGCTCTAAATGTGATCTGAATGGAAAGTCCAGAGAAACTGAAGTTAGGGTAAGGACTACTTTTGTTATGTGTTATTTTGTCACACCATATTGTAACATATGAAGAAATTAAATATGTCAGTAATTGCATTACATTGATGGCCTGTCAGGAGAGGATAATTTGTACATGTATTGAATGGAAACTACCTATAGCTGTAAGTGCCTGTTAATGTTTTTAACAGGATATCCTACCTAGATAAGAGTCCTTTATACAGCAGTAACATATATCTATATATTTTTTGCAAAGAATTCTTCAGTTGTTTCTATGTGTTGTGTGGCAGTTTAGGTCTTCATTTCGTGTTCACCTGTACAGCACAATAGACTTAATCAATCTGAATAAGATTAGCCATACAGAGAGCGCCCCTCCCATGATTCTAATGTGACATAATAGTCCTCTTGAGGTTGTGTTATGTCACTGTTCAGCTGTAGACTATAGAGTTCAAGTAAAAAAAAAAACAAAAAACTGACTGCTGTATGAGACAGATTCCTAAGGATGTCCTTTAGTAAACAAACCAAACCTGGGGTCTCTCCAGAGTTAGTTAATTACGGGTTCTCCAGTGACAGAGGTTGATCCTTTCGCTTGGCAAGTTTCCTGGTAACCCTGCAACTCTTACCTAATTCCCACCCATTTTTCAGGGCAAACCCAGCATTCACTCCTTTCAATCCTACTCCTTCTGATTAAGTACCACCCACATTATGGCATGAATTGCATCATTTAGGAATCTCTACTCCCATCTCTTCTTGGTATGTTGTGGACCGGGGACAAGATTTTAATACATTGATTTTAATACATTGATTTTAATACATTGATTTTAATACATTAGTTTGCACCCAGAGACCTGCCAGCTGCTCAGGAGTACAATTTCCCATTGGCTCACTGGAGATGATGGCGATTGTTGCTTTGAACAGCTGGAATGCTTTATGTTGCCCAGAACAGACTTAATTAAAGAGAAAAGAGTCCAACAAGGACAATTTCTCAAAAACAGAAAAATCCTTTAACATGAGGCACTCACAACAGAGAAAACAAAATTACACAGATAAATATTTTTATTTAATGAAATACAAAAAATACATACATATACAGATGACTTTTAAAAGTCATCTGTATATTTATGTATTTTTTGTGTTTCATTAAATAAAAATATTTATCTGTGTAATTTTGTTTTCTCTGTTGTGAGTGCCTCATGTTAAAGGATTTTTCTGTTTTTGAGAAATTGTCCTTGTTGGACTCTTTTCTCTTTAATTATATATGTTATTGTTTGAAATCCCGAGAGCACCCCACCATTTCAGTGGTTTTCAATAGAGAAATGATCAATTAGTGCCTACCTCAATTTTTAGAATTTAAACAGAACAGACTTAATAACATACATTTTTGTTTTTGGAGGGGAGTGAGCTGCTACAAGAAGATAGATAGGTATGTGTGTGACCAGCGTTTGAGCCAGTCAGATTACATAGTCTGGTGTATAGGTAATTTTATTGATATCTTGTAATTTTACAACAAACACATTAGAGTAAGGTAACCAATGTATTAAACTTCATATTTTTAAGTATAGCTTTCTCCAAAGGGCAAGATAAAATGTTGTGTGTGTTGTTGCATTGTAAGTTTCTGGTGCAATAAATAGGTAATTTAGTTACATATGCTCCAGAATAAATGTGTTATGCAGAGCAATGCAATAACATTCCAGGATGTACAGTGGTTTGCTGAGAGATGTCTGAGTCATTAGACAATGTTAATCTTATTATGTCAAGTGGTGATTGGATTTGGTTTTAAAAAAGGGCTTTAAGCATATGTCCAATTCTTTTTTTGATTACACTGCAGTTTGTGTGTGAAGAAGGTTCTGGAGATTACATAGCCCGTGTGGATGAACCTCAGTCTTGCACATATGTTCTCACTGTGCACACCACTAGACTCTGCCACCATCCCTTCTTGCGCCCTCCTTCCACTGCTACTCCACAGTCCATAAAGTGTCATCCGGTTCTCAGTCCAGAGCAGTATGTTGAATATGTAAAGGCACAAGTCTGTAAGTGTTGAAATTAGTATCATGTACTAGTTATGTCACAGTTAAGGTCCTTTTAAAGGGGAACATTAACCTCTTAAAGTTTTTACCATATGTTGAGTTATTCAAGTAGTATTAGGAAACTTTTTTTTTAAAAGTAATTTTAAAGATCTTTAATCTTCAAGCTGTGCATTTCCGCATAATGCTGCATGCTGACTCTTCGGCACAGCTTTTCATGACTTCCCAATTCTACTTAATTCTCCTCCCACCTCCCTCCCAGCTGCCCCAGGGAGTGCGTTCATGCTTCCTTTTGGTGTGGTTTGAATCACCTCTATCGTTACAGCAAGCTCCGGTTATCATTACACTGAGATTGCACCCTCAGTATAATGATAACCGTAGCTTGCTGTAACTATAGAAACGATTCACATCACATGGAAGGGAAGCATGAACACGCTCTATGGGGCAGCTGGGAGGGAGGTGGGAGAATTAAGTAGAATTGGGAAGTCGCATGCCGCATTATGTGGAAGTGCACAGCTTGAAGATTAAAGATCTATAAAAGTACGTAAATTAAAAAAAAAAAAAAAAAAACACAACACACAAGTTTCCTAATACTACTTTAATAACTAAACATATGGTAAAAAAAAGTTTTAAGAGGTGAACTTTCCCCTTTAATAACTAGAATGACAATTATTTGTCAAGCTAAAGAGGTTCAATTCTGGTGCAAGCCAACTGTTCCATACGGCTGAAATAAGAACTCTGTAGATCCACGTTGAATTAAATGGGTTTGGTAGAATTTTGGAGATTTGCCTAGCATTCAGGGGGTTAAAAGCAGCATTTAAAGTGAAATAATCACTTTGAGAATAAGAAAAGAAATGTGTACCTTACCAACTATACCTAATAAAGGGGAAAAAAAACATTTCTTGGAAATGTTATCAAGCAAATAGCTACTTGTGTAGAACTGCATTTTGTTAGTGGGAGCTGCCATATTGTGTAGCTTCACATCAGCTGGAGTCTCCTTGTTCATTTTATCTCCATATCTGGGTTCATACACTGAAAGGAAGGTGCCACTATGATATAATTGCAGGAGACTAGTAGAGTAAAAATTATACCTTTATTGACTGATTGGCTTTGGATGCAAGCTTTCAAGACTACTAGGTCTCTACTTCAGGCATAATAAAAATGAAACGCATCACTTTAAAACACATGAACATAATTTTAACATCTAACCCCTTGGCTGCCAATGCAATGGATACCTATGTGGCACGCAAAGTGTTTGCTAGTGGAATTTCATTCTACTCTTGAAATACATTTTTCAGCAAGCGTGTCATAGCCTGAGTGGCAAGAGCCTCACCTGTTTAGGGAGAGCAGTTTTTTAAAGACTGTTCATACGTAGTCTTTCAATGGGGATATTGCTCATACAATTTCACAGCTCATCAAGGCTAATGCTTATATGTGTGAGGCAGTATGTTTGTTCTCTTACTGGTTGGCTGATCAGTCGTCTTAGATATTCCTTGTTATTGTCTGCAATACGTCTCTTGCCCTGAACTGGATAAGGTCATTATTCTGTTGGCCCAGGTCTTTACTTTTCCTCCAGTTTTGATGCCCCAGAAGCCTCGCTTCTTACCACCTGCCATTATATTCTTGTGCCCAAAGCTCCTTCCCCCTCTTTGAGCTAGGTCTATTCCCACTCAATACCAAATAGGCTTGCTCGGACAAGCTGCCATTCTTTCCTCTGCATGACCAGTGAGGTTCCAGACAACTTAGGCAATTGGAGGGCGGCATAATTTCCAAGAGATATAGGCCCTTACTGTGGCAAATCCAGTGAATGTGGGCCTTGTTTCTCTTCTCAGGAAAGGTTCATAGTGTTCTATTCCACTCTCTTCATAGTCCTCAAGGAAAACCATGGCTGATGCCTGGTTTTAGATCTGAAGCATCTTAACTGTTTTGGCCATACGCCATAGTTCAAGATACTAATTATTATTATTTTTTTTTTTTAATACTGTTATTGCCGCAATATTTTCAGGGAAATTTTTGTCTATCTGGAAATAAGGGACGTGTACCTTCACAGGCCTATCCATGAACGACATCTGCCATTCCTTCGCTTTGCCTTTTTTGTTCGCAATTTCTGTTTTACAGCTCTACTCTTTATGCGGCAATCCAATCCATGGGTTTGCCCAAAACTCATGAATGCCTTGTCCAACCATATTCAATTTCTAAGGATCTCCTTTACACCTTATTTGGATAATCTCCCTCTCTAGGCTCCTTCGGCAGAGCTCTTGGATCTCCAGCTCCAGACATGTTGCTGGATAGCTGGACGTCCAGTTTCAAAATGTTTTTCATTCTGTCACAATCTCTGGTCTTTCTGACTTTTGGACACCCTAAAGCGACAGGTCTTTTGCCAGCACATAAGATTTGGCTCCTCAGCATTGTGACTCTGTAATAATAGTGGAGTATTTTGACCAACATTGATGGACCTGGAATGCAGCTGGTTCATCTGATAATTGCTTGGGTAGAAACTCGCATTCAAGCTCTTTCTTCCTTTAACATTCCAGGGGTGTACATCTGGATTCTAGGAAATGGAGACTGAGGCAGTCCGTTTTGGATTCTATAGTTCTCTAATGTGGTTGACCGGTTTTTGACCTAATGGCATCGTGGATGAACCACAATGTATGTAAGTGTTGCACCTGGTCTCGCGACCCTCTCGGTAGATGCAGTGGGCACTTTTTTTTTTTTTTTTTTTTGTCGTTTTGCTCTGGTATATGTGTTTCCTTGTCTCTACCCCCTCCCTGATTTCCAGGGTCTTGAAAAAGTTAGGATGGGTTGGGCACATTTAATTTTTTACAAGAAATATGGAATTAAGGGAGCGCTACTAGACTGGAAACGGCGATCTAATCAAATATTATACAAGCAGCTACAGGATATATTGCTTCCTTCACCAAAGAAACCTGAAAAACCACAAGAGAATTATAAAATATACTATCCTAGCGCTATAATTAACTAGCTCTAAAATATGTAAACTATATATAAATATATAATATAATATATATATATATATATATATATATATATATATATATATATATATATATATATATATATATATATATATATATATATATATATATATATAATTGGATGTCCAGCCTGAATATGTGTATAAAAAAATAGGAAAATTTATTGGATGGAAACACAAAACTATATTGTGCAATCTCTGAAAGCTAATCCATCAACCTCCCCTTGCACCCACACGTGAATGCAAAAATCGGAGAAAATTAACAACTAAAATACATAGTTATGGCTCAGAAAAAATGCATCCACATGACAAAGCAATATAGGGAAATTAAACACTAATCCGTAAGGAGGGAAGATCGCAATCCTCACTGTGCTTGGCGAGTATGGTTTTGGGATCTAGTCAGTTTCTCAGTAGCCGAGCCATGGCATCTTCCTCTACTTCTGGGCCTTTTATTTCAGGGTTCTCTTTGTCAGCTATAAATGGAGAGGCTAGCCCTCGCTGTGTGTCCTTTGAAGCAGATATCCTGATGAGAAATTGTATCTCTGAGCCAGTCATAGCGACGATGCTTAATGCCATTAAGTTGTTTTTTTTTTTTTGTTTTTTTTTTTTGTTTTGTTTTTTTCCCTAGGGCAAATTATAGGGTTGGGTCATTGTCTTCAAGTGATATGAAGACCATGACTCATGACTTTGTCCTTTTTGTCTTCCATTGGTCTGGGTCTTTCTCCAGCATGGCCTCGGAATGGGCTTAAAGGGATAGTAATACTTCGTTTTAACTTTTTTATTTTGTAGGCATTAAAAAAACATGAAGAATGATATAAGTCTTATCTCTCAAACTGTTATGGTTTAAGAGATATTCACAAGCAAAGTTTCTCCCTCCTGCCCCTTTTTCCTAGTGTAAGCCATCTCTTCTCAGATGTGAATCTGGTTGTAAGACAGATAACAGCAGGGGACAATCTTCTTTGTATGAAAAGAATGAAAGCCCTTCCCCCCCCCCCCTTGACAAGTTTTTCAGCTTTTTCCCTTAATTGAAGATTGTCCCACTCTGCAGTCTACCTGGGCACCTCCCTTCTGATTTGGCCGAACGGGGGGGGGATACTTTGCTTGTGAATATCTCTTAAACCATAAAGGTTTGAGAGATAAGACTTATATCGTTCTTCATGTTTTTTTAATGCCTATAAAATAAAGATAAAACGAAGTATTACTATCCCTTTAATGTTGGTTCCCTCAAGGTCCAGATTTCAGCTTTGTCCATTCTCTTTTTCAGAAGCGGATTCCCTTGCTGCCAGATGTTCAGACTTTTGTGCACGGGTGGCTCATGTCTACTCTTTGGGATATAAATATGGTCTATGAAATACTTCCAGAGGTTGTCTGTCCAGAGTGTGGCTGAATTACAGGCTTGGTCTTGTAGACCCCACTCGTTTTCTGATTTTTCATGTAGAAAAGGTAGGCCTGCTTACTTGCTTTTGATTTTTTTTTTTTCCAAAGGTGGTTTCTGAATTTCATATTAATCAGGAGCTTGATCTTCCTGTCTTTACTCCATCCAGCATTTCATTGCACTGAACCTTTTCATGAATTGGATTTGCTTTTAATGAGTCCAAAGGGCCCATGTGCGGACCATGTGGCGTTTAAGGTGACAGTGGCCTCTCGATTAAGGGAACCATCTGCCAGGAATGCTATTGGGAAGAGGCCAGTACCTTTTAGGGTAATTAATGGTGCATTCCACCAGAGCAGTGGGTACTTCCAGAGCCTACAAGAACTCCTGCAGAGCAATTACGCAAGTCAGAGATGCAATCTCCTCTTGTCACGTTTGTTAAACGTTCAGAGTCAATGCTCCGAGGCCAGTTTTGGGAGATAGGTACTTCAGGCAGAAGTGCATGTGTAGCTACCTCTTTGCCTTTGTCTGCAGTAACTTTTATACTGTTACTTAGTTATTTTGTGGCAGTGTACGTTGACAAATGAGGTTCGGAATTGTGTATGGTTTATCTTGTTGAGACTGGTTTTATTGTTGGTAGGTTTTCTCCTCCCTGGAATTTTGTTTGGGATAGCTTTGATCTATTTTTCCATGGTTCCTGTTTTCCACAGTGGTCAAAAGAGAGGTGGGTTTTTGTGTACTTACCGCAACAACCCTTTTCTCTTAGTCCTTGAGAAAAACGCATATTGCTTGAGTTCCAGGCAGGGATGTCATTTGGCTTCTCTGGAGTTGTTGTCCACCTTCCATCCATGCTGCTTTTGGCTTGCATCCTTGCTATCCATTGTTATTGTTAACTACTTTCCAACAATACTTTTTTGCTTGCACCTTTGCTGTGCATTGAAATTACAATACCACAAAAAAACTTTTCTCTTAGTCCTTGTGGACGTTCAGCATTGAGAAAAACACGTATTGCTTGAGCTCCGGTCAGGGGTGTCCTTTGGCTTTATGGAGGTGTTGACCACCTTCCTCCCATACTTGATTTTGCTTGCATCTTTGCTATGCATTGAAATTGAGGCTGCTTCTGTTGGACAAGGTTAAAGTAAAACATGAAAGGGATTTCTACTCTTCCAGAGATCCTAACCCCTTAAAGACCACTCAGTGGGACGTGGGCAACCCTAGAAGACCATGAGATTTTGACCGGTGCATTCTGGGATGGCAGCGTGTCGTGCAGCCTTGCTGCCATCTGAGAATTTCATGACTTGCCAGGACCATCACTGGTCCTTAACATCTGCACCGGCGTAATGGTTCTGGCATGTACATGTTCATTAAGGGGTTAAGCTGCATGGTCCATGCCTCCCAAAGTAAGCTATTTTAGTCCTTGTGGAACACAGGAACCATGGAGTTAAGAGTAAATGACTTATTGTTAAGTACACAACATCCCCTTTTATTATTGATAATAGTTGTGAATATGTGTTCCACTTTAAATCAATTATAATTGCCATTTCCCCTATGGTGTCTGCAGAATTGCACCTCTTTAGGTTGATGAATAAGGAAGGCCCTAAGATTAATCGTGGAGTTAGTTAAATGTAAAACTGCCATGCTGCTGTTCCTTCTTATACATCAGCAAAATAGATTTCACATTGTGTTAGCAAAGTTATAAATGAGAATTGGTCACCTTTAGCAACCTGTTGAAAAATAAATGTGAATAAGTGGTGTACAGATCTACTGGAGAATAAAATACCCATGTTTGTATAAAAAAAAAAAAAAAAAAAAAAAAAAAAAAAGGGGCAGAACAAAAAAACCTATGGACTAAAGTAGGATTCTGCATCTATCTGTGTTTGGGGCGGGATGGGAAAACTTGATTTATTTATTGATTTATTGATTTATTTTCTTTTCTAGCCATGTAATCTTATTAGCCTGTAGTAGAAAATAATACCACCCATTTTTCACTTATTTGATAGGGTTCTATAAACATTTATAAGCTGGTGGGTGAAAATGTGTTATGTATATGCTTTTCAACTTCTAACAGCTGACACAAAGCGTATAGTGGAGGAATTGTCAGAAGAATTGAAAACTCTTGACCTTAAAACCTTGTCAGCGAAAAAGTCTATTACTTCGAACCAAGTCTTCCATAGAGATGAAATAGAAAGATCAGAATCTGCAGAGTCTGAGCAACAAAATGAGGAAGCTGGTAAGTATTAATTAGCCAGGAATGTATAACTGGAACCAGTATCAGTGTAATCTACTGTGGGCATTTTTAACATCTTTCTTTTTAAGTTGTTGGAGACATCTCTTGCATCTAGGACAGGCATAGTCAATTGTTAGTGACTATGATTCCCATCATCCTCAACCAGCCATTGACTTCCCCTGATCTAGGGATATAAAAATACTGTTGCAATTCTCTTTACTTGGCATATGTACCCAGGAACTTCAAAATGATGATCTAAGAAAATGTTAATTGCACTGAGCCTCTGTGTAAAATAACTTGATGTAGAGCTGATGTGATTTGGAAAACTTCACTAGCTTTCACTGAGGCTGATGTACTAGGTGAAAATGGTTCAGTTCTTGGGCAAAACAGTGCACCATAGGGAACAAATAAAAATTCCCTTTGATGTAAATAGGGCTTTTAATCAGGGTGAATTTGATTTAAATCAAGTCTATTTAAAGGGATAGTAATGTCAGAAAAAAGTATTAACTATATGGTAGATACAATTAAAAGAGAGTACTTTCACTTATTTGTATCTCTCAAACCATTATGGTTTGATAGATAAGGAAAATAAAGTTCTCCGCTCCCTCCCCTTTGTGCTTGACGAGCTGTAAAGCTGTCAGAAGCAGATTCTGGTTCATGGATCTGTCAGGCTATTTATATGAAGGTATCCAAAGGGTTAAAACAGAGAACCACTCAGGTTGGATTTCTTCACTTAAATAGTCAATTGACAATTAATATAATTCGAGAACTTTATCTTTAATATGTACTGACACGCTACTTCACAGTAACGAATTGATCACAAGAATCAATCCTTCATATTTGTGCAAAAATATATCTATTTTATTAAAATACAATATACAATGTATATATAAATTTCAGCAACAATGAAATATATAAGTGACTAGCAATAATAATAGGTACACAGAAAATCAAACCACACTTATTTATCATAAAGATTACCAGCGGTGCAAGGGTTAACCACCTATAGGTATATTCAGAGGTATAATAACAATAATTGCATTCAGCAGCACAGAATAAGTTAATTGATTGTTACAATTAATATAATACAGTTGGCTGCAGGGTCTCAATACCTCTGCCCCAGAAACTGTATAGATTATGCCAATTATGATGTAAGGGGTATTGTGAGATGAATTAAATAATTCCTCTAACAATTCCTTGTATCATATATCAATAATAATTAAATTTAGGGAATAACTGGAATAAAATCCCAGATTTAAATCACTATAATTTAATTATCTACTGAATTCAATATTGAATACCTCTGAATAAAATATATAAATTGCAATTAATATAGTCAAACAAAGATTATATAAATAATCTACCAGAATTAATCCAGTAACATATGTCTATAAAGCAACCAACTTCAGGCAACATATATCATAATTATGACAATAGCAACCTATATAAAACCTATAGGCACTCCAAGGGTTAATACAGACGTTTAAAACAGATGCCACACCCAGCAGTTATTTTGTCTATTGAGATAATACCTTCAATTACAAAATATAAGCCTGGCACATATACAAAGAACTTTAGAATGCACACCACAAATAAATAGACAAACAGCAGTTAGAGAGTAAATAATGAATTCCAAGAATTCCCTTGATTAAATATCAGCTATTATAATTTACCAGAAACACAATATTGTAGACATACTCAAAATTATATTAACCAATATAAACAAGGATAAATATATCTCACTGCTATCTCTATTTTATGATCTCTCTGGTAATTTATAACAATAAATTAATTAATTAATTCTGCATAATTTCTTAATGACTATGCTAAATATATAGCAGATTATAATATTTTCCATAAAACTGGCCAGGCTTCTATGGACAAATATATATATATATATATATATATATATATATATATATATATATAATTTTCCTCAATTATCGAGGAAATATACTTATTTTGAAATTAGGCAGAATTAGAATAAATATAATTACCAGGTCAATCAGTGTGGATTCTTGAAGTTACAAGGCGTGGTCAGGAATTTGATCATCAGCCAAGAGATCCCAGGAACTTCTTATTCAGGAAGTCACAAAAAAAGACCCCTTAAAGGGATAGTAATACTTCGTTTTAACTTTATTTTATTTTGTAGGCATTAAAAAAACATTAAGAATGATATAAGTCTCATCTCTCAAACCTTTATAGTTTATGAGATATTTACAAGCAAAGTTTCCCCCTCCCGCCCCTTTTACCTACTGTAAACAGTCTCTTCTCAGATGTGGAATGCAGTCCGTAGACTGGACAGATAACAGAAGGGGACACTCTTATTCCTATGAAAACAATGAAATCCCTGCCTCCCTTGACAGGCTTTTCAGCTTTTTCCCTTATCTTAATTGAAGATTCTCCCTCTCTGCAGTCTACCTGGGCACCTCCCTTCTGCTCAGGCTGAAAAGTGTGACATCAGTAAAAGGGGCGGAAGGGGGATACTTTGCTTGTGAATATCTCATAAACCATAAAGGTTTGAGAGATAAGACTTATATCATTCTTCATGTTTTTTTAATGCCTACAAAATAAAATAAAGTTAAAATGAAGTATTACTATCCCTTTAACTAAGATTATTTGCATTATATTGACCAATTTTTCCTTATCAGTTATCCCCACCTTTTTCCAGTGATTGGACAAAGATCCATCTCATTATACTGTGACATCACCGGTCTGCCCTGATTGGATATTAATATATCCCTAATTATTCAAGGAATGTGGATAATCCCAGTCATGATGCTCTCAAGACTCTAGATGTCGCTCTTACTCTATATTAAAGTTTTACATGTAATCAGCTTCTATGTCATCAATGATGTATGTAAGAGGGCATGAAACGTCATATAAATTTGTCAGTTTCCTAGACGTTCTCTTAGGGGATTGTTTTTCTCATAAGATAAGACACTAAGAATGTCTGGCGAAACCCACTTTATCACCATAAATGTCATTCAGTTATTTTTCCCTCATAGAGGCCTCTGACTATTTTAACAGGAGATAATTTGAACACATTTTAAACAGAATTTCAGCTAATTTCTACAATTAGAATTAACCCTGTATGGTCCCCCAGGACAAAGTCTCTGACAGATCAGACCGGCTCTTCAACAGCTCCAACATAGCGATACCTAAAAATAAACACTTCATCCAAACAGTCTACGTGTGCCTGGTTTGCAAGCACATGTAGACCATTCAGATGAAGTATTTATCTTTAGATATGGTTATATCAGCACTGCTGAAGAGCCGCGTCTGGTCAAGAGACTAGAATCTGCTTCTGACAGCTTTATAGCTAAAAACAAGCAGAAAGGGGAGGGAGCGGAGAACTTTATTTTCCTGTATCTCTCAAACCATAATGGTTTGAGAGATACAATTAAAAAGAGTACTTGCACTTATCTGCCATATAGTTAATACTTTTTTTCTGACATTCCTATCATTTTAAAGGGATAGTAATAATTAAACCTTACTAATCCCAATATTGTAGTACTAAAAAATGAAATTAATTGCCCCCAGTGACATCTCTCAAACCTTTATGGTTTGAGAGATAGTCACTCGCAAAGTTCCTCCTCCCTCCCCTTTCCCTGAAGTCAGCGTTGTAGCTGACTGCAAGGGAAGCCTGTCGTACGACTATCCAGCGGCTCTGCAACACAGCAGAGATTGTGTTAATAAAAAAAGAAATCTTTCACTTAAAAGGTCTTCTACATGTGCTTGGTTGCAAGCACACGTAGAAGACCTTTTAAGTGAAGGATTTATTTTTTATTATCTCAATCTCTGCTCTGCTTCGGAGCCGCCGGATGATTGTAGGACAGGCTTCCCCTGAGGGAGGGGGGATACTTTGAGAGTGCATAGCTCTCAAACCATAAAGGTTTGAGAGATGCCACTGGGGGCAATTAATTTCTTTTTTTTAGTACTACAATATTGCGATTAGTAATTTTTAAGTATTACTATCCCTTTAAATCACTACTCAGTAAGACTCGATTTAAATCATGATTTTTAAATGTAGACTCATTCTTGCTGGTAGCTATAATCTTTAATATTTGCAACCAGCTGAAGATTTCATATTTAGAATAATTACAATAATAACCTGTCAGATTAGTAAAACAGCTATAACTGAACTGATTTTAGATTAATAGGTTATTAATATGTATTTCACTCCAAACAATCTTGAAAACTAATTTAAGGTAATGTGTTCATTGTTTGTATATAGATTTGCAGAACAACAATGGTATTAATGGTATTAAGGTCTTTTCCTGGACTTTTATACCATTTTTACCATGAAAAAGTACGTTATCTCAGCTTGGATTAATTAAATTTACCAAAAATGTAAATATTGCATGAATATACAGCCTGCATAACTAAGCCCTATTTCATGCTGAATAACCTTTGAACTATAATGTATCTTAAATAGAAAACTATCTTTCACTGTCGTCCAATATAGGTTACTGGTAACTTTGGTTAGGCGATCTGCCCCTTTAAGTAGGCAGGAACAATTCTAGAATTGATTGCAGGGGGTGGAGCCTACCAGCTGCAGAAAGATTTGTTCCTTGAGCAACCCTTTGAGTGCTGCAGGTCCACATGTCCCACAGTGCCCCTCTGCAAAGGGGTTTTTTCCTTGGGAGTTCTTATTGCACACTCCTGCACTTGTTGGGTCTATCTGTATGTCTGTTGGGCGTTTTGGAGCAGGTTTATGTGGTAACTTAACCTTTTAGCTGCTGGTTTGCATCTTTTGGGAGGTTATTGTCTCTTTCCCTATTGGGTTCAGTGTTTTTTTGGGTGTTCTAACTTGTTCTAGTGATGTCTCATGTAATATTATTTCACAGTTTTAACTTTGACAGAATTTGAGTTCCAGGCGAGATTTACCACAGATGCCATTTCTCCATTCACTCCTATGGGACTGTTCAGTTTGGGACATATCTCTGCAACTGCTCAAAGTAGCAACTTCAGAGAGGGCTCATTTTAATTGTCTGACCTTGCTCTATCATCCAGTTACCATTGCAAGTGTGTTGGGGGGCTCAGGGGGCTTTGGGCACTGTTAAGGTATTTATTGTGGGAAAACTACATTTATCATGAGCGCTTACTTTGCTCCTGCCGCGGCAGCCATTCTGTGCCTTTTCTAGAATGAGTATCCTACTCAGGGCTTGGACTCTCCTTCTCTCCTCTCCAGGTTAACACTTTGCCTGCCAGATAAGTGTATTTTAGCAATTTCTGGGGTGAAATTTTAATCTTTCACAGTGTAATTGGGTGATTCATTATACTAAACGTTTTTGATACTGTGAGAATGTCTGTCTAATCCATTGGAGCTTGGGGCCAGGCCTAAGACTAAGGACGCTGGGGTCTCTGTGTCCCCTGTTGCGCACTGTTCCTCATGTCATTCAGGGTTACCTAGAGAATTCTCAGGTCATTTATGCCCAGCATGTTCTGATGTCCCTGAGTCTCTCCCAGGGACCTCCAGCCATACAATAGAGCCAGTTTGGGTGCAAGAGTTCAAAGCTGCTACCAGAGACCTTCGGTCTACATTACAACTCTTTCCATCCCAGTTACAGGGGGTTTTCCTCTCATGGCAGACCCCTTCAACAGTCAGATCTTCCCTGCCAAAACCTGACGTGTCAGATTCCTCTGAGGAGAAACTATTGGTGGATTCAGATGTTGAGGAATGTTCTGCTGTGAGCTCCTCTCAGTTTTTTGGGGACCCCTTTGAGGTTGATCCTGAGCCTTCGGCTGAGGGCCTGATCAGTGCTGTCTTGACCACCCTAAACATTCCCCTAGTTCAGGAGGTTCCTTCCGTTCCCGTTTTTTCCAGGAGCCTAAAAAGCCCCTTACTTGTTTTCCACCTAACTCCACTCTTGTCCCCTTTGTGTCTGAGTGGAAATCTCTGGACAGAAAGCCTTCTGTTTCCAAGAAGTTTGCTAAGCTTTACCCCTTTTCTGAGGCAGCGCTTGCTCAGTGGGTTCATCCCCCCAAAGTAGATGATCCTATATCCAGGCTGTCTAAATCTACTGCCTCGCCAGTTTCTGTTGTGTCCGCTGTGAAAGACTGGACTGGCAAACTTGAGGTTTCCCTCAAGTCCATTTTTGCCAGTGCTGGTACTGCCACGCGTCCAGCGTTTGCTGCAGCATGGGTTAACTGGCCATTGTGGTCTGGACTGAACAGCTCACCCTGGCTGTATGTCAGGGTGCTCCTTCTTCGGATATGTTGTGGCTTCTTGCCAACATCTGTGAGTCCCAGCACTGTGTTTCTGCTGCCTTATTTGATGCCATCCGTTTGGTGGCACAGGTTTCTACCATGTCCGTGGTTGCCAGACGAGCTCTTTGGCTCAAGATCTGGTCTGCTGACACTATTTCCAAGACAGCCTTGCTTTCCTTACCCTTTCAGGGTACATCCTTATTTGGGCCAGATGTTAAGGATCTGATTAGTGAGACCACAGGGGGTAAGAGTACTCATCTGCCCTTTGTCCTCAGGAAGAAACCTCCTCTCAAGCATAACAGGTTTTTTCGTCACTTCCAGACTGAGACACGTCCGGCGAACCAGGCGGTTCCATCAGCTCCACGTGCCTCCTCCAAGCCCAAGGTCTCCTCCAAGCCTAAGACTTCCAAGACTTCTTTGGCATGACTCGCTGAACCCGTGTCCCCACTCGGCTGTGGGTGGCCGCCTGCGTCACTACCACAGCGTCTGGGAGAGTTCAGTGGCGGACCCGTGGGTTTTACAGGTGGTGACGGAAGGGTACAGGATCCTTTTTCGGCTCTCTTCCTCCCTTTCGCTTTTTTCCCCTCTCATATGTCCCAGGGTGCAGAGAAACGCTGTCTGTTCAATGGCGCTATCCAGGCCCTTCTGGACAAGGAAGTTCTGGAGCCTGTTCCAGTTCAGGACAGAGGTATGGGTTTTTACTCAAACCTCTTTGTGGTCTCCAAGAAGGACGGCGGTTGTTGTCCCATGCTGGATTTGAAAGATCTCAATTCCTTTGTGGTCAGGACTCATTATCACCAGGAATCCCTAAGGACGGTGATTGCCGCTACGTCCCCGGGGGAATTCCTTACTTCTATGGATCTTCAGGACTTGTATCTACACATCGCCATTCATCCAGAGAGCAGGCAGTATCAGATTTGCCTGCAACTGAGGGCACTTTGTTTTCAGCTCTTCCCTTTGGTCTGACTCCACAAGTTTTCAACAGTGTCCTGGGAGCTTTAGTATCCGTCTTCCACCAGGATGGCATCAGAGTTACTCCATACATTGACGACCTGCTTCTGAAAGCCCCCTCTGCGGAACTCCTTCATCAGCAGGTTCAGGACTGCAGTCATGCTCTCAATCATCACGGGTGGATCATCAACATGGACAAGTCTGATCTTGTCCCATCCCAGTGTCTGGTCTTCCTGGGCCTTCTCTTCGACACTCAGCATGGTGTTTCTCACGGAGGAAGTGGCTCACCAGATTGCCCAAAGAGTATCTTCTGTTCTGGCTCTCAATCCAGTTCCTGCAAAGAAGCTGTCCTCTCTAGTGGGGAAATTCTCCACCATAGAAGCAGTCCCATTGGCCATGTCTCACACCAGGGAACTCCAGAGGGTCATGATCCAGGTGTTCAGGGTTCAGCTGGATCTTCTGAAGACGTCAGTGTCCCTTCCTCTTCATGTGGAATGGAGTTTGTCCTGGTGGCTCGACCTCTCCAATCTGCTGAAGGACAAGTCCTTCCTAGTATCCTTCTGTACCATGGTGACGACGGATGCCAGCCTCTCTGGATGGGTCCTGGGTCTCCTGAGTGCACAAGGTTGTGGTCTCCAGAGGAACCTCTCCTTCCCATCAACGTGTTGGAGCTTCGGGCGATATTTCATGCCCTTCGTCATTGGACTCCCCAGCTGAAAGAATGCCTAGTCCGGGTACAGTCTGACAACACCACGGCGTGGCCTACATCAACAAGCAGGATGGAAAAAGAAGTCTCGATGCTTGGTTAGAGGTCAAGGCTATTTTGTCCTGGGCAGAAGAACACATTCCTGCCATATTCACAGTACACATTTGTGGCGTAGACAACGTTATGGCAGACTTCCTCAGTCAACACACGGTGGACAGCGGAAAGTGGGAACTGCACCCAGAGGTGTTCACCCTCATTGTTGAGAAGTGGGGACTTCCTTGCATCGACCTGATGGCGACAAGACACAACCGGAAGGTGCAGAGGTTCTGCTCTCGCTGGAGGGATCCTCTAGCTCTAGTGGTGGATGCCATGTCCATGCCTTGGTTATTTCCTCTGGCTCACATCCTTCCTCCCCTTCCCATGTTGCACAGGGTGTTACAGAAATTGAGACTGGAGCGCTGTCCAGTCATTCTGATTGCTCCATACTGGCCTCTGCAGGCTTGGCTTCTGGAGCTTCTGGATCTGTCAGTGGTGGAGCCATTCTGGCTCCCTTGCCGTCCGGATCTTCTTCTAAAGGTTACCTGTGGAAGGAGGATGTTCATTGTTTAGCTTTGATGGCTTGGAAATTGAATCCTCAATACTGAAGAAGGGTTTTTCTTCTAGTGTGGTGGCTACTCTGCTTAGTGCCCGCAAACCGGTTTCTGCTATGGCTTACCATCGTGTTTTGTCGACCTTCCTATCTTGGTGTGCTGATAGGGACCTCTCAGGATTTTGATCTGCCTACGGTCCTGGCCTTCTTGCAGGACGGTGTGGATAAGGGCTTCAGCTTGAGTTTCCTTGAGCTTCTGCTCTCTCTGTTTTCTTTCAGAGGCACATTGCTATTCTTCCTGATGTCAAGGTTTTCTTCCAGGGCATTGCTCATACCCGTCCTGTCTTTAAGACTCCAGCTACTTAGTGGGACTTTAATGTGGTCTTGGGCATCCTTCAGTGCTCTTGCTTTGAGTTCTTGGTTACTATTCCTCTACGCCTGCTGACCTGGAAAATGTCTCTTCTCCTGGCAATTGTCTGTTCGCCGTGTAGCAGCGTTACATGATCTGTCTTGTAAAACAAAAGGCTGTGCTTCACACTTCTCAGGAGTTTCTCCCTAAGGTGGTCTCCGAGTTCCACATTAATCAGTAGATTGTGGTGCCTTCTTTCTGCCCTGACCCTACCTCTGACAAGGAGAGGGATCTCCACTTGTTAGATGTGGTGCGTTGTCTTAAGTTTTATTTACATCACACCAAGTCCATTAGACAATCTGATGTGCTGTTCGTCATTCCTGAGGGCCCCAGGGCAGGAAGACCTGCATCCAAAGTGACTATTGTGTCTTGGATCAAGTCCACTATTCGTAAGGCTTACAAGCTGAGGAAGAAGCCCGTTCCCTTTCGGGTTACAGCTCATTCTACAAGATCTATTGGGGCTTCTTGGGCGTACAAGAATAAGGCCTCTGCTGGTAAGTTGTGCAAGGCTGCCACTTGGTCATCTGTGCACACCTTTTCGAAGCACTACAGTGTTGATGTGCTGGCATCAGCTGACGCCATCTTTGGGAGGAAGATCCTGGAGGCAGTCTTGCCTGTCTAGGATCTTCTTAGGTTCTTGGTGCTTCCTTCATTTTTGAGCCCTGTTGGCTCTAGTTCAGTGTGCTGTGTGACAGTTCCTGGGATGTTGTTACCTCTGTTCAGTGTCAGCTGACACTTCATTTTGTTTTTGTTGGGCTATCTCTGATCTGTTGTTTCATATATGCTCTGGTGACTTTGGGGGCCTTGCGCCTGGTCCTTGCCTTATTTCCCACCTCTGGGGAAACTCAATGGTTGGACATCCCAAAGTTACCAGTAACCTATATTCGACGCCAGAGAAAAGAGGATTTTAGTCTTACCTGTTAAATCCTTTTCTCTTAGTCCATACAGGTTACTGGTCTCCCACCCTGTCAAGGGGCCATGCTTGGCTCTCCTGTGTCAGATTGTGGGGATCCTTTGGGGTCATGCTCACAGGAGTGTTCTTTCCCTTCCACTATCTAGTCAATAGTTAGTGTCTCAAATCTTTCTGGAGCTGGTTGGCTAGCTGCAGCCAAGGAGGGAAGGTAGGCTCCAACCCCTGCAATCAATTCTAGAATTCTTCCTGCCTACAATAAAAGGGGTTGATTGCCTACCCAAATTTACCAGTAACCTGTATGGACTAAGAGAAAAGGATTTAACAGGTAAGACTAAAATCCTCTTTTAGCTAGATTTTTCCTACAAAAGCATTTCTTCAAAATACACTTGCTTTATTTAAAGGGATAGTAATACCTAAAATGTAAAAAAAAATATGTTGTAGGGTTTATCCCCCTGAGTAAAACAAGAGTACTCCCACTGCTGAAAGATGTTTCATTCAAATGTTATTAATTTTCAAAGTTGAATTTTTTAGGTGCAATATCACAGTGGCCTGAAATTGTACAGTGGTGCTGTTGCTACACGATCCTATGGACAGCTCTGGTCTCAGGACCATAAATCTCCATAGGATCGTGTAGCAACAGCGCCACTGTAAAATTTCAGGCCACTGTGATATTGCACCTAAAAAATTCAACTTTGAAAATTAATAACTTTTGAATGAAACATCTTTCAGCAGTGGGAGTACTCTTGTTTTACTCAGGGGGATAAACCCTACAACATATTTTTTTTTACATTTTAGGTATTACTATCCCTTTAAAAAAAAAAAAAAAAAAAATCTTTGATTTTAATCCATCCCTTGAATGGTAGAGTGGCACCAACACATTCAAAAGTAATGTATGTGTCGGATACCTCTCTCCCACACATACAGGGTTAAATAAATTAATACTTTTTTTGTTCACTGTGACACCATTTTTTTTTTTAATACAGTTACCTCACTGTCTCCCCATTCACTCCAGATCTCAGGACTAAGCTATGTGCGCAGGGAGCAGACAGAGAGCATATTCTGTGCTTTACACATGGGAGTAGATCAGAACCTCAGTCTTTTAGTGGCCCCTGAGGATGGGTTTGAAGACCACTGCGGCACTGAGCAGGTGGAGGATGTTGCCTACCCCTGGTGTTGAACACAATTATTATTGAGAAGTTTGTGCAGGGGATGGCAACATGTGGCTCTTCAGCTGTTGATAAACTTCAGCAACCGTCTACACTTACCAGATGATAATAAAAGTTGTAGTTCAACTGCTTGATGAACACAGTGTGCCCACACCTGCCATTTCAGCTAGTAATGTGTAGTTCATTTATTTTGCAGTCATTATGGTAGTCTATTGGTTGTGTCTTCTGCAGAATCATGCTTTACAGGCCTTTGTTTAAGATGCAACAAATATTCACATTTAGGTTCTGAAAAATCTCTGGAATTGGAGAGCCTAGAAAATGAAGGACAAGAACAGCAAGACACAGAGACAGATTTTTGGAATAAAGTTCTAAGACCAGAAGATAGAGAAGCAGAGATGGCTAATACTGATACCACGGTAATATTGGCTTTGTTCTTAGGAGCACTGAAACAGCAGGATTGCATGTCAGAAGAGGCCAAGGGTGTTGGAGTCTAGGGCAAACAACCCCTTGCAGACCCAGCTCTTACCATGATTCTCACTTCAAGTTTACACTTTGATATCCATTATACAGTTTACATGTTAATATACTTATATTTTTCCAAAAATGTTCTCTTGCTTTTTATTACCATCAAGGGTGTTCCTATGTACCAGCTGAGAGGGGCTAAAGCTCCAGGTCTCGTGCTTAAAATCTTGGGTCCAGCTTGCAGGATCCTAGGATATTAACCCCTTAAGGACTGGCCGCGCACACATGGTGCGGTCACTTAAGGACCACAGAGCATTTTTTTTACCCATTTGATTCCGGACTCCCTGAACAGAGTGCAGCCGCGCGGGGAGCCTGGAATTCCATGACGTACATGTACGTCCTTGGTCCTTTAGGGACCGCAACCTCATGACGTACATGTACGTCATGCGTCATTAAGGGGTTAATCTCTGTATGAGTAACGGTCCAATCGATCAGCACTAGCAACTCCCTTGCTTGTAACCATCATCCACATAACAGTTCAGTTCTTACATCTGTGTGGTTCTTCAAAATGCTTTTAATGTAACAGTTATCATTACACTAAGTTATGCTTGGAAAATGGGAGCGATTTGCAAAACAAAAAATGTTACGTTTTTGTGTATCAAAATGCACTACCAAGATTATGTAAGATCAAATAACATAATTTAAGTGTGTGTGTGTGTGTGTGTGTGTGTGTGTGTGTGTGTGTGTAATATCATACATGAGGGATCTTCAGAGGGGCATTCGCAGGATTTGGTGCCAGGGACCGGAGCATCTCGCCCATCAGATGACTGTCACTCCTCTACCCGGCTGTCTTTTCTGTGATTCTTCTCCCTCTGGTCGGCACTCCTTCAGAGTGTTTTCCTGTCATCTGTAGCCATGTGAGCATGCACGCTACATTCTGGGTTGCAGCTGTCCCTTGTTGCCATGCACGCTGCCTGTGTTTCCGTTGTGCGACTATATGGCAGGAGTTGAGTGCCTAGCTGGGAGGTTTTAATATAACTTCTCCAGTGCTTTTGTTCAGTTTAGTTCCATGCTTTGCTCCTGGATGACCTAATTTATATTCTAACTTCCCCTTGCTCCATGCTGACTGTGTATGACCCAGACTGTATCCTAACATTACTCTTGTTTTCTGATTTTGGCACCTTCTTAGAGACCCTGCATGGACACCTGACTACTCTTCTGCCTCCTGATTTTGTACCGGTTGCTGAGAACATCTGTGTATGACCTTTTTTTTTTTTTTTTTTTTTTTTTTTTTTTTTTTGGGGACTATCCAGTCTGTACCTAGTGTTGGATCCTGCTGTTTCTGGCCATACTGATCTGAGTGAGTACATTGTTCCTTTTGGAGTTTTCTTCCTGTGGATAGTGGTTGTATAGTTTGTCCAGAGGAGGTTATCCGGGGACTCCTTACACTCAACCGATGGAGGCCAATCTAGCCTCGCAGCTAGCAACTTTATACGGCTAGGCCGCAGCAAAATTCCCTTTAGGCAACCTTCGCCCCCTAGCCTCGGTCCATAGTAGCACTTCCTAGCATCTTGCGCTATCTTTTGTTGGAGGAGTCTGTTCTTCATCCTCTGCTCCTCAGTTGGGTTGGGGGTTATAGTAGCAGCTTGTAGGCTACTTGTTATTACAGACTGTCACAGCAGGCCAGGGAGGATCTCCAATAGTGGCTTCATCTTCCACATTTGACACAGGGGAGAGTCTTTGTGATATTGGGGGGAACCTGGTGACTACAGACGCCAGTCTGAGAGGCTGGGGTTGCAACCCTTGGGCACATGGGAGCCTAGGGCAGGTGGACAGGGGAGGAGAGTCTCCTGTACAGCAACATTCTTGAATTCCAAGCATTTCATCTGGCTCCCTTACGCTGATTTCTGGTACTTATAGGATCCCTGTAAGGGTCCAATCAGACAGCCCTACGGCGATGACGTACATCAACCATCACATGGAAACTCGCAGCAAAGTAACTTTGAGAAAGGTGAAGGATCTGTGAGCAAAGGCCTGAGTCCTGGTCATCTCAGTTGTCCATATTCCAGGGGTGGAAAATGTAGTTCCTGACTGCCTCAGTCGACAAGACTTGGATCCAGGAAACTTGGAACTTCACCTGGAGGCGTACTACCTGAAAGTTCAATGTTGGGGTGTTCCAGCAAAAGACCTGATGGCAACCAAGGAGGACAGGAAAGTGTCTGATTTCTTGGATGATTGACATGTCCATTTCATAGAACTTTTGCCTGTCCTTTGTGTTTTCTCCTATTCCTTTCATCCCCAGGGTGATCTGGGGATTAGTCATTCTAATTGCTTCATTCTCGCCCAGGCATGCTTGGTTTGCATACCTTACCAGTCTGTCCATTCAGGAGCCAACCTGCCTACTGCCCTGACCAGACTTGCTTCAGGTGCTTGTGGTATGAGTAAGTGGGAAGACTGGCCTTGACAGTGTAGCTTTTGAGGCCATCATTCTGAGAAGGAAGGGATTCTCAGATGACATCTCCACCATGATCCTTGCTGGGAAACCGGTCTCCTCTAAGCCATACCAAGGTCTGGTCTAAGGTACATTGTCTTAAATGGGGCATTTATCCCCTTTGAATGCTAGAGAGATGCATCTGAGACCTCTATAGCATTCAGTGGGTTAAAAGCCCCAATTAACTAGGTGGGTGTAGCTATGTGTAAAATATATCCTATCTATCTATACTACCGTTCAAAAGTTTAGGGTCATTTCAGAAATTTGTTTAAATAATGTGTCCTTCTAACTTTGCTTTTGTTGAATAGTCATTTACAACATTAACAATGTCTACACTGTATTTCTGATCCATTTATGTTAATTTAATTGATAAGATTTGCTTTTCTTTAAAAAACAAGGACATTTCTAAGTGTCCCCAAACCTATATTTCTCTAAAAGATCACTTATGTGCCTGGCACACACACCCAGGGGCGGCACTAAGGAGGAGTTATTCACACCTTCTCTATACTGCCTGTCATATTGGTCCAACCGTGTGGGTGTCATTTTCCAAGGAATTTGCCCTCCCTCAATTTCCTCCTCAACCAGAAAAAGCATGGCCACACTCACCCCACCCCCATCTCTCCTACTGGCACCAGCTGCTGTGGGATGCAGTGGATAGCTTCTGCTTCAATTCAGCACAGGTCTGACCCAAGTCTTAGTACAGATGCTGTGCAACACCACCACTTCATACACCATAGCTCACGC
Source organism: Rhinophrynus dorsalis (assembly GCA_037306005.1). Classification (NCBI taxonomy): domain Eukaryota; kingdom Metazoa; phylum Chordata; class Amphibia; order Anura; family Rhinophrynidae; genus Rhinophrynus; species Rhinophrynus dorsalis. The sequence goes on from CM074719.1 coordinate 489,416,207, forward strand.
TTCATGTTGCAATCCTCCCAATTTTTAACTTACTGCCAGAGGGGTACGCAATGTATGTGCTTACCCCCCTGACACTCATACAGTTAACACGTTTGCCAGCCTCATGTCTGCTGCTCCCGGCACTAGAGCTCCACTCAAACTGCTTCCCGGTAGTAGAGGTCATGCTACAGCCGCTGCTCACTCTTCATACTGACATCGTGCTCTACTTTAACCCTTTTAGTGCCACAGATACTGCACCTCCAGTCAAATTGCTGCTGTGGCCAAAGAGCACTTTGTATGTGGTTTCTTTGATGAGGTCTGGGTCTCTGGCACATTGCAAGGTGCTTTGCAGTGCTCTAACATGAGGTCTCCCAATTTCAATTATGTTCTAAACTGTGGTTTGCTACATTACATGTCAGTGACTATTTATTTTCATTCCAAATCTCACACATTATGTGTACTACCTACCATGTGTTTTGGCTCTCCAGCTCATTTCAACACCTTTTGTGATGCACTGCATGCAGTCTAGCAGGTTATTGTGTGGATAAAATTTGCAAACATACATCTTTGGTTTAATTTTCACTACAGGATGGGGCATTCCCCATTTTTAGCATTTCTTAGTGTGTTCCACCCACTCCCCAGCCCCCTCTTCTCCTTCCCGAGCTTATTCTCTCTACTTTTTGTCATTTTTCAAACCCTGCCCCCACTCACAATTAAGCCCTGCCCCTTTTGACACAAATTGCGTAATTTTTCTCCCCCAACGGCACCACAGGACTCCCCTCTCCAGGGAGTCCTCAACAAAGAGTTTCCAGGCATGTTTATTTATCCCCAGTGCCTGTCTCACACAGTGTGTGTGTGTGTGTGTGTGTGTGTGTGTGTGTGTCACATACTCTGTGCATCTCTCTGCAAGACACACAGTCCGTGTGTCTGTAAGTACGTGTGTCTGACAGTGTTTACATATGTGTGTTTCACACAATGTGTGTGTGTGTGTGTGTGACAGTATGTACCTGAGCAAGTTACATGACACCTTCCCACATTGCTAGTGTAATATATATTATATTTTTGTAAGAAAAAGAAAGTGCTCTCATAGACTGCTTCTAACAGCTACAGTGTAAATTGTAGCCAAAAATAAAATTTAGAGAAAAGCGAAATATAGAGTGCCTCTGTATGGTACTTCACACTTTGCTAATACTACTGCTCTACCTCTTGTGGATGCAGCAAGCCTGAATGAGCTAGCAGCAAAGAAGCTGGACTCTATCCTTGAGGCTGAGTTTGCGGCCTCTGCCTGGGTGAATTTGGCTGTTGCCTTTTAGGGTGAACAGCTGGTTGAGGCTGTCCGCGCTGCTGTCCCTAAGGTGGATTTCTTGGTTCTTATGGACAACATTAAAGAGGCCAGTAATTATGCCTCTGAGGTGCTTTTTGACTCTATCAGGTTCTCCGCTAAAGCTTCAGCTTTTTCTCTTGCTGCTCGTTGCACACTGTGGCTTATGATTTGGTCTGCAGACCAAACTTTCAAAAAGTCCCTGGTTTCCTTGCCTTTGTAGTGTAACCATATTGCATCCTCAGTGTGTCCTTATTGCATCCGTATTGCACCCATATTGCGTCCTTAATGTGTCCTTATTGCACCCATATTGCACCATTATTGCATCCTTAATGTGTTCATATTGCACCCATATTGCATCCTTAATGTGTCCTTATTGCACCCATATCGCATCAGTATTGCACCCAAATCACGTCCGTATTGCACACACATTGCACCCAAATTGAATCAGTATTGCACCAATATTGCATCCTTAATGTGTCCTTATTGCACCATTATTGCACCCAAATTGCGTCAGTATTGCACCATTATTGCAACTTGTTAACGCACGATATGGTGAATGCACCATTCGGAACAATGCTAAACATAGAATTTGCGACACTTTAAGACACACAACTTTAATTGCGACACTTCAAATGATGCGGCCAAAGTCACGCAACATTTTATGATGTGAAACTTTACATGCGTCACTTCAAATGGATACCGTTTTACTCAGGAGGATAAATCCTACAACATATTTTGTTTTACATTTTAAGTATTACTATCCCTTTAAAGTCCTCTATGGCACAGTTTTCTCTCTCCCTCCAAGGGGTCCTCTGTTCCTGGAACCTCCCCCCCTACTACCTTCAGGTTTGTGGCCCCTAAGACTCCAGGCATTCCTGACCTCACTGAAACCTTTGAAGAGGATTCTTTTGAGGGTGATACGGAGGAAGACGAGTGTGAGCAAAGGGATTCTGCATATGCTTTTGGTGACCCCTTTTTGGCTGACCCCACGCCCTCTGCTGAGGTTCTCATTAAGGTGGTTTTGACCACCCTTCAGGTTGCTACTACCCCTGATGAGGGCCAGCCGTCTTCTGACGTCTTTCAAAGGCACAAGAAGTCCTACACTGTTTTTCCACCCAACGCTACTCTGGACCAGGTTATCCTAGATGAGTGGAAGACACCGGACAGGCTGATCTCTCTTTCCGATAGATTCTCAAAGCTGTACCCCTTTTCTGAGGCAGCTTTTGCCCAGTGGGCTTCACCTCCTACAGTTGACCCCTTCTTATTTCCAGCCTTTCTTGGTCTACTGCTCTGCCCCTGGGTGACACTACAGCATTCAAAGATATGACTCATAGGAAGCTGGGCCTACTTTGGCTTTGGCTTTGATCACTAGAGCCATTGCCATCTGGGACAAACAACTTACCGAGGCTGTCAGAAATGACACCCCTAAGGAGGACCTTTTAGCCCTCTTGGCCAACATGTCTGAGACTCAGACATGTCACTGATGCTCTTTTTGATGCTGTCAAATTTTCAGCTAAGGCTTCTGCCTTCTCTGTCACAGTTAGAAGCACTTTGTGGCTCAAGATTTAGTCTGCTGACATCTCATCCAAGAAGTAACTGATTTTTCTCCCCTTTCAAGGCAAAATCTCTCTTTGGGCCTGAACTGAAGCAGATTATTAGTGAGGCCACTTGGGCAAGAGCACTTTGTTTCCACAGGTCTCCAAACGCCCTAACATGGTGAGGAAAAGGCGTCTTTTCCATCCCCGCCAAATGAGGGGAAAAGGCTGAATGTGAGCGTGTCTCAAACCGGCACCCCACTCCCAAACACCAGGCCCAGACAGCAGTGGCACTCAAAGCACGCCACCGCCATGCACAAGTCTGGCAAGTCTTCCTCTGCATGACTTGCAGAATCCTGGTCCACAGCTGCCTGTGGAATGGGTGCCTGCACCATTTTTTCAGATGCCTTGGAAGCGCCAGTAGCGGACCAGTGGGTTTTGCAGGTGGTTTCAGAAGGGTACAAGATTGCCTTCAAATCTCTTCCTCCCTACAGATTCTTCCAGTTCAGGACTCCTCTGAGCCATAAAAAGTTGCATCTTTTCAATAAGGCAGTTCAGGCTTTCTTGGACAAGGTAGTCCTGATTCCTGTTCCTCCTCAAGAGAGGTTTCTGTTTCTATTCAAACCTGTTCTTGGTAGCCAAGAGAGGATGGCAGCAGTAGTCCTATCTTTGACCTCAAGGACCTTAATTCTTTTGTGGAGACTGCACGCTTCAAGGTGGCATCTTTGCTCTCTGTCATCGCAGCTGTGTGTCCAGGGGAGTTCTTTGCATCTCTGATTCCTCATTACAGCACACTCCACCAGGTGTGCTGGGGCCTCCTGGCCCTACAAGAATCAGGCCTCTGCTGAACAGCTTTGCAAGGCAGCGACTTGGTCCTCCGTGCACAGCTACACCAAACACTATCGTGTTGACATTCTGGCTTCAGCTGGAAGGTCCTTTAGGCAGTTCTGCCTATCTAAGAACCTACTCATTCTTGTGCCTTACCGTTCTTTAACTGTTTGAGCCTAATTGGCTGTTGTTCTTGTATGCTTTGCTATTGTTCAGTGTCCGTTGACACTTGCTTATATTTGGGCTGTTCCTCGTCCTGAATAGTCATTGGGAACACAGGCATCATGGGGACTGGTGCTTGGTCCTTTCATTTTTTTCTTCCCACCCTGAGAGCTTAATGTTGGTATATCCCCATGGTACCTGTATGTCATATTGGATGACAGAGAGAAGAGAATTTTAGTCTTACCTGTTAAATCCTTTGCTCTTAGTCCATATGACATATAGGTCTCCCACCCAGTGAAAGGGACCACGCTTGGTCTCACTTAGCTGGATGTGGGAGTCCTCTTGGGTCTCTTACTCACAGGAGTTTTCCTTTCTTGTTGTCCTATTTAGTAGGCTTGTCTCAAGTATAACTGTCTAACACGTTGCATTTTTTTAAAACCAGTATGTTTTAGACTTGGAAAAAGGGGGCATCATCCTAGAAAGCTTAATGTTCATATAATTGAATGTTAGTTGAATAAAAAAGGTATTATTACATACTGCAGTACTCATATTCTTTTGGTGTGTACACCACTGGACTAACATGGCTAACCTAAATTAAATTATATATATTATATACATATTTTAAAAATGTTTTTATCTTGCAGGCAGGATTGCCAGTACTCAACAATGCAGCTGAAGAACCACAAGGTAAGCTCTTTAAAATATTATAATTATCATTTTTTCTTATCCATAATAATGAACACTTCAACCTGCTAGAAAGTCAACGGTTCTTGTATATAAAGGGGATCAGAATTAATCAGTTCCGAGGCTAACTAACTGAACTATAGGGGAAATTGGACTTTGTCTTTCATCTATTGTGGAGCACATGAACCATGGGGTAAACTATCCTCAAACAGGAGGGCAGGTCACTTGCATAAAAAGAGCCCTCTGGAGGTGGACATTCCCTCCCTACCAGTCTCATTTTTATAACTTTTTAATGGCGCTATTCTGTTCCTTGTTAGGTGAACATCTCTTCACTGTTCCTCCAGGACTTATGCAGGACCTGGGATCTGCTTGAGGATGGCTTTCAGAATTTTACTTAGCTTCTCTCCTGTCTTCCCTCTCTATTTCATAGGAGCTGTCACTAAATGATACTGGAAACTGCCTATATCCGTACCCTCCAGGCAGGTGCTGGAGAGCGCTGGTTTGACAGCGTGGCTCGGAAGTGGGGTAATTTTCTAGGGTGCCCTTGCTGCAGCCAAAGCTGTATTAAAGTTCCTGTCCACGATGCCAGATGTCTGATTCTGGTTGAGCAGGAACCGGATCAGGATCAGCAGTCCTTCAAATTAGGGTTCAGGGAAAGATACTAGGATAAGAGGATCCTAGTAGTGGATATTTGATAAGCAGTGACAATAAACCCCAGGGTAAGCTAAAAGGGAAAAGATGAGGTTTATAGAAATGAACTTTATAGAAATGAAATTAACCTGCCAGGCAAGGATAAGCTGCAGGGGACTGCAATGCCAAACTGCCACACCAGAGCGAGAAACGGGGCAGTAAGGAAGGAGGAAACCATGTAGCAGCTAATAGCGTAAATGTATACTAGTAAGTCAGCAATGTTGCCAGGGACTGGATAGGAAGTGGCAGTAGGACGAAATGAGGATTTCACCTAAGGGAAACAGTTGGCATAACAAGAATGCACAGTACAGGGCACAGAACTTCCTATCAACCGTGTAGAAAGCTGTGGGAGGAAAAGAGAAGCCGAACAAACATACAATGGCACAGAGACTTGATGGAAACAAGCGGCACTCACAGAGGATAAGATGGTCCGAGGAGCAGAGAAATCACAACATTCCGGATCAAAAGCCAGGGAAACATATATAAAGCATCAAAATGTAAGACAAAAAGCAGGAGGTCAAAGATGGGGAATCAGAAGAGCCAAGCATGGTGCCAAAGAGGAGCAGGTTCAAACACTGGGAAATTTTGTAAAACAGGCATCAAATAACAGCATGCTCCAGTATTTAAACTTCACCTCCAACCAATGAGCAGCCAGCAGTATCCTGGGCTACAGAGAAAAACAAAAAAGCTAAGGAGCTTTTCATAGTGCACAGGTCCTGTGAATATGTCCTCTTTCTGTCTAGCATCCAAAATCTGCCTTTGACTTCTTGTTATAGTCATTTTTCTACCCCTCCTGGCCACTACAGTTGCCTAGGAATAGATGGGTGCCCTTTTAACTTTGTTTTACTTTTACTACTTTTTAAACAGTGTGCAGCTCACTTTTAAATGGATAGTAATGTTTGCAATAAAGTAGATCGCCGAGTCTTCTTTATAGTAAATGTAATACATTGTGCTATGTCTACCAACTTTCTTTTCTGTAGTTCAAAAGATATTAAACGTAGAAAGATCCCCCTTCTGGCCACCTCTCACTGAATCTGCAATCTGGTCCCAGGACAGGACAGATGCAGCAAGGGACAAACTTCAGTGAGTAAGTAGTATAAGGAAAACCCTGACCCCCTTTACAAAGGAGGGCAGGATTTTCCTTTGCTTACTGAAGTTTGTCCCTCGCTGCATCTGTCTGGACCATACAGAGATGCAGTGTTACATGGCCTGAAAGGGAGGGAGCGGGATCCTTCTACTTTTAATACCTTTTGAACTACAGAAAAGTTTCTAGACACAGCGCAATGTGTTACATTTATTATAAAGAAGACTCGGAGATCTACTTTATTGCTTCCATTACTATCCCTTGAAGAAACCGGCGTTCTCAGCTTCCATCTTGGTTATGAGACTAGGTGGTCTCCTTTCTGTGGGAAGGGACTGATTCAGGCTACTTTTACACAAATATGAGGAGGACACCCACAGGGGGTCCCCCTGCTGCTGGGGAAGCAAAAAGACATGGTGGGTAGGGAGCCACAGTGCAGTTTAAATTTTATGAGAGGGTTTTTTTCCCAGGCCTCACAGAAAGAAAGGGGAGGTACTTTGTGTCTTGTCTTCCTTCTCTCTCTTCAATAAAGAGATTCATGAGGCACCTTCTCATACTTTGGGTTGCTGAATCTCCCTCGTAGCACCTTATCTTTAACCCTTTACAGCCAGATAAGTATTTTATACTTATTTTCTGTCCTGCATTTCTATTTTGTCTGTCTCCTGACTGTCTGAGCACAAGGGAAACTTCCCTTCTGACCATCAGGGATTCAGGGGTTTTCTTCAGTAACCGTTTGTGCCTCTTGTCAGACTAGCCTTTCCAGGTATTTTGTTGGTGTGTTATGCCCCTCTTGTTCAGTGGCCTGTCTCTTAACAGGAGCCTGCATGGATTAAATCCCATTTTTAACACAATGGCTGCTATTCCTTCATCTGTTAAGGACTTCTTGAGTCTTGGAATTGGGGCCACCTTGGTCTCCCAAAAGATTGCTACTGAGTGTGTGTGACTAGTGCCATAACTGTTCATCCTGCTGTGTTACAGCATAACATACCTTTGGTTGAAGATTTGGGCTAGCCTTCTAAGAAGTCTTTAGTCGGTCTCCCGTTCATGGGCAAGCAGTTGTTAGCCATGTTACTGGAGGCAAGAGTGCCCTGTTTCCTCAAGTTTACCCCCAAGCATTCCTCCTTTCCATGGAGGATGCATGTCTTTCTTTAGCCTCTCCAGTATGACTGTGCTTAGGGCTTCCACTCCTTTTGTGAGCCAGGTGCTCCCTTCCCTGTAAAAAAAGCATATTTCTCTGTCATCCAATATAGCTTACAGGTAACTCTGGGAAGGCGACCACCCCTTTAAGTAGACAGGAACAATTCTTGGAAAGAAGTGCAGGGTGTGGAGTCTTCCTTCCCTCCTCAGCTGATCACCAGCTAGTCCCCAACCAGTTAGATTTGTTCCTTGAACAGGAAAGGCAAGAAAACAGTTCTGCTTAGTTTTTAGTTTATTTTTATTGTTTTCTGTTAGATATGGGATGTAGAAATATCCCATTAGGCGGATTACCGTTACTGGCAGATTGCTCAGCTACCAAGCGCTGTTTGTGGACCTTCCAGCCTTGAGGGGAAAATCTTGCGTGCTATGTTTTTTTTACCTAGGAGAAGCCCACTGAAGCTTCTTCTTTAGCAGTGGTAATATGAAGACAGAAGACCTGCAAAAAAGAAGAGCAACCCTTTGAGTGCTGAGGTCCACTTGTCCCGTGCTTCCTCTCCACACAGGGGTCTCCTTTTGGAGTTCCTATTATATACTCCTGCACTCATTGGGTTTACATGTTTGTTTCTTGGGTTTCTGGAGTACTTGGGTTTCTGTGGAAATGTAACCCCTCATTTGCCAAATTGAGCACTTTTAAGGGTTTTGTCACATTTTTTTCCCTTTGGGCTTAGTGTTATTTAGCCTTAATCTGGTGATTTCTACGTGTTTCCAACCTTTAGACTCACTTTATTAAACGTCCCACTTTACCACATAGACGCCATGCTCCATTCACCTCTATGGGACTTTTACTTACTCGGACATATCTCTGCAACCGCTCCACGTAGCAAGTTCAGAGATGGCTCATTCTACTTGTCTACCCTTGTCCTGTCATCCGGTTCACATTCTGAGTGTCTTGGGGGGCTTCGGGCACTGTTTTTAGGGTACTTGAAGGAAAATTAAAGTTCCCATGAGCACCTGCTTTGCGGGGTATTTTCTGATTGGCTATTGTGCAGACGTCATTTTCTGGCGTTCCCTTCACAAGTATCCTATGCAGTGCTTGGACTATTCCTCTCTCCTCAGCAGATTAACCTTTCGCCTGCCAGTTAAGTGCATTTTCGCTAATTCTAGGGTGAGTATTTAATCTCAGACACCGTATTTGGGTTGTTCCTTACACTATCAGATGCTTTATATCCTGTTGGAATGTCAGACCCATTGAGACCTGGGGCAAGACCTAAGACTAAGGATACTGGGGTGTCTGTGACCCCCATTTTGCATTGCTCCTCATGCTAATCAGGGCTTCCTAGAGAATACTCAGGTCATTTATTTTCTTCATGTGCTGTGGCCCCTGCCTCCCCGCCAGGGCCTTCCAGCCATGTTGTAGAGCCACCTTGGGGCACACACACTCACTCTCTCTCTGTCTCTGTCTCTCTCTCTCTCTGTCTGTCTCTCTGTCTCTCTCTCTCTCTGTCTCTCTCTCTCTGTCTCTCTGTCTCTCTCTCTCTCTGTCTCTCTCTCTCTGTCTCTCTCTCTGTCTCTCTCTCTCCACACTTGGGAGCTGCAGCAGGAGAGGAATTGATGCAGGCAACAGTGCCTTGTCTTCCGTGTCATGTCTCTCCAGCTGGACAACGTCCACTCTTCTTTGCTGACTTCATGTTTCACATCTAAATCCAGGTCGTTCATTGTCCATTTTAAATTGTGCTGTAATCATGACAGATATCAGTCTGATGGGCTGGTTATGTCTGGTTGGCTCTCGATGGCTCAGGGCCTTTGCTGCCAGTCCATCAGTTCTCTAGGATAGCTGGAGCCCAGTTAGCAGTGATGCCCACACCTGTGTATGAGCACTACACAGTAAGGGGGGTGGGTAGGACACAGGCCCCAGAGTGTAGGCCACAACACAGGGGCAGATAGTGGAGTCCAGAGACCCGCTGAGAAATGACCAGCCAGGAGTCCAAAGATTAGCACGGTCACTTGAATAGCCAGCAATCAGGGAGTTTAGAGATCAGCAAGGTCAGGGATAATAGCCAGAGGTCAGGTAATCCGGAGAGCAGCAAGATCAAGGGTATTGGTGATAGAGGCAAGGACAAACTAAGCTGTAGCACAACTATTGCAATAGAACTAAGCCCCAATATGAGGGTGCCTAAGATTTCATGGTGACATGCCCTCCGCCCTTCCCTACCAAGAACAAGTTTACCACCCCACCCCCCCCGTACTTCCAAGGACACAACCATATGTGCACCAATGAAGGAAGTCATGGGATGAACGCTCTCTTATCCAAAACCACCCGGCAGACACGGAGCAAGTAATCCAGCCTCCCCGCAGGTAAAGGGTGGGGGAGAGAGAGACCACCAGGAGCAGAGAAACACCCAGAGAGCAGGGGTCTGACCCAATCTGTTGGGGTTCTTCTGCACTGTTCCCAGCTTCTATAGTGTCTTCAGTGAAGATTCAGTTCAACAATGCTATGGTGGTGTCTTATATCGGCCACCAAGGGGGGACCAGAAGAGCAGCTGTATGGTCAGAAGTTTGTCTGATTCTTGCTTGGGCAGAAGGTTGAGAGCTTCATAACAGTCTTTCACAGCTTCTGGATCCCAGGAATTTGGAACTCAGTCTGGCGGTGTTATGACTCCATAGTTTATTTATGGGGTTGTCAAACTGTGGATTTGGTGTCATCTCAGTCAAACCACAAAATTCTCCTGGTTTTCTCCAGGACCTGGGATCCTCTCCTTCACTCATTAGATGTGATGGACATTCCATGGCAGTTTCTCCTGGCATATGTTTCCTCCCTTTCCTCTTAGTCTCATGGGCTTGAGGAAGGTCAGGATGGAGTGAGCACACGTAATCCTGATTGATTCTTACTGGCCTTGCCAGGTGTGGTTCTTGGAACTTCTTAATATGTCCATTGTCAAGCCACTTTGTCCACTCCTTCTGAACCTCCTAACTCAAGGTTGTCTGTGTGTCACCCAAAGAAGAAATTAACTTTGATGTCTTTGATCTTGAAGCCAGCATTCTGTGGAAGAAACTTTTTATTTGATTCTATCCTCTCTACCATCATGGAGGCCCAAAAGCTGTTTTTATCCAAAGCTTATCATAGGATCTAGTCCTTGTTTCACAAGTAGTGTGAGAACCAGGAGTCGTGGCCATGTCCATTTAGTCTTCCAGCCGTTCTAACCTTTCTTCAGGATGGACTTAAGAAAGGGCTTTGAGCAGAAATCTGGACCTTGATAGAACGAAGATTATCTCTTCTTTTTCCGAGGTGTATTGTCTTGTTGCCGAATGTGAAAACCTTTGGACAAGGGATGGCTCATGCCAACACAGTCTTTCATTGGGTTTGAACATTAGTCCTGCGAGTGCTTCATAAAATGCCTGTTTGAATATGTCTTTATGTTTTCCTTTGGTTTTTGACTCTTAAGACAGCTTTACTGCTTTTGATTGTGTCTGTTTGGCATGTGACTGAACTATAGGTTTTGTCCTATAACCTCCCTTTCTCTTTCATTCTTATATGGTAGTTTTGCAAATTCCGTTTTGGGTTTCTTCCTAAGGTAGTTTCTGAATGTTGCATTTGATCTAACCCTATGCATATCAATTCATGTCTATGTAGACTGCATGTTTACTAAGTTAATTGATCCCCCACTATGTACTGCAGGCCAGACACTTTTTTAGCATTTTTGCTATCCTTCTGTTTATGCTTGATTTCCTCTGGGGATTTTTAGTTAAATATGGAAAACTATATATTGTTTTTTTCAGAACGAATTGAGCTTTCTCGTGGTACCTTACATGAAGAGAATTTTACATCGTGCAAAAAGCTATGATGTCATAATGACAAAAAAAAGTGAAAATTTACTCATTTTGCTAAAATCACATAATATGTATCAAAAACATTTACCTTGATTGAAAAAGTTTCAATTATTTGAAAAAGCCCAGAGTCCCCCGAGTAAAAAAAAATACCAAATTTGTATAGTTTTACCTACGTCCATGGCTAGCGTAGAGCCCTAATCACCAGCAGCGCAAAATGAAATTTTCAACTTTATAAACTAATATGCGCATTCTAGGGTTTTTGTGGTAAAACTACCCTAAAACAGTGGAATAACTATATAAAACTATATATTTCGGGAAAAGTAGACAACCTGCCGCATCTAATGAGGGGTAACTTGCCTTCTTACCCCAAGCCTGGTGTGCACAAATGCCTCCAGAAGATGGCGCTAATGAAAAAAAAGGCATTTTCTTACATCTCTGCCCCTTCAAATGTACTGAAATTTGTGAAAACCATGGCATTTCCAACTGTATTCATTAGCTAGTGCTCTTAGGAGAAAAATGACACCCCATTGGTATGAGTTTAACTACCTCAGGGGGCGCTAGAAGTGCAAAACGACACCTACTACAACCTCAAATGTTTCTAACATTTTCTCAAACATTACTTGTCTGTACACAAATGGTTATAACAACTACAGAAGTGAAGAAAGGGTACACAAACCATACCATTTTGAAAAGACACCCTGCCGCATCTAATGATGGGTGACTTGCCTTGTTACCCCCAAGCCTGGAGTGCACAAATGCCTCCAGAAGGTGGTGCTAATGGAAAAAAAAAGGCATTTTCTTACATTTCTGCCCCTTCAAATGTACTGAAATTTGTGAAAACCATGGCATTTCCAACTGTATTCATTAGCTAGCGCTCTTAGGAGAAAAATGACACCCCATTGGTATGAGTTTAACTACCTCAGTAGGCGCTAGAAGTGCAAAACGACACCTACTACAACCTCAAATTTTTCTAACATTTTCTCAAACATTACTTGTCTGTACACAAATGGTTATAACAACTACAGAAGTGAAGAAAAGGCACACAAACCATACCATTTTGGAAAGAAGACAACCTGCCGCATTAAATGAGGGGTGAATTGCCTTCTTACCCCAAGCCTGTTGTGCCCAAATGCTTCCAGAAGGTGGCGCTAATGGGAAAAAAAAGGCATTTTCTTACATTTCTGCCCCTTCAAATGTACTGAAATTTGTGAAAACCATGGCATTTCCAACTGTATTCATTAGCTAGTGCTCTTAGGAGAAAAATGACACCCCACTGGAATGAGTCGACCTACCTTAGGGGTGCCAGAAGCACATCACTACACCTACCTGTTTGCTTCTTCGAAAATGGCGGCTTGCACTAAAATGTCCATAACTGTTAGAGACATGAAGGAAAGGTATAAAAGGTATACCATTTTGGAAAGTAGACATTCTCCCGCATCAATTGAGGGGTCACTTGCCTTTCTACCCCCTGGGCTGAAGTGCACAAATATTTCCAAAAGGTGGCGCTATGGAAATAAATACATGTTTTTTTTACATTTCCACCACTTCAAAGATACTAAAATCTTTGAAAACCATAACATTTCCTGCTGTATTCAGTACCTGATACCAACATGAGAAAAATGGTAGCCCATTTGTGTGGGTTAACATACAATATGTGGGTGCTAGGAACACGAACGTAAACCTGACACTTTTGTTTTTTAAATTATCTGCTTGCACTAAAGTGGTTATAACCATAATAGATATGCAGAAAAGGTAGAGAAACAATGCCATTTTGGAAAGAAAACAACCTTCCGCATCTAATGAGGGGTCACTTGCCTTCTTACCCAAAGGCTGGTATGCACAAATGCTTCCAGGAGGTGGCGCTAGTGAAAAAAAAAAAAAAAGGCATTTTCTTACATTTCTGCCCCTTCAAATGTATGGAACTTTGTAAAAACCATGGAATTTTCAACTGCATTCATTAGCTAGTGCTCTTAGGAGTCAAACGACACCCCATTGGTATGAGCTGACCTACCTTAGGGGGTGCTAGAAGTAGAAAACTACACCTACTACAACCTCTGATGTTTCTAACATTTTCTCAAATGTGACTTGCCTGTACAAAAATGGCTATAACACATTCAGAATTGAAGAAAAGGTAGATAAACCTACCATTTTGGAAAGAAGACAACCTGCTGCATCTAATGAGGGGTCACTTGCCTTCTTACCCCAATACTGGTGTGCATAAATGTTTCCAGAACGAGGCGATATAGGAAAAAAATTGCATTTTTTTACATTTCTGCCCCTTCAAATGTATGGAGCACTGTGAAAACCATGGAATTTTCAACTGCATTTGTTTGCTAGTGCTCTTAGGAGTCAAATGACACCCCATTGGTATGAGTTGAACTACCTTAGGGGGTGCTAGAAGTAGAAAACTACACCTACTACAACCTCTGATGTTTCTAACATTTTCTCAAACCTGACTTGCCTGTACGAAAATGGCTATAACACCTTCAGAATTGAAGAAAAGGTAGATAAACCATACCATTTTGGAAAGAAGACAACCTGCCGCATCTGAGGGGTCACTTGCCTTTTTACCCCTAAGTTAGTTGGCACAACTATTTCCAGAATGTGGTGCTACAGGGAAAAAAAAATTTGTTTTACACATCAGTCACTTCAAAGATACTAAAATGGTTCAATGGCGTGGGATTTCCTAGGAGGACTTCTTGCCAGCCTAAGAAAAATGGTACCCCACTGCTGTGGGTTGACATGCCAATTTACGCTACAGGAGCGTAGCTACCAGTGAAACAGAAATGGTAAAGCAAACAGTGTATGTGTGATTTTATGGCTAACAGATGAAAGAAGCTAGGGCGTCAGCCGGTGTACGTGCGGACCTGTGACTACAAGTGTAACAAAGTATGTGGGAGGGTGAGGGATTAGGCAGTGTGTGTGGGTATGAGCAGAGGAGCAAGGATGGTGGTGATGGTGGGGCGGTGTTTGATAGTGTGTATGGGAGATCTGTGACTACCAGTGTGCAATGTATGTCCCCTCATACAAAGCACTGCGTTGGACCCCCCCCCCCTCCTGTGGCACGTGCATTTTTTGGGGCTTTTTCCCACAATATTTTTGTGTAGACCTTGTTGGGGGCATCAGAACCCATACAATGAGGTCTAAATAAAAAATAAAGGGGGGGAAAAATCCTTTGTGTGCCACAGGGGTGTCCAGTGGATTGCAAAGCAATGCATTTGGGCCCCTGTGGCACACAAAGGGTTAATTTTTTTTATTGTTACTTTGTATTCAGATGGCCGCCAAACAAGCTCTGATCACAAAGTAATGATAAAAAGTCCTGTGTGTGCCACAGGAAGGGGGTCGGCATTGAACTCCCCTCCCAGTGGCACACACAGGGTTAATTTTTGTTTTAATTTTTTATTTATTTTTTTATTATATACCTCATTGAGGGGCATAAGGACCCCCTGATCCCTCCCCAATGAGGTCTTAGTAAAAAAAATATATATATGTCCACAAACAGAGTGACCCTGTGAGTGCCACAGGGGTCTCCAGCGCATTGGATCCTTGTGGCACTCAGAGGGTTAATTTTTTTTTTTTTTTTTATCATTACTTGGTAATCAGAGCTTGTTGGGGGGCCATCAGGACCAATCATGATGGCCCCCCAACAATCTCTGATAACGAAGTAATGATAAATGCCCTGTGTGTGCGCCGCAGAAGGGGGGCTGCATTGGCCCCCTTTGTGGCACACACAGGGTTAATTTTTTTTTTTCTTTACATTTTTTTTTATTATGGACCTCATTGGTGGGTATCAGGACCCCTCTGATTCCCCCCCAATGAGGTCTTTAAAAAAAAAAAAAAAAAAAAAAAAAGGAATCAAAATAAATGTCCCTGTGAGTGCCACAGGGGTCTGCAGTAATCCTCATGTCCTCCCAAGAGTGCCAGGCTGCATTTCAGCTGAAATGCGGCCACTGCCAGCCGGTTATACCGGCTTAAGCAGTGATCGCATTTTAGCTGTCAAATGTACGAGCGTGGCACAGGTACAGCTGTGCTCACTCGTACATTGTACCCACCTGGCACTCTAGGGGTTAATAACAAATGTCTGAAGAAGGCACCTTGGTGTCATGAAAGCTTGCACTTTGTCTTCAGTTAGCCATTAAAATATATCACCTTTATATCACTCTTGTGAGTTCTGTAGCAAAAAAAAAAAAAAAAAAAAAGTACATTGAATCCCATCAAATTAATGATGAAACTGTTCTTCCTTCTCTTTGTCCATCTAACAGACTGGAGCTGGGGCTACATGTTTTGGATGTAGCTATGTGCATAAAGTACTGTGTTCACTTCACTGAACCTTTCTGAATATCAGATTTACTTTTTGTTATTCCTTTTGTTATTTCTTGGTGGAAAGTTTTAGTAAATCCCCATGGTTCTTGTGTTCCTCAGTGGACGAAGGAAAAGGGAATTTTTGTGTACTTACCTATAAATCTTTTTCTCTCTATCCATGTGGGAAAAAAAAAGTTGTTTGCGTTCCAGGAAGGGGGATCCTTTGGGGTTTCCTGGTTCGGATGACCACCTCCCTGCCCTATGACTTTTTGATCTTTACAGTACATTAAAACTGAGAGTGTCTGGTGGGGTAAAGTGGAATAGGGAGCCACCAGAGAATACTTTTTGCAAGTGCCATGCCCTCATATGGGAGGAATCTTGACCCACTGGTTCATGTGTTCCATGTGGACTAAGAGAAAATATATTTGCATGTAGAAATGTCTTCTCCGCTTCATGCGAGTCAAATAGATTTTGACATGTTGTCCAGTGTATACAAATTGCTACATTTGCTGCATTTTTAAGATCACTTTTTTGTCACCAATTTATCATCCACCATTTCCTTAGCATAATCTCTATACTGTCAGCCTATGTAAAATTAATAATTATAAAATGTCATGAAGTCTCATGGTGCAGAAGTCACTACTGAGACTTTTTTTTTCCCATTGTGATTAAAACGCATGTGTAAAACCCACGTAGACTTGAATGTAAATAAAGATCTAGCACGTGTGCAAAGGAAATCATTCTTGTGTTTACCATTTATCTTTTTTATATATATCCCCCATTGTGCTTTAAGTTGACTGGAAGTCCATTATCATGGGAAAACAATGCAAGCTGCTAGGTTCTGTGATGTTTTGGAGAGAACCGGTATTTCAAAAAGCCTGAGTTGTGTTCATTTTATACTCCAAGCATATGTACCAGTTTATCCTCTAGGTGGCGCTAATTACCAGAGGACATGAGTATGTGCCAGTGAAAAGAATTTTTTTTTCAGTAAGGTACTTGACCTCTTCTGTTCCTGTTGATTTTGCTTCAGACCAGTTTAAAGAGGATATATATATAATATGGAAAAGTCAGGATTTTCTTACAACGTAAAACAAGTGTACTTCTGATGTTTGGAGGTGTTTTTCATAAGTTAATAAAGAGATAGTAATGCTTTATATTGGGGGTGATATAGTGTGTGTATGTGTGTGTGTGTGTGTATATATATATATATATATAAATTATACACACTAGTGTAAAAGCCTGTGTACGTTGGCCCAGCATTCTTTGCATTCGGGCAGTCTCTACTGCACATGACTGCATCGGACAAACATACATCTGGCCTATTATATATGATATGATATGATGATAATACATACATGCAGAGGAGAGCTCTCCTAATCTCACTATTATACTTTAATATTAATAATACAGTGCAAATGCATATAATAACATATATAGACCTGTATCAGAGAATAAACATATAGTAAAATATTATTCTAAGGACCCTGTATATAATAGGTTAACCCTTTCAATGCCAGAATGTTAAGCAGCAAATTGCTTTGCTACATCAGTCTCATTTTATTGTTCATTATAATGGCAAACAGAAATGACTGGAGCACTGCCTATAATTCTTAACAGCAGTAATTTAGAATTGGGGAGACATGATGGCTGTCCAATTCGTACAGTACAATTGCAATCACCTGAGAGTTGCAGCCCGAGAACAGCTGCAAAGGTGCACATTCCCCACTCTATATCTGCACGAGTTTACTAGCCATCCTCACTTTTTCCATGTTGCTACACCACCTGTGCGTATGAACTCCATTCACCATAATGCCATTAGGCTACAGGGAAAACGTTGGGACATTGTAACACTTCATGTGTGTGACAGTTTTAGACAAGTGTACACAGTTTAACCCTTTCAGTACCACATACATACAACCTAGTGTTGGATCCCTCTCTTTCACTCCGAGTGTTATAAAGCAACCCCATCATATTCATACATAGGATTTGTTTGTGTGTGTCTTTTCTTGCCATACTGCCAATGCGGTGGCACTCTTACAAGTGTTTTTTTTGGTTTTTTTTTAATCTGTTTTCTTAATACATCTTTGTCTTTAGACATTGGAACGCTTAACATTCGATCTATGAGTACGGTTTCACGCTTAGAGGAACTTGTACAAGAACTTAATAACATCCCTTTCCAGTGCTCCTTCTTTTAGGCCCTGATCTATTGGAGAGATTACTGGGGCCAGAGTGCTTGGTTCCCCTTGGCCTCTAAGCGCAATCCTCAGGCGAGAAGGCACCATCCTTTTCATGCTTCTCCTGATGGAACACAGAGGTCTGGCCAGATGCTATCTCAGGCACTGTGTTCTATCCCTATGCAGCCACAGCACTGAAGATCAGGTAGCTCCTCCACCGGGACCATCTGGCTTATGCAGAGGATGTTCTGTCATTCCCTTGGGTGTTTCCCTTGGTCTACCTTTTTTCCTCCTCTTCCCCTGCTACCCAGGGTTCTGAGGGGGATACGGATGGTGTGGTTTCTGATAATCCTGGTTGCTCCATACTGGGTCTGGTGACCCTGGTTTTGGGGTTGCTGGACCTGTTGCATGTGGACTGTTTTCAGCTTCCATGTATACCAGTTCTCCTACCACAAGGCTACCTCAGGAAGGGTGTACACGGGGCATCTGGGTTTTGACGCCTTGTAGACTGCATCTTCGTTCTTGAGGTAGTAGGACTTTCTCCTGCTGTGGTTGACACTGGGATTCAAGCTCGGGAACCTGTTTCCTCTAGACTTTCCACTGGATTTTGTCTCTCTTCTACCCTTGGTGTGTGGACAGGGATCTGCCCTCAGAAGAGCTTGCTCTGCCACCTGTCCTGTCCTTCTTACAGGTGGGTTGTACATGGGCCTTAGCCTGAGTTCTTTGAAGGTTCAATCTTCTTCTCGCTCTGTCTTTCTCCGAGGCTCTTCGTTATCCTTCCGGAGGTCAAGGTTTTCTTTCTAGGTGACACTCATGCTTTTCCTGCCTTTCATCATCCCACTCTTCAGCGGGATCTTAATCTGGGAGACTTGCAGCGGCCTCCTTTTGAGTCCTTAAGGGGAGGGAGGGGGGGACTTTGGTCCCGAATATCTCTCAAAACATAAAGGTTTGAGAGATGGGACTGGGGGCATTTAGTTTAGTTTTGTAATGCCTACAAGATACAGTTTACTTAATGTGTGACCATACTATCCCTTTAAACTGGTGGCACATATGACTACATAAGTGTTTATTATGAACCATTTCTTTACTGTTGGGTTTATGTCCTGGTTTCTGTTTCTTAGTTCATCTATGTGGTATTTTTGGGGGCTTCTAGATGCCCCATTATATTTTTTTTACTCATTATTATATATATTTTTTATATACATTATTACTCAAATAAATGGCAGGGGAACCACCGTTTGCTTAGTTTATGCAATGGAAAACTACACTACCCTGAGTCCCCTTTTTCCCAGGCTTTATGCTTGGGCAACTGCAGCCATCTTACTAGCCCCATTGGATAGGCTATGCAGAGGCTGGACTTTCTTCTCTACCTTTCCAGTCAGCTATGTAGCTTTTGCGGTATCTCTGTGTATTTCATTCTACTTTCCTACTACTTTAGAGGGGTTTTCTCTGGACATGTCTAATCCCAAGGACGTATGGGGAAGGCCAAACCTAAGGATGCAAACATTTCAACCCACAAAGAAAAAGTTATTAGACTATCATAGACACTGCCCATGCCCTTGCACCTAAAGTAAAACAAGAAAAATCAACCACAATATCAAAAGAAACAGTTGCCATGATGAAAAAGCAATGCGAAATTAATCAAAACAATAATATTATAAACAGGGTAGAATATCTAGAAATGTGCAAGACCATATGGAATTGCATTAAAGAAGAAAAGCGTTCAATATTGAACTCATCAAAATGACACTGGAAGAAAACCATGGGCTAAAGAAAGCAAAAAGAAAGATTGCCACACATAAGAGCCAAATGTTTGCATTAAAATCTGAAGATTATACAACAGCAAAAACTCAACAACATAGTAAAACATAGTATTCAAATTGGTGGAAACGGGGTCCATGGGTAAACTTCCACCTACTAGGAGGCAGGTACCTCAAGGGTTAATAAGAACTAATTTCCTACCTCTTCTGTCCTGTTGCGATTTACTACTTTTGCTCCACTCTTTTTTTTTTTTTTTTTTTTTTTCTTCCCCTCCTCTCCTTCAAACCTGGTGTGCATGTATGTAGTTGCCACGGTAACCAGACTGGACCTCACGATCTGGGTTTGAAGGAGCTGAGGGGGAGAGAGAAAGTGGAGCAAAAATAGTAATCGCATCGGGACAAAGGAGGTAGGAAATGAGAAATGTCTTCCAATTAAAGTATCATGAAAAGCAGAACTGCTGGGAACACCAAATAATGTTATTAGTCCTCTTCATCATATCTGCCTGTGCATGTCCCCTCTTCACACAAGAGAGACGGCTCGTGAATATGCATAGCAACGGGACTGAAGGTATTTCCACAGTCTGGCTGTGGCACTCTTTAAAGAAGCGACATGACAATCTCACACTGATATGCAATGTGAGATTGTCATGTTGCCCTTTAGAACATGGCAACCTACTGAATGCGCCAGAAAGCAGCGCAATATAAAAAACACCCCATTTCAAAAGTAAACCTAACATTGGCACCTCTCTGTTAGATGAACTAGCCCATTCCCCCTCTCCTCCCCCATGCCCCTTCTCTAATTCCATTTCCTCGATTATGCTACCTTTCCCATTCTGTGTTGCATCACCCTCCATCCACTTTCTAATTTAAAGTCTCCTCTAACCATCCTAACTCCTTGCACCGTGGCCCCCTTTCCACTAAGGTGCAATCCATCTTGACTATAAAGATTGTACCCCACGGAAAAGACTGCCCATTGCTCTAGGAACCCAAATTCCTCCTGCTTACACCAAGTTGTTAGCCACACATTTAACTCCCTAATCTCCCTTTGACTTTCTGATGTAGTGCATGGCACAGGTAGTATTTCAGAACATACTACATTGGTGGTTCTTTGCTTAAGCTTATAACCTAAATCCCTTAAATCCTTAACAAACCTCCATATTCCACTGATTTTGTAATTGGTACCAACATGCACTATGATAGCCGGGTCATGGCCAACCCCTTCCAACAATTTATCAACCCGATCTGCCATATGTAGAGCTTCTCATGACAGAGTACCCTGTTTGTCATACTAATAACGGAATGCCCTACCACCACCATCTGTCTAGGTCTGCCTGAGTCCCAGTGCTAGAGGGGCTGTTCTCCGGCTACTCAGTGTGGCAAATTGCTTAGAGTTAGAAAATACAGGCGTGCCCTCCCTATTCCTTTGCCTCCCCTTGTTACGACTGTGACCCATCTAGCTACCTGCTCTTTCTTTGTGGAGTCGCTATCCCCAGAAACTCCTACAACAGCTTCCTTCTGCTCAGTCAGCAGATTCCACTCAAGATTGGCAGTCTCCCTCAGTATTTTGCACTTGCCTCTCCAGATCTCTGAATTGAGCTTCCAGTGAGGCTACTTGCTCACATCTGCCACAGAGGTGTGCAAACATATGGCAGCATGTGCACATAGTTAAATGGAAAGTCATGCTACCACTCATGCCAGTTACAACAAGTTAAAAGGAAGGCAGAAAAAAAAATATCTGCACAATAAAATTAATAAAAATGTTCTCCCCTATGTAATCCCATGTGTTTGAATCCCCACTTTTTAACTCCCTGAATGCTAGAGAGGTCTGCAGTACATTGATCCTCAATACAGTGGTGACCTCTCTGACATTCAAGGTGTTAAAAGCCCATTTAAATCAATGTTTTCTTATATTTGCCCTGTACATTTCAAGTGGTTTGGCCCAGATTCCATCCAGTTCTCTTAAATAAATCAGCCTCTGTGTTTCCATCTTATGACTCCTACATTTCTCTGTATCCTGGCCATTGACCTTAATGATTGATAATGAAAGCTTATATCTGGAAGTACTATTGTGCATTTTTTTCCACATCCAAAAGTAACTGCATTCTTCAGCAAGCTTTAATGTACAATTACATTTTGCTGTGTGTTTAATTTGTGAACATTTTTCTTTCCAGATTTACATAGGACACTTCGTTATAAAATAATAAGGAATCCGGAGGACCTGGTGAAGTTTATTGCAGATCTAAAAAAGGGCCATAAGGTAATGTTGCATTATTGGCTTCAGGGGCCCTTGTGCTGGTAAACATTGACACCAACACAGTGATCCTTTAAAGTGGATGTGTCACCTATTTATAACATAACTTCTAAAACGTTATTTTTTTTTTTGTTGTTTTTTTGTTTTAAATTTAACTTAGAAAGTCTGTCCCCCAGCTAGTTCCACATAGACTGCTCTGCCTCTGCTCTCCTCCGATGATGGAGGCTTCTGTCTGTAAGTTGAAGCGGTCTCGCTGGCTAGATATCAATCTCTGCCAATGAGACTGCTCCAGCTTACAGACAGACGCCTCCGTCATTGGAGGAGAGAGGAGAGCAGAGGTAGAGCGACGTACTGTGGTTACAGAGCAGGTAACCGCAGTCTGTGCAGAAGTAGCTGGGGGACAGACTTTCTAAGTTAAATTTACAACAAATAAAACTTCTAAAATGTATTTTTTTTTAAGTATTCGATATGTAGCCTAACTATTTAGGCTATGTTATAAATAGGTGACACATCCACATTAACCACTTCGCTGCTATGGACATGATGGGTCACATCCTTATAATATCCTCTAAAACTGCTAAGCTTATGGCCCATAACGTCCTCTGCACCAAGTGATCAATCGTGGCATCAGAACATTGTATTGTAGACCTACTATGATTCCATCTGGAGAGGATTCTCCTCTTTTGAACAAGTGTAATAACATTGTAGGTACACACAACATTTTGCACAACCCTGAGAATTGGGGTTGTTGTGGAGATGTTTGGACTCTAAATGAGTTTCTATCACCCCCTCCCCCCTTTACTCAAATTGTTCATTTCAGGTAATCGGTGTGATCACTGATTATTTGATGGGGCAGCATCATTTGGATGTACGAGCCTAGGGAAGGGCTAAGGGCTCTCTTAAAGAACCCATATCTCACTTCTCCATACCATTATGCCCTTGTATGAAAGAGGGGAGCCCCTCCATTATAAAGGGTTAGCATTTTAATAGTATCAACTGTACAGCATTGCATGTAAAAATTTGCACAAGTGGTGGGGCCCTTAAAAACCAAGATCTTACCCCTCTCTTTTACAGCAGGGTCAGGAATTGCTCTCATTTGAAAGAGGGAAGGCCCCTTTTTATAGATGAAGGGACTTTTTCAAACCACTTATGATGTGTGATCATTTGCCCACCCACATAAGTGCATTTACTTGTGAAGGGGAGGGAGTGGTAGTTTGTTCCTCTCACCCTGTATTGAATGTCAAACCATACCAATAGAAGTAGGTACTAACTACAGTAGGAATTTTCTTTTCTTTGGTGTTCAATATAGCTTACATGTACCATGGGGAGGCTACAGCTTCACCCAGTAGGTTGGAACAATTCTCAAATGAATTGCAGGGGGTGGAGCCTCCCTCTCCTCCATAGCAGGCTACCCAGCACCTCCCCTCCAGTTAGATTTGTTACATCATCCTGGTAGGAAGGCTGTGAACAGTACTACTTTGTTTTAGGTATTTTATTCCCCTATTAGGTGGATTACCATTACTGGCTTCCCCTTGGTGGATTGCCCAGTTTACAACAGCTGCTTGTGGACCCTTTAGCCCTGGGAGAGAATCATGTGACCCTCCCTTACTTACTGCTCCTCATGCCAAACAGGGCTTCCCAGAGAATACTCAAGTCACTTATGCCCTTGATGTACTGCGGCCCCTGTGTCTCCTCCAGGGCTTTCCAGCCATGATCAAGAGCCACCTTGGGTCAAGGACTTGAAGTCCTCTGTGGCACAGTTTCCTCTCTCCCTTCAAGGGGATTTTCAGTTTTGAAGACCCCCTACTTTTCAGGTTAATGGCCCCTAAGGCCAATGGTATTCCTGATCTATCTGATTCTTATATAGAGGATTCAGATGAGGATTCTGAGGATGGTGTGTGTTCTGAAGCGGAATCTTCCCATTTTCATGGGGACCCCATTGAAGCTGATCCTGAACCCTCTGTGGAGGGCCTCATTAAGGTAGTATTAACTACCTTAAACATTCCCTCTACTACTCCTGACATCTTTCAGAGGCGCAAGAAGTCCTGCACTGTTTTACCACCTAATCTTACTCTAGATCAGATTATTCTGGATGAGTGGGAAACTCCTGACAAGTGTCTAGCTCTGTCTAAGAGATTCTCGAAGTAGTATCCCTTTTCTGAAGCTGCCTTGGGTCAATGGGCTACTCCTCCACAGGTTGACTTTCCCATTTCCAGGCTCTCTATATCCACTGCCTTGGCAGTTGCGGATGCTTGAGCGCTTAAGGACATGACTGACAGAAAGTTTGAAGCTGTCTTGAAGGTTAATTTCACTACCATTGGTGCATCATTGAGACCCACCTTGGCCATTGCTGTTTGGACTGAACAGCTGACTGCTGCTGTCCACATGGGTGTTCCAAAAGCTGAACTTTTATCCCTTTTGGTCAACATTTCTGAGGTGCAGCACTTTGTTGCTGATACTCTTTGATGCTGTTAGACTTGAAGCTAAGGCCTCAGCCTTTTCTGTTACTGCTAGATGCATGCTGTGGCTGAAGATCTGGTCTGCTGACTTGATCTCTAACAAACCGATTTCTGTTCCCTTTCAGGGTACCGCACTTTTTGGCCCTAAATTGTAGACTCTTATCAGTGAGGCCACTTTGGGTAATAGCACGATGTTGCCTCAGGTTCCCAAACGCAACCCTCAGGCGAAAATGCATAGTCTTTTTCGTCCCGAAAAGGCAACGTTTTTAGGGCAAACCCATGATGCCTCAGGCCCCATGTTCCACCCCAAGCCCAAACAGCAGTAGAGGTCAAAACACACCTCCAACAAACCTCCTTCCGTACTCACAGGAGTCTTTCTCTTCTCACGATCTAGCTCAGTAGGGTTATTGTCGCAAATCTAACTGGAGGGGAGCAGCTGGGTAGATTGCTATGGAGGAGAGGGAGGCTACACCCCCTGCAATTCATTGGAGAATTGTTCCAGCCTACTGGGAGGAGCATTTGCCACTCCATGGTACCTGTAAGCTATATGGACTAAGAGAAAAGGATTTAAATTGTATTGTACTATTTTTCTTAGACTTGAGAAAGGTGCTGACTACAGAAGGACATTCCATGATTTTCAAATATCTTAGTGGTTGAAGTATTAAAATAATAATAATATAATAAAAATAAATTGAAAATGTTTTCCCATAGTACCCCATTCTGGAAATCTTTATGCACTCCCAGTTAAGATTACAAAGGTATGAGATTACTACTGGGATCTTAGTTTTGATACTCCTCCAGGTGTTCCCTGGAGGTTTTGGGTTGTTTGCAACTCTTAATTATGTAGATCAATTTTAGTGCAACAGCCCTCGTATGGCCATCTTTGCTCCATTGACTTCTATGTGGAAAACTTCTCTGGAACATATCTCTGTAACTTTGTGCTATAACGGTCAGGGAGGGCTTATCTTCTTGTCTCCTCTCATCTGGTCCACTTTGAGTGTCCAGGGGGCACACCGTGGCCCAAAGCTGGAGTTGTAGGCATTGCTAAGCAACAGAGAAAACTACAGTACGCAGAAAACCCATTTTGCTGGTCTTCTTCTTATTGGCTGTCACTCTCAGATGGCTATCTTCTTTCTCTTGCTTCTACTATACAGAGGCTGACTCTCCATAGTAACCCTTTGCATACCAGGTAAGTGCAATTTTGGGTATTTAGGGATATTATCTTTATTCTGGTGACATTTTATCTAGTTTTTACTAGGTTCTGGATTTCTCAGAGACATATCAGACATTAATGGCCATGTCGGGAAATCCAAGGTCAAAGATTCAGGGGCTTCTCTTGGAAGAAGAATTGCCCTCAGAGGACAATGTTGATGAAGACTGAGGACATGGTCTCTTCCTATTCTTATGGCAATTCCTATGAGTCTGATCCCCTCTCCTCAGCTGAGCGGCTCATCAAGGCAGTGCTGGAGTGCCTTTAAGTCTGACACTGCTGATAGGGGATCTCCCTCTCTGGATATTTTCCAGAGGCGTAGAAATGCTTCACCTGTATTTACACCCAATAAAACTCTTTGCTATTCTATGCCCTTTTACGGCTGAGGCTTTGGCACAGTGGGCTTCTTCCCCCATCTCACGCCTGGAGAAGAATACAGCCCTCCCCCTGGGGGATGTTTCTGGGCTCAGGTATCAGGCGGATAAGAGGCTTGACTCCCTTCTGAAGGCCAGTTGTTGGCTGGCTACTGGGGCAGCATTGAGGCCAATTTTTGCCACTGCTTGGGTCAACAGGGCTGTAGCCGTTAGGGATGAGCAATTGTCAGATGCTATACGTGCTGATGTTGCCAAAGAGGATTTATTGATCCTGATGGCCAGTATCACGGAGGCAAATTCCTATGTCACTGAGGCTGTGTTTGACGGAGCCTGGTTCTTATATATGTCCTCTCTTTTGATTGTTGCTTGCATCACTTAGTGGCTTAAGCTTTGGTCTGCAGACCAATCTTCTAAGAAATCACAAGTTTCCTTGCCTTTTCAGAGCAAGGGTATTTTTGGGCTTGACCTGAAACAGATCATCAGTGATGCTATGGATGGTTAGAGCACCTTGTTGTCTCAGCTTTTCAATAAACTTTCCTTTCTGGTGAGGAAGCCATGTAATTGTCTCTCTCGCCCCACCCCCTTTGCCAAATGGTGGTGCAGAGGGAGCAGATCCCTCAGGTCTCTCATTAGCACCCCGCCACAAGGACCAGACAGACCTGGCAACCCAAGAACTCAGCTTCAAAGCCCAAGTCTGACAAACCCACCTCTGCATGACTCACGGAATCCTGGTCTGTTGTTGCCTGTAGGGGGCCATCTCCACCTTTGTTTAGAAACCTGGGCATCCGCCTGTTGTGGTATCAGAAGGGTACCAAATAGATTGCAAATCCCTTACTCCATATCACTTCTTCTCCTCAAAAGTTCCAAGGGAGCCAGACAAAGCAAGAGTTTTCCACAAGGGTGTGGCCTCTCTGCTGGAAAAGCAAGTGCTGATGTCAGTCCCCGTCCCGAGTACTTTTCAGGTTTTTATTCCAACCTGTTTGTGGTCACCAAGAAAGACAGAGGCTGTCACCCTTTTCTGCACCTAAAATGTCTCAACCAGTATGTGGTTGCTATATGTTTAAAGATGGATTCTGCGTGTTCAGTCATTGAAGCGATGTATCCAAGATTGTAGCTGGCATCTCTGGATCATCAGGATGACTCTCTTCATGTGCCTATCTATCTGGACAGACAGTGCTACCTGTGTTTTGCTTTCAGTTCCATTGATTAGCAGTTCATAGCACTTCCATAACGATTATTGGAACATTTCATACTCAATGCTTCTTCAGGAGAGCTCTTGGCTCACCATATACAAGATTGTGTCCTTATCAAGGCTGGATTCTTAATCTCAAGAAATCTTCTACAATCCCGTTCCAGGTTCTGGTGTTCCTGGGCATGAGTTCAACACCCTTCAGGGAAACGTATTCCTCCTGAAGAAGACTCAGATTCTGTTCCAGGACATCTCAAGCACTGGAGTGATCATCAGCCACGATCAAAGGCTACATGCCAGTAATGGGTCATTTGGTGTCTGCTCATAAGGCAGTTATCTACTCGCAGTTCCACATGAGGGAACTTCAGAGAGACATCCTCAGGTTCTGGTACAGAAATACAGAGCATCTCCTTCATCAGATGACTCCAGAGGCCAGGGAGGACCTCCAGTGACGGTCCATCGGCCGACCCTGGAGGGAGGGAGGTGTAGACCCTTTATGGTAACTGAGTGTGCTCTGTTCACCAAGGATGCAAGCCTGAAGGGCTGGTAAACGATTCTTGGACACCTGGGTGTCCAGGGCAGATTGACATTCTGGAGCTCAAGGTAATTCGTCTGGCTCTCCTTCATTGGTACCCAGTTCTCTTGGGAATTCCAGTGAGAGTACAGTCGGACAACACCACGGCAGTGGCATACATTAATCTCCAAGGAGGAACTCGCGGTGAGGTAGCCTAGAGAGTAGTGAAGGATCTCCTCCGCTGAATGGAAGCACACATTCAGCCTTTCACATTACAGGAGTGGAAAACGTTGGCAGACTTTCTAAGTCACCAAGACGTAGATCCAGGAAATTGGAAACTCCATTGGGAAGCATTTTATCTTATAGTTCAACACTGGGGGGGTCCCAGCGATAGACCTTATGGCAATGAGGGTAGAACTGGATGGTTCCAAATTTCTGTTCTCATACGAAGAACCACCTGCTATGTCCATTCCATGGAGCTTCCCCCGATTCCATTCATACTCATGATGGTGTAGAAGATCATAATGCACTGGTCATTCTTATTGCTCCTTATTGGCCCAGGAGGATGTGGCTTTCAGACCTGATCAGTTTGTCCACTCAGGGCCCAGTTCAGCTGCTTCCCAGACTGGATTTGTTGCTCCAAGTTCACCTCTGGTATGACGATGTGGAGAGACTGTCTTTGACAGCATAGCTCTTGAAACCACTATCCTGAAGAGGAAAGTGAGGGGTTCTCCTCTACGGTCATATCCATCATGATTCTGGTACGAAAGCTGGTCTCTTCCAAAGCATAACATAAGGTCTGGTCTATTTTTCACAAGTGGTGCGTGGTTACTCCACAGGTCGTTGACCTTCCCTTGGTATTGTATTTTTTTCAGGAAGGAGTGAGGGTCTCTGCTTCAGTTCCCTTTAAGGTTCAGATTTCAGTATATTCCATTCTTTTTCAGAGGAGAATTTATGTCGTCCTAGATGTCATGGTTTTGTTTTTTTTCCAAGGGGGTGGGCCATACCTTCGATACTTTCGAGGATCCCACACCTCCGTCGGATCTCAGTCTGTTCATGTGTTTTGCAGAAGACTCCTTTTGAGCCTCTTGCTTCCATCTCTTTGCACCAGTTGCCATTCAAGATGGCTTTCCTATTGGCACTTGTCTCTGTCCAGAGGGTAGCAGAGTTGCATGCTCCATGTTGTAAACCTCCCTTTCTTGTGTTTCACCATGATAAGGCTCAGGAGTTTCTTCCCAAGGTGGTCTCAAAGTTTCACATCAATCAGGAAATTGTTGTACCTTCCTTCTGTCCTGCTGCTGCATCTGATATGGAGAGAGGTCTCCCCTGTTGAACGTGGTGAAATGCCTTAAATTCTGTGTGCACCGTACTAAGCCTTTTAGGAAAGCTGACTCTCTAATCTCTGAGGGTCCCAGAGCTGGTCAGGCCACTTGCAAGGTAAACAATGCTTCTTAGATTAAGGCTACCATACGCCAAGCATATGAGATCAGGAAGAAACCGATATCCTTCAAAATCACAACGTATTTCACCAGATCTGTTGGTGCTTCCCGGGCCTACAAGAACCAGGCCTCGGCTGAGGAGCTGTGCAGTCCTGCAACTTGGTCCTCCTTGCATACTTTTATCAAACGCTACCGTGTCAGTGTCTTGGCCTCGGCTGAGGCCAGCTTTGGCCGGAAGATCCTTCAGGCTGGCCTGTTTGGGCACCTGTATCTTCTTTATTCTTACTGACAGTTGTTGTTCAGTAGTTTGAGTCCTGTTTGCTCTTGTTTGGTGTGCTGTGTTGGTTCATTGTCTATTGGTACTTCTTGGGTTATTTAGATCT
The DNA here is from genome assembly GCA_037306005.1 of Rhinophrynus dorsalis. Lineage (NCBI taxonomy): Eukaryota > Metazoa > Chordata > Amphibia > Anura > Rhinophrynidae > Rhinophrynus > Rhinophrynus dorsalis. The sequence continues at coordinate 489,445,510 of CM074719.1, forward strand.
ACAAGTATATTAATAACAAAAAAGTTAAGGTTAATATTGGTCCTCTTAGGACTGAGACAGGTGAATTGATTAGTGAGGATAAAGCTATGGTTGACACCCTAAATATGTACTTTGCTTCAGTATATACAAAGGAAGCAGCAATGACAAGCTATGGGCAAACAGTCAAAAGCAGGGAATTTCCAGCAACATCTACATGGCTTACTGAGGACAAGGTCCAAAAGAGACTGGAAAGGGTTATAGTGAATAAAGCGCCTGGACCGGACGGTATACACCCAAGGGTACTTAAGGAACTTAGTTCAGTAATAGCAAAACCATTATACTTAATATTTATTGATTCACTTTCATCAGGCATAGTGCCCTGTGATTGGAGGAAAGCTGATGTAGTTCCATTGTTTAAAAAGGGAGCAAGATCCAAACCAGGAAATTATAGACCTGTGAGCTTGACTTCCATAGTAGGTAAGATACTAGAAGGGTTATTAACTGACAGTATTCAAAACTATGTGAAGACAAACAATATCATTAGTAGGAATCCGCATGGTTTCATGAAGAACAGATCATGTCAGACTAATTTACTTGCATTTTATGAAAGAGTAAGTAGTAATTTGGACAGGGAAATTGCTGTTGATGTAGTATACTTGGATTTTGCAAAAGCCTTTAATATAGTGCCTCACAACAGGTTACTGCATAAATTAAAAGGCTTCATTTTGGGTGGTGTTATCTGTACACGGATTGAGAACTGGTTAAATGATAGATGGCAGAGAGTTGTTGTAAATGGAACTTTTTCAAATTGGTCTAAAGTTATAAGTGGGGTGCCGCAGGGTTCAGTCCTGGGACCGATGCTTTTTAATTTGTTTATTAATGATCTAGAAGAGGGAATTGAAAGTAGCATCTGAATCTTTGCTGATGACACTAAACTATGTAAGGAAATACATACAGAGCTGGATGTCTTTCCCTACAGAAGGATTTAGATAAACTAAGTGAATGGGCAGAAAAGTGGCAGATGTCATTTAATGTACATAAATGTAAGGTTATGCATTTGGACTGTAGAAACAAACTTGCTACATATACTCTAAATGGGAAACAACTTGGGAAATCCTCATTAGAGAAAGATTTAGGAGTACTGATAGACAATATACTTCACAGCAGTGTGCAGAGTCACTCAGCTGCTGCAAGAGCAAATAGAGTACTAGCCTGCATAAAAAGAGGTGTAGAAGCAAGGGATGCTAATATTATCCTACCTCTGTATAAATCCTTGGTTAGGCCTCATCTAGAATATGGAGTACAATTTTGGGCGCCTGTTCTAAAAAAAAAAAAAGACATTACTGAACTGGAAAAGGTGCAGAGATGTGCAAAAAAATGATAAAGGGATTGGAGGATCTGAGTTACAAAGAGAGACTAGCCAAACTGGGTTTGTTTACATTAGAGACGTCTAAGGGGTGATATGATTACCGTTTACAAATACATTCGAGGTCAATACAAAGAACTATCCAATTATTTATGCAAAGAGCTGAGCTAAGAACAAGAGGTCATCCATTAAGACTAGAAGAAAGGCGCTTTCGACTAAAACAAAGGCAGGAATTCTTTACAGTAAGGGTGGTAAGGCTATGGAATTCTTTGCCTCGGGATGTTGTGCTTGCAGATAATGCAACTGCATTCAAAAAAGCAATGGATGCCTATCTAGCACAGAACAATATTGACAATTATGACAGATGGCTTCAAAGCAAATAGGATATTGATCCGGTGAACTATTTGACTACCAATTGGAGTCAGGATGGAATAATTCCACCCCACACATTTGGGACTAGATTGGAAATGGCTCCAGAGGGCTTTTTCTGCCTTCCTCTGGATCAACAGGGGTGTTTTTGGCATGGGCTGGACTTGATGGACGCAAGTTTTTTTCAGCCTTATCTAGTATGTTAGATAATGAATAGTCCTTGGGATCTCTGGAATCATGGGGACATGGGACAGGTATTTCTCCTTTTCCTCCCCGGAAGATTTGGTATAGATCCATGGTATCTGTTATTTATTGACTATAAGAGAACAGTCAATAAATACACTGTGTGCATTAACATTTTCGCTTCTACATAATATGATTAGCGGTATTTTGATTTTAAGTCAAGTGTAGCAGTTATCTATAAACCCACTTTGATTACTGTATTAAAAAGTGTGTGCTGTTTTGATATTTGGACATAAAAACTTTTTAACTTTTACTGCATCTTGTCAGGGTTAGCCTGGCCAAAGTACAGCTCCGTAGAGAACAGTTGTAAATGACTTCCTCTCCTACTACCCTGTTGTGCCTCCTTCCCTCTTCCTTCTCGGACACATTGGCAACATAGAGTGCCACTTCACATGCACATTTCAGTGCCTGAGAAGGAAGAGGGAAGAAGGCACAACAGGGTAGTAGGAGAGGAAGTCATTTACAGCCATTCTCTACTGAGCTGTACCATGGCCAGGCAAACGTTGAGGAGGCCATGTCCTGGAAGCAGGAGTAGACTGAACACAGTGTTTGGTAGCCGGTGCAGGGGAGGCTAGGACACAGCTGCAATAATTTCGTAAAGGTAGAAGCTTTGGAAATAGCTGCACTGTACAAGTGTCATTAACCCTTACAGTGCTGGAGCAATGTGTTGCTCACCCCTCTGGCATCGAAAGGGTTAAGACTCCAAAGGCTTTGTGACACGTGCATGTGACCTACAGCTCTCTCCTCCAAACTGTATGTACACACTGGGGAGACTGGACACTGAGTGGGTGAGAATACTCGCCGCCCCTTACCTTCATGTTCCATGCCGGGGAAACTTCTAAGCTCACAAGCACTCAACTACTGATTTCACAAATATTAATCCTTTTAGTGCCAGAGGGGTACGCAACACATTGCAATGTGTTGTGTACCCCTCTGGCACTGAAAGGGTTAATAAAATGTTGGAACTGGGTGCTTCTCCTCATGTTCGCCTCCCCACTTGATCCCCTTCTGCTCCTCCTCATTACATTGATGAAAAGCGGTGTGGAGTTGAGCAACATTGCTAACAGGCCCTCTCACACAATAACACCTAAAAGAATGTCATACCTTCATTTTCTTTATTACTTTTGTAATGCATTCACACTCAAAAGGTTAAATGTAACTTCCCTTCCAGCGATCCTGCCGCCTGACTGGCCCTCACCTTCTATGAATAGGTTGAGAAGACGATATAGATGATATTAACCTGTTCAGTGCCAGTGCAGGAAGCAACGCATTGCATCCTCTCTGGCAATCAGCGGGTTAATATCCTCTTGTGAATCTGCTGGTAGAAGATGAGACCCAGTCAGGCAGCAGGAACGCTTTGTACATAGGAAGGTGCAGAGTTGAATGAAAAGAAGTAGTCTCTCAGGGTATTTTTGTGTGCACACTGTTATGGGAAAGGAGACATTATGTGGCTTGTGGGTACTGCCTCCAGAGCTCCTCTACACAAAGGCAACAAAAAATACAATTACACAAACAAACAATAATTGTATACTGAATTTGTGGGTAAGCCCCACCCCCTTTTTGCCGCAATTTGTGGCAGTTATGCCCCCCAGCAGCACCAGAAGAGTCCCCAACAAAATAAAGTTCTCAGGTATGCCACATGACTACGTCCTGTGACACTCCTTTTTGCATGGCACGTGACATACACTACTGTTACAAATAACCATTGCTTTGCAATGCATTCCTTACCCTTCTGGCACTCAAAGTGTTAAGAGAATGTTCATTACTTCTCCCTTATGAGGGATGCAAATGAAAAATACTGACCTGGGGTCCTGCAGACATGTTGGGAGAGGGCATCCACTGTGTGAGTGGACAGAGATATGTTTGTGTGTTTGGAGATGGAGGAAACCTGTTTTAAGTACAGAAAGATGTTTGACTGTCGTGGATTTGAGTTGTTTGGAGTAAAGCAATTATAGACCTGTGGGGGAATGGAAAGAAGCATATCTGTGTGACAGGCATATCTGTCTGTGTGTGCTGACAACCATTTATGTATGTGTTGTGAGAGCCATGTGTTCAATACCCCTCAAGCACTGAAAGGACCTTATCCCCATGGGCAACTCTGTGCCCCTTTTGCTAGTGTAGACTAAAGAGAAAAGGATTTAACAGATAAGAACACTAAAATCCTAGAAAAAATATATAGCATGTAGAGCTACATGGTTTTTTTTCTTCTAATGTTGTTCCTGAAATGTAGAATGGTGCAAAATGGAAAAACAAATGAAATTGTTTACCGTAAAATCTCAGGTATAATACGCACCTGTGTATAATACGCTGGTGTATATTATGCCCAAGATTTTAGGGAAAAACAAGAGTGCCTATGTATAATACGCATCCTTGTTTTCCCCTCTTAACAAAAAAAAGTTAAGCCTTCCAGATTCCTTCCCTCCCTCCCCCAGAGCTATCCGCTGCTAAAATACCATTTACTTGTGTCAAAATTCAAGTCCCCGCATTTTCCCCATTAGCAGGCAACATATAACCCATGTCCATATTCCCTGCGGGCGGCATGCTTCCATTCTCCACCCGCTTCATTCCGGCTATGGTATTGCCCTGTGAGGACCTTCAGATCTTCACAGGGCATTACCATTGACTGGAGCAGGTAGGTTCTGAAGGAAGCAGGTGGCGAATGGAAGTATGCCGCCCCCAGGGAATATTGACATCTGTTATATGTTGCCTGCTAATGGGGAAAATGCGGGGAATTGAACTTTGAAGTAAGTAAATTGTATTTTAGCAGCAGATTGCGCCGGGAGAGGGAGGGAAGGGATATGGCAGGCTTAATTTTTTTTTTTTTTTTTTTTTTTTTTTTTTAAATAAAAAAAACTCTCGTGTATAATACACCCCCCCCCCCCCCCACGTCACATAAGGTGAAATGGGGTAAAATTGTGCGTATTATACCCAGGATTTTACGGTATTTTTCTTTCAAATGCTTTTTTATGTGGTTAGAAATATGCATAAAACACACATTTTTAGAAATGTGAGTTAATGCTAAAATTAGAACCGTAAACATTTGCTAGTGGAACATAAATAAAATACAGTTGTTTGTCATTCATTTTTCTACATTCTGGGTGAATAGTTTTGATTATGTTAGAAGATATCCAAAGACCAATCTTTTGAAAGTACAGGGTATACTTAAAAAAACAAAACCGACCCAACACCAAACAAATATTATTCACAGAAAAGAACCAAAAATGTAATTTGATTGTAATTTGCCAAAAAAAGTGTTAAAACATTCTTAGCAGTTGGGGTGAAAAGGCTTTGCAGCAAAATGTGTTTAAAAAAAAAAAAAAAAAATATAATGAAATAATGTTCAATACATTAAATGATATACTCGAAGGTAACATCTGCAGAACACTTTTTATTTAACTCTTTGGCTGGTAGATATGTCTCCAATGCACTGTGCAATGAGTCTCAAACATCTGTTGCACCCAGTGAGTTAATTCTAGATTTATAAAATCTAATTCTTGGTAATTCTTGTTAACATTTGGATAATTCAATAATTAGTAATTTTAAGAATGTGACTATTGCACCTTTAACCCTTTGAGTGCCAGAAAGGTATCCAGTGCATTGCATTGAAATGCATTGGATACCTCTCTGGCACTCAAAGGGTTAGAAACACTATATTTTGAAAGATGTTTTACTTATACTTTCTCCCTCTCTTCCCTTTTATCGTACAACAGCCCATGGTCCTTTGAAGAGGCTGGCTTGTCGCCTGACAAGTGGAGATCTAATTACCAGTAACAACCCTGTGCAGCACTCATTACGTGAGACACCTTTCCATTTCTAAGTATTGTAAACGAGTCATGAGCACTAACTTTATTGTAGCTAGTACTCAGAGCTTGTTCACAATTTAGAAACAGGGAAGTGTCTCAACTGGCAACCAAAGACAGCAGATCATTCTTTCAGACCAGCTCCTTCCAGTGAAAAGGTGCTGATGTCACATAAGGGAGCGGGGGAATAATAATCATTAATCTAGTGTCGTTTTTTTAAGAGCATTCTTTAACTTGTTTTTCTAATGCATGTGTGGAAAGCAGTTTTGTTTTTTGTTTTTTTTTAACAACTTGTAATCAGTAACAATACCGAAGGATGTTAGTTTGAGATTTGCACTCAGGCTTTTCTCTCAGCTAACGTTTTACAGACAGTAATATCACTTCTGAGACAGACTAATGCTTCAGAGACCTCTCTAGCACTTAAGAGGTTAAAACAGAAGTTTAAATCTGTTAGAAATGGAATAATTTTTATTAATTTACTATGGTCAAATTGCACCTGTTTAGCTTATTGGATGCATCCTTAAGTGATTGATTGGTTGTTTTTTTGTTGCAGGAAGAGGGAAAGAAGGAAGAGGAGGAGGATTCACAAATCTCCCGCAGTGAAGAAGAATCGATGGAAGGATCAGAAACACAAACTGAAGCAGAAAAAGATGAACAGGCTCTTTTGCAAGAATTTGAGAAAGAGTTGGAAAACATCCTACTTCCCAAGTCTGAAATGTCCCAGATAAAGGAAAACCTGAAAACAGAGATGAACAAAGAATTTGATAACATAATTAATGAGGTAGGATTAGCTTTGGCATGTGTGCCAGTTCTTATTGTATCGCTATTGGACATACTCCAATATAAGGCCCAGGGCCCACAATTGGAAAGGACCATCCATCATTAAGAGTACCTCTGACCATACAATACAGTTTACAACATTTGGATCACACCCTACTTGATTATGTTGCTCATTGTGAAGCCAGAAATCAAAAATCTGCATTCTGTGATTTGATGTGAAACTCCATATGTTAAGCTACTGTAGGTGTAAGCAATTAGTAGTGGTTGAAGCTAGGTGCAAGCTCACACATGCCTTGGAAACATGTGGTAAGAAAAGAGTAGTTCTGGAGGAAAGCAACACATCATGTGATAGAAATAGAATTTCCTTTTGATTTAAATAAGCCTTTTAACCCATTGAATTCTAGAGAGGTCCTCAACACAGCATGAAGCTATGTGTTGATGAATTCCCTAACATATAGGAGTTAAATGCTTATTTAAATCAGTAGTAACTTTTATTTCTTGCTTAAGATGTAGGTGATTTGCTCCACAGTTGAGCCTATATTCTTTTGTGGTTAAAGGTATAGTAATATTTCATTTTATCTTTATTTTATTTTGTAGGCATTAAAAAAACATGAAGAATGATATAAGTCTTATCTCTCAAACATTTATGGTTTATGAGATATTCACAAGCAAAATTTCCCCTCCTGCCCCTTTTACCTAGTGTAAGCCATCTCTTCTCAGATGTGGAATGCAGTCCATAGAACAGACAGATAACAGCAGGGGACAATCTTCTTCCTATCAGAACAATGAAAGCCCTGCCCCTCTTGACAAGTTTTTCAGGTTTTTCCCTTATCTTAATTGAAGATTGTCCCTCTCTGCAGTCTACCTGGGCACCTCCCTTCTGCTTTGGCTGAACAGTGTTACATTAGTAAAAGGGGCGGGAGGGGGATACTTTGTCATTGAATTACTCTGGAACTACAACTCTGACAGAATTGAAATAACACTCTCCAAAGTCCAAATACTATGATGATTAATTAGAGCTGCTTTTATTATGAAACATTACTATCCCTTTAAGACCCATAACCTCAAACTTGCATGAAGCCAGTATAAGCTTGACTACTCACTTTTTTTTTCAGCAGGGGTGAGGGATGTAGGTATTATTTAACCCAATGAGGGTTAACCCTTTGATACTAGATAGGTCTCCTCTATCATCCAAGGGTTGAGGTGGGGCAGTGTTTGCAGAAAGGTAGACATGCTTCAAGGGAAGAATAGTATGCAGACCTTTTTTCCTCTGTCGTCCAATGTAACTCACACGTACCATCGGCAGGCGACAGCTCCTCCCAGTGGGATGGAATAATTCTATAGAAGTGCAGGGGTGAAGCCTCCTCCTCCTCCATATCAGGCTACCTAGCCAATCCCCACCCAGATAGACTTGTTCCACCGTCCTGGCTAGATGGCTCAGAACAGTTCTGGTTAGTTTTAGTGTTTTCATTGTTAGACTAGTGTAAAAGCCCGTGTATATGGGTCAAAGTCTGGGTAATGTTAACCCTTTGAGTACCAGAAGGGTACGCAACGTATTGCTTTGCAATGCGCTGTATACTACTCTGGCACTCAAAGGGTTAAGAGGCCACTACCTCAGTGCTCCACATGATGCAGTCTTGCGTCGCCTTACTCACGCGATGCAATCATGCGCAGTAGAGACTGCTGAATGCGGGCAGTCTTTACTGCGCATGACTGCATTGTAACAAACATCCTAGAAAATTATTATATAGGAAATGGGGTGTCCAAATTACCCATTAGGCAGATTACCATTACTGGCTTCCCTTGGACGATTGCCAAGTTATCAGGTTCTGACTGTGGACCCTTGTAGCCCTTGGAGAGAATCATGCAACCCATGCCTCTCTATCCTTTGGCGTCTCTGAGTCTCCTTTCTCCTAAATGGTAATCTGAAGAAAGAAGGCCTGCAAAAAAGGTGAGCAACCCTTTGAGTGCCATGATCCACTTGCCCCACAGTTCCCCTCCGCACAGGGGCTTCATTGGAGTTCTTTATAACTCCTGCACTCATGTTGAGTAATTATCTGTCTGTTCTATGGGTCTCTAGAGCATTTTTGGGCTGATTCTTTTTTTGGTAATTAACCCCTTCCCTGGCATTTTTACTGGGTTCTGGGAATTGTGTCTCATTTTCCTTTTGGATTCATGAGTTTTTATTAGTCATTATATGCTCTATTTGTGTTTTGGGGGAGTTTTATTTACTTTTCAAAACAATTCATATTTATTTTAATTCTGCACTTTTAAGAGCGTGCTTTAATGCATGGCTGTAGTTGCTCGATTGCCTTCTATGGGACAGACTGCTTTGGGACCTATCTCTGCAACCTTTTCACTTGAGAGGGCTCATTTTTCTTGTCTCCCCTTACCCTTCATTCCAGTTCACATCCTCAGTGTCCTGGGGGTCCCTGGGGGGTTCGGCTGCTGTTTTTGGGTATCTCAAAGAGAGAACTACATTTCTCATAACGACCATTTCAGGGGCTTTTCTCTGATTTGGTTTTGAGTTTGGTCGCCATTTTCTTTCTCTTTGGATGAGTATCATATGCAGAGGCTTGGATTCCCTTACTCTCCTCCACAGGTTAACCTTTCACCTGCCAGATAAGTACTTTTTAGGCTTTCTGAGGTGATTTGTTAATCTGGGGTACAGTATCTGGGGTTCCCTTTCACAAGGATAAGGCTGTTCTCCGTACCTCTCAGGAATTTCTGCCTTCCTTTTGTCCTGACCCTAAATCTGACAAGGAGAGGGATCTCCGCTTGTTAGATGTTGAACACTGCTTTAAGTTCTGTGTGCACCGAGGGTCCCGGTGCTGGTATGGCTGCATCCAAGGTGACTATTGCATCCTGGATTAAGTCTACCATTCGAAAGGCTTATGAACTCAGAGGGAAACCTGTTTCCTTTCGCATTACAGCACACTCCACCAGGCCTGTTGGGGCCTCCTGGGCCTACAAGAATCGGGCATCTGCTGATCAGCTGTGCAAGGCGGCCACTTGCACACCTTTGCCAAACACTACCGTGTGGATGTTCTGGTTTTGGCAGGAAAGTCGTGGAGGCCGTTGTGCCTGTCAAGGACTTTATTTTTCCTGTACCTTATTGCTCTTTAACTGTTTGAGCCCTGTTGGCTCTTGTTGTTGTGTGTGTTGTTATCAGTTATTCAGTGTCCGTTGATGCTTAGTTTAGGGCTGTTCCATGTAATGGTTAGTCCATGGGAACTCTGGTATCATGGGGGACCGGCTCTTTGTCCTTTCCTTCTTCTTGGGAGCTCAATGTTGGTACATCCATGGTACCTGTGAGCTATATTGGACGACAGAGAAAAGAGGATTTTAGTCTTGCCTGTTAAATCGTTTTCTCTTAGTCATAACTCACAGGTCTCCCACCAAGTGAAAGGGACCATGTTGGGTCTCCTGTGGCTGGACATGGGAGTCCTTTTTGGGTTCATTACTCAGAGGAGTTTTCCTCTCTGCCTTCTTGCTATCCTAGTTGTAGGCTTTTCACAAGTCTATCTGCATGGGGATTGGCTAGGTAGCCTGATATGGGGGAGGGAGAGGCTCCACCCTTGCATTTCTATAGAATTGTTCCAGCCCATTGAGAGGAGCTGTCACCTCCCCATGGTACCTGTGAGTTATATGGACTAAGAGAAAAGGATTTAAAGGGAACTACCACCCCGCAATAACTTTCCATTAATGAATTCTTCATCTGGCGACTAGCTGCTTAGTAGCGCTAGTCGCCAGAAATATTACCTGGTTTCAAAGATTTTCCAGTTTTTCGGAGGCTCACAGTAGCAGGAAGCACAGACCTCTCATCATAGTGACGTCCGTGCGCCTGCGCTGTCAGTCCCTTTTGGAGCCGGCTGACTCCAAAAGGGACTGACAGCGCAGGTGCACGGACGTCACTATGACTAGATGTCTGTGCTTCCTGCTACTGTGAGCCTCAGAAAAACTGGAAAATCTTTGAAACCAAGTAATATTTCTGGCGACTAGCGCTACTAAGCAGCTAGTCGCCAGATGAAGAATTAATTAATGTAAAGTTATTGCGGGGTGGTAGTTCCCCTTTAAAATGTAAGACTAAAATACTCTTCCTTTTTTGAGTGAAGAGGTTGTGTTTGATGTGGTAGAGATAAATTGGGCCTTATCAATTAAAGGCAAAGTGAAGCACTTCTGGAACAAACAAACTTCTCTGGATTGAGCAAATAAAGAATCCCACTGATTTTCTATATAGCATTTAACGCTTTGAATACCAGAGATCTCCATTGTATTGCAAAGCAATGTGTTTGGGCCCTCTCTAGCATTCATGTTTTGGAGGATAAAAACAGATTAATGATAATTTTGGGGTATCATTATTTTTCCCCTGTGTCAGTTTTTGCCTCAGAAGTGTTCTACTTTGCTTTTATACTTAAGGACAAATGCCTCATATGCCCAGTGTACCAAATAAGACTGAGGACTTCAGGCAAAGTCACTGTGGATTTAAACTGTTGGGTGATTGAGGTGTTACCAATCCATTGAGTAGCGTCTCGCTGGAGACCTCTTTATCCACCAAGAGGTTAAGGAGGCTAACAATACTTTAGTAGTGGCTTATAATGTCCCTGGACATACTAATTAAATGTGTTCTATTTTCCCATCCTGAGTGTCCAGGGAGCTCATGGCGATTCCACTAATGGAGTTGTAGGTGTTGCTAAGCAACATCAACAGAGAACGTTTCCACAAATGCCCAATTCACGGGCTGTCTTCCGATTTGCTTCCAGTTTAACAGATGCCATTTTAATTGTTCCTTACTTATCCTACGCAGAGGCAGACTCTCCTTCAGATTAACCCTTTGCTTGCCAGATAAGTGTATTTGCTGGGCTTTCAAGGGTGATTTCAGCCTTGGAGTAGTTTCTAGTGGTTTGTACTAGTGTTGGACACTTTTACTGTCAGGATGTTGGCTTCTAAAGGGTATGGGGGTATATCTAAGGCTATGGACTCAGGGACATTCCTTACCACCCTCACTTACTGTTACTCATCCCAAATTGGGCTCTCTAGGGGAAGTATACAGGATCTCTCTGTCCCTCTTGCACTGTAGCCTTTACTACTTCACCGGGGCCCTCCAGCACTGACCAATAGCCAGCTTGGGTTAAAACTATTCTGTACTCTCTGGCCAAATTCCCTTTTCCCTTCAGGGGCTTCTTCAGTTATGGAAGCCCCCCACTACCTTTAAATATGTGGCCCCTTTTCCTCAGATCCCAGGGGCTTCCCCAGAGGAGAAATTGTCAAAAGGGGAAGATGAGGAGGGGGGATATGAGGATATACATTCTTCCTACTCCACTGGGGACTCGTTAGTGCCATCTTGGAGACCCTTCAGGTCTCTGACACCTCTGATGGGTGTTCTTCTAGTGAGGACTTCCAGAAGTGTAAGAAATCTTTGGCCTTTTTCTCTCTAATGCCACTCTTGACCAGATTCTTCTGGAAGACCCCAGACAAATGGCTGTCTTCACCAACAGGTTCTCTGAGCAGTACCCTTTTTCTGAGGCAGCTTTAGCACAGTGAGCCTCTCCTCCAACTGTGGACCCCCCCTGTTTCCCGGTTTGCTAAGACTACTGCCCTGCCTTTGGCAGATGCAGCAGGGCTTAAGGATCCAGCTGACAAGAAGCTGGGCTCCAAGGAGTATTTGTTGGTTCTTTCGGGCCAACATTAAGGAGGCTAACTGTTATGTGTCTGACTTTCTTTTTAAGGCGGTCAGACTGTCTGCCAAGGCCTCAGCCTTATCTGTTGCTGCGTGACACACTCTGTGGCTTAAGATTTGGTCTGTGGACCAATCTTCCAAGAAGTCACTGGTTTCCTTACCTTTTCAGGGCAAGTCCCTGCTTGGAAGTGAACTGAAGCAGATCATTAGTGATGCTCCTGGGGCCAAGAGCACTTTGTTGCCTCAAATAGCCACTAAACGTCCATCTATGGTGAGGAAACTGCATCTTTTTACCCCCCAGTCAAGCAGTGGGGCATGGTTCGCAGGCCTCACATACACACTCCTCTGCCAAGCCCAGACAGCAGTGGCAACCCAAGCGAGCAGCTTCAAGGGCTAAGCCTGTCAAGCAATCTTCAGCAAAATACTGGTCCGCTGGTACCTGTAGAGCTGCGTATTTGCCTGTTTTTGGAACCTGGGAGTCCTCAGTCATGGCCCAGTGGGTTTTGCAGGTGATCTCAGAAGGTTACCACACAGATTTTAGATCTCTTCAACCATGTAGTTTTTTTTTTTGTCAAAGTAGCCAGACAAGGCTCGGCTGTTTCAGGGGGCAGTGGATCAGGCAATGGATCATGTGCTGGCAAAGAAGTTTCTGATTCCTTTACCTCTTCTGGATCACGGTTCAGGTTTTTATTCCAACCTGTTTGTGGTTCCTAAGAAGGGTTGGTGGCTGTCGTCCCATTTTGTACCTCGAGTGTGTCAACAAATTATGTGGGGAGTATGCACTTCAAGAGGGAATCTTTGCGTTCTGTCATAGAATCAGTTTGCTCAGGGAAGCATTTGATATCACTGGACCTTCAGGATGTGCACCTACATATCCCTGTCCACCCTGACAGCCTATGCTATCCACGTTTTGCCTTTTGGCTTGGCTCATTACCAGTTCACAGCTTTGCAATTTGGCCTGGCTTCTTCAGGGTCATGAGGGCCTTAGCGGTATTCATTCACACTCGGGCATTTCCATGGCACCCTATCTGTGCGACCTTTTGCTCAAGGCTCCCTCAGAGGAGCCCCTGGTCCAGCACGTTCTGGTATGTGCTCGACTCTTAGTCCACCATGGGTAGATTCTGAAAATGCTGAATTCCTCTTTGGTGCCTTCCCATGAACTGGTGTTTCTGGGAATTAGGTTTGATACCCTACAAGGGAATATCTTCCTGCCGGTTCAGTTATGTCTTTTTTTAAAGCAGAACTATCACCCCAAATAAAGTCTACACCCCCGTTATTAGTCATATATCGATAACCTTAGAAACAGTACTATTATTAAGAAATCCTACTTCTGAGACTGATGCCCAGGCTTATTGCTTTAGAGGTGCCTGCGCCGTCAGTCCCTTCTTGTACCATGTGTGGTACAAGGCAACTCCTCCTCACCCATCCTGGAGGAGACTGGGATGGACAGCGCAGGCGTGCAGATGTTTCTATGCCCAAGATATCTGCGCTGATACCTGGCCGTCTGTCTCAGAAAAGCTAGAATTTCTTAATAACGCTGTGCTTATGCTTGATAATAGTGCTGTTTCTAAGCTCATCGCTATATGACTAATTATTGGGGGGAGACTTTATTTGGGTTGATAGTTCCGCTTTAAAAAAGACATTATTGAATTGGAGAGAGTGCAGAGACATGCAATAAAATGGATAAAGGGATTAGAGGATTTGTGTTATAAAGAGACACTAGCCAAATTGGATTTGTTTACATTAGAGAAGACATCTAAGGGGTAATATAATTGCCATTTACAAATATATTCAAGGTCAATACAAAGAACTCTCCAATTAATTACTCAGAGCTGAGCTAAAAACGAGATGTCATCCATTAAGACTAGAAGAAAGGTGCTTTGGACTAAAACTAAGGTAAGGATTATTTAAAAAAAAAATGTATATACAGTAAGGGAGGTAAAGCTGTGACATTCTTTGCCTCGGGATGCTGTGCTTGCAGATACTGTTACTGCTTTCAAAAAGTAATGGATACCTATCTAGCACAGAACAATATTGAGAATTATGACAGATGGCTTCAATTCAGATAGGTTGTTGAATTATCTGACTGCCATTTGGAGTAATTTTTTTACCCACTTGGGGCTTTATTGGAAACGGCTACAATTACAGGTGTAATTTGGCATGGGCTGGACTTAATGGACGCATGTCTTTTTTCAGCCTCATCAACTATTTTACTAAGTTACATGAATTCGGGATTTTGAGGTAGGGAAGAGGGTTGAGCTGGAGAAGGAGTAGGGAGTCTCCATCCATAAGACTCTGTCTTTTGAGAAGTGTCTTGGACTCCAGGACAAGGGACTCAACCCCATGGTGTACCTGTGTTCTATATTGACGAAAGAAAAAGGTATTTAACAGGAAAGAACACGAAAATCCTATTTTAAAACTGGGGGATTTGGAGATTTTTTCCTTCTATGGTGCAGTTGATTTGCCACAGAATAGCTCCTCTTTTGTTTTGTACATATGCCCCTAACTTAGCAATTTCTGTTTTTTGTTTAAAAATAATAGTTCCGGAGATGTTTAGCTCACTTTGGGCTGGATTCTATTACAGGTGCTAATTTTATCACTGCTTTTAGCTCCAGTTTTCCCCATAGTCTTCAATAGGAAAATGTTTGATAAAACGGGTTTTAACATTTAGCACCTGCAATAGGATCTAGCCCCTTGTCTTTAATACAAATTCAGCAGGCATGTCAGCCAGATAATGACATTCCATGCTACTCTACAACTGTCACTTCCTGCCACCCCATACTAGCTCATTGGCCTAAACTGAAAAAAACTAAATATCTCAAACTATTATTTTAACCTTTTTACTGCTAGAGTTGTTTTCCAACACACTGCTTTCCAGTCAAAGGGTTAAATAAATTGGCTAACATAAGTACTGGTTATTTCATAATCTCCTATTTGTTAAAGATTGACAACACCACTTTAAAATCAATAACATGTAAAGAAGCAATATAATGGAAAGGATTTTCCCCAGTATTACTCTGTTTGCCTCTGCAGTTGGATTTCTACTCATGAAATGAAGTACAAGTTCTTTTCTGGCACAACCTTGTACATTATACTAATTCATTTCTGAGCTGGGCCAATATTACCACACACTGTGCTATGAATGAATCTAGGCAGAGCCCACACACTTGGGGGTGTCTAATGCCACAGAAAGTGGTGCTTTTGGCTTCAAACAAAGCAAATTGGCATACTGTGCGGGTAATTGTCTTAATGTGCCACACTGCCATCAAAACATAAGTGTTGGTTTTTTTTTGGTTTTTTTTGGGGGGGTTTTTTTTTTTATAACATTGGTTAGTGCAACATAGATATATATTTTAATTCTCTATAAACAAACTAAACTGGTCTTAAATGAGCTGTCCAATTTTAGTCTAAGATGTTATATCCAATTTAGTCTATTTTCACTGAGCCTGCACAAGGAAGTATGAAGGAAACACATGGAAGTGTGAAGGAACTGTACTATGCTGTAGGAGCAGGATCCAAGTACCCTGTTGGCCTCACTGGAGTCTTGTCTGTGAGAGCATGAATGTCTGATGGGCGTTTGCCATTGCTCATGATAGAGGTGGATGTAAAAGGATCAAAGGGCTTGTCTGATGATGATGATTTACACAATGATGACTTTTCTGTGTATGCATTTACATGCAAATAGCAAAGTAAACATATCCACCTTTTGTGACTGATGTGTTTTTACATTTGAAAACTGAATGTTTTAAGAATTTCCTGTGCTTTATAAATCATACCTCCAATTTAGGAATGGGTTCATCTTTTATTGTATATAATTATATTATAGTTTTAATTTTGGTTATTTAAAACAGTTTCTTGACAACTATTACATTTAAATTAGCCTCATTACAATGAATACGATTTTTGAGACTGGAGAGTATGTTTTGAAAAACATCAGACACCTGATCTATATAATAAGGTCCCACATATAGAGTGAATCTAGACCAAACATGTCAAAACTGAAATACAGTCAAGGGCCACATACTCAATGTTTCCATCCAAGGAGGGTTGCTAGGGTCAATGTGTGTGTGTGTGTGTGTGTATAATGACCTGGGGAGATAGCTCAGCTGGATAATGCACCAGCTGTGGAATCTGCTCAAATATCTGTGTGTGTATGTATAGTTGGTGTGTATGTGTGCATCTCTATGTATAATATGTATATGTGTGTTTCTATGCATGTGTGCGTATGTATGCATGTATGTGTGTGTCTCTATGTATAATATATATGTGGATGTATGCATGTATTTGTCTTTGTGTGCTCCCACCTTCCCCCTTCATATCAGCCCTGTGGTGACAGAGGTGTGTGTGTGTGTCTGTCTGTCTCTATGTATATAATATGCAATGTGTGTGTATGCATGTATGTGTGTCTTTGTGTCCTCCCTCCTTCCCCCATCATATCAGCCCTCTGGCGACAGAGGTAGATAGGTAGGTGTGTGTGCCTCTCTATGTATATAATAGGTAATGTGTGTATATGCATGTATGTGTGTATGCATGATTATATGTATGTGTGTATGAACTGTGTACTACAACTAACACACGCTTCACAACACACTTCTATCCAAAAAAAAGACAGACAAATCCTTCCCACACTGCTAGTATAATATATACAACTAGTTGAAGAGCCTGTTACACGGGCCACAGTGCCACTGCCAGACGGTCGTGGGGTAGTTATGTACAGCAGAGACTGCCCATGCCGCGGCTGATATAGTGCCAGCCGGTCGTGGTGCAGTCGTGCTCAGTAGAGACTGCCCATGCCACGGCTGATACAGAGCTGGATGCTCCAAAGGGCAGTCTCTACTGAGCACGACTGCACGGTGACCGGCTGGCACTGTATCTCAACTGCGCATGACTGAGCCGTTACACACGTTTTAGCAAATTATTATATAGGATGTGTGAGTGTGTGCCTACATACATCCACATTATTGTATATAGTTGGGTTTATGTAGGTTTGTATATAATAGATCTGTGAATATTGGGATCTGTGAGACACTGTCTGATATCTTTACCTTGTTGTACTGTCCAATGGTAGTCACAGGACCATATGTACACTGCCTGTAACCCAAGCATAGCTCCACTATCCACCTGTATCCGCAAAAGCACCCATATATTGTCAACTTCCCCAGCCTTATCCCACTGTCCAGTGGTATTCAAAGAACCACCCATACACTGTCTTCTTTGCCATCCTTGTTGCATTGTCCGCTGGTATCCAAAGAACCACACCCTGTGTTTGCTTTGCTAGCCTCGTCTCTCTGGTAGTAACAGAATCACACATATACCATCCAACTTTTACTAATCATAGTTTTCTCCATGTCCCTGTACCCATATCTCTGTCACCTCTACATCTCTTAAGAAATCGCTTACCACACACACTGTTGCTCCACTTCTCAAGGTCTCTAGCTCTCTGGGCCAGGACCAAGGCCCTCCCTTTCCTCTCCACGTTTTCCCCATCCCCACAAGCACAGAAATTGTCAGCGCACCTATTAAACTAAGAAAATGTGATGCATTTCTGGGGCAAGCCAACTTTCATATGTATAAATGAAAATGCCCATTAACTTAAATTGAGCTTTTAACTCCAAAAGCTTTGCATGTTTTTGAGACGGCTCTAGCATTTAGGCGGGGGTTAAATGCCTTGTTTAAGTCAATGGGAGTTTTTAGGATTTTGATCCCACACAAGGTGCAGTTGGTTTGCTCATGCTAGTTTGTTTTGGGAATTATGGAAGCTGATGTGCAACTGGGAGGGGGGGGGACTAACCAAGTGTACCATGGGCATGCTGAAAATGCCCATTGTTTTAAATGGGGATTTTACACTTTAAATGCTAAACAGGAGGCCAGTGCGTTGATTTTCAACATGCTTGAGACATGTTTAGCATTCTGTGGGTTAAAGCACCATTTAAATCAATGGGAATTTGGGGGATTTTTATTTATTCCTTATGGTATACTTCTTTTGTACAACTTTCCTTTGTACACCAGCCCCAGTGGCATTACAGAACTTAACAACTCATACAGGTTCACAAAATCTATTTTATCCAGTGGATAAAGTGGCTAGAATGACTTGTAGCACTCATTGGTTCCAGCTCTATAGTTTGCACCCCTCACCTTCCAATTCTGCTCTGACTGATTCATGATGTCAGTAGAGGTCTTTCAGCCCACCAGAATCTAGACAATGCCTTAATGCTCTGCCTGTGAATTGTTGTTTCTGGGATTCAGGACTAGTGAAACCCAGACAGAAGCCAAAAAACTGGCCAGGTGTCAACCCTCAGCTGAGGTAATGATGGTGTGGGGAAGGTGCTGGGTTTCTGTTTATGGAGGGGAGGAAGTGGACTGCTCTTGAGCCGCATCTTCAACATGCTTGATCTAGACAGGGCCCTCATACTGGAATCCTCTCTAACAACACATTGCACAATATGTTGGCCTTGAACAACATTAACTGACATACTGTGCAGGGAATTAGCATGTAGTGTTGCACTGTGCTTCCAAAATCTAAAGGTGAATTTCTTAAAATCTATTTATTTTACAGAAAATTGGCTAGTGTAACATTTAAATTCTCTTTAAACACAAGCTAGACTTGTTTTAAAGTGCCAGGTCCAGTTTAAATCTGCAACTTGTGGTTAATTTCCAGTAGTTTCCATTGAGCCTGCTGAGTAGTGTGTAGCACTTGAGCAAATAAAAGATAAGATGAGTGAAGAAGCGGTGCCCTTCTTTAGGAGCAGGATCCAGGCATCCTGTTGAATTCAATAAAGGTTTCCCTTCTTGGTGATTCCCAGACGTGTGTGATGTCATGGGTGCCTAATGGGCTTTTGCCATGGCTCATTATAGGGGTGAAAGAAGAAGGATTAAAGGACTGTCTGATGTTTGCACACAATGATGGATTTTCTGTGTATGTATTTACATTCAGATAGGAAAGTTAAACTTCACCTTTTACGAAAGATCAAATGTGCAGTTAGAAATGTAGACGATGTTGCAAGACTTTCCACTTCTTTAGGTCTTTATACCACTAGTGTAGGAACAGGTTCACCTTTCCGTTGTGTATAATTACATAATAATTTAGTTTTGACGATGCAGAACCATTTTATTACATTCTAATTATACTCATTTTGGCTGTTAACTACATCACTGATAAGGATGTTTCTGTCCATGTTTGCAGACCCCATAAGACTGACTGCTAATGACAGGGACAGCCCCATCCTTTATCCACCTACTGCTAAGTGGATACTACCAGGGACTGACACTTGCCAATCTTGAAGTCTTCAGCCCTACTAGTTCCTCCTTTCCAGGGAACCCTTTGCATTAATAACATTGTTCTGCTCGTGCAAGATGATGTCACTTATGTTATAGGAAGCACCACTGGACCACCAGGTGACTTAAAGGAGCAGAGGTGAGGCTCTTTTGGAGCCTCTATCTCAACCTTCCTGTTCTAAATTGGGCCATGTTACACTCTTGTGTATTAAAATGTCAGGAGATGATGTGATCACCCGCATTATAATCTGTATCGCTAAGGAGCTCTTTAATCCTTTGTAGTGTGTTGCCTACCATTGTGGATTCAAAATAATGCATTGCACACCCCTTCAGGTAGCCTTTAACATGTTCTTGGCAGGTGATCATGGATCATGCACTTGAAAAAATACCTAGTGTTTTAACTTGCGGGGCTCTTAAAAGCCGGTATCCCACACGTTCTTTCTTTTAAAATAATTAGGCTGCCCTTTTAGGATAGAGAGTAGCCCTTCTTTCATTGAAGGGTACTTTATAACCCCTTGGGGTGAGAAATTGTGAAGCTTACCCCACTGGCACTTAAACGGTCAATAGTGAGTAGGTTGGGTTATCTAGTGATCACCCAAAATACTATACTAGGTCATTGAACCAGCTGGGAGGAGGGGGGGGACATACCCAGATCTCTCACACGCATCAATGCACACACACATACTCATGCATAAACACATACATCAGCAAAGAGCAACAGATGTACCCATATCTGAAAGAGGAATGCCCCTTGTTCAGATAAAACGCAAAAAGAGAGAGGATGTCTAATAGGGTAGTAATGCCCAAAAAAGTGGGATCAAAACAGATATGTACCATAAATACCAATTCTATTTCACAATAACCAGAGTACATCTTAGACTTGTGCAATTCGGCTTGGCTAATTTGGGAATTCGGAGGAATAAGGCGAATTCTGCATCATTTGAACCTTCCGAAAGCCAAGGTCCGCCCACACAAAAAAAAAATCAGAATCCGAAACGGACCTAGACCGAAATTTAGGTGTAAATTTCGGAAATTCGGACGACGCCTTCCCGCCTGAAAGTATTACAATGTTTCTACATGCTACTAAAAATAGATCTGGTAAAACAGACTCTTTACAGTTCATGCAAAGTGCAGATATTAACCACATAAGGACATAAGCAATTTTACCATTTTTGCTATGTGTGTGTGTGTGTTCAACCATAATTCCTATCCTTCTCATTTATTGCAAAACACATATTATATAAAAAAAATTTTAAAGGGCAGAAAGGGCTTTAATTTGATGTGAAATATACATTTATGTGTGTAGGGGTTTATAAAATACCCCTTCCTGTTTCATTAGAGATTTAATATTATTATTAATGTAGTTTAATGTATTTTTTATTTTTAGTTTTTTTTATTGAATATTTAAAAAATTCGACCGAGTCGAACAGGTCTGGTCTGAAGAATAAAAAAAAAAAAAAAAAATTGTCCGAAATCGAATTTTACTGAACATTTTTGCCATGCACAAGTCTAGTACATCTCTCAAAGTAACATAATTGCCTGTGGAGGACATTGCACTGTCTCCACACAGATATTTTGTACTTCACTACTGCTCCCCAGTAAACAGGTAAATGTCACCTCAAAGGAGAAGGAAGACACAACCAAAACCAAAGAAACATAGGAAACAGTGTCTGCTCTAAATAACGTCTCCAACATCAGTTGGATACAGCATCAGGGGAAAGTCACTTCTTGCCCCTATTCAGGCAACTCTGACATAGCACATCAGCAGCTCTGCTTTACTGGCTGGGGTAGAGTAGAAATTCTTCTGCCGAGAGTACTTAAAAAAAAAAATATATATATATATTTATATTATATATGTGTGTGTGTGTGTGTGTGTGTGGTTTTTTTTTCCCCAAACCCATAAAATCCAGTCAGGGGCCTCACTCATCAGTAAATAAAAAGGACATGATGAGCCCAAGGGCTATACAAGAACCAACTACCGTGCTCTTCCATGCCATCCGACCCCGCAGACCTCCCCCCCCCCCAAAAAAAAAAAGACAGGGAGGCTGTTGACAGATCGACAGGAAAGGGACCAATAGACTCCCACACCACTAACCTTAACCCATAATCCCAGATCCCTCAAAACTAAACGATATCACAAACAAGTATATAACATCAAACAGCATAATCATAGCTCAGAGACCCAGTGGGCCATGGGCAATCCAATCCTGTGGGCAGGGGATAGTGGGATTACCCTGGTGGCCTTCCTCTTCTTCAATGCATGGCCACAGTCCATAGCCGATGGTTTTTCATCCAAACCGGTAAGAGTACCCTCAGTAATCTGGAGGTTAAGTGCTGTCACGGAAGCTCGAACATCACCTTGGTAGCGAAGAATGTGGATAGTGCCATCCAGTGGGACAAGGAGTGACATCGGAAATCCCCACCTGCACTTTATCTGGAGATTCTTGAGTTCCACAGTAATAGGTTTTAAGTCTCGTCTCCACTGAATTGTGGTTGGGGAAGGATCTTGGAAGATTGAGATCTTATGTCCCTCAAATAGGATGGATGGGGTACCCCTGGCTGCTCTATATACTTCTTCCTTGTCTGGGAAGGCTTGGAAGTGGAGAATCACGTTTCTGGGGGATTCTGTTGGAGGACCTCTGGGACGGAGAGCCCGATGAGGACGATCCAGATGGAAGATTCTATCTGCTGGGGCTTTCGTTAGATGTATAAAGAGGCATTGCAGAAAGGCAGGTAGGGATGCGGTATCCATCGTTTCAGAGATGCCTCTAAAGCGAAGATTATTTTGCCTGTTGCGATTATCTATATAGTCAACTTTGAGCCATAGATCTGTGTGTTGATGCTGTAGTGCGGTGAAGTATTTGCAAGAATCTAACCAGTGAGTGGAGAGATGCACCACATTCTCCTCCAGGGCCTCATCCCTCCAGCCAGTCTCTACAAACCTCGAGAATTTCTTCTTTAAGAAAGGCCTTCAGATCTGAAAAAAGGTTTGAGATATCCTTCTTAGTTGATGGAGTTTGTGTCCTCCTGGGAAGTGGGTGGCAGCATGTCGCCTGAGTGTAGTGAGTTAATCGGCAATGTCGTCACAAGTTGAGTAGAGTCTGTTTGATCTGTCATCTTGGCTCCTCTGGGCTCAAGCCGAACAGCATTCTTGTGTGAAAAAATTACTCGAGTTGGATTTTTTTAAAATGTTTCCCACAGACACATTGTCCGTATATAGTAAGGTTGAAAATCCTATGCTTTTGGTAGCGTACAGAGGGGTTTGTCAGCGTAGAAGCTCCTGTAGTCAGGAGCTTGTTGGTTATGTTGCCATATTAGTTGGCAGCGGAACCACGCCCCCTTATTTATGTTTTTAAAGAAGTCTTTATTAAGAAATACCAGAGTAATTTGAAATCCATAAAAACATAGGTATACATTAGATGCATACAGAAAGTACATAAAAAGTCAACAGGTATGAAGGAGATGGTAATCAAGAGCTGTTTAGCGCTTCCAAGAGTAAGTGGATTCAATCTTGGTATGTCCCAAAGGTAGGGATAAGAGAAATATATATAGATTAAAAGCTGAATGAGAAGGAAAAGAAATATTAAAAAAAAAAAAAAAAAAAAAAAAAAGGATAAGTATGGTTAGGTAGAGGGAAAAAAAGGGGGCGTTGGTGTAACCTCAGCGGGCTTCTATGCCGCACATGTCGTTCAAAGGGGTATTGTCCAAACAGGGCCTCTAAATCATTGTAAAGTTATCTAGATCTTTATGAAGAAGAGTATGGTGTTTCAATATGGAATGGGCCAAAAGAAGTTTTTGTGCCCATTGAGAAATAGATGGATGGACAGAGGACCACCAGTGTAAGGGTATCGGCATTTTAAAGGCATTGATGAGGTATAGGAATAATTGTTTATAGTGCTTAGAGGCTGTTTGTGTTGAACTAGTCTGTGCAAGTGGTATAGGTTCTTCCTGACCTGGTGTATGGAACATAGCAGCTATATGTGGAATAATATTGTCCCAGTAGCTCGAGATCCGAAGGCATGTCCACCAAATACGCAACATAGAACTGGTTGAAGGAGCAACCATGTTTTCCTGGGAGGAATTCTGTGTTGTGTAGAATGGATGGGCTAGGAGAAGGGAAGGGGATAGGAACATTTTAGTGCTTCGTATCAGCCCAAAATGAGATAAAGTGAAAGGGTCAGGTTTTAAGGGTATCTGAAATTAAGCACAATAATTGACCTACCGATTACTCACCTGTAAATAAGCAAGTAATAATGTAATGGAAACATAACCTGGTGGTGTGCCCATGGACCAGATATTGAGAATCACTGCAATATGGCCCTAAGAACTAATCATGTTTCAAGTAGAGCCAACAGTGCATGTTTTCAGGTTACCACTGCTTCTTCACAGGTGTTTGAATGAAAGTTTCTGTCCACTGATTGATCCACCTGTACCCAACAAGAGATAATGAAAACAGGTAGTAATTGGTGAAAACCATAGTTATCACTGTATTAGTTTTTGTTTGATTCAGCATAATGTAATGTCTTTTCTGTAGTTTCATAGGTACCTGTTTGTGTTGTAGGCCCAAGAAGAGCTAGAGACTGAAGGGTTGAAAGGAGAATTTGATAGGAAGCAAGCATCTAAGTCATTGGCAACCACACTGAACAAATTATTAGACAAAGTGGACAACACTGCAGTGGAGAAAAAAGAAAAGACAGAAGGTCTAGAGAATGAGGAGACTGTGACTGAAAGCATCTCTGAGCCCACTGCTAAAGAATCTTCTGGTATGTATAGGTATTTGAAAACACATTTTGTGTGACAAAAATCACCTGAGAGAATAAGCTCCCAGGAGAGGTATTATCCTTGTAGTGCTTAGCAGGAATAGAAAATAACAATGTTTTTCTGTCATAAAACTCTACCCTTTTACTCCCAGGGGCTTGGGGAATTATTTGTAAGTACTTGTAAGTAACTTTATAGTTATGTGTTAAATATATATATATTTTTTTCCAGAATAAATTCATAACTTTCATGGTGCCTCATATGGAATGAATTTTGCATTGTGCGATAAGCTATGATGTCATAAATATTCATTGTTTTGCGAATATCATACACGGTATATTAAAAACCGTGATGTTGGTTGTTAACACCTTAACGACCCATTACGTTCTAGGACTGTCATCTGTGAATTTGACTTAAGGACCAATGATGGTGCTCACAGTGCTCCCACTGTCACTTATGCCAGCTTGCTAAATGAGCTCAAAGCGTCCTAATCCAGTCCACAGGGCTGCCGTTGTTAAGGGGTTAATGTTTCAAATTTTTGTTAAACAACTTACTCCCTCTGAGTACAAAAATCCCAAATATGTATTTTTTTTTCCTTCATAGAAGGCCTGCACATACCCCTAATTAACAGGAGAGTATTTTCAATTCTATCAAGTAAAAATGTGTTTCATTGATTACTGTAAATATTACTATAAAAAAGCTTGATTATATGAAAGTATATATTTCCTGAAACTAGGCTAATTTTGCAGATTAAAAACAGCTGAAGTTTTTTTCAGTTTGAAATAGAGGGGTTTTCAGAAATGTACACTACAGTCACAATTTAGTGCACAACACCTCAAGCAAGCTTAGCATAGCAAGAAAAAGTGAGACATAAATGTCACTGAGTTCCCTGATACCAGATATATATAAGTGCAGTAATATGTGTCTTTCCCTGGGTTCCAAATTGGTAATTGCACATAACAGATTTTGACTGACCTTTTCATGCAAATAAGCTAAATTAACCTCTTAATGATTGGCCGGTGCAGTTTGCGGCCAGTTATTGAGGACCATGAGGCTTTTTTTTTTTTTTTTTATCTGATTCTGGCTCACTGAGCAGAGTGCAGCCGAGCGGTAAACCAGGAATTCCATGACAGTCCAGGACCATCACTGGTACTTAAGTGCTGGACCAGGTGTGACAGTCCTGGCGCCTCAAGAAATAGGAAATGGAGCAAAAGGAGTAAATAGCATTTTTGTTTACCTTTTCACTCCTTAACCATTTGAGTGCTGGAGATTTGGGGAATTTGGTCCACTGACCAAATATATATATATATATATATATATATATATATATATATATATATATATATATATAAACTATGTATTGTTTTTTACTAATATTATGGCAACCAACAATTCTGTTTTTGAAGCACTCTTTGACGCTGTCAGATTCCTTCTCCTAGGTCACAGCTTTTTCTATTGCTGTGTGCTGCTTCCTTTAGCTCAGTATTTAGTCTGAGGACCAATCTTCTAAAAAGTCACTGGTTTCCTTGCCATTTCTGGGCAAGTCTCTGTTTGGCCCTGATCTGAAACAGATAATCAGTGATGCTGCTGGGGGTAAGAGTACCGTCTTGCCTCAAATCTCTTCTAAGCATCTATTTTTGGTAAGGAAGGCAAATCTTTTTCTATCCCCCAGCCAAACAGGGTAGCAAAGGCTGCAGAATTTGTAAGCTTCTCAAGCGCGCCCTAATGCAAAACCCAGATAAGCCTGTCAGCTTAAAAAAAAAAAAAAAAAACTTAAAAAAGTCCATATAACATATCTGACACACATTATATGGGCTTTATTATGAATGCCGGCAATTGTTTCCTACATTGATCACCTATCCTTCTGGATAGGTGATCAGTGCTATGGGAGGGGTCCTTAACCTCTTTGAGGTCTGATCTGTTTATTTTTAATACAATTAAAATATAATTAAAAAAAAAAAAGGTACACATATACAGGCAATGTATGCATCCACATACCTTGCCTATTAACCCTATGAGTAGCAAGCATTTTGAAATGCGTTGCTACCTCTCTGGTACTCATAGGGGTAATTATACAACACAAATACAACGAGGACATGTCGTAAAAAAATTGGAGTAGAACAATGTTGAATTTAAATGGAGAGCATGGGAGCACTGTAAGTCGAATTTTAAAAGGGGAGTTAAAATGTCGAATGTGAACAATATTTGTTGAATTAAAGTGGTTAAAGAAAGCACTGTAATTCGAATTTCAAAGTGGGGGGTTAATATATTGAAGGGGCCACTTTATGTTGGATTTTGATAATGTGGGTGTAAGGGAACCCAAGACGCCAGGGTGTCCTGGGCCGCCGTCCCGGAAATTTTCTCTGCAGTTCGGCTGGTAAATGTTGAATCTTGCGGACGGTTGTTCGATGGGAACTGGTCAAGGGCGCAGGTCGAGCGGTCGGGCTTCGACTACGGGTCGAACAAGGAGTGCTGGTCGGGAGTCGACAATCTGCTGGATCGGATAGTCGTAGACGAGAGAAGCTGTGAGCCTGAGGTGAATAGCTCTAGATGCGCATAATGGATGGGAGTCATAGCGGACTCTTTAGACCATCCGAGTAAGAAGTAGACGCAGAGACTGCTTACTCCAAACTGACACATTTTATTGAACAACTCTTCGATATTTATACACTGCAAATCCCATCAAATGTCTTAAAACCACAAAAGGAACAAAGGTCAAATAATCAGTAGACAAAGGGCCCGACATGATGAAATTAAATCACAATGGGTTGGGACGTGACATACAATGAGTCAGGACTCAGAATACACATCTCCGGGAACAATGAACCGGGGTTTGAAACTTGCTTGAATATTTGGATTCAACCCCTGCCCAATCGGTGACTGCTGGGTCGACTGTTTGACCAATCACCGGTTTGGTCAACTTTCTCCTCCTGCGCCTTCGACGGATTGGTTTCCGACATCTGACCAATCAGAGCCGACCCAGGGGTTCGGAACGAGACGGGGTTGAGCATTCCTTCCTCCTGGTTCTCGACCTCGAGTCGACAGGATTTTTGTTGACACAGTCCTCGTACAAATAGTCCATAATGCTGTATTGTCCCTAGCCGACCAGGTTCGGTCGACGAGCTACACATAAAAGTTCCAAAATACCCTAGAGTCTATAGTCGCCCCTGTATCAGACGACAATCCCTTGTGCGGTCCTCGTATAATGCACAAGGTCGATAGCCCTGCTCTGAACTTTCCCAGTAACGGCCTAGGGTCCATTACAGTGGGGAACACATCTAACACTAAACTTTATCTTTCAGTCTTCAAACGTACGCCTATTTCCTTGGACTTTGACATTATATTTGTGTTTTATACGCGGTAGTTGAATAGAAGCAGACAGAGACAGTTTTGATTGTAGAAATGCGCTGTCTACAAGAGTTTTGTTTTACTGTGGTTCTGCAATAGAATACCGGCATAACACATGTTTGCAAAATACATGTTTCTTGTTTTTAATGTAGCGCCAGTTTTAGCACTGGTAATAGAATTGAGCCCCTAGAGTATTGTGTACAGTACTGAAGACCCCATCTCCAGAAGGATATAGATATTCTAGAGAAAATTCAGAAAAGGGCTACTAAAATGGTGACTGGTTTACTGGAAATATCAGGATAAGACTAAAGGATCTGAACATGTATAGCTTGGAGGAGAGAAGAGAGAGGACATGATAGAAACATTCAAATACATGAAGGGATTCAACAAAGTGCAGGATGGAAGTACATTTCAAAGGAGTGAAAATGTTAGGACAAGAGGCCATAATCTTAAACTAGAAGGACACAGGGTTAGACTTAATTTAAGAAAGTTTTACTTCACTGAGAGGGTAGTAGATAAGTGGAATAGCCTACCAGCAGAAGTGGTAGAAGTTAATACAGTGAAAGAATTTAAGCATGCATGGGATAGACATGAGGCTGTCATTAAAGGGACACTAATGTCCCATAAAAATAGGTTATTATTTTAAGCTCTATAAAACTAAAAACTAAGTGCAACAAACCCTATCTCTCAAACCGCTATGATTTGAGAGATATAGACATTGCAAGTTCCCCACTCCCTCCCCTTCTCCTGACGTCAGCGTCTAGCTGACAGCAGGAGATCCCGGTCCGGGACCAGGAGGTGGCTCTGCAGCAGAGCCAAAATCACGTTATTTAAAAAGAGTTACTTCTTTGGAAAGGTCTACAAAGTGTGCTTGCAAACCAGGCACACTTTGTAGACCTTTCCAATGAAGTAATTATTTTTAAATAATGCAATTCTGGCTCTGCTGCAGAGCCTCCTCGAGTTGTATGACTCAAATCTCCTGTCAGCTTTACAGCTGACATCAGGAGAAGGGGAGGGAGGGGGGAAATTTCAGTGCTTATATCTCTCAAACCATAGCGGTTTGAGATAGGGTTTGTTACACTTGGTTTATTATTTTAAGCTGTACAAAACTAGAAACTATTTTTATTGGACATTACTGTCCCTTTAACATAAGAAAAGATCAAGGACCAGAAAAAGGTTTGAGGTTCTTACAGTAGGAAAATGGGCAGTCTAGATGGGCCCAATGGTTCTTATTTACAGTCAAATTCTGTGTTTCTATGTTACCTACACACAAAATGGTCATAACTATTAGAGATAGGAATGAAAGGTATACAAGGTTTACCATTGTAAATGAGGGGTTGTAAGCCTTTGTACCCTACGGCTGCAGTGCACTAATTCTGGCTCTGCTGCAGAGACTCCTCGAGTTGTACGACTCAAATCTCCTGCTGTCAGCTTTACAGCTGACAGCAGGAGGTTCAAGGAGGGAGGTATACAAGGTTTACCAATGTAAATGAGGGGTTGTAAGCCTTTGTACCCTACGGCTGCAGTGCACTAATATTTCCATAAAGTGGTTCTCTAGATAATTTTTTGCATTTCCACTTCTTCAAAGATATAAAATCTTTGTAAACCATGTAATTTCCTACTGTATTCAGTGCTTGTTACCAGCCCAAGCAAAATGGTACCTCACTTGTATTGGATACCAGGTGAACTAACCTTCACTTGCCACTTTTCTTGCTTCACTACACTTTTCATAACCATTATAGATATGACGAAAAAGGCAACCAAGGAGTACTATTTTGGAAAGTAGACATTCACCCTTATCAAATAATTTAGTCCCTATCCTGATATGCACAAATGCTTCCAGAATGTGCCTCTGTAGCAAAAAACAAGCTATTTTACATACCTCTGGAATGGCTTTGTAGTTATTATTCTGCTGTGCAAAATATCCTAATCCCCTCCCTGATGAAGTATTTAGTATAGATAGGAAACGTTTGGCATAAAAATATTGTTTGATGAACTTGTGTATAATATATTATTGAGTTATGTGGCAAAGAAGTTGCATTTAATCACGATCAGTTAAAATAAAACTGGGAATTGTTTTCACCTTTTGATTACCAGCGTCTCTTATTGAGAAGAATCGGACCTGCAAAGTCCAGAGGATACTATATAATAGTGGCATATAAGTTATAGGCTGTTACTTATTGTACATCTGGCGAGCTTTGAATCTATAGGAGGCATATTATTATTTTTTGATACAGATCAGTGGTTCTCATCCTGTGTCCCTGGGACCACTACCAGGCCATGCTTTGAGCACAGGTAAGATAATCAGGGGATTGATTCACTCACGTTTTGCTCAAGCAGGGAAATCCAGGACTGCTATGAAGTCCTTAGGGCACAGAGCGCATCCTTAAAAAAACAAAAACTAAGCTGTAATAACGTGTGAAAAGACACACGTGCGTGTGCACAGACGGATACACACACACACACACACACACACACACACACACACACACACACACACACACACACACACACACACACACGTGGGCAGACGGACAACACGCATGCACGCACAGGCAAACCGACCATGCACGGGCAGATGGACCACACACGAATGTCCACAGATAACAAGCGTGAACAGACAGACACACTCAATTGTATGCATAGAGAGAGAGATACTGGCAGAGGGGAGACAGGGACATGCACTCACTGGCAGCAAGACGTGCACACATGGGAAGGCAGATATTGGCAGGAGGACAAAGGCAAACAGACACTCAGGCAGACATAAACACACGCATTTTGTGTGTGTGTGTGTGTGTGTGTGTGTGTGTGTGTGTGTGTGTGTGTGTGTGTGTGTGTGTGTGTAGCTTTTTTTTTTTTTTTTTTTAAATACCTCTACAGATTTTAGTTTTACTAAATGTATCTATTTAAACTACCTATACCTTCTGTTTTGAATTGATCATTGGGTAATCCAATATCAGCAGAAGGTAAAGCCTGTATACTGAATTGCTTCTATGTCCAGAAAATCACATCTCTCCACCTTCTTAGGATTCGGTTTCCACCAGAGAAGTGGAATAAGTTGGTAATGAAGTATATTTGTGCAGATCACACACATATCACATATAACACACACACCCTTGCAATAGTATTCAGACACCTGACCAGTTCTTTCATATTACTTAATTACAAATGGTTCATTTCAGTTTCATTCTGTATGATGTTATTTTAAAACCTTTAAACTCACAGTAAGGTGTTGTATGGGGACTTTTTTTTTTTTTTTGCATGAAAGTATTTTAAAAATTACATTTGTTGATCGTATTCAATCCCAATGCCCTAACAAGGATGCAACTACCTTATAATTGGCCTTCACCTGTAAACCATTAAAGTTGCTACCACATTTTCAAGGTAAAAACACCACTGTTGACAGGTCATTAGTCATACAAATACATAGATTAGGAAAAGGGTAAACAATAGATTACTTGGATAATCCAGTGAACAGAGTTGGATCAATAATCAGGAAGTGGAAGCTGCATTTCACTACCCAGGCATTGGCAACAACAAAAAAAATCCCTCAAAACTCAGCTCTCAAACAAGGAGGAAACTTTTTGAGAGAAGCCACTGAGAGGCCAATAATCACTTTGATGGAGCTGCAGAGCTGAGTGGCTGGGAGTAGATTAATGGTATACCAGTCAGCATATCAAGAGCTCTGCATAACACTGACTTGTATGGGAGGGTGGCAAGAAAGAAGCAGTTAAAAAGCACCATCAGAAATCATGTAGTTTGCCGAAAAGCGTGAGAGTGCCGCAGCTGAGATGTGGGAAGAGGCCTCAAGACACACCATCCTTACAGTAAAGTATGGTGGTGTCAGCATTATGCTGTAGGGATACATCTCATCAGCGGGGACTAGGCATTTTGTTAAAATGTTATGGTAGAATGGATCATGCAAAATACAGTGAGATACTGAGAGAAACTGCTGTAGTTCAATAAAAAAAACAAAGCTAGGGTGTAAATTCAGCAGGACAATGATCCCCAACACTGAGCCAACACAACACTGGGGTGGCTCAAGAACAAAATATGAATGTCCTATAGTGGCCCAGTCACAGTTGGAATCTGTGGCACTACCTGAGAATTGGTCCACAATTGGTGTCCAACTAACCTGCCAAGAACAAAGAGACAAAATCACTCTGACACTGTGTGCAAAGCTGTTACATACTTACCCCAATACTAAAAGCTGTTATTGCAGCGAAAGGCTGTTCTAACAAATATTAATGTCTAGGGGAGGAATACTTAAGCAACATATTTATTCTTTTTTTTTTTTCTTAAAAATATTTCCGAATATAAAACCAGTCACCTTACAATAATTGATATGAAGTGTCAGTGTTTTAATATAAAATATCATGCAAATTAACATGCAAAACTCTTTTTCAAATGATAGGTCTGTATTGAATACTACAGTTAGAGAATATTGCATAAATTGGTTATGAGGTCTGTTTTACAATGAGTATTGCATTCAAGAGGTTAATATTCATTTTCGCTGAAAGCAATCTCGGTCCCTTTGGGTTTGGTTAGACATACATATGTCTGTATATGAAGTTCCTTGCACTGCATATGTTCTGCTTGAAGACATTCAGTATAGCAGTAGATACAAAATGTTGCTAATCGGCACAAGCCGTCTCTCAGTCCTCTTAAGCTTTCACTAGAAGAGTATATGTTTGTCTTTAAAGGATAGTATAACTTAACCCCTACAACATATATTTTTCCCATATTATAACGCAGAGAAAAACAAGGGCATTCCCACTTCTGAGAGGTGTTTTATTCAAACACCTAGTGTAAAAGCCCGTGTATACGGGCCAAGGTCCGGGTGATGTTAACCCTTTGAGTGCCAGAGGTGTACGTAACGCATTGCTTTGCAATGCATTGTGTACCCCTCTGGCACTCAAAGGGTTAAGAGGCTGGTCCTGCTCTGCTTCCTGCTGCCATCACAGTCATGTACTGTAGAGACTGCCCGAAAGCACAGAATGCTCCCAGCACAGAACTCCCAAAATTCCGTGCATTCGGGCAGTCTCTACTGCGCATGACGGCTTCTGACAAACATCCTAGAGAATCATTGTATAGGATTATTGTAGCTCAAACTTTCATTTTTGGGTGCGGCATTTCCATTTCTACAGCAGTCTATGGACAGCTATGGTCATTAGCCATAACCCTCCATAGACTTCTGTAGCCATAATATTTAAATAAAATTTCTCTCACCAATGGGAGTACCTTTGTTTTATCCGCAGGATGCACCCTGAAATACAAATTGTTTCCTTATTGAACAATGCTACCGTATACCTTTTAAGTCTAGCCAATTTGTTTATTTGTAGCTCTGAGGGCAAATAATGAATAGTTCACAGGACTCCATTTCAGTCTGTATTGGCCAAGGCAGGTTAAGTGGTTCAGTCGCCCTTATGTCCTGGACACACACAGCATTTTTCCTTACTGATGGGTTTATTTTTTCCAATCACCTTTTCACATTAGATGATCATTTGGATGGCCGTGTTAAAGTCAGGGTGACTAAGATACAGCGGGGCAGTTTTGAGCATAAAGAGAGGAAGGTGAGAGAAATGAGCAGCGAGAACCCGCAGCTGAGACAAATTGAGAATGTTGTTAAGGACCTGCTTGAAAAGGAAGGACTGAAGGCAGAAGGTAGGCCCTGTGTGAAGATGAATTACCTTTTGGTTATGAGGACAACTCCTAATGAAGTAACATAGAAACTTTTATGTAATATAAAGGCAAATTGTGATTGGTCCATGACTGCTAAGGGTCAGTAAACATTCTGGGCTTTTCATCGGCTGAATTGATGCTTTTCTCCTTACCCAGACACTCTGTCTGCTTCTGTACAATCAAACAGCCTTGCTTCTTGTCTTACCTGTTCGTGTCTGTTTATTCTAATGCTTTCTGGGTGATTTTACAAGAATTCTCTCTGGTGTGTGGTACGTCACTGAGGTAGCTCTTCAGAAAGTGATTCTTATTATTTATTCTTTAAAAATACTCATTGGGCTCAACCTACTAATTGTATACATTGTATTCAGAATCCTAAAGAGAAGCAGTTCTGTAACAAACCAGCTGCACATCAGGAGACTAATGAAAATTCCTATTGATTTAATTATGTCTTTAACCCCTTGAATGCTAGAGCGGTGTGCAGCACATTGCTTTACATTAGATAACCTCTTTATCACTAAAGGGGTTAAAACCACCATTTACATTTAATTTCAAGGGTGTAGCTAATGCTTTCCTTCACAAAGAGTTGGATATTCCTCTGGCATTTAAAAGTTTAACCCCTTAACGATCGGCCGCGCAAGCACGCAGCCATCACTAAAGGACCACGAATCCTTTTTTTTTTTTTTAATCTGATTCTGGACTCCCTAACCGGTGTGCAGCCGCGAGGGGGTGCCCGGAATTGCATGACGGTCACAGTACGTCATGGGTCGTTCAGTCAGATTTATCCATGATGTACTATGACCATCAAGGGTCGTTAAGGGGTTAAAGGAACACTAACACCTTTTTAATAATAAACCCCTGTTTATATTAATTTGTCCAAAAAATGGGCATGATATCTAGTGCTACTTAAAGATTAATTTAGGGCAACAAATTTACACCTAACAGATTCATAGTGGCCATGGTGGTGTTTCTGGGGAAGTTTTTATTAGGAAGCATTGGTGTTCCTTAAAGGGGATCTATCACCCCTATAAAAGTTTCTCTTAAATGTTAGGTTATATAGAGATTATGATGAATACTGTATTACTTTCTTGTTTTAAAACGCTATTTGACTGAAAAGAAATTATTAAATATTGCCCTGACCCTACTTCCGGACAGACTGCGGTTACCAGCTCTGTACCGCAGTCTGTCCAGAGGTAAGGTCAGGGCAGTATTTGTTTCTTCAATTTTGCCCAAATAGCATTTTAAAAATAAAATTAATGAAGTATTCCAAATAATCACTATATAACCTAACATTTAAGAGAAACTTGTATAGAGGTGATATATCCCCTTTATTGGGAATATAGGAATTCCCCGCCTGCTCCATATGCCTTACCCTTTAAAAACCAAAGGGGTGTGCAATGCATTGATCCTTAAAGGAACATGAACACCTAAAAATGAACTCGGGTTAATTTACAATTTCTTTATTTTGAGGCCTACAATCTAGTCTTACATATGCACTGAGGGAGCAGATGTTCATGCCTTTTTCTATGACTTCCATTGATTGTCCAGGATTATGTGAGTGGGCTGACATAAGATAACATTTCTGAATATAAGAACAGTGGGCACAATCACTTCTCTCTTATCTGAATACAAACAGCACAAAGAACATTAAAAAGTTCTCTCTGAACAGAACAATTTACACATGCTTTAAATGGTAAGTTTAGAATTTTACATTTGCAACATGAATAATTTAAGTTATGCTAGCTGTTTAAGTATGTGATATTTAAAGTTATAGCAATCTGTTACATTTTTTTGGTGTTGTGTTCTGTTAAAGGCTTAAAACTCACCTAGCACCTTCAGTTTTCTTACATTTTTGAAAACTTTATTCAAAACTGCCTATGTGCCATGTTAACCAAAAGTACAGCAGATGTTTAGTGTAGAAAATATTCACATTTTTATTACTTTGAAAATAAGTCTTCTGGTGCATCACAGTCCTTCATTAGCATATGAAATGTCACTGAACACATTCATTAGCAAATGAAACATCACAGAAACTACTTCATTAGCATATGAAACGTCACTGAACTGTTTAATTACTATATGAAATGTCACTGGTACTGCACAGTTACCGCAGTTATCATACATTAGCATACAGTATAAATATCTCCTTTACTGTGGGAAAGACAAAACTAATCATCTTCCCTTGATAAAGGGAAACTATAATGGCAGCTCTAACTAATAAATCTCCACATCAGGTTTGAACAAAAACTACAATAATATACACATATTAGAAGCGGCAACCCAATATATTTAAAAGCCATATGTTTGGAGAAGGAAATGGAATGGAACAGATATCCAAAGGTAGACTTTATTTGTTTAATATAACAGATAATCCAGCATAAATTAAGTATAAATATGTAAAAGCATAAAGTATATTGCCGCTGCAGAATCACTACAGATTATAGGTGCATGTGGATATAGGAAAAATAGGCCTCCAAAGAAGACCACTACTGCATCTCCACCAGTCTCATCCAGAGAATATTGACTGAAGTATTTTACATGGATAAGAAGGGAGAAAAACATACACCATATGCACCACTACAGTCAGAAAACCTGGGGTTTTATGAACATCACAGAGTGAAAACAGCGTATGGGGTAAGACCATAAAGACTGAACACATTACATATATTATGTATACCCTACACCATTGATTAGTCTCCGGTTTTAACCCCTTAACGACTGGCCGATCAGCGTGGCGACGCGAGTTAAGGACTGCAAAGCTCTGCCATCCCAGAATTCAAATCGCTAAATTGTGAAGGGTTAATCAAAGAAAATATGTGCTTCACATCTACTGATTTGATACACAGAGCTTGTATACACCATCGCATCATTTGGCATCTTGTTTTATAAGGAATTTCATTTTAAGATTGCAAGCATCCTGCTATCACCAGCTTCTTATATACACTCATATTAGTTTATTCATCTTTATCATCATCATTGTCTGCAACAATTACAGATGGAAGATATTTTATCTAATCCACATTTGTTTGCACTGTGTGCCTGGATTATCACCTATCTCATTTCATCCACATTTATTGGAACCGTTCCCTTTTTATCCTTTTATTTTTTTATCAACCGTTTGATCAGCCCATTTGAAAATGTATTTATTTTTTATATATTTTTTGTTTGATTTTTATTTCTTATTATAAGTTTTTTTATTTTTCCAATTTTTTTTTCAGTTTTGCGTAATTTGTTTTCATGTTAACCCCTTAATGGAGGAGCAGCCGCCAGTTAAGGACTACGGAGCATTTAAAAAAAAATTTTTTTTTTTTTTTTTATGATTCAAATTCAAGACCTTAGGTCTCTTCCTGAGAAGAAAGCTTGCAGTCTAAATCTACTTAGTTAGCCAATAAAGGTATCAACAACTATATTTGCCGCCTTTATTTCTATGGCTAACATGGTACCAACTCTCATCTTTTAACAGTATATTATATGTAATTATATATTTATAGTATGCTAGATTATCTACCTTTGGATATCGTTTCCATTCTATTTTGTTCTCCAAACATACAACTTTTCAGTATATTGGGTTGGCACTTCTAATATTTGCTTATTAGCTCCTTAAAGGGATAGTAATGTTTCATAATAAAAGCAGCTCTAATTAATCATCATAGTATTTGGACTTTGGAGAGTGTTATTTCAATTCTGTCAGAGTTGTAGTTCAAGAGTAATTGAATGATAAAGTATCCCCCTCCCGCCCCTTCTACTGATGTAACACTGCTGAGCTTAGAGCAACAGGGAGTGTCCAGGTAGATTGCAGAGAGGGACAATCTTCAATTAAGATAATGGAAAAACCTGAAAAACCTGTCAAGGGGGGCAGGGTTTAAATTGTTCTCACAGTAAGAATATTGACCCTTGATGTGAGCTGTCTGGTCTATGGACTGGATTCCACATATGAGGAGTGGGAGCTTACACTAGGTAAAAGGGGCAGGAAGGGGAAACTTTATCATTCAATTACTCTTGAATTACAATGCTCACAGTAATGAAATAACACTTTCTACGGCTCAAATACTATGAAGATTAATTGGAGCTGCTGTTTTTGTAAAATGTTACTATAACTTTAACTGTACAATTGCTGGTCTTTTGGCTAACTTGACACATAGGCAGTTTTTAGTAAAGTTTTCCAATTTGCAAACTTGAATCAAGGTGACCGGTCAGTATAACATTGAACTGTGTCCCAAAACTGCCTGCTCTCGCCTTTACCAAATACCAAGCCAATGACACTTTTCAGGGACCTGAATTCTTCTGGCCATTGCCCTCACCGCAGTATGTTAAGCACAGAGATGTGCAGAATATGACCTGCAGGCCAATTTGATCTGACACTCCACTCTGTCTGGATAAACTCACATTGCTGCATAGATCAGTTTTGGCTGCTTCTTCAAAGCAAGAATTATATATTTTATCGCAAAGCTGATAATAAATAGACAATATGTATTAACTAAATGCACTATAAGGAAAAACATGAAAATTACCAATTAAATAAATAGGGCTTTTAACCCCATGAATGCTAGAGGCCTTGTATTCAAGGGGTTAAAATCCCATTAAACATTTATGGTCTAAAGTTCAAAAGAAATGTAGAGTTCTGGGGCAAACCATTTGCATTGTAGGGGAGAATGGAAAATTCCCATTGATTTTTAAATGGGTATTTAAATGCTTGAGTACTAGGTACTCTAGAATTCAAGGGGTTAAAATTCCCTTATAAATCAATGGACTGGAATTTTTAGTTCTCCCCTATAGTGAAAATTGTTTGACCCAGAACCCTTTTTCTTTTGAACATATGGCCCTTACATTTTATGTTTCCTATGCACTCCCTGGTTTACCAAACACATGTTCCACTTCTGTGCTTATACAGGTCGTGTCATTCATCCAGTTCAGAGAGCTAGAAATTGTTCTTGCTTTGTCCAGGAGAACAGCTGTTAGCACTTTGTCATTTTCCATTGCATCTCTTTCATATACGTCTTCCTCTCACTCCCTATTATTAGTCCTGAAGGGCTATTACGAGGAACTTGTGGGTTTTACTAGTGCACTAAATGGAGATTAAAACTTAATCCAGTTCTCAACATTCATGTTGTCAAACTCCACGTTGTCAATGATATACATTGGGAAAGAATGAGGAGACCCCTCACAACGTGGCAGTTCAGGATTGTTGCTTAACTTTGTGCATGACACCCATTCAACCATGTATGTGGAAGCCATGTTAGAGTACATTAGTTTGTATTCCATTGCAGGTGATAAATGTTATCACTCAGAGGTTCCTTTTGATGTCTTCGGGGGAACCTTGGTGATAAAATAGTTGATCCAGCAATAAAATTGAGCCCAGTATCGGAGCAGGAGTTCTTTAATTTCTAGAAATGAATACCCTTTTCGCATTTGCTAGAAACGTTTCCATGGCAATACATTGAAGATGTCTCAAGTATCCAAGGGATTAACTGGTGACCATGCAGTTGGTTAAAGATCAACTATTGTATTAGAATGAGAGAGGATTTATTGCAGTGTATGGTTTGTTCATTTTGGCAATGCTAAAAATACAGTTTTCTTTACTGCAGTTCTGAAGCTATTGCTTATGAGAATTGTGCTTTTTGTTAGTGTTTTTTATGTAGCTTGTATTGCATAGCTGGCTTTTCAGCAATATGCTGTTTCTTCACTCCTCATTAGGGATAAACTGAACCAAGTGTCGGGTTAGAATTAGAGGTCTTGTGCATGCGCAGCCATGAACACACCTCAACCATTCAGGAGTGGATGTAGATCCTGCTTGGCTGGAGATGGTCATTGTACCTCTGTGGTGGCCCATATAGGAGGTGAGACAAACCTTTATTTTTAATGTTTTTGCCCCCACTCATACACCCTTCAGTTATATTTGTTGTGGGAAAGCAATGGCAGACTTCCTCAGTCGACACAGGGTGGACAGCGGAGAGTGGGAACTGCACCCAGAGGTGTTTACCCTCCTTTTTCAGAAGTGAGGTCTTCCTTGCATCGACCTGATGGTGACAAGACACACCCAGAAGGTTCCGATGTTCTGCTCTCACTGGAGGGGTCCTCTAGCTTTAGCGATGGATGCCATGTCCATTCCTTGGTTATTTCCTCTGGCTTACATCTTTCCTCCTCTCCCCATGTTGCACAGGGTGTTATGGAAATTGAATGATGTCCAGTCATTCTGACTGCTCCATACAGGCCTCAACAGACTTGGTTTCCAGAGCTTCTGGATCTGTCAATGGAGGAGCCATTTCGGCTTCCTTGTCATCCATATCTTTTTCTTCAGGGTTACCTGTGGAAGGAAGATGTTCATAGTCTAGCTTTGATGGCTTGGAAATTGAATCCTCAGTACTGAAGAGAGGTTTTTCTTCTGGTGTGGTGGCTACTGTGCTTAGTGCCGGCAGTCCTTTTTCTTCTAAGGCCTACCATCGTATCTGATCGACCTTTCTCTCTTGGTGTGCTTATAGGAACGTTTCTCAGGATTTTGATCTGCCTATGGTCCTGGCCTTCTTGCAGGACGGTGTGGATAAGGGCCTCAGTTTGAGTTCCCTTAAGGTTCAGACTTCTGCTCTCTGTTTTTTCAGTGGCACATTGCTATTCTTCCTGATGTCAAGGTTTTCTTCCAGGGCATTGCTCATACTTGTCCTGTTTTCAAGACTCCAGCTCCTCAGTGGGATCTTTGGCTTTGGGTGTCCTTCAGCACCCTCCCTTTGAGTCCTTGGCTACTATTTCTCTACGCTTGCTGTCGTGGAAAATGGCCTTTCTCCTGTCGATCGTGTCTGTTCGCAGTGTCGGGAGTTGCATGCTCTGTCTTGTAGACCACCCTTTTTGGTGTTTCACAAAGACAAGGCGGTGCTTCACAATTCTCAGAAGTTTCTCCCGAAGGTGGTGTCTGAGTTCCACATTAATAAGAAGATTGTGGTTCCGCCTTTCTGCCCTGACCCTACCTCTGACAAGGAGAGGGATCTCCACTTGTTACATGTGGTATGTTGTCTCAAGTTTTATGTACATCACACTGAGTCCATTAGACAATCTGACACGCTGTTCGTCATTCCTGAGGGCCCTAGGGCAGGGAGACCTGCATCCAAAGTGACTATTGCGTCTTGTATCAAGTCCACTATTCGTAAGGCTTACGAGCTAAGGAAGAAGCCTGTTCCCTTTCAGGTCACGACTCATTCTACTAGATCTATTGGGGCTTCTTGCGCTTGCAAGAATCAAGCCTCCACTGATCAGTTTGCAAGGCTGCCACTTGGTCGTCTGTGCACACCTTTTTGAAGCACTGCCGTGTTGATGTGCTGGCATCGGCTGACGCCAGCTTTGGGAGGAAGATCCTGGAGGCAGTCTTGCCTGTCTTGGATCTTCTTAAGTTCTTTGGTGCTTCCTTCACTTTTGAGCCCTGTTGGCTCTAGTTCAGTGTGCTGTGTGACAGTTCCTGGGGTGTAACCCCTGTTCAGAGTCTGTTGACACCATTTGTTTTTGTTGGGCTATCTCTGATCTGATGGTTCATATATGTTCTGGTGACTTTGGGGGCCTTGCGCCTGGTCCTTGCCTTACTTCCCACCTCTGGGAAACTCAATGACTGGACATCCCAAAGTTACCAGTAATCTGTATTGGACGACAGAGAAGAGAGGGTTTTAGTCTTACCTGTTAAATCCTTTTTTCTTAGTCCATACAGGTTAATGGTCTCCCACTCTGTCAAGGGACCATGCTTGGCTCTCCTGTGGGAGACCGTGGGGGTCCTTCGGGGGTCATGCTCACAGGAGTCTTCTTTTCCTTCTACTATCTAGTCAATAGTGTCTCAAATCTTACTGGAGTTGATTGGCTAGCTGCAGCCAAGGAAGGAAGGTTCCACCCCCTGCATTCACTTCTATTTTTATTTCAAACAAATGGCTAGTGCAGCATGTAGGCAGCGATTATAAGATGAACATTTTTTTTCCATATACACGTATACATACACTACCAGTCAAAAGTTTTAGAACACCCGCATTTTTCCAGTTTTCATTTAAATTTATGCAGTTCAAGTCCAGTGAATAACCTGAAATGGTACAAAGGGGTATACTGCCAGAGGTGGAAAAAAAAAATTTTAGGTTAACAAAAACTTAAAAATAATGTACATTTCAGAGTTATACAAAAAGGCATTTTCAGGGAAGAAGTAATGGGTTAACAACTCACAGTTGTTCTGCAGCAATGTAAGTAAATTAATCCTTGAAAGTTCATGCTAACAATGCCTACAGGTGTTCCAACTTTTGTTACAAGCCCTCTGTATAAAAGCAGTGTTGAAACAGACCATGTTACTACACCCTCTTAAGCAATATTTGGACAGTATTGTACTGCAGGAAGTAGTATATTGCTCTCAAAATGGTGAAGAAAAGGCAATTAACAAAGAAGATAGACCATTATAACCCTTAAAAGTGTAGGTCTTTCCTTTAGAGAAATTGCAAAGAAAGCCAAGGTGTCAGTGAGTACAGATTCCTATATCATCAAAATGCGCTTGAAAACTGGAGTAAATTCTGACAGGAAGAGGTCTTGCAGACCCAAAGCCACAACAGAATCAGACGATAAGTTTCTGAGAGTCAACAGCTTGCGTGACAGGTGGCTCACAGCACAACAGCATCAAGCACAGCTCAACACCGATCAAAGCAAGTGTCAGTTTCAACTGTGAAGAGAAGACTTCAAGCTGTAGGTTTGAATGGTCAAGTGGACGTAAGAAAGCCATTGCTAAGATGGCATAATAAGAAAAAGAGGCTTGCTTGGGCCATGAAGCACCGCCAGTGGACTATTGAAGACTGGAAGAAGGTTTTATGAACTGATAAATCAAAATTTGAGATCTTAGATTCATCACACAGGTTTAAACCCCATCGAGCTGGTTTGGGATGAACTGGACAGAATGATGAAAGCAAAGCGACCTACAAGAGCAACACATTTGTGAGAAATTCTGCAACAGTGTGGGGAATATCTTTCAGAACAATATTTGATTTCCATTGTGGAAAGAATGCCACGAGTGTGTTTGGCTGTTATATCTGCAAAAGGTGGCTACTTTGACAAGTCAAAAATGTAATTACACTTTAAGGAAAATTATTCCATGATTTCTTTTTAATATCCAGTTGTTTATTTGTTCTATGCTTTATTTTCAGAGTACATTGAGACATTAAACTGCGTAAACTCAATAAAAACTGGAAAAATGGGGTTTTTCTAAAACTCTTGACCAGTAGTGTAGATATGATATATATTTGGCAAGGAGAAATTGAGTGAGGGCGAGTGGAAATTGAAGCCCCTGCTGTTCCGGTTTCCTGGCCTGTTCTTTGTTTTCCCCATACGTATTATCTCTCCAGCAGCCTAAGACGCACTGCACATATACTTCTACTTATTCCAATGCTGCCACATACGATTGCTTTAATGTCCTAATTTAACCCACTGCCCTAGCAGACTAACTTAATAAGAAATACTTCACTATGAACCTTTGAATCTAAATGTTGCAGCCAGGGAATTCCTAAACCACGTTTGTATGGTTCACCAGGAACATCAGTTTTCCATTTGACTTGTAAGTGAATGAGCCGGCACATACTCCGGGACACCAGCACATCGCGCAGCAATCCTTGCTTTAGCTTTGATGTTGCCTCAGACCTGAGGGTCATTCAGGATATCCATAAACCCATCACAATATGCTCTAAACAATTTTGACAGCGATTTAAGCGCTATTCTTAGTCCTCCTCTCACTGAAACCATCGGAGTTCAATGGGACCGGCTTTATGACAGCCTCATGTCTACAGCGCATTGCACAGCATATTTAAATGCGATCTAATAAGTGATAATGCTATCAGCTTTCACACCCTGTGCAGTCCCTTCTCTCACCCTTAACCCTTTCGGTGCTAGAGGCATGTAATGCACTGCAAAGCCACTCAATGATTTAAAACTTTTGTCACAAGTGCCATGCCCTTCTACTTATATTCCGCCGCTCAGGTGGAGCCCCGCTGAAACACCATGAACTTGCACTGGCTTCATGTAAAACTGTGCTTCACTGCATGTCTGAAGTTCACTTCTAATTCAACGCCTTTTGGCCTCCTCCGAAATGCATTGAATTAGAAGTGAACGTCACAGATCCAGTCAAACACACTTTGTTTACATCAAGCCAGCGCAAGCTTGATGGTGCTGCATTGGCCCTCCAGCTGATCTGTGGAATGTACATATAACGGATTGCAGAGATTTAGATCCACTCCAGAGCCGGCCCTTTGACACTGCTGCCAATTTGCCACCCCAGCCACTCTCCTATATCCCCTCTCTCTTGCCATCTACCAGTCCTTCTCACCCGGCAACCTCCCTT
Organism: Rhinophrynus dorsalis; assembly: GCA_037306005.1. NCBI lineage: Eukaryota > Metazoa > Chordata > Amphibia > Anura > Rhinophrynidae > Rhinophrynus > Rhinophrynus dorsalis. The sequence goes on from CM074719.1 coordinate 489,489,120, forward strand.
CCATCCACTTCCTCTTCCACAATTCACAGGCTTATTCCTACTCTTCTTACCTCCCATCCACACCTTATCACAAAGTCCTGGTTTTTCACCTTGCTGCCCCATTATCTGTCCTACTGGCCCACTTACTTCTACACATTGTCTTGCATTGCTCAATTTCCTTCCATTCCACTGGCCCACTCTTCTTTAAGCCCTCACTTCCTTCCATCTTGATGTTATTTTACCAGCTATTCACTGTCCTGGCCTGAGGGACATCACCTCCAAACGCACACTTCCCCAAACCCATGAGGCATGTGCAGAGAACTTGAGAGCCACATTGTTTTCTTTGCCTGTCACTTGCCTTTCCATGGCCCATGCTAGGAAGGCAATTGATGTAAAATTAAATTAGGGTACTGAAAGGGTTAAAGTGGTGTGAAAGATTGCTATCTACATTTAAAAAATGCACATTTTTTACATTTGCAGCAGGTTACATAGCAATATTTCACATGGCACACAACTTTAACCCTTTCATAACCAGGGTTTTCTTCTCCTGTACTCAAAGGCTTACAATGTATAACCCTTTGAGTACAGGAGCAGAAAATTGTAATCCTATCAGTACAGGAGCAAACATCCCTGCTTGTGAAAGTGCTGTCGTATGTGAAAGACTGCTGTGTAACAGTGGTGCAAGTGTATAAAATGGCCAGTAAGAAAATATAATATAAAATGTGCAATTCTTCCATTTCTGCAAGGGAATCTAATGAGGGGAGTTGCTTGCCTTTGAAAGACCTGGGTCTTAACCCTTACAGTGCCAGAGGGCTGTGCAGTGTATTGGTAAGCAATGTGTTGCATGCCCCGCTGGTACTCAAAGGGTTAAATGTACATAGATCAGCCATTGCCCAGGGGGACTAAGTCCTTTCACTACTTCAGGGGTATTGAACACAGTAATTGACAATGTTTTCCGTTCATTTGCGCCAGTCAAAGGGTTAAGTCTTTCACAGACAAAGATGTATCCATGCAGTATAATGTCTTACATACCTCTTTGCAACTGAAGGAACCAAACACATTGCCCATTTTCATGCTTTTCATTAAACCCCTTTGGTGCTAAACAGCTATCCAACACGTTCTTCTGCATGGATACCTCTTTGCCTCTGAAACACTGAAGCCTTTCACTGGTGCAAAAGTACATAAACCATTGTCAAGCAATGCATTAAATACCCCTGAAGCACTCAAAGGACTTTATCATCACGGGCAACGCTGTGCTCCTTTTGATAAATTATGTGTGTACATACATTGTTTGTTGTTGAATTTTTTTAGTTAATTTTATTCTGAATAAAACATAGAACAACAGTGTTATTTCATCAAAGAGAGCTTGAGATGGGTGGTCTTAAAGGTGGGAATATGGGTGGGGTTAAGGGCGGGGATATGGGTGGGGATAATCATGGAAACTGGTGGCGAGTAACTTTTCAGGCCTGGCTAGTAGCTCAGGACTTGATATAGAGATATATATATATAGATATATAGATAGATAGATAGATATATCTGAGTGGAGATTGTAGCCGTATTAGTCTCCAATGATGCAGATGTAAAATAACAAACAAAATAAGTTTCTTGTATCTGTGTCCTTTTACTCAGAAATGCTTTAGACTTGAGAATGGTAGGTTCTCCCGAAAGCTTGTCAATCCAAAATTCTGTTAGTCCAATAAAAAAGGTATTACAAGATACTTATTTTGTTTGTTATTTTACATATCCTATATAATAATTCGCTAAATCGTGTGTAACGCCACAACATGCGCAGTACACACTGCTGCGCATGCTGCAGTCATACGCAGGAGAGACTGCCCGCACCGCGGCTGATACAGAGCTGGGCACTCCGAAGGAGCGGCAGTGGCACTGTGGCCCGTGTAAAGGGCTGTTCAACTAGTGTACATTATATATAAATATTTTTATGGTAAGGGCTTATGGTCAGGAGAAGGAGTGAGTGATGAGGTGTGGCAAAAACCTAGATGAATGAAACCTAGGCTCAGACTTGTGGCAGTGAGCATTATTAGAGGGCTTATCTAAAAGGAATGAATAATGAAAAGGTGTGTTGGACAGTGGGGTTCGCTGAGGTGACGTGAACCGAGAGGGGCTGGACTAGAGGGTATGTAGAGGCCTCCAGTCCCTCCCACAAATGCAGGCATAGCCTTACACGTATGATCAGGGCTTACAGCCAGGAAAGAGGAGTGCGCAGTGAGGTGTGGCGAAATCCTAGGTGATTGAAACCTAGGCTTGGACTTGTGGCAGTGAGCCTGATTAGAGGCCAAAAGGAAAATAGAATATTTCCTGAATGGTAAGACCAGGGAGTGTATTCTTAGAGGCGGAGTATGCTGCTCCTATTGCAAATGATTGACCTGAATATAGGTTAGAGTCCAGGTGCATACAAAACCAGTAGGATGTTAAAGGTAAAGTGGAAGTTCTCTGAGGGCCCTATGCAAAAAGAGTCCCGAGTAGGTCAGTTGACCAAAAGAAGTAGAGCCTGTTCAACATTGTGATTTGGCACCATTATTCGGAATTGAGGGGAAAGGAATAACACTGATTGTGCAGAACTGATTGGTTAGATTGTGCCAAGTAAATTGAGAAAATTTGCTGATGGTGTTGATGTGTTGCTCAAAATGTGTGGAGAGCAACATTAATGAAAGTGTCTGAAAAGGTTACTGTCTGTTTGAAGATACGAGTATCATGGAAGGTGGATGGTGTTGAAAAACTCCTAAGTAGCTTGTTGTGAAGAAAAAAGGATGGGAAATGAAAGGAAGGTTGTAGGGGAAGTATAAGGAGATGGTGCTGCCAGTGCAAGAGGCCAGAATGGTCAGGAAGGAATAGGAATTGGTTGGTTTGGACAGATGATAAAGTGGTTGAAATCTTCCAGGTTTTATCAGATGTCATCTTGGTTTTGGGGCACAGAACTTGCCAGATGATATGTGAGTGATATAGAGGTGATGGATAAAGTTAAGTTCATATTGTTGAATGCGGGTGGGTTCAAAAGATGAGGTCTGGTTGATGGTAGGAGCTGGAAGAATTCAAATGAATATCTTGATGTGGAGAAAGGATGATCTAGTTTGAGTGTGTTGTTTGAGGTGGTTTAGTAGTTTGTGTGGAAAGTGACTGGAAAATCTGACCATGAGGTGTGCCATAGACCAGCTGCAGCTATGATGGATATAATACAAATAGAGGGGAAATAGCTGAAAATAGGGGATTTTCAGTGTTTTCTGACACCAGCATACTGTGAATCATGCATTGCACAAATGGCAGCAAAACTCTGAGAGGAAGTGTAGTCTGAGAACACTCGATGAGGGGAAGGAAGAGGGGGAGGATGGTGTGGTCATATTTCTTGAAGAAATGTGTCCCCCTTTCTGTCAGATCTAGTAGATAGATCAAGATGGATGATGCTGAATTGAGTCTAGAATAGAAGACGTAGATTGGAGATGAAAAGATTTGGAATGAACCTAATTGAAGAATTTAAGTATCAAGGTATGGATTGCGGTAGAATTGGTGAGATTTTAAATGTGTGGACGCTTGGGAAGCTTGTTTCCATGGTAAAGGAGTAGATATGGATGACAACCGAATATGTTTTTTGTTTTGCAAAGGTGTCAGAATCATGGGGTCTAATCTTGGCAACAAATGGAAAGACTGACTGCAAAATAGGAGCTCCCCCATTTGAGCCATGCAGATGCCATATGGGTGGGAGGATCATCAAAAATTGAAGGCATGAGCAATGGCAGCTTGGAGAACCTTGGCCAAAGTTGATAATGCATAGAATATAGTTCTCTATGCTGGCGTATTGCTAGGCGAATTCTTGACAGGAAAAAAGAATATGTGGCATGGGGTTGAGGAATGTGAAGCTGTGAAAGCGATAGTGAGTCTTAAGAGAATATCCTAAGAAGTTCTGTCAAGGGGGCTGATTCTCTATATAGTCCTTTGGCCTCTGTGAAAGAGGTAAGGAGTAGTCCTTTGGCCTCTGTTAAAAAGGTAAGGAGTAGTCCTTTGGCTTCTGTGAAAGAGGTAAGGAGTAGTCCTTTGGCCTCCTGTGAAAGAGGTAAGGAGTAGTCCTTTGGCCTCTGTGAAAAAGGAAATGCAGGGAGCTAGTCCTTCTGCAAAAGAGGTAAGGACAAGGGGGGGCAATTAGGCCTCTTTTATGACTGCTTGGAACAGGTGAGCGTGCACAGTGCCATTAATCCTGCGCAGGTGGAGGGGGACATATAGGAAGGGGGGTAAAGAGCGTAAGCTAGACCTTCGGCCTCAGTGTGAATGAGGTAAGGAGCATAAGCTAAACCTTCGGCCTCTGCTGGCAAGGTAAGGTGCAAAAGCTGAACAGAGCCTTGAGGACAAGAGATAAGCTAGACCAGTGCTGTCTGAGTTCAGTCCTTAAGGACCGCCAACAGGTCAGGATTTGAGTATTTCCCTGCTTAAACACAGGTGAGTCATTCAAAATAAATGAGCCACTGATTAACTTACCTGTGCTTAATCAGGGAAATCCTTAAATCCTGGCCTGTTGGTGGCCCCTGAGAACTGGACTTGGATAACACTGAGCCAGATCTTTGGTCTATACCAGAGAAGTGAGGGGTGTAAGCTAGAACTTCAGCCTCCTAAATAGGGGGGTGGGGGGTAACCCGGGAGGGGGGTTACTAGAAATGTAAGGGGCGTAAGTTCATCCTTCACCCACTAAAAAGGGGATAACGGAAGGATACATACCTAGAGGGTATGGGGAAAAGATAGGTAATCGCAACATCCTGTAAAGAGCATTGATTTGTTTTGTGTATTTCTTTTTTTTTTTTTTTTTTTAGAATTGGGATTGAAATTCTTGAAAAAGTAAAGAAAAGGCAAGATGGGGGGGGGAATAGATGAGTAGTAAGACAGACAGATGAGGAGGGGAACTCAACCTAGCCAGTCCTGCATGTGAGACAGGAGTGGTTAGGGGTCTAGACACAACTATATGGGAATAGAATGAAAGAAAAGTGTAAATATTATGGTGTGGGGGAGGTAGAAAACCCGTAGAAAGGTAGCATTGGGACCTAGCCAGTCATGTATTGTAGAGAGGCAGCACTAGACACAATTAGGGCATGTATAGTACCTGGCTCTACAAGAGGGCACTGCAGCAGGCAGAGAGCCAGGCACTAGGCCCAGCTGTGAGTCAGAGCCAGTTGCTAGGTGACAGGAGACGGAACCTATTAAGAAGGCCCAGTAAGCTCTGTAGTCTGGGATGGCTGCTAAGAGAACAGCAGCACCACAAGGGGAAAATGGAGGAGGCTACTGAACAAACAGAAGTAATAACAAAACAAACTGGTATGAGTGGAGCTGGAAAAGAGGGGATGGGAAGCTTTTCATATGAAAGCATTGAAGGGATACTTAGAATAGGAGGTGGATTAACCCTTTAAGTGCCCATAAGGCTTTACAACACACTGTTTTGCAATGCACTGCACACGCTCCCCCAGCATGCGAAGGCCAAATGAAAGACAAAGTGTGGAGACTGTGGATGGTTAACTGAAAATAAATAGGGAGGTGGGGGGTAGGGGAGCATAGGAGCCCCATCAAGACAGGAGGGCAAGTTGGGTAGGGGGAAATTAGGGAAGATAAAATGGAGAGAAGGCTGTCCTGAACATAAGGTGAGACCAAGGACAATAATTTTACAGTGGGGAAAAATGGGCCAAATGGTTCTTATGTGCTGTCAGTCTGTTTCCAAGCATGTGAGAAATAAGAGTGGGTAGGGGAACTACACACATCTAGTTGGGAATAGAATGAAAGAAAGGTATAAAGATTATGGGGGGGGATAAGAAAAGCCCCAGAAATGTAGCACTAGGGCCTAGCCAGTATTGCATTGTAGAGAGGTAGCACTAGACAAAAATTGGACATTCATAGTACTTTGCTCCACAAGAGGGTGCTGAGAGCCAGGCACTTGGACCCATCTGTGAGTCAGAGCCAGTTGCTAAGTGACAGAAGGTGTAACCTAGAGCCAAGTGGAAGGCCCAGGATGCCTTGTAGCTTGTTGGCTGCTAAGAAAAAGCAGCAGCACCACTATGAGGGGAAACTGAAAGTAAGTTGCTGAACAAAACAGAAGTAAAAACTAACTAAACTGGTAAGACTGGAGCTGGGACAGAGGAAAAGGGGGTGGGGAAGATTTTTATATGGAAGTGGTAAAGAGGTACTTAGAATAGAATGTGAATTAACCTTTTAAATGCCACAATGCTTTACAACACACTGCTTTGCAATGTACATCACACTCCTCCAACATGTGAAAGCCAGACTGTGAAGGGTTAACTGAAAAGTAGAAAAATGGGGGTGAGGGGAAGGAGAAAACAGGAGGGCAAGCTGGGTAGGGGGAATGTAAAATGGAGATAAGGGGTGTAAAGAAGGATGCATGTTTAATTATCTTCCAGGAGGAAAGATAATAGAGAAGGGAGAAGAAGAGAGGGAAGAGTTGTGGGGGTGAGCGGGCAGGGAATACCGGGGTGCAGGACAAGAAGGACTGTGACTGCCATAAGGATGAAACAGGGGCCGATGGCAAGATTAGCATAAGCAATGAAAGACAAGTAGAGTGGGTAAATAAAGGTGCCTGGACTTTGCAGCAGCAAACTGGGGGAGCGCAAACAGATGGGTCATGTGGGAAAACTGGAGGGGACATGAATAGGAGGAAGTGGAAATGAATGCAGCAGAAAACAGGGAGGGTGAGAGTATGAAGGGGGGGACATCTGGGTTAATAGGACAGGAGAGAAAAACACTTCACGAGAGGAAGAAAAAAATACTGCAGTGTGCAGTGTTGTTTTTTTCCATTAAAGGGATAGTAAAATGTAATGTAGAAAAAATATATTCCTCTTATGTGGAACACAGGAATCATGGGATAAAGTAGTCTCTGTTCAGGACACTTTCCTTAAAAGGAGCTCAGAGGTGGAGACTCACTCCCTGCTTCACTTTACCCCACCAGTCTAAGCCAGTTTTAAAGGGATAGTAATACTTAAAATGTAAAAAAAAATATGTTGTAGAGTTTATCCCTCTGAGTAAAACAAGAGTACTCCCACTGCTGAAAGGTGTTTCATTCAAAAGTTATTAATTTTCAAAGTTGAATTTTTTAGGTGCAATATCACAGTGGCCTGAAATTGTACAGTGGCGCTGTTGCTACACGAGCCTATGGACAGCTCTGGTCAGTTGACCATAAATCTCCATAGGATGGTGTAGCAACAGCGCCACTGTACAATTTCAGGCCACTGTGATATTGCACCTAAAAAATTCAACTTTGAAAATTAATAACTTTTGAATGAAACACCTTTCAGCAGTGGGAGTACCCTTGTTTTACTCAGGGGGATAAGCCCTACAACATATTTTTTTTACATTTTAAGTATTACTATCCCTTTAAAGGGTAGTAATGTCTATAATATAGTTGCTCTCCGAATCTTCTGCAATGATTTTATAACATGCAGCACTAAGTTTAATAACTTACTTTTCAGTAAATGATCCCCCTCCTGCCCCTTCTGGCCACCTCCCACTGAATCTGCAATCCAGTCCTGGGACCGGTCAGATGCAGCGAGGGGCAAACTTCAGTGAGTAAGTATAAGGAAAACCCTGCCCCCCCCCCCTTGACGAAGGAGGGCAGGATTTTCCTTTTGCAAACTGAAGTTTGTCCCTCAGCGCTCTCCATCCAGACCATTCTCACAGGCAGCATGATGTGGCAAGAAGGGGCCCTTTGAGTGCCAGAGTGGTACATAATGCATTGTAGTGCTGCATGTTATAAAACCATTGTGGAAGACTGAGTACAGCTTTATTATTTACATTACTATCCCTTTAATGGTGTAATTCTCCCATCAGGTGGTCTCCTACATATGGCCTCTATTGTTTGTTTGAACCATACCATAGACTTAGGAACCTGAGACTCTTAGAGGATGGCTTGCATTATCAGCCCTCCCCTCACAGTTTTTGCTTAGCTGGTCTGAACAGACATTTGTAAGATACACTAGAAGAGTGAAGAGGACAAGCTTGCTTTCATTTATGCACAGGTCCCATAAGTGTCCCTGTCTGCTTGCCTGGCAGCCACATTTCCATTATCTGCTATGGCTGGACTGGCACTCTGTACTTTTATGTTCCTTTACATGCCTTTCTGTATTTTTCTAACCCTCTCTCTTTTATTTCGGCTTTGCTGAAGAGCTGCCTCGAGTCGACCGACTCTGATCTCCATAAAGGTTTGAGAGATTGGACTGGGGTTGTTTAGTTTCTTTTTCTAATAGCTGCAATATGAGATATATACACATTACTAACCCTTTAAATCTAACACTTTCTACTATATTTAGCAACTTACTTGTATGTAGTTCTCAAGATATTAAATGTCGAAGGATCCCTCTTCCGGCCACGTCACGCTTCCTCCCTGTCTGGTCCAGACGAATGCAGCGAGGGACGAACTTCAGTAAGCAAAGGAAAATCCTGTCAAGGAGGGCAGAGTTTTCCTTATACTTACTGAGAGAAGTTTGTCCCTCTCTACATCCATCTGGTCCCAGGAGTGGATTGCAGATTCATTGGGAGATGGCCAGGAGGAGCGGGAGGAGGATCCTTCTCCATTTAATATCTTGAGAACTACATACAAGTAAGTTGCTAAATATAGCACAAAGTGTTAGATTTAAAATATAGAAAACTTGGCAATCTAGTTAATTTTAAACATCACTATACCTTTAGTTCAGTTTTAACCTTACTTTCACTTTTACAGTTCTGTTATGTTTTTGTTTTACTAATTCATAATGCACTATTTTTTGGGATTTGTAGGGCCTTTAAGAACAGGCATGAGCAGCAACCAAATTGGTTTGAAACCCAGATGAATATATGGGATTTGTCATGCTACCAGATGCAGTCCAGTGGGTGCAATGGGGCTTATTGTGATTTTCTTTACATACTATGCAGTGTTTCACCGGGAAGGGGGGGGGGGTATGCTATTGCACGGTGGCTGGATAGCCTCCACTCCATTTTCTTACACAGGGAACTGCATTACCCAAAGCCTGTTTTTCCCAGCGTTGGTGCATCCTTTTTTGGGATCAACATGCTATTCATGAGACTGGTCTCTCCCTTCTTGCTTGCTACATTAACACGTGCAGTCAGATAATTACTTTGACTTTAGAATTAAAACAGATTAAAAGTAATTATATAATGTTACTATTCTACTTTATATTTTAACATCTCTCTTGGCTATATCTGAGCCTAAGGGAGACATTGGCAAGTCTAAGACTTATGAATACTAAGACTTTGGGGTTTCTTTAACCCTTTTAAAGCAGAACTACCATTTTGGGTAAAGTCTCCCTGCAATACTTAAGCAGGGGACGACTAGCTTAATAATAGTTATTTTACCTTTCAAAATAGCCGCTTTTAAAGTAATCCTTAATCTTCCGAGACTGACGGCCAGGTTAGTGCAGTCTGCGGGCCTGTGCCGTCAGCCCCTTCCGGTGCCGTTCGGGCCAGTGCTATCCTTCTGAAGGGAGATCAGGACTAACAGCGCAGACGCGCATACAAGATATCTGTGCTGATGCCTGGCTTCCGGTCTCTGAAGCTTAAGGATCACTTTTCAAGAGGCTACTTTTCAGAGGTAAAATAACTATTAAGCTAGTCACCACCTGCCTAAGTATTGCAGGGAAACTTTACCTAACATGGTAGTTCTGCTTTAAGCTGTTGCTCCTAATGACAAATTAGTCTTCATCTTCCTCTTACTCTGTGGCCCCTTCTCAACCTACGGGGCCCCTTATCTTCTGATTGTGAACCTGTTTGGGTTACAGCCTTAATGTCTTCAATGATTTGTATCCCTCTTTTCAAGGGAATTTAGAAGGCCTTGGTTCTGCTGTTGGTCTTGTTTGGGCCTTAATAGAGACCGTAAAGGTCTGAGAGGCCAGGTTGTAGTTCTTCTTCCCCTGTTTTTGGTGACACAAAAAGAAAGCTGCCATTTTTCCTTCTCACTGTTCCAGGTATTCCTCGAGGAATAGAGGAAGCCTGATAAGAGTTTGTTCCTTCCCAGGCATATCACACTGTGGTAGCACAGTGGGCAACCCCCCATCATTGGACCCCCCTCAATCCCTCTCTTTTCCAAGAATATGACTTCATCTCTTTTGGACACAGCGGCAGTTAAGGATCAGGCAGATAAGCAATTGGATTCATTTTGCTGCTTGGTTGACTAGGAAAAATTCTGTTTTGGGGATCAGATTTTGGATGTGCCTAAGAATGATATTGTTATTGCTATATTCAAGATTCAGGAGGCTACTGCATATTTTGTAGAATTGTCCTTTGATGTCGCTAGTTTTACTGTAAAGGCCTCTGCTTTTTCTGTGACTGGGCATTACATGTCCAAGTTCAGTCCTCAAGGACCACCAACAGGCCAAGATTTAAGGATTTCTTTGATTAAGCATATGTGCTTTATTCAGTGGCTCGTTCATTTTGATTGGCCCACCTGTGCTTAAGCAGGGAAATCCTGTACTGTTGGTGGCTCTTGAGGACTGAACATGGGAGAGCCCCCTATAGCTTGTCAGTGGGGTCCACTGATAGTGGACCTAATGAACTTTCTGTTGAACTTCAAGCTTGCTCAGTTCTGTGCTAGATCATGGGACAATCTAGCTTCCCTGGTGGATGTGATAGTCATCCTGTGGTATTTCCAGTAAAATAAGTGGTTTATCCTTAGAAAGATCTCCTACAGACACACTGACACCTTACCTTATCCTATAGAATAATTCGTTAGTTTGTCACGATGCAGTCATACGCAGTAGAGACTGCCCGAATGATGCTTGATTGCATCGCGTGAGTGAGGTGACGCAAAACTGCATCGCATGAAACAGTGAGGCAGCGGCCTCTTAAACCTTTGGGTGCCAGAGGGGCTTTGCAATGCGTTGTGTATCCTTCTGGCACTCATAGGGTTAACATTACCCAGACCATGGCCCGTGTACACAGGCTTTTACACTAGTTAACAATATATACAACATTCCAAAAGGTCTCTCTGCAGACTGCAATCTACTTGGTCAATACTGTATCCCTTTCATGAGGTATTTGGGGCTCACAATGTCTTCCCTTGTAACCAAACTTCAAGGATCTATTGTCTTATTACTCTCACCAGTAAGATGTTGTGTGTTTTCCATGAGGGTGTTGCATGATATTTTGCATTTCCAGATCCACGAAGTTAGGGCTATCATGCACAAATTGTCTCAGCAAATGCTAATTCCAAAACATCTAACACTTTCAATTGAACATTTTGGGACTCATATATGAAGTTTTACAAAATAATTCCAGAATGTCTCTCCCTTATGTGTTGCCCTGTATGAATCAGCAACACTGGGGATGACCACCAAGAATGTCAAGAACAAACCTACAATATATTGATCAGAAAGGAAGTTAAATTTAGTCTGAGTATAAAGGGATAGTAAAGGAAAGGGAAGTAGTTTGCACATAAAAATGAGTAAGCATAACATATAAAAAACTGATGAAGTTTCCTTATTTAAAACTTATTTTTTTAAACATTGAGCCAATCATAAAGTCTGTCTTCCATGGCAGTAAGTACAAAAATTCCAAAAAGTCATTTGAGTGCATATTTAAAGTCTTCACTAATTTTATTATTTGTATAAACTTCCTGCAAATGTTTTGTGGGTTCTGTCTGTTTTACCCCATTAAGGACCAATGGTCCAGGGAAGTTACCTTCCCTTAAGGACCGCTTTGATCCTCTCTGAGGCGCCGGTCCACGTGACCTGATAAAACATACCGGCACGCCGTGTTGGAGTCTGAGAGACTGCTCCAATCTTGGAGCAGTCAATTTTAGACTCCGTTTTTAATTACAGCGCTCCTGGAGGAGCACTGTAAGTAAAATGTTCATGTTGTGCTGTGACTCTCACAGGTCCTTAAGGGTATAAGGACTGTAATGGTCATAGCACGTTATCTGGTCCTTAAGGCGTACATTGTGAGACAGATCTGTTAAGAAAAAAATCCCATTAATTTGAAGGGGGCTTTTAAAAAATGCTAGAGAAGTCTCCGATACTTCACTTTGTACTCAAGGGGCTAAAAGTCCCATTTAAATTAATGGAAACTTTTTTTGTACCTTGTGGTCTAGTTGGTTTTACCTAGACTTACTAAAGTTCCTCTTGATAGATCAGTCCATGTGTTAAAAAAAAGAAATATTTTTTCAGCTAGTGTCAAAGGGCATGGTAATAATGTGTATGTATGTCTATATATAAGGTAATTATTTTTTTCTCCGACAGGTAAAATTGAAATAAAGATTCTTACCACAGGTGGCTTTGGTGATGATGATAATCAGCATTTGTTTTCAGAAGAAGACACTAAAAACTTGAAAGATATCATTTTCAACATATTGGTATGTTTATATTTTAGAGAAAAGGTTTTTATGGGGCAAATATGTAGGATATGGATATTTTTGACATGTTCTGCACTTATGGAAGGAAAATAATCAACTGTACAACAACATTAAAGTGGAATTGTCACTGTCTATGGTCTCATCACAGTGGATCTATGTGTCTTTGAATCTGCATGATTGTGAGTTTATATAAATGAGCTAGTTCTGACCAGCAGGGAATGGCAAGTTTGAGGGGGTCAGTAAGGAATATTAGTATCTGGCTTAGTGCAACTGCCAGGACTGTCTAATTTGCTTAAACTGTTAAATATCTCAAATTATTACTTCAGAGTGGAACAGTCACTTTGTAACATATGGGTAATTCTGAAAGGAATTTCAAATGCATTTTGTATTTCTCTTGCATTCAATGGGAACACGGGTACAGAGGAGTTAAAGGAACCTCCACCAGGAGGCAATGTCCTGCATCCCCCCAGTGGACTAAGACATTTTTTGATGAGCATCAAAAATCCCCTTTTTATAATCCATTTTTAATTAAAAAAATGGTTTTATATTTTTTCCTGTTTATGCAAATGAGCTAGTTCTTCCTGGTAGGAAGTGGCATTTGGGATGGGGAGTAGGGTGGCAGATTGCACCAACTAACAAAGTAACATTATTTTGAATAAAAAATGACCAACATAAGTATAATTGAAACAGCTTCAAAACCACCTATATTTTGCACTTTTTTTTTTTAAACGATATTCAGAGATATTTAACTTTCTCTTACGTTCAATATGGAACACAGGTACGATGGGCCCTTCTCCTCCAACTCAAGCCCCGATTACAAACTTCCAGAATTCATGTGTCCTGCAAAGCAACTTGACAGGCAGGAGACAGTCTTTTAGTGTTTCTTAGGTCTTTCTTTAGTGTTTTACCTTAGATATGTGCTGTATAGTCCCCCATTAGGCAGGCTGCCATCACTGGGTTTACCTGGAATTGGATTGCCTATTTTGTGGACCTATCTTGCACTGTGCAGGGGATCTTTAAATTAAGTTTCCCCTCATGGCTGAGTCTCTTCAGATTCTGCCTCTCTCTGTGGTGGTGGTAATTGAAGATAAGACTGGTGAATAACTGTTTGAGTGCCTTGGTCCACTTCGTCGCAACTTGTGTTGCTGCTTCCTAAAGAGGCTGATGTGAGCATGTCTGAGCTCTGACACTGTTTATGGGTCTGTTTATTATTCTGTGATATTACTGGGGGCTTTGGCATGAGTATGGCTGCTTTATATCTGTTTAATTAACCCTTCCTCTGCTGGTTTGGCCTGGTAGGGGTGTTACTGCTTTTTTTTTTTTTGGGGGGGGTGCTTATTTTAACTCCCCAACTACTTTGATTTTAACTTTTATACTTCCCCAGGGCTTTCCCTGGGGGTTTTAGGCCTCTGACGTTAGTTTCCATTGTAGGTCAGTTTTAACGTGGCAACCCCTTTAAAAATGGGAGCTGTCCGTGGCAATCTGTTTCCTTGACCACTATGGGAAAAACTTCTTGGAGACACATCTCTGCAAATGTTTTGGGCTACAACAGTCAGAGAGGGCTCTATCTTCTTATCTCCTCATGTTTTATCATCCGGTCCACTCTGAGTGTCCAGGCAACGAATTTGTAGGCATTGCTAGGCAACAAGCAACAGAGAAGACTATAGTACACAGAATTCCCATTTCATGGGCTTTATTCTGATTGGCTTAATGTTTCTATTGGCCACCTTATTTATCCTATGCAGCAGCTGAATCTCCTTGCTCTCCTTTTCCAGATTAACCCTTCACAATCCACATACATTGTTTTCTAAGTATTCAGGGTTATTATCTCTATTTTGGGAACATTTATATAATTTTGAACTAGTCATTGGGCATTTTGTTGGAGACATGTTGGACTCTAAGGGCTATGGTCAAGTGGTAAAGGCAAAAGATTAAGGGTCTTCCCTTCCCCTCACTTACTGTTCCTCATTCCATACTGGGTTGCCAAGGGAATATTCAGGGTCTCTCTGCCACTCTTTTGCTGTGGCCCCTACTACACATCCCTGCCCCTCTAACACTGAAAAGAGCCTGCTTTGGTTAAGACATTACTCTCTTCAGTGACACCGATCCCTTCCTCAGTCCAGGGAGTTCTGCATTCCTGGAAGCCTATGCCAATGTTTAAACATATTGACCCTGTATTCAAGGGACACACACAGGTTATTCGGGTGTCCCCTGGGGAAGAATTGGCCTTTGAGAATGATGAGGAATATGAAGATATGGGTTCTTCCTATTCTCATGGAGATTCATATGATGCTAATCCACTCCCCTCGGCTGAGGGACTCATCAAGACAGTGCTGGAGACCCTTCAGGTCAGGGTATCACCCTCTCTGGATATTTTCCAGAGACGTAGAAAGAATTCACCTTTATTTCTACCCAATAACATTCTGGGTCAAGTCCTTTTGGATTAGTGGAAAACTTTTCCTCAACCAGTGCATTGCTAAGCTATACCATTTTTCACGTGAGGCTTTGGCACAATGGGCTCCCCCCCCATCCCTGCAGTTTGATACCCTTATCTCACACCTTGCGATTGCTGCCCTTCCTCTGATGGGTCCCATGGGGTTGAAGGTTTAGGTGCATAAGAGGCTCGATTCCCTACTCAAGGCCATTTTTTTGGCTACAGGAGCAGCATTGAAGCCTATTTGTGTAAGCAACTGTCAAATGCTATGTGTGCTGATGTAGCAAAAGAGAACTTGTTTGTTTTAATAGGCAATATCATGGCAGACAACACCTATGTCAGGGAGGCCTGACACAGCCAGGTTCTCTGCCAAGTCATCTGCCTTTTCTGTTGCTGAGTACCATACCTTGTGGCTTAAGATTTGGTCGGCTGACCAATCTCCTAAGAAGTAATTTTCAGGTTAAGGCTCTTTATGGGCCTGAACTGAAGCAAATCATCAGTAATGCTGCTGGAGGTAAGAGTACCTTGTTGCCTCCACTTTCCACTAAGCATTCCTTCTTGGCAAGGAAGGTGTTTAATTTTTGTCTCTCCATCCAAACAGTGGAGCAGAGGGCTCAAATCCCTCAAACCTCACAGTTGTGCCCAGCCGCAAAACCCCTGACAGACATGGCAGCCCAAGCAAGCAACTGCAAAGTCGAACAGTTGTTGCCTATAGAAGGCCTTTTTTTTCAAGACATCTGGGCATCCTGCATAATGAACCAGGGGTTTTGCGGGTAGTGTCAGAAGGGTACCACGTAGATTTAAAATCCCTTCCTCCATATTGCTTTTTTTCCTCAAAGGTTCCAAGAGGCCGTAGCTGACCTACTGGAAAAGCAAGTGCTGGTGCCAGTACCAGAGCGCTTTTCAAGTTTCTTTTTCGACCCTTTTGTGGTCCCCAAGAAGGATGCTAAATCCAGCCTATTCTGGACCTCAAATGTCAGGGGTAGACTTTCTAAGTCCACAACAATTCTTAAAGGGATAGTAATACTTCATTTAAACTTTATTTTATTTTGTAGGCATTAAAAAAACATGAAGAATGATATAAGTCTTATCTCTCAAACCTTTATGGTTTAAGAGATATTCACAAGCAATGTTTCCCCTCCTGCCCCTTTTACCTAGTGTAAGCCATCTCTTCTCAGATGTGGTATCTGGTTGTAAGACCAGACAGGTAACAGCAGGGGACAATCTTCTTACAGTGAAAGCAATGAAAGCCCTGCCCCCTTGACAAGCTTTTCAGGTTTTTCCCTTATCTTAATTGAAGATTGTCCCTCTCTGCAGTCTACCTGGACACCTCCCTTCTGCTCTGGCTGAGCAGTGTTACATCAGTAAAAGGGGCGGGAGGGGGACACTTTGTCATTGAATTACTCTGGAACTACAACTCTGACAGAATTGAAATAACACTCTCCAAAGTCCAAATACTATGATGATTAATTAGAGCTGCTTTTATTATGAAACATTACTATCCCTTTAAATATATATGCATCACTAATTATATAGTTATATAAAATAATAAAATAATTTGAAAAATAATAAAATAGACTTGTCTTAAAAAATCTTTTTGTCTCTTTCAAGGACCTCAAAAAAAGAGAGAGAAAAAATTGGGATGTATAACTGCTCACAAACAGCCAGGCAATCCAGTATTATCAGTTTGCTATAAGCTCAATATAACAAAACACCTTTTCTATCTCAATACAATGTGAGAATAAAAAGGCAATAATTATACACACTTTTTGTCCTAATAATTAGTCAGATATATAACATGGTGTAATTAAAGTGGTGTCCTAAGTAAACTTCCCTCAAAAAGGCCGTCTAATTGGTACCCTTCTGAGTGGTCCATTCAAATATTAATCAACCACTCATGGAGTACTGCCATATAGTAGCCATATTAGAACGTTCTCCAGACTTCAGACTAGCCACACCATCTATAAATGTTTATAATACAAATAAACCATGAAAGAATGTGCATTTAGAAAAAAATATATTCCCAAAGAATGTCATCAAGACGTAGATTCAGGAGACTAGGAACTCCACCCAGAGGTTTTCTGTCTGATAGTCCAGCAATTTGGGATTTCCAGCGATAGGAGAAGAACAGGAAGGTTTCAATATTCTGTTCCAGCATGGGGAATACTCTGACCTTTGCAACAGAAGCGATGTCCATTCTTTGAAGCTTCCATTTCTCCTACATGTGCAAGGCTGCAGCTTGGTCCTCCTTGCACACTTCACTAAACACTACCTCGTCAATGTCTTGGTATTGGTTGAGGCCAGCATTGGCCAAAAGGTCCTTCAGGCAGTCTTGCCTGTTTAAGGGCCCACCTTTCTATTTCTACTGCCAGTGGGTGTTCAGTAGTTCTCTGAGGTCTGTTGGCTCTTGTTTCGTGTGCTGTGCTAGTTTATTATCTGTTGACCCTTGCTGTTTGGGCTATTCAGATTCTGAATAATACTAGGGAACTCTAGTGTCATGGGGACATCTGAGAGGTATTTTCTCATTTCCCTCTCCAGGAATCCTTAGCCCATGATACCTATGTTCTTTATATAAAATGTATGAGAATATAAGATTTTAGTGTTTTTTACCTGTTAAATTCTTTTTCTCTTTAGTCTATATGGAACACAGGTCTCCCACCTGGCAAAAGTACCTTTCCTTGTCGCTTTCTTGGACAGAGAAGTCCTCTTTGGGTCTTAGTCCTGGGAAATGTCCTTTTCTTCTTTTTGGCTTACTTTTTGTCTTCCATTATGGCTTTTTTCTCTTCATTCTTTTGTCAGACACTGCTTTGTCAATGTGCTGGCTTTGGCTGAAGCCAGTTTCATTGAAAGGTTTTACAGGCCGTTGTACCTGGGTAGCTGTCCTTGGTTTCTTTTCCCAATAACCTTTTGCTTTCCAGTTCTTTGTTTTTCTGTGTCATTGTTGGTTGACTCATGAGGGGCATATTGTTCAGTTTGTCTCTGTGTTTTGAGTGGTTTTCCTTTATCCCTGTCTGCAGTATTGGTGGATGGTATATCCCCATGGTTCCTGTGTTACACATTGGATGAAAGAGAAAAGAGGATTTTTGTGTACTTACACATCGTTTTCTCTTAGTCCATGTGGAACTAACTCCTCGAGGAAAAAAAACAGTGGTTTCTTTTCTGGGCAGGGGGTTACTTTGGGTTATCTGGTTTAGGTGATCCACTTTCCTGCCTCACTTCTGTTTTATTTGATATGTTCTATATATTAAAACTTAGTTGAATTGGGGATACTTAAGTGGCCTAGGGAGGAAGTCTTCCCCTCCAAAGAGCTTGTTAAGGCAGATCCCCTTCCCTCCTGCCCAGAGGATACTTTATACCACATTGTTACTGTTTTACATGGACTAAGAGAAAATGATTTATCCATAAGTGCACAAATATCCCCCTTTATTGTTCAATAAAAAAATAGAAAAATGAAAGATTGTTCGTTCAGCATTTTAGTCATTGAGACCTTTCTCGATATATGCAAATAGCCTTATACAGAAAGCTAAAGAGGTGTAGCTCGGGAGCATTCCAAATTCATTTGTATAGGAATATGCTGGATACCTAGCTAACATTCAAAGGGGTTAACTCTTTGAGTGCCAGAGGGTTATGCAACGCATTGCTTTGCAATGCGTTGCGTACCCCACTGGCACTCAAAGGGTTAAACGCCAGTTTGGAATTTGGAATTTGGACATTTTTATTTGATTCCTACAGTGCAGTATATTTTTGAAAATTATTATACACAATATGTTTTTTTGTTTGACAAACCTAAATTAACTATATATTTATGTATTTTTACCCTCTATTGCTTCTTGAACTGTAAGATAGGAGCGCCTTGAGCAAAAAGTGATTTGAGAAGCACTGGTTTATTTTTTCTAAAGTGGAACATTGTATCTTGGCTCTTCTAGAGTTCAGTGGGGATCTGAGGTGGACTGGTTTTCTTTTTTGCTAATTTTTTCATGTTTAAGAATTTTGAGTACATATCAAATAATGTTTTCATTCTTTTAGATTCAGGGAACAGAAGAGGCTCACAAAGAAAGGAAACGTCAGCAGCAGCTGGAGGACAACTATCGTTTTGTCTGGAACCAAAATCAGGACGACTCAAAGAGCACAAGTGCTACTACAGACTCTGAAGACGTTGATTTCTAGCATGAGCAAATTGACCAATCACTATCAGGAATCAGACTTAACTGTCCCATGGACTTGAGTTTTGTAATAATTTTAAGGATGATGCACCACAACATTGGAAATGCGGATTTGAATACTTGAAAAAAACCCCGTAGAGAGGTTTCCCAGCTTAGAGTCCTATTTTCAAAAGAAAAGTGTAATTTTTCTGGTGCAAACTAATTTCACCATAAGACTTAAATAAAAATTCCTCAAATTCTGATTGATTTAAATGGGGCCTTAACCCCTTAAAAGCCAAGTAGATAGCCAGCACATTCCATTATAGTGCAATAGAAAACTTTCTAGCTTTCAAGGCGTTAAAAGGCGCATTTAAATCAGTGGGAATTTGGAGAATTGTTTAGTTCCCCATGATGCAGTTTCTTTGCCCAAAATAATTCCATTTTTCTTTTGGAAGTCTGTAATAATGTTTGCTCTGTTAGATATTTTGAACATTGCAAAGTGAATTAAGAGGAAATAATACATTTATATTTTTCAGTTTTCAGTGTTGAAATTAAAATACATGGGCTCCATTAATGGGAACTAATACCAATTGGAATGGGGCTTGTTAGAGTCTTACGCTGAAAGCAAACAATAAGAAATTTTTGAGCAAACCATCTGCACCATAGGGGACAAATGCAAATCCCCCTTGATCTCAATAGGTTGCTTTAACCCTTGAATGGTAACAGAGTATCAAACACATTCTGAATCGTCATTTGGGTTATATGATGCAGTTGTTTTCTCCTCAATTGCTTGTTTTGCTTTCTGCATAAGGCCTGTAATTTAACAGATGGACTAGCTGAGGGGAAAAAAAAAGATATAGTATTATAGGCAAGATTGTCCCTTGACCCCGACACACACACACACACACACACACACACACACACACACACACACACACACACACACACACACCTTCCCCCCCCCCCCCCCCCCCAAGAGCAGCAGTGGAGAGGAGTTATGCAAGTTCCTTCGTACTGTCTTCAGCAGGAAGCTGACACCCCAGCCAAGTCTGTGCAGAGATGGCTGGGGCAGTGATTTTGGTAGGTGAGTGAGATCACTGAGTGAATAGCCCCACCACCACTCTGTGTCCCTCTGTCTCCCTCCTGTCCACCCAGTGTCCATCCACCCCTTCTGCTTTACATTGTGACTCCCCATTCTCCACACCACACTAGAGAATTGTGAACCATCCCCCCCACGCCTACATTGTGATTTGCTGTCCCTCCTCCAGTTTAAAGCATTTTGACTCTCCTCTTCACCTTACTCACTCGCAACTCCTTAACCTTGTAAGTGCAAGAGTGGTGTCAAACACATTGTAAAACCATGTGTTGGTCACCTCTCTGGCAATCAAATGGTTAAGCAGCCAGACTTTCACCAGTCTCCTACACACACACACATAATGGTTTCTCACCTTCGCGACCTGTTATTAAATCATGATTAGGGTGCTTCCATTCTGTGCATTCCTCCTGGTGTATTTTTCTTTCCACCTGATGCGTCTGTGTGTGAGGCAGGTGCAAAGTGTGTGCAGCCCTGTGTGCAACTAAATGCCGTTACTTCCTGTGGAAAGGCTTTAAGTAACAGCATTTTTTGACACACATGCCTGCCTCATACAGAGTAGCAATAGGTGGAGATGAACGTACCTAGAGGACAGTACCGCTAGTCAGCGTATGTGTGGTTCTGTGGCTGCCAGTGTGTAAGTGAAACAAGTCTGCAGGTTCAAACAGTCTGTGGGGATATGTGACTACTAGTGGTCAGTATAACCAGGCTGAGGAGGTTAGTCGGACAT
This sequence comes from Rhinophrynus dorsalis, assembly GCA_037306005.1. NCBI lineage: Eukaryota > Metazoa > Chordata > Amphibia > Anura > Rhinophrynidae > Rhinophrynus > Rhinophrynus dorsalis. Next base: position 489,509,838 of record CM074719.1, read on the forward strand.
TCTTGGGGGTCAGATGATGTATGTCGGATCTGTGACTAAAAATGGAACATGGCTGGGCTGCCAGACAGAACAGTGTTAGTCTGTGTCTATAGTGGAACAAGGCTGGGCTGGTATACAGTGTAGTGTGTTTTTTGTGGCTACCTTAACTGAAAGACAGTGTAGTGTGGTTCTGTGACTACCACTGAACAAAGCAGACCTGGCAGACAGTGTGGTGTTCAGTGGCTACCAGTAGAACAATGCTGGGCTTTCACATAATGTAGTGTGCGTCTGTGGCTACCGGTGGAACAAGGCTGTGCTGGCAGATTATTTATATTTATGTGGCTATCAATGGAATAAGACTGGGATAGCAGGCATTGTAGTTTGTTTCTGTTGCTATCAGAGAAATAAGGCTGGACTGCCAGCCAGTAGAGTGTTGGTCTGTGACTACTAGTGGAAAAAGCGTAGGTTGGAAAACTGCATAGTGTGGTTCTGTGGCTACCAACGGTAAAAAGGCTGGACTGCCAGACAGCGTATTGGTCTGTAACTAGCACTGGAATAAGGCTGGACTGACAAAGGGCATACCGGGTTTCTGTGGCTATCCGTGGAACAAAGCTGGACTTCCAGATAGTGTATAATTTGGAGGCTACCAGTGAACAGTGAATATACCTCTGTTCTGATTACCTTTTCTTGCACAGGCAATGAAATTGCTATAGTGTGAGTAATATTCATATATGTATACTCTCGCAATAGGCTTCAATATCTGAATCAGAAATCCAATAGAGAAAACAGGTTATGACATTGTCTATGAAGCACACTGTTGTAGGCAAGCCCTTCTGATAAGTTTAGACCTTTTATTTATTTAAGTATAAATTCAACTAGCATCTTAAAATGACCTTCTGTTGATCTGAATTATAACATAAACTTTACATAGATCCATTTTTGTAATTGGGCGTTTTTAATTTTAAATCGGGGATGTTTAATTCTTTCCTCAAGGGCCTTATATAGACTAAGATTTAAAGTGGACCTCTTACCTTGAATCTAAGTTTACATTATTGAAGTCTTCATTCTAAACTGCTTCTGCATCATGTTGGCCTAAAAAGACCAGCAGAGTCACTATTTACAATATATTGATACTGTTATTTTGGAAATTTGTTATTTCTGAATGAGGCACCATCCTATATTATAATTTGCTAAGGATGTTTGTCAGAAGCCATCATGCACAGTAGAGACGGCTGCGCGCGCTGCAGTCGTGCGCAGTACAGACTGCCCACGCCGCGGCTGATATGGAGCAGGGAGCTCCGAGTTCAGACCGTAGTACCACTCCATATCAGCCGCTGCGCGGGCACTCTTTACTGCGCATGACTGCAGCACCGCCAGTGTTGGCCCATGTACACGGGCTTTAAAACTAGTATGCTAATAAAGTTCTCAGTGCAGCACAGAGTAATTGGCATAAGATGTTGTAATGAAAGAGGTCAGGCATGCTTAAACCTGGATGTGCCCAATGCATGACCACATCCAAGTTATATTATGCTGGCTGGAGAGCACTGTGTGAATGGTGGTAATCAGTTGCTTATTCATTTTAGCCAACTCATCTGCCAACCTTGGCCTTTGAGGACCGGCTTGGAATCCCCTGTTCTAAAAATAATAATCTTTATACCTTTTTCTCCTCCCTAACTACCCAAGTATAATGTTGTGTGCTCCTGGTAATTTAAAGCCCCTAAGCACTAGAGGGTACACAGTGCATTGCAAAACAATGTGTTGCACACCTGTCCAATCCTTAAGGGGTTAAAAAAAACAATCTTGAATATTATGTTCTACTGGGGAAAAACGGGTGAGATCCTACTTACCATATAATCTGGTGGTGTGTGATTGCTCTGCCATGCTGCAGTATTGCTTTATAATGGGATTGTGCAGAATCTTTTCTTTTTCTATAACTATAGCTGCAGTGATCCATGATGTTATTGGATCCTTCTTCGCCATAATCTCATGCACAGTGGTTCAAAAGTGGTATTCTCACTACTATAGTTTTAAAGCAGCTGTCAAATTCTAAAGCCGGGCCAATTGTTAGCCCCCTGCAGCTGGAGATGTATCTCCTATTACCCCCAACCAGCCAATGTCTTGTTGGGGCTGATGGAAATTGTAGGCCCCAAAAGCTAGAGGTCCAGCAATTGACTACACCTGCTGTATAGAGACTTATTGATCAACCTATGGGAAATATTTATGACTTAATGCTAAAGAGGAACAATTTCTCACTAGCATTCTAGAGGTTAAAATTTATATTTAAATTCCATGGGAAATTTGCGTGGTTTATTTGTTCCCTACGGTGCATTTTGGTTTGCCCCAGACTTATTCCTCTTCAGCTTCTTGAATATGGCTCTTAACCCTTTGAGTGCCAGAGGCAATGTGTTGCTTACCCCTCTGGCGCTCAAAGGGTTAATTCCCTAGTTTGCCAAGAAAAAAAAAAAAACTACCCAAGTCCCTGTGTAAAACACATTTATAAGATAGTTTTCCTTTAAGACAAAATCCCAACAATCATTTGTCCTTATGGACAAAATAGAGCTTCCCACTGATTTAAATGCAGATTTAAACCCCTTGAGACCTCTGTCCTCTGTGGGGTTAAAGGCTTCATTTAATTCAAAGGGAGTTTGGAAACTTTATTTCTCCCTTATGGTGCAGTTGGTTTGCCCCAGTTTGACTCTACTTTTATTTTGTGTATAAGGACTATTAACTTGAAATGGATTGTGGTATGCCTTTATTAAAACAGTCAAATGTATTATCCAAAAAATGTCAACGGTGTGAAATTATAATACTCATAAATGTGTTTTCAAATGTATAATTGTTCAGTTTAGCAAAATGGCATTTCATTTTACCAAAACATTATTTGCCCTGGAGGAAAGGGGGCAGCTAGCTTTTCTATTTCAGGATTTCCTTTAAGAATGTAAACTTTGCTATTGTATAGCTCAGGACTTCTTTGAAATAAGAAAGGGTTAGCATTTGTGGAGCATGTTTATCCTCTTAAGGCACGGTCGGCACCTAACGACCACGGAGCATTTTTTTAAATCCGATTCAGGGCTCCCAGAACAGCGTGCAACCGCGCAGGGAGCCCTGAAATCCATGACGTTAAGAGGTTAAGGACAGCGGACCTTTTTTTTTTGTGCAACTGATTCAGGGATCCTGGAGCGGCATGTAACCGTGCGGGGACCCCTGAATTCCAGGACATACATGTCCATCATGGGTCCTTTTGGGACCTTCTACCCATGAAGGACATGTATGTCCTTAAGTGATTAATGACCTGAATCGGGGGGGAGCTGCCGTTAAGGACCACGGCATGGAATTCCATGACGTTCCAGGGCCGTCACCAGTCCTCCAGCATGACAGTCCTGGCACATCACCGAACGTTAAGGTGTTAATATTTAAATTTCTTTCAAAACCACCAGTTGTGTACATCAGAGAATAACATTTAACAAACCCAGAATGATGTATTGTCACTGCACCTTTAATCTGTTATATTTAATTGCTGTTTTAAATCTGTTATATGCCTTCAGTGTTGGAGGATCCTAAGGAATAAAGCAGTACTGTTTTTTTGTTTGTTTTTAAGTGCTATATTGCAACACTTCTTTTTTGGAGTTCAAGATTTTCCTAGAAACAAAGAAGTACCAATTTGAAGGGAACTATCAACAAAATCTTCAGGTTTCATTATCTTAACCCTTTTAAGTACCAGATGGATTAAATGATTAAAGTAGCGGTAAAGGGTCAATAAAAGACCCCTTTAAATGTATTCATAAGAGGGAATGTGAGATTTCTATTCTCTCCATAGATGTCCACTGTCGGCGAATGTGCCATCAATAGGTTCTGTGGAGAGGAGAGAAATTTCCCATGAAGGCTGATTGAGCACCAGTGTCATCCAGAACTGCAGATCTTGCTACAGATGAGGACAGGAAATATTCGTTCCAATAGCTATGATGGCACTGCCATTTGTTTTTAGGGGTCCTTTATTGACCTTTAACTGGCCTTTAAGCATTAGAGGAATGTATAAAGCCTTGATATGCGAAGTGCTGCACACCCTCTAGTTTTTAAAGGGTTAAAATGTGTAGTCTTACAATTTGCCGTTCTTTTGTTCTGTGTAATTGAAATAAATATTTTCAAATAAAGGAGTTAATTTACTATTGCTTGATTGTTTTTGAATGGCAAATCTCTGGAATGTTCGTAGACTTGTTCTACATCTTTTTATCTCTGTAGTAGCTATTCGTTTATCACTTGATTTTTATGACTAATTTTCAAGGAACAAGTAAAAAGATAGACCAGTAATGTATGTAGTTTTTGGAAGCTGGGCCCACACTGGCATATTCCATTGAAGCCAATGGAAATGTTGATCTTGGCGTACAGAATATAGGTAGACATGACGTTTGGAATGGGAAGCCAGTTTCATAATGTATTTCCCTACCTAGCCAATTGTAAGCAAGGGGTAGGCAATCCTATCTTTCAAGGACTACCAACAGAGCATATTTTCACACATCCCAGAGGAACACAGCTGGACTAATCAGTGTGTCAGTCACTTTAATTGTTCAATCTGTGCTCATTCAGGGATATCCTGAAATCTGCACTGTTAAAAGGACCAGGATTGGCTACCCCTACCCTAGGCAGTGAGATCTGCTTGATCGTCCGTGTGTCCTTGAAGGTATTTATGAGCACATGCATGTATTTTGAGTAACTGTAATGTATCCGGTCCCTCTCTCTGTAGCTAGGGTGTAAGGCTAGAGACCGAAGCTTGAGATCTGTTTCGGTTACATTGGTTCCATAGCTGTGGCCTAGCCATGAGGTCTGTTAGCTGGGACCAGGACCAAGATGGTGCACTTGTACACAGAGACGTAGACTGGAGGGATGGAACTATAATGTGAAGAGAGGGTATCTAAAGGGAGCACTGATGAGGTGGGCAGTATAGGAATGGATGGTTGTAACGCTAAAAGATGATAACCAAGACCAAGGAGAAGGTTCTAACAGGAACAGAGTAATTACAGGAAGACTGATGAGAGTCCTGTATAATGGTTGGCAGGACTGGATACATCAGAAGAGTGCCAAACATATTGAACAGCAGAGGTAGAAGCCGGTTTGGACAGCAGTGTGTTCAGTCTTGAATAGCCACACTGAGGTATGACTTTAAAACTTAGAGAACAACTGTTAGCTGCCAAGAAGAGTAGCAGTGTGCTAGTCAGAGCAACCAGTAGCAGACTAGAGCGCTGGCAGCAAGTTAGAGCTGGGTCATGCACAGTAACCGCAATTAACTGGAGACATAGAGAAGTTAAATGAAGCCAGGTCATATTACAGTAGTTCACTGGAGACATAGTCACAAGAGGAAAGAGATGAGGACAGGTCATACACAGGAAAGCTGGAAAAAAAAAGTAGGACTGACTACAGCTCAATGCTTAAAGTGTTAGTAATAGATTAAAAAAAACGGAGTTCCGATTGCTCTACATAGTTTTTTTTGAGCATGTAGAGCTGCATGACAATAGAATACGATGTGTAGTTCAATAGTAGTTCAACTGTAATGGCTCCCCCACCCCTTTTAATCACATAACGCTGCCTCTCATGCCGGTCCATGTGGAGAGCAGCAAGGGGCAATCTTCAATGAGCATAAGGAAAATCCTGCCCACCTTCGTAGGCAGGGTTTTCATTATACTCATTGCTTGAAGGTTTTCCCTCTCCTGTGAGTTCAGTCTGACGACCAGATTCCACAACTGGGGGAAGGCAGCTAGGTATAGGTAAAAGGGACAGGAGGGGGATTCCTTATATTAATATTGAACTACACATTACATACTATTGACATACCGCTGTACCTGCTAAAAAAAGTATGTAGTGCAATTGGAGCTCCGTTTATTTTCATCTATTACTATCCGTTTAAGACAGTTGAAATAATCCGGCATAGGGGAAGATGCTGAGTCAGAATTAGACTCTCCAGCAACCAATAGGAGAAAAGGGGTGTAAGCTAGTGACAAAACAATAGCTCTTTTCTTTGTATCATCTGGGGTACAGATGTCTGCAGTGTACAGTTGTGTATTAACCCTTTCTCTGAAATGCAGGTACCATGGGGAGGCAACACCCTTCCTAAGTAGGCTGGAACAGTTCAAAGACAAGGTCTTGGAGGTGGAGCCTACCCTTCTCCTTATAAGATTACCCTTAGCCCCGCCTCCTAGTTTGACTATTCTGCTTAGTTTTTAGAGTACTTTATTATTTTATTTCTCTGTCATTCAATATAGCTTACAGGTACCGTGGAAGAGGCAACAGCTCCTCCCTGTAGGCTGGAACAATTCTTCAAGAAGGGCAGGGTGGAGACTCCCCCTCCTCCATAGCAGGCTACCTAGTCACACCTCTCTCCAGATAGATTTGTTCCATCACCCTAGTATGAAGGCTGAGAACAGTTCTGCTTAGTTTTTAGTTATTTTATTGTTTTCTCTTTGATTTGGTGTGTCAAAATTCCCCATTAGGTGATTACCAATACTGGCTTCCCCTGGAGGATTGCCCAGTTAACAGTTGCTGTTGTGGAGCCTTTGCAGCCCTGGGAGAGAATCCTGCATCCCATGTTTCTCTGGAAGGAGTCTCTTTGAGGCTTCTTCCCTTTCAATGGTAATCTGAAGAGAGAAGACCTGCAAAAAAGGTGAACAACCCTATAAGTGGCATGGTTCACTTGTCCCACTGTTCTGCTATGCACACTGGTCTTTCTGGAGTGCTTCATAACTCCTGCACTCCTGAGTAATTTACTATCTGTCTATTGGGTCTTTGGAGCATTTTGGGCTGGTATGTGGTGATTAATCCCTTCCGTGACAGGTCTGCTACTGGCTTTTGCACTCATATTTCATTTTTCCTTTGGATTCATGACTTTTTATCACTTATGTGTTCTGTGGTGCTTTTGGGGGCTTTTAGTCACTTTTTTTTTTTTTTCACGCTTTACCATATCGCCGCAATGCTCCGTTTAATTCTTTGGGACAGAATGAGTACCGAGTTGAGAGATGGCTCATTCTTCTTGTCTCCTGTTGCCCTGCATTACAGTTTCCATCCTCTGTGTCTAGGGGGTCACTGATGGGTTTGGCCGCTGCGCATGAAACTACATTTCCCATAGATGCCTGTTTCGCTGGCAGTTCTCTGATTGGCTCTGGATTCGATCACCATTTTTTTTCTCTCTTTACAAGAGTATCATACACAGGACTTGGATTCCTTTACTCTCCTCCACAGGTTAACTTTTTTAGGCTTTCTGGGGTGAATTTCTTAATCTGGGTGAGAGTATTTGGGTTCCCTATTACTGTAAGACATTTTTTTCTCCTGTTATGATGTCTGATCCAAAGGGACATGGTGCTAGGCCTAAGGCTAAGGATTCATGGGAGTCAATAACCCCCCTTGCTCATTGTTCAACATGCCAAGCGGGGCTTCCCAAAGAGTACTCAAGTTACTTATGTCCCTCTTGCTGTAGTCCCTGCTTCTCAGCCAGGGCCCACCAGTCATGAACAAGAGCCACATTGGGTCAAGGACTTAAAGTCCTCTATGGCACAGTTTCCTCTTTCTCTTCAGGGGGTTCTTCAATCCTGAAACCCTGCACTTCTTTCAGGTTTGTGGCCACTAAGGCCCCTGGCATTCCTGAGTTATCTGATTCCTTTGAGGAGGATTCATTTGTGGAGTCTGAGGATGGTGTGTGTTCAGAAGGAGCTTCTTCCCAATTTCATGGTGACCCCTTTGAGGCTGACCCTGAACCCTCTGCTGAGGGTCTCATTAAAGGGATAGTTATGTTTCATAATAAAAGCAGCTCTAATTAATCATCATAGTATGTGGACTTTGGAGAGTGTTATTTCAGTTCTGTCGGAGTTGTAGTTCTAGAGTAATTCAATGACAAAGTATCCCCCTCCTACCCCTTTTACTGATGTCACACTGTTCAGCCAGAGCAGAAGGGAGGTGCCCAGGTAGATTGCAGAGAGGGACAATCTTCAATTAAGATAAGGGAAAAACCTGAAAAACTTGTCAAGGGGGGCAGGGCTTACATTGTTTTCATAGAAAGAAGTGTCCCCTGCTGTTATCTGTCTAGTCTATGGACTGGATTCCACATCTGAAAAGAGATGGCTTACACTAGGTAAAAGGGGTGGGAGGGGGAAACTTTTCTTGTGAATATCTCTTAAACCATAATGGTTTGAGATATAAGACTTATATCGTTCATGTTTTTTTAATGCCTACAAAATAAAATAAAGATAAAACGAAGTATTACTGTTCCTTTAAGGCTGTTTTGTCTACCCTATGCATTCCTGGTAACCCCATGTAGTCTGTCTACTCCTGACATCTTTTCAAGGAGCAAGAAGCCATGTGCTATTTTTCCACCTAATCCCACTCTGGATCAAATCATCCTCGATGAGTGGAAGACTTCTGACAAGCATCTCACTCTTTCTAAGCGATTCTGTAAGCTGTACCTCTTTTCAGATATGGCTTTGGCTCAGTGGGCTACACCTCCTCTGGTTGATCCCCCTATTTCTAGGCTTTCAAAATCCACTGCTTTGTCCATTAAGTATGCTTCAGTGCTTAAGGATTTAAGTGACAAGAAGCTGGAGGCTATCCTGAAGTCTGCCTTTGCTGCTATAAGTGCGTCATAGAGGCCCACCTTAGCTTCTGCATGGGTGGCTTCTGACTGATGCTGTCTGCAATGTTGCTCCTCAGGAGGATCTCGTGTCCATTTTGGCCAATATCTCTGAGGCTCAGCACTATATTACTGATGTCCTGTTTGATGCTGTTAGGCTTGATGCTAAGGCATCTGCCTTCTCTGTCGCCTCCAGGCACACGTTGTAGCTCAAGATTTGGTCTGCTGATTTGGTTTTTCTTCTTTTTCAAGGCACATCTCTTTTTGGCCCTCAATTAACATTATCAGTGAAGCCACTGGAGGGCAAGAGTACCTTGCTGCCTTGGGTTCTTAAGCCCCATTCCCAGACAAGGAAGCGGTGTCTTTTTTGTCCCCAACATGGCAAAATGCAAAGACCGAACCAGGTTGCTCGCAAACCCTGGTCCGTTCACATCCGTGGTGGTCGACTCCAGTACTTTTTAAGTACTTGGACATGTTCTGTTGTGGATCAGTGGGTATTACAGGTGGTCTCAGGAGGTTACAGGATTCCCTTCAGATTATTCCCTTCTCTCAGAAAAGCTCAAGTCTTTTGCATGGAGCGATTCAGGCTCTCATGGATAAGGTAGTTCTGTCTCCTGTTCCCCAGCCAGAGATGGGTTTAGTTTTTTTTTTTTTCCCATCCTCTTCGTCGTTCCCAAGAAGGATGACGCTGCAGTCCTATCCTGGATCTCAAGGATCTCCATTTGTTTGTGGTCCATACTCACTACAAGATGGAATCTTTACACTCTGTCATTGCAATGGTTTGTCCAGGGGAATTTTTGGCTTCTTTGGATCTGCAGGATGCGTACCTGCACATACCAACTCAACCGAACAGTTAGAAATATCTCAGGTTCGCTTGCGACCTGGGCTCTTCTAGTTCACCGCCGTACCTTTTCAGCTTACCATGGCTCCTCAGGTGTTCACACGGGTCTTAGGGGCCTTGATTGCCTTCCTGCACACAAGGGGAACCAGGTGAAGCCATATATGGATGACCTTCTCTTGAAGGCCCCCTCCAGGGATCTCCTGGACTGCCAGGTCCAAGACTGTGCTCAGATCCTCCTTCAACACGGTGGGATCCTGAATATGGACAAGTCTGCTCCGGTCCCATCTCAGGGTATGGATTTCCTTGGTCTCCGGTTCAACACTTGTGAGGGCATGGCCTATCTGATAGAAGACTCTGTTCAGCAGATCACATCCAAGGTGTCTTGTGCTCTGGAGTGGACATCCGCTCCAGCACAGCAGTACTCTTCTCTTGTGGGCACGATATCTACCATGGAGGCAGGCCTTTCTCCATGGCTCACACCAGAGAGCTTCAGAGGTTCACAATCTGGGTTTGCAGGGGGAACCCGGACCTTCTGGATTGACCTGTCTCTCTTCCCCCGAAGTGAGACTAGACTTCCACTGGTAGTTGGACAGCACCAACCTGAGGAAAGGGAAACTGTTTGTGATTCCCTACTGGACCATGGTAATGATGGATGTCAGCCTGTTAGGCTGGGGAGCTGCTCTGGGTCACCTGGGTGTTCAGGGTCATTGCTCGATGGAGGAAACCCTCCTTCCTATCAACATCTTGGAGTCTAGAGCATGGAGAATCACCCTGGGGTATTGGTCCTCTCACCACCTTTATTGAACACCGTAAATAATCAATGGAAAACCACACTGATAATAGATAGTGTAGTGAATAGGTACGAAGCAGGCGTTCCTACCAGAAATAGGAGGTTGCTCCTAGATGACTCAGAGGGCAACCGTGAAAGAGCACAGACTGGGGCTGGGACCCAGGAAGGTATACGTAGACTGGAGCTAAGACCCATGAACGTATAGCGGAGTGACTGGGTGGAGACCCAGGAAAGATGGCGTACAGGTTGCCAAAAGTTGAGTAAACTGACTCAGGCCTACAGTCGGAATCAGGCGGTAGTGCAGACAAGCCAAAGGTTAATACCAGAATGGGTAGTCAGCCAGAGCCGATGGTCAATACCAAGCGGATAGTCAGGCAAGCCAGGGGTCAATGCCGGAGCAGGTAGTCAGTCAGAGCCGAAGGTCCAATACCAAGCTGGTGTTCATACATGAACACACACTAAACTGAACTGCACTGGAACACCACGAAAGGGCAACTGGTGTGGTGTACAGGCAGATTTCCCCACCCCTAGGAGGTGGAGCACTAAAGTGGCCTGTTCTTTTAAGAGTCGGGGCGCAACGTCACCAGAGGGAATCTCAGTGATGTGCGCCCGACTCTGCTTGCCAGGAGAGTAAGCCGCATGGGGCAGAAGAGAGGAGACCGGCGCCCAGACGAGAACCAGGGAGTCCGGCTCTCCTCCAGACTTAGGATTCAGTGCGGCCGCGGAGAGACACTCAGAGGGGACTGGCCGCCTCCCTGACCACCGAAGTGGCCGGCTCCCCTCCAGATGCCAAGGTAAGCGCATACGCTTATAGTACCTCCCCCTCAACTGTCGAGGCTTAGAGGGAAAACGGAAATAAAATCTCAGGATGAGAGCAGGAGCATGCATTTCTGTAGATGAGACCCAGGAAAGCTCCTCAGGTCCATATCCCTTCCAATGTACCAAATATTGTAGGTGACCTCGGACCCCACGAGAGTCCAGAATATTTTGTACCTCATATTCCTCATGGTCTGCAACTCTAACGGGACCAGGACAGACAGGAGCGGATGTATAGTGATTGCAGACCAAGAGCTTCAGTAAGGAGAAAACGTATTATATTGTCTGGGAGCTCCAGGGCATACACAACAGGATTAATTATCAGAAGAACCCGGAAGGGACCAATGAATCAAGGAGCCAGTTTTCTACAAGGTAGGTTTAAGTTTTGTGTAGATAACCAGACTCTCTCCCCTACCTGAAACACCAGTGCTGGCAGCCTTCTACGATCGGCCTGCTTCTTTTGCCGTTGTGTGAACCTTTGAAGGGTTTTCTGAACCTGTACTCATGTGGAGCAGAGTTCCCTTAAATGCTCCTCCAGAGCTGGAATATCTAGTGCCTCGAATGACTCTGGAAGTACCAAAGGCTGGTAGCCATAGTTAACCATAAACAACGAGTTCATGGCACAATTCTGGGCAAACTCCGCCCACAGTAACAGGCTCGCCCAGTTGTCGTGATGGTCTGAGACATAATGGTGCAAGAACTGTTCCAAGGCCGCACCATTGGACTGAGGTTGGTAGGTGGAGGAGTAAGAGAGCTGGATACCCAGTTGAGCACAGAACGCTCTCCAAAAGCGAGACACAAACTGGCTCCCTTGATCCGGCACAATCACCTTAGGTACCCCATGGAGGCGAAAGACCTCCTTAGCGAAAATACCTACCAATTGCTGGGCAGTCCCAATTCTTTGAGAGGTACAAAGTGGGCCAACTCAGAAAAACGTACTACAATCATCAATATGACTGTGCATCCATCTGATACTGGTAAATCCACCATGAAATCAATTGAGATATGAGACCATGGACGCTCCCCATTAGGAACTGGTTGAAGGAGACCAACGGAGAGGTGCCAAGAAGTCTTAGTTTGTGCACATGTATGACAAGCTTCTACGAAAGCCAAAACATTGTATCGAATACTAGACCACCAAAACAGTCTAGATACGGACCAGAATAGTTGATCTCTTCCAATGTGCCCTGCTGCTTTGGAAGAGTGATAGGTTTCTAACAGTTTGATCCTTAAAGGTTCAGGCACAAAGTATTGCCCATGCGGGGTGTCAGCCAGAGCTGTCACTTGAGCTGCCAATATCTCTGTCCCCAAAAGAGACTTAATGCTGGTGCAAATGGTTGCCAAAATACAGTCCGGAGGAATGACAGGTGTGGGATCACAATCCCCTTTAGACAAGGTACCAAACTGGCGGGACAGGGCATCAGCCAAGGTAAGTGCATACGCTTACAGACAGACAGGAGGTAAAGGGCAGAGGTGCATGTTCCTGCCATCTCTGCCATGTACATTCCAGGAGTATAAAAACGTCTTGGCAGATATTCAGTCGCCAAACACTGGACCTCGGGGAGTGGGAACTGTTGGTGCGGAAGTGGGGTCTTCCTTGGATAGACCTGATAGCTACCAGGGACAGCTGGAAGGTTCAGATCTTTCCCTCTTGCTGGAGGGATCCTCTGGCATTCTCGGTGGATGCTCTGTCAATCCCATGGTGATTTTCATCTGGCCTACATTTTTCCTCCACGTCCTCTCCTTTTCAAGGTGCTGAAGAAGATTAGGATGGATTGTGAGTCATTCTGATCACACCTTACTGGACCAGACAGCCTTGGTTTCCAGAACTGCTGGCATTGGCTGCTCAGGATCCATTTCCTCTGCCACTCAGACTGGATCTCCTTCTACAGGGTTACCTGTGGAGAGGATGTGGACGGTTTGCCTTTGACAGCATGGCTGTTCAAGCCTCCATCTTGAGGAGGAAGGGCTTTTCCCCTGAGGTGGTTCCCACCATGATCCAAGCCAGGAAATCTGTGTCCTCTAAGGCCTACCACAGGGCTTGTCTTGTATCAGAGACACATTGCCATGCTTCCGGATGTCAAGGTGTTCTTCCAGTGAGTCGCTCACGCATTTCCTGCCCTTAAGGCTCCCACTCCCCAGTGAGACCATAATCTGGTCTTGGGTATCTTGCATCGGCCTCCTTTTGAGTCCTTGGCCACCATTCCTTTACGTCTTCTGACATGGAAGATTTCTTTCCTTTTGGCTGTGGTCTCTGTCTGCTGATTTGCAGGCCTTGTCCTGCAAACTGCCTTTCTTGGTGTTTCACATGGATAAGGCACTTCTCCGTATCTCCCAGAAATTACTTCCTAATGTCTTCTGAGTTCCACATCAATCAGGAGATTGTTGTGCCTTCCTTTTGTCCTGACCCTAAATCTGACAAGGAGAGGGATCTCTGCTTGTTGGATGTGGAGCATTGCCTCAAGTTCTATGTGCATCGTTCTGAGTGCGTCCGCAAGACGGATGCTGTTTGTCATCCCTGAGGGTGCCAGGCCTGGTTTAACTGCGTCCAAGAAGACAATTACATCTTGTATTAAGTTTACCATCCACAAGGCTTATCAGCTCAGAAGGAAACCTGTTCACTTCCATGTTATAGCACACTCCACTAGGTCTGGTGGGGCCTAGTGGGCCTACAAGAATCAGGCCTCTGCTGATCAGCTGTGCAAGGCGTCCACTTGGTCTTCTGTGCACTCCTTTGCCAAAGACTACCGTGTGAATGTTCTGGCTTCGGCTGAAGCCAGCTTTGGCAGGAATGTCCTGGAGGCAGTTTTACCTGTCTAAGACTATATCATACATGTGCCTTATAGCTTTTTAACTGTTGAGCCCTGTTGGCTCTTGTTCTTGTGTTCTGCGTACTGTTATTCAGTGTCCATTGACACTTTGTTAGTTTGGGCTGTTCCTTGTCCTGAATAGTCCATGGGAACTCTGGTATCATGGGGGACCAGCATTTGGTCCTTTCCTTCTCTTCCCATCCATGGGAGCTCAATGTTGGTACATCCCCATAGTACCTGTAAGCTATATTGGACGACAGAGAAAAGATGATTTTAGTCTTACCTGTTAAATCCTTTTCTCTTAGTCCATATAGCTTACAGGTCTCCTACCCAGTGAAAGGGACCATGCTAGGTCTGCTGTGGTTGGACATGGAAGTCCGATTGGGTCCATGCTCACAGGAGTTTTCTGAAGAGGGGAGTGGCTAGGTAGCCTGCTATGAGGGGGAGACTCACCCTGCACTTCTTGAAGAATTATTCCAGCCTACTGGGAGGAGCTGTCACCTCCCTATGGTACCTGTAAGCTATATGGACTAAGAGAAAAGGATTTAACAGGTAAGACTAAAATCCTCTTTTCTCAGATATGGGGTGTCACAATTCTCCTATTAGGTGGGTTGCCATTCTTGGTTTCCCCTGGAGGATTGTACAGCATGCAGGAGCTTTGTGAACCTTTGCAGCCCTGTGAAGAGAATCTTCCATCCCAAGTTTCTGTCTCCTAACTGGGTCTGTCTGAGGCTCTCGTTTATCACAATGGTAACCTGAAGATGGAGATTGGTCAGTAACCCGTTGAGTGCTATAGTCTATTTGTCCCATTTTCCCCCCTCCATACAGGGGGTCATCTTGGAGTCTAGAACTCCTGCACTCATGTTGGCTACTTTATTCAGTTTAGTCCCTGGGTTTTTGGAGCTTGGATGGCTGCATTGCATATAGTTAACTCCTTCCCTGATGGTTTAACTGGGTTTGGGGTCTTTTTACTAAGAATCATCAATTTTTATTACTTACAACATGTCCCCTTGGGTATTTGGGCAATTTTGGTAATTTTTGTAAAATTCTGCTTTTTTAGTATAGTGCACTTTTAAGGCTTGCATCCTGCGTGGCTGCACTTGCTCCACTTGCTTCTAAGGGACTGCTTTAGGACATCTATCTGCAACCATTTGTCATACATGGTTTCCTCATGCCCTACAATCTGGTTCACATCCCCAGTGTCTCAGGGGCTAGGCTACAACAACTGGGAAATACTACAACTCCCAGAATACCTGTTTCCCAGGCTTTTTTCTTATTGGCCGATGGTTTTTACAGACGCCATTTTCTTCTGACTTCTTATCCTATACAGAGGTCTGACTCTCCTTGTTCTACTTCTCAGATTAATCCTTTTCCTGCCAGATAAGTACCTTCTTGAGCTCTCTAATGTGAATTATTATTCTGTGACACAGTATTTGGGCTTTCTATATTGTTTAGTCACTTCTCTGGTTAGGTTGTCAGATTCAAAGAGACATGGGCTAGACCCAAGGCTAAGGACTCAGGGGTGTCTCTGACCCCCCTTGCTTATTGTTCCTCATGCCAAATGGGGCTTCCTAGAGAATACTCAGGACACCTATGCCCCTCATACTCTACGGCTCCCACTACACCACCGGGGCCCTCAAGCCTTGAGCAAGAGCCACTCTGGCTTAAAGATTTCAAGGTGAATTGGAATAAGGTGAGTGTAAAGAAGGGGATTCTACCTACAATCTCGGTGATCCCTTTGAGGCTGACCCCACTCCATCTGCTGGAAGTCTAATCAAGGCAGTTTTAATGATCCTTCAGGTCACTAATACCCCTGAGGAGGGCCAGTCTTCTTCAGACATCTTTCAAAGGCATAAGAAGTCTTTCACTGTGTTTCCACCCAATATCATTCTGGTCCAAGTTATCTTGGATGAGTGGGAGACGCCTCACAGGAGGCTTTCTCTTTCTAAGAGATGTGCTGTTTCAAAGGCAGCTTTGGCACAGTGGTTTTCCCCTCTCACTGTTGATCCCCCTATTTCCAGACTTTAAGTCTACAGCTCTACCCTTGGCAGATGCTACAGCTCTTAATGTTATCACTGACAGGAAGCTATCCTCAACTCTAACTTTGCTGCCATTGGTGCTGTTCTACAACCTGTTCTGGCTTCTGCTTGGGTCACTAGAGCTATTTATCTGGGGCAAACAACTTATTGAGGCTGTCAGGAATGGCTCCCCTAAGGAGCATCTTTTAGTCTGGCCCGTCTTGCCCAACATGTCTGAGGCTCAGATATATGCAGTCAAACTCTCAACTAAGGCTTCTGCTTTTCCTGTCACAACAGGACGCACCTTGTGGCTCAAGATTTGGTCTGCTGACCTCTCATCTAAGAAGTCACTGATTTTTCTCTCTTTTCAGGGCAAATCTGTTTTTGGGCCTGAACCTAAACAGACCATCAGTGAGGCTACTGGGGGCAAGAGCACCCTGTTACCTCTAACATGGCAAGGAAACAGCATCTATTTCATCCCCACCAAACAGAGGCGCAAAGGCCAAATCTTAGCCTGTCTCAAGCTGCACCCTGCGCCCCACCACCAAGCCCAGACAGCAGTGGCATTGTAAGCACACCTCTGCCAAGCCCAAATCTGGCAAGTCTGTCTCTGCATGACTCTCAGAATCTTAGTCCTCAGCTGCCCTTGTCGGGGGCGTCTGAGCCATTTTTCAACTGGCAGAGTCCATTGTGAACCAGTAGGTTCTGCAGGTGACTTCGGAAGGGTACAAGATTGCCTTTAAGTCCCTTCCTCTCTACAGTTTCTTCCTGTACAGGACTCGCCTGGGCCAGAAGTTGCTACTTTACAACAGGGAGGTTCAGGCTCTCTTGGACAAGGGAGTTCTGCTTCCAGTTCCTCCTCAAGACAGAGTCTCAGGTTTCTATTCAAACCTGTTTGTGGTGGCCAAGAAGGACAGCAGCAGCTGACCTATCTTGGATGACAAGAACCTGAATTATTTTGTGGAGACTTCATGCCTCAAGATGGAGTCCTTGCACTCTGTTGTCGCAGCTATGTGCCCGCAAGAATTCCTCGCATCTCCGGATCTGCAGGATGCATACTTGCATACTTTCTCAAAGGGTGGACCCTGGAGAGTGGGAGCTCCATCCCAATGTTTTTGACCTGCTGATGCAGCAGAGGGGTTCTTCTTAGATAGACCTCATGGCCCCCGAGGGACAACAGGAAAGTACAAATGGGGAGATCTCAGGCTGCCCTAGGCACCACACCCTTTGGTGCTCCTAGCCCTGCCTTTGCCCCACCCCCTAACCACACCCTCACTTAGCTACAATGCTCCTTTAAACACACCCTTAGTGGCCAAACCCATTTTTAGATTTATTCTTCACAGCACTATGGCATAAGTGTTCTATAACGGTTCTTCTAGCTCTTCCTTTTACTTGTCATCCATGTGCTCATAGTGATAGCACAGACTATCACCCTCTCCTGCCTAAATTTTGCAATATAAATCAGAGCCAATGTCGAGCTCTATCTCTGTCTCTCCTTGTATTGTGTTTCACTTCCTGGAAATGTCATGTTTTTATAGCTCAAACACAAAGAACATGTAAGTAAAGTGGTGACAGGTTTGTAGCCATTAAGAAAATAGCAAAACATTTTTGGCAATCTGTGAAAACAGCAAACATTTTAGTCGCTTTATTTAAAGTGGATTTCCTCATGGTTTTCACAGATTTTTTTTTTTTGCGGGTTCACAATGCAACCTTTCGCCAACCCTACAAATAACCACTGGTGATCCAGAGGAAGAAAAAAAAGTTTGCCCCCTTTATAATTATTTTATGTATGTAGTGAAGAGCATGGAAATAGGTTGGGGAGTGGGGGTGGCAGAAAGTATATGTGTGGATGTATGACTACCAGGAGGCAGTGGAAACAGTTTGGGATGTCAAACAGTGCATGTGTGGTTATGTGAATACCTGTGTACAGTGCAACAAGGTTGGGGTGTTGCACAGTGACTGTATGTGTGGATCTATGACTACCAGTGGATAATGGAACAAGGCTAGGGGTCAGACAGTGTTCTTTGACCAATAGTGGACATTGCAACAGTGCTGGACATTGTAGTTGGAGATATGTGACTACCAGCGCATAGTGAAACCGTGCTGGGGAGGAGGTCAGACAGTGTGTTTGGGAATATGTGAGTACCAGTGGGCAGTGGAATTAGACTGGGGGATTCCACCACTAAAGTTAGAGGTATATCAGCCCATTAAAGTAAAAAAAAAACAAAACAAGATTCGATTCAATTAAAAAGAAAATTAATAGTGCCGTCCCATCTCTCAAACCTCCCCTCCCTCCCCTTTTACTGACAGCTGACATCAGGGACAGGGGAAGGAGTGTTAGGGACCAGGAACCAGACAGACACAAAAATGTAAAATGCAAAACACCTTTATTAAAATTACAAAAGCGAACAAAGCAAAATCATGAGCCAGGAGCATAAAATACAAGAAAAGCCGGGGTCAGAAACCAAGGCAAGTACTCAGACAAGCCGGGGTCAGGAAAATGGAGATCTGCAATGTCAGGAACAAGTCAGGAGCCAGATGGGATGTCAAAGGAAGCCAGGTCATGCACAGATAATCAGGAACTGAGGAGAATGCACTTGCAGCCCGAAGCAGACACAAGGGCAAGGAGGAACTGAGACTAGCTGCTTTAAATACCCTGGAAGGAGTTGGTTGATAAGTCAGGTGAGTTGCCATGGAAACTGAGAGGTCAAGGCCGTTTGTTAAGCATCAGCCTAACACAGGGAAGGAAAGGCAGCAGTAATCAATCAGTTGAGTGTTAGACCAAATCAGTCAAACCATGACAGAGAGGGGGGAACTTTAGCTTCCTGTATCCTGTAGCTGCAATATTACATTTTTTATACAGCAACATTTCTACCCCTTTAAGATCCGATAAGTAGGCTGACCATACCTCACCTTTAAAAAGGGACACATAGGAAACAGGTATATTTCAGGAGTGCACCAAGTCAAAGCAACCCTGTAGTATGCATTTTTCATGTGTGCCCCTTAAAGGTGAGGTATGGTCTGCCTACTGATAAGGGACTCACTTTATCACTTAAATGTAAGACCTAAGTGTTTTTTTTGTAACACTGAAAGTCCCTTATCGGATCTATAAACAGTTGATGCAGAAATTGAAAGGAAAAAAAAGTCCCCAGTGGATGTATTAATGTGATTTTCTTTCTTCCTATTCTGTCTTCTTCCTTCCTCTGGTCCTTCTGTCTTCTATCTTCATGTCTTGTTCCTTTAAAAAAAAAAAAAAAAAAAAAAAAAAAAAAGTAGATATTTATATATGTTGCACAAAAAAAAACCCATATATGCATAGTTTAACCCCTTGAGTGCCAGAGGGGTACACAACACATTGCGTAGCAATGCATTGTGTACTTCTCTGGAGCTCAAAGGGTTAACATGCGTAGATGTACATATGCAAATGTATATACATGTGATTTTTCTCTTTCTCCACTGATGTGTGCGGCCCCAGTGGCGGAGAAAGGCAGAATAAGCACAGACCACCCAGTACCTTACAGGCCGATGCTCGTTCCATCGTGAGGGAATTTGAACACAGACTGCCTTTATATATGGTCAGTCTCTGTTCAAATTCCCTCACAGCCACTGGCTGGGATGTGTGCTTACGTGCATCCCAGCCAATCAGCGGTATTAGAGGAACCTGCTTGCAGCTGATTGGCTGGGATGTCTTCTTACACAAAGGTTGTGAAGGAATTTGAACCGAGACTGACCATATATATATATAAAGGCAGTCTGTTCAAATTCCCTCACAATGGAATGGACATTGGCCCACAAGATACTGGTGGTCTGTGCTTATTCTGTCTTTCTCCTCCATCTCCACAGTGGCTGCACACAGTGCTATAGAAAGAGGAAAAATGACATCTAGATACATTTGAGATATATATTGCTCTACTTTGCTAGTCGTATGGGGAAATGTTTACTGTGTATTATTGAGGAGACTTTATACTTACTGACCCGCACATGTATGCATGTGTTAACTGTGAACTGCTCTGCAATGCATTGCATACTCCTCTGGCACTCAAGAAGATTAACTATGCATACATGTGCGGGTTCCTTTTTATGAAAAATATATTAATATCTACATTTTTATAGGTACAAGATGTGAAGATAGAAGACAGAAGGACCAGAGGAAGAAAGTAGAGAGAATAAGAAAAGATAAGAGAAAGAAGGGAACATAGCAGATGGACAGTGGATGACAGGTAAGATTAACACAAATAAGTTAATGACTGGTGCTTGACAGTATGTCAGGCACCGATTGTTAGCTTTTTTCCTTTGATATTCCCACTTTCTGCTATTTAGCGGCATTTTAGGATCTAATGCACAAAACTGACGTTTGGCAACAGGACCATTTCAGTGACATAATGTCCATTACGCTTTTAGCTGGTTGGGAAATTGAATACTGACTTACATGTTTTGTTTTGTCGGTCGGTATCCATTTTTGCGCTACCGCATGTTTTAGGTCAGGTTATTAAATCAAGCCCATTGTCTGTTAGTCGAAGAAACACTGTATTAGAGGAATGTGGATAGTGTCTCTTGAAGCTCTTTCAATAAAGCCAACTCTTCTCTTCACATACTTAACCAAGAGTTTAAATACCTTCGATGAAATATACTAACTTTTTTCTGTTTGTATACAGATACATCGTAGCATTTTTATTTTACTTTGATGATGTATTGATTACCCCTTCCTTGCCTCAAATACTGCTGTAATACCTTGTTTTGGGTGCATGCTATGTCCTTTTGTCAAGAGAGGAGTCAATCTTAGATGTTTTGATAATAGGGGCTAACTTTTAATTCAATTATCCCCTTTATTGCCTATGCTTTCCAACCTAATGTTGCTATGGAGGACTTAATAACAATGAGTGTAAGACAGAGGGGGCTAGGCAAAGGCATTGTTTATTTACTTTTAACTTCTCCATTTCAAAGGAGCTAAGAAAATAGCATGTTTGGGTGAATTAGGAGTCAGATTAGGTAGCATATGTAGGAATTGCAATGTTTTATTTGTGTGCATTAATGCAAAAGGGGAGTAAATGTTGGGAAGTGTGGAAATATATATATATATATATATATATATATATATATATATGAAAGAGCGCATCATGTGACTGAAAAACTTGTCCGAAGCCTAACACACCCAGGGGTGGCAGTAAGGAGGGGCTATTCATGTCTCCGCCCTACAGCCAGTCCTGGATATACAGGGGGGCATGGTTTGGACAGGAGTGGGCAGTGCTCTGCTAGGAAAAATCTATGGCTGATCAACACAAACTGTGAAACATATACATACAAAAATACATTCAAACATGTAGCCCCCTGGATATTTTCTGTTGTGGGTCTCCTAGGGACTTAGAAGGACTTACTAGGCTGTTTAGAACTATGTAGTTGTGCTCAGGATATGAAAAGGAGGCTTGAATTTCAAGGAACTGAATGAGCATGCTCACAACATGAAAAAGTGGCTTGGAACTCAAGGAACTAAATGAGCATTCTCAGAACATGGAAAAAAAAGGCTTGCAATACAAGAAGCTTACTGGGGAGATGCATAATAGGCACAGGTATACACACACAGCCCTCACCTGAGCCTCTTCTTTGCCTAAATGTCCTCCTGCTCCAAACGCACACACACAATGTCCTCTCCTGCACTTCTCCTGTTAACTCTTTCAGTGCCAGAGTGGTACACAACACATTCTTTGCAATGTGTTGCAAACCAACCTGGCACTCAAAGGGTTAAACCATTATACACTCTTAACTTGCAGGAGAGTAATGCACAAGGGAGGGAAGGATGTCGGATGATTATGCTGCTCAAATGGTTAACCCTTGGAGTGCCAGAGGGACATGCAAAACATTGCTTTGCAATGCGTTGAGAAACCCTCTGCCACTCAAAGGGTTAAAGGAATAGTAATAGCTCCAAGTCTCTTACATGTAGCTCTATAGTTAATTACTTACAGTGTTGTAGTTCAAACGCTATTCACGCTGAAAGGATCCCCCTCCTGTCCCTTTCCCTGCATCACATCGCCTCTCAGTCTGGTCCAGATGGAGCATGGCAAGGGACATTCTTCAGTAAGCAAAAGGAAAATCCTGCCCTCCTCCCTCAAGGGGGTCAGGGTTTTCCTTATAGTTACTGAATGAATTTTGTCCTTCTCTGCTTCCGTCCGGTACCACAACCGTATTCCGAATCTAATGGGAGGTGGCCAGAATGGGTGGGAGGAGAAGCCTTTCAGCTTCAATAGTGTTTAAACTACAACACTGTAAGTAATTAAAAACATTATGCACTCTTGACTTTTTCAAGCGTAACCATGTTGGGATTTTTTTTTTTTTTTTTTTAAAGATTGACAGTGGATGCCCAGGATCCCTGGTCTTTCCTCAACAGACGCCCAGCACTTCCTCTCCACGGCTGATACCCCTGCCAGTCCCCAGGCTCAGTCCTTCTGCCTCAGAATCAACAGTGGCTTCTTCTTCCCGTGCTGGATCTGGACATTGCGAGCCATATTGTGGGGAGAAGAATGTTTCTGCTGTACCGGGGACAGTAACGTGGGGCGCTGAATCTACATTATTTATGTCATCGGGACAACTTCTATATACAGTAACAGCACTCTGTTTAACCATTTGAGTGCCAGACAGGTAACTAATGCATTGCACCACAACACATTTTTTGCCTTTCCAACACTCAAAGGGTTAACTCTGACATGACACACAACTGTATACTGCATGTCACTCTATGGCTTAAAGTGTTAGTAATGTCTGAAAAAAACTTTTTTGTATTTAGAAGAACTTAAAAAGCTGATCTAAATGCAAAAAAACGTATCTCTCAAACCACTATGGTTTAAGAGATACGGGCGTTTAAAGTTTGATTTCTCCTACTGACAGATGTAAAGCTGTCAGCAGGAGATCCGTGTCGGTCGACACGCTGGCGCTTGAGAAGTGCTGAGATCTCGTTACTTACACGGAACCCCTTCATTGGAATGGTCTAAAATGTGTGCTTGAATCCAGGCATACGTTTTAGACCATTCCAATGAAGGGATTCCGTGTAAATAACGAGATCTCGGCACTTCTCAAGCGCCAGCGTGTCGACCAACACGGATCTCCTGCTGACAGCTTTACAGCTGTCAGTAGGAGAAATCAAACTTTAAACGCCCGTATCTCTTAAACCATAGCGGTTTGAGAGATACATTTTTTGCATTTAGATCAGCTTTTTAAGCTCTTCTAAATGCAAAAAAAGTTTTTTTCAGACATTACTAACACTTTAACATGCTGGTATAAGTCTCTCTCACATAATCTCCTTTTATTTTCTACTTTCTACTTCTACATGCCAAACACATGGAGGCATAATACTGCAATTCTGCCCAAAAGTAAAGGAAATAAGAAATACCACTGATTTAACAGTCTTTTGCATGTTTTGCCGCTCACTGTGTGTATGTGTCTGCCTGTGTGTTGCATATGTCTGTGTTTATCAGTGTGTCTACAATTCAGACACATACTACCAACGGTCAGAACATGACGGGCAATGTATATTTATATGTGTTTAATTGAAGTGTAGAAATCTTTTTAAAAGTAGAATTAAAAGATCCCAAGTCATTGTGAGTGCCAGGACTGTGCATTCTGGTGAAGGTTGAATTGCCCCAGATAATTAACTTTTGATACTTTACTTTGCTTCTTGTTTAAAAGTTTGTTTAACCTCCACGTGTCGCTTTGACATTAACTATATTGGATTGCCCTGTAACATTCCTCTGTGATTTGATTGTACTACCCACAACGTAGGGAGATTAATTTATCAGAGTATTTCTATCTTTAGCAGGAAGATGGTTGTTGTATTTGTTTACATGAACAACAACAATAATTCAACTACACCAAGCTATTACCTTTTCTGAATATATGTATGCTCTGAAATTGCAGTTGTTGCTGCAGCATATTTATGCATTAAAAATAATTTTAGCTCCAAGTTGATATAGATTTTTTTTTTTTGGCACTGCAGAGACACAGTGCATCATCAAACTGGAAAATCATAGAAAAAAAAATGCACATGATTATTGTGAATCTGTAACCTTAAACGAAAACTAAACAGTGATTATGAAAAACCCATGTAGGGATTTCCCAGATAAATAGAAATGTATAAAAATGTATTTCCTACTGCTGGTGTTGGTTTTTATATTGATAGTGCCATCTGGTGTCCAGACAAATCAATTACAGTTTATCTAGTTCCCATCAGCTATTCTATTGTAAAGATAGCCAGCCCTGGTGCTCAAGAGCTAACCGCAGTGCATGCATTCGGGGAATGAGCATAGATGGGTTAACTGTGATCCAGCTGCAATGTCCTGAAAACATGCAGTGCTGGTAATTTTTTGAGGCCAGTGGTGGCTACTGTTGTTTTATTGCATCCTATGGATTGGTCATTCACTGACTGCAGTGTGATATTAATCTTCCAGTTTGTGACAGTTTGAACTGTTATAACTTTTGAATAAAACCTTAGTGGTAGGATCCATGTTTTACTCAGCAATTAAACACTGCTAAAGGTTTAGTACTCCTAAATATAACTGACTAACAGCTTTAAAGGGATAGTAATACTTCATTTATTTTGTAGGCATTAAAAAACATGAAGAACAATATAAGTCTTCTCTCTCAAACCTTTATGGTTTGAGAGATATTCACAAGCAAACTTTCCCCTTGGTGGTTTACCTTGCCTGATATAAATGCAAGAACACATCTGCATGACCTGCCAGCTTCCTTTGCTACTTCAGTGGCCACCTGGAAGCATTTTTCCGCTCTCCCAAAGCTCATCCAGCCTTCCACAGCTGTATTTCAACATTCTAATTATGCTCATTTGGCACTGAAACTGCTGATCTGTCTGGCAAAATAATACAAATATATTTAATTCAAGGATATCTCCTAAACTGAAACATGCCCCATCTAGAGCCAACTTACTCTTAAAGGGATAGTAATGTTTCACAATAAAAGCAACTCTAATTAATCTTCATAGTATTTGGGCCATGGAGAGTGTTATTTCAATACTGTCAGAGTTGTAGTTCAATAGTAATTGAATGAAAAAGTATCCCCCTCCCTCCCCATTTACCTAATTACTCACAATTATGC
Source organism: Rhinophrynus dorsalis (assembly GCA_037306005.1). Classification (NCBI taxonomy): domain Eukaryota; kingdom Metazoa; phylum Chordata; class Amphibia; order Anura; family Rhinophrynidae; genus Rhinophrynus; species Rhinophrynus dorsalis. Next base: position 489,534,799 of record CM074719.1, read on the forward strand.
ATTCATAGCTTTCCATGACCACAGTGATCCACAACAACAAAAACTCACCCATAGCCTGAGCAAATATCACCCTCCATATACTCATCCACAATGACCAATCTATTAGAATATATTGCACTATATTCTCCCTCACAGATCCACACTGACACATACTCATCACACAACATCACATTTACCCATATATAACACTGATCCCAACATCAATATCAGCATGTGTCGGAAGGGGAAGATGACATGCTGGTAACCAGATTAACACTGTAAATCAAGTCAGTGGAACAGAGAGTACTGATATGCAAGCAAGACAGAGTGCAGACTCATCTGCAGATTGGCATAATAGTTCTCAAACTTTATTAACCAATAAAAGGGTTTTACTCCTCCTGGAGGCAAGATATTAAGAAATTGCCTATGATGGAGAGCCACTGCACCAGTAGAGACTGGACTCGGCTAACAGTCAACTGCCTTGCTCTTCTGGTTCACTTTTAATCTTCTGTTAATGTACATACATTTCCATGTGACGCTTCTCAATATTAAATTTTGCTTTCAGAGAGTCTACTGATTACTTGAACATTAAAACCAGTGTAGTCAATTGTTTCTCAAATGCTATGACCTTTATTATTATCTTTTATTTCTGAAATGCCAACATATTATTTGGCATTGTGCAAACAAAACAACTAGGTGAAGGCATGTGGTAGTGTTATACAGTTGAGTAAATATGTATGTCAAGTGGAAGGTTGTCCAGAGGGTAGGTATGAGAGAGATAGCAAGACACAGTAAGGAAGATGTTTTGTGGTGTGGGGTTGAGCTTTTATAAAAAGATGAGGCTTTAGAGGGTGGTGAATGGCTTTGTAAGTCAGTGTTGGTGTTTTAAATTTGATCTTGGAGGCTAGTAGAAGAAGGGACATGGCTACAGCATTCAAATAGATTGATGCGACGCCAGTCTCTGGAGAGGAAGGTAAATTTGTTGGGGTTGCAGTAGTTAGTGTGTGGTGTGAAGGAGTGAAAAGTTAATGTCTTGATGGCACATTTTGTGAATTAAAGTCGTATTTTGGAAATGTTGTGTATATGAAAGACACCAGGATTTTTTGCTAGACAGGTGAGGACAAGAGACTTATTCTTAGAATTGGAATGATAATGCATGTTTGAATGCTGTAGGGAATATGCAAGTAATGTGAGAGTGGAGAAGATGGGTATACATTGAACTAGTGAGGTATATAAAGATCTAAGAAGCTGAGCTGGAATCAGGTCAAGTGTTGTCACAGCTTAACTTGTTTTCAACACCACTGCTTCAGCGACACTCGGCGTCATCTGCAGGTGCGAGGCTTCAGAGTGAAGCAGGCTTCTGTTTCATGCCATGCTTCCTGTAGTCTCCTCCTACTTACTTCCTTCCTCTGAGCCTGCTCCTCCTACCTACTTCCTGAGGAGGGGTTTAAAGGGCAGTCTGAGTCCTGACTTGCCCTTGTGTTGTTGTTCAAAGCAGTTCTATTACCTTGGGCTCTGTGTATGACCTAGCTTGTCTTCCATCCAATCTGGTGCTGACATGTGGCTCTGTCTGACTATTCTTTTGTCTTATCCTTATAGTGGACACCCAATATGGGGCAGACCTGTGGCTCTGGCTGACTTCCTGAACTGTGTATGACCTGGCTTGTCTGACTACCCTCTCTGGTGCTGACCTGTGGCTCTGTCTGATTATTCTTTTGGTCATCCCCTGTACCTAGCAGGCACCCTATCTGGTGCGGGCCTGGGGCTCTGTCAGACTAGCTTTGATACTGACTGCAGGCATGATTTAAGTATACACTTCCTTATACTGACTGCAGGCGTGAGTCAGATATACGCTCCATTCTGACTGCAGGCGTGTGTCAGATTTCTCGCTACCTCTGATCAAGACTTCGAGTTCCGGTTTCTGTTCCATTCCTGTTCCAGCTCCTGGTTCCAGCAGAGACTGCCAGTGGCTTCGGGCTAGTCTCTAGTAGAGTGGTCCTCCGTGGCAGTTTACTCTTTCTGGTAGTAGCACTTGCTGGCTGTGACCCTTTGCTTGTACCTGCTATTTACTTTTTTTTGCTACCTTATTGTTTATTAAATTGCATTCTACTATTGTGTACTGACTCCTGAACATCTCTGGGGAACCGTGACAAGTGCGTAGGTAATGAGGTGGGAGAATGAGCTTGGTAACCTCCTCATCTGATGTGAAGGTAAATGAGTGGAAGAAAGAACTGTGTGCCTAGTGAAGGGGACAAGACCTGGTGATGTAGAGTATGGTTAGGAAGTAGGTAATTCTGGATTATATCTCTTATCTTTGAAGTAGCAGGCAAAATCATCATACAAGAAGGTAGTGGTTGTGGTGGAGGGGTGTTGCACAGTAATGAATTATAAGTAAAGAGGCATTGTAGACTGGATGACAGAATATAACAGAAGTGAAATATGGATGTTTGTTCAGAGTGAAGGCAGCATTATACAAACGGAGGATGGATTTACAGTGTAGAAAGTGAGGTGGTGAGTGTGATTTATTCCAGTGGTGCTTAGCAGAACATGACACCTGGAGGTATCTTGTAATGTCTGTATGCTTTTGCTGCTTCAGGGGTACTATGGAGTGTCAGGGACTATTTAGCAAAGGCAGATGTGAAAGTGTCATTGTGCCGTGAAGTTGCAGAGTCAGAGAATGTTGGGTGTGGTGATGACAGAAGATAGAGTTTTAAGAACAATGGGTAGTTATTGTATTAATGTCCTGTAGGTTTCTAAATGTGTGTGTTTTGAGTATTTTGATCAGGGAGCCATGAGGATACAAGTGGTAATGTTGTGATCTGAGAGAGGAAATTGAGGGATTTTAGAAGTCCCATTGAAAAGAAGTGGCAAAATACAAGGTCAGAGGAATGGCACTCAGTGTGTAGGGGAAGTAGTCAATATGACAAACAATAGGAGTAGGTAAGGGAAAGTTGTTGAATAGAGACTTGTGGGATGCAAGCACCAGATAATAGGTTAGTGATATTATGGGTGTGAATACACTTCAAGGGAGAGCAGGGTTGAGAACAGATAGGAAGAAAATGAGTACTTGTGCTAGGAGGGATGTTACCAGTCATGAGAAAGGAGTGTGATAAATGCTGAAATAAAGATTTATGGGAATGTGGTGGCTGACTGCAAGCAGATGGTGGAGATATGGATTTAACAGTGACAGGAGTTAATGTGAGAAGTGGAAAGTTTTAGAAAGAAGGGATGGAAAAATGTGAAAGGAAATGGTATGCAGCAGGACTGAGATGATTTTAGAAGAAGGGATGAAAAGGTGCAGAGTCAGAAGAGCACAGTATTTTAATGTAAGTTCTAGAGCAAGTACACAAATCTTCGGTTGATTGCAGAGTGGTATTCAGCTTGTCAGGAGGAGTGTTCAGTGCACACTGGCAGATTGTCCTATTGTCTCTCTGTGAAACTGTGGATTTGCACTTTTAGGCTGATACTATAGTTATAGGTCCATGTCACATGCAATACATCAGGATAATTAAAGAATAGCTAGCCAGATGTCAGAGATCACAGAGTCACATCTTTAAAGAATATCCCAGATTAAGATAAACTGCAAAACAAGAGTTGTAAAACATTAGGTATGAGGTTTCTAAGGGAGAACAAGCACATAATAATGTTAAGATCATTTAATTGATGTTTAAAACCAGTATCAGCCAGCTGGCACTGATTAATTATAGATGGACATTGATATGGACATACCAGTATTAAAGGGATAGTAATGTTTCATAATAAAAGCAGCTCCAATTAATCTTCATAGTATTTGGGCCATGGAGAGAGTTATTTCAGTACTGTCAGAGTTGTAGTTCAAGAGTAATTGAATGATAAAGTATCCCCCTCCCGCCCCTTTTACTGATGTCACTGCTCAGCTCAGAACAGCAGGGAGGTATCAAAATGGATTGCAGAGAGGGACAATCTTCAATTAAGATAAGGGAAAAAACCTGAAAAACCTGTCAATGGGGGCAGGGCTTTCATTGTCCTCACAGTAAGAAGATTGTCCCTTGCTGTGAGCTGTTTGGTCTGTGGACCAGATTCCACATCTGAGGGGAGGTGGCTTACTCTAGACAAAAGGGACGGGATGGGGAAATTTTATCATTCAATTACTCTTGAACTACAATTCTGACAGTACTGAAATAGCACTCTCTACGGCTCAAATACTATGAAGATTAATTGGACCTGCTGTTTTTGTGAAATGTTACTATCCCTTTAATACCATGGTGACAAAGACTTTTTGTATACTACAGGACAAGATCAATTTTGTTCAACCATATTTTCCCTCTAATTCATTTAGTTCAACCATACAAATTCTATACCATTTTTACCCCCTTAAGGACTGTGAAAATCTGGGGTGGATTGCACTTAAGGACCGGAGCAATTCTGACCTTTTTGACTATGTCTTTGTTCAACAATATTTTCCTTCTAAGGCTTTTATTTCAGCCACACAAATTATATACCATTTTTTCACATACAATTAGGGCTTACATGGATGGCCCACTATTTATTTTATTAAAATTTAAAAAAAACTTTAAAAAAAAAAAAAAAAAACACACACCATTTTTATTTTTTCTCTTGGTATCATTTCGGCGCAATGGGTTACATGAGGCTCGCTGCTATCAGTTAACCCATGACGTGCCAGGACCGTCATGGGTCTTTATGGGAAGTGCACCCATGACAGTCCTGGCATGTCATGGGTCATTAAGGAGAAGTAGGGTTTTCTTTTGATGCCATATTTATATTTATAACCCATCATTTAGATTGATAATATACAATATTATAACAAATATAAAAATTAGTTTTTGTTTTTTTTTTTAAGATTTCCTGTGATCCATAGGCGTGCGCACGGGGTGTGCCCAGGCACACCCTAATCGGCACCGGCCAGGGAAGCTGGAAATTTTTTTTCAAATAAATCTGCCGCGAGGGAGCGCTGATTTACACTACCAAGCGCTCCCTCGCGGCGTCTAGGTGACCCTGACACTGCAGAGAGACCCAGGCTCTGTAGTAATACAGAACGCGGGAGATGACATCATCTCCCAGCGCTCTGCATTACTGAGAGCAGCGCACGGGAGCTTCAGCTTTGTGCCGAAGGAGGCACAGAGCTCCCTCTTGACACGCCGCTAGACCACCAGGGACTGAAGGTAAGGGATGAAGGGGCAATTTGGAGAAGAAAGGGGCATTGTGCAGATGAAGGGGCATTATGGAAGGGGGCAATGTGAAGATGATGGGGGCAGGTTGGAGCTGAAGGGGGCAATGTTAGGGCAAGTTGGAGCTGAGGGCAAGTTAGAGCTGATGGGGGCAATGTTAGGGCAAGTTGGAGCTGATGGGGGCAATGTGAGGGCAAGTTGGAGCTGATGGGGGCAAGTTGGAGATGAAGGCAAGTTAGAGCTGATGGGGGCAATGTTGGGGCAAGTTGGAGCTGATGGGGGCAATGTTAGGGCAAGTTGGAGCTGATGGGGGCAAGTTGGAGCTGATGGGGGCAAGTTAGAGCTGATGGGGGCAAGTTAGAGCTGATGGGGGCAATGTTGGGGCAAGTTGGAGCTGATGGGGGCAATGTTAGGGCAAGTTGGAGCTGATGGGGGCAATGTGAGGGCAAGTTAGAGCTGATGGGGGCAGTGTTGGGGCAAGTTGGAGCTGATGGGGGCAAGTTGGAGCTGAGGGCAAGTTGGAGCTGATGGGGCAATGTGAGGGCAAGTTGGAGCTGATGGGGGCAAGTTGGAGATGAAGGCAAGTTAGAGCTGATGGGGGCAATGTTGGGGCAAGTTGGAGCTGATGGGGGCAAGTTGGAGCTGAGGGCAAGTTGGAGCTGATGGGGGCAATGTTAGGGCAAGTTGGAGCTGATGGGGGCAATGTTAGGGCAAGTTGGAGCTGATGGGGGCAATGTTAGGGCAAGTTGGAGCTGATGGGGGCAAGTTGGAGTTGAGGGCAAGTTAGAGCTGATGGGGGCAATGTTAGGGCAAGTTGGAGCTGATGGGGACAAGATGGAGCTGATGGGGCAAGTCGGAGCTGAGGGCAATGTGGAGATTATGGGGGCAATGTGAGGGCAATATGGATTTGATGGGGGATAAGTTGGAGCTGATGGGGGCAATATGGAGCAGATGGGGGGCAATCATTTATTTAGCACACAAACACACACACACACATATATATATATATATATATATATATATATATATATATATATATATATGTATATACGTGCGTTCGCGTATGTAATACATATACACATATATATATATATATGTGTGTGTGTATATATATATATATATATATATATATATATATATATATATATATATATATATATATGTATGTGTATATTTATTACATACGCGAACGCAAGTGTGTGTTTGTGCTATTGGGTGCACACCCTAATGCAATTGGCTGCGCACGCCTATGCTGTGATGACTTATACTCAGTGCATCTTTTAACAGGGACTAGATATATGAATGTTCTTTCACACCTCCTAAGTGTCCCTTTTTAGTCAAGACATTCCCTCTTTAAGACACAGATTCCTCTGTCTCTCTTACCACAGTGTCTCTTTTTTTTAGGAAATCAGAATGTGTAGTTTGTATAAGCGTATCACAGCAATAAAACTCACATGTTTTGTTAAAAACTTCAGTATGTGTGTTTTTAAATGAGTCTGTGTAAATAAAATACTTTGATTTTGGTCTGAATCATTTATTCAACTACACAAAGAGCTGTCAGTGGGTCATTCAGTATACTGAATATTAATTTTAATACTCTACTCACCAATTCTGCCTTCAACAACATCAGTTACAACAAAAGTGCCCCCTCCTTGGCCATTTGAAGTGTAAGGTATGGTTCTCTATCTCTTTCTACCTCATGGTCAGAGTGAAGAAGAGAGAGGCAGAAAAGGTAATGTGTACAAACATTGCTTTTGTCCTGTGGCTTTACTTGCATATGTGATTACTGGTTAACAGCTGAAACTGACTGCTCCAGTCCAGGAGCAGGCAGCTACAGCCTTCCCACAGCAATCACCACTGTGGTCCTTAACCTAAGATGTACCAGGACCATAATCCATCCTCAAAGGTTCTCACACATCACCCATCTTTAAGGGGTTAAGACAGTTTAATTCATATTTAAAAGCATTATCAGTCAGATTGCTTGGATTGATGCTCATTATACATTGATATCAACATATGTGAGAAGAGACAGATGAGAATAAATTAAGATAATCTTGCATTCAGCAGAAGGAATTCTATTAAAGTTGTTTCTGACTCGATTAAACTCTGGCTTCCTACCAAGCCAAAACTCTGCATGCAGAGTTAAAACATGTTATCACACTCTGTGCATCTAATCAACTTTATTCCAATAGTGTGGTTCCTTTATTTCTTCAGAATGCTCTACTGACACAACATTTTTAGGATAGTCTGCATTAATAAGGGATAGGTACTTGCTAAGAGGATGCTCCTTTCCTGTTCTTCAGAAGCTTGGAGATCTGACAGACATAGTCTTCTTTACAATATAGATGATATAGAAAAAATGTGAGATTCCTTCATTTATTGTGGCTATTTTCTTTGATAAAGCAACATTGAGCTAAGAAACATGTAAGAGAAATATCTGTTTTTAATACATTTTTACAGCCTTTGTTTTTCCCCGAACATAGGTGGGGTAATTCCTTAGTATGCTTATGTAGTCAAATGTTGGAGAGTACTCACTTCCTGACCATTAATAAATGTGAGTACATTATATACTTCTTCACAGCTGATTGGCAATATACAGTATTATATTTGGCACCTTCTCTGTTTTGTTTTATATATTTATATGTTACTGATTAATTTCCAGTGAAAAGTGCAGTTTTTCCTGCTTTTTTTTTGCCTAGCTCATTGCATTAAAATCAATAGGCAGAACATTTTTTTCTCCACCACATGAGAGTTTTCTACAGACATATAAAAGTGTGTCAGGCTCTCACAGCATGCCATTCTGTGTTTGTGAGAGGAGAGAGCAGCATGATGTGAGCTAGAGAATGGTCCTCATCACTCCTCTATATGAGCAGCCTTACAAGCTGGGAGTTCAGATAAACAAGTGGCTCGCCATTTCCTGGAACACAATCACACAGTGGCATCCTTAAGGACCATTCTGATTGACCACATACCACCGCTCCCCAGAGGAGGAGATGGGGGAATCAGACTGCTTCAAAAATAAACATTTAGGATTCATACTCTTGATACTGTGACTCCGAAAGGACTCAACGAGAAACTCACTTATTCAGCTTTCTATTGAGAGACTAGCCTGTATATTGGAGATATAAGGGAATATGGTCTAAAAGCCAACAGAAGAGGCCTGCTGTACACATAGACATTATCTAAAGGATCATACTAAGAAAAGCTGTGTGTGCAATATCAACCTGGGTCTTATACGCTAGATTCTATGGCTTTCATTATTTGTAGCAATATTGGCCATAGACTACATGGATGCATAATAGGGCTCTCCGGGTCCAGCATACCTGGGTCTTGTATGCTATAGTCTATGGCTTTCATTACTTGGACCGATATCAGCCACAGACTACATGGATGCATACTAGGACTCTTTGGGTCCAGCATACCTGGCCTAACACTCCAGACATTACAAGTTTGAATGTCCTAACATTGGATGAATGAGACACATGTCTAATACTCCACAGAGGATAATCTACATCTATTTGGACACATTGTCTAACATTTGAAAAGAACAACTTGTATGGATCTCTCTAGTGCATCAAACTGAATCTGTGCACAATAGGACCTTCTGTCCAGCACTTTCTTAGACCCATTACTACAGCTACTGGGCCATGTTATTCCCAAGATACAAGATTTCTGCCAATCAGCCACTACTTGAGGAACCAAATGTATAGTATGAGCTCCCCTATCTCCTGTCGATGCTTCCTTTTAACTCTCTTTATGCTTGCCTCCAAACTAATCGCCACTGGGTTCCTTAATGGATACAACTACTCATGCAATGGATACAACTACACATGCCTGTTACCAACTGTTTGCTAATATGCAAGTCTAGGACATGGATTTAATTGCCACAAATAAACAACCTGATAGTTCAGTGGATGTCCTTAGACACAGACCACTACTAGATAGTACTGTAGCTTCATAAACACTAATTGTATGTACATTTTCTTATGTCCCTCAGGACATCATTGACATTACCAGAACTGGGGACTAGATAAACATACTGCCATAATAAACTATATGCACATACTTCTAGCCTTATGTATAGACTACCGGGAAACATTAGATCTGGCACATTGTGGTCGCCGGTTGCTCCACCTGGGGTTTGGGCCATATGGATTGATCTACCTACAGTAGGAGCACTGATGTGACGCCAAGAGCCAAATCTTATGTGAGCCATTTCTAATTCCTACCTCTGTGCTAACATTTATCTATTTCATGTTACTGTTGAAATTCTCAATTAGTCCTTGTATGTTAATGTGATCCTCTGATTTTGTGAATGAGTATCAGCAACGCATCATTGTTTTCACTGCTGCGCTGGGCTGATATTAATTAGATAGACTGCTACGATCTGTATAGGAGAGGCACCCGTAATGATATGTAGATACATCCTATAAGTTATGACAAACTCTAATGTTTATGCTTAATCACTTTGTTCAATATACTAGGAGTGGAATACAGGTCTCACTGATTACTATTTACAACGTAATATAAAGTATTGCGAACAAATGCTCAACACACTCCTTAACAGTGTTCTTTCTTTATAGACCCCATTTTCCCGGATCTAGAGTTTCCACTCTATTACTGGTTGGTTTTGGTTTGGTTGGCTTTAGTGTGTTTTGCGTTGGTTTTAGTGTGTTTAGGGTTGGTTTGGGGTTGGTTATAGTGTGTTTATGGTTGGGTTTTAGTGTGTTTTGGGTAGGTTTTGGGTTGGTTTCAGTGTGTTTAGGGTAGGTTTTGGGTTGGTTTTAATGTGTTTAGGGTTGGTTTTGGTGTGTTTAGGGTTGGTTTTGGTGTGCTTAGAGTTGGTTTGGGGTTGGTTTTAGTGTGTTTATGGTTGGGTTTTAGTGTGTTTTGGGTAGGTTTAGGGTTGGTTTTGGTTTGTTTAGGGTTGGTTTGGGGTTGGTTTTGGTGTGTTTAGGGATGCATCCTTAATGCACCCATATTGCGACCTTAATGCACCCATATTGCGTCCTTAATGCGTCCTTATTGCGTCCCTAATGTGTCCTTATGCGACTCGCTAATGCACGACATGGTGAATGCGCCATTCGGAATGAGGCGACATGTAAATTTTGCGACACTTTAAGGCGCGACATGCTAAATGCGCCGTTCGGAATGATGCAGCCAAACAAATGCAACACTTTATGACGCTGCATTTTAAGTGCGCAGTTTCAAAAGTAAACCCTAAAATACAACCCTTGCTATGCAGTGCCCCCCTGCAATGAAGATGAACGTGTTTATACATTATTGATCATCATTTATCCCCTGTGCTTATCATTTGTTCTAAAACCATACAATAGGACCTAATGATTTTGCTACCAGACTGTTAGAAAATACTGAAAAAAAAAAAAAGTTATGTAAAAAGCTATTTAAAAGGAGTTAACGAAGAAAAGAAAACGTTACTGGAAAATAAAGTAATGTCTCTTTTCCATCCGAAATGGCCCTTTTTTACCACCCCTTTTAATTTAATACGCACATATACAGGAAGGCCAAATCCTGGAGCTGGTAGGTAAACACAGCTGCACTAAAACAATCAGTGAAGCAATCACTCCTTTGTCATTATCCAAATGTATAGAGTGTAACACTAATACCATACAGCATTGTTCCAGGTATCATAACTCTTTATTTTGTCTTAGCTTGTGCCTAACTTTCCTTACTAGTTTTAAGTGTTCTTTCTATAACGTATTTAAAGCACACACTTTTCAGTGGTATTCATGGATTCAGATCCCCCTGCCTCCTTCATGATGCATGCTATTACTTTGTATGGCCACATTCTGTCTTTTATTGCACATATACTCCAGAGGTCTTGAATAATCAAAACAAGCCACCAAGGCAGTGGCAGATGCATAACACCCCCAGTTCACTATTCAGGGAGTCCACTGTTCAGCTCCAGCAATCACCACAATGTTTTGCCCTGGCAGACATTTTTTTAATAAGCTGCTTGTTTTATTTATTTTATATTTAATATTTTCATTCTTGAGTAGATGGGAATGAAGAAGGACTGGATCAGGAACAGGCACACAAAGGCGGCAGAGCATTGGTATCAATGAACCACCAAAATCAAGTGGACTCAGACAGGATTGATAAGCTCGAGATAGATACAAGAGATGTATGGGATACAAAAATGCAGAGGTGGACTATCTCAGCAGATAAATCATTAATCCAGGTGAAAAAGAGTTGAAATAAGAAAAGGTTCCTCAACTTGTGGATCTTTGGGGAATTCCCAAAGATGGACCTGATGGCCTCCTGCCTCAATGCAAAACTACTTTTACAGTGCTCCAGGGTAAGAGACCTAAAGGCCGTGGCAATGGACTCCTTGACAAATCCCTGGAAGTAGTCTGTTCTTCTTCTTTCCTCCAGTTGCCATGGTTCCCAGAGTGATTGTCAAAACTAGAAGGAAAACAGTTTCAGATACTGCTCCTTGCTTCATTCTAGGCTAGAAGAGCTTAGTTACATCATCTGCTTAACATGTAAGTAGAAGGGACTTGGAGGCTTCCTTTGATAATGAAAAGTCTTATTCCAAAGTCCCATTCCTCATCCCAGCTAGACCAATCTTGCCTTACCTATATGGAACTTGAGGTCAAAAGTTTGAAGCACAGGGGTCTGAGTGACTCAGTAATCCAGGCAATGTTGCAAGCTTGTGTCTGCCAAAAGCTACCATCTGATTTGGGGCATCTACTTTGCCCTTGTGATCAGCATGACATTGTCCTATCTGCTTCAAATACCCGCACTGTTATGGACTTTTTGCAAGCTGGTCTTGAAAAAGGATTGCACTTTAGATCCCGTAAGGTTCAGGTTTCTCCTTTTGTCTGTAATTCTCAGAGGAAAATTGAGGGGATTCCTGACATGCAAATGTTTCTTCAGGGAGTAACTCATATAGTTCCCTTTTACAGGGATCTTGCTCCTACCTGTGGCAATCTTGTCCTGGAAGTATGCCAGTCCTTTTATTTCAACCTCTACAATATCCTCAGCGGGTTCTTGCTCTTCTCCTCATCTTCACTGACTAGGAAGAAAGGTAGCCATAATCCAAGTTCCTTCCTGATCTGGCTATTATTATCTCTGTGCTGGGAGGGGGTCTGGGGGTTGTGAGAAGGGAGAAAATGAGATTAACAGCAAATACCCCAACATTCTGTAATTTGATCCAATGTGATCCAATGTCCTCCTTGCCTGATTATCACAGTGTACCTTGGCATCTGCGCTGCCAGTTACCCTCTTGCTAATTTTCTGCTCTGTCTGAGGGTCACAGGTGCAGGCGCGCATTTCTGTCACTCAATGCTGGAGCCTGTTTATACGAACACATTCATTTGATTATTTGATTCCCGCCTCCGTTTGGGCCTATATGAACTTCCCTGGGCCTAAGGCCACTTGCCCTTACATGGTGTTCCTGTGAGTACTTGCTTAGTTTGCGCCTCATTGTGACCCTGGTTTGGCTTCCGTTATTGCTCTGTGTATGTCCCCGGCTTGTCTGACTATCCACACCGGTTCTGACCTGTGGCTCTAGTTATCTATCACTTCGTGTATGACCCCGACTTGTCTGACTATCCACGTTGGTTCTGACCTGTGGCTCTGGCTGACTACTCACTCCATGTGTATGGCCCCGGCCTGTCTGACCATCCACACCAGTTCTGACCTGTGGCTCTAGTTACCTATCGCTCCATGTATGACCCACGCTTCTCTGACTATCCACACCAGTTCTGACGGACTACTCACTCACTGTGTACCCCGGCTTGTTTGACTATCCACACCGGTTATGACCTGTGACTCTTGCTGACGACTTGCTCTGTGTATGACCCAGCTTGTCTGGCTATTCATTCCGGGTTCTGAACTGTAGCTCTGGCTGTCTACTCGTTCTTGTATTTGACTCATTGGGCTATTCGTGTTACAGTACTGTGGCTTATGCTGTACTCCTCTCCGTTTGCCACTGTCCCCAATCAGTACAGTGCGATAAGTATGCTATGCAGTTGGGCACCTATCCATTCTAGGGGAGAGAACCATTCTCTACTCCTCTCTGAGTAGTACAGGGCTCCGCTCAGTGTCAGTCTGTGTGTTGGACCTTGGCCTGTCAGTGTATGGTCTGGGGCTTGTTGGGGCATTATCATATCATTATTGTATCTTTATCATATATATACTTGTGCCTGACCTTCATTTTGTACTGGTTACTGTGACACTGATTTGGCCTAATTATTATTATTTCTGTACTTGGGGAAATAAATGGTTGAACAGACATTTTTATTTGTTTTTTGTTGACAATAATAGGAATGGGTGGGCTAACCGTAAATTAACAAATTGACAGGGATAGAAACTGATACTAGACGAGATTGAGTATTTTGTAGAGGCCCAAGGCATGATATCCCACTTCATCTGTTCTGTTGTGGACTTTACAGTAAAACCACACAAACAGTACTTGAGTAATGTCCAGCAAACACACAATGGGCAGGGGTGGAAGCAGTGCAGGGACATGTGAGTAAAGTGGTAATCCAAAAATTGATTGCAGCCATGGTTGCTGTAGCATGTGTAATAAAAGATGATGGTCCTTCTCCTCCAGAGAAGGCAGTTTGTCAAAGTTCCAACAAAAGTTTATGCACCACTGCCAGTACTGTTAAAAAACCATGTAAGAACAATGAAGACAGCAATGATTCACATTCTAGCGGGATAATGTCCTACTAATTTCAGGACAGGTGTTTTTGTGCTTGTTTATCTCACTATCAGATGCAGTAGTTGGTTGAGCTGCTACACTTGAGACAAACAAGCAAAAAACACCTGTCCTGAAAGTAGTAGGACATTATCCCTCTAGAATGCATCTCATTTTCGTTTTCAGTGTTCTTAAATGGTCTTTTAACAGTAGTGGTATTGGTGCTGGAAAGTAGTTGCAAACTTTGTGAAAATAAAAGTAAAAATACATTGTTTGAGACCTCTAAAAGTCTAAATAAAATAAAAGTAGTGGGCAAGAAATGGAGGGCGATGTTGAGGATGACCTAATGATAACTGATGGTGATGACATAGATCTAGAATATATCCCTCCAGCATTCTCCTCTTCTTCAGACACATATGAAGTTGAGAGTGAAAGAGATTATGACATGGCCAGAAAGTTAGAGGAAAAGTAAAGGCTCAGTCTTCCACCACTGAAAAGGAACACTGTGTCTGCCTATAAATTGTTTGAGAAAACAACTGGAATGTCTGACCCTGCACAAGCAAAGATACCCAAAAAACTGTCAGTTATCAACATTGTCACCACTCAGCCTCACATACTAGGGATGAGTAACCAGCAGCAACAATAACACAGGTTATTAACATCTGTAATCATACCTATGATGAGTGCCTGTGCTGCTGCTGGAAGTGCTGTACCTTTGACACCCAGTAGTAGTTGTATAATTGCATCAACATCTAGCCCCAGTACTAGTAGCAGCCCCTCGGGAACCCCACAGTCTATGAAGTCCACTTTATGGAGATACTTCACTCATGATACAAAAGCTAAGCATGTTGCTGTCTGTTGTCTGTGTAAAAAGCATGTGAGCAGGAGGAAAGCTGGCTCACACCTAGGCCCCTCCTCAATGAGATCCTGCCTAAAGCACAACCACAGGTATGACTGTGAGAGTTTGTTTTTGGAGTCAAAGAGTGCCCACACATACAGCCACCACCTCCACAAGTGATGGCATTAAAGCAATAATATTACACAGTACACTGTCATCCCACACTTACTAAGTTCTTCGATGTCAAAGCATGCACAAAAATATTGCAAAGGTACACATGTGGAATAATAAACATGCCAAACTGTTGTCAGTTGACATGCTGCCCTTTTCTTCTGTTGAAAACAGAGGCTTTAACCCTTTGAGTGCCAGAGGGGTAGTCGACACATTGCAAAGCAATCCATGTGTACCCCTATGGCACTCAAAGGGTTAAAGAACTGATGTCATGTGTTGCACCCTGCTGGAATATCCCAAGCCGCAGTTATTTTTTAAGGAATTTGGGCCAATGTTACTTAAACAGGAAGTTAGCCTGCTAACAGTTTTTTCAAGGCACATGTTGCTATACGACTCACAACTTTTAAATATTTCTATTTATAGGTGACCACAAATTCTATATCTGTGCCACACACATCCCAGTGAGGCAGCTAGGGGGAGATTTGCATATGTCCTCTACATTGTCTGAGCCCAGTATTACACAGTAAATTATAATACACACACCCCAGGGCTGGCGCATAAGAGCACATATGCAGATCTCCTATAGACTGCCCGAGCCCAAGATACACACCCCGGGGTGCAGCTAGGAGGAGATTAGCATATCTCCTACACACTGCCTCAGTACAACATACACACAGCCATTTAAATTTCCACACCCTTCACTATCCCTTCACTGAAACCTAAAAAAAAAAAATTTCACCCACTACCACATTCTGTTTTTCCTTGAAACAGTGCTGTTTTTTTCTACAGCACTCACCAAAAATCACATGGAGTGCATTCAGCACACTCCAGCACTGTTACACTATTGTACACTGTTAATACACATTGTGTGCCTTAACCCTTTGACTGCCAAAGAGGCTCACAACGCATTGCAAACTAATGTGATGTCCACCACTGTGGCACTCAAAGGGTTAACCTGGTCTCTTCCACTCATAATTCTGGGAATACCCATTCTCTTGGTATGTCCAGCACATATGGGGGGGGGGGGTGAATTTCTCTGCAAGGAGTAGCCCTCCCCCACTATCTCTTCTTACAAAGCATAAACATGCCCTTTCCAACCTCTGCCACTCCAGTGATAAGGTAAGGAATTACAGGGACTTCAATATGCACACACAATACACACACGCAACACACATGCACAACACACACAGACTCACACACACAATATGTACATGCATGCGATACACACACACACACAATAAACAACACTCTACACACATGCCCACAATACACACATGCATGAAAAAAATTCACAACATGCACAATTACAAGCAATACACATACAACACAAGACAACACACACCTTACACACATACAACATAATAGACTTGCGCAAATTCATTCGGAGACATTCGGATTTCGTCGAAAATGGGGTCATTCGGAGACATTCGGCCAATCCGAAACTCAAGGGTCATTCGGAAAAAATGATCCGACTCCGAACAGCCCAGGGCCGAAATTCGTCAAAACTTTCGGAAGTTTCGGCAATCGACACATTTCCAAAAGTTTTGACTACTTTTGACCAGGACTTTTTTTGTACTTCCTGTGCACGCTCAACTACTTTCCCTTCATAATTTTCCCTCCATGTCTCTAGTCCAATTCCATTCTCCGTTTCATGCACTACTTCCCTCTTTTGTCTGTAATCGAATAGCCTTCTTCGTTTCATGATGGGGGTTGGACTAATGACACAGTCACACAGACAGACAGCCTGCATTTCCTCATTGCGTTGTTGGAGCTCAGAGACAGAAGAAGAGATTAGAGAGTGTCCAGTTGTTGTGTAGGCAGGCAGGTAGCATTAGGCTAGGCATAGGTAGGCAGCCAGCATTAGTTCCAGTTATTGCCACTGCAAGAGCGAGTAATATTTGTTCCTGTTCAAAATATAAAAAAATATTAGGTATTTGTTCAAATACAGGGCCGGCCCTTACATGGGTCCCAGTGGGTCCATGGTCTTAGGCGGCACTTTGACAGGGGCGGCAATTTGCCGTCCCATAGCATGTTTATTTTGTGCGCTTCCGCCAGTTCTGTGTTGCAGGGTGTCCCATCAGTGTGACTGTCAGCAGCCGAACACAACAGACAGTCGCTATAAGATAAACTGCACTCTTGTTAAAAGCAGAAAAGTCTTTATTGTAGAAAAATATATAAAAGGACAAATACCTTTACAACTTCTTTTTGATGTTATAAGAATGGAGGAGAGACTATACGATAACCCTCATGAACCAGTCAGGTATACGCATCGCTGCCTATCCACGATCAACATGTTTCGCGTCAAACACGCTTATTCATGATCTAAAGATTAGGTTTCGTCCGTTGATGGATTTAAATGATCATAACCCAATCAGGTTAAGCTTTCGTCACAAGATTCCATTAAGAAGTTAACCACTTACATTCCTTTCACCTTGATCAACCAAGTTGAGTAGTTCAACAGAATTAAGGTTCTACTCTTCGCATTATACTATGCAATATCGGTGGGCAATATAATCAGCTCACCAAATATTTAAAACTTACCCAAGTTGAAAATCAAGGTGAAGGTTATAAATGTTAATTGTTACAACACTTCTATAGTATCATAAATGTTAAATAAACGGAATCTCCCCCTCAAGATGATCACAAATACATCAATCGGATTTAACCCTGCATTTTTTTTAAATGTACCTAATATCAACATTTCTTTAAAAAATAAACAATAAAAAATACATTCGGTCAGCAAGCAGATCTTACTAAATTGCTGTAGAAGATATTTATAATATCACCAATTCACTAGATATACACCACATTAAGGAAAAAGGCAATTAAAGAAAAAGGCGATCACTCTTAAACTAACAGGGAACTTGAATCCTTTATATTGTGCTTAACAGTAAATTCACCAGTTATAAGTAAAATTAAACAGTGGGACTATACGTAAAAGCTCACTGAGGATAGACGGGACACACCGCACCTATAAATAAGAACAGCGTGCTACCCCACACCCCAGAAAAGGTTTCATCGCATTCAGTCCAACTATAACATCTATTCAAAAGTAACAAGTTACATCATATTCCCTGTTAAGGTCATTTGGATATCTGGTTCCTAATGTAAATATCCAGAACACTTCTCTTTTAGATAATTTATCATCCAAACAGCCTTTATGTATTCCTAGAGCAACTTGCTCTATGCCCTGGACCATGAAGCTTGAATCTTTACAATTCCCCATTTGAAAATGGGAGGAGACACCTGAACGAAATACTCCACTCCTTACATCACTAAGGTGCTCATTCATCCTTTCCCTCATTGTTCTAGTGGTTTTACCCACATATTGAATATTACAAGTTGAACACATAATAAGGTAAATGACCCCCCTAGTGATGCAATTAGTATATCCCTTGATGTCCTAACTCTTCCCAGTGACAGTAGAGGTAAAGGTTTTAGCTGTCCCAATAAGTCTGCAGCAACCACACCTAGACCTCCCACACTTGTAGGTGCCATAAACTTGTAACCAACTCTGCTCCTTGTCACTGGATCTAAACAAACTAGGGGATATATGACTGGAGATAGTAGGAGCCTTTCGTGGGACAAACTTAACACCACTAGACAAAACATTATGAAATCCAACGTCTCCATACAGAGTTGGTAAATGTTTCTTCACTATCTTTTTAATTTCATTAAATTCAACACTGTATGTGGTTGAGAAAACAATTTGTTTATTTATTTCTTTAATGCTTCCCTTTGCTAATTGCGAGCCAGATGTTACTCGATAGAGCTGTTTAGCTTCTGTATATTTTGCACTGTCAGCAGCCGGGCAGCCCTATGCTCACTCAGTGGCAATGCCTGTTGGCTGCCTCAGTGACGTGAATTATGTGATAGTCAAACATTATGCCTATTTTGTATTTTTTATCGCCCATCTAAAGTCAAGACTTGAGTAAATAGGTCTACCGTCCCAGATTTGCTAGAGAGGTTTTACAAATACAGGAGGGTACCCCCTGTACGAAATGAGTCTAAACATTTGGTATCCCTAGTATGAGTGCACGACAGTGCATGATGTGTCCTGAACAGGATTGCTGTGAGGTGTCTCCACCCGGAAGGTGCTGGCCGGGCTGAGCTTCAACATTGTGACAAGTGGCCAACTAAGAGCACCGTGCCAGACTTAATCTGCAGCCATAGCATCACCCCCTCCTACTCTCCGGGTCCCGCTGACTGGCAATAACAGGTGAGTCACTAAGAGATTTGAAGCCTTTCCGGGAGTCCTTTCACTTGGAAAGGGGCTAGGTATTACTTGGGGGAGTTGCCTCGTGTGTAAATAATTTCTAGGTGGGAGATGAATGTGCATCACTTATGTGTTTCCTAACAGTAGTTAGAATACAACTCCCATCATCCCCTGATTATGACGTTGGGAAATGTCCAGCAATTACCGTAGAGCCCTATAGTGCACACTCACGGAAAACGGTGATATTGCTATACTATGACAATGCTGTATAGATGTCAAGCATTTTTTTTTTTTATTTCTCTCCTGTGTTGCAGTTCGATCACAACAGAATGTCTCAATTTTTCTTTTTAACACATTACATCTATCACATTACAATCATTGATGTTTATTCTTGATGTAGTATGAAACACTACAATGTATATACACATAGACTTATCTGATATGAGGGGAAATCAGGATAGGAAAACGAGAGAGAGGAATTTGGGTACTAAAGAGGGACAGTAGGGTAGGAGGCTGGTACCAGAAAATGAAACCTTAATCTTTATCCATGTACTAACATAGAATGTGACATATAGTTTGTCCATGTTCGAGTCGACCACTTATGTTAAGTAGAATGTGACAGGCATGGGTTTTCGATGTTCGAGCATATGCTAAATTGAATGACAGGCATGGGTTTTCGATGTTCGAGCATATGCTATATTGAAGGACAGGCATGGGGTTTCGATGTTCAAACATGCTAAACTGAATGACAGGCATGGGTTCTCGATGTTCGACGTTTGCATTGTGACTGGCATCCCATGCTGGAGTAGAGGTGACATGCACAGACTGGCAATGTACGACTATTTCTGTTTTTGGGATGGATCTTTCTCTAAATGCACACCTTGTCTGAAAAGAATGATAGCAGCGTGCACGGAGGCGCACTGCTATAATTTAACCCATGTTAAATTCGGCCAAATAATTTGGAATGGATCAGAATTTCGTTCGAATCGAATAGGCCCGGTCCGAAATTAGGATCATCCGAATTAGAAAAAAAAAATTAGTCCGAATTCGAATTTTACCGAAAATTTTGCCCGTGCACAAGTCTACAACACATGATCAAAAGTCACACAACAAACAATACACACAACACAAACACAATACACACATGCAATACACATGCACAATGCAAACAATACACACAGATACACAAAACACACATGCCCACAACACACACAGAAGACGCCAAACACACACATACAAAATACACACATGCCTGCAATACACACGAGCATGCAACACACACGCGCACAAAAAATAAACGCATAACACAACACACACGCTCAATAAACGCATGCAATACACATGCCCAGTATACATTAACATGCAATACACACACAATACACCACAACACACTCCATATACACACACGAACCACTACACACAACCATGTACAACACACATGTGCAAAACACACACACACACACACTTGCACCACACAATGCAAACCACACACAATGCACAACACACCCAATACATACATGCAGTACACATGAACACACACACTAGACACCCAAACAAAAAACACAAAACAACAATACACACGCTCACAATGCACACACGCACAAAAAAAATCACCCGTAATACACACATACAAAAACCACACAGAGCGGGTGGTCAGCCAGAGCCACAGGTTTGCACCAGAAAGGATATTTGAGCCAAATCAGAACGCCAAGGAGAACTGTCAGACAGAGCCACAGGTCAACACCAGAATGAACAGCCGGATCATACACAGGAATCAGGAATACCAGAAAATGAACTGCTCAGTACAACAAAGTAAGGGTGACTGAGACCCTTTAAACCCTTCCACAGGAAGTAGGTAGGAGGAGCAGCTAGCGGGAGGAAGTAGGTAGGAGGAGACTACAGGAAACAAACACACATAAAACAGAGGCCTGCAGCATGCTTGAAGCCTCTTGCCTGCAGATGACGTGTGGAAAGATGCCGAGTGTCGCTGAAGCTGCAGCGATGGAAACAAGATACTGTGACAGTACCCTGCCTTCAAAGACCCCTCCTCCGAGGGACCGGACTGGGTTTGTCAGGGAAACGTGCATAGAATCTGCACACCAGGAGAGGAGTGTGAACATCAGCAGCAGGGATCCAGGAGCACTCCTCCGGACCATATCCCTTCCAATGGATAAATTACTGTAAACATCCTCTAACCATACGGGAGTCCAGAATACTTTGAACTTCTTATTCCTTGTGATCTTCAACTATCACAGGAGCAGGATGGACAGAAGCGGAGGTATACCGGTGTCACGGTTTGTTAAGACTCTCAGACGTAAGGTTTAGGTAAAAACATAACTTTATTGAAAAGTTAAAGGCAATCCCACAGGGTTTTCATACACATACAAACAATACATAGAAGATAATGACAATAGCAAATAAGTTCTACAGGCCTTGCCAATATACCGGGCAAAGCAACCCAGCCGAGTCTGGAACAAAAGGCTCTACCGGCCCTGCCAATATATCGGGCTGGGCAGCCTAACGGGATACCAGTGTAGTAGGCTCTACTGGCCTTGCCAATACTGGGTAAGGCAACCTTAAGATGGAATAGTAAGCGGTTCTACCGGCCTTACCAATATACCGGGCAAGGCAGCCTGACGGAATACCAATAAGTAGACTCTACCGGCCTTGCCAATACCAGGTAAGGCAACCGTAAGGTGGCAACATAAAAGGTTCTACCGGCCTTACCAATATACCGGGCAAGGCAGCCTGACGGAATACCAATGAGTAGGCTTTACCGGCCTTGCCAATACCGGGTAAGGCAACCTTAAGGTGGCAAAGTGAAAGGTTCTACCAGCCTTACCAATATACCGGGCAAGGCAGCCCAAGGGAAGGTGACAACCACAGTGACCTAATGACTGTCAGATGGTAATGACAGTAAGATGGAATATAGAGGTTACTAGGTCAGGTGGTTTCACTGTAATCAGAAACTCTCGTGCCCATATACTGTAGGAATCAATGCTGTTAGGACTGGACAGCGCACTCGGAACCATCAAGTACCTGACTGCAAGTCAGGGAGTAAACCAGTGCCCTACTTTAGGAACATACAGGCAGAATGAGAGCCGCAAGGCTTAGTGGAGCAAAGCAGCGTCCGCACGCTGGGACCAACAGGCTGTAATGTGAGCCGCAAGGCTAATGGAGCAAAGCAGCGTCTGCACGCTGGGACCAGCAGACTGTAATGTGAGCCGCAAGGCTAATGGAGCAAACCAGCGTCCGCAAGCTGGGACCAACAGACTGTAATGTGAGCCGCAAGGCTAATGGAGCAACCAGCATCCGCATGCTGGGACCAACAGACTGTAATGTGAGCCGCAAGGCTAATGGAGCAAACCAGCATCCGCACGCTGGAACCAACAGGCTGAATGTGAGCCGCAAGGCTTAGTGAAGCAAACCAGCGTCCGCACGCTGGGACCAACAGGCTGAATGTCAACCACAAGGCTTAGTGGAGCAACCAGCATACGCACGCTGGGACCAACAGGCTGAATGTGAGCCGCAAGGCTAATGGAGTAAACCAGCATCCGCACGCTGGGACCAACAGGCTGAATGTGAGCTGTAATGCTTAGTGAAGCAAACCAGCGTCCGCACGCTGGGAACCAACAGGAGGAAATGTCGTAGAAGCGAATGAAGAACAATGTCGCCACAGATGCAGGAACTGGAAGCAGGAAACAACAGGAACCAGCAGAGAAGATCAACCGGATCAAGCGCGGCCAAGCAGACTGGCAGCAGGAATGATGAGAACAACCGGAACCGGACAGGAACTGACAAAGCAGGCAGGAACTCAGGAACAGGTTGACTCAGGAACTCTGGAATTCAGCAACAGGCCCAATCAGCTACTGTAGCATGGAGGAAGTGGATGCTGTCAAAGACACCACGAAAGGGCAACCAAAGGGTGCCCAGACTGAGTTTAAAAAGGCAATGTGAGGCGGGCTGAAGGCAGACAGCCAATGGGAGCCCCCTACAGGTGATAGACACTGAATTGCACCAAATACTGTACCCTTCCTCTAAGCCTTCGGGAGTCAATAATACTCTGTACCTTGTATTCCTCCTGACCCTCGACCTCAACAGGCCCTGGCACCACAGGTGTAGTAGTGTAACGGTTGCATACGAGAGGCTTAAGGAGAGACACACGGAAAACATTATGAATGCGCATGGATGCAGGTATGTCCAAAGCATAGGAAACAGGATTAATTTTACGAATAATTCTGTAAGGACCAATAAACCGAGGTGCCAACTTATTAGATGGGACTTGGAGCTTAAGATTCTTGGAAGAAAGCCATACTCTATCCCCAACTTGGAAGGAAACTGCTGGAAGCCTTCTGCGATTAGCATAGCACTGATGGCGCTGAAATGACTGACCCAGTGCCCTCTGAACTTGTGCCCATGTGGAACTGAGTTGCTCGATATGCTCATCCAGAGCTGGAATCTGTTGTGTCTGAAAGGAATCCGGGAGCAGACAGGGTTGGAACCCATAATTGATCAGAAACGGAGAGCTCCCGGATGAAGAGTTGACTGCACAGTTCCTGGCGAACAAGTCGGCCCAATTGTCATGATGGTCAGTCACGAAACAGCGTAGAAACTGTTCCAAACCTTGATTGGCACGTTCAGTGGCCCCATTAGTCTGGGGGTGATACGCAGAGGAGAAGGATAGCTGTATGCCCATCTGTTCGCAAAATGCCATCCAGAACCTGGACACAAACTGGCTCCCCCTGTCGGACACCAGTACCCTGGGTACTCCATGCAACCGAAACACCTCTTTAGCAAACACCATTGCCAATTCTATAGCCGAGGGAAGACCACGGAGGGGCACGAAGTGAGCCATTTTAGAAAACCTGTCCACCACCATCAATATGAAGGAATACCCTCTAGACATGGTCAATTCTCCCATAAAATCAATGGAAACATGAGACCACGGGCATTCACCATTAGGCACCGGCTGAAGCAAGCCCACCGGGAGATGTCTAGGGGTTTTAGCATGGGCACAGGTGGCACAGGCATTAGTAAAATCGGCACAATCTGATCTCATAGAAGGCCACTAGAATAACTGAGAGAGGGACCATAACAATTGGTCTCTACCTATATGTCCCGCAGCCTTAGAGGAATGGTAAGTTTCAAGTAATCGAGTACGGAATGGTTCAGCGACAAAACATTTGTCCACCGGGGTTTCATGGGGAGCGGAGGCCTGGGAGGCCAGAATTTCTTCCCCTAGTGGTGAAGTGATACTGGTACGTATGGTAGCCAATATTCGATCAGGTTGAATGATAGGTGCTGGTGCTTCTTCTCTGTCAATTTCAGCCTCAAATTGTCTTGACAGAGCGTCAGCCCTAACATTCTTGGATCTCGGCAAATATGATACAATGAAATTGAATCTGGACAGGAACAATGCCCATCTGGCCTGGCGAGAGGACAATCTCTTGGCCACAGAGAGATAAGTCAGATTTTTATGATCCGTCAGGATTAAAACAGGATTTTTAGTGCCTTCAAGTAAGTGACGCCATTCCTTAAGAGCGAGGATAATGGCCAATAATTCTCTGTCCCCTATCTCATAATGGCTTTGAGCTCCGGTCAACTTTTTAGAAAGGAACCCACAGGGTCTGAGTGTTCCACCTTTGATGTGCCGTTGAGAAAGCACTGCCCCAACCCCAATATCTGAAGCATCAACCTCCAAGGTGAACGGGAGTAATGGGTTGGGGTGGGATAACACAGGAGCATTAGCAAAAGCTACTTTCAGTTTTTCAAAGGCCTCCTCTGCAGCCACTGGCCAAAGAGATGGATTAGCGCCCTTATGCGTGAGGTCCGACAGGGGTTTAACAATGGAAGAGAAGTTCTTAATAAACTTCCTATTATAATTGGCGAAGCCCAGAAATCGCTGGATAGCTTTCAGACTCTTAGGTCTTGGCCATTGTTAGACTGCTGTTAACTTTTCCTTGTCCATGGCAATGCCTTCTTTGCCAATTATGAACCCCAAGAATGGTACACTGGTTCTGTGAAACTAACATTTCTCCAATTTACAGAATAATTTATTTTTACGTAATCGTAGCAATACTTCAGACACATCCTTGATGTGTTGCGACAAGTTTTTGGAGTGAATAAGTATATCGTCAAGGTACACCACGACACATGACTGTAACATATCTCTAAGAACGTCATTGATCAGTTCTTGAAATACTGCGGGTGCATTACACAGGCCAAATGGCATGACTAGATATTCATAATGCCCAGATCTCGTGTTAAAGGCAGTTTTCCACTCATCACCGGCTCTGATACGTATCAAATTGTATGCCGCCCGTAGGTCCAATTTGGTGAAAATCGAGGAACCCTGGAGTCTGTCAAAAAGCTCAGTGATGAGTGGTATCGGATAAGCGTTCTTTGCCATAAGCTTATTCAACCCACGATAATCGATGCATGGTCTCAGTTCGCCATTTTTCTTCTTAACAAAAAAGAACCCGGCCCCAGCCAGAGAGGTAGATTTCCTTATGATCACAAGACAATGGGTATGTGCGTCCCCTAGGGGGCACCGTTCCAGGAGTTATCTCGATGCAACAATCATATGGTCTGTGCTGAGGTAAGGCGCCAGCCTCTCCCTTACTGAAAACATCGCCAAACTGCTGGTATACGTCAGGTAGTGAAGGGGAGGTGCACAAGACCTTAACTGGATGGGTGACGCACTTATCCATACAAAACTAAGACCAAGCAGAGATTTCGCATTTTTGCCAATCAAATTGTGGATTATGCAACTGTAACCAAGGAAAACCCAATATTACGGCATGGTGAGGAGAGTTAATTAGTTGAAACTGCTGCTCTTCTTTATGGAGATCCCCAATAGTCATGGATAATGGCATAGTTTCAAATGTAACTTGAGTGGGTTCCAAGGGTCTGCCATCAATTGCTTCAATAGCAAGAGGGGTTTCTCTTTCAATGCGTGGTACCCCATGTAATTCAGCAAATGTATTATCCATAAAATACCCAGCTGCACCAGAATCAACCAGGGCCAAAACCTCCACTGAGCGTTGTGCCCAAGATAGTACCACCTGTATGGTGTGTTTTAGTGTGCCCAACACTGGGGACGATTGGACACCACCTAGGGCCTGTCCCCCAAGGTACCCTAGGTGTGTTCATTTCCCGGACGTATCAGACAGGATCTTAGCAAATGCCCATTTTTACCGCAGTACAAACCAACCCTTGCTTCCTGCGATATAGTCTTTCCTCCTTGGTTACCCTAGTGAAACCTACTTGCATAGGTTCACCTGGTTCCCGTACTGTTTCACTAGGCTTAGATGCCAGGGGAGGGAAATCTTTTGCTGCAATTTCATCTTTAATTTGGTCACTCAGGCCCTGAGCAAAGGCTGCCAACAATGCCTCGTTATTCCACCCTACCTCTGCTGCCAAGGTGCGGAATTCAATGGCATAGTCGCCCACCGTGCGCCTGCCCTGTTGTATCTCCATAAGACGTTTAGCAGCAGAGGTGGTTCTACCAGGAGGCTTAAACACTCTCCAAAAGGATTGCACGAATTCTCTGAAACTCTTAGTGCAAGGTTTAGCATTTTCCCACAATGGGTTAGCCCAAGCCAATGCTCTGCCAGTCAGCAGGGATATCATGAACCCAACCTTACTACAACCATTGGGAAACACGTGTGCCGTCAATTCCATAAATATTTCAAGTTGGTTGATGAACCCTCTGCAGAGATTAGGGTTACCGTCATACCTTAGCGGCAAGGGTGCAGAAGCCGTTAATCCTTTGACTGCGGCCCCTGAGGGCCTTGTATCACTCTCCGGTGTCTGACTTGGCGAGACCACCGGGCTAGAACCAGACGTGTCAGCAAGTACAGTGCATTCAAGGATAGTTTGGATTGCAACCGCCAATTGATCAAAATGTTGCTCATGCATATCCATCCTCCAATGGATATTCTGTGTATTACCGTCACTCTTATTGTCTGAGGTCATGGCCCTTTCGTACTGTCACGGTTTGTTAAGACTCTCAGACGCAAGGTTTAGATAAAAACATAACTTTATTGAAAAGTTAAAGGCAAACCCATAGGGTTTTCATACACATACAAACAATACATAGAAGATAATGACAATAGCAAATAGGTTCTACAGGCCTTGCCAATATACCGGGCAAAGCAACCCAGGCGAGTCTGGAACAAGAGGCTCTATCGGCCCTGCCAATATACCGGGCTGGGCAGCCTAACGGGATACCAGTGTAGTAGGCTCTACCGGCCTTGCCAATACTGGGTAAGGCAACCTTAAGATGGAATAGTAAGCAGTTCTACCGGCCTTACCAATATACCGGGCAAGGCAGCCTGACGGAATACCAATGAGTAGGCTCTACCGGCCTTGCCAATACCAGGTAAGGCAACCGTAAGGTGGCAACGTAAAAGGTTCTACCGGCCTTACCAATATACCGGGCAAGGCAGCCTGACGGAATACCAATGAATAGGCTCTACCGGCCTTGCCAATACCGGGTAAGGCAACCTTAAGGTGGCAAAGTGAAAGGTTCTACCGGCCTTACCAATATACCAGGCAAGGCAGCCCAAGGGAAGGTGACAACCACAGTGACCTAATGACTGTCAGATGGTAATAACAGTAAGATGGAATATAGAGGTTACCAGGCTAATGGAGCAAACCAGCGTCCGCACGCTGGGACCAACAGACTGTAATGTGAGCAGCAAGGCTAATGGAGCAACCAGCGTTCGCACACTGGGACCAACAGACTGTAATGTGAGCCGCAAAGCTAATGGAGCAAACCAGCGTCCGCACGCTGGAACCAACAGGCTGAATGTGAGCCGCAAGGCTTAGTGAAGCAACCAGCTTACGCACGCTGGGACCAACAGGCTGAATGTGAGCCGCAAGGCTAATGGAGTAAACCAGCGTCCGCACGCTGGGAACAACAGGCTGAATGTGAGCCGCAATGCTTAGTGAAGCAAACCAGCGTCCGCACGCTGGGAACCAACAGGAGGAAATGTCGCTGAAGCGAATGAAGAACAATGTCACCACAGATGCAGGAACTGGAAGCAGGAAACAACAGGAACCAGCAGAGAAGATCAACCGGATCAAGCGCGGCCAAGCAGACTGGCAGCAGGAACATCAGCTACTGATGAGAACAACCGGAACCGGACAGGAACTGACAAAGCAGGCAGAAACTCAGGAACAGGTCGATTCAGGAACTCTGGAACTCAGCAACAGGCCCAATCAGCTACTGTAGCATGGAGGAAGTGGATGCTGTCAAAGACACCACGAAAGGGCAACCAAAGGGTGCCCAGACTAAGTTTAAAAAGGCAATGTGAGGCAGGCTGAAGGCAGACAGCCAATGGGAGCCCCCTACAGGTGATAGACACTGAATTGCAGCAATCACGGGCACCATGATAACCGGTTGCAGACCAAGGGCTTTAACAGGGAGACATGAAAGACATTATGTATCCGCATACACGTAAGCCATGGGGTTGATCTTGCACAACACCTTGAAGGGACCAATAAATCGAGGAGCCAGTTTATTGCATGGGACTTGGAGGTGTAAATTACGGGATGACAACCACACTCTGTCTCCAACCTGGAAGGTTGGTGCCGGCAAATGTCTGCGGTCAGCCTGTCTTTTTTTGTCACTGCACTGAACCACGTAGGATATGCTGTACCCAAACCCTTTGAGGAATGGAGTGCCTACAAATGCTCATCAAGAACTGGAATAGCTTGTGCTCGGAAGGTTTCCAGACGAACTGAGGGTTGTAACCCATAGTTGATCAAGAACGGGGAACTCTGAGTGGAAGAGTTCACAGCACAATTTCTGGCAAACTCCGCCCAGGGCAACAGGGTAGCCCAATTGTCGTGGTGGTCAGAGACATAGAAGAGGAGAAATTGCTCCAATGCTTGGTTTGACCTTTCAGTCGCACCATTGGATTGCGGGTGGTATGCAGAGGAGAATGCCAATTCAATTCCCATTTGCGCACAGAAACACCTCCAGAAGCGGGACACAAACTGGCTTCCCCTAACAGACACGATCACCTTCGGGATACCATGGAGTCGGAACACCTCCCTTGCGAATACCACCACCAATTCCTGCGCAGATGGTAAGTCCTTAAGTGGCACAAAGTGACCCATTTTTGAGAATTTGTTCACAATCATAATATTGCAGTAAAGCCCATGGACCTAGGAAGGCTGACCATAAAATCAATGGACAAGTATGACCAGGGGCGTTTCCTGTTGGCCTCAGGCTGGAGCAAGCCTACCGGCAGATGTCGAGGAGACTTATTTTGAGCACACGTGGTGCAGGCTGTGGTAAAGGCAGCACAATCAGAGCGGAGGCTCGGCCACCAAAACAGTTTAGACAAAGACCAGATTAACTGGTTGCACCCAATATGGCCAGCGATTTTGGAAGCATGGTGTGTCTCCAGAATTTTAATACAGAACTGAGCCGGTACAAAACATCTCCCACTAGGAGTGTCAGCAGGGGCAGATCCCTGAGCAGCAAGTATCTCCTCTCCCAGGGGAGAAGTAATGCAGGTACATATCGTGGCAAGAATGCGATCAGCAGGAATGATCAGAACGGGAGGAACCTCCTCCTTGGACCCACTAACTGGTGTGACAGGGCGTCAGCCTTCACAGTTTTTGAGCCCGGAAGGTAGGAAACCACAAAATTAAACCTGGATAGGAATAGTGCCCATCTGGCCTGATGGGAGGACAACCGCTTGGCCTCAGATAAGTACGTCAAGTTCTTGTGGTCTGTAAGAATCAAAATAGGGGAACTGGTACCCTCCAACAGATGACGCCACTCCTTTAATGCCAAGACTATGGCCAGCAACTCCTTATCACCAATCTGATAAACCATCTCCGCCTTAGATAGTTTTTTTGAGAAGTAGCCACAAGGGTGTAAAGCCTCTCCAGGAGCTGACAGTTTATAAAGGAGGGCACCTACTCCAATCTCGGACGCATCAACCTCCAGGGTAAAGGGCAGGGTGGGATTGGGATGTACCAGGATTGGAGCCGCAGTGAATGCTGCTTTGAGTTTGTTGAAGGCAGATAGTGCAGCAGAAGACCATTCTAACACTTTGGCTCCTTTCTGTGTCATGTCAGTGATAGGTTTTACAATGGTTGAGAAATTTCTTATAAATTTAAGGTAATAGTTCGCAAAGCCCAAAATTCTTTGAATTGCCTTCAGTCCCTCCAGACGAGGCCACTGGATCACAGCAGAAAGGTTTTTAGGGCCCATCGCAAACCCAGATGCGGATATAACATACCCAAGAAAGGTAACTTGAGTTTTGTGAAATTCACACTTTTCCAACTTGCAGAACAAGTTGTTGTCTCTCAGGAGCGAAAGGACCCTGGTATCACGGTGCCCGTGACTCCTTGTTTTTATTTTTTCTGTCAGTTATCCAATGTGAGGTCCTCATTGGTTGCCCTGTGTTTAGCCCACCCAGTATAGCCTTTATATACTGGGCTCCTGCACCCTCTCACTGCCCTTTCGTGGTGTTCCTGTGCCAGTTCTACATTTGTTATTGAGGTTTCCAGTGTACCGACTTGGCTTGCCTGACTACTCTCCTGTTCCTGCGCCTGTGTACCGACCCGGACTGCCTGACTACTCTCCTGTGATTGCTCCTGTGTATCGACCCGGCCTGGCTGGCGTTCCTGCTGCTGTGTGCCAACCTGGATTGGCTGACGTTCCTGCTCCTGTATCCTGACCCGGCCTGGCTGACGTTCCTGCTCCTGGATTCCGACTCGGCAGTCTCCCGTTGTGGTCCTGGTCACCTTGGCGACATTCTGACTTCCGGTGCCTTGTTTTGGCACCTCTGCCCCCGCAGGCTTGCCTAGTATTCCCATTTGGCTCTACCCAGTGCCTCTGGCCTAGTCCTACTTTCCGCATGCCGGTTGCAAGTGTTGCCTCCATGATAGCACCGGTACATTGCCATTGGCTACGCTCTGTCCAAACCGTTCAGACGGTATAGGTAATAGAACCTTTATTATGAGAATGACAGTAATGCAATATATAAATAAACACACAGTGGGTGATTGAAACGGCGAGCACTGTATCAGGAATAGCAGTCTCCCAATCTCTGCACCACACTGTCCAAGCCTAGGCCTCAGCCCACTGGAGTCTCATGGTAAGGTAACGCCCAAGAGATACTGACTCAGCCTGCAGTCAGTAGCTAGGAGTCTGCTAGAGCCCCAAGTCAGTACTAGGAAGGATGTCTGAATAACGGAACCAACAAACTGAGTGAACAGACAGAGCCTTCTAGTAAGCACCAGATAGGAGAGTCAGATGAGCCAAAGTCATACACGGAACAGGTAGTCAGCCAGAGCCACAGGTTTGCACCAGATAAGATATCCACTGGAGCATATGTACGATGGATGCACAGTGGATAGAGCCCCAGGTCAACACCAGAGTGGGTAGTCAGACAAGCCTAGGTCATACATGGAGTGGGTAGTCAGCCAGAGCCACAGGTTTGCACCAGAAAGGATATCTGAGCCAAATCAGAACACCAAGGAGAATAGTCAGACAGAGCCACAGATCAACACCAGAATGGATGGACAGACAAGCCAGATCATACACAGGAATCAGGAATACCAGAAAATGAACTGCTCAGAACAACAATGTAAGGGTGACTGAGTCAGGACTCAGTCTGCCCTTTAAACCCCTCCACAGGAAGTAGGTAGGAGGAGCAGCTAGAGGGAGGAAATAGGTAGGAGGAGACTACAGGAAACAAACACACATAAAACAGAGGCCTGCAGCATGCCTGAAGCCTCTTGCCTGCAGATGACACGTGGAAAGACGCCAAGCGTCACTGAAGCGGCGGCTCTGGAGACAAGGTACTGTGACAGTCGGGGGCATGGCCAGAGGGGGCACAGCTAGATCCAGACAGAAGGTCACGAGGAGTTGGAGCATAATCAAATCATGATGGAGTTAACAATAAAAAAAACAAGTAAACAGTAGCCAAGTGGCCAAGAACTTACTAAGTCCTACAAACATTTGTAATCTGGTCTATGAAAACTGGGAACTTGTGTCCTTGAGCTTCCCGAGGGTATAACAAAACAGGTGTCCATGGAATCTGGGAGACAACTGAAGAGAGTCCAAAGGTAGAAGCCGGCATGGTATCAAAACAGTCTCTCAGGTCCAGGTCGCCTGGGCTTTGGGTATTTTGGTAGAAGGATGATCATCCCTGCGTAGCTTCTTTTTGGTGGTAGAAGCATTGGGGGGACCACTCCTGTCTTTTGTGAGCTTTGGGTGCGTTGGATATGGAAGCTTGTGCCAACATGGCCAGTGGTGCTATTCCCAGTGACATGCCGAAGCTGGGGATCTCTTCAGGTGATCTCATGGAGTTCGAAGTACCATTGTGTAGCACAGAAAGGGAGAAGGGGAAACCCCATCTATACTTTATGTTCAAGTTTCTTAGATAGTCAATTAGATGGCGGATTCCCCTTCTGAGATATAAGGTGTGTGGGGAGAGATCTTGAAACAATTGGATCTTGGCACCTGCACATAGAGGGAGGTTACCTTCCCTGCTACTCTTCATCAGTCACTCCTTGATCTCAAATCTAAGGAAGCAAATGAAAACATCACGAGGGAGACAATCATCACTGTGCTTAATTGTGCAGTGAATGCGCTCCATTAGCAGGGGCGTCGAGGCTCCCCAAGAGGAATTAAAGTAAGCTGTAAGACAGTTCCGAATTTGTGGAGGAGTGACTGTTTCAGGTAAGTGTCTGACTCAGGTTTGCTAGGCGTCCTCTGTTGTCTAGATGGAGAGTTAGCTGCATTACAACATCTCTTTGGTCGGCCATGGCTCTCTCCAAGTTTAGGCAGTATTCTGCCACTTGTAACTGTTCCTCTTCCGTTCCAAAAAAGCGATCCATTTGGTTAGCTGCTGGTATTCACCTTTGATGGAGGCTATATTAGCCTTCGGTGAAGTGATGGCATCCTCCAGGATGACTTTAAAGTCATCTTTGGTAGGTATTCCCGCCAAAATGGAAGTCAGCTCTTCTCTCTTGAGAAAGGCTCTAGTGTCCAACATAGTTGTTGGAGATGAAGCTGCACTCTCAGTGGGTGTCAAGGGTTCAGAGTTTATACATGGAGGAGCCAGAGAATTGGATGCAGGGCTGGTGCAATAATTTTTGCCACCCTAAGCAAAACCTAATTTTGCTGACACATTGGCTTCACTCCTTGTGTCCTGCCCCTTTATGCCCTGCCCACTTATACACCACCTCTTTTAATGATTGTTAACTTAGGGCCTTTTGTGCGCTATTAACATGTTTTTGTCGCAACTTTAGAGAATAGCTTGTCATTGTCACAGTAACCCATATGTTTTTGCATGCAATACTTTACTAGCTAATTTTGGATATTTTACAGTTTTCACTCATTAAGAGGGACACTAGGGATGTATGGACCCCTGATATCTTAAAAAGGGACATTTGAGAGGTACAAATCCATATCTCCTAAAGAGGGACATGTGTTTGATGTGTGAACCCTTAATATCTCCTAAAGAGGAGCACTTGGGAGGTACAGAACCCTAATATCTCCTGACCCCGCTTGAGGGGATATGATATGTGCTGGCCGGTAGAATTATACATATTTGGTATTAGCTTATTTAGGGGATTCAGAGATTTTAAAAATAATTGAAGCTTTCAGAATCTGCAAAAATGTTTAGATAGTGTATGATATTAGCAAATTCAGTAGTTTTTTTTTTTTACATTATTTTTTGTGAAATCATAGCTTGTCTCATGATGCAAAATTAACTTCACATGAGGCACCGTGAAAAAGCTGACTTTTGTTCTAAAGAAACAGTATATGGTTTTCCATATACAACTAGAATCATGGATACCAAAAATGCTGAAAATGTGCCTCCTGGGTACAAATTATCCCCAATGCCTCTGGGGTTAAATTACAATCAAAATAAAGCTACACTAATGATGTCACAAAGCTTTCAATCAAAATGGTGCTAGACAAGTAATACCACAGAGATTACAACTGAAATTCTGTTATACTAGTGATACCACAAAGCTTACAGTTCAAACAAACTGAAACTAGTGGTACCACAGAGCTTACAGTTCAAATGGTCTAAACTAGTTATACCAAAAGAGCTTACAGTTCAAATTAGCCTACGTAAATTAGCTATAAGATTTAAGTGCCAACTTCCATGGGGTTTTAAGTGAATTACAAACCAATGCATAATTTTGGCACATGTCTCTGGCAGTTCTAGAGTTAATAATGTGACATATGCCAAGTTATTAACCCTAGGACTGCCAGAGAGGTGCCAAATATTATACAAACACTTTATCTTAACATTATGGTATGGTAGAGGCTACAGCAATTAGTTCAGCCTAACAAGTTAAGTGAAACAAAACTAGAGAACCAAAGTGGAATGGTGCTCAGTTCCCTAATGGAAAGTAAAGCAAATAAAAAATGAAAAAGGAGCAAAGCTGCAATTCTAAATAAGTCCGGTGTATGTAAAACTCTAAATAAAAAAAAATCCATAAGAAAGAAGGAGAGCTCTCCGATTACAAAAATATTTAATAAATAAGTGAAATCATAAAACATAGATAACATACATAAACATATAAATTACATACATAAAGATAAACTACCTCTGATCTAAATGTATGGTAACTACTAGTGTTGAGCGAGCGTGCTCGGCCGATGCTCGGATCGGCTCGAGCATCGCTCTGCTCGGCACATGGCGGTACTCGTACGAGTACCGCCATGTGCTCGCCCGACATGTTCGGGTGAAGGGGATCTGTGCCGGAAGAGGCACAGATCCGAAGACGCTCCGCTGGACCACCAGGGACTGGAGGTACGGGGGCATTGCGGAGATGAAGGGGGCATTGCGGAGATGAAGGGGGACATTGTGGAAGAGGGGCATAGACTCTATGCCCCTCTTCCACAATGTCCCCCTTCATCTCCGCTATGCCCCTCTTCCACAATGTCCCCCTTCATCTCCGCTATGCCCCTCTTCCACAATGTCCCCCTTCATCTCCTATGCCATAGAGGAGATGAAGGGGGACATTGTGGAAGAGGGGCATAGCGGAGATGAAGGGGGACATTGTGGAAGAGGGGCATAGAGTCTATGCCCCTCTTCCACAATGTCCCCCTTCATCTCCGCTATGCCCCTCTTCCACAATGTCCCCCTTCATCTCCTCTATGGCATAGGAGATGAAGGGGGACATTGTGGAAGAGGGGCATAGCGGAGATGAAGGGGGACATTGACCAGGCACCCTCCGCTCATCAGAGCAGGGGGTGCCTGGTTTAATGCTCGAGTGCTCCCATGCTTTTCAATGGGGCTCGGGTGCTCGGCCGAGCACTCGAGCCTCAGGGGGTGCTCGGTCAGAGCACCCGAGCACCCGAGCATCGGGGTGCTCGCTCATCCCTAGTAACTACCATATACCTATTAGATAAACTATCTCTATAAAAATTGCTGAAGTGCACCCAACTAAAGTACGCAAAGCTCATGATAATGTTAAACAGAAGAACCACAGACAAAATTTATACTAGAATACCTCTCCTGTTAATAAAGATGTTCACATAACTCCAGAAGTAAGTGGATGCAAAGAGGGCAAAGGGTTAATCCTTAAGATCCCACGTCCTCTCCCATTCATGTATGCCTCCAAATACAGCATCTCACTAACAAGTTTCCATTAACCCGCGTTGCAGCCACTTACTTCTGGAGTCATGTGAACTTGTGTAATTTGTATGTTTATCTATGTTTTAATATATCACATATTTATTAAATATTTTTCTAATAATAGAGCTATCCTTCCTTCTTTTCTGATGGTCGAGATCCTAACCTGTATCTGGTTGGGTGATGACCAGAGTCTTACTCAGCTGCCTCCTGCCTGTCTCTCAGACAGCATCTTGCATCGCCCCTGCGCAAAAAGCATTGCTCGCTGCTGTCTATCTTCACTGGCTCCCACTCTGCTGCTCATTGGGGCACCATGTTCACATAGTTAAGTATCTCTTCCTACTGATCTAGCTCTCACCTCAGATCGAGCTACAGCTCTTCCTCACCTAACCTGGCTGGCTGCTTGCAGACGCCCCGAAGAGACTCCATCGGCTTGCAGCCTCACTACGCCCCAAATAGATGTGCGCCCTAGGCCAGCGCCTACCTCACCTATAGGTGGCGCCAGCCCTGACTGGATGATGAAGCACTCTGTGTGAGAGAATGTGCTGGCACCAAATCACACTGGATGTAGTAGATCTTGGAGCGAAGAAGAGTTCAATATCCGGGGAGGGATGGTTTTTCTTTTTGGTTTTCCCCTTCATCCGATGTGGGGCAGTTAGTTAGGGCTAGGGAGTGGGGTTGTAGTTGAAGGAAGCGGGTTATTTGGAGTAAATTATTCTCAGGGTCAGAGAACATGAATCAAGCGACCAGCTCCATCACTGGTCAAGCAACACCCCTGCCTTTATTTTTTAATATGTGCAATATTAAAGCTTCTTAAAATAAAGTATTACTATCCCTTTAAGCCCCATATAAATATATCCAATGTACCTAAAAAAGTGTCCAGTGTTAGTAGAATTAACCCTGTGAGTGCCAGTAGGGTATAATCACCCCACTGGTACTCATAGAGTTAACCTGACTAAGGAACAAATCAACATCACATAAAAAGTAACACTTACCATAAATCCTGATGTCCGGGGGAGTCCTCAGCATCCTGGTCAGCTGCTCTCCATCTTCTTTCTTCTCTCTTGTATCTTCTTTCTTCTCTTCTTTCTTCCTTTCTTGTAGATGTAACAAAAAAGAAAAGTCTAAATAAATGTTTTCCTCAAATAACCCGCACACTCATACGTAGTTTAACCACTTTAGTGCCAGATGGGTACATAACACATAGCAGCTTAGAGCTGATTGGCTAGGACTTGTGTAAGCACACATCCCATACACAGTGGTGGAGAAATAGGAAAGTATACTTTATTTTGTAAACATTTTGGATATTTATTTTGACAACAGTTGAATTGAGCCCTGTGTGTTTTATCATTCACAGTGGGGAATCATATTGTTTATTTTGTAGTTGTGCTAACCAAAAACAGATTTCAATGAAAATCTGAATATTTAGGTCACTGCAATTACAATGTGTGTGTGTATATATATATATGTATATATATTTAAATATATATAATGTTCCACTTAATCAAACGTATTTACCATTAACATACTAACACTGTTTGTTGGGCTCTAATCCTGCATGAGTGGACCAGTTGGTAGCTCCCCAGGTTTTAGAATCACAACTCCCATCATCTCACATCACCTTCAGATGGCCGTTGGAGGGCGGAGATGTAGTCGAACAACTGTTCCAGTTCTTAATTTTTCAGTTCTGTTATCAGTGACTGAGCTGATGCGTGTATGAAAAATCAAATAAACAAAATATACTTCACTTTGCACAGTGGTAACAATTTTCCAGCCATCACTGTTACAGACTCATGGAAAATTACTATATGCATACATCACAATTAGAAGGTCTGATATTTACTATATCTTTGTTTTAATCTCCTCAAGTAGGTTGTATGATTAAGCAATCTGCCTAAAAGCTCTTTAATATGTTTGAACATCACCTTTGGATAATATTAGTAACAATGCACTATTGAAAGTACATGCTGCGTGTACCAGAGTACTGGAAAATGTGTTGATAAGTGAAATGAAAGCTCCACAGTATATCGTTCAGAGAACAACTAAGCCAAACAGGATGAATGTTTGATATCACTATTTTAATGGTATTGTAATCTTGGTCCCTAGATGATAAGTGATAACAGAATCCTTTACTATATCCTATTTTTTAATTTTATATGTAAAGTAACTGTCTGTTCCTGTGTTATGAATGTGAAAAAGTACAGATGAAATTACTACAATCTCTTCTATAAAAGAGGATTACAATAAAAAAGACAGCTATAGCAGGTTGATATGAATTCCACTTGCCTTTGACACAAGGGGTGATAGGGAGAATTACTGAATCACCCAGAGCAGGTCTCCTGATAAGTCTCCAACACCATCAGCTGCACTTCAGGGTATATACTAGACCATGAGGAACAACATAGTGTGTACTAGCTCACACAGTCTGCCAGCAAGCCCCAAACACAGGAAAATGGAGTAAAGTAACACCACCCTGCTGTTTGCACTGTTTCATGCATAAAGTAAAACAAGGCACAGATGAAATGAATACCCCAAACTTAAAGGGATAGTAATGGTTAATTTTAAGTTGATTTAATACTGTAGACATTAAAAATAGATTAACATCAATGTAAGTCTTATCTCTCAAACCTTTATGGCTTGAGAGATATAACTTGCTAAAGTTACCTTTTCCTGGCTGTTTTACTCAAGTCTGCCATCTAGCTGACAGCTGCAGATTCCAGTCATTTCCCAGACAGAGGCTCTTCAGCAGAGCTGAAATCACGCTATTAAGAAATAAATAT
This sequence comes from Rhinophrynus dorsalis, assembly GCA_037306005.1. Taxonomy (NCBI): domain Eukaryota; kingdom Metazoa; phylum Chordata; class Amphibia; order Anura; family Rhinophrynidae; genus Rhinophrynus; species Rhinophrynus dorsalis. The sequence continues at coordinate 489,573,250 of CM074719.1, forward strand.
TTATTGGAATGGTCTACAAAGTGTGCTTGCAAGCCAGGCACACTTTGTAGACCATTCCAAATTAAGTATTTATCTTTAGATATCGTTATATCGGCGCTGCTGAAGAGCCACATCTGGTCAAGTGACCAGAATCTGCTTCTGACAGCTTTACAGCTCGTCAAGCAGAAAGGGGAGGGACCAGAGAACTTTATTTCCCTATATCTCTCAAACCATAATGGTTCGAGAGATACGAATAAGTGCAAGTACTCTCTTTTAATTGTATATACCATATAGTTAATACTTTTTTTCTGACATTACTATCCCTTTAAAGACTACTCTCCACTTGGAACAGGCAGAATTTGAGGGGATAGATTTAGGTCCAAGTAGCTTAGCAAATTAGGTGTATGCAAGCAAAAGCTAAGAAATTGGGTCTAGCAGAATTGTTAGGGGCATTACAGAGGCCTCCTGCATCAAAAGGGTACCCCAGATGGCAAGACTTGACGGTTGGGATTCTGGTGGATATCCCAGTGGGCCACCTTTGTAATTATTTTCTGTATGGAATGGAGAACTGGAGAGCATAACCGTTGTTCTATCCTCTGTTTCATACCACAAGGTGAAGCAGTTCCATGAGTACCCACTTTACTACATACTTTTGGGTTGCACTAAAGTCACCTCATGCAACCCAGAAGTATTGGATAAACCAAAATACTGCAGAGATGCTGATTTTACATGCAGTTTGAAATGGAGTACTGAGCAGCATCAGTGAGCTCCATTTCTCCACTACCAGTAGAAAATAACAAAAAGGTACAGGTGGCTCATACAGTATATGTGTGAATATGTGACTATCAATGGACAGTGGAAATAGGTTTGTAGGGAACAGACATAGAGGTATGACTAACTGGAGGCAATGAAACCAGGCTGGGGTGTCAAACAGTTTAAGGGTATGTGACTGTGACTACCAGTGGGCAGTGGAATCAGACTGGAGGGATCATACAGTGTATGTCAGACATCTCTTTAGGATTTTCCTACTTCAGTACAGGTATGTTAATTAACATGACCGACCCATTGATTCATTCATCAGTGCTCAACTAGGGAACTTCCAATCACATGGTCTGTTAGTAGTCTGAGAACCACTGTACTAGAAGAATGTGAATAGAGTCTCTTGAAGATCCATTTTAACACCAAAGGATGCCATGACCAATAAATCCAACTCTTTTCTACAGATACTAAACTAAAGGTTTAAATATCTTCTGTGTATGGTAATATCCTATCCTCATCCTGTTTATAAAAAGATAAATTGAAGCCTTTTTTATTTTCCTTTAACGACTGTATTGATTAACTCCTCCACTGCCTTAAGTACTGCAGCAATACTTTGTTTTGAATGCATTACATGCCCTTTTGTCAAGAGAGGAGCTAATCTTAGATAATTTAGATGAATACGAGCAACGTTTATGAATTTAACCCTTTTATTGCCTATGTCTTCCAAGCTAATCTTGCAGTGGAGGACTTACTGTAATAAGGATGAGTGTAGGACAGATGGTATCCTTTTGAAATAGTGCATTTTTTATATTGCGCTGCTTTTTGCCGCATTCAGTAGGTCGCGTGTTCAAAAAGGCTGCATGACAATCTTGCATTGTATATCAGCTCGAGATTGTCATGTCGCTTCTTTAAAGAGCGCAACTGGGCAGTACCGCTATATACAGCCAGACTGTGGGAATGGATGAACACTGGTATTAAACTCTCTTGGATGTTGGAATTACCTTCATGACATCGGAAAACAGTGGTATTAAACTCCCTTGGATGCTGGAAATACCTTCATCACATCGGAAAACAGTAGTTTGTCCTGTTGCGATTACTGCTTTTGCTCCACTACATATTCACGAGCTGTCTCTCTCTCCCCCTCCTCTCCTTCTAACCTGGTGCGCATGTATGTAGTTGCCACGTTAACCAGACTTCAAAACTCAAAAGGTGGGGCTCGCACCAGCAAATAAACAAACCCTATAATAATAAAGACACAATAGTCCAGGTGCACTCAGGATCGAAAACCATATATATATATATATATATATATATATATATAGACAAAGGTAAGGCACAGGGCAAAGAAACCACCTGGCCATCTCTAAGATACAGAGACCCTTTAATAAGAGTCACACTCACAGGGTATCTTTAATTAATACAAAAATAGACTAAGTGGTGACATAAAAACATTTAAAAAACACACAAACAGATGACAGACAAGCTATATATAAATGTATAGTTCACTGCTATACAGTGAAATACTATCCATAAAGGTATAACATAAGAAGGGTATAAAGAGTATAAATAATCCCACAAGTGCAAAAAGTGTTTACAACAATAAGGCATACAACTGAAGTAGTGAACAGTGAAGTAATCAAATACTTATCATATAATAGCAGCAACCATAATGTAGTCCAAACTCATCCGCTGGTTCAATGTGGTGAACTGAACTTAGAAATTCATAAGCATGTTCTTGTCATTGACATAAGGGTTAATATTAACTTCGGCTTAAAACAAAATCACATGCTTACTGAAGAAAGAGAATAAAACCTCATGCTCTTGATATTGCACGCCAAAGGTTAACATATGATACTGTCTATATTATATATTAACCCTTTGAATCCAATGACAAGAGTATGGATCCTCAGGGACGAGTCAAACTCAGAGTTCCCAGATGTAAAGTAATTTCATGTAAGTGTGCTAAGGATTAACCATTTGACTACCAGAGGGAATCAACACATTTATCAAAGGGTTGCATTTCACATTAAATGTATTTTTTTTCTAATAACCATTTTAAGCTGCAGGAAGCAATGATGACATTTTACCTAGCCCACTCATGTATTTAGTATTTACATTAGTGCCATAATTATCTATTAAAATTGCAGACCCCTCACCTCATACATTAGTTTCCCAGCCCCTGCCAGTGGCCTGGTTGGTTGGCCTTGCCAGTGTCCACTCTTCTCCTGTGTGTCCTGGCTATATCCTCCGAATCCTCGTCAGTTCTGCTGCTGCTGATTGTGTCCTCCTCCAGTCCAGCTCTTATCCTCCTGAAGTTTCTTATCCTCCTGTTCCAGGTGTCCTCCAGGGTCAGGCTCGGCTGTCTGCAAGGAGCAGACTACGTCCCTATATGGACCTCCATGGTGGCGTGGTGTGGCCCTCTGTTGTGGGCCAGGTTTTATGTCATGGACCCCTGTCCACTGCACCAGACTTTAGTCCCATGTCATCCCATCATTTGTACCTTATATGCCCAGGGCTGCAGAATGGCAGAAGGCTCACTGAAGTGACATCCTGGCCTACAATAGAAAAGAGGATCTCCTGCACTCTGTGAACTTCATAAAATCACTTCTTTATTGTAGACAACACACGAGACACTATTGGACAATAGTCTAAAGCGTTTCGCACACACAGTGCTTACTATCAGCATCCTGCCAAGGTGTCAGGTCTTAGTCTTATTTCTATAGTTTGTGCTGAGCACATTTTTCCATATATTACTGTACTGTAACCAATGTTATTGTATTGCCACCTGAAACAGTTGCTAGATCCGATCTGGAGGACCTCTATGCAAAGGTAGAGAACTTGAAGCTGGTATCTCTGCTGCTCCAAGCTCAGGAGCAATGCTGGGTTGTGAATGTCAGACAATTGGTTTCATCATCACGTGCCCCTGCGCATACCAGAAGGTTGTGTAAGCATGAGCAGTTAAATAGTTTCCCTTCATCGAGTCTCAATAGACTCAATGAAGAGAAGCTTATGTCAGTGCCAGACTGCAGCACTCGGACTTTAGACTGGAGCTTACAGCAATATCCTGGGAGCAAGTCTGGGTGGGTGGCACATGTGCGAGCCAGGAATTCTTGCGTTGGGGGGTGTCGGGCTACTATGTCACTGGGATATAAACATAAAACAGTGTATGAACAGAGTTTAACAGGGTTTATCCCTTCCCTGATAGCTGTACAAAGTGTTTGCATGTCCAACACACATGCTTCATGCACTAAACCTCCATGGCCTGGAATAACACATTTTCACTATAGTCACAACCATATCAGCAAAACTGAGGCCATGGAAGTACAGCACACAGGCAAAGCAAGTCCAGAAACATGACTTGACAGGGGAACATATCAAGCCGGGCAGAGGGAGAACACGTTTCACTCAGCAGGATAGCAAACCCAAACAAAGATTCATAATGTGATGGTGGAACAAACATTCAAACAAAGGTTAGCCAAACTGGAGAACCATATCCATAGGGAACCACAACACACACGGTTTAAGAAATATATAGATGGTTGTGGATAATGGGAAGGTTGGTCCCAATATCCGTGAGCCATGGTTGACTACACGTGGGTTCAAATGTTTGTTGTCTATGTAACGTAATATGTTCTCAATATGAGAGCATCCCTCCTTGCCATCCCCAGTGTTCCAGATACATATTATAACAAAAGGTCAACCACACTAGGTCTTTTACATCAATGTACAGGATCTTTGATTGCCAAGGAGGTATCCTACACATTACAATGCAGTGCACTGGATACTATTCTTCCACTCAAGGGACTATATGAGAACGTCACCATCTTGCATCCCTGTTGTCATTGCCCAGGTGCTTAATCCAAAAATATAGTTCTTCCAACACAGCATCAATGCCTGGAGCAGAGCAGAAGGATCACATGGAGACCCCCCAGTGCCACATTCCCACATGATCCAGCAGAGAGCACCAGCTGGATGCTACCACTACCAACACAGAGCACTGGCTGCCACCCATAACATCATATCAGTGGATGCCACAAGAGCCCTAGCAGTGGATTTCACAACAACAATGGATGACCCTAACATCTGACCAGTACTGGATTAACATCACCACCAATAGCACAAAATTGGATGCCAAGCACACAGCACTACAGTACATTGGGACCCACACCACCTCCACAGGCAACAGCTGGATGCCCCACAGTAACAGAGCAGCCACAACACATGTGGGAAGGGAACCCATCAGAGTGGCCACAGTATGGGCAATAGATTATTATCATCTCTGCCTCAAAGTTGAGCCACAGAGACCACAGCCACATATACAGGTACATGTCACTGTAACGGACCTGCAGACATTACTACAGCTCAAAGCCAAGGACCAAAGAAACTGGCCTTCCTTGTTTATGGAATGCCTGGCCACAGCAAACAAATGCAGCCGGGCATTCAGAATTCTCCACCACCCATACTGAACAGCAGGTGGTTTTCTGACTGGTCACCTACCATTATATGTTAAATCTAGTGCATACGTGTAAATGTGTTATAACGGACCTGCGGCCATTACCACAGTCCAGAGGTGAGGACTGTAAGTGTATCTGTAATACATGTAACATGTGCTAGACCACTGATTTATGAAATTGTTTGGCCTACAAGCTTACATTGACCTGCGGGGGTTAAATTGTTGTATTTTTGCATGTTATCAACGTATGCTCTCCAAATTGTATCTGCCTTACTATCTGGCCCAGGTTTGATTAGGTGTTACTTTACCAAATCCCTTCCCCACTGTTGTGTATTCCTCATTCCTGTGTGATGAGATTAGTCTGGTGTCATGGTTGTCTGTAAAACCTGCTTCCATTGTGTTATGTGTTAATTGTAATAATCTGATTGCATGTCACATCCCCTTTCCACTGACAATGTGGTTATATAAACCCTGTCCACTTTCAATAAAATTCACTATTCATTCTTCAATAGAACTTGTGTTATTGGTTTTACTGCAGGAATGGTTTAAAGGGTCCCCTTTGACCCCCATTCCAAGGAACTCTCCTCTACAAGGCTGTCACAGCTACCCTCTTGTAACCGCTCCAAGGACAGGCAAACCCAGAATGACAGTTAAGGACAACACAGCTTCCTTAGCTTCCATTACAGTCACCGACACAACCACAACAAGGTGAACAGGATGTTTCAGTCAGTGTGTACAGCATCAATATGATGGGAGCAGGACACTCACCCCACAATTGCATCACATGCTGGCCCTGTCTCACCTGTGAATACCACATTTGCCTCACCAGAAGCTGCAGCTGAGGCACAATCAGTCCAGAATAGAACCAAGAGGACGACACAGCAAAAAGGAGGAGAGGCATCAGTAGCACCTCCATGTGCAGCATCCATGTCCTCATCACCTGCTGCAGTTACTACAAACACAAAGATGGATGAGGAGTACATCAGCATCCAAAGGAGGCTATTGAGGGAGACTAGATGATTCAACAGGAGGATCTATGCATCATGGAGAGAACTGCAACCAGTATCAGTTGTCTGGAAGCATGCCATCCTACACACAGAGATATAGCAGCTGCTCCTCGAAGTCTGCAAGCAAAGTTGTATCCAGAGGCTGCTGGTGTTGAGAGCACAACAGTCAAATTCAAGTGTGACACCCTCAACAATGCAAAGACACACAAGAGTCACCAGACAGTCAGTGAGGACATATGCACCCCCTGCAAAGAAGAAAAAATTATGCCATGTATGTGCCATGTGTTCCCACAATAACAATGCACTTTTTATTTTTTTACAAATATCATTTGTTTCCTTCAAGTATTTAACAAGTTAAGTGCCTGTGATGTCATGCACTGAACACTACTCTTGCACATTTTACTTTGTGGGACAGTCTTTGAGCAGTGGTAACCAAAAACAGCGCTGTTGTTCAGTTTCAACTCACATCAGATATAGCAATGAAAAGATCTTCATTGTGTTGTGTGAGTATGATGTGATGTATGTTGAAGTTCAAAAAATCTCAAGGGAAATGGGTCTTTATGTAACTCTGGTCGCACACGTGATCATTATTAACACACAGAGGTACTAGTATTCCGACACCAAGATACACCTCTTTAACATGTAATATGTCAGGCATGTGGTACAGAGGTCACACCCAGGCAAACCACTCTCACATTACACATTTGGTGCGCAATACCCTTAGACAATGTCTCAGACATAACCAAAACCCTTTCAGCAAAGATCCTGCATCCTCTAAATTCTGTGTTCATAAAGGTGCTTGTGCTTGTTGGTAGGGGAGGAGTCTTAGAGGACTCTTGGTATGCCAGAGAAATACACAATGCAGTAAACAGCAATGTGTTGTGTACCCCTCTGGCATTCCAAAGTACAGGCTGGTTGAACAAATGCAAGATTCACATGCTGTCATGAAGGAAGAACCACTGTTGTCCTATCTTTCTGAAGCCTTCCTGAAAAAAAGATGGTACATTGTTAGCCAGTGGAGTAGATAGGATTCAGTGTAGCAAAAAACTCGCAAGAGTGGTATAAAGGTGATACCTTTTAATGGCTATCTGAGGACATCAAAAGTGCAAGCTTTCAGGACACTAAGGTCCCTTCTTCAGGAATGGGTTAACAAACAAAGCTAGAATAACACTACATTTATATTTACAGAGTATGACATACATTTGAAACAAAATATATGAGTACACAGTGGGGGTCAAGTAACTTAGTAAACACACAGTCTGCAAATATATGAATTGATATGCACAGGGTTAGATCAAAGTCCTGTGAACAAGGAAATGTTCATTAACACAGAGGTGTGAAGAACCTGTTAGTCTGTGACTTGAACAGATCTATCTCTATACAATCAAATACCAAAATGTTCTATCTATTATAATGAGACATGAAGCCAATCCCAAGTTTAGTCCTGTTTTTAATGCGTCAAATAGATCCATTAATTTAAATTCCCAGATTTTTCTTTCTCTGTGTTCTAACGTTTCCTTTGAGACTGGTGGCTTTCATATTTTTTAGATATGATTTGGACCACAAAAATGCTGACCAACTTGTGTGTCAACCTTTTTTTCTGTGACGATAAAGGTTCATTCTTTTCCTCAGTGTTTGTTCCGTTTCCCTAATGTAGTAACCTCCTGTGGGGCATTGTGTACAAGTTATGAGATATAGTACATTTGAAGAGGAGCAAGTGAATAAACCATTAATTTCATAGTGTTGCTGTGTATTTGGTATTTTTATCTTTGTTGTGCATTGAATGTGTGGACAGGTCTCACATCTTTTTACTCCACAACAGAATGTTCCATTCTTTGTGATTTGTGGCAAATGGCTCTTGACAATCATTTTCTTTATATTTGGGGGTTATCTGTATGATATAAGTGGTGGATCTGGAAAAATTACTTTTAATCTATTATTTTTATGGAGGGTTGGTTGTAAGACTTTTGCAATCCTTCTCAGGGCTTCCAATTGGGGATTGTATGTGACCACAAGCGGTACCCTGTTATTCTCTGCTTGTGGTCTGTATTCAAGGAGTTTTTGTCTGGGTATTTTGCTGGCTCTGTGTATCTGATTGTCTGTTATTCTTGGGTGGTATCCCTGATTCCTGAATCCATTCCTTAGTGAATGGAGATGCTGGTTCCTGTCTGTATTGTCTGAACAGATGCGGTTGTATCTTATAGCCTGGCTATAGATGATGGCATGTTTGGTATGTTTGGGGTGAAAACAGTCATATCTAAGGTATGATGGTCTGTCTGTGGGTTTGTGATACAGGAATGTCTGTATGTTTTGGTCCTTGATGTAGATCATGGTGTCAAGAAAATGTATGTGTTCCACAGAGTAGTTCAGAGTGAGGTTAATGGTTGGGTGGTATTGGTTAAATCTGGCCTGGAATTGTGTAAGGTCCTGTTCACAGGCTGTCCAGTTTAATAGGATGTCATCTATGTATCAAAGTATGTTAGTGGCTTAGTGCTACAGGTGGATAGAAAATCTTGTTCAAGTTTCGCCATGAACAAGTTAGCATACTGAGGTGCCATCTTTGTTCATATTGCTGTTCCCATTTTTTGTAGATATAAATCATCCCCAAATGAAAAGTAATTGTCTGTGAGTATGAACTTTGTAAGTCCCAAAACAGTCTCTGTGGTTAGGTCTTGTTGGTCCAGAAATTCCATGCATGCTGCTAGGCCATCTTGATGTGGGATATTTATGTATAAGGATTCAACATCCATAGTAGCCAAAATTGTCCCCTCAGGTACTGGATCTATAGTAGCCAATTTGTTCAGTAGGTCTGTGGTGTCCTGGAGGTAGCTGGCTGTGTTTCTTACCAAGGGCTTTAGGATATTTTCCTCCCAGCCAGATATATTTTCAGTTAGTGTCCCTACTCCAGAGATTACAGGTCTTCCTGGGTTCCCTTGTTTATATGTCTTAGGCAGTAAATAGAATGAGCCTGTTTTTGAGGTCTTTGGTATCAGATCCTGGATTTCTGTAGATGTGGAAGGGACTCCATTTATTATATGTTTTAGTTCCTTTATATATATCTGTGTGGGGTCCTCTTGTAGTTTGCAGTAATGTCTGGGATCAGAAAAGGGTTCCTTAAATATTACACTGAGATAAGGAGGTGCATTTCATGAATGTCCAATATCCCTAACAGGGGACATGTGAGTACTTCAGATGCTGTCGCTTCAGCTTTCCAACATTTGGATGTTGTGTGAGTCCTCAGCACCTGCTCTTTCATGGTGTTGATGACCTTTATGACACTCAACTTGTTTCAAGGCCAACACAAATCAGTGGGGCATTGGGGTTTGTCATGTCTCTCCTCTGTTCCATTGTGCATCAATAGATTTCCCCTCATCAGCTCCTACCATATGGCTTTTGTCATTGACATGACATCACATGTTTCCATACTGTATCAACATTCAGTAGCACTAATAAGCATCAGGAGGAGCATAGTAGGGGAGGAGGGGCAGCATTTCACATGGTAACTTGGACATCCCTCTGTTCCATGATGGGTCATGCCATGGATGCCTGTCTGAAAAAAGTACAGGAGTTTGCAGGTGGATAGGTCATATCTGTATTATCATGCACTTACAGAATTCCAGATGTAAGTTGAACTAGCAGGGTCACATGGAACCATCCATTGCATGGCATCACATCTGTTCTTTACCATAAGGGCTATGTAGTTGTGATGTTCAAGCAGGCCTAATCCCGGGTGGAGGTTGAGGTGGATACAAGTCATTGATTGAAGGCCAGGGTGTGGATTCACTTCACTGGCAGTTAGAAGCAGAGTAGGGGGTCAGGCAGGAGCACAGTATCCAGTGGAGTGAAACAATGGTGACTCTAGGAATTCCATTGGGGGTGCACACTTGGGGCCAGAGGAAAAAATGTGTGTGTGGGGGGGCAATTTAATAAGCAATGCCCTGACTGGCTTGCAGAAACTGATGTGTGTTATACGTTTTATGGCAAGTGGAGCCTTTCAGTCAACAGAAGGTTATGCAGCAGGCATGTCACAGTCCACATTTTCGAGGGTACTGGCAGAGGTGCTGCCAGCCCTCAAAAGCAAGGCCAACAGGTACATCCACTTTCCCACTACCGACATGGAGTGGACATATGTAAAGCAGGAGTTTTATGAAAGGGGAAGCAATAGATTGCACCCATGTCCATATCAAAGCTCCAACACGTGAGGGGCATCTAATTATCAACAGAAAGAACTTCCATGCCATGGACATGCAGATGGTATGTGACTGCAACGAGGATCATGAATTTTTGTGCTAAATATCCAGGGAGCTGTCATGATGCATACATACTCCGAAACTCATCTGTACACACAGACTTGGAGAATGGAACGTATACAGCTAGTACGTCCACCTCATACAACATCATCCACACAACATGTGGTCCCTGTCTCACCATCTCAATCACTTTCCACTGGTGATTCTGGCTATGGCTGCAAATCCTGGCTACTGACCCCAGTCTCAAATCCTGATGGGAACATTTCAGCTGTGAGTATAAAATAGGCATTCACACAATCCATGCATGTCTATCATCAGTCCCTTGAATTGGTGCCAACACATTAACCACATCACAAATTATGTTCTGTTTCACCCCACAGGATCAATGACACAGCCCTGACACTGGCAACAGTTTGGACCCCAAACATCATCCATACCATGGACTTGGCATATTGTAGATGGGGATTACAATACCATCCTCCATTCCTTCCTCCATGTTGACATGCTACCTCAAAGTTATCATGCATAACCCCATGGGAACCAAGATACAACACATTACCCAAGTTTGGCATATTCCTGGTTGATTGACAGCAACTAACGTGAATTGCCATGATCATAGCCATAGCAACCATGGTACCCTTGTAGCGAAAGAGCGTTATCCAATGCAATGCATCGGACAACAGTCTGTCACATCAGAGGGAGAAGGGCCATTGGAGTGAACATGAGACCTGTAGTTTGGTATAGCTGAAAAAGAGCAGCAGAGGGATGGATCCACAGTGGTATTACATTACACAACATAGAGGTCATGAAATGTGGATCAGATCTTAAGGGACACCATGCTGACCTATGTGTGTGTGTGCAGCACTAAGACAGTTGCATCCCAAATTGTGTTTGTTTCATGGAGCTATTAGGACATATTTGTTGATGTGTGGACGTATGTGAGGGGAACACATCACTAGGGCTGGTTGACATACCCTTAGTAGTCCCCATAATGGGTTACAGATGAGTAGACAACACATTACAAAGCAATAATTTGTGTATTCCCCTGTCACGGCAAAGATTCATGGGATAATGATGTTGTAACTGTTGCATGACGATCAGTTCGAAACCCAGACAAGAGTGGACCATTATTTTTGGGTATATAGGTGTATTTGAACATATTTGATATTTTGGGGTCTTGGGATTGGCTGTGGGTTTGAATTTGTGCATCAATCAGGGTCGCTAGCCGATGTCGGACGTTATGTTACAATTTGGCTTAAGACGTGTTTTATCAGTTGATTAGAACGCACAGTGATGTGAAAAAAAGATGTGATGCAGGTTTTGTGTTAGGTATTGTTATGCCTACGCTCATTAGCTATTCTTGTAGACTACCTGTCGAATCTGACATAAATCATGTATTATTTGGGTGATGTGCCTTTTTTTACTTAGCTGCTATTTTAACACAAACCTTTAAATCTGGGCCTAAATGTCTAAAGTCAAAATGCTAGTATCATAGCTGGAAACATCAGTCCTGTTGTATTAACAGTTCTATAAAAGTTTAAAATGGAAAACGGGGAGCAACCATTACAGCCCTTTTCATTATCAATCAATCAACACTGCATACTCCTTTGGTATTCAAGAGGTTAACCAAATGCAAAACATATTACATTTTTCTTTATTAACCCCTTGGATGCTAGAGATGTTACCAGGAGAAATCTCTAACCACCAAAGGCATTAATGCAGAAAACCATTTTTTCACACTAAGGGCTCAATCCAAATGTTAGAGTAAAAAATGCCGATAGGACAAAATGGATACTGACCGACAAAAGAAAATGTCTAAGTCGGTATTCAAATGTCCTACTGGCATTAAGCACAATGGACGTTAGGCCACAAAACTGGTGTTGTGTCTAAATGTCTGTTTTGTGTGTTAAGTTCCCAAAACACAGCTAAATAATGGCAGTTTGGGGAACTTCAAAGGAAAAAACTAACGATTGGTGCCTGACATACTGTCAAGCACCTATCGTTACCTAATCTGTGTTACACTTACCTGTCATCCACTGTCTGTCTCCTTCTATCTCCTTTCTTTCTTCTGTCTTCTTTCTTCTCTTGTATCTTCTGTCTTCTTGCTGTAAAAACACAAAAACCAAGTATAAGTCAAAAGCATACATATGCGGCACACTAATACATAGTTTAACCCCTTGAGTGCCAGAAGGCTTTGCAATGCATTGCGTACCTCTCTGGGGCTCAAAGGGTTAAATTCTGCAGTAGTGTGCCGGGTTGTTAAAATATAAATGCCCCCATGCATATTAAAAGTATTGAAGTTATGCCAAGAAAATCGTATTCCCATAAGTAGAGATGCCAAAATGATACTTAGCATTAAGTAGCTGTAGTAGCTGTCTCCACCTCTGTGTGAGGCTACTGAGGCGGCGGAGACAAAATAATGCACCACACACCCCCTCCTCATGTCCACGGGCTGATGCCGCTCCAGTCTGAGGGAATTAGAATTGAGACTGCCCTTATACATGGGCAGTCTTACTTCTAATTCCCTCACAGCCATTGGCTGGGATATGCTTATGTACCTCCCAGCCAATCAGTTTAAAGCACAGTCGTTCATGAGGAAGGGGGTTGTGGTGCATTATTCTGTCTCCGCCGCCGCGGAGACAGCTACTACTGCTACTTAATGCTAAATATCATTTTGGCATTTCTACTTACAGGGTTACGATTTTCTTGGCATAACTTTTAATACGCATGGGGACATTTATATTTTAACAACCCAGCACACTACTGCAGAATTTAACCATTTAAGCCCCAGAGAGGTACACAACGTATTGCTTTGCAATGCGTTGCGTACCCCTCGGGCACTCAAGGGGTTAAACTATGTATTAGCGTGCCTCATATGTATGCTTTTGACTTATACTTGGTTTTTGTGTTTTACAGCAAGGAGACAGAAGATACACGAAAATAGAGATGCACCGATACCAATTTTTTTAAGACCGAGTACGAGTACCGATACTTTTTTCAAGTACTCACCGATACCAATTACCGATACCTTTTTTTTTTGCAGTCATTTGCCAGTTTTCTAAGTACCTATATGCTTTAGGTACTTGGAAAACTGGCAAATAACCACAAAAAAAAGTATTGGTATTGGTGAGTACTTGAAAAAAAAAAAAAAATTATATTATATTATATATATATATATATATATATATATATATATATATATATATATATATATATATACATATACACATATACACACACACCACCTCTTGATTCTCCCCTTTTGACTCTTTCTCCCCCTCTTGATTCCTACCTTTTGCTTCATTTTACCCCTCTTGAGCCCCCTTCTTTTACCTTTGCTTTCTCTCTCCCTTTTGATCCTCCCTTTTGCCTCTCTCACTCTCTCCTGATCCTTCCTCCTTTTGCTCCTTGCTCCCCTCTCTGCCTCTTTCACCACCAGCTGCCCCATCCTGCCTCCCTTACTGCCCTCTGCCGGGTGCTCGCTGTTCTCTCACTAGCCCCGGCAGAGGTCAGCGTCGGAGCGTTGCCATGGTAACCCGCGGCAACGCTCCGACGCTGCAGGAAGGAGAGAGGTGACCGGGGAGCATTGTGTGTAGCTCCCCGGGCTCCCTCTCTGCAGCACCAACCCTGACACAGGGTATCGGTGCTGGCATCGGACGCATTTGCGCGAGTACAAGTACTCACGCAAATGCTGGTATCGGCACCGATACCGATACCAGTATCGGTATTGGTGCAACCCTACACGAGAAGAAGGAAGACAGAAGATATAAAAGAAGAAAGAAGGAAAGAAGAGGACCAGGAAGCTGAGGACTCCGATGGACATCAAGATTAATGGTAAGTGTTACTTGTAATGTGATGTTTTTTTTACTTAGTCAGGTTAACCCTATGATTGCTGGCGGGGTAATTATACCCCACTGGCACTCACAGGGATAATTGTACTAATGTCTGACACATTTTCATACTTTGGATGTATTGATATGGGGCTTAGAGCCCCATATCAGTACATCCACTGAGGACTTAGGTTTTTTTCATTCAGGTTTCTGCATCGGCTGTTTAAACAGGCGATAAGGGACTCAAGTTAAAAAAAAAAAAATAGGTCTTAACTTTCCTGCAATAACTCAAGACCCTTATCGGCTTTTCTTGGCTAACGTAGACATATGAATTGCTATTTACAGTGTTTTCATAATTTTTTATGGCTGAAAACACCTCTTAACTTTAACACCCGACGGCTCTTTTTTTTGCCGGTATTTTTTCACAGCATAAACATTTGCATAGCTTACTGTGCTGGAAAAAATGCCATCGGCAGAAAAAACAGCCGACTCCAACATTTGGATAGAGACCTAAATTACATGCAGGTTAGTGCCTCTTACAATTTGAAGAGAAGATATTTGCAGCATTCAAAGAGTTAAGGGGATAACAAGATTTTATAAATGAACATTTCTTAATTTGTTCTCTGCAAGCTAAAATACAGTCTTACATATGCTCTGAGGGAGCAGTCATTCCCACCCTTTCCACTGCTCCATATGATTGTCAGTAAATGCATTACATCCACTTTTGGTACTCAAGAGGTAAACCAAACATATTATAATTCTCTGTATTAACCCGTTGGACTATAGAGAAGTCTCCATTAGATGGCTCTTGCCTCCAGGTGGTTCATATAAAAAAGTGTAATTTTGCATAGTGACACTATCCTGTAGAATGGACATACTGAACAAGTTGAATGCATTTGCTACATTAAAGAAAGAACAACATCTAAACATGAACATGGGGTAATATACACTTAAACTTTTGAGTGCCAGAGGGGCAAGCAATGCACTGAGAAGCATTGTGTTGCTCAGTCCCCTGCCACTCAAACCTGAATCCTTTGAGTGCCAGAGGACTGCCGAATGCATTGATTTGCACTCCTATGAAACGCAAAGGATTAAGGGCTCGATCCAAATGTTGGAGATAAAATCAGCATTAATCAAAAAAATGCTGTCGCGACTTAGCCAAGACCGATTAACGAGAGATTCAAATCTCCATTAACCAGAATAGCTAAAGCGCGAAGGCCAACAAAACACACATACACCTGAAACCTGCGCCGCATAAAATTCTGACCTCATCGCTGTGTAAAAACACACGATAAATAACACACAATACGTGCATATTAAAAGAATGAGTGAACGTCTGACGTTACCTAGCACCACAATCATTCACAGCACCCCAAAGTATCAAGTTCATTCGAATAATCTATATATAGACCCATAATAACCGACACACCTTTGTCTGTGTTTCAAGTTCCATGAGCTAGATCACATGACCCTGGAGTGGAGGTTAGCATTAGAGCGAGGGAGATAGGAGCATGCACAACAGGTAGAAGGAGTTGGAGAGATCTTTATATTACACCTTGCGACAAATTATACACTTTTTGCACATACCCCATACATGCATCCAAATACAAACACACATACACACAGCTTTTTTTTTTTGTAACACATCACATACACCTTTTATATTTTTATTTGACAGTATGAGTCTGTGAGTGCAAGTAAGTGACAGAGAGTGAGTCTGAGTGAGTGTGTTTGTGTGTGAGGGCCTGAGTGAGTGCCTGTGTGTGAGTGGATGAAAGAGATGGAGAGGAGGACAGGAGAGAGGGATGGGGAGAGTTGGAGGAGAGGAGGAGGAAGTACAAGTGGGCATCCCTGGTCAGGGTAGGAGGGGGAGAGGGAAATCCCTAGGGCAGAGTGGGACCCACGCCAGAGGAGGGCAGGGCCAGAGCTGACAGTGGGACGAGGGGTAGTCCATGGGGAGCACCATACACAGCCAGGGCCATCACAGACAGGGCCTAAGAGCCACAGCCAAGGCTCTCAAATGACACTTGGTGGTGAGGAGGAGGAGGAAAGGCTTAGAGACCCCAAATAATATGCTGAGGAGAACAGGGTCCTGGTGGAGGCCATCATGGCAAGGGAGCGGATCCTGTTCCCCAGGGCGAAGGTCAGCGACATAGGGGCAAAGAAGAAGGCTGAGCGAAGGGACGTTCTGATTGCCGTCAATGCAATGTCCAGCTGCAGCCACTCCCTGGACATTGGATGGACTGCAAACGGGTGGTCAAACAAAAAAAATGGCACTGGACGCCTTACATTCCCTAGGCACTGGAGGTGGACTGCCCCTGCATATGCACTACACTGAGTAGGAGGAGGTGCTGTGCAGGAGCATGTCGACAACAGCAGTGCAAGGGATCCCAGGATGGACTGACCCCGGAGAGGAAAGCAGCCTCCAGATCACTGGTAAGTGCATCAAGGCCTACATACACATCACACAAATTCTTACACCTACCATGGCCCAACACAGTGACATCGGAACACATAACCAGCATTCCACACCACAAGTTCAGAAACACAGCTTGGAGGGGGTTCAAACAAGGACAGAATACATGACAAACCCAGAACAAATGGGAATGATCAAGTCCCTGTTCAACTCCCTTGATGCTGTCAACATCAGCCCCACACACAGCACCAAATCAATGTACGCCATCATGTTGGAGGCAAAAAAAAAAAACTGTTATGTGTACCAAAATGTCATACATAAAGCGACAAAGAGGTTAGCACTTAACCCCTTGAGTGCCAGGGGGATGATCAAAGCATTGTTTGACAATACATTTCTAGTCTCCTGGCACTCAAAGGATTACAGAGGATAGCAAGGAGGGAAATTGGTGTGTTTCTTAGAGTGTTGTTACTGCATTTCAGGCCTATGTGTTGTACATTTAGGTAGTTTGTCCAAGTGGAATAGTCAAGGTTCAGTTTTCTGTATCATATGTAGCCTGAAGTGTGTGAATGGGCAGGGCTCAATCATGCCAGGGGGATATTCACTAAGGGGTAAGAAAGAGGTGACAATATGTAGATGGCTACTGCAGTGATATCACTTCTGCAATCCCTGAGTTAGTCTGTGAAGACAATGCACTAAGATTTCAACAACTTGGGACATATTAGTGCATAGCTCCATAGCATAACATAGTAAAAAGGAGAAGTAACCTCCAATACTACTGAATAACACCCCCCCCCCATGTTTGCTGTGTGTTTGGTTTTTAGCTGATTGGGTTGTTGGGTTCCACAGTTCATGTTTGTTGGTATGCTTGCTGTGTCTGTTAGTGTTGCTGACATCATTTGTTGGACCCCATAGTCATTGGTCATCACTGGTGCCTTGATGTGTTCAGAGGCCCTGGTGTGTTTGCTGTTGAGACCTAGGTGTTGTACATGCAATGGGTTTGTATCACTCAAGGTGTGATGGTTCAGTATTGTTTACCACATGTATCCTGATTAATGGGAATAGCAAGGAGGTATGCCTTGCAATCTTCACTCCTCAGGATACACATGCTGACCAAAGCTACACCACTGTAGGTTATTGGAATCAACGTATGGGTTTATGTCAAGTTCAGCAATCAGTGTGTATTAGGATGGTAACTAATGCATTGCATAGCAATGCAATTGATACCATCCTGCCACTCAACGGTTCACATGTTAATGTCATAGTCTTGCAGCACTCCTGTCATAGCTTAAATCACTAATTAAATCATGTGGTTTCCACACACAGCATACATGCCTGCATATGTGGAGGACTCAGGGGCACCCTCCTCTGAGGAGCCCACCACTTCAAGAGCGCTACCACCACCAGAACCACCACTGCGCAGGGCTGACAATGGCCACCAGGCACCACCACCACCGCAGCAGCAGATGCAGTATCCTGCCCAACTTAGGGAGGCCCGGAGGTGTGCCAGATCACTCAGGAGGCTGGAGAGGAGCACCGGCAGAATGATGGAGAGCCTGAGAGCCATTGAGGTACAACAGGTTGTGATGACCACACATATGAGGATCTTCACCACTGGCATGCTGGACATCATGGGCCAAATGTTGGTAGAAATGAGAGATTCCAACCGGCGGGAGAACCAGCGCCATGCCCAGCCCTCAAATGATGGATCCAGCAACATATACCCTGCCAGCTCTCCTCCGCCGCCACCCCCACCCAACAGACCCACTAGGGTCACATGCTGTAGAGTGCAACCCTGCAGCCCTCCCAAAGGAAAAAAATAATTACCAAATTTTTTGGGTCCCCAATAAATGAGCACTTGTTCATTCCATTTATGTCCATGTCTGTTTTTAATCCAAACTGTTTGAGTGGCAAAGATGTCACCAATGCATTGCAAAGCAATGCAGTGAACACAACACATGCACATGTAATGGTGTATTAGGGTGTTACAGCATTGGTGAGCACACACATCATATACAGACACTTTTGTTCAAGTTCAACTCACAGACCACATAGCAAAGCCTAACGACATGAAGCTGTGGTTTTCCATGATGTGAAATGAACCTGAACAACACACACCTAATAGATAGATCATCGGATCGAGGATATGGGGTTGGATTCAGATGCAGGAGATAAATATTACCTTCCATTTCATGAAAAAAATTCCTATTGAAGTCTATGGGGATACATGGAGATAAAAGCAGATATATAAATAGCACCTGCATTTTAATCCAGTACATGATCTGAATGACAACAATGAGATGGGAAAAGTAATCAATGAACCTGGCAATTACAGACGCTCTTTGGTTGGGATTAACATTGAAGAGAAACAGGTGATCTTCATGGATGTGGAATCAACATGTCACCGGGACATACATGTCGAACATGGCCAATTTGGTATTCCATTGATCCCAGGTTGCAGGCTGATATCTGTGATATGCCATTGTCAGAGCAGAGGGCTGTGAAGCAGGACAGATAGTTATGTGCTGATTGTGTGTGTTTGCACTCATTCCACAAGCAGGACCATGGTCACACATGCTTTCTATTGAAAGGTGAGGTGGTCCCTGATGAGCCTGGTTCACATCTTCATCATACT
Organism: Rhinophrynus dorsalis; assembly: GCA_037306005.1. NCBI lineage: Eukaryota > Metazoa > Chordata > Amphibia > Anura > Rhinophrynidae > Rhinophrynus > Rhinophrynus dorsalis. The sequence continues at coordinate 489,592,576 of CM074719.1, forward strand.
TCAAGTATCGTCACCTTCATCAGTGGAAACAGGGACCTCCATGAGCTGTTGTGGCTTCACATAATCAACTAGATGTGTGTGTTCAGCAATATTGTGTTGTAGGGCACATGCCAGGATGATGTCACATGCTTTACCAGGTGCATATTTTAGAGCAGCCCCTGAGTGATCCAGGCAATTGAACCTGGCTTTGAGCAGGCCAAAGGTGCACTCTATTGCATTCCTGGTCCTGACATGTGCCTTGTTAGAGTGCTCCTGCGCAGATGTGTGGGGACTGGCTATTGATATGAGCAGCCACAACCTGCACCCATTTCCGGCACTACCAGTGGACAATGAGTGACATGGTTATATAAGAATCCCATATTATGTGGATAATGTACTCCAGGTAAGTGTTTGTTTCTGTGTCTGTGGTTGGTGGTGTGATTGATTGTAATTGGTATGTACCTGTCAAGTGTGTGTGACGTTGTGGGATGCATGTTGTGTCTGCATTGGCTGTTGATGTTGTTCCAGGGTGTATTGGGATGGCTTATATTGTGCTGCTTGATACCATCCTTGTCCCTGTGGGGTTGCTGGGTTCTTATTGTCTGTGACTTGTTTGTATGGCCTAGGCCAGTGGTTCACACAAGGGTGTCGTGACACTTTATCGTGCCATGAGCACCAGCTCAGGGTGCCTCACTTTTGCCATGAAGATTTTTTTCAACATTACTAACATTTTTTTTGGATATTTGTTTTCTAATGTAGATTTATGGGAATCTTATTATGCGCAATTTTCTCCTTATTGTCATTCCCACTGTGAGACATAATAATAACTATATCTTCATGTATTGTTCCTTTCATTGAGTCCTTTAGCAAATGATTATAACTTCAAGGGCTGCCCTGAAACATCCAGATTGCATGTTAGGGGTGCCTTCAGTTACAGGGATTGAGAACCACTGGTCTGGGCCTTCTTGGTGTGCTTGCTTGACATTGCAGAAGTTAATATTTGACCTTTGTATGCTTGGGTTATATGGTGTGTGTTGTATGAGCTGTTGTATCGCTGTTTTCTTTTCTCCAACAGTGGTTTTTACTCTGCGTTGTGTGGTGTTCGCCTAGAAAAAGTGGGTCTTAAATTTCTGCCAGTAAATGTTGCAATTTATTGCTCTTTATCCCTACCAAAACATTTGCATGGCTCTGGGGATAGCTTCTGCATTGGCCTCAATGGGCGATATTTTGACAACCGCTCTGTTTTCTGAACTGCCATTAGTTCTTCATAGTCTGAACATCTGCATCGCTTACCTTGCTTTTAAAACCACAGTTGGCAGTTTTTTCTGCCAACGGTAACATTTGGATTGAGTCCTTAATCCACAAAGCCATAAAGTTCCATGTCTGCATTAAGACCCGAAGACAGGCTACTTTTCATTTCAAAAACCCACTCAAATTCTTTGCTACACATCTGTTGTATAAAATCTCCCCATCTCCATTTCTTATACATTTTTTCAATTGCCATAAAGAAAAATTCTTTGACATTAGATTTGTGACATTCTAAAACAATGTGTTACGGTTTTCTGACACTAAGACAAAAGTTAAAAGTAAAAACACAGTTTTATTGAAATAAAATCAACGGACAGCACCCCTGGTGGCCAGGACAGGCATGAACAGTAATGACAGTAGACAGACTCAAATACGTATGAGCATAACATAATGATCAAAATAAATGACTGGACAAGGGTTAATGTGACAGCAACTGTTCAGTCTCTGTGATGGTAATTAGCCAACACCCAGAAGTTAATATCAGTCTCTTGATGGTGCAAAGGAAGGGTGTAGTAGGCAACTGGACTGAATCACTCTCAGATAGTTGTAATATAGGACACCCAAGTGAACAGCAAAGACAAACCAGAACTGAGCTAATACCTCCTTAGAGGAATGTACAGGATGTAAGCCACTGCTGGAGCAAATGGAATTAGAACCTGAATAGCCCTTAGTACTCGCAACTGGAAGAAACCCTGCGTGCCAACGGAAACAGAGCCAGAACACCCCTTGGATGCCAGTAAGAACCAACACTGCACAAGCGATATTGAGCGCACGCACTGGTAGTGCGATAGATAGCGTAACACAATGAGCACTAGGAGACTAGAGCCGAGGCACCCTTCCGGTGCCGTCACGGAGCAACACACTGCAAGAGCAACAGGAGGCCACTAGCACCAGGAGGTGCAACCACGGTGCAGCCCGAGCACCGGAATGGAAACTGCTCTGCTCGTGTGAACGGATAGGCTAGGTCGCTAAGGCACAGGCTCAGTAGTGTAATAGACTCGGATGAAACGTACAGGCTTGGCAAGTGTATGGATGCAGGCTCGATAACGGAGGCAACTAGCACAGCAAGGGTTTAGGGCAGGTTCGATTACGGAGACAACAGCTCAGCAAGGCTATAAGGCAGCTCGGTAACGGAAGCCACAGCTTGGTTTAGCAGAGAAGTGATTAGTCAGAGCGATACTATGCAAAGTTCAGAATGTCGCCGGTAGGCGACCAGGAACACAGGAACACTGGATGCGATCACGGAGCAGGAAGAGACAGACGGACCGGGACAATCACGAATCAGGAACGTCAGCCAAAGCCGGGTCAATCACGGAACAGGAACGTCAGCCAAAGCCGGGTCGAATCATGGAGCAGGAACGTCAGCCAAAGCCGGGTCAATCACGGAGCAGGAACGTCAGCCAAAGCTGGGTCATTCACGGAGCAGGAACGTAGAATGGTCAGACGAGCCGGGTCGGTACACTGGAAATGCAGGAACACAGCAACAAGGCGCAGGATCAGGAACACCACGAAAGGGCATCTGACAGGTGCCATAGGCCCAGTATATAAAGGAACATCCTGGGCGGGCCAATCAGCCTCCTCCAATGCACAGGTATCATCACAGAGATTGACAGGGAATCATGGGGACCGTGATACAATGTGATGATACACTATGATATTTATATTTAATTTTGATATTATACACATGTTCCTTAATGCTCTTTTTTACTCTTCTTTTCATACATCCTATGTACTGTTTTTTACAAGAGCATTCTAACAAAAAGATGACTCCCTTGGAGTCACATGTAAGAGTGTCCCTAATTTTATATTCCTCACTTGTCAAAGTGAATTCCCTACTCGTTCATTTTATAGTACAGGACTTGCAACCAACACATTCCCTACACTTAAAAAAAACTCCATTCTTATTAATCTGCATTTTATCATTATGCTGAATAGGTGTTTTTTTTTTTTTAACATTTTTATTGAGAGGACAGTAATAAACATTACAAACACAATGATAATGCACATAATGATCATATAAGAGAAACAATACATACAGTAAAGTAGATATCATATTAGAAAGGTACAGCTGTCCCATTACGATTTTTCAGTTAAAATAAACTAAACTAAACTCAACTCGAACCAAAACTACCCTCCCTTATCTCCAGTCCTAACTGAGACCCTAAAAGGACTCATCTCGCCCACCCACCCCGGGAGACGAGCACAACACCTCCTCCACTAAGTATTTATACACATAGCAGATATATACGTGGACATCAATTTGTAATAAACATATACATAGTTTAATAAGTAGTCATGTTCTCCAGGAGTATCACAAACAGAGCATAAAGTAATATTTAATAGTTTCATATCACATAGCCCTCATTGATAAAGAATTCTAGAATTACAATAAGAGGTCCATAGACCCCATATTTGGTGGAATTTGTTTGGGGTGCCCCTATGCAAGTAGAGTTCCTTATAATTAGGAATATTATGGGCTATCAGTGCCATCCAGTGGTTATGCTTGGGGGGATGATTAGGTGGTTTTACACTAGCGTGCCATTTTAATGCCTAGATTGGGGGCCTTGCTAAAAACTATTTTAGGTTTCTGTATAATGGATCCCAGTATTTTGTCATTCCTCAAAATCTCCCAATGTTTGTCTATAATCTTTTTGAACTGTCTAAAGCCAGTATTATAGGGACAAGTAATTACAATGTCATTATACTGATTTCTATCTTTTTTCCCTTCTTGTAATAATTCCTCTCTATGACACTCTCTGATTTTCTTAATTCCCTCCTTCAAGTGTTGTTCCTCATATGTTTTTTTTCTTTGAATCTTTCTTTAATATGTTGGCCTGATCTTCAAAAACTTCTACTTCCGAACAATTTCTTCGTAATCTTATAAACTCTCCTTTTGGTATGTTCCGTAAACGGGGGAGCCTGGAATTCCATGACGGTCCAGGACTGTCATGGGTCCTTAAGGGTATAACAACCTATGACGGTACAGAACCGTCATGGGTCCTTAAAGGGTTAAAGAATGTTTTGGTGCAAATTTTATTATCATGTATATATATATTGTTAAATCTAGAAAATTAATCTCACTATTATTAAATGATCTACTGAATTTCAAATTATCATTATTAGTCACTCAAAAAAATGAAATAAAGACTTTTCAGACCCTCTCCATATAAAAACACATCATCAATGTATCTTCGCCATAGCACCAGATTCGCACCGAACGAACAATTATTCCAAATATACTGGTCCTCTCGATGTATACATTGGTGTAGCTCAGTGTGAACCTGATGCCCATGATGGAACCCCGTGTCTCTAAATAAAATTCCCCTTAATATCAAAATTAATAGTGTTCCAAAATAAATCTCATTATTGACAAAATGAATTCTACCTGTGATTCACATAAATTACAATCCTTATTAAAAAAAGATGTAGTGGCATCACACCCCTTATCATGATCTATAATAGTGTACAGTAAAGACGCATCCATGGTTACCAAGATGTCTCCCTCCTGCCACTTGATGTCCTGCAGAGTATTAATGATATAAGCAGTATTCTTCAGAAATGCTGGTAACATTGGAACCCTCTGTTGTAAAAAATAATGAATATATCTACTTAGATTGCTTGTTATGGACTTGATTCCTGATACAACGAGTCTGCCAGGGGGATTCTGTAGATCTTTGTGAATTTTAGGTAAAAAAATAATAAATGGGAATTCTGGGATATGGTATATTAATACATTCTTGTTCCTTATTCGTTATAATTCCCTTCCTCTTTGAATGAGTTCTTTTAAGAAATCCTGACATTCTTTAGTGGGATCCTGCATTAATTTCCTATAGGTGCTTTTATCTATTAATAGCCTTTAAGCTTCTCAACTTTATTGGTCTTTAGACATTATTATCGGCTGGACATATCACGATTCTATCATCATTTTGTAATTGTTGTACTACCATACATTCTTTTTTATTCATATTCAAATTCTTCTTTTTATGACTTACTGTCCTTATATGTCTTTCTACTAAACTCTGAAAAGTATGTATACTTTGACTTATTTCATTTTTTTGGAAATAATTTTGATCTAGGTTTTAATGTGGTATGTTGAAAAAGGAATTGTTCTTCGTGTTTATTTTTGAACAGGTGCAAATTTTATACCTTTGGATAACACAGACATGTCATTTTTCTAGAAGAATACCACTTAAGTTGAAAATACCATTATTCATTCATGTACCTTCTTTGACCTCTTCTTCAAGGGGAGGTGTGTGTGAAGACGCCTGATATCCTCCATACTCAAAGGGTCAATAAATCATAATATAAAAAATCCGGCATCATCACCTTAGTAAATTTTCATATAAATTGAGATTATTATATTACTTTGATTGTCAGTATTGTCTGCTAAGAATTACAAAATAGAATTGTCAACTAATCATTAGAAAGTGGAATTAGATTATTATACATATATATAGAACTTACTTTTTTTATATATATTGGTCGGGAATACTCTTGTTCTAATTTTAAAAAAGATCTTCATTGAATTTTATATATTCTTTGTTCCATTTGAATAAAGATTCCTATTGAATACTCTCTTATTTCCTTTTCTTTACATACTGTAGTAGCGCTTGATATATCATCATTATAAATGGATTTTTTCATAACTACACGGAGGAGTAGTGAACATTTATGGAACAGTTTCTGGCAGTTTTTGACTAGTACATCCGACCATTGTGCTATATTTTTGATTTGGGGGGCTGAAATTGACCAGATCAGAGTGATCATTATAAGACCACGCGTGCCAGCACACCGAACATCCTCTACCTGGTCTTTAATGAGACTTCCCCACAGGACCGCTGGTCCATAAGGGGTTAAGGAACCTTTAAACTGCTACAATGTAGAGAATTATTGCTTTAAAATACTCAAAACAAGCAGGACTTCTACCTTTGTGGTAATGGCATCAATTTGAAGATTAAATCTTTCAGAACCTTTGACGTGCCAGCACTGTCACACAGGACTTGGCACATCAGGGACTTCTGAGATGGCAGCATGTCTGCAAGCTGCTCTGCCACACAGAATTCAATCAGCAAAAAAAAAAGCTCCATGGTCCTTAACGGCCGCCCAGTGTGGGACTGGGTGGTTGATAAGGGGTTAAAGAACTAGTCATTTGGTGTAGCTCATGTAGTAGGTAATATTGGCTCAGATTTATAAAAGCAAACTGGAATTATTATTGAGTAAACCAATTGCACCATAGGGGACAAATAAAAATCCCTGTTAAATTGAACTGGGCTTTTTACCTCTTTAATGCTAGAATCAATGCATTGGATACCTCTCTGGCATTCAAGGGGTTACAAAACTCTATGCACGTGCATGAGAATTTAGAAGTTTGTATTTGTCTCCTATGGTACAGCTGATTTACTCCAGAATAACTCCAATTACTCTCTCACCCTGAGAACACCGCCTCTCACCCTGAGTTTTGAATTAAACCCTGAAAGCCCCCAGGTATGGTGAGAAAAAAAATATTGCAATACAGTGAAGTAAGTACACTTTTAACGTGATGGGTATTTAGCACCCTAAAGCTCCGTTTGTTCGTGCACTGCAGTATAAGACACAACGCAGCCAGAGCAATTTTGTCTAGTCAGCTTTGGGCGTGGGATACATATCGATCCTGTCAAGATACTATTTTAGTCGGTCACTCGGTACACAGGGACTGGCAGGAAAGGGGCAGTACCAAACACACCTACAGACTGATAGGCAGCTTATCTGCGTCTCTTATCTGCCACATCATAAGCTCAGTACTTAAAACTAATTTATCGTGTCACTCTTTGCTGGTCCCAGGGAATTCAGCCAAAAAACCAACCAGGTACTCAGTATTGTGTGAGAGCTAAAAGTCAAACTGCCTTCAATAAATGCTTATATATTTTTTACATTTCCTATAACAGTTATAATAATGTATAGTGAAAGAACACAGAAAAAGAAACCTGTTGAAATAGCACTCACATAGTCTAAAAAAACTCCCTCAGTGTATACTGAGTTTTTTAGACTATGTGAGTGCTATTTCCACAGGGTTCTTTTTATGTGTTCTTTCACTATACATTATTATCATATGTTCCCCTGTAGCACCTATTGAACTCAGACTCCCTTTTTCAGTGTATAGTTGTGTCTCTTTGTGGATATCTTGAGTGCGTGGATCTCTGTGCACATTTACTATAACAGTTACAGAATGGATTACGTTTATGCTGCTCCTCTAGATTACAAAGCCTGCAACACGCTATATGATACAGAGATCTAACATATTTGTTAAATACATTCATTGCAGTCCTGTCCTGTGGAACCTGCATGGCTAATTAAAATATCACCGAAATGCAAAAAAAGAGCTCCCGCTTCCACGAACACACTGAGCCTGGTCGCAATGTTTCAATGGACCGTGACGTCTTGGCAGCTGATTGGTTGACTATGTAGACTCCTATTCCAAAGAGAGTTTTAGGTGTATAGTAAGAAGGGATGGAGTTTGAAGTATGCTAAGTGACTGTGTACTCGGAACTTCTACAGCATCTCGTTCAGACTGTCAACCCAGAATGTGAGTGTTAAAACTGCATTATTACTGCCTCTGTGAGACTGTTGGAACAGACCTGGAGCAAACCAACTGCACCATAGTACACTTAAGAATGACCTTTGATTTTTATTGGGGGTTGAACCCGTTAATACGAGATAACTTATCAACTATTTTTATGAGCTGAATGACTAGAACAATTATGAGGCCAATCTACTGCACATTAAAGGGTTAAAAATGAAATGTTCATTGATTTAAATTGGGACTTTTAACAAATTGAATGCTACAGAGGTCTACATCGCAGCCCCGTTTAAATCAAGGGAATTTGGGGATTTTAATATTTGTCTCCTATGGTGACGTTGGTTTGCTCAGTCTGAGTACTGAATGCATGTATATGTTGCGTTTGAATATTCATTCAGAAGCTTTTTTTAATCTCTTTACTCCTCATCCCAAATTCATTTTGCTTTGGGTTGTGTATGTGACCATGTTATTTCTGCTGTTGATAGGTGCTTCTTGGCTTGTATGCCTGTTAATGGTAGGCAGTTGTTGGACTACAACATGTGACTCTCCAGTTGGGATGGCAGCATAATGTTTCCCAGATGTTGCTGGACTAAATCTCAGTTCACCCATAGCCATACACGTCAGCTAATCATGAAGGGAGCTGTAGTCAAACAATAGCTGGAGAACCACATGTTGCCCACCATTCATTTGTATTCACATGCAACAATGTTTTGTCTAGTCTTTACAATGGCCAGGGAGTGTAAAAGTTCAGTTTTCAATGCAGAGAGCTGTCATGCACATGAGGGTTCACTGTGTAAGAGGGCCCTTTGTACAGTGCTTTTCTGGTTGATCCTTCTCTCTACATATGAAGATACTGACGTTCACAACTACACTGTATTACTTGCATGCTATAGATAGCTGATTAACAAAACACTCTCCGTCTCATCAAAAAAAAACTAAGAAATCAGGTCATTCCAGTTTTGTACAAACATTAAAGTGAAATAACCACTTTGTAACAGATGATTTTGAAAGTGCTTTCAAAATCACCTGTTAGCTTTTTATTTTTAATTTCAGACTGTAGTTTGAGATAATTAACTTTATCTGTCAGTGTATGCAAATTAGCTACTAATGGCCAACAGGAAGAGGGAGAGAGAGAGCAAGCAGTGTGCAGTGTCACTACCTGGTAGGCGTCCAACTAGTAATCTGTAATTTGCAGGGATTGAATCTCTGAGTAACTGCACTGGTGCTCTGAGGTCTTTTGGGATGTCAATCTCAGCTCCCATAGAGCCAGTTGTTAGCTCGAAAAGTGAAGGCTTACTGTCTTTTCCCTTTGACACAGGAGAAATGGCTACATGACTAGGTAAGTATTACCATGTGCTACTGGAGCATCCTATTGTTAATCAGGGATACATGGCCAATAATTTAGTTAGGTTTACATTTGTTGTGTACTATTCCTTTAAAGGAACCCCCCCCACAGAGATTACAGTCCTTTTCCAGTAGTACACACGCCTCTCCTTTTAACACTTTCAGTGCCAAGGACATGTGGAAAGTATTGCATGTGTTTCTGGTACTCAAATGGCCATGTGTACAAGAACAATAGTAGATCACTTTGGGGGTATATAAAAATTCTGTTTGGTTTAAATGGGTTTTAAACCCCTTGGATGCAAAAAAAAAACTCCATATACAAAGTCCATTCTAACATTCAGGGGTTAAAACCCAATTTACATAGAAATTTGATGATTTGTTTCTCCCCAATTGTATTTATTGATATTTAATTGGACTTAAGTTGGGACATAGGCTTTTTATGTAACAGATCACACTATGGGTATGTTTCTAATTTCTTGCATGTAACCATTGAATTGATCTATGGTGGCAAGCTTCTTGAATATACACTGAATATTTCATATATTGCTTTGGCCATTGGGGTTTGTGAGTATAATACTGATGGTATACTGTATGTATTGAACATTTTCTGTATTTTCTGTCCTTTTATAGTGAATATACATTGTGAGTAAATTACTGTTAGTATACACGTATTGTTTTCCAATCACATAACACTGTTTTTTAGAGCTCATCTTTATTCACTTATATCCACTTAAACTGTATGAGTGCCTCTGGTTCCGTGGCAGGCAGTTGTTGAACTCCTGTACCCTTCATAACATAGCTTAGATTGTAAGCTCCTCTGGGCAGGGTCCCTTTCCTAGTGTATGATTCCCTTGCTGCACTTTCCCTCACAAATAATGTAATTATTTTACTTAACCTTAATGCTCTTAACCCAGTTCTGTCGTTTTGTATTATATTATTTCAACTTCTGTTAAGCACTGTGTACATGTATTGCGCTATATAAATAAAGATACATACATACATAACATGACCAACGACACATGCACACTCACACTCTCTCAATATAAAATAGGATGTATATATTAACCAATAGCAAGCTTATTCTATCCTTACAAAAATAATCAATGATTATCATCAGCATGCTTGACAGTAAAAGGGGGAAAACTATTTTAACAAATACCTAGTATGACATAATGACATTTTGAAGTGGTCTTTAAAGGGATAGTAATACTTTGTTTTATCTTTATTTTATTTTGTGGGCATTAAAAAACATGAAGAACGATATAAGTCTTATCTCTCAAACCTTTATGGTTTAAGAGATATTCACAAGCAAAGTTTCCCCCTCCCGCCCCTTTTTCCTAGTGTAAGCCATCTCTTCTCAGATGTGAATCGGGTTGTAAGACCAGACAGATAACAGAAGGGAACAATCTTCTTTGTATGAAAACAATGAAAGCCCTTCCCCCCTTGACAAGTTTTTCAGCTTTTTCCCTTATCTTAATTGAAGATTGTCCCTCTCTGCAGTCTACCTGGGCACCTCCCTTCTGACCTGGCTGAACAGGGGGGGGATACTTTGCTTGTGAATATCTCTTAAACCATAAAGGTTTGAGAAATAAGACTTCTATCGTTCTTCATGTTTTTTTAATGCCTACAAAATAAAGATAAAACGAAGTATTACTATCCATTTAAGGTGCAAATAAGCCCCATTCCTTAAGCTGTTAATTTTGGGTCAATGGACCCCATATTCATTTGTTTTGTTTTAAACGTTTCATCAACAAATCAAAGTTTTCAACAGATAAAATATTCATTTTATATATAAAGTTACAAGTTTAACTGTTTGAGCACTGCAGTTTTAATGTATTTTGAGTTCAGGGTAGGCCAGGCAACTTTTCAATATTTTTATAAGCATCTGTTAGGTGTGATTTGCATGAATAAACTTATTGTTTATATGAAAACTATCTATTTTTTGCATGGGAACTAATTCCACTTTTCTGCAGTGCCTCATTTTTAGCAGCATTTGCATTGTTTTAGATGTCATACCATTTTTTTTAATTACACATTTTCATATACTATAGGTTAAACAAACATTACTGCTGTAGCTAGTTCTAATCGTCATTAAAGGGCCTACATCTCTTGAGTACAGTCATACCAAAGGTGTATAACTTTAGAAACATGCATGGCCTGTGGCTGATAATTGATAGATTAAAAAAAATTTAAATTGAATGGGCAGAGTATGGAACAAGAGCAGGCTTTAGATTTAACCACTAATATATTCAGGAACAGTCTGCATCTTTTTATCCATTTTTTTTTCCTTACCATGTACACATCTACTACCGGGTAAGGCAGCCTAAAGGATGGCACAACAATAGGAATGAGGCTCTACCGGCCTTGCCAATATACTGGGCAAGGCAGCCTAACACAATGACTGAGGAAACAGCCCCACTACTGGACAACACCGAAGCCCTACCGGTGCTGTAATGGTGGCAGCTAGCAACCGGTGATATGGAGTAAACCAGTACCGCGTACTGGACAACACGGAAGCCCTACCAGTGCTGTAATGGTGGCAGCTAGCAACCGGTGATATGGAGTAAACCAGTACAGCGTACTGGACAACACGGAAGCCCTGCCGGTGCTGTAATGGTGGCAGCTAGCAACCGGTGATATGGAGTAAACCAGTACCGCGTACTGGACAACACGGAAGCCCTACCGGTGCTGTAATGGTGGCAACTAGCAACCGGTGATATGGAGTAAACCAGTAGCGCGTACTGGACAACACGGGAGCCCTACCGGTGCTGTAATGGTGGCAGCTAGCAACCGGTGATATGGAGTGAACCAGTAGCGCGTACTGGACAACACGGAAGCCCTACCAGTGCTGTAATGGTGGCAGCTAGCAACCGGTGACATGGAGTAAACCAGTACCGCGTACTGGACAACACGGAAGCCCTGCCGGTGCTGTAATGGAGGCAGCTAGCAACCGGTGATAAGGAGTAAACCAGTACCGCGTACTGGACAACACGGAGGCCCAGCCTAGGATCAGAAGGCAACATAAGGAGAATCCAGTAGTCAGAATGTCGCCCAGGCGACCATAGTCATAAGGAGAATGTCAGTCTGGATCCAGGAGCAGGAACGACAGTCAGTCCAGAAAAGGATACTGGGGCAGTAGCGACAGCCAAACCGGGTCAGGAACGGAAGCAGGAACGTCAGCCACACCAGATCAGGAACAGAAGCAGGATCGGCAGCCAAAGCGGATCAGGAACGGAAACAGGTACCACTCAGGAGTGACACTGACGTCTAGGCAAAGACACTGACACTGGCAATAGGTAGCTTAAGCGGGCCCAGAGACACAGGAACCAAGGGCAGGTGACCTCTGACATAGAGACACCACAAAAGGGCAACCAAAGGGTGCCTGAGCTCAGTCTATATAGGCAATACTGGGCAGACTAATGACAGGCAGCCAATGGAGGGCTCTTACAACTGACTGACAGCAAAAGCCAGCAATCACGGCACCGTGATAGTATTTATTTATTTATTTATTTATTTATTTAGAAAATGTTTTACCAGGAAGAATACATTGAGATTTCTCTCGTTTTCAAGTATGTCCTGGAAAGTTTTCAGTAGAGGGTTGCTTATTTATACAAATTGAGAAACACTATATATTACATGTTATTAAATATACATACAAATATTCATATGCAAATTTTAGAATTATAAACAGTTACACTGTTTTTAGATATAGAGAAGCATTTACTTTTAAGGATTTTAGACTGGGAGCAGATTTGCTTATTTCTGGCAGATTGTTCCAGGCCATTGGTGCTCTGAAGGAGATGGCGGCTCTTCCTGATTCTTTCTTGTATTGTGGTATACGTAGCAAGTTGTTTGCGGTGGAGCGGAGGTTATACTTAGTATGTAGAGCAGGAGTGAGCATAATGCTCAGGTAGTGTAGTAGTTTTCCAGAGAAATGGTTGTGTACTAAGCAAGAAAGGTGAAGGGCACGTCTAGATTTGAGTGTTAACCAATTTAGTTCTTTTAACATATCACAGCGATGAGTAGTGTAATTACATTGAAGGCTAAAGCGGCATATTGAATTATACAGGGTGTCAAGTTTACTAAGATGGATTTCTGGTGCTGGAGCATAAACTACATCACCATAGTCTATGACAGGCAGCAACATCTGTTGCACAATACGTTTTCTAACCTGGGGACTTAAACATGATTTGTGTCTAAAAAGAGCACTGATTTTGGGATAAAGCTTGGAGGTTAACTTGTCAATATGATGTCCAAAAGTGAGGCTGGGGTCAAGCCACATACCAAGATATTTGTAGGAGTCCACTGGGGCCAATTTACGATTAGACTCCATTACAAAGGATATGTGGGTATTGCTGAGATTACGCAGTTTATGCTTTGTGCCAAATATCATTGTGACAGTTTTGTCTGTGTTTAAGAACAGTTTGTTCCTTGCTATCCATCTTTCAACCTCACAGAAATCATGTTGTAATATGGCCTCAAGGTGTGATATGTTTGAGTTTTTAGTATAGAGAATGGTGTCGTCTGCATACATGTGTACTGAAGATGATTTGCAAACCTTGGGCAGATCATTTATAAAAAGAGAAAATAGAAGAGGGACCTGGTTTCTGAGGGTACTTGGAATGAAAAATTTACAGTAATTTGGGAGCATGAAGGTCCTTACTATCCACCCAGGATCAATCCTCCGGACCATAACCCTTCCAATGTACCAAATACTGCAATTTTCCTCTAAACCTGCGAGAATCAATGATACTCTGAACTTCGTACTCCTCCTGACCTTCTACCTCTATAGGCCCTGGCACCACAGGGTTAGTAGTATAACGGTTGCATACAAGAGGTTTCAGGAGAGACACATGGAACACATTATGAACGCGCATGGAAGCAGGGATATCCAAGGCATATGAAACAGGGTTAATTTTACGGATCACCCTGTACGGACCAATAAACCGAGGAGCCAATTTATTAGACGGGACTTGTAACTTGAGGTTTCTGGAGGATAGCCATACCCTGTCCACAACCTGGAAATAGACCTCTGGCAGCCGTCTACAATTAGCATGACGCTGAAAGGACTGACTGAGTGCCCTTTGAACCTGTGCCCATGTGGAGCGGAGCTGCTCAATATGCTCATCCAGAGCTGGAATCTGTTGAGACTGAAATGAATCCGGGAGCAAGCACAGCTGGAACCCGTAGTTGAAAAGAAACAGGGAGCTCCTGGACAATGAGTTAACCGCACAGTTCCTGGCGAACTCTGCCCACGGCAACAGGTCAGCCCAGTTATCATGAGGGTCAGTAACAAACAGCGCATGAACTGCTCCAGTCCCTGATTGGCACGCTCAGCGCCCCCATTGGTCTTAGGTGGTATGTGGAAGAAAAGGACAATTGGATGCTCATCTGTTCACAAAATGCTCTCCAAAATCTGGACACGAACTGGCTCCCCCGGTCGGACACCAGAGCTCTAGGTACCCCATGCAACCGGAATACCTCTTTAGCGAAAACCACCGCTAATTCTTTGGCAGAGGCAAGGCCACGTAGAGGCATGAAATGAGCCATTTTAGAAAATCTTTCAACCACCATAAGTATGAAGGAATACCCCCTAGACACTGGCAATTCTCCCATAAAATCGATGGAAACGTGAGACCAGGGATGTTCGCCATTAGGTACTGGTTGGAGTAGGCCCACAGGGAGGTGTCTAGGAGTCTCGGCATGAGTACAGGTGGCACAGGCATTGGTAAATGCAGCAAAGTCTGCCCTCAAGGAGGGCCACCAGAAAACTTGTGAGGGTGACCATATTAATTGATCCCTACCAATATGCCCAGCAGCTTTAGAGGAGTGGTAGGTTTCAAGTAATCGAGTGTGGAATGGCTCATCAACATAACACTTGCCCACTGGGGTTTCTGGGGGAGCAGTAGCCTGAGTGGCCAGAATCTCTTTCCCCACAGTCGAAGTGATACTTGTACATAACGTGGCCAATATACGATCAGGCTGTATAATGGATGCTGGGACCTCATCCCTGTCAGTCTCAGGCTCAAATTGTCTAGACAGGGCATCAGCCCTAACGTTCTTGTAACCCGGCAAGTAGGCTACAATAAAATTAAACTGGGAAAGAAACAACGCCCATCTGGCCTGGCGAGAGGACAATCTTTTAGCTTCTGATAGATAAGTCAAATTTTTGTGGTCAGTAAGAATCAACACAGGATTTCTGGTGCCTTCCAATAGATGACGCCACTCTTTCAGAGCGAGAATGATAGCCAGTAGTTCTCTGTCACCTATCTCATAGTGGCTCTTGGGCAACAGACAATTTTTTTGAGAAAAACCCACATGGTCTGAGAGTACCCCCTTTTTCTGGTCGTTGAGAGAGTACTGCCCCAACCCCAATCTCTGAGGCATCGACCTCCAATGTAAACGGGAGAGATGGGTTGGGGTGGGATAACACTGGGGCAGCTCAAAGGCGGATTTCAGTGTCTCAAAAGCATATTCAGCTGCCTCAGACCATTGGGAAGGATTGGCGCCCTTATGAGTAAGGTCAGACAATGGTTTAACAATCGTGGAAAAGTTCTTAATAAACTTTCTGTAATAAATAGTGAAGCCCAGAAATCACTGAATTGCTTTTAAGCCTTTAGGCCGTGGCCATTGCAAAACTGCCGCAAGTTTCTCCTGATCCATGGCAATACCCTCCTTGGCAATTACGAACCCCAGAAAGGGCACACTGGATCTATGAAACTCGCATTTTTCCAATTTGCAATACAATTTGTTCTTATGTAGGCGGAGCAACACTTCTGACACCTCCTTGATGTGTTGTGACAAATTATCCGACTGAATAAGTATATCGTCCAGGTAGACCACAACACAGGACTGCAGCATATCCCTGAGGATATCATTAATCAGTTCTTGGAACACTGCGGGTGCATTACAGAGACCAAACGGCATAACTAGATATTCATAGTGCCCGGATCTAGTGTTAAAAGCCGTCTTCCACTCATCACCAGCTCTGATCCGAATCAGGTTGTAAGCTGCACGTAGGTCCAATTTCGTAAAAAAGTGAGGAACCTTTTAACCTGTCAGTTCGGTGATGAGTGGTATCGGAATATGCATTCTTGGGCATCAGTTTGTTTAGGCCACGGTAATCAATACACGGTCTTAGCTCGCCATTCTTCTTTTTCACAAAAAAGAACCCAGCCCCAGCCGGTGAGGTGGATTTCCTGATGATCCCTCTCTTGAGGGCATCTAAAATATATTCCTCCATAGCTTGGTTCTCATCGCAAGACAATGGATATGTAAGTCCCCTAGGGGGCACTACCCCCGGGGGCAGGTCAATAGCTCTATCATTGGACCTGTGCTGGGGCAGGGTGCCAGCCTCCCCCTTACTGAAAACATCACTGAATTGTTGGTACTCGTCTGGCTATGAAAGGGAGGCGCACAGAATCTTAACCGGGTGAGGCACACAATGCTCCATACAATATTGGGACCAAGCCGAAATTTCACACTTTTGCCAATCAAACTGAGAATTATGCAACTGCAACCAAGGAAATCCCAGAATGACTGCGTAGTGAGGAGAATTGATTATCTGGAACTGCTGTTCCTCTTTATGAAGTGCCCCAATAGTCATAGGTAATGGCATAGTTTCAAACGTAAACTGGCCAGGTTCCAGTGGTCTGCCGTCAATGGCCTCAATAGCCAGAGGGGATTCTCTTTCAACCAGCGGAATCTTGTGCCGTTCAGCAAAGGCACTATCCATAAAATATCCGGCTGCACCGGAATCAATCAGGGCCAGAACCTCCACCGAGCGATCTTCCCACGAGTGTAACACCTGGATGGTGGGTTTCTGTATGATCAAACCTGGGGACGGATGAACACCACCTAGGGCCTGTCCCCCAAGGTACCCTAGGTGCGTTCGTTTCCCGGACGTATGGGACAGGTTCTTAGCAAGTGCCCAGTTTTACCACAGTATAAGCATAACCCCAGCCTCCTGCGGTGTGCTCGTTCCTTTTTGGTTAACCTGGTAAAGCCTAATTGCATAGGTTCACCAGGCTCCCGTACATGGTCATTGGGTTTAGGCAACGAGGGAGGGATGGGTGGGCAGAATGAACTGCTAGACCCAATGCATAATCAATATATTCGTCCAGATCATTAGGCAACTCTCTTGCTGCAGTTTCATCTTTGATATAATCGCCCAGACCTTGAGCAAAGGCAGCCAGCAACGCCTCATTATTCCAACCTATCTCTGCTGCTAGAGTACAGAATTCTATGGCATACTCGCCCACAGTTCGCTTGCCCTGTTGTATCTCCATTAGACGTTTAGCAGCAGAGGCGGTTCTACCAGGGATCTCGAATACTCTCTGAAATGTTTGTACAAATTCCCTGAAATTCTTTGTGCAAGGTTTCGCACTCTCCCATAAGGGATTGGCCCATGCCAGTGCCCTGCCAGTCAATAAAGATATCATAAACCCAACTTTACTGCGATCATTGGGAAAGGCATGAGAGGTTAATTCTAGAAATATCTCAAGTTGGTTGATAAACCCTCTGCACAGACTGGGTTCGCCATTATATCTGAGTGGCAATGGTGCGGAAGTGGTTAGCCCTTTGACTGTAGCCACAGCGGTAATGGTATCATTCTCCGGTGTCGAAACTGGGGAGACCACCGGACTCGAAACAGACTTGTCAGTAAGTACTGTACGCTCAAGAATAGTTTGGATGGCCAATGCCAACTGATTCAAACGCTGCTCATGTACATCCATCCTCCAATGGATGTTTTGTGCTTTACCCTCACTCTTACTGTCTGAGGTCATGTCCCTTTCGTACTGTCACGGTTTGTTTTGACTCTCAGACACAGAGTAAGATAAAATCAAACTTTATTGAAAAGTTAATAAGAACCCTCCCAGGTCCTGAACATACATATATGAGACATACACAAGATAGGTTCAAAATAGTAACTCATACAATGATACAGTATAGTAGGCTCTACCTGCCTAGCCAAATACAGGGCAAGGCAGCCTGGAACTAGCAACACAGGATGAATGAGGCTCTACCAGCCTTGCCAATATACCGGGCAAGGCAGCCTAAAGGATGGCACAACAATAGGAATGAGGCTCTACCGGTCTTTCCAGTATACCGGGCAAGGCAGCCTAAAGGATGGTACAACAATAGGAATGAGGCTCTACCAGCCTTGCCAATATACCGAGCAAGGCAGCCTAAAGGATAGCACAACAATAGGAATGAGGCTCTACCGGCCTTGCCAATATACTGGGCAAGGCAGCCTAACACAATGACTGAGGAAACAGCCCCACTAGTGCTGTAATGTAGGTAGCATCAGCAATAGATGGTATTGTGGAGCAAACCAGTTTCACGTACTGGACAACCAGGGAGGCCCTACCGGTGCTGTAATGGAAGAAGCTAGCAACCGGTGTGTAAAGGAGCAAACCAGTACTGCGTACTGGACAACACGGAAGCCCTACCGGTGCTGTAATGGAGGCAGCTAGCAACCGGTGATATGTAGTAAATCAGTACCGTGTACTGGACAACACGGAAGCCCTACCGGTGCTGTAATGGTGGCAGCTAGCAACCGGTGATATGGAGTAAACCAGTACCATGTACTGGACAACACGGAAGCCCTACCGGTGATGTAATGGTGGCAGCTAGCAACCGGTGATATGGAGTAAACCAGTAGCGCGTACTGGACAACACGGAAGCCCTACCGGTGGTGTAATGGAGGCAGCTAGCAACCGGTGATAAGGAGTAAACCAGTACCGCGTACTGGACAACACGGAAGCCCTACTGGTGCTGTAATGGAGGCAGCTAGCAACCAGTGATAAGGAGTAAACCAGTACCGCGTACTGAACAACACGGAGGCCCAGCCTAGGATCAGAAGGCAACCTAAGGAGAATCCAGTAGTCAGAATGTCGCCCAGGCGACCATAGTCATAAGGAGAATGTCAGTCCGGATCCATGAGCAGGAACGTCAGTCAGGCCAGAACAGGATACTGGAGCAGTAGCGACAGCCAAACCAGGTCAGGAACAGAAGCAGGAACGTCAGCCACACTGGATCAGGAACGGAAGCAGGAACGGCAGCCAAAGCGGATCAGGAACGGAAACAGGTACCACTCAGGAGTGACACTGATGTCTAGGCAAAGACACTGACACTGGCAATAGGTAGCTTAAGCGGGCCCAGAGACACAGGAACCAAGGGCAGGTGACCATTTACATAGAGACACCACGAAAGGGCAACCAAAGGGTGCCTGAGCTCAGTCTATATAGGCAATACTGGGCAGACTAATGACAGGCAGCCAATGGAGGGCTCTTACAACTGACTGACAGCAAAAGCCAGCAATCATGGCACCGTGATAGTGCTTCACTACAATGTTTCCCTTTTCTGGAGTGGACACTGCTTCCTGGACTTCACCACCAAGATAGACACAGGTATTGCCCAGATATCAAGAACCACTATTCTTCTAGAAGATGGTGCTACCCTTCATGATGCTATGGAGAAAAGAGCTCACAGTGCTCTTAAAAAGTAATTCTCAGCTGTTGGGCTTAACCTCAAGTCTGTGACAGCCTTAGCCTGTGTCTTTAGTATCCTCAGGATCTGGCTTACAGAATTGGAAGAAAAGATAGACTCCTCTGTTTCTCACCCCAGACTCCTGAAGGAAGTAGCTTCTATCAAAGAAGCTGTTAATTTTTCATGCAATGCCTCACTAGATGTAATTAAGCTACTAGCCTGATCATCAGCCTTATATGTTACGGCCTGTGGATCTGTGGATCAGAGCATCGGAAGCTGTTGCCTCTTCAAAGAACAGGCTATCCCTCCCATTCTCTGGACAAATGCTATTTGGAGACCAACTTCAAGATATCATCAAAAGGTCTTCAGGAGGGAAAAGTACATTCTTACCCCAAGACAGAAAGAGTAGGTCTTCTCCTTCCAGATGATCCAATTTCCTCAAGCAGTCCTTTCGTGATGCAAGTAAATACAGTCATGGTCGGGGTTATGATCAGAAGAAAAGAGGGCTGTCCAGCCAACTATAGGGGGAGAGAGTTCCCTAGGAGAGGCCAGGTTTCCAATCATTCCCAATGAACGGATCAGGGTTTCATCTCTTTTCCCTGCTGGGAGCAGGCTGGGAAAATTTCTGGATTCTTGGCGGGCCATTCATTCTGACAAATGGGTTCTGCAGATCATAGAGATGGGATATCCCTTGGAGTTCAGCTCTCTCTCAAAGAGTTACAGATCTGTGACATCCAAGAATCTCAGACCCAAGGTTTTCAATATGATAAATGATCTTCCAGCAGCCAGAGTCATAGAAGAGGTTCCCAATAACCAGAGGGGTTCTGTAATTTATACCATACTTTTTCCAGTTAAGAAATCTTCGGGTGTTTAAGAATGAGCCTAGATCTCAAGTGGATCAACTCCTTCCTCAAAACAAAAAGGTTCAAGATTGAGACCCACTCCTCTGATTTGGGCAGTACCTCCTCAAGCATTCCTCACCAGGATAGATCTGAGGGATGCTTATCATATTCAGATAAGATAATCTCACAGAAGATTCTTTTGATTTGCAATACTTGGAAAACATCACCAATACAGGACTCTACCCTTTGGGCTTGCTTCAATACCAAGAGTTTTCATGAAGGTGCTGGCTCCAGTAATGGCATCTCTAAGGAGAAGGGTATGAGGATAGTACCCTATCTCGACAATATTCTTCTGGTGGAGGAAACCAGGGAAACAGCAGTTCAAAGCACCTCATCCTGCCTTCAATTCCTGTTGGATCTAGATTGGATCATCAACCATCAGAAAAGTAAACTGGTTCCATCACAGAAACTGGTATTCCTAGGAATGCAATTCAACACTTGGCAAAGCTTAGCCACTCTATCAGAGGACAGAAAGTCCAGGATCAAGTGCAGAGTTCGGACCTTTCTAGGAAAGAGACAACACACACTCAGGAATTTTTCAAAGCTCCTAGGCAACCTGTCATCAGCAGTCCATATTGTGACGTGGTCCAAGTCTCACATCAAGAAAACCCAAGACAATTTCCTTTGGATCTGTAAGAACATCTCAGGGACTTCAACCAGATGATATTGGTAAAAGACTCCACAAGAAGGGAGCTAGCCTAGTGGCTAAAGTGTCAAAACATCTCAAAGGGAAAATCCATGACAGAACCCACATGGCAGATAATCCCCTTGGACGCCAGCAGCACAGGATGGGGAGGTGTCTACAAGCAAAATATAATACAGGGTCTTTGAACCCAAAAAGAAGCAGCTCTTCACATCAGTATCCTGGAGCTGAAAACCATTTTGAGGAATCTGAAACACTTTGGTATAGACATAAGGGGTCAAGCAGTCTGGATTAGATCGGACAACTCAACTGCAGTAAGTTACATCCTCAATCAAGGGGGCACAAGAAGTCAAGCCCTGGATGCCCTAGCATTAAAGATTCTAACCTGACCAATCTCTCTCAGGTGTCCTTAACACTCAAGCAGACTTTTTCAGTTGTCAAACTCTGGATCCAGGGGAATGGTCCCTAAAGGATGAAGTATTCCAAAACATAGTAGCCGTCATGGGCAGGCCATCAGAGAACAATGCCAAGTGCCATCTATTGTTTTCAAAATGGAAGAACAGCAGAGCGCTGGTGCAGGATGCCCTCAAGTTCCCTGTCACAGTAACACCAATAATGTTCAGGAGTCAGTACGGTATAGTTAAATGCAAAATTTATTAATAGAAAAGTAGATCACACTATATACACAAGTAGCAAGCAGAGGGCAAAAGCCACTGAGCACTGCTATCAGGAATAGTAGGCTGCCAAGCTTGACCACTCTGCTGGAGACTAGGCCTCAGCCACTGGTAATCTCTGCAGGAAACAGGAACATTGGATCTTGATCCGAGGAGCGAGAATACTGAGTCACGCCTGCAGTCAGTATAGAGCTTTATCTGACTCACACCTGCAGTCGGTATAAGGAAATGGATAACTGACCGACGCCTGCAGTCAGTATAAGGAAATGGATAATTGACCCATGCCTGCAGTCAGCATTGGAGCTAGTCTACCAGAGCCCCAGATCCGCACTAGATTGGGTGTCTGCTAGGTACAAGGAACATACGTAAGAACAGTCAGACAGAGCCACAAGTCAGCACCAGAGGGGGTAGTCAGACAAACCAGGTCATACACAGTTCAGGTAGTCAGCCAGGCCCACAGGTCTGCACCAGGTTGGGTGTCCACTATAGGGATAGACAAAAGAATAGCCAGACAGAGCCACAGGTAAGCACCGTGTTGGATGGAACACTAGCCAGGTCATACACAGAGCCCAAGGTATTAGAACTGCTATGAACAACAACGCAAGGGCAACTGAGTCAGGACTCAGACTGCCCTTTAACCCCTTCTCAGGAAGTAGGTAGGAGGAGCAGCTCAGAGGAAGGAAGTAGGTAGGAGGGGACTACAGGAAGCATGGCACATAAAACAGAGGCCTGCTGCATGCTTGAAGCCTCGCGCCTGCAAATGACGCTGAAAACAAGATAAGCTGTAACATTCCCATGGAGGTTTCAGGTAGCTTACATCTTCCCTCCCATACCTCTTCTCCTGGAGGTAGTGAAGAAAATCAGGAGCGAAAGCGCTCAAGCCATCCTGATTGCTCCAGCCTGCCCCAGGAAAATCTGGTATGCGGATTTGGTGGAAATGCCCATCCTATCTCCCATACCTCTTCCTCAGATTCCAGACGTGCTCAAGGTCCATTTCTTCATTTTAATCTGACATTGTTGAAGGTGATGGCCTGGAGGCTGAGCGGAGATCGCTCAGTTTTAAGAACATTTCACAAGAAGTTGCCAATACTATCATCCTGGAGAGAAGGACCACCTCTCCCAGGATCCATTACAGGATTTGGGCAATTTTTCATAAGTGATGCCTTAGGAAGCATTTTTCTAGAGAAAGTATTCTGGACTTCCTCCAGGAGGGGTTCCAGAAGGGTCTAAAACCCTCTTCCCTGAAAGTGCAACGTTCAGCCCTATCTGCTGTCTTAGCTACTCCCTTAGCTGAATAATATATGGTTAAAAGATATATTTCATCCATCTCTAAGATTAAACCCATAACCAGAACGATTATACCAGCCTGGGATCTCAGTCTAGTATTAACTCAGATTGCATCAGATAAGTACTTTGAACCTCTTCAATCAGTTTCTGTGGAGTACTTGACCCTTAAGACTGTGTTTCTCACCGATGTCACCTCAGCTATTTAGTGAGCTTCAAGCTCTCTCCTGCTCCTCTCCTTATACATTTTTCCATCAAAATAAAGTGGTACTTGAAATTAGAATGTCATTCAGATGTAAGTTATCTTCAGAATTTCATCTTAGTCAAGAAATTGCCCCTCCTTAATTTTGTCCTGATTCTCAAAATCCCAAGGAGAAGATCTTTCATAACCTCAATTTGGTCAGGTGTCTATCCATATATCTGGATAGAACTAGAACTTTTAGGAAATTGGAGTCACTTTTCGTTCACTTTTATGGGAGATTTAAGGGCTCATCAGCCTCTAAACGTTCCATTGCAAGATGGATCAGGGACTGCATCAAATTTGCATGCATTTCTGCTGGTCAAGATGTGCCTTTAGGTATTAAAGCTTATTACACTAGAGCCGTATCCACATCTTGGATTCAGAAGGCAGTCGTTTCTCCAGAGGAAACCTGCAAGGCAGCAACCTGGTCCTCAGTATCAACCTTTATCAAGCACTACAGACTTGATGTCTAGGCATCAGCTGATGCCAAATTTGGCAGGAAGGTCCTACAGGCAGTAGTGCCTGACTAAATGTAGGATCTGACCTTCTTTCTTCCCCTCACTAATTGGTACTGCTTGGGGAAGTCCATCTTGTTTTTTGCCGTGGTAAGGACACAGAGGAAAAGGTGAAATTTACTCACTGATAGTGATAGATATTTTTATGGGGAGTAATACTTAATGAAATACTAACCTCATTTCTCACCTCCGCTTGGACAAAAGTCTAACTGAATCTTCTCTCCCAGAAGGCCCTTTTAAGAAGTTTGTTTGATTGGTCCTACCAGCTGGAAGACGGAGCTAACCCACTTGTTTTTTTGCCTTGGACGGACACAGGAAAACCAAATATCAGTGAGTAAATTTCACCTTTTCCTTCTAATTTCTTTAGTACACCCACACAAATGATATCCATTTTTTTAAGCACAAGTAGGGATTTCTTTTGATACCACATTTGTATGTATACCCCATCTTTTTTATATTTAATCAAATTAAAGAGGAAAAAATGTTTGCATACATGTTCCTGTCAGGATTTGTACACTATTAGTCCATTTGGAAAAAATCCCTTTATCGCTTTTACAAAGTAAAGCTGTTCTTTTTTTAATATTTGGCATGTGAGGATTATAGTACTTGATGGTATCAGAACCCCAAAAATGCCCCACAAAAGTATGTTTCTGAAAAGTAGACAACCTAGGGTAATTCACCAGTAGAATTTTGGAATTTTTAATACAGCCATGTTTCCATAAATCTGTACCAAGATTGTGGTAATTTATTTATTTTTTCAGTTTTCACACTTACATTGCAATGTGTCTATGGTTTATCAGGCACAGGATAGTTGCGGATCTAAAAAATGCATTGATTAGTGTTCAGCTACTTCTTCTGAGTACAGCAATATCCCACATACATAGATTTGTCAGGGTTTGGGGATGCTAGGGGGCCCAAATTGGAATATGTGAGTTTCCATCATCAAACATGGTATTTTCACAGCTTGCTTAAAGGGATAGTAATACTTAATGTGTAAAAAATATATAGTATAGTGTTTATGCCCCTGAGTCTGCGGACCAGAGCTTCCCATAGGATGGTGTAACAACAGCTCCACTGTACAAATTTCAGGCCACTGTGATATTGCACCTAAAAAATTAAATTTTGAGCTGTAATAACTTTTGAATAAAACACCTTTCAGCAGTGGGAGTACCCTTGTTTTACTCAGGGGGATAAACCCTACAACATATTTTTTTTACATTTTAAGAATTGATATCCCTTTAACATATGTCATGTCTCATTTGGGGCAGTGCAACAGTGCTCCACTTTAAAATTTCCCCCAAAAAAGGTATATTTTTGAAAAGTAGATAACCCACACTTTCATTTTAGATGTGTGTACACATTTTTCATGCAGTCATTTTACCATCAATCTCTCTCAAAAGCACTTCTCTAGAAAGCTACCAGACTACCTCTGCTCCACTACAACCATTCTCTGAGTATATCACACTACAACAAAGAAGCCAGTCTTCTCCTTCAGAGTTTTGGAAGTATGGAATAACCAACCCGAAAAAATCAGATCTTCTCCAAGTTTAAAATCCTAAAAATAACTGCTTCTATATATAAATCATTTACCCACTTTGCAGTGTGCCATGCCTGTTCTGGAGCGTGGACAGTCTGTAGATGTTCCCTTTTACCCTACATTATATTAAGTCTCCATCATGTTGCAATGCTTGGTCATTGTACCACACAATATGCAGGTAATGGAGAACTGTTGCCAGATTCTCATATATGCAGAATAGATGTTTTCTGGTGCTAATGGCAATGTCAATGCTGAGGAAGACCAAGAGGGTTTCTTGGGGGACACTTGTGATTTTGCTACTAGCCTGGTCCTGGACCCTAGCAGAAGAGTAGACAGATGATGTCGTCTTTGTTCCCTTTCCTCTTCCCCTGCATGGCGGATGAAAGAGGAAGGCGCTCTGACATGACACAATGCCAGGAGTAGGCACATATCAGAGTCGTTCCATGGGTGGAACACATAGCGTTTAACAGTCATATGGAGTGGGCAGCAGGGGCTTAAACACCCACGAGACATCAAAGCAGGACAAGTCTCCTTTTGATGTTGCATGTCCTGGATCCTTCCGGGGGGTTGCCTCTGTGTTCCAGCATGGAATACACACCTATTTTTTTGCTATATAAGCCTGTGGATGCAGCCTGTAGGGTATTTGATGGATGACTTATTTTTAATTTTGCATTATTAAAAGTTATTTTTAACCAGTTATTCTTGCCAATCCAGTATTGTTGCTGAGATGTCTGTTGCCCCTAAATCTGGTCCCTCAAAGGTCAAAAAATATGTTGAGCCCAAGGAAAATAAAATGATACAAAAGTTTTTATGGCCTATTTTGGATATGAAGCTAAAATTCCTGCAGCAGAGCCAATCAAGTTGTGTCTAGACTGCCTAAGGAAGGCAGCTGGACAATATATGCCTTCACAGTTCCAAGATCTCCTTACATGGATGAAGTAATCTAAGCAAAATACATTTGCATCTATGCAGCAAGGAGTAAGCACAAGGAAATGCAGCGATTTGAGGACCCTGAGGAAGGTTCTTCTACTGGAGTGGAGGAATTAGAGGACAGAAGTATTCAAGACATATTGTCAGTCTATTCTTATGCTGAGGAGGGAGAGATAATAGAGGAAGAAGGTTATTTTCATGTTGAAAAGATGGAACCATTGTTAAAACATATGTGTAAGACCTTTGGGTTGGCTGAGGAGCACAAGGAACAGGATATATTGGACACAGCATTTTTTGGTAAGAAAGAGAAAGTGACCTGTCTTCCTGGTCCACCAGTCAATTTTAGATTTTTCCATGTGCTTCCAGTGAATATATCCGTTCAAGGACAAAGAGACTATGAATTAGATACCTCCACCCAAGATTGATGCCTCCATTGCTCAACTGGCATGGACAGAAGAATGAATCGTGCATTAAAGAAGCAGTTTTCTTTGCAGGGCAAAATCTGAAAGTGGCCACAGTTATGGCATGTGTCTCCAGGTATCACAGTGCCTGTGTATTACTGGCGACATTTTGACAGCATTGTTTCCTGATGCCTTCTTATTGGCTAGCGTGATGTTGCTCCACCCAGTGGTAGCCTTTAAGTACTGAGCCCTGTCACTTCTGCAGGGCCCTTTCGTGGTGTTCCCGTTGCTTAGTGCTTGCTGACTATATCGTGTGAATCCTGTGTATGACCCGGACTGCCTGACTACTATGCCTGATTCCGTTCCTGCTCTGCGTACCGACCCCGGATTGGATGATGTTCCTGCTCTGTGTAACGACCCGGATTTGCTGATGTTCCTGCTCAGTGTACTGAACCGGTCTGGAGGACGTTCCTGCTCTGTGTATCGACCCGGATTGGCTGAGACTCTTGCTCTGTGTATCTCAGGCCCGGTTCACTACCTTGTCCGATTATCCGGTTGGGGGAATGTTCTGGTGCTCTGTCCAGGTCTTGCTAAGACCCGGTTGGTTGCCTCGATTACTGGTCTAGCCGTTCAGCTACTGCGACCCATTTATGCTACTGTGCCTTGTATCTCCATACCCCTGGGTAAGAGCCATTCCCGGTTGCACACTGTGCGCTTGGCTTGTTACTGCACTCCTAGTGAGGTTGGTCTCCTGGGCACCTCAGTTTGTCTCTACCACCTGGCAGTTGCCATCAAGCCTGAACGTACGTTAACCCTTGCTGTCTGTGCCGTTATCCTTGGGTCGCAGTTCTTGCTGGTTCCATTTGGCGTTACACTGTTCCTCCGGTTACAGTGATCTGTGTTGTCCGGTAGTCCGTGATTCCTTCAGGGCCTCGCTCACCCATTGTGGCAAAGTCGCTATTGTGTCACTCTCTAGTAGAGAGTTCTTCTTGGGCCTTCCGCTATTGGGGCCTATCAGCCTCCCGGCCTAATAGCACCTTCATATCGTTGTCTCACTGATTCACACAAATTGTAACCTGACCTGTGTCAGTAATATATATTTTGTTCTCAGATATATGTACTGGACCTGTGTGGGTTAATGTTATTCTGTAACCTGTCCTGTGTCAGCATTATGTGTTAACTATTGCTGGACCGGCGACGGTTACTTTATTCTGTCTGGTTTCAACAAAACTGTGTTTTACCAAACAGCCTTCCTCTGAGTGTACTGAAAACCGTTACACCAGGGCGACAAGAATCTGGCTGTCAGAGCTTGAAGAAAACATTGAATAATCAGTGTCCATATCTAGATTGATGAAGGAGGTCTCAGCCATAAAGGAGGCTGTTTCTTTTGTGATGCCTATGGATATTAACTGATTGTCTGCAGGATCTTCCTCATTACCTTTTAGTACCAGAAGGGCTCTTTAGCAGAGATCTTGGGGAGCAGATACATTATCTAAAAGTAAGCTAGTCTCCATGCCCTTCTCAATACTTATGCAATTTGGTGAACATCTGTAGGAGATTACAGAGAAGAAAACTGGTGGGGAGAGCTCCTTTTTAACTCATGGCTGTAGACCAACATCATCTCCAAGTTGCATTTCTTATAGGAGTCACAGGCAGCCCTTTCAAAACACAAAACTTTTCCAGTCTATCAGATCATATGATCAAAGGAATCAGAATTTATCCCATGTGTCAAGGGGAACATTGAGTAAGGAAGGTCTCCATAAGAATCAATTCAGAAGGTAGTATTTATGAGGATCATCAACAGATGTCTCTCACTCTCTCTCTCCAGAGGCCAGGATGAAGCTATGGAGGTTGTTGCATCGAACTAACTTGGACCAGTGGAGGCCATTCATAACACCAGGGTAGATCCTGGTCAACACTTATGCCAGCCTGAGCGGCCAGGTGTGGTTCTGGATCATCTGGCTGTCCAGGGCAGATGGACTCAGGACAACAGTCCTTTTGTCCAGAAAAGTCCTGGAACTCTGGGAGATCCACCTGGCCCTTGTCCATTGGACCACACTGCTGTCTGGAAAGCCAATAAAGGTGCAGTCTGACAACGCCACGGCTGTGGCGTACATCATTTGTGAAGGGGGCACTCACAGTGCGGCTGCCTGGTCCGAGGTGAGGTGCATCCTTTGTTGGGCAGAGTCCTACTTTCCGGCCATCTCAGCCGTTCACATTCTAGGGTTAGAAAACATTCTGGCGGACTTTCTCTGTCGCCAAGACATAGCTCCAGAAGAGTGGGAACTCAAACCAGAAGTGTTCTACCAGATTGTGCAAAATTGGGGTGTGTCTAAGATAGATCTCATGGCAACCAGGGAAAACAGGAAAGTACTGGCCTACTGCTCCCAGATGGGAGATCCTCTGGCCTTTGCCACAAATGCAGTGTTGATTCAGTGGAACTTCCACCTCGATTATGTGTTCCCTGTCATACCCTGGGTACTTGGGAAAGTCAGTTCTGTGTTGCACATATAGCATTTGGCATATAGTGTATGCCTCTCTGGCCACTCCTGTCAAAATCACGCCCCCATGGTTGGACCAACAGGACAAGCAATATAGAGGAGATTTGAATAACTCCACCTTACTGCCAACTCTTGGTGTGTCTGCCAGGCACACAGAAATCTTCTTTTATATATATACTAGTTGAACAGCCCGTTACATGGGCCACAGTGCCTCTGGCAGCCGGTCGCGGGGCAGTCACACGCAGTGGAGACTGCCCGCGCCTCGGCTGATACAGAGCTGGACCCTCCTTTGGAGCGCCCAGCCCTGTATCAACCGCGGCGTGGGCAGTCTCTACTGCGCATGACTGCCACACGCGCAGCAGTGTCTACTGCGCATGTCGGGCGTTACACACAACTTAGCGAAGTATTATATAGGATATATATATATATATATATATATATATATATATATATATATAAATACAGTATATATATATAAATACAATATGTAAGGTATAAAAGAAAGGTCTCAAATTAGTTCTGTAATACTCTGAGGAAGCGAACAATGGAATAGTATTGTAGTATCTTGTGGTTATACCAGCTTGTAGAACACTCCCAGTTACGTGATGTCCCCTGTGAAGAAAGCCAGCTTTAACTGAACAGTGGTATCCTTGATGCAGCTAACTGGCAACCATTTTCCTTGGAACTGATCACACTTTTAAGTATCAGAGAGCTTATTTACATCCAGGTTTGATACATTGTGTGTGAGAAAAAAGACTATATATTTATCTATTACTGTAAGGATCCACACATGTTACGTGGTTATGAAGAATTTGCTACAGAGGCTAACAGCTGTTTAAGTTAACAGTGGGACTACACAGCTGCATGGCTACAAGGACCTGGGGTGAGATATGCTTAGTTATACTGGTTTTCCTGTAAGTGCAGTTGTGTTTTGCATGTAGAAGATTTTTTTGTCATTAAACACCAATTTTAGATTTCTTTCTCTTGTTTAATTATGTTTCATGATTTACATATTAACAGGATAGAGGTTCTCATGTTCTGAGCAGGAGAGAGGATCTTCAGAAGTGTTTATAAGAACATATCTCTTAATGAGAAGATCTTTGCTGAGACAACTCATAAAGGTTTCATTTAGTTTGTCCTCATTTTCACCATCATCTAATCTGTTACTGTTCTCATCTTCATCATCATTCATTTTCATCATTATCCATCTTCTATAGTGTTCTGCATTTGGACTTTTGTTGTTGAATGGTAGTTTTGTTTCAGTGTATCCAGTGGTGATACTTCTCATATATATCTTAATTAACTGAGTTTTCCTTAATTAGTTCACTTTTTATTTTATTTTGTCTCTGAACACAACAACAATCATCTTTTTATTTCTTCATTTTTTATATTTTTTATTATTTTATTTTTATCCTTTTAAAACCATTTATCTTTGTTGTAAAGCTTCACTCATTGAGCTTTTTTTATAAATTGGGCACATTGCATTTTGAGTGTTTTCTCTCTCTCTCTGCATTTATTCAAATATATTTGACATTGTTTTTATCCATTGCACATTTCCCTTAATTTTAGTTTTTTTATGTTTGAAAAAAGGAGGTTATATACTTCTAACTGTGAGTGATTTTGTGGCTATTGTACTTTAATATACACATTACAAGTAAAGGAGTCATATATTGGAGTGGATTAACATTCTGTACCCGCAATCGTATGATCATCTCTTATCACCACTTTACAGTCATCTCTATCATAATTATCAGGCACCACAATACAGAGATCAATCCTACTAACTTTATTCCTATCCATCATTCTGATGCTTCTTAATAAATGAATGGTGTACCAGTGTAACATGGTTCAGAGAGATTCCGATTGCTTACTAGTTGTTTCTTTTCATAGGATGTAATTAAGAAGTTTATTATCTGTGTTGTCGGCACTGAATGTTTCTACATTACAGTATGGGATCTGTATGGGATCTTACAACCACTTTCTGTTGCTTCACTCTACTATGTCCTATGTAAAATTATTCAGTTGAATAAATATTGCTTAATAGTTCTGTAGTTCAACTTTTTTCCATCCCGTCCATGAACTTTATGGTTTGAGAGATATTTGCCACTAAAGTTCACCCCTCCCTCATGTCAGCTATAGCTGACAGAAGGAGATCTGTGTTGGCCGGCTCTTCAGCAGAGCTGAAATAATGATATTTTAAAAGAACTACTTCACTGGAACGGTCTACAAAGTGTGATTGCAAACCAGGCACACTTTGTAGACCGTTCCATTGATGTAATTCTTTTTAAATATTGCAATTTCGGCTCTGCTGAAGAGCCGCCGGCTGGTCCCAGGACTGGGATCTCCTGCTGTCAGTAGGGCACTGACTTCAGGAGAAGGGGAGGGAGGGGGTATCTTTAGCTGCAAATATCTCTCAGACCGTGAAGGTTTGAGAGATGGGACTTTCTCCATATGCTTTAATTTTTTATCATCTACAATACTGCATTAACCTAAATAGAGCATTACTAACCCTTTAAGGATCTCTCTTTTTCCTTCTCAACT
The DNA here is from genome assembly GCA_037306005.1 of Rhinophrynus dorsalis. Lineage (NCBI taxonomy): Eukaryota > Metazoa > Chordata > Amphibia > Anura > Rhinophrynidae > Rhinophrynus > Rhinophrynus dorsalis. The sequence continues at coordinate 489,624,423 of CM074719.1, forward strand.
GATAGTTTATGTTCAATGGTTTCCTTTGATCCCTGTTGGTTCGTGTCTGGTGTGCTGTGCGAATTTGGTATCTATTGATATGGTTATTCAGATGCAGATTAGTCCTAGGAAACTATGGTATCATGGGGACATGTGGGAGGTTATTTCTCCTTGCCCTCCCCAGGAATCTCAGCTTTGGTATATCCTCATGGTACCTGTGTTCCATATTGGAGATAAGAGAAAATAAGATTCAAGTATTTTTCTTTAGTTCATCTGCAACACAGGTCTCCCACACAGAGAAAAACTCACCTGTGTTGCTTTCCCTGGCAGAGGAGTCCTCTTAGGGTCTTAGTCCTGGGATATTTTCTTTTCTTCTAACCAGCTTATTTCCTTTACTGTGGCTTTTTGTTGCATTAATTGTGGGTGTTTGTAAGGAGGGGGTTGTTCTGGAGGAGGAGGGAATCTCCATCCCAAAAACCCTGTCTTTTGTGATGTGCCCTGACCTCCAGGAGGAAGGACTCAACCGCCATGGCACCTGTGTTCCATATGGACTAAAGAGAAACGGTTTTAACAGGTAAGAACACTGAAATCCTATTTTACCTTTCCACCTCTGTAGATTTACTAAAATATGGAAAACTGACATTTCTTTCTGCGTTCATTAGCTACTGCTGTTTCAAGAAAAATGGAACCTCATTAGTATGGGTTGGCATAACATTGAGGTTGCAAGGGTAAATCTAGAACTGCTACTGGAAATCATGTCCACTGAGGCTGGCATGATTCTTTGTTGCAGGACTCCAGCACATCAAATTTCTCCAAATGAAATTTTAGGAAGACTTCAGTAGTAGAATTTTGTCTGCCTCAGTGGACATGACATCCATTACTATTTAAAATTAACTTTGGAGAACCAATATATGCTGATCCAATTTATAGTGTTTATTGCAATTATCTGCCTACAGTGCAAGTGGGGGGTTTAAACTGCCTTTATTTTTTTTGTTCCACATGTACATTGTAATATTAGTGAATATACATGCTGAAAGCAGAGATGAAAGTGGTATTTTTATACCAACCAATCTTGTCGAAGGAAGCATTGGATACTGGTGCTCAAAGGGTTAAATATGCCCTTAGAAGTATTCACTTAAGTTCTTTGTAGACCTTCCTGGCCCACATTAGTATATAAAGTATTGATGAGTACTGCAGAAATTTGAGAGAATAGCCTTTATGAATTGCAGAGGGATGGTATCACGGTGCCCGTGATTGCTGCCTTTTCCTGTCAGTTATCTGATTGGGCTCTCCATTGGCTGCCTGTCTTCAGCCCGCTCTGTATTGCCTATTTAGACTGGGCTTGGGCACCCTTTGGTTGCCCTTTTGTAGTGTCTCTATGTTGTTAGTACCTGCACTGTTTTCCTGAGCTTCCTGAGCCGTGACTGATTCTACTACGCTCCAGAGATCGCCTGTGTACCTGCCTGACAGCTTCCTCTGTGTCTTGGTTCCTGCCTCCGTTCCTGATCCGGTTTGGGCTGTTGTTCCTGCTGCCGTTCCCGATCCAGTTGGCTGCCGTTACTGTTCCTGTTTCCTGTCCTGACCTGGCTGTGTTCCTGCTCCTGGATCGCGTGCAGAGTGTCTCCTCCTTCATGTCGCCTTGGGCGACATTCTTATCATTCAGTGACTTGTGTAGTCCAGTACGTGGGTACTGGTTCGCTCCATATATAACCGGTTGCTTGCTGCGTTCCATACAGCACCGGTAGAGTCTTGTGTATCCAGTACGCGGGTACTGGTTCGCTCCATGTATAACCAGTTGCTTGCTACGTTCCATTCAGCAGCGGTAGAGGCTTGTGTATCCAGTACGCGGTAACTGGTTCGCTCTATGTATAACCAGTGGCTTGCTGCGTTCCATACGGCACCGGTAGAGTTTTGTGTAATCCAGTACGCGGGTACTGGTTCGCTCCATGTATAACCGGTTGCTTGCTGCGTTCCATACAGCACCGGTAGAGTCTTGTGTAATCCAGTAAGCGGGTACTGGTTCGCTCCATGTATAACCGGTTGCTTGCTGCGTTCCATACAGCACCGATAGAGTTTTGTGTAATGCAGTACGTGGGTACTGGTTCACTCCATGTATAATCGGTTGCTTGCTGCGTTCCATACAGCACCGGTAGAGTCTTGTGTAGTCCAGTACGCGGGTACTGGTTCGCTCCATATATACCGGTTGCTCACAGTATCCATATAGCACCGGCAGTGTCTAGATGGTCCAGTACGCGGGTACTGATTTGCTCCATCATTACCGGGTGCTCGTTGACACCTATACAGCCCCGGCAAGGCCTCTGTGTGCTCAGTATAGGCGACTGGTTTACTCCACCAATATTCTAGTCGCTGAGGCCTTCTCCGCTTATGCACCAGTACTTGCAGTTCTCTGGGTCTAGCGAGGCTGCCTTGCCCGGTATATTGGCAAGGCCGGTAGAGTCTCCTCTCTCGTTGTGCCAGTCCCACGGCTGCCTTGCCCGGTATATTGTTAAGGCCAGTAGAGCCTCCTCTCTCATTTTGCCAGTCTAGGCTGGCTTGCCTGGTATATTGGCAGGGCCGGTAGAGCCTCCTCTCGTTTGTGTCAGTCTCAAGGCTGCCTTGCCCGGTATATTGGCAAGGCCGGTAGTGCCTCCTCTCTCATTGTGCCAGTCTCAAGGCTGTCTTGCCCGGTATATTGACAGGACCGATAGAGCCTCCTCTTTCATTATGCAAGCCTCCAGGCTGCCTTGCCCGGTATATTGGTAAGGCCGGTAGAACCTATTTCCATTTTGTGCCAGTCTTAAGGTTGCCTTATCCGGTATTGGCAAGGCTGGTAGAGCCTTTCTATTATTCACTGTACCACTATTCACTATTGCATTGCACAAATCACGTGTTGTTATATGTGCATGCCAAACCCGCGAGGGTTCTCTTTAAACTTTCAATAAAGTTGTGTTTTTATCTTAACTCTGTGTCTGAGAGTCAAAACAAACCGTGACAGATGGGTACTAATCACAGGACATCAAGTGTTTTCAATGTTGTCACCCATTACATGCTTCACAGTCAAATTTAAACAAACTGTGCTTCTGTTCTGTAGACTTTAGAGCAGGAGTGTGGAAGTTCATCTGTCCAGGGCCTCAAACAGACCATACTTTAAGGATATCCCTGTTTTAAGCAAAGTAAGTTCATTTGTGACTTTAATTTTGATTGACACCCCTGTACTCAAGCAGGGATGACTTAAACTCTGGCCTGTTTGTGGCTCTTGAGGATTGAACTTGCCCCCCCCTTCCACACTCAGGAGTGTGGAAGATCGTCCTTTCATGGCTTCAAACAGACCAGGATTTAAGGATATCCCTGTATTAAGCAAAGGTAAGTTAATTTGTCACTTTGATTTTGATTGACCCACCTGTAATCAAGGAGGGATGTCCTAAATTTTGGCCTGTTTGTGGCCCTTGAGGAGTAGAGTACTGCTTTCAGTGCATTCAGTAGAAAAGCTGGTTTTATGATTAGATTGTATTGATTGAGAATCAAAGATAGTTTTATACTATGCTGATTTGGAGAACATTCCTTTCTATACTTCATGATTGACAAATCCTGGCCTCAGAACACGTAATAAAGTATCTACTGGTATCTATTGAGCTTTCTTCTTCTGTCATATAAAACAATGTTCATTTCCATTTATTCTAGAACAGTTTTAGTTTTCCATAGCACCCCCCAGAAGCATTTTATACCATTGATATCATTACCTCTTTTGACAATTTAAACCTTTTTTTTATAGCAATGGCATTAACGTTGGGAAAGCCTTCATGGATGGCATTCAACTGTGGCATATTTATGGGTTTCATCATTACTTTCTACACTATACACAGTGTTTTGGAAGGTGTCAACCAACAATCACTGCAACCTTTAGCCCTTCGTGCATGGAAGAAGATCAGTCACATACACGGTGTTGACTTTGCTCACTTTCATCAACATGGTAAACTGAGAACATTAATATATATTTTTTCTTTCCTTAAATGTGATCTATAGAATTAATGCCTAATGTGCCTTATTGTTCAATTATCCTTACAGAATTTGTAAATAAAAAGATAATTCTCTGAAGTAAATGGTTGACGTATCTTAGATCTAATAAGTATAATATCCAATGTATAAAAGAAGAAGCAAAGAAAATAGAAAATAGTGGTGAAAACCACTAAGTAGAAAAGACCTGTTCAATACTGTATTCTAACTAACCAGCAATGGTTTCATGTGACCTGATGAGCTGACACACATGCAAGCATCTAATAACAGACTTTCCTAATATCCCTTAAAGTATTACAAATTGAAAACATTACAGCCATCCACTTATTGTGTGTAATAGTGGCTAAACAGCGTCACAGTTATAGGAAGTGAGGGGATTATGTCAGATATACTACAATTGTTTCCCTAGCATCTAGTACAGCACCATGTAAGAATATTAGATCACAACGTTATTGTTTGTGCATTAAAACTTGAAACTTGGGTACCAATTAGTTGTCAATTGGGCCATACAACGAAATTAATGTGTGTTAATCTATAAAAAATGACAAAACACTGGTAAAATCTACTTTTACGTAAACTTACACATATGCGGTCAAAGGCAGTATCACAATTTTACGGTAATATGTGAGCCGTTACACATAATGCTCACTCATTTACTTCAACCTTAGAACAATGATACCCAGTATTAATAATCAGACATTTAATCATCACCAGCATATCCTATCACCATATGTATATCGATTAATGGTGTCATGCTATGTGATATTATTAAATTATACCGTTCAAAAACCTTCTCTCTTAATTTTGGATCTCGTTTTGCTCTTATTAATTATTAAATTATATAAAGCCAGGGGAAAATCTGCACTTAAAGAATTTTCCCACTACAGTTGCAGAGGACACTGAATATATTATACACCTACATTTATTATGGTGCTATGGGACTATGAAATACAATCTATTATGCTAATGAAAGGTGTAGATATACAGTGCTGCCAATATAGTCAATAATAATCTGTGGCTAATTGATATAAAACTACCGATATAGTGATGATAGATGATAGTGATCACAAATGTTAAGTAGCAATAATAAATGCTGTCTTTGATAGATTGTAACCTAGTCTGTAGTTGACAATTCTGTTCATATTAATTGGGCTGCAAAAAGTCCCATGTTTATTTGGAGTTGGAAAATAGCGTCTACCTATGATCACTGTTACTAAGTGTCACAGTATATGTTAGGATATATTCAAAAGGTGTGAAAGTACGCAGTAATTAGTAATTTTCCCACTATAGTTGCAGAGGACACTGAATATATTATACACCTATATTAATAATAGCCCTAAGAAATATGATGATACACTGATAACATATATAAATATTCAATACTGCCAATGTTATCAATAGTAATCTGTGGCTATACGATACAAAACTTCTGAGCTGGGGATAAATTTATAAGGAATGTTGAATAGCAGTTTTAAATGCTGTCAGAGTAACAAGTGGAGTGCCTCAAAGCTCCATTCTTGGCCCTTCTCTGTTATCACTTTTTCTAAATGCCCACGATTTGCAGATCATCTTCAGAACACAGGTATGCAGATGACACCATTATCTATGCTAAAAACTCAACCATATCACAGCTTGGAGCCATATTACAGCATGATTTCTGTGAGATGGATAGCAAAAAACAAACTGTTCTTAAACACAGACAAAACGGTCACAATGATGTTTGGCTCAAAGCACAAACTGCGTAATCTCAACAATATTCACCTATCCATTGTAAGAATCTAATCATAAATTGGCCCCAGTAAACTCCTACAAGCCTCACTTTTGGTCTTCATATTGACAAAGCTTTATCCCAAAATAAGTACTCTTTTTAGAAACAAAACATGTTTAAGTATCCTGGTGAGAAAACGTACTGTACAACAGATGTTGCTGTCAGTCATAGACTATGGGGATATATGCTCCAGCTCCAGAAATCCATCTTAGTAAACTTGACACTCTGTATAATTCATTATGCTGCTTTAGCCTCCAATGTAATTACACTACCTATCACTGTGATATGCTTAAAGAAAGAAATTGACACTCAAATCTAGACGTGCCCTTCACCTTTCTTGCTTAGTACACAACCACTTCTCTGGAAAACTACCAGACTACCTGAGCAGTATGCTCGCTCCTGCTCTCCATACTAACTATATCCTCCGCTCCACTGCTAACATCTCACTGCGTATACCACAATACACGAAAGAAGCAGATGATCTGCCTTCTTCTTCAGAGCTCCAAAGGCCTGGAAAAATCTGCCTGAAATAATCAGATCTGCTCCCAGTCTAAAATGTGTAAAAGTAAATGCTTCTTTAAATCTAAAAATAGTGTGTAACTGTATACAATTTAATATTTATATGTATGCATATTTATATGTGTATGTATATATAATGTTTCACAATTTGTGTAAATATGTAAACCTTTACTAAAAACTATCCAGGACATACTTAAAATCAAGAGAAATCTCAATGTATTCTTCTAAATAAATAAAATAATGGATCATAACCTAGTCACTAGCTATCAACTCTAATTCGGAGTTGGGAAATATAATCTACCTGTGATAGCTGTTACTAAGTACCGCCATCTAAGCTAGAAAAATATTCAAAATGTGTACAGTTATGATTGAACTCAAGTAAGTGAACATAATCACATATCAAGTTCAAAGCTGTGAAATCACATGCTGTTTCATAGATGTATGTTAACAGGGTCAATGATAGACGACAAAATCAACTCACAGACAATTGTCCATTAGTATATCACAGTATTTCTTAGTCCCATAGGGCTATTATTAATAAAGGTGTATAATATAATCAGTGTCCCCTTCAACTATAGTGGGCAAATTACTCTTTAATGCATACTTTCACACATTTTGAATATATTTCTAAAATATATGGTGACAGTAACAGAGATCATAGGTAGACCCTCTGAATTAATATGGAACTTTTTGCAGCCTAATTAATACGAACAGAGTTGTTACCTAGAGACTAGGTTATGATCTATCAAAAACAGCCTTTTGTTACTGCTACTTAACATTTGTTATACTGATTAGCCACATATTACTACTGACTATATTGGCAGCATTGTAATATCTACACCTTTCATCAGTATATTAGTATGTATTTTATAGTCCTGTAGGGCTATAATGTAGGTGTGTATTATATTCAGTGTCTTCTGCAACTGTAGTGGGCAAATTTCTCTTTAGTGCATATTTTCACCTAACATTTTATAATGTAATGTCACACAGCATGACACCATTGATCGATATACATATGGTGATAGGATATGCAATGTCCGATTGTTAATAAATCAGTACTGGGTATCATTGTTATGAGGTTTAAGTAACTTAGTTAGTGAGCATTATGTGTAATGTCTCACATATTACTTTAAAATTGTGATATTGACTTTGACAGCATATGTTCAAGTTCGCATAAAAGTAGATTTCTCTGTCGTCCAATATAGCTTACAGGTACCATGGGGAGGAGACAGCTCCTCCTAGTAGGTTGGAACAATTCTTCAAAGAAGTTGCAGGGGTAGGCCCTCCCTCACCATCTTAGCAGGCTACCCAGCCACTCCCCTCCAGATAAGATCTGGTGCTCGTTCTGGTAGGAAGGTCGTGAACATTTAGATATTTTGTTATTTTTACTTAGATATGGGGTGTCCAAATTACCATTACTGTCTTCCCCTGGTGGATTGCCCAGTTTACAGGAGCTGCATGTGGACCCTTTCAGCCCTGGGAGAGATTCATGTAGCCCATGTCTCTCTCTCCTGAAGGAGTCTCTCTGAGGCTTCTTCCTTACATTGGTAATCTGAAGAAAGAAGTCCTGCAAAAAGGTGAGCAACCCTTTGAGTGCCATGGTCCACTCTCCTACTGTTCACTTCTGCACAAGGGTATCATTGGAGTTCTCTGTAACTCCTGTACTCATGTTGGGTATTATTATTCTTATTAGGGCTGCTGATCTGGGGATCTTTGGTGCATTGCCTGTTATGTGGTACTTAACCCCTTCCCTGCCAGTTTTGGTCAGCTAGGGGTCTTATCATTTATATTTTATTTATTTACTTTATGGTATCTGGAGTTTTATGTATATTTTACACTTTGTAGACACTTAGCCGCATAGCCGAGATGTGCCATTGATCTCTATGGAACAGCCATTTCTGGGACATAACTCCGCAACCGTGCTGTGTACCTAGTTGGGAGATGGCTCATTCTTCTTGTCTCCACTGCCATGACTATCCAGTGGACATTATCAGTGTCTTGGGGGCACTGAGGGGATTTGATTCTGTCTTTGGTACTCTGTATTGGGTAAACTACATTTCCCATAAATGATTGTTTTCGCTGGCCGTTTTCCGATTGGTTCCCTATGTGGTCGCTATTTTGTTTTTCCCTCTACATGAGTATCATACACAGGGCTTGTTCTCCTCGGCTCTCCTCCTCAGATTAACCCTTCCCTCGCCAGATAAATGCATTTTAGGCTTTCTGGGGTGAAATCTTAATCTGTGTAACAATATTTGGGTCTTCCTTTACTGTCTTGACACTTTTCTCTCCTGTTAGGATGACGGATCCATATGGGGCTAAGGCTAAGGATTCAGGGGCATCTGAGACCCCCCTCACGTACTGTTCTTCATGCCATTCAAGGCTTCCTAATGGGTATTCTGAGCATTTATGCCAATCATGTGCTGTGGCGCCAGCATCTCCGTCAGGGCCTTCCAGCCATGATCAAGAGCCACTTTAGGTCAAGGACTTAAAGTCCTCTATATCACAGTTTCCTCTCTCTATTCAGGGGATTCTTCAGTCGTGGAGACCCCCCACCTCCTTCAGGTTTGTGGCCTCTAAGGCTCCTGGCATTCCTGACTTATCTGATAATTATTTTGAGGATTCAGATGGAGACGTTGAAGATAGTGTGTGTGTTCTGAGGGGGCTTCTTCCAACTTTTATGGTGATGCTTTTGAAGCTGACCCTGAGCCCTCTGCTGAGGGTCTCATTAAAGGGGCACTGACCATTTTAAATATTTCCTCTACTCCTGTACAGCCACAGGCTATTTCTGACATCTTTCGAATGCCTAAGAAGTCATGCATTCTGGATAAGATTATCCTTGATGAGTGGAAGACTCCTGATAAGTACCATTCTCTGTCAAAAAGGTTCTCTAAACTCTATACTTTATCTGAAGGTGCCTTGACTCAATGGATTACTCCTCCTCAGGTTGATTCCCCCGTTTCTATGCTGTCTAAGTCCACAGTCTTGGCTGTGATAGACGCTTCATTCCTAAAAGATGTGACTGACAGAAAGTTAGACGCTGTTTTGAAAGCTAACTTCACTGCCATTGGTGCGTCCATGAGGCCCACCTTGCCTTCTGCATGGGTCAACAGGGCTATTCCTGTCTGGACTGAGCAGCTGACTACTGCTGTACACAAAGGTGCTCCTAAAGCTGAACTTTTATCCCTTGTGGCTAATATTTCTGAGGCTCAGCATTACGTTACTGATGGTCTCTTGGATGCAGTTCGGCTTGAAGCCAAAGCATCAGCCTTCTCTGTGACTGCTAGGCACATGCTGTAGCTGAAGATCCGGTCTGCTGACTTGATCTCTACGAAATCACTGATTTCTCTTCCTTTTCAGGGTTCTTTTCTTTTTGGTGCTGAACTGGGGGTAAGAGCACATTACTGCCTCAAGCTCCTAAATGCACCCCTCAGGCGAAGATATATCATCTTTCTCATCCCAAACAAGGTGAAATGTTTAGGGTGAACCCGGTGGTGCCTCAGGGCCCGCTTTCCACCACCAAGCCCAAGCAGCAGTGCTAGTATGACTTGCCAAGCCCTTGTCCGCGACCATATGCATCACTTTTTGAGTGTTTGGACAGGCTCTGTTGTGGATCAGTGGGTATTATAGGTGGTTTCAGAAGGTTATAGGATTCCCTTCAAATCCCTACCACCCTTCAGGTTCTTCCCTTCTCGCTCCCCTCAAGGACAAGAAAAGCTCAGGCTTTTCAACTGGGTGGTCCAGTCTTTCTTGGACAAGGGACTTCTGGCACCAGTCCCCCAACAGGAGGGAGGTTCAGACTTTTAATCCAACCTCTTTGTCGTTCCCAAGAAGGATGTTGGCTGCCGCCCTATCCTAGACCTAAAGGCCCTCAACAAGTTTGTGGTCAAGGCCCACTACAAGATGGAATCATTGCACTCAGTCATCGCAGCAATGTGTCTGTGGCATTTCTGGCTTCCTTGGATCTTCAGGTTGCCTATCTGCACATCCCTGTGCTTCCAGACAGTTAACCGTACCTCAGAATAGCCTGTGAACTGGGTTCCAGTTCATTGCTTTCCCTTCGGGCTCACAATACCTCCTCAGGTGTTCAATTAAGTTCTGGGTGCTTTGATTGCCTTCCTGCACACCAAGGGGATTCAGGTAACACCTTACATGGACAACCTTCTCCTCAAGGTGCCTTCCAGGAACCTCCTGGACCTCCAAGTCCAGGACTGTGTTTAGATCCTCCTCCAATATGGTTGGATTCTGAATATCGACAAGTCTGCTCCAGTGACCTCACAGAACCTGGTGTTCCTTGGTCTCCGCTGTGATACTCAGTAGAGTATGGTCTACCTGACGGAGGACTCAATTCAACAGCTCACCTCCAAGGTATCCTCTGTCCTGTCTTGGACGTCAGCTCCAGCGAGGAAGTTCTCCTCCCTGGTGGGGAAGATGATCTCCACCATGGAAATGGTTCCGTTTGCCATGACTCATGCCAGAGAACTTCAGAGTTTTGTGATCCATGTTTGCAGAGGAAACCCCCGGACCTTCTGGATCAACCTGTCTCCCTTTCTGCGGCTATAGCACAGAGCCTTCACTGGTGGTTGAACCTCTCCAACCTGGAGAAAGGGAGACTGTTTGTGATTCCATACTGGACCATAGTGACGACGGATGCCAGCCTGCACGGTTGGGGCGCAGTCCTGGGTCACCTAAGTGTTCAGGGCTGTTGGTCAGAGGAGGAGACTCTTCTTGCCATCAGAATCTTAGAGATCAGGGCAATTTTGCATGCTCTGAAGTATTGGTACTCTCATCTGATGGGGTGCCCAGTTCGAGTGCAGTCCGATAACACCACAGCCGTGGCTTACATCAACAAGCAAGGAGGCTCCAGAAGTCCCACTGCTTGGTTAAAGGTCAAGGGTATTTTAGCCTGGGCAGAAGATCATGTACCTCCTATCTCCGCAGTGCACATCCCAGGCATAGAAAACATTCTAGCAGGCTTCCTCAGTCGCCACACAGTGGACATAGACGAATAGGAGCTTCACCCAGAGGTGTTTGATATCATGGTACAGATGTGGGGTCTTCCTGTAATAGACCTGATGGCTACCAGGGACATCCGGAAGGTTCAGATGTTTTGCTCATGCTGGAGTGATCTCTAGCTTTTGGGGTGGATGCTCTATCAATCCCATGGAGATTTCATCTGGTCTCCATCTTTCCTCCTCTTCCTCTCCTACCCAGGGTGCTGTGGAAGATTCGAATGGATGGAACTTACACTATCCTGATTGCTCCATATTGGACCAGAGAGCCTTTGTTTCCAGAACTACTGGCACCATTTCCACTTCCACGAAGACCGGATCTCCTTCGCAAGTGGTACCTGTGGAAGGAGGATGTGGACCATCTGGCTTTGACGGCATGGCTGTTGAAGCCTCCATCTTGAAGAAGAAGGGCTATTCTCCAGAACTGGTCTCCACTATGATTCAGGCTAGAAAACCCATTTCTTCTAAAGCCTATCATAGGGTTTGGTCTATCTTCCATGCTTGGTGTGTGGACAGGGATCTGTCCTCACAGGAATTTGATCTTCCAGCTATCCTGTCTTTTTTGCAGGCTGGTGTTGACAAGGGCCTTAGCCTTAGTTCCTTGAAGGTTCAGACCTTGGCCCTCTCTCTCTTTTTTCAGAGACATATTGCCACCTTACTGGATGTCAAGGTCTTCTTTCAGGGTGTCGCTAATGCTTTCCCTGCTTATAAGGCTCCTACTCCTCAGTGGAACGTTAACCTTGTCTTGGGAGTTTTGCAGCGACCTCCTTTTGAGTCCTTGGCTACCATTCCCTGGCGTCTTTTGATGTGATAGACTGATTTTCCTTTGGCTGTGGTCTCTGTCCACAGAGTGGCTGAGTTGCAGGCTTTGTCCTGCAAGCTGCCTTTCCTGGTGTTTCACAAGGATAAGGCTGTTCTCCATACTTCCCAGGAATTTCTTCCCAAGGTGGTCTCTGAGTTCCACATCAATCAGGAGATTGTTGTGGCTTCCTTTTGTCATGACCCTAAATCTGACAAGGAGTGGGATCTCTACTTGTTGGATGTAGTACGTTGCCTAAAGTTCTATGTGCACCGTGCTGAGTCTGTCTGTCAGACTGATGCACTTTTTGTCATCCCTGAGGGTCCCAGGACTGGTAAGGCAGCATCCAAGATGACTGTTGTGTCTTGGATCAAGTCAACCATTCGCAAGGCTTATGAACTCAGGAAGAAACCTGTTCCCTTTCATATCACAGTGCATTCCACCAGGTCTGTTGGGGCCTCTTGGCCTACAAGAATCAGACTGATCAGTTGTGCAAGGCGGCCACTTGGTCTTCTGTGCACACTTTTGCCAAACACTACAGTGTTGATGTTCTGGCTTCAGCTGAAGCCAGCTTTGGCAGGAAAGTCCTGGAGGCGGTTTTGCTTGTCTAGGACTTTACTTTCCTGTGTCTTATAGTTATTTATACTTTTGAGTCCTGTGTGTTGTGTTACAGTTATTCAGTGCCCATTGACACTTTGTTAGTTTGGGCTGTTCCATGTCTGGATAGTCCATGGGAGCTCTGATATCATGGGGACAGGAGCTTGGTCCTTTGCTTCATTTTCCACCCTAGGAACTCAATGTTGGTACATCCCCATGGTACCTGTAAGCTGTATTGGACAACATAGAAAATAGAATTTTAGTCTTACCTTTTAAATCCTTACAGGTCTCCCACCCAGTGAAAGGGACCATGCTTGGTCTCCTGTGGCTGGATGTGGGAGTCCTATTGGGTCCATGCTCACAGGAGTTTTCCTTTTCTTATTTTCATTATCTAGCTCAGTAGGTTTTATGTCACAAATCTAACTGGGGAGGGGAGTGGCTGGGTAGCCTGCTAAGGATGAGATGGAGGCTCCACCCCTGCAACATCTTTGAAGAATTGTTCCAACCTACTGGAAGGAGCTGTTGCCTCCCCATGGTACCTGTAAGCTATATGGACTAAGAGAAAAGGATTTAACAGGTAAGACTAAAATCCTATTTTTTTTCCAGTGATTTGTCATTGTTTATAGATTAACACACATTATATGAACCATATATGGCCTAACTGAAAACTGATTGATACCCAAGTTTTGAGTTTTAATGCGCAAACAATAAATGAGAAATCATGACAGTTTTCTTGTATGACCGCAGATCTGACATGATCCCCTCGCTTCCTGTAACTGTGAGGGTTTTTTTTTTAGCAACCATTACACATAATAAGTGGATGGTTGTATTTTTTTAATTTTTAACATTTTAATGCATATTAATAAAGCCTATGTTTTATTAGATATTTGATTGTGAGTCAGCTCATTAGGTCACATGAGACCATTGCTGGTCCGTTAGCATACAGTATTGAATGGGTCTTTTCTGCTTAGTGGCTTTCTCCACTATTTCTTATCTGTTCTATATTCTCTATTTCTTCCTTTCTACATTAGAATTTGTATATAGCTAGTGTTACAAACATAGCCTTGAATTCTACTGCAGTTAACGGTAGTCGATTCACCTTACCAACTGCAATGGAATTCAGCCTATAATTAGATTTAAAACTTCTTAATTTCTCTTTCCTTTACTCAAATATTTGAGAAAATAAATGTAGCTTTCCTGCTGATTCATTATTTCTACCTTTGTCATAAACATTTTTTATAATGTATCTAGTATCTAAAAGACTACAGAATGTACCATGTTGGTCAGTATGTGATTGTTTAATATTGATAGAAAGACATTGGATGATATAATTTAGCAAACGATTTTACTTGGTCACATGTTAATTAGATTTAAAAATGCTATGATGATAAATGTGATATGTTTTGAAAAATTATATTAACCAGAAAGATTAGTATTAATACAATTACAAGCTTTTATTGATTTCTACTTTATTAATAGTGCAATAGGTGGGCTAGAATGTACCATTGGTTTGGATTGTGTTTTCTAAATATATTGTCTTTGCATGTTGTAGGTAATAGCAGTCTAAGTGATAACCTTTTCAACAAGGTTAGAGTGCTTTGCTGGATCATGACTGGACCACTTAACTTGGAAACCAAAGCTATACACTTAAAGTACTCCTGGACACGTCACTGTAATGTGGCCTTATTCATGAGCTCCACCACCAATAAGAGTTTCCCAACAATTGGTTTGGGTACCAGAGAAGGACGTGACCAACTTTACTGGAAGACAATCCGAGCCTTCCAATATGTTCACAAGCACTACTTAGACCAAGCTGACTGGTTCTTCAAAGCTGATGATGACACATATGTTGTAGTTGAGAATTTGAGATGGATGCTTTCTAATTATACTCCTGATGAGCCAGTCTACTTTGGCAAGCGCTTCAAGCCCTTTGCTAAGCAGGGCTACATGAGTGGAGGAGCTGGTTATGTACTCAGCAAGGAAGCCCTTAAACGTTTTGTAGAAGGATTCCGCACCGAGGTCTGCCGCCACACAACATCTGTGGAAGACTTGGCACTGGGTGTGTGCATGGAGAAGATGGGGGTTATAGCTGGGGATGCCAGAGACACTAAAAAAAGAGAGACCTTTCATCCATTTCCACCTGATTCTCATCTACTTTGGAAGTTTAGTGAGAATAAAGGCTTTTGGTACAATAGCTACTGCTTCTACCCTATTATAGAGGTTAGTGTTTGAATTTGTTGCTGTGGGAATTGGGCGAACCAAGTAAAACTTCTGCCATTTCACAAAAAATCACACTCAGCACACAAACAAAACAAAAACAAATGAAAAAACTAACATTTTTGTTTTCTTTATGGATATTTTAAGGCAGTGGAGGAAAAAATACAGTCCGCAGGCCAGATCAGGTCTGGTGACCAAACTAATATGGAGAGTTTAAATGTGAAGCCAGATGGGTTCTATGAACCCAAATTTTGCTTCTCTGGTGCCAGGTTGACATCAGTGGGTTCAGCGTGGTATTATGACTTCATCATGTAGCACAGACACTGCCGAGGTCATGATGGGCATCAGTGAACTGAAAAGCCAGGGTGCATGAGATTTGACTGGCTTTCACTTCTAAAGTAAATATTTTGCTTAGTTCTTTAGCAGGAAGGACAAATAAGTACCTTCTGTGTATGCAAAAAAAGTGTGTGCTAGCTAACAAGATGACCACTTCATCTCCCTGCATAACTCTAAATATGGTCATCAGGCAAGATTTGAAGGGATACATTTTATTCCAAGTAGTAACCTGGTTAAGGACTCTTTAAAGGCACAAGAAAATGTTACATACTTGCAACTGTTTATTGCCTCCTAAAAAATGTTCATTAACCTCATCATAGAAATAAGAAAAAGGTTCTCTTTGAATTCATTTCTACCGTGAGTATCTAAGTATTGAAAATTAAAATGCTGTGCCAGCTGGCTATATTTTGTGTCCACTGTGAATGGAGTGGACAATTGTGCCTCACTACTGTAAACTAAAACTTCCATCCCCATTCAATAACTGACTGCCATTTGGAGTCAGGAAGGAATTTGTTTTACCCACTTGGGGCTTAATTGGAAATGGTTTCAATGGGGGGGGGCTTCCACTGGATCAACAGGGGTGATTTGTCATGGGCTGATCATAGACTTCCAAACATAGACTTCCAACCAGCGTCTGGCTCAGGATGATGGGAGTTGTAGTGCATCAAGTGATGGAGAGGGAAATGTTGCGCACTCCTGACCTATGTACAGAACTCATGTGCTTTATTTTTCACCTTTACACTATCCACAAGAACTCGTTACATAGTAAAATAATAACAGTTGATTTGGTTGGAAGTCCATGATCAGCCCACGACAAATCACCCCTTTTGATCCAGTGGAAGGCAACCCCCCCCCATTGAAACCATTTCCAATTAAGCCCCAAGTGGGTAAAACAAATTCCTTCCTGACTCCAAATGGCAATCAGTTTTCCCTTGATCAACATCCTATCTGCTTTGAATCCAGCTGACATCATTCTCAATATTGTTCTGGACTAGAGAGGTGTGCATTACTTTTTCTCTGTCGTCCAATATAGGTTACAGGTACCATGGGGAGGCAACAGCTCCTCCCAGTAGACTGGAACAATTCTTCAAAGAAGTGCAGGGGTGGAGCTTCCTTCTTCTCCATAGCAGGCTACCTAACCACTACCCTCCAGTTTAAGATTTGTTCCTCATTCTGATAGGAAGGCTGTGAACAGTTCTGCTTAGTTTTAGTTATTTTATTATTTTTCCTTAGATATCGGGTGTCCAAATTCCCCCATTAGGCAGATTACTATCACTGGCTTCCCTTGGTGGATTGCCCAGTTATCAGGTGCTGTTGTGGACCCTGTGCAGCCCTGGTAGAGAACCATGTAGCCCATGTCTCTCTCTCTCCAGAGGGAGTCTCTCTGAGGCTTCTTCCATTCAATGGTAACCTGAAGAAAGAAGACCCGCAAAAAAGGTGAGCAACCCTTTGAGCACCATGGTCCACTTGTCCAACAGTCCTCCTCCACACAGTGGTCTTTCTGGAGTGGTTTCATGCTTCCTGCACTCATGGTGGGTATTTCTATGTTGTCTGTTTGAGTTTTTGGAGCATTTGGGCTTTCCATGCCTTATTGCACTGAGTTGGGACTCTTTTCTACACTTTCCCCTTGGGATTATGGGTTCCTTATTCTTTATTTGGGTTCTACTAGTGTTTCTGGCACTTTTGGGTTTTAGTTTTAAAAGTTTAATTTGAAATCCATGCCTTTAACCCCTTAAGGACCAGAGGTCCAGGGAAGTTATTTTCCCTTAAGGACCACTTTGATCCTTGTCGACATGCCGGTACACGTGACCTGTTACGCGTACCGGCGTGCCGTTTTGAGGCCTAAGAGAGATTGCTCCGGTCTTGGAGCGGTCAATTTTAGGCCCCGTTTTTACTTACAGCACTCCCGGTAGAGCGCAGTAAGTAAAAAGTACGTGACGTGCTATGACCGTCACCGGTCCTTAAGTGTATAAGGACTGTGACGGTCATAGTACGTCACATAGTCCTTAAGGGGTTAAGGGAGTGCTTCACATGCCAGGGAACTTCAGAGGTTCATGATCCAGGTTTGCAAGGGGGACCCGGACCTTCTGGATTGCCCTGTATCCCTTCCTGGCACAGAGTCTTCACTGGTAGTTGAACCTCTCCAATATGGAGAAAGGGAGGCCATTTGTGATCCCATACTGGACCAATGTCAATATGGATGCCAGTCTGCTCAGTTGGGGCTCAGTCTTGGGCCACCTGAGTGTTCAGGGTCGCTGGTCAGTGGAGGAGACCCCTCTTCCCATCAACAGCTTGGAGCTCAGGGTGATATTGCATGCTTTGACGTACTTGCTGAGATGCCTAATCTGAGTCCAGTCAGACAACGCCATGGCCGTGTCTTACACCAACAAGCAAGGAGGCACTAGAAGTCCCGCTGCTTGGTTTGAGGTCAAGGCTATTTTGGCCTGGGCAGAAGACCATGTGCCTGCTATCTCAATGGTGCACATCCCAAGCGCGGAAAATGTCCTAACAGACTTCCTCAGTTGCCACATGGTGGACACCAGGTAGTGGGAGCTTCACCCAGAGGTGTTTCACTCTCTGGTACAGAAATGGTGTCTTCCCTTGATCAACTTGATGGCCACCAGGGACAACCGGAAGGTTCAGATGTTTTGCTTGCGCTGGAGGGATCCCCTGGTGTTCACAGTGGATGCTCTATCTATTCCATGGCGATTTCATCTGGCCTACATCTTTTCTCCTCTTCCTCTCCTGCCCAGGGTGCTGCGGAAGATTAAAATGGATGGGGCCTCAGTCATCCTGATTGCTCCTTATTTGACCAGGCAACCTTGGTTTCCGGAACTACTAGCCTTGTCTGCTCAAGGGTCATTTCCTCTGCCACACAGACTTGATCTCCTTTGCCAGGGGTACCTGTGGAAGGAGGATTTGGACCATCTGGCTTTGATGGCATGGCTGCTGAGGCCTCCATCTTGATGAAGAAGGGCCTTAGCCTTAGTTCCTTGAAGGCTCAGACCTTGTCTCTGCCTGTCTTTTTCAGAGACACATTGCCATTTTACCGGATGTCAAGGTCTATTTTCAGGATGTAGCTCAGTGGGATGTTGTCTTAGGTGTTTTGCAATGCCCTCATTTTGAGTCCTTGCATCTTTTGACATGGAAAATGGCTTTTCTTTTGGAAGTGGTCTCTGTTGCAGAGTTGCAAGCTTTGTTCTGCAAGCCCGCCTTTCATAGTGTTTCACAAGGATAAGGCCGCTCTCCATACCTTATAGGAATTTCTTCCTAAGGTGGTCTCTGAGTTCCACATCAATCAAGAGATTGTTGTGCCTTCTTTCTGTCCTGACCCTAAATCTGACAAGGAGCGGGATCTCCATTTGTTGGATGTGGTGTGTTACCTTAAGTTATATGTGCACAGTGCTGAGTCTGTCCATCAGACTGATACATTGTTTGTCATCCCTGAGCGCGGTGCACATAGAACTTAAGGTAACGCACCACATCCAACAAATGGAGATCCTGCTCCTTGTCAGATTTAGGGCGGCATCCAAGGTGACCATTGCATCCTGGATTAGGTCCACAATCCGCAAGGCTTACGAACTCAGAAAGAAACCTGTTCCCTTTCGCATCACAGCGCATTCAGCTAGGTCTATTGGGGCCTCCTGGGCCTACAAGAATCAGGCCTCTGCTGATCAGCTGTGTAAGGCGGCCACTTAGTCCTCTGTGCACACATTTGCCAAACACTACCATGTTGATGTCCTGGCTTCAGCTGAAGCCAGCTTTGGCAGGAAAGTTCTGGAGGCAGTTTCCCTATCTAGGACTATACTTTCCTGTGCCTTATAGTTCTTTATCCTTTTGAGTCCTGTTGGCTCTTGTTCTGTGTGCTGTGTTACAGTTATCCAGGGTCCGTTGACACTTTGTTAGTTTGGGCTGTTCCATGTCTGGATAGTCCATGTGAGCTCTGGTATCATGGGGACAGGTGCTTGGTCCTTTTCTTCTTTTTTCCCACCCTGGGAAATCAATGTTGGTACATCCCCATGGTACCTGTAAGCTATATTGGATGACAGAGAAAACAGGATTTTAGTCTTACCTTTTAAATCCTTTACTCTTAGTCCATATAACTTACAGGTCTCCCACCCAGTGGAAGAGACCATGCTTGGTCTCCTGTGGCTGGACGTGGGAGTCATAGGGAGTCCTATTTGGTCCATGCTCACATGAGTTTTCCTATTTTTCTTCTTCTCGTTATCTAGCTTAGAAGGGGTTGTGTCACAAATCTAACTGGAAGGGAGTGGCTAGGTAGCCTGTTATAGAGGAGATGGAGGCTCCACCCTTGCACTTCTTTGAAGAATTGTTCCAGCATACTGGGAGGAGCTGTCGCCTCCCCATGGTACATGTAAGCTATATGGACTAAGAGAAAAAGATTTAACAGGTAAGACTAAAATCCTATTTTTGAAAGCAGTTATAGGATCTGCAAACACAGCATCCTGAGGCAAAGAATTCCATAACTTTACTGTCCTTACTGTAAAAAATGTCTGCTTTGTTTTGGTCTAAAGGACCTTTCCTCTTACTGGATGACCTCTTGTTTCTCACTCAGCTCTTTGAGTAAATAGTTTATTGGAGATTTATTTGTATTGACTTAGAATATATTTGTAAATGGTTATTATATTAGCCCTTTGAGTCTCTTCTCTAACAAGCTGTCATCAGTTTGCCTTACTGCCACCTCCTTTCTCTGGGTTCTCCTTAGTGTGGTCCCTCTCCCGTCCTTCTTGGCTCTTGCCTCTTCCGTCGCCTGTATGATCGCTTGCTAGCTCGCGTCGGCATCCTGCTTCCGGGTTTCGTGTGTCATCTTCCGGTGGCATCACGGCCTCCGCAGGATTTCAGGCAGCGTCTCCTGTGTCCCGGTGCACTTTCACAGTGTTACTTGGGGCACTAGACCTGGTCCTTGGCATTGGAGCTGCTCAAAGCTTAGTCTAGTATCCAGTACAGTTCTCTCCAGCTCTGTAACCTAGTTTCCCTTGTGTTCTTGTGTGCTCCATCCAGTCAACCCTCCCGTTGATCCTGTGTATGACCTTGGCAACTCCTCAGACCATCCATCCAGTCTATCCTCCAGTTGATCCTGTGTATGACCTCGGCTATTCCCCAGACCATCCATGCAGTCTATCCTCCAGTTGATCCTGTGTATGACCTCGGCTATTCCTCTGACCATCCATCCTGCCTGACCTATTGCTCTGTGTATGTCTTGGCTTTGGCACTTACGACCACGCTGTTAATCTTCAAAGTGCTGATATTGGGTATTCCTCCAGTTCTTGGTTACCCAGTGTACTTTTCTCTGGAGAGTTTCCGCCACTTGGCCAACGATCTCAAGCAGCGCTCCCAACTCATGTTACCCGAGCCCTCACTCTCCCCTGCAGGGGAGCTTGCACTGTCAGTAGGAGGACAGAACAGAACTGACCCTCTCCACCTACCTACCGGCAGCTAACGGCACTCATGTACCTTCCTCAAGAGTCGCTCCCCAGCACTCCCTTCCCTGCAGGCCTCCTCCTGCGGTTTGACACAAGCCCAGTTTGGCTAATCTCTTTATAACACAGATCCTTCAATCCCTGTATCTGTCTCTGCATTTTTTCCAATTCAATAATGTATTTAATTTTTGCCCAAAATTGTATTCCATATTGAAATATTCCATAAATTTAACCAGTTATCTATCCATGTACAGATCTCCCTTACCAAACTGAAGCCTTCTAATTTATGCAGTAATCTATTGTGAGGCACGATATCAAAGGCTTTTGTGAAATCCAAGTATACTAGATCAACAGTAATTCCCTTGTCCAAATTAGTATTTACCCTTTTGTTAAATGCAAGTAAATTAGTTTGACATGATCTATTCTTCAGAAAACCATGTTGGCTCCTACTAATAATATTGTTGGTCTTCACATAGTTCTGAATACTGTCATGTACGTGATCGAGGAAATTCTATGCTTTTGTATGTTTGCCCTTAGCTTGCCATTATTGCTTTCTTTGGATATACAAAAGAAAGAATGTGTTTAAGGTGTCAGCCATAGCATTATCCTCACTAATCAACTAACCTGCCTCAGCCTTAAGAGGACCAGTATCAACTTTAATCTTTTTGTTATTAATATACTTGTAGAATTGCTTACCAAAGTTAACAGTGGGGTAAATATATATACTGCAAAGCGCCAATATTTCTGAGAATGATGAAGCCCAACTATTACTGCAAGTGAGAAAAAATCTTCACATTTTGAGCATACTCTATGGGAGATTTTCACTATCCAGTAATTAAACTGTCCCACATCTAAAGGTAGAAGATTTGTGAGTATGCGTAGGAATAGCTGCAGGTCACAGATGGTGGGAGTACAAACAAAGAATTAAAAGCTTTTCTATTACGCCCAATATGGAACACATGTTCCATGGGGTTGAGCCTCTCCTCCTGGAGGTCAGGACACATCTCAAAAAGCAAAGTCTTTGCGGTGGAGACTCCCTCCTCCTCCAGCTCAAAAGCCCCGGCCTACTAACTCCCAGAATTCATGTGTCCTATTGGAAGCTGGATGGGCAAGACACAGTCTTCGTTTTTCTTTAGGTTATTATTAGTTTCCTCTTAGATATGGGGCTGTATAATCCCTGGAGTAGATTGACCAGTACAAAGGTGTTTTTTGGAGGGAATCTTGCTACCAAGTTTTCCCTCATGTCAGGGTCTATTGAGATTCTGCCTTCTCTCTAAGATGGTAACCTGAAGATAGAAGACCAATGAGTAACCCTTTAAGTGTCTTGGTCCATTTATGTTCCAAGCTGTGTTTCCTTTCCATACAGGCGCTGTTGCAAGCCTTGAGAGGCTCTGGCAATCATGGGTTTCTTTATTATATATACCTTCTCTCAGAGGATGGAGTAAGGATGGCTGCTATAATCTATGGGATTAACCTTTTCTCTACCTTTTGTCTATTTTCTATTCTTTGGTGCTTTGGCGGGTTTTGTTTTCTCTCCCCCACTATTTGCCAGTTAGTTTTATACTCCCCCCAGATTTTCTCTGGGAGTTTTGGGTCTTTTTGCTACCTTTTTACATTGGATCGATTTTAAGGCAATGGCCCCTTTAAGAATAGGAGCCTCCATCTTTGCTCCATTGACTTCTATGGGAAAAACTTCAATGGGACATATCTCTGCAATGACCAGAGAAGGCTCTATCTTCTTGACTCCTCATGCCCTATCATCCGGTCCACTTTATAAGTGTCCAAGGGGACTAGTTGTAGGCATTGATAGGCAACAAGCAACAGTGAAGACTAAGTTTCCCAGAATGCCTGTTTTGCGGGCTTTCATCATATTGGCCACCAGTTTTGCAGTGGCCATTTTAATTCTATCTTATGCTATGCAGAGGCAGACTGTCCTTGCTGTCTTTCTTCATATTAACCCTTCACTTTCCAGATAAGTGTATATCTTTGTTATTAACCATTTGAGTGCCAGAGGGGTACGGAACTCTAAGGGGCATGGTGGTAAATCCAGGGCAAAGGACTCAGGGGCTACCCTTACCCCCCCCCCCCCACACACACACACATTGTTCCTCTTGCCACACTGGCCTATCTAGAGAATATTCTAGACATATTCTATATGCCCCTCTTGTGCTGTGGCCCCCACTACCCCACCAGGGCCCTACAGCACCGATCAAGAGCCAGCATGGGTCAAGACTATACTGTCTTCAGTGGCCCAAATACGTTCATCTGTGCTAGTGCTGCTTCATTCATGGAAGCCTATTCCTACTTTCAAAAAATTGCACATATTTATAAGGGTCATTCACAGGTTATTGGGGTTTCCTCTGAGGAAGAATTGCCCTCATATGAGGAAGAGGATAAAGATAGGGAATATGAGGATATGGATTCTTCCTACTTCTGTGGAGATTTCTATGAGTCTGATCCACTCCCCTATATGGAGGTGCTCATCAGGAAAGTTTTGGAGACCCTTCAGGTCTCTGACACATTTCAATATTTTACATATTTCACCTACATCATGCTGCCTCTCTGAACCGGCCGGATGGGGGCTAATCTTCATTGAGCTTAAGGAAAATCCTGCCCTCTTTCTTCAAGGGGGGCAGGGTTTTCCTTATACTCAGTGGATGAAGATTGTCCTTCGGTGCATGCTGTCTGGTCCCAGGACCTTATTTCACATCTGCAGGGAAGCAGCATACAGGAGGTAAAAGGGGTGGAAGGGGGATACTTTATAATTTATTTTATGTTGAACTACAAAACATAAAATGTTGAAATACAGTGCTACATGACCCACAATGTATGAGGATCATTGGAGTGGTGTGTGGACAAAAACATGTCTCCACAGGTCTTTGACATTCCCTTGGTGCTGCCTTTTCTTCAAGATTGAATGAACATGGGTCTCAGCTTGAGTTCCCTTAAGGTTCAAATTTCCAAACTCTCTATTCTCTTCCAGAGACGGATTGCCTTCATCCCGGACATCAAGATTTTTCTCCAAGGGGCGGCTCATGCTTCCCCTCCTTCAAGGATGGTCAGTGGGACCTTAACCTGGTCCTCGGTGTCTTTCAGAGGCCTCCTTTTGAAGCTCCTGCCTCCATCTCTTTGTGCCAATTGATACTCAAGATGGCTTTCTGCTTGGCACTTGTCTCTGTTCGGTGGGTAACTGGTTTACAAGCTCCGTCTTCCAAGCCTCCCTTCCTGGTGTCTTGTCAGTGCAAAGGTGGTACTTCTCTGGAGTTTCGTCCAGTGGTGGTCTCCAAGTTTCATATCAGTCAGGAGATTGTTGTGCCTTCCTTTTGTCCGGGCCCTGCAACTGATAATGAGAGGGATCTCCATCTGATGGACATAGTATGCTACTTTAAATTCTGTTTGCACTGTATTAAAGCAGAACTACCATCCCTTACAATCATGGCCCCAAATAATTACCCATCTGGTGACCAGCTGTTCAGTAGCTTGTAAACCAAGCACACTTTTTAGACCATTCCAATGAAGTAATTCGTTGTAAATAACGCGATTGCGGCTCTGCTTCAGAGCCTCCATCTTGGCCGACGCAGATCTTCCGCTGACAGCTTTACAGCTGACAGCAGGAAATCACAAATTTTAAATGCAGATATCTCTCAAACCATATCGGTTTGAGAGATACATTTTTTTTGCTCTTTGGTCAACTTTTTTAAGGACTACAATTTGCAAAATATTTTTTGTGGGACACCCCTTTAAACAAAAAGGCCTAGCTTTGACATCTTAATGCCACAGAGGTGTACTATCGATGTGGCATGAAGTGAGTCAGTCGGCCATATGCACCTTACACATGTTTCACCATTAGGCTTCTTCAGACTTGAAGTGTCGGTTGCATTTAAATCCTAATAGCCCTCTAGTGATTAGAATGTTGCAACATTAGACGAAGTGACTGAATAAA
This sequence comes from Rhinophrynus dorsalis, assembly GCA_037306005.1. Taxonomy (NCBI): domain Eukaryota; kingdom Metazoa; phylum Chordata; class Amphibia; order Anura; family Rhinophrynidae; genus Rhinophrynus; species Rhinophrynus dorsalis. The sequence continues at coordinate 489,649,045 of CM074719.1, forward strand.
CTTTACTGACAATTGATGACAGACAAGAATGGAAACCTGCAGTGAATAATTGTCCCAGGATATAATGGATGTGTGGTTTCATATTTCTTGGGAGTAAATTGAGATTTTTGATGAAATATAATATAGATCAAATAAAATTTGATTAACCAGAAGGCTCCTACTTAGGTGTTTTTTGGGATAAGGAGAAGTAAAATTCAGAGATGAGCAGACACATCTCCTCATTCATGCCATAAGATATCATGGTATTGAGGAGAAAAATCCATTTATTTTCTAACTGTAGAAGTCTTCTTTCTAGATCTCCTCCTCTTATGCCAAGACTCACCTTTTCCAAGCCCCAAACCCGCAAGTCTTTGGGTGAAGAATTATGTGGTGACAAAAAATGGCAACACTTGTAAGAGTCTTTCCTTCACTCATATGAGTTTTTGCATGTTGAATATTTCTTAGATGTTCTAAGACTCTCTGCTTCAGCATCCTTGTAGTCATACCTATGTATTTTAGGTTGCAGGAGCAGGATAAACAATATATGACCTCCTTCTCTTGCAGGTAAAAAAGTCCTTGATGTAATGGATCCTTCCTGTTCTGTCTGGGAATTGTTTATTTCATCATGTGTGGGACAATTGGTTACTATCTGTGTCTGGTCTGAAAATGACACCATACTAAATAGTTGGAGAGATTGGGGGCTTTCCTTTAAGTGGTCAATATTTTATTTCCCAAAATTTACAGCTAGTTTAGAATCCTGTTTTAAAACTGTGAAATTCTTGTTAAGGATACTCTCAATTTCTTTATGTTGTCTGCTAAATCCTGTAATGAGGTTCGATTAGCCTCTAATTTTGATCTTTGCTACATTGCACAGTAATCGCTAAGAGCCGACTGCTGAAACACTGATTTAAAAAGCAGTCTGTATAAATGATCATTAGAATTGTCTGAATGATTCATTTGAGATTCAGTTTTTGAAACACAGTGCCTGGTGAAATTGGGTATCAACTACATGGCGAGGTACTGTTTTTCCTTCTTATATGTATAATTTATAATTGCTAGAACTCCTTATCCAAGGGAAAAACAGATCTCCACTTAACCAAAAAAATGTTTGATTTCCTGGTGTAAGAAAAAGCCGATCACTCTGTTATAAGTGGAAGCGGGTCTCCACTGCATTGCAAAGCATGGAGATGTTACTAAAGATACCCTCAGATTTCATCTGTTTATAGCTATTCATTAATTATGAAAGCAGTGTAGAATTCCTCAGATCAACAACAATATATTACCTTTTTAATCTTAGCAAGTGACCATCACCTAAATTATACGAATAAGGTGATTTCTGTATCAATATTGGAGCTGCGTTTTTCTAAGTTGGCAACTACAGCAGAGAGGCTGATCTACTTAACGTCGATTACCTTTGATATTCCATACAAGATGGAAACGTAATCATACTCATAATGCAATATTCTAATCACAAGGAGAACACCTATTTCTAGGATTACACTTCCTATACCCATACAGTAATCGCAAGTCAGAGACAATAGAAACATCACTTATTGTAGTCAGTACATTGATTATCACTTGGTTTTGAGTCATCCACTCTTTCTTTGGGTTTTACACATAGTGTTTGGCGAAACATTGTATCATCTACATACAATACACTGTTCCTCAACTTCTATCATTTATCTCTTAGTATTTCATACAAGAAAGAAGTAATTCACTATACACAAGGAGATATTTGATTATTAACAGTCTGAAGTGCCCTCCATGCATTTTACTATAAGCTCAGGGTTTGAAACCTTGGCAATCTTCTTCGTTAAACCTTCCATTATACAGCAGAAGACTATAGTTATTTTACCAAAATTAATACAAAGACAAAAGGTACTAAACAGTATTTTGAATCGGCACACAATAGTATATATTATCCACTTATAAATGTAATTCTGTGTCACACCAAATCCCTCCTACTCTGGCTCGCCAATCTGTAAGAAATTCTATATAGCCCCTCTTACCAAGGGTACAATTGTCCTTTGGGGTAGGTTGTAACTAAGAAATACACAGATAAGGGATAATAATAAAGATGATTGTATTATGTACAGAATCAAAATACTGTTACAGTTTGGATGGTATAGACATGAATTGAACGATATTGTAGATTACAGGTATGGGAAAGATGGAATTGAATTGGATACCAGTAAATTATATGACAGTCTCCTCACACCCTCCAGCACAAATCTTGGTTTCTGGTCTCTTATCTGCTGGGCTCACCTCTGGACAGGAATCAGGACTGTGTCCTCATGCTGCTCTCATTCTGTTCTGCTCTGCTCTTCTCTCATGCTCTCCCCAAGTTCCACCCAAAAATACTCCTCATTTATAACATTTTCCATATCACTTAGGTTAGCTCAACTGACTTTTCTCACCACACCCACTTGCAGATTCATGGTGACATCAAAGAGATATTATTGATGGGGAAGACTCCAGGAACAGGTTTATCAGCAGCATTTGATTTCTTATCTGAACTCTTTATTTAGTTGAGAAACAAAAGGCTGTTCATCAGTCCTCACTCCTTTCTTATGTAACTAGGAGAGACCTTTCTTTGATTTCTCAAACTCCTAACCAAGGAAGGACATCCTGTAAAAACCCTTTGAAGCAACCCCTTGCAGTTTGGGACAGCTGAAATTGTCCTGAATTCCCACTGTTCTAAGACATAATACAGATCTATACCCATACATTTTATAGCTGTAAATAAATATTAAAATATATGTACACATCCATACACACACATACACATGTCTATATCCATATCGATATAGACATGTATGCATACATAAACACACATATACATCTCCAGACAAACCCCTGTTATAAGTCATATTTGATCAACTTGACTTCCTTACACTTAGGTCACTCACTTATGTTTAGTACATCATCAATATGTAAATAAAACATAAATTATATACATACAATAACTTTTTCCTATATTTTATTCTGCAGGGTCCTCAATGCTGCTCAGATTTGGCAATATCATTTCATTATGTTGACCCTGAACTCATGCACACTTTGGAATATTATACATACCACTTCCGAGCATATGGATACCAGTATCGCTACCAGCCACAACTTCCAAAGAATGCAGACAGACTTCCTGATCACTCCAAGGACAAGATTGTAAATCATGAAGTAACACCGAAATCCAACAAAACCTTACTGGAAGTCAAGGAGAAAGTTTGAATTACAAATATCGGAAAATCATTTTAGATATAACAAACGTAATAAAATGTCTTCACTTCAAAGAGCCATCATGGTATTTCTCAGTGTGGTTTAATAGATGTGAACCACAAAGTTATATTCTACAAGTACCTTTTTATTCCTAAAGAATCATTCTTGGGACCGTATGTTCAAAAGAAAAGTGGCGGTGTTTTGGAGCAAACCATTTGCACTATGGGGGAGAGCTAAAAATTCACATTGATTTAAATGGGGATTTTAACTCCTTGAATGCTAGAGAGGTCTTCAACTCTTTGCAATGCATTGTAGACCTCTCTAGCATTCAAGGGGTTAAAATCCCCATTCAAATCAATGGGAATGTAATCTCTCCACTGTACTGCATTTGGTTTTCTCCAGAAATCCTCTACTTTTCTTTTGAACATATGGCTCTTAAGTCTGCCATTGGTTCCTGGCCTCTTCTGATGAGCTACTGAATATGGGGTGCATGAACAAGTCTTGTTTATACAGCAAACAGACACGTCACCTCAAAGCCTTAGCATGTGATGGCAAAGTGAAATACACAGGTGACCCGGTTAACATCATGTAAGACCACTGACATTTACATTAACTTACAGAACTGAAAAAAATTGATTTAGAGACAATTCATGCTTTTGTTTTTCTGTATGCATTGTTTGTATGCAGTAAAGGCATTAATTGCTAGTTTAGTTTTAACCCTTTTAAATGCTTTCCATACTCCTCTGGTACATAAAGGGTTAAATAAGCTGGACTCTTGTGGCAGATTGTGGCACTTTTTATATTGTATGTTTAACTTAACTTCAGTAATGGCTGTTTTTGGCTATTTTTTTAAACTGGCAAAGTATTTTTAGTTTTGAGAGTTTTTTTTCTACAAACAGGGTAACTGTATTAATAGCTATAGTCAATTTTACTGTTCAGATTGCTTATTTTCTATATGTGGAAACATTTATTTTAATACTTTAAAGGAGCAGTACACTTTTTAATGAAAACATTTATGTTATAGAGCTTTTTCTGCTGAGTAAACACGGGCAATCTAACTGCTGTCAGTTTTTATTTATTTAAATTTACAATGGTTCAAATGATCAGGAAGTTAATTTACTGTGTTTATTTCCTTACTTCTAACTGACAGCATGATTCAGCAGTTTCTACCACATTCTATGGAGAACTGTAGGTCACTGACTTTCCTCTCAATTAGAATGTAATAGAATTACTAATAGGAATTTAACCACTAGAAGGCACTGCTAATGTGAAGAAAAAAAGCCAAACACTGGTTTATACTGCTGGAAATATGCATCTCTTAGCAGTAATAGTACCCTTATTTTACTCAGCAGGAAAAGCCCTACAATATATATTTTTTCATAAAAAATGTTTACTTCTTTAAATACTTCTTCCTTCTATTTATGTTAACAAAAAAGGTTTGATTAGGAGGAAGTTAACAATATTAATGTTTATTAAATCTGAATGTGAAGCAATGCTTTGAATAACCTTTCTAGTATCCAAAGTGTTACTATGTTTATAAAGGGCACTTTCTATTACTCCTTTTTAATATTAACCCTTTAGTCTCCAGTTCAGAAGTAATGTTCACTTTAAAAACTAGACATATTTATACAGATATCTTGTAGCAGATGTTATTATAGTATCACAGTTACAATGCCAGAAATCGATGTTCAATCACACACTTATATGTTAAATCATTGTCAAATGCATAGAACTTTTTAACGGAATGAAGTATCTGGCTAAAATCTGGCATTCCAGGTCACACTGATTAGGCTGAGCTAATTTGGGACAAATCTAAGTTTTTTTTGGAACAGAAATGACCAAAAACGTAGTAGTTTTGTTTGATAATTTGTATGTTAACAAAGACGATAAATCGTATAGGGTGCTGTTCACTTTTAAAGTGTATAAAGGCACCTCTCTATTTCTCAAATATTTGGATTTCAATTAGTTTGTTTTATTGAGCTTACAGTCTATGGTATTAGACAGAGCGCAGTACAGCTCTCAGGTGGTAGATCAAAAACAGTGAAATTAAAGGGATAGTAATGTTTCATAATAAAAGCAGCTCTAATTAATCATCATAGTATTTGGACTTTGGAGAGTGTTATTTCAATTCTGTCAGAGTTGTAGTTCAAGAGTAATTCAATGATAAAGTATCCCCCTCCCGCCCCTTTTACTGATGTAACACTGCTCAGCCAGAGCAGAAGGGAGGTGCCCAGGTAGATTGCAGAGAGGGACAATCTTCAATTAAGATAAGGGAAAAACCTGAAAAACTTGTCAAGGGGGGCAGGGGTTTCATTGTTCTCATAGAAGGAAGATTGTCCCCTGCTGTTATCAGTCTGGTCTATTTACTGCATTCCACATCTGAGAAGAGATGGCTTACACTAGGAAAAAGGGGCGGGAGGGGAAAATTTGCTTGTGAATATCTCTGAAACCATAAAGATTTGAGAGATAAGACTTATATCATTCTTCATGTTTTTTTAATGCCTACAAAATAAAATAAAGATAAAACAAAGTATTACTATCCCTTTAAATTATCAAATGGCAACCCTTGCAGGCAAAGCAATGTTCAAGGAAATGGCAAAAGTCTATAATTCTTTAGTGACCTCTAGTCAATATAATAAAAAGCACAATTGTGCATGCAGAGGGAGTCAGCCCAGCATCTCCTTACACATTTTGTGTCTTATCTGGACACTCAGTTAAAGGCTGACAGTGCTTTTATAGTGCTGTAAAATGTGCTAAAATAGTGGTAATTAAAAGACAAACTATTGTTAAAGCCAGTTCCATCAATTCTCACTTTTCTTTATTAGTCATTTTGTTAATTGTCATCTGTCATTTATACTGTTATCATCAACACACAAGAAGTTAATCCATTTAATATTTGTGAAATGTATTCCTTTAACCCAGATTTTATTTGAGTGACTATTTAAAATTGAAGAAAAACAAAACAAGAGACAGCGCACAAGCGGTCTAAGTGTAGTATAGTCAGTGATGAATAAGTATAGGATACAATATCACAACGGAAGATGGGGGACTAGAGGGAAAATATTTATTAATGTATAAAAAATGTTACATCAGAAGGAAGTGTAAATAAAACAATTTATACTGCAATAGAAACAATTTTGGAGATAAAATAAAAATAAAGATAAAAAACATACAGTTCCATAAGATAAAGGGGAAAATGATAAAATGTAAAGAGTGTGTCCCCACTATATCACTGTACGGTGTACTGCGGACTTGTTATATAGGGATAATGTAGATAAGATGGAGCAAAAACAGGTAGAATCTTATCAAATCCTTAAAAATGCAGTCAAACATCCCATGAGTAAGTGAATCTGCTCACCAGATATCCCGTGGGTATGAGCACATCAAGCGACCGAAGATCTCTGCACTTAGCCCCGCTTGTCTATTCCAGGCACCCGTTCCTCTCTGGTCTCCATCGGTGAAGTCCGGGTCCAATAGTATGCGGTTATGCTGTGCTGATCATATACAGGTCGTTGTAACTCTTAAGGAGTTCCACTCATCAGGAAACTGTCAGTATTTGATGATAGATCCTTAAATTAATTCAACTGGGCTTAAAAGCCCCTTCCTCAGGAAAGTTCGGAAATATCAATGTTTTTTGAGCCGCGGGAAACGCGGGTTGATCTTTTAAATCCTAACTGGCCAATTAGCGGCCAGTTTATCCAATAAAATTTTAAAATATCAAATTAGGATAAACAATGTATCCAAAGTATGTATGCAGATGAATCAAAAGCAGTTAAAAAAGTGTGATATATGCTTGACCATAACACACAATCAATAAACAATTACATAGAAATTCTTTTAAAACTTAGACCTGAACGCCATTAATGCGATTAAAATGAAAATCATATTACTCATGATTCAAAATACAGAGATGGGGAATTGTGATCAAATTCATCACGAAAATGAGTAAATGAATGCAATCAATAATACAATATGAAAGATGAAAGAAACAAATGAGTGTGGGTTGCTGTGCAATGCGGGGGAGACCCGGAATCCTACCGGTCCATCCCTCACATGCACAGATAAGCTCATATGAATAGTGTATTCATAGCAGTTATAAATATTTTTATAGCCATGTCATACTCGATCGAACCTCTGTAGCACAACATAGCTGAGGCTATATCAAGTGTCTACTCAAGTAGTGTGAGCCGTGTTGTTATATTGTATATAAGTTGCTGTGCAATGTGAGGGAGACCCGGAGTCTTACTGGTCTATCCCACACAGGCACAGCAGGTGCATATACACAGTATATTCAGAGCTGCAGTGTAAATACGTCTATATCTTATGGATCCGTATCACACTGAGTAGAGACTAATATATACAAAGCTCAGCTATCCAATATGGCTAAGACAGCATGAAGTGTCAACTTGTATGATGCAAGCCGTGTTGTATCAATGATGGTACCATAGGGAATGTAATAATCGATAATCGGACACCATTCATGGAGTTATTATAATATCCCAGATATTAGGTACATGAATCAGCCAGATATCTGGAGATATGTAGCCAAGCAGTATGTAAGATAGATAGATTAGTATCTAGTGGCACCTTGTATAATCCATCATGATCCTATATGACTGTATGGGTACTAGTTGGATTATTAAACATCCACACAATCATACAGGTGATATACAGCAAAAGAAAAAGAAAAACTAACAAAGTGAGAAATTGGTGTAGATTATAATACAATGTCCCAATAGAGCTAAGAGTCCATATCGATAACAAGAGAATCATATAGTTATGTGGGATGGATGGGGCTATTGTGGCCAAGAGTTATAGGGGGGTGGAGGACATTAAAACCACCTGCATATCTCATCATGATAATAAAGTAGATGGTTTACTCATACGGAAAAGAACAGGGGTAAATAGTGTCTTCCTTTAGTGGACTTCAATGTAGATCAGAGACACCATAAGTCCAACTCCTCATTCATCCCCTCAGGTTGTAATGTATGTAACTTGAAAATCATAAAAACCTCACAAACCCTCCAGGACGTCCCATCATTTCCGGTATCAACTCTATCACGAGCAATCTTTCCCAATATATTGATAATTTCTTACAACCTTATTTACAACAGCTTCGTTCATACACTCAAGATTCCATGGATATTTTAAGAAAATTGGAATCCCTTACATGGTCACAAGAATACATCTGGGTCAGTTGTGATGTTACCTCACTCTATACTATCATTGAACATCAAGTGGGAACCCAAGCAGTAGAAAAAATTCTTAGAAAAGATGAAAAACTCAGAGGAGAACAAATCCAGTTCATTCTTGACAGCATCACATTCATATTACAACACAACTATTTCATGTTTAATAATACATTTTATCGCCAAGTACGTGGGACAGCAATGGGAACACGCTTTGCCCCATCATATGCAAATCTTTTTATGGGAATATGGGAGGAAACGCATATTTGGGAAAATCACCAACAAGATTTGGCATTCTACGCAGGGTACATAGACGATCTTCTACTGGTCTGGAAAAGTAGTGAAACGAGTCTTAATAATTTCCTATCATCAATTAACCAGAATCATCTGGGCCTTCATTTCACATATACGACAAGCAGAACCTCTGTGGTATTTTTGGATTTAGAAATTACCAGTGGAATAGATGGATGTATCCATACTCGTACCCACTACAAACCAGTGGACGTGAATGGATATATTGAAGCTAGCAGTGGCCATCATCCGAACTGGCTTAAGAGTGTCCCATATAGCCAATTTTTGAGGATAAAAAGAAATTGTACCATTGATGGGGACTTTGAAACACAAGCAGCTATTCTAGAAAAGAGATTCTTAGAAAAAGGATACAAGAAAGAAATTATAGATCCAGCCCTAGAAAGGACAAGAAAAATAAAATGAGGGAAACTACTCGAGAAAAAGGAGAAACCTACAGAATCTGGAAACATGACAGCTAAGAAAGAGAAGATCCCAAATATCCTCTTTATTAGTAGATATTCTTCTGCCTCTGGCCAAGTAGAAAGAATCATCAGAAAGAATTGGAGAATCTTGGAGGGGGATAGAACTCTTAGGAAGATTTTATCCAAAAAACCCAGATTTGTATATAGAAAGGCAGCAGATTTAAAAACTAAACTGGCACCCTCATCAATAAGGATTAAGAACCAAGTATCCCAAGAGCGGGCTACAATGTTATGTGGGGTGGGTACTTACAAGTGAGACTCCGGGTCTCCCTCGATTTGCACAGCAACTTATATACAATATAACAACACGGCTCGCACTACTTGAGTAGACACTTGATATAGCCTAAGCTATGTTGTGCAACAGAGGTTGGATCGAGTATGACATGGCTATAAAAATATTTATAACTGCTATGAATACACTATTCATATGAGCTTATCTGTGCATGTGAGGGATGGACCGGTAGGATTCCGGGTCTCCCCCGCATTGCACAGCAACCCACACTCATTTGTTTCTTTCATCTTTCATATTGTATTATTGATTGCATTCATTTACTCATTTTCGTGATGAATTTGATCACAATTCCCCATCTCTGTATTTTGAATCATGAGTAATATGATTTTCATTTTAATCGCATTAATGGCGTTCAGGTCTAAGTTTTAAAAGAATTTCTATGTAATTGTTTATTGATTGTGTATTATGGTCAAGCATATATCACACTTTTTTAACTGCTTTTGATTCATCTGCATACATACTTTGGATACATTGTTTATCCCAATTTGATATTTTAAACTTTTATTGGATAATCTGGCCGCTAATTGGCCAATTAGGATTTAAAAGATCAACCTGCGTTTCCCGCGGCTCAAAAAACATTGATATTTCCAAACTTTCCTGAGGAAGGGGCTTTTAAGCCCAGAAACGCGTTGAATTAATTTAAGGATATATCATCAAATACTGACAGTTTCCTGATGAGTGGAACTCCTTAAGAGATACAAGACCTGTATACGATCAGCACAGCATAACCGCATACTATTGGACCCGGACTTCACCGGTGGAGACCAGAGAGGAACGGGTGCCTGGAATAGACAAGCGAGGCTAAGTGCAGAGATCTTCGGTCGCTTGATGTGCTCATACCCACGGGATATCTGGTGAGCAGATTCACTTACTCATGGGATGTTTGACTGCATTTTTAAGGATTTTATAAGATTTTACCTGTTTTTGCTCCATCTTAACTACATCATCCCTATATAACAAGTCCGCAGTACACCGTACAGTGATATAGTGGGGACACACTCTTTACATTTTATCATTTTCCCCTTTATCTTATGGAACTGTATGTTTTTTATCTTTATTTTTATTTTATCTCCAAAATTGTTTCTATTGCAGTATAAATTGTTTTATTTACACTTCCTTCTGATGTAACATTTTTTATACATTAATAAATATTTTCCCTCTAGTCCCCCATCTTCCGTTGTGATATTGTATCCTATACTTATTCATCACTGACTATACTACACTTAGACCGCTTGTGCGCTGTCTCTTGTTTTGTTTTTCTTCTATATATACCTGCTCGAGTGGACTCCGGGCTCAGGACAAGCAGCACAGTGGGAACTAATGATCTTTGATTACAATTTTTGATTATAGTTGGATATCTCACCATTGTATGACTTATTCCATCCATCAACATTTATCCTCATTACCATCATTACCATCATCACTACCATCATTAACCTCTCTCCATCATTCATCAGACTCCTTCCATCTGTTTGAATACTAACCTATCATTTGAAGATTCCCAAAAGGTGAACTTTATCCATATTCCAGTGACAGTAGTCTTATTTATTTTATGTATAACGCACTTTTTCTGATCATCCAGTATCTTTGTCTGTGATATCTTGTGTTTTGCTAATATTTGGATATCATTGTGTTATTGTAGGGCATTGCCGTTTATTCATTGTATAGTGTTCAGTCACTATTTACCGGACCTCTACTGGTCATTTAAACACATAACACTGTTTCTGTTCCCGATGTATTGGTGAGCGCTCTCTCCGTATTTCTTTATAACTATTTAAAACTGACATATAGTTCATATGTCTTTTAATTGGGAGTATAGGAAGAACACTTCTATCCTAACTTAACATTTAAATTTTCACCCTTAATAAGAAAAAGAGGCTAATATTTAGATCTCGACATAACAAATCTGTTGTTCAAACTGGAATTATTCAGGGGCAGACCAGATGCACTACAGAGGACAAATATTTTAAACAATGCTCAAAAATAAACAGCAGATACATCCTAGAGTTAGACACTGAAAATGTATAACCATAAGTATCCTAATACCAGCGCACCAGGAAATGTGTAGAGAACTACTTAACTGGCGAATAAAGCTAGCCTCCAACTCGTCCACCGACAATGCAGGAAAGTCTACTAACCAGCCGACTGAATCCAGTGGGGCACGTGTTGCATGAGCCATAGAGAAAAATCCTCCTATATGTACGTGAGGTCTTAAAGGGATAGTAATACTTAATTTTATCTTTATTTTATTTTGTAGGCATTAAAAAAAAACATGAAGAACAATATAAGTCTTATCTCTCAGACCTTTTACCTAGTGTAAGCCATCTCTTCTCAGATGTGGAATGCAGTCCATAGACCAGACATATAACAGCAGGGGACAATCATCTTCAGATGAGAACAATGAAAATCCTGCCCCCCTTGACAAGTTTTTCAGGTTTTTCCCTTATCTTAATTGAAGATTGTCCCTCTCTGCAATCTACCTGGGCACCTCCTTACTGCTCTGGCTGAGCAGTGTTACATCAGTAAAAGGGGCGGGAGGGGGATACTTTGTTATGGAATTATTCTTGAACTAAAACTCTTACAGAATTGAAATAGCATTCTCCAAAGTCCAAATACTATGATGATTAATTAGCTGCTTTTATTATGAAACATTACTATCCCTTTAAAGGACATGGACGAAAGTTTTATGATCAAACAGTCAAGTGGATTCTTGCTGAACTGCGTGGATAAAATGGGTAAGAGAGTCTGGACATAATGCTTGGCTTGCAGAAATGCAAAAAAGATAACCCGCTAGCAGTTTATATTTTGTTTGCAAGTCTGGAAACGGGCAAACCTGTTTCATCAAGGGATCAAGTAAGGGGCCAACAAATCTAAGTCCACTAGAAGCCCAGGCATAAAAGCGACAATCCAGCATACCTCTTTGAAAAGAAGCATTATTAATAAAGGGTTACAATACCGAAATGGATTGGGATTTAAAAAGCAAGTAACGAACATATTGCCAAGCCTTCGTGGTGGTCACCAGCAATGGTTTGGAGGCACAGCGGGGAGGGAGAGCTTCTATAGAAGCATGCAAGATATAGGGGAGGCTAAGTAAAGGGCAAAATGTCTGATCCCTATAAGAGTCAGTCTAAAAAGACGTATCATCCAGCCAATCCTTTGCATACCGGCAGACAGGCAACATTGTAAAATCGCATGTGAGGGAAATTAAACCCCCCGGATCATCATCATTGATTGCACACTCTGCAGCATTGCTGCAGTCAGTTTTTGAACTACTACTTTACTCTCACGTTCCTGCACTGCTCTCCCCCTTCCCCTTGTGCGTTTGCTAGACATTATGCAAATACACTGTGTTTTTTTACTATACGGTATACAACACAGCTGATGGATCTGTATGATGCCTTGCCTAAGCCCAGTCATCTGTTGTTCACACTGTTGTCTTATCACAGTCTGTCCAAAAAAAAAAAAAAAATTATAAATGAAAAACAAAAGCAATGTCTTTCCCCATACTTCCCCCAGCCAGCACAGAGACAATAACAGTAAGATCAGCAAGCAAATAAGTCCATAGCTGCCTGTGTCTTGCCAGTAAGTCACATGGATTTTTGGAGTATTTGGAGTCAACCTCCTTCATCCCTTCTTCAACCCAGAGTGCCCCACTGACTCACCTAACAGAACAAATGTCCTACCTAAAAGATTCCCTAAACTAAACATCAGTTCCCCCTCTCTGTCTTCTCTAGCTCAAAAAACGTACGGCTCTCTCCTCTCAAAAACACAAAATGGCATGCTCTGAGAGCCTTTTAAATGGCTGTAGAAAACTTTTGTGTGATGGAGAAATATTTTTCTTCCCACTGATTTCAATGAATGCTTAAAAGCAGCCTTTGCAGCTGTACCAATACTAAGACATCCAAATCCTAAATTGCCTTTTACCTTGGAGGTTGACACATCTGAGTCGGGAGTAGGCGCCCTCCTGTCTCAGCGGTCTTCTCCAGATTCGCCATTACTGCCGTGTGGCTTCTTCTCCCGCAAACTTTTGAAGCCTGAGACTCTGTATGACATTGGTGACTGCAAACTATTAGCCATTATTCTGGCTTTACGTGAATGGTGGCATTTACTTGAAGGTACGTGTCTGCCTATTTTTGATTTTCACTGTTCATAAGAACTTGACCGACCTTTCCGAGGCCAAACGCCTGTCCCACAGGCAGCTAGGTGGGCTCTGTTCTTATCCCGCGTTAATTTCGTGGTGTCCTATCTGCCGGGTACTATGAATGTGAGGGCCGATGTATCACGGTGCCCGTGCTCTTTTTGTTTGTTTTTCTGTCAGTCTAGCCTGTGTCTGGCTCCCATTGGCTACTGTGTGTTAGTCCCGCCCAGTATGACCTGTATATACTGGGCTATGGGCACCCCTCCGTTGCCCTTTTGTGGTGTTCCTGTGCCAGTGCTTATTTCTGCTCAGTGTTTCCCAGTGTACCGACTTGGCCTGCTTGACTACTCTGCATATTGTCTACTGCCCCTGTGTACCGACCTGGATTGCCTGACTATTCTTCTGATGTTCCTGCTCCGTGATTCGACCCGGTTTGGCTGACGTTCCTGCTCCGTGATCTAACCCGGCTTGGCTGACGTTCCTGCTCCGTGGTCCAACCTGGCTTGGCTGACGTTCCTGCTCCGTGATTCGACCCGGCTTGGCTGACGTTCCTGCTCCGTGATTCTACCCGGCTTGGTTGGCGTTCCTGTGCTGTGTCGCCTAGGTGACATTCTGACTGTCTGGCAATTGGGTTCATTTCCTCCTGCAGAGTAGCAGTGGCGAGTCTCCGTTACTGCTCAGTGCAAGTGTCTGCCTCCGTTACTGCTCCGGCAGTCGATCCACCAGTTGCCTCCGTTTATACTGCTGCAGAGTGCAAGTGTTGTCTCCGTTACTGCCACGGCAGTTTACCTTGGGCCTAGTCTCCGTTACTGCCTCTGCTCAGTCCAAGTGTCTGCCTTCGTTACTGCTCCGGCAGTCGATCCACCAGTTGCCTCCGTTTATACTGCTGCAGAGTGCAAGTGTTGTCTCCGTTACTGCCACGGCAGTTTACCTTGGGCCTAGTCTCCGTTACTGCCTCTGCTCAGTGCAAGTGTCTGCCTCCGTTACTGCTATGGCAGTTTACCTTGGGCCTAGTCTCTGTTACTGCCTCTGCTTAGTGCAAGTGTCTGTCTCTGTTATTGCTCCGGCAGGTGAGCCACCGGTTGCCTCCGGTATACTTTAGCAGAGTGCAAGTGCTGTTATCACGGTCCCCGTGATCCTGTGTGTCACTCTCTACTGTGCTGCTCCCTGATTGGTTGAGCTGTGTTGGCCCGCCCCTGGTTACCTGTCTTATTCTGTCCGCTGGCACCTGACAGGTGCCCTTTCGTGGTGTTCCCGAGCCTTGTTGCTGTTCCTGTGTTCCTGATTTCCGGTGTACCGATTTGGCCTGCTTGACGACTCTCCTGTGTTCCTGCTTGTTGCTGATCCGGCTTGCCTACAAACCCGCTCTGGTATCTGACCCGGCCTGGCTGACGTTCCTGCTTGTTGCTGATCCGGCTTGTCTACGAACCCGCTCTGGTATCCGACCCAGCCTGGCTGACGTTCCTGCTTGTTGCTGACCCGGCTCGTCTACGATTCTCCACAGTTCCCGGTTCCAGCCTGACTACGTTCCTGCGGCTGTACTACTGGGCGACTTTCTGATTCCTGTAGTCGCTCTTGTGCTCCAGACTAACCTTAACCCTTGGGTCGCTGTGTCACTATTAACGCTTCTGAGCTGTACTACTAGCTGAGTCTCCTTAAGCTTGCAGAGCTGTACCATCATGGCGATACCGATCGCTGAGCCGATTCCTTGCTGTGCCTCACCTCCTACCAGGTGCCGTGGTTAACCCTTGCAGTGCTACGCTACTACTGCTGAGCCGGCCGCTTGGGCCTGAGAGACGGCGGCTCATACTTTCACCCGTGCAGAGTAGTTGTTCCGGTACCGTCCCGGTGGTCTCCTGGCCCACGCACTCGCATTGGTGGAGTTAGTATACGCCCGTGGGGGCTACTTGGCACTAGCTATTGGCTTCCGTTTATGCCCGAGGGGGCTCGATTCTTACACATGCAGCTTGCAGTCTCCGTTATTCGCCCGTGGGGGCTAACGATCCTCACTCTTGCAGCTTGTAGTCTGTGGGGGCCCGTGGGGGCTAACGACTCACGCTTCTTAGTACTGGTGGTGTTTGTTACGCCCGTGGGGGCTATCCGTTATTGCTCTAGCGTTCTAGGTCAGTTCTGCTGTTTGCAAGTCGATTGCTATTCTACAGACTCTGTATAGAACTCCTCACGCTTATACAAGCCTTATCTACACCTTGGGCGTGCCAGCACCACAACAGAGACTGACGAGGACTGTCTTAACTATTGAGTGCTCATCTCAGTTGTTATCTGCCCTCTGTATATGTTATACGTATATTCTACTCTGTCTGTATCCAATACACTGGCCTGTAAGGGTCTATACACTTATCCCTGGTTATCCACTGTTCGCCTGTAGAGGGCGATATTGTTCATTATTTTCTGTCAATAAAACTGTGTTTTATCAAACCCTCTGTCTGAAGTGTCTGAAAACCGTAACAGCTGTCTCCGTTACTGCTACGGCAGTACCTCATGTGTCTCAGTTCCCATTGTTGCCTAGGGTGTTCACGCTAATTCTGCCTATCTGGTTTTGGGCGTTACAAGTTCTACAGCTGTCTATATACAGAGAGCCATCACAGACCTCTCTGCACATGGGTGTAACGGTTTTGTAGGACACTGAGACCAGCAGGTTAGAATAAAACAAGAAAGACCGCCCTCTATAGGCAATACAGAATACTAGAAAGAACAGTGACTTACAGATGCCTTCTCAGGCCCAGTATACAGATGCAATAAATATACATATACTGTCACAGGACAGGCATAGAAACATAAGGGCACTCAATGGTTAAAGTACATGTAAATCAATCAGTCTCTGTTGTGGTGTTTGACACGCCCAAGGTGGTAATGGAGCAGCAAGTGATGCTAAATGAAACAACACCTTCAGTCTATAGAACAGAGATTGCTGCTTAGGCAGAACAGGAACTGAGGCCAAATACACTGCAGAGATGAGCTAGAGCCAATAGCCCCCACGGGCGTAGCAACGGAGACAAACTACACTGCAAGAGCTAGAGCCAATAGCCCCCACGGGCGTTAACGGAGACTAATATCACTGCAAGAGCGAAGCTACTAGAGCCAATAGCCCCCACGGGCGTAGCAACAGAGACTAATCACTGCAAGAGTTTGAGCCAATAGCCCCCACGGGCGTTGTAACAGAGAGTAAACATTGTAAGAGCTAGAGCCAATAGCGCCTCCCGCGGGCGCAGTAACGGAGACCGACTACACTGCAAGATAGACAGAATGAGCCACCGCCTTATACAAGGCTCTACAACGTAACCGGCTCAGCAAGTGTAGCGGAAGATCAGGGCAACGGCTCTTCAAGTGTTAATGGAGGCTCAGTGAATGGAGACAGCAGCTCTGCAAGTGTACTGGAGGCTCAGTGAATGGAGACAACGGCTCTGCAAGTGTTAACGGAGGCACAGGGAATGGAGACACAGCTCTGCAAGTGTAAACGGAGGCTCAGGGAATGGAGATAACAGCTCTGCAAGTGTTAACGGAGGCTCAGCGAACAGAGGCATGGCTCTGCAAGTGTTAACGGAGGCTATGACACGATCAGGCCTGCCACAAGCACAGCGGAAGTCAGAATGTCGTCTAGGCGACAACAAGCAGCAGCGGCAGGAACGGAGGCAGGGTCAGCAGCGAGCCGGTTCAGGTCATGGAGCAGGAAGTCAGCCAGGCCAGGTCAGATCACGGAGCAGGGTTCTCAGAAAAGCCGGATCAGGTCACAAGCAGGAACGTCAGCCAGGCCGGGTCAGATCCCGGAGCAGGATTCTCAGACAAGCCAGATCAGGTCACAAGCAGGAAAGTCAGCCAGGCCGGGTCAGATCCCGGAGCAGGATTCTCAGACAAGCCAGATCAGGTCACAAGCAGGAACGTCAGCCAGGCCGAGTCAGATCATGGAGCAGGAAACAAGGAGCGTCGTCAAACAGGCCAAATCGGTACACAGGAAGCAGGAACACTGGAACACAGTAACAGCAACACTGGCTCAGGAACACCACGAAAGGGCACCTGACAGGTGCCAAAGGCCAGGTATAAAAAGACCACAATAGGCGGGCCAAACAGGCTCAGCCAATGGGAGCGCCCACAACCAAGAGTGACAGTTAAGGATCACGGGCACCGTGATAGTACCCTCTCTCAAAGACCCCCTCTCCCAGCCGGAGGTCTAGGTTTCTGGGAATATTTAGAGTGGAAATTGCGTATCAATCTAGGCACATGGAGGTTCTTCTGATCTACCCAAGAACGTTCTTCAGGGCCATAGCCCTTCCAATGGACCAAATATTGCAATTTCCCCCTAAATCTCCTAGAATTAATAATACTCTGGACTTCGTACTCCTCTTGGCCTTGAACATCCACAGGCCCAGGAACCACCTGAGTGGTAGTGTAGTGGTTGCAAACAACGGGTTTTAACAGAGATACATGGAACACATTATGTATGCGCATAGAAGCTGGTTCCAATGCGTACGAGATGGGATTCACTTTGCGAATAACTTTGAACGGACCAATGAACTGGGGAGCCAATTTATAGGAAGGCACTTGCAGATTGAGATTTCTGGACGAGAGCCATACCATATCCCCAACCTGGAAGGAGACCGCTGGCAGCCCTCTACGATTGGCATGCCGCTGATGTCGCTGAAATGACTGACTGAGGGTCCTCTGAACCTGTGGAGCGAAGCTGCTCAATATGCTCATCCAGAGCTGGAATCTGCTGCGACTGAAATGAGTCCGGGAGCAGGTACGGCTGAAACCCATAATTGATGAGAAACGGGGAGCTCCCGGACGATGAATTAACTGCACAATTCCTGGAGAACTCTGCCCACGGCAACAGGTCGGCCCAATTGTCAATGATGATCGGTCACAAAGCAACACAGGAACTGCTTGTCATGACTTAGCCTAACACAGAAGCTCGGAAGTAGGAAAAGATACTCCTCCAACAAAGGTGATTGGGGCTAGAGGCTAGAGAGCGTCGCTAGAGGGCGACGCTAGAGTACGTAAGCCAACCGTAGGGGGGGTGTGCTGCGGCCAAAGCCGTCTAAAGGTGCTAGCCGCAAGGCTAGATAGCCCCCTTCGGTTGAGCCTCCGGGGACTCAGGATACCCCACTATGGTTGGACTATACCCCAATCACCTCAGGGAGAAACTGACTCCAAGAAGACGGATAAGTAGGACACAAGCAGGACTCGTCACAGGATACAGGACTGACCAGAGCAGGAAACAGGACACAGGACTGACCAGAGCAGGACACAGGACTGACCAGAGCAGGACACAGGATACAGGACACAGGACTGACCAGAGCAGGATACACAGGACTGACCAGAGCAGGATACAGAACACAGGACTGACCAGAGCAGGATACAGCATACAGGACACAGGACTGACCAGAGCAGGATACACAGGACTGACCAGAGCAGGATACAGGACACAGGGCTGACCAAAGCAGGATACACAGGATACAGGACTGACCGGAGAGAAATAACAACTGGGATTGGACTGACCAGGGCAGGAGACTGGAGACAGGACACTTGGCAGCGGACAAGCTGGAACACAGACAGCAAGAGCTGGACACTGGGGACTGGACACCTGGCAGCAGGCAAACTGGAACACAGACAGCAGGAGCAGGACACTGGAAACAGGAGCAGGACACAGGAAACCAGACACTAGCTGAAGAAGGTGAACGAGGCACAGCAAGACCTGTTCACCAGAATGGACGCTTAGACAACGCGTCCGTTGCAGGGAGAGGGCGCCTAAAATAGTGAAGCCCAACCAGCTTCATGTGGAGGACTGCGCATGCGCGCGTCAAACCCGGAAGCCGAAGCTAACCGGAGTGACGGAAGAGAGGACACCGCAAGGAGTCGGCACGGCGGTGACACTCCCCTACCCCTACGGAGGATGTCAGGAGGCTGCACCAACACAGGAGCATGAACATCCATGGCCGGAACCCAGGACCTGTTCTCAGGACCGCAACCCTGCCAATCAACGAGATACTGCAAACGGCCGCGCACTCGTCTGGAGTCGAGTATGGCACTTACCACAAATTCCTCCTGCCCGGCCACAGTAACAGGTGCCGGAACAATCGGAGCAGGGTGAGAAAAACGAGAGGATATCCATGGCTTCAGCAACGAGACATGGAAGACTGGGTGAATACGGAGGGAGGCAGGCAAGGCCAACCGATACACTACAGGAGATAAACGTTGTAGAACTCTGTAAGGACCCAAGTAGCAAGGACCAAGTTTGCGGGAAGGCTGCCGAAGGTTGATGTTCTTGGCGGATAACCAGACCTTGTCACCAGAAGAATAGAGAGGAGCCAAGGAATGACGATGGTCAGCTGCGCTCTTGTGGCGTATTTGGGAGGCGAGCAAGGAAGTTCTGAGCGACTGCCAGTGCTCAACCAACGAACGAACCCAGGCCTCAGCCGAGGGCACCAAGGCTGAGCCCGAACGTAGAAGCAGGACTCGGGGGTTAAAACCCAAGGCCGCAAAGAAAGGTGAACAGCCAAGGGAAGAGTGATGCAGGGAATTGTAGGAAAATTCTGCCAAGGGAAGCAAGCGAACCCAATCGTTATGGTGCCTGTTACAGTAAGTCCTAAGATAATGCTCCAAGGACTGGTTGACCCGTTCAGTCTGGCCGTTGGTCTGCGGGTGGTATCCGGAGGAGAAGTGCAGACGGATGCCCAAACGATCACAAAATGCCCTCCAGAACCTGGAAATGAACTGTGATCCGCGGTCAGATGTTTAGGAGCACACCATGAAGCCGCACGATGTCAGCAATGAAGGAATCGGCCAGTAGCGAGGCAGTGGGAACAGCAGGAAAGGCACGGAAATGGGCTTGTTTGGTGAACCAGTCCACCACCACCCAAATGGTTGTCATACCTGCGGATCTGGGGAGCTCCACAATGAAATCCATGGACAACTGCGTCCAAGGCAAGGTTGGTACAGGTAGAGGCTGCAACAACCCGACGGGTTTCAGGCGGGGTGTTTTCATATGTGCGCATGCAGAACAAGAAGCGACAAAGTCTGCGACATCAGTACGACAGTTCGGACACCAGAAGTATCTGGACAGAAGCTCGAACGTACGTGAAACCCCTGGGTGACTCGATACAGAAGAATAATGGGCCCAACGAAGCACCTCGTTGCGGTGACATTGAGGAACAGACAACAGGTCTCCAGGAGGCGACTCGGTAGAAGGCAGCCCATTCTGAGCCTGACGTATAGCCTGTAAAGTGCAAGTGGATAAGGCTGCCAGAACGTGAGCGGATGGCACCACTGGCTCGGGATCCCTTGGTTCAGTAGGGCTGGATTCGAACTGCCGGGACAAGGCATCGGCCTTCACATTCCGGGTTCCAGGTAGGCATGTTATCACATAGTGGAAACGGGCAAAGAACAGGGACCATCTAGCCTGGCGAGCATTCAGGCGTTTGGCCGATGCCAGATAGGCCAGATTCTGGTGGTCGGTGTAAATAGTCACGACATGAGGAGACCCTTCCAAGAGGTACCGCCACTCCTCGAGGGCTAGCTTAATGGCTAGCATTTCCCTATTACCCGTGTCATAATTCCGTTCAGAGTCAGTAAATTTACAGGAAAAAAAAGAACAGGGATGCATGAGCCCTGTACTAGAAGAGAGCTGAGACAGAACAGCGCCCGCCTCGGTCTCTGAAGCGTCGACTTCCAAGAAGAAAGCCCGCATAGGATCAGGATAGACCAGAACTGGGGTGGAAGTGAAAGCAGCTTTAAGCCTGTTGAACGCCCCCAAGGCATCTGATGGCCACAGTTTCGCATCAGCTCCCTTACGTGTGAGAGCTACAATGGGACGGATAACATCCGAGAAATTCCGGATAAACCTCCGGTAATAGTTAGAAAAGCCAATAAACCGTTGGGTAGCCTTGAGACCCTGTGGCAAGGGCCAGTTCTGGACGGCGGAGAGTTTCTCAGGATCCATAGCCAGACCTGAAGAGGACACTATATACCCAAGAAAGGGCAAACTGGTTTGTTCAAACTGGCACTTCTCGAGTTTGGCATACAAGTTGTGCGCTCGAAGCCGCTCAAGAACTTGGCAGACGTGGCCACGGTGTTCCGTAAGGGATTTGGAAAAAATCAGAATGTAGTCCAAATAGACGACCACGGAGGACATAAGAAGATCCCGGAAGACATCGTTGACGAATGCCTGAAACACTGCTGGAGCATTCCGAAGGTCGAAGGGCATGACCTGGCACTCGTCGCCAGTGCGAACACGGACCAGGTTATACGCCTCCCGGAGGTCGAGTTTGGAAAAAACTGTAGCGCCACGAAGACGATCCAACAGTTCTGGAATTAAAGGCAAGGGGTAGCAGTTCCGACGTGTGATGGCATTCAAACCCCTGTAATCAATACAAGGCCGAAGAGAACAGTCCTTCTTGGAAATGAAAAAGAAGCCTGCCCCAGCCGGAGAAGTGGAAGGCCGTATGAAACCGCGCTCGAGGCTATCAGCAATATAGTCTTCCAGGGCACGAGTCTGCAGCACCGAAAGTGGGTATGTACGTCCCCTGGGTGGTACAGCCCCAGGAAGGAGATCAATAGCTATATCATAAGGCCTATGAGGCGGAAGGATCCCCGCACGACGCTTACAAAAGACGTCGGAAAAGTCCTGATAAGGTCCCGGCACCTCAGGGTTGATAACAACCAAAGAAAGAGGAGGATTGATAGAGGAAATAGCCACTGAGGAAGGAAAGGTGATGATGCCGAGACGCCAGTCAATGGAAGGGTTGGTAGCCCGCAACCAGGGGTAGCCCAGGATGACGGGAGTCCCAGGAATGTCAATAATCTCAAAGGAAAGAGTCTCTTTGGGACCCCCCAGTACTTCACAGGACAAGGGTTGAGTAACCCATGTAATAAAACCTGTGCCCAAGGGAGAACCGTCAACCGCAACTATGGGCATAGGCGGATCACGTCGCATCAACGGAACACCGCGAGAGCGGGCAAAAGACGAATCCATGAAGATCCCTGCTGCTCCGGAATCCACAAAGGCCTGAAGGGACCTGAACCCTCCAAACCAGGAGAGGGAAAGTGATAGGGTCAAGTGTTGATCCCTACCGGGGGGACAAAACATGGGCTGACTTAGAGAGGACCCCCTACTCCCTAAGTCCGGGAGTTTCCCGATTTTATGGGGCAGGTGCGAGCCACATGGCCCACCTGACCACAATAAAGACATAGACCCAAGGTGCGTCTGCGTGTCTTCTCCTCCTCGGTGAGGTGGTATACCCGTCTGATTTCCATTGGCTCAGGTACTGGTGTCGTCGTGACGGGTGTCTGAAACCGAGGAGCCAGGCGTGAAACCGGACGCGGCTGGGGACGGTGAGAGCGGTCCCGATCCTTCTCTACACGTCTCTCCAGGATGCGATGTTCTAGAGAGGAACAAAGCGCTATGAGTCCCTCCAAGGACGGAGGAATGGTACGAGTCGTTAGCTCGTCTTTGAGACTGTCCGAGAGGCCCCGTCTAAAAGCGGCCTTTAAGGCACTTTCACCCCAGTCCGTATCATATGCCAGGGTGCGGAACGCGACAGCGTAGTGCGAGACCGAACGCGACCCTTGTTGGATCTCCAACAGACCTGATTCAGCATGAGACTGCCGGCCGTGTGCATCGAAAACAGAACGGAACGCCGCTAAGAAGGAGTCCAAATCGTCCAGCAGCGGAGACTGACGATCGATAAGAGGAGACACCCAGGCCAAAGCAGGACCACGAAGCAAGGAAATGATGAAAGTGGTCTTCGCCTGATGGGAGGAATATACATCAGGTTGACAACGAAAATGAAGGAGGCACTGGTTCAGAAACCCCCGAACATCGGACGAAGTACCGTCGAAGCGATCCGGCAAGGGCATACGGAGAGCTAGGGAAGCAGCTGGGCTGCCAGAAGGTACAGAGGACACCGCAGGATGCGGCGACGGAGGCCAAGGTGCTTCTAGACGCTGCTGCATCCGTTGAAGAAGACCAGTGATAGAGTCTAACTTCTGGTCCAAATGCTGAATCTGGGTGGCGTGCTGCTCCAAAACCGCACCCTGTTGCACAACAGCTTGGGTGAGATCCGCTGGGGCCGTGGACATGCTGGAAGTGAGCCATCTTAGAGAACCTGTCGACCACCATAAGGATAAACGTGTACCCCCTAGATACTGGCAGTTCTCCCAGGAAGTCAATCGATATGTGGGACCATGGACGTTCGCCATTAGGCACAGGTTGGAGTAGGCCCACTGGGAGATGCCTGGGGGTCTTAGCATGAGCACAGGTGGCACAGGCTGCAGTAAAAGCGGAGCAATCGGCTCTAAGGGAGGGCCACCAAAATAACTGTGATAGAGACCATATTAGCTGATCCCTCCTGATATGCCCAGCAGCTTTAGAAGATTGGTATGTCTCCAACAGACGGGTGCGGAATGGCTCATCCACAAAACACTTGCCAACTGAGGTTTCTGGGGGAGCCCTTGCCTGAGATGCCAAAATCTCTTCCCCCAGTGGCGAAGTGATGCTAGTACGCACCGTTGCCAGGATACGATCTGGCTGAATAATAGGTACTGGTTCTTCATCCCTCTCAATGTCTTATGCAAACTGTCTGGACAGAGCATCTGCCCTAACGTTCTTTGAGCCTGGTAGATAGGACACTACAAAATTGAACCGAGACAGAAAAAGTGCCCACCTAGCTTGTCGGGAGGACAGCCTTTTTGTTTCAGAGAGATAAGTCAAATTTTTGTGGTCAGTTAGGATTAACACCGGGGTTCTGGTACCTTCCAATAGGTGACGCCATTCCTTTAGTGCAAGAATAATAGCCAGAAGCTCTCTGTCCCCAATTTCATAGTGGCTTTGGGCACTGGAGAGTTTTTTAGAAAAGAACCCACAAGGTCTCAAGGCTCCACCTCCCACAGGACATTGGGAAAGCACTGCTCCAACCCCAGCTTCAGAGGCATCAAGTTCCAAGGTGAATGGCAGGGCGGGATTGGGGTGGGACAGCACCGGAGCAGAAGCAAAGGCGGATTTCAGAGTCTCAAAAGCATTTTCAGCTGCCTCGGACCATTGAGAGGGATTAGTGCACTTATGTGCCAAGTCAGACAGAGGTTTCACAATAGTAGAAAAGTTTTGGATAAATTTCCTATAATAGTTGGCGAAGCCTAAAAAGCGCTTGACAGGACTGCTGCCAGTTTCTCCTGGTCCATAGCAATGCCATCTTTAGAAATTACGAACCCCAGGAAGGGTACTTGGGACCTATGAAACTCGCATTTTTCTAATTTACAGAACAGTTTATTTTTATATAATCAAAGCAAAACCTCAGAGACATCCTTAATGTGCTGGGTCAGGTTGGCAGAGTGAGTCAATATATCATCGAGGTATACCACCACACAAGATTGAAGCATGTCACAAAGAATGTCATTAATGAATTCTTGAAACACCGCAGGTGCATTGCATAGACCAAATGTCATCACCAGATATTCATAATGCCCTGATCTGGTATTAAATGCCGTCTTCCACTCATCCCCAGCCTTAATTCTGATCAGGTTATAAGCGGCCCGCAGATCAAGTTTAGTAAAGATGGAAGAGCCCTTTAACCTGTCAAATAATTCAGTAATAAGTGGTATGGGGTAGGCATTCTTAGACATAAGCTTATTCAGCCCCTGGTAATCAATACATGGTCTTAGTTCGCCACTTTTCTTTTTTACAAAGAAGAAACCGGCACCAGCCGGGGAAGTAGACTTGCGAATGATCCCTCTCTTGAGGGCATCCTCAATATAGTCTTCCATAGCCCTGTTCTCATCGCAGGACAATGGATAAGTGCGACCCCTAGGAGGGACCACGCCCGGAGGCAGATCAATAGCGCAATCATAGGATCTGTGCTGAGGCAATGAGCTAGCCTCCCCCTTGATGAATACGTCACTGAATTCTTGATATTCAGCTGGCACGGAGGGAGAGGTACACAAAATCTTGACAGGATGTGACAAACAGTTTTTAGCACAGTATTCAGACCATGATCTAACCTCACATCCTTGACAGTCAAACTGGGGATTATGTAATAGCAGCCATGGGAACCCCAGAATGACTGCATGATGAAGAGATTGAATTATTTGGAAACGTAATTCCTCCTTGTGGAGAGCCCCAACAGGCATAGTAATAGGAATCGTTTCCATAGTGATAAATGCAGGTTCCAAAGGTCTGCCGTCAATAGCTTCAATTGCTAAGGGAGACTCCCTTTTGACCAACGGAATTTTGTGCAACTCGGCAAAAGATTGATCCATGAAGTACCCGGCTGCACCGGAATCTACCAGTGCCATAACCACCACAGACAGATCAGCCCAGGAGAACACCACCTGGATGGTGGGTTTCTGTGTACTTGAGTCTAGGGACTGCTGCACGCCATCTAGGGCCTGTCCCCCAAGGTACCCTAGGTGCGTCCGTTTCCCGGCCGTATCGGACATGTGCGTAATAAGTGCCCAGCTTTGCCACAGTATAAACATAGGCCCTGCATTTTACGGTGCGCCCGCTCCACCTTAGTAAGTCTGGTGAACCCAAGCTGCATTGGTTTGCCAGGTTCGGGTGAACATTCAGGAGGAATTGGAGGCGAGGGTGGATTTAAAAGACTGCCATGCCCATAATTTCTGGATCTCGCCCTTTTAGTCAGCCGTCTGTCACGAAGGCGAGAGTCAATAAGCATGACATAGTCAATGTATTCATCCAGATCACTGGTACATCTCTGGCAGCTATTTCATCTTTGCTGGAGTCGGACAGACCCTGAGCAAAAGCTGCCACTAATGCGTCGTTATTCCATCCCACCTCTGCTGCCAAGGTCCAAAATTCAATGGCATAGTCGCCCAAGGTACAATCGCCCTGTTGTATCTCCATTAACCTTTTGGCAGCAGAGGCAGCTCTACCAGGAACCTCAAACACTCTGTGGAACTTTCTTATGAACTCACTAAAGTTCTGAGTGCAGGGTTTGGCATTCTCCCACAGAGGATTGGCCCATGCCAGCGCTTTGCCCATTAGTAAAGATATCATAAATCCGACCTTACTCTGGTCGTCAGGAAATTCCTGGGGCATTTGTTCCAGAAATATCTCCAATTGATTAATAAAGCCCCTGCATAGGGTAGGTTCGCCATCATATCTCAATGGTAACGGCGCCGCCGCCGTTAGGCCTCTGGTATGTGTAGTAGGAACTACAGACTGGTTATCCAGTGTCGAAACTGGGGAGACCACCGGGTTCTAGTTAGGTTTGTCAAGGTGTACCGTACGCTCAAGTAAAGTTTGTAAGGCCAGTGCCAACTGGTCCAAGCGCTGCTCATGAACATCCATTCTCCAGTGGATGTTTTGTGTGTTACTTTCACCTTTGCTGTCTGAGGTCATGGCCCTTTCGTACTGTAACGGTTCTGTAGGACACTCTGACCAGCAGGTTAGAATAAAACACAGTTTTATTAATAAAACAAGAAAGACCACCCTCTATAGGCAATACAGAATACTAGAAAGAAGAGTGACTTACAGATGCCTTCTCAGGCCCAGTATACAGATGCAATAAATATACATATACTGTCACAGGACAGGCATAGAAACATAAGGGTACTCAATGGTTAAAGTTAGTGTTGAGCGAGCGTGCTCGGCCGATGCTCGGATCGGCTCGAGCATCGCTCTGCTCGGCACATGGCGGTACTCGTCGAGTACCGCCATGTGCTCTCCCGCCATGTTCGGGTGGCGGGGATCTGTGCCGGAAGAGGCACAGATCAGAAGACGCTCCGCTGGACCACCAGGGACTGGAGGTACGGGGGCATTGCGGAGATGAAGGGGGCATTGCGGAGATGAAGGGGGACATTGTGGAAGAGGGGCATAGACTCTATGCCCCTCTTCCACAATGTCCCCCTTCATCTCCGCTATGCCCCTCTTCCACAATGTCCCCCTTCATCTCCGCTATGCCCCTCTTCCACAATGTCCCCCTTCATCTCCTCTATGCCATAGAGGAGATGAAGGGGGACATTGTGGAAGAGGGGCATAGCGGAGATGAAGGGGGACATTGTGGAAGAGGGGCATAGCGGAGATGAAGGGGGACATTGTGGAAGAGGGGCATAGCGGAGATGAAGGGGGACATTGCGGAGATGAAGGGGGACATTGCGGAGATGAAGGGGGCATAGCGGAGATGAAGGGGGGCATTGACCAGGCACCCTCCCCTCATCAGAGCAGGGGGTGCCTGGTGTAATGCTCGTGTCGCCCCATTGAAGTCAATGGGGCTCGGCCGAGCACTCGAGCCTCAGGGGGTGCTCGGTCAGAGCACCCGAGCATCGGGGTGCTCGCTCAACACTAGTTAAAGTACATGTAAATCAGTCAGTCTCTGTTGTGGTGTTTGACACGCCCAAGGTAGTAATGGAGCAGCAAGTGGTGCTAGATGAAACAACACCATCAGTCTATAGAACAGAGATTGCTGCTTAGGCAGAACAGGAACTGAGGCCAAAAACACTGCAGAGATGAGCTAGAGCCACAAGCCCCCACGGGCGTTGCAACGGAGATAACCTCATTGCAAGAGCTAGAGCCAATAGCCCCCACGGGCGTAGCAATGGAGACAAACTACACTGCAAGAGCTAGAGACAATAGCCCCCACGGGCGTTCACGGAGACTAATATCACTGCAAGAGTGAAGCTACTAGAGACAGTAGCCCCCATGGGCGTAGCAACAGAGACTAATCAGAGGTTTATGTCTAAAGGCTTAAGGGCTAAGTTATTGGAAACCTATTACTCTTCCAAAGCTACAGGGCACATTGGAATAGACCAATTAATCTAGTCAGTATCCCGACTATTTTGGTGGCCTAGTATTCGAACAGATGTTTCCGCTTTCATAGCCGCTTGTCAGACTTGTGCGACAACCAAGACACCTAGGCACCTTCTTGTGGGTCTCCTTCTTCCAGTGCCTAATGGGGAGCATCCATGGTCACACATTTCCATTTATTTTATTGTAGAATTACCAGTATCCAAGGGCTGCACAGTCATTCTTATGATTTAGATCGTTTCTCGAAATTGGATCATTTTGTACCCCTTAAAGAACTGCCTACTGCTAAGCAATTGGTTAAGATCTTCGCCAAGGAGGTCTTTCGGCTCCATGGGGTGCCCAAAGTAATTGTGTTGGACCGGTGAAGCCAGTTTGTGTCTCGATTTTGGAGGTCCTTTTGTGCGCAATTGAGTATCCAACTCTCTTTCTCCTCCACCTATCACCCACAGTCCAATGGTGCGGCAGAGAAATCGAACCAAGCCTTGGAACAGTTCTTACTCAGTTATATCTCGGACCATCACGATGACTGGGCGAGCCTGTTACTGTGGGCGGAGTTTGCCCAGAACTGTGCCATGAACTCTTCTACTCAGAATTCCCCATTCATGATTAACTATGGCTTCCAGCCTTCGTTCTTCCTGAGTCATTTGAGGCACAAGATATTCCAGCTCTGGAAGAGCATTTAAGGGAACTTCGCTCCACATGGGTACGAGTTCAGAGAACCCTGCAATGGTCCACTCAACAGCAAAAAAGGCAGGCCGATCGTAGACGATTACCAGCACCGATATTTCAGGTGGGGGAGAGAGTCTGCCTCTCCACACGAAACTTGAACCTACAAGTACCTTGTAGAAAACTGGCTCTCTGGTTTGTGGGTCCTTTTCAGGTTCTGTGTAGGATCAATCCTGATGCTTATCCTCTGGAACTGCCAGCCAATATGCTCATTCATAATGTATGTCTCTTGTGGCTGCCTTGCGGGGTTGCCACGTTCTGCCTTCCCGGGAGAACCGGTACGCCCTGGTACTTGTCTGGACAACCAGTCTCCTTGCTGCTTCCCCTGGCGGCAACTGTCGCATCTGACAGTTGGGCTCACATCACAGGGATTCCCTTGTGACGTCACGGCCTGGCTTTATTTTTAAAGGCACAGTATCATTATTGCGCCACCTCAGAGGTGGAGCAATCAGTATTTAAATGACTGGACACCACTTCATTTGCCCTTTCATGGTGTTCCAGTGCAGTTGTGTTGTTTAAGCTCTGTGTATTACCCTGGTTTGTCTGACTACCCGATCTGGTGTTGACCTGTGGCTCTGTCTGACTATCCGCTCTGTGTATGATGGTTGGCTTGTCAAACAACCATTCTGGTGCAGACCTGCAGCTCTGGCTGACTAACTGCTCCGTGTATGACCTGGCTTGTCTGACTAATCTATCTGGTGCTGACCTGTGACTCTGTCTGTCTATCTACTCCGTGTATGACCCTAGGCTTTTCTGACTAACAATCTGCTGCAGACCCGCAGCTCTGGCTGACCAATCACTCTGTGTATGTACAGGCTTTCTGACCATCCTATCTGGTGCTGTCCTGTGGCTCTGTCTGGCTTGCCTCCTGTGTTGCCGCTCTTCCGTGGAGATCCATCTGGTGCAGACCTGGGGCTCTGGTAGACTATAATCTATACGGACTACAGGCGTGAGTCCGGGATCTAGACTACCATCTATACCGACTGCAGACATGAGTCCGGTATCTAGACTACCATCTATACCGACTGCAGGCGTGAGTCTGGTATCTACTCGTTGTTCCTGCTCGGAGTTCACTGGTTCCAGTTCCTGTTCGAGTTACTGCAGAAGACTGTCTGTGGCTGATCCTGTTCCTGTTCCAATCCAAGTTCCAGCAGAGACTACCAGTGGCTTTGGCCTAGTCTCAGCAGTGAGGTCTATCCTAGACGGCCTACTATTCCTGATAGTAGTGCTATCTTATCTGCTAACCTACTGCCTGTTCCTATTGTCCGCTGTTTATACCTTGTTTTGTGCCTTGAATAAAGGTTGTTTTATTATATACATTCTGACTCCTGAGTGCTCTGATTAACAGTGACAGCTTTCTTGTAAATACTGCCTAAAGTAGACGAACATTTGGATTTGTGTTTTATTATATATAAATATACTAATTAAATACTAGATGTGACAATGCCAAAAACTGGATGTCTACAGCCGGTATTTCCAGAGTTCAACACCTTTTTAAGGGAAATTGGGGTGGGATAAGGGGTATTTTGAATAAGGAATACATTGTTCAGGACTGCCAGGTTGGAGTGCAAAACACTCTGGTCTTAAGTAGCAAGAGGTTAATTAATAATGCAGTCCCCTGAGCCCCAAGGAATGATAATCCAAAGAAAAATAATTATGTAGGGACCCATGAAGCAAGACAATTTACCCACACCAAGGTGCGTGTCCCAGTGTCACTGCTCGATCTGGAAATTTGGCTTTAATTAGCTGAGCTGTGAAAAGGAAGAGATTACAAATACTTAATAAATGCCGGCAATCTTCCTCCTTCAGCAAAAGTCTATTGGAGCTGAGGTGTCCCACAAACACAGAAATACATACAATACTATTTAGTACTCACTGGACTGGATATATCAACTCTGCCCAGTCCCAAGGAAGAGGCAGGTTCACATTTCTGTTGCCCACTCAGCCCCCAAGGGAGACAGGATATTTGGTTCTCTGAAAGCTCTCCTAACCAAGTTAGGTCTCCCAACATGAAAAATAAAATAAAAACCATAAAATACAATGAAAAAACATTCAATTCAGGGAATGGCCCTGACCTACAGAGGTCACTCATAAAACTGACATTTGGTTTGTGGCTGGGCAGAGAGTGGAAGTGTTTGGGTTTGGAGTGCCCTGTTTCCTAGTGGGGGAGCTGTCTATCCCTCAATGGCGCAAGAGGAAAAAGCTATTTTGGTCTGCTGTAAAGAGCTCCTCTAACTGTGACATTCTCTACTAGGCTCATAAAATGGTGCAAAGATCTTTTGTTGTCTCTTAATGCAGATGCAAACGCACTCCTCAGCCTGTCTTATCTGCAAGGACACACACAAAATATTGGGTTTTTCTGCGCTGCTTCTTATCCTTTTAACTCATTTACAACATGCATTGCATTTATCGCTTTTTACATGTACATACCTGCAAACAGAAGCTAAATGATGATGTATATCAGTCTACACATCCATAAGTAGAACAATTCCTTCAAAATGTAGGGCTCAACCTAAATCATGGCTAGTAATACATGAGTTTTTAATCATTTGTGCATCACCTTGGTTATCAAAGCATTAAAGGAAAATTATTTTTTATTTAAAACTAGCAATGTGGGACGGCGTTGCCCGTCATACTATTTACACAGAGAGACATTGTGTGAAACAGAAATATGCAGTGTTACAGACACGCACTTAAAGAGACAGTGTCACACACTGTGAAACGCATACATACAGAGAGACACACACATACATGACGTATATCAGATATGTAGAAAGTGTGGGACAGACGCAGCAGTGATGTAGATATGCTGATAAGAGTTGTAAAAAATGTTTTAATTGCAGCTCTTCAGCTTGATGAATAAGACCCCGTATACTTACAGTTGAAGTGAGTGTGCTGTGTTACTTGGTGAATAAGGCCCTGTATCCTTACAGTTGAAGTGAGTGTGCTGTGTTACTTGATGAATAAGGCCCTGTATCCTTACAGTTGAAGTGAGTGTGCTGTGTTACTTGATGAATAAGGCCCTGTATCCTTACAGTTGAAGTGAGTGTGCTGTGTTACATTATGAATAAGGCCCTGTATCCTTACAGTTGAAGTGAGTGTGCTGTGTTACATGATGAATAAGACCCTGTATCCTTATAGTTGAATTGAGTGCACTGTGTTACTTGGTGAATAAGACCCTGTATCCTTATAGTTGAAGTGAGTGTGCTATGTTACTTGATGAATAAGACCCTGTATCCTTACAGTTGAAGTTAGGGTTGCCACCTTTTCCTAAAAAAAATAGCGGCCATAGCTGTGTGAGGGCAGAGTCACAAAAGGGAGGAGCCAAAAAAGGGGCAGAACCACTCAATGTTGCATGACCACTCTCAGACTAAGCACTCTCACTCAGACTAAGCACTCACTCTCTCTCAGACTAAGCACTCTCTGTCTTTCTCAGACTAAGCACTCACTCTCTCTCTGACTAAGCACTCACTCTCTCTAAGACTAAGCACTCACGCTCTCTCTCACACTAAGCACTCTCTGTCTCTCTCAGACTAAGCACTCTCTCTCTCTCAGACTAAGCACTCTCTGTCTCTCTCTATCAGACTAAACACTCTGTCTCTCTCAGACTAAGCACTCTCTGTCTCTCTCAGACTAAGCACTCACTCTCTCTCTCTCTCAAACTAAGCTCTCCCAGGCCAGAGTGGTGAAGGATCCCCTACACACAAAGGTGATCAGACCTCCCAATTAAGCCTTTGAGGCCTAGTCAAGTTGCTTGAATACTGGAATACATTGCACTGCATTGAAGGCCCTATTTGTCCTCTATGGTGCAGATGGTTTGCCCAGAACGGATCTACTTTGCCTGTATATATAAGGCCCAGTTTTTGTACACAGACAGGACACAACATTTACTTACTTTTCTCGCTCAGTACATGTGTACTACAGGTGTGACATAGATGCACATTGTGTTATCTGTACAAATCGCTAAGATCTTAAATACACAAATATCTACATCCCATTAAGACAATTGTAGCGGTGACATTATCTGTTATTGCTAAGATTCATCACAGAAATGCCATGAACTGTCTCAGTAACCATATGTATCTCTGTAAAATAAAGCAGAGCGACCATCATAAAGGTCATCAGTTACATACTGTAATATATATGCAACACACAGGCAGACACATACACACAGTGAGCGGCAGAGACATGCAAAAGACATGCACATACACACCGGAGATGCACACATGCACATAAATATGTAGCAGAGATGTACACACACACACACACGCAACATATATGCACAGAAACACATGCACGCATGAGTTGTGCACCCCTCTGGCACTCAAATGGTTAAGTTATAGAGAGGCATGTCAGAGTTAAATAGCAGTGGGAAGTGTGTTCATACCTGGGAACTTTGATTTGTGTTGTCTCTGGAGGGGAGTTATGTGGTGCTGATGTGGAGAGACAAATGGGGCAATTTGGGCTAAAGTGGGCGGGGCTTAATCGCGAGTAGGGGGCGGCGCTTAAGAAAAAGTGTTAGTAATAGGCTGGGGAAGGAGGAGAAGTGGGAGGGAAATGCAAGTTTACAGTGTGAGGGGTTTGAACACACTCCCTGAGGGGTAAACCTTGATACACAACCCTGTGGCAGTCAGTGGGTTAAGTGTGTACCTGATGGCTGTCTGTCCTGTGTCTTGCATGGCAAATGATGACAGTGAAGAAATAATTCAGCAATGAGGACCTACTTTAACCGTTTGAGTGCCATTTTGTTCCCCTGGTGATGCAGCACCCTTCAGTGGCTATACTACAGGTCCTGCTGAGGCCACTGGGAGTCAAGGTGAGTGACTGTATGTTAGCCATATTTCTTTCTGGCTTTGTGTGTGTGTGTATGGGTGTTTGGTGCTGTGTGAGTGGGGCATGAGTGTGTAATACCTGGGAACTTTTACTTGTGGAGTCCCTCATGTGGTGCTGATGTGGAGAGAGCAATGGGGCAATTTGGATTAGTAGGGGGCGGGGCTTAAGAGAAATGTGGAAAAGTGTTAGTAATAGGCTGGGGAAGGAGGAGAAGTGGGAGGGAAATGCAAGTTTACAGTGTGAGGGTTTTGAACACACTCACTGAGGGCTAAAACTTGATACACAACCCTGTGGCAGTCAGTGGGTTAAGCGTGTACCTGATGCCTGCCTGTCCTCTGTGTTGTATGGCAAATGATGACAGTGAAGAAATAATTGAGCAATGAGGACCTACCTTAACCCTTTGAGTGCCATTTTGTTCCTCAGTGACTGTAGTACAGGTCCTGCTGAGGCCACTGGGAGTCAGGGTGAGTGACTGTGTGTGTGTGTGTGTGTGTTAGGGTTGCCACCCAGCCGGTATTTTACCGGCAGGCCGGTAAAAAAATTGGCTTCTGTCCAATGTTAAGTCTATGGAGGGAATGCCATGGCCAGTATTTTTTTTTTTTCAAAAGGTGGCAACCCTAGTGTGTGTCAGCCATATTTCTCTCTGGCTTTTGTGTGTGTGAGTGGGGTGTGTATGTGTGGGGCATGTGTGTGTGTTTGGTGCTGTGTGAGTGGGGCATGTGTGTGTTTGTCTGTGGTGTAGGAGCAAGTGGCGGCCATATTGTTTTTTTTCTGACTTTGATAGTGGTGGGCGGGCTGCATAGTGGGGGCGTGCATGATTTTCACACCAATAGCAGTGCACTGCAATTGGTGTGAAAATCACGCCCCCATTGAATCACCCAATGGGAACAGTAACCCCTCCTTATTGCCACCCCTGGGTGTGTGTGTTTCCTGAGGAGACATAAATTATGCAATGAGCCTTTCTCTTTTATATATATAGACAAATAGAAAGGTAAAATACAAGCTGAGTTTTTTTATTAAACTGTTAGCAAGTGCTCCAACTATTGGCTAAAAGGCAAACTTTTTTATATAGCATTCTATGGGAGAGTTTAAGTCACAGACTACCCCTCTTCACAGTATGTGACAGGAACAGCACCACCAGGTGTACAGAATAGAAAATGACAGCCTAACTAAAGAAGTATGAGCTATAGTAAGAGGGTAGGAGAGGGTAATCCCTGTTCCAGAGTGTTATTTACAAAGTTTCTCTCATATGTTATGATCTGAGGCAGTGCTGAAAACGGTCATGCTTTGTGATATTTGCAATGATAAAAAACAGCAAATATTAGTTTAAAGTACTTTGCTAGTGGCTGCAATGTTTTTTCCTAATCTATGAAATGGAGGAAGAAATTAGCAGGTTCACTAGCATAAGATGTGTAACTTAATATAATGACACAGAGATGACAGCCTATGACAGCACCTTTTTGGTTTATAAAGCACACTAAGCGGTGAGGCTGATGTACAGAGAACTGAGGGAAGCTGCACTAGGGTGTGATAAAAGAGGTAGACCAGTGATTCTCAACTCTGCTTCTCTTGGCACACTAACAGGTCAGGTTTTTCAGGGTATGCTTAATTAAACAATGATAGAACAAGCTCAATACTCATCTACCTATAGTTCATCTGTGATCTAGATGGGATATCCGGAAAACCTGGCCTGTTGGTGTGCCTTGAGGACAGTTGGGAAACACTTAGGCTAATGTAAAATTTGCCATTGATTTAACTCTTTAAGTGCCAGAGGTGTACGCAATACATGCGTACCCCTTATGGTACTGAAAGGGATAAAAATAGGCTTTGAACTAGGGGTGGGCAAAATCTCTTGCCATGTTCCCAAGGGAAATTCATGAAAAACCAAGTTGTTGTCCGCTTTTTCGAAGGAAAATTCGCTTTAAATCTAGCAATTAAAATTTTCACATTTTATGCCCATTGGGCAAAATTTTGGCCATTTTTTCAATGGCTAGAAAGTTTCCACAAACACAATACAAGCAGCTACAGAGAGACGTAGACTTGCTGTTCTGTTTTGCTGTGATTTTGAGGCAAAATTGAGACAGGAGAGGCTCATAGTGACTGCTATCGCTATGAGCAGGATGAAAAATAATAAAAGGAGGAACTGGAAGGACCATTATGTGTCCACTGAGTTTGAGAAGGAAGTGAGCACTACAGAAGCAATGTTGGCCAGTCCCCCTAAACCACCCCTAGGGTTTTTGGGGAAATAACTGTCAAGGGAGGAACAAAACGGTAGTACTAGTAGTGACAGCAGGACAGGTCAGCTGCCTGTGCCTGCTGCAAGACATGCTATGCCTGCTGCCAGACGTGCTGCATCTGCAGTAAAATGTGCTGTGCCTGATGTCAGACGTGCTACCCCTGCTGCCAGTGACACCACCAGTGCTGTGCCTGCTACTAGTAGTGCCCTTGCTTCCACCAGTGCTGTGCATGCTGCCAGTCTTGTCCTTGCTTCCACCAGTGCTGTGCCTGCTGCCAGTGCTGAACCTGTTGCCACCAGTGTTGAAGCTGCTGCTAGTGTGTCTTGTAATACTCGGGGGGGGGGGGGGAGGAGAAGATGATACCAAGTGTGACAGCAGGGGACCCTAAGTCACACTTGCCATCCTCAAGTGCTAGTACTACTACTAAGGTCCAGAAGCTTGTTAGCATTAGGAGTGAAGGAGGGGGTAATCAATATCCTCCTATTAACAGTGACTATGAGGAAGAAGACTAAGGGACTGAAATTGATGTGGTTGGTGTCAGTAGTAGTAGTAGTAGTAGTAACAGTGATGGTGAAGCAGCCAGTGGGACTAGTATTAGCAGAGTGGTAGAGGAAGCAATTGAGAGTGTCCAGACTAGTGGTCAAGGGAGCCCACACCATTCCCCTGACCCTGGGAGCCCCCTTAACCCCCAACACCAACACATGTACCAGACATGGTGGGGGCTAGATATGGTGCTGTTACTTCCTCAGGCGCATCAATGGAGCTAGTCATGGCAAGTGGAACCTTCATCATCCATCAACCATGTTACTGATGTTGTTGATTCCATTCCCTTTCAGCTTCCTAATAATCCTGCTTCTTAAACAACTCAGCAGCAGCAGCAAGAACAGCAGTCACAAATTGTGCATCTACATCAGGGCATTTGACAATGGTCAGTGGCCACTGGCCAACAGGACATCACCTGCTGGCACTAGGCTGGTAGGAATTTTTTTTTTTTCACAGGGCTTGTATTTTCAAAAATATACAAAAAAAAAAAAAAAAAAGAAATCCTAGTCCTATAAAAAAACAAACAATTTTGGGGGTTTATTACAAGATTTCAAATAAAAAAGAAACCATCCTCCCACAAAGTAGCGACACCAATAAAATCATTCTATATGTCATGTAGCTAAAACTACATATCCCCATGACATTTCCTATTGTAGACAATAGTCTTGGTGATATATGTCTGTCACGGGGATATGTAGTTTTAGCTACATGATATATATAGTAATTTTATTGGTGTCGCTACTTTTTTGAGAGGATGCTTTCTTTTTTATTTGAAATCTTGTAATATTATCCTTTTTGTCTCCATCTCTACACTTTGTGATTTTATATTGAGTATAGAGGCGCAAGAATATATAGATTTATTTGTTGTGTTTTTTTGTATAACACGTAGAGTGGTAGTGTTAGATTTTTATTTCTTTGCAGCCTTTTTCTCATTTATTTATTTTTCTATAATTTTAGGTGTTTAATTTCTATTTACAAGTGGTGTTTGCGCATTTGACTCTTTTTTGTTTAATTCTGGGGGTTTGTTTCTAACAAGCCTAAGTCCTACAAATCAGTGCTTCCTTAGGGCTTGTGCCAAACAAGCTTAAAGGGACAGTAATACTTAAGTATTAATAATCCCTATAGTAAAGTCCTATTAAAAATAAATGTATTGCCCCCAGTGTCATCTCTCAGACCTTTATGGTTTGAGAGATAATCGCTCCTAAAGTTGCCCTCCCCCTTCCCCGAAGTCAGCGTTGTAGCTGATTGAAGGGAAATCCGGTCATAGATCATCAGGCGGCTCTGCAGCAGAGGCACGACTGCATTAATAAAAAAAAAAATCTTTCACTGAAACGGTCTTCTACATCTGCTTGTAAACTAAGCACACGTAGAATACCATTTCAGTGAACATTTTTTTTTTTATTATCATGAATGCGCCTGTGCTGGAGAGCCACCTGAAAGTTGTACTACTTGCTTCCCTGCAGTCAGCTAAAACGCTGACTATGGGGAAAGGGGAGGGAGAGGGCAACTTTAGGAGCGATCATCTCTCAAACCATAAAGGTTTGAGAGATGACACTGGGGGCAATACATTTATTTTTAATAGGACTTTAATATAGGGATTAGTAATACTTAAGTAATACTTAAGTATTACTATCCCTTTAAGCCCTACAAATCAATGTTTCCATAGGGCTTGTGCCAAACAAGCTTAAGTCCTACAAATCAATGTTTCTTCAGGGCTTTGGCCAAGACTAATAAGTCTAAGTCCTACAAGACAGGGCTTGGGCCTCTAACAGCAAATCTAACAAATCATCCTCTACAAAATACTCTATCAAGTCAAGTATCGGTCCACCCCAGTGGCAGCTTACGTCACTGGGTTCCTGTCTCTATCAATTTACATACAGATTTCTTATTTTATTTTATTGATTTATTTTTTTATTAACTGTCCCCCAACCACTTAAGAACCCACCCCCCAAAACAAATTCCCTGTTCAACTCATTCATTCATTCATTCACCAACAGAGGCACCCTCCTCAGACTCCTTTTATATCGTGTCTTATTGTTTTTTTTATTGTATTTAGGATTTATTTTGTATTAACTACCTCCCCCCAATCCCAGTAAACAAACCCCCCAAAAAAACATTCCCTGTTCAAGACAGGCACCCTCATGCCCCTTTTATACTATGCCTTTGGGAAATAAAATAATATGTTATGTGTTGTGTGTATCGTAACCCTTTGAGTGCCAAAAGGGTACGCAACGCATTGCTTTCCACTGCTTTGCGTACCCCTCTGGCACTCAAAGGGTTAAATGTTCCCACTGATTTCAATGGAATGAGCTAAGCAGAAAAAGTGTGAAAAAGTGGAAAATTGGCATGTTTCGCTGGAAAATGTTCGCCAAGCAGAAATTGCTATTATTTGCTGATTTCAGTTTGAGGCGAAAATTTTCGCCCATCCCTACTGTGAACAACTTGAATGCTTGAATGCTACCCAATGCGCTGGAGATTTCCTAGAGTTCAAGGGGTTAAATGTAATTCTAGGTCAAACCAACAGCATCACAGGGTGACAAATAAACATTTAAACCGATTAAACATAGGACTTTTACCCCTTAAGTCCTGGAAGACTCTATAACATTCTCTCTGACATTCAAGGGGAAAAACTAGCTTAATTTTTAAGAGTTGGAATTTCTGGTATTATATTTGTTTTTATTTGTTTCCTAGGATTCAGGTGGTTTGCGCTAGAACTACTCTGGGTGGTTATACACTAAAGTGTGATAAGAGGGAGGTACAATTTCCAGTGTGAACCATGCTGCAATTCCATTGCTAGTGTTTTGAGCCTATGCATTAACATCTATCCAGCTTGAGACAGCTTAATGCATAGTCTCCCTACAATAACATAGAGACTAAAGAGTTTATCTCAGTGGATGTTCTCTCTCTTCTTTCACACCTGTTTGCTAGCTTAATGCGTAACCATCATTATGTCTAAGTACATCAACCTCGGGCAAATCTGGCGCAAGGTCATTTTACATGCAAGTGGGTATAGCAGAGAAGGTCATTAAAACTAGTAGTATCCCATTTATGACAAGAAGGTGCAAGTGTTTTCATTGTTAATGGAATCAGTGGCAAAAAAGCAAAGGCCCTGTCTAGGTTTTACTTCTTTAGAGGGTTAGTGGGCAGGCAGGACTGCTGGACAACCCCCCCAATCACACTCACTCTTTCTCCCCTTCTGCTATGCTACTTACCTTGAAAATGTTTTTTTGTATGCTGCTTGCCCCAAGGGGATAGTAGTGGGGAAATATATGGGAGCTTCAAGGTAATATTTTCCTCTGCACTCTGTGTAATGCTATGTGGTAGCAGGGTAAACAGAAAAGTGTCACAGCATGTGCGTGCTGTAGGCAATCATTCGTGGCTTGCATTAAAGTCTTAAAAGTGGAAACGTGTACAATGGTATGCTTTAATCCTTCCCATGCCAGACAAGTATGCAGTGCAATGCATTGGGTACCTCTCTGGCACGGAAAGGATCAAAACACTTTAGTACGGGGTTGGGCAATGGGAAGCCCTCCATCTGCTGCCTGACTACAACTCCTATAACCCCCCACCAGCCAACAGGATGAAGGGAACTGTAGTCTAGCAGTATCAGGAGGGCCTCATGTTGCCTATCCCTGCTCTAGTACTTACATAGAAGTACAGCCACAGGAGTAGATGCGCAGAAAATGAACTGCAGTTTCAGATTTGTACATTACCCCAGTGTGACTAGGCATATCTATTAATTTCATTATTTGAATTCTATAGCATTTACAGATAGCAGTGAGAGGTAGTGACAAATTAAGGACCCTAATAAAGAAAGAGGTATCATGGATATTTCACTTTTTGACTAGTAATCAATTGGGTCTTAATCTT
Source organism: Rhinophrynus dorsalis (assembly GCA_037306005.1). NCBI lineage: Eukaryota > Metazoa > Chordata > Amphibia > Anura > Rhinophrynidae > Rhinophrynus > Rhinophrynus dorsalis. The sequence continues at coordinate 489,689,611 of CM074719.1, forward strand.
GACTTTGATGTAACACATTTTGTAGATGCATCTCACTTCCCCTACATTGCAATATCTGCTCTGAATTCATGTTGAATGTTTCAGCAGCAACATTTAAAACATGTAATTGCATGAACAAAGGGTGTGTTGTATTGAATGCCACATGCAGTTTTATAGGAAGACTTTTCTCCTTGCATTCATTGCTTTCAAAATACTGAGCAGCAACAATATTACTGAGAAAATGCAACTACTTGCGATATTAGTGCAATTATATTGCAGCTAGTTTAAAAGCCCGTGTACCCGGGCCACAGTGCCACCTAGCAGCCTCGGCTGGTGCCAGGAGCCTCTCTACTCACCAGGCGATCCCAGGAAGGTGCACAGAGAGGACTCCAGTCTGAATTTGCAGCGCCCTGCTCAGCATCAGCCGTGGTACGTTTGAGCAGTCTGTACTGCGCGTGACTGCAATGCAGGCAGTCTCTTCTGCGCATGACGGCTTCTGACAAACATCCTAACCTTTTATTATATAGGATTCCATTGAAACACATATAATACTTTTATAGGATAGTAATATTTCCTAATAACTGAAGCTCCAATCATTCTTTAACTTTTTTGTAGTATGATGAGTGTATTGCAAGTCTGAACACTTTGTAGTTCAACAGTAATTGAATGATAAAGTATCCCCCCCTCTTTTACAGACATCATGCTGCTCTCCAAGCTGGTCTGGATTGAGCACAGCGTGGGACAATCTTCACTGAGCATAAGGAAAAACCTGCCCTCCTTCGTGAAGGAGTGCAGGGTTTTCCTTATGTTCACAGCAAGAAAATTGTCCCTCTCTGAGAGCTGTCCAGTCCAATGACCGGATTGCAGATCTGTGGGGAGGTGGCTTACAAAAAGGGCAGGAGGGAGATACTTTATCATTCAATTACTGTTGAACTACAAAGCATATACACTTGTTATATAGCTCTTCATACTACAAAAGCATTAAAGAATGATCAGAGCTTTAGTTATAGGAAACATTACTATCCCTTTAACAAATTAAGGGTCACTCTTTGAAATGTTGGTAAAACTACATATAAAAAGAGCTGCATACAACACAGTGATACCACACTCATGCTATTTTGTTGCTTTCATTCCCATACCTGGGAATTTTCCTAATCTGACTTGGAGACTCAGGTGCTCATACCTTATTCCCTGGACTCTGGGAACAGTTTTAGGGCTTGATAATCTTACCACTGGTAAAACAACAGGTAAGGTAAAAATAAACACCGAACAAGAAACCCACTTTTGTACTGCAGCTATCCTATAACTGGCCCAGTACTTGGAACTACCAGCGTAGGTAGCACAAATCTACATTATCTCAAATCCTGCATCGTCCGTTAATTCCAGCACATATGACTGCCAGAAAATAACGCTAGATATGTCAACATCAAGGAAATAGGCCAACATATGACGTTAGCTGGTCACATCAAGCATTGTCAAGGCCAACTCAAATCTCCAGCCAATCCAAATCCAGAAAAGTTTCAAAATCAGTCCCAAATATAAATCTATATATATTAAAGAATAAGGCTCATTGCATAATTTATGGTACCTCACACACAGAACATAATTTATGTCTCCTCAGAAAACAAACACACATTGAACAGGATGCCTCATTACATAATTTATGTCTCATTAGGAGACACAACTCCCATTGGGTGATTCAATGGGGGCATGTTTATCATACAGGAGTTGGCCCGCTCCCTCCAGCCCGCCCACCACTATCCAACTGTCAAAAAAAATTTAGCTGCCACTCGCTCCTGAAGTAGGGGATATCCGTAACTTCTCCTGGTCCACATACACTCTCACTCAGGATCATGACCCCACAAACACACTGTTTCTCCTCCCACAGATAAGTGTAACCCTCCATACACTCTGTTTCAGTATGAGGGTGTAATGTTTCCATAAAATACAATCTCAGGGATAAACTTAATAGCAACTCTTTTATTTAACTCTTCATCTCTTCAGTCAACCTCACTAACTGTCTCTTTTCAACTATCACTCCTCCACTTCCTGCATCCTGATTCCCGCCTTTTCTCCTTAAAGGGAGAGAGGTGCTTTGCTGTATGTTACAGAAGGCAAGCCTCAAACACCATTTTCTATTTGTTCCCTCAGCATATTGCTACGTTGCCTCAACTGAAGAGCCACCGTGTGTTATATTGCTATGTTACCTCAACTTATGTAAGGAGGAGTTACTGCTCCCATTGGGTGATTCAATGGGGGAGTGATTTAAATCATGCAGGGAGTTGGCTTGCCCCCAGTATCCAGCCCGCCCACCACTATCCAAGTAACTGAGAAAACAAAATGGCTGCCACTCGCTCCTACACCACAGACACAAACACATCAGACAAAAAACACACACACACACTCTCTCACTCACACCCTCTCACCCTCACTCTCTCTCTCACACATACTCTCTCTCTCTCTCTCTCTCACACACACACACTCTCTCTCTCACACATTCTCTCTCTCACACACACTCTCTCTCTCTCTCTCTCTCTCTCTCACACACACTCTCTCACACACACTCTCTCACACACTTTCTCTCTCTCACACTCTCACTCACACACTCTCACTCACACTCGCACGCAATCACTCACACTCACTCACACCCCGGGAGCCAGCACAATCCAATTTCTACCATAGTATGTGCAATTACCACATGCATTTCAACTACATGAATGAATGCCACTCACTCACACTCACTCACACCCCGGGAGCCAGCACAATCCACCTTCCACCATAGTATGTGCAATTACCACATGCATTTCAACTATATGAATAAATGCCACAGTGGAGGCATAAGTACAAACACAAACTCATTACAATGACACATAAGTCACCCCCTTATGACTCACTTCTGTGTGTGTCTCTGTGTGTGCCTGTGTGTTCCTCACTGTGTGTGTTGCACGCCTGTATCACACTCTATGTGTCTGCATGTTGTGCATTACATGTATGTGTGTATGACTGTGTTGCTCTTTATGAATCTGAGTGCATGTGTGTGCATTTGCATATGTGTCTGTGTGTGTGTGTGTGTTTGTGTGTGTGTGCATTAATTCCCTATATATCCTGACTGGCAGCACAGTCCCACATTGGTAATATAAATATATATATATATTTGAGAAGACATCAATTTGTACTACTTTTAGTTATTGCCATATAACTTGACAAAAACATTACAAAAACATGCCAACATTGGAAATTTCTAAAATCAAGACAAATATTATAATCTATTTAGCAGGGTTTTTTTAGCATTTGTAGATGTGTAAAAGATTTTTAGGACCAAAGTTTAAAAAAAAAAGTGCATTTGTTACATTTGTTTCATCATATTTTATAAATTGTTTTACAGGAAATTTGATGAAAATAATGGTATCTTTAGAAAGCCCATCTTATGGCAAGAAAAACAGTATATAATATATGTGGGTACATTAAATGAGTAAGAGGAAAATTACAGCTACAGACAATATCAGAAACACCACGTAAGGGCAATGACTCCCAGGCCCAGGGAGGTTTATAAAGGAGCAGGAGAAGGCTGGGCCCAATTAGGCAACACAGAATAGGCCCATAAACAGGCATCCTAGCCAGTGCCTGTTTCATTATGTCAGCAATGTGGAAGTGGCTGCAAATATGCTAGCTAACACACCACAGAGGAAGGAAGCACAGGAAAACTTAGCCTCTAAGGGAGACTGTGATAGTATCCCCCCTTAATGACATTTCCCCCACAGAAGAGGACCAGCACTAGAGGCAGTGCAGGAGTGGAATTCACGGAGAAGGGCTGGTGCATGTAGATCTCTCTTAGCGACCCAGGAATGCTCCTCAGGTCCATATCCTTTCCAATGAACTAGATATTGTACCTGGTCTCTGACCCTGTGAATGTCCAAAATACTTTGTACCTCATACTCTTCATGGTCCCCCACTTGGATAGGTCTGGGACAGACAGGAGCAGTAGTATATCTGTTACAGACCAATGGTTTCAGTAGCGACACATGGAAAGCATTAGAGATGAGCATATTAGCAGGGAGTTCAAGGGCATAGGTTACGGGGTTAATCCTACGGAGAACCCGAAAGGGACCCACAAATCGACTTTTTACAAGGCACCTGGAGATGGAGATTGCATGAGGACAGCCATACTCTCTCTCCCACCTGGAACACTGGCGCCAGTAGCCAACTATGGTCTGCTTGTCTCTTATAGCGCAAAGTGGAACTCTGCAGGGATCTCTGAACCCGTACCCATGTGGAGCGGAGCGCCCTCAAGTGCTCCTCCAGAGCAGGAATATTCTGAGTCTCGAAAGACTCTGGCAGCAACGAAGGTTGGAACTCTTAGTTAATCATAAAGGGTGAGTTCCAAGAGGAGCAATTGACTGCATTATTTCTGGCCAGCTTTGCCCACGGTAACAAGTTCACTCAACTGTCATGATGGTCCCAGATAAAACAATGGAGGGACTGTTCCAAAGCCTGATTAGACCTTCCTGCAGCACTGTTAGACTGCGTATGGTAAGCCGAGGAGAACGAGGGCTTGATGCCCATCTGACCGCACAATGCTCTCCAAAAAAGTGAGACAAACTGGCTCCCATGATCTGAAACTACCACCTTGGGTATACCATGTAGATGAACCACCTCCTTGGCAAAGATCTCAGCCAGCTCCTTGTAGGAAGGTAGTCCTTTGAGTTGTACAAAATGGGACATCTTAGAAAATCTATCCACAATCACGAGGATGACTGTGAAACCCTCTGTGACAGGCAAGTCTACCATAAAGTCGATGGAAAAGTGTGACCAAGGCAGCTCCCCATTGGGAATGGGTTGAAGGAGACCAAGCGGAAGGTGTCTAGGGGTTTTGGTCTGAGCACATGTGGAACAGGCGGCAACAAATGCGGAATAATATGCCCTCAGACTGAGCTACCAAAAGAGTCTAGTCATTGACCACATTAGTTGGTCTCTCCCAACGTGCCCTGCAGCCTTCGAGGAATGGTTAGTCTCAAGCAACCTGGTACGGAGGGATTCAGGCACAAAATATTTTCCATTAGGCTTATCTGCCGGAGCGGAAGCTTGAGCAGCCAAAATCTCCTCCCCCAACAGAGATGTAATACAGGTAAGTATCGTAGCAAAGATGCTGTTAGAAGGAATGATAGGTACCGGAAGAGATTCCTCCTGGGATTCATCCCCAAATTGTCGAGAAAGAGCATCTGCTCTAATATTTTTTGTACCAGGTAGGTAGGAGACCACAAAATTAAACTTCAAGAGGAAAATGGCCCATCTGACCTGACGTGGAGACAACCTCTTCGCCTCTGACAGATACTTTAGGTTCTTGTGGTCTGTTAGTATCAGGATAGGGACCGTAGTACCCTCTAATAGATATCGCAATTCTTTCAAGGCAAGGATGATGGAGACTAACTCCTGGTCGCCTACATCATATAAACTCTCAGTCTTAGACAGTTTCTTAGAGAAGAAACCGCACGGAAGCAATGGTTTCCCAGGGCCCGTGCGCTGGGACAACAAGGCGCCCACTCCAGACTCTGGAGTTTATAGCTTGTACATTCTTGCAAATATAAGCAAAATGTTGATGCATATCAATCTACACATCCATAAGAAGATCAATTCCTTACAAATGTAAAGTTTAAGTCACAGAATACCCCTCTTCACAGTATGTGACAGGAACAGTACCACCAGGTGTACACAATAGAACAAGACATTCTAACTAAACAAGTATGAGCAATAGTAAGAGGGCAGGAGAGGGTAATCCCTATTCAAGAGAAACATTTACAAAGTGCAAGAGTTTCTCTCATTTGTTATGATCTGAGGCAGTGCTGAAAACTGAATGTTTTCTGATATTTACAGTGATAAAAAAAACAGCAAATATTAGTTTAAAGTACTATGCTAGTGGCTGCAATGGTTTTCCTAAACTATGAAATGGAGGAAGAAATGGTTCACTAACATAAAATGAGTAACTTAATATAATGACACAGGGATGGCAGCCAATGACAGCACCTTTTGGTTCATAAAGCAAAACAACTGGTAGAAGATGATACATTGAGTCTGATATATAGAGAATTGAGGGAAGATGCACTAAGGTATTATAAAAGAGGTAGACCAGTAATTCTCATGTCTGCTCTTCCCAGCACGCTAACAGGTCAGGTTTTCAGGATATCCTTAATTAAACACAAATGGAACAATCTCAATGGCACATCTACCTATAGTTCATCTGTGAACTAGAAGGGATAACCGGAAAACCAGGCATGTTGGCGGGCCTTGAGGACAGTTGGGAAACCTTAGGATGCCCCTGATGAAGAGACATAGTAATCATGAAATGCACTGGGCCAATATTCCCACCCTAATATATTTTATTGTTTGTCTTATGTAATTATTTTATCTTTTTATATCAATTAAAAATGTTTTCCTTAAAATGGTTGCCCTGTATTTCATCTAGTCTATAACCTATTCCCTTTAAGTCCATATATCTCTCTCAGAAAGGTCTAAGAAAGACACAAAGCATTACTGAAAAGAAGATCTAAAGGACTCTGTATAAAGGAAAGATAGGAACAAGGAAGAGGAAAAGAAGCAACTGAAGGGAGAACCTGAGACCATGACTGGAAGTTTGATCTAGTTGAAGCAAATTACCTAGAGGCAGCAGCAGTAGCCTCTCCATTTGTGAGTATCCAATTAAGAGGGGATTGGTAGGATTATGTGTATGTTGATGAACTGAAATCTAGATAACACTTAGAGGAGCTTTGTGCTGTCCCATTTCTTTGTTTCTTGTTTCTGTCTATACATATGTGCGGAGGGCGAGTCTGATGGCCCAAAGGGAAAAGCTGCAAGTTCCAATACTGAGTGCACAGGCAATGAAAAACATTTGCTTGCTATGAACTGTGCATGATTACCTGTTTAAATAAAATAAGTATTCATTATGTATGTGTAATTACTGGTGCCCTCTTGTCACTTATTTATATTGGGACATTGGAAACTATCAACTAGTTTATATATACAGGTTTCATTTAAGATCAATCTTTCTCTCATTTGTTATGATCTGACATGCTTTGTGATATTTGCAAAGATAAAAAACAGCAAATATTAGTTTAAAGTACTTTGCAAGTGACTGCAATGGTTTTCCTAATCTATGAAATGGAGGAAGAAATGAGCAGGTGCACTAGCATAAAATGTGTAACTTAGTATGACACAGGGATGACAGCCTATGACAGCACCTTTTTGGTTCATAAAGAACGCCAACTAGTAGAATATGACACAGTGAGGTTGATGTATAGAGAAGATGCACTAAGGTGTGATAAAAGAGGTAGACCAGTAATTCTCATGTCTGCTCCTCCCGGCACGCTAACAGGTCAGAGTTTCAGGATATCCTTAATTAAAAACAAACAGTCTCAATGGCTCATCTACCTATAGTTAATATATGATCTGGAAAACCCAGCCTGTTGGTGTGCCTTGAGGTCAGTTGGGAAACAGGCTGATGTAAAATTTGCCATTGATTTAAAAGGAGCTGTGAATAACTTGAATGCTAGAATGCTTCTCAATGCATTGAAGATTTCCTAGAGTTCAATGGGGTTAAACAGATTTAGGGAATATTTACTTGTGTCCAATATTGCAGCTGGTTTAGTTCTGGAACTGATCAATTTTCTAATTAAAGGGATAGTAATGGCTGCTTTTAACAACATTTAATATTGTAGATATTAAAAAAAAAAATCTCCGGTCTCTCAGACATGTATAAAGACATCATCCCTCTAGCTGGCAGCATAAGATCCTAGTCCTGGGACTGACCATCGGCTCTTCAGCAGAGCCGAAATAGCGAAATCTAAAAAGAAATGCTTAATTGGAAAGGTCTACAAAGTGTGCTTGCAAACCAAGCACACTTTGTAGACCATTACAATGAAGTATTTCTTTTTAGATAGCGCTATTTCGGCTCTGCTGAAGAGCTGCTGGCCAGTCCCGGGACCAGGATGTCATGCTGTCAGCTAGAGCGCTGATGTCTGTGAAAGGGGCAGGAGGAGGGAACTTTAGCAGTGTATATCTCTCAAACTATACATGTTTGGGAACACGGCGACAACTTTCGCCTATTCCTACGTAGCACCACCTTGTCCTGATGAAATATTAGAAAGGTAGGAATGCATAAAAGGGCTTGTAATTCACAAACGTGTCTTGCTGATGTAATAGCTGTTAGTAGGATTGTTTTTAAAGTAAGAAATTTTAATGAGTGAGAGCTAAGCTATTGTAAAACCAGATTCAGGTCCCATGGTGGTATAACTACTGTAATTGTTGGTTTTAGCTTAGTGATCGCTGTAGTATATCTACAGATTAAATAGTGTTCTGAAAAAGGTGTTGACAGTATGGCAAATAGGACAGATAGCTGCACTTTAAGTGATGCTGGTTTCAAACCTTTTTGAAACCCTTCTTGCAGAAAGTCCAAAATGGTTTCAGTAGCTATAAGAGATCTGTTGAGATTTCTTGAAGTACATCATTTGTAAAATGTGGACCAGACTCAATTGTATATCTTAGATGATGAAGGCCTTCATCCAGCCATGATGGTTTTTATAACTAGATCTGATAGGCCCTTAGCTTTTAAAGAGCTCCATTCAGCCTCCAGGCCATTAGCTTCCAGAAGGCTGGGTCTGGGTGGAGTATTGCACCCTGCTTCAATAGATCTGGAACTAGAGGAAGTTGAAGGGGTGTCTGGATGGACATTTTGTTAGATCTGCATACCAGAATTTTCTTGGCTGGTTTGGAGCGACTAGATCTACACTGGCCTTGTCCTACTTCTGATAGAATCGGAATTGACGGAAGATGTATGCTAGTTTGAACTTCCATGGATATTAAAGGGCATCCTGTGCCAGAGATCCTGGAGTCCTCCATCTTGACACAAATATCTGGCATTGAGTGTTCATTGCTGTCACCATTAGGGATGGGCGAAACTTTCTACCTCAGACTGAAATCTGCAAAAAATGGCACTTTCTGCTTGGTGAAAAATTTCCTGCGAACAGTGCTGATTTTCCGTATTTTCCCCCATTTAAATCAATGGGAACATAGAAGTTACACGCAACACATTACAAATAATATTTTATTTCCCAAAGGCACAGTATAAAAGGGGCATGAGGGTGCCTGTGTTGGTGGGCTGTGGGGAAAGAATGAGTTGAAAAGGGGATGAGTTTTGGGGATTTGTTTACTGGGATTGGGGGGCATTTAATAAAAAAGAAATCCTAAATAAAATAAAAACCATAAGACATGGTATAAAGGGGTTTGAGGAGGGTGCCTGTGTTAGTGAATGAATGAATCATTATTGGTGGGGGGGACAGTTTATAAAAAATAAATCAATAAAATAAAATACGACATTTGTATTTAAAGTGACAGAGACAGGAACCCCCTGACATAAGCTGCCACTGGGGTGGACTGATACTTGACTTGATAGAGTATTTTGTAGAGGATGATTTGTGTGATTTGTTGTTAGATGCCTTAGTAGGACTTAGACTTATTAGAGGCCCAAGCCCTCAAAAAACATTGATTTGTAGGACTTAAGCTTTTTTGGCACAAACACTAAGGAAACATTGATTTGTAGGACTTGTTAGAAACAACCCCCCCAAAAAGTGTTTATTTTTTTTTGTAGGACTAGTTTTTTTTTCCTTTTATTTTTTTTTTTTTTTTTCAAAACATAAGCCCTGACAAAAAAATAAAGATGCACTACTGGCCTATTGCCAGCAGGTCATGTTGGCCAGTGGCCACTGTCAAATGTCCTCCTGAGTTCTGAGTTGAAACTGCTGTTCGTACTGCTGCTGCTGAGTTGTTTAAGCAGCAGAATGATTAGGCAGCTGAAAGGGAATGGGATCAACAATAGCAGTAAAATGGATGATGGATGATGAAGGTTCCACTTGCCGCCCACAACTAGCTTCAGTGATGCGCCTGAGGCAGTAGCAGCACAGTAAGTAGCCCCCAGTCTATGTGGAGAAAAGAAGAAGTTGGCCATTAAATCTTCTCCACTCGCCCCTCCTCCAAAATCATGGGTGTGTTGTTATTAGAATATATTTTTTTCCCTTGAGAGCAGGAACTGTGGCTCTCATCAGCAACTGCAATGTGCACAGTGTGTGTGGTAAATAACATCTGGGGGCACAACTGAATCCAAACACCATGACACCTGAACCCAAGTACTGCCGCTGTCACTGTACCTCTTTTCCAGACCCGCTAAGGACACATGACAACTTGCCGACAGTTTAATAGTAATGATGAACCCTCCCTGCCACCATCTTAGCATATTCTGCAGGATGGAATCTCCTCAGATGCTGCTTGAATCACTGATTGTGATTCTCCTCCACCACAATGGCATGTGTGGTCAGTGCACCACACAGTGTGCAATGGGTAGAGACGAACTGCCACATCCTAATATCAACAGAGTGGCTATCATTTGGCAGGGGAGGTAATGAACGAGGAGGATTGGCAGAAGATGTAGTTACCCTAGAAGGTGATGGCGAGCTAGTTGTTTCACTCATCCTGGATCTTCCAGTCTCTGCCTGGGTTGTTCTATTCCTCCTCCTCTTTGATCTTTGCCTCACCTCTTGTTACCTTTCTGGTGAGTCAGGGACAGCAAAACCGGTGCTTGATTTCTGTGGTGGGTGTTTGGCTTTAACATGTTTGGAGTAAATGTCATGGTGTCTGTGTTTCCTGTGTGATATGAGGGTGCTTGTGCCAAAGTGTGTTCCCTCCTTTCCTCTTTTCACTAACTTGTCACAAATTGTGCACAGTGCCATTGCTGATGACTGTACTGTGCCTGCCCCAACAGAAAAATAGTCCCACACCCATGATGACTTCAGAGGGAAGGAGAAAGGTGGAAAAGAATGGCCTCTTTCTTCTTGTCCTCCACATTCCCATTCATTGTCTGTGGCAGCGGAAAATGTTGCTGCTGTTGCTGCTACTGCCTCAGAGTCAGCACTGCAACTAGGATCAGGAGTATTGCTACTGCTGGCAAGTGGAACCTGTCCTAGTCCCGCATCGCTTGTTGACCCCATTCCCACTGTGTCCACGGTGGTCTGTGGCACACTAACCTACTCCTCAGCATCCTGCTGCCCTTGCATCTCAGCATCAGAAGGAATTAGAGCAGTTGCAAATTCCTCTAATTCCAAGATGTCCTTGCTAGTGGTGGTGGTGATGCCCATCCTCATTCCTGTCTCCCATTCCTTCTCAGTTTCTGCTAAAAAGGCCATCAATGTCTCTTCCACCCCAGCTTCTGCAGCATCATCACCACCACCACCACTAGTCCCTATATGCTGTTGTTGTTGCTGCTGCTCTATTCCAGTCATCTCACTGCTGCTTGGAGGAGGTGAAAAGCAATGTGACAGAGGGTCACTTAATGTCACACTTGCCATTGCCTTTTGACCTGAAGAAGAAGGCAGACTAGCACTAGCAGAAATAGCAGCAGGCATAGGCAGTTGAACTGTACTCCTGCTGGTGATGGTGGTATTAATTCTCAGCCTGTTCTCCTCCCCCAACACCAGTTCTGGCCTCTTCAGGTTCATGTTCCACCTGGACACTGTAGTGAAGGGAGGACTCCCAGTCCCAGGGTCAGGAGAATGGTGTGGGCTCCCTTGACTGCTAGTCTGGATGCTGTAAAATGTTTCTCCTACCACTACGGCTGCTTCACCATTACTGCTGCTAGTACTAACACCAACCACATCAAGTTCAGCCGCAGAGTCTCACAGTCACTAGTAATATCAGGATATTGTTGATTACCCCCTCCTTCACTCCTAAGGCTAACAAGCTGCTGGACCTTAGTAGCAGGAGTACTAGCAGTGGCAGGACTGCTTGGGAATGGCAAGTGTGATTTAGGGTCCCTTGCTGTCACACTTGGCATCATTTCCTCCTTTCCCCCTGAGTACTACAAGAAACACTAGCAGCAGGCAAAGTATAGGTGGCAGCAGGTTCAGCACTGGCAGCAGGTTCAGTACTAGCAGCAGGTTCAGCACTGGTAGCAGGTTCAGTACTAGTAACAGGTACAACACTAGTGGCTGCAGGATCAGAAATGGTGGCACTGGCAGCAAGGGCAGCATGTCTGACAACAGATACAACACTAGTGGCTGCAGGATCAGAAATGTTGGCACTGGCTGCATGGGCAGCACATCTGGCAACAGGTACAACACTAGTGGCTGCAGGATCAGAAATGGTGGCACTGGCAGCAGGGGCAGCACATCTGGCAACAGGTACAACACTAGTGGCTGCAGTTATAGAAATGGTGGCACTGGCAGCAGGGGCAGCCTGTCTGGCAACAGGTACAACACTAGTGGCTGCAGGATTAAATTCCCCAAGATCCCTTGGGGTGATTTAGGGGGACTGGACTGCAGTTACAACAGGTACAACACTAGTGGCTGCAGTTACAGAAATGGTGGCACTGGTAGCAGGGGCAGCATGTCTGGCAACAGGTACAACACAAGTGGCTGCAGGATCAGAAATGTTGGCACTGGCAGCAGGGGTAGCACATCTGGCAACAGGTACAACACTATTGGCTGCAGTTACAGAAATGGTGGCACTGGCAGCAGGGGTAGCACGTCTGGCAACAGGTACAACACTAGTGGCTGCAGGATTAAATTCCCCAAGATCCCTTGGGGTGATTTAGGGGGACTAGACAGCATTGGTTGAGTACTGCTAGTCACTTCCTCCTCCTCCTCCTCAGACCCAGTGGACACATAACAAGGGTCTTTCCAGTTCCTCTTTTTGCTGCTCATAGTGATAGGAGTCACTATCAGCCTCTCCTGCCTCAATTTTTGCACAGCACGTCTATCTTGCTCTGTAGCTGCTTCTATTGTGTCTGACTTCAGCGAAAAGTCATGTTTTTATAGCAGAAGTGCAAAAACAATGTAAATCAATGGGCGAAAAGTTTTTAGCCATTGAAAAAATGGTGAAAGATTTTGGCCAATGGGCGAAAGATGCGAAAATTTTAACCGCTAGTTTTAAAGAGGATTTTCATGTGAAAAAATGGATAACAACGTGATTTTCGCGAAATTTCTCGCGGGAACACAGCAACAACTTTCGCCCATCCGTAGTCGCCATAAAGTCTGTTGTGGGCTGGCCGATAGGTGTCCACTATCTGGAGAAATACTTCTCGTTTTAGGGACCATTTCCCTGAATCTATCCTTTGACAACTGAGGAAATCTGCCTGAGAATTTTGAAGCCCTGATAGGAATGACACTGTCAGGGAGCCTAGATGCTGCTCTGCCCAATTGAAGATTTTTACTGCCAGTTGATTGAGAGGAGGACTTCATGTTCTGCCCTGTTTTGACAGATAACTGACTGCTGTAGTGTTGTCGGATCTGACTAGAAGTGGAAGACCCAGTAGGTGGTTCTGTAACTGTTTGAGTGTCTTCATGATTGCCAGTAGTTCCAGGTAGTTGATATGGAATTCCTTTTCCTGATTGGTCCAGGAACCCTGGACCGTAAGCTGTTTCCATATTCCTCCCCAGCCCTGAGTGCTGGCATCTGTAGTTACAATCTGCTATGTCTGGTCCTGTAACGGTTTCCCTTTGCTCAAGCTGTTTGGGTTGCACCACTGTAACAGCTCCTTTCTGGTTGATGTCAGAACTGAAATCTTTATGGAGTAGTTGCCTGGATTCCTTTTCTGGAAATGTAGGTAATTTTCCTGAATCTGTCTGCTGTGGAACCTTGACCACGGTACTATGTGATGGGCCTATGATAGGTTTCCCATTAGCCAAGATAAATTTTTTGCTGACTGAAGGTTTTTCTTTTGGAATTGTCTTATCCTTGTGGTTAGATGTTGTTGCCTGTCTAGTGACAGGTCGCCATAGCTTGACTTGTGTCTATTCTTATCTCATAAAGACTACATCCTGAATTGGATCAAGGTGGCTTTTTTCATTGTTGATAATCCATCCCAGTCTTTCCAGAAGACTTATGCAGAAGGTGGTGTTTGCTGTGTCTTTTTCTATGGCTTTCTGTATCAACAGTTTGTTGCATAGGTAGGACACTATGCAGATTCCCTGTTGTCTCGGGTATGCCATGGGGAGAGCTAGAATCTTGGTAAATATTTGTGGAGCAGACCCCAGTCCAAAGGGAAGGGCTCTGTATTGATAGTGTTTTCCCAGGATATGGAATCTGAGATACCTGAAGTGATTCTGATTTACTGCTATAGGGTAGTAGGCATCTTTTAGATCTATCCTGGTTAGATAAGCTTTGGGTTGGATCATACGTAGTGTGGACTTAATAGTCTCCATTTTGAAGTGTCTAACTTTCAGAAATCTGTTGACATATTTCAGGTCTAAGATCAAAAGTAGATCTCCGGAAAGCTTGAAAACAGAGTTGAATAGACACCTTTGAATTTCTGGTGTAGTGGAACTTCCTCTATAACTCTGTTCTGCAAAAGAAATTGGATGGCAAACTTCATGCTTGCCCTAATTTGCTTGTTCTTGATTGATGACCTGTGAAATCTTGAAGGTATTGGGACAGTCTGAAATACCAGGGAATATCCTATCTCCAAAATCTCCCTAACCCAACTGTCTGGATGTATTTGAATCCAGGGGTTCAAGAAGTTCCCCAATCGGCCCCCTACTAGGGAAGGAGATAGGTGCTGGATAGGGGTGGGCAAAATCTCTTGCAGTGTTCCCGTGGGAAATTCTGCAAAAACAACGTTTTCCGCTTCTTCACGGGAAAATCCACTTTAAAACTAGCAATTAAAATGTTTGCATTTTTCGCCGACTGGCCACAATTTTTTACCATTGACTTACGTGGCAAAATTGAGGTAGGAGAGGCTCATAGTGACTGCTAGCGCTATGAGTAGGTTTAAAAATAATAAAAGGAGGAACTGGATGGACCATTATGTGTCCACTGAGTAGGTGTCCGAGGAGGAAGTGAGCACTACAGAACCAGTGCTGTCCAGTCCCCCTAAATCACTCCTATGGTTTTTGGGGAAATTACTGTCAAGGGAAGAACAAAAGGGTAGTAGTAGTAATAGTAGTGAGAGCAGGACAGGTCAGCTGCCTGTGTCTGCTGCAAGACATGCTGTGCCTGCTGTAAGATGTGCTGTGCCTGATGTCAGACATGCTGCCCCTGCTGCCAGTGCCATCACCAGTGCTGTGCCTGCTGCCAGTACTGCCCTTGCTGCCACCAGTGCTGTGTCTGCTGCCAGCACTGCCCTTGCTGCCACCAGTGCTTTGCCTGTTGCCACCAATGCTGAAGCTGCTGCTAGTGTGTCTGGTAATACTCAGGAGGGGTGGGGAGGAGAATATGATACTAAGTGTGAGAGTAGGGGACCCTAAGTCACACTTGCCATCCCCAAGCAGTGCCACCAGTGCTAGTACTACTACTAAGGTCCAGCAGCTTGTTAGTGGTAGGAGTGAAGGAGGGGGTAATTAATATCGCCTGTTTATGGGCCTATTCTGTGTTGCCTAATTGGACCCTGCTTTCTCCTGCTCCTTTATAAACCTCCCTGGCCCTGGGAGTCATTGCCCTTACGTGGTGCTTCTGATATTGTCCTTGTGCTCCGTTGTGACCCGTGCTATCCTGAGAATCTGCTCCGTGTATGAGCCCGGCTTGTTTGACTACCCACATCAGAGCTGACCTGTGGCTCTGGCTGGCTAACTCGCTCAGTGTATGACCCTGGCTTGTCTGACTACCCACATCAGTTCTGACCCGTGGCTCTGGCTGACTAACTCCCTCCGTGTATGACCCCGGCTTGTCTGACTACCCACATTGGTTCAGACCTGTGGCTCTGGCTGACTAATTCTCTCCGTGTATGACCCCAGCTTGCCTGACTACCCACACTGGTTCTGACCTGTAGCTGTGGCTGACTAACTCGCTCCGTGTAGTCCCCGGCTTGTCTGACCTCTGGCTCTTGCTGACTATCACTCCGTGCAGTATCCGGCTTATCTGACGTGTGGCTCTGGCTGACTACTTGCTCAGTACCCTCCTAGAGTGCCTGACCATCAGTCTCTGTGTTCCGTGGTTCAGGCCTGCTCTCTCTCCCTGTTGCCTCCGGTCATGTGACCTGGAGTGGAGACTGGTGCATCAGTAAATTCCCCTCTGTTGTTTCATCCGCACTTTGGGCCTAGTCTCCGGTATCTCGCAGTATTGCTGTGCGCAGCACAGTGTGCGGCTACGGGTAGGAGCTTGGATCCTATCATCCTGAGTTCTGGGGTTGTATGGGCTATATTATTAATTTCTGTACATTATAAATAAATGTGGTTTATAATTATATTTTACAATCAGTTCAGATGGGCCATTTTCCTCTCGAGGTTTAATTTTGTGGTCTCCTACCTCCCTGGTACAAAAAATATTAGAGCAGATGCTCTTTCTTGACAATTTGGGGCTCAATCCCAGGAGGAATCTCTTCCGGTATATCACGGTGCCTGTGATTGCTGCCTTTTCCTGTCACTTATCTGTGAAGGCTCTCCATTGGCTGCCTGTCTTGTATCCGCCCAGTATTACCTATATAGACTGGGTCCTAGCACCCTTTGGTTGCCCTTTCGTGGTGTCTCTATGTCTATAGTCACCTGCATCCTGTTCCTTGGGGCTTTGCTGCAATCTCCAGACTCCAGATTCCGTCTGTTTACCTGCCTGACAGCCTCCTCTGCTGAAGTGGTTCCTGCCTCCGTTCCTGATCCGGTTTGGGCTGACATTCCTGCTTCCGTTGCTGATCCAGTTGACTGCCGTTACTGTTCCAGCTTCCTGTGCCGGCCTGGCTGTGCAGCGTTCTCTGTCCTCATGTCGCCTGGGCGACATTATCATCTCTGAGTATCATTGTGTACTCCAGTACGCGGGTACCGGTTCGCTCCATCTATCACCGGTTGATTGTTGCTTCCCATACAGCACCAGTAGTGTCATTCTGTACTCCAGTACGCGGGTACAGGTTCGCTCCATATATCTCCGGTTGTTGCTGCTTCCCATACAGCACCAGGAGTGTCATTGTGTACTCCAGTACGCGGCTACTGGTTTGCTCCATTTATCACCGGTTGCTTGCTGCTTCCCATACAGCACCAGTAGAGTCATTGTGTACTCCAGTACGTGGGTACTGGTTCTCTCCATCTTTCACTGGTTGCTTGCTGCTTCCCATACAGCACCGGTAGTGTCATTGTGTACTCCAGTACGCGGGTACTGGTTCGCTCCATCTATCACCTGTTGCTTGCTGCTTTCCATACAGCACCGGCAGTGTCATTGTGTACTCCATTACGCGGGTACTGGTTCGCTCCATATTTCACCGGTTGCTTGCTACTTCCCATACAGCACCGGCAGTGTCTATTTGTACTCAGTACGCGGGTACTGGTTCGCTCCATATATCACCAGTTGCTTGCTGTTTCTTCGACAGCACCGGTAGGGTCAATGTGTACTCCAGTACGCGGGTACTGGTTCACTCCATATATCACCGGCTGCTTGCCGCTTCCCATACAGCACCGGTAGTGTCTTGTGTACTTCAGTACATGGGTACTGGTTCGCTCTATCTATCACCGGTTGCTTGCTGCTATCCATACAGCACCGGTAGTGTCATTGCGTAGTCCAGTATGCAGGTACTGGTTTGCTCCTATTCACCGGCTGCCCACTACACCTATATAGCACCGGTAGGCCACTGTGTAGTCCAGTATGGGTGACTGGTTTGCTCCACCTCTTCTCAGTCGCTGAGGCCACTTTTTGCTTGCACCAGTACTTGTCGCCTCTGGGCCCAAGGCTGCCTTGCCCGGTATATTGGCAGGGCCGGTAGAGCCTTCCCTCTCATTGTACCAGTCTCCTGGCTGCCTTGCCCGGTATATTGGCAGGGCCAGTAGAGCCTTCTCTTTCGTTGTACCAGTCTTCTGGCTGCCTTGCCCGGTATATTGGTAAGGCCGGTAGAGCCTAATTCCATATTGTGCCTATTCTAGGCTGCCTTACCCGGTATTGGCAAGGCCGGTCAAGCCTCTCTAGTATTATTCACCATACCACTGCTCACCATTGCTTAGTACTATTACGTATTGAAATATATGTGTATTGTCAAACCCGTGAGAGTTTTCTTTCAACTTTCAATAAAGTTGTGTTTTTAATCTTAACTCTGTGTCTGAGAGTCAAAACAAACCATGACAGTACGAAAGGACCATGACCTCAGATAGTAAGAGTGAGGGTAATGCACAGAACATCCTTTGGAGGATGGAGGTACATGAGCAGCGCCTGGAGCAGCTAGAATTGGCTACCCAAACCATTCTTGAACATACAGTACTCACGGACAAGTCCGCCTCATGTCTGGTGGTCTCCCCAGGTTTGACACCGAAGAGCGATACTATGCCCCCAGTGGCTGCAGTCAAAGGGTTAACCGCTTCCGCTCCATTGCCACTGAGATATCATTGTGAACCCAGCCTGTACAGAGGGTTTATCAACCAACTTGAGATATTTATGGAATTGACCTCGCATGCCTTTCCTAATGACCGCAGTGAAGTTGGGTTTATGATATCCCTACTGACTGGCAGAGCCCTGGCATGGTCCAATCCCTTATGGGAGAGTGCAAAACCTTGCACAAAGAATTTCAGGGAATTTGTGCAATCATTTCGGAGAGTGTTTGAGATACCTGGTAGTACCGCCTCTGCTGCTAAACTCCTAATGGAGATACAACAGGTCAGGCTTACCGTGGGCGATTATGCCATTGAATTCCGCACATTGGCAGCAGAGGTAGGTTGGAATAATGAGGCATTGTTGGCAGCCTTTGCACAAGGTCTGAGTGAGCAGATCAAAGATGAAACCACAGCTAAAGAGTTGCCTACTGATCTGGACGAATATATTGATTATGTTATCCTAATTGACACTCGGATCTGTGAGAGATTGATGGCTAAGGACTGTAGGTTACGGTAAAAAAACAATGGATCTAGCAGTTCATTTTGCCTACCCAACCCTCCCTTGGCACCTAAAATTAATGACCAGTTACGGGAACCAGGTGAACCTATGCAATTAGGTTTCACTAGGCTAACCAAGGAGGAGAGAGCACATCGCAGAAGGCAGGGGTTGTGCTTATATTGTGGCAAAATTGGGCGCCTGCTACGATCTTGTCCCGTACGTCCGGGAAACGAACACACCTAGGGTACCTTGGGGGACACTCCCTAGGTGGTGTTCAACCGTCCCCAGGTTTGATCATACACAAACCCACGATACAGGTGGTACTCTCGTGGGTAGATTGCTCGGTGGAAGTTCTGGCCCTGGTTGACTCTGGCTCAGCTGGATATTTTATGGATAGTGCCTTTGCTGAAAGGCTAAGATTCCGTTTGTCAAGAGAGAATGCCCTCTTGCTATTGAAGCCATTGATGGCAGACCTCTAGAACCTGCCCAGGTTACCTTTGAAACAATGCCATTACCTATGACCATTGGGGTGCTTCATAAAGAGGAACAGCAGTTCCAGATTATCAATTATCCACACTATGCAGTCATTCTGGGATTTCCCTGGTTGCAGCTTCATAATCCTCAGTTTGATTGGCGAAAGTGTGAAATTTCCGCTTGGTCTCAGTATTGTATGGAGCATTACATATCCCACCCGGTTAAGATCCTGTGCACCTCTCCTTCATTGCCAAATGAGTACCAACAATTCAGCGATGTGTTTAGCAAAGGAGAGGCTGGCACCCTACCCCAGCACAGATCTTATGACTGCGTTATTGAGTTGCTTCCGGGGATGGTGCCCCCTAGGGGTCGCACATAACCATTGTCTTGCGAGGAGAACCAAGCTATGGAGGAATATATTTCAGATGCCGTCAAGAGAGGGATTATAAGGAAATCTACCTCACCGGCGGGGGCTGGTTTCTTTTTTGTAAAGAAAAAGAATGGCGAATTGAGACCGTGCATTGATTACCGTGGCCTAAATAAATTCAGGTCAAAAAATGCTTATCCGATACCACTCATCACCGAATTATTTGACAGGTTAAAATGTTCCTCAGTCTTCACTAAACTGGACCTACGGGCTGCTTATAACCTGATTCGGATCAGAGCTGGTGATGAGTGGAAAACGGCCTTTAACACTAGATCTGGGCACTATAAATATCTAGTTCTGCCGTTTGGTCTCTGTAATGCACCCACAGTATTTCAAGAACTGATTAATGATATCCTCGGGTATATTCTGCAGTCCTGTGTTGTTGTCTACCTGGACGACATACTCATTCATTCAGAAAATGTTTCACAACACATTAAAGACGTGTCAGAAGTGTTGCTTCGCTTATGAAAAAACAAATTGTATTGCAAATTGGAAAAATGCGAGTTTCATAAACTTCATAAACTTTGGCAATTGCTAACCCCTTCTTGGGGTTAGCGATTGCCAAAGAAGGTGTTGCCATGGATCAAGAGAAACTTGCGGCGGTATTTCAATGGCCTCAGCCTAAGGGCTTAAAAGCTATTCAGCGATTTCTGGGCTTCGCTAATTATTACAGAAAATTTATTAAGAACTTTTCTACGATTGTTAAACCACTGTCTGACCTTACTCATAAGGGCGCTAACCCTTCCCAATGGTCTGTGGCAGCTGAAGAGGCCTTTGAATCTTTGAAATCCACTTTTACAACTGCTCCCGTGCTTTCCCACCCTAACCCATCTCTCCCATTTACATTGGAGGTTCATGCCTGAGAGATTGGGGTTGGGGCAGTACTCTCTCAACGACCTGTTAAAGGAGGACCTCTCAGACCATGTGGGTTTTTCTCCAAGAAATTGACTGTGGCTCAAAGACATTATGAGATAGGTGACAGAGAATTACTGGCTATCATTCTCACCCTGAAAGAATGGCATCATTTACTTGAGGACACAAAAAATCCAGTATTAATTCTGACTGACGACAAAAACCTGACCTATCTTTCTGAGGCTAAAAGATTGTCCTCTCGCCAGGCCAGGTGGGCGTTGTTCCTTTCTCAATTCAATTTTATTGTATCATACCTGCCTGGGTCTAAGAACGTTAGGGCTGATGCCCTGTCTAGACAATTTGAGCCTGAAGTGGACAGGGAGGAGGTCCTAGCACCTATAATACAGCCTGATTGTATATTGGCTACTTTACGCACAAGTATCACTTCGCCACTGGGGGAAGAGATTTTGGCCTCCCAGGCTACCGCTCCCCCGGAAACCCCAGTGGGCAAGTGTTTTGTTGATGAGCCATTCCACACTCGATTACTTGAAATATATCACTCCTCTAAAGCTGCGGGGCATATTGGTAGAGATCAATTGATTTGGTCTCTTTCACAAGTTTTCTGGTGGCCCTCTCTGAGGGCAGATTGTGCTGCGTTTACTAATGCCTGTACCACCTGTGCCCGTGCCAAGACCCCATGACACCTCCCTGTGGGCCTACTCCAGCCGGTGCCTAATGGCGAACGCCCTTGGTCTCACGTGTCCATTGATTTTATGGAAGAATTGCCAGCGTCCAGAGGGTATTCCTTCATACTTATGGTGGTGGACAGGTTTTCTAAAATGGCTCATTTCGTGCCCCTCCGTGGCCTTCCCTCTGCTAAAGAATTAGCGGTGGTTTTCGCTAAAGAAGTGTTTCGGTTGCATGGAGTACCCAGAGTGCTGGTGTCCGACTGGGGGAGCCAGTTTGTGTCTAGATTTTGGAGAGCATTTTGCGAACAGATGGCCATCCAATTGTCCTTTTCCTCTGCCTATCACCCCCAGACCAATGGGGCCGCTGAGCGTGCCAATCAGGAACTGGAGCAGTTCCTGCGCTGTTTTGTTACTGACCATCATGATAACTAGGCTGACCTGTTGCCTTGGGCGGAGTTCGCCAGGAACTGTGCGGTTAATTCGTCATCCGGGAGCTCCCCTTTTTTGATCAATTATGGGTTCTAGCTGTATTTGCTCCTGGATTCATTCCAGTCTCAGCAGATTCCAGCTCTGGATGAGCATATCAAGCAGCTCTGCTCCACATGGGCACAGGTTCAGAGGGCACTCAGTCAGTCTTTTCAGCACCATCAGCGTCATGCCAATCGTAGACGGCTGCCAGCGGTTTCCTTCCAATTTGGGGACAGAGTATGGCTTTCCTCCAGAAACCTCAAATTACAAGTTCCGTCTAACAAATTGGCCCCTCGGTTTATTGGTCCTTATAGGGTGATTCGTAAAATCAACCCTGTCTCTTATCCCTTTTAATATCCCTGCTTCTATGTGTATTCATAATGTGTTCCATGTGTCTCTCCTCAAACCCCTTGTATGCAACCGTTATACTACTAATCCTGTGGTGCCAGGGCCTATAGAGGTTGAAGATCAGGAGGAGTATGAAGTTCAGTGTATCATTGATTCCCGAAGACTTAGAGGAAAATTGCAGTATTTGGTACATTGGAAGGGTTATGGCCCGGAAGAACGATCCTGGGTGAACAGTAAGGACCTTCATGCTCCCAAATTACTGCAAATTTTTCATTCCAAGTACCCTCAGAAACCAGGTCCCTTTCGTGGTGTCTCTATGTCTATAGTCCCCTGCATCCTGTTCCTGAGTTCCCTGGGGCTTTGCTGCATACTCCAGACTCCAGATTCCGTCTGTTTACCTGCCTGACAGCCTCCTCTGCTGAAGTGGTTCCTGTCTCCATTCCTGATCTGGTTTGGGCTGACGTTCCTGCTTCCGTTGCTGATCCAGTTGACTGCCGTTACTGTTCCAGCTTCCTGTCCCGGTCTGGCTGTTTGTTCCTGCTTCTGGATCGTGTGCAGCGTTCTCCGTCCTCATGTCGCCTGGGCGACATTATCATCTCTGACTATCATTGTGTACTCCAGTACGCGGGTACTGGTTCGCTCCATCTTTCACCGGTTGCTTGCTGCTTCCCATACAGCACCGGTAGTGTCATTGTGTTTCTGATATTGTCTCTTGTGCTCCGTTGTGACCCGTGCTATCCTGAGAATCCGCTCCGTGTATGACCCCGGCTTGTCTGACTACCCACATCAGATCTGACCTGTGGCTCTGGCTGGCTAACTCGCTCTGTGTATGACACCAGCTTGTCTGACTACCCACATCGCTTTTGACCTGTGGCTCTGGCTGGCTAACTCGCTCCGTGTATGACCCCGGCTTGTCTGACTACCCACAACGGTTTGGACCTGTGGCTCTGACTGACTAACTCGCTCCATGTAGTTCCCGGTTGTCTGACCTCTGGCTCTTGCTGACTATCACTACGTGTAGTCCCCGACTTGTCTGACCTGTGGCTGACTACTTGATCAGTACCCTCCTAGAGTGCCTGACCATCAGTCTCGGTGTTCAGTGGTTCAGGCCTGCTTTCTCTCCCTGTTGCCTCCGGTCGAGTGACCTGGAGTTTAGGCTGGTGCATCAGTGTTGTTTCATCCACACTTCGAGCCTAGTCTCTGATATCTTGCAGTAGTGCAGTGCGCAGCATAGTGTGCGGCTCCAGGTAGGAGCCTGGGTCCTATCATCCTGAGTTCTGGGGTTGTGTGGGCTATATTATTATTTGCTGTACATTATAAATAAAGGTGGTTATTTATATTTTACGATTGTGTCTGTCCTTCTTCACCTGAAAACTGTGACAGCATGTGGAACATTATCCTGAAGAAGGCAGAATTATCACCACAGCAATAATACCAGCACCGCCAGCAGGAGCAAAGATCAGCTGCCTGTGCTTGCTGCTACTGCTGCCAGTCTGCCTTCTTCATGTCACCAAGAAATGGCAAGTGTGACATTAGGGGATCCTCTGTCACATTGCTTGTCACACTCACCTCCTCCAATGAACAGTGAGCTTTTGGAATTTGTGGAATTTGAATCTGCTCTAATTCCTGCTGCTGCTGATTTGCAAGGGCAGCAGGATGCTGAGGAGCAGTCTAGTATGCCACAGACTACCGTGGACACAGTGGGAATGGGGTCAACAGTAATCCCGGACAGGTTCCACTTGCCAGCAGCAGCAGCAACACATATATCAGAAATGGTGGGGGCTACAAATGGTGCTGCTACTTCCTCAGGCAAGTGGAACCTTCATCATCCATCCTTTTCAGCTGCCTAATAATCATGCTACTTAAACAACTCAGCAGCAGCAGCAGCAGCTGCAAGAACATCAAGTTGCAAATTCCGCAATTATGGACTCAGGAGGAGGACATTTGACAATGGCCAGTGGCCACTGGCCAACATGATGTGCTGGCACTAGGCCAGTAGGGCTTTTTTTTTTTCCTCAGGGTTTGTGCTTTAACCCCTAGAGTGCCAAGCACTTACGCCGTACGAGTGGACACAGCTGTAGCTGCTGTGCCACGCTCGTACGGCGTAAGAGTGAAATGCGGTCACTGCATGAGCCAGTATAACCGGCATGCAGTGGCCGCATTTCCAAAAAAAAATAGCCTGGCACTTGTGGGGGGACATGAGGATCACTCCTCATGTCCCCCCTGTTATTGATCTCCCAGCCGATCGCGCTGGGAGATCAATAAAAGAAGAGGAGAAGCGCAGCAAAAGGGCAGTTTCTCCTCTCCTGTCTCTCCTACCCGAACTTCCGGGTAGGAGTGGGCGGGACCGGGGGAAGCCTCCCAACGTCATCGGTGACATGGTCACCGATGACGTTAGGGAAGTTTCCCCGGTGCTGCTCACTCCTACCGGTGGTAGGAGAGAAGGGCAGGAGAGCTTTTGCTCTCCTGCAGTCGCCTCATTGATCTCCCAGCCTATCAGCTGGGAGATCAATGACTGAGGGGACACCAGGTGGGGTCCTGATGTCCCCCACGAGGTCTGAAAAGTTAAAAAAAATAAATAAATAAAAAAAATAAATAAATAAAAGTAACCCTGTGAGTGCCACAGGGTCCCCAGCGCATTGCTTTGCGGCACTCACAGGGTCACTTGCTTTGGGGGTATTTTTTTTTTTTCTAAAGACCTCATTGGGGAGATCAGGGGGGGGTCCTGATGCCCCTCAATGAGGTCTATAATTTAAAAAAATATATAAAAAAAAATTAACCCTGTGTGGCACACACAGGGCTTTTATCATTACTTTGTTACCAGAGATTGTTGGGGGGCCATCAGGATTGGTCCTGTTGGCCCCCCAACAAGCTCTGATTACAAAGTAATGATAAAAAAAAAAAATTAACCCTCTGAGTGCCACAAGGGTCCAATGCATTGCTTTGCAATGCGCTGGATACCCCTTTGGCACTCACAGGGACATTTATTTTGATTTCTTTTTTTTTTTATTTGGTAAGACCTCATTGGGGGGATCAGGGGGGTCCTGATACCCCTCAATGAGGTCTATAATAAAAAAAAGTAAATTTAAAAAAAAATGAACCCTGTGTGTGCCAATGCAGCCCCCCTTCTGCGGCACACACAGGGCTTTTATCATTACTTTGTTATCAGAGATTGTTGGGGGGTCATCAGGATTGGTCCTAATGGCCCCCCAACAAGCTCTGATTACAAAGTAATGATAAAAAAAAAAAAAATTAACCCTCTGAGTGCCACAAGGATCCAATGCATTGCTTTGCAATGCACTGGAGACCCCTGTGGCACTCACAGAGTCACTCTGTTTGTGGACACATATTTTTTTTTTTACTAAGACCTCATTGGGGAGGGATCAGGGGGTCCTGATGCCCCTCAATGAGGTATATAATAAAAAAAATTAAATCAAAAATTAACCCTGTGTGTGCCACTGGGAGGGGGTTCAATGCAGACCCCCTTCCTGTGGTACATAGGACTTTTTATCATTACTTTGTGATCAGAGCTTGTTTGGTGGCCATCTGAATACAAAGTAACAATAAAAAAATTAACCCTTTGTGTGCTGGACACCCCTGTGGCACATAAAGGATTTTTCCCCCTTTATTTTTTATTTAGACCTCATTGTATGGGTTCTGATGCCCCCAACGAGGTCTACACAAAAATATTGGGGGAAAAAGCCCCAAAAAATGCACGTGCAACAGGAAGGGGGTCCAACGCAGTGCTTTGTATGAGGGGACATACAGTGCACAATGGTAGTCAGAGATCTCCCATACACTCTATCAGACACTGCCCCACCATCACCACCATCCTTGCTCCTCTGCTCATACCCACACACACTGCCTAATCCCTCACCCTCTCACACATTTTGTTAGACTTGTAGTCACAGGTCCGCACGTACACCGGCTGACGTCCTAGCTTCTTTCATCTGTTAGCCATAAAATCACACATACACTGTTTGCTTTCTCATTTCTGTTTCACTGGTAGCTACGCTCTTGTAGCGTAAATTGGTATGTCAACCCAGAGCAGTGGGGTACCATTTTTTTTTGGCTGGCAAGAAGTCCTCCTAGGAAATCCCATGCCATTGAACCATTTTAGTATCTTTGAAGTGACTGATGTGTAAAACAAATGTTTGTTTTTCTTTCCTGTAGCACCACATTCTGGAAATAGTTGTGCCAATTAACTTAGGGGTACAAAGGCAAGTGACCCCTCAAGACCCCTGTCTTCTTTCCAAAATGGTATGGTTTATCTACCTTTTCTTCAATTCTGAAGGTGTTATAGCCATTTTCGTACAGGCAAGTCAGGTTTGAGAAAATGTTTGAAACATCAGAGTTTGTAGTTGGTGAAGTTTTCTACTTCTAGCACCCCCTAAGGTAGTTCAACTCATACCAATGGGGTGTCGTTTGACTCCTAAGAGCGCTAGCAAACAAATGCAGTTGAAAATTCCATGGTTTTCACAGAGCTCCATACATTTGAAGGGGCAGAAATGTAAAAAAATGCCTTTTTTTTCATTAGCACCTCTTTCTGGAAACATTTATGCACACCAGTATTGGGGTAAGAAGGCAAGTGACCCCTTATTAGATGCGGCAGGATGTCTTCTTTCCAAAATGGTATGGTTTATCTACCTTTTCTTCAATTCTGAAGGTGTTATAGCCATTTTCGTACAGGCAAGTCAGGTTTGAGAAAATGTTTGAAACATCAGAGTTTGTAGTTGGTGTAGTTTTCTACTTCTAGCACCCACTAAGGTAGTTCAACTCATACCAATGGGGTGTCGTTTGACTCCTAAGAGCACTAGCAAACAAATGCAGTTGAAAATTCCATGGTTTTCACAGAGCGCCATACATTTGAAGGGGCAGAAATGTAAGAAAATGCCTTTTTTTTTCATTAGCGCCACCTCCTGGAAGCATTTGTGCATACCAGCCTTTGGGTAAAAGGCAAGTGACCCCTCATTAGATGCGGCAGGTTGTTTTCTTTCCAAAATGGCATTGTTTCTCTACCTTTCCTGCATATCTATTATGGTTATAACCATTTTAGTGCAAGCAGATAATTTAAAAAACAAAAGTGTCAGGTTTACGTACGTGTTCCTAGCACCCACATATTGTATGTTAACCCACACAAATGGGCTACCATTTTTCTCATGTTGGTATCAGGTACTGAATACAGCAGGAAATGTTATGGTTTTCAAAGATTTTAGTATCTTTGAAGTGGTGGAAATGTAAAAAAAACATGTATTTATTCCCATAGCGACAACTTTTGGAAATATTTGTGCACTTCAGCCCAGGGGTAGAAAGGCAAGTGACCCCTCACTTGATGCGGGAGAATGTCTACTTTCCAAAAAGGTATACCTTTTATACCTTTCCTTCATGTCTCTAACAGTTATGAACATTTTAGTACAAGCAGCTATTTTCGAAGAAGCAAACAGGTAGGTGTAGTTATGTGCTTCTGGCACCCCTAAGGTAGGTCGACTCATTCCAATTGGGTGTCATTTTTCTCCTAAGGGCACTAGCTAATGAATACAGTTGGAAATTCCATGGTTTTCACAGATTTCCATACAGATGAAGGAGCAGAAATGTAAGAAAATGCCATTTTTTCCTAAAGTGCCACATTCTGGAAGCATTTGGGCACAACAGGCTTGGGGTAATAAGGAAATTCACCCCTCATTAGATGCGGCAGGTTGTCTTCTTTCCAAAATGGTATAGTTTGTGTAGCCTTTCTTCACTTCTCTAGTTGTTATAACCATTTTTGTACAGACAAGTAATGTTTGAGAAAATGTTAGAAAAATTAGAGGTTGCAATAGGTGTAGTTTTGTACTTGTAGCGCCCCCTGAGGTAGGTGAACTCATACCAATGGGGTGTCATTTTTCTCCTAAGAGCACTAGCTAATGAATACAGTTGGAAATGCCATGGTTTTCACAAATTTCAGTACATTTGAAGGGGCAGAAATGTAAGAAAATGCCTTTTTTTTCATTAGCGCCACCTTCTGGAGGCATTTGTGCACCCCAGGCTAGGGGTAACAAGGCAAGTCACCCATCATTAGATGCGGCAGGGTGTCTTCTTTTCAAAATGGTATGGTTTGTGTACCCTTTCTTCACTTCTGTAGTTGTTATAACCATTTGTGTACAGACAAGTAATGTTTGAGAAAATGTTAGAAAAATTAGAGGTTGCAATAGGTGTAGTTTTGTACTTGTAGCGCCCCCTGAGGTAGTTAAACTCATACCAATGGGGTGTCATTTTTCTCCTAAGAGCACTAGGTAATGAATACAGTTGGAAATGCCATGGTTTTCACAAATTTCAGTACATTTGAAGGGGCAGAAATGTAAGAAAATGCCTTTTTTTTTCATTAGCGCCACCTTCTGGAGGCATTTGTGCACTCCAGGCTTTGGGTAACAAGGCAAGTCACCCATCATTAGATGCGGCAGGGTGTCTTCTTTTCAAAATGGTATGGTTTGTGTACCCTTTCTTCACTTCTGTGGTTGTTATAACCATTTGTGTACAGACAAGTAATGTTTGAGAAAATGTTAGAAAAATTAGAGTTTGTAGTAGGTGTCGTTTTGCACTTCTAGCGCCCCCTGAGATAGTTAAACTCATACCAATGGGGTGTCATTTTTCTCCTAAGAGCACTAGCTAATGAATACAGTTGGAAATGCCATGGCTTTCACAAATTTCAGTACATTTGAAGGGGCAGAAATGTAAGAAAATGCCTTTTTTTATCATTAGCGCCACTTTCTGGAGGCATTTGTGCACTCCAGGCTTGGGGTAACAAGACAAATCACCCATCATTAGATGCGGCAGGGTGTCTTCTTTTCAAAATGGTATGGTTTGTGTACCCTTTCTTCACCTGTGTAATTGTTATAACCATTTTTGTACAGACAAGTAATGTTTGAGAAAATGTTAGAAAAATTAGAGGTTGCAATAGGTGTAGTTTTGTATTTGTAGCACCCCCTGAGGTAGGTGAACTCATACCAATGGGTTGTCATTTTTCTCCTAAGAGCTCTAGCTAATGAATACAGTTGGAAATGCCATGATTTTCACACATTTTAGTACATTTGAAGGGGCAGAAATGTAAGAAAATGCCTTTTGTTTCATTAGCGCCATCTTCTGGAGGCATTTGTGCACACCAGGCTTGGGGTAACAAGGAAAGTCACCCCTCATTGGATGCAGTAGATTGTCTACTTTCCAGAAATATATAGTTTTATATAGTCAATCCACTGTTTTAGGGTAGATTTACCACAAAAACCCTAGAATGCGCATTTTAGTTTATAAAGTTGAAAATGTCATTTTGCGCTGCTGGTGATTAGGGCTCTACGCAAGCCATGGACTTAGGTAAAACTATACAGATTTGGTATTTTTTTACTCAGGGGACTCGGGGCTTTTTCAAATAATTTAAACTTTTTCAATCAAGGTAAATGTTTTTGATACATAGTATGTGATTTTAGCAAAATGAGTAAAGTTTCACTTTTTTGTCATTATGACATCATAGCTTTTTGCACGATGTAAAATTCTCTTCATGTAAGGTACCACAAGAAAGCTCAATTCGTTCTGAAAAAAACAATATATAGTTTTCCATATTTAACTAAAAATCCCGAGAGGAAATCAAGCCTAAACGGAAAGATAGCAAAAATGCTGAAAAAGTGTCTGGCCTGCAGGGTACAGGAAATGGCCCAAGCCTCTGGCACTGAAGGGGTTAAAAAAATACAAAAAAAATCAGTCGTACAAAAAAATAAACAATTTTTGGGGGAAGTGTTTCTAACAAGCCTAAGTCTTGCAAATCATTGTGTCCTTAGTGTATGTGCCAAACAAGCTTAAGTCATGCAAGTCAATGTTTCTTCAGGGCTTGGGCCTAAGTCTAACTCCTACAAATCAATGTTTCATCAGGGCTTGGGCCTCTAACAACAAAGCTCACAATTCTAAATCATCCTCTACAAAATACTCCATTGTGTCAAGTCCACCCCACTGACAGCTTCAGGGGATTCCTGTCTCTATCACTTCATATAAAAATTTCTTGTTTTATTTTATTGATTTATTAACTGTCCCCCAAATAGCCGTCAAGAAACCCCCCAAAACAAATTCCCTGTTCAACTGATTCATTCCCCAGACTCCACCCATCAACGCAGGCACCTTCCTCAGACCTCTTTTATACCATGTCTTATGGGTTTTTAAATTTGTATTAGGATTTATTTTGCATTAAAGGGGATCTCTCACATATACAAAAGTAATGCTCATTTGTTAGAGCATTTAGCGAAAAAGTTGAACAATTTATTCATTTTTTTAAAAAACCCGTTATCTGCACAAAAATTAATGTTTTAAAAGTGCCCAGCAGCGTACTTCCGGATTGCCGAAGCTTGCCGCACAGAAGCTGCTCCCGTCCCACTCTAAGCTGGAGCGATCTCATTGGCTAGTGGAGAGTGGACAAGTGGCATAGTGACAGCAACAATACTCAGTTTCTGGTGGGGGATTTCACAGGAAACCTAAGTGTCATGGTGTTTGCATAGAGTTGTGCCAGGTGTTTGATGTGAGTGCAGATGTGCCCATTGTTCCCAGTCCTTCCCTTTTTTACCACACACACTATGCACTCTGAGGAAACATTGATTTGTGGGACTTAAACTTGTTTGGCACAAGCGTTAAGGAAAAAGTCAGCTATTTTCCTTTAAAGAGAGAGTTATAAAATCTTCAAAACATAAAAAGGTACAGTTCTGAAGTAAACCAAATACATCACAGGAAGAGAAAAAAATCCCCAAATTCCTGTTGATTTAAGTGGAACTTTTAACTTCTTGAATTAATGAATGCATTAAAGATAAAATGACATATTAGAAATCTTAATTTCCTTTAACCCCTTAAGGACCGGCCGGCATTTGAGGACCATGGGGCATTTTTTTTTTGTAGTTCCAGTTCAGGGCTCCCTGAGTGGCATGCCAGGACCGTCACTGGGCCTTAAGTACCTGCCAGCCGTGATGGCCCTGGCATGGCAGTGGTCATGAAGGGGTTAATTCAGCTCACAAGGTGTGTCTGGATGTTAATGAATAATAAATATAATGCTTCAAGATTGGTTGGCTCATCCAACAGGAATCTCCCATTCAGAGTAAAGGTTCTGATCAGGATGCTGTATAACCTGTTAATTTACTTCTCTATCTATATGACCTGGATAAGTATTAATGTGCTCATTGCTTCATAGAATATGCGTACCTAGTTATTTATATCAAACATGCATCCTCTGGCTGAAATACAGTACCAAAACTAGGGTAGAGCTCACTGAGGAACTATTAACTCAAAGAGCTAAGCAAAGAACAAGATGTCATCCATTAACACTAGAGGAAAGTTACTTTTGACTAAAACAAAGATGGGGATTTTTTACAGCAAGGGCAGTAGTTGCTTTCAATGCAGGACATTGACATATGGAAATATCCAGTTTTCTTTTGGAATCAGGAAGGAATTTTTTAACCATTTGGGACTTAATTGGAAATGGCATCATTAGGGATTTTTTTGCCTTCTTTTGGATAAACAGCAGTGATATGGTATGAGCTGAAACTGAAGGATACAGATCTGTCTTATACCTCATCAACTAGGTTACTATGTTACTACACATGCATTAAACAAAGCAAGATTTGAGTTGTATTTTAGGGGTATAGCATAAATAAATATTTTTACAGAATCTAGCGATAGGTGCATGATATTTAAAAGTATATCAGCCATTACATTTTTAGTGTTCCTTTAAATGGACATTATAACCACAAATGTAAAAAAAAGTTTTTACATACATTTAATTATTTTGCTCTCCTCTCCTAGCATTTTTTGAAGGGGAAGTTCAAAAATCTTTAACTTTTAACTTCTTTAATGCTAGAGAGGGCTCCAAACCATTGCTTCTCATTCAAGAGATTAAAGGTTCCATTTAGATTAACTGGAATGTTTAATGGTCCTCACTGGTGAAGCTGGTTTGATCCAGAAGTATCAATGGATTATGGAATATGGACCTACACATGGAAAGTGTCTACATGGTTAGTTTGGCTACATTTTTATCGGGTTTGATAAAACAACTCTTAATACACTTAAACAGAAATAATTGTTTTGACATGAAAGCCTACATTTCCCAGTTCATAGAAACTTGCATCTCATTGTTTTCTGCAATTCTTACATACATTTCACTTATCAATTATTAGCAGTTTGCATAAACTAACTGTGGTCACATGGTCTTCCACAGCTACTTGCATATGAACAAGAGAAGCAAGTTTATAAAATATTTGGGGCTTATGAACCTAAGATTTTTTTCCAGATGCTGGCTATGAATACATAACATTAAAAAGGACAAGACTCATATTTATTTTTCATGATAAAGACTCTTTACTAATATGTTAATCTAAAGCTGCTGCTAGGTCATCGCTCTCTATATGATTTTGACCAGTTTCTCAACCAGGCATCTGTGGCATGGATACATACTTTGGGGTGCCAGTGGACACAGGAAAAAAATATCAATTTTGAGTTACAAATGCATTTTTGTGTAATCTGTTTTGCTCTCTTCTATCTTTATCCTCTTTCTGATTGTGAGACCAAAGAGTAACTATATATGTGTTTTTTAATTTCTTTCAGGGTAGCCTGAAAATTACAGATTGTATGTTAGGGGTGCCTTGGCAAAACAAAGATAGAGAAACACAGATGTAGACATGCCATTAGTCTTTCCTTTCATTGGTATTGAAATGAACAACCATCTCAAGTTAATGAGCAAATAGTATAGTCTTCTAGATGAGTTAACATGAATTATGGTATGCATGGTGATTGTGGCATGCTTTTTTTCTTAGTCGAATAACAAGGATATGTCGTTGCATTTAAAGTGATAGTAATGTTTCACAAAAACAGCAGCTCCAATTAATCTTTATAGTATTTGAGCCATAGAGAGTGCTATTTCATTACTGTGAGCATTGTAGTTCAAGGGTAATTGAATGATAAAGTTTTCCCCTCCTGCCCCTTTTACCTAGTGTAAACCCCCACTCCTTAGATGTGGAATCCAGTCCATAGACCAGACAGCTCACATCAAGAGTCAATATTCTACTGTGAGAACAATGAAAACCCTGCCCCCCTTGACCGGTTTTTCAGCTTTTTCCCTTATCTTAATTGAAGATTGTCCCTCTCTGCAATCTTCCTAGACACTCCCTGCTGCTCTAAGCTGAGTAGTGTTACATCAGTAAAAGGGGCAGGAGGGGGATACTTTATCATTCAATTACTCTTGAACTACAACTCAGAATTGAAATAACACTCTCCAAGGCCCAAATACTATGATGATTAATTAGAGCTGCTTTTATTATGAAACATTACTATCCCTTTAAGATAAAATGACATCTTAGAATTTTTTTATTTCCTTTACCCCTAGCAATCAACTATGGTTATGCACTAAAGCATGATAAAAAGTTGATAAAGTGGTGATGACTTCTCCAGTGATTATCACTTCTTCATTTCCTATGTTATTCTATGGAGCCAATGCACTAAGATTTCTCCAGCTTTGGAGAATATAGGAATAGGAATATAACTAGGAATATAACTAGAGAAGTTATCTCTGATTTATAACCTCTTTATCACACCTTAGTGCATAACCGTGAAGGTGTGTCTGTATCTATATGAATAACTGATAGAATGCTTCAAGATTGGTCCACTGTCATCCAATAGGAATGTCCCATTCTGAGTAAAGGTTCAAATTATATGGTAAAATCATGTCATACTTGGACACTGTATAACCTGTTTCTGCTCTTCTCTGTCTACATCTACATGCTCTTTATGTAGATAAGCAAAAAAAAAACAACAAAAGGTAATCCATTAAGGCTATAGGAAAGGTAATGCAAGAGCCAGTAGGGTGCTATCATGTATGAAAAGGGTACAGATGCATGAAATTGGAATGTAATCTTACCTCTATATAAATTCTTGGTGCAGGCATCTGCGTTATAAAGAGAGACTAGCCAAACTAAGTTTGTTCACATTAGAGAAGAGACATCTAATGTGTGATTACCATTGACATATATATTTGACGTCAATACAAAGAACTCACTGAAGAACTATTTGCTGAAACAGCTAAGCAAAAAACAAGAGGTCATCCATTAAGACTAGCTGAAACGAACTTTTAGCTAAAACAAAGGCAGGGAATATATTTTTTTTTTACAGCAAGGTTCTAGAATTATTTGCCTTAGGAAGCTGTGTTTACAGATACTTTAGATGCTCTCAAAAATATTTTGGGTACCATTCTAGCTCAGAGCACTACTAAGAATTATGATAGTTGGTTTCAATGCAGGATATTCATCCAGTGAAATATCCAACTGTCTTTTGGCATCAGGAATGAATTTTTTACTCACTTGGGGCTTAATTGGAAATGGCATCAGTATTTTTTTTTGCCTTCTTTTGGATCAACAGGGGTGATATGGCATGGGCAGAACGTGAAGGATGCAAGTCTTTCTTCAACCTCATCAACTGTGTTGCTATGTTAGAACACATGCATTAAATAAAGCAAGTTAGGGTTGTATTTTAGGGATCTAGAATACAATAAACCTTTACAACACTACCCCATATTAATAGGGATGGGTGAAAATAATGGCACTTTCCGCTTGGTGAATAATTTCCCGCGAAAAGTGCTGTTTTTCCACTTTTCCCCACCTTTTCCGCCCACTGAAATCAATGGGAAGAAAAATATTTCTCTACCACACAAAAGGTTTCTACAGCCATATAAAAGGCTATCAGGCTCTCACAGCAGCCATTCTGTGTTTGTGAGAGGAGAGAGCAGCATATTTTTGAGCTAGAGGAGATAGGCAAAGAAAGGGGAATTGAAGCTTAGTTGAGGGAGCCATTTAGGTAGGACATTTGTTCTCTGTATTAGGGGAGTCTGTGGGCACTCTAGGGGATAAGAAGGGAGGAAGGAGGTTGACTACCAAATACTCCAAAATTCCATGTGACTGACTGGCAAGACACAGGCAGCTAGGGACCTATTTGCTTGCTGATCTTGCTGTTATTATCTCTGTGCTGGGTGGATAAGTCTGGAGAAAGAAGTTGTTGATTTTGTTTTCAGTTATAATTTTTTTTGGACAGACTGTGATAACACAACAGGGTTATTTTTATAAATATAAATAAATAAATAAAAAAGGATAAATAACTAAATATCTTAGGTGACAGTGACCGACAGCTGACAGGGCTTAGGCAAGACATCATACAGCTCCATCAGTTGTGTTGTGTACCGTACAGTAAAAAAACACAGTGTAATTGCATAATGTACAGCAAACACACAAGGGGAAGGGGAGGGGTGAAGCAGTGCAGGGACGTGACAGTAAAGTAGTAGTTCAAAAACTGACTGCAGCAATGGTTGCTGCAGAGTGTGCAATCAATGATGTTGATCCATCTACTCCAAGGGAGGATGCAGTTTGTCAAGGTCACAGCAAAACTAGTTCCAGCACCACCAGTGCCAGCAGAACTATAGAACAGTATAAGAAGAACACTGAAGACGACAACAAGTCACATTCAAGTGTTGATGATGCTGGCAATAGCATAATAGAGGAAGGTGTAGCAGCTGAACCGCCTGCTGCATCAGACAGTGAGACAACCAAGCACCAAAACACCTGTCCTCAAAGTAGCAGCAAAATTTGTTACAGTAAAAGTAAAAAGAAATTGTTTGAGACCTCTAAAAGCTTAGAGGAATATAAGGGTAGTAGTGGGCAAGAACTGTCAGGTGATGCTGATGCTGCTGAAGATGACCTAATAATGACTGATGATGATGCAGATCTAGAATATATCCCTCCAGCATCCTTCTCTTGTTCAGATACAGATGAAGTTGAGAGTGAGGATGATGACAGGGCTATAAGGTTAACAGAAAGTCAAAGGCTGTATCTTCCACCACTTTTAAGGAGAGCTGTGCCTGTCTATAAAGTGTTTGGGAAAGCCATTGGAAAGTCTGACCCTGGATAAGCACAGATGTCAAAAAACACACAGTCACTCTATCAGTCATTATTGGCATCATCGCTTCTTTAAAGTCCAAGTCCCACTCAGCCACACACACCTGTTTTGAGTACCCAGCAACAGCAACACAGTATTAGATATGACAAGTACCTCTGGTGCTGCTGCTGTAAGTGGTGCACCCATGACACCTAGCAGTAATGACAGTAGAATTACATCAACATCCAGCTCCAGTAGTAATGGTAGTAGCAGTAGTAGTAGTAGTAGTAGTAGTACTAGCAGAAACCACACATGACAGACAAAGCCAGGACAGACAGCAGCACAGATGAGGAGGTGGAGGAGGGATGTAAAGAAGGGTTGCCACCATCTACCCCACTTGGGACCACTGCTATGAGCGACAAAAGTATTGTGTGTCACTAATCTGAGAAGGAGGATAGAGATTTGATGCAAAAATGACAATAGTAAAAACTATATACATGCACAAATCACAACCATACCAGCCAGTTCCCCGCCACCACCACTACAATAAACATCTGCCACATTGTAGGATTTTTTTTTTTTTTTTTTTAATCTCTTGACATTATCATGTGTAATTTACAAAGGAAGTTAGTGTTGTGGGCAAAGGACAAATGTATTCTACATGCTAACACATTTTCAAGTCATATGTTGCTGTAGGAATCACAACTTTGACTTACAGCCACTTATTTCTAAAGTACAGTCCTCAGCAAAAGTAATATTACAGTGGGAAATGTAGTACCTATAGGAAATATAGGTGAAAAATGTGTTAAAATAGGCGAAAAATGTGTTCACATAGGTGGAAAATTTGTTAAAATAGGCGAAAAGGAGGACATTTTTGCATAGGAAGAAAGGTGAAATGTTTTGCGGGAAAATTGAAAAATCAGCAGGTTTTTGCAAAAAGTCATGCAGGAAATTTTTCACACTTTTCGCCCACCCCTACATATTACTATGCATGTCTAAAGTTATTAGAGTGGTTCATTAAAAAAGTTAATTTATAGAACAGAAAATTGGCAGCTGTAAGTACGTTATTGAAAAGTATATAAACTAGTGATGATCGAGCACCCCGATGCTCGGGTGTTCGGGTGCTCTGCCCGAGCGCCCCCGGAGGCTCGAGTGCTCGGCCGAGCACCGGAGCCCCATTGAAGTCAATGGGAGGACTCGAGCATTACACCAGGCACCCCCTGCTCTGATGAGGGGAGGGTGCCTGGTTCATAGGAAATGGTCAGAAAATGATGGAAACACCACAGAAATGGTTCAGGGACAGCATAGGGAGGATGTCTGGATGCATCTTGGACTCCAACGTCGCTGCTGGGAACGATGTTTCGCCCGTAGTACGGCATTTTTACAGACTGACCGTAAAACACACAAAAAGGAAGATAAAAACGACTTTAGGCGAAAAATTGTTACCAAACAGTATTTGCTGTATATTTACTTGTATATCATCTGCAAATTCTGCAAAAAATTTCATCGATTTTTCGGAACTGGGGCCATGATTAAGAGGGAAACGTGCGCAGCGTAAAGCAGGTGTTCAACGTGGTTATGGCCCGGGTAAGGTACAGCATTCAGGAACGGAGGCCGCAGCTACCACAGGTTTTACAACATGTCCGTTTGCCCTTGTTAAGTCCAAAATTTATAGTCGGAACAGTGGGGTCTGATCCATTGAGTAAAAGTGACGAAGTGACTTAGTGGATGAAGCCAAGAACTACCTTCTGCTCTGTCGAACACCCCAGCCCTATTTAATTCAATGGGAGGACCTGAGGCACTCCGATACAACCTGTATATCACAAAATGGAGGGCCTCATTCACATTGTGGTACAATAGTTCAGGTAGTGGTCCAACACTCATAAAGCCTATGCACTAAGTGAAAGGGCTGCCAAAAATTAGACTGAAATGTCACTCCAATACACCCTTTATTACACATAAAGGAGGGCATCATACACACCCTTGAAAAATTAGGTTTAATGGCCTGCTGGTGACCCTCTAAAACATTAGGGGCGAGGGCATGCCGCTAAGCTGACCATCTAAAACATTAGGAATGAGGGTCTGCTGCTGAGCCGACCATCTAAAACATTATGGGTGAGGGTCTGCTGCGGAGCTGACCATCCTAAACATTATATGCGAAGGCCCGCTAGTGAGCTGACGCTATAAAACATTATATGAGAGGGCCCGCTAGAGAGCTGACCCAATAAAACATTATATGAGAAGGCCCGCTGGTGAGCTGACCTATACAAAAATTGTCAAACAGGGCCCGCTGGTGAGCTGGCCCTATATAAAAATTATATCACAGGGCCCGCTGGTGAGCTGGCCCTATATAAAAATTATATCACTGGGTATATGGGAGAGGAGGAGGAGGATGAGAAGATTAAGAGTCAACCATATACCCGTTTTTTGGGTGGAAGGGGTGAATGGGAATACAGAGTATTCCCATCATTGTAAATAACATATCTAAAGTGACTTTATGTTCACCCGGGGCTTTCCTCCAGTGGAGTGGAGAAGTCAGGGGAAATCCAGGCCTTGTTCATTTTTATAAGTGTCAACCTATCAGCATTTTCGGTGGAAAGGCGGATACGCTTATCTGTTATGATGCCACCAGCAGCACTAAATACCCGCTCAGACAGAACGCTGGCGGCAGGGCAGGCCAGCACCTCCAAGGCGTAGAGTGCCAGTTCATACCACGTGTCCAGCTTGGACACCCAGTAGTTGTAAGGCACAGAGGGATCATTGAGGACGCTGACACGGTCTGCTACGTACTCCTTCACCATCTTCCAAAACTTTTCCCTCCTTGTGACACTAGGCTGCGCATCAGGGTGAGGGTGCTGGCGGGGTGTCATGAAGGTGTCCCACGCCTTGGAGAGTGTTGCCCTGCCTTTGTCGGAACTGTTGTGTGCTCCCCTTTTCTCCCCTTCTCGGTTGGCCAAGGTAGCACTTACTTACCAACAGGCAAGATTTCGCTGTCCTCACCAGGAGGATGACTCTCAATCTCCTCATCCTCTTCCTCCTCTTCTGCCCACCCACGCTGAAGAGATGGAACTAAAGTTCCATGGCTACCCTCTGTAGCGGAGGCAACCGTGTCTTCCTCCTCCTCCTCCTCCTCCTCCGCCTCCTCCAATTGTCGCTGAGAAGACGAAGTGAGGGTGCTCTGGCTATCACCTTGTGTAAGCTCTTCCTCCCCCATTTCCACCTCTTCCACATGCAA
Organism: Rhinophrynus dorsalis; assembly: GCA_037306005.1. Lineage (NCBI taxonomy): Eukaryota > Metazoa > Chordata > Amphibia > Anura > Rhinophrynidae > Rhinophrynus > Rhinophrynus dorsalis. The sequence goes on from CM074719.1 coordinate 489,728,810, forward strand.
AGCGTCGGTTTTAATTGTGAGCAGCGAGCGTTTCAGTAGACACAGAAGTGGGATGGTTACAATGATAATAGCGTTATCGCCGCTCACCATCTGTGTCGATTCCTCAAAATTGCGTAAAACCTCACAGAGGTCTGACATCCATTCCCACTCCTCACTTCTGATTACAGGAAGTTGAACGGAGAGGCGACGACCGTGTAACAGCTGGTACTCCACTACTGCCCTCTGCTGCTCACAAAGCAGGGCCAACATGTGGAAGGTGGAGTTCCAGCGCGTGCTCACGTCACACAGCAGCCGGTGAGCTGGCAATTGTAAGCGCTGCTGCAGCTTCAACAGGCCGGCTGAAGCTGTAGATGACTTACGGAAATATGCACACACGCGGCGCACCTTGGTCAAGAGATCATGCAAATTGGGGTAGGTTTTTAGAAATCGCTGAACCACTAAATTAAATACATGCGCTAGGCATGGTACGTGTGTGAGCTTGCCGAGCTCCAAAGCCGCCACCAAGTTACACCCATTATCACACACAACCATGCCTGGTTGCAGGTTGAGTGGCGAGAGCCACTGCTCGGTCTGGTGACTAATCCCCTGCAACAGCTCTGAGGCCGTGTGCTGTTTGTCCCCAAGGCAGATCAGCTTCAGCACGGCCTGTTGACGCTTCCCCACTGCAGTGCTACACTGCTTCCAGCTACCGGCTGATGGGTGAGTGGCGCTGCGCGCAGAGAATTCGGAGGCGGAAACGGAGGAGGAGGAGCCAATAACGTAGGTGCTGGCGGAAACCCTGATGGAGGTAGGGCCCGCAATCCTCAGCGTGGGTAGCACCTGTGCCATCCCAGGGTCCGAGTCGCTCCCAGCCTCCACGACATTCACCCAGTGTGCCATCAGGGAAATGTAGCGTCCCTGGCCACAAGCACTTGTCCATGTGTCAGTCGTTAAGTGGACCTTCCCAGTAACTGCATTGGTCAGGGCACGGGTGATGTTAAGGGACACATGGTGGTGTAAGGCGGGGACGGCACACCGGGAAAAGTAGTGGCGGCTGGGGACTGCGTACCGAGGGACAGCTGCTGCCATCAGGCTGCGGAAGGACTCAGTGTTCACAAGCCTAAATGGCAGCATTTCGATGGCCAGTAATTTGGAAAGGTGTGAGGTTAGTGCTATGGCCTGTGGGTGGGTGGCTGGGTATTTTCGCTTGCGCTCAAATGCCTGGGGTAACGACATTTGGACGCTGCGCTGGGACAGGGAAGTGAATGTGGTCGCTGATGGTGCTTCAGATGGTACAGGTGCAGGGCGGGAGGTATGCGGGCCTGCGCCTTCGACAGGCGATTGGCCGGCACCGAAAACAGGGGAAGAGGAGGCAGTGGTGTGGCCTGCAGACACAGATTGGCGATCCGGGCGTTCCTCCCACTTATTACGGTGCTTGGATGCCATGCCTCGGCTCATTCTGGTGTGGCACAGGTTGCAAACTACAATTTTTTTGTCGTCCGCACTTTCCTTAAAAAAACGCCATACCGCGGAACACCTAGCCCTTGGCAAGGGAGATTTACGCAAGGGGGTGCTCCGTGGAACATTTGCGGGCCGGTTTGGTGCGGTCCGCCTTCTTTCTTTAGCCACACCACTGCCTCTTCCAGCCTGTTGCGGTGCTGCAGATGGCTCACCCTCAGGACTGCTGTCATCGCTCGGCTCTCCACCTTCCCAGGTGGGGTCAGTGACCTCATCGTCCACCAAGTCCTCCTCCACTTCCTCACTCTGATCATCCTCCTCATTTCTTGATCCCACCACATCCTCAGTCATTGACAACTGTGTATCATCCTCCTCATCAAGGTCTTGAGACAGTAATTGTGGTTGATTTGATGGCAACTGTGTCTCATCATCATCATCCACTTCCTTTGACCTTAAATGCCGTTCCCCTCTGTCATCTTCTTGTGATTGGGTACCCTCTAGAGGTTGTGAATCAGGGCACAAGATGTCATGTTCCTCTGCAAGCGTTCTTTGAGAGAGGTTCAAATCAAGGATTGGTGATGAGACAAGCTCCTCACTATATCCCAGTGTGGGATCACTTCTTTGGCCAGACCCTCTATGGTGGGAGGAAGGATGATCAGGGTGAGGATTATGTTGACCAGACTCTTGGCTAGTGAGAGTGGACTTGGTGGAAGACAGGGTGGTGCTTAACCGACTGGAAGCAGTATCAGCTGAAATCCAACCGACCACCTGTTTGCAGTGGTCTGACCTCGAGATTGATGTCCTGCGACGCCCTGTAAACTGAGACATGAAGCTAGGTATGGTGGATGTCTTTCTGTCTTGTGCTCTGGCACCAGGCACAGTTTCTACGCGTCCTGACCCGCGCCCTGAACTATCAGGATCACGTCCACTTCCCCGTCCCTTTTTACCCGCCTTCTTCATATTAAACGGAATATATGCCGGTAATCTGCGGCTAGGCACACGAAACAGAATGTGACGCTAATCTGCGGCTAGGCACAGTGAACGGAATATGTGACGTTAATTTGTGAATTTGCACACTAAACAATATGTGACGTTAATTTGTGAATTTGCACACTAAACAATATGTGACGCTAATCTGCGGCTAGGCACACTAAACAATATGTGACGCTAATCTGCGGCTAGGCACACTAAACAATATGTGACGCTAATCTGCGGCTAGGCACACTAAACAATATGTGACGCTAATCTGCGGCTAGGCAGACGAAACAGAATGTGACGCTAATCTGTGGCTAGGCACAGTGAACGGAATATGTGACGTCAATTTGTGAATTTGCACACTAAACAATATGTGACGTTAATTTGTGAATTTGCACACTAAACAATATGTGACGCTAATCTGCTGCTAGGCACACTAAACAATATGTGACGCTAATCTGGGGCTAGGCACACTAAACAATATGTGACGCTAATCTGCGGCTAGGCACACTAAACAATATGTGACGCTAATCTGCGGCTAGGCACACGAAACAGAATGTGACGCTAATCTGCGGCTAGGCACAGTGAACGGAATATGTGACATTAATTTGTGAACTTGCACACTAAACAATATGTGACGTTAATTTGTGAATTTGCACACTAAACAATATGTGACGCTAATCTGCGGCTAGGCACACTAAACAATATGTGATGTTAATCTGCGGCTAGGCACACTAAACAATATGTGACGCTAATCTGCGGCTAGGCACACGAAACAGAATGTGACGCTAATCTGCGGCTAGGCACACGAAACAGAATGTGATGCTAATCTGCGGCTAGGCACAGTGAACGGAATATGTGACGTTAATTTGTGAATTTGCACACTAAACAATATGTGACGTTAATTTGTGAATTTGCACACTAAACAATATGTGACGCTAATCTGCGGCTAGGCACACTAAACAATATGTGACGCTAATCTGCGGCTAGGCACACTAAACAATATGTGACGCTAATCTGCGGCTAGGCACACGAAACAGAATGTGACGCTAATCTGCGGCTAGGCACACGAAACAGAATGTGACGCTAATCTGCGGCTAGGCACAGTGAACGGAATATGTGACGTTAATTTGTGAATTTGCACACTAAACAATATGTGACGTTAATTTGTGAATTTGCACACTAAACAATATGTGACGCTAATCTGCGGATAGGCACACTAAACAATATGTGACGCTAATCTGCGGCTAGGCACACTAAACAATATGTGACGCTAATCTGCGGCTAGGCACACTAAACAATATGTGACGCTAATCTGCGGCTAGGCACACTAAACAATATGTGACGCTAATCTGCGGCTAGGCACACGAAACAGAATGTGACGCTAATCTGCGGCTAGGCACAGTGAACGGAATATGTGACGTTAATTTGTGAACTTGCACACTAAACAATATGTGACGTTAATTTGTGAATTTGCACACTAAACAATATGTGACGCTAATCTGCGGCTAGGCACACTAAACAATATGTGACGTTAATCTGCGGCTAGGCACACTAAACAATATGTCACGCTAATCTGCGGCTAGGCACACGAAACAGAATGTGACGCTAATCTGCGGCTAGGCACACGAAACAGAATGTGACGCTAATCTGCGGCTAGGCACAGTGAACGGAATATGTGACGTTAATTTGTGAATTTGCACACTAAACAATATGTGACGTTAATTTGTGAATTTGCACACTAAACAATATGTGACGCTAATCTGCGGCTAGGCACACTAAACAATATGTGACGCTAATCTGCGGCTAGGCACACTAAACAATATGTGACGCTAATCTGCGGCTAGGCACACGAAACAGAATGTGACGCTAATCTGCGGCTAGGCACACGAAACAGAATGTGACGCTAATCTGCGGCTAGGCACAGTGAACGGAATATGTGACGTTAATTTGTGAATTTGCACAATAAACAATATGTGACGTTAATTTGTGAATTTGCACACTAAACAATATGTGACGCTAATCTGCGGCTAGGCACACGAAACAGAATGTGACGCTAATCTGCGGCTAGGCACAGTGAACGGAATATGTGACGTTAATTTGTGAATTTGCACACTAAACAGAATGTGACAATAATCTATGGCTAGGCACACGTTTAAAATGGCCCTTTTTGTCGCTGCGTTGTAAAATATTTGTCCCTGTGCACCTAGTACAATGTCACCTTAGAACATGTCCCCCCCCACAAAAAAATGAAATTCTGCCACCCCCAAAAAAAATTAAATGCTTCCCCCACACTCAACAGTCCTAAAAAGGACTTTTGGGTCTTGAAAGAGTTTCAACAATGTTATTCTCCCTACACTGACTTCCTGTGCATCTAGTATTATATGTCACCTTAAAAATATCCCCCCCACAAAAAAAAGGAAATTGTGCCCCCCCAAACAAAATATAAATGCTGCCCCCACACACAACAGTCCTAAAAAGGACTTTTGGGTCTTGAAGGAGTTTAAACACTTTTATTCTCCCTACACTGACTTTCCCTGCCTAAGCTCATCTCTCCCTGGCTGAGAATGAGCCGAACTCGCGCGTCGGGTGCTATACAGCACCTGATCACGGGTTCTGGCCAGCCAATCAGTGTAATGCCAGCAGCCAACATGGCTGCTGGCATTACACTGATGTCAGAGCCTCCCCGCACGTTTATTGGCTGCGCAGCAGCCGCGAAACGTGCGGGGAGGAGACCCGAACATGGCGGGCGAGCACATGCGGTACTCGTACGAGTACCGCCATGTACCGAGCAGAGCGATGCTCGATCCGAACCGAGCTTCGGCCGAGCATGCTCGCTCATCACTAATATAAACCAATTACATTTTTTGGGCTCCTTTAAATGGACATTATCACACAAAATAAAAAAATACATTTTTATATCCGATTAGAAATTTTGTTCACTTAGCCAACATTTTTTCTTTAAAGAGAGAATGCTAAAATCTTCAAAACATAGGGCCACATTCAGTAAACTAAAAATGGTACAGTTGTGAAGAGAAACCAACTGCGCCATAGAAAGAGAAAAAATCCCCCAAATTTCTATTGAGTTAAGTGGAACTTTTAACTTCTTGAATTAATTAATGCATTTAAGATAAAATGACATATTAGAAATCTTAAATACCTATAATCAGACACACAAGGTGTGTCTGGTGTTGAATGAATGAGTAATATATATAATGCTTCAAGATTGGTTGGCTGTCATCCAATCCATTCAGAGTAAAGGTTCAAATTTGGTTAAAGTATAACCTGTTCCTTCACTTCTCTATCTTCATGACCTGGGTAAGTATAAATGTGCTCATTTCTTTGTAGAATGTGTGTAACTAGTGATTTATATGAAACATATATCCTCTGCATGAAATACAGCACCAAAACTAGGGCAGAGCTCACTGAGGAACTATTACCTCAAAGAACTAAGCAAATAACAAGATGTCATCCATTAACACTAGAGGAAAGTCACTTTTGACTAAAACAAAGATGGGGATTTTTTACAGTAAGGGCAGTAGTTGGTTTCAATGCAGGACAGTGACCCACAGAAATATCCAACAGTGTTTTGGAGCCAGGAAGGATTTTTTTACTCACTTGCGGCTTAATTGGAAATGCTAGCAATAATTATTTCTTGCCTTCTTTTAGATAAACAGCTGTGATATGACATGAGCTAAACTTGAAGGATGCAGGTCTTTCTTCAGCCTTGTCAGCTATGTTACTATGTTACAACACATGCATTAAACAAAGAAAGGTTAGGGTTGTTTTTAGTGGTATAGCATACAATAAATCTTTTTTTTTGTTGTTTTTTACAGAAGCTAGCTGTAAGTACATGATATTTAAAAGTATATCAACCAATTACATTTTAGTGCTCCTTTAAATGGACATTATAACCACAAATGTTAAAAAAAAAGTTTTCATATATATATTTAACCCTTTGAGTGCCAGAAAGTGATCCAATGCAATGCGTTGGATAACTCTGGCACTCAAAGGGTTAAATATTTTGTTCTCTTAGTCAGCATTTATTTGAACAAGAGAAGCAAGTTTATAACATATTTGGGGCTTATGCACCTAAGATTTTTTTCAAATGCTGGTTATAAAATACATGATATTTGATTTTTTTGTGTAATCTGTTTTGCTTTATCCTCTATTTTTCCTCTTTCTAATTGTGAGACCCTGAAAATTACAGATTGTATGTTAGGGGTGCCCTGGCAACAAAAGATGGAGAAACACTGATTTAGACATTCCATTCATCTTTACCTTCAATTGATATTTAAATGAACAACCATCTCAAGTTAATAAGCAAATAGCATGGTCTTCCAGATGAGTTAAAATGAATTATGGTATGCATGCCTGGACACTGTATAACCTGTTCTTGCACTTCTTTATCTACATGACTTGGGTGCTCATTGTTTTGTAAAATATGTGTAACTTGCAATTTATATCAAACTTTGGCTGAAATACAGCACCAAACCTTGGGTAGAGTTCACTGAGGAACTATTTATCATCCATTAAGACTAGAGGAAATGCACTGAAAAGGGTATAAAAAGGGTACAGATGCATGAGACTGGAATGTAATCTTACCTCTATATAAATTCTTGGTAAGACCATATCTGAAACATGGAGTACAGTTTTAGGCAAGACTTCTTGAAAACTACTTTACTGAAATGTAAAAAAGTGCAGGGATCTGCAACAAAACTGGATTGGGATTGGAAGAGCTGAGTTATAAAGGGAGATTAGCCGAAATAGGTTTGTTCACATTAGAGAAGATACATCTAATTGGTGATTACCACTGGCAAATATATATGAGGTCAATACATAGAGCTCACTGAGGAATTATTTACTCAAAAAGCTAAGCTAAAAACAACAGGTCATCCATTAATAATAGAGAAAAGACACCTTTGGCTAAAAGAAAGGTAGATATTTTTATTACAGTAAGGGCAGTAAGGCTACAGCATGTTTGCCTTGGGAAGATGTGTTTGCAGATACTTTAGAAGCTCTCAAAACATTTTGGATACCATTCTAGCCCAGAGCACTACCGTAAATTACGACAGTTGATTTCAAAGCAGGATGCTGATCCAGGGAAATATCCAACTGGAGTCAAGAAGGAATTATTTACCCACTTGGGGCTTAATTAGAAATGGCATCAATAGGGTTTTTTTTGCCTTCTTTTGGATCAACAGAGGGAGGTATGGTATCGGCTGAACTTGATCGATGCAGGACTTTTTTCAGCCTCATACATTAAACAAAGAAAGGTTAGGGTTTTATTTTAGGGACATCTTTTTCTCTGTCATCCAATATAGCTTACAGGTACCATGAGAAGGTGACAGCCCCTTCCATTAGGCTGGAACAATTCTTCAAAGAAATGTAGGGTGGCGCCTCCCTCTTCTCTATAGCAGGTGGCAAGGTACACTCCCCTCCCTAGTTAAGATTTGTTCATGACCTGTTAGGAGGCTGATGAACAGTTCTGCTTAGTTATAGTTTATTATTTTCTTCTAGATATGGGATGTCCAAATTCCCCCATTAGGTGGATTACCATTACTGGCTTCCCTAGTAGGATTTCCCAGTTATCAGGAGCTGTTTGTGGACCCTTGCAGCCCTTGAAGAGAATGTGGAAACCCCTGTTTCTCTGTCCAGAAGTTGTCTCTTTGAGGCTTCTTCCATTCAATGGTAATCTGAAGTAAGAAGACCTGCAAAAAAGGTCAGCAATACTTTGAGTGCCATGGTCCACGTGTCTATCACGGTGCCCGTGCTATGCGGGCGACATTCTGTCAATCTGGTTCTCAGTTTACTCCTACTGGTTGCAGTGGTATTGGCCTGCCCAGTATTTGTCCTTAAATACTGGGTCCTGTCACTTCGCTGTTGCCCTTTCGTGGTGTTTCTGTACCAGCGCTTGTTCCAGTTCTCGTGTGATCTCACTGTATGACCTGGATTGCCTGACCACTCTACTTCTTCTGTTCCTGCTCTGTGTTCCGACCCAGCCTTGCTGAAGTTCCTGCTCTGTTACCGGATCGGATTGGCTGACGTTCCTGCTCTGTGTACCGACCCAGCCTGGCTGACGTTCCTGCTCTGTGTACCGACTCAGATTGGCTGACGTTCCTGCTCTGTGTACCGACCCGGATTGGCTGACGTTCCTGCTCTGTGTACCAACCCGGCCTGGCTGACGTTCCTGCTCTGTGTACCGACCCAGTTTGGCTGACGTTCCTGCTTTGGATACCGTTTCCGGTTGGCTGTTGTTCCTGCTCTGTGTACCGACCCGTTAGGCCTCCGTTGCTGCCTGTCCAGGACTGCCAGCTGCTCCTTTTGTCTCCGTTGGGCTTGGCATCCGGGCAGTGTTGCTTCCAGTACACCCATTTACTGCATTCCGGTTTCGGTTACTCCCCGTGTCGCGCTGGCGACACTCCAGTGTGTGCATTCCATTCAGTGCCTCTGTACGCAAGACCTATACGCCTGCCATCAGCTGAGGTTGGGTTTCATTGGGCGCCTCAGGCTACTTCCATCTCGGCAGTCGACATTGGTCTAAGTGTTCATCTATCCCCTCGGGGAAAAGGGCCATTCTCCACCGGTTGTTGGCATTGTAGTCTACGTTGGGCAACCTCTGGGCATACAGTCTGTCCTCTGCTACTGCTACAGCAGCATATAAGTTTGCTAAGGGCCTTCGCTTATTTCTGTTGCATTACTCGCTGTTTATACTCTCCCTCCCTAAGGAGAGTCTTAAGGGCCTCGCTCTGACAGGGCCTGTCTATCTTCCTGGACTATCAGTAACCCGTTCATTGCTGCCTTTTCTGAGAATCACACGTAATACCTGACCTGTGTCAGTACATTGTTATTAGTTGTCTGTACAATTACTGGACCCGTGTGGGTATTTATTTCTGTAACCTGTCCTGTGTCAGTACCACATTTTATCTATATTACTGGACCCGTGAGGGTTATTGCTATTTTACATTGTTCAATAAAACTGTGTTTTTACCTAAACTTACTGTCTCTGAGTGTCAAACAAACTGTTACAGTGTCCCACTGTTCCCCTCCACACAGGGGCCTTTCTGGAGTTCCCTCATAACTTCTGCACTCATGCTGGGTTTCATGCTATTTGGGGACATGATTTTACATTTTTCTTTTGGAATTATGTGTTTTGTATTGTTTATTGAGTGTTTTAGCACTTTTTACACACTATTTATATTTTTTAATTTCATTTTAATTTAGCGTCTTTAAGGTGCGTTTTACCACATAAACACAATGCTCCATTGATCTCTATGCGACAGCTCACTTTGGAACATTTCTCTGCAACCACTTCATGTACAGAGTTGAGAGACAGCTCATTCTTCTTGTCTGCCTTAGCTCTACACTCGCACATCCTCAGTGTCTTGGGAGGCTCAAGGGGATTCGGGTTCTGTTTTTGGGTACCCTGAGGGGAAAACTAAGTTTCCCAGAAATGTCCGTTTCGCAGGCTGTTTCTTAATTGGCTCCCAGTTCGGTCGCCATTTTATTTTCTCCTCACATGAGTATCCTGTGCAGGGCTTGGACCTCTCTGCTCTCCTCCTCAGGTTAATCTTTCACTTGCCAGATCAGTGTATTTTAGCCTTTTCTGGGGTGATTCTTTAATCTGGGTCACAGTATTTGGTGCTTCCTTTTACTGTTAAACATTTTATCTCCTTTTAGAATGTCAGATCTGTTGGGAAATGGGACAAGGCCTAAGGCTAAGGATTCAGGGGCATCTTTGACCCCCATTATAAACTGCTCCTCATGCCAGACAGGGCTTCCCAGAGAATACTCAGGTCATTTGAGCCATGAACAAGAGTCATATTGGGTCAAGGACTTAAAGCCCTCTATAGCACAGTTTCTTCTTTCTCCTCCAGGGGTTCTTCAATCTTGGAAACCCCCCACTTCCTTCAGGTATGTGGCCCCTAAGGCCCCTGTCATTCCTGACTTATCTGATTCCTCTGAGGAGGAATTGCTGGAAGATTCAGATGTGTGTTCAGAAGGGGCTTCTTCCCAATTTTATGGCAACCCCTTTGAAGCTGACCCTGAACTCTCTGTTGTAGGTCTCATTAAACATTTGTACTACCACTGCAGCACATCAGTCTGCTTCTAACGTCTTTCAAAGTAGCAAGAAGTCTTGCACTGTTTTTCCACCTAATCCCACTCTAGATCAGATCATACTGGATTAGTGGAAGACCCCTGATAAGCGTTTATCTCTGTCTAAGAGATTCTCTAAGCTGTATCCTGAAATAGCCTTGGCTCAGAGGGCTTCTGAAACGGCCTTGGCTCTGAGGGCTACACCTCCTAAGGTTCATTCCCCTATTTCCAGACTTTTTAAATAAACTGTATTACCTCTAGCGGATGTTTAAGTTCTTAAAGGCTTAACTGATAGGAAGCTTGAAACCTACGTTGGTTTCTGCATGGGTTAATAGAGCTGTTGCCATTTGGACTAAACAGCTGTCTGATGCTGTCCGTAAGGGTGCCCCTAAAGCTGACCTTTTGGCGCTTTTGGCTAATATCTCTGAGGCTCAGCACTATGTTACTGATGCCCTTCTTAATGCTGTTCGGTCCAAAGCATAGGCCTCTACCTTCTTTGTGGCTGCTAGGCACTCACTGTGGCTTAAGATTTGGTCTGCTGACCTGATCTCTAAAAATTCACTGGTTTTACTTCCCTTTCAGGGAACATCTCTTTTTGGCCCTCAATTAAAGAACATAATTAGCAAAGCTACTGGGGGCAAGAGTACCTTGTTGCTCTTGGTTCCTAAACGCAATCCACAGGCACGGAGACATTTTTTTTTTGTGCCCGCCAAGGTGAAGTGCAGAGGACGAGTCTGGCAGTACCTCAGGCACCACGCTCCTCCTCCAAGCCCAAACAGCAGTGGAGGCCTAAATGCACCTCCACCAAGCCCAAACCCACCAAACCTTCTTCGGCAGGTCTTGCCGAACCCTGGTCCGCATGCACCTGTGGGTGGTCGCCTGCAACACTTTTTGAGTGTTTGGACAGGCTCTGTTGTGGATCAGTGGGTATTACAGGTGGTTTCCGAATGTTATAGTATTCCCTTTAAATCCCTGCCTCCCTTCAGGTTCTTCCCTTCTTGCTCACCTCAGGGATTGGAAAAGCACAGGGCAGTTCAGGCTCTCATGGACAAGGGAGTCCTGGATCAGGTCCCCCAGCCAGAGATAGGTTCTGGTTTTTATTCCAACATATTTGTAGTTTCCAAGAAGGATGTCGGCTGCCATCCTATTCTGGACCTAAAAGCTCTCAACTAGTTTATGATCAAAACTCACTACAAACAAGAGTCCTTAAACTCAGTCATTACAGCAATGTGTCCAGAGGAATTTCTGGCTTGTTTGGATCTGCAGGATGCTTACCTGCACATCCTTGTTCATCCGGACAGTCGAAGTATCTTTGGGCTCATCACAACCCCTCAGGTGTTCATTTGGGTCTTAGGGGCCCTGATTGCCTTTCTGTACACCAAAGGGATTCAGATGACTCCTTACATGGACAACCATCTCCTGAAGGCTCCTTCCAGGGATCTCCTGAACAACCAGGTCCAGGATTGCATTCAGATCCTCCTTCAACATGGTTGGATACTGAATATGGACAAGTCCAATCCGGTTCCCTGCCAGAACCTGATTTTTCTCAGCCTCCAGTTCAGCACTCTCAAGAGTATGGTCTCTCTGATGGAGGACTCAGTTCAGCAGCTCTCCCACAAGGTGTCTTGCGCTCTGGAGTGCTTGTTAGCTCTGGCAAAGAAGTTCTCTTCTCCGGTGGGGAAGATGATATCCACCATGGAAGAAGTGCCATATGCTATGGCCCATGCTAGGGAGCTTCAGCGCTTTGTGATCCAAGTTTGCAGATGGAACACGGAGCTGTTGGATCTACTAGTGACTCTTCCTGCAAACGTGGAAATGAGTCTACATTGGTGGCTGGACCTCTCCATCCTAATGAAGGGAAGGCCATTCATGATCCCTTACTGGACCATTGTGATGATGGACGCCAGCCTGATGAACTTGGGTGCAGTCCTGGGTCACCTAAACGTACAGGGTCGTTGGTCAGAAGAGGAGACCCTTCTTCCCATCAATATCTCGGAGTTCAGAGTGATATCTCATGCCCTGAGGTATTGGTCCCCTCTTCTCATGGGATAGCTTATATCAACAAGCAAGGCGGCACCAGAAGCCCCGCTGTGTGGTTCAAAGTCATGGCTATTTTGGCTTGGGCAGGAGAGAATGTGCCTGCCATCTCCACTGCACACATCCCAAGTGTCGAAAACATCCTAGCAGACTTTTTCCGTCACCACACGGTAAATTCCAGGGAATGGGAGTTCCACCAGGAGGTGTTCAGTCTCCTGGTGAAGAGATGGGGCCATCCCTGCACTGACCTGATGGCCACAATGGACAACTGGAAGGTTCAGCAGTCTCTACTATGATTCAAGCTAGGAAACCGGTTTCCTCTAAGGCCTACCACAGGGTTTGGTCTATTTTTAATTCTTGGTGTGTGGACATAGATCTGTCCTGACAGCAGTTTGATTTCCCAACTATCCTGTGTTTTTTGCAGGATGACATGAACAAGGGCCTTAGCCTTAGTTCCTTGAAAGTTCAGACCTCAGCTCTCTTTGTCTTCTTTTAGAAGCGCATAGCCATTTTTCCAGATGTCAAAGTCTTCTTTAAAGGGGTTGCTCATGCCTTCACTGCCTTTAAGGCTCCCACTCCTCAATAGGACCTTAACCTGGTTTTGGGGGTCTTGCAACAACCACCCTTCAAGTCTTTGGCTACCATTCCTTTATGTCTTTTGACGTGGAAGATGGCATTTCTTTTGGCTGTGGTCCACAGAGCAGCTGAGTTGCAGGCTCTGTCCTGCAAACCGCCTTTCCTAGTTTTTCACAAGAATAAAGCCATTCTATGTACCTCTCAAGAATTTCTTTGTAAGGTTGTTTCTGAGTTCCACATCTATCAGGAGATTGTTGTGCCATCCTATTGTCCTGACCCCACTGAGTCTGTTCATCAGACTGATGCACTTTTTGTCATCCCTAAGGGTCCCAGGGCTGGTATATGGCATCCAAGGTGAGTATTGCATCTTGGATTATGTTTACCATTCACAAGGCTTATGAGCTCAGAAGAAAAACTGTTCCCTTTCACATCACTTTGCACTGTACTAGGTCTGTTGGGGACTCCTGGGCCTACAAGAATCAGGCCTCTGCTGATCAACTGTGCAAGATGGCCACTTGGTCTTCTGTGCACACATTTGCTAAACACCACCGTGTTGATGTTCTGGCTTCGGCTGAAGCCAGCTTTGGCAGGAAAGTCCTGAAGGCAGTTTTGCCTGTCTGGGACTTTACTTTCTGTGCCTTAGAGATCTTTCATTGTTGAGCCCTGTTGGCTTTTTTTCTAGTGTGCTTTGTTACAGTTGTTCAGTGTCCGTTGACACTTTGTTCATTGGGCTATTCTGTATCCTGCTTAGTCCATGGGAACTCTGGTATCATGGGGACCAACGCTTGGTCCTTGCCTTCTCTCCCCACCTGGGGAGCTCAATGTTGGTATATTCTATGGTACCTGTAAGCTATATTGGAGGACCGAGAAAAGAGGATATTAGTCTTACCTGTTAAATCTTGTTCTCTTAGTCCATATAGTTTACAGGTCTCCCACCCTGTCAAGGGACCATGCTTGGTTTCCTGTGGCTGAAGTGGGAGTTCTGTTAGGTCCATGCTCACAGGAGTTTTCCTCTCTTTCTTCTTGCTATCTAGTTATTAGCTTTTTGTCACAAATCTAACTGGAGAGGGGAGTGGCAATGTAGTCTGCTATAGAGGAGAGGGAGGCTCCACTCTGTATTTCTTTGAAGAATTGTTCCAGCCTATCGGAAGGGGCTGTCGCCTTCCCATGGTACCTGTAAGCTAAGTGGACTAAGAGAAAAGGATTTAACAGGAAAGACTAAAATCCTCTTTTTTTTAAAGAAGCTTGATGTAAGTAGCACATGACATTTAAAAGCATATCAAACAATTACAATTGTTTTGTTCCTTTAAATGGACATTATCATTACAAAATAAAATAAAGCTTTATATCCTTTTAAAAAAATATCGTAGTCAGCACTTTTTCTTTAAAGAGGAAGCTCTAAAAAAAAGTGGCGAACTGCGACCTTGCATAGACTATCGTGGGCTGAATAAGCTGATGGCAAAAAATGCCTACCCAATCCCACTCATCACCGAGCTGTTTGATAGACTCAAGGGGTCCTCGATTTTCACAAATTGGACCTAAGGGCAGCCTACAATTTGATACGTATCAGAGCCGGTGATGAGTGGAAAACTGCCTTCAATACGAGATCTGGGCATTATGAATACCTAGTCATGCCATTTGGTCTATGTAATGCTCCTGCAGTATTTCAAGAACTGATCAATGACGTTCTTAGAGATATGTTACAATCTTGTGTTGTAGTCTATCTTGACGACATACTTATCCACTCCAAAGACCTGTCACAACACATCAAGGATGTGTCTGAAGTCTTGCTGCGCTTACAAAAAAATAAATTATTCTGTAAACTGGAGAAATGCGAGTTCCACAAAACCAGTGTACCTTTTCTGGGGTTTATAATTGGCAAAGACGGCATTGCCATGGATAAAGAGAAATTGACGGCAGTCTTACAATGGCCTAAACCTAAGAGCCTCAAAGCCATCCAACGATTTCTGGGCTTCGCCAATTATTACAGGAAGTTTATTAAAAACTTCTCCTCTATTGTGAAACCTCTGTCTGACCTCACGCATAAGGGTGCTAATCCATCCCTCTGGCCGGTGGCTGCTGAAGAGGCCTTTGAGAAGTTGAAGGTAGCCTTTGCAAGGGGGGTACTATCACGGTGCCCGTGATTCGTGCGGCTCTGTGTCTATCACCTGCTGAGTATTCGTGCTGGCTGGCTGTCATTAGCCCTCCTCACACAGCCTTTTTAAACCCAGGTTGAGCACTTCCAGGTTGCCCTTTAGTGGTGTCTCTGACTCCACTCTGCCTGACCAGCTTGTCAGATCTCTGGGCCTGTTTCCAGTGTTCCTGTATGCTACATTCCGGTGTTCCAGTGTTCCTGTACATTAACGTTCCGGTGTTCCAGTGTTCCAGTGTTCCTGTACGTTAATGTTCCGGTGTTCCAGCGTTCCAGTGTTCCTGTATGCTAACGTTCCGGTGTTCCAGTGATCCAGCATTCCGGTGTGCCTGTATTCCGTGGTTCCTGTGCTCCAGCACCGCGCGGGTAAACCTGTACGAGTTCCTGAGTCTCGCGCTACAGCTGTCGCTCTGGCGACATTGTTCTCATCGGTATTGCATACACATTGTTGGTTCCAGCGTGCGGACGCTGGTTTGCTCCACTAAACCTGGTTGCGATATACATTGTTGGTTCCATCGTGCAGACGCTGGTTTGCTCCACTAAATCTGGTTGCGTTATACATTGTTGGTTCCAGCGTGTGGTCGCTGGTTTGCTCCACTAACCTGGTTGCGATATACATTGTTGGTTCCAGCGTGCGGACGCTGGTTTGCTCCACTAAACCTGGTTGCGATATACATTGTTGGTTCCAGCGTGCGGACGCTGGTTTGCTCCACTAAACCTGGTTGCGATATACATTGTTGGTTCCAGCGTGCGGTCGCTGGTTTGCTCCACTAACCTGGTTGCGATATACAGTGTTGGTTCCAGCGTGCGGACGCTGGTTTGCTCCACTAAACCTGGTTGCAATATACATTGTTGGTTCCAGCGTGCGGACGCTGGTTTGCTCCACTAAACCTGGTTGCGATATACATTGTTGGTTCCAGCGTGCGGTCGCTGGTTTGCTCCACTAAACCCGGTTGCAATATACATTGTTGGTTCCAGCGTGCGGACGCTGGTTTACTCCTTAAACCTGGTGGCGCTATTTACCATTAGTCCCAACGTGCGGACGTTGGTTTGCTCCTGAACATCCAGTACTGTGGTCAGTCGCTGTCCACTTCCTTGCAGTTGTCTGATTATCCCTGGCTATAGACTTCTGCTGAGTAAGACCTCTAGACTTATGCTCTCTGCTGTCTTAGTCACCTAACAGCTGGTCTATTTGCTCAGGCTGCCCTGCCCGGTATTGGTGAGGCCGGTAGAACCTTGACGTTACCATCCTGTAGGTTGCCTCACCCGGTATTGGCATGGCCGGTAGAGCCTATTACAGTACCTCCTTGGGCTGCCCTGCTCGGTATTGGTAAGGCCGGTAGAACCTTGTAACTCACCATCTTAAAGGTTGCCTTACCCGGTATTGGCAGGGCCGGTAGAGCCTACATTCAGCATCCCATTGGGCTGCCTTGCCCGGTATTGGTAAGGCCGGTAGAACCGGAATTATCATCTCACGGTTGCCTTACCCGGTATAGGCAAGGCCGGTAGAGCCTGTCATTAATATTGTCACTTGGGTTGCCTTGCCCGGTATTTAGGCAAGGCCTTTAGAACCTTTTGTATGTTCTATTGATGTTATATTGTTATGTATGTTTACCCTACGGGGACTGCCTTTAACTTTTAATAAAGTTAAATTTTACCAAACCTTAAGTCTTAAGTCTTCAAAAACCGTGACACTGACCTGGCACACTTTCACATTCATTGGATGCAATGTATGGAATACGACTTAAGCTACAATGTTAGCAATAGCAGTAACCTCCAGATGTAGTTTAATAAAATACTTTATTGTATATTTTGCCCTACGCGTTTCATGAGTATGCCTCACTTCACATCAGGGGACTTAAGAATAAAATAATGAGTACACATTAATATATACAGTTTTCAATTAAGTTTACCTGCTACCTCCTAGAGTCTCCTCCGCATAGTCATCCGGAACGAGGCTGAGGACACAAAAACCGGGTACTATACCAAGCCTCGGTTGGATTCTCAGTCCAATTCCGGCTGATACCATGGCAACGGAGATGCCACGATCTCCATTCAGGCTATATGTTGCTCAGATGTAACAGCAAAACATCCATTATATTTTCTTCTTTGGTGTATTGTATACATCCTAAAACAACATAATAATTGATTCTATAGTTCAAATACCAGAATGACACTTGAACAATTATAAACATATATAAATATATAGGCAATACATCAAATTTGTTCTAAAAAGAGCTGTTAAATTAATTTTAACATTTCGAAATATTAAAATGTTGAAACAAATGTTCATAAAAAGCACATAATTTAACCCACATAAAGAACTGTTGGGCATTTTGCACATGATGAGGTATATTACAATGATTTGCAGGTGAATGTACCATTGATCTTATGGTGTACCTGGGTGTTTGGTATAGGTACCTTGTCCGTGGTGTACACAGGTTTCACTTCTCTCTACACAATAAGATCAATGGTACCTTCACCTGCAAATCATCCAATTTAATATACCTCATCATGTGTGCAAAATGCCCAACAGTTATTTATGTGGGTGAAACTGGCTAGCCATTACATAGAAGGTTTAATTCCCACAGATCCAGTGTTAAAAACAAAAAGACAGAAACAGCAGTGGGAGAACATTTTTGCCAAAACGGAGACAGTGTCAGGGACATTAAACTGCCTTTACAAAAATACTTTACAAAATACACATTTCTTAAGTGGTGAATAACATCAAAGCGAATTTTAAGTGTGATATGTAAATGTATGGACCGCAAAGTTAATACTTTTAAAGGTTTGTATAGTCAGAATAGTTATACTATAGCTCATTTTATTAATTGTGGTACCAGTTATGTCATTTATTTCATTGCTTGCTGCTGTGGAATTATGTGGGCTGTACCACACATACCCTTAGAGAAAGGCTAGGGAAACACAGGAGAAATATTCAGAAAAAATCCCTGTGCTATAGAGTTATATTTTAACATATGTCCATGTGGTCAAATAGAAATCTTTTTGATTAAAGGGATAGAGTTTATTCCAAGGAATATTCCAGATAGATTTACGGTTTTGTGCAAAAGAGAATCTTTCTGGATATATAAATTGGATACTCTAACCCCAGGAGTGAAGAGCTTGATTTATGGCAGTTTTAGAAGTTTTTAGAAGTATTTGTGGCTTGTGGTTACTATAAACTATTAACCCCTTAACGACCCTTGAAGGTCATAGTACGTCAATGGTCGATCTGACTGAACAACCCATGACGTACTATGACCATCATGGAATTCCGGGCACCCCACGCGGCTGCACGCCGTTCAGGGAGTCCGAAACCAGAAAAGACAAAAAAAAATGCTCTGTGGTCCTTAACTGACCGCTCCACGCCGATCGGCCGGTCGTTAAGGGGTTAAAGAGTATGTATGCACTGATATGTTATTATAAGTGATTAGTATTAGTATTGTGATTTTACACTATACATACATACATACATAGTAACATAGTAACATAGTAAATTAGGTTGAAAAAAGACAAGTCCATCAAGTTCAACCTTTTCCTCATACCTCAGTAACTGAGAATTTTATAGCTTTCCTGCTACCAATTAAATTAGTGTTTATCAGACCTTCCTGATCAGCCTACTGATAAACAGTATAACTCTGTATGTTCCCTTTTGAAAGAAATGTATCTAATCTTCTCTTAAATGTATCCATTGTATCTGCCATAACTACCTCCCTGGGCAATGAATTCCACAATTTGACAGACTTTACCGTAAAAAAACCCTTCCTCTGCTGAAGTTTAAACCTCCTTTCCTCTAATCTCAAGGGGTACCCCCTGGTCACCTGATCAGGCCTTGGAATAAATAGCTCACCGCAGAGATCCTTGTATTGACCTTTCATATACTTGTACAATGTGATAAGGTCTCCTCTTAGTCGTCTTTTCTCTAGAGTAAATACAGTTTGTTTAGTCGTTCCTCATATGTCAAGTCCTCCATTCCCTTAATTAATTTTGTTGCTCTCCGCTGTACCCTCTCTAGTTCTAGTATATCCTTTTTCAGAACCGGTGCCCAAAATTGCACTGCATACTCAAGGTGAGGTCTTACCAATGATTTGTATAATGGCAAAATAATGTTATCCACTCTTGCTTCGATACCTCTTTTTATGCAAGACAGGACTTTGTTTGCCTTTGCTACTGCTGTTTGACACTGGTCACTGTTTCCAAGTTTGTAGTTGACAAGGATACCCAGGTCTTTTTCTAGCAATGAATCACCTAAAATTATTCCATTAAGTTTATAAGTAGCCTTGGGATTGTTTCCTCCCAAATGCATGACTTTACAGTTCCCCACATTAAACTTCATATTCCACATGTTTGCCCAATCTAACATTGTATGTAAGTCCCTCTGTAGAGAGAAAATATCCTGTTCTGAATTAATGACTTTGCATAATTTAGTATCATCTGCAAATATTGATATTTTGCTTTCTATATCTATTTCCAGGTCATTTATAAACATGTTAAAAAGCAGCAGACCCAATACTGAACCCTGAGGTACTCCACTCTCCACTTTAACTGTACTGGAGAATTTTCCATTTACAACCACACACTGTTCCCTATCCTTCAGCCAGTTTTGTATCCAATTGCAAAGGTTATCTCCTAGCCCCAATTTCCTTATTTTATACACCAGCCTTCTGTGTGGCACTGTATCAAATGCCTTTGCAAAGTCTAGATATACTACATCTACTGCCTTGCCATTGTCAAGGTTGCTGCTTACCTCCTCATAGAAGCTGAAAAGATTAGTTTGGCATGATCTATTCTTCATAAAACCATGTTGATTCGTGCTAATGATTTTATTTTTTGTGTTGCAATCCTGAATATAGTCCCTTATTATTAGTGATGAGCGAGCACCCCAATGCTCGGTTGTTCGGGTGCTCTGACCGAGCACCCCCGGAGGCTCGAGTGCTCGGCCGAGCACCCGAGCCCCATTGAAGTCAATGGGAGGACTCGAGCATTACACCAGGCACCCCCTGCTCTGATGAGGGGAGGGTGCCTGGTCCATAGGAAAAGGGCAGAAAATGATGGAAACACCACAGAAATGGTTCAGGGACAGCATAGGGAGGATGTCTGGATGCATCTTGGACTCCAACATCGCTGCTGGGAACGATGTTTCGCCCGTAGTACGCCATTTTTACAGACTGACCGTAAAACACACAAAAAGGCAGATAAAAACGACTTTAGGCGAAAAATTGTTACCAAACAGTATTTGCTGTATATTTACTTGTATATCATCTGCAAATTCTCCCAAAAATTTCCTCGATTTTTCTGAACTGAGGCCATGATTAAGAGGGAAACGTGCGCAGAGGCAAATTCTCCCAAAAATTTCCTCGATTTTTCTGAACTGAGGCCATGATTAAGAGGGAAACGTGCGCAGAGGCAAATTCCCCCAAAAATTTCCTTGATTTTTCTGAACTGAGGCCATGATTAAGAGGGAAACGTGCGCAAAGGCAAATTCTCCCAAAAATGTCCTCGATTTTTCTGAACTGAGGCCATGATTAAGAGGGAAACGTGCGCAAAGGCAAATTCTCCCAAAAATTTCCTCGATTTTTCTGAACTGGGGCCATGATTAAGAGGGAAACGTGCGCTGAGCCGACCATCCAAAACATTATGGGTGAGGGTCTGCTGCGGAGCTGACCATCCTAAACATTATATGCAAAGGCCCGCTAGTGAGCTGACGCTATAAAACATTATATGAGAGGGCCCGCTAGAGAGCTGACCCAATAAAACATTATATGAGAAGGCCCGCTGGTGAGCTGACCTATACAAAAATTGTCAAACAGGGCCCGCTGGTGAGCTGGCCCTATATAAAAATTATATCCCAGGGCATATGGAAGAGGAGGAGGAGGATGAGAAGATTAAGAGTCAACCATATACCCGTTTTTTGGGTGGAAGGGGTGAATGGGAATACAGAGTATTCCCATCATTGTAAATAACATATATAAAGTCACTTTATGTTCCTCCAGGGCTTTCCTCCAGTGGAGTGGAGAAGTCAGGGGAAATCCAGGCCTTGTTCATTTTTATAAGTGTCAACCTATCAGCATTTTCGGTGGAAAGGCGGATACGCTTATCTGTTATGATGCCACCAGCAGCACTAAATACCCGCTCAGACAGAACGCTGGCGGCAGGGCAGGCCAGCACCTCCAAGGCGTAGAGTGCCAGTTCATACCACGTGTCCAGCTTGGACACCCAGTAGTTGTAAGGCACAGAGGGATCATTGAGGACGCTGACACGGTCTGCTACGTACTCCTTCACCATCTTCCAAAACTTTTCCCTCCTTGTGACACTAGGCTGCGCATCAGGGTGAGGGTGCTGGCGGGGTGTCATGAAGGTGTCCCACGCCTTGGAGAGTGTTGCCCTGCCTTTGTCGGAACTGCTGTGTGCTCCCCTTTTCTCCCCTTCTCTGTTGGCCAAGGTAGCACATACTCTGCCGCCAGCATTGTCAGATGGAAAATTTTGGAGCAATTTTTCAACAAGAACCTTCTGGTATTGCACCATTTTGCTTGTCCTCTCCACCGGAGGAATGAGAGATGAGAAATTCTCTTTGTAGCGGGGGTCCAGAAGGGTGAACACCCAGTAATCCGTGTTGTTTAAAATGCGTATAACGCGTGGGTCACGGGAAAGGCAGCCTAACATAAAGTCAGCCATGTGTGCCAGAGTACCAACAGTCAAGATTTCGCTGTCCTCACCAGGAGGATGACTCTCAATATCCTCATCCTCTTCCTCCTCTTCTGCCCACCCACGCTGAAGAGATGGAACTAAAGTTCCATGGCTACCCTCTGTAGCGGAGGCAACCGTGTCTTCCTCCGCCTCCTCCAATTGTCGCTGAGAAGACGAAGTGAGGGTGCTCTGGCTATCACCTTGTGTAAGCTCTTCCTCCCGCATTTCCACCTCTTCCACATGCAAAGCGTCAGTTTTAATTGTGAGCAGCGAGCGTTTCAGTAGACACAGAAGTGGGATGGTTACACTGATAATAGCGTTATCGCCGCTCACCATCTGTGTCGATTCCTCAAAATTGCGTAAAACCTCGCAGAGGTCTGACATCCATTCCCACTCCTCACTTCTGATTACAGGAAGTTGAACGGAGAGGCGACGACCGTGTAACAGCTGGTACTCCACTACTGCCCTCTGCTGCTCACAAAGCCGGGCCAACATGTGGAAGGTGGAGTTCCAGCGCGTGCTCACGTCACACAGCAGCCGGTGAGCTGGCAATTGTAAGCGCTGCTGCAGCTTCAACAGGCCGGCTGAAGCTGTAGATGACTTACGGAAATGTGCACACACGCGGCGCACCTTGGTCAAGAGATCATGCAAATTGGGGTAGGTTTTTAGAAATCGCTGAACCACTAAATTAAATACATGCGCTAGGCATGGTACGTGTGTGAGCTTGCCGAGCTCCAAAGCCGCCACCAAGTTACGCCCATTATCACACACAACCATGCCTGGTTGCAGGTTGAGTGGCGAGAGCCACTGCTCGGTCTAGTGACTAATCCCCTGCAACAGCTCTGAGGCCGTGTGCTGTTTGTCCCCAAGGCAGATCAGCTTCAGCACGGCCTGTTGACGCTTCCCCACTGCAGTGCTACACTGCTTCCAGCTACCGGCTGATGGGTGAGTGGCGCTGCGCGCAGAGAATTCGGAGGTGGAAACAGAGGAGGAGGAGCCAATAACGTAGGTGCTGGCGGAAACCCTGATGGAGGTAGGGCCCGCAATCCTCGGCGTGGGTAGCACCTGTGCCATCCCAGGGTCCGAGTCGCTCCCAGCCTCCACGACATTCACCCAGTGTGCCGTCAGGGAAATGTAGCGTCCCTGGCCACAAGCACTTGTCCATGTGTCAGTCGTTAAGTGGACCTTTCCAGTAACTGCGTTGGTCAGGGCACGGGTGATGTTACGGGACACATGGTGGTGTAATGCGGGGATGGCACACCGGGAAAAGTAGTGGCGGCTGGGGACCGCGTACCGAGGGACAGCTGCTGCCATCAGGCTGCGGAAGGACTCAGTCTCCACAAGCCTAAATGGCAGCATTTCGATGGCCAGTAATTTGGAAAGGTGTGAGGTTAGTGCTATGGCCTGTGGGTGGGTGGCTGGGTATTTTCGCTTGCTCTCAAATGCCTGGGGTAACGACATTTGGACGCTGTGCTGGGACAGGGAAGTGGATGTGGTCGCTGATGGTGCTTCAGATGGTACAGGTGCAGGGCGGGAGGTATGCGGGCCTGCGCCTTCGACAGGCGATTGGCCGGCACCGAAAACAGGGGAAGAGGAGGCAGTGGTGTGGCCTGCAGACACAGATGGGCGATCCAGGCGTTCCTCCCACTTATTACGGTGCTTGGATGCCATGTGTCGGATCATGCTGGTGGTGGTGAGGTTTCTAGTGTTCATGCCTCGGCTCATTCTGGTGTGGCACAGGTTGCAAACTACAATTCTTTTGTCGTCCGCACTTTCCTTAAAAAAACGCCATACCGCGGAACACCTACCCCTTGGCAAGGGAGATTTACGCAAGGGGGTGCTCCTTGGAACATTTGCGGGCCGGTTTGGTGCGGTCCGCCTTCTTTCTGTAGCCACACCACTGCCTCTTCCAGCCTGTTGCGGTGCTGCAGATGGCTCACCCTCAGGACTGCTGTCATTGCTCGGCTCTACACCTTCCCAGGTGCGGTCAGTCACCTCATCGTCCACCAAGTCCTCCTCCACTTCCTCACTCTGATCATCCTCCTCATGTCTTGATCCCACCACATACTCAGTCATTGACAACTGTATATCATCCTCCTCATCAAGGTCTTGAGACAGTAATAGTGGTTGATGTAATGGCAACTGTGTCTCATCATCATCATCATCCACTTCCTTTGACCTTAAATGCCGTTCCCCTCTGTCATCTTCTTGTGATTGGGTACCCTCTAGAGGTTGTGAATCAGGGCACAAGATGTCATGTTCCTCTGCAAGCGTGCTTGGAGAGAGGTTCAAATTAAGGATTGGTGATGAGACGAGCTCCTCACTATATCCCAGTGTGGGATCACTTCTTTGACCAGATCCTCTATGGTGGGAGGAAGGATGATCAGAGTGAGGATTATGTTGACCAGACTCTTGGCTACTGAGAGTGGACTTGGTGGAAGACAGGGTGGTGCTTAACCGACTGGAAGCAGTATCAGCTGACATCCAACCGACCACCTGTTCGCAGTGGTCGGACCTCAAGAGTGATGTCCTGCGACGCCCTGTAAAATGAGACATGAAGCTAGGTATGGTGGATGTCTTTCTGTCTTGTGCTCTGGCACCAGGCGCAGTTTCTACGCGTCCTGACCTGCGCCCTGAACTATCAGGATCACGTCCACTTCCCCGTCCCTTTTTACCCGCCTTCTTCATATTACATGGAATATGTGCTGCAAATCTGCAACTTTGCACAGTACACAGAATTTGCTTCTTAACTGCGGCTACGCACAGTGAATGGAATATGTGACTTTGATATTTTACAGTTTGAAGACTTAACAGAATGTTTTCCTATTCTGAAACTGTGCACAGTAAACAGAATTTGCTTCTTAACTGCGGCTCGGCACAGTGAATGGAATATGTGACTTTGATATTTTACAGTTTGAAGACTTAACAGAATTTTTTCCTATTCTGAAACTGTGCACAGTAAACAGAATTTGCTTCTTAACTGCGGCTACGCACAGTGAATGGAATATGTGACTTTGATATTTTACAGTTTGAACACTTAACAGAATTTTTTCCTATTCTGAAACTGTGCACAGTAAACAGAATTTGCTTCTTAACTGCGGCGACGCACAGTGAATGGAATATGTGACTTTGATATTTTACAGTTTGAACACTTAACAGAATTTTTTCCTATTCTGAAACTGTGCACAGTAAACAGAATTTGCTTCTTAACTGCGGCGACGCACAGTGAATGGAATATGTGACTTTGATATTTTACAGTTTGAAGACTTAACAGAATTTTTTCCTATTCTGAAACTGTGCACAGTAAACAGAATTTGCTTCTTAACTGCGGCGACGCACAGTGAATGGAATATGTGACTTTGATATTTTACAGTTTGAAGACTTAACAGAATTTTTTCCTATTCTGAAACTGTGCACAGTAAACAGAATTTGCTTCTTAACTGCGGCGACGCACAGTGAATGGAATATGTGACTTTGATATTTTACAGTTTGAACACTTAACAGAATTTTTTCCTATTCTGAAACTGTGCACAGTAAACAGAATTTGCTTCTTAACTGCGGCTACGCACAGTGAATGGAATATGTGACTTTGATATTTTACAGTTTGAACACTTAACAGAATTTTTTCCTATTCTGAAACTGTGCACAGTAAACAGAATTTGCTTCTTAACTGCGGCGACGCACAGTGAATGGAATATGTGACTTTGATATTTTACAGTTTGAACACTTAACAGAATTTTTTCCTATTCTGAAACTGTGCACAGTAAACAGAATTTGCTTCTTAACTGCGGCGACGCACAGTGAATGGAATATGTGACTTTGATATTTTACAGTTTGAAGACTTAACAGAATGTTTTCCTATTCTGAAACTGTGCACAGTAAACAGAATTTGCTTCTTAACTGCGGCGACGCACAGTGAATGGAATATGTGACTTTGATATTTTACAGTTTGAAGACTTAACAGAATTTTTTCCTATTCTGAAACTTTGCACAGTACACAGAATTTGCTTCTTAACTGCGGCGACGCACAGTGAATGGAATATGTGACTTTGATATTTTACAGTTTGAACACTTAACAGAATTTTTTCCTATTCTGAAACTGTGCACAGTTAACAGAATTTTCTTCTTAACTGCGGCGACGCACAGTGAATGGAATATGTGACTTTGATATTTTACAGTTTGAAGACTTAACAGAATTTTTTCCTATTCTGAAACTGTGCACAGTAAACAGAATTTGCTTCTTAACTGCGGCGACGCACAGTGAATGGAATATGTGACTTTGATATTTTACAGTTTAAAGACTTAAAAGAATTTTTTCCTATTCTGAAACTGTGCACAGTAAACAGAATTTGCTTCTTAACTGCGGCGACGCACAGTGAATGGAATATGTGACTTTGATATTTTACAGTTTGAACACTTAACAGAATTTTTTCCTATTCTGAAACTTTGCACAGTACACAGAATTTGCTTCTTAACTGCGGCTACGCACAGTGAATGGAATATGTGACTTTGATATTTTACAGTTTGAAGACTTAACAGAATTTTTTCCTATTCTGAAACTGTGCACAGTAAACAGAATTTGCTTCTTAACTGCGGCTACGCACAGTGAATGGAATATGTGACTTTGATATTTTACAGTTTGAAGACTTAACAGAATTTTTTCCTATTCTGAAACTGTGCACAGTAAACAGAATTTGCTTCTTAACTGCGGCGACGCACAGTGAATGGAATATGTGACTTTGATATTTTACAGTTTGAACACTTAACAGAATTTTTTCCTATTCTGAAACTGTGCACAGTAAACAGAATTTGCTTCTTAACTGCGGCGACGCACAGTGAATGGAATATGTGACTTTGATATTTTACAGTTTGAAGACTTAACAGAATGTTTTCCTATTCTGAAACTGTGCACAGTAAACAGAATTTGCTTCTTAACTGCGGCGACGCACAGTGAATGGAATATGTGACTTTGATATTTTACAGTTTGAAGACTTAACAGAATTTTTTCCTATTCTGAAACTTTGCACAGTACACAGAATTTGCTTCTTAACTGCGGCTACGCACAGTGAATGGAATATGTGACTTTGATATTTTACAGTTTGAACACTTAACAGAATTTTTTCCTATTCTGAAACTGTGCACAGTTAACAGAATTTTCTTCTTAACTGCGGCGACGCACAGTGAATGGAATATGTGACTTTGATATTTTACAGTTTGAAGACTTAACAGAATTTTTTCCTATTCTGAAACTGTGCACAGTAAACAGAATTTGCTTCTTAACTGCGGCGACGCACAGTGAATGGAATATGTGACTTTGATATTTTACAGTTTGAAGACTTAAAAGAATTTTTTCCTATTCTGAAACTGTGCACAGTAAACAGAATTTGCTTCTTAACTGCGGCGACGCACAGTGAATGGAATATGTGACTTTGATATTTTACAGTTTGAACACTTAACAGAATTTTTTCCTATTCTGAAACTTTGCACAGTACACAGAATTTGCTTCTTAACTGCGGCTACGCACAGTGAATGGAATATGTGACTTTGATATTTTACAGTTTGAAGACTTAACAGAATGTTTTCCTATTCTGAAACTTTGCACAGTAAACAGAATTTGCTTCTTAAATGCGGCGACGCACAGTGAATGGAATATGTGACTTTGATATTTTACAGTTTGAACACTTAACAGAATTTTTTCCTATTCTGAAACTTTGCACAGTACACAGAATTTGCTTCTTAACTGCGGCTACGCACAGTGAATGGAATATGTGACTTTGATATTTTACAGTTTGAAGACTTAACAGAATGTTTTCCTATTCTGAAACTTTGCACAGTAAACAGAATTTGCTTCTTAAATGCGGCGACGCACAGTGAATGGAATATGTGACTTTGATATTTTACAGTTTGAAGACTTAACAGAATGTTTTCCTATTCTGAAACTTTGCACAGTAAACAGAATGTGCTGCTAATCTGCAACTTTGCACACTAAACAGAATGTGCTCTAATCTGCAACTTTGCACACTAAAAAGAATGTGCTGCTAATCTGCAACTTTGCACACTGAACAGAATGTGCTCTAATCTGCAACTTTGCACACTAAACAGAATGTGCTCTAATCTGCAACTTTGCACACTAAACAGAATATATGAAGTTTTTTTTTTTTTTTTTTTTCCCCCCACACAAAATAAACTGCTGCCCCCACACACAGTAGTCCTAAAAAGGACTTTTGGGTCTTTTTTTTTTTTCACAATTGCTTGTCTTCTCCCTACACTGACTTTCCCTTCCTATCCTCATCTCTCCCTGGCTAAGACTGAGCCGAACTCGCTGGTCAGGTGCTATACAGCACCCGATCACGGGTTCTGGCCAGCCAATCAGTGTAATGCCAGCAGCCAACATGGGTGCTGGCATTACACTGATGTCAGAGCCTCCCTGCACGTTTATTGGCTGCGCAGCAGCCGCGAAATGTGCGGAGAGGAGACCCGAACATGGCGGGCGAGCACATGCGGTACTCGTACGAGTACCGCCATGTGCCGAGCAGAGCTATGCTCGAGCCGAACCGAGCTTCGGCCGAGCATGCTCGCTCAACACTACTTATTATCCCTTCTAACAGTTTTCCCACTACAGAGGTCAAACTCACTGGTCTATAATTCCCAGGTTCTGTTTTAGTTCCCTTCTTAAATAGAGGCACTATGTTAGCTCTTCGCCAATCCTGCGGCACTGAGCCTGTGGTAATAGAATCTTTAAAGAGTAAATATAGGGGTTTTGCTAACACTGCACTAAGTTCCTGAAGAACCCTTGGATATATACCATCAGGACCCAGTGTTTTGTCGGTCTTAGTTTTGTTCAGTCTTCCCATGACATCTCCTTGAGTTAACCCAATATCTATTAATTGTATTGTTTTATTTGTTACTTGCAGAGGCTCTTCTACCATTCCTTGCTCCCTTGTATATACTGATGCAAAGAAAGAAAGAAACATCGGCCTTTTCCTTATCCTCACTAACCAACTCACCCATCTCATTTTTGAATGGTCCAATGCACTCCCTCTTAAGTTTTTTGCTATTTATATATTTGAAAAACTTTTTTGGATTAGTCTTGCTTTCCCTTGCAATTCGAGTTTCATTATCTATTTTTGCTACCCTAATTGCCTAATGGTTGCACTCCCTGTATTTTAAGAAAGATTGTTCAGTTCCTTCAGACTTAAATAATTTGAATTTTTTTTTCCTTGCCATTTCCTTCTTTACATGTGCAGTTAACCACATACATATGGGTTTTTATATGTATTTTAGGGAACATCAATATTTATTGATCTTAATTAGTGTTGAGCGAGCACCCCGATGCTCGGGTGCTCGGGTGCTCTGACCGAGCACCCCCTGAGGCTCGAGTGCTCGGCCGAGCACCCGAGCCCCATTCAAGTCAATGGGGCGACACCAGGCACCCCCTGCTCTGATGAGGGGAGGGTGCCTGGTCAATGCCCCCTTCATCTCCGCTATGCCCCCTTCATCTCCGAATGCCCCCTTCATCTCCGCAATGTCCCCCTTCTTCTCCGCTATGCCCCTCTTCCACAATGTGCCCCTTCATCTCCGCTATGCCCCTCTTCCACAATGTGCCCCTTCATCTCCGCTATGCCCCTCTTCCACAATGTCCCCCTTCATCTCCTCTATGGCATAGAGGAGATGAAGGGGGACATTGTGGAAGAGGGGCATAGCGGAGATGAAGGGGCACATTGTGGAAGAGGGGCATAGCGGAGATGAAGGGGGACATTGTGGAAGACGGGCATAGCGGAGATGAAGGGGGACATTGTGGAAGAGGGGCATAGAGTCTATGCCCCTCTTCCACAATGTCCCCCTTCATCTCCGCAATGCCCCCTTCATCTCCGCAATGCTCCCGTACCTCCAGTCCCTGGTGGTCCAGCGGAGCGTCTTCGGATCTGTGCCTCTTCCGGCACAGATCCCCGCCACCCGAACATGGCGGGAGAGCA
Organism: Rhinophrynus dorsalis; assembly: GCA_037306005.1. Classification (NCBI taxonomy): domain Eukaryota; kingdom Metazoa; phylum Chordata; class Amphibia; order Anura; family Rhinophrynidae; genus Rhinophrynus; species Rhinophrynus dorsalis. Next base: position 489,758,747 of record CM074719.1, read on the forward strand.
CATGGCGGTACTCGACGAGTACCGCCATGTGCCGAGCAGAGCGATGCTCGAGCCGATCCGAGCATCGGCCGAGCACGCTCGCTCATCACTAATCTTAATATTTTTGTATATGATAATATTTTTATTTATAATACTCTAATTAGTTGTACAGTACTGATAGTTTTGTGAGAAGTAAGTAATTTCATGCCCATCTGAGATGGAGACACAGAGTGAGTATAGATTTCGGTATAATACTGGCATTTTTATTCATCTAGTGTGTTTTGCACTTCTAATTATATGTGCATTACATATTGTTCCGGTGTATGATAGAGATTTATATCCTTATACTTTGTCCCTATTCAGGGGACATATTTTATTGGTAGATCAATATCGCTGTACGATCGTAGCCAGTATGCATTCCAAGTGTGAAACGCATATTGTAAAGCAGAGGGAAATTACATGCTACGCCAGCGTCTGTGTTACCGGAAGTTGGGTAGCCTCGAGTAGTGTACAGATCCAGATGGAGTATGATGGAGATCAAAAGGTATTTAAAGTTAACTGTGTGTATTTTAAAGTTTATGAATGTTGGAATAATTGTATAAAAAAGATTTAAGCCCCTGACGAAGTGTTGTGGTCAACACGAAACTCATTAGGTCAAACTAATAGTGCTTTTCTCTTCCAATTATTAGTATATAGTGGTATTGGCTACCTATATATATTTTATTCTGTAATTTTTGTTCAAATAAAATGGAAATTTATTCAATTGGTGATTTGCTTCATTATCCATTTTTGGACAGAGGATGAACACTGGACTACTGTGGTTACAGCCTATGGAGTGTAATTACCACAAATAGCTTTGTGATATTTTTACAACTCAAATCTGTTGAGCATTTACTTGATGGGGGCTGTCTTTGTGGTAATATTCCTGTGTAATACAGATGCGCTTTTAGATGGGTTTGCTCCCCTCTGTTCTTTCTGTCTTTTTACTGTAGTTATTTTCACATTCCACCGGTGTACTATGGAGCTACAACCCATATTGAGCATTACTGGGACTAAGGACACCACCCAATTTTACTGAAAAGGATTGGAATCAGCCCTTATTGATGGAACTGTTCTAATATTGATTGATTTTTTGAACATCAATTGACTGTATCATCTATATTAAGCTTTTTTATGTTGCTATACTATTTAATATATATTTTTTCTTTTCTGCTTGTTGGTATATCTTGGATATACCTATATACTTTTTGTAGTTTGTCTGGACCTCCAAGCCCAATATTTGGCGCCTTGACCTACATTTTCTTTTTTTAAATAAACTAAAAAATAGACATGTTTCTATATTCTTGAAGCTGGCAAAGTTACCCACATCCCAGTCTAGTTCCTCTGTTTACTAATGCATTGTCATAGCCTCAACAGGGTTATATCAGCGTGATGACTTCAACAGGCAAGAGTAGATGAATTGGGATGTGGGGGATCTCTCATCACCACATCACATGTCGGTAGTAGTGATGATCGAGCACCCCAATGCTCGGGTGTTCGGGTGCTCTGACCGAGCGCCCCCGGAGGCTCGAGTGCTCGGCCGAGCACCCGAGCCCCATTGAAGTCAATGGGAGGACTCGAGCATTACACCAGGCACCCCCTGCTCTGATGAGGGGAGGGTGCCTGGCCCATAGGAAAAGGGCAGAAAATGATGGAAACACCACAGAAATGGTTCAGGGACAGCATAGGGAGGATGTCTGGATGTATCTTGGACTCCAACATCGCTGCTGGGAACGATGTTTCGCCCGTAGTACGCCATTTTTACAGACTGACCGTAAAACACACAAAAAGGCAGATAAAAACGACTTTAGGCGAAAAATTGTTACCAAACAGTATTTGCTGTATATTTACTTGTATATCATCTGCAAATTGTGCAAAAAATTTCATCGATTTTTCAGAACTGGGGCCATGATTAAGAGGGAAACGTGCGCAGAGGCAAATTCTCCCAAAAATTTCCTCAATTTTTCTGAACTGAGGCCATGATTAAGAGGGAAACGTGCGCAGAGGCAAATTCTCCCAAAAATTTCCTCGATTTTTCTGAACTGAGGCCATGATTAAGAAGGAAACGTGCGCAGAGGCAAATTCTCCCAAAAATTTCCTCGATTTTTCTGAACTGGGGCCATGATTAAGAGGGAAACATGCGCTGAGCCGACCATCTAAAACATTATGGGTGAGGGTCTGCTGCGGAGCTGACCATCCTAAACATTATATGCGAAGGCCCGCTAGTGAGCTGACGCTATAAAACATTATATGAGAGGGCCCGCTAGAGAGCTGACCCAATAAAACATTATATGAGAAGGCCCGCTGGTGAGCTGACCTATACAAAAATTGTCAAACTGCGCCCGCTGGTGAGCTGGCCCTATATAAAAATTATATCACAGGGCCCGCTGGTGAGCTGCCCCTATATAAAAATTATATCACTGGGCCCGCTGGTGAGCTGGCCCTATATAAAAATTATATCACTGGGCATATGGAAGAGAGTCAACCATATACCCGTTTTTTGGGTGGAAGGGGTGAATGGGAATACAGAGTATTCCCATCATTGTAAATAACATATATAAAGTGACTTTATGTTCCCCCTGGGGCTTTCCTCCAGTGGAGTGGAGAAGTCAGGGGAAATCCAGGCCTTGTTCATTTTTATAAGTGTCAACCTATCAGCATTTTCGGTGGAAAGGCGGATACGCTTATCTGTTATGATGCCACCAGCAGCACTAAATACCCGCTCAGACAGAACGCTGGCGGCAGGGCAGGCCAGCACCTCCAAGGCGTAGAGTGCCAGTTCATACCACGTGTCCAGCTTGGACACCCAGTAGTTGTAAGGCACAGAGGGATCATTGAGGACGCTGACACGGTCTGCTACGTACTCCTTCACCATCTTCCAAAACTTTTCCCTCCTTGTGACACTAGGCTGCGCATCAGGGTGAGGGTGCTGGCGGGGTGTCATGAAGTTGTCCCACGCCTTGGAGAGTGTTGCCCTGCCTTTGTCGGAACTGCTGTGTGCTCCCCTTTTCTCCCCTTCTCGGTTGGCCAAGGTAGCACGTACTCTGCCGCCAGCGTCGTGAGATGGAAAATTTTGGAGCAACTTTTCAACAAGAACCTTCTGGTATTGCACCATTTTGCTTGTCCTCTCCACCGGAGGAATGAGAGATGAGAAATTCTCTTTGTAGCGGGGGTCCAGAAGGGTGAACACCCAGTAATCCGTGTTGTCTAAAATGCGTGTAACGCGTGGGTCACGGGAAAGGCAGCCTAACATAAAGTCAGCCATGTGTGCCAGAGTACCAACAGGCAAGATTTCGCTGTCCTCACCAGGAGGATGACTCTCAATCTCCTCATCCTCTTCCTCCTCTTCTGCCCACCCACGCTGAAGAGATGGAACTAAAGTTCCATGGCTACCCTCTGTAGCGGAGGCAACCGTGTCTTCCTCCTCCTCCTCCTCCTCCTCCTCCGCCTCCTCCAATTGTCGCTGAGAAGACGAAGTGAGGGTGCTCTGGCTATCACCTTGTGTAAGCTCTTCCTCCCGCATTTCCACCTCTTCCACATGCAAAGCGTCGGTTTTAATTGTGAGCAGCGAGCGTTTCAGTAGACACAGAAGTGGGATGGTTACACTGATAATAGCGTTATCGCCGCTCACCATCTGTGTCGATTCCTCAAAATTGCGTAAAACCTCACAGAGGTCTGACATCCATTCCCACTCTTCACTTCTGATTACAGGAAGTTGAACGGAGAGGCGACGACCGTGTAACAGCTGGTACTCCACTACTGCCCTCTGCTGCTCACAAAGCCGGGCCAACATGTGGAAGGTGGAGTTCCAGCGCGTGCTCACGTCACACAGCAGCTGGTGAGCTGGCAATTGTAAGCGCTGCTGCAGCTTCAACAGGCCGGCTGAAGCTGTAGATGACTTACGGAAATGTGCACACACGCGGCGCACCTTGGTCAAGAGATCATGCAAATTGGGGTAGGTTTTTAGAAATCGCTGAACCACTAAATTAAATACATGCGCTAGGCATGGTACGTGTGTGAGCTTGCCGAGCTCCAATGCCGCCACCAAGTTACGCCCATTATCACACACAACCATGCCTGGTTGCAGGTTGAGTGGCGAGAGCCATTGCTCGGTCTGGTGACTAATCCCCTGCAACAGCTCTGAGGTCGTGTGCTGTTTGTCCCCAAGGCAGATCAGCTTCAGCACGGCCTGTTGACGCTTCCCCACTGCAGTGCTACACTGCTTCCAGCTACCGGCTGATGGGTGAGTGGCGCTGCGCGCAGAGAATTCGGAGGTGGAAACGGAGGAGGAGGAGCCAATAACGTAGGTGCTGGCGGAAACCCTGATGGAGGTAGGGCCCGCAATCCTCGGCGTGGGTAGCACCTGTGCTATCCCAGGGTCCGAGTCGCTCCCAGCCTCCACGACATTCACCCAGTGTGCCGTCAGGGAAATGTAGCGTCCCTGGCCACAAGCACTTGTCCATGTGTCAGTCGTTAAGTGGACCTTCCCAGTAACTGCGTTGGTCAGGGCACGGGTGATGTTACGGGACACATGGTGGTGTAAGGCGGGGACGGCACACCGGGAAAAGTAGTGGCGGCTGGGGACTGTGTACCGAGGGACAGCTGCTGCCATCAGGCTGCGGAAGGACTCAGTCTCCACAAGCCTAAATGGCAGCATTTCGATGGCCAGTAATTTGGAAAGGTGTGAGGTTAGTGCTATAGCCTGTGGGTGGGTGGCTGGGTATTTTCGCTTGCGCTCAAATGCCTGGGGTAACGACATTTGGACGCTGAGCTGGGACAGGGAAGTGGATGTGGTCGCTGATGGTGCTTCAGATGGTACAGGTGCAGGGCGTGAGGTATGCGGGCCTGCGCCTTCGACAGGCGATTGGCCGGCACCGAAAACAGGGGAAGAGGAGGCAGTGGTGTGGCCTGCAGACACAGATTGGCGATCCGGGCATTCCTCCCACTTATTACGGTGCTTGGATGCCATGTGTCGGATCATGCTGGTGGTGGTGAGGTTTCTAGTGTTCATGCCTCGGCTCATTCTGGTGTGGCACAGGTTGCAAACTACAATTCTTTTGTCGTCCGCACTTTCCTTAAAAAAACGCCATACCGCGGAACACCTACCCCTTGGCAAGGGAGATTTACGCAAGGGGGTGCTCCGTGGAACATTTGCGGGCCGGTTTGGTGCGGTCCGCCTTCTTTCTGTAGCCACACCACTGCCTCTTCCAGCCTGTTGCGGTGCTGCAGATGGCTCACCCTCAGGACTGCTGTCATCGCTCGGCTCTACACCTTCCCAGGTGGGGTCAGTCACCTCATCGTCCACCAAGTCCTCCTCCACTTCCTCACTCTGATCATCCTCCTCATGTCTTGATCCCACCACATACTCAGTCATTGACAACTGTATATCATCCTCCTCATCAAGGTCTTGAGACAGTAATAGTGGTTGATTTAATGGCAACTGTGTCTCATCATCATCATCATCCACTTCCTTTGACCTTAAATGCCGTTCCCCTCTGTCATCTTCTTGTGATTGGGTACCCTCTAGAGGTTGTGAATCAGGGCACAAGATGTCATGTTCCTCTGCAAGCGTGCTTGGAGAGAGGTTCAAATGAAGGATTGGTGATGAGACGAGCTCCTCACTATATCCCAGTGTGGGATCACTTCTTTGACCAGACCCTCTATGGTGGGAGGAAGGATGATCAGGGTGAGGATTATGTTGACCAGACTCTTGGCTACTGAGAGTGGACTTGGTGGAAGACAGGGTGGTGCTTAACCGACTGGAAGCAGTATCACCTGAAATCCAACCGACCACCTGTTCGCAGTGGTCTGACCTCGAGAGTGATGTCCTGCGACGCCCTGTAAACTGAGACATGAAGCTAGGTATGGTGGATGTCTTTCTTTCTTGTGCTCTGGCACCAGGCACAGTTTCTACGCGTCCTGACCCGCGCCCTGAACTATCAGGATCACGTCCACTTCCCCGTCCCTTTTTACCCGCCTTCTTCATATTACACGGAATATGTGCTGCAAATCTGCAACTTTGCACACTAAACAGAATGTGCTGCTTATCTGCGGTTAGACACAGTGAATGGAATATGTGACTTTGATATTTTACACTTTGCACAGTAAACAGAATGTTCTGCTAATCTGAAACTTTGCACACTAAACAGAATGTGCTGCTTATCTGCGGCTCGGCACAGTGAATGGAATATGTGACTTTGATATTTTACACTTTGCACAGTAAACAGAATGTTCTGCTAATCTGAAACTTTGCACACTAAACAGAATGTGCTTCTTATCTGCGGCTAGACACAGTGAATGGAATATGTGACTTTGATATTTTACACTTTGCACAGTACACAGAATGTTCTGCTAATCTGAAACTTTGCACACTAAACAGAATGTGCTGCTTATCTGCGGCTAGACACAGTGAATGGAATATGTGACTTTGATATTTTACACTTTGCACAGTAAACAGAATGTTCTGCTAATCTGAAACTTTGCACACTAAACAGAATGTGCTGCTTATCTGCGGTTAGACACAGTGAATGGAATATGTGACTTTGATATTTTACACTTTGCACAGTAAACAGAATGTTCTGCTAATCTGTAACTTTGCACACTAAACAGAATGTGCTTCTTATCTGCGGTTAGACACAGTGAATGGAATATGTGACTTTGATATTTTACACTTTGCACAGTAAACAGAATGTTCTGCTAATCTGAAACTTTGCACACTAAACAGAATGTGCTGCTTATCTGCGGCTAGACACAGTGAATGGAATATGTGACTTTGATATTTTACACTTTGCACACTAAACAGAATGTTCTCCTAATCTGCAACTTTGCACACTAAACAGAATGTGCTGCTTATCTGCGGCTCGGCACAGTGAATGGAATATGTTACTTTGATATTTTACACTTTGCACACTAAACAGAATGTTCTCCTAATCTGCAACTTTGCACACTAAACAGAATGTGCTGCTTATCTGCGGCTCGGCACAGTGAATGGAATATGTGACTTTGATATTTTACACTTTGCACAGTAAACAGAATGTTCTGCTAATCTGAAACTTTGCACACTAAACAGAATGTGCTTCTTATCTGCGGTTAGACACAGTGAATGGAATATGTGACTTTGATATTTTACACTTTGCACACTAAACAGAATGTTCTGCTAATCTGAAACTTTGCACACTAAACAGAATGTGCTTCTTATCTGCGGTTAGACACAGTGAATGGAATATGTGACTTTGATATTTTACACTTTGCACACTAAACAGAATGTTCTGCTAATCTGAAACTTTGCACGCTAAACAGAATGTGCTTCTTATCTGCGGTTAGACACAGTGAATGGAATATGTGACTTTGATATTTTACACTTTGCACACTAAACAGAATGTTCTGCTAATCTGAAACTTTGCACACTAAACAGAATGTGCTGCTTATCTGCGGCTCGGCACAGTGAATGGAATATGTGACTTTGATATTTTACACTTTGCACACTAAACAGAATGTTCTGCTAATCTGAAACTTTGCACACTAAACAGAATGTGCTGCTAATCTGAAACTTTGCACACTAAAAAGAATGTGCTGCTAATCTGCAACTTTGCACACTAAACAGAATGTGCTGCTAATCTGCAACTTTGCACACTAAAAAGAATGTGCTGCTAATCTGCAACTTTGCACACTAAACAGAATGTGCTGCTAATCTGCAACTTTGCACACTAAACAGAATGTGCTGCTAATCTGCGGCTAGGCACAGTGAACGGAATATGTGACGTTTTTTTTTTTAAATCTCTGCCCCCCCAAACAAAATAAACTGCTGCCCCCACACACAGTAGTCCTAAAAAGGACTTTTGGTTTTTTTTTTTTTTCAAAATCGCTTTTCTTCTCCCTACACTGACTTTCCCTTCCTATCCTCATCTCTCCCTGGCTAAGACTGAGCCGAACTCGCTGGTCAGGTGCTATACAGCACCCGATCACGGGTTCTGGCCAGCCAATCAGTGTAATGCCAGCAGCCAACATGGCTGCTGGCATTACACTGATGTCAGAGCCTCCCTGCACGTTTATTGGCTGCGCAGCAGCCGCGAAACGTGCGGGGAGGAGACCCGAACATGGCGGGCGAACACATGCGGTACTCGTACAAGTACCGCCATGTGGCGAGCAGAGCGATGCTCGAGCCGAACCGAGCTTCGGCCGAGCATGCTCGCTCATCACTAGTCGGTAGCTCTTACTTCCATTCAACTTTAGGCTTTTATCTTTAAAATCCGTATCCAAATTTAAGTGACTAATCCAACTTGTATCGTGTCACTAATAATATGAGTATATCATGTGGGTGCACTTATTCGAGCTATCCTCCAAAGCTCTACACATACAACTACACCCACCCGAAAATATTGCACTTCCACAGATGTCCATTCAAATAAAAACCAATTTATTGCTATATCACCTTGCACAATACATACAAAATACCTTCATCCAAGTGTTGTAACAATTTTCTACCACATGGAGAGACTAAATTGTTGGAATCATAGTCCAATAGATGACACCATGTTGGACCCTGTTGTTTTTATTTGAATGGACATCTGTGGAAGTGCAATATTTTCTGGTGGCTGTAGTTGGATGTGGGGGACCTGCCAGTTTGACTTCCAAAGTAACTATTTTCCTATTTTATTTAGTACAGAAAGAATGTAACGTGGCCAGACTCACCTACAGAAGCCAAGGAAGTGCCCTTGTATCAACCTGACATTCAGAAGTTGAAGCACTTAATTTTACAGGCTTTGATGTACATGCAGTTTCACTTTACAGATGGAATGGAGAGAATGTCTTGTCTTGATAAGCAGAAGGAAGCTTACTGTTTTATGTTATAGCTCTTTCTGTCTCATGCGCTGGCAACCTTAGTTATATTTAGTGTGGATTACATGAGAACATATGTGCTCTCAGAACAACTAAAAGTGTCTAATACATGTGTCAACCAGGGCCTTCAACATATATGGCATCACATATGCCACTGATTCACAACGGCATATAGCAGGACACCACTGTTTCTATTACGTCATTCCAGAAGCTAATTTTGTTAGAATGGGTGAGTGAGTTTAGGTACAGAAATGAAAGAAGTTAAAGAGTTAATCTTTCAGTTAAAATTTCTAATAAGATGATAGAGTAACATATGCTATAAAATCAGTAGGGTGATGGATGAGATGATGGTAAGGAGAGGTGAGGAAAGAGTGTGAGATAAGCTAACTAAACCTCCTCTAAGATCAAGCTCTTATTTGCCTTTGCAAAGTTTGAGTTCCTGTATTTGTTGTTTCAGTACAAGCATACCTGTTTAAGTAAGAGCCTCTGTTATTGTGTTTTCCTGTGTTCTGTGCTGACATGTGTTGCTTTTATAGGAGCTGCTAGCCACATTCGTGTACCCAGCTTCAGAGTCCAGTCCCAAGTTTCAGATCCCTGGTTATAGACTGGTGTTCTGTATTCTAACCCTGCCTCGTGGGGTCCTCATTCTTGTTTGATTTAACCTGACCTGTGAAGCACACAAACACACACACACAGAAACACATACACAAACACACAGACACACTGGCTCTTGCTGCATCATCAAACATCCATACCAGTTTTGCTACATACATAAGCACACTATACACAGTTTAGGTACATGCAGTTGTCAACTGATAAGTGTTTTTAATGTAATTCCTCAAAAAGGAAAAAAAATAAAAATTAAAACTCTTTCCTATGTGTTTTGTTTTAGAACATTGACCAGCTATGACAAATCAGTGTGCTACAATTTCATGGCTGAAATTCAGCTTTGGCATCTTTGTGGGTTTCCTCTCAACGTTTATCTTGATTTTTTACTTCTGTGAAGGAAAGCATACAGCACAAATGCTAATTTGGCATAACAAGCTTCTGCAAAAACCAGTTCTGTTAAATATGCCGTTTTCCCTCCAAGGTAATTTGTACACATGAATAGTCAACTTGTTTATTTAACTACTAGCTGAAGAGCCCGTGTACATGGGCCACAGTGCCGGCCGATCTCGGTACAGTCATGCCCAGTAGAGGCTGCCCGCAGCTGATACAGAGCTGGATGATCCAAAGTCAGACCTCCGGTCTGACTTCGGACAGCCCCACTCTGTATCAGCCTCGTCTCGGGCAGTCTCTGCTGCGCATGACTGCAGCACACACAGCAGTCTCTACTGTGCATGACTGAGTCGTTACAAACTATTTAGTGAATTATTATATAGGATTAAGTTGCTTTTGAAATATGATGTGTATATGTGTAGCATTTGTTTTTTATTCTGTTCTCAATGACCACTAACAGGCCAGGATTTAAAGGGAAACTATATAGCAATAATAAGTCCATTTTATTTTTTAACCCCGTAAGGACCCTTGATGGTCCTGGCACTTCATGGATTGGTGAGCGATAAGGACAGTTTTTCCACTTTTTTCATCTAACTCATTGCATTGAAATCAACAGGAGGAGTGAATTTACATACAACACATAGCATATTTTAGTTTATTTCCCACAGGGATGATATAAAAAGGGTCTGAGAGTACCTCAGTTGGTGGAGTCTGGGGAAATAATCAGTTGAACAGGATTTTTTTTTGGAGGGGTTGTTGACAGGATTGTGGGGGACAGTTAACAACTAAATAAGAATAAATAAATAAAAAATTGTATTTAACGTGACAGGGACCCCCCTGACATAAGCTGTGACTGGGGCAGACTGATACTTGACAGGATATATTTTGTAGAGGATGATTTGTAGGACTTAGACTTGTTGTTATAGGCACAAACCCTGAGAAAACTTTGAATTGAAGGACTCGTTTGTCGATTTGTTGTTAGTGGCCGAAGCCCTGAGGAATCATTGATTTGTAGGATTTATACTTGTTATTAGAGGCCCATGCCCTGAGGAAACAGAGATTTATAAGACTTACACTTGTTTGGCACAAGCCCTGAGGAAGCATTGATTTGTAGGACCAAGACTTGTGTTAGGTACATGCCCTGAGGACATATTGATTTATAGGACCTAGACTTGTGTTAGGCCCAAGCTCTGATGAAACATTCATTTAAAGGAATTACACTTGTTTGGCACAAGCCCAGAGTAAACATTGCTTAGCCTTGTATTAGGCCCAAGGCCCCATTGATTTGTAGGTCATTGGCTTGTTAGAGGCATAAGCCCCAAGGAATCACTGATTATTTTTTTACTCAGGATTGCTAGAGGAATCAGTGATGATTTTTTTGACTCAGGATTATTAGAGGTACAAGCCCTGAGAAATCAGTCATGATTTTTTTGGACTCAAGGAATCAGTGATGCTATTTGGACTAAAGATTGTTAGTGGCACGAGCCCTGAGGAAACAGTGATTTCCAGGACTTAGGAGTGTTAGAAACAAGCCCTTAAAATTAGTTTTTTTTTGTAGGCCTCTTATTTATATAAAGAACAAGACCAGAGGAAAAAATAAAAAATGCCCTAATGGCCTAGTGCCAGCAGGTCATGTTATGGTGGCCACTGGCAAATGCTCCAGTGTCATTGTGGCATTTGTGATTGCTGTTCTTGCTGCTACTGCTGAGTTGTTTAAGCAGTAGGACAATTAGGCAGTTCCAAGGGAATGGGATAAACCACAGCAGTGATATGGGTGATGATGATCATGGTTCTACTCGCCATTATGTCCAGTGATGTGCTGAGGCAGTAGCTGTCAATCTACAACGGATGGTAGGCTAGGAAGGGTAGGCGTGTTAGAGACCAGGAATCAGACTGACACAAAAATGTAAAGCGCAAAATAACAAAAACAAACAAAGCAAAATCGTGATCCAGAAGCGTAAACCAAAAGATGAGCCGGGGTCAGGAATCAAGACAGGTACTCAGCCAAGCCGGGGTCAGGAATATAGAGATCAACGAAGTCAGGAACAATCCAGGAATCAGGAACCAGAAGGGATGTCATAGGAAGCCAGGTCATGCACAGATAATCAGCAACTCAGAATAATGCGCTTGCAGCCAGAATCAGACACAAGGGCAATCAGGAAGTGAGCCAGGCTGCTTTAAATACCATGGGGGGGTTGGCTGATAGCAGTCAGGTGAGTAAACACAGAGAGGTCAGCAGATTCAGCCTGATCTAGGAAAGGGAAGGCATCATATATAATGGATAGCAGAGCACTAGATTAGCTCAGACAGCAGAATCGAGCAGCAGAGTTACAGCAGCTCAGCCAAACCTTCTCAAGAGTACTTAGGTGGTGGAACAGGAGACTCCTCCAACAACGGATTACTGAGCTAGTATTTGGGGTGCGAAGCTTGGGAACGGTGCTAGGGAGCGGGGGTTGCCAAGGATTGGGTGGTGTTGCGGCTGAGCCATCTATAGGTGCTGGTTACAAAGCCAGATGTTGTGGTCCACAACAGAGAAGCTGCAGGGTGACCCCGGATAACTCCTACCAAGACAAGCTATACTAAGCAATCCCCAGGGAGAATAAATATATACTTCATACAGGAACAGAGGTACTCACTCAGGATCCAAGGATAGATCCCCCACAACTGGAACAACAGGTCACAACACTGGAGCATGCAAAGGCAAGGTCAGAGAAGGTCCGGGTCATACACAGGCAACAGCAACACTGAAGCAGGCAAAAGCAGGGTCAGAGGAGATCTGGGTCATACACAGGCAACAGCAACACTGGAGCAGGCAAAGGCAGAGTTGGAGGAGGTCCGGGTCACACACAGGTAACAGCAATACTGGAGCAGGCAAAAGCAGAGTCAGAGGATGTCTGGGTCATACACAGGCTACAGCAACATTAACAAGAACAAAACTCTGGGCATGGATGAGACCCTATAATTGCGTGTTTGTCAGAGCAGGACTTGAGCCTTAAAAAGCCCAGGACTGGAAGAGGAGGTGAAAGCAAGACATGGCTGCTCGTAGGATAATAGAGAGGTGGCTAGAGGAGCAGGTGCAGAGAGAGCCGCCGGCAGTGCGCACGCGAGAAGAAACAAGGGACCAGGAAAGAGTGCATGCATGGAAGAGGCTGGCAAGGGCAGAGGAAAATGACAGAAGCTGTAAGACGGGGAGGACAAATGGAGTAAGGGGGTAAGCAAGGGCATAAAACTACCTCCCACCCAACAGCCTCCACAGGGAACCTCTAGGAGGCCTTGTCGGGAAACCTCACGTGGAAGCGCCTTAGCAAGGCTGGGGCATGAATATCCCGCACCGGATCCCAGGAGTGCATCTCGGGACCATAACCCTCCCAGTTCACAAGGCACTGAAGGCGGCACCAAACGCACCTGGAGTCCAGAAAGCCATCATTAACATACTCCTCCTGTCTCTGGACCGTGACAGGAGCAGTTGTGGTGGTAACGGGATGAGGAAAACCTAGGGCTTCAACTGGGAGACATGGAATATGGGATGGATCCGTAGGGAATGGAGCAAGACCAAATGATAGACCACAGGAGAAAGACATTTGGCTATCCAAAAAGGGCCCAGTTTAGTGGATGGTTGGTGTGGCAGACATTTTGCTCTGACAACCAGACATTCTCCCACCGGGGCTAGACTACGATGGAGGTCAGCAGCCCACTTCTGGTGTATTTGCGAAGAAAGTAGAGTGGTGCGTAGGGTGGACCAATGTTGGGTCAGAAAAAGGACTCTAGTCTTAGCCGAAGGTACAAGACAAGAGGCGGGAGACAACAGAAGTGTTTGAGGATTATAGCACAGGGCTGCAAAGCCCAGAGATGTCTGTAGCAGAGAATTGTAGGACAATTCTGCCAAAGGAAGGAGTGCCACCCAGTTGTCTTGCCTAGGGTTGCAATGGGTACGGAGGTAAGCTTCCAGGGATTGGTTTAGATGTTCAGTCTGCCCATTCGTTTGGGGATGGTATCCGAAAGAAAACTGGAGCCGTATCCCAAGCCGAGCACAGGCAGCCCTCCAGAATCTGGAGACAAACTGAGAGTCAACTCGGCCGATGTGGGTAGTTTGGGAAGGGGAATGAAATGCCCCTGTTTGGTGAAACTGTCAATGACCACCCAGATGACAGTCATGCCCTGGGACTTTGGCAGGTCCACAATGAAATCTATGGCTATTTGTGTCCATGACAAGGCTGAAACAGGAAGCGGATGGAGAAGACCAAGAGGCCGAAAACGAGGAGTCTTCATGTTAGTGCAGATAGGACAAGAGCTCACCAGAGCCTCAACATCAGCACGGGAACCAGGCCATCATAAGTATCTGATAAGCAGATCATGATTGCGTTTGAAGCCAGGGTGACCAGCAAAAGGTGAGTGGTGAGCCCACAGAAGAACCTCGGTCCAGAAGCGAGGGGGAACAAACAGGACAAGACCAGGAACAGAAGAGCCCACTCTAGGACCCTGCTGTTGGGCATCATTGATGGCCAATAGAGTAGAGGTGGAAAGGGTAGCTAGGACACAAGAAGGAGGAAGAATAGTGTCAATGGTTGAAAGCGTGGAGAGGATAGGCTCATGCAGAGTGAGAGGATGTCTGGGTCATACACAGACTACTGCAACATAGGAGCAGGCAAAGGCAGAGTCAGAGGAGGTCCGGGTGAAACACAGACAACAGCAACACTAACAAGAACAAAACTCTGGGCATGGATGAGATGCTAAAATAACACGTCTGTCAGAGCAGGACTTGAGCCTTAAAAGGACCAGGACCAGAAGCGGAGGTGAAAGCGAGGCGTGGATGCAGGCAACATCATAGAGAGGAGGCTAGAGGAGCAGGGGCAGAGAGATCCTCTGGCAGTGAGCAAGGTGAGAAGAAACAAGGACCCAGGAAAGAGCACATGCATGGAAGAGGCTGGCAAGGGCAGAAGAAAATGGCGGAAGCGGTAAGAAGGGGCAGACAAATGGAGTGAGGGGGTAAGCAAGCACCACAACTATAGTCCACCACTGTATGTGGAGAAATGAAATTGACCAATACTGCTTCTCCTCCTCCCGCCCTCCAACAAAATCATGGGTGTGTTAGAATACTAATTTTTCCCTTGACAGCAGGAACTGTGCCTTTTATCAGCAACTTCATGTGCATAATGTGTGTAGGAAATAGCAGAAGGACTGGGAACAATGGACTCATCTTCACTCACATCATACAACTGACATAACTGAAAGCAAACCCCTTGATGCTTAGGTCCGTAATGTGACATCATCCCTTCAGAAACTAAGTACTCAGCTGTAACTATGCCCCTTGTCCACTCCGATAAGGACACCTGATAACTTGCAGTCTTAATAATAATGATGAATCCTCCTTGCCACCAGTTTATCATATTCTTCAGTTTGGAATCTCCTCAGATTCTTTTTGATTCCATGTCTGAGATTATACTCCAGCACATTGCCATGTGTGGTTAGCAGACCACACAATGTGGAATGGGGGAGAACACGGACTGCCACATCCTTGCATCTACAGAATCACTGTCAGCTGGTGGGGGAGGTAACTATGAGAGAGGATACTTCTTTCCACACCCGGACCCTAGTGTCACAAGCTGATGGTGAGACAGATGTTTTGCTTGCCGTTAAACTTTGAGGCTGAGGCTGGATTTCTTTATTCTCCTTCCTCTTAGATTTCCAGATTTCTTTATTCTCCTTCCTCTTAGATTTCCACCTCAACTCTTGGCACCACTATTTTCACATAAATTTCATGGTGTCAGTATTTCATGTGTGTTATGAGGGCAGTTGTGCCAAGGTGTGTTCCCTCATTTCCCTTTTTTACTGATTTATCACAGATAATGCATAATGATGTCACTGATGACTGCACTGTGCCTGCCCAAGAATAAAACAGTCTCACACCGAGGACCTCAGTGGGGAGAGGAAAGGTGGAAAAGAATGGCCACTTTCATCTTCTCCACAATCCCCTTCACTGGCTGGGGCATAGGATGCTGCTGCCTCAGAATCAGAGCTACAATTAGGACCAGGAATATTGCTGGCAAGTGGAACCTGTCCTAGTCCCACATCACAACTACTGCTGGACCCCATTCTCACAGTGGCCACTGTGGTCTGTGGCATTCTAGCTTACTTCTTATCACCCTGCTCCCCTTTGCCACTCAGCAGCAGCAGCAACCTCTTGAATGCCACAGTCTCACTGCTGGTAGTGGTGGTGATGTCCATCTCCATTTGCATATCTGTCTGACATTCCATCTCGCTTTCAGCTAAAAAGGCCGGTCCACCATTACCCTTATCACCACTACCATCAGTCCCTCCTTGTTGATGCTCTGTGAGAGTCTCACTAGTTGGTGATGATGACAAATGTGACAGAAGGTCCCCTGCTGTCACTCTTGCAGTCTCTACAGGTGACGAATGTAGACTGGCAGAACTAGCAGCAGGCACAGACAGCTGAACTGTGCTGAAGCTAACACTGCTACTATCCAGTTCTGCCTTCCTCAGCATCATGTTCCAGAGGCATAACACCACGGAAGGAGAATCACAGGGTCATGGGGATGTTGTGGGCTCATTGATGGCTGCTTCACATCAATTCCCCATCCACCTCAGCAGTTCCACCACCAGCCTCTTCACTATTATTGCCTTTACCATCATCACCCCCTCCTTCTCCCCCAACACTCTCTAGCTGCTTCATGGTAGTAGTGGGGCTGATTTGGGATGGCAACTGGTGGTCAATTCCTATTGTAGCAATCCTACTACTACCATGCAGCAGCTAGAGTGTTGTGTGTTGTGAGTGAGGGAGGGAGGGTTTGATTGTGATGATGATGATTCTGAAGGTGATGTTGTTAATGTTGCTGAATCTCCTCATGGGACTAGCGTGACTATTTTTGATCCTTCTCTGGAGGTGGAAAAGGAAGTGAAGATGAGCAGCCAAACTAGTGGTCAAGGGAGTCCACAACATCCCCCTGACCCTATGATTACATTGTTCCTCTGGGACTTGATACAGAGGATACATGGGGCAGTCATCAGCAATGGCAAATTGCACAGTTTCTGAAAAGTCAGTGAAAAGGAGAAAGGAGGGAAGGCACCTTTGCACAAATCTCCCCAAAGGCAACAAGAGGATAGGTGTAGATCAAAGAGGAGGAAGAACAGAGAAACCCAGCCAGGGTCTGAAAGTTTGATGGTGAGAGAAACACCTGACTCACCATCACCTTCTAATGCTGGGGTCTGGGAGTGGGAAGACGTAGTTACATCTTCTGGCATTCCACCTTATTCATAATTACCTTCCCCACCAGCTGACAGCCATTCTTTAAATGTCAGGTTGTGGCATATCATGTCCACTCATTGCATGCTGTGTGGTATGCTGACCACACATGGCAATGTGGTGGAGGATAATTGCAACCAGGGCATCTGAGGAGATTGTGTCTAATCTACTCTTAAATGTATCAATTGCATCTGCCATAACCACATCCTTGGCTAAGGAATAAATAATTTACAGATCTTACTGTAAAAAACCTTTCCTCTGCTTAATTAACTGCCCCCCCATCCCTATCACTGTCAACAAAAAAACAAAAAACACTCTCTATATAACATCTTCTTTCCCCAGACTCCACCAACACAGAGATAACAACCAGATCAGGAATGAACTTGAATCACGGCTGCCTGTGTCTTCCCAGCGAGGCACAGAGAATTATAGGGCATTTGGGGTAATTCTCATTTCCTCCCTTCTCACACTCTCAGTCTCCTCTAGCACAGATCATGGGCATATCAGGAAGAAACTTGGATCACGGCTACCTGTACCTTTGCAGCTAGTTACAGAGAAATGTGGGATATTTGGGGTAAATCTCTTTTGCTCCCTTCTCATACCCCCAGACTCCCCTAGCACAGAGATAACAGCCAAATCAGGAAGGAACTTGGATCATGGCAGCCTCTGCCTCTCTAATCAGTCACACAGAATTTGTGGTATTTGGGGTTATTCTGTTTTGCTCCATTCTCACACCCCAGCCTCCTCCAGCACAGAGATAACAGCAAGATCAGAAAGAACATGAATCACAGCTGCCTGTGTCTTTTCAATCAGTCACACAGAATTTTGAGGTATTTGGGGTAAACCTCCTTTCACCCTTTCTATCCCTGAGACCCCCAGACTCCCCTAATAAAGAGAACAAATGTTCTGCCTACAAGACTCCCTATATTAAACGTCAAAAACTTTTTATTAGCCTGTCTCCTCTGACTCAAATATGTGTTGCTCTATCTTCCTCTCACAAACACGGAATGGCATACAGCGGAGCCTGACACCCCTCTTATACTATGCCTGTGGTAAAAGAAAGAAAACTTACAACATGGTGGGGACAAATTCAGTCTTTTTGTTGATTTCAAAGCAATGAGCTAGGCTAAAGAAGCACAAAATCATCATTTTTCGCAAAAAATGTCCCGCTCAGAGCAAGTGCCATTTTTCTCCTGTTTCACTTTTGAGGGGGATACTTTATCATACAATTACAATTGAACTACAACTCTGACAGAATTGAAATAATACTCTCCATGGCCCAAATACTATGAAGATTAATTGGAGCTGCTTTTATTATGAAACATTACTATTCCTTTAAAACTCATCATGCCTACAACCATTTCCTCTAGCCTTTCCATTTCCTTCCTTTTCTATTCTCAATGTATAGAATGAACTCTGTATAGATAGGACTATAGATTGTAGCACTATATATATATATGCCTAAAAATTACCCATATCCCCATTGATTTAAATTATGCTTTCAATGCTTTTAATCCCTTGAATGATGTAGAGGTCTCCAGCATTTTCCTTCCCAATTTGTTGTAGACCTCTGTCAAATTCCAGTGGTTAGAACCCACATTTAAGTAAATGGGAATTTTATTCATACCCAGTGGTGCAGTAGGTTTGCCTTAGAATTGCTCTACTTTCCTTTTGTGCATAAGGCCCATTAAGATTTTGTATGTGGTTAAAGGATTTACCAATTCAGCAGTGCTTCTTTACAAAATAACATTGGATCTGTATCTTGTAGATAATAGCAGTGTGAGTGATAACCTTTCAAAAAAGGTCAGAGTGCTTTGTTGGATCATGACTGCACCAGCTAACCTGGAGAAAAAAGCTATCCATGTAAAGTACTCCTGGGCACGTCACTGTAACGTTGCCCTCTTCATGAGCTCCAGTACCAACGAGCACTTTCCAGCAATTGGCTTGGGCACCAAAGAAGGACGAGACCAACTTTACTGGAAGACTATCCGAGCCTTCCAATATATTCACCAGCACTACTTGAATAAAGCTGATTGGTTCTACAAAGCTGATGACGATACATACGCTGTAGTTGACAATTTGCGTTGGTTACTTTCTAACTATTCAGCTGATCAACCAATTTACTTTGGCAAGCGTTTTGCTCCCTTTGCCAAACAGGGATTCATGAGCGGTGGAGCTGGTTATGTGCTTAGCAAGAAAGCTGTTCAACTTTATGTGGAAGCATTCCGCACTGGTGCCTGTAATCACACATCCTCACTAGAGGATGTAGCACTGGGTCAGTGCATGGAGAAGTTGGGTGTTATAGCCGGGGACTCCAGGGACACTGAAAAGAGAGAGACATTTCATCCATATCCACCAGAATTTCACATGAAAAGGCATACTGATAAAAGCTCCTGGTACTTTAAGTATGCTTTCTACCCTATTGTAGAGGTAAGTTATTGTTATTTATTCAGTTTTATTTAATAACACGTGCTTCTCAGTACATTTACAGGGTTACATTTTGAGCTGAAAAATACAGAAACCTGTAAAGTCATCCAACTTAAAGTTGCAGTCATCACAACTGAAAGTCACGCAAAGTGTTAATAATGAGCACATTTTATCTAATACAAGCCTCTACCAATATAATAGGCAATGGGTTTGGCACTCCAAGGGTTAACTGTTGACCATGCACATACAGAAAAGAATAGTTAGAGCCACTGTGCATCTTATTTTAGGACAATGACTAAGGGAGGACATGAAAACAAGTGACATCTATAAATATAATGGAAAGTAGTATTGTGATTGCTCTCAAGGGGTTAAAATCCCCATTTAAAACAATGGGAATATTTATTTTTACCCTAGAGTGCCGTTGATTTGCCCCAGAATTGCTTCAGTTTTCTTTGTACACCAATCTCTCTGTTCCATTGTTATGGCTTTAGTTTGAAAGCTCTTAATTAACCCTTTGATTGCTAGAGGGGGTATCCAATGCATTGCTTTGCAAAAGACAGGTTGCACTCTCCAATTGCTTATGCTATTGTCTGATGCAAATATCTAGTATATTTATGCATTACTGGGTTTAACCATTTGAGTGCCAGAGTAGTAGGCAATGTATTGTACACTATTCTGTCACTCAAAGGGTTAACACGTCTTTGTACATTATACACACCACATAAACATGCATAAAACTTACATATATACCTAAAATAAGGAATAACATTAATTGTATTATTTCTACACCAATGCATTGGGGAAAGGATGAGACACTAGAGTGCAGGTCCGGATTTACAAATCAGGAGCCCCTAGGCAAGGCATTCAAAGTGCCCTTATATCTGCCCATGCCCAAACCCTCCACTCTTTACCTGAATCTGGCCCCACTCCCATCCACTGTTTGCTAGTATGCAAACTACCACTGTCCTATAACAAGCAAGAATAAAAAAAGCTTCAAACCCTTGTTTGTTAGAGAGATCTCCAGTGCATTGCACCACAGTGCTTTGAAGATCTTTCTAGCAACCCTAGGGGTTAAATAATAGCCTGTAATGAAGTATAAAACTGGTGCAAGGACACTGAGATTTCTCTGGCCGCACCCAATTCAGAATGTAGGTGTGACACCCTCAAAATTTGGAGCACTAGGCAGGCCTGTTCAGCCTGTTGAGAAATCTGGCCCTGGTAGGGGATTTACAAAAATAATGATGAACTACTGTACTGGGACAGTATTTATTGGTTGGTTGATTGTTTCAGAATTCCTCTCCTTTTTGCACACATGGCCCAAAGAGCTTATCCTTAGATACAATAAGGAATGGATCATGCTATTTGATGTCAGTAGGAAAAATGACCTAACAGTTTGCATTAACAGCAGAGCAAAACCCATGCGCGTTCACTAAACATCAACCCTCTCCTATAAACTAGGAGACAAAAGGTGCAAAACAAATTAAAGTGGTGACATCTATTAAAAAAGTAATCCAGAATGTGAGGTGATTCTGTCACAGAATGGAAGTATTGCATTAACTGAACAATCCAGTCTTTCAAGTCAGAAGCCAAAAACTATATGTCCATTATGCTCATACCAAAAAAAAAAAAAAAAAAAAAAAAAAAGACTCTTGGGGTAATTTTTGTGTTATTTTTGGAGCCTATGCACCCTCAAGCTGGAGAGGTATTTATGCATATGTCCCAAAGAATAACAGGGACTGGAGAGTTCATCACGCTAGAGAAGTTATCTTTTCTTTATCACTCCATAGTGCATCTTCCCATAGCAGTCATTTGGTGTAAACCTACTATATCTTAGAGGTAAAACAAGAATATCCATTAGTGCAAAACGGGGCTTTTAAACCATTGAATGCTAGAGAGATCACTAAGGTATTGCATAATAATGAGGTAGCAATCTCTATAGCATTTAAAAAGTTAAAATTTCCATTCAAACCAATGGGATTATTTTTTTGTGTATAGAAAAATTATTGCAACAAAGAGACATACAGCCAGTAGATAAGATGCCCAACGAGAATCCAATGTAGTAACAATCATAGAGAAATAAATAAATAAATAAATAAATAAATAAAGAACCTCAGGAAAAGTCTGAAAAGAAGAGGGTAAAAGAAAAACATTGGAAAAGAGAGGGGTAATGAGCTTGAAGCTCGATAATTAATTCCAGGAGCTGTATTCAAATTCCTATCCCTATACCAGTCTAATAGGGGTGGGCAAAAGGTCCCGTTGTATTTTCGCTAAGTCTAACAGTATGAGCAGCCATATAAAAAAAGAAAAGGATGAGCTGGAAGGACTGTGATGCATCAAGTAAGTCAAAAGAGAAGGAGGAGGAAGTGACCACCACCAGCATGGAAAGGTCTGGGAGCAGTGGTGTATCAATAGGGGTCACAGGGGTCACACCTGCAACCGGGCCCATCACTCCAGAGGCCCGGCTGCCCCCTGCGACCCCCCGTCCGATGCCAGGGACATCTTTTAAAAGCGATATCCCTTGTCACACTCTTGTAATGCAGAGCACTGGGAGATGACATCATCTCCCAGTGCTCTGCATTAGTAGGGAGAGGCCTGTGCAGGAGAGTTAGGTCTTCATAGAGGTCTGTGCCGAAGGAGGCACAGACCTCTCCTTCCACGCCGCTGGACCAACAGGGAGGTATGAAATGGACACTGGGGGCAATATGAAGAGGAGGACATCGGAGGCAATGTGGAGAGTTGGGGGCAATGTGGCGAGGTGGATGTTGGGGGCAGTGTGGAGAGTTGGGGGCAATGTGGAGAGTTGGACATTGGGGGCAATGCATAGTGTTGGGGGCAATGTGGAGATACTCAATGGGGGCAATGTGGCCGGAGGGGCCCCATAGCAATTTTTGCACCAGAGCCCGGTGACTTCTAGTTACGCCTCTGTCTGGGAGCTGATGTCCAGTGTCCTGACATCTTCCTTTGGGATCTGGGGTAAAATTGTGAGCAAGGCAGATGAGTAGCATGTGAACAGCATAGGTCAGCTGTGCCTTCCGCTACTGCTGCCAGTGTGTCTTCTGATAGGAGGAGAAGATGATGACAAGTGTGACAGCAGGGGACCCTAAGTCACACTTGCCATCTGCAAGCAGTCCCACTACTACTATGCAGCATTAGGTAGTGAGGGAGGGTGTGATGGTTAAGGTGATGATAATTGTGATTAAGCAGCTGGTGGTGGAACTGTCATGACTGCTGTTGATTCTCTTGCTGAAGTTGAAGGGGAAGTGATGATATCAACAGCCAACATGCACCTGCCCTGTTATTCCCCTTCCCCCCAGCATTGTGCTTCTGGGACATGATGTTGAAGAAGGCAGAGCTGCTTAGAAGTATTAGCATCAGCACAGATCAGCTGTCTGTGCCTGCTGCTAATGCTACTAGTCTGCCTTCTTCACCTCAAGAGATAGCAAGTGTGACAATAGGGGACCCTCTATCACATTTGTCATTATCGCCAACCAGTGTGACTCTCACAGATCAGCAGCAGCAAGGAGGTACTGGTGGTGGTAGTTATAAGTGTGATGGTTTAGCAGCTGCGGTGGAAGAGACAATAAAGGCCTTTTTAGCATAAAGCGAGAAGGAATGGGAGACAGATATGCAAATGGGGATGGACATCATCACCACTACCAGCAGTGACATTGTGGAGTTTGCTGCCTTTGTAACTCCTGCAGCTGCTGAGTTGAAAGGGCAGCAGGCTGATGATGAGCAGCTAGTGTGACACAGACCCCCATGGCCACAGTGGGAATGGGGTCCAGGAGTTGTGTTGAGGGACTAGGACAGGTCCCACTTGCCACCAGTAATCCTGGTCCTAGTGGTAGTACAGATTGTGAGGCAGCAACAGCATCCTTTGTTCCATCCCATGAAGGGGATTGTGTGGATGGCTGTATTTACATCTCAGGAGCCTGTAGGCACAGAAATCTGAAGCGCGCCCCCCCATTGGTCATCTCCACTGGACACCTACACAATGCTCCAAATCCCCACATTACCCCCCCACATAACCATATTGCCCTCACATTGCCCCCCATCAGCTCCATATTGCCCCCATCAGCTCCATATTGCCCTCACATTGCCCCCATCAGCTTCAACGTGCCCCATCAGCTCCATCTTACCTCCACATTGCCCCCATCATCTCCAACTTGCCCCCATCAGCTCCAACTTGCTCTCACATTGCCCCCATCAGCTCCAACTTGCCCCCATCAGCTCCAACCTGCTCTCACATTGCCCCCATCATCTCCACACTGCCCCCATCATCTTCACATTGCCCCCCCCATATCCGTTTCCAACCTCCCTGGTGGTCCAGTGGCAGAGGTCTGTGCCTCCTTCTGCACAGACTGTATGCTTTTGCTCCCGCACGGTCTTCTCTTCAATAACGCAGAGCTCTGGGAGATGATGTCATCTCCCAGCGCTCTACATTACTAAAGAGCAGACGAGGGAGCAACAGCATACAGGTCTGTGCCGAAGAAGGCACAGATCTTACTATGTGGCTGGTTACTGCTGCCACTGTGCACAGCGCGAACGCTGTGAATAAAATATTTTAAAAAAAAATTGATTTCAGTGACAGGCTCCCCTCTGTGGGGTGCGCCTGTAGGCAGATGCCTACTCTGCCTTATGGCAAATCTGGCCCTGGCCATTCCCCCCCCTGCCGAGGTCTTGGGTGTGGGATTATTTTTCTCTTTGGACAGGCTCAGTGCAGTCATCAGCAATGGCACTGTGCAAGATCTAAGATAATTCAGGAAAAAAAAGGGTTACAAACTTTGGCACAACCGCCCTGATAACACACATAAAATACAGACACCATGACATTTATGTGAAGCAGGTTAAAGCCAAACCCCCACAAAAGAAATTGGGAGCTTCTGTTGCTGTACCCCCTGTCTCTCACGGTTCACTTTGAAAATGTTGCAGAGTAAACATATGGAAGTAAAGGCACATTTAGCATGTCACCATAATAAAAAAGGTGACATGAGAATCTTGCCTTGCATTAATAGCACACGATTCTCAATTCTGCTCCTTAAACATCCAATAGTGCTAGCATAGCTGTGCTACATGTAACCGAACCAAGAAGAGAAACCATGTAAATTTATTACCCACCAACCATTGTAGGACACATGAAATGTCATGGATTTTAATAATTTCAATCTTAAGTAAGAACCCACATACATTAGCATAGAGCTGCACCAAGCTCTCTCTCTCTCTCTCTCTCTCTCTCCTTCGCTGTGAACTCCTCAGAGTTCCTGAGCGCTGTGCCGGGATCTCTCGCTCCTTCTCTGTGAACTCCTTAGACTTGCACAATGACAGGGTGGAGCGGAGCATGCAGAGAAGGGGAGAGAAAGCAGCGCTTAGCAACTCTAGGAGTTCACAGAGAAGGACATGCTTAATGCACCATTTAGTTCTACAATGTTTTCTCTGCAATGTTCTCAATGGATACTGTCTCTCACCAAGGGCACCAAGAATTGAGGCGGATATCTAATTGCTGCACTGACACCGCGACATTTGCCAATGGCCAGTGGCCACCATAATATGACCTGCTGGCAATTTTTTTTTTTTTTTTAATCTTTTTGTCTCAGGGCTTGTTCTTTATATAAATCAGAGGCCAATGAAAAAATTGGGGGGTCTTGTTTCTGCAAGCCTAAGTCCTACAAATCACTGTTTCCTCAGGGCTTGTGCTTCTAAAGAACCTGAATTCAACAAATCATCAATGGTTCCTTAGGGCTTGTGCCTCTAACAAACCTGAATCCAACAAATCATCACTGATTCCTCAGGGCTTGTGCCTTTAAACAAACCTGAGTACAACAAATCATTAGTTCCTCAGGGCTTGTGCCTCTAACAAGCCATATTCCTACAAATCAATGTTTCCTCGGGGCTTGGGCCTGCCTCTAAAAAGTCTAAGTCCTACAAATTATGAAAAAAGTAAATATAAGTGAGTGCTTGGAAACTTGTGTGTTTGTGACTTATATGAGTTAATTATAATGTGTATATGTATTATTAAAAATATAAACGTGCTTATATACAGAAACTACCCCTTAATATAGTATATATACAAATAATTAAGAAAATACAACCCCCATAAATGAGCTGCTCTAAAACATCTGTCTTATAACAGAAAGATGGGAATATTAGAGGTATAGTTATATAGAACCAATTAATACAATATAATGCAAATATGAAAAAACTAAGGAGTGATAAAAAAGCTATGCAAATTAAAGGGTAAATAAATGCCTCAAATATAAGACATATGTGAAACCTGTAACTACACCTGAAAAAAAAACACTTAGTTCGATC
This sequence comes from Rhinophrynus dorsalis, assembly GCA_037306005.1. Lineage (NCBI taxonomy): Eukaryota > Metazoa > Chordata > Amphibia > Anura > Rhinophrynidae > Rhinophrynus > Rhinophrynus dorsalis. The sequence continues at coordinate 489,784,599 of CM074719.1, forward strand.
TTTAAATTGGTATATTAATCAGCAGAATGAGGTAAATTCAAAGGATGCATTTAATAATGATGATCTTCTCAAAGGATATACTGGACACTAGGGGTGGGCCAAAAGTGAGAAAAATTTCCTGCATGACTTTTCCAAACGTTTTCTCCTTTTCTCCAATGCTAAATGTGCCTCCTTTTTGCCTATTTTAATGCATTTTTATCCTGTTCCAACACATTTTTCTCCTATTTCAACACATTTTCCGCCTATGTTTCCTATGGTGCAACATTTCCCAGCACAATATTACGTCTTCTGAGGGCTGTAGTGGAGAAATAGGCAGCTGGAAGTCAAAGTTGTGAGTCAAACATATACCTTGAAAAATGTGTTCACATGCAGAGTACATTTGTCTTTTGCCCACAACACTAACTTCCTATTTAAGTGACACGGGCACATCTTCATGATGATGTCAAATGATAAAAAAAAAATAATAAAGTAAAACCTACAGTGTGACAGATGTATATGGTAGAGGTGGCGTGGTGGGACCTTGACAAACTGCATCCATCCCGGGAGGAGAGCAATCATTATTGCACATGATGCAGCAACCATTGTAGCAGTCAGATTTTGAACTACCACTTTACTTTCACATCCTTGCACTGCTCCACTCTTCCCCCTCCTGCTTGTGCATTTGCTGGACATTACTCAACTACAGTGTGTGTTTTTACTCTCTACAGTACACAACAGATGGAGTGTGATGTATTGCCTTGGTCCTCAACAAAATTCTCAATGTCATCTGCTGTCTATCACCTAATATATTTATTTGTTTAACTATTTATGTATTAATTTTTTATTTTTTTATTTATTTTTTTAAGTTGTCCACCCTATCTTATCACAGACAGTCAAAAAAATATATATATGTAACTAAAAAACAAAATCAACAACTTCTTTCCCAAGACTTCCCCAGCACAGTGACAATAAAAGAAAAATCAGCAAGTAATTTGGACCCTAGCTGCCTGTGTCTTGCCAGTCAGTCACACCACATGTTGGGGTGTTTGGGGTCAACCTCCTTCCTCCCTTCTTCTCCCCCAGAGTACCATCAGACTCTCTTAATATAGAGAACAAGTGTCCCACCTAAAAGACTCCCTAAACTAAGCTTCAATTCCCCTTTACTTGCCTATATTCTCTAACTCAAAAAGATGCTGTTTTCTCCTCTCACAAACACAGAATGGCTGCTGTTAGAGCCTGACACTCTTGTATATGGCTGTAGAAAAGTAGAGAAAACTTCCATGTTTTTTTTCTTCCCACTGATTTCAATGCAATGAGCTAGGTGAAAAAAGTGGGAAAATGCCACTTTTCGCAGGAAATTTTTCACCAGGTGGAAAGTGCCATTTTTCGCAGATTTTGGTTTGAGGTGAAAGTTTTCGCCCATCCCTACTGGACACCAGGATCGAGTATATTCAAAAGGGTACATATGAATAAATAAAAAAAAATAAACAAACATAACATAACCTTTTTTCCATCAATATCCACATTGCATGGATAACCCCCGTGTGTATGAGTAAATATGTTCAATAATACTAATTATAGCAGAAAAATTATATCTTGAAATATATATATTCTAAAATGTCCCAATATAAATGTGGTACCTAGAATATTTTATAGCAAGATCTGCATTATTCAGCTTGTACCTATTATGGTAAGATTTCTGTTAGAACATCACCTCACTCTTTGCGTATAGTGCTTGGCTGACCTATAAGTCAGGCAAGCTATAGTGGCATGTGGGGTTTTTAAAGAGGCCCTCCTTCAGCTGCACTGGTCATTCTCTTGAAATGGAGCATCGAATCACAGATGAAAGAATATTGAAAACTCACATTTAGGAGCACACCCGAGTAATATAGAAAGCTATCTCAGCTTGTTCAGGCTTGTGAGAGTAATTTAAACCGCCCTCACTTGGTATCCAGAACTCAATCAAAGAGGGTGAAACCAATACTTAGCAAGTTGCTATTTTACTCCACATACCTTGACTGACCCAGATAATAATATACAATTAGGCAAATAAATACACATACCAGCAAGCCTGCAGAATTTCTGTGAACTGAAATCCAGTCAACCTCCTGAATATTCTAATGGAATACTATCAATTGTATACTATCAAGGATCCAAAAGGGTATCCTAAAGCCTCCCCAGAAGAGACTGAATTTCATTATTCAGACAGTTTCTTGTTCTGCACGATACCCACAGACCATCTGTATTGGACTTGAAAGGATTACACAGCTGGTATGAGGGGACTGTGCATGCAACCTAGCAGTTTTTGGTTGACAGCTGCATACCTGGGGATGATGTTGCTCATAATGACCTAATTATTAAAGATTATAATGATGATGATTATTTAGAATATGTCCCTATACTGCATTTGCCTTTTTCCTTTGGATATAGATTGAGAAATGATTATGATGACGTGGCCCAGAAAATTAGTTGAAATGAAAAGGTTCAGTCTTCGACCCCTGGAAAAGAGATGTATGCATGTTTATAACTGACAGATCATTTAAACATACCTAAAAATACACAATCACCAGCATCAGTGTCACTGCTTCAAAGTCCAACCCCCACCAATCATACTCACTTTTATTGAGTTAGCAGCAACACAGGTCAACATCCACATATCTAGCTATGAGGGCTACTGCTGCTGTTCAAATTGCAGAACCAATAGCCCCTACCAATGGCAAAATTGCAACATCTAGTGCCTGTCGTAGTAGTAGCAGTCCCTCAGGATCCTCTCAATCAATTAAATATCCACAATGGAGATATTTCACTCATGATCTAAAATCCAAACGTGTTACTATCTGTTGTATCTGTAAAAAACATGCGAGCAGGGGGGAGCAGGATCACACATCGGCACATCCTCATTGAGATTCCACCTGAAGCACAGCCACAGTTCTGTCTGGCAGACACATTATAACTCAGAAGAAGCAATGACACAGATAAACTATCAATATTAGAATAAAATGTAGCAGTTTCAATACACAAAAGTGAGACAACACCTTAAACTAAACATATTAGAATAATAAAAAAAAAAACAACAGTTGCACTGCACAAAATCAAACATAATAAAAATAAGTATAAATAATCTTACCTGAAAGTTAAGCATTTATAAAGACCAAATATTCTACAGCTGATCATCTTTTGATTAACACTCAAGTAACTCTTGGCCACAGCTATTAAATAAACATGTTCAATAAAAAATATAGCTCAGTAATACAAGGACAATTAACTTTCCTTTTTTAGCCACTACAATCAAAGATGGTGAAACTAACACTTAACAAGTTGCTAATTTACTCCATACATCTCAGCTGACAAAGAAATATGCAATTAGGCACATATATGCACATAGCAGCAAGCTTGCAATAATTCTGAGAACTGAAATTCAATATTTTTAAAGGTACACTATCAATTAGACAGTAACCCATCAAATCATCTGCTCTACTAAGAGTAGACTTGTTGATGAATTCAGGGCAGTACAGTGAGCCCTGGAGGTCCAATGAAGAAGCAGAATGGGATCAAAAACGATACTCCTGATGCTTCCCCAGAAGACCGAATTGCATCACTCAGACAGTTTCCCTTTCTATACAATGCAGGTCCCCACAGACCTCAAGATTGTGTTGCAGCCATTGAAAGGGGTCAGTTCTTCATCCCCCCACTGATCAGCTGAAAGGAGTAATCTTGCTATACACACATATACACATACATCATGTGTATTTTTAAGTTTACCCCAATCACTAAAATGGGTTCTGCCTTCCTGAAGCCAATAGATGGACTTTTTGGATCTATCTGGCCATAGCTAACTGATAAATACGTGATGGCCAAATGTGATCCAGTAATTGCTGAATATTTGAATGGTTAATACACAAGAAAAGTGGATGATATCTCATATAGTCACTTGTGGCTTGATTAATTTTGTACTTAGTAAAACGTGCAAATTGCCCTTTAATATAAGAAACACAGATTAGTGTGTATAAATGTGTATTGTAAATACTCTCCAGGACATATCTTAAACTGAATGAAATCTCAGTGGATTCTTTCTGGCAAAACATTTTCTAAATTGCAAATAAATATAGTAAAAAAAAACCTTTTCAGTTCAAGTTAAGTTTGAAGGCATCATTTCTGGACTTTTTTCTATAATTATATCCTGACAGTGAGCCAAAGCATACAGGGCTCAATTTAATGAAGTAAGGTAAAACTGTTGTTAAGGCAAAAAGGCCACAGATGTTAGCCATTTCTGACTTGTAGCATTCAATACAAAGTCGATCAGAATGGCTAACAAGAGTAGGCCCAAAAAATTCACATAGCTACAAAACCTGCATTGCAACTTATTTCACCTGACCATGCGTCCAATTTAGTCGATAATTAACATATGATATGTCAACTTCAAAGGAAAAATGATAACGGTTGACTTACCCCTTGAGTAGCCAGGACAGTCCACAAGCAGGAGGTCTCCATCACTACCACCGGTGATGGAGTTCAGCCTGCCAACCACAAGCGCCAAGGACTGGATGCCTCCTGGGAGGTGCATGCCTCTGTCCACCACAGGCCAATTTTGGATGGTCCAACCACCATCACTACCACTGGGAAGGCACTGGATGCTAGCAGGGTGGCCACATCACATTATGGGTCACATGGCCCGACTGTAAGACCACAGCCACCCATGTGCAGCCCAGCTGTGACCCCACACCCAGCTGGGAAGGATCTGGATACCAATGGCCATGGTATCACCCATGACCCCTGACAACTGCCCCAGAACACACTTCACCACCTAAACAGGAGCTGGAGGGAACCAATGCTTAACAGGAGGGAGCAGAGGAAGTTGTTGAGCCATGCCCAGCACCTGTGAGTCCAACATTTCTGGCCACATCCCCGTAACAGGTAAATAATCACAAACAATAGCAGTGGAATGGTTACAAAAGTGTTGGCAGCTGTAGTTTCAAAGAACTGAAGACATGTGGTGCACCCAGCTGACATATGCCATGCTGCAGATTTGTGCAAGTGTTTAGTGTGATCAAGGTCATCCACTTTTGACTGAAGCGAATTGACCTGTAGTTTTAGTAAATCAATAGATGTAACAACCGGTGTAAGTGTGTCCTCCATGGTCAAGACTCTCTTACGCATTTAGATATTTTTTCTCGTATGTTTTGCTGATTTGCTCACAGAAGATTAAGTTCCATTTCCACGAAATCAATTTTGTTGGTCAAAACTGTTTGGCAATTAGCAATTGCAGCCATCATTTCCATAAATTGTGAATAGTTATTATCCTCAGATGCAGATGAATGGGCGGGGGATATAGATGTTGATGGGGCCTCTAGCAGGGCTGCCATTTCCTCCTCTGCCATGGATTTCCTGGCAAATTTACTTAACTTTTTTTAAATTCAATTGATTTTGTAACCATAGTTGTAGATGGATGTAGGTACAACAACTGATTAATATGCAGGCGGAATACAGGTCTATAAAACATTTGACATGCCTCTACTTAGGCCATATTAGTACGTGGCGAGGTGAGAGCAGCCCCCCTGCACAGAGAGGCCACCAGCTTGCAGATGGGGCCAGGAATTAAAAAGAAAAGTGACTGATGGCCAGAGGAATCTGTGGGAATCCACAAGCCACAGCAGTGCAACCCTGGCAGCATCCAGGGGTCAAGTAGTATAGTGGGTGGGTCATCAGTGGATCCACATCAGGCTTGACATATAATTTTCCACTTTCATGCATGACAGGGACATTAACAGTGTTCCGACTGGCAGAGTAAGGGCACTGGGGTAAAAAAAAAAATAAATAATAATAATAATAAAAAATAAACAGGACAGTTCCTGTGTCCTATATTGGACATAAGAGAAATTAGGTTGTGTTGGGTAAACTTACTTTGTTCCTATATAGATATACAAATATATATTAACCCTTTCAATTCTAACAGATATTGCCAATGAAACATCCATGAGATTAAAAAAAAATATTGTCTTATTTACTAGATGTTATTAATCAGTGGGGGTGATCACAGGACAGGGTGTAGTCAAATGAGATGGTAGTTGTTATGGGAAGATGCTTGTTTAGGGATGTCTGAAAGTAAAATCCTGTACTGTACCTTTTTCTAATTAATGTAAAGACCAAAGTGGTGTTCCCATCTGGTCCTTAAAGGACTAATGAGCACATGGTAAAGTATTGTGTGAAATCTTTAGGAATCACTGACTGTGATCAGCTTTCATGTAATTCTATTCCAGATGAATTCCATTCTGAGTGATGTGTATTGCTAGGTGCATTTCTTCATGGTACCAATACAGCACACTACCATAATGAGAATTTTTAAACATTTGAGCATGACTGTGGTAACGGTAACTTTGGATACATCAAGCTACATTGATTGTGCTTTCAATAACTGAACAATTTTAACCCTCTGAGTGCCAGATGGATGTTCAAAACCCATATGGCAATAAGTGCATTAATAACATACCTCTCATGTTTCACTCTTTCGGAGAGACAGCCCCTCTTTCAGATCCAAATCCCTCTGTCCCTCTTTCTAACCCTGGTGTCCCTCTTTTTAGGAGATCAGTCTGTGTGGTGTGTATATAAGTGTATCACTTTGCTCCACAGCAATACAACACACATTAATGTTCAAACGTCAGTATATGTATTTATAAACGAGTCTGTGTAAATAAAATACTTTGGTCTTGCTATAAATAATTTATTCAGTTACACAAAGTGCTGTCAATAGGTCATGAAATGACCTAAAACTTCTGGGTAATGCCCCGCCCACCAGTCACACCTATACACCCCCTTGCAACATCACCTAAAACAAAAATGTCCCTCTTTGGCTATTTGAAATTTTGGCAGATATGAAGTAATATTTATACACGCTGTGGGCCATATGCATTAAGGTAAAAGTGGGACATTTCTGGTGGGGGATGCTTCATAGTGAACAAAGAATTTCCATTGGTTTAGAAGGAGATTTTAACCCCTTGCTTTGCAATGTGTTGGAGACCTCTCAAGGTTTTAAAAGCACTATTGAAAGCAATGGGAAATGTTACCTGTTCTCTATGCTGCAATTGGTTATATTACTGTCTTCTGATAATTTTTTGTAGTATTAATAGGTTTTAATGTCCTATTCCATAGGGTCCCCAGTGCTGCTCAGATCTGGCCATAGCCTTTCATTATGTTGACCCTGTGGAAATGTACAGTTTGGAATATTTTGCTTACCACCTCAGACCAAATGGATACCAGTACCGCTATCAACCACCACTACCAGAGAATGCAGGCAGATTGACAACTCATACTGTGACCTAGTGACTTTTTACTGTATTTCAACTAGATAAATTGTAAGTAGAGATGAACAAAAATCCAAATTTTTCTTTTCACTGGAATTTTGGGAGATAATCCATCATTTGCTGCTTTTACCCTGAAAATTCCACCGCATTGAAAATTCATAACATTTCTGCCTTTATGCTACTCTTCATGCTACTGCCTCACTATGGCTAGGAAACACCACCTCCTTCTCCATGTCACCTCTGCTGCTGGTTCCTCCACCACAGTCTGCGGAGATGATGATCTCAGTCCCAGTACCAACACCATCACCCCCATTACTAATACCCATGGGCATCCTAGACAATATGCCAGTATGATTCTATGGCATTTGATGCTCAGGCACCTCAGCAGTAGGAACTAAGTTAGAATGTCACTGGTGGGTAGCATATAATATTCCTGGTGGTGGCTTACCTGACCATAGGCCTGCATATACTTTATCAAGCCCTGCCCTGATGTAAGACTGCTAGCAAATTTTTTCAAGGTTTGCTAACATTTATGTTAAAGCGGAATTACCACCTCGACTAAAGTTGCCCTGCAATACTTAGGCAGGTGGCGACTAGCTTATTAATCATTATTTTTCCTCTCAAAAGTGCCCCTAAAAAAGTTATCCTCAAGCTTCTGACACCGGAAGCCAGGCATCACCGCGGACATCTTGAATGCGTGCCTGCACTGTCAGTCCCCATCACCCTTCATAGGCATTGCACTGGGCCGAACAGCTCCGGAATAGACTGACGGCGCAGGCTCATAGGCTGCAGTAACCTAGCTGTCAGTCTCGAAAGCTTCAGGATGACTTTATTCGTGGGCACTTTTGAGAGGTAAAATAATGATTATTACGCTAGTTGCCACCTGCCCAAGTATTGCAGGACAACTTTAGTTCAGGTGGTAGTTCTGCTTTAAGGCTTATCTTGCCGTAGTAGACTGCACTAACAATTTTTTCAAATGGTTTTACCTGTACTTATAATTTATAAGCCACTGATACAATTTTTTGAATGGCCTATTAACCAGCTGCAAATTAAATCATGTTTAGAAAGGCCGGCTGAAGTGGCTAACCCTTCTCTAAACGTTACTTTTGTGACTACAGCTCTTTCATCAAAACCTTTTTCATTGTTGCTCCTTATTTATGCAATGCTTTACCTCCCAGCCTATGCCACTGCATTTCTCTTGCAGTCTTTATGTTTCACTTAAACTTATACCTTCTCAACAAGGTTTCAACAAGCTAAAAGGCACTCTCATTGTACATTCAAAGCTCTTATAATTTACTTATTTATGTATTCCACACTTAACCCTTATGTTTCCTGTATGTCTCACTTTGGATTGTAAGCTTTTGAGCAAGGACCCCATTTCCATTGTTTCATTTTGTTACGCACTTTTCACCTTGTATTGTCCAAACCCTTAATTTGTAAAATGTTGAGTATGTTTGTGACGTTATATAAATACACATATTAATTAATTTGTTCATAAACTTATTTACAAAAAAATGCTTACATTTTAAAAAAGCTTATCTAATACATTGCCACACAGCAGTACATGTGTCCTCCTCCTTTCACCACCATGCTGCTGTAGACCTGTTAAAGGGATAGTAATGTCTGTTATAACAGTCATTCGCCGAGTCTTCTCTATATTAAAAGTAACAGATTGCGCTATGTGTAGAAGCTTTCTTGCTTGTAGTTCAAAAGTGGAGAAAGATCCCCTGCCTGCCCCTTCTGGCCACCTCCCACTGAATCTGGAATCTGGTCATGGGACCGGACGGCTGCAGCGAGAGATTTCCCTTTGCATACTGAAGTTTGTCCCTTGCTGCATCTGTCCAGCACAGACTGCAGCTTCAGCGTGACATGGGCTGAAGGGACAGGCGGGGGATCTTTCTCCACTTCATAACATTTGAACTACAAACAAGTAAGCTTGTACACACATAGAGTAATCTGTTACTTTTAACATAAAGAAGACTCATCTAATGATTTTTATAACAGACATTACTATTAGTGTTGAGCGAGCGTGCTCGGCCGATGCTCGGATCGGCTCGAGCATCGCTCTGCTCGGCACATGGCGGTACTCGTACGAGTACCGCCATGTGCTCGCCCGACAAGCTCGGGTGAAGAGGATCTGTGCCGGAAGAGGCACAGATCCGAAGAAGCTCCGCTGGACCACCAGGGAATGGAGGTACGGGGGCATTGCGGAGATGAAGGGGGCATTGCGGACATGAAGGGGGACATTGTGGAAGAGGGGCATAGACTCTATGCCCCTCTTCCACAATGTCCCCCTTCATCTCCGCTATGCCCGTCTTACACAATGTCCCCCTTCATGTCCGCTATGCCCCTCTTCCACAATGTCCCCCTTCATCTCCTCTATGCCATAGAGGAGATGAAGGGGGACATTGTGGAAGAGGGGCATAGCGGAGATGAAGGGGGACATTGTGGAAGAGGGGCATAGAGTCTATGCCCCTCTTCCACAATGTCCCCCTTCATCTCCGCTATGCCCCTCTTCCACAATGTCCCCCTTCATCTCCTCTATGGCATAGAGGAGATGAAGGGGGACATTGTGGAAGAGGGGCATAGCGGACATGAAGGGGGACATTGACCAGGCACCCTCCGCTCATCAGAGCAGGGGGTGCCTGGTTTGATGCTCGAGTGCTCCCATTGTATTCAATGGGGCTCGGGTGCTCGGCCGAGCACTCGAGCAGCAGGGGGTGCTCGGTCAGAGCACCCGAGCACCCGAGCATCACGGTGCTCGCTCATCACTAATTACTATCCCTTTATTTTCTGGAAAGGCATACAGCTGTGTATGTCACATGAGTGTAACTAGTATGTATTGCTATATGGATGCTTTTGTGTAATTTTTCAGACAAGATAGAACAATCCTGTGGTTACCCCTATATGGGCAGCAGTTACAGTTTATAATAAAATATGGTACCTTATACTAAAACAAAAAACAAAACAAAAATGTAAATCTGCATGTGCTAATTTTCTGACATGCTAGTTTCTCATTCTGATGAACAACATATGTAATCGCTGATTACATATTCAAATAACACAGCCACAGCCTCTCTATGATTGCTTCTACATGGCAATGCTTGGAAACCTATAAAAACCAATATTGAAAATATTACTTAAAACAGAATGTGACTTATTTTTAAGAGATAGCTGATCAATTGAGAATTTGTGCTTGATGGATTTACCTCTACTATCAATAAAATAAGCTTCACTAGCAAGTTTATGGCATTGAGCATTTTCATGTTCTGTGATTCTTGTTATTATATGCCTCTAGCCGCTGTACTAACTGAATCTGCTGATACTTGTCCTGGGCATAAACCTGTTATGGGACTCTTAGGAAAATAAAGCACACAACACAGGTACAGATGAATTTAACCAGTTATTAAAATAAATAAGCAAGAGCAAGCACTTCCACAACCAAGACAGGAACAGGTGTGAGGACAGTGCCTAGCCCACTACCCAGGGACTGACACTGAGCTGTATCCGGTCAGCTGTAGAGCTAGGAGAACTTTAATATAGAACCAGATGTGATTCTAACCAGCAGAACGACCAGAAACCTGGAACACCAGGAGTCCAGTCCAAGAGAGTGTAACCGGCAGATCCCTGAAGAGGGACAATCTCAGACTTGTAGCCTCGGGCGGCTTGCAACAATACCAGGGAGGTAACTGCTGCAACGGGTCGATGGAGCGAGCCCTCTGAGGCTAACTGAGGCAAGTGGTAGTCAGACAGGAGCGGGAGTAGGCATGGAGCATAAGTCAGACAAGCCACAGTCAGGAGCCTAATCGGGTAGTCAGCCACAGCCAAGGTCAGATCAGAGTGGGTAGTCAGATAAGCCAGGGTTATACACAGATCGGATAGTCAGACAGAGCCGCTGGTCAAAACCTGAGTGGATAGTCAGACAAAGCAAGGGATCAAGCCAGAGAATACACGAAAGCCAAGCTAGGGTCAAACGAGAGCAACACTGGAGTAATGCACAGAAACACCACGAAAGGGTGACTAAGCCCAGTTCGCAGGCAGACTATAAGGTCTCATCCAGAGGGCATGACTCCTTCAGCCAATCATGCCTAATGCTACAAAATAGCGAGTGCGACATCACAGATGCGCGCCTGCTGAATAGAGGCAAGCATGAAGGTGTCCCACAGCATAAATCACAGACCACCGAACAGAATCACAGTCAAGTGGAATCACAGATACTGTGATAAAACCAAGCAGACTGAACTGTGTAGAGTATTTTTTCTTTTTAATAAAGTTAACCCATTTTCTGTTAATATCTGGTCCTTGTATGCCTTTTCTGTAGTAAACAACAATACCATTAAATAATATATTGTCAATAGGTTGGTTAGGATGATAGTCCCAGAACTGTTCTATGGAAATTCCTGAACTTTGCAAGACTGGAGGAAAAAAAACACACCGTTATGGTGATTTCTCCTGTTGAGGAGATTGTAGCTCATCATCATTTCCTGTTCTTTGAGTGAGTTCCACATTTGATTTTGCCAAAGGATTTAGGGTTCGATCCAAATGTTGGAGATAAAGTCGGTAGGGCAAAATGGATACCGACCGACAAAAAAATTCAAATGTCCTACTGGCTAAAAGCACAACGGACGTTAGGCCACAAAAATTGTCTTGTGGCTAAATGTCCATTTTATGCATTAAGTTCCTAAAACACTATTAAATAGCAGCAGTATTGGGAACTTCAAATGAAAAAAAGCTAACGATCGGTGCCTGACATACTGTCAAGCACTGATCGTTAACTAATCTGTGTTAAACTTACCTGTCATCCACTGTCTTTGAGTCTCCTCTTCAGTCTTCTCTTTAGCCTTCACTTCAGGATTCTTTACAGCCTTTTCTTCTTTCATCTTTTCAGTCTTCTTGCTGAAAAACAAAATAAAAGTATTAATACAATGCAGAATATAATAATACATAGTTTAACCCCTTGATGCGTTGCGCACCTCCGTGGTACTCAAAAGGGTTAAACTATGTATTATTATGCCATGAATATGCTTCTATTATGCCATGAATATGCCTCTATTATGCCATGAATTTGCCTCCATTTAATACCCATCTTGTTAAAAATGCCATAAATAAATACATAGCTTCAATTGTTCATGTCTCCGCCGCTGTGTGCGACAGTGATGAGAGGCACAGTCCTCAGTCCTTTCCTGCATGGGCCGATGCCTGTTCCACACTGAGGCAATTGGTACTGAGACTACCTTTATATATGGGCAGTCTTACTTCCAATTCCCTCACTGTCATTGGTTGGGATGTGCTTACGAACATCCCAGCCAATCAGTTCAAAGCACAGCCACTCTAATCTGTTTGGCTTAGGTTTGCATAAGCACATCCCAGCCAATGGCTGTGAGGGAATTGGAAGTGAGACTGCCCATGTATAAAGGCAGTCTCAGTAGAAATTCCCTCAGTGTTTAATGGGCATCGGACTGTGCAGGAAAGTACTGAGGACTGTGCCACTCATCAATGTCTCTGCAGCCACCTCTTCTGCGGTCAACACTTCAATGTGCAGTTTCACATTTTCATCATGTCAAACTGTATATTGGAACATTGACAGCATATTAAAACACATTCCTCAAAAAAGTGTTTAACCCATTGTTTGCCTGGGTGTACAACATATTTCTCAACCCTCTGGCACAGGTAAAGAGAATGTGAAGATATGAAGATGGAAAATGTTCTTACCTTCTAGTGCTTGTTATATTACTAATACCCTACTTCACATTGAAATTGTAACATGTTTCAAACAAAAACACTGTACATTATACAGGGAAACTAAAATTTGAATCAATATTGAATTATACACCTTGACCATGTGAAAAACTAATATATAAGACTAACATGAACTGATGCTGAGCTGACTCCTAGGAGAGAACAGTAAATGCATTCATTGATTTAACCCCCAGCTGCCAAATAGGCTACAATAACGGTATCAATTGGCAGGTAAAGAACAGTCATCTTTCAGTATGTGATTAGTGAGAGTGAATAAAAGAGAAGATGGGGACATCAATCAAATCAAGTGTTATATATGGGATGTTGGTGGTACTATAATGTTTATCCTATTTATGTTTTTTAATTACAAGTCAGATATATCAAGGGTTAAATCCTCTGAGTGCATTCAATAAGCACCTAAACAAAATGTTTTTTTAAACATACTTTTGAAGGGATAAAAATAATTAAAACAGTCAGTCTCTAACCTTACACTGAGCCAGCCACTGCCACACACGTAGCTGGCACAATTACCCTGGGGCCTACTGGACAGATATAAAATTGGGTGCAGGCTGCAGCACTCTTTTCCTTACATATTTAATTATTGGTGTTTTTTCAGATTAAACATAATATCAATATCTATCTCTGTATAAATATGTATAAAGGTACTCAATCATGGTCTTAGTGTCAAAAAACTCAAAATGTATTAACAGCACCATTAGAAAAAATAAACGGCAAGCGATTTGCAGCAACTTTTTGTCAATGCTTTATACATATTTATTATATTAATTATACTGCACCCAGGTTTGTAATTAGAATCAGATTCATAGAAGCTACATGAGTACCAAACTTTTTACATTTTATATATCTATATATCTATATCTATATCTATCTGTCTGTCTGTCTGTCTATCTATCTATCTATCTATCTATCTATCTATCTATCTATCTATAAATACATATATATATATTTGTCAAGTGCAACAGCCTCTCTGACACCCTTCAAACTTTACTGGAGTCTAAAACTTTTTTCACACTCCAGCTCAACTCCTCTTATGTCTATGCTACCTCAAACACACACTCTGCCACACAGCACACACAAATACTCACTGACACCCTCTTCCTATATTGCTCCACTGATAGCTGAAGCCACAATGCTCAAAAGTTTAACACCATAGTGTAAGTGCAAGTACCTTAACTGTGTAACAATTTGGCCAAATTCCTATTGCCTATAATGCTATCATTTGAAAATGTTGCATTTAAAACATGGTAAAACATGTCATGCTTTCATTGCACTACAACTCCCATAATCAATACACATCTTCAGTGGGCAAGATGAAAACAGCAATTTTAGGACACTTCATTGCCTTCATTACTCATTGCATGTCACGCCATCTATGGGCTGACACTGTACTTGCGGTGGTTATTCAGCTGTTGCCATCTAACCTCTTCAATGATAGGGTGCATTGGAGCATGCAGAGAAGAGGAGAGAGAGGCAGGAGAGGCTCAGCGCTCACAAGCCTCTAAATGCATTGAGGTTACATGGCAATAGCTGAATAACCACACCAGCAAGTATAGTGTCATCCCACAGGTGGAGTGACATGCAGTGAGTAATGAAGGCATTAGGCAATGATTATACCACATTGCTTAAAAAACAACATACGGGCAACATTGTCCCTCACTGCTAGTGTGTATATATAAAACACTCACAGGTCAATGTTTCTATCCTCCCTCTACTTGTGATCTTTTAGCAAGATAACCAAACAGTACCTCCTATAATACCCAGTGGCAGCTCACATATAGAAAGTGTTGCCAAAAAAGCATATAATAAAAGTTATAGGGCTCGATTCAACTGTGGCCGTTAAAACTTGCTTTAAATCAGAAATGGCTAACGGAAGTGAGCTATGTCTGACTTCTTATTTAATATGAAGTCTAACAGAATAGTTAACAAGCACAGGCCGAACAAATCAGAGTAGGTCGAAAACCTGCATCACACGTTTTTTCACATCAACGTACTTCCCAATCAGTCGATAACTAACGTACAATATATCTAATATATCTGCTGATCCAGAGGAAGGAAAAAAAAGCCCTGAAGCAATTTCCAGTATAGATCCAAGTCGGTAAAAATATTCCTTCCTGACTCCAAATGGCAGTCAGTTCCCTGGATCAACAACCTATCTGCATAATTTTTAATTTTGTTCTTTGCCAGATGGGCATCCATTGCTTTTTTGAAACATTTACGTTATCTGCAAGTACAACTTCCCAAGGCAAAGAATTCCATAGCTTTAATGAACTTACTGTAAAAAATCCCTGCCTTTTAGTAGAGAGCACCTTTCCTCTAGTTGTAATGAATGACCTCTCATTCTTAGCAGAGCTTTTTGCATAAATAATTCATTGGAGAGTTCTATGTATTGACATTGAATGTATTTGTAAATGGTAGTCATATCACCGTTTACACGTCTCTTCTCTAATGTAAACAAACCCAGTTTGGCTAGTCTCTCTTTATAACTTAGATTCTCCAATCCCTTTCTCGGTTTTGTCTCTGCACTTTTTCCAGTTCAACAATGCATTTTTTAAAAACTGGTGACCAAAATTGTACTCCATATTCTAGATGACGCCTAACCAAGGATTTATACAGAGGTAGGATAATATTAGAATCCCTTGCATCTACACATCTTTTTATGCAGACTAGTACCCTATTTGCTCTTGCAGCAGCTGAGTGACTGCACACTGCTGTGAAGTCTATCATGTATCAGTGCTCCTAAATCTCTCTATAGAGGATTCTCCAAGCCCATTTAGGGTATATGTAGCATGCTTGTTTCTACAGCCCAAATGCATAACTTTACATTTATCTACTTTAAATGTCATCTGCCACTTTTCTGCGCATTTACTCACTTTATCTAAGTCCTTCTGCAGAGAAAAAACATCCAGCTCTGTATGTATTTTATTACACAGTTTAGTGTCATCAGCAAAGATTTTGACGCTACTCTAAATTCCCACTTTTGTCTAGATCATTAATAAACAAATTAAAAAGCATTCGACCCAGGATTAAACCTTGTGTCACCCCACTTTCAACTGGTCTTGCTATTACTAAACTAAGTTCCTTAAGTACCATTGGATGTATACCATCTGGTACAGGAGCTTTATTCACCATAACCTTTTCCAATCTCTTTTGCACCTTGTCCTCAGTAAGCCATGTTCATGGAGGAAATTATGTGTTTTTTTTCTATTTGCCCATAGCCTGTCATTATTGCTTCCTTTGTATATACTGAAGCAAAGAATGTATTTAGGGTGTCAGCCATAGCCTTATCCTCACTAATCAATTCCCCTTAACTTTTAATATACTTGTAGAATTGTTTAAGATTTTGTTCTCATTTGCAATATTTCTCTCATTTTCAATTTTAGGTAGCTTAATTGTTTGTTTGCAGATTTTATTACATTCTTTGTATATTTTAAATGATACATCTGACCCTTTTGACTTAAACACTTTAAAAGCCAAACTTACAGACAAAGTCATTAAGAACTATCTACAGCGTAAAGAAGAACAAGGAGTCCTGGAAGTGAAGGTATGGCCCCCACCGAGCCCTGATCTCAACATCATCGAGTCTGTCTGGGATTACATGAAGAGAGAGAAACAACTGAGGCTGCCGAAATGCACAGAAGATCAGGGCATTGTGAGGGCCATACCATCACCTCCAGGACTCCTTGTTCTTCTTTACCATGAAGAGAGTTCTTAATGACTTTGGCTGTATGTTTGGTCGTTGTCATGCTGCAGAATAAATTTGGGGTCAAACAGATGTCTCCCTGATGGCACTGCATGATGTTTAAGTATCTGCCTGTACTTCTCAGAATTGAGAAGACAGTGTGCTCTGGAATAAGTGGACAGTTGGGACATCACAGCATTGGAAAAGTTTTATAATATACTGTTTTTGTGTTTACATCCTAACCTGCAGTAAGAAGGTTAAAGTTTAAAAGGTTGTTTGTTCTGGGAGTGTGTAATTAATTAAGGCTGAGGGTTTGTGAACAATCACCTGTGTAGGCCTGTATAAATCTAGGTACAGGGTGCTCTTTACTAAGTGTTCTGGAATAAGTGTATAGTTTGTGAAACACAGTTAGTGCAACACAGGAGTTAGAGGAACAAAGGTAAATTAATTGTTTACATTTTTAAGAACTCACATTCGCACCATACATGATGAGCAAGGTTGGAGATCTCACTCAGTGCACATCTTGCCATATGTATGCATGCTTGGAACAGCAGTTCCAGGGTCCATACCGCTGTGGCAAGTGTGAGCAAGTGGCCTTTCTAGAAGCTCAGATTGGAGCTTTAGAGAGTCATATTGCAACACTGAGAGATATTGACAACCTTGAGAGGAGTCTCTTGCTAACTGAGCAGAGTCTAGCTTTGTCACCTAGCAAAGAGGGAGGAGATCAGGTAGAAGGGACCCAGGCACATAGTTGGGTGACGGAAGTGGTTGCAATGGGGGAGGGAAGAGGAAGAGGGCAGCCAGTCCTGAGTTTTTCCATCCCAACAAATTTGCTCATTTAAGTGAAGATGTTGGGGAGGCAAACCCAGAAGTGGAATTGCTGGAGATGACTGTTCTCCCTAACAGCCGGGAGAACAGCTCCTCTAGTACAGAGGGGATCCAGAGGAAAGTGAAGACTAGGCAGGTCTTGGTGGTAGGGGACTCTATTATTAGGAGAACAGATACGGTAATCTGTGGCTCTGATCGTAGCAACCGAATGTTTTGCTGTCTCCCGGGTGCCCGGGTTTGGCATGTTGCAGACAGGGTGGACAGATTATTGGGAGGGGCTGGAGAGGATTCAGCTGTCTTGGTGCATATTGGTGCCAATAACAAAGTAAGAGGAAGGTGGAGAGTCCTAAAAGGTAATTTTAGGGATTTAGGGAGTAAGATTACGAACTGGACCTCCAAGGTAGTATTCTCAGAGAAATACAGTTGAAATAGTCACTGGGGGTAAAACTGCCCAGAAAATATTAGTGGTTATTTGTTATAAACCACCAAACATTGGTGACCTTGAAGAATCACAGCTATTAATGCAAATAGAAAAGGCTTCTCAAATAGGGAGAACTATAATTATGGGGGATTTTAATTATCCAGAAATAGACTGGAAAATGGAACAGCTAATTCTGCTAAAAGCAGTAAGTTTCTGAACTTGTTGAATGACAATTTTTTGTCTCAACCAGTGCAGACCTCAACCAGAGGGAATGCGTGTCTGGATCTGGTAATAACTGACAATGAAGAACTTATCTCTAACATCCAAGTAAAGGAGCACTTGGGGAATAGTGACCATAACATGGTATCATTTGAGATTAATTCAAAAAAGCAATTTGGTATGGGTTCCACCAAAACATTAAATTTTAAAAAAGCCAACTTTAGCAGGTTTAATTCATCCATTGGTCTCGTTGACTGGGATAGAATATTTTCAGGAAAAAACACAGAAGGTAAGTAGAATGCCTTCAAAATAACATTGCAAAAATATACATATACATTTATCCCTGTTGGAAACAAATACAAAAGAAGCAAATTAAAACCAATGTGGCTAACTAGTAAAGTAATTCATGAAATAAATAACAAGAAAGTGGCATTTAAACATTATAAAGCTGAGGGATCAGCAGAGGCATTTGCAGAATACAAAAATGCCAACAAAACCTGTAAAAAGGCTATTAAATTAGCTAGACTGGAGAATGAAAAAAATATTGCTAAGGAGAGCAAGAGCAACCCATAAAAATCCTTTAAATACATTAATGGCAATAAATTAAAGTCTGATAATGTTGGGTCCTTGTTATCTGAAACGGGTGAGATGGTCAAGGGGGACAGAGAGAAGGCAGATATTTTTTTTACCAAGGAAGACTCAATGGACAAGAATCTGCAAACTACTTTTACAGAACAGTCACAGCAAGCATGGGACTGGCTAACACAAGAAAAAGTGTTAAAACAATTGAATTTTGTTAAGGTAGACAAAGCCCCGGGGCCAGATGGTATACACCCACGGGTACTTAAAGAGCTAAGCCAGGCCCTGGCCAGACCGTTATATATGATTTTCAGGGATTCTTTTATTTCAGGTATGGTGCCCATGGATTGGAGTAAAGCAGATGTGGTGCCCATATTTAAAAAGGGGTCAAAGCCAGGAAATTACAGACCTGTAAGCTTGACATCTGTGGTAGAGAAGCTGTTTGAAGGGTTGCTAAGGGAATATATTCGATAATTCAGCTGGAACAGGAATATCATTAGCAACAGCCAACATGGCTTTGTGAAAGACATGTCTTGTCAAACTAACTTGATCGCATTTTATGAAAAAGTGAGTAAAAATATAGATGCGGGAGCGGCGGTTGATGTGATCTATTTAGACTTTGCCAAGACATTTGATACGGTTCCATACAAGAGGTTACTGTACAAATTGAATGAAATAGGCCTAGGGGAAAACGTTTGTGTGTGGATTGGAAATTGTCTGAAAGATAGAATGCAAGGAGTGGTAGTAAATGGCAAGTTCTCCAATTGGATAAACGTGATAAGTGGAGTACCTCAGGGATCTGTCCTGGGTCCTCTTCTTTTTAATTTGTTTATTAATGACCTCCCAGAGGGCATAGGGAGCCATGTATCAGTGTTTGCTGATGACACAAAATTAAGTAAGGTAATAAAGTCTGAACTGGATGTGTCTTCATTACAAGAGGATTTGGACAAACTGAGTAACTGGGCAGGCAAATGAGATTCAGTATAGACGAGTGTAAAGTTATGCATTTTGGGTATAATAATAAAAATACAACATATAGTTTAAATGGTGTTTCTCTGGGGAAATCTACTAATGAAAAGGATTTGAGAGTAATGGTAGACAATAGCAGTAGTATGCAGTGCCAGCTGGCAGCTGCAAAGGCCAATAAGATATTGGCTTGTATTAAAAGGGGTATTGACTCAAGGGAGGAAGATATTATTATGCCTCTTTACAGGTCCATGGTAAGACCCCTGCTGCCTGCTGTAAAATGTGCTGCTCCTGCTGCAACAGTGCTGTACCTGCTGCCAGTGCTGAACCTGCTGCTAGTGTGTCTTGTAATACTCAGGAGTAGGGGAAGGAGAAGATGATGCCAGGTGTAACAGCAGGGGACTCTAAGTCACACTTGCCATTTCCAAGCAGTCCTGCCAGTGCTAGTGCTACTACTGCTACTAAGAAGGTCCAGCAGCTTGTTAGTGTTAGCAGTGAAGAAGGGGGTAATCAATATCCTCATATTACTAGTGACTGTGAGGAGGAAGACTCTGGGGCAGAACTGGATGTGGTTGGTGTTAGTAGTAGTAACAGTAATGGTGAAGCAGCGGTGGGACTAGTGTTAGGGGGAGTGGTGGGGGAAGCATTTGAGAGCGTCCAGACTAGCAGTCAAGGGATCCCACACCATTCCTCTAGCCCTGGGAGTCCCCTTCTCTTCATGACAGTGTCCAGGTGGAACATGATCCCGAAGAAGCCCGAACTGGTGGTGGATAGCAGGTGCAGAAATAATAACACCACTAGCAGGATCACAGATCAGCTGCCTGTGCCTGCATCTACTGCTTCCAGTCTGCCATCTTCATGTCACCAAGAAATGGCAAATGTGACATTAGGGGACCCTCTGTCACATTGCTCGTCATCTCCTCCAACCCTGTAATAGATCAGAAGCTGCACATAGGGACTAGTGGTGGTTGTGATGATTATGATGGTAGACAAGATGGGGTGGAAGAGACACTGATGGCCTTTTAGCCCAAGCTGAGAAGGAATGGGAGTCAGGGATGAGGATGGGCATCACCACCACCACCATCAGTGAGTTTTTGGAATTTGCAATTGCTCTAATTCCTGCTGCTGCTGAGTTGCAATGCAGCAGGATGCTTAGAAGCAGGCTAGTGTTCCACAGACCACAGTGGACACAATGGGAATGGGGTCAACAAGTGATGCAGGACCATGACAGGTTCCGATTGCCAGCAGCAGCAATACTTTTGGTCCTAGTTGCAGTGCTGATTCTGAGGCAGTAGAAGCAACAGCAGCAACATCATCTTCTGTCCCAGACAGTGAAGGGGAATCTGGAGGACAAGAGGAAAGATGCTATTCATCTCCACCTGTTCCCTATCCCTATCCCCTGAAGTCATGGGTGTAGGACTATTTTTCTCTTGGGGCAGGTGCAGGGCAGTCATCAGGAATGGCACTGTGCACGATTTGTGACAAGTCAGTGAGAAGAGGAAAGGAGAGAACACACCTTGGCACAACCACTCTAATAACACACATGAAACACAGACACCATGAAATTTATGTTTAACATGTTAAAGCCAAACACCCACCACAGAAATCAAGCACAGCTATTGCTGTACCCCTGACTTTCCAGAAAGGCAACAAGAGGGGAGGCAGAGATCAAAGAGGAGGAAGAATAGAGAAACCCTGGCAGAGATGAGCAAAACAACTAGTTCTCCATCACCTTCTTCCTCTAGGGTAACTACATCTTCTGCCAATCCACCTCATTCATCGTTACCTCCCTCGCCAAATGATACCCACTCTGTAGATATTAGGATGTGGCAGGTCATGTCTACCCATTGCACATTATGTGGTGCACTGACCACACATGGCAGTGTGATGGAGGAGAATTGCAAGCAGGGCATCAAGTGGCATCTAAGGAAATTCCGTCCAGCAGAATATGCTAAAATGGTGGCAGGGAGGGGTCATTATTACTATTAAACTGTCATCAAGTTGTCATGTGTCCTTAGCGGGGTGTGGACATGGGGTAAAGTGACAGCGGCAGTACTTGGTTTCTGGTGTCATGGTGTTTAGATACAGTTGTGCCCCCAGGCATAATTTACCACACACACACACACTGTGCACATTGCAGTTGCTGATGAGATGCACAGTTCCTGTTCTCAAGGAAAACATTTATATTCTAATAACAACAACACACTCATGATTTTGGAAGAGGGGCAGGTGGAGAAGAATTATTGGCCAACTTCTTCTTTTCTCCACATATACTGGGGGCTACTTATTATGTTGCTACTGCCTCAGGTGCATCACTGGAGCTAGTCATGGCAAGTGGAACCTTCATCATCCATCACCCATGTTACTACTGTTGTTGATCCCATTCCCTTTCAGCTGCCTAATCATCCTGCTGCTTAAGGAACTCAGCAGCAGCAGCAGCAGCAGCAGCAAGAACAGCAGTTGTAAATTCTGCATCTACATCAGGGCATTTGACAATGGCCAGTGGCCACTGGCCAACAGGACATGACCTGCTGGCACTAGGCCAGGAGGGCATTTTTTTCTCAGGACTTGTGCTTTAAAAAAATACAAAAAATGAACAATTTTGGGGGGTTGTTTCTAATAAAGCTAAGTCCTACAATCAATGTTTCCTTAGGGATTGTGCCAAATAAGCCTAAGTCCTACAAATCAATGTTTCTTCAGGGCTTGGGCCTCTAACAACAAATCATCCTCTACAAAATACTCTATCATGTCAAGTATCAGTCTACCCCAGTGGCAGCTTATGTCAGGTTGTTCCTGTTTCTATCACTTTACATACAAATTTTTTATTTTATTTATTTATTATTGTAATAACTGCCCCCCAATACAAGTCAAGAAACCCCCTCCCCAAAACAAATTCCTTGTTCAACTGATTCATTCCTCAGATTCTACTCACCAGCACAGGCACCCTCCTCAGACCCCTTTAGTTCCATGTCTTATGGGGTTTTTTGTTTTGTTGTTCAAAAAGTTTATTGAAATGAAAATATAATATAGTATAAGAAAATATACCTCAGCACAAAATGATTAAGATACAGAAAGTGCATAGAGGCACATACAGAATAAAACTCAGTGCCAGATCAATAAGTTCATATAAAGGCAGCGATCCACAGGGTCCATAGCACAAGCAAAATGCCTTCCAAGTGTGGCACATGGCCTGTAATCCAAAAGATGTCCCATAGGAGAGTGCCGGGAGCCCTACCTGGAGAATCCAGGTAGACTCACAGTATAAGAAAAGATGAGAGAGTAGAGAGAAGAGAAGGAGAGTGAAAAGCAGAAAAGAGATTTCCATCAGGCAAGTAGGACAAAACACACAAAGGATGAGAATGGGAAGTATAAGGAAAAACCAAGGAAAAACAAGTCAAAACAAGGAAAAAAACAAGGAAAAAACCACACCCTCCAGATCCCACCCCGCACTCAGCCCGCCGACCAGAGTCAAGGAAGAAGTCGACCTGATCGGGGGTCTCTACCCTTAAGAAGAACCAAACTTTGCAACATTGTGGCTGCATCCGTATCACGGTGCCCGTGATTGCCCTCCGGGAGTGCTGTTGTAGTTTTCAGGCGACATTGTACTATCACTTTCTGAATGTCGCGTTTATGCGCATTTGCTATTCTTATAGGCCTGTGGTAATTGCCAAAGTTAGTTTCCGCCTACTTGCTAGGCCTTAGAGGCCTCATTCTGTACTGCTTTGCCCTTTTGTGGTATACCTTTGCTCTAGTGTTACGGTTGGCAAGCAAAACCAGGAGTCAGATGATATAGTTAATAAAACCTTTATTATGAGAATAATGACAGTAATGCACTATATTAAAATATACACACAGTGGGTGATTGAAACGGCGAGCACCGTATCAGGAATAGCAGTCTCCCAATCTCTGCACCACACAGTCCAAGACTAGGCCTCAGCCCACTGGAGTCTTGTGGTATGGTAACGCCCAAGAGATACTGACTCAGCCTGCAGTCAATAGCTAGGAGTCTGCTAGAGCCCAAGGTCAGTACTAGGAAGAATGTCTGAATAATGGAACCAACAAACTGAGCGAACAGACAAAGCCTTCTAGTAAGCACCAGATAGGATAGTTAGACAAGCCAAAGTCATACACTGAGCGGGTAGTCAGCCAGAGCCACAGGTTTGCACCAGATAGGATATCCACTGGAGCGTATGTATGCTGGATGAGCAGTAGATAGAGCCCCAGGTCAACACCTGGGTGAGCTAGAGGGAGGAAGTAGGTAGGAGGAGACTACAGGAAACAAACACACATGAAACAGAGGCCTGCAGCATGCTTGAAGCCTATTGCCTGTAGATGATTCGTGGAAAGACGCCAAGCATCACTGAAGCGGCAGCGCTGGAAACAAGGTACTGTGACAGTACCCTCCCTCCAAAGACCCCTCCTCCGAGGGACCGGACCAGGTTTGTCAGGGAAACGTGCATGGAATCTGCGCTCCAGGAGAGGAGCGTAGACATCAACAGCAGGGATCCAGGAGCGCTCCACCAGACCACATCCCTTCCAATGGTTAAAATACTGTAAACGTCCTCTAACCATACGGGAGTCCAGAATACTTTGACCCTCATATTCCTCGTGATCTGCAACTATCACGGGAGCAGGACGGACAGGAGCAGAAGTATACCGGTTGCAGACCAAGGGCTTTAACAGGGAGACATGAAAGACATTATGTATCTGCATATTGGCAGGCAGTTCCAACACGTGAGCCACCTATCACGGTGCCCGTGATTGCTCTCTTTTCATGTCTATCACCAGTAGGGGGCTCTCCATTGGTTTGCTGCCTTCAGCCTGCCCTGTATTGCCTATTTAAACCTAGCCTGGGCACCCTTTGGTTGCCCTTTCGTGTTATCTCTATGCTGTTGAATATAGACCTTTTTCCTGAGTATCCTGGGCCTCTGCTGTGTTCCTGCAACCTGTGTTCAACCTGTTTCAGTGTTTCCAGTTGAAGAGTTCCTGCCTTCGTCTTATCCGGTTGAGCCACCGCTTCCTGCTGCCAGTCTCCACCGTCGTTCCTGATTCCGGTTGACCATCTGCATGCTGGTTCCTGCTTCGATCTGCTGGTTCCTGTCTAGTCATCTTCAGTCATCTGACGTTCCTGAGTCGCCTTGGCGACATTACTACTTGCCAGTTATTCAGTACGCGGGTAGTGGTTGCTTGACAGCCACCCGGCTGCCTCATTATTATTAGCATTCCACGTACAGGGTACTGGTTCGCTCCTCAAGCCATCCAGCAGTCTCAGTATTGTTAGCGTTCCACGTACAGGGTACTGGTTCGCTCCTCAAGCCATCCGGCAGTCTCAGTATTGATAGCGTTCCACGTACAGTGTACTGGTTCGCTCCTCAAGCCATCCGGCAGTATCAGTATTGATAGCGTTCCACATACAGGGTACTGGTTCGCTCCTCAAGCCATCCGGCAGTCTCAGTATTGATAGCGTTCCACGTACAGGGTACTGGTTCGCTCCTCAAGCCACCCGGCTGTCTCAGTATTGAAAAGTTCCACGTACAGGGTACTGGTTTGCTCCTCAAGCCATCCGGCAGTCTCAGTATTGATAGCGTTGCACGTACAGGGTACTGGTTCTCTCCTCAAGCCACCCGGCTGTCTCAGTATTGAAAGCGTTGCACGTACAGGGTACTGGTTCGCTCCTCAAGCCACCCGGCTGTCTCAGTATTGATAGCGTTCCACGTACAGGGTACTGGTTCGCTCCTCAAGCCACCCGGCTGTCTCAGTATTGATAGCGTTCCACGTACAGGGTACTGGTTCGCTCCTCAAGCCATCCGGCTGCCTCAGTATCGTTAGTGTTCCACGTACTGGGTACTGGTTCGCTCCATGCACACCTGGTTGCTACTATATTGGTATGGCGTTCCATCTGTGAGAGCACTGGGGAGCATCACATCCTTCACTATCTCTGCTGCTGGCGGCCTACTTACTGACTTAGCCTCATTACCATCATAGTGACTGTTGTTCCACCTTCTAGTCACTTAGGCGAGTGGTTGCCATTATCTCCTGTCTATGGGCTACCTTGCCCGGTATTGGTAAGGCCGGTAGAACCTGTCCTATCCCTTGGGTTGCCTTACCCGGTATTGGCAAGGCCGGTAGAGCCGGTGTTATCTCCTGTCAATTGGCTGCCTTGCCCAGTATATGGTAAGGCCGGTAGAACCTGTCCTATTCCTTGGGTTGCCTTACCCGGTATTGGCAAGGCCGTTAGAGCCGGTGTTATCTCCTGTCAATTGTCTGCCTTGCCCGGTATATGGTAATGCTGGTAGAACCTGTCCTGTTTCCTTGGGTTGACTTACCGGGTATTGGCAAGGCCGGTAGAGCCAGTCTTAACCTCCTGTCTAGGGGTTGCCTTGCCCGGTATCTTGGCAAGGCCGGTAGAGCCTCACCTTACGAGTTCCAATCCTTTGGCTGCCTTGCCCGGTATATTGGCAGGGCCGGTAGAGCCAATATTGCTCTTATTTGTATTGTATTCCTGTCTAATAAAGATATATGTGTTGTGTTTTTACCTAACTCTGCATCTGAGAGTCTTAACAAACCGTGACACCACCGGGTTGATCTTGCGCAACACCTTGAAGGGACCAACAAATCGAGGAGCCAGTTTATTGCATGGGACCTGGAGGTGCAAATTACGGTACGACAACCACATTCTATCTCCAACCTGGAAGGTCGGTGCTGGCAGATGTCTATGGTCAGCCTGCCTTTTTTGTTGCTGTAATGAACCACGTAGGGTATGCTGTACCTGACCCATGAGGAACGGAGTGCCTGCAAATGCTCATCCAGAGCTGGAATAGCTTGTGCACGGAAGGTTTCAGGAAGAACAGAGGGTTGGAACCCATAGTTAATCAAGAAAGGGGAACTCTGAGTGAAAGAATTCACCACACAATTTCTGGCGAACTCTGCCCAGGGCAACAGGGTAGCCCAATTGTCATGGTGGTCAGAGACATAACAGCGAAGAAATTGCTCCAAGGCTTGGTTCGACTTTTCTGCCGCACCGTTGGATGGTATGCGGAGGAGAATGCCAATTGAATTCCCATTTGCACACAGAAAAACCTCCAGAAGTGGGACACAAACTGGCTTCCTCTGTCAGACATGATCACCTTCGGGATACCATGGAGTCGGGACACCTCCTTTGCGAAAACCACCGTCAATTTCTGCACAGATGGCAATCCCTTGAGTGGCACAAAGTGAGCCATCTTTGAGAATTTGAGAGTGTTGCAGTAAAGCCCATGGACCTAGGAAGGTCTACATAAAATCAATGGATAAGTGAGACCAGGTGCGTTCCTTGTTGGCCACAGGCTGGAGTAAGCCCACCAGCAGATGTCAGGGAGACTTATTTTGAGCACACCTGGTGCAGGCAGCGGTAAAGGTGGCACAATTAGAGCGAAGGCTCGGCCACCAAAGTAGTCTAGACAAGGACCAGATTAACTGGTCGCGCCCAATATGGCCAGTGATTTTGGAAATATGGTATGTCTTCAGGATTTTAATGCGGAATTGAGCCGGTACAAAACATCTCCCACTAGGAGCCTCTGCTGTGGCAGATGCTTTGGCGGTGTTACGGTTTTCAGACACTCAGACAGTGGTATATAAAATAAATGGAGTTTTATTAAGTAAATGAAGAACAAGGTCGCCACTGTGGCGGTATAGGTAGAACTGAATACACAGAGATACCTGGCGCAGCAGGTAATATAAAACAATTAAGAAGCACAAATCAGAACACAAGAGGTTAATAGTACTGGTTATCAGTCTCAAATGTGGTGTTAGGCACGCCCTTGGTGCTGCTTATAGCTCTGTGTGCTGTGAGATAGCGCCCAAGTCCATACACTGTGCAGAGCTGTAGCATAAAGTCCTGGCTGAACGGAAACTGCAAGTGATAAGGAGATAGCCCCACGGGCGTAACCGGAGACTACAGGAAAATGATAGCGTGAGCCAATAGTCCCCACGGGCGTAACCGGAGACCTTCACTCACAGTCGCATAAGCCAATAGCCCCCACGAGCGTAACCGGTGACTACAGTATTGTGATTTGCTTGAGTCAATAGCCCCCTCGGGCGTAACCAGAGACTACAGTATAGTGATTTGCTTGAGTCAATAGCCCCCTCGGGCGTAATCGGAGACTACAGTATAGTGTTTACTTGTGCTGATGGCCCTAGCGCGGGCGTAACCGGAGACTACTGGGTACTGCTTGCCAAAAGCCACGGGCGTCACGGAACCGCTGCTCGGTCACGGAGAGCCGCCGACTACCATGGCCCGCAAGCGGCCAGCTCACAGAGACAGCGGTCAGGCTTAGGCAATAGGTGGAGAAGCAGCAGTATCGGATGGACAATGCCAGTGTCTCGAGAGCAGGAATCGACTCAGCACAGTAAGGTTTGGACTCAGCACACAAAGGCAGATAAAGGAAACTCAGCAATGGCTCAGCAACTGACAAGCGAAGGCTCAATCACACTATGCAGTATTAGAATGTCGCCGAGGCGACAGCGGAGTGTTCTGTCAGCAAAGCAGGAGCAGGATAAGAATACTCGGTAGTCAGCCAGGCCGGATCAGGATACACAGGATATTCGCAGACAAGCCGGTTCGGTAATGGAGAAGGGCCGTCAGCCAGGATGGGTCAGATGCCGTGGGAGATTCGCAGACAAGCCGGATCAGGAACAAGCAGGAAGTCAGCCGGGCCGGGTCAATCACGGAACAGGAACACGGGAGAGTCGTCAGTCAAGCCTAGTCGGTACACGGTAGATCAGGATACAGAAACAGCAACGCTAGCAGGAAACACCACGAAAGGGCCCCTGACAGGTGCCAGTGACCGGATTATAACGGATAACCAGGGGCGGGCCAACACAGCTCTACCAATCCGTGAGCAGCACAGTTGAGAGTGACAGAAAGGATCACGGGGACCGTGATAGGCGGCCAGTATCTCCTCTCCCAGAGGAGAGGTAATACAGGTACGAATCATTGCCAGAATGCAATCAGCAGGAATGATCGGAGTGGGAGGAACCTCATCCTTGGACCTACTACAAAATTGGCATGACAGGGTGTCAGCCTTAACATTTTTCGAGCCTGGAAGGTAGGAAAACATGTAATTAAACCTGTATAGGAATAGTGCCCATCTGGCCTGCCGGGAGGACAGCTGCTTGGCTTCAGACAAGTATGTCAAATTCTTATGGTCCATAAGGATCAAAATAGGGGAACTGGTACCCTCCAACAGATGACGCCACTCTTTCAATGCCAAATTTATAGCCAGCAACTCCCTGTCACCAATCTGATAAACCCTTTCCGCCTTAGATAGTTTTTTCGAGAAGTAGCCACAAGGATGCAATGCCTCTCCAGGAGCTGACCATTGAGAAAGGAGGGCGCCTACTCCAATCTCTGATGCATGAACCTCCAGGGTAAAGGTCAGGGCGGGACTGGGATGTACCAGGATCGGAGCTGCAGAAAATGCTGCTTTGAGATTGTCAAAGGCAGAAAGTGCATCAGAAGACCATTCTAACACTTTGGCTCCTTTCTGCATCATGTCAGTGATGGGTTTTACAATGGTTGAGAAATTTTTTATAAATTTATGGTAATAATTTTCAAAGCCCAGAAATCTTTGAATTGCCTTCAGTCCATCTGGACGAGGCCACTGAACCACAGCTGACAGTTTTTTGGGGTCCATCGCAAACCCAGATGCGGAGATAACATACCCAAGAAAGGTAACATGGGTCTTGTGAAAATCATACTTTTTCAACTTGCAGAACAAGTTGTTTTCTCTCAGGAGCAAAAGGACCTTGGATACATCTGCATAGTGGGCCTGCACCAGTGGAGAATGGATAAGGATGTCATCCAGATATACAACAACGCAGCTTTGCAAAAGTTCTCTCAGGATGTCATTTATGAATTCTTGGAAGACAGCGGGAGTGTTGCACATGCCAAAGGGCAAGACCAGATATTCATAATACCCACTCCAGGTGTTCAACTCTGTCTTCCATTCATGCCCTTTTTGAATCCTGACCAAATTGTAAGCAGTCCTCAAATCAAGCTTAGTAAAGATAGTAGAACCTTTGAGGCGGTCAAACAGCTCAGTAATCAATGGTATGAGATATGCATTCTTTACCATCAGTTTGTTTAAGCCCCGATAATCGATTCAAGGGCATTGTTCTCTGTCTTTTTTTTATAAAAAAAAAAATCCAGCACCCCCAGGGGATGAGGATTTCCAAATAATGCCCCTCTCCAAGGCATCAGCCACATACTCCTCCATGACCTTATTCTCTTCCACAGATAGAGGGCACGTACGACCCCGCTGAGGGGTAGTCCCAGGAAAGAGCTTGATCGTGCAATCGTATGGTCTATGGGGAGGGAAAGCTCCTGCCTGGACTTTGTTAAATAAGTCAGAAAACTGCGAATAAGCCTCAGGTAGGCCTTGAGATTCGGCGCACGCAAGTCTGATGGGACATGAAAGACACGACTTCTCATAGTGAGTCCCCCCAGGACAATATCTCACACATGTTCCAGTCAATTTTAGGGTTATGTTTTTGTAACCATGGGAACCCTAATACAATAGCTTAGTGTGGGGAGTTTATCACCTGAAACTTCAGGGTTTCCTTATGCAGGGCTCCCACGCTTAGCGTAAGTGGGGCCGTCTTGTGGGTAATATATGCTGGCAGCAGGGGTCTTCCATCAATAGCTTCAACCGCCAAAGGAGTGTCACGAGGCAGTAAAGGAATCCCAAAATGCTCAGTGAATGTGGCATCCACAAAATAACCTGCCGCGCCAGAGTCTATAAGAGCAGGCACAGGGATAGACTCTTTAGCCCAAGATAGGATTATGTCCAGCAAGGGTTTAGCCTGAGAGGCTTCAGGGGACTATGAGATGCCACCTAAGATCTGTCCCCGACAGGATCTTTTGGTGAGAGCGTCTCCCGGACATACCAGGCATGATTTCAGGAAGTGACCATTCTTACCGCAGTACAGACATAGTCCCTCCCTCCGCCTATGGGCCCTCTCCACCGCAGAGAGTTGGGTAGCCCCCACCTGCATAGGTTCACCACCCATAGTGTCTGAACCAGAAGGCATGGGAGGTGATGGAGGACAGGTTGGGCAAGAAAAGCTGTAGGACATGCTGGTAGGATGCCTCTGCAGGCGCTCCTTAAACGAGGTCTCTCCCGGACCCGTGTATCTATGAGGATGACAAAGGATATAATCTCATCCAGACTATTAGGTAGGTCACGAGCAGCAATCTCGTCCTTCATGTAATCGCAAAGCCCTTGGGAGAATGCAGCTATCAGAGAAATCATAAATCCAACCCTACTGCGCTCAGTAGGGAAGGCATGAGGAAGCATCTCAAGGTATATGCCCAACTGATTAAGGAATCCGCAACATAACTCAGGTTCCCCACTATAGCGTTGTGGGAGAGGAGCGGATCCAGTTAACCTTCTGACCAGTCCTGCATCAGAGACGGTAGCAGCTGTAGGTGCCGAAGGAGAAACTGGGGTGGCCACCTGCTGAGGGTTATAGCATTCCCAGTGACCGGTTCTGCCAAGCAGTGTCTGCAAGGCACCTGCCAACTGATCAATGCATTGATCCTGATCCTGCATTCTGTCAAATATTCTCTGTAAAGGAGGATCACTATCACCATCTGTTGTCATGACCCTTATGTACTGTTATGGTTGGCAAGCAAAGCCAGGAGTCAGATGGTATAGTTAATAGAACCTTTATTATGAGAATAATGACAGTAATGCAATATATAAACATACGCACAGTGGGTGATTGAAATGGCGAGCACTGTATCAGGAATAGCAGTCTCCCAATCTCTGTACCACACAGTCCGAGACTAGGCCTCAGCCCACTGGAGTCTTGTGGTAAGGTAACGCCCAAGAGTTACTGACTCAGCCTGCAGTCAGTAGGTAGGAGTCTGCTAGAGCCCCAGGTCAGTACTAGGAAGGATGTCTGAATAACGGAACCGACAAACTGAGCGAATAGACAAAGCCTTCTAGTAAGCATCAGATAGGATAGTCAGACAAGCCAAAGTCATACACGGAAAGGGTAGTCAGCCAGAGCCACAGGACTGCACCAGAAAGGATATCCACTGAAGCGATGGAATTCTGGATGCGCAGTGTGTAGAGCCCCAGGTCAACAGCAGAGTGGGTAGTCAGACAAGCGTAGGTCATACACGGAGCGGGTAGTCAGCCAGAGCCACAGGTTTGCACCAGAAAGGATATATGAGCCAAATCAGAACGCCAAGTAGAATATTCAGACAGAGCCACAGGTCAACACCAGAATAGATGGACAGACAAGCCGGATCATACACAGGAATCAGGAATACTAGAAAATGAACTGCTCAGAACAACAATGTAAGGGTGACTGAGTCAGGACTCAGTCTGCACTTTAAACCCCTCCAAAGGAAGTAGGTAGGAGGAGACTACAGGAAACAAACACACATAAAACAGAGGCCTGCAGCATGCTTGAAGCCTCTTGCTTACAGATGATGCGTGGAAAGATGCCAAACGTCGCTGAAGCGGCATCGCTGGAAACAAGGTACTATGACATCTAGCTCTTGTGATTATTTCCTATGCTGTGATCCGTGTATGACCTCTGGCTACATTTGACTCCAGCTACGTTCGATTCCTGACTTGTTGTCTTCCGCTCCGGTCTGACCCTTGGTTTCATCTGACTACTCGTCTGCGCTGACCCTGACTCCGTCTGACTATCCGATATGGTATTGACCTTGGCTTGGCTGACTACCGCTCTGTGCTGACCCCATCTCCGGCTTACAATCCCATATGGTACTGACTTTGACTAACTGCTCTGTGCTGACTCCGGTTGACTATCCGATACATTTCCGACCCTTGGCCTGACTGACACCTCTCCTAGGGTAGACCGTGCTCTAGCTGATACAAGCTGTGCTCAGTATACTCCTTCTGCGCCGGACCTTGTCTCTGGCTCTCCTATACAACTTGATACCTACGGTTAGTGCCTTTGGGTGCACCCTAGCTTACTAGAGGTTTGAGTCACTGTTGCCTGCAGGTAACCTAACATTCTGGGGAATTCTAGTCGCCATTTGCCTGTAGGTTTTCCCTAGCGTTCTAGGGTATCCGAGTCTATTACCTTGGTGTACCCTAGCATTCTAGGGGAACATTTCTCATATTTGTTTGGGCGATTCCGCTTTACCTGCACTAGTAGCTACTGCTATCCTTGCTACCTTCCCATTCCGTAGTCATATTGGGATCAGTTCCTGTTCCGTCAGTGGATTGTGTACTATTTCCACACCTGGTCGTGTGAGAGTTGGGGAAGTGCTTGTGTATTGTCTCCATGCCTGGTCCTGTGAGGGCTGGGGAAGTGCTTTCCATTTTTGTTTTTGTTTTTGTTTTAATAAAGATATTGATTTTACTGTATCTGTACTTGTCAGTGTCGTTATTCCATAGTCATTCCGTGACAATTCTTCACCCTATGAACCCAATCAGCATACACTGGGGGAGTGGCTGACTTCCAGCAGGACGTTATCATACCTCTTGCTAAACCTTACATAGTCAATAGCAGCATTTTCCACATAGAGGGTATTCCACATAGGGGGTAACCGTGGGAGGTCTTTATAAAATAGAATCTGCCAGGGATCTCTTCTAAGCTTAACACTGATGCTCCTATCTATACAGACCAGGCAATTTGACCAAAAGAAAACAAAAGAGTGCAACACCATATGAGAGTAGCATCTGTCAGTGTACTCACTTGTACTCACTTCATATAGGATGATATCAGGCTTATAACATACAATGAAGTCCTTATCCAGGATAAGAGTGTCCCAATCTTCACCTCTTGGATTTAGAGATTCCCCCCTCTGACATTCTTCCACAGGCTCCAGGAGTTTCCCGTGTTTCATAAAAAATAAAAGGGAAAAACCAGGGCACAAGCCCTCTAAGGGTAATACTGTGAGATAAGAGTGATTACACCCATTCTAAAATACCCCACATGATGCTTGCTTTCAGTGCCTAGGGAATCCAGCTGCAATCTCCTGACGAGGCCCAACAAGGCCGAAACGTATGTTGGGGGTTATCTGGTGTTCCCGTGCAGGGGGGACTTGCCTGTCATTTTGAAGTTGGACTGCCCTTTTGGGGGGGGGCTTAGTCTAATATATACATGGAAATTTCTCCTCTGTAGTGGCACTAGAGAGCTAAAATGTGATGCTTCTGAGTGGTGTCGAGCCGTAGTACAGGCCATTGTGCTATTGTTCATCCTCAGAAGCCTCTCAAATTTTGTATGCTGATTAGGAATGAAATTTGGAAGTCAAATCTGTCTCTCGGTTGAGATGAAAAGGAACTGGATGAATGCTGAAATGATGAGAGGCCAGCTAACTGAGGAGGCCTGGTATGGTGCTTGGAAGGAGCTGATGGGAATAAGATGGAAGAATGTAATGTGGACTGGCAATATTGGCAGACTGGAGCTTTCAGACCAGCAAAGTACCTGCAGAATTCATTGTCAAGGAAGCTCCAGTCTGTGGGGAAGTTAAACTGAGCCAGTGTCACTGCAGCCTTTGCAGTGAATGAATGGTGATACTCATATAATGCATTGCCTCCATACTTGTAAGCTAGATTTACTTTAGTAAAAAGGTACTGGTCCAACTACTGACATCTGTCAGGAAAAGTGGAACACAAGATGTCTCAATAAATACTAAAGGCCAAGACGAACTCGACCAAGGATAGTTTTTTTTTTTTTTTTAAATTTTCAAAAAAGCTTTATTGGAGAAAAGACAAAGCATTACAAATACCAAGTTACAAACAATATGAGCGAACAACAAGCAGCAGTACAGTTGCCAATACAAGGAGTAAATATATGTGGAAACAAAAGCGAACCAAAAAAAAACATACAAAAAAGACCGAGCGTGTAGAGCATAGACATATACATAATATTGCAGTCACGTAAATAATAAATCAGAGAATACCACATGAGGTCACTTATATGGCGTTAGTAAACTGTAACAGTAGTATGACTAGGAAGAGTATGGCAGCTGTAAAAGGTGTGAAAAACAGAGATGAGGGAGGGAGGGAGGAGATCAGCAAGAGAAAGAAAAGGGAGGGGGGAAAAAAAACCAAAAAAACCAAAAAAACCCAAAAACATAATAGTTCGGTGTACTGTGACGCACCAAGTCCGAGGGTTGTACGAGGGCTGTCCGTTAATTTCTCAACTGAACTCGTACATAAACAATTCAAGGACACCTTGCCACTCCTCCATACCTCTCCACTCCCTCCACTCATACACCTTCGCCATCATGGCATACTCCTAAAAGGGACACGATAAAAAGAATGCATTCACCGCATCCGGGTCTCCACATCTAGAAGCAATCTGTATCCTCATCATGGAGATATGCAGTCTCACAAAGCTCGCCCATTCCCCAATTGTAGGGGGGTTTACATCCCTCCAATGACGAGGAATCAGAGACTTCGCCGTGAGGAGCATTGCATACAGAAGGGATTTATTGATATAAGATAAACGAGGGATATGCAACAGAAAGAGGGATTGCCATATGTCTTTAGTTAAAGAAATGTTTAAACTTTTTGCAATCAGATCTAGGCATTCGGACCAGAAAGGCTGAATTTTAGGACAATACCACCAAATATGAGAAGGGGTTCCCGTATTCGTCATACAGCGCCAGCATAGGGCGCTTACTGATGGAGAAAAAGCATGGAGTCTAGAGGGAGTTAGATACCATCTACTCAGGAATTTAAAATGAGATTCCAACATAGTAGATGAAATGGAAGGCGATGAAGCCGCTTTCCATATATCCTTCCAAGTTTCAAGAGATTGTATACAATTGAGCTCCCTTTCCCAGGCCAGAGCATAACTTGGTTTGGAAGGGATCCGTGGAACCGAAAGAATGCGGTATACCCTACCTAATTTGCCATCTGGAGGCGTTGTCATCCACAGTAGTTTCTCGAAATCAGAAAGGACGGACGTCCTAAGAGATCTTAAAGTAGGATGGTCTAAGAAGTGTTTAATACGCAGAAATCTCCATATTTCTGACCTGGATAAATTATAAGTCTCCCGTAATTCTTCAAAGGACCGAACTGAACCATACGATATAAGATCTATAATGCATATACCAGATTGAGTTTGCCGTCCGGGGTATTCTGTACGGAGAAGAGAGAAAGGAGTATGTCTCCTATGGAAAAAGAAGGAAGGTAATGAGGGGGATTGCGCCAGTACCCCCGATTTATTTCACTTCGACCAGATGTCAAAAATGTGCGAAATAATTGGGTGCGAGTATAATGACCTATGCATCTTCTTAGCAGGTAGAAGCAACTCTATAAGAGGATCAAAGCGAACCAACAACCGACGTTCGAGATGTACCCAAGCCTTGTCTTTTCCGTTATGAGTCCAATCTAGGACAGAGGCAATCACCGCAGATTGGTAATAAAGAAGCAGGTTAGGTAGACCAAGACCCCCCTGAGATTTATGTAAGTACAAGCATCGCATGGCTAGCCTCGGAGATCTCTGTCACCAGAGAAAGCAACAAATAGAGCGATTGAGTAAGGAGAAAAAAGTCGAAGGAATATGGATTGGCAGAGTTTGCAGTAAATAAATAATACGGGGCAAAACGTTCATTTTTATAACATTTATCCTACCGTACCAAGATAGATAAAGCTTAGTCCAGTTCAAAAAGTCATTCCGGATAGTACGCAACAGAGGCGGGAAATTAAGACTGTATAGGGACTATAGGGATGGAGATAGATTAATTCAGAGATATTTAATATGACCATTTAAAAGGGGTTCGTCGCTTCAAGCATAGTAACATTCCCTCTGTTAGTCCTAAAGGAAGTGCTTCTGACTTTGTGTAATTAATCTTGAAATTAGAGAGGGCTGCAAAGGACACCATTTCATCAAGAATTGATCTCAATGAGGAGATAGGATTAGTAACGGTCAGAAGGACATCGTCCTTAAACATTGCCAATTTGTAGTCAGAATCGCCAATCCGAACCCCCTCAATGTCACTATTAAGACGGATATGTTGTGCAAATGGTTCCATAAGTAAAACAAAAAGTATAGGAGAGAGTGGACAGCCTTGTCTAGTGCCGTTGGCTATGGTAAAACTGTCAGAGAAGTGGCCATTAACCCTCATCCGGGCCGAAGGATTCTTATAGAGTGCAAAAATTAAGCTCAGCATCTGCGGCCCAAATCCAAAAGCCCTTAGGGATTTTTCAAGAAAAAGCCAGCTCACCCGGTCAAATGCCTTCTCTGCATCTGTGGATAAGAAGACCGCAGGAAGTTGCACAGTTCTCAGATAATGCATAATATTCAGCAATTTACGGGTATTATCCCGTGCCTCCCTTCCGGGGGTAAACCCAGTTTGGTCTGTATGAACCAGAGAGGCTAACAAGGGTTTTATTCTGTCCGCTAAAATTTTTGCATAAAGTTTGATATCAATATTAAGCAATGAAATGGGTCTATAGATTTCACATTTTAGCAGATCCTTACCCGCCTTTGGTAGAATGGTAATGTGGGCTTCCATCAGAGAAGGATGATGCCCTATCTCAGTAGGAAGAACTTTGTATGCCTCAAAGAGTAGGGGGGTCAGTTGGTCATGAAACGTTTTATAGTAAACGTGGGTAAACCCGTCAGGCCCAGGGCTTTTACCAGCCGGTAAAGCATCAATGGCCCTCTTGATCTCGGTTTGCGAGATCGGGATTTCAAGAGAATCAATCTCAGAGGGGGACAGCCTAGGAAGATTGGCAGCATCTAGGTATGCAGAAATAGATGATTCTAAGGTCGGCCCCGAACATGACTTCTGGTCTTGCAGGTTATACAATGATTCATAATATGTTCGGAAAACCTCAGCAATAGAAATTTTATCATGCACAAGAGTGTTCGTAGAGGTGCGGATAGAAGGGATATAATGAACAGTATATCTCTGACGTAACTGGCGGGCCAAGAGTGATCCAATTTTATTTACGTGCTCGAAGAATGTGCATTTAGTCTTGAAAAAAAGACGTTCCATGCGGATATTAAGTAAAGAGGATAGTTGAGAGCGCAATTGAGTGGGCCTTAATAAGTCTGAAGCCCTGCTGGAAGCCTTGTGACGGTATTCCAGTTGAGCAATATCAGACAAAAGTTGATGAATCCGCGCCATGCATTGTTTCTTACGAGTGGCTGCTAGTTTAATGAACTCCCCCCCAGGAGAACACACTTATGAGCAGCCCATAGAGACAAGGGAGAGGTAACTCCATCTACATTTTCAGCAATATAATGATCTAAGACCTCGGAAATACAGGCTATCGTATCCTTCTGCTGTAGTAAAGTACCATCTAGGCGCCACGTAGGAACACTAAGATGACCCCTAGGCATCCGCATGTCCAGTCTTATAGGTGCATGATCAGACCAGGTAATAACATCTATCGCCGCTGATTCTAAAAGATCGAGATGATCATGTGATATAAGGAAATAATCAATCCTAGAGTAAAAGGCATGCAGATTAGAATAAAAAGTGAAATCCCTGTGGTCTGGGTGGCAGATCCGCCACGTGTCGATGAGTCTGTGACTCTGTAGTGTTTTGTGTACGGACATAATTAAAGACTTGGGATAAGAAGAGTGTCCAGTCGAACAATCTAAGAAAGGTTGGAGAGGCAGATTAAGGTCACCTCCCACTACCAACACCCCTTCTTTAAAAGTATCCAGTTTGTCGAGAGTGGCAGAAAGAAAAGAATCCTGTGTCAAATTCGGTGAGTATAAACAGGCGAACGTGTAAAGTTGAGAGTCTATGAATCCCTTCACAAAGATAAACCGCCCCTGGGGGTCGCTAATAGAAGAGGACAGGATAAAGGGAATCTTCTTGTGCACTAAAATAGCTACTCCCGCTTTCTTCCGGGAAGAGGATCTCAAAAATGCCTGGGAAAAGAATTTATTCGTTAATGCCAATTCCCTGGATCGTTTAAAATGTGTCTCTTGAATAAAAATGATATCACCCTTCATGCGATGGAAATCATGAAGAGCCAAGGACCGTTTCACAGGAGAGTTTAACCCCTTCACATTATATGACAAAAATGTAAGAGTGGATGGATGGTCTGGAGTAGGCTGAAAGTCATGGGCCCTGGAGGTCATGGCAAATCACCCAGTTGAAATAGTAAGTAATCGAACCATCGGACTTGGTGCATATCCGCCACCCACACATAGTGAGGAGAAAAAAAAAAGTGGGGGAGGGTAGGTGAAGGGAACGGAATAGAGGAAGGGAAAAGGCTCTCGCTTGGAATGGGAGGTAAGAAACAACCCCCCAGTCCAACCGATAGGGAGGGAATGAGCCCGAAGAGGGCGAAAACAAAGTAATGTAATGAGATAGAAAATCTCATAAAATGTGGAAATAATGTGTAGTAGAGAAGACTACAGGATTGTACGTAGAACAGGTACACAACCACTAGTACAAACTATTTAAAGAAAACAGGCACAGGCTTGTACTATAAAGGAACTGTATATTGAAAGGCGAAGTCGGCTGTTAACATTCAGTAATGAGGTAGAATGAGGACCAAGAGTACTACAGGGGCGGAGGACAGGAGGGAGAACATCATGGAGAAGGGAAAGAACTCAGAACAGCGCAGCTTCTCTATGGGGCTTGGTAGAAAGCGGCGTGATATTCAGGGCCCTAAGAAGCAAAGAGCTAAAGTAACCAATCATGCGCAGGGAAGGAGTGCCCCGCAATTACAGAGGGAAATATTGCATCAGGATTAGGTGGGAAGCAGGTAACAGTAGAGATAGAGGCGTATAGAACACATGTAGCAATATACATCGCATCAACATTTTAATCGTGTGACAATACACTGATATAACGGCATAGTGAATATATATGGAAATCGGGGGGGGGGGGGGAGCGCCTTCCCGATAGAGGTAGGAACCAAACAGAGCCCTTGAACTCGACACATCTCCAGACATTAGTACCTTTGAGTTAATGAAACCTCAACAGTGCAAAGCTTGTTACTCTACCCCATTCTGTCCAGCCAAGAATGCAGGGACAAATCCCTGGCCGTACACAGTGAGAATGTACAGGGTAATGGCTCCCCAAGGAAGCAAGAGTACTTAACCAATGACTCGGGAAGACCCCCCCCGCCCACCCACTTCATAAGGTATAACCAGAAATACACAGTCCAGCATACCATGCAATTCCCTTAGACCCTGATTCCCTTTATCGTTTATTTTATTTTATTCATGCTTCTTTTTCTCTATCCTTCTTGTCCCTTCTCCTTCTCCTTTCTTTCCCCTTTTCCCTTTCACACCTCATCTCATTACTTATCTTTCCCTTCCTCCCTACCCCTTAGTGTCCCTCAACCTTTTGTATGGATTAATTCCCTTTCTTCCTCCTTCTCTCCCCGTAGTTCTTCCCACCCAGAATATCCGGATGGTATAAGTGAAAAACTGGCTAGCCTGGTACCTGCAGAGCCGCAGCCCGTCTGTCCCTCCGCCGCCTGCCCCCACCCCCCCACTACCTAAAGAGGGAGGGGGTAGACGGGACGGCAGAGGGAGAGACAGGGTACAGCTCCTAACCAACCAAGGAACTCATCCCAACAGTTGAACCTAAAAACCCCTGGTGTCTCAGAGAGCAATAAAATACAATAACAGAACAATTGTTAGATCCCTAAGGACCCACAAGCCAAAACCTGGAAGTCCTCCTGTGTCCTAGCCGTTGAGTGATTGAGGAGCAAAATGCCTCAAAGAGGGGAAGGCCTATATGCATACATCCCTGGGGAGTCATCCCACCACCTCCGGCCCTGCCACCTGGGTTGGAGATAGCGGAATCGCCCTCGATGCCTTCCTCTTCTTTGAGGCTGGTTTCCAGGGGGAGATGGGCGGTCCAAAGTCCATATCAGCAGGATCTTGATCCGACGCGAAGAGAAATCCCTCTGGTAAGTGCAGGTTCAGTGCCGTAGCAAATGCACGAATATCTCCCTTGTATCGCAGATTATGAGTAGTGCCATTCACGGAAGCCAAAAGGGACATAGGGAAACCCCACCTGTATTTTATTTGCCGTGATCTAAGTTCCGAAGTGATGGGTTTCATGTCCCGTCTCCAGTGGATAGTGGTGGTTGAGAGGTCTTGGTAGACGGATATGTTGTGGCCTTCGAATTGCACTGACGGTAACCCTCTCGCTGCCTTGTACACTGCGTCCCTGTCCGGATACGACTGGAAGCGTAGAATGACATCCCTAGGGGATTCAGGTGAGGGGCCTCTGGGTTTGAGTGCCCGGTGCGCATGATCAATCAGGAAAACGCGGTCCTGTGGGGCCTTGGTCACAAAGAGGAAAAAGCGCTGTAGAAAATCGGGTAAGGTAGCTTGATCAACCTCCTCAGATATGCCTCTCAAACGCAAATTGTTTCTCCTATTCCGGTTTTCCAAGTCATCCACTTTAAGTACAAGGTCCACTTGCTGTTGCTGGAGAGAGTGAAGAGATTTGGAGGACTCAGACTTGAACGAGGAAAAGTGCGCCACACTCTCCTCCAAGGTTTCTACTCTCCCGCCTATGTGCAGTATTTCCCGTCTGACTTCAAGAATTTCTTCCCTAAGAAACGATTTTAGTTCTGAAAGTAGGTTGTTAATGTCACTCTTAGTGGACGGCGATGCGTCCATATCAAGGGCTATAGGCACCTAGGTAGCAGGGGGTAGAACGAGCTCCGTCGCCGGAGCGGCGTCCACAATAGGCCTTACGGTCTCATGATCCGCCATCTTGACTCCGCTGGATCGAGGTAAGTAGACTTTTTCTTCGCGAAAAAGGAGTTCAATTGTGCAGAATTCTTCAGGGATTGTCCCTTGACCATAATCCCCCCTCGATCCACCACCAAAGAAGAGGCACAGCAGGTTGTGATAGTATGAGAATCGTTCTTTTCTCAAACCTGTAGTCAGGAGCTAGGAAGTTATGCGGCCATTCGAGTCGGCTGCTAAACCATGCCCCCAAGGATAGTTTTTTAGATAGCCGGGGATCCTTGGCCTTCAGAGTGATGGAAACGTCTCCTTAAAGGGATAGTAATGTTTCATAATAAAAGCAGCTCTAATTAATCATCATAGTGTTTGGACTTTGGAGAGTGTTATTTCAGTTCTGTCAGAGGTGTAATTCAAGAGTAATTCAATGACAAATTATCCCCCTCCCTCCCCTTTTACTTATGTAACACTGTTCAGCCAGATCAGAAGGGAGGTACCCAGGTAGACTGCAGAGAGGGACAATCTTCAATTAAGATAAGGGAAAAACCTGAAAGACTTGTCAAGGGGAGCAGGGCCTTCATTGTTCCCTTAGGAAGAAGATTGTCCCCTTCTGTTATCTGTCTGGTCTATGGACTGGATTCCACATCTGAGAAGAGATGGCTTACACTAGGTAAAAGGGGCAGGGGGCAAATTTTGCTTGTGAATATCTCTCAATCCATAAAGGTTTGAGAGATAAGACTTATATTGTTCTTCATGTTTTTAATGCCTACAAAATAAAATAAAGATAAAACAAAATATTACTATCCCTTTAACTGACAGTCCTATGTTCCACTAAGTCCTGAGATTCAATGAGTAGGAGAACCAGGTTGACCTCCTTGCCTTCAATAATATCCCTATGAATGTGTTGCGGGATCAAGTGGACATGAGAGATTCTAGGAGATGCTGAATGAAGTACCTGGCTGAGGACTCACTGATGAAGGTGTAGAGTTATGACTTTCACTTGAAGACTCTTCAAGGACTTCAACTCTTTTTTGAATATCTGCTTCTGTCGATCCGAGATTAGGTACGGCAGAGCCTAATTCCATGAGAAGATGGGTAATATGACTAAGTTGAGTGTCTTGGTAATTGACTGGAGACACCGGAGGGAGGGGGGAGGGAGAGGCATTGAATGTTGAAAATAGCAGTTTGAACAGTTCTGCCTTTCTTGTAGTTGCCGGATATGGAATGTGCCTTTTAGTTAGCACATCCATTAGTCTGGCTACTGTCCAGTCTCGAACAGATGGGCTTCTTGGTGAAGGAGGAGCTACTTCTGTAATTGAGGCACCACTTTCGGATGCGTTTTCTTGTTCTTAGGTATTCATGCTAGGAAACATAATAAAGAAGTGAAATAATCTGGGTATGATAATTGCAATAAGCATGTTATATATATAGCCTTTAGCTACTGTGAAGAGGTAAGGCGGGTTTGTGAGCCTACGGCCTCTGCGAAGAGGTAAGGTGGCTTAGGGAGCAGGTTCAGGTGGTGGAAAGGACTGGCAGAAACTAATCCTTCTAGTAGGAGGCAATACCCTTTGTGCTTACAGAGGAATTGATCTAAGAGGGTTGGAGCACAACAATCAAAGTGAGTGTGGATGGATGGATGTGGAGTGGAAGTAGGATAACTACAATTCTAGGAGAGGTGGCAATCTGGGTGCCCCATAAAATCTTGGTATCCTGGCATGAGGATAAACAAGTACACGTGGGGTCCAAAGTGTGGGTGTTACCACTATCTACTGATCAGAACAGACAGAAAGGAGAGGTTGTTTCTGATGGTTCTGGTAATACTAAATTTGTATTATTAAACAGTGATTTATTAAACAGTGATTCTAAACCTGTCTTCTTTCCATCCAATAGATTGGTGGCTGTCTAGCACCTCTGAACCCATGGTCATCCAACACATTCATGAACCTTTTGGCCAGCTATGCAAAAGTGGACAAATCTTCTGACTGTTGGATTTACAGAGACATTCCCGTCAGTGAGGAAGGAGGGTACCTGTTCCTCAGTG
Organism: Rhinophrynus dorsalis; assembly: GCA_037306005.1. Classification (NCBI taxonomy): domain Eukaryota; kingdom Metazoa; phylum Chordata; class Amphibia; order Anura; family Rhinophrynidae; genus Rhinophrynus; species Rhinophrynus dorsalis. Next base: position 489,828,029 of record CM074719.1, read on the forward strand.
TCCTGAGGTCACATCGAGAAATGAGACAACTCAACAAGACTGGATTTGCATGGTACTCAGAGACCTGCAAACCCAGTTTAGAGTAACACAGAGTTATCTGGGATCTGGGATACCTGCCATCTGAAAGACCACTGAATTTCCTAGTGGTAAAATTAGGAATAAGAGGTGGGAAATTTTACAGGGACTGATTATGGTAATACAGAGATGGTATTCCCAAATTGGGGCATTTACAGGTCCTATAACTACATAGAGGTCCTACAGCACCTGTTCGAATATGCTCTGGACACCACAATGGAGTCCTTTAAAAAATATTTCAGGAACCGCTACAGATCAGGAAGATAGGTCTCCAAAATCACCTAGCTCTGAACTATGTTCTTGCTGCCAAAGGAGGAGTTGGCGGGCTGGTAGGAAAAGAGTGCTGCAGTTATATTGTGAATAATGAAGGCAAAATTAATCATGCTTTATCAAAATTGACAGCAATACAAGACAAACTCCACGAAGCACCAGATGTTGGACTATTTGGGTGGTTGGGAAGCCTGAGAAATACTATTGTACATGGGATGTTAATTGCTGTACTATAATGTATTCCCATGTATGTCTTCCTGCAGTGTACTTAAAAGAGTTAGAGAACTACCTATCCAGTAGTGATTTCTGTGTAGTTTATGAAATAGGACCAAGAAGTGGAATGTTGTGGACACAAGTAAAGTTGTGGCAATTTTGCAACAACACTGCGTCCATTACATGGTGTGGCGTTGCAACACTATTGCGACTAGATTTGCTCCTATTTTGATGTTCCTATGACCTAAATACACTAAGTTACTGACTACCAGGTAACCATTTTACAGACCCCCTTCCCTCGTTTCTTTGTCTGTTTTGACAGGCAAAAGACCAGAAAAGACCAGTTCCCTTAATTTCTTTTGTTCATAGGAGGAAGGGAAAAGGGCGTAGGGTAGGTAAAGTGGATTGGTTAGTGGCGGCACTTGCAGCAAATAAAGATACAGTCTGGGAGAGGTGGGGAGAACTGTTCCAGAAACCAGAGTCTAGGAGTCATTTTTGATGCCTGACCTCCTCTGATTGACGCAGCCAAGTGCATTGCTCCATGCAACCAGTTCTCATCACCTGCATCCTTTTCTGCTACATCGTCGTCTTAAGATTGTCCCAACATAGTGAAGTATAAAACTGTATTACTTTCTGTTCTTTTATACCATATTTCTAGGAAACTACCTGAGTAACCAATGTTTCTACTGTAATTGTTGCATATGGTGTTTTATTTGCATTGCAGTAAGTAATCGTCTAGAAAGTATTATTAGGTGTTTAGCTAGAATATAGTTGATATTATACAGTATATTATTCATGTTATAATATTATTGTTTCTCATGTTATAATATTATTGTTTCTCTAGGGTGTTATTGAGTCAATTGTGGTATTGGTCATCAGAACAAACTTCTCTGGGTATACCTTTGTGCATCAGCCACGTGTTGGGCAAGCACCAGTTTGTGGATGTAAGATTAATTCTTGTGTTAATTTAACTTTAGCTACGCACCTATTTTATATATGCTGCATGTCACATTTGCTGCTGTTGCGATTGTTTAGGTGCAGTTTTGACACACAAGCAAGTGTGATACAAACGTTTGAATAGCCATAAGCTTAGCCAGTGCTTGCTTAGTTTAGCTATTTTGTGTGGATGCCACTTGCATCCATTTACATTGTAGTTGGCCCTAACATTGAAATCAACAGTGTTTTGGTGTGCAAGCCTGCTGTCCACGTGTCTATTTGTTAGATGCCGCCTATGACACAGGATTAGCCATAAGCGTAATGCAATGGTTGCAAAGTGTGCCTTTGTACCAATTCCCATGCAAATAAGTACAGCAACCATGAAATCTCTCTCACCACCCAACAAAGTGGTGTAGTTTTCAACCATTAACTTACACAACCCACAACAATAAGCCATTATCGTATTCATGGTAGTGTGTATATATGTTAATGTGGCACTTCACCACATTCACTAAACTTCGATAGCAGCCTTTGCTGTCAGAGTTCACAGTGTCAACTTCGCCTATCTGAGGCTGGTGAAGTTGGGATCTCCTGTACTTCTGATGCAGTAACAACCCTCAATAAGAAGCAGGGAGGATTGTGAACTGCTGTCAATGTAGAAGGGATGCTCTCCCTCACACTTCACCATCAGTATCACAGTTTTGATGTCTGAGAGGATTGCTTGGGCATTAGGAGAAAGGAGAGAATCCTTTCGGCATCATGAACAGCATCACTCACTTAACCCTTTGAGTGACATAGGGATGCACATTGCTCAACTCTCTGGCACTTGAAGGGTTAAAAAAGTACACCAAGCACTACACAGTAGTCCATACATGTTGTGCACTCCCAAGGAAACAAGACTGGGGGACAGGCAGAATCTATGGAATGTGTGGCTACCGGCTGCCCCCAGTCTTTTTCCCTTGCCCACTGGTAGCCACAGAACCCCATGTATACTCTCTGAACTCCCCAAGCCTTGTTCCCTTGCCTATTGGTAGCTACAAATCCAAATGGGCACTGCCTGAGTAAAGGGAACAAGGCTGGTGGGTATCAGGCAGTGTGCATGGGGCTAACACACAATGCTGATGTTCCCCATGCTGCCCCGCATTACAGAAATCTGATATTCTTCCCCACAATGTAAAAATACAACATGCTACCTTCCACCTATCAACTCTGACATGATGCCCCCCCAGTAAACGCCGACATGCTGCCCTCCCCCTCTGAAATCTGACATAAGATGCCCCCACACAGTTAAACCTTTGTCAGAGGGGTACTCCATGCATTGCAATGCATTGCTTACCCTTCTGGCACTCAAAGGGTTAATGTTAAAAAACATATGTGGCCCATTTATTAAGTTAGATCTGCTGCATAACTTGGTTATCAGCTATTTCAGTTTCAGAGGGGTGCACAACGCATTGCAGTGCAATGTGTTGCAGGTGCTTCAGGCACCCAAAGGGTTACAGTTAAAAATATATGTCCATCTTGTATGTGTTAAAATCAGACCTCACGGGGGGCATCAGGACCCCTCCTGATGTCCAGTGGCATTAATCACCTATCCAATAGAATAGGTGATTAATGCATCAAACTTCCCTTTGAAGCTCCTATCCTCCAGTCAAGCCGGCTTTCTCGCAATGAGCACTTGAGTGGAGTACCCATTGATAGAAAGCTGGTTCAAAAGCTCTTTCATTAAAAGTGGGCAATCCCGTTTTTAATGAATGAACTCTTGCACTGGAGTAGAAGGAGCAAAACACCCATTCATAGAAAGCCCCACTGCATGTTACTGGGAGGGCAGCATGTCGGAGTTGATGGGTGGAGGGCAGCATGTCGGAGATTACTGGAAGGGGGGGCATCATGTCGGAGTGGATAGGTGGAGGGCAGCATGGGGAACATCACCATTATAATTAGCCCCATGTACACTGCTTCACACACCCCAGCCTTGTTCCTTGAACTCATTTGAAATATGTGGCTACCAGTGAGCAAGGGAACAAGGCTGGGGGACAGCCGGTAACCACAAATCCCCATGTATGCTGCTTGTCCCCCAGCCTTGTTCCCTTGGGAGTGCACCACATGTATGGACTAATATGATACAGTGAGGAGATAATTGTGTAGTGCTTGGTGCATTTTTTTTTTTTAAACGCTTTGAGACCTGTGGCTGAGTAGGAAGAAGTGTGTATGCGTTATATTTGGAAGGATGTTGATAGAAAGTCCTGTTCAGAGGCACGGGGAGACACTTGGCTGGGGGTTAGATGTGAGACATACAGAGACAGAGACCTGTGATTAAGTCAGAGCTCTGACTGCTGTTTGGTGCAGTGCCACTGCTCATAAAACAAGTATGTATGCTTCTAACACCTTAAATAGAGGAGAGGTCTCCAATGAAATGCAGCAAATTCATGTCTGGGTTAACCCTTTAAAGGGCCAGTCCCAGAAGAGACATCCAATGCATTGTCAACTGGCAATAAGTCAAAAGCCCCATTTAACTCCTTGGACCCTAAAGAAATCTCTAAAACAAAGCTCTATAATGCCTTGGTGACATATAGCATTTAATGTGTTACATCACTGGGATTTTTGTTTTCTTTTTCCCTTTAATATAGTTGGTTTGCCCCAGAATCACACCAATTCTGATTGCATATGTGTATGTGTGTACAGTGGTGTTCATAGATGTACCTGTGTATGATATGAACACAGTTGTATGCATGTATGCGCAGGCAAAAGTAGAGTAATTCTGAAGCAAACTATACTATAGGGAATAATTAAAATAAATTTTGGTAAATGGGACTTTTAACCAGCTGCATTGTAGAGAAATGTACTGAAGGGGTTAAAAGCCTAATTAAATCAGTGGGAATCTTCTTTGTTCCCTATGGTACATTTGGTTTCCCCAGAAGCGTTGTACTTTTGGTCCACTGTTTTTTTTAAACTAACAATTGTACTTTAGTTCTTCGTGAGCCTAATGTCTCTCTTCCTTCATCCTCTTGCTGGGACGACCCTGAACACTTACACCACCCACGGCAGCAAAAGGAACCTGAAGTGAGGCAGGGGTCACTGGCCCAAACTTATGGCTGGCCTGAGGGGCAATTGCCCACCTGCCACCTGGGTCATCCCGTCCCTTTTAAGGGGACTGAAGCCCCAAGCATTTCAGTGAGCAGCTCTGAATTATATTAAAAGAGGCAAAGATATTCACAGCAGTGGTCATCTGTCAGGTGTATGTGCGTAACTAGGTGATCTCTATGTCCCCTGATCATATTACATTATTGTGAGAAACAGGAGATCTGTATGTGAAGATTCACATGGCATGCAGAGATTCTTTGCATGTGGGGTTTTCTTCATCGGTCAGGGCACCGCTTTCAAACTTGCACTGAGAGCCTATCCTCAGAACAAGTTTGAAATTGGCACCCTGAAAGATGAAGAAAACCCCAGCATGCACCATGTTGCTGCTTGTCACGTGGATCTTCACATAGATGTCCCGTTACTCACAATTGTTTAACCCTTTGAGAGCCAGAGGGGTATGCAAGGCATTGCAAAGCAATGCACTGCGTACCCCTCTGGCACTCAAAAGTTTAATGTGAACAGGGTGACACAGACATGACCTAGACATGCCAATGCACCTTACAGGTGGCCACTGCTGTGAATATCTTTGTCTCTGTATCTTATCTTAATTAAATGTGATTAACAATAGTCCAACAAAATGTTTTTTGACAAAGTTATGAGAGTTCATACTGCTATAGCACTGTGACAGTGTCATAACGAAAATAATGTACAACCCCCTTTGGGTAGTTTAGAAATATCACTTTTTAAAGTGTACTTAAATTCAATACTTAATGTATATTGTTTTGCAATGTATTTCAGCATCTCTAGAATCTAAGGGTTTAAAATGAAACATTTCGGTGTCAAAATTTTAAACCTTACAGTGCAAAGCCTTGCACACTACTCTGGCATGCAAAGGGTTAAACTATTATAAGGCCTATATTGCCAACATATTTAGGAGGGGACTGTTGTGCAATGGTAAACAGAGCATACAAAGACATGTTAATAAAAACAACCTTTTTTTTTTTAATTAGATTAGAGCATGCACACGTCAGATTTGCTACAGTATAATGGAAAACTTTCCCCTGTATTGTTCCTTGAGCTTCCTTCCCAGCTGCTGGTTTCACAGAACATAAGATCTCTGAAAAGAAATTGGGAGAGATCTGACTTTCAGTTGTTTCTACAATTAGATGGACCTGTATACCAAAGAGCATTGCTTGATACTACTTGAGAGGGCTTAATTACCAGGTCTCATGCTTAAAGCCTTGGGTATGGTCGTCAGTTTGGGTTATGTAATGGTGCCAGTCTCATTAAAGTAATTGTGAAATCAGGCTGAACCATGCGCTAATAATGTTTTAAAGGAGCAGTAAACTTTTTTTTATGAAAACCTATATTATAGACGTTTTCCTGCTGAGTAAAAGAAGGGTTCTTTTATTCCAACTTTATAACAAAATAACCTGGAAGTGAACTTAATGAGTTTACTTTCTGACAGGAAATTACTTGGCAGTTTCTATCACATTCTATGGCGAACTGTAATTCACTGACTTTCTTCTCCATTAAAATGTAACAGAATAACTAATTGGAATTTGACCACTAGAGGGCACTAATGTAAAAAACATATGCTTAAACAGTAATAAATCTGGAAATATGCATCTATTAGCAGTCGGAGTACACTTATTTAACTCAAAAGGAAACACCCTACAATATTTTTTCATAAAAAAAAGTTTACTGCTCCTTCAAGTGGTCCAAGACCCTTTTGGTATAACCACTTGGGGGGTTATGCACTAAGGCGTGATAAACAGGTGATAAAGCGGAGATGACTTCTCCAGTGATATCACTTCTCTAATTCCTGTGTTAGTCTATGGAGCCTATACACTAAGATCTCAAAAACTGAAGAAATGTTAGTGATTTGGCACCATAGACTAACATAGGAATTGGAGAAGTGATATCACTGGAGAAGCCGTCTCCATTTTATCACCTCTATCAAGCCTTAGTGAATAACCCCCTGACACACACACACACACACACACACACATTACTGTCTATTGTATTTAATTCACAGACATTAATTCTTTGGCAGATATTTCTGTTTTTAATACATACTGCAATATATAGAAAGGTATAGTACAGGTAATGGATGTCTATTGCATATAACACACATGCAATCATTATCTAATGTAGCACAATTTACATTGTAAGTTCTGTGAAATCACTAATGTTGCTCCATTTCATTTATAAACTCTGTATCTCTAGTGTGGCTCCATTTCATTTGCAATCTCTGTAGTATCACTAGTATTGCTCCATTTCAACTGTAAGCTCTATGTAACAAAAATGTGGCTCATTTTCATTTGTAAGCTCTGTGGTATCAGTAGTGTAGCTCAATTTCATTTGTAAGCTCTGTGGTACACCTTGCTTTACACGTGATCTCAAACTAGTTGTGTGGCAACTCCTGTCCTGCTCACTCCCCTGCAGCACTACAGAACAGATGAGGGGAAAAACTGGCTTTAAAAAAAAAAAAGAAAAAATAGGATGAAATGAATAAGAAAAAGAAAGATGTGCACATTTCTCTATCTTAACATTACATAGGGAAATGAGTACATTACATGGTAAATTCAGTTCAGGGTGTGTCTATTCTAATTTAATTTGCCAGTAAACAGAACATTTTAATACGGTGGGGGAGATGCATTTAGACGTGATAAAGAGGTGATAAAGCAGACATGACTTCTCCATTTCCTATGTTTTTCTGTGGAGCCAATGCAGTACGTTTTCTCCAAGTTTGGAGATCTTAATGCAAAAGCTCTATAGAATAACATAGGAACTGGAGAAGTTATCTCTGCTTGATCACGCCTTAGTGCATAAACCCCCCCCCATGTGTTTTAACTGTCCGGTAAATATACTTTTGCGCTATGAATTACTAACACAGAGCTGCCTCAAGTATAAATCAATAAGTCTTACGTTAGAACAAACAAATGGCAAGATCTGAATGTAATGTGGCTTACTTAACTCTTTGTATTCCATTGTAATTAAAAACACAGTTATGTTGTATAAGGATAAACCTATTCTCATTAAAGCATTGTAATCACACCAGCAGAAGAGCTTTTGAATTTAGCCATAGGCTTTTTCTGAAACCTAGCAATGCCCCTGATAGGGGAGAAGTTACATTCTTCACAGCCATCTAAAAAACTGAGCAGAGCCAATTATTTAGATCAGGGCTGTCCAAGTTCAGTCCTCAAGGGCCACCAACAGTACAGGATTTAAGGATTTCCCTGCTTAAGCACAGGTGAGTCAATCAAAATGAATGAGCCACTGATTGACTTGCTTAAATCCTTAAATCCTGGCCAGTTGGTCGCCCTTGAGGGCTAAACTTGACAGCAGATATTTTCTTGATCTCTCGCCTCATACAGACCTTTTTCTGACTTCAGTCTTATTATGACTTCTTTAATAAGGTGAAAAAGCTGTGGTGTTTTAACAAGTGGACTCTGTTCCTCTGAGTCCTTTAGGTTTTAAATCATTAACCTTATTGTAAAAAGGGATGACTATTGTGAGAAAAACTAATAAAATCTAAGTTTTATGACTGACGCATAGCAGACATGGAGTAACATAGGGGGCACTAGCAAACCACTTTAATCCCCTGAAACGTGCATGTTTTCTGACAAAAAAAATATTAAAGTTTTTTTTAATAAAAATATCACTCAAAGTGATGTTTGGCTGCCAGAAACAATAAGGAGAAAATATATATGCATTGATGCAACACTTATGAGATTAAATCATGTTCTCTCCCAGAACAAGTATTGTCACTAGAATGTCTGAGGGTTTCATTTCCTTGTATAATAAGCTACCTGGAACAGAATTGCTATTCAGAATTATAAGCTCTTGACTGAGTCAATCTACATTATTAAAAATAAATATATAGGTGTGCTCTGTTAACAGAGAGGTCGCTTTTCCTGGTCTTTTGTGAGCTAAACTAATATTTCTTGGTGCAGCCTGTGCATACCATCTGCATTGAAAGGATTAAACAGAATTCAGCTGTAGAATGATCGTCAACCACTCACTGCCAGCATACAATATTTGTAGATTGACAGTGTTAAGGATTTTTTTTTCTCATGGATGAAAAAGAGATATCCAACACATAGCTTCACAATGCACTGGATACTGATCTAGAATACAAGAAAAGGGTTAATGAAAATCTACAGTCAGTAAAAAAGAGAGAAGTGGAAACTGAACTGTAGTGCGCTTTAAAAAATAAAAATAAAAAAAAAGCGTTAGTCATCAAACAGGTGCAATCCTGGAACAAACTAGCTGGACCATAAGGAGGAAATCACATTTTCAGTTGATTTAAATGGGTTCTTTAACCCTTTGAGGGCCAGTGGGGTGTCCAACCCCTCTGGCACTCAATGGGTTAAAGCCTTGAAAACTAGAGAGGTTTCCAGTGCATTGTGAATCCAGTGAAATGGAGACCACACTACCTTTCAAGAGTTTTAAAAAAAATGATATGTTAAACCTATAGTGCAGTTGGGTTGTTCCAGAATTACATATTTTTAGCTTAATGAACAAGGTATTTTGTTTGGTAAATACATACTTCTTTTAACCCCTCGAGTGCTAGTGCTAAACACCCCTGTGGCTCCCAAAAGCATAAAATATAAATGTAATATATGGCTCAACTCCCATTTTACTTGTGTATTCAGATTAACTGTGCACATGACATGTTGTAAAAGTACAGTCTTGAGATAATTTAGCAACAGACAATTTGTCTGTACTGTGCATTTATAATTAAAATGAAACATCCTTTGTTAAAGGCCACATTAAAGACCACATTCTAACATACAAAAATATAGGAAGTCAGAGTTGGTTCACAAACTAACTCCACAACCCCTGTACTTTGTCGATTACATACATATCAGATGGAAATGAATGTAATTAAAGCAAATCACCAGGGGGGGGCATTTAGAACTGTAATACTGAATTTTCATACGTATGTATGCTTGACGAGAACTAAAACGCAGTTTTCTGTCTCTTTATTCCAAGCAATTTTACAAAGCTACTAGTGTAAAAGCCCATGTATATGGGCCATGGTCCGGGTGATGTTAACCCTTTGAGTGCCAGAGGAGTATGCAACCCATTGCAAAGCAATGCGTTGAGTACCGTTCTGGTGCTCAAAGGGTTAAGAGGCCGGTCCTGCTCTGCGTCCTGCCACCGACGCAGTCATGCGCTGTAGAGACTGCCCGAAAGCTCAGAATGCTCCCAGCACAGAAGTCCCAGCATTCTGTGCGTTCGTGCAGTCTCTGCTGTGCATGACGGCTTCTGACAAACATCCTAGCGAATTATTATATAGGATTATTTGGTCGGATTAGTTGTACTCAGCATGCTGAATATTTTTTTTTAATTTTTTGAACGCTTGATTGATAAGTATTTTTTCTTATTAAGTATGGTTTGTTTTTTTAATCACATTTCATTATTTGATCAAATGCGCTTAAAGTGGTCAATCACTTTTTTTGGCTTTTTTATTAAAACATTTATAAAATAATTTAATCATAATCAGTTTAAAAACATCACCTATATTTGGTCTTTTTCTACTGCCAGATTGAATGCTATGTTTATTTTATTAACCCTGCGATTGCCAGAAGTATCCAACACATTGCATTGGATACCTTCTCTGGCACTCACAGGGTTACACTAAATTGTGTGTGTGTGTGTGTGAGAGAGAGAGAGAGAGAGAGAGAGAGAATGTGCACGTGTGTAAGTTTTTATTATCAGAGGTTGCCTCAACACAGTAAATATGCCTCCGGCCTCTGTGCAACCACAATAAATGTAGACACAGTAGCATAAATAAGGCAGTACTCATAGGACATTTATGCAATAAAAAGGGCAGGACCCGTAGGACTTTAATCAAGTAAACAACAAATAAATTGCATGGACCTTTGTCAAATCTTGTTAGAGAATGAGAAGAAGAGAGGAAGAGGTCTATCTATGTTCTCTCATATACATACAAATTATAATACTTTCACAATTCATCACTTTGCAATATGTGTTTTTACATTTTTCTATGAAAGAAAGCATCAGTATTAACACCTCAGGGGTGGTTATCTATCTTGCCCCAGTATGAGAGGTATTCCTTGAAGAAATTGTAGCAGGTGTTTTTTTTTCCCCTGTGTCATGCAGTTTCATATCACCTATTAGACACCTGAGCTTTTAAAATCCACCTCTCAAACAATGGGTGTGTCATACTTTTGTGATTGCTAAATGATACCTTTATCATAAAAAGCCCTTTAGACAAGGAGCCAATCACAAACATGGAACAAAAATAGCAACAGGAAATTTCCGTTTTAAAGAAATGCTTATTAGATCAATTTATCAATGCACCTGTCTGTCTGCTGCTGCAACTGTAAGTATAAGTGTCCTAATTTATTTAGAATATATGACTAAAGAGCAACATTGGGGAAGGAAAACTGTGGGTTTACAGCTTTATGGATTGCACTGCCTATCATCCAAACTGAAGCGCCACATATTGCTTTCCTATGATCTATAGCCTGCTATGAAACTGGAGCATATCCATAACATAGAAAAAAAATGAGATAAATGCTTTCTTCCATTGTTTTGTTAAATTAACATTTGTCTTTTATTTTCTTCTCTAACTGTAGATAAATATCTTATTTTATCTCTATGGTTCTTAAGCTTTTTGTTGCACTGGAACATTATTATACACATACATTATTATGGAAACAAATCTCTTTTGAACACCAACAATCAAGATTTAACCCCTTAGAGGCTAGAGGTCTCAATGCATTGGTGCCATTTTTAGTATCTAAGGGGTTAAAATAGTATCAGTGTTTAATACAGTTGTAATTAAATGGTACAAGTGACTTGATTACAATATTGGGATGAAGTTTATCAAGTGACAGCTAAGATGCAATGTTTCTTTCCTTAGGGAACTTACAAGAAATTTTTTAAACAGAAAACATAATTGCAGTGTGTGTGAAATATTTTATTGGCAGTAAAAGAACCACACCTATAGTCTGTTTCCCTAGCCCTACCCATCATTATTATACTTTGCTCCAGGAAGCCTTGTACTTTTTCTGGCACACCAGGCATCTTCTGAACAACGTTTGAGAAAGTTATTTTATTTGTTCAATTTTGGAATATCTATTTTGATTGACATGTTTCAGCAAGACATTTGGTAACTATCTACACAATATTTATGTATATGCACACAAATGGGACTTTTAAACTCTTTTATGTAAGGGAGGTCTGAAATGCATTGCAAAGCAGCACACTGGGGATCTCTCTGGCATTCGAGAGGCTTAAATCAGTGGTAAATCTGATAAAATGTATTTGTCCTCTATGATGATATTGGATTTCCACAGAATTATTTCAGGTTTTACATAGTACATCAGTCTCATCTTATCAAAATAATAGTAATAAATGAATTGCTCTTTATTTGATACGTGTTACATTTGCCTTACCTAGACAAATGCTGAATAAGTCTTACTAAACCACTGCACTATAATTAATGGATATTTTCATTTAGATATTTTTCTTTGTATTTATGATTCTGAGTTTGTTCAACAATTGCTATACTTCTGCATTAACCCCTTGAGTGCCAGAGGGGTGCATGGCACTCAAAGAGTTAATAAATATGCACTTTGGTTTGATGAAACAATACACTAAGGCAGTAATTCTCAACCAGGGTGGCACTTTGGCACCCACTTAGGGGGTTATGTTTTGTCAGTAAAAATAAGAATGCTGAGTTTATTATATTTATGGAAACGCTTAAAGGGATAGTAATACTTTGTTTTAACTTTATTTTATTTTGTAGGCATTAAAAAAACATGAAGAACGATATAAGTCTTATCTCTCAAACCTTTACAATTTAAGAGATATTCACAAGCAAAGTTTCCCGTCCCCTCCCCTTTTACCTAGTGTAAGCCATCTCTTCTCGGATGTGAATCTGGTTATAAGACCAGACAGATAACAGCAGGGGACACTCTTCTTTATATGAAAACAATGAAAGCCCTGCCCCCCTTGACAAGCTTTTCAGGTTTTTCCCTTATCTTAATTGAAGATTGTCCCTCTGTGCAATCTACCTGGGCACCTCCCTTCTGCTTTGGCTGAGCAGTGTTACATCAGTAAAAGGGGCGGGAGGGGGACACTTTGTCATTGAATTACTCCTGAACTGACAGAACTGAAATAACACTGTCCAAAGTCCAAATACTATGATGATTAATTAGAGCTGTTTTTATTATGAAACATTACTATCCCTTTAAGCGTTTTATGTTCTCATTCAGAATATGGGACCTAAGAATGATATATATAGCTGTAAAACATATGTACATGTCACCTCAACATGTCCTATGCATTGGGGGCAACCTGAGGCTCTCCAGCTGTTAAACAACTCCTTTCATTCCCAGCCAGCCTTTTCCTGGCTGGGCATAATGGAAATGATATTCCTCATCAAACAGCTGGAGATCATCAGGTTGCCTGCCCCTACTATAAAATGGTATGGGTGTCTTGAGAAAAAACACATTACAAACCACTGCACTAGGATATGGGGATGTCAGTTGTTGGTACTCCAACAATTATGGGACTAAAAATGCAATCATTAGACTTGTGCACGGGCCAAATTTTCGGTAAAATTCGAATTCGGACGAATTTTTTTTTTTTCTAATTCGGATGATCCTAAATTCGGACTTGGCCTATTCGATTCGGACGAAATTCTGATCCATTCCGAATTATTCAGCCGAATTTAACATGGGTTAAATTATAGCAGTGCGCCTCCGTGCACGCTGCTATCATTATTTGCAGACAGGGTGTGCATTTAGAAAAAGATCCATCCCAAAAACGGACATTGTCATACATTGAAAGTCTGTGCATGCCTCTACTCTAGCATGGGATGCCAGTCACAATGCAAACGTCGAACATCGAAAACCCATGCCTGTCATTCAATTTAGCATGTTCGAACATCGAAACCCCATGCCTGTCATTCAATTTATCATGTTCGAACATCGAAACCCCATGCCTGTCCTTCAATCTAGCATATGTTCGAACATCGAAACCTCATGCCTGTCATTCAATTTAGCATATGCTCGACATCGAAAACCCATGCCTGTCACATCCTACTCAACATAAGTGGTCGACTCGAATATGGACAAACTACATGTAACATTCTATGTTAGAACATGGTTAAAGATTAAGGTTTCATTTTCTGGTACCAGCCTCCTACCCTACTGTCCCTCTTTAGTACCCAAATTCCTCTCTCTCGTTTTCCTATCCTGATTTCCCCTCATATCAGATAACTCTATGTGTATATACATTGTAGAGTTTCATACTACATCAAGAATAAACATCAATGATTGTAATGTGATAGATGTAATGTGTTAACCCTTTGAGTGCCAGAGTGGTTACGCAATGCATTGCAAAGCAATACGTTGCATACCACTCTGGCATTCAAAGGGTTAAAAAGAAAAATTGAGACATTCTGTTGTGAACAAACTGCAACACAGGAGAGAAGTAAAAAAAATGCTTGACATCTATACTGAAGAGGGGTCCACAGCATTGTCTTAGTATAGCAATATCACCGTTTTCCGTGAGTGTGCAATACAGGGCTCTACGGTAATTGTTGGGCATTTCCCAATGTCATAATCAGGGGATGATGGGAGTTGTATTCTAACTACTGTTAGGAAACACATAAGTGATGCACATTCATCTCCCACCTAGAAATTATTTACACACGAGGCAACTCCCCCAAGTAATACCTAGCCCCTTTCAAAGTGAAAGGACTTCCAGGAAGGCTTCAGATCTCTTAGTGACTCACCTGTTATTGCCAGTCAGCGGGAACCAGAGAGTAGGAGGGGGTGATGCTATGGCTGCACGGCACGGTGCTCTTAGTTGGTCACTTGTCGCAATGTTGAAGCTCAGCCCGGCCAGCACCTTCTGGGTGGAGACACCTAACAGCAATCCTGTTCAGGACACATCATGCACTGTTGTGCACTCATACTAGGGATCCCAAATGTTTAGACTCATTTTGTACAGGGGGCACCCTTCTGTATTTGTAAAACCTCTCTAGCAAATCTGGGATGGTAGACCTATTTACTCAAGTCTTGACTTTAGGTGGGCGATAAACAATACAAAATAGGCATAATGTTTCACTATCACATAATTCACGTCACTGAAGCAGCCAACAGGCATCGCCACTGAGTGAGCATAGGGCTGCCCGGCTGCTGACAGTCACACTGATGGGACACCCTGCAACACAGAAATGGCGGAAGAGCACAAAATAAACATGCTATGGGACGGCAAATTGCCGCCCCTGTCAAAGTGCCGCCTGGGTCCATGGACCCACTGGGACCCATGTAAGGGCCGGCCCTGTATTCGAACAAATACCTAATATTTTTTTATATTTTGCACAGGAACAAATATTACTTGCTCTTGCAGTGGCAATAACTGGAACTAATGCTGGCTGCCTACCTATGCCTAGCCTAATGCTACCTGCCTGCCTACACAACAACTGGACACTCTCTAATCTCTTCTTCTCTCTCTGAGCTCCAACAACGCAATGAGGAAATGCAGGCTGTCTGTCTGTGTGACTGTGTCATTAGTCCAACCCCCATCATGAAACGAAGAAGGCTATTCGAATACAGACAAAAGAGGGAAGTAGTGCATGAAACGGAGAATGGAATTGGACTAGAGACATGGAGGGAAAATTATGGAGGGAAAGTAATTGAGCACGCACAGGAAGTACAAAATGTCCTGGTCAAAAGTAGTCAAAACTTTTGGAAATGTGTCGATTGCCGAAACTTCCGAAAGTTTCAACGAATTTCGGACCTGGGCTGTTCGGAGTCGGATAATTTTTTCCGAATGACCCTTGAGTTTCGGATTGGCCGAATGTCTCCGAATTACCCCATTTTCGACGAAATCCGAATGTCTCCGAATGAATTCGCACATGTCTAGCAATCATCCCCTGCTAAGCTAAGAGAAATTCTCCCATTATTATTATACTCTAAGGAGCCTACTTTTCAAGCTGTAGAGATCTAGGTGCAAAGAGATCTGGAAAAAAAGCACAGCTTTGTTTGTATAATGACTTAGACTTTGCCTGTTTATTAATAAATCAAATCCCTCAAAAGTCAATGAAACAGAAGCATATCTCCCCATGGAGCCCTCTCTAGCCTATACATGCTGGTCCTGGATGACCAGCCTAAAGCATCCACTATCCAGTTCACCCTGCCAGACCCAGATAAGGTGTGGTAAAACTTCCCCAAACAGTACTCACACAGCTTATAAGGCACAGGGTAATGAAAAAGGGCTCTCATTGTCCTGGAAGAACAGAGAATCTTCCACTTCCTCTCAGCAGTCTCTCTGTGCTACTGCTGACTGTTTAAAATCAGTGCATCCCTTCGCCTGTTGGATGAATCCATCGTCTGGGCTGGGTTCCAGAAACACAGCCTGGATTATCAGGTACTTTTCCACTTTGAAGTGACATGGGGTATTAGCTCAGACATTTCCGAGCATTCCTCCCCAGGGGCCCTTGAACACACTGTGGGCTAGATTTAAAGGCAGCCGTTAAACCATCCGCTAAGTAAAAAAGGCACATTGGCCGCAAAGAACACATGGTTTACGGCAGATTCAAAGGTAAGAGTACAAGAATAGCTATCGGGCGTAGGTACTACAAAAACACGTAACACAAAAACCAGCGTTGCACCTGATTTCGCATCACCGTGCGTCCCAAACACCCGTTAAAACACAACTTAAGTCAAAATGTTACATTATGGCTGCCGTTGTCTAGCAACCCTGATAGATGCACAAACAAAATTCAAACCTACAGCCAATCCCAAGGCCCCAAAGTATCAAAAATGTTCAAATACACCTATATATACCTCAAAATAACGGTCACACCCTGTCTGTGTTTCGAGTTTCAGCAAGCTAGAGCACAGGACCCAGGAGTGGAGGATAGTGTTTAGAGAGAGAGAGAGATAGAGAGAGAAGCATACACAGGAGTAAGGTAGAGGGATCTTGGAGAGGAGAGAATTACATTTAAATAGACACATAGCATACTTTTGCACATAGCACATACATCCATACAAACACAAACACATACACATACATACAATAACATAGTCTTTTTTTTTTCATCACACATTTTAAACTTTATTTTTACAGTGTGAATCCGTGAGTGAAAGTGTGTGACAGAGAGTGAGTGGGATCGAGTGTGTCTGTGAGGGCGTGTGAGAGTGCCTGGGTGTGAGTGGGTGAATGATGGCCAGGAGAGGAGGACAGGAGAGAGGGATGGGGAGACTAGTGGAGGAGGAGGGGGAAGGTCAGGAGGGGATCCCTCAGCAGAGCAGGGGTGGGAGAGGGAGATCCGCAGGGCGGAGGGGGACCAGGCCCACAAGAACAGGCACACAAAGAAGAAGAGGGACAGATCCTGCAGTGGGGCGAGGGGTAGTGCCTGGGGACCACCACACACACGTCCCTCGTGGAGGCTGTGCTGGAGAGGGAGTGTCCTCTTCCCGGGGGAGAGACTCCCTGGCCTGGCTGCGATGAGGAGAGCTGCCTGGAGCCAAATCTGCAGCCAAGTTAATGCGGTGGCCACCTGCAGACGGGATGTTGACTCAATAAAGAAGAGATGGGGCGACTGCAAAAGGCAGGTGAAGAAGAAGATGGGGGATGCCGCCCTGCACGCCCGAGCCACCGGAGGTGGGCCACCTGTCCCCATCACCTTCAGCGCATGGGAGGAGAGGCTGCGGCAGACACTGTCAACTACCCTCATTGAGGGGGTCCCTGGAGGATCAGACACTGGGGATGAGAGGAGCCTCCACACCACTGGTAAGTGCATCACCCCAAAACCACACACCACCTCAAACCACACACCCATCACAAACAAGCACTCACATCCCAACATCTGCCCTTCATTCATCCACACAACTGCACCAACACAGCACCCTGAGGGTTTAAACATGATGCAAGACAAGGACAAATGTCAAGGTTCAACAAGCCCAAAACCTGTCCAACTCCCTGGTTAACCCTCATGTTGCTGTGCTGATCACACACAATACACACAAACCATGCTCAGAAAAGTGTTGTATGTCAAACATCACAATTATTGTCACACAGTGTTACCCATGTTCCCACAGGGAATCCAGCACATAACCCCATGAGTGCTAGAGGGATCATCAATGCATCGATCAACAATGCTTTGGCAACCCCTCTGGTACTCAAAGGGTTAACCAGACAACAAACACATGTCGATAGGTTAACAATTACATGACACATAGGGGACATTCACTAAGCGGTGAAAAAGAGCTGATGTAGAGAATTTGACACTTACATACCCTCACTTTACCAATTACAATGTTAGTCTATGGAGAATATCCAATAACAGGATTCAAGCTGCACAGGCCCCATTGTATGGACTCCATAGAAAACACTGCAGATGGGGAAATGAGGTCAGCGGAGAAGTCAGCATCATAATCAGTTCATCAGGTCCACTTAACCGCTTACTGAATCACCAACAGGATGGATCAGGTCACAAATCACAGTGCCACTGAGAATAACTGCTTGTATGTGCAACACACAGGCCAAAAACAATTAGACATAACTAAAGGTGAAAAAGTTGGCCTTGGTGTTGTGTATGCAATCATTTACGCTAACTTGAATTTACATATCTCACATTTGATTCACATATAGATCCTCAGGAGTGCTGATGCCATGGATGGATGGTACACCAGACACTATTTGCAGGATACATATGGGAACCAATTATGAACCATTGAGGTTTGGTCAATAACAGGTAATGAATTATGGATATCTATGATCAGGTCTGGCTGCCTCACACAGAAGGATGGATGGGCTGATCCAGGAAAAAAAAGGCCTCAATCAATGATATCCTTCAATACTGGCTTGATTGTTGCCCCTCAGGATTCAACTTGAACAGACCTCATGGACAGAATCCTGTAATGTACATCAATCCCTGATTGCCAAGGTGGTATCCCATGCATCACAATGCAATGCATAGGATACCATCATGACAACCAGAGAGGGACATGTCTAATCTGACAAAATCCAGCACTGTACGGGATGAACTGATAACATAGGGATGAATACTACTTGAATCACACTGCAGATCAATTACAAAAAGATATGTACAGAAAGATAAACGATCAGATATGTATGTGGATATGTCCCTTTCAAATGTGTACAAATATGTCCCAACAAGATGTAAACCCAGAGTTCGGTTCAGTACGTGTGATTGTCCTACTGCCCATATATGTGCACCCTCAACAAAATAACTCATATTGATATCATCATCAGAGTACATATACCTAGTATATTACACCTTACTTGGATGGGTATCAGTGGTATCAATGAAAGTTAATTTGTGATGGCTGTACATATATAGGCAGTAAGACAATCACATGTACTGAACAGATCTCTGGGTTCATATCTATCAAGGATATGTTTGTACCCATATGAAAGGTACATATACAAACATATCAGACCATATTCCTCACTGTGTACCTTGGCATGACAATGGTTAATTTCACTTTGATGTAACATTGCAGGCATCATAAAGAGATGTTTAGAAAGATGTTACTGTATGTGACAGCTGGAGATGTCAGTCATATGACCACACGGAGGCTCTTCAGCGGACCCAAAATTGAACCAATTGGAGATGGATCCATCATTGACATGGTCCACAGAGCGTGCTTACAAACCAGGAACATTTAGTAGACAATGGCAAAGATGTAGTTATCTCCAAATGGGTCAATGTGGAGTCTGCTGAAGAGCCTCCGTGTGGTCAAATGACTGACATCTCCAGCTGTCACATTCAGCAACATCTTTCTAAACATCTCTTTATGATGCCTGCAATGTTACATCAAGGTGAAATTAACCATTGCTATCCCGTTAAAGAGATAGTAATACCTAAAATGTGAAAGGAAAAATACATGTCATAGGATTAATCCACCGGGTAATGCAAGGGTATTCCCACTACTGAAAGGTGTTTCATCCCAAGAGTATAACAGCTCAAAGTTGAATATTCCATGGACAATATCACTGTGGCCTGAAAATGTACTATGCCAATGTTGCCAGACCATCCTCTGGCTAGCTTTGGTCCAGGGAGCATAAATCCACAAAGGATGATGTGGCAACAGCGCAAATGTACAATTTCACACCACTGGGATGTGGCATCAAAGGAATTCAACTCTGAGCTGCAATACATGTAGAATAAAACACCCTTCACCAGTTGGAGTACCGTTGTTTCACACAGGGTGATAAACCATACAACATATATGTTCCTTTACACATTTCAAGTATTAATATCAATTTGACACCATCATGGCTAAGTTTACTGATCACACAATCTCAATCCTCCACACAGGTTATGTGCCTCCAGCACTCCAGGAGCCCATGGAGGAGGCCACCTCACCACCCAGTGAGGAGTATATGGAGGAGGGGACCAGCCAGTGGGCACCGTACCCAACTACATCCACACCTCTTGGCCAACTGGATGCCCCACCTCTGCCTGCACCACCTCTGGCTGCACCACCTCTGGCTGCACCACCTCTGGCTGCACCGCATCTGCCTGCACCACCTCTGCCTGCACCACCTCTGGCTGCACCACCTTATTACAGTGACTGGATGCCCCCCACCACCTCCAGGAGCTATTACCCTCCAGCAGCAGCAGCAGCACCACCACCACCAGGGAGGCAATGGCTGCCCGGTGATGTGGCCACCACCCAGTACGGGCCATACTCATCCCCGACTGACCTACCCTCCTGGATGGCTCCCCAGCATGGCCCCAGGTATGATCCCAGGTGGGGGCCAAGCACATACCAGTGGCCAAGGTTTGACCCTTGGCCACTCGACTACCAACACCTGGGCCTGCTTGGGGAGCCCCAACACCCTATGCGAAGGGACGTGTTTACCCCACCACCTCCACCAGCACAGACATCGGTGGGCAGCAGTGGGTCCATTGATGTGATGGGCACATAGCCATCTGCAGCGCATACAGCACCAGCTGAGGAGGACACAGCAGCAGCTGAGGAGGACACAGCAGCAGCTGAGGAGGACACAGCAGCAGCTGAGGAGGACACAGCAGCAGCTGAGGAGGACACAGCAGCAGCTGAGGAGGACACAGCAGCAGCAGATTCACCAGGCACAAGCATCACCAGCAGTGAACGGCCCACGGGGATGGAAGCAGAGTGTATGGCTCTGCAAAGGAGACTACTCCGGTCAAGCCTCTGCACCAATGACAACATCGCCAGGAGCCATAGGGAATCCCGTAGAAACACTAACAGGATAGAGGCAAGGATCCATGCCCTGGAGTCGGAGGTCATGAGGATCAACACTCAACTCCATCAGCTACACACAGGGGTGATGGACCTGCTTGCACAGGTACTGGTGGAGTTGAGAGAGCTGAACCGCAGGGAGGACTTACGGTTAGAGAGAGAAAACCTGCGCTCCACAGAGGGATCCACTGCCCCCACCACCCCCTCTAATATGACCCCCGAAGCCACACCTAGGGGGCAAAGGGTGACCAGGAGATCATCCAGGTTATCCACTTCTGCCACACAGTCTAAGGCCCCCCCCCAAGAAAAAAAAATAAAATGCCCAACATGTTACATTTCCCCTGAATAAAGGAACATTGTGCTTTTGAATCCTGTCTGATCTGCTTTGTATTTGGTCATAGATTGGGTGGCAGAGTTGTCTCCAATACATTGCCAAACAGTTCAGTGAACACAACTTCTGCCTAGGTAAGATGTTTGTGGGATGTTACAACATGGGTTCACACACACACCGTTGTACAAATTCAACTGTAAATACATCCCTGTAGCCATATTACACAACTGTGTTATATGGTAATGTTGTGTGTTGATTTTGTATAACAAAACATTCCCCTTAGCCCAATATTTGGTACAACATTGAACATTCGTCTACATCATATGTTGTGTTTAACCCTTTGATAGCCAGAGTGGTAGGCAAAGCATTGCAAAGAAATGCGTTGGGTACCACTCTGGCACTCAGAGGGTTAAGGGGATAACCAAACAAACGTCTTAGCGGTGAGATAACAAGCAGGACAGATAAATGGGACATGTATGCATATTGTCTTGGATTCACACACTCATTGTGCAACAGACTTACTGGGGAAGCCAATGTTTTTAACCTAGGATTTCAATGTGTAGCACACACATTGATATCCTGGGGTGAGCACTGGGGCCTCCAGTAAGTTGAGTTGTTGTTTTTCCTAAGGGTGTAACAGACTTCCCCAGTGAAAACACTTGTCCACTTGGTCATGTACTGTGATATGTCACAGTGGAGCAATATCACAGAACATTGATTCTACTTAGCAACACATTAACTGTGGACAGGAATTCACTGTGGAAGTATGTCCCCTTTATCACCTTTTTATCACTCCCACAACACATTAGTGTATCACTGCCACCATCTGTTAGCGTGATTACATCACTGAGTCCACTCACTTGCAAACAAGTGGTGGAGTCCTGTGATATGGGTGATGTCTTTCCATTTATGGGGGATACTCTATCCTGAGTGTGGTTACGCATTAACAAACATATGTGTAATCCAATATATCCTCATACAGACACAGATGATTGACTAGTGATGGTTCATCTTTATTGTGTCTCAAAGTACATTAGAACGTACATGTGTTTTCTGTGTGTGTTGCCTATATGCATTGAACACTTGTATGAGAACACTAAATGTACTTTGAAACTAAATCATACTACTTGAGTAACACTGCTCTCCTGCTCATGTGTTGTCCACAAGGTTTGACAACTCTGTAGATGAGCATCCTAACTGTACAGGTTATTACACTTGTGAAATTGTGTTTTCAGTGTCTATATGAGAATGTTCAAGTAGAGGTCTGTGTGACCCTCCGGTCAAATATTGCATCACTAACAACATCACCGGAAATAGCAAGGGGTGATCTTTATGAAGGTGTTGTCAAGACATCAATCCAGACACATGGAAGATCTTCAGATCAAGAATGGATCATGTTATGGATGCCTGTGGGACAAGAGGACAGGATTTGGAGCTATACACCTGAACTGATCATCAAGCAACAACAATTTTGACTTTATAATCCCCTCAATCTTCTTAATTACAAGTGAGTACACAAACCATTGCTTGACAATGTGTTGTGTACTCATCTGTAACCAATTATGTGGAGAACTAAGGACATGTGCCCCAGCCCTATGGATATGTGACCCTGACATGAATACACACATCAACAAGTGTTCTGAGAGCTCCATGGAAGTAATGAATTTGGGCTGCCACTGTGAAAGTGACAATGTCATTTGTTCCATGGAACTGTTAGGACATATTTGTTGATGTGTGTATTCATGTCGGGGGCATATATGTCTGCACACTCACAGGTCAGCATGGAGTCCCTGGTAATCTGATCTACGTCTCATGACCTCTACATTGTGTGACCATACCACTGTACATCCACCCCTGTGCTGCTCTTCTCAGCTGTAGCACAGTACAGGTCCCATATTGAGTCCAATGGCCCTTTAACCCCTGATGTGACGGAGTATTATCCAATGCATAGCATTGGATAACACTCTTTCGCTACAAGGCTAGCATGGTTGCTCTAGCTATGCTCATGGCAAATCAAGTTAGCTGCTGTCAATCAAGCCCTGTAAGGCGATGAACATGGGTTATGTGTTGTACCTTGTTTCTCCTGAGGGTGTGCGTGATATCCTTGGGGTCTGTATGTCAACGTGGAGAGTGGAATGGAGGATGTTTTTTGAGTCCACACACACAATTTGCCACGTCCGCTGACAGTGCAGTGATGTGTCACTGTTCCTGTGGGGTGAGACAGAACAAAATGTGCAGTGTGGTTAGTGTCACAGGACTGATGGGGGACTTGCATGGATTGTTTGCATGCCTGTGTTATACTCACATGTAAAGTGTTCCGTGATGAGCCTGTCTCTGATCTGTGTCCCTCTCAGGGTCTCCTCCACATGGCCGATGTCCATGGGCACTTCCTGTATGGGGGGGGCCTGGATGTGCTCCAGCAGCCTGGTGTCCACTGCGATGTTGTGCAGTATTGCGCACACGACACAATTATGTCGCACCCCTTTCCAGGTGCATACTGCAGTGCTCCCCCCGAGTGGTCCAGAATCGGAATCTTGACTTGAGGAGGCCAAAGGTCCGCTCAATGGCATTCCTTGTTTTGCCATGAGCCTGGTTGTACCTTTCCTGGGCATGTGTTCGAGGATTGGCCAGAGGGGTCAGTAGCCAGGACTTGCATCCATAGCCAGCATCACCTGTGTAATGTGAGTGACATGGTGAGACAGGGAGCACATGTTGTGTGAATGATGTTTTGTGTGGTGGACGTAGTAGCTGTGGGTCAGGAGCATGCTAAGCAGCGTTGTGTGTACGCCTGTGTATGTGATGTGATTTTGTATTGTGAACTCACCCAAAAGCCATCCCCCTGTAAAAGTTCCATTCTCGAAATCTCTGTGAACTGAGGAGTTTTGGAGAATGTATGAATCATGTGAGCTGCCAGGATACTTTGCACAGACATTCATTATCCTCATATGGCTGTCACACACCATCTGCACGTTGATGGAGTGAAAGTTCTTCCTGTTGATGAATATCTGTGCGTCACATGCTGGGGCCTTAATCCGGACATGGGTGCAATCTATAGCACCCATGACCCTGGGCATGCCTCCCCTGGCGTAAAAGGCCTGCTTGACGTGTATCCAGTCCATGTCGGTGGTGGGAAAATGTATATAGGTACTGGCCTTGCTTTTGAGGGCTGGCAGGACCTGGGCCAGCACCCTGGAGAATGTGGCCTGTGACATGCCAGATGCGTAACCCTCAGTGGACTGGAAGGCCCCGCTTGCCATGAAGTGTATGGCACAGAGTAGTTTCTGCAGGCCAGTTAGGGCATGGTTGTGGATGTAGATGGGATCCACCTGCTCCTTGATGACCTCATACAAGGCAATGATGCTGTCAGGCCTCAACCTGTAGCGATCAATTACCTCATCATCGGTCATTCCAAAGAGGGTGACCCTTGGGCGGTATACCCTGGGCCTTGGTGGTCGTCTATACATCCTGTGCCCTCCAGGTGGGGATGGACTCCTGTGTGGCTGCTGAGCCGGAGCCTCCTCACTTGCAACAGGTGGAGGCTGTTGATCAGGCGTGCTTGGAGATTGCTGATGTTCCCCAGCTCTCTCCCTTGCACGCCTTCTCCGCAGCCTTCGCAACAATATGTAACCCAACATACTGTTTGCTCTCTCTATCTCTCTCTATCTGTCTCTCTATCTATCTATCTATCTATCTATCTATCTATCTATCTCTCTCTCTCTCTCCCTCCCTGAGTGGAAAACAAGCCACAAGTGAGTGTGTTGAGTTGTCCCTTTAAGTACTTGCTAGGGCGTTGTGTAGGTGTGGTGATGAGGTGAGTGCTGACCAATGGAGAGTTGTTTTTGTCCAGGTAAATGTTTGCAGGTGTGTGTGTGTTATAAGATGTGGTGTGTTGTGCTTGTTCTATGTGTGCCATTTGCGGGCGTGCAGTTGTGGGGTGCAGGTCGCGTGTTGATGTTGCCCAGGTGAGCTTGTATTTGCAGGTGTCCGCTTTGTGTGATAACCCCCATTGTTCCGTGCCATGTTGTGCTGGTGTTTTTTTGTGTGTCGTTGTCCCTGTGGTGTTGGTTGTTGTGTGTGTACTGATTTGTGTTGTGTGTGCATGTTTTTGTGTTGTTTTGGCATTGCACGGGTTCATTTTCCCATTTACATGGTTGTGCGGTAAGCATTTTGTGTATTTTCCTATGTAACGGGTGTTTTGTTTTGGCCGTTAAGTGTCTAACGGCTAAGAAAAGTGGGTCTTAACTTTTAGCCGTTAGGTGTGTCTTTCTTTCAGCCGTTATCAGTACCGCAAGCCTTTGAATAGCTCTGGGGTATGCTTTTCCATGCGTCTGAATGCACGTAAGTGTATCGGCCGTAAGGATTCTACAACTGCCGTTAGCTATTCTTTAGACGGATCTTTGAATTGCAACATGACACTTAACGCACCCGTTAGTGATTTTTTTTGCTAACGGCTGCCTTTAAATCGAGCCCTGTATGTGTTATTCTGACATTTGTAGCAATGACCACTCACTGGGGCTTTAGTATGTGATTTTCGTCCCGATCCGAAGAGATTTTTCTCACCGGAGTGACCTTGTCCAACTTTCTCTCAACTTTAACATTCAGGACAAAATAGCAAAGTGAATCATTTTGTGTCTAAACATTTAGAATGATCATTTTTACAAAAGTTAAGCTTTTTGTGCATTTTGCCTTGATTCATACAGTGTATTTTTCATAAGCTTCTCATTAGACTAACACTGTTTTTCAGATTTTTCCATGTGAAGTGGACATCCACAAAATATCTCAGGCTCCATGAGAAACAATACTAGTAAGTAGTACAAAATAGGAAATGATAGGGAAAAATTCCCCTTTTCCCTATTTTTTATGCAACTACCTCTGTATATGTGTGTGAGATATATATACCTTCCTCCGTGCTGTCTCGGAGCTGTAATAATGTTAATAGTGTTTCATTTTGTTGCACTCTGTGCTGCCCTGGAGCAGCTTGGAGTGCAAGACAATGAAACAAGACAAGCATGTCCTTGTGTGCCTGGTTTGTGCCAGCCTCAGCCCACCCGGACATGGGGCTGTCCTTGAGCTCTGAGCCTCTGGATGGTGCGTCCCTAGTTACCTCCTTCGCTCTGCTGCTAATCAGTTTTCGCCATTCGGGCTGTCTCTGCTGCTCATGACTGATTCTGTGCATTCGGGCAGTATCTATTGCACATGACTGCATCGGACAAAGATACATTTGGCCATTTATATTATTGTATATGATATTGTGTAATAGATCTCTAGAACAGTTTAGTTAAGGGACATGGTTATTTGTTACAACTGACATATATTTTAAATATTCAATATATTGCCAATCATTTATTTAACAACTAACTGTTATTTACAAAATTTTTAATTTAAGTTTGGTTAATCAACCATGGCATTAGAACAACCTTCTTTGTCTTGTCTTATTTCTTATGGTACTTTCCATTGTTGTTCTCTTTGTTTTTTATCTCAGTGGAGAATTTTTCACCTTTTATCACTTTTTTTAATTTTTTTTTTTATAAACTTTTATTGAAAATCATTGCAGATTACAAGAAGTATAGAAGATGTCTATGTGAGGTATTACACAGAGACATGGACAATAGTCAGTTGAAAAGCATACATCCATTGCGTAGTATAAAACGTATAAAGAAGAAACTGTAACTGGTAAACAAATCAATACCCATATTATTAATTCAAAACCCTGCAGTACTGGACGATAACATTGGAATATCTAAAAGATGCAGATCCACTTGGTAGATTTGTGCATGGTGAAGTAACAAAATAGTAAATATGATCAACCATATAATCTGCAAGCACACTAAGGGCATGTGGAGTAATGATCCAATAAGTCAAAAGGCAACATCCCCTGATATGAGGGCAAGTTGGTTCGAAGTGTAGATAGTAAGAAAAGAGGGGGAAGGGCAGGTGGGGAGGGAGAAAAACAAAAAGGGACAGCTTAGACAGGGTCCTCTCAGCACACCACATCCCAAGACAGGGAAACCCAACAGAAACGGGCACAGGTGTGGCCCCACTAACCAGGCACCTCATAAGAAAGATCAAGTGTCAGTCTCCCAGAACTCAAATAAGCCTCCCAGGGTCCGCAGACCGAATGGAATGTGGATAAATCCATCTTGCTGCAGCCTGCAATTTTTGCATAGCGTGTATAGATGCAACTCGTGTCATCCACTGAGCTATGGATGGAGTAGTGGTGGACTTCCAGAGTAGGGGAATGATGGCCTTGGCAAGGTTGGTAAGGTGGATGAACAGAGTCTGCTGAGGTCTCCACCACGGCAGTGTGTCCATTAAGTCATGTGTAAATAAAAACAGAAGTGGATCTAGTGGAATAGCAACACACAAAACAGCGGCAACGTGAACCCGAAAATTCACCTAGAAAGGAGAAATCCCAGGAAAGGACCACCAGATGTGTTAAAAAGAGCCAACCTCAGTGGGGGAAGCTGTGGGAAACATGGTATGAAGCATCTGAGGAGTACGGTACCACCTAGAGAAAAGTTTGAAATTGCACTCTTGGATGAGACATCTGGGAAAGCAGTAAGCATTCTGTGGAGAATAGAGAGCCATAGGCTGTGGGGAAGAAAGACTCCTAAGAACGGAGGTAATGGGGCTTTAAATCTGGAGAGCAGGAGAGAAGAAAGTTATAGCATTTAGCTAGAGTACAGGAACAGACTGTAGGATTGGTAAGAAGTTGTTCAAACGGCAAAAATGCCAGTTCCCTTGGAGACCCACCAGGCAGAGTAATGATGAAGTGTTGGACCTGGAAGTACAGCCAAAATTGATCAGCAGGGAGATTGCCCTCAGACACCAATAATTCAAACAAATGTATTCTCCCGTCTACTAAGATGTCTCCTAGATGTCCTAACCCGTGGTCTTTCCACACTTGGAAGGAAGAACTACACAATCCCGGAATAAATGCGGGATTGCCTAATAAGGGTGTATGAGGGGAAGGGTAGGGAAGCAGAGAGTATTGAGAATTAAGCCTCGACCAGAAAGTGAGTGTCAGCTACTTGAAAACTGTCTCCGTGAGTAAGGAGGACTTGCGAAGAATAGCAAGTAGCTAGAATAGTATAATAGATGAGCAGGTTTGAGAGAAAAGGATACCTGCTACCGATATGCCTAAAAAAGAAACCGGAGGAAAAGGAGAGCGAAGAAACCTAACTACCAGCCGAGCACAGGGCAGGCGGCGAACACAGAGAAAATCCGGAGAAATAATGCAGGGACAAAAAATCCGAACAAGAAAACCGCAGAAGGAGGAAGAGCTCAACGTAGAGCGAAGGAACTTGACGAAAGAGCACTGGGGAGGTGAAAAAAGACTGGTTATATAGACCCAGTGGCTCTTACGTAGAAAGAATGGGACAGAGAAAGGAACTGCGCATGTGCGGCTGCCCGACGGCATAGAGGAGAACCGCGCATGCGCTGACAATCCGGGAGACGCTCCGGGAAAATGCACGGAGTCCGCGCATGCGCGGCAACCCGAAAAGACGTGCCGGGACAGTGCACGGAGCCGGTCGCGACCCGGTGAGTGACAGATTTCCCCCCCCTAAAGGGACACCCTCCGGGTGGCAAGGGGACCAGGTTTATCAGGATGAGCATGGTGGAAGGCACGTAGCAGTCTCTGAGCATGCAAGTTGCTGCACGGCTCCCAGGTCCGGTCTTCAGGGCCGTAACCTTTACAGTGGATGAAATATTCCAAACGTCCACGACGTAGTCTAGAGTCAAGAATCCCTTGGGTGGATCTTGTACGTCTTTGGCAGGTCGAGGCGACAGGCAACTGGATTACTGATCTGGGATACTGTGAATGGTCCCAAGAAACGAGGACTTAGTTTCCTGGATGGGCCTGACAAGCGGACGTGATAGGAGGATAACCAAACCTTGTCTCCAACTTGGTACATGGGAGTGTCGAGTCAATGTTTATCAGCTTGTTGTTTGTAAGTCGCTTGTGCTTGTTTTAATATAGTACGAAGTTCTCTATGACACTGTTGAAGCTTGATTACATGTTGGTCCACACAGGGTGCCGGAGTGGAAGGAGGTAGATCCGGAAACACAGTGGGGTGATAGCCATAGGTAGCGTAGAAGGGGGATGTCCGTAATGATCGATGACAATGATTGTTGTACGCAAACTCTGCCAGTTGAAGTAGGTGATACCAATTGTCCTGAAGGTGTGTTGAGAAACAGCAGAGGTATTGTTCAAGGGTTTGATTGGTTCGTTATGTCTGGCCGTTGGTTTGTGGATGGTATCCGGAGGACATGAAACTTTTGATACCAAGGGCGGAACAGAACGCCTTCCAGAATTTGGAGGTAAACTGTACCCCGCGATCAGAAGTGATAGAACTCGGGCTACCATGAAGATGGAAGATATGACGTATGTAGAGTTCAGCAGTAGAAACAGCAGAAGGGATGCTAGGTACTGGAATGAAATGTGCCATCTTAGTGTAGCGGTCGACCACCACCAAGATGGTGTTGTGACCCTCAGAGGGGGGCAGATCAACGACAAAGTCTAAGGTTACATCCCTCCAGGGACAATGAGGAACAGGTAGTGGATGCAGGAGTCCAGGTGGTCGAGAATGACGACTCTTGGATCGTTGGCATATGTCACATGATGATACATAGGACTCTGTGTCTGTTGTTATAGCGGGCCACCAAAAATAACGTTGAAGATTTTCTAACGTTTGGGTAAGGCCTCCGTGGCCAGCAGTTGGGAGGTCATGGTGTAACCGAAGTACCTCCTGTTGGAGGGAGTCAGGAACAAAAATGAGAGTCTGTTTATATAGGAGACCACTGGTGTAAGTAAGACCATGGCGTTGTATTAACGCAGGTGTAGGAGTAGATTCCTTTCGCAGTCTAGTGAGAAGATCGCTACTTAATACCAGGAAGTGGTGAGGAGAGAGTACAGTATCTGGAACAGACCGAGAAGTGGTAGATACAATGTGTATACGGGATAAGGCATCCGCTTTCCCATTTTTGGTTCCGGGTCGGTATGTTATATGTAGAATGAACCTTGAGAAAAAAAGAGCCCATCTAGCTTGTCTGGGACGAAGTCTCCGGGCAGAACGGAGATATTCCAGATTCTTATGATCTGTGTAAACCGTGACTGGGTTCTCAGACCCTTCCAGCAGATGCCTCCATTCTTCCAGAGCTCTCTTGATGGCCAACAACTCCTTATCCCCGATATCATAGTTTACCTCAGCAGAACTTAGGCGTTTGGAGAAGTAGGCAATAGGGTGGTAAACATCCCGTACTCCCGAGCGTTGTGATAGTATAGCCCCGGTGGCAATCTCGGATGCATCAACCTCCAAAAAGAAAGGCTTCGTAGGATCTGGCTGACGAAGAACAGGAGCCTGAGTGAAAGCTTTCTTGAGCAAGTCAAAAGCTACTTGGGCCTCAGGGGACCATTGGAACCGGATGGTATCACTGGTGAGAATGGTAAGAGGAGCGATAATTTTGGAGAAATCTTTGATAAATCGTCTATAGAAATTGGCAAAGCCGATAAATCTTTGTACTGCCTTTTTGTCAGTAGGGGTAGGCCAATTCAGTACTGCGGAGACTTTACTAGGATCCATCCTGATACAGCCTGGTGTGATATTGAAGCCCAGGAAGTTGATCTTGTCTGTCTCAAAGACGCATTTCTCCAGTTTGGCGTACAGACCATGCTTACGCAGTCGAGGCAGGACGGTCCTCATGTGAAGACGATGGTCAGCCAGTGAGTCAGAAAATATCAAGATGTCATCCAGGTATATGATCACATAAAGATCAAGGAGGTCTCTAAAGACATCATTAACGAATCGTTGAAAAGTGGCCGGGGCATTGCATAATCCAAAAGGCATAACAGTATATTCGAAATGCCCATAACAGGTCCGGAAGGCAGTCTTCCATTCGTCCCCTCTACGTATGCGCACCAAGTTATAGGCACCACGTAGGTCGATCTTGGAAAATATTCGTGCAGAGGAAACACGTTCAAGTAGGTCAGGGATAAGAGGAAGCGGATACTGGTTCTTGATGGTAATATCATTTAGTTCCCTATAGTCAACACAGGGACGTAACCCTCCGTCCTTCTTGGGCACAAAGAATATACCAGCTCCAGCTGGAGAGGTGGAGGGACGAATAAAACCTTGTTGCAGGGCGTCTGTTATGTATTCCTTCAAGTGGCGTGACTCTGGGCCTGATAATGGATAGATACGTCCATAAGGTATCACTGCACCAGGAAGCAGGTCGATGGGGCAATCATAAGCCCTATGAGGGGGTAGTATGGAGGCCTTCTTTTTATCAAAGACGTCCGCGAACTCTATATACTGAGAAGGTAAAGAGACTGGTTCTGGAGAAGACAGGAGGGACAAGCTGATAGTTGGTAGACAGGTCTCTTGATAAAAAGGAGATTCGAAAGAGACTATAGCAGAAGACCACTTGATGAGAGGGTCGTGCTTCTTTAAACAAGGAAGGCCTAGGATAAGTGGGAATAGTAAAGATGGAATGACATCGAACCGCAGGTGTTCCACATGATGTTGATTAGACGTGACTTGGAGCAGGCAAGTCTCGAGGAGCACAGGACCTGACTGTAAGCTACTACGATCCGCCATCTGGACTTGGAGTGGGTAGGCTTTGTTCTGGACAAGAATATTCAAACTGTGTACCACATCTTGATTAATAAAACAGCCACTGGCTCCCGAATCGATCATGGCGGTGACCTTTACCTGCTGGTTATTCCACTGTAGAGAGACAGGAATAGAAAAGTAAGTAGTGGAACTGGTAACTGGGTTCACAGAGGCAACAACTGGAATATTATTGCTACCTGAAGTGGATCGTGGTCTAGTAGGGCAAGAGCGAAGAAGATGACCGCCCTCCCCGCAATACAGGCAGAGATTCCACTGGCAGCGTAGCTCCTTTTCAGAAGGTGAAAGTGGACCGCGGACCACCCCAACCTGCATAGGCTCCTCTTGAGTGGCTTGAGTCGCAGTAGGCGGAGGAGGAGTTGGAGCTGGTACTGGGAGGCTGCGTCTGGGGGCAGGAACAGGAGTAGTTGCCAGTCGCTCGCATCGTCTCTCTCGTAGTCTACGGTCGATTGAAACCGAGAGACGTATCAACTCTTCCAGACTAGAAGGAGGGGCAACTCTAGCCAGCTCATCCTTCAGTCCATCTGTCAACCCAATGCGGAATTGGTCATATAAAGCAGCTTTGTTCCAGCTGGTATCACAGGACAGGCGGCGGAATTCCGCCACGTAATCCTCAACTGGTCTCTTCCCTTGGGAAAGAGACCGAAGAGCGGTTTGAGCAGAGGAGCTCCTTCATAAAGAGCATCCATAGCGAGGCGGAACTCATTCCAAGAGGATAACACAGGACTGTTAATCTGCAACAGGTGGTGACCCCAAGATTGTGGTTCTCCAGACAGCAGGGCTATGGCTGTGCATACTTTAACGAAATCCGAAGAATACGTAAGGGGGTTAATCGCAAAGAGAAGCTCGCAAGAAGTAATGAAGGTCCTGAATTTGGTACGGTCACCGTTGAAACGGTCAGGAAGAGGAATACGAGGTTCAGACACATGAGGAGGTTCAGTCCCCGAGACTGGAGGACCACCAGAGGCCGTGGGATGGGCAGAAGGTGCTGGTGCTCCCAATTGCAGATCTTGTATCTGCTGTTGGAGATGGGCTTGATTGCTCTGTAGCTCCTGAACGGTCACTGTTAAGGCAGAGATCTGGCTCCCTAGGGAGTTTAAGGCTTCAATTAGTCCAGAAGACTCCATAGGAAATGTAGGGGCTCTTTCGTCCTGTCAGCTACTTGAAAACTGTCTCCGCGAGTAAGGAGGACTCGCGAAGAATAGCAAGTAGCTAGAATAGTATAATAGATGAGCAGGTTTGAGAGAAAAGGATACCTGCTACCGATACACCAAAAATAGAAACCGGAGGAAAAGGAGAGCGAAGAAACCTAACTACCAGCGGAGGACAGGGCAGGCGGCGAACACAGAGAAAATCCGGAGAAATAATGCAGGGACAAAAAATCCGAACAAGAAAACCGCAGAAGGAGGAAGAGCTCAACGTAGAGCGAAGGAACTCGACGAAAGAGCACTGGGGAGGTGAAAAAAGACTGGTTATATAGACCCAGTGGCTCTTACGTAGAAAGAATGGGACAGAGAAAGGAACTGCGCATGTGCGGCTGCCCGACGGCATAGAGGAGAACCGCGCATGCGCTGACAACCCGGAAGACGCTCCAGGAAAATGCACGGAGTCCGCGCATGCGCGAAGCCGGTTGCGACCCGGTGAGTGACAGTGAGTAGATGCTCCAAAATGACATGCTGCCTACAATGTTCCGGAAAAAAAACGGGGTCGAACCCAAATTTGCCCAGGTCTATCCTGGGTGCAAAAAGCTGGCAGCAGGATGACTAACCCTTCGGGGGAACACAAGAGAGATCAATAAGTTTGAGTCGATTAGAAACATTATAGTATGATATGACATCCTAGATACTAGAGAGTAGTCAGACAGAGCCACAGGTCAGCACCAGGATGAATAGTCAGACAAGCCAGGTCATACACAAAGATCAGACGCAAGATAGAACTGTACTGCACACCAGCATAAGGGTAACTGGATGAGCGTCCAGTTCCCTTTAAATACAAGGTGCCAGGAAGTGGCTAGGAGGAGCAAGACCAGACCAAAAAGATAAGAAGGAAGCCTGCATCAGATACACCTTATGCGCCCGTAATTGATGCATATCGCCGCGAGATGCGTCATACCCCTGAACCACCGCTGCATCAAATGGAGCACCCTAGTCACCTAGCATGGGGACACGGGCATCCGTGACATCCGCCAAACGTGCCCAAACCCAGTCCAACCAACAATGAGTGGGATGATGCAGAAGTGTCATACAGAACGATACAACTCCAGTGCTGGATATAGTTAATCTGTGAGAGTAACCCCCCCTCAAAGGCCCCTCCTCTGAGGATCCAGTCGGGGTTTGTCAGGAAAATGAACACGGAACCTGTTCACCAAAAGAGGAGCATGTACATCCCCGGAGGGAATCCAGGAGCTCTCCTCTGGACCATAACCCTTCTAGTGTATCAAGTACTGAAGATGCCCTCTGACCCACCTGGAGTCCAAAATGCTTTGAACCATGAATTCCTCATGATTATTAACTTTGACAGGAGTTGGTCGGACCGTATTAGTAGTGTAACGGCTACAAATCAGAGGTTTGAGCAGTGAGACGTGGAACACATTGTGAATGTGCATGGAGGTTGGAAGTTCCGGAGCATAAGCCACAGGGTTAATTTTGTGCAGCACCCAGAATGGGCCAACGAATAGAGGAGACAGTTTATTACAGGGAACCTGGAGGTTAAGATTCCAGGATGACAGCCACACCCTCTCCCCCACCTGGAAGGTAGGTGCCGGTAACTGTCTATGGTCCACCTGCCTCTTCTGTCACTGCACAGAGCCACGTAGGGTATGCTGTACCTGAACCCAAGAGGAAGGAGCACCCTCAAATGCTCATCCAGAGCTGGAATCTCTTGTGCCAGAAAGACCTTGGGAAGGACAGAGGTTGAAACCCATAGTTAATCAAGAACAGAGAACTCCGTGAGGAAGAGTTCATGGCACAATTCCGGGCAAACTCCGCCCATGGTAAAAGGGTAGCCCAATTGTCATGGTGGTCTGAGATATAACAGCGGAGAAATTGTTCCATGGCTTGGTTAGATTGTTCAGCTGCACCTATAGACTGAGAGTGATACTGTCACGGTTTGTTACGACTCTCAGACACAAAGTTAGGTAAAAACACAATTTTATTGAAAATAATTTAAAAAATGATCCCTTAGGATTCCAACATGACATACAACATACAATAATAGAGAGATACGAATAGCAGGCTCTACCGGTCTTGCCAATGTACCGGGCAAGACAGCCAGTAATCTAATACAATAGGCTCTACCGGCCTTGCCAATACCGGGTAAGGCAACCTGCAGATGGAATAAGTACCAGGTTCTACCGGCCTTACCAATACTGGGCAAGGCAGCCCAACGGAACTTGAGTAGACACTACCGATCTTGCCAATACACCGGCAAGACAGCCAGATATTAAGTAATAGGCTCTACCGGCCTTGCCAATACTGGGTAAGGCAACCTGCAGATGGAATATGTACCAGGTTCTACCGGCCTTACCAATACCGGGCAAGGCAGCCCAAAGGAGCATTGTGGAGGCTCTACCGGCCTTGCCAATACCGGGTAAGGCAACCTGCAGATGGAATGTGTACCAGGTTCTACGGGCCTTACCAATACCGGGCAAGGCAGCCCAAAGGGACTCACTCTAGGAATGCCCAACAGAGAGTACGTTTTTAATGCTCTTGGAGCAAACCAGCGTTCGCACGCTGGAACCAACAGTAATGTATATCGCCGCAAGGCTTTGGAACAAACCAGCGCCCGCACGCTGGAACCAACAGTAATGGGTATAGCCACAAGGCTTTGGAGCAAACCAGCGCCCGCACGCTGGAACCAATAGTAATGTGTATAGCCGCAAGGCTTTGGAGCAAACCAGAGCCCGCACGCTGGAACCAACAGTAATGTGTACAGCCGCAAGGCTTTAGAGCAAACCAGTGTCCGCACGCTGGAACCAACAGTAATGGATTTAGCCACAAGGCTTTGGAGCAAACCAGCGTCCACACGCTGGAACCAACTGTAATGTGTATAGCCAGGAGGCTTTGGGAGTAACCAGCGTCCGCACTCTGGAACCAACAGTAATGTGTACAGCCACGAGGCTTTGGAGCAAACCAGTGTCCGCACGCTGGAACCAACTGTAATGTGTATAGCCGGGAGGCTTTGGGAGTAACCAGCGTCCGCACGCTGGAACCAACAGTAATGTGTACAGCCACAAGGCTTTGGAGCAAACCAGCGTCCGCACGCTGGAACCAACAGTAATGAGTATAGCCGGGAGGCTTTGGAGCAAACCAGCGTCCGCACGCTGGAACCAACAGCAATGTATATAGCCGTGAGGCTCTGGAGCAAACCAGCATCCGC
Source organism: Rhinophrynus dorsalis (assembly GCA_037306005.1). NCBI lineage: Eukaryota > Metazoa > Chordata > Amphibia > Anura > Rhinophrynidae > Rhinophrynus > Rhinophrynus dorsalis. The sequence goes on from CM074719.1 coordinate 489,864,199, forward strand.
ACACTGGAACCAACAGTTGTTCGGAAGCTACAAGGCTGGAATAAACCCGCGTCCGCACACTGGGGCTAAGAATGTCGCCCAAGCGACCAGGTGACAGGGTTACATCTGGCTGGACAAGAGACGACAGGAACTCGCAGGAAACCAAACGATCAGGAAGTCTTCAGTAAGGGCGAACAGCAGGAAACATCAACCTCTCAGGACTAGGCAGTAACCACTCTGGAACAACTCTGCAGACAGGAGACTTCAGGAACAAGATGCATTCTGGAACTCAGGAACACAGCTACAGGTACTAACAAATACAGGAACATGGTCAAAGCTAAAGTGGTCAGAGACACCACGAAAGGGCAACCATAGGGTGCCCAGACCAGGTTTAAATAGACAGACTGAGGCGGGATAAAGGCAGACAACCAATAGGAGCCCCCAAATGGTGACTGACAAGAAAGTGCAACAATCACGGGCATGGAGGAGAATGCTAGATGGCTCCCCATCTGGGTGCAAAAGCATCTCCAGAACCGAGACACAAACTGGCTACCAATATCCCTGGGTAAGCCATGAAGCCGAAAGACCTCCTTAGCGAATACCACCGCCAACTCCAACACTGATGGTAGGCTTTTAAGTGGTAGAAAATGGGCCATTTTAGAAAATTTGTCTACGATCATCAAGATGACCGTGAAGCCGGAAGATACTAGCAGGTCAACCATAAAATCTATGGACAGATGAGACCAGGGATGTTCCCCATTGTCCACAGGTTGAAGGAGACCGACAGGCAAGTGTAGAGGAGATTTATTCTGGGCACAAGTAGTGCAAGCTGCCGTGAAAGCAGCACAATCAGATTGAAGGCTTGGCAACCACAACAATCTAGACAAGGACCAGATCAGTTGGTTTCAACGAATGTGACCAGCGATTTTGGAAGTATGGTATGTCACAAGAAGTGTAATGCGCAACTGAGTGGGAACAAAGCACTTCCTGCAAGGTTTCTCCGCCGAACCGGATGTTTGGGTGGCCAATATCACCTCTCCTAGAGGAGATGTAATGCATGTACGGATAGTGGCAAGAATCTGATCAACCGGAATGATCAGTGTGGGCAGAACCTCCTCTTTGGATAAATTGAAAAACTGGCGTGATAGTGCATCAGCCTTAACATTCTTAGAGCCCGGAAGATAGGAGACCATGTAACTGAACCTGGATAGGAACAATGCCCATCTAGCTTGATGGGACGACAAGCATTTAGCCTCGTATAAGTACATTAGGTTCTTATGATCCGTGAGACTCAAGATCGGGGAACTGGTGCCTTCCAATCGGTGTCACCATTCCTTCAATTCCAGTATGATGGCCAGTAACTCTCTGCCCCATCTCAGCTTTGGATAGTTTTCTAGAAAAGTAGCCAGAGGGGTATAAGGCCTCCCCCGGAGCCAAGCACTGAGAAAGGAGGGCACCTACTCCAATTTCAGATGCATCAACCTCCAGGGTAAAGGGCAGGGCGGGATTTGGGTGCAACAAAATAGGGGCCGCTTCGAATGCTGCCTTCAGTTCCTCAAAGGCGAGCAACGCACTGGGAGCCCCACCGGAAGAGGCCATTGCAGCACTGCGGATAATTTCTGGGGGTCCATGGCCAACCGAGATGAAGAAATAATGTACCCCAGAAAGGTCACCTGCGGTTTGTGAAATTCACATTTCTCTAACTTGCAAAACAAGTTGTTCTCTCTCAGTAATTGCAGAATTTTGGATACATCTGATCGATGAGTCTCCAACGTAGGAAAATGAATGAGAATGTCATCCAGATAGACCACCACACAGCTCTGTAATAGATATCTTAGCACGTTGTTGATAAATTCCTGGAAGACAGCAGGAGCATTGCAAAGCCCAAAGGGCATGATCAGGTACTCATAATGTCCGCTCCGGGTGTTAGATGCTGTCTTCCATTCATGGCCCTCCTTCATTCTGACCAGATTGTAAGCTGCCCTTAAGTCGAGCTTCATGAATATTTTGGAACCTTTAAGACGGTCAAACAGTTCCGTAATCAGAGGTATCAGATAAGCGTTTTTTTCCATCAGTTTGTTCAAACCTCGAAAGTCAAAGGCTCTATCGTCAATGGCCCCTACTACCAACTGAGAAGTACGAAGCAGTAGGGGAATACCATTATGAGCTGCAAATTCAGCGTCCATAAAGTATCCGGCAGCACCTGAGTCTATTAATCTAGCAAATGAGAAAGACTCATTTGCCCAAGAAAGCACCACATCACGCTATCACGGTGCCCGTGATTCCTTGTTTTTATTTTTTCTGTCAGTTATCCAATGTGAGGACCTCATTGGTTGCCCTGTGTTTAGCCCGCCCAGTATAGCCTTTATATACTGGGCTCCTGCACCCTCTCACGGCCCTTTCGTGGTGTTCCCGTGCCAGTTCTACGTTTGCTATTGAGGTTTCCTGTGTACCGGCTTGGCCTGCTTGACTACTCTCCTGTGTACTGACCCGGACTACCTGACTACTCTCCAGTGATCGTTCCTGTGTATCGACCCAGCCTGGCTGACGTTCCTGCTACCATGTACCGACCCGGAGTGGCTGACGTTCCTGCTCCTGTATCCTGACCCGGCTTGGCTGACATTCCTGCTCCTGGATTCCGACTCGGCAGTTTCCTGTTGTGGTCCTGGTCGCCTCGGCGACATTCTGACTTCCGGTTCCTTCCCTTGTTTGGCACCTCTGCCCCCGCAGGCTTGCCTAGTCTTCCTATTTGGCTCTACAGAGCACCTCTGGCCTAGTCCTCAATTCTGCATAACCGGTTGCAAGTGTTGCCTCTGTGATTGCACCGGTATACTGCCATTGGTTTGCTCCACTCTGTCAAAACCAGTTGCAAGTGTTGCCTCCGTGATAGCACCTGTACTTTGCCATTGGTTACTCTCCATTCTGTCAAAACCGGTTGCAAGTGTTGCTTCCGTGATAGCACCGGTACATTGCCATTGGTTACGCTCCACTCTGTTAAATCTGGTTGCAAGTGTTGCCTCCGTGATAGCACCGGTACATTGCCTTTGGTTACGCTCCACTCTGTCAAAACCGGTTGCAAATGTTGCTTCCATGATTGCACCGGTATACCGGCATCGGTTTGCTCCACTCTGTCAAAACTGGTTGCAAGTGTTGCCTCCGTGATAGCACTGGTACATTGCCATTGGTTACGCTCCACTCTGTCAAAACTGGTTGCAAGTGCTGCCTCCGTGATTGCACCGGTATACTGCCATTGGTTTGCTCCACTCTGTCAAAACCGGTTGCAAGTGTTGCCTCTGTAATTGCACCGGTACATTGCCATTGGTTACGCTCCACTCTGTCTAAACCGGTTGCAAGTGTTGCCTCCGTGACAGCACCGGTAGTGCTCCTGTTTTCTTCAGTGGACTGGTACTCGCTGTGAGTCTTTGGCGTGTTCAAGAAGCAGCTTATTGCCAGCACATATGGGACTTTTTTCCTTTCTTAATGAACATTAACTCCTGCATTGCTGTAACCTGGAAACCTTATCATCTGCCTGACCCGTGTCAGCATAAACTGTTAGCTCCTATATTTGTGCCGGACCTGTGTGGGCCTAATGAACCTGTCGTGTGTCTGTACTATAAGATTTATATTACAGGACCTGTGAGGGTTCTTTATGTATTATTGTATTTAATAAAAGTGTGTTTTTATCCTAACTCAGTGTCTGTGAGTCAGACAAACCGTTACACACGCATGGGTTTATCCTGTGAGGCCTCAGGGGACTGAGAGACGCTACCTAAAATCTGTCCCTGACAGGACTTTAGGTGCGGGAGTTTCCCGGACGTACCGGGCAAGACCTCAATAAGTGTCCAGATTTCCCATAGTATAGACACAGTCCCTCCCTCCTACCAAAAGAACTCTCCTCCCGAGAAAGCCGGGTGGCCCCTACCTGCACAGGTTCCCCACCCCCTGAGTCGGAACCAGGAGGCATGGGAGGTGAGGGAGGACTGGGTGGGCAAGTAAAGTGAGGTGTCTTTCTGGAAGGATGCCTCCGCAGGCGCTCCTAAAATGATGGTCTCTCCCAGACCCGAGTGTCTATTAGAATGATAAATGAAATCAGTTCATCCAAACTTTTAGGTAAGTCGGGGCAGTAAGCTCATCCTTCATATAGTCCCCAAGCCATGAGGAAAAGGCGGCTATAAAGGCCTCATTATTCCATCCAACCTCGGCTGCCAGGGTCCGGAATTCAATTGCTTAATCCGCCACTGTACGGTTGCCCTGGCAGATGGTCATAAGTTTTTTAGAAGCCGAGGTCGCGTGACCTGGCACATCAAAGACATGCTTAAAGGAAGTCACAAATCTGTTATAATTGTAAATTATGGGTTTGTTCGTCTCCCATAATGGATTGGCCCATGCCAATGCCTTGCCAGACAACAATGAAATCATTAGACCAACCCTATGGCGCTTACTAGGGAAGGCATGCGGAACCATTTCTAGATATATACCCATCCCCACTGTAACGCTGTTGGAGTGGAATGGAACTAGACAACCCTCTGACCACACCTGCCTCAGGGGCTGCCTGAACTGTTGGTTCCAAGGAAGGAGCTGGGATGGCCACCGGTGGTGGGTTAGACCGCTCCAGGTGGGTAGTACGTCTAAGCAAGGTTTGCAAGGCCAAGGACAAGTGATCTATGCATTGGTCCTGATCCTGCATCCTGTCTAGTATTGTCTGAAAAGGTAAATCACTGTTACTGTCTGTTGTCATGACCCTTACGTACTGTGACAGTTTGCCAGCAAAGACAAGAGTCAGACAGTAAAGTAAAATTCACCTTTATTAAAGTAAGAGTAGTAATAATGATACTCGGGATGGAACAGAGGATAACCAAGAGACAGGGACTCTATCAGCAATAGTAGTATATCTCCAGATCCCAGAACTCCAGAGACTAACCCAAAGCCAATGGTAGTCTCTAAGTCAGAGAGGAAGAATCAGCCAGGGGGTTCTCCCTAAATGGTGATCGGAAGATTACTGACTCATGCCTGCAGGCAGGCAGGAGAAGACCGTCGCTAGAAGGAGTGGCAACCAAAGAACCCACTGACTCACGCCTGTAGTCAGTAAGGTCCGAGTCTGCCAGAGCCACAGGTCTGCACCAGACAGGATATCAGCTCAATAAGAGGTAACGCAGAAGCCAGCTGGACAGAGCCCCAGGTCAGCACCAGGATGGATTGTCAGACAAGCCTAGGTCATGCACAGAGCAGGTAGTCAGACAGAGCCACAGGTCAGTACCAGGATGGATGGTCAGACAAGCCTAGGTCATAAACGGAGCAGATAGTAAGACAGAGCCACAGGTCTGCACCAGATTGGGTGTCAACTATGAAGGGCAACACTAGAGAGTAGTCAGCCAGAGCCACAGGTCTGCACCAGATTGGGTGTCTGTTACAAAGGGCAATACTAGAGAGTAGTCAGACAGAACCACAGGTCAGCATCAGGATGGATGGTCAGACAAGCCAGGGTCACACACGGAGCGGGTAGTCAGCCAGAGCCACAGGTCTGCACCAGATTGGGTGTCCACTACAAAGGGCAAAACTAGAGAGTAGTCAGTCAGAGCAACAGGCCAGCACCAGGATGGATGGCCGACAACCAGGTCATACACAAAGATCAGGAGCAAGAGAGAACTGTACTGCACACCAGCGTAAGGGTAACTGGATGAGCATCCAGTTCCCTTTAAATACAAGGTGCCAGGAAGTGGATAGGAGGAGCCAGACCAGACTGAAAAGATAAGAAGGAAGCCTGCATCAGATAGGCACAAATAAACTTGATATCACTTTATATCAGGAGGGGGGGCAATAAGCTGATATTATTCTATTTCTGAGCATAACAACATGCACAGCCACTTTATTTGTAAAGCTTAGTGATGAGCGAGCACCCCAATGCTCGGGTGTTCGGGTGCTCTGACCGAGCACCCCCTGAGGCTCGAGTGCTCGGCCGAGCACCCGAGCCCCATTGAAGTCAATGGGAGGACTCGAGCATTACACCAGGCACCCCCTGCTCTGATGAGGGGAGGGTGCCTGGTCCATAGGAAAAGGGCAGAAAAAGATGGAAACACTACAGAAATGGTTCAGGGACAGCATAGGGAGGATGTCTGGATGCACCTTGGACTCCAACATCGCTGCTGGGAACGATCTTTCGCCCGTAGTACGCCATTTTTACAGACTGACCATAAAACACACAAAAAGGAAAATAAAAACGACTTTAGGCGAAAAATTGTTACCAAACAATATTTGCTGTATATTTACTTGTATATCATCTGCAAATTATCCCAAAAATTTCCTTGGTTTTCGGAAGTGAGGCCATGATTAAGAGGGAAACGTGCGCAGAGGCAAATTCTCCCAAAAATTTCCTTGATTTTCAGAACTGAGGCCATGATTAAGAGGGAAACGTGCGCTGAGCTGACCATCTAAAACATTATGGGTGAGGGTCTGCTGCAGAGCTGACCATCCTAAACATTATATGCGAAGGCCCGCTAGTGAGCTGACGCTATAAAACATTATATGAGAGGGCCCGCTAGAGAGCTGACCCAATAAAACATTATATGAGAAGGCCCGCTGGTGAGCTGACCTATATAAAAATTGGCAAACAGGGCCCGCTGGTGAGCTGACCCTATATAAAAATTATATCACAGGGCCCGCTGGTGAGCTGGCCCTATATAAAAATTATATCCCAGGGCATATGGAAGAGGAGGAGGAGGATGAGAAGATTAAGAGTCAACCATATACCCGTTTTTTGGGTGGAAGGGGTGAATGGGAATACAGAGTATTCCCATCATTGTAAATAACATATATAAAGTGAGTTTATGTTCCCCCGGGGCTTTCCTCCAGTGGAGTGGAGAAGTCAGGGGAAATCCAGGCCTTGTTCATTTTTATAAGTGTCAACCTATCAGCATTGTCGGTGGAAAGGCGGATACGCTTATCTGTTATGATGCCACCAGCAGCACTAAATACCCGCTCAGACAGAACGCTGGCGGCAGGGCAGGCCAGCACCTCCAAGGCGTAGAGTGCCAGTTCATACCACGTGTCCAGCTTGGACACCCAGTAGTTGTAAGGCACAGAGGGATCATTGAGGACGCTGACACGGTCTGCTACGTACTCCTTCACCATCTTCCAAAACTTTTCCCTCCTTGTGACATTAGGCTGCGCATCAGGGTGAGGGTGCTGGCGGGGTGTCATGAAGTTGTCCCACGCCTTGGAGAGTGTTGCCCTGCCTTTGTCGGAACTGCTGTGTGCTCCCCTTTTCTCCCCTTCTCGGTTGGCCAAGGTAGCACGTACTCTGCCGCCAGCGTTGTCAGATGGAAAATTTTGGAGCAATTTTTCGACAAGAACCTTCTGGTATTGCAACATTTTGCTTGTCCTCTCCACCGGAGGAATGAGAGATGAGAAATTCTCTTTGTAGCGGGGGTCCAGAAGGGTGAACACCCAGTAATCCGTGTTGTTTAAAATGCGTATAACGCGTGGGTCACGGGAAAGGCAGCCTAACATAAAGTCAGCCATGTGTGCCAGAGTACCAACAGTCAAGATTTCGCTGTCCTCACCAGGAGGATGACTCTCAATATCCTCATCCTCTTCCTCCTCTTCTGCCCACCCACGCTGAAGAGATGGAACTAAAGTTCCATGGCTACCCTCTGTAGCGGAGGCAACCGTGTCTTCCTCCTCCTCCTCCTCCTCCTCCGCCTCCTCCAATTGTCGCTGAGAAGACGAAGTGAGGGTGCTCTGGCTATCACCTTGTGTAAGCTCTTCCTCCCCCATTTCCACCTCTTCCACATGCAAAGCGTCGGTTTTAATTGTGAGCAGCGAGCGTTTCAGTAGACACAGAAGTGGGATGGTTACACTGATAATAGCGTTATCGCCGCTCACCATCTGTGTCGATTCCTCAAAATTGCGTAAAACCTCGCAGAGGTCTGACATCCATTCCCACTCCTCACTTCTGATTACAGGAAGTTGAACGGAGAGGCGACGACCGTGTAACAGCTGGTACTCCACTACTGCCCTCTGCTGCTCACAAAGCCGGGCCAACATGTGGAAGGTGGAGTTCCAGCGCGTGCTCACGTCACACAGCAGCCGGTGAGCTGGCAATTGTAAGCGCTGCTGCAGCTTCAACAGGCCGGCTGAAGCTGTTGATGACTTACGGAAATGTGCACACACGCGGCGCACCTTGGTCAAGAGATCATGCACATTGGGGTAGGTTTTTAGAAATCGCTGCACCACTAAATTAAATACATGCGCTAGGCATGGTACGTGTGTGAGCTTGCCGAGCTCCAAAGCCGCCACCAAGTTACGCCCATTATCACACACAACCATGCCTGCTTGCAGGTTGAGTGGCGAGAGCCACTGCTCGGTCTGGTGACTAATCCCCTGCAACAGCTCTGAGGCCGTGTGCTGTTTGTCCCCAAGGCAGATCAGCTTCAGCACGGCCTGTTGACGCTTCCCCACTGCAGTGCTACACTGCTTCCAGCTACTGGCTGATGGGGGAGTGGCGCTGTGTGTAGAGAATTCGGAGGTGGAAACGGAGGAGGAGGAGCCAATAACGTAGGTGCTGGTGGAAACCCTGATGGAGGTAGGGCCCGCAATCCTCGGCGTGGGTAGCACCCGTGCCATCCCAGGGTCCGAGTCGCTCCCAGCCTCCACGACATTCACCCAGTGTGCCGTCAGGGAAATGTAGCGTCCCTGGCCACAAGCACTTGTCCATGTGTCAGTCGTTAAGTGGACCTTCCCAGTAACTGCGTTGGTCAGGGCACGGGTGATGTTACGGGACACATGGTGGTGTAATGCGGGGATGGCACACCGGGAAAAGTAGTGGCGGCTGGGGACCGCGTACCGAGGGACAGCTGCTGCCATCAGGCTGCGGAAGGACTCAGTGTCCACAAGCCTAAATGGCAGCATTTCGATGGCCAGTAATTTTGAAAGGTGTGAGGTTAGTGCTATGGCCTGTGGGTGGGTGGCTGGGTACTTTCTCTTGCGCTCAAATGCCTGGGGTAACGACATTTGGACGCTGCGCTGGGACAGGGAAGTGGATGTGGTCGCTGATGGTGCTTCAGATGCTACAGGTGCAGGGCGGGAGGTATGCGGGCCTGCGCCTTCGACAGGCGATTGGCCGGCACCGAAAACAGGGGAAGAGGAGGCAGTGGTGTGGCCTGCAGACACAGATGGGCGATCCAGGCGTTCCTCCCACTTACTACGGTGCTTGGATGCCATGTGTCGGATCATGCTGGTGGTGGTGAGGTTTCTAGTGTTCATGCCTCGGCTCATTCTGGTGTGGCACAGGTTGCAAACTACAATTCTTTTGTCGTCCGCACTTTCCTTAAAAAAACGCCATACCGCGGAACACCTACCCCTTGGCAAGGTAGATTTACGCAAGGGGGTGCTCCGTGGAACATTTGCGGGCCGGTTTGGTGCGGTCCGCCTTCTTTCTGTAGCCACACCACTGCCTCTTCCAGCCTGTTGCGGTGCTGCAGATGGCTCACCCTCAGGACTGCTGTCATCGCTCGGCTCTACACCTTCCCAGGTGGGGTCAGTCACCTCATCGTCCACCAAGTCCTCCTCCACTTCCTCACTCTGATCATCCTCCTCAAGTCTTGATCCCACCACATACTCAGTCATTGACAACTGTATAACATTCTCCTCAACAAGGTCTTGAGACGGAAATAGTGGTTGATTTAATGGCAACTGTGTCTCATCATCATCATCATCATCCACTACTTCCTTTGACCTTAAATGCCGTTCACATCTGTCATCTTCTTGTGATTGGGTAGCCTCTAGAGGTTGTGAATCAGGGCACAAGATGTCATGTTCCTCTGCAAGCGTGCTTGGAGAGAGGGTCAAATGAAGGATTGGTGATGAGACGAGCTCCTCACTATATCCCAGTGTGGGATCACTTCTTTGACCAGACCGTGTATGGTGGGAGGAAGGATGATCAGAGTGAGGATTATGTTGACCAGACTCTTGGCTACTGAGAGTGGACTTGGTGGAAGACAGGGTGGTGCTTAACCGACTGGAAGCAGTATCAGCTGTCATCCAACCGACCACCTGTTCGCAGTGGTCGGACCTCGAGAGTGATGTCCTGCGACGCCCTGTAAAATTACACATGAAGCTAGGTATGGTGGATGTCTTTCTTTCTTGTGCTCTGGCACCAGGCACAGTTTCTCCGCGTCCTGACCCGCGCCCTGAACTTTCAGGATCACGTCCACTTCCCCGTCCCTTTTTACCCGCCTTCTTCATCTTACACAGAATATGTGACTTTAATATTTGAGTTTGAAAACTTAACAGTATTTCTTATTATTCTGCAACTCTGCACAGTACACAGAATAGGCTGCTAAACGGCGGTGAAACACACTGAATGGAATATGTGACTTTAATATTTGAGTTTGAAAACTTAACAGTATTTCTTATTATTCTGCAACTCTGCACAGTACACAGAATAGGCTGCTAAACGGCGGTGAAACACACTGAATGGAATATGTGACTTTAATATTTGAGTTTGAAAACTTAACAGTATTTCTTATTATTCTGCAACTCTGCACAGTACACAGAATAGGCTGCTAAACGGCGGTGAAACACACTGAATGGAATATGTGACTTTAATATTTGAGTTTGAAAACTTAACAGTATTTCTTATTATTCTGCAACTGTACAGAGTACACAGAATAGGCTGCTAAACGGCGGTGAAACACACTGAATGGAATATGTGACTTTAATATTTGAGTTTGAAAACTTAACAGTATTTCTTATTATTCTGCAACTGTACAGAGTACACAGAATAGGCTGCTAAACGGCGGTGAAACACACTGAATGGAATATGTGACTTTAATATTTGAGTTTGAAAACTTAACAGTATTTCTTATTATTCTGCAACTGTACAGAGTACACAGAATAGGCTGCTAAACGGCGGTGAAACACACTGAATGGAATATGTGACTTTAATATTTGAGTTTGAAAACTTAACAGTATTTCTTATTATTCTGCAACTGTACAGAGTACACAGAATAGGCTGCTAAACGGCGGTGAAACACACTGAATGGAATATGTGACTTTAATATTTGAGTTTGAAAACTTAACAGTATTTCTTATTATTCTGCAACTGTACAGAGTACACAGAATAGGCTGCTAAACGGCGGTGAAACACACTGAATGGAATATGTGACTTTAATATTTGAGTTTGAAAACTTAACAGTATTTCTTATTATTCTGCAACTGTACAGAGTACACAGAATAGGCTGCTAAACGGCGGTGAAACACACTGAATGGAATATGTGACTTTAATATTTGAGTTTGAAAACTTAACAGTATTTCTTATTATTCTGCAACTGTACAGAGTACATAGAATAGGCTGCTAAACGGCGGTGAAACACACTGAATGGAATATGTGACTTTAATATTTGAGTTTGAAAACTTAACAGTATTTCTTATTATTCTGCAACTCTGCACAGTACACAGAATAGGCTGCTAAACGGCGGTGAAACACACTGAATGGAATATGTGACTTTAATATTTGAGTTTGAAAACTTAACAGTATTTCTTATTATTCTGCAACTCTGCACAGTACACAGAATAGGCTGCTAAACGGCGGTGAAACACACTGAATGGAATATGTGACTTTAATATTTGAGTTTGAAAACTTAACAGTATTTCTTATTATTCTGCAACTCTGCACAGTACACAGAATAGGCTGCTAAACGGCGGTGAAACACACTGAATGGAATATGTGACTTTAATATTTGAGTTTGAAAACTTAACAGTATTTCTTATTATTCTGCAACTCTGCACAGTACACAGAATAGGCTGCTAAACGGCGGTGAAACACACTGAATGGAATATGTGACTTTAATATTTGAGTTTGAAAACTTAACAGTATTTCTTATTATTCTGCAACTCTGCACAGTACACAGAATAGGCTGCTAAACGGTGGTGAAACACACTGAATGGAATATGTGACTTTAATATTTGAGTTTGAAAACTTAACAGTATTTCTTATTATTCTGCAACTGTACAGAGTACACAGAATAGGCTGCTAAACGGCGGTGAAACACACTGAATGGAATATGTGACTTTAATATTTGAGTTTGAAAACTTAACAGTATTTCTTATTATTCTGCAACTGTACAGAGTACACAGAATAGGCTGCTAAACGGCGGTGAAACACACTGAATGGAATATGTGACTTTAATATTTGAGTTTGAAAACTTAACAGTATTTCTTATTATTCTGCAACTCTGCACAGTACACAGAATAGGCTGCTAAACGGCGGTGAAACACACTGAATGGAATATGTGACTTTGATATTTTAGTTTGAAAACTTAACAGTATTTCTTCCTATTCTGCAACTCTGCACAGTACACAGAATAGGCTGCTAAACTGCGGCGAAGCACACTGAATGGAATATGTGACTTTGATATTTTAGTTTGAAGACTTAACAGTATTTCTTCCTATTCTGCAACTCTGCACAGTACACAGAATGTGCTGCTAAACTGCGGCGACGCACACTGAATGGAATATGTGACTTTGATATTTTAGTTTGAAGACTTAACAGAATGTGCTCTAATCTGCAACTTTGCACACTAAACAGAATGTGCTCTAATCTGCAACTTTGCACACTAAACAGAATGTGCTCTAATCTGCAACTTTGCACACTAAACAGAATGTGCTCTAATCTGCAACTGTGCACACTAAACAGAATGTGCTCTAATCTGCAACTTTTCACACTAAACAGAATATTTTTTTTTTTTTTTTTTTTTTTTTTCCCCCCACACAAAATAACCTGCTGCCCCCACACACAGTAGTCCTAAAAAGGACTTTTGGTTCTTTTTTTTCACAATTTTTTTTTTCCTCCCTACACTGCCTTTCCCTTCCTATCCTCAGCTCTCCCTGGCTCAGACTGAGCCGAACTCGATGGTCAGGTGCTATACAGCACCCGACCACGGGTTCTGGCCAGCCAATCAGTGTAATGCCAGCAGCCAACATGGCTGCTGGCATTACACCGATGTCAGAGCCTCCCTGCATGTTTATTGGCTGCGCAGCAGCCGCAAAACGTGCGGGGAGGAGACCCGAACATGGCGGGCGAGCACATGCGGTACTCGTACGAGTACCGCCATGTGCCGAGCAGAGCGATGCTCGAGCCGATCCGAGCATCGGCCGAGCATGCTCGCTCAACACTAGTAAAGCTGTGAGAATGGGACAAACTGACTTGTTTTGTATACTCTTTGGTGGGAAGGAATATTAGGCTAATATTATTCCTCACATTTTAATGTATTATTGTCAGGATACAATTCCAAGTCCATTCACCTAAGATCATGTAGGACAGGGGTAGTCAATTGCTGGACCTCCAGTTCCAGCTTTTGGGGACCGAAATGCTACTTTGTGGGTGCAGAGTTTTGAGAAACAATCCCACAAAGCCATAGATGTGTAAAATAAAGTAGAGCAGTTGATCGAGAACTTGCTTGAACCCCACTACGTGAAAGCTGTTTTTTCCTAGGCTGACGATGGCTCCAACATAATAGCTGCCTTGAAAGTAGGTGATATGGTACATGTACACTACTTGTCCATGCCCTAAATTTAGTTAGTTAAAAGGTGGTAACATGTTAAAATCAGGAAAAGGAGACTTGTAGAGTAAAAGGCAAGGGCAAATTCTCCTGCAGATCATCTAATGTTGTCTACCTTACCATGTGTGTCCCAACACAGGATTATGTTGTGAGACAAGAAAAACTCTAAGAAAACATACATATTCTCATAGTTTCTATGAGAACAAGGAGACAGCTCAATAGGTCAACATTTTTGTAAAACTGTCCACAGCATTAAAGAGCTCAGGGTGTCTGCACTGATGGGAACTTTTCAGAGACAGAAAGACAGAAAGATATGGGAGTATAAATTCATGACCGAGTTTATCACTCTGAACTGTGGCCTGTACTGTGAATATGTCACATTATTCCACATAATAAACATATGTTGGGCCCTTAGTGCAATGCATCTTTGGCTGCAGTTTGAGACTCTCTACACACTACATTTACTGGAGCTATTCACACATCAGAAGAGAAATAAATCTTGTGCCCCTTGGCATGGGTGTTGCTAGGTTCCAAAAATCATCTGGAGCTTGAGACCATGTCAAAAGTCAACAGTATGCCCATGGTAATAACAATAACCACATGTTCACACACATATAATTACATTTATGTAGTACTTATATGCACATATATTATAAATGTTTAACGGAGGGCCTTTTGACAATCCCGGTACTTTAATATTGGGAGCAATAAACTGGCACTCAGGCAGATGGAGAACTACAAACACTGAGATTTATGCTAAACCTCAGAGTCGGGTACTCTGCAGCACACATGGCTCATGGGACCTAGTCATATACTGTGTCAGGGTCTTGATTAATTCTTCTATTATGTCTTAAGTTCAAATAATGCTCAGAGCCTACATGTCACTCCCATCAATGACACATGGAACCTGTGCAGCAGGCACTGGGTGCAAGAGAGGAGGCCTAGAGAGGGATGAAGCAAGAGGTAAGAGAGAGGGATGGATCATTTTGAGTGCCTTTCTGGTGCCAGTAACATGCTTAATTGTAAACCAGACATGGGCAATCTTAGAGCCTCCACCTGTTGATGACTACAATTCCCATAATCTTCAGCCAGTTGATATTGGTAAGAAATGAGAGTTGTAGTCCACAACAGCTGGAAAACCTGAAGTTGCTCACTGCTTTTTTTTAGATATCTGAGTGTTTTCATTTTTTATCCCCAAAGGGGCCAAATCAAAATTTCCATTCATTTAAATGAGGCATTCAGCCCATTGAGTTTTAGAAAGCTCTCCAAAACAGAAACATCTCTAACATTCAAGTGGTTAAAAGTCTGATTTAAATAAACTGGGAATATTTATTTATCCCTTTATGGTTCAGTTGGTTTGCTCCAGACTTGTTCCAGTTCCTCTTAGTACAGAATATTAATTAGGAAATGTAATCTGCAGTAGTCCTGACAATTGAGTTTGAAGAATTCTGTATGAAGTAGCACAGTTTGGTCATCTGTTGTATCATAATAAGAGTTCCTTGATACCCGATTAGACCACCTCTGGTTTAATGCAAACAGTGACATGCCACATGGAATCTATGTTATGGGTCACTTTTTAATGGTTCCTAGTTTAAAGATCTCTGAGTCAAACCATCTATAACCTTCCTAGATATGTATTTAATCTAATATCTTTAAGAACAACAGGGGTTTTTGTCATGTGCTGGACTTGATGGACATGTCTTTTTTCAGCCTCATCAACTATGTAACAAGCAGATTGGGGTGCTACTCCAAAAACAGGTTCAGACACTGTACATGAAATACCTTATTGCTTAACTATACATGCTATAGAGCAGCTGTTGTTGGACTACAATTCCCATCATGCTCGGCTGGCCATTTTTGAGTGCCACAGTTTGCCCATCCTTGTTAAAGAGGTGTAAACCTTATTTAAGAGAAACTTTGTTTGACCACATTGTGTGAGTAACAAAAAAGGAGACTCGCAACCTCATATTTCTAAGTACATTGTGCCCCAATCCCCCAATGATCCCACTCTGCATTCCAAGGAGAAACCAATATTGTTATCATCCTATGGGTGACTGCACTGGTTTGTTTACTTAATAATTTATCTTTAATTAGTCCTAACACATTTTATACCTGTCTTAGAAGTGGTGACTATGGCCCTTAGAATCAGCCAGTGGCTGATTATTTTACTTGTGCTTGTGAGGTGGAAATTCATATTTCATTATTTTCTTTTCAAAGCATCCATGAAATACTCTGGGAAGCCTGAACTTTTTTGTACAAGTACTATGTAACCTATAACTCCCATCATCCCCAATCAGCCAATGGAGCCATAGGTGTTTTCTTTTAAATGAAGGACATCTTGGCAAATGTCTGACACATCAACATCACTTCTATTATGTGTCCCAGAGCTAGGGATGGGTGAAAATTTTCGCCTCAGACTGAAATCTGCAAATAATGGCAGTTTGAGCTTGGTGAATAATTTCCCGCAAAAAGTGCAGTTTTTCCACTTTTCCCCACCTTTTCCACTCATTGGAATCAATGGGAAGAAAATTATTTCTCCACCACAGGAAAGTTTTCTACAGCCACATAAAAGGCTGTCAGGCTCTCACAGCAGCCATTCAGTGTTTGTGAGAGCAGAGAGCAGCATGTTTTTGAGCTAGAGGAGATGGGCAAGTAAAGAGGAATTGAAGCTTAGTTTAGGGAGTCATTTAGGTAGGTCATTTGTTCTCTGTATTAGGGGAGTCTGGGGGCACTCTAGGTGATAAGAAGGGAGGAAGGAGGTTGATGCCCAAATACTGCAAAATTCCATGTGACTGACTGACAAGACAAAGGCAGCTAGGGACCTATTTGCTTGCTGATCTTGCTGTTATTGTCTCTGTGCTGGGTGTGGAAGTCTGGGGAAAGACGTTGTTGATTTTGTTTTTCAGTTATAATTTTTTTTGGACAGACTGTGATAAGACAACAGGATGGACAACTTTAAAAAAATAAATAAATAAATAAAAAAGAATAAAAAAACTAAAAATCTTAGGTAACAGTGACAGACAGCTGACTGGACTTAGGCAAGGCATCATACAGCTGCATCAGTTGTGTTGTGTACCATACAGTAAAAATCACAGTGTAATTGCATAATGTCCAGCAAATGCACAAGGAGAAGGGGGAGGGGTGGAGCAGTGCAGGGACGTGACAGTAAAGTAGTTGTTCAAAAACTTACTGCAGCAATGGTTGCTGCAATGTGTGCAGTCAATGATGATGATCCCTCTACTCCAAGGAAGGATGCAGTTTGTCAAGGTCACAGCAAAACTAGTTCCAGCACCACTAGTGCCAGTAGAAATAAAGAACCATATAAGAAGAACACTGAAGATGACAACAAGTATCATTCAAGTGTTGATGATGCTGGCAATAGCATAATAGAGGAAGGTGTAGCAGCTGAACCACCTGCTGTATCAGATAGTGATACAAACAAGCACAAAAACACCCATAGTAGGGAACTTTGTTACAGTAAAAATAAAAAGAAATTGTTTGAGAACGCCAAAAGCTTAACGGAATATAAAGGTAGTGGCCAAGAATTGTCAGGTGATGCTGTTGCTGCTGAGGATGACCTAATGATGACTGATGATGATGCAGATCTAGAATATATCCCTCCAGCATGCTTCTCTTGTTCAGATACAGATGAAGTTGAGAGTGAGGATGGTGACAGGGCTATAAGATTATCACAAAGTCAAAGGCTGACTCTTCCACCACTTTTAAAGAGCACTGTGCCTGTCTATAAAGTGCTTGAGAAAGCCATTGGAAAGTTTGACCCTGGACATGCACAGATGTCAAAAAGCACACAGTCACCCTATCAGTCATCATTGGCATCATCACCTCTTTAAAGTCCAAGTCCCACTCAGCCACACACATTGTTAGATATGATAAGTACCTCTGGTGCTGCTGCTGTAAGTGCTGCACCTTTGACACCTAGTAGTAGTGGCAGTAGAATTATATCAACATCTAGCTCCAGTAGTAGTAATAGCAGAAACCACACATGACAGACAAAGCCAGGACAAATATATTAACAGCAGCACAGATGAGGAGGTGGAGGACACATGCGACCAATGCTATGACTAAGTAATGTTTGTCAATAATCTGAGAAGGAGGATACAGTATGACAATGGTAAAAATACATACACAAATCACACCATGCCAGTCCCCCAACACCACCACTACAATACATATCTGCCACATTGTAGATTGTACTTTATTTTTTTTAATTACTTGATATCATCATGAATATGTACCAATGTCACTTAAGCAAGAAAGTGCTGTGTGCAAAGGACAAATGCATTCTGCATGCTAACACATTTTTCAATCCATATTTTATTGTAGGACTCAAAACTTTGACTTTTAGCCACTTATTTCTAAACTTCAGCCCTCAGAAGAAGTAATATTACAGTGGGAAATGTAGTAACTATAGGAAATATAGGCAAAAAATGTGTTACTATAGGCGAAAAATGTGTTAACATAGGCAGCAAATTTGTTAAAATAGGCGAAAAGAAGGACATGTTTGCATAGGCGGAAAGGCAGAATTTTTTGAGGGAAAAGTGAAAAATCGGCACGTATTCGCAATAAGTCATGTGGGAAATTTTTCACACTTTTCGCCTACCCCTAATTTGGTACTGTAATACACAAACCAGACAAGGTTGGTGAGGAGGATACTTCCTTACATACACCCATATTCTTTCATGCCAATTATGCCCAAACTACAAGCTAATAGACCGAAATGCATCCTTTTCTCTGTTATACATTGTGATAAAACTGGCTTTGTGATAAACTGTAATTAATCACTTAACATTAGCCAGATACTGGCTGCCTTGGCAACCTACAACCTACAAAGTAACATAGTTGACGAGGCTGAAAATAACATGCGTCCATCAAGTATAGCCCATGCCTTCACACTTGTTGATCCAGAAGAAGGCAAAAAAGACAAACCTGGAAGCCATTTCCAATTAAGCCCCAAGTGGGTAACTGACCCTGGATCAACATCCTATCTTATTTGAAAAAACTGTTCTAATCCTCAGTATGGTTCTGTGCTCGATAGATATCCAGTACATTTTTGAAAACCAGTTACAGTGTCTCTAAGTTCAACATCTGAAGGCAAAGAGTTCTGTAACTTTACTGCCCTTCCTGTAAAAATATCACGGTGCCCGTGATTGCTGCAGTTCCTTGTCTGTCACCAGTAGGGGGCTGCTATTGGCTGTCTGCAGATAGCCCGCCTCTTATTGCCTATTTAAACCTGGATTGGGCACCCTTTGAGTGCCCTTTCGTGTTCTTTCTGACCTTCTTGCTATCATTATGCCAGTGATAGCTGGGCCTCTGTTCCAGTGTTCCTGAGTTCCTGTTCTCATGTGTTCCTGAGTTCCTGATCGCTACTGTTCCAGTGTTTCCTGCATGCTGAGTAATTCCAGTCCTGGTTCCGACCTAGTCTCTGGTGTTGCAGTTCCTGCTGAACTTCTTCTCTGCGGTTTCCTGACCTGACTGATCGTTGCTGGTTCCTGCCATCGCATCGCCTGTCTCCTGCATCCTGGCGACCTCCTGCCTGGTCGCATCGGCGACATTGCTTGTTACTCCAGTGTGTGGTCACTGGTTCGCTCCACAGCCTATCGGCTATACAATTCTGTGTTGGTCCCAGCGTGCGGACGCTGGTTTGCTCCAAAGCCTTGCGGCTAGACAAACTCGCTTGTTACACCAGTGTGCGGTCACTGGTTCGCTCCACAGCCTATCGGCTATAAAATCCTGTGTTGGTCCCAGCGTGCGGACGCTGGTTTGCTCCAAAGCCTTGCAGTTATTCAAACTCGCTTGTTACACCAGTGTGCGGTCACTGGTTTGCTCCAAAGCCTATCGGCTATACAATCCTGTGTTGGTCCCAGCGTGCGGACGCTGGTTTGCTCCAAAGCCTTGCGGCTATACAAACTCGCTTGTTACACCAGTGTGCGGTCACTGGTTTGCTCCAAAGCCCATCGGCTATACAATCCTGTGTTGGTCCCAGCGTGCGGACGCTGGTTTGCTCCTAAGCCTTGCGGCTATACAAAACTTCCTTGTTACACCAGTGTGCTGTCACTGGTTTGCTCCAAAGCCTATCGGCTATACAAGTCAGTATTGGTCCCAGCGTGCGGACGCTGGTTTGCTCCAAAGTCTTGCGGCTTTACGATTCCCCTGTTGGTCTCAGTGTGTGTACACTGGGTTGCTTACGATCCTGTCAATTTGCCATTACCATCTGACTGCTGCTACTATCTTTGGGCTGTCCTGCCCGGTATTGGTAAGGCCGGTAGAACCTTTTGCCACATTCCATCGAGTTTGCCTTACCCGGTATTGGCAGGACCGGTAGAGCCTACATTGAATCTTTTGAGGCTGCCTTGCCCGGTAATTTGGTAAGGCCGGTAGAACCGTTATGCTAGTCCATCTGCAGGTTGCCTTACCCGGTATTGGCAAGGCCGGTAGAGCCTAACATTCTGCTACTTCAGACTGTCCTGTCCGGTATATTGACAGGACCGGTAGAGTCTGCCTTCTGTCTTGTTATATTCTGTATATATCTGTATGTATGTGTATGCCATCCTACGTTATCAATTTATTATTTCAATAAAACTGATTTTTACCTAAAACTTGTGTCTGAGAGTCATAATAAACCGTGACAAAAAACCTGTCTTTGTTTTAGTTGAATGCACCTTTCCTCTAGTTTTAATGGATGACCTTATGTTCTTTGCTCAGATCCTTGAGTAAATAGCTCCTTGGAGAATTCTTTGTATTGACCTTGAGTATATTTTTAAATGTTAATCATCTTCAGGAGGGAAGAATCCCTGAACGCTATGGTGCGTTTATTATTAGTATGCATGCAGAAAAAGCATTTCACAACATTTCTTAGGATTATTTGATGTGCTCCCTTTAGGAGATTATGTTTTCAGGTCACTTTCGTTCTCTTATCTATTAAGCATAATGCAATTCTGTGGCTTCCCTTGTTTTGTCAACCCAGTTTCCTAATGTCTGTCTTACCCATCAGGGATGCCCTGTGAAACCCTACTTATTTACTATCTCTTTAAAATCCTTGGCAATTGATTTATGCCAGATACTGCCTGATCTACGTTTTGGGAAAAACTACTTTACAACTAAATCACTTTGTGAATGACCTTCTGCTTTTCCTGAAGTCCACAGTAGCCACTCTTCCCACTCTCATGTCCATAAATGAACATTTTAAAGACATTTCTGAAAATAGTCTAAATTATGCTTCATTGGTATTTTATGGCTCATTCTGAAACAGGAATTCCATTTGTGGTTTAGGGAAAAATAAATATCCCTTTTCAAGTTTGCAGGCACAATTTAAATATTTAGGCATTTTCTTGCCTTGGCTCCAGAAAACGTATTTGGCCAATTTGAGCCTGTGGTAGACTATATTCAGGTAGTTAGTTTACAGCTGGAAGAATCTTTCATTGGATTGGTTTGGCAGTATACCTCTCATTAAGATCATTCTTTTCCCAAAAATATTAAGTATTGCACTTATTACTCCTCCTTCTGGAAAAAAAAAATCTTCCTAGAATTAACTGCATTTTATCATAATTTGTTGGAAGGGGAAGATAAATAGGTTAAGTCTTCCTAAGTTTCAGCTAACTAGGCCCTTTTGGGGTTTCAAATTTCCTGATACTCAGTTGATCAATCAAATGTGTTTGCTTAAATACACTGAAGACTGGTTACAGTCCTCCTTAATCCATGCACAGGCAAGCCTAAATGTCTAGTTTGCAGGGAAACTATAGCTTGTTTTCCCTCGTGTCTCCAACTAATTTAATTCTAGCAATTCAAAGATGATATTTTGACCAAGCCAGAACTTGGTTCCCTATTCTTTCAGGCTGGGCAGATGCCCTTGTCTAAGGTGAACATTATGCATGCATAGTAGAAAGTTTTTCTTGTATTCTAAATTGTCTATCTCTGCAGATTATAGAAAAGTTCAATAAAATTTATTTGTACATGGGGATATTTCTCATCCTTGTTGCTCTACAAATTTGACAGTAAAATCTTTAACCACTGTCTGAAGCATAGAGCCTTAGATCCAGATTCTACTAAGCAAGTGTGATTGCATTCCAAACATTGTTGGTTCTGTAAAAAAAAGTACTAGGATTTTTTGGATTTATACATGGCTGAAGATAGGACAGAGATTACCTCAAAGTCCCTAGGACTGGTGTCTTAGCTTTTCTGCCAACTAAGTTATCTTGTGCAGCTGGATCAAAACTAAACCCCCTTCTGTTTCTTTACAGGACTCTTCCATCTTCTTAAAGGTCCCTTCTTGTAGAAAGGGAAGATACAATTTTACATAAACGCAAGAGAATAAAACCATTTCCTAACTTTCGTACCATGGTGATGTGCAACACATTGCAGAAAAATGAATTGTATATCCCTCTGGCACTCATGGGGTTAAACACTGGGCCCCTTTTTATGTTATCTTTCCTAGTGGAGTATTAGAAATATATTTTACTGCTCTTTAGACATGCTGAATATTTCTTACATACAGTCATACTGGATGAGTCGAGCCATCTAGGTAAATT
This sequence comes from Rhinophrynus dorsalis, assembly GCA_037306005.1. Taxonomy (NCBI): domain Eukaryota; kingdom Metazoa; phylum Chordata; class Amphibia; order Anura; family Rhinophrynidae; genus Rhinophrynus; species Rhinophrynus dorsalis. The sequence goes on from CM074719.1 coordinate 489,886,283, forward strand.
TCCTTGAGGTCTCCTTCTCCTCTTGTGGTTTTCCCTTTTCCCTCTTACCATAAGCTTTCCTGAATCTCCAATTTGTCTCTTGCCTCCCTTTACCATATTTCCCCCTTGCTCACCCTCCTCGTTTTCTACTGCTTCCCCTTTTTCCATCAAGATTTAGAGTATTTGCTTGTTGTTCTAGGAAGAACTTATGTATGAAGATGACAAAAATTGATAGTGTTGCTGGTTTGATTCTGACATTTTACATTTGTGCAATATATACTAACTTGTCAACTGTATCTTGACATATTTGATTATATTAAAACATTTTGAACCATGAATCAATTGGGGATTTTTATTTGTCTCCTATAGTGCAGTTAGTTTACCTCAGAGGTGTTCCAGTTAGTTTCTGGATAAGCCATGAAACCATGACGCGTTGAAAAAGGTAAACCTAGTAAGCGTTACTTCTAATTTTACATTTCTCAACTCATCCCTTGTATTAAATAACTGGTCAACATTATCCAGGGCTTGGTTTTCCATTAGGCATAGTCGGCAACGGTCTAGAGTACCACATTTTGAGTGCTGCAGCAGCTGTTTGGCCATGCACACATTCTGACTTGTGGGTGTGTCCAAAACAACTTTACTAGGCACCTGATCCTTGCTCTCTTCACTCCTTTGAAGGAAAAGCATTGCATCATAGGAGACATTTTCAGACTAGCGATAAGAGAGTAAAAACAGTTCACTGAGTAACATGAACACACTTCAACTCTTGTAACCCAAATGTGAGAGGTAGTCATGAGTACCATGATCTTATATCGTCCTTTTAACATTAAAATATAAACACGCTCACATGAATATGACAATATCTTGTTAACTTGCATTTCAATATGGAAATGACAGATTGTCGATTTGTGTTAAGTGTGAAATCATAAATGTGTCAAAGACCTGGCAGGTTGATGGGGATGAGGGTGATTTGTTGGCAGATTAAAGGGAACATGATGGTGAAGAAATGTTGGCACATATTGGTGATGTGCCTTCAACACAGATCTGACACAACATTGTCTTCCAGAGCCCTTATCGAACTTTAGTGCATCTTGGCCCTGGAGTGAGAATACCATTCAGGTAGTCTGCTAGCTTTTCAGAGAAGTGGTTATATACTCAATAAGAAAGGTGAAGGATATGTCTAGATTTGAGTGTTACCCAAAATATTTATTTAAATATATCACAATAATGGGTAGCATAATTACATTGAAGGACAAAATGGAATAATGAATTATACAGTGTTGAGTTTGCACAGATGGCTATGTGGAACAGAAGCAGATACTACATCCTCATTGTCTGACATTGACATTGTTTTGAAGTTTTCTTACCAGGGGACATAGAAAGGATTTTTTTCTAAACAGTGAGCCTTCTGTAGGATAAAGGTTTGATGTTATTTATCAAGATCAAAAGTGCTGTTGGGATACAACCATATACTAAGATATTTGTAAAAGTTGACTGAGGCCAAGTTATCATTAGTCTTTGTTATGATGGTTAAGTGAATATTGTTGAGTTTAAATAATCTGTGTTCTGTACCAAATACCATTGTAAGTTTTGTCAGTGCTTACGAACAGTTTGTTTTTAACAATCCATCTCTCAACTTCAGAGAAATCCTCCTGTATTACAGCCTCAAGTTATATGTTTAGATTTTTAGTGTAGATTATGGTGTCATCTGCATACTTGTGCATAGAAGATGCTTTTCAAACCATGGGCAGTTAATGTATAAATAGGGAAAATGGAAGAGGGCCAGGAATGAAGCCTCCAGGAACCCCACATGTTACTCTGAGAGGAAAGAAAACATTGTCAACAGACACATATTATGTTCAGTCTGATGAAAAGGGTCAGAATGAGTCTAGAGAATGGTTACCCAAGCCTGAAATTTTAACTTTATCAGACTATTGAGGACTACTCTATCAAAGGTCTTTGCAAAATCAAGGAAAATAGCTTCAGTAAGTTCACCAAGTTTCATGCCACTTTGGATATCACTGCATACTTTTAAGAGTGTCTTTACCGTTGTGTGATTTGGATGAGCCAGGAGTAGCAGTCAGTAATACTCACATAGCTGCATGAGGATACATTTTTCTAGGATTTCAGATAATGTGGGGAGTAAGGATATTGGTTTGTAATTTGATACCAGATTTTTACCACCACTTTTATGGATAGGTACCACTCTAACCACTTTCCTGGCTTTAGGCATATACCTGGATAACAAGAGATAATTAATTAGGGATGCAATGGGATGGGCAATAAGCTTCTGTAAATTTGCTGACCATTGATCAGGCCCAGATACTGATTTCATATTTTTTGATTGAGGAGGTGGTCACTGCTCAGATAGAATAACATAGGAACTGGAGAAGTGATAAACGGAAGAAATCATCTCCACTTTATCTTTGCTTTATCACCGCTTAGTGAATCCCGACCCATGATTTTAATTCAGTCATTTTGGGTATATTGCATTGACCAAAGGAAAATCAGTAGACCTATCACCTCAAACAACTTTTGTTCATGGTGTCAACCGTTTTAATTAGCTTTTTTCTACTTTTAACTGTTTTATTAGCATTTTTCTTTTCAACTCCCCTTGCCTTCTAGATGTTCCTATACACAGAGTTTTCTTTGCACTGTAAACTCACAATATTTGTGCAGGGATCAAGTCTATCCTCTCCAATCTTCATGTTTAACTCCTTGAGAACCAGTGGGGTGTGCATTACATTGCACCACAATGCCTTGCACATCCCTCTGTTTCTCAAAGAGTTAATATTTTGAAAACGTGATCAGCTGGCAATATAACTGCTCTCTCGCTATATATTTTAAGCCTGATTCACCAGCATAATAGCATAAATGTTTTACAAAAACAGTAGCTCCAATTAATCTTCATACTATTTGGGCCATGGAGAGTGTTATTTCAATACTGTGAGAGTTGTAGTTCAAGAGTAATTGAATGATAAAGTATCCCTCTCCCACCCCTTTTACTGATGTCACTGCTCAGCTTAGAACAGCAGGGAGGTGTCAAAGTGGATTTCAGAGAGGGACAATCTTCAATTAAGATAAGGGAAAAACCTGAAAAACCTGTCAATGGGGGATTTCATTGTTCTCACAGTAAGAAGATTGTCCCTTGCTGTGAGCTGTCTGGTCTGGGGACCAGATTTCACATCTGGGGTGAGGTGGCTTACACTAGGTAAAAGAGGTGGGAGGGGGATACTTTATCATTCAATTACTGTTGAACTACAACTCTGACAGTACTGAAATAACACTTTCTATGGCTCAGATACTATGAAACTTAATTGGAGCTGCTGTTTTTGTGAAACATTACTATCCCTTTAAATATATGGAGGCTAGCTTCATAATACATGTATTACCTCTCAAAAGTGGCAGATTCTAAAAAAATCCTTTACTCTTCCGAGACCGGAAGCCAGGCATCAGGGCAGACATCTTGTCTGAGCTCCTGCGCTGTCAGTCCCGGACTCTTCTAAGAAGCATTGCAGTGTGCCACAAGGTAACGGGAAGGAACTGACGGTGCACGCCCGCAGACAGCACTAACCTGGCCATCAGTGTCCGAAGATTAAGGATTTCTTTAGAATCTGGCACTTTTGAGAGGTAATACACGTATTATGAAGCTAGTTGCCATATGTTTAATCCTTCAAGTGCCAGAGTGGTACGGAATGCATTGCTTTGCAATGCATTCCGTACCACTGTGGCACTCAAAGGGTTAATTATTGAAGGGCGACTTTATCCTATGTGAAAGTTCCGCTTTAAAATCATCTTGCAAAATAATTCATCCTCCTATATTATAATTCGCTAAAATGTTTGTAATGACGCAGTCATGCACAGTAGAGACTGCCCGTGACATGGCTGATAAGAGTGGGGTCCTGCTCGGTATCAGCCGCGGCGTGGGCAGTCTCTACTGCTCATGACTGCACCGCGACCCGCTGGCACTGTGGTCCATGTACACGGGCTCTTCAACTAGTACTGACATAAGGCAACAAATGAGTAGTGTATAAGAGACTAGTAAAAAAACCCGTGTACATGGGCCAACATTCTGTGCGTTCGAGCAGTTTCTACTGTGCATGACTGCATTGGACAAACATCCATCTGTCCTTTAATATTATAGGATATGGTCAATAATCATTGCTTTCAATTTATATCAAAATTATAAAATCTTAGAAAATTATCTTACTAAAATCTTGCTGATCAGGTTACAGAGGAGTACCAACTCAATGCAGAGTACTTGTTAAGTTACCAAGATTAATTTTTGTCCTGAATCATACCTATATCTCTAGTGATAGTTCTAATTGCCCTGTAAGTACAATCTGAGAATCTTGTCATGGTGACATACTTTTTAGCACAGGAGCAAGATAAGTAGTAAATGATATTGCTACTTTTCCATATCTGAAATGTGTTTTATCTTGAAAATATGTGTATTCAAAGTACCCAAGGCACTGATTACACAGGTGATTGGGATTTTCTTCTATGATCTAATTGACAGTTCTTCTTACTTGAGCTTAGCTAGTTTCACCCAGAGAAGTCCTAAATGTTTGTTTTTGTTTCGAAAGATGCATACATTGTAGAATAGATTAGACAATGTATCCCAGAGTCTGAAACCAGTTTGTTTATTATTTGTCCTGATTTATTTTTGTTGCTGTATTGATTTTAATCAGATGCAGATATGCATCCCTTCTAGCGGTTTCAGGTTTCCAAAGACAGTTTCTGATTTTGGCTCCTTATGTCTAAATCTTGCTGTTCCTGCCTTTATCACTGATTTTAAATGAAATTATAGTCCCATATTCTTTGTGCATTTTAGTTACTTGTTATTAAAAGTTTGTGCTATGAGTCTCATAATATGTTAATGCTACTTATTTATGTGCTTTGTATAATGCAGTGTTTTGATGTGGATTTTGTCTGGTCTGTTAACCAAGTGCTGCTCAAAGGGCCATATGTTCAAAAGGAAACTGGAGTAACTCTGGGGCAAATCAAATGCAACACAAAGGACAAATTGATTTAAAATGGCATTTCAAACACCTATAATGATATAGAGGTATCAAATTATTTGTTGTGCAATGCTTTTGAGATCTCTCTGGCACTCAGTTAGTTAAAGGGATAGTAATACTTCATTTTAACTTTATTTTATTTTGTAGGCATTAAAAAAACATGAAGAATGATATAAGTCTTATCTCTGAAACCTTTATGGTTTAAGAGATATTCACAAACAAAGTATCCCCCCCCTGTTCAGCCAGATAAGAAGGGAGATGCCCAGGTAGACTGCAGAGAGGGACAATCTTCAATTAAGATAATGCAAAAAGCTGAAAAACTTGTCAAGGGGGAAAGGGCTTTCATTGTTTTAATACAAAGAAGATTGTCCCCTTCTGTTATCTGTACTGTCATACAACCAGACTGACATCTGAGAAGAGATGGCTTACACTAGGAAAAAGGGGCGGGGAGGGGAACTTTGCTTGTGAATATCTCATAAACCATAAAGGTTTGAGAGATAAGACTTATATCATTCTTTATGTTTTTTTAATGCCCTCAAAATAAAATAAAGTTAAAACGAAGTGTTACTATCCCTTTAAAAGCCTCAATTAAGTCTGAATTTTAGAAGTTTGTATTTGTTTTTTCAGTTTATTATTACTGTTGTTTGTACATAACATACGTTGCACCAAGTAACTTTTAAGATTCCTTGCCATTCTGTAGATGATCTTATGACGTGCAGGTAACATGAGGCCCAGTATCCTATCTCCTAATAATATGTGCCAGTTCTTGTTCAAAATCTGCTCTAACTTCCTCTGATAGAGGAATATATGGGACTAGAGGTTGACTTTTTATATGTTCTGCTTTAATCCAAGCAGGTGTTAAAGTTTCCTCCTTATAGCCTTTTTCCACAAATGTATTGTTTAGATCCTTTGCTTGTTCCCTGTAGGTCTCTAAAATGGTACAGTTTATCTATAATTGTAGGAAGTCACTATATGGAACGCTCAGTAGCCAATTTGGCGATGTGAACTACTTGCCTCTATATAACTATTGACATCAACTCTTTTCTGGGATGTACTGGAGATGACCTGAAGGCTTCTGACTCCCTACTCCAATTGGTAGTAAAGACTATCTCTATGTCATTCTAATTCAGATCTTCCAAGAGACTTCTTCATCCTTCTAGATAATCATAAAGTCATCAATATATCTGCAGTAGGGAATGAGATTTGCCCCATATTTAGGCAATAAATTTAATTCTTCCCACATGCCCATGAATAGATTTGCATAACTTGGGGCAAATCTCATTCCTTGTAAGTAGTATTGACCATTAAAGATAAAGTAATTGTGATCCAAGATATACTATCGCCAGTAATCCTTTTCGATAGTCAACACAGGTGTACAAGGATGTAACATTCCAAGTAACCCATGATAGATTCTCAGTCCAGGTTATTTGACTCACACTTTGCAGGACATCCATAACATCCCTGGTAAATGATGTTAGTCTTTGTACATACCCCTGTAGAAACAAAATCTCATGTAATTGAGCCATATGATAGGACTTGATGAGGTCACATCAGTTCCTGCACAATGGTACAAAGGAGAGACATGAAAAATTCCCAGTGAGACATTTGTTTGTTTGTTAATGTATCAGAGGTCATTCACACTATGAAAAGCAAGGTGATGAGGACAAGCACAACATCCATATGTTTCTTAAACTCAAGGTACGTCATCTGAAATCCACAAGTTTCCCTTGCTCGGAATATTGGACAGTCATGATATGCACCTCCTCATCACATTGTAACTGAGATGGAAGCCATCATGAAGATTGCTCAGCAGTGCAGTCTACCCGGTTCATCAGTCAGGACAACATGTGGATCTTGCATATGTTCAACCAGACTGGAGTTTGGAATGCAAGAGGGTTACACAACACATATATGTGTGATGCATTGAGTGCCCCAGTGGCACCCTAGGGGAGGCATACTCATTGTTGTGAAGGATATGTTTGTGTGTTGTGAGCGTTGAGTTTGTGCAGTGTTATCCATGTGCCACATGCCTAACATGATCTTATGTTAAGGAGGTGTACCTCCGGTTGGAGTGCTACTGTGTCTTTGTGTGGTAACAGTGATCCTGTGTGTGACCAGAATCAAATCATGAAATGTTTTCCATCAGCTGTTGTTGAACTTCAACACACACCATACCCAGACAGAAAATTCCTGGTTTTTGATTTGCTAGGTGTATTGTGAGTTGAAATTGGAGAACAGTGGATGTGCTGTGTTTGGTTACCACTGATCAAACACTTTCCCACCAAGTAAATGTGCAATAGTTGTGTTCAATGCATTGTTTTGCAGTGCATTGGAGACATATCTGCCACTGACCTTGTTACATACCTGAAGGAATCAAACACATGATTGGGATTAATAAGTGCATTTTTATTTTTGGGAAAACATGACACATAGGGCTTTATTATTATTCGTTTTTTTTTGGTTTGGGAGGGCGTGCAGATGTTGTTGCCCTCATTGACTGTCTGGTGACTCTTGTCTATCTTGGGGTTGCTGTGGATGTCACACTTGAGGAAGAGGTTATTACAGTTGACCCCTCATTTGACTATTAAGCTCTCTCATCCAGCAGCATCTGGATGCAATTTTGCTTGTGCATTTCAATGAGCATGTGGACAAGCAAGTCAGGGAGTCCAGTCCCACTAGGGCATATTTCTGTGTGGAAGATGCTTGCTGGGAATCCATACTGGCTGCAGTTCTCTCCACGTTGCACAGACACCTCCTGGAGAAGAGTCTGGTCTCGCTCAGTAGCCTCCTCTGGATGGTGATGTATTCTTCATCTGTTCTGCTGGTTCTGGTAGCTGCAGCACATGATGAGGGCATGAATGGTTCACAGGGAGGTGCTTCTGATGTCTCTCCTCCTTTGTCTGTGTCATTTCCTTGACTGTTGGTTCCCTCATGTTCTGAGTGTGTCTCTGATGCTGCATGTGATGCATTTGAGGGTGAGCCATCTGCCCCCCACCAGATTTATGGTCTCCTCACTGACTGCAGATTTGTGTTCCCTTGGTTCAGTCTGTGATGGTGGTGGTTGTGGTCTCTGTGACTCGCCTATGAGGCTATGATGGTGGTATTCAAGTGGTCATGGGTCATTCTGTGACCACTGGGATGTGCTCCCTTCCCATCTGGGTTTTGGCTGCAGGCTACTGTGTTGCTGTGTACCTGTGGTCCAAATAGTGGTCATCCACTGGCATCACATTGGTGGTGGTGGTGGTGGTGGGGAAATCCAGTACTGCCCAGATGTTGGAATCATCCATCTCTGTTGTGGAATCCACTGGTGTGACTCCTGCAGCATGCACTCTTTGGCTATTGCGGTTGATAGCCATACTGTGACAGTGGTGGCAAAAGCATCTAGCTGGTGCCCTTTGCTGGATCTTCAGTGGCTATGTCACTGGGGTTCATAGTTTGCTCTTACTCATTTTCCTCCTGCTTGGTTGCAGGCATGGATGCTGTATGGGAAATTATATTGTATGATTAGTAACCTAAGCAATGACAAGAGGGATGCAAGACGATAACATGTGACCCTTTGATTGACAGAATGCAATGCATGGGATACCATACTGGCACTCAGTGATTGAACAGCTTGACAAGGTCCTGTACCTTGATGGAAGCGACCTACACTGGTTGAGCTTTCATTATAATATGTACCTGGAACAGTGGTGAAGTCATAGATGGCACCTCTGTTTTAATCCATGGGTGGTCAACTGAGGCTACACTGATATTGTGAGGACCATTCCCATTATCCACAATCCATGTATCATGTGCTTGTTTAGATGCGTGTTGTGGTTCCCTAATGGTATGGTTTGGTGGTGCTGTTAACCCAAGTGTGAGTGTTCATTCCAGCATCACATTTTGAATGTGTGTTCTAGTTATTATGGTGGGTGAAACATGTGTCCTCCAGCTGCTTGTGTTGCTGTGTTCCCCTGTCAATGTTTGTTTTTTAGACTTTCTTTGCCTGTGTGTGGTACTGTCATTGTTTGTTTCAACTTTTGTTTTCATGGGTGTGTCAACAGTGCAAATGTGTGATTTGAGGCCATGATGTTATTGCGCATGCAGCATATGTGTTGGACATGCAATCAGTTTGTGTTTGTTCAACAATCATGGGTGTGCTGACCCCTGTAGAACTGTGTAACATGACCCTGACATAGTGTGTTCATTATCTGTTAACCCATTGAGTGTCAGAGGGGTACCTTAAACATTGCAGAACAATGTGGTGCTTAGCCCTCTAGAACTCAATGGGTTCAATGTTGACATCCCTGTGGCACCATTTGTAACATTGTTCAAGAGCAGATGTTTGTATTTCAATGGCAGTCATTGTTTGTGTGAGGCATGTATGTCTGAGCAACTTACCGGGAGTCTGGAGCTGCTGTCATCTCCTGTGTCACAGCGTCCGTGGATCCCCTCAACAGCAGTAGTGGATAAGTTTTGTCAGAGCATCTCCTCTCAGGCACTGAAAGTTATCACTGGTGGACAACCTCCTGTGCCTCTAGCATGCAAAGCCAGGTCTCTCATCTTGTTTTTGACTTTTTACTTGCAGTCTGTCCAATGCTTCTTGATGGAGTCTGTGGTGCACTTACACATGGACACAATGTTAACTGCATTCTGGAAATGACGCCAGGTGAGCTTCTTCCTAGCACAAATCCCTCTGGTCCTTTTTGGTGGTGAACAGTATGTGCTCCCTGTCGAGGATGCTCTGCACCAGTTCATACATGGGGTCCTGTAGTCTGTCCTCCTCCAATGCAGTCTGGGATGTATCAGAACTATATGTGGCAATTTGGTGGTCAGGCACTGCCTGCTCTGTCCCTGAATGTATGCGTTTCTGTACCACATCACCTATGGCTCCCACTGGTGTGTTCGTCCCTAGCTGCTGTGTTCCTGTTTGTTAATGGGTACCACTCCGCCTGCATGGTCTCCCTCTCCCCTCCTTCTCTGACCGGGGATCCCTGTTGTCTTTTCTCCTCTCCTGCACCAATCCCCATCCCTCTAGCCTCCACTCCTCTCCCTGCAATCTGCCTGGCACTCTCCTAGCTCCCTCGCACAGCCACTCATACCCAGTCACTCACAGAAGCACTCAGTCAGATTCACTCTCTGGCACTCCTTTGCACTCAATAAATAACACTGTATAACATAAAAATGTGTTGTTTTTTCAAAAACAAAATATGTTTCTGTATGCGATGTGTGCAATATGTGCCAAATATACTTTAATTTCAATGGACTTGTTATTTTGGTGTGTTATGATTGGCTGTGATTTTGAACTTGTGTTGACCATGTTTAGTGTTGCAAGATAACGCTGAACGTTGGCTACTTTCCTTTGACGTTGTGTAGTGACTGAAATGAATGCATGGTGAAGTAAAAAAAATAAAGGGGTGATGCATGTTATGAGGCTTCATGTGTTTGTGTGTCCTATGCTCATTGTCCATTCTGGTAGACAGCTTATTGCAAAGTTTCGCTACACAGACACGTCTAACTTTCAGTAATGCTTTATTCCTTACTAACTGTTTTACGTGCCTTATTGAATCGAGCCCTAGATGGGCAGAATGGTTCATATCTACCATCAAACTCTATGTTTCTATTTTTTCAGGGCTAGCTTTGTTTGAAGCATGAAAATTACACAATCATTTTTTTTTCAAGCCTAGCCTTGCTGTCATTTTTGGAAATATTTACAGTAAGCCTGCAATATAACTTCTCAGGATTTTCTTTCTGTAAGCCTTCAACTATGTTAACCATTATTTTTAGAGTGAAATAAAAATAAGGTGACACTGGATGTGGTAGTGTTGTTATCTCATCATGAGTCATAGGAATGAATGCTAGACAATATATTTGCATTATGATTGAATCCAATTTAACTATGCATTATTATTTTCAATTTATTGTTAAACATTAATCAGTAATATTAGCAGTAGTCGCAACAACCCTTCAAATCCCTCCTCATCATCCTCAGTGCTGCTGTTAATAGTACATGCTCCATGGGTTTCCCTGTCATGTGTTTTTGTCCACTTCTTCTACCTGTCCTACGGTCATTAACTATAACCACAGACTGCATGCTTGCTGTAGGCTAACTAAGGGTGTCCACTGCTGTATCCATCCATGCAGATCACACACAATGTTTTGTTGGTCAGTAGTCAATGAGGTCATTCTTTTGTTCTAGTATGTAGCTATCCTGCAAGTATGCTGTACCCATTTCATATACGAGCTATATGATGTTCATGTGTATCAGCTGTGCCCCCACCACAAATGTTACATTGCCACCCCTGAGACATATGAATTACTTTGTGATGATAATGTGATGATGACATGTTCTGAAACATCTTGGATATTCTTGCTAATGTTGTTTCTGCTGCTGATGGTATAAACCCTTTGCTTACAACTTTTGTACTATGCTTTCTGCTATCTTTTTTCACCCTACATTTGTCCGTCTCTCTCTCTCTTACCCTCCAAAATTAAACCCTCCACTCTGTCTATAGATATATATTTATATTCATTCACAGAATGAGATTCCTCAGAGAGCTGCTGCTCCATCTGTGGCATAATTTCAGAAACTTTATGTTTAAAGGGGGTACAAGAAAGTAGCAAGAATGCATTTTTCATTGCTTTTAATGGACCCTATGTTGAGTCCTGTTCAGAACATGCTAACATAAATTTCACTAGTTGGTTCATGTCTGTTATCATCATTGCAAGATTCATCAGCCATGCTTCTCTTTTTCTGCAGTAAATATATCAGTGGAAGATTCTTGCTAATTTCTGGTTATGACTAACCAGTAAGGTAGCCTCATCAAAAGGTTTCAGTAGCTCATAGGTCACACATTAGTTGCCATTGACCAGATGACAAAGATACTCCATCCAAAGCCTTCGGGTTTTGCATTGTATACTCTACTGGCCTTATTATGCTTATACAAAATTTCTAGCAGGTACAATGTGGAATTCCACCCTGTAAGGATCTCCATTTTCAGTTGGTGATGGGGCAGGTTGTTATACTCCTGTACAGAATATAATGTATTGTGAGCATTGTAGGAGTGTCTAAAATGAGCACAGATTTTGTTGGCGATAATTAGCATCTTTCTGAGGGTTTCGGATTCTGTGAGGAATCTGGTCAAAACTAAATTTAGGACATGGACAAAGCAGGGTGCATGCATCATGTCACACATTTTTAAGGCCACAATTATGTTGGAGCCATTTTCAGCAGACACAAAACAGCTTTCCGGGAGCATGGTACAATCCATTCCTCTATTACCTGCTCTACTTTATTTTACACATCTGTGGCTTTGAGGGATTGTCTCTCAAAACTCTGCTTGCACAAAGTGGGGCGCCGATGGTATGGCTTACCCTGTTGCTAAGAGTGGGCGAAAACTGAGAAAAATTTCCTGCATGACTTTTCGTGAAAAACGGCTGATTTTTCATGAAATTTTTCTTTCTTTCTCCAATGCAAAATTTTCCTCCTTTTCTCCTATTCAGCACATTTTTCACCTATTCCAACACACTTTTCTCATATTCTAACACATTTTTCTCTATTCCAACACATTTTTTCCTATTCCAAAACATTTTTGGATATGGTACAACATTTCCCAGCACAATATTACTTCTTCTGAGGGCTGTAATGGAGAAATAAGTAGCTGGAGGTCAAAGTTGTGAGTCCTACAGCAACATATTGTTACGGTTTTCTGACACTCAGACCAGGGTATGAAGTAAAAACACAGTTTTATTATTATTCTTTATTATTATTATTCTTTATTTATATAGCTCCAACTAATTCCGCAGCGCTGTACAATTGGGGAATAGAAATACAGAGGTATTAAATAGTACAATCAGATGTGGAGAACAGGAGGATCAGAGGGCCCTGCTTGTGAGAGCTTACAGTCTAGAGGAAGGTAGGTTTGATACAGAAGGAGTAAGTGCTATTGCGTTTAAGTGCCTCCTGCCACATGAACTGCCAGTCAGTGGGTGGGAGTGAGAAGTGCCATTGAGTGCAGTAGTCCGTGCAAGGGGTGAATCTTGGTGATGATGTTTATGGAGGCAGTTGATAGGCCTCCCTGAAGAGGTGAGTCTTCAGGGAGCGTCTGAAGATTTGAAGGCTGGGGGAGAGTCTGTTGGGGCGGGGGAGGGAATTCCACAGCTCAGGTGCAGCACGGGAGAAGTCCTGTAGGCGGGAGTGGGAGGATGTGATAAGAGCTGTGGAGAGCAGAAGGTCATGTGCAGAGCGAAGATGGCGGGCGGGAGTATATTTGGAAATGAGAGATGAAATATAGGGGGGTGCAGTGTTAGTGAGGGCTCTATAAGTTAGCACCAGAGTTTTGAATTTTACTCTGTATGCTAATGGGAGCCAGTGTAGGGACTGACAGAGGGGTGTGGTGTTAGAGAAACGATGAGTGAGATAGATTAGTCTTGCAGCAGAGTTCATTATGGACTGTATCGGGGTTAGTCAGGTGAGAGGCAGGCCAATTAGTAAAGAGTTACAGTAGTCAAGACGGGACATGATGAGTGTTTTGATTAGAATTTGGTAGTGTCTTCTGTGAGAAAGGGTCGGATTCTAGAGATGTTGCGGAGGTGGAGGCGGCATGAGTTGGAGATTGACTGGATGTGAGGAATGAAGGATAGGGCAGAGTCAAATGTTACCCCCGGGCAGCGTGCTGTAGGGGTTGGTGTGATGGAAGTGTTGTTAACGGTGAGGGTAATATTTGGGATAAGGCTGGTTGTAGATGGAGGGAAGAGAATTAGTTCAGTTTTGCTAAGGTTAAGTTTGAGTTGATGGGAGGACATCCAGGAAGACACAGCAGACAGGCAGTCAGACACTCGGGACAGGAGGGAAGGAGAGAGGTCTGGGGAGGAAAGATATATTTGGGTGTCATCAGCATAGAGATGATGGTGAAACCCAAAGGAGTTTATTAGTTTTCCAAGGGAAGCAGTGTAGATTGAGAAGAGCAAGGGTCCCAGTACTGATCCTTGAGGCACACCAACAGACAGTGGGAGGGGTGGGGAAGTGGAGCTGGAGTAGGAAACACTGAAGGAGCAGTTGCAGAGATAAGATGAAAACCAGGAGAGTGCAGTGTCGCAGAGACCTAGGGAGTGGAGGGCTTGGAGGAGGAGTGGGTGATCGATTGTGTCAAAGGCGGCTGACAGGTCCAAAAGAATGAGTAGGGAGTAGTGGCCTTTTGACTTGGCTGAGAGCAAGTCATTGGCCACTTTAGTGAGGGCAGTCTCAGTGGAGTGATGAGGGCGGAATCCGGATTGCAAAGGATCTAGCAGGGAATGGGAGCAGAGGAATTTAGTGAGCCGGTTATATGCAAGGCGCTCGAGAAGCTTGGAGGCGAACGGGAGTACGGAAATTGGCCGGTAATTTGACAATGAGTTTGGGTCCAGGGAGGGTTTTTTTAGGATGGGAGTGATTAGTGCATGTTTGAAAGAGGATGGGAAGGTGCCGGTTGACAAAGAGAGGTTGAATAAGTGAGTAAGGATTGGAGTTAGTAGAGGGGAGAGTTCTTGGGAGAGCTGAGATGGGATTGGGTCGAGAGGGCATGTGTTTAGGTTTGAGCGAGTGAGGAGAAGGGAGACTTCATCCTCAGTGACAGGTGGGAAGGAGCTTAGTGTGTATGTGGGAGAGGCGACGGGGCTGGGCTGGCTGGGTGGGGGTGGTAGTGATGAAATGTCATGTCTGATAGATTCAATCTTGTTCTTGAAGTGGTTTGCGAGATCTTGGGCAGAGAAGTTAGTGGAAGGTGTTTGTGTTGGTGGGTTTAGAAGAGATGTGAAGGTTGAGAAAAGGCGTTTGGGGTTGGAGGAAAGATTAGAAATTAGAGAGGAGAAGAATGACTGTTTAGCCAGGGAGAGGGCAGAGCTATACGAACGGAGAATTAATTTGTAGTGTGTGAAGTCAGCTGTGGAGCGCGATTTCCTCCAGTGCCTTTCAGCAGTGCGTGAGCACCTTTGGAGGTATCGCGTTAGTCTTGTGTGCCAGGGTTGTAGTGGGGTTGTGCGTGGGTGGCGTGGAGTTGCAGGTGCAGCGATGTCAAGGGCTGAAGTGAGAGTGCTGTAGAGAGCAATAGTTTTGTCTGGGCAAGTAAGTGTGAGGATGGGGTTGAGGATAGGCTGCAGGGAGGTGGAAAATTGTTGCTTATCAAGAGAATGTAGATTTCTCCGCATGCGCTTGATTGTGGCGGGGGTGATGGGTTACCGGTGAGGAGGTGGTGGTCAGAGAGGGGAAAGGGGACATTAGAGAAGTTGGAGACCGAGCAGAGGTTAGTGAAGATCAAGTCGAGGGAGTGACCATCACTGTGTGTGGGAGAGCTGGTCCACTGCGATAAGCCTAAGGAGGTTGTTAAGGAGAGGAGTTTGAGGGCAGGGGGGGTGTTGTGATTATCTATAGGGATGCTGAAGTCACCCATGATGAGAGTAGGGACATCGGAGGACATGAAGTGAGGGAGCCAGGAGGTGAAGTGATCAAGGAATTGTGCAGTGGGACCAGGTGGCCTGTATATGACAGAGACATGCAGGGGGAAGGAAGAGAAGAGGCGAAGTGTGTGAGCTTCAAATGTAGGGAAGGAAAGAGAGGGAACAGTGGGGAGTACCTGAAATATATGGTTAGGGGGCAGCAGAATGCCTACTCCCCCTCCCTGCCTGTTGCCAGACCTCGGTGTGTGTGTGAATTGAAGGCCTCCATATGAGAGTGTGGCAGTGGAGGCAGTGTCTGATGATGTGAGCCAAGTTTCAGTGATGGCAAGGAGGTTTAGGGAGTGAGAAATGAACAGATTGTGAACAGCTGTTAGTTTGCTACACACAGAGAGGGCATTCCAGAGACCAAAACAAAAGGGGGGGGAGCAGGTTAGGTGACGGGGTACGGTTATTAGGTTGTGAGTGTTGCGCTTGTGAGTGGGTTCTGTGGTACAAGAGAGAATGGAAGGGGGGCCTGGGTTAGGTGAGATGTCACCTGCAGCAAGTAGGAGGAGAAGGGACAGGGACATAAGGTGAGAGTGAGATTTGAAGCAGTGGGGCTTTTTTGCAGGGGTAGAAGGAGATGGTGGTGATAGGGAGCGGAGGAATGAAAAAAGTTCATGGGAGCAGAGAAGTGGTGATTGAAGAATTGAGGGTGCAGTGTGAATGGCGTGACACTTAATGTGGACACAGGAGGAGGAGAGTCTTATGCAGGTGAGAATGGCGATGACAAAACAAGGAGCTAATTTGCCCATAGTTGGGTTAATGAATGGGGCAGTAGAGATGTGCAACAGTCAGTAATCCAGGAAAGTACAGATGACTTGGCAGTCAAGGGTCAATCCACGGAGCAGAGGGTATAGGTGCCAGGGATGGTGAGGAGAGTCAGTAGCAGAACTGCAAAGTACTTGGTGAGGGTAGGAATCAATGCAGGGTTAAATGAAGTAGTCCAATGATGATCAGGAGAGGCAGAAGTTGTAATGGTTAATGGTGGCTGGAAATCCTGGTTTCTTGCATCAGGTGGTCAGTAGTTTCAGTAGAGGAAGCAAATGTCAGTGCTTGGTGGAAATGACTGTTTCTTCATTCTGAATTCAGCTTGTTTACTTGCCTCTTGTCTTTAGGTGGTTGCAGCAGCTGTCTCTGTCTTGTCCAACTCTCTTGCCTAACTCTCAGTACTTAGATAAAGATGTACTTTGATAAAGGTGCCAACTACTACCCCTGGCAAATGCCACCCCTAACTGGGCCTGAATATATACTAACTGGAGTCCCTAAGAACACTGATTGACTGACAGTTTTATTGAAAATAAAACAAGGCCCCTAGAGGCCAGCACAGAAATAGCAACAAAGGCAATAATGACAAAGTGAATGCACACAATGATAATGATTAGTGTTGAGCGAGCACCGCGATGCTCGGGTGCTCGGGTGCTCTGACCGAGCACCCCCTGCTGCTCGAGTGCTCGGCCGAGCACCCGAGCCCCATTCAAATGAATGGGAGCACTCGAGCATCAAACCAGGCACCCCCTGCTCTGATGAGCGGAGGGTGCCTGGTCAATGTCCCCCTTCATCTCCGCTATGCCCCTCTTCCACAATGTCCCCCTTCATCTCCTCTATGCCATAGAGGAGATGAAGGGGGACATTGTGGAAGAGGGGCATAGCGGAGATGAAGGGGGACATTGTGGAAGAGGGGCATAGACTCTATGCCCCTCTTCCACAATGTCCCCCTTCATCTCCGCTATGCCCCTCTTCCACAATGTCCCCCTTCATCTCCTCTATGGCATAGAGGAGATGAAGGGGGACATTGTGGAAGAGGGGCATAGCGGAGATGAAGGGGCACATTGTGACAGACGGGCATAGCGGAGATGAAGGGGGACATTGTGGAAGAGGGGCATAGAGTCTATGCCCCTCTTCCACAATGTCCCCCTTCATCTCCGCTATGCCCCCTTCATCTCCGCAATGCCCCTGTACCTCCATTCCCTGGTGGTCCAGCGGAGCGTCTTCGGATCTGTGCCTCTTCCGGCACAGATCCCCGCAACCCGAACATGTCGGGCGAGCACATGGCGGTACTCGTACGAGTACCGCCATGTGCCGAGCAGAGCGATGCTCGAGCCGATCCGAGCATCGGCCGAGCACGCTCGCTCAACATTAATAATGATAGGTGCTAGAATGGATAGGGAGTATTCCCCCAACGGGTTAATACATGAAATGGGTGAGATATACAAGATTGGCCAACGCCCAGGATAAATAGCAGTCTCTGGAACACAGTCTCTTAATAGCAGGATAGTGGAGTAACTGCACTGGATACACTCTCAAGTTGATATACTAGAGCCCAATGTCCAGAGCTGAGCCGGTACCACCACCGTGGGCTACAGAGGAGTGCTATTGCCACGCTGTAATGATCAGAACCAAAATCGCCCTTAACTTAGAAAAGTAGTAACCCTGCATGTGCCACTAGGATTGTGCCCACACACCCCTTGGGTGCTGTACTGATGGTTACTGCACAAGCTGTAATAGAGCCAATGCCCTCTGGAGTGCAATGGGACTGAACCTTCAACGTCTGTGGCCCTGAGCCAGAGGATGAACACGGACTGACAAGGCTCTGATGGTATAAGGGACACACAGAAGCACTCAGAGGAAAGGCTACGTCAGAATATGTATGCTTGGCAAGATATATCGGAGGCACCAGACCGGAGACTACAGGCAGTGCAAGGGTTAAATGGTTCTGCACACAAGCGAGTACCTTGGCAGCCAACAGAAGGCAAAGCAACCTCAGGCTACAGCTACTGACAAGTGAGAGGAACAGTGAGTCGCTTAAACAGTTCAGAATGTCGCCGAGGCGACTGGAATGACGCTGGAACACTGGAACAGTAGGCAGAACCAGAACGGTGACTGGAACAGCAGACAGGCCGGAACAGCAACCGGAACAGCAGGCAGGACCGGAACAGCAACCGGTACAGTAGGCAAGGCCGGAACAGTACTGGAACAGTGGACAGGCCGGTGTAGCAACCGGAACAGTAGGCAGGATCGGAGCAGCACCGGAACAGCAGATAGGCCGGAATGGCAACCGGAACAGCAGGGAGAACCGGAGAAGTACTGGAACAGCAGACAGGCCGGAATCAGTCACAGAACAGGGTCGTCAGCCAGAACCGGGTCAATACACGTAGCTGGGTCATCAGCCAGAGCCGGGTCAAATCACGGAGCAGGGTCGTCAGCCAGAACCGGATCAATTCACGGAGCAGAATCAGGAGCAGAGTCAGACTAGCCGGGTCGGTACACAGGAGACACTGGAATATGGCAACAAGGCGCAGCAACAGGAACACCACGAAAGGGCAACTGACAATTGCCCAAGCTCCAGCATATAACGGCACACCCTGGGCGGGCCAATCAGTCTCCACCAATGCACAGGTACATCATGTCAGATTGACAGAAAGACACGGGGGCCGTGATACATATACCTTGAAAAAATGTGTTAGCATGCAGAGTGCTTTGTCCTTTGCCCACAACACTTACTTCCTGCTTAAGTGATGCTGGCACATATTCATGATGATTTCAAGTGATAAAAAAAATAAAGTACAACCTACAATGTGGCAGATGTGTATGGTAGTGGAGGTGGGGGACTGGTGTGGTGTGATTGGTGGGACCTTAACAAACTGCATCCACTCCAGGAGGTGAGGAATCATCATCATCATCTATTGCACATGCTACAGCAAAGATTGCTGCAGACACTTTACTCCTGTGTCCCTGCACTTCCTCCACTCTTTACCCTCCCGTTTGTGCATTTGCTAGACATTACTCAAATACTGTATGTGTTTTTACTCTCTACAGTACACAACTGATGGAGTGTGATGTCTTGTCTTGGCCCTCAACAAAATTCTCAATGTCGTCTGCTGTCAATCATGTCTGCCTCAGTCACAGAGCTCCCAGTCAGCTGTCTAATATATTTTTATTTAATTATTTATGGCGGTTTTTTAAGTTGTCTACCATATCTTTTCACAGTTTGCCCCCAAAAATATGTAAAACTAAAAAACAAAATCAACAGCTTCTTCCCCAGACTTCCCCATCACAGAGACAATAAAAGTAAAATCAGTAAGCAATTTGGACCCCAGCTGCCTGTGTCTTGCCATTCAGTCACACCAAATTTTGGGGTATTTTGGGTCAATCTCCTTCCTCCCTTCTTCTCTCCATTGTGCTCTCAGACTCCCCTACTAGAGAAAACAAATGTCCTACCTAAAAGATTACCTAAACTAAACTTCAATTCCCCTATCTTCTCTAGCTCCGCAAACGTGCTGCTCTCTCTTCTCACAAACACAGAATGGCATTCTATGACAGAAGGGGAAAAGCAGAAGAGAGGGTCATCTCTGGTGGTTCAGTGTTTGGAACAAGAGGTCTGTGATTCTTTCAGTGCCATATCACACCTTATCACAGTGCTCTGTATTATCTGAGAGTGCAGGGACCATGAGAGAGTACAGATCTAGACAGCCAAATACACATACACACACAGGCTGACACAGTGACAGAAAGATACATAGATACAATTAGATTGACACAGTGATTGCCAGATACAGACACACAGATTGAGGTAGTGACAATGAGGTATAGACACACACAGTAACAACCAGACAGACACACACAGACCGACCCAGTGACAGCTAAATAAAGACACACAGTCTTGGAACAGGGATAATTAGTTACAGACACACAGACTACAAAGAACAAGCAACGGGAGAGTGTCTGTACCATGCAAATATAATATCAATAAGCACTGTACATAAGTATGAATATTCTGTGTAGCGACTGGTGATGGATCTCAGCAAGAGGTCAAATACACAACAGGAAAAATGGTGTTTGCCCTCCACGCAATGAGCTCAAATGATTAACACCAACTGTAGCCAACAGTAGAATATCTAATTTAAACTAGCTGCTGCTAGTTGTGGCATCAATGACATGTTCATGGTGTGTTTCCCAGTCAGGCCTGTGGCTGTGCTTCAGGTGGGATCTCATTAAGAAGGTGCCTCGGTATGTGCATGCTTTCCCCCTGCTCACATGCTTTTTGCACAGACATCAGATAGCAACTTGCTGCCTCTGCTGCCACTAGTGCTGTGCCTGCTGTCAGATGTGCTGCCCATGCTACTGCTACCACTATAGCTGTGCCAGCTGTCAGATGTGCTGCCCCTGCTGCCACAAGTGCAGTGCCTGCTGCCAGTGCTGTGCCTGCTGCCACCAGTATTGTGCCTGCTGCCAGACATGCTGCCCCTGCTGCCAGATGTTCTGCCCCTTCTGCCATATGTGCTGCCCCTATTGCTGAACCTACTGCCAGATGTGCTGTCCCTGCTGCCACTAGTGCTGTGCCTGCTGCAGGACATGCTGCCACTAGTGCTGTACCTGCTGTCAGATGTGCTGCCTCTAGTGCTCTGCCTGCTGTCAGATGTGCTGCCGCTGATACCACCAGTGCTGAAGCTGCTGCTAGTGTGTCTTGTAATGCTCAGGAGGGGGGAAGGACAAGATGATGCCAAGTGTGACAGCAAGTGTGACTGCTTGTCATCCCTAAGTGGCCCCGTCAGTGCTAGTACTACTACTTTGAGGAGGAAGACTCTGCGGCTGAACTTAATGTGGTTGGTGTTAGTAATAGTAGAAGTAATGGTGAAGCAGCTGGTGTGGTAGGGGAAACATTTGAGAGCATCCAGACTAGTGATCAAGTGAGCCCACACCATTCCTCTTACCCTGGAAGTCCTCCCCTTCCCTTCACTAAAGTGTCCAAATGGAACATGATTCTGAAGAGTAAGAGGCCAAAAATGTTGCTGGGGGAGAGCAGGAGCACAATTAAAACCACCACCACCAGCAGAAGCACACATCAGCTGCCTGTGCCTGCTGCTACTGCTCCCAGTCTGCCTTCTTCAGGTGAAAAAGAAATGCCAAGTGTGACATTAGGGGACCCTCTGTACATTGCTCATCTCCTCCATCAAGCAGCACTGAGATGTCTGTAATAGAGCAGCAGCACATAGGGACTAGTGGTGGTGGTGATAATGATGGTGGAGAAGTTGGGGTGGAAGAGACATTGATGGCCTTTTTAGCAGTAACTGAGAAAGAATGGGAGACAGTGATGAGAATGGTCATCACCACCACCACTTGCAGCAAGATTTTGGAATTTGAGGAATTTGCAACTGCTCTAATTCCTGCTGCTTCTGAGATGCAAGGGAAGCATGATGCTGAGGAGTAGGCTAGTGTGCCACAGACCACCGTAGACACAGTGGGAATGGAGTCAACAAGTGATGTGGGACTAGGACAGGTTCCACTTGCCAGAACCAGCAATACTCCTGGTTCTAGTTGCAGTGCTGAATCTAAGGCAGTAGCAGCAACATTATCTACTGCCACAGGCAGTGAAGGGGAATGTGGAAGACAAGATGAAAGAGGTAATTTTTCTCCACCTGTTCCCTCCCCTCTGAAGTCATGGGTGTGGGACTATTTTTCTCTTGGGGCAGGCACAATGCAGTCATCACCAACGGCACTGTGCACAATTTGTGACGAGTCAGTGAGAAGGGGAAAGGAGGGAATACACCTTTGCACAAGTACCCTGATATCACACGTAAAACACACACTATAACAATTATGTCAAACATGTTAAAGCACCCGCCACAGAAATCAAGCACCGCTGTTGTTATACCCCCTTACTCTCCAGAAAGGCAACAAGAGACGAGACAAAGATCAGGAGGAAGATTAGAGAAACTCAGGCAGGGACTGGAAGTTCCGTGACGAATGAAACAATTAGCTCACCATCACCAATCATCACCTTCTAGGGTAACTTCATCTTCTGTCAATCCACCATGTTCATCGTTACCTCCTCCACCAAATGATAGCCACTCTGTTGATGATAAGGATGTGGCAGTTCGTCTCCACCCATTGCACACTGTGTGGTGCACTGACCACACATAGCAGTGTGGTGGAGGAGAATCTCAAGCAGGACATGAAGCAGCATCTGAGGAGATTCCATCCTGCAGTATATACTAAGATGCTGGTAGGGAGGGTTCATCATTACTATTAAACTGTCAGCAAGTTGTCATGTGTCCTTAGCAGGATCTAGACAAGGGGAATAGTGACAGCAGCAGTACTTGGTTTCTGGTGTCATGGTATTTGGATACAGTTGTTCCCCCAGATGTTATTTACCCCCCACACTGTGCACATTGCAGTTGCTGATGAGAGCCACAGTTCCTGTTCTCAAGGGAAAAATTTCTATTCTAATAACAATGTTCCCATTGATTTCAATGGAATGAGCTAGGCAAAAAAAAAGCGGAAAATCTGCACTTTTCGCTGGAAATTATTTGCAAAGCGGGAAATGCCATTATTCGCAGATTTCAGTTTGAGGTAAAAGTTTTTGCCCATCCCTACTGGTTACTCAACACAAGTGTGTGTGTGGCTGAGTTTTACTTGAACTTGGAAGTGCTGATGATGACAGACAGGATGACTGTGTATTTTTAGGCATCTTTGCTTGTCCAGGGTCATACCTTCCAAATGTTTTCTCAAAAAGTTTATAGACAGACACAATGCTCCTTTTCTGTGGTAGAACACTGAGCGTTTGCCTTTTAGCTAACATTCTGGCCATGTCATCACCTCTCTCACTCTTAGTTTCCTCTGTATCTGAAGAAGAGGAAGATGCCAGAGGGATATATTCTAGATCTATATCATCATCATCATCATCATCAGTCACCTGGTGCATGTTCCTCTCTCTGTCAGATGAAGCAGCTGCTACACCTTCCTCCATTATGCCATCTTCAACACTAGAATTCTTCTTATGGTTTTTATTATAGTACTGGTGTTGAGTGTGATGTCTTGCCTTGGTCCTCAACAAAATACTTACTCTTGTTTGCTTTTTATCAAGCCTGCCTCAGTCACACAGCTCACGTCAAAGTCTCTGTCAAATTTCTGTCACCTAATTTTTTTCTTTCTTCATTTGTCTAGCAAGATCAGCAAGGAAATTGGTGTCTGTGTCTTTCAAATCAGTCAGACAGAATGTTGGGGTATTTGAGGTCAACCTCCTTTACTCCCTTTTCACACCCCAGACGCATCCAGTACAGATAATAACAAAGGAGCTTGGATCATGGCTGCTTGTGTCTTGCAAATCAGTCACACCTTTCTCCCTTCTTCTCCCCCAGGGTGCCTGCAGACTCCACTAATACAGATAATACATGTCCTACCTAAAAGACTCCCTAAACTAAGATTCAACCGCACTTTATTTGCCTATCTTCTCTAGCTCAAAAATTAGCTGGAAATTATTTGCAAAGCGGGAAATGCCATTATTCGCAGATTTCAGTTTGAGGTAAAAGTTTTTGCCCATCCCTACTGGTTACTCAACACAAGTGTGTGTGTGGCTGAGTTTTACTTGAACTTGGAAGTGCTGATGATGACAGACAGGATGACTGTGTATTTTTAGGCATCTTTGCTTGTCCAGGGTCATACCTTCCAAATGTTTTCTCAAAAAGTTTATAGACAGACACAATGCTCCTTTTCTGTGGTAGAACACTGAGCGTTTGCCTTTTAGCTAACATTCTGGCCATGTCATCACCTCTCTCACTCTTAGTTTCCTCTGTATCTGAAGAAGAGGAAGATGCCAGAGGGATATATTCTAGATCTATATCATCATCATCATCATCATCAGTCACCTGGTGCATGTTCCTCTCTCTGTCAGATGAAGCAGCTGCTACACCTTCCTCCATTATGCCATCTTCAACACTAGAATTCTTCTTATGGTTTTTATTATAGTACTGGTGTTGAGTGTGATGTCTTGCCTTGGTCCTCAACAAAATACTTACTCTTGTTTGCTTTTTATCAAGCCTGCCTCAGTCACACAGCTCACGTCAAAGTCTCTGTCAAATTTCTGTCACCTAATTTTTTTCTTTCTTCATTTGTCTAGCAAGATCAGCAAGGAAATTGGTGTCTGTGTCTTTCAAATCAGTCAGACAGAATGTTGGGGTATTTGAGGTCAACCTCCTTTACTCCCTTTTCACACCCCAGACGCATCCAGTACAGATAATAACAAAGGAGCTTGGATCATGGCTGCTTGTGTCTTGCAAATCAGTCACACCTTTCTCCCTTCTTCTCCCCCAGGGTGCCTGCAGACTCCACTAATACAGATAATACATGTCCTACCTAAAAGACTCCCTAAACTAAGATTCAACCGCACTTTATTTGCCTATCTTCTCTAGCTCAAAAATTAGCTGCTCTTTTCCTCTCACAAACACAGAATGGCATGCTTTCACTAGGGATGGGCAAAAATGTTCACCTCAAAGTGAAATCGGCGAAAAATGCCAGCAGGGTGCACCACATGACATTGGTTCTTTGAAACTTCTGTGTAATGGAAGCTAAGGTTGCCAGGTTTTCCTTAGCTATTGTTCTGGCTTTCCCTCCACTTAAAGTAATTACAGGAGGGTAGCCATGCCGGTCCTATAGAGCAGAGTTCCTAGAAATGAGGGTCAAAGTGGACACTTTAAACCATTTTTTTAAAATTGAAAAAATAATCTTTATTTGACATGGAAAATACAATAACATTTCTTTGTACAATAATGCTTTTCAATACAGACTGCAGTAATACATTTAATACAATAACGTTCTTAATACCTGCGATGCAGTACAGTTTGACAATGCACAGGTATATTTGAACTTTATTGTTATGTATCACTTTATTGAACTCAACACTTGTACTTTTATTTCACTGTATTAGGGTGTCTGTGTGCATTCTCTGGGTGGGTATGGGGCATGGGGCAAGGTGGGAGAGGGGGTCAACTGGAGGTGGCAGTGGTGTTGAGGACATTGGAGGGGGGCAGGAGGGGATGCTAGTCCTCCTCCTCATCGGGGCTGTCCAAGATGGAATAGTCTCTTAGCAGGCTGTGGCTCAGTCTGAGACAGTCCTGTGTTGTCACTGCTCTCTCCTCAGCACCAGATGATTCCTTGCAACCCACAGAGCATCTTTGACACAGCCAAGCTTCCTGGATAGCACTGTGTGTCCTGGAAATACTCCATACAGTACCGAGTGGTACCACAAGTGTCTCTTTGGTGCAGAGTCTTTGAGTTAATTTTCCAAGTCATGAAACAGAACTTGGGCAAAGGGGCACTGCCAAAAAACATGCAGGGCAGTTTCCTCTGCTGTACATCCTCTAGGGCAGTGTCTGTAACCGCATAGGAGGCTCTTGAATGCATAAATGGCTTGAGAGGCATTCCCCCCTGAATGGCCATCCTTGCTGTGTCTTTATGTCTGTTGGTGAGTCTCCCGATGACACATTCTGCCATGAACAGAACTTGGGTAAAGGGGCACTGCCATAAAAACATGCAGGGCAGTTTCCTCTGCTGTACATCCTCTAGGGCAGTGTCTGTAACTGCATAGGAGGCTCTTGAATGCATAAATGACCTGAGAGACATTCCCCCTGAATGGCCATCCATGTAGTGTCTTTATGTCTGTTGGTGAGTCTCTCTGATGACACATTCTGCCATACTATCTTTGTAGTGGCAGCCTGGAATCATGGAATTGTCTCTTTAGTGGCTTTTGCTTTGATGAGCTTATATTTGACCTTTGGGGTTCACGGTTCAGTACGGTTCATGCCCATTGCTGCATGGGCATGTGTTCTAATGGGGATCTATCCAAGTGAAGTACATCTTTAAGAATATTCAGGAGGTTGATTAGATTTCAGTTCTGCAAGCTTGATACAATGTGGATATTTATGCCTATTTGCATATCATTATCTGGGTCAGTTGAGGTGTGTGGGGTATTGGTTTCACCCTCTTTGTTTGCATATTTCGAAATCCTCATATTTAATAATTAGGCTATTATGAGCAACATAATCTCCAGTCATGTGGCTGTCAGCCAACAAAATGCTAGGTTGCATGCACAGCCTCCACATACCTGCTTTCAAGCCTGATACAGATGGTCTATGGGTATTGTGCAAAACAGGAAGCTGTCTGAGTGATGCAGTTCAGTCTCTTCTGGGGAGGCATCAAGGATACTTTTCATACCCTGGCTTCCCCATTGGTTTACAATGTAGTCCTTGCTGCATTGACATGTTTGTTTCCAGGGGAGCAGATGTTCTGATGGAGCACTATTCAAGTGATAGTTCACCTTTAAGAATTTTAGAATTCTAAATCTGTACTCTCTCATGGTCCCTGCACTCTCAGATAACACAGAGCACTGTGATAAGGTGTGATATGGCACTGAAGGAGTCACAGACCTCTTGTTCCAAATACTGAACCACCAGAGATGACCCCCTTCCATGCCTGGAAAAGTAGGCAAACAGGAAAGGACCTCAGGAACGAATAGTTAGAGAAGGGGGGTTCTAGAGGAGAGTGGGAGAGACAGAAGGGGAACAGCAGAAGAGAGAATTGGGAAACTGGAGGTGCAACAAGTTTAGAAACTTGGAGAAAAATACTAGAGGAAGGAGAAAGGGGAGAAACCCTGGACGAGAAAGAGAGAGAGAGAGACAATATATATATAAAATATTGTGCCCCTTTTTTACCACTCTGAAATGTTAAGCTGTAGGACTACAAAATCTACCAACGACAAACATCATTCTGGATATCAATTGAGGATGGGTTTAAATTATCTTCACAAGTATGGAAAACCTGATATAGCTTTCTATACTACTCGGTTGTGCTCTTACAGGTGAGTATTCAGTATTCATTCTTTGACAATCTGTGTGGTTTGTTGCTCCTGGGTTTAAGACCCTCCAGTTTGTTCTCCCTCACAAATCTACCAACATCCTGGTAGAACCAGGGGGTATTGCAGTTGTAAGGGATGGAGCTGTCCCACCTGTCCCAACCGAGTCCCATCCAAAGAGGTAGCAGCAAGAGGTGGGACATGGCATAACCAGTGGAGCCATGGTCATTGTCGGTTAAAGTTCTCTGGACACAGTTGCACACAAAGAAGGCCCGCAGCATGGTGGGGATGTCTGGCACATCCTTTCCTCCATTGTGAAACTCATTGTACATTACTGTGCAGCTCACTCTGTCCATTTTGGAGCCCCAGATGAAGTGAAACACTGCCCTTGTGATGGGTCTGCAAATTGTTGCCAAGGGTGGCCAAGCTTGGGCCATATACTGCAGAACTGGTAGGATCTCATTCTGCAGCACCATTATTTTACCCTCTATGGTGAGGTCTTTGAGGTTTTCACCTGTCTTTTGTCTCAACTACGGAGCCAAGCCTTCGTCTCCAAACTAGACCCCCAGGATTTTGATGGGGCCTGTCCTTATGGGGAGCGGACGTGGTTAGAACCCAGGTGCTACTCCCCAAAGAGCATGGTCTTTGACTTCCCTTCAGTTGACCTTTTGCGTCTGAAGCTTTGCCAAAGTCATTGCATGTCTGGACGAGCTCTCTCACTGATTGCTGGTCAGCACAGAAGATAGTTACATTGTTCATGTAGATTGAGCATCTCGTCTGCCACATCCTGGTGTGGTGATCCCCCTGATCTCTGGATTCCATCTGATGCATTTGAAGAAGAGCTCTATACAACAGACAAATAGAAGAAGTGAAAGAGGGCAGCCTTGTCTGACCCCGAAGAGTACTATGAAGGGGTCAGTCTTCCAGCCGGTCCCCAGAACCGTACTGAAGATAACAAGGTACCTTAGGTTAACATATGAACAGAACATTTCTCCCAGCCCATATCTGCCCAGTTCCCTGCCCATGAATTCATGAGAAACACTGTCAATGGCCTTCTCCTGATCAAGGCTGACCAGGGCCTCATTTATATAACTGTCTCCGATATAGTGGACTGTGTCTCTGATTAGGGCAAGGCTATCTGCTATTCTGCAGCCAGGAATTCTGCAGGTCTGGTCTGAGTGAATGATCTGACCAATAACCCTCTTTAGCCTGTTGGCCAGTACTTGACAAGGATCTTGTAGTCCACATTCAGGAGAAAGATGGGCAGCCAATTTTTAAGGTTGCAATTCTCTCCCTTCTGTTAATATAAGATCGTGATCATCCCTTCCCTTAGCGTCGGAGGCTTTCTGCCCTTCACCACCATCTCCTTGTATATCGCAAGCTGTTCTGGGCCTATGAGGTCCCACGGCTTTATATAAAATTAAGCTCGGAGACCAGCACAGCCCAGGACCCTTTAAACCATTCCTTTAGTAAAACATACCACACAGCTTTATTCCAAAATGAATACTGACTTTTAGCGGATTTGGCCAGGGTTTATATAACCACATTTCAGGGGAAGGGGGATGTTATATGCAATAAGATTGATACAATCAACACATAGCACAATGGAAGCAGGTGTTACAGACAATCACAACATAGACTAATCTCATCACACAGAAGACCATATTGAATACAACAGAGGTGAAGGAATTAGGAAAGTGACACCTAATCAAACCTGGACCAGACAGTGAGACAGATATAATTTGTAGAGCATTGCAAAAATACAATAATTTAACCTCTATACGCCCATGTAAGATTGTAGGCCAAACAATTTCTTAGAACAGGGGTCCAGCATCTGCTACATGTATTACAACACATTTAAACATTCAGATTACATTTAACATAGAACGGTAGACAGCCAAGCAGAAAGCCACCTACTTTTCAACATGGGTGGTGGGGAATTGTGAATGCCCGGCTACATTTGGGTGCTGCAGCTGGGCTTTCCACATACAGGGATTGCCAGTTGATTTTGTCCCTGACTTTAAACTGTAGTAACGTCCTCAGGGCTGTTGCACTCTGTTTTCTACAAAAGAATAAGAGGCATATCAACTGCTAACATTTTTGCGACGTGGCCATTCACTGGCTTGTTTATTGAACATGCTGCAGGCAGTTTGTGGTCTACCACGTTACTAACAGGGCCCTGCACCACTCCTGCTCCTTCATCCCAAGGTATGTGACACATACCTGCTGTGTCAGCCTTTCAAGCCTGATACAGATGGTCTATGGACATTGTGCAGAACCGGAATCTATCTGAGTGATGCAGTTCAGTATCTTCTGGGGGGGGGCATCAAACATACCCTTTTAGATCCTTGTTCAGCTTCCCCATTGCTGCATGGGCATGTGTTCTAATGGGGATCTATCCAAGTGAAGTACATCTTTAAGAATATTCAGGAGGTTGATTAGATTTCAGTTCTGCAAGCTTGATACAATGTGGATATTTATGCCTATTTGCATATCATTATCTGGGTCAGTTGAGGTATGTGGGGTATTGGTTTCACCCTCTTTGCATATTTCGAAATCCTCATATTTAATAATTAGGCTATTATGAGCAACATAATCTCCAGTCATGTGGCTGTCAGCCAACAAAATGCTAGGTTGCATGCACAGCCTCCACATACCTGCTTTCAAGCCTGATACAGATGGTCTATGGGTATTGTGCAAAACAGGAAGCTGTCTGAGTGATGCAGTTCAGTCTCTTCTGGGGAGGCATCAAGGATACTTTTCATACCCTGGCTTCCCCATTGGTTTACAATGTAGTCCTTGCTGCATTGACATGTTTGTTTCCAGGGGAGCAGATGTTCTGATGGAGCACTATTCAAGTGATAGTTCACCTTTAAGAATTTTAGAATTCTAAATCTGTACTCTCTCATGGTCCCTGCACTCTCAGATAAGGTGTGATATGGCACTGAAGGAGTCACAGACCTCTTGTTCCAAATACTGAACCACCAGAGATGACCCCCTTCCATGCCTGGAAAGGTAGGCAAACAGGAAAGGACCTCAGGAACGAATAGTTAGAGAAGGGGGATTCTAGAGGAGAGTGGGAGAGACAGAAGGGGAACAGCAGAAGAGAGAATTGGAAAACTGGAGGTGCAACAAGTTTAGAAACTTGGAGAAAAATACTAGAGGAAGGAGAAAGGGGAGAAACCCTGGACGAGAGAGAGAGAGAGAGAGAGAGAGACAATATATATATAAAATATTGTGCCCCTTTTTTACCACTCTGAAATGTTAAGCAGTAGGACTACAAAATCTACCAACGACAAACATCATTCTGGATATCAATTGAGGATGGGTTTAAATTATCTTCACAAGTGTGGAAAACCTGAAATAGCTTTCTATACTACTCGGTTGTGCTCCTACAGGTGAGTATTCAGTATTCATTCTTTGACAATCTGTGTGGTTTGTTGCTCCATTTTGAGAGGATGACCAGTGCAGCTGAGTGAGTGCGGCTTTAAAATCCCAACATGCCACTACAGCTGTTCAGACTTATAGGTCACCCAAGCACTATACACAAAGATTGAATTGATGTTCTAACGGAAATCTCACCATTATATGTGCAAGTTGAATAATTCAGATTTTACTATCAAATGCTCTACTTTTTTCGTCTTGGAGTTGTTGCTATAATGTGGGTATATTTTTGAGAATTTTTTTTTCTAAACATTGTACTAGAATGTTGTGAAGGTTAGAGAGTAATTGCATTTTTTTTATTTGTATCCTCATCTAAGAGGTTAGCATTCAAGTATATAGAAATATCTAATTGAAAATATGAATGATCTCTTTGATTGTACATTTTATAATGGTTAACTTTAGGTACATCATACAATATTTTATAATCTGTATATCTGTAGGTATTAAACAAAAGTTCTTTACTATGGGTGCATTGTGATATGTATTCCCATTCCAATTCTAAGAGGTTAATGTCCCGTATTTATATTATTATGGTATTTTATAAGTGAGTTGTTATATGTATAATATTAATATAGTTTTTATTTTTACCTTGCTATTTTTTATATATATTCTGGCAATCTTTTAATATTTATATATTTGAACCTGCGCTGTTTGTTTCTTTACATTTAGATATTTATCATGAGGTCAAATGCTGGAGTGAGCCCAATTACACAGGAGAAATGAATGAATTAATTAGACTAGCCTTTGTTGTACTGGCTTGTCAGATTGAGTTAAATCTAGATAAGTATGAATACAGTGGTGGCTTACAAACTATAGAGTCTAACACCCTGATGAAAGGATTGTAGTATCCAGAAATGGGTTGGTAACTTTCCATTTTTGTTATCATAACTTTTGTTAAATACATTTATTTTAATATCATTTTGTCTCATTTTTGAATTGGTGACACTGGATTTTGTAACGGATCTTTGGAGTGCCTTTACAGGGGCAAGATTAAAATCCCCTGTTGCTATAAACCGGTTGTACGTAACTCAACCTGAGGACTACTAACTGTGAGTAAAAATTCTATTCTGACTATTCTGAAAAGCACCCCTGTTGCCTGTCTTCATGTTCCTGTGTTTTTTCCCTTCTTCTTTTGAAGGTTGGTATCTGGGGAGAAGGTGAGCTGGAGTCTATCTGCTTGAAGGGCAGTGTAATATCCCCACCTGTTTAGCAAGCCACAAGTTTTATGAGTGTGGTCATTGTAGTATATGAGTGTATTTAGTTATTTTACATACAATTTTGGTTCCAAGAAGGTTTTAACCCTATGAGTGCCTCTCTTCTCTTTTTCGTTTTTGGATAATGTGGAAATGTTTACTCTAGAATTTTGTGCTAGAGCTTTTGCATCCCCTAACTGTGTTAGCGTGTCTGCTAACTTTGCTTCTGTCACTCACAGTCAAACATATAATTCAGTGTGTGTATTGCATGAAGTAGAAGCTGTACTGTGCGCCCTTTCTTTCCCTTGTCCTTATCTTTAAGGTTTAATACTGCATCCATGGCTGCTGAGATTCCATCTAATGAATCTATGTCTATATCTGTCCACATGTAGGGACCCCCTTCTTTTTTAATCAGCATGCCAACATATTGTACAAACTGTGATGGTAGCCACTGAAAGGACTCCTGAGATTTCCTGATATTCTCTAAACTGATCACTCTTTTCTGTGGCACCTCCATTGCACTCTGTGTAGTATTATGTGATTGGCAAGAAAATAAACTCAAGCTTACCTTTTAAGTGTGTTGTGCACTTAAAATGAACTCCAAAAGCTCCAGAAGAATTGTTCAGTCTCCCAAGAAGTGGTGTGGAGATTAATCCTGTGAAGATGGCTGTGGTTATCTTGACTTAATTTCATCCTTTCTGCGAATCTTCTGTTCAGACCCAAGGTGGCGTTGAAGCTGCCTTGAACCCAGGAACAGCACCGAGGATGAGCCCCCAATATGTCGGAATTGATATGCTTATATTTAGGGGGATTGTAAGGGCTAACCAGGTGCTGACACATCTTCCAGCTCTGTCTAGGGGTATAAAGTGTATTACCTTGCAGGAAGTATTCCTGTCACGGTTTTTGAGGACTCTCAGACCAAATAAGTGAAAATAAAACACACTTTATTAAAGTGAATAAGGCACAAGTACGCCCTCTAGAGGCGGTAGGTAATACACAGATAAGTAAACTGAGATATTTACAAGGGTAATAGCACAAAAGACATAAATGCAAAACAGTATGCACTAGGATGATATTGACCCCCAAGGGGTTAATGTCCATATAACAGTCTGTCTCAGATGTGGAGGTTTGACACGCCCTGGATGTTAAAAGGGCTGTGCTGTATAGACAAAGTTCATCAAGTGCTGAGGATAGAGCTGCCTTGCCAAGGTGTTGGATAGTAAGCAGAAAGGGAACCAACTTAGCCCCCACGGGCGTAGTTACAGGAACTGCTTTCGTTTGTGCAAGTGCCAATAGCCCCCACGGGCGTAATGGAAACCGGCCGACGGTGCAAGAGCTAACAGCCTCCTTAAGTGTAATCGAATGCTGTAATAAGAGAGCAAGAGCCACTAGCCCCCTCGGGCGTAGTACCGGATAAGCCAACACTGAAGCCTTTCTGCCAACACTCTGTGTCAAATGATATCGTCGGTAGCCAATACCGGAGAGCCTTAAGCGCCCAAACGGCCCAACTATGTGAACACTCTGCAATGGAGGACTAGAGTTGCCGACGGAGAGCGGCCAACTCAGCAGCAGTATCACGGGTAACGAGGCTCATACAGGAGATAGCGAGAGTGAATTCGAGGCAGCACTGCAAGAGTTAAAATGCACGTTTACTCGAGGCTTCAGCGCTACTGCAAGGCTCTGCACAGGGAGGAAGGCCCACAGCATACACACAACTCTGCACAAAGAACGAGGCACAGCACTAAATCGAGGGAAGCACCAGGCAAGGCAGTCACTCTGACGCGGGCAGCAGAGACTGGAAATGTCGCGGCGGCGACAACTGGAACGCAGGTCACTGGAACAAGCTGGAAGTCGATCTTCGGAGCAGGAAGTCAGCCGGGTCGGAGCACGTAGGAGGCAGTCATACAAGCCGGGTCATACACGAGCAGGAACATCAGTCTAGCCGGGTCAGGATCCAAGGGTGGTACGCAGACGAGCCGGGTCATACACAAGCAGGTACACTGGAGAATGGTCAGGACAAGCCAAATCGGTACACAGGAACTCAGAATACAGGAACACAGCAACAGCACTACTGGCTCAGGAACACCACGAAAGGGCATCTGACAGATGTGATAGCCAGGTATAAAAAGGTCATCAGGAGGCGGGTCAAACTCAGTTAGCAAATCAGTGACAGCCACAACTGAGAGTGACAGGAATCACAGGCACTGTGATAGTACCCCCCTCTCAAAGACCCCCTCTCCCAGCCTGAGGTCTGGGTTTCAAAGGATATTTAGAGTGAAAGCTGCGTACTAATCTCGGAGCATGGAGATCCCCCTGATCAACCCAAGAACGTTCCTCAGGGCCATAGCCCTTCCAATGAACCAAATATTGCAGCTTTCCTCTAAATCTCCTGGAATCAATAATACTCTGGACTTCATATTCTTCTTGGCCCTGGACGTCCACCGGCCCAGGAATCACTGGCGTAGTAGTATAACGATTGCACACCAAGGGTTTCAGGAGTGACACGTGGAACACATTATGAATGTGCATAGAGGGTGGAAGCTCCAGAGCATAAGAAACCGGATTAATCTTGCGGATAATCTTAAATGGACCAATGAACCGGGGAGCCAGTTTATTGGATGGCACTTGTAAATTGAGGTTTCTGGATGACAGCCATACCCTGTCCCCAACCTGAAATGAGACCGCTGGAAGGCGTCTGCGATTAGCGTGCCTTTGCTGCCGCCTGAAAGACTGACTGAGGGACCTCTGAACCTGTGCCCAAGTGGAACGAAGTCGTGCCAAATGCTCGTCTAGAGCAGGAATCTGCTGCGCCTGAAAGGAGTCCGGGAGCAGACAAGGCTGGAAACCATAATTCACAAGAAACGGGGAGCTCCCGGACGATGAGTTAACCGCACAGTTTCTGGCAAACTCTGCCCATGGCAACAGGTCAGCCCAATTATCATGATGATCGGTGACAAAGCAGCGCAGGAACTGTTCCAGTCCCTGATTGGCACGCTCAGCGGCCCCATTCGTCTGGGGATGGTAGGCAGAGGAAAATGACAATTGGATTCCCATCTGACCACAAAATGCCCTCCAGAACCTAGACACGAACTGGCTCCCACGGTCGGAGACAATCACTCTGGGCACTCCGTGCAGACGGAACACCTATCTGGCAAAAACTATAGCCAATTCCTGAGCCGATGGAAGGCCAGTCAGAGGCACAAAATGTGCCATCTTAGAGAATCTATCGACCCCCATAAGAATGAACGTGTAACCTCTAGATGCCGGTAGTTCTCCCAAGAAGTCAATGGATATATGAGACCACGGACGGTCTCCGTTAGGCACCGGTTGCAATAAGCCCATGGGGAGATGCCTAGGGGTCTTGGCACGGGCACAAGTGGTACAAGCTGCCGTAAAAGCGGCGCAGTCAGCTCTCAATGTAGGCCACCAAAATAACTGCGAGAGGGACCATACTAGTTGGTCCCTACCAATATGCCCAGCCACTTTAGAGGCATGATAAGTCTCCAACAGACGGACACGGAATGACTCACCTACGAAACACTTCCCCACTGGGGTTTCAGGAGGTGCCCGTGATTGTGATGCCAGTATCTCTTCCCCTAGTGGCGAGGTTATGGTGGTACGAATAGTAGCCAGGATCTGATCTGGCTGAATGATGGGTACCGGTACTTCCTCCCTCTCAGTGTCAGAGGCGAACTGACGTGACAACGCATCAGCCTTGATATTCTTTGAACCAGGAAGATAGGATACTAGGAAATTGAACCGGGACAAAAACAGCGCCCACCTGGCCTGTCTAGAAGACAGCCTTTTGCCCTCAGAGAGATAGGTTAAATTCTTATGGTCAGTAAGAATTAGTACTGGAGTCTGAGTGACCTCCAAGAGGTGTCGCCATTCCTTAAGTGCCAGTATGATGGCCAACAGTTCTCTGTCGCCAATCTTGTAATGACTCTGGGCGCTGGACAATTTCTTAGAGAAGAACCCACAAGGCATTCAAGTGCCACCTCCAACAGGACGTTGGGAGAGCACCGCCCCAACCCCAACCTCTGAAGCGTCAACCTCCAAAGTAAACGGCAGGGAGGGATTAGGGTGGGACAGTATAGGAGCAGATGCAAAGGCAGATTTCAGGGTAACAAATGCGTCTTCAGCTGCCTCAGACCACTGAGAGGAAGAAGCACCCTTATGAGTCAAATCTGACAGTGGTTTTACAATCGTAGAAAAGTTCTTGATGAACTTCCTATAATAGTTCGCAAAACCTAGGAATCATTGAATGGCCTTTAACCCCTTAGGCCGAGGCCAATGCAGAACCGCTGCCAACTTTTCCTGATCCATGGCAATGCCACTTTTGGATATTACGAACCCCAGGAACGGTACTTGAGATGTATGGAATTCGCATTTTTCTAGTTTACAGAATAACTTGTGCTTACGAAGTCGGAGCAGGACTTCAGAGACATCTTTAATATGTTGAGCAAGGTTAGCAGAGTGAATCAGTATATCGTCTAGATATACTACCACACAGGACTGGAGCAAGTCACGTAAAATATCATTAATCAATTCCTGAAATACTGCAGACGCATTGCATAAGCCGAATGGCATCACCAGATATTCATAATGCCCTGTTCTGGTATTAAATGCCGTTTTCCACTCGTCACCCTCTTTAATTCTGACTAGATTATAGGCGGCTCGCAAATCAAGTTTAGTAAAGATCGAAGAGCCCTTTAATCTGTCGAATAATTCTGTAATAAGTGGAATGGGATAGGCGTTCTTGGGCATCAGCTTATTCAGCCCACGGTAGTCAATGCAAGGCCTGAGTTCCCCATTTTTCTTTTTGACAAAAAAAAATCCGGCACCAGCCGGAGATGTAGATTTACGAATGATTCCCCTTGCCAGGGCATCTGTGATATACTCCTCCATTGCCTTATTTTCCTCACATGACAGGGGGGTACGTACGTCCCCTGGGGGGCACAGCACCTGGAGGCAAATCAATGGCGCAATCGTATGGCCTATGGTCAGGTAATGCGCTGGCCTCTCCTTTGCTAAACACGTCACTGAATTGCCCATATTCTGTTGGCACAGCTGGAGAGGTACACATAATCTTAACAGGAAGGGAGAGACAATTCTTGTTACAGTACTCAGACCAAGAGTTAACTTCACACCTTTGCCAGTCGAATTGGGGATTATGTGTTTGTAACCATGGGAACCCCAAAATAACTGAATGATGCGGGGAATGAATGATCTGAAATTGTATCTGCTCCCTGTGACAAGCCCCCACAGTCATTGTCACTGGGATTGTCTCGAACGTAATGAAAGCAGGATCCAGGGGTCTGCCATCAATGGCCTCTATAGCCACAGGAGAGTCCTTTTTACATAACGGAATGCCCTGCAACTCAGCAAAGGACTGATCCATGAAGTATCCGGCTGCCCCGGAGTCCACCAATGCTAGGACTTCTATGACCTTATCAGTCCAAGCAAATGCCACCTGGTTGGTGGGTTTAGTGGTGCAAGTATCTAGGGACTGTTCAACACCACCTAGGGCCTGTCCCCCAAGGTACCCTAGGTGCGTTCGTTTCCCGGCCTTACAGGACAATTGCGTAATACATGACCCGGTTTGCCACAGTATAGGCATAAGCCTTGCCTTCAACGATACAGCTTCTCCTCCTTCGTGAGCTTAGTAAAACCTACTTGCATAGGTTCAGTGCTGTCAGCTGTTCGCTCAGGTAGAACGGGTGGTGTGGGTGGGTTAAGGAACTGGTTCTTTGCTTTGGCCCTCTTAGCCAAGCGTCTCTCCCGGATGCGAGAGTCTATCAACATGACATAGTCAATGTACTCATCCGGCTCGCTGGGTACATCTCGAGCTGCTATCTCGTCCTTAATCTGTTCAGCAAGACCCTGAGTAAAGGCAGCAAGTAAGGCCTCATCGTTCCAGCCTACCTCTGCTGCCAAGGTCCGGAATTCGATAGCATACTCGCCCAGAGTGCGTTCGCCCTGCTGAATCTCCATCAGCCTTTTGGCAGCAGAGGCAGACCTGCCAGGAACCTCAAACACACGTCTGAACTTAACCACGAAATCTCTAAAGTTCAGTGTGCAGGGTCTGGCATTCTCCCATAACGAATTTGCCCATGCCAAAGCTTTGCCCGTCAACAGAGATATCATAAAGCCGACCTTGCTACGGTCATTCGGAAATACCTGGGGTGCCAACTCCAAAAATATCTCCAACTGGTTAATAAAACCTCTGCATAGGGAGGGTTCGCCATCATATCTTAGGGGTAACTGTACCGCTGCCGTTAACCCTCTAGTGTTAGCACTGGGAGATACAGAGGGATTCCCCGGTGTCACGACTGGGGGGACCACCGGATTAGGACCAGACTTGTCCAAATGTACTGTACGTTCAAGTAACGTTTGTAGAGCCAGTGCCAATTGGTCCAGGCGCTGCTCATGGACATCCATTCTCCAGTGGATGTTCTGAGTATTACTTTCACCCTTACCGTCTGAGGTCATGGCCCTTTCGTACTGTCACGGTTTTTGAGGACTCTCAGACCAAATAAGTGAAAATAAAACACACTTTATTAAAGTGAATAAGGCACAAGTACGCCCTCTAGAGGCGGTAGGTAATACACAGATAAGTAAACTGAGATATTTACAAGGGTAATAGCACAAAAGACATAAATGCAAAACAGTATGCACTAGGATGATATTGACCCCCAAGGGGTTAATGTCCATATAACAGTCTGTCTCAGATGTGGAGGTTTGACACGCCCTGGATGTTAAAAGGGCTGTGCTGTATAGACAAAGTTCATCAAGTGCTGAGGATAGAGCTGCCTTGCCAAGGTGTTGGATAGTAAGCAGAAAGGGAACCAACTTAGCCCCCACGGGCATAGTTACAGGAACTGCTTTTGTTTGTGCAAGTGCCAA
Source organism: Rhinophrynus dorsalis (assembly GCA_037306005.1). Lineage (NCBI taxonomy): Eukaryota > Metazoa > Chordata > Amphibia > Anura > Rhinophrynidae > Rhinophrynus > Rhinophrynus dorsalis. The sequence goes on from CM074719.1 coordinate 489,924,907, forward strand.
TAGCCCCCACGGGCGTAACGGAAACCGGCCGACGGTGCAAGAGCTAACAGCCTCCTTAAGTGTTATCGAATGCTGTAATAAGAGAGCAAGAGCCACTAGCCCCCTCGGGCGTAGTACCGGATAAGCCAACACTGAAGCCTTTCTGCCAACACTCTGTGTCAAATGATATCGTCGGTAGCCAATACCGGAGAGCCTTAAGCGCCCAAACGGCCCAACTATGTGAACACTCTGCAATGGAGGACTAGAGTTGCCGACGGAGAGCGGCCAACTCAGCAGCAGTATCACGGGTAACAAGGCTCGTACAGGAGATAGCGAGAGTGAATTCGAGGCAGCACTGCAAGAGTTAAAATGCACGTTTACTCGAGGCTTCAGCGCTACTGCAAGGCTCTGCACAGGGAGGAAGGCCCACAGCATACACACAACTCTGCACAAAGAACGAGGCACAGCACTAAATCGAGGGAAGCACCAGGCAAGGCAGTCACTCTGACGCGGGCAGCAGAGACTGGAAATGTCGCGGCGGCGACAACTGGAACGCAGGTCACTGGAACAAGCTGGAAGTCGATCTTCGGAGCAGGAAGTCAGCCGGGCCGGGTCGGAGCACGTAGGAGGCAGTCATACAAGCCGGGTCATACACGAGCAGGAACGTCAGTCTAGCCGGGTCAGGATCCAAGGGTGGTACTCAGACGAGCCGGGTCATACACAAGCAGGTACACTGGAGAATGGTCAGGACAAGCCGAATCGGTACACAGGAACTCAGAATACAGGAACACAGCAACAGCACTACTGGCTCAGGAACACCACGAAAGGGCATCTGACAGATGTGATAGCCAGGTATAAAAAGGTCATCAGGAGGCGGGTCAAACTCAGTTAGCAAATCAGTGACAGCCACAACTGAGAGTGACAGGAATCACAGGCACTGTGATAATTCCTTAGCCAAAATTCACAGAGAGTTTATTCTTTTATTATAAAAATAAAGATTTATTTGCTGTGAAAAAGATGGTCATTCCTCACAGGGTTACAAGAAGCACACAGAAGAAGATGTAACAAGATGTTTCCACAAGATGTAATCCAAAGATGTAACCAAAAGCTGTAATCCAAAGTTGTAACAACTTGTTTAGCTAAGTGGTGGCCTTGTTAAAGGCAGATTCTGGACATCTGATCTATGTCTCTGCCCAGAACAGCTTCCCTTCCCCCAGGCCTTACCAAACAAACACCATGCTAGATCCTGTTTGTCCAGGCCCAATTGGGGCTATATGTTTTACGACTGAGGGGCTGTTAGTTTACATACAATCAAAGATGTCTTTGATCTCAGGCCATCATCTAAAAATCTTCCTCAAGGTTCATTTTATGGCATGTAGCAAGGATGTGGAAATATATATTGGCCGACGCCCGGGACATGTAGTTCCGGGTGCCAGGCAGGTACAGTTTTAATTACATTTAGCCCTGCTTCGGGCAAGCAGAGCCGGACCAACTGTGAAGCTGCAATTTTTTTTTTATTTTCCTTTTTTTTTTTTTAAACAAATAACATTGAGAGGGACCCCCTGTGCTGCTGCCCTAAGTGCCCTTCAGTCCGCTCTGAATCCTGGCGCTACAGCTCCTGTCATTGAGTCTATTGCCTCAATGAAGGGAAGCTGTTGTGAACTGCGCAGTGATGTTGCATATGGTTGGGCCAACAAAAATGCTTGGCACGCAGTTGAACAGAGCACGCCAAGCCAGTTGCTTTCTGCCACAGAAGAGTAAAACATGAGAGACCTTTTTAAAATCAGTCAGTTATAAACAGCACCAAAACTCACATTTGTTTATAGATCACAGGGTCTCTATAGAAAGCGACAGAAACAGCCAAAATAAAAAAAATGCAGTTTACTGTACAAAGGAGTCTGAGCTGTTATAACTTTTAAATGAAGGTTTGCTTTCCTTCTACACAGTAGTTATTTATTGGTTCGGTTCAGTTTATGACCTGGCTGTCATGTCTTTCTTTTTTTATTCTACTAACTAGTGTAAAAGTCTGTGTACACAGGCCGATGTCTGGGTAATGTTAACCCTTTGAGTGCCAGAGGGGTATGCAACTCATACCCCTCTAGCACTCAAAGGGTTAATCGGCCGCTACCTCACTGCTCCACACGATACGGTCTTGTGTCGCCTCACTCACACAATGTAATCATGTGCAGTAGAGACTACCTGGTCTCTACTGCACATAACTGCATCGTGACAAACATCCTAGTGAATTATTATTTAGGATGATGTCTGCACAAAAGAAGATGAGCAATTCTGGATCAAACCTACTACACTTTAGGGGGCAAATGCAAAGTTTCAAAATTCCTTTTGATTTCAAACGGACTTTTGACCCCTTGAATACTAAAATGGACTTCAATGCATTGCAAAGCAATGTCTTGTGGTTCTCTTTAGCATTCAAGTTCATAAATACTCCATTTATATCAACTGGGATATTTATTTGTCCCCAGTGGTGGCTTTGGTTTGCCTCATAATTGCTCCTCTCTATCCTTGTTCATAAAGCCCTGAGTGAATAATACAAGATATTAGCCATAGACAATATTACATTTGCTTTGGAAGTACTAAATTATAAGACCTTCTTTACTTTTTTTGTAGAATTTGGAGAATGAAGAACTTTCTGTGTGCTCAGGCTTCGTGGTTGACATTCGTCTCTGGATTTTTTGTGGGCTTCCTTGCAGTTTACCTCTTAGGCCATGGTGTTTTGGAAATCCACAAACAACTGCAACCTACAGCAGTGTGGAAATGGAGGAGCTCAAAGTTTAATCAAATATCAGGTCTTTAAGCACTTTCACACTTGTCTACTGTGATGTATAGTCAGGCTGAGGAACTAATTTCAGAGCAAACCAACTGCTGCTAGAGATGTCTCCAAATTATTGCTTTGCATTGCCATTTAGTCTTCCTTAGCAGTCAAGGGGTTAAATGCCAATTTAAAGAGCACTTATCTATGTTTTACTAAGTCACGGGTCTAGAAATCTTTCTCCCTCAGATCAAACGCACCCCTGAAACAGCAACAAACATTAGGGGTGTACAGCCTCCATAGAATCTCTGTATCAGGCTATCAAGCAGGATACAGAGCATCTTTGGGGACTACATCATGCAGACCAAGAGACTCAAATGTGAGACTTCAATACTGCAGTTCAGTCTCTTCTCATGGAATCAGCAAGAGAGCTACAAGGGTATCTTTTCAGAACTAATTCTGCTCATATGTTGTACAACCAGGGCTCTCAATGCAGTCATGGCTTAATTGGCAGGTCTGATGTCTGGGGACCAGATTTGCCAATGATGTGTTACCCTTGATATAGTTGCCATTTAAATCAATATTAAATGGTGGAATTTTTATTTATCCCACATGATGCAGTTGGTTTGCTCCAGAATTATCTCAGTTCTTCCTATTACTTTAGCCTCACTCTATCCTCCAATAAAATTATATAGCATATTTGACACATTCAGTATTCATTTGTATAATCCTGTAAATTGCTTTAATGGGTGCTGTGTTCATGGAGAGTTAAAGAGACAGCAATGTTTCAAAATTAAAGCAGCTCCTATTTTATTTGGGCCATGGAGAGTGTTATTTCAATACTGTCTGAGTTGTAGTTCAGGAGTAATTGAATAATAAAATATCCCCCTCCTGCCTTTTTTACTGATATAACACTGCTCATCTTAGAGCAGCAGGACTGCAAGATCGCAGATAGGGACAATATTTAGTGAGCATAAGGAAAAACCTCTCAAGGGGGGCAGGGTTTTCCTTATGTTCACAGTTAGAAGACTGTCCCTTGCTGTGAGCTGTCTGGTCCCAAGACCAGATTCCACATCTGAGGAGGTGGCTTTCACTAGGTAAAGGGGACAGGAGGGGATACTTTATTATTCAATTACTCTTGAACTACAACTCTGACAGTATTGAATAACACTCTCTTTTTTGGAGATCTTAGTGCACAGGCTTCATAGAATAAAACAGGAACTGGAGAAGTGATATCACTGGAGAAGTCATCTCCACTTTATCATCTTTTTATCACACCTTCTTGCATACCCCCCAATTCTTCTCAAAATGTCAGCATATGTATATTTATCTCTCTATTCTATATAAATCCCCAAGCAGCAGAATCTGGGTTCTAATGTTCCAAAATGGATTATCTCTCCCCCCCGCTTGTCCTTTGTCCTGTTTTTGGTAAGCACGCCAAGGAGAAAAATATGTATGTATTTTTATTTATATAGCGCCATACATGTACACAGCGCTTAACAGAAGTTTAAATAATACAATACAAAAAACGACAGAACTAGGGTTAAGAGCATTAAGGTTAAGTACAATCATTACATTATTTGTGAGGGAAAGTGAAGCAAGGGAATCATACACTAGGAAAGGGACCCTGCCCCAAGGAGCTTGCAATCTAGGCTTTTAAATATGCTTTTAAATATTTAATATTGTTATTAATACATTAAAATTCAAGTCTCAGTCACATAACATGGCCATAGTACACTAATGTTATCACCATCCTGTGACAGTCATGTTCCAGCCTCACCTATTTTGCTTTGTTTTGTAATCTTTACTAAAGTATTCTTTTATAATGCAGAAAGGTTGTCAATCAATTTATAATGTCTTTCTGCTCAGTGCATCAAAACCCCAGTTGGCTGGGCATGAAGGTATGGCCTCCAACCAGAGAGTCACTAGGCACTCTCATGTCAACCCAACTGACTCCATCTAATCTATCTCACAACTGACAGAGTGTCTTAGAATACACTCTTGGGCACCAGTAGCATCCAACCAAATAATCACTGGATCAGTGGTCAGGAACACTAACACCTAATAATAAACCCTGTCTTAAACTGTCAAAAAAATCCCATTGCCTACTATGAATCAAATCTGTGTGAATGTGTTCCTCAGAATTCATCTTTAATGAGTACATGGATATAATGGGTGGACACAAATCTTTTTCTCAGACTCCAGCACCCCAAACAATGAGATCTTTCGTCTTTCCATCCTAAGGAGAGTTTAGGTGGTTCTGAGCCCAGCAACAGATGATCATGTCCACCTCTATAGACATGCTATGAAACACTAAATTACCTCATATGGTCCATTTGGACATATCAATATTTCATGTAGGTTCTATTCTGAACTGCTTTAGAAGAACTGATAAGAGACAAAGAGGGTTATGCACTAAGTGATGATAAAAAGCAAGGGGAGGCAACATCTCCAGTCATATCACTTCTCTAAGTCTTATTACATCTCTATGGAGCCTATGCATTAAGAATAGATGTCCAGAGTTTGTGAAATCTCAGTGCATTGGCTCCACAGAATAATATAGGCCTTGGAAAAGTGATATCAAGAAGTCCACAGATCTCCACTTTATCACTTCTTTATGACCCATTAGTGCATTTCCCTCCACAGTATTGTTAACAATGATCCAATATATTTTGGTTCATCCATATGGTTGTTAAATTTGTTTTGTCGTAAAAATATGTATATGGTTTATATCTGATGATATATTTGTTGATATTGAGGTATCTGTGTTACACTGTGTTTAAATAGAATAAAGCATTGGACCTAATTTAAATTAATTTTCAACTTTCTGAATTTCAACATTGGTTGAGGCTTGTTGTTAAACATTATAATTGACATTTAAAGCCAGGTTATTTCCCCCTCTAGCAATTTTCCACATAAAAAATATTGTTCTACATGAGCATAGGCAATTTGGTAGTGTTTAATGCTGTGGTTCTCAACCTTTTTTTAGTCAAAGTACCCCTAACATGCAGGTTGGAATTTTGGGGCACACCTAACATTTTATAGGTCATTTGACCAGCAAGTAATGGAAGATACAGATACAAAAATATACAGTTTTTAGGTCTCAAAATGAGAAGAACAGAAGTAAACATATTGTGCAGAAAATTTTCCAGAAATATACAACTGGAACTCAGTACTCACATTTTATCAAAATCTTTATAGAAAAGATGGAACCCCCCATGTAGATGCCTGTGGCACACCAATGTGCCGCTGCACCCTGGTTGAGAATCACTGGTTTAATGGGTAAACCAGTTAAAGTTTCCTAGATAATTATTCTGTTCTGCCACAGAAATACACAATATACTGCATGTGTATAAAATATATGTATTATATATGCATTACATGCAAAACGTTATTTATTGTCAACTGTGTATAAATGACACACAACCAAATGGAAACACAATAAATATATGATGCAAATATTTGTATTATATAATTGAAAATAAAAAAAACTATTGCTTATGACAACATGAAAGGTTTTGCTCAAATAAACAAAAAATGGAAATTCATTAGAACTACTTGTGCTCCCTTATACATTAATAACATCATAACTGACATAATTAATAACATTAATAATATTAAAAATTAAATGTTATTTGCAAGGGTGAGTATAAGCAATTTAAACAAAACTTTAGTTGTGAATTTTCCAACGTTTGATTTAACTTTGTTTTTAACAGCTTTGCCTTTTGATTTCCTTTTAATTGATCACATGAATTGTTCATGCTTAATCAATGAAGTTTGATTAAAGCATATCGATTATTGTGAAACAGATTGAAATGATTATTTTATCCGCTAAAGGTTTAAATATCATAGATCCAAAGAATGGAAGATGTTTACAGCAGATTAACCTAGCAAGAAGTGCTATTAGTGTGAGTCCACTAATATTGTAAACCAGTTTAGTGCTACTATTTTCACCCCAGTCGCTAAAAGTAACTTTTATTAGTTCAGCTTATAAATAATTACAAGTACTCTGTAGATCATAAAAGAAGAAAAGAGAGGTGGAAATAAAAAATGTGTTATGCATTACTGTAATTCAAGACTTTATTCTCACATCTACCTTAGTAGTAGTGTACTGTAGGCCAGTTAAGTTTTATAACATGATTACCAAAACCCCAAAGTGGCTCTAGAATAATATAATCTTTATTCATTAATTTATTTGAGAACAAATTGTATTGTAGTAATTAATTATATGTTCATTTTGATGTAAAAAAAAACAAAACCTTGCCAGTATGGTAGTGTTATATAGCAATGTCTGAAACTAAAACAGAAGATAAGACATTAATTTGGGGTGGAATAATTTCCACTGAGCAACAGACTGCACTACAATGTGAAGCACCAATTTTTAATTTAGATGGCTATGGCTGTACTGATACATCTGTTATGTGATGGCACTAGTAGTCTAAGAATGATCTCACAGATCATCAAGGATGAGTGAGGTATTGCTTCTAGACATTGAAAGGCGGATATATAAGAAAAAGGAGATCAAAAAGGAAACAAGGCTAATACATTTCATTTGCTCATCTCCAGTAGGAAATAATGCAAAGACAAATGAGAGATGTTAACCACTTTAGTTATTCGCGTCGGTGTCCCACACGCTTGAACTCCACTGGTCTCCTTCCTGTGACGTCACTCTGATGGGACAACGCTGACTTGCGTGCTCGGGCTCAATCAGATTCACAACCTGATCCACTCCCACTCAAAGGATCATTCGTTCCCACTGATTGTTTATACACACTTCATGGGATCAAGCCCACTTTCTCAAGTGATACTAGCTGTCTAGGTTATACACTATTTATACCCCTACTGGATAGTAAATAAACGTAATCTTAACAGTCATGCATATTGAAACACAATATATAAATACATTTACAATCCACATATTAAATAAAACTAGTTTTAAAGCCCATGTACATGGCCAACACTGGCGGCACTGCAGTCTTGCACAGTACTGACTGCCCGCACCTCACCCATGCGGTCCCAGAAAGGTGATCAGAGGACTCCGTATCAGCCGCAGCGCGGGCAGTCTGTACTGTGAATGACTGCAGCGCACGCAGTCATCTCTACTGTGTATGACAGCTTCTGACAAACATCCTTAGTGAATTATAATATAAGGTTATCATACATATTCCATTATTAAAAGCTTATAATAAAAACATTTATCAAGTATTACAAATATCAATTATTACCGATCTGAATTCCAGTGCCACCAAAGATTCATAGCCTTATAATCTCCTAAAAATCTAATCTATAAATGAAATAAATATACATTCAATATATTGTTAAAAACAGTACATATCAATGTCTTCATTTATGCTGTCAGGTTTCATGGTCTGTAATGTATAAATCCAGTAGGGGTGTTAGTTCTGCTTTAAATAGTCTTTGCTATTTTGTATAACAACCCCCCTCCACAGATCTAAAGATTTTACCTTATATGGGGAAATATTATTAGAGTATCTAATTGTTTTATCACACATCTTATTTAGCTCTTCTAATACTAATGTATAGATGTACAAATGTTTACATAATAAAGATAATGTCAAAGCTAGCAGAAATTCCTATAGCTCTTAGTAAAGTGAGATTGCTAAAACACCACCCAATCTAGAGCTCCAGAAATGGCATCGTCCATAGATATATCACTAGTTCCCCTGTAGAAACTGCTGAACAGAACAAGGCAAGCATACAAAAGGGTGCAATTGTTTTCCTACCCCAGTTTCTTTTCACTTAGCTAATAATAGGTTGGACCTTTTTCTCTTCTTTTGCTACCTTTCCTTTTGATGAGTCTTATGGAAATATTGTATCCATGCCAGTTGTGGGGTTTCAGTCCAGGTAATGTTTTAGTACTACAAAAGAAGAAAGCACTAGCATGCAATCTTATAATGTAAAGAGGACTCAATTTTGTGAAGCATATCAACAGTTATTGAAAAATCAAATGACTCACCGTTAATACTTCTTGTAAGCCATGGGTTCTGAATCACTCAGGTTTCCACCCCTGCAAAGACAAGAACTCCAAAACAATGTATGCCACAGCAATCCAATTAAAAAACATAAGTGCACAAGCTTGATAAGATAACAAAAACAATTAGTAGTTTTAATTATATTCAATAAAGATTTTTTTTTTTTTTAACAAAGCCAGTGCACCCATTTTGATTTGGAATGCTGCTGTTTAGAATTTTTTAATGCTCTTGCTTTATTAGAAGCTCTAGTAAAGCTTCCATACTTTGGCTCTATTTTTTCTATTGAAGAATTTTAACAACCCCCACTTAATTCACAGTTATTACTAATAATAATGGTCATATATCATTATAGTCAGATCATTTGAAGTGGTAATCTAAGTTAATGAAAACTAGTGATTGTTATGTCTCTTTCTAGCTAAAATGAACACAGGATCTATAGGCCACTCAGGATCATCTGGAGTCTGTTGTGTAGATAATAACAATTTATACATTTTCTCTTTTGTGTGAGTCATTTATCTCAATGGTTAAAAAGGTCTTTTCTAGTGCATTTACTGACACATGACTTTACAGGATTCTTATTTGAAGTGGCTAGGCTACAAAGACATATTTCAACATTATGCAGAGATTAATGTATCTTGCCTCATGAACTGTCACCAGTGACCGTTGTTCACCTATCGAACATTCTTTTAAATTGACATTTGCAGCTATAGGAAATTTATTTTTGTTTGTTTACATTATGTTGACATTCTTGGTAGGTTAGAAATTCTGTAACTTCCCAATTGCACCACTCCATTGTAAGCACATATGCTGAAACTGGAAAAATGTAAAGTGCTGTTTGTGTGGTATTTAGAAAGCTATAGAGGAATGGTTCTGAAGCAAACTATGCTACGTCTGAAAAAAAACAACAAAAAAATGTTCCCATTCAATTAAATGAGCCTTTTAACCAGTTGAAAACTAGAGGCCTCCATGCTTTGTTTCACAATCTGTTTGTGACCTTTCATTTATTCAGTGGTTAAAAGCCACATATAAATGAATGGGGATTTTGAGAATGTTTATCTCTTATGGTAAAGTTGATATACTCCAGAACTGCTCATATTTTTCTATATGTATAACAATCTATTATGTAAAGGCATTGTGTGAGAACTCAAATGATGACCTAAATTCTATTTCAGATGACAACTGGTATTACAGGTTTATCTTTTGAAGTCCCATAGCGAATTTGTAGATAAAACCAGTGAAAACATTGTCAACTGTAAAGGAATCCAGCTTGATAAACTGTACTTTAGCACCTTTGCTATATTTTCCACTAACTACATACTTTTCTGTGTTTTGGTTTTGTAGTAAATAGCACTGTAAGTGAGGATCTGTCACAAAAGGTCAGAGTGCTTTGTTGGATCATGACTGCACCATCTAATTTGGAAACTAAAGCCATTCACCTAAAGAACTCCTGGACTCGTCACTGCAATATAACCTTATTTATGAGCTCCGTCACCAGTGAGAGTTTCCCAACTATTGGTTTGGGTACTAAGGAAGGGAGAGATGAGCTCTACTGGAAAACAATTCGAGCCTTACAGTATGTGCACCAGCACTACCTGGATCAGGCAGACTGGTTCTTGAAAGCTGATGATGACACCTTTGTTGTGATGGATAATTTGCGCTTCTTGCTCTCTAACTATACCCCTGATGAACCTCTCTATTTTGGCAAGCGTTTCAAACTTTTTGTCAGCCAGGGATACATGAGTGGTGGAGCAGGGTATGTACTTAGCAAAGAATCTCTGAAGCGATTTGTGGAGGGATTTCGCACTGGTGTATGCACTCACGGATCCTCTGTAGAGGATCTTGAACTTGGTCGGTGCATGGAAAAAATGAAGGTTATTCCAGTAGACACCAGAGACACAAAGAATCGAGAGACTTTTAATCCATTTCAGCCAGATTTCCACATGTTCAACCATTTTCCAGAGGGCTCCTCTTATAGAACATACTGCTACTATAATGTTATAGAGGTGAGTTCTTTCAATAGCTTCATATGAATTGACTAGGGGGAAATAAACAAAAACAAAACCAATAGTAATATTTACAAATATACAAGAGATAGCACACAGAAGGGAGAAAGCAAATCAATGCCAAAACAGCAGTCCATTTGGGGTTCCTCCACAAGAGAACACCAAAACTTACACAGTGCAATATATAAAAAATATTTATTTAATAATATAATTGCAGACCAAACTGGTAATAATCAGTTGATGTTTCGATATTCAAATTGCACCAAAACACAAACACACACATGCGCGCGCACACACACGCACACACATATATTGAGTTGCAATACGTTGGATACCTGTGGCACTCAAAGGGAAGGGTTGATTGTTTTTTCAGGTTTTTTTTTTTTGTTTTGTTTTTTAAGGTCAGATATTGTGGTGGGGCATCACAAATCCTCCTGATACCCCCAAGCTACTGATTTCCCAGCCGATTTGACCAGGAGATCAACAGAGTTGACACAGGGGAGCAAGACTTCTCCCCTGTTTTATCCTACCCTAACTATCTGATAGAAGTTGGCTTGATCAGGAAACCCTCTGACATCAATGAGGGAAAGCCTCCCTTCTCAGTCCATTTGGCTTGAGGAGGCAGGGGGCTTTGGCCAGCTCAGTTCCTGCCCCACACCTCCCATTGGCTGTTCACTTGCAGTAAGCCTGCTATGGAGTGTGTCTGTCACATATCCAGAAATCCTGTAAGTCTTAAAAACATACTTATCTGAACAATCAACATGCATATAGGTTCCAAATAAAAATCCGATGTTGCATGAATTAAATTATTCACAAAAATATACAGAAATAAACAATTTGTCACTTTTCTAAGTTATGTATAACTATGCTAATTTAATATAAGCAGCAGTATTTTGGAGGAAGGCAATATACTCTGCAAACACAGGAGACCATTAGAATGGCAGGAAGATCAGCATGAATGGTGAGAAGGTATAATGATTTGGACACACTGAGGCAACATCAGATACATATTCTCCTAGTGTATAACTGTTATAGAGTGTTTTGAATGGGTGGGAAATTAGTATGAATGCTGAGATGCTACAACAAACTGACTACATCAAGGTAACACTGTATATTTAATCACTTAATACTTGACTACCGCAACATATGCTATATATTGCTTACCAAACAACAATGTTATTACAAATATTGCTCCTTTAAAATCCAGTTATAATTATTGGTGTTAGCTCCATACTTTAAGAAGCAATAATTTTGTTAGAGGTGTAGCCGTGGTACCAGCAATATACAGGATTGCTTACCACTATGAAGAGACATATGTGGCTGTATGTGACAACATGGAGGAATGTTTTTAATTGTGGAATAGAAACCCCAGTACCTGGTATTTGCTCATCTGGAACAAAGCCATTTATGTTTTACTCATTTTTATATTGAATGATCCATGCAACATAAGGTTTGTCATTTTATTTAGGTAATATAAGTTTCATATTGAGATGGGTTTTATGTGGTTATTATTCAAAGTTGATAGGGTGTTGAATAAGATATATAATCTTCATCATTTACATCCATTGTTAATCCACTGCAAGATGAAGGCCTCCCCAACAACTTTGGTCCTGTGCTTTTTTTTACCACTGTGTACCAACAAATTTGGTAATTTCATCTACCTATCTTGTCTTTGTTCTTCTTCTTGTGAGTTTAGTGTAGAGTGGAATCCATTCCAATATCTATTTGGTCCATCTATTGTCAGGTCTTATTGCTGTATGGCCTGCTCATTTCCGTTTCATGTGCGTTACTCTTTCAATGAAGTCATGAACATTTGTTTGCTGATTAATCCATGCACATGTTTTTCTGTCTCTTTTTGTCATGTTCAGAATTTGACGCTCCATAGTTCTGTGTGTAACCTTACATTTTTATATGGCTGGAATTCAGTGCCAATGTTTCACAACCATACTTAAGAACTGGGAGGACAAATTGGTGAACAAACTTTGACTTGAGGCAGAGTGGTAAATTTTGTCTTAAAACCAGTACCACTAAGTTTTCCAAATGCTTGCCATATCAATTTTGCACGTTGCTTAGATTCAGTCGTGGTGTTTCCATCTGTTGACATTTCCTGTGCAAGATAAATATACTTGTCTACTTCAAGTTCTTGTCCATCTACTGTGATTTTTCTTGGTATGTTAAATTTGTTATACATGACTGTATGATATTCATCTTCAGACCTAATTTTTTGCTTTCCATTTGTCACTCTTCTGAGTTCTTGCAGTTCTTCAGCACTACTGAAAAACAGTATGATATTGTCTGCTAAACATAAAGAAGTAGGTAGTTTCCAGTGATCTCAAGTCCTTTTTTGTCACAATATAGTTTGTGGAAAAAAATTTAATCTAAACGGACTAAAAATAGTGTTTCCTTGTCAGACGCTGTTTTTCTGGCTTATCATTGTTGACCTGCATTGATGCCGTTGCTGGATATGGTCTGTTGTACTTAAACCCCTCCTGAAGCATGCTTGTTCTTTAGTTTGTGCTGTGTTAAGTATTGTGCCCATTCTTATGGTTTGTGAAAACCTTTCAGACAACTGGCAATATGCTTATTTTGTTCTGAAGTTTTATTTTGCTCTGCCTTATCACCTTTTTTGTGCAGTAGGATGTCTTCTGCATTTTTCCATGTTTCAGACATTTTTCCAAGTAGTAGGTATTTTGAAAATAGTGTAGCTGGGGCTTTGAATGAGGGTTGACCTCCAGCTTTCAACATTTCAATAGTGACTTTATCCGGTCCAGTTGCTTTGCCATTTTTCATTGATTTTATTGCAGCTTCTATAAAAGACACCTGTCCACAGAAGCAATCAATCAATCAGATTCCAAACTCTCCACCATGGCCAAGACCAAAGAGCTGTCCAAGGATGTCAGGAACAAGATTGTAGAGTTACACAAGGTTGGAATGGGCTACAAGACCATCGCTAAGCAGCTTGGTGAGAAGGTGCCAACAGTTGGTGCGACTATTCGCAAATGGAAGAAACACAAAATAACTGTCAATCTCCCTCGGTCTGGGGCTCCATTCAAGATCTCACTCATGGAGTTTCAAGGATCATGAGAACGGTGAGGAATCAGCCCAGAACTACACATGAGGATCTTGTCAATGATCTCAAGGGAGCTGGGACCATAGTCACCAAGAAAACAATTGGTAACACACTACGCCGTGAAGGACTGTAATCCTGCAGTGCCCGCAAGGTCCCCCTGCTCAAGAAAGCACATGTACAGGCCTGTCTGAAGTTTGCCAATGAACACCTGAATGATTCAGAGGAGAAGTGGGTGAAAGTGATGTGGTCAGATGAGACCAAAATCGAGCTCTTTGGCATCAACTCAACTCGCCGTGTTTGGAGGAGGAGGAATGCTGCCTATGACCCCAAGATCACCATCCCCACTGTCAAACATGGAGGTGGAAACATTATGCTTTGGGGGTGTTTTTCTGCTAAGCGGACAGGACAACTTCACCGCATCAAAGGGATGATGGACAGGGCCATGTACCGTCAAATCTTGGGTGATAACCTCCTTCCCTCAACCAGGGCATTGAAAATGGGTTGTGGATGGGTATTCCAGCATGACAATGACCCAAAACACACGGCCAAGGCAAGAAAGGAGTGGCTCAAGAAGAAGCACTTTAAGGTCCTGGAGTGGCCTAGCCAGTCTCCAGACCTTAATCCCATAGAAAATCTGTGGAGGGAGCTGAAGGTTCGAGTTGCCAAACATCAGCCTTAAAACCTTAATGACTTGGAGAGGATCTGCAAAGAAGAGTGGGACAAAATCCCTCCTGAGATGTGTGCGAACATCTGACCTCTGTGATTGCCAGCAAGTGTTTTGCACCAAGTACTAAATCATGTTTTGCAAAGGGGTCAAATACTTATTTCACTCAGTAAAATGCAAATCAATTTATAACTTTTTTAAAATGCATTTTTCTGGATTTTTTTTGTTGTTATTCTGTCTCTCACTGTTCAAATAAACCTACCATTAAAATTATAGACTGATAATTTCTTTGTCAGTGGGCAAACGTACAAAATCAGCAGGGGATCAAATAATTTTTTCCCTCGCTGTATACATCACAAATGGTGTATCTGACCATTATGCATACAGTCTAGGATTATGAATCATCCTCCTCATCTTTCAGTTTATCACATTGTCTTTTCAGCTTTGCATGCTCATCCTGTGTAAGATGTGTAATAGAGAAATATGGGCATCAAGATGTAATAGATGGGACAAGATTTGCTTCTGCTTGATTGGGCTGTTAATCCCCATCCCCACATTCCAGGACACCCCCCAGAGTTGGTTAAGGACAGTCTGTGGGCCAGCAGAAGTTGTGTTAGCCACCATCCCAAGGAAGGAGGAAGATAGTGAGGGGGATAGATGTAAATGATCTAAGGAGAGGCCTCTCCCAGCAAGGGAGTAGTGTATTGTAGTGGTAATTGTTCTGTTTTTGTTCTGTTTGTAGAGGCATAATACATCCTCATAAAATTCTTCAACTTCGTTATTTCTGTGGCTACTTGTAGGGGCATAAACTAAATGATTTGAACAACATAGTGACTGTTTAATTTGATAGCACAGAAAGCAATTCTTTTAGAAATACTACTTTTATGACTGACTCTGTCAGTCTTTATTAATCAAGAATCAAGTATAGCCAATGTCCATCTTCTAATTTGACTACATTTTCTCATGTAAGCCAATAGTGTGCCAACTGATGTTATTTAGTTATTGTAATAGATCCTCCAAGAATGGAACTGCGCTCATAGATCAAATGTTAAGAATTCCCATATCTAAAGACCAAAGACAACCTGATAGAACCCGATAATTTTTAGCACCCTCTGTCAATGAGCTGGTCTTCCTGCTGCCATAGGAAGAAGCTTGCAAGCCTCCTGGGAATTAGTGCCATTGTTTTTGTTGTGAATCCATGCTGAGAGAATGGACCATAATCTGCCACACTGGTCCAGTGTGGGTTGGCAGATTTTGGATCGATTTTAGTCTGGTGTCTTAACTTTGATCTTGGGTGACCCTGACAGGAGCACATGCTCTTGATGGCTTCATTGACCCACACAACTCCCTAAATGATAAGGCATCGACCCATGGGAGTGATATATGTATAGAGCTGATGATGCATACATATACAGAAAATTATGCTGGAGTATACTTACATAATTAATCAGCTTTAGTATTCTTAATAGCATATGTGCAAGCTATAACAACATGTGTTCAGGTGTGTATGCTCTAGCAATACATACATATCTATGGATGATTTCACATACACATCAAAATAATTACATTGGATGATGTTTTATTGTTATTACACAGCACAATTACATTATTCAAAATTGAGTGTTGTGAAGGGGAATGTGAGTGTATGTTTGTAAGGACGAATAAGCCAATTAGTGAACGTGTCCATGAAATGAAGTAGTGTGTGTGTTTGGCAATAAGTGGTAGTGTGATGCGACCAGGCGAAGGGGAATTTGAATAAATGTTTGGAAGGGGGCATTAGTCATTTGTGAAGGGGTAGTGGATAAACTGAAGGGGACATATGTACTGTGTGCATTCACATGAAGAAGCTTTGTAACCCTTTGAGTACCA
Source organism: Rhinophrynus dorsalis (assembly GCA_037306005.1). Classification (NCBI taxonomy): domain Eukaryota; kingdom Metazoa; phylum Chordata; class Amphibia; order Anura; family Rhinophrynidae; genus Rhinophrynus; species Rhinophrynus dorsalis. The sequence continues at coordinate 489,941,255 of CM074719.1, forward strand.
CAGCGGTAAGCAACACATTGCAATGTGTTGTCTAACCCTGTGGCACTCAAAGGGGTTAATTGTCAGTATGGATCATCTGAGAAGCGGCTAGGCTCCCTTCCCTCGTTCATAAGTTTTCAGTATACTTTATTTATATTAAACATACACAATGGCAACGCCGTGTTCACTTTAGTCCGCAAGCTTAAAAGTGTATATTACTTAAAATGTAGTAGCATCTGGAGCACCTCCGTGTGCTGCATAGGTAATACTTTTCTTTTGATCAAGCTTTGTATCCGCTCCTAGTGGTGATGAATGGGATCCCCCAATCTGCAGTTAATTCACAAAGTAGAGACCTGTGTCCTCATGTGGTAGAATCCAGAGGTTACATGAGGATACAGGTTGCTACTTTGTGAATTAATCGCAGATTAGGGGATCCCATTCATCACCATTAGGAGCAGACACAAAGCGCGGTCAAAGGAAAAGTATTACCTAAGCAGCACACAGAGGTGCTCCAGCTGCTACTACATTTTAAGTAAGATACACTTTTAACTTGCACACTTTTATGCATGAAACCCTGAAATAACAATGAATAGATTTAGTACTCTTCACACACTCTCTGGCATTCAAGAATTTAAATGCCTTACGGTTGCACACACTATTCTGTCACTCAAATTGGTAACGTAATGGGTTGCGCAGCCCACTGACACACAAAGGGTTAAACATGAATGCATTTTACCTCCCCTCTGGCACTCTTCACTGTTCAGTTATTGCTCCGCACTGTGTGGCAGATGTGTCCGATTAGCCAGTATGGCTATAAAGCACCGGTGGTTTGATATTATAAGAACACAAAGAGTTATGTGGTAGACAGTGGGCAACCTGCAGCACTTCTTTTACTACAGCTCCAGTTGTGCTTAGGCAGCTATCAGCTCTCTGAGGATGATGGGAGATGTAGTCCACTAAGTGGTGGAGAGCTGCCATGGTTAATGCGGCTGCTAGCCACACAATATTTTACATGCAACTTTTAAGGTTCAAAAGGTTAACATGCCAGGGCATAGGATTTGGGAGATATTTTATTAGTTCCTTATGATGCTGTTAGTCATGTCAGAAGTGTTTCAATCACATTTAATGTCATACAGCGCTGCGGAATTAGTTGGCGCTATATAAATAAAGAATAATAATAATAATAATAATACTTATGGAATTAAGTGCCAGAGCTGTATTTCCTCTTTGACATTCAAAAGATGAATGAGTTTTTGTGAGATTCAGAACTGGAGTGTTTTAAAGTACAGCTGTAAAAAAGAATTTATGCTTTAAAGTTTGAATACACAAACACACTCACTGGACTGGAAATAATGCAACAAGGAAAGTTTTATTTGTAGAAAGGCTCACCCTACTTTTGCTAAAACGATTGCTGTGGCTCCATAAAACAGTACTGTTTGTAGCAAGTAAAGCTTTTTATCTCCCATATTGTCTTGTTAAATCCACTACAGTGTAATTCCATCAAAGAGAACTTGAGATGGGTCGGGTTTAAGTTGGGGATATGGGTGTGGTTAAAGGCAGGGATATGGGTGGGGCTAGGCATGGGGCTAGTATCGAGTAACTTTTCAGGCCTGGCTAGTAGCTCAATACTTTTTGAGCCTTGTGTGTGTGTGTGTATATATATATATATATATATATATATATATATATATATATATATATATATATATAAAATGAAAAAGGAGGGCAAAACCTGTGGAATTTATCATAGAGTTTGTTTTTACTAGGCAAAAATGGTCATGAACAATGGTTGATGTTTCGGTTAACAGACTTTATCAAGATATGTGTACAGTAGAAGCATGTTTTGAAAGTCTAGGTACTCACCTGCAGGATGCCATAAAAGGCTAGTGACATCATCACTTGCAGTCAGGGGGGGTGACTGCAGGTAATGACATCCCCTTACAGTAATTGCGACCAATCACAACATTCACACATGGTTATAATAGGTGAACAGTTAAGGCAATAATAAAAATGTATGTCAAAATTGGATAATGCATAAAATAAAAAAGCAACCAAAATGAAAATGGAATAAATGCATTGTGAGAAAGAAAGAAAGAAAAAAAGGAGTGTAGAAATAAACTACATATGTGCTTGTACATGTTAATTTGTACCTGATTTGTGTGCTTTTACCCATGTGAGGGTGTTTGAAACTGGCACTAGTAATTACATTCCTGCATGTGAAGTAGCCTGTACATTTAAAGCAACCAGTTTTATTGGAGGATAATCAGGAAGTATAATTAGTCATATAGCAGTGTCTAGGATCAGTTAATACCAAGCTGTCTCTAAGGTTAGAGGCATGTTTGTAGATCATTTATGTAGTTTATTTTATTCTCTGCCCATGCAGTCTCATGTATGTGGCTAAAACAATAACAATATTCAAGGAATGATTGATGTATATATATATCTTAGGACTGAAAGTTAGACCAATTACTTGCATTATCATCTTTGAGTCTTGTTTAACCCCTTAGGGACCCTTGCCGTACCAGGACCGTCAAGGGTAAATGTGCTCGAACGACCCTTGACGGTCCTGGTACGTCACATACTTTTTACTTACAGCGCTCTACCGGGAGCGCTGTCAGTAAAAATAGGGCATGAAATAGACCACTCCAAGATCGGAGCGATCTGTTTCAAGCCCCATAGTGACGCGCCGATACACGTGACAGGTCACGTGTACCGGCGCGTCCAAGTGCCCCTATGCGGTCGTTATGGGACGGAAATGTCCCATAACCTCCGGTCGTTAAGGGGTTAAGCTTACATTGAAAGATCTGGAATCTCTGATTCCCTAGACCCAATGATGCCCAGTCCCCCACACCAGGTTATGGGATCTGGGGGTAAGTAGTGTCACAGGAAGAAGTAGGCAATAGTGTGAGCAGTACTGGTCACCTACCTAAGGCTGCTGCTGCTGCTGCCAGTGTGCCTTGTTGTGATACTCAGGAGGGGAGGAGGTGGAGATGATGGCAAGTGTGACAGCACACTTGCCATCCCCAAGCATTCCCTCTACTACTATGATGCAGCAACTATAGACTAAGAGGGGGGGAGGGGAATCCCATGAAGAGATTAAGGGATGTGTCGCCCGATCTACAGGACATAGAAGAGGGAAGAGAGGGGGGGCAAGATGCCATAAACTAATTTCTATATATGATCAGGAACAGGATCATGTTACACCAACTGGGTATATTTAATTTATCAGATTATCATTTGAACCAAGTAGAAATAGCGGTCCTAAATAAAGGACTTAAATTTGTACCCAGTAAATGTCCAGAGGAATTTTCACTATTTTTAGATCTTAATAAATTTGTACGTTCACTTACACTTAAGAGACACTTTAAGAGAAGAGCTAATATAGAACAAGAAGAGGAGAATTTGGGGGTTTTATTGGCACTAATGAGGGAAGAAACAGAGGAAGATTTTCAACACACTTTGGACTCACAACAGATAGGAGAGATGGGAATGGAAGAACCAGAGGAGATTCATGTTAGACACACTACACTGGCACCTAGATCTAATTTCTATCCCCTCACAGATAGAGGACCCTATATAGAATCTTTCTATAATATGGTGTTGACAGATTTTAAGAAACAATTTGGAAATAGAGAGAATAACCATCTTTATAAACAAAATCTAAGTAAACAGGAACAATTAGCTTTGAAAAACTTAAAGAAAAATAAATCAATACATATAACTGAAGCAGATAAGGGGGGGTGGTGGTGATACTTAATAGGAGAGACTATATAGAGGAGGTAGAGAGATTATTAGCAGATACTCTTACATATGTGAAGCTAGAACAGGACCCGATGGAACAATATCTTGGGGACCTGATAGGGATGGTAGAAAAGGCATATCAGGAGCATATTATTAATCAGAAAGAAAAACAGTTTCTGATAGTTAGGTACCCAAAAATACCATACTTCTGTCAGGTACCCAAGATACATAAGACACTTGTCAGGCCTCCAGGAAGACCCATAACATCAGGGATAGAAAGCTTGACATCAAATTTATCGAAATATTTAGATATATTTCTACAACAATATGTTGTAGAATTAAAATCATATATAAAAGATACAAAACATATATTACAGAAATTACAGAAAATAGAATGGAGACAAACCTACATGTGGGTAACGGTGGATGTGGTCTCATCGTATGCAAACATAGACCACAATAAAGGTCTGGAGGCCATGGCAAGGGTTTTTTCAGCAGACCCCACACTAGTGCGATCACAGAGAAAATTTTCTATTAGAAGGGATCAGGTTTATTCTACATCATAATTATTTCTTGTTTGAGGGGAATTTTTACCAACAGATCAAGGGAGCTGCAATGGGAGCCAGTTTCGCCCCTAGCCAAACCAACCTATACATGGGCGTCTGGGAGGAGACCCATGTGTGGGGGTGGGGCTGGGGGCGAGGCTGGTCCTCTATGGTAGGTACATAGACCTGATTCTCATATGGGATGGTCAGGAAGCAGAATTATACCAATTTTTGGAAAAGTTGGATGATAATGATAGGGGATTGAGTTTTATATGTCAAGTAGATCGAGAAAGTATTAATTACTTAGACCTGACCATGTCCCATAGGGAATCAAAGATTGTCGCAGAGACATATATAAAAGAAATAAATACTAATAGTTACCTACATTATACCAGCTGCCACAAACAGGGATGGCTCCAGAACATTCCTAGGGGCCAGTTCCAGAGAGTGCGTAGGAACTGCTCTGAGGTAGAGGGGGTTCCAAAAACACTCTCTGGCACTTAGACGAAGGTTTTTGGATAAACAGTGTCCAGAAGGGGTAGTAGATAGGTCCTTAGAGGAAGTTACCCATATGAATAGAGATATTTTATTACAAGAGAAGTTAGTGAATAATATGGGGGATAAGAGATTAGAAAAATACCCAATACAATGTAGCACACAGTAAGATAAAGAATATATTAAAACAACATTGGGCCCTATTGAGGGCAGATCCACTTTTGAGAAATGAAATCCCAGATATACCTCAGGTTATATATAAGAAAAATAAGAGTTTAAAGACTATTTTAAGTAAAAATAAGCCAGAAAGAATAGTTAATGAAGAAGAACAAGATAAGGGAGTTTTTAAGTGTAATTCCATACGGTGTATTACTTGTAATTTTTTGGAACATCAAGCTAGGGTATTCAAAGATAGTCGAGGAATTAGTCACCTTATTAATAGTCATATTACATGTAGTACTTCCTATGTGGTATATAGAATCATGTCCATGTGGATTACACTATGTAGAAAGAACAAAGCGACGGTTGAAGGATAGATTCTTAGAACACAGAAGGAGTATTATTAGGGGAGATGAGAAATATCCATTGAGTAAACACTATAAAAATAAACATAATCAGGAATTAGGACAAACTAGGGTTATACCATTGGAATATATACCCCCAAATATATTGGGGGGGGGTAGGTTTAGGACCTTGTGTAATAAAGAATCTTTCTGGGTATATAGATGTGATACTCTTAAACCAAGGGGCTTAAATGATAAGTTGGATACATACACTTTTATTTAATAGATTAGGAGAGGGTTTTTTTTTTGTTTTTTTTTTTTTCCGTGACTCAGAAGGCTAGAGTTGATTATTCCTGTTAGCTCATAGAGAGTAAGGTAAAAGGTTGCTTGTTTAATTCCTTGAGTATTAGTAAATAATGATAAATAATAAATAATAAAAAATAAAGATACTACTAGAGGGTAATATATGTGTCTCTGTTGGGGTGGTACTTTTGTAGCAACGCAATCTCAGTATGTACATTAAATATTTATTACTATATTATGTGAGTGTTTAGGGTTAAAGGATTTAAGTTATTACAGCTGATCATTGTTATATTAAGAAGGACTGTACCTGAGGACTATTTAATCACATTGTTGGGAGTGATTCCCATCCCTGATGAAGTGCCCAGGAGGCAGGAAACGCGTTGGAGAATAGCCACTCTTTACAGCATTGAGGTCTTAAGGCAGAAAGCGAGAACAAGTGTGGCAGTGTTAAGAGAAGAGTGAATAAGAGGTGCATCTTATGAGATTGTCACCCGTGTTAGAATTATCATCATCTTTTTATCTATTGGGGTAGCCTTTGGAAAGATTCCCAGTGAGCACGAAGAAATCAATACTACATAATAGTGCTAGTCACCGGAGAAGCACCTTTTGGAACAGAGAGGCAGCGCTAGCTACATAGTAGCAGAAGATTGTTTATTTGAGCCAGAACACGCTCTGCCCGCGTCATATCCGGTTACACGATCAGGGAAGCCCCAGGAACATCACCCGGTAGAGCGAGGAGAGCTGCAAACAAACACATCTAGCAGCAGCCACCACAGGAGGGGCATCCCATGTAGTCTGGAAACAGGTCAGTGAGACACTGTAGCGGATCATCATAATAGACGGGGGAGTTGTGTCAGAAGCTCTGCAATTAACTGTTATATAAGAAGCACTGATTACAGGGACTGTTCAAATAAGACCACACGGTGAGTGATCTGTAGACCTATTTTTGGGACTGTTTAGGTGGCTATGTGTATTAATTGTCCTTAGAGTTTTTAGAGATCATATATATTTTACACTGTATTATTATTGTGTATTGTTTTAATAAATAGTTTTGTATTTGGACTTGCGTTGCTACATAGGTACTATATAATAGAGGGCTGGATTATTATTCATCTTTAATATTTAGCGCTCACCCCAATACTAGATATTTACTCTTTTACATTAGATTTTTACACATCGATCTAGGGATTGTAGCAGCTTTTATAGATATCTCTCTAAATAAAGGTCTTACGTATTTGTAATTAAGGGATATTAACCTCTGGAGCGCCAGTTTCCCTTTCTAAATTTTGAATTATTATACATCAGTCACACCACATCAGTCCACACCCACCATACACAACTGCCATATTCAGTGTAAAGTTGTATACTTATTTTTTTGTCTCTTTAAAAATAATGCTTACCATAGCAACAGGATTACAGAAAATAAAACCTAAACATATTTGCGTTGTGGGATTATAGAAAGTTAAAAGTGCAAAATATTAGAAAGAGGCTAGGCTTGAAATTGTTTGCAAGCCTCAGATTTGCCAAAAACAAGCCATGAGAAAAATGCCACTATGGACATTCTGGCATTTGCTATTCTTGTCATTGCTACAGCTAAGCCATCTAAGCAGCAGGAGGATATCATGGTGCCCGTGATCCCTTTCTGTCACTCTCGCTTGTGGTGCTCTCCTATTGGCTGAGCAGGTTTGGCCCACCCCCGGTGACCTTTTTATACCCAGCCAGTAACACCTGTCACTTGCCCTTTCGTGGTGTTCCTGAGCCAGTGTTGCTGTTGCTGTCTTCAGTTGATCCTGATTCCTGTGTACCAAATTGGCCTGTCCTGACTACGCTCCTGTGTTCCTGTTCAGTGATCTGACCCGGCCTGGCTGACGTTCCTGTTTGTGACTGATCTGGCTTGTCTGAGAACCACCTCCGTGTACCGATCCGGCCTGGCTGACGTTCCTGCTTGTGACTGATCCGGCTTGTCTGAGAACCACTTCCGTGTACCGATCAGGCCTGCCTGACTTCCTGCTCCGTGACCTGAACTGGCTTGTTCCAGTGACCTGCGTGTACTGCTTCCTGCTCTACTGTCGCCATTGCGACATTCTGACTTCCGCCAAGGCTGAGTACCGGACTGATTGTCTCCTGCCACAGTACTCCTTCTGTGTAGTGCCTCCTGTGCTGAGTCTCCGTTACCGATTGCAGAGCTATGCTTCCGTACTGAGCCTTCCTAATACTTGCAGAGCATTTCTCTAAGCTTTAGTTCTCGAGCTGCTTAATCTGTTCAGTGCTGGCATAACTCTAGTGAGCCTTCACGTTTATTGCTGAGCCTATTCCTGTCTAACTGCTACTTCTGCCGAGCTGGCCGCTTGTACGCTTGATTTGGATGGCAGCTCAATCATCCACCTAGCAGAGTAGTCGGTATCGCTTACCACGTCTGGTGTGGCGCTATTGGCTCTAGCATTGTCTCCGGTATATGCCCGTGGGGGCTAGTGACTCATCTCTCGTGCAGTACAGAGTGGTCTCTGTTGTACGCCCGCGGGGCTATTGACCATCTCTACCGTTACAGCAGTCTCAGTATTACGCCCGTGGGGGCTATTGGCTGAAGCTCTTGCAGGTTTCTCCAGTATACGCCCATGGGGGCTACAGGCTCAAATCACGTATCGCTGGTTTCCGTTTTTACGCCCGTGGGGGCTATAGGCAAGCTCTTGCATTATAGCAGTCTCCGTAGTGACGCCCGTGGGGGCTACCGACTCAAGCACTAGCAGATATTGTGTTCTTCATTGCTACGCCCGTGGGGGCTACCGACTCAAGCACTAGCAGATATTGTGGTCTTCTTTGTTACTCTTGTGGGGGATATGCACCGCTATAATCCAAGGCAGTGCTGACTGTGCATCTAGCCTTCTATGCACTACCATCTACAGCTTTATTACCATCTTGGGCGTGCCAAACTCCACAATTGGGACTGATTTATTGTTATTTAACCCTTGAGTAGCCTGGCTACTGTGTACCTCACAGTGATATGTTATAGTGACCATTGTGTTAATCTACTTAACTGTATAGCAACTCTGCTTGTGTTCGCTATTTCTATTGTCGCCTGTAGAGGGCGTTCCTTCCTATTTCTTTTTTATTTAATAAAACTGTGTTTTATTTTACCGGCTGGTCTGAGTGTCTTGAAAACCGTTACAGAGGATTAAGCTGCTACAAGGGACTGGGATGATCATCAACACTGATATAAGACAAGAAGTGGTACAATGATTCTTCTACTTGCCACTAGCCCTATGTTGCTGAGGCACCTGCAGCACCACAGCAAACTCCAATACCACTTCAGAGAATCTAGAAAGAACTTGATCAATTATACTTTACCTTCTGCACCTCCTCTAAAATCATAGGTGTGATGGAAAACAATTTTTTCCCTTGAGAGCAGGAAGACACTGTGCCTTTCATCAGCAACTACAATGTGCACATTGGTCACAAGGAAACATTGTAAAACAGGGGAAGGACTAGGAATTATGACAACAACTGATAAATCTTCTCACATTTTAAGCAATTAGGTGCAACTGCAGCCTCTACTGGAGAGAAGAGGCAGCAACTGTCCGCCTTTAACTCTTTGAGTGCTATAATGATGTGCAATGTATTGCCCACCCCTGTGGCAATGTGGCAGTTTTTACATGAACTGGCTGATCATCTGTATGAAGTCCACAGCGGACTATCCACCGTTCAGCTGATTCATGGAAACAGAAGGCTCAGAAGGCACGTTTGCTTTGTAAGAGATGATGTGTATGATTTGTGTTTGGTCCTTTCTCTAGTTAAACTTGAATTCTAAATATAAGTTGAGTGTGACTTTACCTATTTTATAACCCATTTGCATCAGTCTAGCACATATTGTACTGAGTGGAGTCTTGATCTTACTGAGTTCATTGTTTTTTGCTGTTCTGATCTGGTCTTGTGGTGCTGAATGTTTCTGCCGAGGATGGTTTCTTTGTATGTACAATTCTGAGTCCAGGTTTCTAATTGCTTTTATGTTAACTCCCTGATGAAGTAACTTTGTTACAGAACTCATTGGATAGAGCTAGTTTTGATGGCAGGAATCCTATACTTTGATGTTACAGAATTGGTAGAGGTATCAGATGCCAAATTTGCCGTGGTTTGTAGCAGTAAGAAGAGAAGTCAATATATCTTTGACCCAATAAATGGGTATGGGGTTTGGGGTTGTGAACCTTGTATGATACCGTGGATTTGATGTTTATCCTTTTTTAAATTGGTTGAGGCTTAAGCTGTAATCCTATTGGGAGTCTGTATTATTCCATTTGTATTAAAGATAAGTACATTTGGGGAGTGATGAGGGGATACATTAACAAGATGTATTGCACTATTTTTGCACTTCTGTATCTTGAAAGTATTGGTGAAACTATGAAGATACTCTGATCCTACACAGCTTTTTCATCCATGAAAATTGTATCTTTGATGTGATATAAATAAATCCCTTTTCCTCTCAAACAACACATTTTCATAGCTTACCAATTGATTACATTTTCAGAAATCAGTTTACACAGTTATTAGGATTAAAGGGATCATATTACATAATGTCTTTTGTGGACTGAAAACATTTGGTATATTGATGCAATAAACATGTGTGTATATATATATATATATATATATATATATATATATATATATATATGTATTAGATAAAGATACAGCAGCAAGTGTTATGACAAAACCTTTTCTTTTACTACTACTTTCTGATTACTTTGGCCATATGCAACAAGCTAAAGAGGCCCAGTTCTAGGGCCAATAAACTGCACCATAGGACGCAAATAAAAATTCCTGAAATTCAAATCAAATTGATTTGAATGGTGCTCTAACCATTTGGGTGCCACTCCCTCTGGCAGTCAAAGGATTAAAGCTCAAAAATGCATACTATTTCAGGACTCAAAGAAGAACAAAACCTCCTAACAATGCCCTATGGTTAGAAAATCCTAATGGCTCAAAGTAATTTTTCCCTGCTCCATGATTTAAGGAGTAACATACTGATTGACTCCTGGATGTGATAGTTACTGATGTTACCCCCCCCCCCCGCAAAACTGAAGCCAGCAGAAAGCATAAGCCAACTTGCAATTCACTGCACACATTTCTGGTTCTTAAAGGGTTAGAGGTCCTGTAGCCCTGCTAGCATAGATCACCTCCATGGACATGACATCCAGGACCAATTCAATATGTTTCTTCTTAAACTAAAGAGCAAGGGAAAATGCATTCAAACCATTGGTATTTTCAGGCCATAGAAAGGTATGTGGGAAGTTATTATTAGAAGGTGTCAGTTCTTCTTTAAAAGCCCAATTTAAATAATTGGGAATTTTCAATATTCCCCAATGGTTGAATTGGTTTGCTCATGAATGACACCAATTTATCTTAGTAAATATGGCCTATTTTGATCTAACCACTGACATTTTTGCAACTGTATATTTTATGAAAATAATTTTTGGATTTTCTCTGGCAGTAATCCCTTTTCAATATTCTTTTCAGGGTCCCCATTGCTGCTCAGATCTGGCCGTATCGTATCATTATGTTAACCCTGAACTTATGTACACTTTGGAATATTACACCTACCACCTCAGGGCATATGGATACGAGTATCGCTACCAGCTACCACTGCCAGAGAATGCACACAGACTTTCAATACGTAATGAAAACAAATCTACTACTACTCAGAAAGCTACTGTGAAACCAAATATCACCACATCTCCTGTCACTTTAAAGTTCCGAGGCAAAGTTTAAGGCTGTGATTGAACTTTTCTTTATCACAGACGTTATGACGGTCTTCTAACACTCTGTGTTCCAGAGAGTTGTGAAACACATTGCAGAGCATTCCTCTGGCACTCAAAGAGTTAACTACTTCAGTTTGTAGGAATAGTTTATAAATTATTTATGAAGTGTCCATGTATGAATGAATTCAATGGCAGATGATAAATGTATTGCCGAATTTTATCTCAAATTCCTGAGTTGTACCTTTCACACACACACACACATGCACACACACCCATGCACACACACACATGCAAGTCTGCATACACATGCACATGTGCACACACACACAGGCACACAGACACATATGCACATACACATACACACACACACATACAATCCAGCCAAAGAGGGATAGCAAAACATATAGTAACAACTTTTATGAGGCTAAAAAAAAAAAGATATATCTCCATCAATTTTCCAGGCATGGTGGATGGCTCTCTGTTCCTCTAACTTTTATTAATGTATTGCGACATAAGGCTTTTTCCTTACTGCTCCCCTACCTCCGGAACTCAATAGCCCCCATCATTTGCCAAACCTCAACTCTCAACAACTTCAAAGCTGAATTAACACCTTTCAAATTAGCTGTACTGTAATACGCAAACGTTACCTCATGCATCAGAACTGCCATAAATTGCACTTCCTCCTCTACCTCATTGTATCTGTATGTCACCCATGCTATATTTAGACTGAACTCTCTATGGGGCAGAAACCTCCTTTCCTACTATACGTTTACCTAGTATAACCCTTATGCATCACTGCTTAACTAATGCACTTGCATCCCCTCTATACTTAATGTAAACTGTAAAGCACTAAGTAGACTTGTTGGAGCTATGTATATAAAAATATACATACATACATTCCTAATCAAAAAAACCTTAGTCGGAATTCCACATTCTAAATCTAACTCTGTAATCCACTTCTGCAGTAATTTCAGTTAATGAATTATGCACACTTTATTAACCCATCAAGGTTTGGTGTAAACACCCTTCACCCTAGTGGATTACAGAGTTAGATTTAAAATGTGGAATTCCAACTAAGGTTTTGTACAAGGGAAAAAGTTATAGGGACCTTCTGCAATAATTTCTAATTCAATATAGGATCTAATCTAACTAGTGAAATGATCATTGATTTAAGGCTTTGAACTTAAAACTCTCTTAGGTGTTCCTTACAATTAAAGGATCAGTAAACTTTTTTATGAAAAAATATATATTGTAGGGAATTTCTTATTGAGTAAAATAAGGGTACTCCCACTGCTGAGAGATACAGTTCCTTGCAGCCATTGCCTTCCTGGTGGTAGTGCTGCTGGAGGGTAGTAGCTCCTGGAAGTGGTGGGATGCATCCATCTCTCCTCCTGTTGCATCTAGCCACTGTACTAGGGTGGAGCAGCCAGCTGGGGATCAGCCAGTTGGGTTGCAGCCAGTGGAGGTGCAGCCAGTTGGGTCAGAGCCGGTGGAGCTGCAGCCAGTTGGGTCAGAGCCCGTGGAGGTGCAGCCAGTTGGATCGCAGCCGGTGGAGGTGCCGCCAGTTGGGTCGCAGCCGGTGGAGGTGCAGCCAGTTGGGTCGCAGCCGGTGAAGGTGGGTAGCAGACAGCTGTGGAGGAGGTGTAGGTGGTGAGTACGGTGGCCAGCGGCTGGTCCCCTCCTCTGTATACTCCTCTCTGGGTGGTGAGGTAGCCTCCTCCACGGGCTCCTGCTGTTGTGGAGGCCCATAAGCTGTGTGTAGAAATGAGATTGTGTGATTAGTAAACGTAGCCATGATAGGATGAAAGTGACACCAATACTTAAAATGTGAAAAGAAAAATATATGTTGTAGGGTTTATCCCCCCGAGTAAAACAAGGGTACTCCCACTGCTGAAGGGTGTTTCATTCAAAACATACCACAGCTCCAAGTTGAATTCCTTTGGTGCTATATACCAGTGGCCTGATATTGTACATTGCAGTTGTTGATGCATCATCCTATGGAGATTCATGGTCCTGGGACCAGATCTGTCCACAGGATGGTGTAGCAACAGTGCCACTGTACAATTTCAGGCCACTGGGATATTGCCCCTGAAATATTCAGGTTTGAGCCGTGAGACTTTTTGATTACAACACCTTTCAGCAGTGGTGATAATGTTGTTATACTCGGGGGAGAAACCTTACAACATATATTTTCCTTTTCACATTTTGTGTATTACTATCCCTTTAACGGGATGGCAATGGTTAGTTTCACCTTGATGTAATATTGTAGGCATTGTAAAAAGATGTGGATCAATGTTAGTCCTATCCCTCCTACCCTCATGTTTAGACAGATATTATGTGATAGCTGGAGATATCAGTCATTTGACCACACGGAGACTCTTCAGCAGAGCCAAAATTGCCCCATTTGGAGATGAATACGTCTTTGGAATGGTCTACAACGTGTGCTTGGTTTGCAAGCACACTCTGTGGACAATTCCAATGAAGTATTCATCTCCAAATGGGGCAATGGCCTGTTGTTGACCAAATTACAATGGTTCATATTTGGTTCACACATGTATCCTAATAATAGTGGCTGGTATACTATCCATCCATGGCATCAGCACTCCTGAGGATCCATGTGGGAATCAAAAGTGAGATATGAAATTTCAAGTTAGAGTAAATGATTGCATAGACAACACCAAGGCCTATTTTTTCACCTTTAATTATGTGGCATAGTTTTAGGCCTGTGTGTTGCACATACAACCAGTTATTCTCAGTGGCACTGTGATGTGTGACCTGATCCATCCTTTTTGTGATCCAGTAAGCGGTGAAGTAGACTTGATGAACTGAACATAATGATGACTTCTCCAGTGATCTCATTTCCCCCTTTGCAATGTTTTCTATGGAGACTATACAATGTGACCTTAGCAACTTGATTAATTTTATTGAATATTCTCCATAGACTAACATCGGGACTGGTGAAGTGAGGGTATGTAAGTGTTGATTTCTATCTATTAGTGATGAGCGAGCACCCCAATGCTCGGGTGTTCGGGTGCTCTGACCGAGCACCCCCTGAGGCTCGAGTGCTCGGCCGAGCACCCGAGCCCCATTGAAGTCAATGGGAGGACTCGAGCATTACACCAGGCACCCCCTGCTCTGATGAGGGGAGGGTGCCTGGTCCATAGGAAAAGGGCAGAAAATTATGGAAACACCACAGAAATGGTTCAGGGACAGCATAGGGAGGATGTCTGGATGCATCTTGGACTCCAACATCGCTGCTGGGAACGATCTTTCGCCCGTAGTACGCCATTTTTACAGACTGACCATAAAACACACAAAAAGGAAAATAAAAACGACTTTAGGCGAAAAATTGTTACCAAACAATATTTGCTGTATATTTACTTGTATATCATCTGCAAATTATCCCAAAAATTTCCTTGATTTTCGGAAGTGAGGCCATGATTAAGAGGGAAACGTGCGCAGAGGCAAATTCTCCCAAAAATTTCCTTGATTTTCAGAACTGAGGCCATGATTAAGAGGGAAACGTGCACAGAGGCAAATTCTCCCAAAAATGTCCTTGATTTTATTGAACTGAGGCCATGATTAAGAGGGAAACGTGCGCTGAGCTGACCATCTAAAACATTATGGGTGAGGGTCTGCTGCAGAGCTGACCATCCTAAACATTATATGCGAAGGCCCGCTAGTGAGCTGACGCTATAAAACATTATATGAGAGGGCCCGCTAGAGAGCTGACCCAATAAAACATTATATGAGAAGGCCCGCTGGTGAGCTGACCTATATAAAAATTGGCAAACAGGGCCCGCTGGTGAGCTGGCCCTATATAAAAATTATATCACAGGGCCCGCTGGTGAGCTGGCCCTATATAAAAATTATAGCACAGGGCATATGGAAGAGGAGGAGGAGGATGAGAAGATTAAGAGTCAACCATATACCCGTTTTTTGGGTGGAAGGGGTGAATGGGAATACAGAGTATTCCCATCATTGTAAATAACATATATAAAGTGAGTTTATGTTCCCCCGGGGCTTTCCTCCAGTGGAGTGGAGAAGTCAGGGGAAATCCAGGCCTTGTTCATTTTTATAAGTGTCAACCTATCAGCATTGTCGGTGGAAAGGCGGATACGCTTATCTGTTATGATGCCACCAGCAGCACTAAATACCCGCTCAGACAGAACGCTGGCGGCAGGGCAGGCCAGCACCTCCAAGGCGTAGAGTGCCAGTTCATACCACGTGTCCAGCTTGGACACCCAGTAGTTGTAAGGCACAGAGGGATCATTGAGGACGCTGACACGGTCTGCTACGTACTCCTTCACCATCTTCCAAAACTTTTCCCTCCTTGTGACACTAGGCTGCGCATCAGGGTGAGGGTGCTGGCGGGGTGTCATGAAGGTGTCCCACGCCTTGGAGAGTGTTGCCCTGCCTTTCTCGGAACTGCTGTGTGCTCCCCTTTTCTCCCCTTCTCGGTTGGCCAAGGTAGCACGTACTCTGCCGCCAGCGTTGTCAGATGGAAAATTTTGGAGCAATTTTTCGACAAGAACCTTCTGGTATTGCAACATTTTGCTTGTCCTCTCCACCGGAGGAATGAGAGAGGAGAAATTCTCTTTGTAGCGGGGGTCCAGAAGGGTGAACACCCAGTAATCCGTGTTGTCTAAAATGCGTACAACGCGTGGGTCACGGGAAAGGCAGCCTAACATAAAGTCAGCCATGTGTGCCAGAGTACCAACAGTCAAGATTTCGCTGTCCTCACCAGGAGGATGACTCTCAATATCCTCATCCTCTTCCTCCTCTTCTGCCCACCCACGCTGAAGAGATGGAACTAAAGTTCCATGGCTACCCTCTGTAGCGGAGGCAACCGTGTCTTCCTCCTCCTCCTCCTCCTCCTCCTCCGCCTCCTCCAATTGTCGCTGAGAAGACGAAGTGAGGGTGCTCTGGCTATCACCTTGTGTAAGCTCTTCCTCCCCCATTTCCACCTCTTCCACATGCAAAGCGTCGGTTTTAATTGTGAGCAGCGAGCGTTTCAGTAGACACAGAAGTGGGATGGTTACACTGATAATAGCGTTATCGCCGCTCACCATCTGTGTCGATTCCTCAAAATTGCGTAAAACCTCGCAGAGGTCTGACATCCATTCCCACTCCTCACTTCTGATTACAGGAAGTTGAACGGAGAGGCGACGACCGTGTAACAGCTGGTACTCCACTACTGCCCTCTGCTGCTCACAAAGCCGGGCCAACATGTGGAAGGTGGAGTTCCAGCGCGTGCTCACGTCACACAGCAGCCGGTGAGCTGGCAATTGTAAGCGCTGCTGCAGCTTCAACAGGCCGGCTGAAGCTGTTGATGACTTACGGAAATGTGCACACACGCGGCGCACCTTGGTCAAGAGATCATGCACATTGGGGTAGGTTTTTAGAAATCGCTGCACCACTAAATTAAATACATGCGCTAGGCATGGTACGTGTGTGAGCTTGCCGAGCTCCAAAGCCGCCACCAAGTTACGCCCATTATCACACACAACCATGCCTGGTTGCAGGTTGAGTGGCGAGAGCCACTGCTCGGTCTGGTGACTAATCCCCTGCAACAGCTCTGAGGCCGTGTGCTGTTTGTCCCCAAGGCAGATCAGCTTCAGCACGGCCTGTTGACGCTTCCCCACTGCAGTGCTACACTGCTTCCAGCTACTGGCTGATGGGGGAGTGGCGCTGTGTGTAGAGAATTCGGAGGTGGAAACGGAGGAGGAGGAGCCAATAACGTAGGTGCTGGTGGAAACCCTGATGGAGGTAGGGCCCGCAATCCTCGGCGTGGGTAGCACCCGTGCCATCCCAGGGTCCGAGTCGCTCCCAGCCTCCACGACATTCACCCAGTGTGCCGTCAGGGAAATGTAGCGTCCCTGGCCACAAGCACTTGTCCATGTGTCAGTCGTTAAGTGGACCTTCCCAGTAACTGCGTTGGTCAGGGCACGGGTGATGTTACGGGACACATGGTGGTGTAATGCGGGGATGGCACACCGGGAAAAGTAGTGGCGGCTGGGGACCGCGTACCGAGGGACAGCTGCTGCCATCAGGCTGCGGAAGGACTCAGTGTCCACAAGCCTAAATGGCAGCATTTCGATGGCCAGTAATTTTGAAAGGTGTGAGGTTAGTGCTATGGTCTGTGGGTGGGTGGCTGGGTACTTTCTCTTGCGCTCAAATGCCTGGGGTAACGACATTTGGACGCTGTGCTGGGACAGGGAAGTGGATGTGGTCGCTGATGGTGCTTCAGATGCTACAGGTGCAGGGCGGGAGGTATGCGGGCCTGCGCCTTCGACAGGCGATTGGCCGGCACCGAAAACAGGGGAAGAGGAGGCAGTGGTGTGGCCTGCAGACACAGATGGGCGATCCAGGCGTTCCTCCCACTTACTACGGTGCTTGGATGCCATGTGTCGGATCATGCTGGTGGTGGTGAGGTTTCTAGTGTTCATGCCTCGGCTCATTCTGGTGTGGCACAGGTTGCAAACTACAATTCTTTTGTCGTCCGCACTTTCCTTAAAAAAACGCCATACCGCGGAACACCTACCCCTTGGCAAGGTAGATTTACGCAAGGGGGTGCTCCGTGGAACATTTGCGGGCCGGTTTGGTGCGGTCCGCCTTCTTTCTGTAGCCACACCACTGCCTCTTCCAGCCTGTTGCGGTGCTGCAGATGGCTCACCCTCAGGACTGCTGTCATCGCTCGGCTCTACACCTTCCCAGGTGGGGTCAGTCACCTCATCGTCCACCAAGTCCTCCTCCACTTCCTCACTCTGATCATCCTCCTCAAGTCTTGATCCCACCACATACTCAGTCATTGACAACTGTATAACATTCTCCTCAACAAGGTCTTGAGACGGAAATAGTGGTTGATTTAATGGCAACTGTGTCTCATCATCATCATCATCATCCACTACTTCCTTTGACCTTAAATGCCGTTCACATCTGTCATCTTCTTGTGATTGGGTAGCCTCTAGAGGTTGTGAATCAGGGCACAAGATGTCATGTTCCTCTGCAAGCGTGCTTGGAGAGAGGGTCAAATGAAGGATTGGTGATGAGACGAGCTCCTCACTATATCCCAGTGTGGGATCACTTCTTTGACGAGACCGTGTATGGTGGGAGGAAGGATGATCAGAGTGAGGATTATGTTGACCAGACTCTTGGCTACTGAGAGTGGACTTGGTGGAAGACAGGGTGGTGCTTAACCGACTGGAAGCAGTATCAGCTGTCATCCAACCGACCACCTGTTCGCAGTGGTCGGACCTCGAGAGTGATGTCCTGCGACGCCCTGTAAAATTACACATGAAGCTAGGTATGGTGGATGTCTTTCTTTCTTGTGCTCTGGCACCAGGCACAGTTTCTCCGAATCCTGACCCGCGCCCTGAACTTTCAGGATCACGTCCACTTCCCCGTCCCTTTTTACCCGCCTTCTTCATCTTACACAGAATATGTGACTTTAATATTTGAGTTTGAAAACTTAACAGTATTTCTTATTATTCTGCAACTCTGCAGAGTACACAGAATAGGCTGCTAAACGGCGGTGATACACACTGAATGGAATATGTGACTTTAATATTTGAGTTTGAAAACTTAACAGTATTTCTTATTATTCTGCAACTGTACAGAGTACACAGAATAGGCTGCTAAACGGCGGTGAAACACACTGAATGGAATATGTGACTTTAATATTTGAGTTTGAAAACTTAACAGTATTTCTTATTATTCTGCAACTGTACAGAGTACACAGAATAGGCTGCTAAACGGCGGTCAAACACACTGAATGGAATATGTGACTTTAATATTTGAGTTTGAAAACTTAACAGTATTTCTTATTATTCTGCAACTGTACAGAGTACACAGAATAGGCTGCTAAACGGCGGTGAAACACACTGAATGGAATATGTGACTTTAATATTTGAGTTTGAAAACTTAACAGTATTTCTTATTATTCTGCAACTGTACAGAGTACACAGAATAGGCTGCTAAACGGCGGTGAAACACACTGAATGGAATATGTGACTTTAATATTTGAGTTTGAAAACTTAACAGTATTTCTTATTATTCTGCAACTGTACAGAGTACACAGAATAGGCTGCTAAACGGCGGTGATACACACTGAATGGAATATGTGACTTTAATATTTGAGTTTGAAAACTTAACAGTATTTCTTCCTATTCTGCAACTGTGCAGAGTACACAGAATAGGCTGCTAAACGGCGGTGATACACACTGAATGGAATATGTGACTTTAATATTTGAGTTTGAAAACTTAACAGTATTTCTTCCTATTCTGCAACTGTGCAGAGTACACAGAATAGGCTGCTAAACGGCGGTGAAACACACTGAATGGAATATGTGACTTTAATATTTGAGTTTGAAAACTTAACAGTATTTCTTCCTATTCTGCAACTGTGCAGAGTACACAGAATAGGCTGCTAAACGGCGGTGAAACACACTGAATGGAATATGTGACTTTAATATTTGAGTTTGAAAACTTAACAGTATTTCTTATTATTCTGCAACTGTACAGAGTACACAGAATAGGCTGCTAAACGGCGGTGAAACACACTGAATGGAATATGTGACTTTGATATTTTAGTTTGAAGACTTAACAGTATTTCTTCCTATTCTGCAACTCTGCACAGTACACAGAATAGGCTGCTAAACTGCGGCGAAGCACACTGAATGGAATATGTGACTTTAATATTTGAGTTTGAAAACTTAACAGTATTTCTTACTATTCTGCAACTGTGCAGAGTACACAGAATAGGCTGCTAAACGGCGGTGATACACACTGAATGGAATATGTGACTTTAATATTTGAGTTTGAAAACTTAACAGTATTTCTTCCTATTCTGCAACTCTGCAGAGTACACAGAATAGGCTGCTAAACGGCGGTGAAACACACTGAATGGAATATGTGACTTTAATATTTGAGTTTGAAAACTTAACAGTATTTCTTATTATTCTGCAACTGTACAGAGTACACAGAATAGGCTGCTAAACGGCGGTGAAACACACTGAATGGAATATGTGACTTTAATATTTGAGTTTGAAAACTTAACAGTATTTCTTATTATTCTGCAACTGTACAGAGTACACAGAATAGGCTGCTAAACGGCGGTGATACACACTGAATGGAATATGTGACTTTAATATTTGAGTTTGAAAACTTAACAGTATTTCTTCCTATTCTGCAACTGTGCAGAGTACACAGAATAGGCTGCTAAACGGCGGTGAAACACACTGAATGGAATATGTGACTTTAATATTTGAGTTTGAAAACTTAACAGTATTTCTTCCTATTCTGCAACTGTGCAGAGTACACAGAATAGGCTGCTAAACGGCGGTGAAACACACTGAATGGAATATGTGACTTTAATATTTGAGTTTGAAAACTTAACAGTATTTCTTATTATTCTGCAACTGTACAGAGTACACAGAATAGGCTGCTAAACTGCGGCGAAGCACACTGAATGGAATATGTGACTTTGATATTTTAGTTTGAAGACTTAACAGTATTTCTTCCTATTCTGCAACTGTGCAGAGTACACAGAATAGGCTGCTAAACTGCGGCGAAGCACACTGAATGGAATATGTGACTTTGATATTTTAGTTTGAAGACTTAACAGTATTTCTTCCTATTCTGCAACTCTGCACAGTACACAGAATGTGCTGCTAAACTGCGGCGACGCACACTGAATGGAATATGTGACTTTGATATTTTAGTTTGAAGACTTAACAGAATGTGCTCTAATCTGCAACTTTGCACACTAAACAGAATGTGCTCTAATCTGCAACTTTGCACACTAAACAGAATGTGCTCTAATCTGCAACTTTGCACACTAAACAGAATGTGCTCTAATCTGCAACTGTGCACACTAAACAGAATGTGCTCTAATCTGCAACTTTTCACACTAAACAGAATTTTTTTTTTTTTTTTTTTTTTGTTTTTTTCCCCCCACACAAAATAACCTGCTGCCCCCACACACAGTAGTCCTAAAAAGGACTTTTGGTTCTTTTTTTTCACAATTTTTTTTTTCCCTCCCTACACTGCCTTTCCCTTCCTATCCTCAGCTCTCCCTGGCTCAGACTGAGCCGAACTCGATGGTCAGGTGCTATACAGCACCCGACCACGGGTTCTGGCCAGCCAATCAGTGTAATGCCAGCAGCCAACATGGCTGCTGGCATTACACCGATGTCAGAGCCTCCCTGCACGTTTATTGGCTGCGCAGCAGCCGCAAAACGTGCGGGGAGGAGACCCGAACATGGCGGGCGAGCACATGCGGTACTCGTACGAGTACCGCCATGTGCCGAGCAGAGCGATGCTCGAGCCGATCCGAGCATCGGCCGAGCATGCTCGCTCAACACTACTCTCTATCATCTCTTTTTCACCAGTTAGTGAATGTCCCCTGTGTAGCATGCGATCATTAGCCTATTGACTTGTGTTTTTTTTCTGGTTAACCCTTTGAGTACTGGAAGGGTTGCCAATGCATTGTTGAGCGATGCATTATTAATCCCTCAAGCACTCAAGGGGTTATGTTCTGGTTTCCCTGTGGGTACATGGGTGACATTGTGTTGGAGCAGTTCTGATGTTGAACATACAATACTTTTTTGAGCATGGTATGTGTGTATTGTGTGTGATCAGCACAGCAATATGAGGGTTAACCAGGGAGTTGGACAGGTTTGGGCCTTATTGAACCTTGAAATTTGTCCTTGTCTTGCGTCTTGTTTTAACCCTGAGGGTGCTGTGTTGGTGCAGTTGTGTGGATGAATGATGGGCATATGTTGGGATGTGACTGTGTTTGTGTGTAATGGTTGTGTGGTTTGATGTGATGTGTGGTTTTGTGATGCTGCACTTACCGGTGGTGTGGAGGCTCCTCTCTTCTCCAGTGTCTGATCCTCCAGGGACCCCCTCAATGAGTGTGGTGGACATGTTCTGCGCACCATCTCCTCCCATCCGCAGAAGGTGATTGGGACAGGTGGGCCACCTCCGGTACTTCGGGCATGCTTGGAGATTTCGGACAACTTATTCTTGCAGTCGCCCCATCTTTTCTTTATGGAGTCCACGTCCCTTCTGCATGTGGCCACAGCATTCACCCGCCTGCATATCTGGTTCCATGCCTCCTTCCTCCTCGCAGACAGGCCTTCAGACAGGGACCTTCTCCCTTGGGAAGAGGATGGTCTCCCTCTCCAGCACAGCTTCCATGATGGCCCTATTCTCCTCCTCAGTATAACGGGGATCCCTGATCCTCTCCTCCTCAGCTCCGACATGCGAAGAGTCGGAACCAGACTGCCCTGCCTGCACTGCCCCTGCCTGTGTATGGTGGTCCTCATCATGTACCCCTCATCCCTCTGCAGGTTCTTTCCCTGTCCTCCATGTGCCTGCTCTTCTGGGTCCTCTCTTGGCCATCATTCACCCACTCACACCCAGGCACTCCCACAGGCCCTCACAGACACACTCGATCCCACTCACTCTCTGTCACACTCTTTCACTCACAGATTCACACTGAGAAAATAAAGTTTAAAAAATGTTTAAGGTGTTATAAAAAAAGACTATGTGTATGTATGTGTATGTGTTTGTGTTTGTATGGATGTATGTAATATGTGCAAAAGTGTGATATGTGTTTAAATGTAAATCTCTCCTCTCCAAAATTCTTCTACGTTACTCCTCTGTATGTTTATCTCTCTCTCTCCCTCTCTGTAAACGCTATTCTTCACTCCTGGGTCCTGTGATCTAGCTTGCCAAAACTCGAAACACAGACAAGTTGTGACCATTATTTTTGGGTATATAAAGGTGTATTTGAACATTTTTGCTACTTTGGATTGGCTGTAGGTTTGAATTTTGTTTGTGCATCTATCAGGGTTGCTAGCCAACGCCAGCCGTAATGTTACATTTTGACTTAAGTTGTGTTTAAACAGGTGTTTGGGACGCACAGTGATGCGGAAACAGGTGCAACGCAGGTTTTTGTGTTATGTGTTTTTGTAGTGCCTACGCTCGTTAGCTATTCTTGTATACTTACTTTTAAATCTGCCGTAAATCATGTGTTATTTGCGGCTGATGTGCCTTTTTTACTTAGTGGCTGGTTTAACGAGAACCTTTAAATCTAGCCTCTAGTGATCCATGATTATTAGCTGGTAGCTAGAAAATACCAATAAAGGAATTTATATCTCTCATAAGGGTTTTTTACTCATGGTTGGCATCTGAACTTTATTGGAGCAGCCCTTGTAATACTTTTGGGTTTTCTCCAGTAAAGAATACATTAGCACCATACTCACAAGTAGGGATGAGTGAAAAATTTCGCCTCTAACTGAAATCGGTAAATAATGGCACTTCCCACATGGCAAATAATTTCCAGCAAAAAGTGCCTTTTCCCCCCTTTTTTCATCTAGCTCATTCCATTGAAATCAATGGGAACACTGAATTTACACATACCACATAGCAAATATTATTTTATTTTCCAAAGGCATAGTATAAAAGGGGCATGAGGGTGCCTGTGTTGTTAGGGTGAGGAGAAAGAATCAGTTGTACAGGTAATATTATTTTGGGGGGGTTTGTTTATGGGGATTGGGGGCAGTTAATAAAAAAAAATCCTAAATACAATTAAAAAAAACCCACAAGACATGGTATAAAAGGGGTCTGAGGTTGGTGCCTGTGTTAGTGAGTGGAGTTTGGGGAATGAATCAGTTGAACAGGGAATTTGTTTTGGGGGGTTTCTTGACTGGTATTGAGGGGGACAGTTAATGAAATAAGAATTTTGTATGTAAAGTGATAGAGACAGGAACCCCCTGACATAAGCTGCCACTGGGGTAGACTGACACTTGACGTGATAAAATATTTTCTAGAGGATGAATTTTCAGATTTGTTGTTAGAAGCCCAGGCTCTGAGGAAACATTGATTTGTAGGACTTATTGACCCATCACTGGTTGACCCAATTCCCACTGTGTCCACTGTGTTTTGTGGAACACTAGACTGGTCCTCAGCATCCTAGTGCCCTTGCAACTCAGCAGCAGCAGGAATTAGAGCAGTTGCAAATTATGTAAATACCAAAAGCTCACTGTTGTTGGTGGTGATGCCCATCCTCATCCCTGTCTCCCATTCCTTCTCATTTGGGCTAAAAGGCCATCAATGTCTCTTCCACCCCAGCTTCTCCACCATCACCACTAGTCTCTACTTGCTGCTGCTCTATTACATACATCTCACTTCTGGTTGGAGGAGGTGATGAGAAATGTGACAGAGGGTCCCCTAATGTCACACTTGCCATTTCTTGGTGACGTGAATAAGACAGACTGGCAGCAATAGCAGCAGGCACAGACAGCTGATAAGTACTGCTGGTGGTGGTGGTATTATTGCTGCACCTGCTATCCACCACCAGTTCTGGCTTCTTCAGGCTCATGTTCAACCTGGACAATGTTGTGAAGGGAAGGGGACTCCAACGGCTAGAGGAACGGTGTGGCCTCCCTTGACCGCTAGTCTGGATTCTCTCAAATGCTTCCCCTACCACTCCCCAAACACTAGTCCCACCAGGTGCTTCACCATTACTTTTACTACTATTCACACCAACCACATCAAGTTCAGCCCCTGAGTCTTCCTCCTCACAGTCACTAGTAATATGATGATTAATCCTTCCTTCACTCCTAATACCAAAAAGCTGCTGGACCTTCTTAGTAGTATTAGTACTAGCACTGGCGGGACTGCTTGGAGATGGCAAGTGTGACATAGGGTCCCCTGCTGTCTCTCTTGGCATCATCTTCTCCTTCCCCCTCCTGAGTACTACAACACACACTAGCAGCAGGTACAGTATTGGTGAAAGCAGGTTCAGCACTGCCAGCCGGCACAGCACTGGTGGCAGCAGGGGCAGCACTGGCAGTAGGCACAGCACTAGTAGCAGCAGGGTCAGCATGTCTGACAGCAGGCACAGCAATGGTGGTAGCAGTAGCATGGGCAGCACATCTGACAGCAGACACAGCACTAGTGGCAGCAGGGGCAGCACATCTGGCAGCAGGTACAGCAATTGTGGCAGCAGGACAGCACGTCTTGCAGCAGTCACAGGCAGCTGTTCTGCTCTCACTAGTACTACCCTTCTCTTCATCTCATCACATTAAATTCCACAAGATCTCTAGGGGTGATTTAGGGGGACTGGACAGAATTGGTTCAGTAGTGCTCACTTCATCCTCCTCAGACTTAGTGAACACATAAGGGTCCTCCCAGTTCCTCCTTTTACTATTTTTAAACTTTCTCATAGTGATAGCAGTCACTATGAGCCACTCCTGCCTCAGTTCTCAAAACAAATAATAGCAGAACAGCACAGCATGTCTACCTCGCTCTGTAGCTGCTTCTATTGTCACGTTTTATAGCGAAAAGGTGAAAAGCACATAAATCAATGGGAGGAAACTTTTTATCCATTGAAAAATTTGTGAAGAATTTTGGCCAATGGTCGAAAACAGTGAAGATTTTAATCACTGTTTTAAAAGAGGATTTTCCTGCATAAATGTAGACACTATTGTGATTTTTGAGGGATTTCTCTTGGGAACACGGCAACAACTTTCGCCCTCCCCTAACTATGAGCCTTTCCTGCCTCAATTTTTTAAAAAGATCACAGAAAAACAGCCCAGCATGTCTACCTTGCTCTGAAGCTGCTTCTATTGTGTTTCACTTCTGCAAATACATCATGTTTTTATAGAGAATATGCGAAAAACACCTAAATCAATGGGCGGAAATATTCTAGCCATTGAATAGATAGATTGGATAGATTTTAATCTGTTTTTAAATTGAATTTTCCAGCGAAAAAGTAGACAACAACGTTGTTTTCACAGATTTTCTCATGGAACACGCTGATACCTTTCACCCACTCCTACTCATGAGCTGCGTAATACATGAGTAGGAGTAGCACACAATATAAATAATAGGATTTAGTTGTTGGTTTTAATTTTCCTATGACACAGCGAGTAGTGCTGCTCCAGGTAATTTTAATCACAAGACCTTACTAATAAAAGGAAAAATATACACTTTTTATACTAAACAATAAAAGTTAAGTCTTAATGATGATGAATGGCCAAGACTGCATCGCCAAACTGGTCCCTGTATGAGGAAGGTGAGCTGTAGATAGCCAAGAAGGGATATACTAAAGCAGTAACAGCATCTTCTATTCATATTTAGTTCTCTTTGTTCTTTTGATATACCCAAACACAAGCCCTGAGAACATTTGTTTTGCAAGACTAAAGCTTATTAAACACAAGGCCTGAAAAAAATTGGTTTCTAGGCCTACAGCCAGCATTTCATAATGGTGTGTTTTGTACTGGCAAATTCCACTGGTGACATTCTGGCATTTGCTGCTGCTGGAATATTAGAATGCTCCAAGGGACTGGGATCAACAGCAGTGATGTGAGCCAGGTGATAGTATGAAGATGGTGCCACTAGCTCCAGTGAATCATGGGCCCAAAATCATGGGCATTTTGGAATACTAATTTTTCCTTTGAGGAAAGGAAGGATCTGTGCCATTCATCAGCAACTGCAATGTGCACAGTGTGTGTGAGGAAACATTGTGAAATAGGGGAAGGACTTGGAACAAAGGACACATTTGCTCTCATATGAAACAACTAGCAGAACTGCAACCAAACACCTTAATGCTTATGTCCACAATGTAAAATCATTGACCAGGAAACTAAGTACTTCTGTCACTATGGCCTTTGTCCACACCACTAAGGGCATGTGACAACAAGAATATATATATCCATATATACTTACTGATCTGACTACTCTCCACCACATTGGCAACGTGCAATCACTGGGTACGAACTTCGACATAGAAACATAGAATTTGATGGCAGATAAGAACCATTCAGCCCATCTAGTCTGCCCATTTTCCTACTGTAAAAACCTCAAACCTTATTTGGTCCTTGGTATTGTCTTAAGTTCAGGACAGCCTTATGACTATGTCATGCATGCTTAAATTGTGTAACAGTTTGTTTTGACACTCAGACCAGTAGGTAAAATAAAACAACGTTTATTGAATGAAAATAAGTACAAATAATCGCCCTATACAGGTGACAGCAGCAATTGCAAGTGAATACACAGTACACATAGATTCACTATAATGAATAGAAGGCACACACAAAATGGTACAGACAATAGTGAACTGGTCACTAAAGGGTAAATGAAAACAATCAGTCCGTCTCAGCTGTGGGGTTTGGCACGCCCGAATGGTGTAGTGATAAACTGAGCATATGTGCACAGCACAGAGTTCATGCAATGGAGGATAGTAGGTGTTCAGTGACCAGCATAAGCTTAGCAGAACAGTGACCCAAACATAGCCCCCGCGGGCGTTCCCAAAGAGACCACCGATACTGCAAGTACGAGAGTATGTAGCCCCCACGGGCGTAATCGGAGAATAGCCTGAGACGCAAAGCTGGCATTTAGCCCCCATGGGCGTATAACTGGAGACCAAAGTGAGCACAACACGAGCCAATAGCCCCCGTGGGCGTAGACCTTCGGAACCTGCAAGAGCTTGGAGCCTAATCCTTCTACCACTCAGAACCAATAGCCGCAATGTATACCTCCGGTAATTAACGTGATACCGAGAGCCTAAGGTGCCCAACTGGACCGACAGGACTTGACTACTCTGCAGTTGTATATCGGAGTCGCCGTCCACGTTAGCGGCCAACTCAGCAGAAGTAGACCAATAGGGTAGAGGCTCTATGAATTGAATGGAGGTTCGGCAAGAGAAAAGTGGCACTGCAAGGGTTAAAGGGTACATTTAAATCTCCCTGGCTCGGTATGGTAACTAAGCTCTGCAAGCGTATTGAGGCTCGGTACAAGGAGCACAGCTATGCAAGACAGCAAGGAACTCTGCACTGGAGAAGGGTTACACCGGAGTGTAATGGTCACACTGCATCAGCACTAGCACAGCAGGAGTCAGAATGTCGCGGCGGTGACAACAGGCAAACACAGGTCACTGGAACAGGCCATGGTCGATCACGAAGCAGGAAGTCAGCCAGCCGGGTCGTAGCACGTAGGAGGTTCTCAGACAAGCCGGGTCGTAGCACGTAGGAGGTTCTCAGACAAGCCGGGTCGTAGCACGTAGGAGGTTCTCAGACAAGCCGGGTCAAACACGATCAGGAACACTGGAGTGTAGTCAGGACAAGCCAAAGTCGGTACACAGGAATCCGGATACAGGAACACAGCAACAGCAAGACTGGCTCAGAAACACCACGAAAGGGCATCTGACAGATGTGATAGTCAGGTATAAAAAGGTCACCAGGGGGCGGGCCAAACCAACTCAGCAAATCAGAGTATGCCACAGATGAGAGTGACAGGAGGATCACAGGCACTGTGATAAATTGTGTCACTGTATTAACTTCTACCATTTCTGCTATTAGGCTATTCCACTTATCTACTACCCTCTCAGTGAAGTAAAACTTTCTTACATTATGTCTAAACATGTGTCCTTCTAGTTTTAGAGGCCTCTTGCCCTAACATTTTTTATTCCTTTGAAATGTACTTCCCTCCTGCACTTTGTTGAATTCCTTCATGTATTTTAATGTTTCTATTATATCCCCCTCTCTCTTTTCTCCACCGAGCTACAAATGTTCAAATCCTTTAATATATCCTGATATTTATTTTCCTGTAAACCAGTCACCATTTTAGTAGCCTTTCTCTGAATTTTCTCTAGAGTATCTATATCCTTCTTGAGATAGGGTCTCCAGTACTGTACACAATACTCTAGGTGAGGTCTAACTAGAGATATGTAGAGTGGCATGACCACTTCCCGTTTTCTGCTATTAATGCCCCTAGCTATACAACCAAGCACCCTACTTGCATTCCCCACTTCTTTGTTACATTGTCTGCCTAGCCTGGGAGGCAGCAAACCATCTGGTTGCTGTGATCAAAGCCACAGATTACCCTATCTGTTCTCTTACCCATACCACTACAACCTGCCTGAACAGTTTTCTCTAGCAATTAAACTTCTGAGTCTTCATCCCCAACATCTGCACTTAAATGAGTACATTTGTTGGGATTGAAAAACTCAGGTTTGGCTGACCTCTTCCTTTTCCCTCCCCCGTTGCAACCACTTCTAACAATCACCCAGCTATGTGCCTGTGATCTCCTCCCTCATTGCTAGGTGACCCAGCATTACTCTGCTCAGTGAGCAAGAGACTCCTCTCAAGGTTGTCAATATCTCTGTGTTGCAATATAGCTCTCTCTCAGCTTCCAGAGAGGCCACTTGTTCACACTTGCCACAACCACATGGACCATGGAACTGTTGTTCCAAACATTCATACATATGACAAGATGTGCTCTGAGTGAGATCTCCAAGCTTGCTCATCATATATGGTGCAAGTGTGATGTATCAACTGGTCACTTATAGAAAAGCACTTTGAAAAAAGCACACTTACTGTGTTCTCCTGGGTAATCCCCTATGTTTGAATTCCCAACACTTACCACACTTCAGCACTTACACGCTGAAGCAAGATTCACACGTTCAAGTATTCACTGTCTCTCTCTGCCTTTTGAAGCAGAAAGTCTCCACTTACAACCCAGATGGCTTCAAAGAGGATAGAATGTTGACCAAAGGAATTATCTGTCAGGTGCTTAATTTGAAATGGCTTCGGGGTGATATGGCATGAGTGAACTTAATGATTGCATGTCTTTTTTCAGCCTCATCAACTATGTTACTATGTTATTGTTACTATGGAAGGTGAAATAATGTCCAATAGGCTATTTATTATATTATTGATCAGAAAAGAAAAATTTACTCATGAAGAATGGAAGGGGGCAATGCCTCATATACAGAAAGAGGGATAGAATTCCAGAGGTAAGGAGGAGAAAAAGTAAGATAAATTTAAACAGGAGAATGCAGTTAGAGTGGATGTGGTTACAAGAAAGAGGCATTATGTTGAATGGTGGAGTATCCAACAACGTAAGTAGAGATAATGGCTGAAATGATGGGAAAAGTTTCTGAGTTGATCTTGGAGGTTAGAATAATGCATTTGGATGTCATTAAGCAACATATCTGAGGACAGAATGTGCAGGTTCAGTTTTGGGAGAAATTGTTTTTTTCTGTTGCGTTTAGAATAGGTTGTAGTGTTTGGTGGGGGAGTGAGAAGAATGAAAGCTAGTTAGCCGATGTTTGCAATAGTCAGGTAGGATATTTATAGGAAATTAAGGTAGCTCACTTGTACTTTGCTTCCATCAAATGCAGTAATGTCAAGCAGACAAATCAAGTCATTATATATGAGTTATAATGCAAGTAAATTACTACTCACCAAACCTTAATGTCTGCGAAACATAAGACAGTAAACATTTTTATTCAAATATCACAATTGAAGGTCAAGGCCAACTGGTTTAAGTGGTCACAGTTGTTATTGTCAAGGTCAGCGCCAACTGGTTTTGGAGGTCACCACTGTTGTTCTCAAGGTCAGGGCCAACTGGTTCTGGCTGTCTCAGCTGTTGTTCTCAATACTTTTGCATTCAGCTTTAATAAAAGCTATTCAGCACAGTTATAGGAAGGGGAGGGACTGGGAAAAACCATAAGGAAAATCAATATTAAAAACACACAAAATTATCTTTAGCATAATAATGTTAAAGTGGTATAATTTCTCTCTATATAATTAAGCTATATCTGTCATATACACCCAAAGAGGTAATCCAATACATTTCTTTACAAACCAATGCTCTATATCTATCACCCCATGTTAGATCTGCCTGCATTCTTTCAAAGTTTTAAACTTATCAGCTGGGAAGCATGATGGGTCTTAAAGTGTGCAGTTACTACACTGTCCTCTCTGCTTTTTGTCCTAGATTTATGTTCACTGTTCTTTCTGTGGACAGGTCACACCACTGACACAGTAAAAAGAACAATGAAACTGCAAGTAAGTCAGAACACAATTTGTATGAGTTAATGAGTGATCAAATAGTTATTGTCTGTTAATAGATTGAGTACAGGTTCTGTGTTATTTATACTAAAGAAAAAAAAATGGGCACTCCTTAACTTACTGATACATTTGTAAAAAGGCCTGGATGCGAATATCAGAATAAATTATAAAACAAGAAATTGTGTAATAGCCATGATGAAGTAGAGCACTCACTGGTCTTGCTTGTGGAATTGCATTTATTGTCAACATTTCGGCACCCTCAAGGATCTTCCTCAAGACAACCAGAAAGTACACCAAGGTTACCTTATACATAGTTAGCGCAAAAAGAACCGCCAAACTGTTCTGCATTGCAGCTCATGATGTCACAGCATGTGACAGATCAGCAGCAGAAGAACTACTGAGGATGTAGGGAAAAGTGGCCAACATCTGGGTGAACAGTAAGAAAACATGATAGTAGTACATAAAAACACATGTACCTTGCTAGAGGTGTGAAAGAACAGAATGGTGATTAACTATTTACACTAATATACAATATAATAAACAGGAAGATCCATGTATATATTATATCAACCCAAACAGCCTGATTTAACCATATGTATATTCCCTTAAGAAAACACACGATAGATTTAATCTGACCAAAATGGATATGATAACTGTGTGCCCTCCACTGTCCCCATATGACACCTGACCAAAAGTCATAGATAAAAAGAAAAAAGCAGCACTACTCTCATGTAAAGTCTCATTCATCGATGTGAATCTTCGATGGGGATAAGGTGCTAACTGAACTGACAATATAAAGTAGATGGATCAGCCACACTCAAAGATCACCCATAAAATCCCTTCTTTGTTTGGAAAAACAAACAGAACACTGAGATGGAATAGTCTTGCTTGTTTCGCACTAATCGTGCTTAATAATAGACACCATCTCAGTGTTCTGTTTGCTTTTCCAAATAAAGAAACTACTTTATAGGTCATCTTTGAGTGTGGCTCATCCATCTACTTCACATATTCATATCTCCTCCATTCTTCCTGTGTAATAGATACAAGGGGGTGCGAGTTTGACAGGAGTGGCTAGGGGGCCAAAGGAAAAATCTCTGCAAGGAGTTTCTATGCCCCACACTATTCCCTCTTCCAAAAACTAAAACCAAGGGCTAGCATCACTGCATAAACTACCACATAGGAAAGAATGAACTCACCAACTCACCGGGAGTCAGGAAAAGCCTGCCCTGGACACAACCTCCTGCACCAGCCCCTGCCTCACCCCCTCCCCAAGGATACATTGACCCGCAGTGGATCATTAAACAGACACTGCCCTTGAGGGGACACCTACAGCCACACAGACATGAAACAGCTGGGGAGCAGGCAGACCACTCCACACTCATATGGACATACACATGCATGGTTGCATTCAGTATGACAATGACAGTTTGAAAATGCAACAGTTTTAACCCTTTCAGCACCACAGGAGTATGGATTATTCTTCTGATTAACTCTTTTGACTAGAGCTGATTATCCCCCCTGTATCCTCCTGATTAACCCCTTCTCTCCAAATATGGTTACCTCCATTTATCCCCTTTATCTTCCTGATTACCCCCCTCTGTCCAATGTCCAGTTATTAGCAGTCTTCTGCTGATCATCACCAACAGCATCCTATGAGTGTCAGTTCCAAAAAGAGAAGGGCGGGTTGTGTCATAAGCACTTATGGTGTATGTGATTGACAAGGGGAGAGAAGCCTGCTTATAGGAAGAATGAGCTGGGGTGGGAGCTCAGGAGACACACGCCCAGGGGAGGCAGTAAAGAGCAGATATTCATATCTCCTCCATGCTGCCAGTCCTGGAGATACGGGGGAGGGGTGATTTTGACAGGAGTGGGCAGGCCCCTGGTCACTCCTGTCAAAATCTGCAAGGAGTTTGCCCTCCCTAAAAAATCCACCTGAGAGAAAAAAACATGACCGACATACACATGCATACGCATATACTGAGACATGACCTGCTTTGAAACACTAATTGATCCAAATTATATTCTCTCCATTACTTTATTAACCTTTTGAGTGTCAAAGGGGTTGGCAACGCATTGCATATGCCTCTGACACTCAGAGGGTTAAGTATGGAATAGCAATTGCTCCAACTTGACTCTAGGTCACTAGGTTGTCCACATGCATATTTGCTGTCATATAAATGTCAGCCTAAAGCTCACCTCTCTTCATTATTGCCTGACCTTTTAATGTGTCAATGGGGAATACTCCCTAATGGGAATAGAAATATGTTTCGGTCCTGTTTAGCTCTGTGCTCAACTAGAGAAATCTTGCTTTCAACCAGTCATGTGCCCTCCTCCTTTCTGTGCCTGAACTAAGGATGGTGTGCCCTGGCCCCTGACAGCTTGCATTGCTGCAGACCGTGGCCCCGTGGCAGGGATCCTGGGTGCAGACTACTAAAGCACAGATAGATGTGCCAGCTGAGGAAAACACGACTAAGAGGCAGTCATGAACTATGATAGTTAGGGGAAGACTAGAAACAGCTGCTTCTGCTCTTTTCTCCTCCTCCCTTTACTGCCATTGTTCATGACTGCCTTTTAGTTGTGTTTACCTCAGCCACCACATTACTCTGTCTTTTTTTTGGTTTTAAAAGCTTTATTGGAAAGTAATTTATGCATTACATGGTATAAGTGGAAAGAACATCAAAACATATAATAGCATTCAATAGTAATAATAATTGCTTGCTACAGCAGATAAGAAATCTTGTAGGAACTCTGTGAAAGCATTGATCTTGAGTAAATTAAATAGAGGAGTTGTTAATGTGAATTGAGTCAAGGAGAATAGGGAATGGACCTATCAAAATATGTGGAGGCTGCTGTTGGGGTGTGAGTGTGAGAACCTGTGAGTTGTTCATAAAAGGAGAAGAAGCAAACTAGTGATTGCTATTAAAATGTAGAGAAGGAGAAGAGAGAGAGGAAAAAGGGGTAGGGGGGACTGGGGGGTTTGTCTCAGAATTCGCTGAGGACCCAGACCGAGTCCGGAAGTCAAATTAACTCAGGATTGGTTTTAGTTAGGATAGTCACGACACACTGAAAGCTCACCGTAAGGGTCATTGTAACCAAGTGTGGGGAGGAGGCAGAGTGCTAGGCATCTGTAAATCACTCCGAGTGGGAGTGTAGGGGGTGGGATAAGAGCCATGTTGACCATTTGGAGTGGGAGTCCTCCAGTGTATCCGAGGAAGAGGCGTGACATCTCTCTAGAATCAGATAGGAGCAAACTGTGAAAATCCAGCATTTCAAAAATGGTGGGTCTTCTTTACCCCAAAGAAGGGGATTAGGGATTTAGCTGCGCTGAGGAGGGTCAGCAAACAACTCCACTGAAATCTCTTGGGTTTGGGTGGAGATAAAAGGGCAGGAAAGAATAAGCAAGAAAATTGATCCGTAGGTAGGCAGCGATCAAGTGTACATTGGATGTTATTGATTATGGAAGTCAAGTAGGGTGTAATAAGAGGGCAGCTCCACCAGATATGTAACATAGAGCCAGTATTGGTGCGGCATCTCCAACATAGCTCTGATTGAGCGGATGAGAAACGTGCTATACTTAAGGGGGTGATATACCATCGGGACATGAGTTTGTAGTTCATTTCGCTGGTCTTGATATCTGGGGACGATTTGTGTTGGGATAGTATTATCCTGGACCATTGGGACATAGAAGGTGTCTGTTTGAGATCTCTATTCCAAGCAGAAAGCTAGTAGGGAAAGGCTTGGGATTCATCTGTTAAAAGAGAATGACAGATAGATAAAGGACACACATAGAAGAGGGGGGGTTCTGCAGGACTTTGTCAGAGGCGTAAGTGGGCGAAGACCTGTGGATTCCCGAGTTCTACAGGAATACAAATGTTGTACTTGATAAAGTTGCCACCATGGGATGTGTGCTAGTTGGAGTTTTTCCTGAAGAAGAAGGACCGGGATGAAAGCAGAGGAACAAATTAACGCTTGCAAGATATTCATCCCCTTAGCTTGCCAGTGATCAAAGCATGGGAATGGAGACCAGCCAGGAAGTCAGGATTCCCAACTGTTGAGGAAAGAGGAGACGGGTAGGGAGCAAGGGAGAAAGTGTTGTTCAGAAGCAATGATGAGTGGAGGATATGGTTAAGAGTGGGATGATCAGGGATGAAGGGATGGGGTGTTCCTCTGGAGGCCCAGCAAAGTTGCAGGAATTGGATTTTGCCTAAGAACGATGAGACTGTTCCAGTCCAGTGTTTGAGTGGATTAGAGAAGTTGAAGAGTTTGGCTATGGATGTAGCTCTTTAGTATCTTTGAACATCAGGCAGGACCAGTCTCTACGCTATCAAGGCATCGTGAGTGATTGGAGAAGCTTAATCTTGGCAGTTTGTGTGCCTAAATGAAGGATAGGATGATGGACTGAAAAGAGGAAAGCAGGCTTTGGGGGATGGGCAACGGGGGGCATTGAAGATGTACAGGAGTTTGGGCAGAACCATGATTTTTACAGTGTTAACTCTTCCCATCCAAGATAAGCGGAGATTGCTCCAGTTTTTGAGGTCACTGGAAATTGAGAGTAAAAGGGGGTTAGATTAATATGAGTGAGAGTGGGAAGGTCGTAAGATAGAAGTATACCAAGATACTTAATATGAGAGCCCAGAGGAACTGGAAGGTAAGATGCAGGTGAGAAACAATTTTGGGTGGGACATCTCTCTGTCTTTTACTAGGCTGCACCCAGGATCCCTGTCACAGGGCTGCAGTCTTCAGCAGTGTGAGCTGTCAGGGGCCATGGCACACCATCATTAGTTCAGGAACCGAAAAGAGTAGGGCACTGGACTGGTTGAAAGCATGGTTTCTGTACATGAGCACAGAGCTAAACAAGACCAAAACATATTCAGATTCCTATTAGGCAGTATTCCCCATTGACACTTAAAAAGGTCTCCCAGTAATGAAAAGAGGAAAAGATAGACAGTTCTTTTTACAATATTCGGACCAGGAACTAACCTCACATTTTTGCCAATCAAATTGAGGATTGTGCAGAAGTATCCATGGAAACCCCAAAATGACTGCATGGTGAGGTGAAAGAATAATTTGAAACCGTACCTCCTCCTTGTGGAGTGCCCCAACTGACATAGAAATAGGAATGGTTCCATCGTAATAAATGCAGGTTCCAATGGTCTGCCATCAATGGCCTCTACTGCCAAAGGAGACTCCTTTTTGCATAGAGGAATATTATGCAATACAGCAAA
Source organism: Rhinophrynus dorsalis (assembly GCA_037306005.1). Classification (NCBI taxonomy): domain Eukaryota; kingdom Metazoa; phylum Chordata; class Amphibia; order Anura; family Rhinophrynidae; genus Rhinophrynus; species Rhinophrynus dorsalis. The sequence goes on from CM074719.1 coordinate 489,977,661, forward strand.
AGATTGGTCCATAAAGTACCCGGCTGCACCAGAGTCTACCAGTGCCAATGTTTCTACGCCCTTGTCAGCCCAAAAGAATACCACCTGGATGGTGGGTTTAACAGTATGCGGATCTAAGGACTGTTGTACACCACCTAGGGCCTGTCCCCCAAGATACCCTAGGTGCGTGCGTTTCCCGGCCTCACCGGACAATTGCGCAAAAGGTGCCCCTGTTTGCCACAATATAAACATAGGCCTTGCCTTTTACGGAAAGACCTCTCCTCTTTTGAAAGTCTAGTGAAACCCAACTGCATTGGCACTACTGCCTCTCCTGGACGCTCAGTAGGAGAGGGTGGAGAGGGTGGGTCAAAGGAACTGCCCTGCCCATGGTTTCTGGAACTTGCCCTTTTAGCCAACTGTCTCTCACGGATACGAGAGTCAATGAGCATTACATAATCAATGAATTCGTCCAGGTCATTAGGTACATCTCGGGCAGCTATTTCATCCTTAATTGGTTCAGAGAGCCCCTTAGCAAATGCTGCCAATAACGCCTCATCATTCCAGCCCACCTCCGCTGCCAGGGTCCGGAATTCTATCGCATAGTCGCCCAGTGTACGTTCGCCCTGCTGTATCTCCATTAGCCTTTTAGCAGCGGAGGCAGCTCTGCCAGGAACCTCAAACACACTGCGGAACTTTTTCACAAACTCATTAAAGTTCAGTGTGCAGGGTTTGGCACTCTCCCACAATGGGTTCGCCCAAGCCAATGCTTTGCCTGTTAGTAGCGATATCATGAATCCGACCTTGCTCCGGTCGTTAGGAAATGCCTGGGGCGTTAATTCCAAATAGATCTCCAACTGATTGATAAAGCCCCTGCATAGGGAAGGCTCGCCATCATATCTCAATGGTAACGGCGCCGCTGCCGTTAAGCCTCTGGCACAAGTAGGAGGAGCTAGAGGCGGATTATCCGGTGTCAAGACTGGGGGAACCACTGGATTCGGACTAGGCTTATCTAGGTGTACCGTACGCTCAAGTAGGGTCTGTAGAGCCAGTGCCAATTGATCTAAGCGCTGCTCATGGACATCCATTCTCCAGTGGATGTTTTGTGTGTTACTTTCACCCTAACTGTCTGAGGTCATGGCCCTTTCGTACTGTAACGGTTTGTTTTGACACTCAGACCAGTAGTTAAAATAAAACAATGTTTATTGAATGAAAATAAGTACAAATAATCGCCCTATACAGGTGACAGCAGCAATTGCAAGTGAATACAGAGTACTCATAGATTCTCTATAATGAATAGAAGGCACACACAAAATGGTACAGACAATAATGAACTGGTCACTAAAGGGTAAATGAAATCAATCAGTCCGTCTCAGCTGTGGGGTTTGGCACGCCCAAATGGTGTAGTGATAAACTGAGCATATGTGCACAGCACAGAGTTCATGCAATGGAGGATAATAGGTGTTCAGTGACCAGCATAAGCTTAGCAGAACAGTGACCCAAACATACCCCCTGCGGGCGTTCCCAAAGAGACCACCGATACTGCAAGTGCGAGAGTATGTAGCCCCCACGGGCGTAATCGGAGAATAGCCTGAGACGCAAAGCTGGCATTTAGCCCCCACGGGCGTATAACTGGAGACCAAAGTGAGCACAACACGAGCCAATAGCCCCCACGGGCGTAGACCTTCGGAATCTGCAATGTATACCTCCGGTAATTAACGTGATACCGAGAGCCTAAGGCGCCCAACCGGACCAACAGGACTTGACTACTCTGCAGTTGTATATCGGAGTCGCCGTCCACGTTAGCGGCCAACTCAGCAGAAGTAGACCAATAGGGTAGAGGCTCTATGAATTGAATGGAGGTTCGGCAAGAGGAAAGCGGCACTGCAAGGGTTAAAGGGTACGTTTAAATATCCCAGGCTCGGTATGGTAACTAAGCTCTGCAAGCGTATGGAGGCTCAGTACAAGGAGCACAGCTATGCAAGACAGCAAGGAACTCTGCACTGGAGAAGGGTTACACCGGAGTGTAATGGTCACACTGCATCAGCACTAGCACAGCAGGAGTCAGAATGTTGCGGCGGCGACAACAGGCAAACACAGGTCGCTGGAACAGGCCGTGGTCGATCACGAAGCAGGAAGTCAGCCAGCTGGGTCGTAGCACGTAGGAGGTTCGCAGACAAGCCGGGTCGTAGCACATAGGAGGTTCTCAGACAAGCCGGGTCGTAGCACGTAGGAGGTTCTCAGACAAGCCGGGTCAAACACAATCAGGAACACTGGAGCGTAGTCAGGACAAGCCAAAGTCGGTACACAGGAATCCGGATACAGGAACACAGCAACAGCAAGACTGGCTCAGAAACACCACGAAAGGGCATCTGACAGATGTGATAGTCAGGTATAAAAAGGTCACCAGGGGGCGGGCCAAACCAACTCAGCAAATCAGAGTATGCCACAGATGAGAGTGACAGGAGGATCACAGGCACTGTGATAAATTGTGTCACTGTATTAACTTCTACCATTTCTGCTGTTAGGCTATTCCACTTATCTACTACCCTCTCAGTGAAGTAAAACTTTCTTACATTATGTCTAAACATGTGTCCTTCTAGTTTTAGAGGCCTCTTGCCCTAAAATTTTTTATTCCTTTGAAATGTACTTCCCTCCTGCACTTTGTTGAATTCCTTCATGTATTTTAATGTTTCTATTATATCCCCCCTCTCTCTTTTCTCCACAGAGCTACAAATGTTCAGATCCTTTAATATATCCTGATATTTATTTTCCTGTAAACCAGTAACCATTTTAGTAGCCTTTCTCTGAATTTTCTCTAGAGTATCTATATCCTTCTGGAGATAGGGTCTCCAGTACTGTACACAATACTCTAGGTGAGGTCTAACCAGAGATCTGTAGAGTGGCATGACCACTTCCCGTTTTCTGCTATTAATGCCCCTAGTTATACAATCCAGCAACCTGCTTGCATTCCCCACTTCTTTGTTACATTGTCTGCCTAGCCTGGGAGGCAGCAAACCATCTGGTTGCTGTGATCAAAGCCACAGATTACCCTATCTGTTCTCTTACCCATACCACTACAACCTGCCTGAACAGTTTTCTCTAGCAATTACACTTCTGAGTCTTCATCCCCAACATCTGCACTTAAATGAGTACATTTGTTGGGATTGAAAAACTCAGGTTTGGCTGACCTCTTCCTTTTCCCTCCCCCGTTGCAACCACTTCTAACAATCACCCAGCTATGTGCCTGTGATCTCCTCCCTCATTGCTAGGTGACCCAGCATTACTTTGCTCAGTGAGCAAGAGACTCCTCTCAAGGTTGTCAATATCTCTGTGTTGCAATATAGCTCTCTCTCAGCTTCCAGAGAGGCCACTTGTTCACACTTGCCACAACCACACGGGCCATGGAACTGTTGTTCCAAACATTCATACATATGACAAGATGTGCTCTGAGTGAGATCTCCAAGCTTGCTCATCATATATGGTGCAAGTGTGATGTATCAACTGGTCACTTATAGAAAAGCACTTTGAAAAAAGCACACTTACTGTGTTCTCCTGGGTAATCCCCTATGTTTGAATTCCCAACACTTACCACACTTCAGCACTTACACGCTGAAGCAAGATTCACACGTTCAAGTATTCACTGTCTCTCTCTGCCTTTTGAAGCAGAAAGTCTCCACTTACAACCCAGCTGGCTTCAAAGCGGATAGAATGTTGACCAAAGGAATTATCTGTCAGGTGCTTAATTTGAAATGGCTTCGGGGTGATATGGCATGAGTGAACTTAATGATTGCATGTCTTTTTTCAGCCTCATCAACTATGTTACTATGTTATTGTTACTATGGAAGGTGAAATAATGTCCAATAGGCTATTTATTATATTATTGATCAGAAAAGAAAAATTTACTCATGAAGAATGGAAGGGGGCAATGCCTCATATACAGAAAGAGGGATAGAATTCCAGAGGTAAGGAAGGAGGAGAAAAAGTAAGATAAATTTAAACAGGAGAATGCAGTTAGAGTGGATGTGGTTCTCAAGGTCAGGGCCAACTGGTTCTGGCTGTCTCAGCTGTTGTTCTCAATACTTTTGCATTCAGCTTTAATAAAATCTATTCAGCACAGTTATAGGAAGGGGAGGGACTGGGAAAAACCATAAGGAAAATCAATATTAAAAACACACAAAATTATCTTTAGCATAATAATGTTAAAGTGGTATAATTTCTCTCTATATAATTAAGCTATATCTGTCATATACACCCAAAGAGGTAATCCAATACATTTCTTTACAAACCAATGCTCTATATCTATCACCCCATGTTAGATCTGCCTGCATTCTTTCAAAGTTTTAAACTTATCAGCTGGGAAGCATGATGGGTCTTAAAGTGTGCAGTTACTACACTGTCCTCTCTGCTTTTTGTCCTAGATTTATGTTCACTGTTCTTTCTGTGGACAGGTCACACCACTGACACAGTAAAAAGAACAATGAAACTGCAAGTAAGTCAGAACACAATTTGTATGAGTTAATGAGTGATCAAATAGTTATTGTCTGTTAATAGATTGAGTACAGGTTCTGTGTTATTTATACTAAAGAAAAAAAAATGGGCACTCCTTAACTTACTGATACATTTGTAAAAAGGCCTGGATGCGAATATCAGAATAAATTATAAAACAAGAAATTGTGTAATAGCCATGATGAAGTAGAGCACTCACTGGTCTTGCTTGTGGAATTGCATTTATTGTCAACATTGCGGCACCCTCAAGGATCTTCCTCAAGACAACCAGAATGTACACCAAGGTTACCTTATACATAGTTAGCGCAAAAAGAACCGCCAAACTGTTCTGCATTGCAGCTCATGATGTCACAGCATGTGACAGATCAGCAGCAGAAGAACTACTGAGGATGTAGGGAAAAGTGGCCAACATCTGGGTGAACAGTAAGAAAACATGATAGTAGTACATAAAAACACATGTACCTTGCTAGAGGTGTGAAAGAACAGAATGGTGATTAACTATTTACACTAATATACAATATAATAAACAGGAAGATCCATGTATATATTATATCAACCCAAACAGCCTGATTTAACCATATGTATATTCCTTTAAGAAAACACACGATAGATTTAATCTGACCAAAATGGATATGATAACTGTGTGCCCTCCACTGTCCCCATATGACACCTGACCAAAAGTCATAGATAAAAAGAAAAAAGCAGCACTACTCTCATGTAAAGTCTCATTCATCGATGTGAATCTTCGATGGGGATAAGGTGCTAACTGAACTGACAATATAAAGTAGATGGATCAGCCACACTCAAAGATCACCCATAAAATCCCTTCTTTGTTTGGAAAAACAAACAGAACACTGAGATGGAATAGTCTTGCTTGTTTCGCACTAATCGTGCTTAATCATAGACACCATCTCAGTGTTCTGTTTGCTTTTCCAAATAAAGAAACTACTTTATAGGTCATCTTTGAGTGTGGCTCATCCATCTACTTCACATATTCATATCTCCTCCATTCTTCCTGTGTAATAGATACAAGGGGGTGCGAGTTTGACAGGAGTGGCTAGGGGGCCAAAGGAAAAATCTCTGCAAGGAGTTTCTATGCCCCACACTATTCCCTCTTCCAAAAACTAAAACCAAGGGCTAGCATCACTGCATAAACTACCACATAGGAAAGAATGAACTCACCAACTCACCGGGAGTCAGGAAAAGCCTGCCCTGGACACAACCTCCTGCACCAGCCCCTGCCTCACCCCCTCCCCAAGGATACATTGACCCGCAGTGGATCATTAAACAGACACTGCCCTTGAGGGGACACCTACAGCCACACAGACATGAAACAGCTGGGGAGCAGGCAGACCACTCCACACTCATATGGACATACACATGCATGGTTGCATTCAGTATGACAATGACAGTTTGAAAATGCAACAGTTTTAACCCTTTCAGCACCACAGGAGTATGGATTATTCTTCTGATTAACTCTTTTGACTAGAGCTGATTATCCCCCCTGTATCCTCCTGATTAACCCCTTCTCTCCAAATATGGTTACCTCCATTTATCCCCTTTATCTTCCTGATTACCCCCCTCTGTCCAATGTCCAGTTATTAGCAGTCTTCTGCTGATCATCACCAACAGCATCCTATGAGTGTCAGTTCCAAAAAGAGAAGGGCGGGTTGTGTCATAAGCACTTATGGTGTATGTGATTGACAAGGGGAGAGAAGCCTGCTTATAGGAAGAATGAGCTGGGGTGGGAGCTCAGGAGACACACGCCCAGGGGAGGCAGTAAAGAGCAGATATTCATATCTCCTCCATGCTGCCAGTCCTGGAGATACGGGGGAGGGGTGATTTTGACAGGAGTGGGCAGGCCCCTGGTCACTCCTGTCAAAATCTGCAAGGAGTTTGCCCTCCCTAAAAAATCCACCTGAGAGAAAAAAACATGACCGACATACACATGCATACGCATATACTGAGACATGACCTGCTTTGAAACACTAATTGATCCAAATTATATTCTCTCCATTACTTTATTAACCTTTTGAGTGTCAAAGGGGTTGGCAACGCATTGCATATGCCTCTGACACTCAGAGGGTTAAGTATGGAATAGCAATTGCTCCAACTTGACTCTAGGTCACTAGGTTGTCCACATGCATATTTGCTGTCATATAAATGTCAGCCTAAAGCTCACCTCTCTTCATTATTGCCTGACCTTTTAATGTGTCAATGGGGAATACTCCCTAATGGGAATAGAAATATGTTTCGGTCCTGTTTAGCTCTGTGCTCAACTAGAGAAATCTTGCTTTCAACCAGTCATGTGCCCTCCTCCTTTCTGTGCCTGAACTAAGGATGGTGTGCCCTGGCCCCTGACAGCTTGCATTGCTGCAGACCGTGGCCCCGTGGCAGGGATCCTGGGTGCAGACTACTAAAGCACAGATAGATGTGCCAGCTGAGGAAAACACGACTAAGAGGCAGTCATGAACTATGATAGTTAGGGGAAGACTAGAAACAGCTGCTTCTGCTCTTTTCTCCTCCTCCCTTTACTGCCATTGTTCATGACTGCCTTTTAGTTGTGTTTACCTCAGCCACCACATTACTCTGTCTTTTTTTTTGGTTTTAAAAGCTTTATTGGAAAGTAATTTATGCATTACATGGTATAAGTGGAAAGAACATCAAAACATATAATAGCATTCAATAGTAATAATAATTGCTTGCTACAGCAGATAAGAAATCTTGTAGGAACTCTGTGAAAGCATTGATCTTGAGTAAATTAAATAGAGGAGTTGTTAATGTGAATTGAGTCAAGGAGAATAGGGAATGGACCTATCAAAATATGTGGAGGCTGCTGTTGGGGTGTGAGTGTGAGAACCTGTGAGTTGTTCATAAAAGGAGAAGAAGCAAACTAGTGATTGCTATTAAAATGTAGAGAAGGAGAAGAGAGAGAGAGAGAGGAAAAAGGGGTAGGGGGGACTGGGGGGTTTGTCTCAGAATTCGCTGAGGACCCAGACCGAGTCCGGAAGTCAAATTAACTCAGGATTGGTTTTAGTTAGGATAGTCACGACACACTGAAAGCTCACCGTAAGGGTCATTGTAACCAAGTGTGGGGAGGAGGCAGAGTGCTAGGCATCTGTAAATCACCCCGAGTGGGAGTGTAGGGGGTGGGATAAGAGCCATGTTGACCATTTGGAGTGGGAGTCCTCCAGTGTATCCGAGGAAGAGGCGTGACATCTCTCTAGAATCAGATAGGAGCAAACTGTGAAAATCCAGCATTTCAAAAATGGTGGGTCTTCTTTACCCCAAAGAAGGGGATTAGGGATTTAGCTGCGCTGAGGAGGGTCAGCAAACAACTCCACTGAAATCTCTTGGGTTTGGGTGGAGATAAAAGGGCAGGAAAGAATAAGCAAGAAAATTGATCCGTAGGTAGGCAGCGATCAAGTGTACATTGGATGTTATTGATTATGGAAGTCAAGTAGGGTGTAATAAGAGGGCAGCTCCACCAGATATGTAACATAGAGCCAGTATTGGTGCGGCATCTCCAACATAGCTCTGACTGAGCGGATGAGAAACGTGCTATACTTAAGGGGGTGATATACCATCGGGACATGAGTTTGTAGTTCATTTCGCTGGTCTTGATATCTGGGGACGATTTGTGTTGGGATAGTATTATCCTGGACCATTGGGACATAGAAGGTGTCTGTTTGAGATCTCTATTCCAAGCAGAAAGCTAGTAGGGAAAGGCTTGGGATTCATCTGTTAAAAGAGAATGACAGATGGATAAAGGACACACATAGAAGAGGGGGGGTTCTGCAGGACTTTTTCAGAGGCGTAAGTGGGCGAAGACCTGTGGATTCCCGAGTTCTACAGGAATACAAATGTTGTACTTGATAAAGTTGCCACCATGGGATGTGTGCTAGTTGGAGTTTTTCCTGAAGAAGAAGGACCAGGATGAAAGCAGAGGAACAAATTAACGCTTGCAAGATATTCATCCCCTTAGCTTGCCAGTGATCAAAGCATGGGAATGGAGACCAGCCAGGAAGTCAGGATTCCCAACTGTTGAGGAAAGAGGAGACGGGTAGGGAGCAAGGGAGAAAGTGTTGTTCAGAATAGTGTTGAGCGAGCGTGCTCGGCCGATGCTCGGATCGGCTCGAGCATCGCTCTGCTCGGCACATGGCGGTACTCGTACGAGTACCGCCATGTGCTCGCCCGACATGTTCGGGTGAAGAGGATCTGTGCCGGAAGAGGCACAGATCCGAAGACGCTCCGCTGGACCACCAGGGAATGGAGGTACGGGGGCATTGCGGAGATGAAGGGGGCATTGCGGAGATGAAGGGGGACATTGTGGAAGAGGGGCATAGACTCTATGCCCCTCTTCCACAATGTCCCCCTTCATCTCCGCTATGCCCGTCTTCCACAATGTGCCCCTTCATCTCCGCTATGCCCCTCTTCCACAATGTCCCCCTTCATCTCCTATGCCATAGAGGAGATGAAGGGGGACATTGTGGAAGAGGGGCATAGCGGAGATGAAGGGGGACATTGTGGAAGAGGGGCATAGACTCTATGCCCCTCTTCCACAATGTCCCCCTTCATCTCCGCTATGCCCCTCTTCCACAATGTCCCCCTTCATCTCCGCTATGGCATAGGAGATGAAGGGGGACATTGTGGAAGAGGGGCATAGCGGAGATGAAGGGGGACATTGACCAGGCACCCTCCGCTCATCAGAGCAGGGGGTGCCTGGTTTAATGCTCGAGTGCTCCCATTCATTTGAATGGGGCTCGGGTGCTCGGCCGAGCACTCGAGCATCAGGGGGTGCTCGGTCAGAGCACCCGAGCACCCGAGCATCGGGGTGCTCGCTCATCCCTAGTTCAGAAGCAATGATGAGTGGAGGATATGGTTAAGAGTGGGATGATCAGGGATGAAGGGATGGGGTGTTCCTCTGGACGCCCAGCAAAGTTGCAGGAATTGGATTTTGCCTAAGAACGATGAGACTGTTCCAGTCCAGTGTTTGAGTGGATTAGAGAAGTCGAAGAGTTTGGCTATGGATGTAGCTCTTTAGTATCTTTGAACATCAGGCAGGACCAGTCTCTACGCTATCAAGGCATCGTGAGTGATTGGAGAAGCTTAATCTTGGCAGTTTGTGTGCCTAAATGAAGGATAGGATGATGGACTGAAAAGAGGAAAGCAGGCTTTGGGGGATGGGCAACGGGGGGCATTGAAGATGTACAGGAGTTTGGGCAGAACCATGATTTTTACAGTGTTAACTCTTCCCATCCAAGATAAGCGGAGATTGCTCCAGTTTTTGAGGTCACTGGAAATTGAGAGTAAAAGGGGGTTAGATTAATATGAGTGAGAGTGGGAAGGTCGTAAGATAGAAGTATACCAAGATACTTAATATGAGAGTCAGCCCAGAGAAACTGGAAGGTAAGATGCAGGTGAGAAACAATTTTGGGTGGGACATCTCTCTGTCTTTTACTAGGCTGCACCCAGGATCCCTGTCACAGGGCTGCAGTCTTCAGCAGTGTGAGCTGTCAGGGGCCATGGCACACCATCATTAGTTCAGGAACCGAAAAGAGTAGGGCACTGGACTGGTTGAAAGCATGGTTTCTGTACATGAGCACAGAGCTAAACAAGACCAAAACATATTCAGATTCCTATTAGGCAGTATTCCCCATTGACACTTAAAAAGGTCTCCCAGTAATGAAAAGAGGTGAGTGTTAGGCTCACAATCTATACATTCCATTTTGTTGAGGTGCTGGAGTAGTTGGACTCTTGAGAGCCATCAGCTGCAGGACCCAGCTGACTTACAAACACATAGGACTTGATTTCCTGTTGGGAATTGTACACTGCACAGAAGGAGTTAATCTCCTTATAGTTACATCCACAGACCCTTGAGCACTTCCATTTTTTCCTATTTAATGTTTAAAGCATGCTTTGGGATGTGCTGGAGATGCACAACCCATACTCTTTACTGGCTCATTGCACAAGAAGTAATGAAGTGTAGATGTACAGCAAAGCAACAGGTATTTAGAAGGAACATATGGCATTAGGTGATAGCAAAGGAAAACTTGTCACTGATGATACTCCTTCATTCTCTTTTACAAACCACACACACAATTTAAATACCATTGCATACAATCTATCACATTCTCCAAATGTCATATGTTCCCTCTAACTACCTGTTACTTTGCTGTACATCTACACTTTATTACTTCTCCTATACTGACCAAGAAAAGTGAATGAGTTGCCAGATAGCCACGATCTAAGGAATGTTGAGCAAGGTATAAAGGACACATACACTGGGAATGAATAGAGATCTCTACTTAAAAAGCAGAGTATGTAGCTATCTGAACTTGCCACAACCCCTGCTTTTCAGCTACCTTCCACTTTGGGGCCTATGGCCTTCACTTCACCACCACTGCAGCCTGTATATAACTTATGTATTAATTTATTTCTTTTACTTTTTATGTACTTCTTTATTTCAGAGGGATATCCAGATCTTAACACTTTCATTGCCAGAGGAGTATCCAGTGCATTGCAAAGCAATGTGTTGGACACATTTGTGGCACTCAAAGGGTTACAAGAAGAAGACTTTACATAAATAGTACAAAGCAGCAACGTTTAACATGACTTCTGAAAGTGTGCACTGTCACTTCAGAGAGTCTTCATGTAATATATTTTTATTTTAACCCATGGACTCTCACGAGGGTGTCACACCACGTGTTAACAGATAAACAAAATATATGGTTGTGCTCACAGTCACAGAGACACGATCAGCTACACAATTGTAATAATTTATGGTGTTTTAAACCAAATTACATTTCATTACTGCACTAAGAAGTGTGTATGTATATACATTTGTGTGTTTGTGTTACACTTTACACAACTATATACAATAAAAAAGAAACTGACGGGCAACGCGGTCCCACACTGCTAGTATATATATCTATTTATACAATCATACATCAATCGCACCACGCCAGTCCCCCACCACCATTACCATACACATCTGTAGATTGTACTTTTGTTTTTGTTTTTTTATCTTTTGACATCATCATGAGTATGTGCTAGTGATTGACTTTGCTCTGGTTATACTCATTACTGTACAATTAATAAAAATAATTGAACCTCCCTGGTCTCATCAATGAGTTTTGCATATTTTACTTGGTGGACAGTCTGCATATTTTCCTTATACCCTTCATCTTATTAGTCTCCACAGTGAACAGGCATTGTGGGATTTGAGGGAGACCTACAACAAACAATGTGATGAGAACCTATAAAAAACGAACAAGAAAAAGCATCTTGTTCTAAGGCATGGTGGCCTCTCATCATGCCAAGTCAAATTTTTTACTCCCATTTGCCATTTCAGAGAGTGAATTACCATATCCATATCAGCCTGGTCCTGCCCACAGACAGGCAAAATCACAAACGTATGAATCAGCCTATGTGGGCATCATCAGTGTGGTGCAGCCGGCTCTCTCTAGGCACATGGAGAGTAAGTGTCCATGCCTAGGATGGTTCACTTTAAAAATCTGAGACAAAATAGCGTGTGTTTACAAGGCATTTGAGCCATGTTGCCTTGATGTAAAGGGCGACATAAGAATCTCGCCTGCATGAAAAGCACGGAATTCTCATGTCGCCACATTAAACATCACATCAAGGCCAACTGATCACATCCTGCCTGTATCTGTGTTCCTCCCTGGTCTGTGTGTCAGCGTCACTTCTCCCCAGTCTGTCTCTCAGATCTCCTCTTCATCAAGCATTCTTTTTTGCAATAATTGTTTGTTTAAACAGTGCAGTACAAAGGAAAACAAACAGATGCCTCTGTTCATTAGATGGGGCATTAGTCCTTCTGTTTTGGAAAGTTGAAGAGATTGGCAGAGATTCCTAAAATGCATTGTTATACACCTAATTGTACCAATATTTACCAGGAAGATTAGCAAAAGCCACCTCACTCTCCCCTGCTTCTACTAATTGGCCTGAAGTGTACAACAATACAGAATGGGACAGTGGCCATATTCAATACAAAAGGGAGAGAGAACACAGAGCAGCGCTCAGCATAAACTACTAAGCACTTCCCAGCCTGCTACCTGTATCAGTTGTGCAGTCTGCCCATTGTCAGGACCAACAATCCATGCACAGAAAACAATTACTTAATCCTTTGCCTGCCCCTCTGGCACTCAAGGGATTAAGTAACTGTTTTGTCTGCATGTCTTTGCCACGGCATTGACACTACTGCTGCTGGACATAATTCAAGGTATGTCAGGAGTTTCCATAGTTGTACATAGGGGAGATCTGAGAGACAGACTGGGGAGAAGTGAGGCTGACACCCAGGCTAGGGAAGAACACAGACACAGGCAGGATGTGATCAGCTGGCCTTGATGAGATGTTTAATGCGGCCACATGAGAATCTCACGCTTTTCATGCAGGCGAGGTTATCATGTCACCCTTTTAATCAAGGCGACATGGTTCATGCGTATTGTAGTCACAGCAGCTTGCAGTAACAAACACAAGGACAATCAGGAAGTGAGCCAAGCTGCTTTAAATGCCCTGAGAGATGGTAGACCCCTACAGCCTCTGCAGGTCACCCACAAAACCTTTCCTTTGTCTATGGCTGTAGGGGCTCTCCATCACGAAATCTTACATTTCCAGGTGATCCACTCTCCTCACTATCCTGTGATCCTGGGTTATCCATGGTTGCGCAAACACAATCACACAGTCGATTGGGTAAGGGCTGAAGTCATGGCATAGTCACCCAACTGTTCCAAGACATGCCTAGTAAAAGTTGGGAGAGTGCTAACCTCATCATCGGTCTTTTTGCTGCCTGAAGAGTACCAAGAGTTCCGTGATGTATTTGATAAGGGTCGGGCTGGTGAGCTCCCGCCTCACCGCCCATACGATTGTACCATTGAACTACAACCGGGTGCCATACCTCCTTGAGGTCGAGTCTACCCTCTTTCTGTAGGAGAGAATAAGGCCATGGAGGAGTATGTTGCGGATGTGCTGTCCCGGGGGTTCATTTGCAAGTCCTCCTCTCATGCCGGGGCTGGATTCTTCTTTGTGAAGAAAAAGAGTTGTAAACTGAGACCCTGTATTGACTAGAGGGGGCTCAATCGTATCACAGTTAAAAACACCTACCCTATTCCACTAGTTACTGAGCTATTCGATCAATTGAAAGGGTCTAAGGTATTTTCTAAGCTCGACTTGCGAGGGGCATATAATTTGGTATGAATAAAGGAGGGCCACGAATGGAAAACCGCATTTAACACTAGGAACGGGCATTACGAATACCTTGTAATGCCCTTCGGTCTCTGCAATGCTCCCGCGGTTTTCCAGGAATTCTTAAATTATGTCCTCCGGGACATGCTCCAATAATGCGTGGTGGTATACGAAATTCTGATCCATTCCTCCTCCATGGAAAGCCACCATGCAGATGTAAACCAAATTCTGCAAAGATTAAGAGAAAAAAAACTATTTTGCAAATTAAAGAAGTGTGAGTTCCACCGCAAACAGGTCATCTTCTTGGGGTGCATAATTTCAGAGGTCTGTTTCGCTATGGACCCTGGGAAACTCTCGGATGTTTGGAAGCAACCCGTTGGTCTCCCCTCCCTTCAATGTTTCCTCGGGTTTGCTAACTACTATAGGAAATGTATCCGCAACTTTTCCTCTATTGTAAAACCCCTTACCGACATGACCAAAAAAGACGGTAACGCCACTCACTGGTCCCCAGAAGCCATCAGGGCATTTGAGTCACTAAAAGCTGCTTTTGCCATAGCACCCATTTTGGCACATCCGAAACCTAAGCTTTCATTCGTACTGGAGGTCGATGCTTCTGAGACAGGAGTAGGCACCCTCCTGTCTCAATGGCCTACTCCTCAGAGCCAGTTGCATCCATGTGGGTATTTCTCAAAGAAGATAAGTCCTGCGGAGTGCAACTATAAAATTGGTGACCGTGAGTTGCTGGCGATAATACTGGCTCTCAAGGAATTGAGGCATTTGCATGCGACTCCTAATCCTCACGGATCATAAAAACCTCACCTACTTGTCCGAAGCTAAGAGCTTGTCTCCAAGGCAGGCCAGATGGGCCTTATTTTTGTCTCATTTTAACTATGTGGTATCATACCTTCCGGGTACCAAATAATAATTGGTCAGATCTGCTACCTTGGGGCGGGGTTTGCTCATAACAGTGCTGTCTCGGCTTCTACCCAGCTCTCCCCTTTCATGGTGAATTAAGTGAATTAACACTCCATGATTCCAGATTTGTTTGCTCCTCAGGGGATTCCGGCATTGGAGGATCATCTCCAGAGAATCTGTTCCATATGGGTGCAGGTCCAAGAGTCGTTGCAACACTCACAACAATCCCAGGAGCTCCAGGCGAATCATAAACGCCTACGCTCACACTCCTACCAGGTCGGGGAAAGGGTTTGGTTGTCCTCCAGAAATCTCCACCTCCGAGTGCCCTCTCAGAAACTGGCTTCCCGCTTTGTGGGGCCTTTACATATCCTCTGGCATGTGAACCCTGTGGCCTATGCCCTAGGCCCATGTCTCACTGCTGAAACCTCTGGTATGCAATCGCTTCACTAAGGTCACTCCTCGACCTCATTCGGTGCCCATTGACGGCCATGAGGAGTACGAGGTCCGCTCCATAGTTGACTCTCATGGGTTCCAAAGAATGCTTCTATATTTGGTCCATTGGAAGGGGTACAGTACAGAAGAGCGCTCATGGGTTCCAGGCGCAGACGTGCATGCCCCCTCCCTCCTCTGTGCTTTCCATGCACGCTTTTCCCATAAAGCTGGTCCTGCCCTGCGGGGAAGGGGATCGTTGAAGGGGGGTACTGTTAAGGTTTGGCTGAGCTGCTCTACTCTGTCTATTGATTCTGCTGTCTGAGCTAATTTAGTGCACTACTATCCATGGCCACTGCATTCTGAGTTCCTGGGTCAGGCTGAATCAGCTGACCTCTCTGATTATTTACTTGACTGTTATCAGCCAACCCCCTCAGGTTATTTAAAGCAGCTTGGCTCACTTCCTGATTGTCCTTGTGTTTGTTGCTTCTGGCTACTGTGGATTCTACTTCACTTCTGTTTAGCTGTGTTCCTGACATTGCAGACTTCTGTGTTCCTGACCCATGGCTTGTTCCTGACATCGCAGACTTCTGGGTTCCTGACTCCGGCTTGGCTGATTACCTGTCTTAGTTCCTGACCCTGGCGTGTCTTTTGGTCTATGCTGTTGGATCACGATTCTGTTTTTGTTACTCTGATAAAGGTGTATTGCATGTTACATTTTTGTGTCTTGTCTGGTTCCTGGTCCCTAACAATTACACAGACTGATCTAAAAAGAGGATGGGGTATGTGTATTTGCTGTTTATTTTATACCATAATACTACACATAGTTTCATATTTTATTTGTGTATATGTCTGTCTTCCCCCTGCCCCTTGTTACACTGTCCTATCATTCCCCTCTTCTGCAGTATTCAGGGCCATTAGTATGTTCATACTCACTTCTTTTGAAGGTTGAGACAGGGCTAGCTGAGCTATTTTTATGTTTAATATTAAATACATATGTATTTTCTCTTTATTTTATACCATACTATGTTTTGGATATCAAACATAAAAAATTGCCCAGCCAGCCCTGTCTCAACCCTCAACTGAAGTGAATATGAGTACTAATAGCCCTGAATTACTGCAGTTTTATTGCTGTTGAGCAATGTGGTGATACTAGACGTACCACACACACACAGTCTGGTCTAATGGCAGAGCAGCATAACAAGGGGAAGGGGGAAGACAGACATATACACAAATAAAATATAAGACTGTGTAGTATTATGGTATAAAATAAACAGCAAATAAATATTTATTGGATATTAAACATAAAAAATAGCTCATCCAGCCCTATCTCAATCATCAGTTGAAGTGATTACGAGTACTAATGACCCTGAAGTACTGAAGTTTTATTTGTGTAGAGAAATATGCTGATACACGTCTATACATATCACATACACAGTCTGATCGCCTAAAAAGAGGAGGGGAATGGCAGTGTAGCAATGTGATGATACATGACTATATATACCATATACACAGTCTGATCTCCTAAACAGAGGAGAGGAATGGCAGTGGAGCAGTATGATGATACATGTCTATACAAACCACAAACACAGTCTGATCTCCAAAAAACATTAGAGGAATTACAGGACAGCTTAACAAGTGGAGGACACTACATAAATTTAAGTGTTCATGTGTGCATGTGTGGTTATTATCTATACCCCGTGTAGTGGGTATTATGGAGTTTTACCATGGACTCTAGCCCCAGATCTTTTTTGAACCTAACAATGCTCCTGGTGCACAGTCCTTGCACCTTTGATTTCAGAAGAAATCTAGAAGGAAAAGGATTATGGTAACTGGATAACACATCACATTTTTCATCAATGACCATAGCACTGGTCCCTACTGTTGTAGATGGTGGCAACTGTGTTAAGCCCATGTTCCTCCTCCATTCTGTTACCATGTCTACATGTGCCAGATGCTTTTCTGTCTTGTGTTTTGTTTCATTCCTAGTGCAGATTCGTGGGGTATTATATGCTGGTTCAGTTTCTATAAAAACACTTCTGCTGGATAGACAGCCTAAAATTATTAACTATATAACCAGCTGCACTGAAAACCACTCTGACTGAATGCTTGTTGATTTTATTGCATCTCTAAATATTAGATTAGAAAGAACATTTTCTAGAACTGCATTACAGCCTTTATGTGGAGATTCCAATGGGTTATTCTGTTGCATTCTATGAGAGAGGTGAGTCACTGACACAGTTCTCCATAGAATGTGAAACTGCTGAGTCATGCTGTCCGAACTTTCAGTAAGTAATCATACTGTAAATTCAATTCATGATAATTTGTTACAACATCTGAATAAAACAACTGATGGCAGTGGGAGTGCCCATGTTATACTCAGCAGGGAAAAAACCCTATAACATATTGTTTTTGATTAAAAAAGTATTCCTTAGAATTGTGTATGCCTACCCTATTTCTTCATGTGTTTGTCCTTTCTCAGTTGATTTTGTTGACAGATCTACAATGTCCCTCTAATTTGTGGATCAACTTTGTCAATTAATTAAATTGTTTGACTGGAACATTTCAACATGGACCATGCACTGATCACTCCAGCAAATATGCCATATTATTTCTTCAAAATAAAAATAAATGGGATACTGGGAATAAATGTGTTGCATACAAGGAACAAAATGCAAATGATAAGTATTATGAGGAATAAAGGGGATATCAGATCATGGGGATGACATAATAAGTGTATACAGAGTGGTAGGGAAAGGTGAGATACAATATTATTATTATTATCCTTTATATAGCACAGCTCTGTAAAATAGGTAATAGACATACAGAGACATAAAACAATACAAATAGAACACAGAAAACAAAAAGATCATGGGTCCTGTTCATGAGATCTCACAGTCTAGAGGAAGGATGGTGGGGCATAGAAGAAGTAAGTGCTATGAGGTGAAAGTACCTCCTGCCACATGAACTGCTGGTCAGTTGGTGAGAGGAAGTGCTTTTCAGTGCTGTGGTCGAGTCAGGTAGTGTGTCTGTTTGGGTGAAAAGTCTCTGTCTGAAAAATTAGGTTGATGGGGTTTTAGGTCAGAGAGTGATTGGTAGCAGGAAAGCTATAACATTCTCAGTTACTGGGCTATGAGGAGAAGGTTGAACTTGATGGACTTGTGTCTTTATTCAACCTAATTTACTATGTTACTATGTAAGGCACTGAGAGGGAGTAGAGGTTGAACAAGCTGTTTATCTGTCCTTGCTCATAATTGTGAAGGGGTAGTTGATAGGCTTCCCTGAAGAGGTTAGTTTTCAGAGAGAGTCAGAAGATCTGAAGGCTGGGGGAGAGTCCTGTAGGCAAGAATAGGAGGGTAGAGCTGCAGAAAGAAGAAGATCCTGTGCAGAGTGAAATGTAGTTGGGTGCGTGTTAGTTGTCTCTGTAAGTTAGCACCAGTATTTTGAACATAATTCTAAGTGCTAATGGAAGGCTGTGTAGGGAATGGCAGAGTTGAGCATTATTAGAGGAATGATGAGGAAGGTAGATTAGTCTGGAAGTAAATTTCATTATGGACTGTAGAGGGGTTAGTCAGTCTCTTGGGCGAGAAAATGTTGACGAATACACACACACGTACAAACGTTCTGTAGCATATAGAGATATATATGTTCCTTCAATACATAACTGGTATGCTAGGCACCAGCATTGATACTTGTATAACTAGAAATACCAGTGAGATCTGACTTCCTCTTTGGTATGATATTACTTCCTCTTTGGTTCAGTCTATTGTTGTTTACGTAGCACTGTGTCTGCCTCATTTTCTGCTTGTACTTGGGTAGGCGGCTGGATGCACCTGAATTCCTTACATCTCTCTAAAGAGACAGTGTTACCAATCCATATAATTGACCACCCCTGCCCATGTTCTACAACCATCATCACTAGTAACGTCCCCTCAAGACATATGTAGTTATTGCTATCACAGAATGAATGGGTCAATGATTGACTGCTTTAGTAGATACATCTGTGGCAATCACAAACTTTGTCCAGAGGCTGCCATTTATTAAAATAATATGAGTCTGGCAACTGGCATGCAGGCCCCAGGACTTTGGAGTAGGGCCTGTCCTGACAAATGTGGAGCAACTAGTCACCATGTTGTCATTACTGTAATTTCAATTGCATACAGAAAGCCAGATTTGAATCTCAAAAGGCCGTATGTAGTTTCCAAGCTATCCTTCTCTGGGTGTGTTTGTGTGTGTGCTCAGATCATGGTTCTGAAGACTATTAGATGTTAGAGCTCAATTCCAGACCACAAGTTTTGTGTAGGAAGTACAGTGTAGGAGTCCCCACCAGGTAGGCAATGCCTAATCACAAATGCATCTCCTGTGACCCAGGTTAATCTATATTCTACAATTTCCTAATCATACTACCCCAGAAATATCAAGAAGTTATGATCTTTCACTTTATACATCTGCACAAAAGGATATATATTTAGCTTCAGAACCCAACCTAGAGAAAATGGAACAGTCATGCAAAATAATTAATTTTTTTTTTTTATTTTAATTTAAAAATAAATAATAAATAAAAAGATTGGATACCAACTTCACAATTTACAGTTCTTTCTGTCTTAAGATACACTCAATTCAAAGAACCTGATACTCATGGCGTGCTTATCTTTGAATGTCAATATAAATGTAAATGACTACACATATTTCTCCATCTATGCACATAGTAGTTACATATAGGGGTGGGTGAAAAGGGAGAACATTTTCCAGCATGACTTTTTGTGGAAAGTGGACGATTTTTCTCTTTTCGTGAACTTCTTTCTCCTTTTTTCCAATGCAAAATTGTCTTCTTTTTCGCGTATTCCAGCAAATTTTTCTCCTATTGTAACACATTTTCCTCCTATGTTTAATATGGTGCTATATTTCCCAGCACAATACTACTTATTCTGAGGGCTGTAATGGAGAAATAAGTGGCTGGAAGTCAAAGTTGTGAGTCCTACAGCAACATATACCTTGAAAAACGTGTTAGCATGCAGAGTACATTTGTCTTTTACCCACAACACTTACTTCCTGCTTAAGCGACACTCACACATATTCTTGATGATGTAGAGTGATAAAAAAGAAATAAAGCACAACCAGATGTGTATGGTAGTGGTGGTGGGGGACTGGTGTGGTATGACTGGTGGGACCTTGACAAACTGCATCCTTCCCAGGAGGAGAAGGATCATCACCATTTATTGCACATGATGCAGCAACCATTGCTGCAGTCAGTTTTTGTATTACCACTTTACTCCCAAATCCCTGCACTGCTCCACTTTTCCCCCTCCCGCTTTTGCATTTGCTAGACATTACTCAACTACTGTGTGTTTTCACTCACTACAGTACACAACTGAGTGAGTGTGATGTCTTGCCTTGGCCCTCAACAAAATTCTCAATGTTGTCTGCATTCTATCAAGTCTGCCTGAGTCACAGAGCTGACATCGGGCTCCCAGTCAGTTGTCTAATATATTTATTTTTTTATTATTTATGCATTTTTTTATTTATTTATTTATTTTTTAATTTTCCAACATATTTTATCACAGTTAGTCCAAAAAAAATGACTAAAAAACAAAATCAACTTCTTTCCCAAGACTTCCCCAGCACATAGACAATACAAGCAAAATCAGCAAGCAATTTGGACCCCAGCTGCCTGTGTCTTGCCAGTCAGTCACACCAAATTTTCAGGTATTTTGGGTCAACCTCCTTCCTCCCTTCTTCTCCCCTAGAGAACCCCCATACTCCCCTAATACAGATACCAAATGTCCTACCTAAATTACTCCGTAAACTAAGCTGTGATTCCCCTTTATTTGCCAAAACGTGCTGTAGAGAAAACTTTCATGTGGTGGGGACAATTTTTTCTTCCCTTTGATTTCAATGCAATGAGCTAGCGAAAAAAGCAGGAAAAAGCAGAAAAATTGCAGGTGATTGCAGGAAATTACTCGCCAAGCGGGGATGCCATTATTAGCTGATTTCAGTTTGAAGCGAATATTTTCACCCATCCCTAGTTACATACAGATTTATCTCTATCTCAACTGACCAGAAAGGTTTCTGAAACAGAAATCGGGGATATCATGGCACCTTTCTCTCACTGCAATTCACTGCCCCCTATCTCTATTTTATTTACTCTCACTGTCCCTCACCCTCATTCTGTGTGCAGGTTTTGCTCTTTGACTTTTTTACCCTTTTACTTACGATAGCTGGAGAGCCATTACTTTCCAAGTCAACTTTAATATAGATGTTCTAATGACAGGTTGAGACTGTGGTTTATAATGTATTATTGCTCATGGCACCAAAACAGGGCCTTATTCAGCAAGCTAAGAGTAGGGATGGGCAAAAGTTTTTGAATCAACACTCAAATAAGAGAGAACTGGAACTTCCCAAAATTTCCCGTGAAAAGTGTTATTTTTCTGCTTTTTTTCCTAGCTCATTGCATTGAAATAAATGGGAAGACTGCATTTATACAGAACACATTTTATTTGCAACAGGCATAGTATTAAAGGGCTCTGAGGGTGCCTGTGTTGGTGGTCTGGGGAAAGAATCATTTGAGCAGGAATTTTTTTTTTGGGGGGGGTTGTTGACAGATTCGGGGGACAGTTAGTAAAAAAAAAATAAAAATAAAATAAAAAATAAAAAATTGGTATCTAACGTGACAGAGACAAGGACCCCCTGACATAAGATGTGACTGGAGCAGACAGATACTTGATGGGATAGTATTTTGTAGAGGATAATTTGTAGGATTTAAGACTTGTTAGAGGCCCAATTCCTGACAAAACATTGATTTGTAGGACTTAGACTTGTTAGGCATAAAACATGAGGAAACATTGATTTGTAGGACTTAAGACTTGTTAGAGGCCCAATTCCTGAGGAAACATTGATTTGTAGGGCTTACACTGGTTTGGCAAAGCCCTAAGGAAATATTGACTTGTAGGACTTAGAGTTGTTTGGCACAAGCCCTGAGGAAACATTGATTTGTGTGAATATGGCTTCTTAGAGGCACAAGCCCTGAGAAATCAGTGATTTGTTGGACTAGCTCCAGTGATGCTTATGAGGCAGTAGCAGTACCACAACTAGCAACCACCACTTCAGCTATATGTGGATAAAAGAAGTTGGGCAATAATGCTTCTCCTTCAGAAATTCCTACCAAATCATAGGTGTGTTGTTGGAATATATATTTTTACCTTGAGAGTAGGAAGGAACTGTGCCTTTCATCAGCAAATGCAATGTGCACAATGTGTGTAGGAAATAGGGGAAGGACTGGGAACAAGTGACACATCAGCACTCACATCAAAGAACCAAGTACTGCTGCTGTCACTATGCCCTTTTCCACTCCTCTAAGGACACATAACAACTCACAGTCTTAATAATAGTGGTGAATCCTCCCTGTCACAAGCTTAGATTATTCTGCAGGAGGGAATCTCCTCAGATGTTGCATCATTCAGTGCCTAAGATTATACTCCACCACATGGCCATGTTTGGTCAGCGCACCACACAATCTGCAATGGGTGGACACAAACTGCCACATACTTTCATCTACAGAATCACTATCAGTTGGTGGGGGAGGTAACAATGACAGAGAGGGATCACGAGAAGATGTTGATAAGTTTACCCGCACGCAGACCCTAGCTCAAGAAGCTGATGGCAAGTCAGGAGTTTCACTTTCCATCAAACTTCAGGCTTAGACTGGGTTTCTCTATTCTTCTTCCTCTTCAATTTCCATCTTCACTCTTGGTGCCCTTGGGGAGAGACAGTGGATCCAGCAACAGTGGCTCCCAATTTCCTTTGTGGGGTCTGTATTTCATGTGTGTTGGGCCAAGGTGGGTTCACTCCTTTCCCCTTTTCACTGATTTATCACAGATCATGTTCAAATAGTGTGTTGTGCCAAGGTGTGTTCGCTCCTTTCCCCTTTTCACTGATTTATCACAGATCATGTACCTGCCTCAAGAGAAAAATAGTCACACACCCATGACCTCAGGGGATAGGGGAAAAGTGGAGAAGAATGTCCTCTTTCTTCTTCTCTGCAATCCCCTTCATTGGCTGAGGCAGAAGATGCTGCTGCCTAAGAAACAGGAATATTGCTGGCAAATGAAACCTGCCCTAGTCCCGCATCACAACTAGGGGTGAGTGAAAGGTCCTGTCATGTTCCCATGAAAAAAAACACAAAAAACATGTTGTTGTCTGCTTTTTCGGGAAAATCTGCTTTAAATACAGTGATTAAAATTTTGACTGTTTTCGCTCATTGGCAAACATTCTTCACCATTTTTTCAATGGCTAGAAAGTTTTCGCCCATTGATTAACACGTTTTTCACCTTCTCCCTTTAAAAACATACTGTTTTCCAGGAAGTAAAACGCAACAGAAGCAGCTACATAGTGAGAGAGAGGTGCTGTGCTGTTCTGCTGTCAGTTAGTAGCAAAATTGAGGCAGGAGAGGCACACAATGACAGTAACTGCATAGTGACTATGAGTAAGTTTAAGAATATTAGAAGGAGGAGATGGAAGGACCCTTATGTGTCCAGTAAGTCTGAGGTGGAGGTGACCAGTACAGATTCAATGCTGCCCATTCCCCCTAAATCTCCCCTAGAGGAAATTAATTTCATGGAAGGAAGGAGAAGGCAGTAGTGACAGAAGTACAGGTCAGCTGCCTGTGCCTACTGCCAGACGTGTTCCGCCTGCTGCCAGTGCTACCCCTGCTGCCAATGCTGATCCTGCTGCCTGTGTGACTTGTAAATCTCACGAGTGGGGGAAGGAGAAGATGATACCAAGTGTGACAGCAGGGGACCCTAAGTCACACTTGCCATCCCCAAGTGGTCCTGCCACTAGTACTACTACTAAGAAGGTCCAGCAGCTTGTTAGTGTTAGGAGTGAAAGAGGGGGTGATCATCATATTTTTAGTGACTGAGATGAGGAGGAAGACTCAGGGACAGAAATTGATGTGGTTGGTGTTTGTGGTAGTAACATTGATGGTGAAGCAGCTGGTGAGTCTAGCATTAGGGAAGTGGTAGGGGAGGCAATACAGAGTGTCCAGACTAGAGGTCAAGGGAGCCCACACCATTCCCCTAACCCTAGGAGCCCCCTTCCCCTCTTGGTATTGTCCAGGTAGAACATGATCCTGAAGAAGGCAGAATTGTTGCCTACAGCAATAATACCACCACCACCAGGAGCACAGATCAGCTGCCTATGCCTTCTGCTAGTGCTGCCAGTCTGCCTTCTTCAGGTCCCCAAGAAAAGGCAAGTATAACATTAGGGGACCCTCAGGCACATTTCACATCACCTCCTCCATCCGGAGAGATGTCTATAATAGATTTGGAACAGCACGGAGGGAATGGTGGTGGTTGGGGATGGGCAAAAAATTTAGTCTCAAACCAAATTCTGCGAATAATGGCACTTCCTGCTTGGAGAATAATTTATCATGAAAAGTGCCATTTTCCACCTTTTTTTGCCTAGCTCATTCAATTGAAATCAATGGGAACACTGAATTTACACACAACGCGTAGCAAATGTTATTTTATTTCCCAAAGGCATCGTATAAAAGGGGCATAAGGGTGCCCGTGTTGGTGGAGTGTGGGGAAAGAATCAGTTGAACAGGGAAATTTTTTGGGGGGTTGTTTACTGGGATTGGGAGGGCAGTTAATAAAAAATAAATCCTAAACATAATTAAAAATACCCCATAAGACATGGTATAAAACGGGTCTGAGGAGGGTGCCTGTGTTGGGGGGGGTGGAGTCTGGGGAAAGAATCAGTTGAACAAGGAATTTATTTTGGAGGGTTTCTTGACTGGTATTGAGGGGACAGTTAATAAAAAAATAAATACATAAAAAAAATTTGAACTTTGTATGTAACCTGATAGAGACAAGGATCCACTGATATAAGCTGCCACTGGGGTAGACTGATACTTAATGTTTTTTAGTGGATTATTTGTAATATTTGTTGTTAGAGACCCAAGCCCTGAAGAAACATTGATTTGTAGGACTTAGACATATTAGAAGCTGAAGCCCTGAGGAAACATTGATTTGTAGGACTTAGGCTTCTTAGAAACAAGCCCCCAAACATTGTTTGTATTTTTGTAGGCCTTTTTTTTTTCCTTGTAAAAGCACAAGCCCTGAGAAAACAAAAAAATGCCCTACTGGACTAGTGTCAGCAGGTCATGTAGTGTTGGCTAGTGGCACCTGTCAGATGCCCTGATGTAGATGCGGGATTTGCAACTGCTGTTCTTGATGCTACTGCTGCTGCTGAGTTGTTTAAGCAGCAGGAAAATTAAGCAGCTGAAAGCAAATGGGATCAACAACAGCAGTAACATGGGTGCTGGATGATGAAAGTTCCACTTGCCTAGACTAGCTCCAGTGATGTGCCTGAGGCAGTAGCAGCACCATAACTAGCCCCAACCACTTCAGGTATATGTGCAGAAAAGAAGTTGGCCAATAATTCTTCTCCACCTGGCCCTCCTCTAAAATCATGGCTGTGTTGTTACTAGAATATACATTTTTCCCTTGAGAGCGGGAACTGTGGCTCTCATTAGCAACTGAAATGTGCACAGTGTGTGTGTGTGTGTGTGTGGTAAATAAAACCTGGCATAACTCTATCCAAACAACATGATACCAGAAACCAAGTACTGCTGCTGCCACAAGGCCCCTTGTCCACACCCCGCTAAGGACACATGACAACTTGCTGACAGTTTAAAGGAGATGTATCACCTAAAAATTTTTTTGCCCATAGGTTTTGTATTATTAGGGAAGCTGTTTTTTTTTTTTTAAATGTAAATCCTTTTGCAGACATTTAATCTTTAAGTCAGACAGAGCTGTGCCGAAGAATCAGCGTATTGCATTATGCTGGCTGGCACAGCTCTATCTGACTGCCTATTTATCCTCCCAGCTGCCCCAGGGAGCGTGTTCATGTTTCCCTTCAATGTGCTGTCAATGTCTGTTATCATTATAGCAAGCTCCGGTAAGCATTAAAGTGAGGTTGCATCAACATAATGCTAACCGGAGCTCGCTGTAACGCTAGAAGCCATTCTCAGCACACTGAAGGGAGGCATGAACATGCTCCCTGGGGCTGCTGGCAGAGAGGCGGGAGAAGAAATAGGAGGTGCAGAAGAGCTGTGCTTTGCACATTTTGCAAAAAAAAGCTTCCCTAATAATACTTTACTAACAAAACCTATGGGCAAAATATATTTTTAGGCGACATATACCCTTTAATAGTAATGATAGATCCTCCCTGCCTCCATCTTAGCATATTCTGTGGGATGGAATCTCCTCAGATGCTGCTTGATACCCTGCTTGCGATTCTCCTCCACCACACTGCCATGTGTAGTCAGTGCACAACACAGTGTGCAATCAGTGGACATGAACTGCCACATCCTAACATCTACAGAGTAGCTATACATAGTAAACATAGTAACATAGTAAATTTGGTTGAAAAAAGACACAAGTCCATCAAGTTCAACCTTCGCTTCATACCTCAGTAACTGAGAATTTTATAGCTTTCCTGCTACCAATTAAATTAGTCTTTATCAGACCTTCCCGGTCAGCCTACTGATAAACAGTATAACTCTGTATGTTCCCTTTTGAAAGAAATGTATCTAATCTTCTCTTAAATGTATCCATTGTATCTGCCATAACTACCTCCCTGGGCAATGAATTCCACAATTTGACAGACCTTACCGTAAAAAAACCCTTCCTCTGCTGAAGTTTAAACCTCCTTTCCTCTAATCTCAAGGGGTGTCCCCTGGTCACCTGAGCAGGCCTTGGAATAAATAGCTCACCGCAGAGATCCTTGTATTGACCTCTCATATACTTGTACAATGTGATAAGGTCTCCTCTTAGTCGTCTTTTCTCTAGAGTAAATAAACCAAGTTTGTTTAGTCGTTCCTCATATGTCAAGTCCTCCATTCCCTTAATTAATTTTGTTGCTCTCCGCTGTACCCTCTCTAGTTCTAGTATATCCTTTTTCAGAACCGGTGCCCAAAATTGCACTGCATACTCAAGGTGAGGTCTTACCAATGATTTGTATAATGGCAAAATAATGTTATCCACTCTTGCTTCAATACCTCTTTTTATGCAAGACAGGACTTTGTTTGCCTTTGCTACTGCTGTTTGACACTGGTCACTGTTTCCAAGTTTGTAGTTGACAAGGATACCCAGGTCTTTTTCTAGCAACGAGTCACCTAAAATTATTCCATTAAGTTTATAAGTAGCCTTGGGATTGTTTCCTCCCAAATGCATGACTTTACACTTCCTCACATTAAACTTCATATTCCACATGTTTGCCCAATCTGACATTGTATGTATCATTTGGCAGGGGAGGTAACAATGAACAAGGTGGATTGGCAGAAGATGTAGTTACCCTAGAGTAAGAAGATGTGGGTGAGCTAGTTGTTTCACTCATCATTAAACTTCCAGCCTCTGGCTGGATTTCTCTAACCTTCCTCCTCTTTGATCTCTGCCTCGCCTTTCTGGAGAATCAGGGGGCAGATCAACAGCGGTGCTTGATTTCTGTGGTGGGTATTTGGCTTTAACATGTTTCATATAAATGTCACGGTGTCTGTTTTTCATGTGTGTTATCATGGAGGTTGTGCCAAGGTATGTTCCCTCCTTTCCCCTTTCTCCTCATTGACTTGTGCACAGTGCCGATGGTGATGACTGCATGGTGCCTGTCCGAAGAGAAAAGTAGTCCCACACCCATGACTTCAGTGGGGAGGGAAAAGGTGGAGAAGAATGGCATCTTTCTTCTCTTCCACATTCCCCTTCACTGGCTGGGACAAAGGATGATGTTGCTGCTTTTGCTGCTACTTTCTCAGAACAAGCACTGCAACTAGAACCAGGACTACTGATGCTGCTGGCAAGTGGAACCTGTCCTAGTCCTATTCACAGTGGTCTGTGGTACATTAGCCTGCTCCTCAGCATCCTTCTGCCCTTGCAACTCTGCAGTAGCAGGAATAAGAGCAATTGTAAACTTCTCAGATTCCAAAAGCTCACTGTTGGTGGTGGTGGTGATACCCATCCTCATCCCTGTCTCCCACTCTCAGTTTGGGCCCTTTCGTGGTGTCTCTATGTCAGCAGTCACCTGCCTTGTACCTATTCCCTGGGCCTGTTTCGCTCTGCTACCAGTATCAGCGTTGCTCCAGTAGTCGGTGCCTCTCCTGCGTTGTTCCTGCTCCATTCCTGACCCGGTTGGCTGTGCTGTCATTCCTGTTTCCATTCCTGATCCCGTGCTGCTGTGTTCCCGTTCAATTCCTGACCCGGTTGGCGGTGCTGTCGTTCCTGTGGTGGTCCTGGCTTGTCTGCTGTTGCTGCTGCTGGTCATCCGTCTGGCTGCTTAGTCACTATGGTGACATTCTGACTACTGTACATTCCATGTTCACCGGTTGCTGATCCCGTTTGTATAGAACCGGTTGGGCATTACGCTTATCCAGTACGCTGTACTGGTTTACTCCAGTCTCACCAGTTGCTGATTTGCTCGTATAGAACCGGTTGGGCATTACACTTATCCAGTACGCGGTACTGGTTTACTCCAATCTCACCGGTTGCTGATTTGCTTGTATAGAACCGGTTGGGCAATACACTTATCCAGTACACGTGTCATGGTTTGTTATGACTCTCAGACACAGACTTAAGATAAAAACACAACTTTATTGAAAAGTTTAAAGGGAACCCTCGCGGGTTAGTATACACATGCAACATATATCTTTAATACATAGTCATAGTGAGTAGTGATATACAGAATGTAAGACAGGCTCTACCGGCCTTGCCAATACTGGGTAAGGCAACCTTAGACTGACACAAGATGGAATAGGTTCTACCGGCCTTACCAATATACTGGGCAAGGCAGCCTGGAAGGCTAGCAACCGAGGAGTTGGAGGCTCTACCGGCCTTGCCAATATACCGGGCAAGGCAGCCTTGAGACTGGTACAACGAGGAATGAGGCTCTACCGGCCTTGCCAATATACCGAGCAAGGCAGCCTTGAGACTGGTACAACGAGGAATGAGGCTCTACCGGCCTTGCCAATACCTGGTAAGGCAACCTTAGACTGGCACAAGATGGAATAGGTATTACCGGCCTTACCAATATACCGGGCAAGGCAGCCTGGAGACTGCAAGTACTGGAACACAGACAGGGATGGCCTCAGCGACTGGCAGAAAGGTGTAGCTAGCCAGTCGCCTATGATGGACAGACAGAGGCCAGCTGGGTTCTCAAGATGTAGAGAACACCCAACGAAATAATGGAGCGAACCAGTACCCGCGTACTGGGTACCCAGTCTCTACCAGTGCTGTAAGGAACGCAGCAAGCAGCCGGTTAACATGGAGTGAACCAGTACCCGCGTACTGGAGTTACACAATCTCTACCGTTGCTGTAAGGAACGCAGCAAGCAGCCGGTATACATACAGCGAACCAGTACCCGTGTACTGGAGTACACAATCTCTACCGGTGCTGTAAGGAATGAAGCAAGCAGCCGGTATACATGGAGCGAACCAGTACCCGCGTACTGGAGTACACAATCTCTACCGGTGCTGTAAGGAACGCAGCAAGCAGCTGGTATACATGGAGCGAACCAGTGTCCGCATACTGGAGTTACACAATCTCTACCAGTGCTGTAAGGAACGCAGCAAGCAACCGGTTATACATGGAGCGAACCAGTACCCGCATATTGGAGTACACAAACAAAGTGAATGAAAATGTCTCCAAAGGCGACTGGAGGAAGGAGACACTCTGCAGGCATCCAGGAGCAGGAACACAGCCGGTACAGGACAGGAAGCAGGACCATCAATGGCAGTCAACCGGAGCAGGAATAGCAGCAGGAACAGCAACCCCAACCGGATCAGGAATGGAAGCTGGAACCGAGGAAGCTGTCAGACAGGAACTCAGGCGATTACTTGAGAGCATAGATAGTAGACAGCCCAGGAAGCTCATGAACACAATGCAGGTGCAGGCAACATAGAGATACCACGAAAGGGCAACAAAGGGTGCCCAAGCCCAGTCTAAATAGGCAATACTGGGTGGGTTGAAAGCAGACAGCCAATGGAGAGCCATTCATGTAACTGAGAGGAAAAGGCAGCAAATCACGGGCACCAGGATAACGCAGTACTGGTTTACTTCTATTCACCGGTTGCTGATTCCACTTGTATACAACAGGTTGGGCTTACGGTATCCAGTACGCTGTACTGGTTTACTCCTATTCACCAGTAGCTGATTCCTCTTGTATAGTACCGGTTGGGCATACGTTATCCAGTACGCAGTACTAGTTTACTCCAATTCACCAGTAGTTGCTTCCCCCCTGATTACCCCCTCCTTTACTCCTTACGCTAACAAGCTGCTGGACTTTCTTAGTAGTAGTACTAGCACTGGCGGGACTGCTTGGGGATGGCAAGCGTGACTTAAAGTCCCCTGCTGTCACACTTGGTATCATGTACTCCTACCCCCTCCTGAGTATTACAAGATACACCGACAGCAGGTTCGGCACTGGTGGCAGCAGGTTCAGCACTGGTGGCAGCAGGTTCAGCACATCTGACAGCATGTACAATACTGATGGCAGCAGGGGCAGTATACTGGCAGCAAACACAGTACTGGTGGCAGCAGGGACAGCACGTCTGGCATCAAGCACAGCAATGCATGTAGCAGTAGCAGGGGCAGCATGTCTGACAGCAGGCACAGCAATGGTAGTAGCAGCAGCAGGAGCAGGATGTCTGGCAGCAAGCACAGCAATGGTGCCAGCAGGGGCAGCACATCTGGCATCAGGCACAGGCAGCTGACCTGTCCTGCTCTCACTACTACCCTCTTCGTCCTCCCTTGACATTAATTTCCTCAATAACCCTAGGGGTGATTTAGGGGGAATGGCCAGCATTGCTTCCTCCTCCTCTGACTCAGTGGACATATAAGGGTGCTTCCAGTTCCTCCTTTTATCTGTTTTAAACTTTCTCATAGTGATAGCAGTCACTATGAGTCTCTCCTGCCTCAGTTTTGCAAAAAGATCACAACAGCACAGCACAGTAGGTCTACATCGCTCTGTAGCTGCTTCCGTTGTATTTCACTTCCTGGAATACATCATGTTTTTATAGCATCATGTTTTTATAGCTATAACTGTGAAAATCTCTGCAAGGAGTTAGCCTTCCCTCAAGTTCCGGTTGTTACAAAAAAAAAAAAAGCAAAAAAAAAAAAGCATGGTCGACTCAGACACATAGTCCCACACCAAATGCTCTCACCAGCATTCTCCTATGGCATAACCCTGCTCCACACTCTGCATCACCTCCCCTGGTGTCCTGCATATGGTTTCCTCCTGGGTGCTGGCTGTATTGCCAGCCTTGATGGGTTGAGTGCTGGCTGTAGCATGCCAGCCTTGCTGTTTTCCAGGTGCAGGGTACAAAAGCTCTTCCCTTTCCTTGCTGCGGCTGTGTCCTCCTCTCCCTGATAAAAGGGCAATGGTGTAGCCTGAACACACTCTGCATTGCCTCCCCTCTATCCTTCTCAAGCTCTCATAAGTTTTCAAAGTTACCCACAGCGTGCTGTCCGCACCGATCAGCTGTCTCTACTGTGGAGCAGAGAAATGCGGGACACAGCAAGAGAAGTAGGAGCTCTGAGACATTGTGGTGTTTCTCAGGGAGTGGAAGACACAGCCGCAGCGATGAGAGGGAAGAGCTTTCCCACCCTACACCCAGGAGACACCAATCCTATTTCATGTAGCAGTGAAAGATTACCTTTCTGCTTTTGTGACTCCTCCTACAATTGGACTCCATATGTTTATTATCTGTCTTTGGTAACTGTTTCAGCTCCCCATGCACTACTCTGTGCTCCATAACCTACTGAGTATCAGAGAGGTATCCAAGGCATTGGTAAGCAATGTTTTGCATACCTCTCTACCACTCAGTAGGTTATAGAGCTCTCAAACTATTAGCGCCGCATGTATAATTCTTTGAGTGCCAGGGGCGAGCAACGCATTGCACACCAATGCATTTTTCACACACCCCCGCCACACAGTGGGTTAAATTCAGTTATTTTAAACCCTTGAGTGCCAGAAACGTATCCAAAGCATTGCATTGCGATGGATACCATTCTGGCACTCAAAGGGTTAAACTCACACGTAACACCTGCTGCTCTAATGGTAGTCCGTCCACCGGAACGCTTACACTATACACAATGAAATCTGCAATCCCTACCATAAATCCTTGCCTCTTGCAATTCATTTAATCATTGAGTCTGATACAGTTTTTCTATAGCTTTTAATGTAATTGTTTTGGTCTTGAAACACAAAAATGTATAATACCAATCAGAATGGACTAATTAAAGTAATTACTTTAACTTCTCACTTCTGACAAAAGTCCCTGGTGGAGGCTCCATTGAGTCTGTTGGATTACTGATGTCACGTTCTGATATTTGTAGTGTTTCACTCCATGGACTCCTTTGCATGGAAACCACCTTCACACACATAGGGCTGTTTTGCTTTCATTCCTTGATGTTGTTAATGAGCATACTGATAAGACCAACCCATTTTTGTTTTATCCTTTTATTTAATCCTTTTTTTTAAATTTTCAAATACTTTATTGAAGTATACGCATAACAAGAACAGCTGATAGCACACCCAAGGTGTGTAACAAAAAGTATATCATCCATCATACTCAGAATGAATCAATAGTAACAATTATGAATAATAGAAGTGGTATGCCAGATGGCGATGGGAGAGGCTTACTATAAAAACTGGCATAAACAATGCACAAGACAATTAAACTTGGGTGTGTCTCCATAACAGAGGAAAGAAGACAGAACAGTAAGAGATAGAAGAGGAAGTAAAAGGGAAAGAAAGAGAAGAGGTGAGAAAGATAGAAGAAAGTGGGTATGCAGATAGAGGGGGAAAAAAGGGGGGGTAGGTTCAGGGAGAAGAACGCACCATGTCTTGGGGAGTCCTTGAAATTTATGTCAGAGATGTATTAGAAAGGGCAGTCTATAAAAAATATATTAATGGCATCCAGATCCCCTCCACGTTTAATAATATGTACCCTCATCATTGCCTATCCTTCGAAAAGGAAATGTTGAGACATTGCATGATGGAGTCTAAGCCCACCATATATGTGACGGAGTGCCCCTCTCTATATGACACCTCCAGCAGTCTGGAGGGGGTCAGGTACCATCTCGAGAGGAATTTAAAATGTGACTCTAATACGAGCACTGATATGGAAGCTGTAGCTGCTTCCTTCCAAATGTATTCCCATTCTGTTATAGGTAAAGAGACAACTAATTCCCGTTCTCAAGATAACGCGTATTGCGGTTTCAAAGATGTGGGGGGAGAGGTTATTATGGTATATATTTTACCTAAAGTGCCAGAGGGTCCTTTAGGAGCTATTAGAAGAGTTTCATATTTTGTTGGTTTAGACTTCCACACAAAGTTTAAAGGGGGTTGTTCCAGATAATGTTTGATTCATAATATCTCCACATTTCTGAAATCGGAAGATTATATATATATTGTCTTAAGATCCTCAAAGTGTCGGATCTTGCCTTTAGATGTTAAATCTGCAATGTGTAGAGGTTTGATTGCTGTCCATTTGGGGAAAAAGGAGGAGAGAAGAGAATAAGGAGTATGTCGACCATAAAATACTGGAGAAGCGAGAGAGGGTGTGAGAGAAAGAGCCTTTTCTTTGTTGCAAATAGATCATATCGAAAAAACATGTGAAATGATAGGCTTTTATATGGCTATAGAAAACTTTCATGAGGTGGAGAAAACATTTTCTACCCATTGATTTGAATGCAATGAGACAGGCAAAAAAAGCAGGAAAACGCGTGAAAAACTGCTCTTTTCGCTGGAAATTTTTTGCCAAGTGGAAAGTGCCATTTTTCGCCGATTTCAGTTTGAGGAGAAAATTTTCACCCATCCCTGGCTACTACAACTACTGGGGCTAGATTTTGATGCGGTTCTACTAGGTGTCAAAGGTGCAGCACTTACAGCAGCAGCAGAGGCACTCAACATAGCTAAGGTTATGGATGTTAAAAACCTGTGTTGCTGTTGTTGCTACTGATCTCACTCTCAACTTCATCTGTATCTGAACAAGAGGAGGATGCTGGAGAGGTATATTCTAGATCTGCATCATCATCATCAGTCATCATTAGGTCATCCTCAGCATCAGCATCACCTGCCGTTATATTCCTCTAAGCTTTTAGTGGTGTC
Organism: Rhinophrynus dorsalis; assembly: GCA_037306005.1. Classification (NCBI taxonomy): domain Eukaryota; kingdom Metazoa; phylum Chordata; class Amphibia; order Anura; family Rhinophrynidae; genus Rhinophrynus; species Rhinophrynus dorsalis. Next base: position 490,011,856 of record CM074719.1, read on the forward strand.
AAACAATGTGGTTTTTACTTTTACTTTCACAAAGTTCACTACTAATTTGAGGACAGGTGTTTTGGCACTCGTTTGTCTCAGATGCAGCAGTTGGTTCAGCTGCTACACCTTCCTCCATTATGCCATTGCAATCAACACTATAATGTGACTAGTTGTCATCTACAGTGTTCTTCTTAATTTTATTTTGTACTGGTGCTGGTGGTGGCGGAACTTTTGTTGGGACCTTGACAAACTGCATCTTCCCTGGGAGGGGAGGGATCATGATCATTTATTGCACGTGGTACAACAACCTTTGGTTCTGTTAGTTTCTGAACTACCACTTTACTCCCATGTCCCTGCACTGCTCCACCTTTACCTCTCCCCCTGCCCTTTTTTAAATTTCTGGACATTACTCTCTACAGTACACAACTGATGGAGTGTGATGTCTTGCCTTAGCCCTCAACAAAATCCTCAATGTCGTATGCTGTCTATCAAGTCTGTCTCAGTCACAAAGCTCCCATCAGGCTCACAGTCAGCTGTCTGTCACCTAGTATATTTATTTATTTTTTTATTTTATTTTTTTATTATTTTTTTTATTTTTTTAAATTGTCCATCCTTATCACAGTCTGTCCAAAAAAAAAGTAAAAATAAATTATAACTAAAAAACTGAATCAACAAGTTCTTTCCCCAGACTTCCCCAGCACAGAGACAATAAAAGCAAGATCAGCAAGCAAAGTGGACCCCAGCTGTGTCTTTCCAGTCAGTCACACCAAAGTTTAGAGTATTTGAGATCAACTTTCTTTCTCCCTTCTTCTCCCCCAGAGTTCATGCAGACTCCTCTAATAGAGAACAAATGTCATACCTAAAAGATTCCCTAAACTAAGCTTAAATTCCCCTTAATTTACCTATCTTCTCTAGCTCAAAAATGTGCTGCTTTCTCCTCTCAGATACACAGAATGGCATGATGCGAGAACCTGACACCCTTTTATATGTCTGTAGGAAAAGCAGAGAAAACTTTCATGTGGTGGGGAAAACATTTTCTTCCCACTGATTTCAATGCAATGAGCTAGGCAAAAAAAAGCGGGAAAACTTAACATTTTGCTGGAAATTATTCACCAAGCAGGAAATGCCATTTTTTGCAGATTTTGGTTTAAGATGAAATTCAAATTGATTGCAGAGTAACCCCATTATCCAGCAGCAATCATCCATCAGCCTTTGTAGCAGGCACCACCAGAGACTCCCATCCCAACTTCCGCACTCGTCCAAAGTGTTCTATCACAGTCCCCGTGATTCCCTGTCACTCTTTGTGGTGGTGCTCTTCCATTGGCGAAGCTTGATTGGCCCGCCCAGGGTGTCCCTTTATATACTGGGCCTAGGGCACCTGTCAGGTGCCCTTTCGTGTGTTCCTGTTCCTGCGCCTTTGTTGATGTGATCTTGCGTTCCTGTGTACCAACTCGGCTCGTCTGACTACTCTGCTGTTCCTGCTCCGTGATTGACCCGGTTCTGGCTGATGTTCCTGCTCCGTGATTGAACCGGCTCTGGCTGACTTCCTGCTCCGTGATTGACCCGGTTCTGGCTGACGTTCCTGCTCCGTGATTGACCCAGCTTTGGCTGACTTCCTGCTACGTGATTGACCCGGTTCTGGCTGATGTTCCTGCTCCGAGATTGACCCAGTTCTGGCTGACATTCCTGCTCCGTGATTCATTCGGTTCTGCCTGACGTTCCTGCCTGGCGACATTCTGAGCCTGCTCGCAGCTTGCACTGACTGATCACGTCTCCTGTGTTACTGTGGCCTCCGATACTGAGCCCGTTTGTTGCCTCCGTTACCGAGCCTGTCACAGAGTACTGCCGAGCTATTGCCGTTGTTACCGAGTCTGTCTGAGAACAATTGCTGTGCTGGTTGCCTATGTTACCGAGCCTGTCTGTATACACTTGCCAAGCTTGTTGCCTTCCATCCTGAGCCGTTTTAACACTTGTTGAGCTGTTGCCTCCTTCACCGAGCCTATCTGTTACCACTGCAGAGCAGTACCTTTCGTTAGGTGCTCGTTTCCTAGGAGTTGTCGCACCGCGTGGTGCTATTGGGCATTCCGGTACTCTGTCAGTGTGTGCTCCATTTCGGCACCGGAAGGGTGCCTTGGCTCTGGTCTCCTCTCGCTCACAGTGTTGTTCCATCAGATCGCACCTGGAAGTGCGTTTGGCTCACGGTATATTGGCTTGGGCAGTGTCTCCTCCGTTACCGCACCTAAGGGATGCTCTTGGCTCCGGTCCCATTTGACACGCAGTGTTTCCTCCATTACCTCATCTAGGGGTGCTCCTGTATCTGGCTCCATTCGCTCTGGCAGTGTCTCTCCTCCGTTGCTACACCCAAGTAGGGGTATTGGCTCCAGCTCCAGTTGGTCCTTGATATACTATTGGGCATTACGATACAGCTATCTGGTTGTGATTCAGTTCAGTCGCACTGCTTGAGCTTGCTAGCTGCACTACTACTGGGACTATTTATGCACCGGGCATTGGCTAATCACCACCACAGAGACTGAATATCTGTTTTGAGCATTAACCCTTACCTGTGTTTCTGCTATATTCTACCTGCTCCTGCTATATTGGGCCTGTACATTATCCATTACTTACCTCTCTGTAATACCAATTCTGGCCCCCAGGGGCACTGTTCCTTATTTTATTTCAATAAAAGTGTGTTTTATTTCTAACCTTAGTCTGAGTGTCAGAAAACCGTAACATGTTCCCACTCAGTCGCAAATCCCTCTACCAATGCCACTGCCCACTCCAGACATCAATTCTGTGCAGTAACGAATATGTGTCTATACATTGCACTCTATGTGATGCAATGACTACACTCAGTAATATGGTGGAGAGGAATAGCATGCAAGGTATAAGAGTATACCTAAGATCCTTGCATCCTGCAGAATATGAGCACATTTTAGCAGAAAGGATGGATAATTTTTATTAATTTGATGTTTTTTTCTTATTTTTTAATAACTTCTGTGAATGCAGTTGCTGTCGAGCTGAGTCATAGTTTAAGTTTACTTGATACACTTGCTGGACACCCATAATGTATACTCTTGACATTATCAGGAGCAGGATGCTGTTTCCATGCCGATGTTTCCAGGAACTCTGTCCCCTTTGTCAATTTTTCCTTTGCTGACTAGTTGAAGACCTATGTTTTTTTTTTATTATTTTTTTTTGTGAGTACGGTATCTATCCATGTCACACTAAATGGTGAGTAGTCTCTTACTCTATGATCGCTGCAGACATCCCTAACACATTGCATTCACAATGTGCTTGAGATGTCTCTAACAACCCTCCTAGTAATAACCCCACACTTACATTAACAGAAAATCCTAATGGACTTTATGTAGCTTGCCCTTCTGGTACTGTTCAAGAGATAGTATCTTTAATAAGTCTTGGATGTCATGTCCATGGAGCTAGACATGACAGTTGCTAACAGTTTTTCAAAATGAAGCAGGCAAAGTGCATGGGACTACCGCATTTACTTGAATATAAGGCAAAGTTTCTTGCTTGCATTTTTGCATGAAAAATACCTTACCTTACATTCAAGGTTGCTCTATATTCAGGCTGCCTGCTGGATTGGTGGACGATCCAATCCAGCAGGCAACCTGGTTCATCATTCTTCCACCTTCCCTCTACCTGATAAAGTATTGTTCCAGCTGCAGTCTTTTTAAGAAGTGCAGTACAGTGCTCGACACATTCTCCACTTCACTCTCCTCTTTGCATATGGTATATCATGCTTCATTTTTGAGTTCTTTCAGGAAAATCTATCAGTTTGTAGATTCAAACTGGACATGATGTATCACTTCCACACCACATCTGATTTGAGTCTATACATTTATAGAAAGTTCAGAAAAGACCTAAAATGACATAGAATATATGCAAGGAGGAGGGTGCCAAATTCAAATGTGTCACCCACCACATTGCACTACTACAAGGCTGCAGCTGGAACACTACGATGTCATGTAGAGGGAGTTGTGGATGAGATGAGGCTGAGATGAGGATGAGACTGAGATACCATGGAGCTGAGGATGGGATAAGGATGGGAGGAGACTGGGTTATAAATTAAGGAAATTGGGTCTAGAGGATTACCTTTGCAATTGGATAGAAAACTGGCTGAAGGCTAGGGAACAGTGTGTGGTTGTAAATAGACAATTGTCCAATACAGTTAAAGTTTAGAATGGAGTACCTCAGGGTTTATTACTTGGTCCATTGATTTTTAACATGTTTATAAATGACCTGGAAATAGATATAGAAAGCAAAATATTAGTGTTGAGCGAGCATGCTCGGCCGATGCTCGGATCGGCTCGAGCATCGCTCTGCTCGGCACATGGCGGTACTCGTACGAGTACCGCATGTGCTCGCCCGCCATGTTCGGGTCTCCTCCCCGCACGTTTTGCGGCTGCTGCGCAGCCAATAAACGTGCAGGGAGGCTCTGACATCGGTGTAATGCCAGCAGCCATGTTGGCTGCTGGCATTACACTGATTGGCTGGCCAGAACCCGTGGTCGGGTTGCAGATTAGAGCACATTCTGTTAAGTCTTCAAACTAAAATATCAAAGTCACATATTCCATTCAGTGTGCTTCGCCGCAGTTTAGCAGCACATTCTGTGTACTGTGCAGAGTTGCAGAATAGGAAGAAATACTGTTAAGTCTTCAAACTCAAATATCAAAGTCACATATTCCATTCAGTGTGCTTCGCCGCAGTTTAGCAGCACATTCTGTGTACTGTGCAGAGTTGCAGAATAGGAAGAAATACTGTTAAGTCTTCAAACTCAAATATCAAAGTCACATATTCCATTCAGTGTGCTTCGCCGCAGTTTAGCAGCACATTCTGTGTACTCTGCACAGTTGCAGAATAGGAAGAAATACTGTTAAGTCTTCAAACTCAAATATCAAAGTCACATATTCCATTCAGTGTGCTTCGCCGCAGTTTAGCAGCACATTCTGTGTACTGTGCAGAGTTGCAGAATAGGAAGAAATACTGTTAAGTCTTCAAACTCAAATATCAAAGTCACATATTCCATTCAGTGTGCTTCGCCGCAGTTTAGCAGCACATTCTGTGTACTCTGCACAGTTGCAGAATAGGAAGAAATACTGTTAAGTCTTCAAACTCAAATATTAAAGTCACATATTCCATTCAGTGTGCGTCACCGCAGTTTAGCAGCCTATTCTGTGTACTCTGCACAGTTGCAGAATAGGAAGAAATACTGTTAAGTCTTCAAACTCAAATATTAAAGTCACATATTCCATTCAGTGTGCGTCACCGCAGTTTAGCAGCCTATTCTGTGTACTCTGCACAGTTGCAGAATAGGAAGAAATACTGTTAAGTTTTCAAACTCAAATATCAAAGTCACATATTCCATTCAGTGTGCGTCACCGCAGTTTAGCAGCCTATTCTGTGTACTCTGCACAGTTGCAGAATAGGAAGAAATACTGTTAAGTTTTCAAACTCAAATATCAAAGTCACATATTCCATTCAGTGTGCGTCACCGCAGTTTAGCAGCCTATTCTGTGTACTCTGCACAGTTGCAGAATAGGAAGAAATACTGTTAAGTTTTCAAACTAAAATATCAAAGTCACATATTCCATTCAGTGTGCGTCACCGCAGTTTAGCAGCCTATTCTGTGTACTCTGCACAGTTGCAGAATAGGAAGAAATACTGTTAAGTTTTCAAACTAAAATATCAAAGTCACATATTCCATTCAGTGTGCGTCACCGCAGTTTAGCAGCCTATTCTGTGTACTCTGCACAGTTGCAGAATAGGAAGAAATACTGTTAAGTTTTCAAACTCAAATATTAAAGTCACATATTCCATTCAGTGTGCGTCACCGCAGTTTAGCAGCCTATTCTGTGTACTCTGCACAGTTGCAGAATAGGAAGAAATACTGTTAAGTTTTCAAACTAAAATATCAAAGTCACATATTCCATTCAGTGTGCGTCACCGCAGTTTAGCAGCCTATTCTGTGTACTCTGCACAGTTGCAGAATAGGAAGAAATACTGTTAAGTCTTCAAACTCAAATATTAAAGTCACATATTCCATTCAGTGTGCGTCACCGCAGTTTAGCAGCCTATTCTGTGTACTCTGCACAGTTGCAGAATAGGAAGAAATACTGTTAAGTCTTCAAACTCAAATATTAAAGTCACATATTCCATTCAGTGTGCGTCACCGCAGTTTAGCAGCCTATTCAGTGTACTCTGCACAGTTGCAGAATAGGAAGAAATACTGTTAAGTTTTCAAACTCAAATATCAAAGTCACATATTCCGTGTAAGATGAAGAAGGCGGGTAAAAAGGGACGGGGAAGTGGACGTGATCCTGATAGTTCAGGGCGCGGGTCAGGACGCGGAGAAACTGTGCCTGGTGCCAGAGCACAAGAAAGAAAGACATCCACCATACCTAGCTTCATGTCTAATTTTACAGGGCGTCGCAGGACATCACTCTCGAGGTCCGACCACTGCGAACAGGTGGTCGGTTGGATGTCAGCTGATACTGCTTCCAGTCGGTTAAGCACCACCCTGTCTTCCACCAAGTCCACTCTCAGTAGCCAAGAGTCAGGTCAACATAATCCTCACTCTGATCATCCTTCCTCCCACCATAGACGGTCTGGTCAAAGAAGTGATCCCACACTGGGATATAGTGATGAGCTCGTCTCATCACCAATCCTTCATTTGACCCTCTCTCCAAGCACGCTTGCAGAGGAACATGACATCTTATGCCCTGATTCACAACCTCTAGAGGGTACCCAATCACAAGAAGATGACAGATGTGAACGGCATTTAAGGTCAAAGGAAGTAGTGGATGATGATGATGATGAGACACAGTTGCCATTAAATCAACCACTATTACTGTCTCAAGACCTTGTTGAGGAGAATGTTATACAGTTGTCAATGACTGAGTATGTGGTGGGATCAAGACATGAGGAGGATGATCAGAGTGAGGAAGTGGAGGAGGACTTGGTGGACGATGAGGTGACTGACCCCACCTGGGAAGGTGTAGAGCCGAGCGATGACAGCAGTCCTGAGGGTGAGCCATCTGCAGCACCGCAACAGGCTGGAAGAGGCAGTGGTGTGGCTACAGAAAGAAGGCGGACCGCACCAAACCGGCCCGCAAATGTTCCACGGAGCACCCCATTGCGTAAATCTCCCTTGCCAAAGGGTAGGTGTTCCGCGGTATGGCGTTTTTTTAAGGAAAGTGCGGACGACAAAAGAATTGTAGTTTGCAACCTGTGCCACACCAGAATGAGCCGAGGCATGAACACTAGAAACCTCACCACCACCAGCATGATCCGACACATGGCATCCAAGCACCGTAGTAAGTGGGAGGAACGCCTGGATCGCCCATCTGTGTCTGCAGGCCACACCACTGCCTCCTCTTCCCCTGTTTTCGGTGCCGGCCAATCGCCTGTCGAAGGCGCAGGCCCGCATACCTCCCGCCCTGCACCTGTACCATCTGAAGCACCATCAGCGACCACATCCACTTCCCTGTCCCAGCACAGCGTCCAAATGTCGTTACCCCAGGCATTTGAGCGCAAGAGAAAATACCCAGCGACCCACCCACAGGCCATAGCACTAACCTCACACCTTTCCAAATTACTGGTCATCGAAATGCTGCCATTTAGGCTTGTGGACACTGAGTCCTTCCGCAGCCTGATGGCAGCAGCTGTCCCTCGGTACGCGGTCCCCAGCCGCCACTACTTTTCCCGGTGTGCCATCCCCGCATTACACCACCATGTGTCCCGTAACATCACCCGTGCCCTGACCAACGCAGTTACTGGGAAGGTCCACTTAACGACTGACACATGGACAAGTGCTTGTGGCCAGGGACGCTACATTTCCCTGACGGCACACTGGGTGAATGTCGTGGAGGCTGGGAGCGACTCGGACCCTGGGATGGCACGGGTGCTACCCACGCCGAGCATTGCGGGCCCTACCTCCATCAGGGTTTCCGCCAGCACCTACGTTATTGGCTCCTCCTCCTCCGTTTCCACCTCCGAATTCTCTACACGCAGCGCCACTCCCCCATCAGCCAGTAGCTGGAAGCAGTGTAGCACTGCAGTGGGGAAGCGTCAACAGGCCGTGCTGAAGCTGATCTGCCTTGGGGACAAACAGCACACGGCCTCAGAGCTGTTGCAGGGGATTAGTCACCAGACCGAGCAGTGGCTCTCGCCACTCAACCTGCAACCAGGCATGGTTGTGTGTGATAATGGGCGTAACTTGGTGGCGGCTTTGGAGCTCGGCAAGCTCACACACATACCATGCCTAGCGCATGTATTTAATTTAGTGGTTCAGCGATTTCTAAAAACCTACCCCAATGTGCATGATCTCTTGACCAAGGTGCGCCGCGTGTGTGCACATTTCCGTAAGTCATCTACAGCTTCGGCCGGCCTGTTGAAGCTGCAGCAGCGCTTACAATTGCCAGCTCACCGGCTGCTGTGTGACGTGAGCACGCGCTGGAACTCCACCTTCCACATGTTGGCCCGGCTTTGTGAGCAGCAGAGAGCAGTAGTGGAGTACCAGCTGTTACACGGTCGTCGCCTCTCCGTTCAACTTCCTGTAATCAGAAGTGAGGAGTGGGAATGGATGTCAGACCTCTGTGAGGTTTTACGCAATTTTGAGGAATCGACACAGATGGTGAGCGGCGATAACGCTATTATCAGTGTAACCATCCCACTTCTGTGTCTACTGAAACGCTCGCTGCTCACAATTAAAACCGACGCTTTGCATGTGGAAGAGGTGGAAATGCGGGAGGAAGAGCTTACACAAGGTGATAGCCAGAGCACCCTCACTTCGTCTTCTCAGCGACAATTGGAGGAGGCGGAGGAGGAGGAGGAGGAAGACACGGTTGCCTCCGCTACAGAGGGTAGCCATGGAACTTTAGTTCCATCTCTTCAGCGTGGGTGGGCAGAAGAGGAGGAAGAGGATGAGGAGATTGAGAGTCATCCTCCTGGTGAGGACAGCGAAATCTTGACTGTTGTTACTCTGGCACACATGGCTGACTTTATGTTAGGCTGCCTTTCCCGTGACCCACGCGTTATACGCATTTTAAACAACACGGATTACTGGGTGTTCACCCTTCTGGACCCCCGCTACAAAGAGAATTTCTCATCTCTCATTCCTCCGGTGGAGAGGACAAGCAAAATGGTGCAATACCAGAAGGTTCTTGTTGAAAAATTGCTCCAAAATTTTCCATCTGACAACGCTGGCGGCAGAGTACGTGCTACCTTGGCCAACCGAGAAGGGGAGAAAAGGGGAGCACACAGCAGTTCCGACAAAGGCAGGGCAACACTCTCCAAGGCGTGGGACACCTTCATGACACCCCGCCAGCACCCTCACCCTGATGCGCAGCCTAGTGTCACAAGGAGGGAAAAGTTTTGGAAGATGGTGAAGGAGTACGTAGCAGACCGTGTCAGCGTCCTCAATGATCCCTCTGTGCCTTACAACTACTGGGTGTCCAAGCTGGACACGTGGTATGAACTGGCACTCTACGCCTTGGAGGTGCTGGCCTGCCCTGCCGCCAGCGTTCTGTCTGAGCGGGTATTTAGTGCTGCTGGTGGCATCATAACAGATAAGCGTATCCGCCTTTCCACCGACAATGCTGATAGGTTGACACTTATAAAAATGAACAAGGCCTGGATTTCCCCTGACTTCTCCACTCCACTGGAGGAAAGCCCCGGGGGAACATAAACTCACTTTATATATGTTATTTACAATGATGGGAATACTCTGTATTCCCATTCACCCCTTCCACCCAAAAAACGGGTATATGGTTGACTCTTAATCTTCTCATCCTCCTCCTCCTCTTCCATATGCCCTGGGATATAATTTTTATATAGGGCCAGCTCACCAGCGGGCCCTGTGATATAATTTTTATATAGGGCCAGCTCACCAGCGGGCCCTGTTTGACAATTTTTATATAGGTCAGCTCACCAGCGGGCCTTCTCATATAATGTTTTATTGGGTCAGCTCTCTAGCGGGCCCTCTCATATAATGTTTTATAGCGTCAGCTCACTAGCGGGCCTTCGCATATAATGTTTAGGATGGTCAGCTCCGCAGCAGACCCTCACCCATAATGTTTTAGATGGTCGGCTCAGCGCACGTTTCCCTCTTAATCATGGCCCCAGTTCAGAAAAATCGAGGACATTTTTGGGAGAATTTGCCTTTGCGCACGTTTCCCTCTTAATCATGGCCTCAGTTCAATAAAATCAAGGAAATTTTTGGGAGAATTTGCCTCTGCGCACGTTTCCCTCTTAATCATGGCCTCACTTCAGAAAATCGAGGAAATTTTTGGGAGAATTTGCAGATGATATACAAGTAAATATACAGCAAATACTGTTTGGTAACAATTTTTCGCCTAAAGTCGTTTTTATCTTCCTTTTTGTGTGTTTTACGGTCAGTCTGTAAAAATGGCATACTACGGGCGAAAGATCGTTCCCAGCAGCGATGTTGGAGTCCAAGATGCATCCAGACATCCTCCCTATGCTGTCCCTGAACCATTTCTGTGGTGTTTCCATCCTTTTCTGCCCTTTTCCTATGGACCAGGCACCCTCCCCTCATCAGAGCAGGGGGTGCCTGGTGTAATGCTCGAGTCCTCCTATTGACTTCAATGGGGCTCGGGTGCTCGGCCGAGCACTCGAGCCTCCGGGGGCGCTCGGTCAGAGCACCTGAACACCCGAGCATTGGGGTGCTCGCTCATCACTACAAAATATCAATATATGCAGATTACACTAAATTATGCAGGTCAATAAATTCAAAACAGGATATATATTCTCTAAAGAGGGATTTACATAAAATGACAGATTGGGCAAATAAATGGAATATGAAGTTGATTGTGGGAAAGTGTAAAGTCATGCATTTGTGAAGAAAAAAATCCCAATGCTACTTATAAACTTAATGGAATCATTTTAGGTGACTCGTTGCTAGAGAAAGACCTGGGAATCCTTGTAAACTACAAACTTTGAAACAGTGACCAGTGTCAAACAGCAGTAGCAAAAGCAAACAAAGTCCTGTCTTGCATAAAAAGAGATATTGAAGCAAGTGTAGATAACATCATTTTGCCATTGTAAAAATTGTTGGTAATAATATGCAGTGGAGTTTTGAGCACCAGTTCTGCAAAAGGATATTCTACAGCAAAGAGTGATAAAATTAATGAAGTGAATGGACAACTTGATGCATGAGGAAACTAGACAAACTTGGTTTATTTACTCTGGAGAAAAGATGAATAAGAGGAGATCTTATCACAGTGTACAAGTATATGTTAAATTATGTAATTCCTTGCCCAAAGATGTGGTTATGGTAGATACAATGGATACTTTTAAGAGAAGATATATTTCTTTCAAAAGAGAACATACATGATTATACTGTGTATTAGTAGGCAAAACAGGAAGGAAGGATAAAGACTAACTTAATTGGCAGCAGGAAAGCTATACAATCTTTATGTCTCTGGGTTATGAGGCATAGGTTGAACTTGTGTCTTTTTTCAGCCTAATTTACTATGTTACTATGAGATGAATGAACAAAGAGAAGGAATAAGATGAGGGTGAGAAGGAAAGTGGAGATGAGACAAATTAATAGAGGGAACGAGTGAGATGAAGATGAGAGGAGATGAATTAATAGAGTGAAGGAGGGAGATGAAAATGAGATGAATTAAAGAATGGATGGAGGTAAATGCAGGTTAGATGAGATGGATTAATTTAAGATAGATGAGGATAGAGATGAAGAAGAGAAGGTGAGGTGAATGAAGGTATGGAGAAGAAGGGAAATGAGGAGAGAAAGATGAAGGGAGGGTGAGAAAAATAAATGGAGGCACACACACACACACACACAGGGTCACCTTATATTTTGCATTTTTATTTTTTTCAACAACAGTAAAAGTTGGGGGGGGATGCCTTATACGTAAGCAAATACGTATTTTAGATCTTGCAAATTGTGTTCCATCTTATTTAACGGTCAGGTGACAGATTAGTCATTAATTTCCTTCTATATACATTTCTCTTCCTAAGCCATTAGCATTGTTGAGTGATGTTTGTTCATACTTTCCCGGATAAATGTATTTATTTTTCCTATATAACTTAAGGAGCAAGTATAACTCAGCACATATATTGCATATTGTGTCTTGCAATCCAAATAACAATTTAGTTGGTGTCCTAATATTTCTTGGGTTTTGAATTTGATCACTTGTAGTAAGAAACTCAGGCATATCTCCTACAAGAAAACACTCCATTTGGGTTTTTTTTAAAAAAAAGTTTGTTTACAATGCTGGGGGTGTATGAATAAAAATCCATATTAAACCAGATACAGGAAAGACATTTCTGTCCCTGGTCCTGCCTAATGTCAATGCTAGGTATGCTTTAAAGTATCCCCTTAATGCAACTTGCACCAATGGAAAGGCAGAGGGCAATCAATGCATGTTTTGGGGTGTTTCTTTTCTCCTTACCTTGTTTAATACTATGTATTAAAGCCACTAATAGGTGGAAGGGGGAGGCACAATGGACAGCAGTGGTGACCACTAAGTCTGCGGGTCCTCCAAGAATTTCTTCAAAACTAACCAGGTAATGACATAACAATCCCTTTGATCATCTGCTTTTAGAATGAGTTCCTCCATATTATGTGTGTTCTCCACTCGTGTGACCCACTCGTGAATCATTGGGGGTGAAGTTTTGCCCCAGTGCAGGGGTCCCCACAGCCTTTTTGCCTTTCCCATTGGTAGTCAAAGAACCCCATGTACACTGTCTGACCCCTCAACCTTGTTCCCTTGCCTACTGGTAGCCCCAAATTCCCCTGGGATGCCCCACAGTTAATATTTGACATATGCTGCCCCCCACATTTCTACATTGACATACACTGCCTCTCCACACAGCTCGATATCGACAAATGCTGCCCCACAGTTCTACTTTGACATATACTGACATGACAGAATGCTTCAAATATATTAAGGAATGTCATACACTTTAGGAGAGATTTGTTTTTAGAATTAAAGTGGAACTTTGACGCTAAATAAAGCCCCCCAATAATTAGACATATAGCGATATGCTTACACATAGTGCTATTATCAAGAATAAGTACCGCGTTATGAAGAAATCCTTCTTCTTCTGAGATTGACGGTCAGACTTCTTGCTTAGAGGCATCTGCGCATCTGTGCCATCAGTCCCTTCCTGTTACCTTAAGGTACAATGAAGGAGACCGGGAAGGACAACGCAGGCGTGCAGATGTCTCTAAGCCAAGATGTCTTGGCACGCCTGGCCGCCAGTCTCAGAAGATGAAGCATTTCTTCATAATACGGTACTTATGCTCAATAATAGCACCATTTCTAAGCATATAGCTATATGCCTAATTATTTTGGGGGTGCTTTATTTAGGGTGATAGTTCTGCATTAAATGAACGCTAGAAAATGTCATACTGTAAAACTGGAAGACAGAAAAATAAATGTAAGAAAAAATAGGGAAATAGATAAACTGGATTGCCTTTCAGCAGAATGAGCTCTAATCTAGCATCATTTTCTATTCTTGCTATACTGAGGTTGATTATGTCCTTGTTGTGACCATCTTTATTAATTTCTTACCCATAGTAGTAATTTTTTTTACTCTCCAAATGTTTACATTTTACCTGTGTAGCACCTTTATCTCTGGGTTCCTTAATACTTAACCCCTTAAGGACCCATGACGGTCCTGCACCGTCATGGGTTGTTATACCCTTAACGACCCATGACGGTCCAGGACCGTCATGGCTTAAATGATAGCAGCGTGCCTCCGTGCACGCTGCTATCATTAAATCCAGGCTGAGACTGAGCGCTCCGAGACCGGGGCATTCAGTCTCAGCCCTTCTTCCTTCTTCCGGTTCATGCGATCGCCGTATCAGCGATCACATGTACCGGCATAGTGACAGACAGAGGCAGCATGCAAAGCATGCTGTCTGTGCCTGTCTCGTCTGCCTCTGTCTCCCTTGCTCTCAAAGTAAGGGAGACAGAAGTAGACGGGAGACACCTAGTGGTTAAAAAAAATACAGCAGTTGGGGGTATTAACCCCTTCACTGCTGATGCAGGAGGCTGGCTAAATGCAGGTCAATTTTTGACCTGCAATTTTACACTTTTTTTTTTTTTTTTTTTTTTTTTAAAACACAACACACTTTTTTTTTTTACAAAAACATATTTTTATTTTAAAAAATATATATATAGTTAAACAATATTGCAAGTGTGATTGTTGTGGAGCCATGTAATACACTTATATACACCACCAAATGCCAGGGACAAAAGGGAAAAAGGGACATGGGGATTTTCACCCAGGGGGACAGTGGCCACTTTAAACTGCGCATTTTGTAGGTATGACTGACCGGTCATACCTTTTATGCAGTCTCCATAAAAATGTAACCCTTTGTGGCCAATTGATCCCAAGAGAAAAATCAAAAATGGTGTTTTTTTTACCTTTTTTTTTAATTTTAATAAAGTGAATGGTGGGTTATCCATATAAATAGGGTATCAAATGAAAGCCCTATTTATGCTTAAAAAAACAGTATATAATTTATGGGGGTGGAATAAAAGCCTAAGAGGGAAAACACTGTTGAACAAAGACATAGTCAAAAAGGTCAGAATTGCTCCGGTCCTTAAGGGAAAACAACCTCAGATTTTCCCGGTCCTTAAGGGGTTAAACCTTAGTTTAGTGGCTCTGCTCTGCTCAGGAATGAGGATCTACACAGTTGTTACCTTGATTAGGTCAATGGGGATCCTCTCCACTCAATGCTCCAAGTGCTTTACCAATTCCTTGGGCCTTCATGAAGACCAAATGTTCACTTTACAAAATTATTTTGGTTCATTATTGTCCGTAGTGCAACACACCACAAGCTAAATTGCTTCACATGTTATATTCATATCCTAGAACTTCTGCAGTTATAAATGTTTTCATTCCATATATCTCTTGCCTTTCTAGATAGTCTTCCCTTTCAAATCAAATCAAAAAGCACTGCACACTAGCCCTGCAATACAAGGCATTAAAGAGCAAAAATGTGTCTCTATCTGAGAGCCTTTTATCATGCATTTCCAGCACAACAAAAACATATTACACAGTTTCAGAAATGCTTCATGGTTAGACTCACAAAACATTCATAACAATTCATCTCCCACTGGTCAAACACTCAAAACAAGTCCAGTGTCATATACCTGATGCATCCTAGTCCATTTTTGACATATGTAAGTGGGCTTAGTCTTGGGGTCGGGCAGTAGGGTAGTTCCCAGTCATATTAATTCATACTTTTCGGGGTGGCCGCTGCAATGTTGCCCATTTGTTAGTTGTTCCTTTACGATTCTTCTATTTCTTTCTCTTCTATTTTTTCTAATTACTTAATTGCATGCTTAACTCTTACAACATGTTTGAGGGAGTCTTGGGACACAGTTGCCCTCTTGTCTGATGCCATACCATTACTTTAAGTCTTATTACCAATTTTCACTTAGCTCTCACTCTGGGGTGGAGCTTAAGTGCCGGGCTAAGGGGAAGGTGGGGCCCAATTTTTTCTCTTCATACTATATTTTCCATGAACAAGCTAACTATATTTTATATACATATGTTGAACTTAAGTTATGTCTTTCTATGTTTGATAAATGTAATAAAACATCATTAAAAATGATTCATGCTGTATTTCAGAAAATCGCTTACATGTAAGTTTCTGAGTCCCTGTGATAACCTTCCAAACTATTGAACTGGAAAAAACACTGGCTCAATCAACATTTTGATTTGTACACGTTATATAAATGCTAACGTGTACATATTCCTTAAGTTATTTAGGAAAAACAAAGAGATGTTTCCTGGAACGTATGAATGACCATCATTACACCAGTCAAAGGGCTCTGGAAAATAAACTATCATAAAAGAAACTCAACAACACAGCTGTTGCCCAACTTTTCAAAGAGACAGGGCATAGTCTGCAAAATCTACTATATATAGCTAATGAGGAGGTACCTATGTGGAACCATGGAGTAGACTGCAACAATGTTCTATCACAAATGGAAATCAAATTAGGTTATGAATTTTGTACTC
Organism: Rhinophrynus dorsalis; assembly: GCA_037306005.1. Lineage (NCBI taxonomy): Eukaryota > Metazoa > Chordata > Amphibia > Anura > Rhinophrynidae > Rhinophrynus > Rhinophrynus dorsalis. The sequence goes on from CM074719.1 coordinate 490,027,882, forward strand.
TGCTATGCCCATATGGGTTTACTGAAACATTTCCCTTTCTTGCTTTGTGTGATTTGCTTTCTTATACTTTTCTTGAAAGCAACTGTACACACTTTTATCTGATTATGTTATCAATTTGTTTACCTTCTCATTTTTTACACTTGGGCCTGGTGTCACTTTTCTAGCAAAACAGTGTGTCATGTATGGTTTTGTGGATCTTCTACATTATACACAGGTTTCTATGACTAATGCTCCACCTTCTTGTGGGATTAGTGGATGTTCTGATGTAGTCGTTGCCCTTTACATTTAACCCTTTTAGTCTAAAGGGGTATGCCTATGGCACTCAAAGGGTTAACCCTTTGAGCTCCAGAGGGGTGTGCAACACATTGCTTTGCGATGCATTGCATACCTTTCTGAATTCAAAGGGTTAAAGAAGGTGGTTGTAGCAGTATTTGTATTTGATTCCCGATAAAACATTGGACTGAGTATTTTTTTTTAGTATGCCAGACTAAGTTAAGTGGAGCTGTCTCTCTGTAATAAATAAGTGATTTTGAAAGAGATTCCAAAATCATCTGTATTTGAGTTACACTTTTTTTTTTTAATTTCCAACAATACTTAGATTTAGTATTTTGTCAGTTTATGCAAATGAGCTAGTACTTCTTAGTAGGAAGCAGAAGTCGGGATAGTGAGCAGTGTGGCAGTGTCTGCCAGGATTGCAATAACTGACAAAATACAAAGCTAAATATTGTTGGAAATTAAAAAAAAAATGTGTTGAAGAGCCCGTTACATGGGCCACAGTGCCACTGCCACCCAGTCGCGGGGCAGTCGTGCGCAGTAGAGACTTCCCGCACCACGGCTGATACAGAGCTGGACGCTCTGAAGGAGCTCTGTATCAGCCACGGTGCGGGCAGTCTCTACTGCGCATAACTGCAGCACGTGCAGCTGTGTCTACTGCGCATGACGTGGTGTTACACACGTTTTAGCAAATTATTATATAGGATAATACATTATTGTTTTAAATAAAAATGAACAATGTAATGTAGGGGTTTTTCAAACTTTTTCCAAATCACATATCTGTAAAAAAGTGAGAGTTCAAGTTTATATTACAAGTTTGTACCATAAACTTGTAAGCCTTTTTTGTGGATTGTATTATGTTCCTGGATTGTCAAGATTAGCAGAAGTACTCTTTGAGCACGGGGGGTGTCTCATAAGAATATATGTGCAGAATGCTGTATTTTGAATTGTTTTGCATTCACATTTAAAATACCTAATACCTAATTATCCTTAAAGGAAAAGTAATATTGTATGCTGAGTAAAACAAGGCTATTTCCACTTCTGTGAGATGTTTTATTAAAATTATTGCAGCTCAACCCATACCACATTTTTTCTTTTATTTCTTTCCCTGTCTTTGGAGGATTATAGTTCTCCATAGAAAGCAATTGCATTTCCCTGACATTGAGTTGCCTGGATCCCAGTTTCCAGAGAGTTACTGGTTGACAGACCATCAAAGCAGCATGTAATATAATGTTATAGTCTTCCTGCAGTATTAATGTTCACTGTGCTATTTTACATTTTTTTTTACATTTCATCATTAGACTTGCTTTTATGTTGCTTGACATATAGAAAAATAATAAAAAGCATAGGCAATCTGAATTGCAGAATATGTAAAGTCACAATAAAGAAACTCTTTATATACATAAAAAACTAATCAAACATGGTTGCACTGTAATAACTTTTAGATGAAGCATCTTCCAACAGTCTAGCAATTTTAGAATTCAGTCAATAAAGGCTAATATAAGTCATTTACAGAGTGAGTCAGTAGAAGCTCTGTAACTGCTTTAAGGTTTAAAATGTAAATTTAATAAAAAATACATAATACAGAAAACTTAAATGTAAAGTATATCTTTGGATTATGGGTCAGTATTAAACATAAGCTAAAACTGATATAGATGCAGAAAGAGTAGGAGTTTCAATTAGTTCATAAATGCTACATTGATAAAGCACATTTTTAAATGAGACTTGAAAATGCAGAAAAATGTGCACTGCTTCAGGATGAATTATACAAAGTTCAACAGAGTGTGTTGTTAGGACTCTGCTATGCCATCTGGTCCCACAATCACCTAGAAAATACACCAGACTTAGTAGACTTAGCAAAGCAAATTTTTGTGTAGCTTAAGACAACTTTCCCCAAACATAATGCCAAAGTGAAAATTCCAAAAAAGAGTAGGGATGGGCGAAAATTTTCACCTCAAACTGAAATCGGCGAAAAATGGCATTTTCCTCTTGGCAAAAAATTTCCTGCGAAAAGTGCTGATCTTCCCGCTTTTTCCTACTTTTTTTGCCTAGCTCATTGCATTGAAATCAATGGGTAGAAACATTTTTCTCCACCTCATATATGAAAGGCTGTCAGGCTCTCATAGGAGAGGGAGCAGCATGTTTTTGAGATAGAGAAGATAAGCAAATAAAGGGTATTTGAAGCTTAGTTTCAGGGAGTCATTTAGGTAGAACATTTGTTCTCTGCAGTAGGGGAGTCTGAGGGCACAATGGGGAGAAGAAGGAGGAAGGAGGTTGATCCAAAATACCCCAAAATTTGGTGTTACTGACTGGCAAGACACAGGCAGCTGGGATCCAAATTGCTTGCAGATTTTACTTTTATTGTCTCTGTGCTAGGGAAGTCTGGGGAAAGAAGTTGTTGATTTTGTTTTTTAGTTATAAGTGTTTTTGGGGACTAACTGTGATAGGATACAGTGGACAACTTGCAAATAAATAAATAAATACAAAAAACAATAATAATAATTAAACAAATAAATATATCAGACAGCTGATGGGCAGTTCTTTCACTAAGGCAGACTTGATAGACGGCAGGCGACATTGAGAGTTTTGTTGAGGGCCAAGGCAAGACATCACACTCCATCAGTTGTGTACTGTAGAGAGTAAAAACACACACAGTAGTTGAGTAATGTCTAGTAAATGCACAAGCAGGAGGGGGAAGAGTGGAGCAGTGCAGGAACGTGGGAGTAAAGTGCTAGTACAAAAACTGATTGCAGCAATTGTTGCTGTAGCATGTACAATAAATGATGATGATCCCTCTCTTCCCGGGGTGGATGCAGTTTGTCAAGGATCCACCAATCACACCACGCCAGTCCCCCACCACCACTACCATACACATATGCCACATTGTACTTTTATTTATTTTTTTATCACTTGACTTCATCATGAATATGTGCCAGTGTCACTTATACAGTAAGTAAGCGTTGTGGGCAAAGGAAAAAGCCACTCTACATGCTAACACATTTTTCAAGGTATATGTTGCTGCAGGACTCACAACTTTGAAATCCAGCTACTTATTTCTCCACTAAAATCCTCAGAAGAAGTAATATTGTGCTGGGAAATGTTGCACCATATTAAACATAGGATAAAAATGTGTTGGAATAGGAAAAAATGTGTTGAATAGGCGAAAAACGTGTTAGACTATCCGAAAAATGTGTTAGAATAGGAGAATAATGTGTTGGAATAGGCAAAATTTTTGCTGGAATAGGCGAAAAGGAGGAACATTTTGCATTTGGGAAAAAGAGAAAACTTTTGCGAAAAAAGCGAAAAATCAGCAGTTTTCGGCAAAAAGTCAGGCAGGAAATTTGTATCACTTTTTGCCATCCCCTAAAAAAGAGACCACATATGGTGCAGAATAGGAATGGATGAAAAGTCAGAGGAATTTTTAGCAGGACTTTTTGCGAAAAAACTATTTCTTGCTTTTTTTGTGAAACTTCCTGCCAATAAACAATGTGTTCTCATTTTCGCCACTGTCAATAAATTTCCCAGTAGAACGTTGCCAAATTTTGCCTATGTTTTCTATGATTGTGATATTTCCCACCACAATATTACCTCTTCTGGGGGGTGAAATGGATAAATAAATATCTGAAAGTAAAAGTTGTGAGTCCAATAGCAACATATACCATGAAAAAATTGTTAGAAGGCTGAGTGTCTTTGTCCTTTGCCCACAACACTAACTTCCTGTTTAAGACACATTGGTACAACCATCCTTGAAAAATAACTGCAGCATGAGATGTCCCAGCAGAGTGCAACAGATGACATCAGATCTTTAAAGCCTTTGTTTTCAACAAAAAAAAGGGCAGCATATAAACTTCTGACAGTTTGCCAAGTTTACTATTCCATAGGCTTACTTTTGCATTATTTTTATGCATGTTTTGACTTCTAAGAACTTAGTGAGTGTGGCGTGACAGTTCATATTAGAAGGACTGTGTAACTTTATTGTTTAACCCCTTAAGGACCGGTGGTCACGGGACATTTCCGTCCCATAATGACCGCATAGGGGCACTTTGACGCGCCGGTACACGTGACCTGTCACGTGTATCGGCGCGTCACTATGGGGCCTGATAGAGATCGCTCCGATCTTGGAGCGGTCTATTTCAGGCCCTATTTTTACTTACAGCGCTCCCGGTAGAGCGCTGTAAGTAAAAAGTACGTGACGTACCATGACCGTCATCGGTCCTTGAATAGTTCAAGGACCGTGACGGTCCTGGTACGTCAATGGTCCCTAAGGGGTTAATGACACGGCTTGTGGAGATGGTGGTGATGGTATGTGTAGGCACTCTACGACTCTTGTCACCTCCAAAAACAAACTCAGAGTAATACTCCCAGAGCCCCGGTAATGTTTAAGAGTACTTCTGCTACTGCTGCTGCTAGCTGTGGTGCCTCTGACCTGATGACGGTGTGTCTCCCAGTAAGAACTGTGGTTGTTCTTCAGGTGGGAAGGTGGGGAGGTGCCTAGGAGTGAGTCTGCTTGTGTTTTGCTGGTTACTCATCACTGTTAGTGTGTGTGGCTGAGTTGAGACTTGGACATGGAAGCAGTGATGATGCTGATGATGACTGACAGGATCACTGTGGATTTTTTGGCATCTTTGCTTGTCCAGGGTGAGATTTTCAATTTTTTTCTCAAACAGTTAATAGGCAGACACAGTACTCCTTTTTAGTGGTGAAAGATTGATCCTTTTCCTTTCATATTCTGACCCTGGCATCATGTCTTTCACGCTCAACTTCATCTGTATTTGAAGAAGAGGAGGATGCTGGAAGTATATATCTACAATATCATCAGTCATTGGTATGGACGAATATTTTCACCTCAAACTGAAATTAGCAAATAATGGCACTTTCCGCTTGGCAAATAATTTCCCACAAAAAGTGCCATTTTTCCTCTTTTGCCTAGCTCATTCCATTGAAATCAATGGGAACATTGAATTTACACACAACACATGGCAAATATTATTTTATTTCCCAAAGAACATAGTATAAAAGGGGCATGAGAGTGCCTATGTTGGTGGTGTATGGAGAAATAATCAGTTGAACAGGGAATGTTTTCTTGGGAGGATTGTTTACTGGGAATGGGGGGCAGTTAATAAAAAATAAATCCTAAATACAATTAAAAAACCCATAAGACATGGTATAAAAGGGGACTGAGGAGGGTGTTTGTGTTGGTGGGTAGAGTCTGGGAAATTAATCAGTTGAACAGGGAATTTGTTTTTTGGGAGGTTTCTTGTCTGGTATTGGGGGACAGTTAATAACAAAATAAATAAAGTAAGAAATGTGTATGTAAAGTGATAGAGACAGGAACCCCCTGATATAAGCTGCCACTGAGGTGGACTGATACTTGACTTGATAGAATACTTTGTAGAGGATAATTTGTTAGATTTGTTGTTAGAGGCCCAAGCCCTGAAGAAACATTGATTTGTAAGACTTAGACTTGTTTGGCACAAGCCCTAAGGAAACATTGATTTGTAGGACTTAGGCTTGTTAGAAACAAGCCCCCCCACACAATTTTTTTTGTAAGACTATGTTTTTTTTTTTTTTTTTCTAAAGCACACGCCCTGAGTAAAAAAATGCCCTACTGGCCTAGTGCCAGCAGGTCATGTTGGCCAGCGCCACTGGCCATTTCCAAATCTCCATAATTGCTGAATTTGAAAATGCTGTTCTTGCTGCTGCTACTGAGTTTTTTAAGCAACGGGATGATTAGGCAACTGAAAGGGAATGGGATCAACAATAGCAGTAACATGGGTGATGGATTATGAAGGTTAGATTTACCATGACTAGTTCTAGTGATGCTCCTGAGGCAGTAGCAGCAAAATAAGTAGCCCCCAGTATATGTGGAGAAAAGAAGTTGGCCAATAATTCTTCTCCACCTGTCCCTCCTCCAAAATCATGGGTGTGTTTTATTAGAATATAAATGTTTCCCTTGAGAGCAGGAACTGTGCCTCTTATCAGCAACTGCAAAGTGCACAGTGTATGATAAATAATATCTGGGGCACAACTGTATCCAAAACCAGAACCCAAATACTGCTGCTGTCACTATACCCCTTGTCCAAAATCCGCTAAGAACACATGACGACTTGCTGACCGTTTAATAGTAATGATGAACCCTCCCCGCCACCATTTTAGCATTTTCTATGGGATGACTACATAGAGCTACAACGGGTCCGCTGACCTCCAAACAGCCACTCGAAGTCCATTGTGTAAAAAAGTTATTTTATTGCATCAATCTTTAAAAGCAAAAGTGTTGCCAAAAGTTACAATTTAAATACACTGGGTTACAAAACAAAAAACTACACGCTAACTGCCTAACGTGTTTCGTGTATTAAACACTTATTCACAGTGAAGACAGTCACAGCCCCTCCCAAAATCAATACAGGCCACACTGGAAGATTTTGGTGGATTTCATTCAAAGGGGATGTGCAGACAGCAGTCCCGAAAAAATCACAATCCTCATTGCTCAGCTCATAGCCGTCGGGGGTGATACTTTTAATTTGGTGGAAGGGGACCCTTCCAGCAACTTATAGAGGCTGTCGCACCCCAATATAAAATTCCATCCTGCACCACATTTAGTCGAAGTACAGTGCCCTCACTGGTCATGCATTGGGCTTTTGAAGGACCTGCTAGGAAAGGCTGGTGGCCAGTCACTACACTTTACCATTGACTTGTGGAGTGCTCTGAGTGGCCAACATGCCTTTCTGTCATTGACATTACATTGGTGGCAGCCCAATGTGTTGCAAGACACATTATTACAGATACCAACAACAAGTTCAGGTGCAGTAGCCAAGCAGGGGCACCGCTCTTTCCTCCTCCAAGCTGAGGCAATGGATCAGCAGCACACCTCAGATCACATTCGCAAAGCACTTCAGAACATGGTGGCGCAGTGGCTAGGGGAGCAGGCAGGCACACAGGCACAAATGGGGTTTGTGGTTATTGATGGTGCAGCTAACATAACAAAGGCTCTTCGGGATGGCAGACTTGTGGGTGTGCGTTGCTCAGAGCATGTCCTGCATCTGGTAGTTAAGGCAGCTCTCAATGATGGCAATAACACTGGAAGGTTGTCAGCACTTCTGGAGTCATGCAGACAAATTGCTGGTCACTTCGATCGTAGCGTCAAAGATAGCCAGCTCGTCAGGGAGGAACAGAAAAAGGCAGACCTCCCAGAGCACCGCCTCAAACAAGATGTTGGGACCAGGTGGAACTCTACCTTAGATATGCTAAAGAGAATTCTGGAACAGAAAAAGGCAATTCACGCAATGGCATGTCTCCATTAGTGATGAGCGAGCATGCTCGGCCGAAGCTCGGTTCGGCTCGAGCATCGCTCTGCTCGGCACATGGCGGTACTCGTACGAGTACCGCATGTGCTCGCCCGCCATGTTCGGGTCTCCTCCCCGCACAAGGCGCCTGCCTAGGGCCCGGCCAAATGAGGGGGGCCTGGAAAGCCTCATTCAACTTGAATGAGGCTTTCCGGGCCCCCCTCATTTGGCCGGGAGATTCAACCCCCACGCCCGCAGCTTACCTGATCTCTCACTCATCTCGCCGCTCTAGTAATACAGAGCGCTGGGAGATGACATCATCTCCCAGCCTCTGCATTACTACAGCGGCGCCGGGAGCTTCAGTCAAAGAGATCTGTGCCGAAGGAGGCACAGATCTGTCAAGTACACCGCTAGACCACCAGGGGAAATGTGAAGATGAAGGTGCAATGTGGAGGTGAAGTGGAGATGGGGGCATTGCGGAGATGAAGGGGGCATTGTGGAAGGGGCATTGCGGAGATGAAGGGGGCATTGTGGAAGGGGCATTATGGAAGGGGCATCGTGGAGATGGAGATGAAGGGGGCATTGTGGAGATGGAAGGGGCAGTGTGGAAGCGGCAGTGTGGAGATGGAAGGGGCAGTGTGGAGATGGAAGGGGCATTGTGGAAGGGGCATGGTGGAGATGAAGGGGGGCATTGTGGAGATGAAGGGGCAATTGTGGAAGGGGCAGTGTGGAGCTGAAGGGGACATTGTGGAGATGAAGGGGGCATTGTGGAAGGGGCAATGTGGTGATGAAGGGGCAGTGTGGAGATGAAGGGGCAGTGTGGAAGGGGCATTGTGGAGATGAAGGGGGCATTGTGGAGATGAAGGGGCAGTGTGGAGATGAAGGGGGCATTGAGGAAGGGGCAATGTGCATCCAGACATCCTCCCTATGCTGTCCCTGAACCATTTCTGTGGTGTTTCCATCATTTTCTGCCCTTTTCCTATGGACCAGGCACCCTCCCCTCATCAGAGCAGGGGGTGCCTGGTGTAATGCTCGAGTCCTCCCATTGACTTCAATGGGGCTCGGGTGCTGGGCCGAGCACTCGAGCCTCCGGGGGCGCTCGGCCAGAGCACCCGAACACCCGAGCATCGGGGTGCTCGATCATCACTAGTCTCCATTTCATTGGCAGTATATCACGGTGCCCATGATTCTAGCGACATTTTGACATGTTTACTTCCTGGTGCCTTTTTATTGGCTGCGCTGTATAGCTCCTCCCAGTGACAGCCTTTATATACCTTGGGCTGTCACTTATGGGTTGCCCTTTCGTGGTGTATCCGTTGCCTAAGCGCTTGTTCCGTTCTCGATTGATACCAGTGTATGACCCGGACTGATTGACTACTCTGCCTGTTACTGTTCCTGCTCTGTGTACCGACCCGGATTGGCTGACGTTCCTGCTTCCTGTTCTGACCTGGCCTGGCTGATGTTCCTGCTCCGTGTACCGGCTCGGCTTGTCTGGCAATCCTGCACCGTGTACCAAATCGGCTTGGCTGACGTTTCTGCTCCGTGTACCGACCCGGCTGGGTGAAGTTCCTGTTCTGTTAATGCTTGCTGATCCCTCTACGCTCACAGTTGCTCATGCTTCTGTTATCCTGCAGAGCTCCATACCCCGGTACCGCTTGGTAGTCCAGTCCGTGATCCGCTCACGCATAGTGCCAGTGTTATCTTCCAAGCATTCCTATAAGCACCACGATCGCTTGGTCTGCAGTTCTTGGGTTCAGTTGGGCGCCTCAAGTTACTTTACCATTACAGACCTTAGCGTTCATTAACCCCTTCGGAGGCGGTGCTGGGCAGATGTATTGTGGTTGCAGTCTCCATTGGGCGCACGTCTCCTTGGCACTAGCACTGACTCACGTTGTTGGTAGTCTCCGGTGGGCGTCCACTGTAGCAGCCTTCCATCCTGGTTGCCTTGCCAGACACCTGCTGACATATATGTCGCATACTGTCAGTCACTGTTATTACTCTAAGCCTAGAGTATCACATTGGGCCTTCCATACATCAGGGCTGACTCAGTCATTGGCTCCACTGGCGTCTCTTGTCATAATTACACTGTATCAATTGTGATTTACCTGACCTGTGTCAGTATCGTATTTTGCTCTACATACTGGACCCGTGTGGGTTAATCATTCCCGTGTAACCTGTCCTGTGTCAGTTACCATTTCTCTGTATGCTGGACACGCGAGGGTTACTGTTATTCATTGTGTGCAAATAAAATTGTGTTTTTACCAACACCTTCCGTTTCTGAGTGTACTGAACCGTAACGAAGTAAGAGAACATTTGGCAGGACTGACTGGGCCCTGATGGAACAGGAAGTGACAGTCCTCATGCCTTTCCATGCTTTGACAGAAATTTTAAGCAAAGAGAACGCTAGCCTGGCCGAAGTCATTTCCCTCTTCACACATCTCTCCTTAAAAATTGATGATTTCCTTGCCCATAGGGAACACTTGCCTGGTGCTGAGGGTAATATAATTCCTGATGTTGCTGTCCTTCTAACGAGGCTGAAAAAGGAACTGACTCAGTGCATGGAACAGCACATGGACAACTGTCCCGAGTTAATGTTTGCCACAAATTTCGATTCTCGAATCAAAGGCAAGATGGAACTTAGTTCCAATTCCTTCACTGCCTGGAGGGAACAATTGATAGCGAAGGTGCATGAGAGGCAAAGAAAAAATAGAATGCAATCAGAGGAGGTGGAAGAAGATTTCGCAGATGAGCTGGAGGAGTGTGGTGGTTTTCCGGAACCTATCAGTAGCAGCGCCAGTAGCATTCATCTTGTTCCAGTGGAGCAGCTGCTGCATTTTATGCAAAGGCAATGGACAGATTATACTTCGGACAAAAGATACAGCTCCGCGGTACTGGTTTACTCCACATACCGGTCGCTGATCCTGTTGTATAGAACCGGTTGGGCATTCCATTGCTCCAGTACGCGGTACTGGTTTACTCCACATACCGGTTGCTGACCCCGTTGTATTGAACCGGTTGGGCATTTCGTTGCTCCAGTATGTGGTACTGGTTTACTCCATATACTGGTTGCTGATCCCGTTGCATAGAACCAGTTGAGCGTTCCATTTGCTCCAGTAAGCGGTACTGGTTTACTCCACATACCGGTTGCTGATTCCGTTGTATAGAACCGGTTGGGCATTCCTTTGCTCCAGTACGCCGTACTGGTTTACTCCATCTACTGGTTGCTGAGTCCGTTGCACAGAACCGGTTGGGCGTTCCTTTGCTCCAGTACGCGGTACTGGTTTACTCCACATGCCGCCTGCTGACCCGTTGCATAGAACCGGTTGGGCATTCCATTACTCCAGTACGTGGTACTGGATTACTCCACACACCGGTTGCTGATTCCGCTGCATAGAACCGGTTGGTCTATTTTACTGTCTATACTGTTTAACTGGTTTGCTCCACTCTCCGCTCTTGGCTGCTGCCTTACCATCTCAGCATTAGTGGAGCTGTCCTCATATTCCTATAGGCTGCCTTGCCCGGTATATTGGCAAGGCCGGTAGAACCTCATTCAGTGCTTGTGTACCATTCAGGCTGCCTTGACCGGTATATTGGCTAGGCCGGTAGAGCCGGTTTACATTCTGTTGTACCATCTTACTGGCTGCCTTGCCCGGTGTATTGACAAGGCCAGTAGAGCCTTATTCAGTGCTTGTGTACCCTTCAGGCTGCCTTGCCCGGTATATTGGCAAGGCCGGTAGAGCCGGTTTACATTCTGTTGTACCATCTTACTGGCTGCCTTACCCGGTATATTGGCAAGGCCGGTACAGCCTATACTGCTGTATCTCGCTAGTACTGTTTGCACCCAGTTTGTATCAATGACATATGTGTATGTACTGGACCCGTGAGGGTTCCCATTAAACTTTTCAATAAAGTTTGATTTTTATCTTACTCTGTGTCTGAGAGTCATAACAAACCATGACAAGCCACCCGTGTCCTCTGTCTAGGCAGGCCTGTGGCTCAGACTGACGCGGGAATGGTGCAGGGGTTTGACGCATCTCGGCGAGGTGCGAGGATGGCCTGGTTAGTCTCCTCCTATCTACTTCCTGGCTTTAGTATTTAAGGGAACTGGATCCTTATCCAGTTACCCTTATGTTGGTATCCAGTCAGTTGTAGTTCTAGTTCTTGTTCCAGTATTCTGTGTATGATCCGGTTTGTCTGACCATCCATTCTGGTTCTGACCTGTGGCTCTGTCTGACCATTCTCTTGTATGCTCCTTTCCCTTCGGACATCCAATCTGTTGCAGACCTGTGACTCTGGCTGAATACGCCCTCTGTGTATGACCCTGGCTTGTCTGACCATCAATTCTGGTACTGACCTGGGGCTCTGTCCAACTATCCTCCCTGGTTGCCTCCTATTGGTGGACATCCTATCTTTTGCAGACCTGTGGCTCTGGCTAATTACCCTCTCCGTGTATGATCCTGACTTGTCTGACTATCCTATCTGGTGCTGGCCTATGGCTCTGTCCAATAATTCTCTCAGTGTTGCCTCTTGCTCAGTGGACATCCTATCTGGTGCAGATCTGGGGCTCTGGCAGACTTGGCTGACTGACTGCAGGCATGAGTCAGTAGTCTCCCTTGTTGCTACTTTATGGGAGATTGTTTGAGCCTTCCTTGGGTTTCTTGTATTACTGAGACTACCAGTGTCTACGGCCTAGTCTCTTGCAGTTGTGGTTGACCTTGGGCGGCCTCCTATTCCTGAACCTGTCTATTTATTATTAATAAAGTGATATTAACTATACCGTCTAACTCTTGTCTTGCTTGCTAACCGTGACAGGGATTTAAAGTCTACATTGTTGTCCCACTATACAGGTGCTTCAGTCTTGCTCTGTTGTTTTTCATCTCTTCTAAAAAAAAGTCTGCTTTATCTATCTACTGAGTCCTGCACCAGTGTTCTGCAGTTTGCTGCTGGCTACGTCTACAGTGTTCCTGTCATCCTGAGTCCACCCTGCACCAGTCATCCTCAGTCTTCCTTTGAATTTCATTTATTTGTTCATTCATGCTTATAGCTCGCTAGTTACATCCATATTTCATCTACTTCATCCATAGTACCATAAGGCTAAAGCTCCACCTTACCCTGTTCCACCATCTTCATTTAGACCCCAGAAATTGTTCCATTTATTTTTATTTATTTATTTAATTTAAATTTTTTATTGTATATTTTAAAGCATTTTAAATTCAGTAGAATAATTCGGACTATTTCCGAGTTTTGTCCGAGTTGAACAGGTCCAGTCCGAAATGAGGATCCACCGAAAATTTGGTCCGAAATCGAATTTTACTGAATTTTTTTGCCATGCACAAGTCTACTAGATGTTGCAGTAGTAATATCATTAGGTGTCAGTGGACATGTAATTCGAATAGGTCATCAGCATCTGTAACATAATCCTCTTCTTCCCCAATGCTTTCATATTCCTCAAGGTTTTTAAAAGTCTGAAAAAGAACATTTTTACTTTTCTCCATAGGAAGATTTATATTCATATTAACTAATAGTTTATGGTGAATTGTTACTGTCACTTTCTTAAACAATAGTTAGTTTCATGTGCTAAACCTTTCTCTTCTACGGCAACAGCACTAGAATGTAGCACATTGTTATCCTTAGTACTGCTACGTTTAGTACCACTATGTGTGGAGGAAATGGGTCATCAGCATTTATTACACAAGCTGCAGCAACCATGGACACAGTCAGTTTTTGTAGTTCAGCATCAGCTTCACCACCATTCCCATGCATTCCTCTTACTCATTTTCCCTTATCTCTGCCCATACCACATATTGTTGATGTAATGACAGTACTGTTAATTTTTACTAGAAAGTACACAACAAAGCTGTTAGTGTGGAGCGATGTTTCGTCTGTTTGAATCATGTAGGATGTCTCCAATAACTGTCACTCTCTGGTGAAATATCTTCTGCCAGTACCTGTCATTTTTTATTTGTTTAAACTTTCCCTGTGGGTCACTGTTAGTCACTGTCTATAGATCATACCTATATTTCCTGCAAACACAAGGAACACAAAGATTACCCTCTTTTCCTGCCTGTCTCTAAACTAGAAGCTAGTGTTCATATTTTAGCAGTTTTTTTTCTCTCACAAGGACTATAGTCAATCTTTACAGTGCAGTATACAATAGATCTGTTAATTTCAGAATCTGTAACTTGCAATAAAGGATAAAGCTCACAGCAGCTGGTGTAGCAACACCACCACACCTCAAAATATACTTATCCCTCTTGTCCTTGTGGATGTAGTAGAGTGTGTTAGTAACACAGTACGTCAAGCTGTACCTATCTGCTTGTCTTGAATACATGATGTATTTCTGTATGCCTGTAAAGTATCTGTCACTCACTCTGTTTCAGTAGAAGTTCAGCCAGATTATATTTTATAAACTCTGCTTTTTCCCTTCACACCTACACCCATTAAAACAACTGGTTAACCTGAGTACTCCTACCAAGCAACTCCAGGACATATGTTTGCATGTCTACCTCCAGCATGAAAAGTGCACTGCTTTATCTCAAACTCCCAAGCACATACTGACAATGCAAGAATACATGGGGGAAACTTCACACGCGTGAGGAAAAAAAGTGGAACAAGTGGAAAAACATGACTTTTATTAGAATTTCCACACAGGGAGAAAAGCGATGTGTTTTGTTTGCTTCACTTTTATGGTACAAATGTTCTCCCATTCCTGGTAGTGTGCACTAATTGTAGATAATGTGCATGTTTGTGGGAAAATTCTTGCTTGTATTTGGGAGAGAGTTTTGCATACACCTCAAGGTCTGAACAATACATTTAAAATACATTTAACAAAACAAAGAAGAAGAAAGCCCATTTAACATATGTGACACATGTTATGTGAGCTTTATTAAAAATTCCATCAATTGATACCTGCATTGATCACATATCCTACTGAATAGGTGATCAATGATATGGGGGGGTATCAGGAGGGGGCCTGATACCCACCTTGAGGTCTGAACTATTTATTTTAAATAAAATTAAAATATAATAAAAAAAAGTATTATACATATGCATACAAGGTATGCAGCCGCATACCTTGCCTATTAATCCTATGAGTACCAGAGTGGTAGCAAACACATTGCAATGCTTTGTTACCTCTCTGGTATTCATATGGTTAATCATGCAATACAAATAGAATGAGGGCATGTCGAATAAAATAGGAGAAGAACACTGTCAAATTTAAATGGAGAAAGAAAGTAATTGGAGTACTATATGTTGAATTTTAAAGGGAGGGGGTTATATTGTCAAATGTGAACAATATTTTGAATTAAAATAGTGAAAGTAAGCACAATAATTTGAATTTCAAAGGGGGGCTTAATGTGTTGAAGGGGGGCACTTTGTTGGATTTTGATAATTTGAGGAGCACATCTAACACTAAACTTCCTGTATTCAAATGTACGCCTATTTCCTTGGACTTTGACATTTTGCACTTTTTTTAGGTGATAGCTGAATAGAAGCAGACTGTGCCAATTTTGTTAGTTCATAGAAATGTGCTGTGGATGCCAGTTTTGTTTTACCATGGTTCTACAATAGAATACCGGCGTAACATGTTTGCAAGTAATGCTGGTTTTAGTGCGGGTAATAGAATTGAGCCCTTGATTGTGTTAGAGAGCATACTATGATACTTTTATTGTGTTACGCTGGCGCTTCTGAGCAAAAGAAAGGAAAAGGCTGAAAGCGTGAGAAAAGAATAAAGATATAATTGAAAGTGTGTGTGTGAGCGACAGAGACACACACACACACACACACACACACACAGTATACCCCTAATATAGTTAATCATTTGCACCTCATGCCTTTGCTGAATATATTGAATGCATTGAGTGTGTGTATATTATATAGCCAACAGCAGGGTATGAACTCAGTTTCAGTGACTCAAAACAAAACATCTATCTTCCTCTTTCTCTCTCTCTCTTTCTTTCCATAGGTTAATGGAGTAAAGTTTTGACAATTTTCTCTGTTTCTTGATAGTACATTATGTACAAGGCCCAGAAAGAAAGGAACACTGCAAAACTCTCATACCCTTCCCTAGTGAGTAGTGACCTCACTTTGGCACAAGTAATGTTACATTGCACGCGAAGGCATAAAGAAAAGAAATAGCCTGAAATTCCCATTCATTTCCCCACATCCTTCCTGTTTCAAAAGTGGTGTTAAGGTGCACATTTTCAGCTTAAGTTGCTTGGTAAATTGGTGTTAGACAGGGGTGGGACTTAGAGACCAGTTTCAGAATATGTTATAGTGTGGAATAGCATTAGTACATCCCCATACCTCCCAACATTTCAAATGGCAAAAGAGGGACACTACTGTTTTAGGTGGCATTTCTGGGGGCGTGGCTGGTAGGCGGGGCATTTCCAAGAATTTTTAGGTTATTTCTTGACCCATCTGCACCTCTTTGTGTAACTGATAAATTATTTAGAGCAAGACCAAAGTATTTTAATTACCCATATTAATGTATAAACACGTATACTGACAATTAACAACACATTTATGTATGTTTTATTGCTGTGGAGCAATGTAATACACACCTCGTATTCTGATGTCCTAAAAAGAGGGACAAAAGGGTAGAAAAGAGGGACAGAGGGATTTGGGTCTCAAAGAGGCACACTTGGGAGGTATGCATCCCCCCCTAGTGTATGAAGCTTGCATCTGTTTATCACTGCACTGGTAAAAGGTGCACACATACACAGAGGCATGGATTGGTGGATTTGGTAAAGATTATACCAGCAGAGAAGGGTGAACATAAACACTATATTAAGCCACTTAGCATGGCTGAGGTAAATACACATCCACCTACTGTGTGGAAACCAAACATAAATATAATTAAGGAACCACCGGGTTGTTGTTATATCACTTGGCATTTAAACTAAGGGCCATATTTCCAAAAGAAAAGTGGAGTAATTCTGGAGCAAACCAGAATTTAAATGGTGCTTTTAATCCATTGAAATTTACAATTCATATCTAACATTCAAGCTGTTAAAAAGCTCCATTTAAACCAAAAGGAGCCTTATAGGGACATTAGTTTGCCCCAGAATTACTCCACTTTACAAAATATGGCCCTAATCCAAATTAAAAACACCTTAGTGACAGACAAAGGTAGTGTATCAGACAATAACAAAAATGTTATGAAAAGAAAACGACAAAATATACTTACTAATAATCATATGTTTAAAAGAAAAGTGGAATAATTCTGGATCAACCCAACTGCACTATAGGAGAAAACCAAAAATTTCCATTGCTTTAAATAGGGCTTTTAACCCCGTAAGGACCAATGATGTGCCAGGACCATCAGGCCGTCCTGTACTCAAGGACCAATGACAGTCCTTGAACGTCATGGAATTCAGCAGCTGCATGGCATTCGGGGACCCCTGAATCCAATGGATTAAAAAAAAAAAAAAAAAAAAAATGCTCCATGGTTCTTAACTGCTGGCCGCTCTAAAGCTAATGAATTTGAGACCTGTCTAACATTTAAAGGCTTAAAATCCCAATTAGAATTTTCTATTTTTCTATTATAGTGTGATTAGTTTGCCCCAAAATTCTTCCACTTTTATTTTGAACATATGGCCCTAAATGGGGACCAAACAAAAATAAAAGATGCAAAGAAATGCTAATACTGTTACACTGAGCTCCAGTTGTAAAATGAATGAAAATAGGATTCCACCGCCCTCTAGTGGAAGAAGAAAAAAGAAAAATTGCAAAACAATGCTTAAACTAGAACAACAGGACGCTAAATGTTTTGTAAAGTTGATACCTTTATTGCCTAACTAAAAAGATTTAAAATGCAAGCTTTCAAGACTTCTTAGGTCTCTTCCTCAGGCATGTTATAAAGATAAATATGAAAACTTCTCTCTTAAATACGAGTAAACATTACATTGTTTATAATGGAAAACAGATAAGAACGTTAGTCCAGATACAAATTCCTTGATCAGTCAATGGTAGAGGATGTGATTTAAATAACATTCTTCCTCTGAGTCCAGGTATTTATGATTCCAGAGGGACTGTCATAAAAGTTAATTCACAATTAAGTACTGTGACAGAAACTCTCTGTCTCTGTTAAGGCCATAGGTCAAAGAGTCAAATTGTAACATTAATATTACCTCCCATAATTTTCTGT
This sequence comes from Rhinophrynus dorsalis, assembly GCA_037306005.1. Classification (NCBI taxonomy): domain Eukaryota; kingdom Metazoa; phylum Chordata; class Amphibia; order Anura; family Rhinophrynidae; genus Rhinophrynus; species Rhinophrynus dorsalis. Next base: position 490,045,588 of record CM074719.1, read on the forward strand.
CCCTCTGATTGCGAAATTGTCCCATTAGTACAGTCAATTTAATGTCCCTGACACTATGCCCACTTTGGCAAAAATGTTCTCCCACTGGTGTCTCTGTCCTTTTGTTGTTAATGCTGGATCTGTGGGAATTAAACCTCTTATGTAATTTCTGTCCCGTTTCCCCCACATAAAGAGCTGTTGGGCATTTTGCACACATAATAAGGTATATTACATTGGATGATTTGCAAGTGAAATTACCATTGATCTTATGGTGTACCTGGATGTTCGGTATGGGTATCTTGTCCATGGTGTAAATGTGTGCACAGGTTTTATACCTACTTTGTAGGCAGGGTAATGTGCCATTTTTGTATTTTTATTCAGGGCACTCCTTACCATCAGTTGTTTTAAATTGGGAGGCTGTCTGAAGGAGAGTAAGAGAGGCTGTGGAAATATGTTCTTAAGTCTTTCATCTGTCTGTAAGGTTGCTTGAAGTTCTCTTGATATTTTGCGCAGAGCTTCAACCTGGGGGTGATAAGTGACAACAAGTGGCACACGGTTTCCCTTATTCTGTTCTTTGTAGCTCAACAGATCTTTTCTTGGTATGTGAGTAGCTTTCTGTATCTGACTGTCAATAATCCTTGCACTGTAACCCTGTTTTATAAAGTCTCCTCTGAGTTTCTGGAGGTGCTTGTCACGGTCCAAGCAGAGAGGAAGTATCTGTGCTTTCAAAAGGCCTGTCGTTCTGTCCCACTAAACCTGTGGGCAAGGTAACACTCTGTAGCACTAGTAGCAGACACAGGCAGCTGATGTGTTCTGATGCTCATACTAGCCAGCTCTACCTCCTTCAGCATAATTCCTCAGTGGGACAATGCCAAGGGAATGGGAATCACAGAGTCAAGGGCAGGTGGGCTCCCTTGACCTGTAGTCTGGACACTTTGTTCCACTGTCTTACTAGCCTCTTTCTCTTCATTTCTCTTCCTTCTTACATTATGTTTTTGGCTTGAAAATGTGAGATAATTATAGTAAATTGGTAGGAAGTTTCTACACATTGAAACACATAGGTAAAACATGGAAACATTTTCACAAAATATTTTTTGGTGTACATGAAATGGAGACATATTTAATGTTTTTTTTTTCTTATGCTGGAGTCGGTGCTGACTCACGTACCTCTCCAAAGATGCCCTTAAATATAAAGAATATATGTACAAATGTATAGTTCTCTAACAAATGAAAAGGAACTAAAAATATATAAATCAAATGAAATACATTTATTTAGGAATATATGGATGTCAATCTTATCTTAATAAAAAATACTAAGATCATATAAACATACATAAAACATAATCATGTGTTTTAACACAGGATACAACTTACATAGATAAACAAAGTTTCAAATGCACAATGTAACCTCCGGCTGGGAAGATTTGAACACTGCAACAAGTTTCACACTTAGATTGTGCTTTATAAAGCAGGATTTAAGTGTGAAACTCGTTAGGTTAATTGCATGGAGAGAGGCAACAGCATCCACACTGAGCCACACAGGATGTAGTGTCCAGGTGTAGGCTTGAGGGGGGAGTCCCAAGATTCAGAGATAGGCGCATGGAGGGGTGGTCCGACGCCACCAGAGACAGGTATTCACAGCCTGACACCCAGCCCCAGATATCCCTGGTCAATACGGGACAGGGAGTGGTTTGTGGAGGAATGACAGGAATACCCATGATCCGTTGGGTGAAGCATACGCCAGGTATCCACCAGGCCCATGTCGCCCACCCAACCACCCAAGGTCAACAGAGCATGAGAGCCGATAGTCGGTCAAGGACATAGTCTTGAATATTATTAAAGTCGCCCATGCATATCACCCGGAGCCCAGGTCTAGAAGAAACAAATTCCAAGGTTTCATGTAGAACAGAATCAGTGAAAGACGGCAGAATATACAGATTAACAAGTACAAAGGGAAGACCCTCAATGGAGCATTCGATTAACAGATATCAACCATCCCTATCTGATTTAAGTTCTAAGAACTCAAAACATAGAGACCTCCTAACTCTGTTCGCGACCCCTCTGATGTGGGTGGAAAAGGTAGAGTGATAGTGAAAGGACACCCAGGGTATTTAAGAGACAGAACCCTGGATACCACCAGATGTGTCTCTTGCAGGAGAACCACATCAGGGGCCAGCACCAGGGAATGCTTAATTCTATCATTTAAGCCTTACACATTCCACAATAAAAATGTACAAAGTGAAGCAGTCATTACATTGGTAGAGCCAAACATGAACAGCATTCACACGAGTACCCATGGCAGCAAAGGGCAGCTGCCTCTCCAGAAAGAGGAGAAAAAAAAAACCAAAAAAAAAAACCGAGTAACCCGCAAACCGTACCCAGCCCAACCCTGTCTCCAACCCGCTCAAACTTGGAAGAAACTTATAACCCAAACCGAGAAGAGCAAGACACACCAACAGGAGGTGCCGCTGAAACAAAAACATTCAACCCCCCAAAAAAAACAGTATAATGCCAACTAATCCTGCTAAATTAAGGCAATGACAGCAGTTATTGGGAGATACAAACATAAAGTACTAGCACCCGAAACCGAAGATGCACTCAACCGTGTGGACTTCAAAGGCGTGTGGTGCAGCCCAAAGTCCTAAAAGAACACAACACAGCAGATGTACCATCAGAATACAGAAGGTAAAACACAACAATGGTGTAGACCCCATAGGTATAAACAAACCGATATTAGAGAAATGTAGCCATGGATTAACCATGGAGCATAACTCCACAAAAAGTGTTCCCAGGACAGAGAATGCATCTAGCAGCTAGAGCCCCAGATATAAAAAAAAAATGCTCCCGGAGTAGAATACATACAGAATGGTAGAAACCTCAGGTATGTGTGGTATAGCCAGGGGTCCAAAAATAGCACAACAAGTGGCATAGCCTCCAACTAAGGAGTGACAAAACTATAAGTGCGACACAAAAAAAAAACAAGAAAAGGAAGTACACCAAGTCGAAGAAGACACACTTAACTGTGAGGACCCCAGGTACACGTGGGGCAATCAGGGATCATAGAAGTAACAGAACAGAGTAGTGTGGTCTCTCACATAGGGGGTGTCAACAACAGAGGTAATGTCATTAATTTACAAAAAATATTTTCCTAGAAAACAGTACCAAGAAATATAAGCACCCAAGTCAGATGAGAACCCCTGGATGCATATGGTCCCAAAATGACACTACGCAGAAGTGCGGTCTCCCACAGAGGAGCAATAATGACAGAGGTAATCTGCCATGTACTCACCCGCACAATATATAAAACAGAATAATATCTTCTACCCCCCAACCCCTCACAACAATCTTAACACTAGAGTTCCACCACAGGCAATCATAGAATTAACTTGATGGAGTGAACCCCGGGTACACCTGGTGCAACCAGGGGTCCAAAGTATTCGAGAAAACAGTAACCAATAGTGCAAGAACCCAAGTCAGATGGCGCACTCAACAGTGTGAACCCTGGATGCACATGGTGCAGCCACAGGTTCCAAAAGTAACACAATTCAGTAGTGCGGTCTCCCACAGAGCAGCAAAAGTATCAGAGGTAACTTGCCCTGTATGGTCCAGTATAATTACATCTACCCCCCCCCCCCGTTGGGTTTGGGAATTGCATTCAACAGTGGTTGCCCCAGTCAAGCTCAGCATGGCCAGGGATCAATCAAAAGGCATCACGAAAGAATGTGGTCCCAGACCGAGGCACAACAATGATAACAAAATGGTAACACACTCTCCCATATCCCCCCATATAGCATGTCCAGGGATCCAGAAAAAAGGCAAAATGGATGAATGTGGTCAGAGGCACAAAAGTGACAAGACACAGGAGCTAAATATTAGAGTTCCACCACAGGCTCAAGAGGAAGAGGATTCACCCCCCCTCAAAAGGTCCCCACAAGGTCAAGTAGTAGATGACATCAGGACTGACCACCACCACAGATGGTAGAGAAGCAGACACCTCCGTAGCACAGGGGTAAGGGACTCCGCCACGTTAAAGGTCCAAACAGCTGCAGGTAGTCAACCTGAAAGGTCCGGACAACAACTCAAGCTCCAGAGGAGCAAGACCTTTCAATCAGATAGGATAGTCCATCACAGGAGTGGGACCAACTGAGCAAGGCTTGTCCCACCTGAATTCCAAACAGCAGCAGATAGCAAATACACCAATGCAGACATCAAAGGGGTAAGTTACTCTAAACAGACAAGAGATTCCATCGTAGAAATGGGAGCAACCGCGTGGGATTATAGTCTCTCCAGCCATGCCGCTTCCTCCATATTGGAGGTGAAGAAATGAGCACGGTCACTGGTGGGCCAGGTACAACATAGCGTAGGGGATATCACTATCTCTTGACATCTTGAAATTTCCACCCCTGTTTCTGTACATCCACCAAGAAATCCGGGAATATGGAGACCTTGTGATTCTTATATGTCAAGGGACCCTTCCAGCTCAAGAGATTTAATAGGGCATCCTGGTCCTTGAAGTTCTGCAGCTTCACAATCATCGGACGTGGTGACACCCCAGGAGGTGGTGCAGTTGCAGGAACCCTGTGGTCCCTCTCAAGACCAAAACAAGCAGAAAGTTCCTCTGTGCCAAGAGTTGCCTTGATTCAAGTTACAAGGAATATTGCAGTTCAGCCACCCTCACATCTCTCTCCGGCAGGCCCACAATGTGTATGTTGGAACGTTGCAGCCTATTCTCCATGTCATCCATCTTGCAAGAGAGGATCCGTACCTGAGTCTACAAATGTTTTCCCCTGCTGTGATGATCTGACAGACTAAGCGCCAAATGTAAGCTGCCTGGTGTAACGGTTTTTTAAGACACTCAGGGGTAGATTTAAAGGCAGCCGTTAGGGAAAAAAATCACTAACGGGTGCGTTAAGTGACATGTTGCAATTCAAAGATCCGTCTAAAGACCAGCTAACGGCAGTTGTAGAATCCTTACGGCCGATACACTTACGTGCATTCAGACGCATGGAAAAACATACCCCAGAGCTATTCAAAGGCTTGCGGTACTGATAACGGCTGAACAAAAGACACACCTAACGGCTAAAAGTTAAGACCCACTTTTTTTAGCCGTTAGACACTTAACGGACAAAACAAAACACCCGTTACATAGGAAAATACACAAAAGGCTTACCGCACAACCATGTAAATGGGAAAATTAACCCGTGCAATGCCAAAACAACACAAAAACATGGACACACAACACAAATCACTATACACACAACAACAACCAACACCACAGGGACAACGACACACAAAAAAACAACAACACAACATGGCACGGAACAATGGGGGTCATCACACAAAGCGGACACCTGCAAATACAAGCTCACCTGGGCAACATCAACACGCCACCTGCACCCCACAACTGCATGTCCGCAAATGGCACACACAGAACAAGCACAACACACCACATCTTATAACACACACACACCTGCAAACACTTACCTGGACAAAAACAACTCACCATTGGTCAGCACTCACCTCATCACCACACCCACACAACGCCCTAGCAAGTACTTAAAGGGACAACTCAACACACTCACTTGTGGCTTGTTTTCCACTCAGGGAGGGAGAGAGAGAGAGAGAGAGAGAGAGAGAGAGAGATAGATAGAAAGATAGAGACAGATAGAGAGAGCAAACAGTATGTTGGGTTACATATTGTTGCGAAGGCTGCGGAGAAGGCGTGCAAGGGAGAGAGCTGGGGAACATCAGCAACCTCCAAGCATGCCTGATCAACAGCCACCACCTGTTGCAAGTGAGGAGGCTCTGGCTCAGCAGCCACACAGGAGCCCATCCCCACCTGGAGGGCACAGGATGTATAGACGACCACCAAGGCCCAGGGTATACCGCCCAAGGGTCACCCTCTTTGGAATGACCGATGATGAGGTAATTGATCGCTACAGGTTGAGGCCTGACAGCATCATTGCCTTGTATGAGGTCATCAAGGAGCAGGTGGATCCCATCTACATCCACAACCATGCCCTAACTGGCCTGCAGAAACTACTCTGTGCCATGCACTTCATGGCAAGCGGGGCCTTCCAGTCCACAGAGGGTTACGCATCTGGCATGTCACAGGCCACATTCTCCAGGGTGCTGGCCCAGGTCCTGCCAGCCCTCAAAAGCAAGGCCAGTACCTATATACATTTCCCCACCACCGACATGGACTGGATACAAGTCAAGCAGGCCTTTTACGCCAGGGGAGGCATGCCCAGGGTCATGGGTGCTATAGATTGCACCCATGTCCGAATTAAGGCCCCAGCACGTGACGCACAGATATTCATCAACAGGAAGAACTTTCACTCCATCAACGTGCAGATGGTGTGTGACAGCCAGATGAGGATAATGAATGTCTGTGCAAAGTATCCTGGCAGCTCACATGATTCATACATTCTCCAAAACTCCTCAGTCCACAGAGATTTCGAGAATGGAACTTTTACAGGGGGATGGCTTTTGGGTGAGTTCACAATACAAAATCACATCACATACACAGGCGTACACACAACGCTGCTTAGCATGCTCCTGACCCACAGCTACTACGTCTACCACACAAAACATCATTCACACAACATGTGCTCCCTGTCTCACCATGTCACTCACATTACACAGGTGATGCTGGCTATGGATGCAAGTCCTGGCTACTGACCCCACTGGCCAATCCTCGAACACATGCCCAGGAAAGCTACAACCAGGCTCATGGCAGAACGAGGAATGCCATTGAGCGGACCTTTGGCCTCCTCAAGTCAAGATTCCGATGTCTGGACCACTCGGGGGGAGCACTGCAGTATGCACCTGGAAAGGTGTGCGACATCATTGTGGCGTGCGCAATACTGCACAACATCGCAGTGGACACCAGGCTGCTGGAGCACATACAGGCCCCCCCCATACAGGAAGTGCCCATGGACATCGGACACGTTGAGGAGACCCTGAGAGGGACACAGATCAGAGACAGGCTCATCACGGAACACTTTACATGTGAGTATAACACAGGCATGCAAACAATCCATGCAAGTCCCCCATCAGTCCTGTGACACTAACCACACTGCACATTTTGTTCTGTCTCACCCCACAGGAACAGTGACACAGCACTGCACTTGCAGCGGACGTGGCAAATTGTGTGTGTGGACTCAAAAACCATCCTCCATTCCACTCTCCACGTTGACATACAGACCCCAAGGATATCACGCACACCCTCAGGAGAAACAAGGTACAACACATAACCCATGTTCATCGCCTTACAGGGCTTGATTGACAGCAGCTAACTTGATTTGCCATGAGCATAGCCAGAGCAACCATGCTAGCCTTGTAGCGAAAGAGTGTTATCCAATGCTATGCATTGGATAATACTCCGTCACATCAGGGGTTAAAGGGCCATTGGACTCAATATGGGACCTGTACTGTGCTTCAGCTGAGAAGAGCAGCACAGGGGTGGATGTACAGTGGTATGGGCACACAATGTAGAGATCATGAGACGTAGATCAGATTACCAGGGACACCATGCTGACCTGTGAGTGTGCAGACATATGTGCCCCCGACATGAATACACACATCAACAAATGTGTCCTAACAGTTCCATGGAACAAATGACATTGGGCTGCCACTGTCACATTAACAGTGGCAGCCCAAATTCATTACTTCCATGGAGCTCTCAGAACACTTGGTGATGTGTGTATCCATGTCAGGGGCACATATCCATAGGGCTGGGGCACATGTCCTTAGTTCTCCACATAATTGGTTACAGATGAGTACACAACACATTGTCAAGCAATGGTTTGTGTACTCACCTGTAACTGTGAAAATTGAGGGGATCAAAAAGACTAAATTGTTGTTGCTTGATGATCAGTTCAAGTCAACTGCTCCAAATCCTGTCCTCTTCTTCCACAGGCATCCGTAACATGATCCATCCTTGAACTGAAGTTCTTCTATGTGACTGGATTGATGTCTTGACATCACCTTCATGGAGATCACCCCTTGCTGTTTATGTTGATGTTGTTGGTGATGCAAAGTTTGACCTGAGGTTCACACAAACCTCTACTGGATCATTTTCATATAGACACAGAAAACACTAATTCCTGAGTTTTATAACCTGTACAGTTAGGATGCTCAGCTACAGAGTTGTCAAACCTTGTGGACAACACATGAGCTGGGCAGCAGTGTTACTAAAGTACTATTTTTTTGTTTCAAAGTACATTTAGTGTTCTCATACAGGTGTTCAATGCATATAGGCAATACACAGAAAACACATGTACATCCTAATGTACTTTGAGACACAATAAAGATGAACCATCACCATTCTATCTGTGTCTGTAGGAGGATATATTTGAGAACACAGTTGTCAATGCGTTACCACACCCAGGGTAGAGTATCCCCATACATGGAAAGGCATCACCCATATCACAGGACTCCACCACTTGTTTGCAAGTGAGTGGACTCAGTGATGTATTCACGCTAACAGATGGTGGCAGTGATACACTAATGTGTTGTGGGAGTGATAAAGAGGTGATAAAGGGGACATACTTCCACAGTGAATTCCTGTCCACAGTTAATGTGTTGCTCAGTATAATCAATGTTCAGTGATATTGCTCCACTGGGACATATCACAGTACATGACCAAGTGGACAAGTGTTTTCACTGGGGAAGTCTGTTACACCCTTAGAAAAAACAACAAGTCAACTTACTGGAGGCCCCAATGCTCACCCCAGGATATCAATGTGTGTGCTACACATTGAAATCCTAGGTTGAAAACATTGGCTTCCCCAGTCAGTCTGTTGCACAATGAGTGTGTGAATCCAAGACAATATGGATACATGTCCCATTTATCTGTCCTGCTTGTTATCTCACCGCTAAGCCGTTTGTTTGGTTATCCCCTTAACCCTCTGAGTGCCAGAGTGGTACCCAATGCATTTCTTTGCAATGCGTTGCCTACCACTCTGGATATCAAAGGGTTAAACACTACATATGATGTAGATGAATGTTCAATGTTGTACCAAATGTTGGGCTAAGGGGAATGTTTTGTTATGCAAAATCAACACACAACATTGCCATATAACACAGTTGTGTAATATGGCAACAGGGATGTTTTTACAGTTGATTTTGTACAACGATGTGTGTGTGAACCCATGTTGTAACATCCCACAAACATCTTACCTAGGCAGGAGTTGTATTCACTGAATTGTTTGGCAATGCATTGGAGACAACTCTGCCACCCAAATCTATGACCAAATTCAAAGCAGATCAGACAGGATTCAAAAGCACAATGTTCCTTTATTCAGGGGAAATTTAACATGTTGGGCATTTTATTTTTTTTTCTTGGGGGGGGGGCTTAGACTGTGTGGCAGAAGTGGATAACCTGGATGATCTCCTGGTCACCCTTTGCCCCCTAGGTGTGGCTTCGGGGGTCACATTAGAGGGGGTGGTGGGGGCAGTGGATCCCTCTGTGGAGCGCAGGTTTTCCCTCTCCAAACGTAAGTCCTCCCTGCGGTTCAGCTCTCTCAACTCCACCAGTAGCTGTGCAAGCAGGTCCATCACCCCCGTGTGTAGCTGATGGAGTTGAGTGTTGATCCTCATGACCTCCGACTCCAGGGCATGGATCCTTGCCTCTATCCTGTTAGTGTTTATACGGGATTCCCTACGGCTCCTGGTGATGTTGTCATTGGTGCGGAGGCTTGACCTGAGTAGTCTCCTTTGCAGAGCCATACACTCAGCTTCCATCCCCGTGGGCCGTTCACTGCTGGTGATGCTTGTGCCTGGTGAATCAGCTGCTGCTGTGTCCTCCTCTGCTGGTGCTGTATCCTTCTCTGCTGGTGCTGTGTCCTCCTCTGCTGCTGGTGTGTCCTCCTCTGCTGGTGCTGTGTCCTCCTCTGCTGCTGCTGTGTCCTCCTCTGCTGGTGCTGGTTGTGCTGCAGATGGGTATGTGCCCACCACATCAATTGACCCACTGCTGCCCACCGATGTCTGTGCTGGTGGAGGTGGTGGGGTAAACACGTCCCTTCGCATAGGCTGTTGGGGCTCCCCAAGCAGGCCCAGGTGTTGGTAGTCGAGTGGCCAAGGGTCAAACCTTGGCCACTGGTATGTGCTTGGCCCCCACCTAGGATCATACCTGGGGCCATGCTGGGGAGCCATCCAGGAGGGTAGGTCAATCTGTGGGTATGGCCCGTATTGGGTGGTGGCCACATCACCGGGCAGCCATTGCCTCCCTGGTGGTGGTGGTGCTGCTGCTGCTGCTGGGGGATAATAGCTCCTGGAGGTGGTGGGGGGCATCCAGTCACTGTAATAAGTCGGTGCAGGCAGAGTTGGTGCAGGCAGAGTTGATGCAGGCAGAGTTGGTGCAGGCAGAGTTGATGCAGGCAGAGTTGGTGCAGGCAGAGTTGGTGCAGGCAGAGTTGATGCAGGCAGGGTTGGTGCATCCAGCTGGCCAAGAGGTGTGGATGTCGTTGGGTACGGTGCCCACTGGCTGGTCCCCTCCTCCAAATACTCCTCACTGGGTGGTGAGGTGGCCTCCTCCATGGGCTCCTGATGTGCTGGAGACACATAACCTGTGTGGAGGATTGAGATTGTGTGATCAGTAAACTTAGCCATGATGGTGTCAAATTGATATTAATACTTGAAATGTGTAAAGGAACATATATGTTGTATGGTGTATCCCCCTGTGTGAAACAACGGTACTCCTACTGGTGATGGGTGTTGTATTCTACATGTATTGCAGCTCAGAGTTGAATTCCTTTGATGCCACATCCCAGTGGCGTGAAATTGTACATTTGCGCTGTTGCCACATCATCCTTTGTGGATATCTGCTCCCTGGACCAAAGCTAGCCAGAGGATGGTCTGGCAACATTGGCATAGTACATTTTCAGGCCATACTGATATTGTCCATGGAATATTCAACTTTGAGCTGTTATACTCTTGTGATGAAACACCTTTCAGTAGTGGGGATACCCTTGCATTACCCGGTGGATCAATCCTATGATATGTATTTTTCCTTTCACATTTTAGGTATTACTATCTCTTTAACGGGATAGCAATGGTTAATTTCACCTTGATGTAACATTGCAGGCATCATAGAGAGATGTTTAGAAAGATGTTGCTGTATGTGACAGCTGGAGATGTCAGTCATTTGACCACACGGAGGCTCTTCAGCAGACTCCACATTGACCCATTTGGAGATAACTACATCTTTGCCATTGTCTACTAAGTGTTCCTGGTTTGTAAGCACGCTCTGTGGACCATGTCAATGATGGATCCATCTCCAATTGTTTCAATTTTGGGTCTGCTGAAGAGCCTCCGTGTGGTCATATGACTGACATCTCCAGCTGTCACATACAGTAACATCTTTCTAAACATCTCTTTATGATGCCTGCAAGGTTACATCAAGTGAAATTAACCATTGCCATGCCAAGGTACACAGTGAGGAATATGGTCTGATATGTGTGTATATGTACCTTTCATACGGGTACAAACATATCCTTGATAGATATGAACCCAGAGATCTGTTCAGAACATGTGATTGTCTAACTGCCTATATATGTACAGCCATCACAAATGAACTTTCATAGATACAAGTGATACCCATCCAAGTAGGTGTAATATACTGGGTATATGTACTCTGATGATGATATCAATATGAGTTATTTTGTTGAGGGTGCACATATATGGGCAGTTGGACAATCACACGTACTGAACCGAACTCTGGGTTTACATCTTGTTGGGACCTATTTGTACCCATTTGAAAGGGACATATCCACATACAAATCTGGTTGTTTTTCTTTCTGTACATATCTTTTTGGAATAGATCTGCAGTGTGATTCAAGTAGTATTCATCCCTATGTTATCAGTTCATCCCGTACAGTGCTGGATTTTGTCAGATTAGACATGTCCCTCTCTGGTTGTCATGATGGTATCCTATGCATTGCATTGTGATGCATGGGATACCACCGTGGCAATCAGGGATTGATGTACATTACAGGATTCTGTCCATGAGGTCTGTTCAAGTTGAATCCTGAGGGGCAACAATCAAGCCAGTATTGAAGGATATCATTGATTGAGGCCTTTTTTTTCCTGGATCAGCCCATCCATCCTTCTGTGTGAGGCAGCCAGACCCGATCATAGATATCCATAATCCCTGGCCTGTTATTGACCAAACCTCAATGGTTCATATTTGGTTCCCATATGTATCCTGCAAATAGTGTCTGGTGTACCATCCATCCATGGCATCAGCACTCCTGAGGATCTATATGTGAATCAAATGTGAGCTATGTAAATTGAAGTTAGAGTAAATGATTGCATACACAACAGCAAGGCCAACTTTTTCACCTTTAGTTATGTGTGATTGTTTTTGGCCTGTGTGTTGCACATACAAGCATTTATTCTCTGTGGCACTGTGATTTGTGACCTGATACATCCTGTTGGTGATTCAGTAAGCGGTTAAGTGGACCTGATGAACTGATTATGATGCTGACTTCTCCGCTGACCTCATTTCCCCATCTGCAATGTTTTCTATGGAGTCCACACAATGAGGCCTGTGCAGCTTGAATCCTGTTATTGGATGTTCTCCATAGACTAACATTGTAATTGGTAAAGTGAGGGTATGCAAGTGTCAAATTCTCTCCATCAGCTCTTTTTCACCGCTTAGTGAATGTCCCCTATGTGTCATGTAATTGTTAACCTATCGACATGTGTTTGTTGTCTGGTTAACCCTTTGAGTACCAGAGGGGTTGCCAAAGCATTGTTGATCGATGCATTGATGATCCCTCTCGCACTCATGGGGTTATGTGCTGGATTCCCTGTGTGAACATGGGTAACACTGTGTGACAACAATTGTGATGTTTGACATACAACACTTTACTGAGCATGGTTTGTGTGTATTGTGTGTGATGAGCACAGCAACATGAGGGTTAACCAGGGAGTTGGACAGGTTTTGGCCTTGTTGAACATTGACATTTGTCCTTGTCTTGATTCCTGTTTAAACCCTCAGGGTGCTGTGTTGGTGCAATTGTGTGGTTGAATGAAGGGCAGATGTTGGGATGTGAGTGCTTGTTTGTGATGGGTGTGTGGTTTGGGGTGGTGTGTGGTTTTGGGGTGATGCACTTACCGGTGGTGTGGAGGCTCCTCTCCTCCCCAGTGTCTGATCCTCCAGGGACCCCCTCAATGAGGGTAGACGACAGTGTCTGCCGCAGCCTCTCCTCCCATGCGCTGAAGGTGATGGGGACAGGTGGCCCACCTCCGGTGGCTCGGGCGTGCAGGGCGGCATCCCCCATCTTCCTCTTCACCTGCCTTTTGCAGTCGCCCCATCTCTTCTTTATTGAGTCCACATCCCGTCTGCAGGTGGCCACCGCATTAACTCTGCTGCAGATTTGACTCCAGGCAGCTCTCCTCCTCGCAGACAGGCCAGGGAGTCTGTCCCCCGGGAAGAGGACACTCTCCCTCTCCAGCACAGCCTCCACGAGGGCCGTGTTTTCTTCCTCGGTATATCGGGGATCCCTGAGCCTGTCCCCCTCAGCTCCGGCATGCGAGGAGTCAGACCCGGAGTGTCCTGCCTGCTCTGCCCCTGCCTGTGTGTGGTGGTCCCCAGGCACTACCCCTCGTCCCACTGCAGGATCTGTCCCTCTTCTTCTTAGTGTGCCTGTTCTTGTGGGCCTGGTCCCCCTCCGCCCTGCGTATCTCCCTCTCCCACCCCTGCTCTGCTGAGGGATCCCCTCCTGACCTTCCTCCTCCTCCTCCACTAGTCTCCCCATCCCTCTCTCCTGTCCTCCTCTCCTGGCCATCATTCACCCAGTCACACCCAGGCACTCTCACACGCCCTCACAGACACACTCGATCCCACTCACTCTCTGTCACACACTTTCACTCACGGATTCACACTGTAAAAATAAAGTTTAAAATGTGTAAGGTGTGATGAAAAAAAAAAGACTATGTGTATGTATGTGTATGTATTTGTATGGATGTATGTGCTATGTGCAAAAGTGTGCTATGTGTCTATTTAAATGTAACTCTCTCCTCTCCAAAATCCTTCTACCTTACTCCTCTGTATGCTTCTCGCTCTATCTCTCTCTCTCTCTCTAAATGCTATCCTCCACTCCTGGGTCCTGTGCTCTAGCTTGCTGAAACTCGAAACACAGACAGGGTGTAACCGTTATTTTGAGGTATATATAGGTGTATTTGAACATTTTTGATACTTTGGGGCCTTGGGATTGGCTGTAGGTTTGAATTTTGTTTGTGCATCTATCAGGGTTGCTAGACAACGGCAGCCGTAATGTAACATTTTGAGTTAAGTTGTGTTTTAACGGGTGTTTGGGACGCACGGTGATGCAAAATCAGGTGCGACGCTGGTTTTTGTTTAACGTGTTTTTGTAGTGCCTACGCCCGATAGCTATTCTTGAACGCTTACCTTTGAATCTGCCGTAAAACATGTGTTCTTTGCGGCCGACGTGCCTTTTTTACTTAGCGGATGGTTTAACGGCTGCCTTTAAATCTAGGCCTCAGACCAGTAGGTAAAATCAAACACAGTTTATTAAATAAGAAATAAGGCAAACGATCGCCCTCTACAGGCAACACAAATAATAGCAATATATGGACAGATATGCCCCCACAGGCACAATATACAGAATCAGGGTAAACATATACTGTCTCAGAACAGGCAATAGCAGTTTAGACACTAATGGGTTAAATGCATAAATCAGTCAGTCTCTGCTGTGGAGTTTGGCACGCCTAAGGTGGTGATTGGAGGTAAAATATAGATGTAGGCAACACTTAGATGTTCTTAAGGTAATAATGCTGCTAGGCAATCTGTCACCAGTGGTAGAATCAGCAGAACAGTGACTCAAAATAGCCCCCGCGGGCGTAACTGAGGAGACAACTGAATCTGCAAGTGCGTGAGTCGGTAGCCCCCACGGGCGTAACCACAATATAGCTTGATATGCAAGAGCTGGCAAATAGCCCCCACGGGCGTATAAACGGAGACCAACAGAGAGAGGTAGTTGAGCCAATAGCCCCCACGGGCGTATACCAATGGGAACCTGCCAGAGCTTTGAGCCTACCCTTTGCTGCACAGCTTGAGCCTTAAGCCAAAACGGGTGTCCGCCGGTAAACCAACGTAAGACCAAGAGCCAATGGCGCCCTACCGGATCCGACTTAACGTGACTACTCTGCAGCTAGATCGTATGAGTCGCCGTCCCACACAAGCAGCCGACTCAGCAGACGTAGCACAACGGGTTAAGGCTCTATACCGGGGAAAGAAGGCTCTGCGAGGATGAGGCAGCACTGCAAGGGTTAAAATGCACTTTTGCCAATAGAAGGCTCAGTATAGTGGAGTAGCTCTGCAAGCGTACGGAGGCTCAGTGAAGGAAGCACAGCTCTGCAAACCAGCACGGATACTCTGCACTGGACTTAAGCACATCAAGGGTGAAGTTGGTCACTCTGCAGCTTGGCAAACAGCAGCAGTGGAAGTAAGAATGTCGCGGCGGCGACAACAGGAACAAGCAGGTCGCTGGAACAGGCCGGTTGCAGATCACGGAGCAGGAAGTCAGCCAGGCCAGGTCGAAACACGTAGGAGGTCCTCAGATAAGCTGGGTCAATCACAAGCAAGAACGTCAGCCAAGCCGGGTCAGATAACGGAGGTGGTTCTCAGACAAGCCGGGTCAATCACGAGCAGGAACACTGGAGCGTAATCAGGACAGGCCAAATCGGTACACAGGAATGCGAAACACAGGAACACAGCAACAGCAATACTGGCTCAGAAACACCATGAAAGAGCATCTGACAGGTGTCATCGCCAGGCATAAAAAGGTCACCAGGGGCGGGCCAAACCAACTCAGCGAAACAGAGTGTACCACAAACAAGAGTGACAGGAGGATCACAGGCACTGTGATACCTGGTTAGACTCTGTGAAGTAGATTCCCCATAAAGAGATGACAGACTGCTATTTGATATAAATATAAGAGCACAGCAACAGACCAAACTGGTATACTGCAAGGCTGGCACCAGTGGGCCAGATGTTTAGGAGCAAAGACTAGAGTATGTAGCTAGCTGATGGTAGCTGCTCTCTGGGTTGCTTCACTGCGACCTAGTCTGAGTTAGAGATGCTGGCCACAAGGCCAGATTAGGGCCTACTGGTGGAGACAGCCCCTGGATGACAACCCAGATAACAGCAGCTACCCACTGAGGTCAAAGAGGATACTGAACAAAAAACCTACCTGTAGTATAGCTGTAGTTGTTGTACAGGAACACTGAAGCCTGGACCTTGACTGAGAAGACAGAGAATAAGATAGTCGTAGTCCAACAGGTGATCTATGTTGGACTGATGGTCAAGGTGATAGAAGCCCACCAGGGTCAAGACAAATTGGAAGTCAGACAAGCCAGATCAAGAATGGGCAATGAAGTACAAGGCAGCATACAGCGGAATGGTCAAATCGAGTTGGTAAGAGGATATTAGATGAGCACGGTACCATATTACAGAACAAGAGTGAAGTAGAAGGAAAAGCCACAAATTAGCACTCATGAACAAGACGGGAAACTAAGGGACATGACCTGGAATAATTTGATTGTGCCACTGTCATGGTTCGTACATATGAGATCTGGACATGTACTGTTAGGTAACACAATTTTATTGAAAACAGACAATGAAATGGTAACGACTATATATATATCTATATATATAAAAGAAGACTTTGTGCCTGGCAAAACACACCCAGGGGCGGCAGTAAAAAGGATTACTGCTGCCATTGGGTGATTCTGTGGGAGTGTGATTTTTGGCCTGCCCCCACTATCCAGCCCGCCCACCACTATCTAAGGCTGAAAAAAAAAATGGCTGCCACACACTCCTACACCACAGACACATGCACATGCCCTCCCACACACACACTAGCAGACACATACACACATATACACACACGCACGCTGAGGATGATGGGAACAATGTTCAAGCTACAGCTGGAAGGCCATGGTCCAATCTGTATTATGCAGCTTCTTCATTCCCTGTCTTTGAGCCTACACAGCTCTGCTAATTACTACAAGTGAGCTGATTTCTAAACAATCAGCAGGAGGATACTGGCTTGCTGAGAAAGTGGAAACAACGGCAGAGAGGTGATCAGGCAGTGCAGAGCAAGGCTTCAGCTGAGCTGGTAAATGGCAGAGACATGGATGTGACTGTATTTATATATTGCACAAAGAGAGAGAAAGAGAGCAGGTTGTTTGTCAGTCTGTCTGTAAGTAGAGGTGCCAGTTCCTGCAATCATCTCCATGCTGTACATAGCTCACTGTATAGCATGTATGACAAACTATTTATATATGGTCTGGCATTGTATAGTATACAGTCTGTGTATAAGGACTGGCACTATACAGTATAGGAGGGACAGTCCCTGTTTGACACCCAAATCCCTCTGCTCCTCTATTTAGGAGATCACACGGTGTGGTGTATATACAGTAGGCTGACCAGACCTCACCTTTAACCGGGGACACATAGGAAATAAGCATATTTCAGGAGTGCACCAAAATCAAAGCAGCCCTGCAGTATGCATTTTTCATATGTGTCACTGGTTAAAGGTGAGGTCTGGTCAGCCTAATGTACAAGTGTATCAGATTGCTCCACATCAGTAAAACCCACGGTAATGTGGGTATAAACTTCTGTATATATCTGTTAAATTAGTCTGTGTAAAAAATATTTTCATCTTCTTCTAAATCATTCACTTACAGAAAGAGTAACTTAACCATTTCAGTGCCAGAGGAGATGCAATGCATTGCTTACCCCCTGGCACTCAAAGGGTTAAAAATTCTCTACAATGGTCTGGCACTGTATAGCAGGTTCTCAATCTGTGCCCTCAGTGGCTATTAACAGGCCAGGATTTTAGAATTTCCTTTTAAGAGCACAGGTGAGTTAATCAATATGACTGAGCCTCTGATCAACACACTTGTGTTCTAGCAGTGAAATTCCTAAGTCCTGGCCTGTTAGTGGCCACTGAGGGCATGGGCTGAGAACCTCTGCTGTATAGTATACAGTCTGCATGTGTCTGTGTATAAGGACTGGCACTATACAGTATAGGAGGGACAGTCCCTGTTTGACACCCAAATCCCTCTGCTCCTCTATTTAGGAGATCACATTGTGTGGTGTATATACCAGTGTATCAGATTGCTCCACATCAATAAAACCCACAGTAATGTGGGAATAAACTTCTGTATATATCTGTTAAATTAGTCTGTGTAAAAAAAATACTTTCATCTTCTTCTAAATCATTCACTTACAGAAAGAGTAACTTAACCATTTCAATGCCAGAGGGGATGCAATGCATTGCTTACCCCCTGGCACTCAAAGGGTTAAAAATTCTCTAAAATACACCACCAGCCACGCCCCCAGTAACACCACCGAAAACACAAGTGTCCCTCTTTGGCCATATGAAATGTTGGGAGGTATGTTACTTACACTGCTCACACTGTATGTATTTATGTTCTGATTTGCAGCTGTGTGTCACTGTTTGTGTTGTCAGTGCATGTGTGTGTATATGTGTGTGTTGCATGTGTCTCTGTCTATCACTGTGTGTACCTTTCTGACACGTACACCCTACGCTATAATTCACTATCATAACATTTATTTAAAAAAAAAGAAACATTTCCTGCATAACATGACGGGCAACGCCGTCCCAAACTGCTAGTATATATATATATATATATATATATATATATATATATATATATATATATATGCCTCAAAATTTCCACTCGCCACTAGCCAATGGCGAGTGAAAATTTGGCCCTGGTGAGTAGAAATTCAGCCCTGGTTGGTATGTTTTGGCTTGCAGTGGCGAGTAACTCAGGTCTGGCTAGTAGCAAAGGACTTCAACTTTTAAGCCCTGTATATATATATATATATATATATATATATATATATACTGTATGAGCAGCACACAACAGTGCAAGCAACACTTACGGATAGGAGATTGCTTCAGTGTGATGCTGTATGTAGACCCCAGATAGGGAAAGGTAGGCCACCGCAGGTCCGCACCTACACAGAGTAACAAAACATGGAGCGAGTGGATAGTCAGACAGAGCCACAGGTAAGCACCAGAACGGGTAGTCAGACGGGCCAAGGGTCATACACGGAGCAGGTAGTCAGCCAGAGCCACAGGTCCGCACCAGAATGGTTATCAGACTATACCAAGGTCATACACGGAGTGGATAGTCAGACAGAGCCACAAGTCAGCACCAGAACGGGTAGTCAGACAAGCCAGATACTCAGGAACAAATGCTAGGAACTGCACTGGACACCAAAGAAAGGGCAACTGAGCCCTGTGTCCAGGCAGTATATAAATGCCTGCCCCAGGAAGAGGAGGAGTCAGGAGTGGGTGACTGACCCTTTAAATGGAGCGCACGTACATCTCCCTGGACGTGTGCCCATATGACGCTACCCGGCAACAGCTGGGCCATCTATAGGGAAGAGGCTGGAGCCACAAGACAGAATGTGGCTGAGCCTGCCAAGAGGAAGGATGTGGTTGGACTGCTGCCAGCAGATGCGGCCGCTAGGAAAGAGGTACGCCCTGCGGCACTTGAGCAAGCCGCCGCCAACTGTAACAACCACTCCCAAAAGAATTATAAAGGCTCAGATCAAATGCAAGACAATGCAGGGAACCAGGATCCAGATAACAGGGAAACAAACAAACGAAGAACAGAAAAGGAATCACAAAAAACAAAGAAAAAGGGGCAGAACATGACACCTGCATTCTATTGGTCTGCATCATATTGATGTATGGTCATTGCACCATACAATATACAGTACATGGATATGTATTCCCAGATCATCACTTCTGCAGATTCACTGACTGCTGGTAATGCTGGTGGCAAGTTTGTCTGTGGCAGTGTCAGTTATGTGTAAGACCTGTAATGGTGCCAGGGGGAGAACTGAGATATTACTAGTAGCCCAGACCTTAGCACGAGGACTAGGTAAGGATGAGCCAGGTGATTTTATCAATGTTTTGGGCTTGTGTTTTTTTTAAATGCAATATTGTTCTTGACGATGGGGGGTGGACAGGGGGTACAGTGACAGCAGCACCTGATTTTTTTTTTCTTTTTCCCCTTGGTTGACAGTTCCATATGTTCCTCAAACACTTCAGGGTAGTTTTTAGGGCAGGTGTGCCAAGGTGTGACCCCCTTTGCAAATTTCTCGTTGCAGATAAACGCAATTATACAATCTCTGCCCCATGGAAAAGTATTCCCACACCCAAACTGTGTGCTTGACACAAGGAAAAGGATGCATTACACATCCCTAGTCCTAACCATCAGTTGTATAGTGAAGACTCAGGCAGAAAAAAATATTTTCTATGGCAGGCCTGTCCGAGTTCAGTCCTCAAGGGTCACCAAAAGACCAGGATTTAAGGATTTTCCTGATTAAGCACAGGTGCGTTAATCAGAGGCTCATTCATTTTGACTGATTCACTCAAGCTTAATCAGGGAAATCCTTAAATCCTGGTCTGTTGGTGGCCCTTGAGGTCTGAACTTGGACAGCCCTTGTAGGGAATTATTCAATCAGTCACTATTGACAGGAGTAGTTCCAGAAGACTGTAAGGTACAATTGCAAATGTATTACCTCTTCACAGAAAAGGTTTCAGGGAGTCTGGCAACTACAGACCAGTAAGTCCTACTTCATTAGTGGGAAAATCAGTGGAAAACATTTTAAAGGAAAAAATTAAATACCTGAATTTAAATGTCTTACAAGATCTGAAACTGAAGGTCTGAATAAAATGGAATAAATAAATCAACCCTGTGTGTGCCACAGGATTACTTTTTTATGTAAACCTCCTTTCTAGGGGCATCATCGAGGTCTGAGTAAAAAAATTAGGGAAAAAATTAACCCTGCTTGTGCCACAGAGTTGCGCAGTGCATTGATTTGCAATGTGTTGGACCGCCACCCCACCTAGTGGCATACAAAGGATTATCTTTTTTTTTTATTATTGTGTTTTATTCAGACCTTGGGAGGGGCATCAGGACCCCTCCTGATTACACCCCAAAGAGATCTTAATAAAAAAATAATGGGGGGGTTATTAACCCTGTGTGTTCCATATGGGGTCCAACAAATTGCTTTTGCAATGCATTGGACACCCCTGTGGCATAGACAGGTTTATTATTACTTTTTTCATTACTTTTTATTCAAACCGCATTGGGGGTGCAAGAACTCCTCCTCCCACCAATGAGGTCTGAATAAAAATGGGAAAACAATTAACCCTGTGTGTGCCACATGGGGGTAAATGCATTGTTTTGCAATGCATTGGACACCTCTGTGACGTGCACATTAACTGACTCCAATTCCCCCCATGTACCTTAACCCCCCCAGTCTGGTTCCACAGATCAGTGGAAGTCACATTCTCGCAGCTTGAATCCCCCCCAAGCGTGGTCCCCTGCCCACTGGTAGACACAGACTAACAGTGTGCACTAGAATCAGGCTGGCAATCAAACAGTGTATGTGAGGGACATGCACTGATTCCCAACCTGGTTACAGTGCCCACTGGTAGACACAGATCCCCCATATGCACTGTCTGCCCCCCCAGCTTTGGTCTGCTGCCCATTGGTAGAGAGATATACTCACATACACTGCCTGACCCCATACTCCCAGCCTGGTTTCACTGGCAGTCACAAGTCCGCTCATACACTGACTGATCCCCTAGCCTGATTCAACTGGTAACCATAGAATCACACATGCTCTGTTTGCTTCCACATCCTTGTTCCACTGGTATTCATGCTCCTGGCACGCAATATGATATGCCAACACATGTCATGTATTAGGCTGGTAGTAGGTCATGAATACATTAGGAAATCCCATGGTCTTGAGCCTTTGTAGTATCTTTGAAGTGATTGATGTGTAACATAGTTTGCATTTTTTCCTATAGTGCCACATTTTGCAAATAGTTGCGCACACTAACTTAGGAGTAGAAAGACAAGTGACCTCTCTTGATAAGACTAGTTGTCTATTTTTAAACATTTTATGCTGTATTAATTATTTGGATTCAATATTTATTTATTATCCTAGAGGGACAAAGATAACCCACCTATAGCATCACGTTTCTATTGGATTCAGCTCATTCAGGTGAAACATTGATCATTGATTTTTATTTCCATTTTTATCTCCTCCACACATCATCTTTTTTGTGGTCTGTTCAGTAAACCTGTGCTTTAAAATACAGAGCAAAGCAAATAATAATTATGACTGCATTTACCATTTATAATAATGATAAAGTCATTTTACACCCAACGAAATTTGCATTTCTTACAAAAAAATTACATGCATAGCTTATATATAAATAAAAATAGCATTGCTAATAAACTTGTCAATACAAAATTAGCATTGTTTGTAAAAATAAAAAAATATGTAAAACATTTGTATAAAAATATTAACCCTTTGAGTGCCAGAGGGGTACACAACGCATTGCAGAGCAATGTATTGCGTACCCCTCTGGCACACAAAGGGTTAAATTAGCACTGATAATATTTTTTGCTAATAATAAATGGCATTGCTACCTTAGGAGCAATGATAATTATTTCAAGCATCTGAAGTTGTTTGTCCCACAGTTTTTAATCATGGTTTAACAAAAGAAAACCCATTGTGCTTATTACCCCATTGAAGATAGGTCTTTATTGCAGAAACATGAGCAGAATGGTGTATACTGCAGTTCACTAAAAACAGCAGCAAAATTAGCCTTACAGTTGAATTTTAGAACTTAGTAAATATTGAACCATTGACATAGAACAAATTGAACTAACAAACACAGATGTCTTCACCACACTTCTACTCAAACATATAGGATTACATTTACTAAGATCGCTCCTGTATTTGTTTTTATTTTTATACGCTAAATGTCAGCAAGTGTTAACAGATTTTCACTGAACACAATTATTTTTTTAATTAAAAAATTGCCCTATTTGCATCCAAAAACTCTTTAACTCTTTGAGTGCCAGAGAGGGATTTAGTGCATTGCAGCTCTCAAAGGCTCTCATGCTTTCATGTAGGATGTTAAATTGTGTTAAAATCATAATGTAACTTGATTTGATAAAAAATATATACAGCGAATTCTGAAATCTATTACAAAATGGACCCCCTCTAAACCAATCCCACAACCTGTCCCCAGTTCATTCATTCACGACGCCTGTTTCCCTCTGCTGTACAATAGATTTTGCTTTATCGGTGTAGGAACCAGGTTCTTGGTCAACTCCAGTTCTTCTCACAGTGCAATGTCACTGCATCCCTCTTTCTCCCCTTCCCCAGGCATCAGTGAAAGCCACATTTCTCAGGCATGCCTCTATCCCAGTGTTGCTCTGCCGTTGCATCCCTTTTCCACTCCACAATGCATGAATCCTTGCCTCCATAATGTCCCCTTATGCTCCTGATTCTGCAACTTCCCTGTCCCCCTGCCAATCATCAGATCCCCCTTGTTCAGAAACCACTGCTCTTCTATAGAGCCTCTGCAGACCCCTTCTACCATTCGATTATGCCCACATGTGAGCATCTGTGTGCAAAGTATATTAATACCATTGAATGGCAATCTGTAGTTCTCCAGCTTCTGTTGGCCTCATCATCCCCAGCTATGCAATATTCAGCTGAAGGTGACAGGAGTTTTTAGTCCAGGAGCAGAAGGAGATCTACAGATTGCTGATGCAGCCCACTGTAATCACCACTTCTAGGTTGTTCTTCAAAGCTGGATTCGAAGATTTTATCCCCTTGGAGTCTCTTCTACATTCAAGAGGTTATAAGCATATGGTTGATGTCTTTGAGTATAGGAGTTTACTCAAATGTAATTCCTCGCTTGGTGGCTTTGAATAAAACATCAAAGACATTTCTGAATTCTGTAGCATGTATTTTTTCCAGAAATATGTTATGTATGGTGGATGGATAGAACTATGAAAACCATGATTTTAGTAATTTGCTTTAGTAATTTGCTTATCTGTAGGAGAACTTCAGCTGTAAATATTACCAATTTTGGATCCATGTTAGTAGACCCTTTTTGCTGCTTGACACCTAATCCACACTTATTCTTATCAACATTAATTTATTTCTGTTTTGTCCATTTTTAGCAATACATACATATTTTAATATTAGAACAGTCACTTAATTCAGTCCAATTCAACCAGGGTGGGGTTTTCTATAGACCTTGAATAAAATTATCTATAACTATTCCTTAGTGTTATCCAATTATAGATACATGATTATATACAGTGTCGGAAATCTTGTATGGTACTAACAGGTAAGTCAGCCCTATCTTTGCACTGATTACTTAAAATGTTTTGTCTTCTACTTACGCAAAAATTCTAGTTAAAGTTCTCAAACAAACAAAAGTAGGAAAATTCGAGTCTAGTGTTGAGTTCATCTGGGAGATATTTTATTTCTGCATTATATATTAATATATAAAGATATTATTAGTCATAGAATCCACATGCCCTATTTTTATTTTCCTGAAATCAACTATTATGGACTGTGATTGTTGTAAATCTAGTGAATGTGTAGGTTCCGAAGTATCTGCCACCGGTGTTTCTATGACTTTGGATTTCTGTGATGTGATGCATTAGGGAAGCTGATTGGTGTGTCATATGTTCAATGTATTCAATACAGGCGAAGTAACTCCTCCTGTATTGAACTGAACTCCGTTTATCCTACTGAGACACAAAAATCCTAATGGCCCCTATTAATTTTGCTCTTGTGCTTCTGTTCAAGAGCTAGCCTCTTCAATCTGTCATGAATGTCATGTCCATGGAGGCAGACATGACAGTTTCTGGCAGTTTTTTTTTTAAACTGAAATAGGTACATGATTAATGCCATATGTTATAAACCCTTTTGTCCTTTTAAATGATTACACATACATACATTAAGTGATATTTGTGTCCTATGACTATGGTAGCAACTGTCATGTCTGCCTCCATGGACATAGTAAAATAGTTGATGAGACTGAAAAAAGACATGCGTCCATCAAGTTCAGCCCATGCCATATCACCCCTATTGTTATAGGTGATCAAGTGGTCACCTGGAACAGGTACCACCATTTACTATATTACAAATGCTGGGTGATAGCAAAATAACCCAGCCAGTATCTCCTCAGGTCTGATATCACTGTAAAGGGGAAAGGGGAGACTCCCCTTTTCAATTACTCCATTGTTATACTCTTTTGAGCCCCATGGGTCAAGATTCTCCCCTTTCTAATGATACCAGTTGTGTCTTAATCAGAGCAGGGGATACCAAGATATTTGTTCCCTAGTCACAGCACCCTCTGCTCCAGGTCCAGTGGTTGCTCCATAGTGACATCATCACACCCATGTATGGTGATTTCACAAGATTGTACCAGAACCTCCTATGCCTGAAGAGGAAAGATCCTTTACTGGATGACAGGTTGTTTTTAGCCTCCTCTAAATCCCTGATTTGCACTATGAGTGCTGCACTCAGAGCAAAAACTCCATGACATCTCACAAGACATGATCAGTACTCAAGATGTTAACCCACTGAGAGAAAAAAAGAAAAGAAAAAGAAAGGAGTAAAAATGTTAGGATGAGAGGCCATAGTCTAAAACTAGAGGGACAGAGGTTTAGATATAAGAAAGTTTTCCTTCACTAAGAGGGTATTAGATAAGTGGAATAGCCTGTCAGAAGGAAGTGGTAGAGGTTAATACAATGACAGAATTTAAGCATGCATGGGATAGGCATAACACTGTCCTGAACATAAGACCAAGGATCAAATAAGGTTTGAGGTTTTTACAGTAGGATAAACGGGCAGAGTTGATGGGCTGAATGGTTCTTATCTAACATCAAATTCTATGTTTCTTGTTGATCCAGAGAATGGCAATAAATAAATAAATATATATAACTGAAGCCATTTCCAATTAAGCCCCAAGTGGGTAAAACAATTCCTTCCTGACTTCAAAAGGCAGTCGGATATTTCCCTGGATCAATATCCTGGACATGACACCGAACACTGATATAACATGTTATTGGTACAAGGCAAAATTCATTAGGATTTTTTGGCCATAGTAAGGTAAGGGGGCCTTATTAGGAGGCATTGACTTCTCCATGAACCCTTTAATTGCCAGAGGGGGCATCCAATGGAGATGGATGAACATTTTTGCTTCAAATAAAAAATCAGTGAATAATTTCCTGAGAAAAGTGCATTTTGTTCACTTTTTTGGCCTAGCTGATTGCATTGAATTTACACACAACACATAGCAAATATTATTTTATTTACCAAAGGCATAGTATAAAAGGGGGTATGAGGGTGTCTATGTTGGTGGAGTGTGGGGAAATAATCAGATGAACATGAAATTAGTTTTTTTTGGGGGGGTTGTTGACTGTTATTGGGGGGACAGTGCATTAACCCCTAGAGTGCCAAGTGGGTACAACGTACGAGTGAGGACAGCTGCACCTGCTGTGCCAAGCTCGTACGTTGTACAGCTTAAATGCGGTCACTGCATAGGCCGGTATAACCGGCATGCAGTGGCCGCATTTAAAAAAAAAAAATGCCTGGCACTCGTGGGGGGACATGAGGATTACTCCTCATGTCCCCCCAGGTATTGATCTCCCAGCCGATCGCGCTGGGAGATCAATATTTACTAAGGAGAAGCAGAGCTTCTCCTATCCCTCCTCTCCTACCCGAACTTCCGGGTAGGAGTGGGCGGGACCGGGGGAAGCCTCCTAACGTCATCGGTGACATAGTCACCGATGACGTTGCAAGGCATTCCCCGACCGAGATCACTCCTACCGGAGGTAGGAGTGAAGAGAAGGAGAGCTTTTGCTCTCCTTCGGTCGCCATATTGAGCTCCCAGCCCAATCGGCTGGGAGCTCAATAACTGGGTGCACATCAGGAGGGGTCCTGATGTGCCCCAGCGAGGTCTGACCATAATAATAAAAAAAAAAAAAAAAAAAAACAAATGTAAAAATTAACCCTGTGAGTGCTGCAGGGTTCCCCAATGCATTGCTTTGCAATGCACTGGGGATCCCTGTGGCACTCACAGGGTCAATTCTTGCAGCCCATATTTTTATTACAGAGACCTCATTGGGGGGCTTCAGGAAGGGTCCTGAAGCCCCCCAATGAGGTCTATAAAAAATAGAAAAAAAAAAAAAAAATTAACCCTGTGTGTGCCACAGGGGAGGGGGTTCATTGCAGAGCCCCCCTCCTGTGGCAGACATAGGAATATTTTTTAGTATTTTATCATCAGAGATTGTTGGGGGGACATCAGGAGAATTCCTGATGTCCCCCCACAAGGTCTGATAATAATTTTAAAAAAATTAACTCTGTGAGTGCCGCAGTGGTCCCCAGCACATTGCTTTGCAATGTGCTGGAGAACCCTGTGACACTCACAGGGTCAATTCTTTTATCCCATATTTTTTTTTTACTAAGACCTCATTGGGGGACATAAGGAAGGGTCCTGAAGCCCCCCAATGAGGTCTATAAAAAATAGAAAAAAAAAAAAATTAACCCTGTGTGTGCCACAGGGGAGGGGGTTCATTGCAGAGCCCCCCTCCTGTGGCAGACATAGGAATATTTTTTAGTATTTTATCATCAGAGATTGTTGGGGGGACATCAGGAGAATTCCTGATGTCCCCCCACAAGGTCTGATAATAATTTTAAAAAAATTAACTCTGTGAGTGCCGCAGTGGTCCCCAGCACATTGCTTTGCAATGTGCTGGAGAACCCTGTGACACTCACAGGGTCAATTCTTTTATCCCATATTTTTTTTTTACTAAGACCTCATTGGGGGACATAAGGAAGGGTCCTGAAGCCCCCCAATGAGGTCTATAAAAAACAGACCAAAAAAAAAATTAACCCTCTGTGTGCCACAGGGGAGGGGGTTCATTTTAGACCCCCTCCTGCGGCACACACAGGACTTTTTTTTTTACTATTGCTTTACATTCAAAGCTTGTTGGGGGGCCCTAAGGCCACCCAACAAGCTATGAATAAAGAAGAATTTTTTTTTAAAAAAAAAAGAACCCTCTGTGTGCGACAGGGGATCAATTGCATTGCTTTGCAATGCATCGGACATCCCTGTGGCATGCACACAAAATGACTCAATCCCCCCCGTACCCTACCCACCAGCCCAGTTCCACATTCTACTGGCAGTCCCATTCCCACAGTTTGAACCCCCCAGCCTGGTTCCACTGCCTACTGGTAGACCCAAGTGCCAATACACACTGGATTCAGGCTGGAAATCAAACAGTGTATGTGGGGGACTTACAGTGAAAAGTGGTAGTCACAGATCCCCCATATGTACTACCTTACTTCCCCCACCACCACTGCCATACTTGCGCTCTGCCCAGTGGTAGATATACCCACATACACTGCCTGACCCCTCGTCCCTCCCCCCACCTGGTTTCACTGGCAGTCACAGGTCCTCACGTACACTGACTGACCACTGATAGCCATAGAATCATACATACACTGTTTGCTTCCCCATCCTTGTTCAACTGGTAGCTACACTCCTGGCACCCAATATGGTATGTCATCCCACAGCAGTGGGGTACCATTTATCGTAGGCTGGCAGGAGGTCCTCCTAGGAAATCCCATGGTGTTGAACCATTTTCGGATCTTTGAAGTGACTGATTTGTAAAAAAAAAAAAAATGTTTTCTTTTTCTTTAGCACCACATTCTGGAAATAGTTGTGCACACTAACTTAGGGGTAGAAAGGCAAGTGACCCCTCATTAGATGCGGCAGGTTATCTTCTTTCCAAAATGGTATGGTTTCGCTACATTTTCTTCACTTCTATAGCTGTTATAACCATTTTCATACACGCAAGAATGTTTGAGAAAATGTTAGAGAAATCAGGAGGTTGTAGCAGTAGTAGTTTTGTACTTGTAGCGCCCCCTAAGGTAGGTCAGTTCATACCAATGGGGTGTCATTTTTCTCCTAAGAGCAATAGCTAATGGATACAGTTGGAAATTCCATGGTTTTTACAGATTTCAATACATTTGAAGGGGCAGAAATGTAAGAAAATGCCTTTTTTTTTCATTAGCACCACCTTCTGGAGGCATTTGTGCACTCCAGGCTTGGGGTAAGAAGGCAAGTCACCCCTCACTAGATTCGGCAGGTTGTCTTCTTTCCAAAATGGTATCGTTTGTGTACCCTTTCTTCACTTCTCTAGTTCTTATAACCATTTTTGTATAGACAAGTAATGTTTGAGAAAATGTTAGAAAAATTAGAGGTTGGTGTAGTTTTGTACTTGTAGCGCCCGCTAAGGTATGTGAACTCATACGAATGAGGTGTCACTTTTCTCCTAAGAGCCATAGCTAAAGAATACATTTGAAAAATCAATGGTTTTCACAGATTTCAGTACATTTGAAGGGGCAAAAATGTAAGAAAATGCCTTTTTTTTTTCATTAGCGCTCCTTTCTGGAGGCATTTTTGCACACCAGACTTGGGGTTAGAAGGCAAGTCACCCCTCATTAGATGCGGTAGGTTGTCTTCTTTCCAAAATGGTATGGTTTGTGTACCCTTTCTTCACTTCTGTAGTTGTTATAACCATTTTTGTATAGACAAGTAATGTTTGAGAAAATGTTAGAAAAATTAGAAGTTGTAGTAGGTGTCGTTTTGCACTTATAGCGCCCCCTGAGGTAGGACAACTCATGCCAGTGGGGTGTCATTTTTCTCCTAAGAGCACTAGCTAATGGGTACTGCTGGAAATTCCATGGTTTTTACAGATTTCAGTACATTTGAAGGGGCAGAAATGTAAGAAAATGCCTTTTTTTTTCATCAGCGCCACCTTCTGGAGGCATTTGTGCACACCAGACTTGGGGTAAGAAGGCAAGTCACCCCTCATTAGATGCGGTAGGTTGTCTTCTTTCCAAAATGGTATGGTTTGTGTACCCTTTCTTCACTTCTGTAGTTGTTATAACCATTTTTGTATAGACAAGTAATGTTTGAGAAAATGTTAGAAAAATTAGAAGTTGTAGTAGGTGTCGTTTTGCACTTATAGCGCCCCCTGAGATAGGACAACTCATGCCAGTGGGGTGTCATTTTTCTCCTAAGAGCACTAGCTAATGGGTACTGCTGGAAATTCCATGGTTTTTACAGATTTCAGTACATTTGAAGGGGCAGAAATGTAAGAAAATGCCTTTTTTTTTCATCAGCGCCACCTTCTGGAGGCATTTGTGCACACCAGACTTGGGGTAAGAAGGCAAGTCACCCCTCATTAGATGCGGTAGGTTGTCTTCTTTCCAAAATGGTATGGTTTGTGTACCCTTTCTTCACTTCTGTTGTTGTTATAACCATTTTTGTATAGAAAAGTAATGTTTGAGAAAATGTTAGAAAAATTAGAAGTTGTAGTAGGTGTCGTTTTGCACTTATAGCGCCCCCTGAGGTAGGACAACTCATGCCAGTGGGGTGTCATTTTTCTCCTAAGAGCACTAGCTAATGGGTACTGCTGGAAATTCCATGGTTTTTACAGATTTCAGTACATTTGAAGGGGCAGAAATGTAAGAAAATGCCTTTTTTTTTCATTAGCGCCACCTTCTGGAGGCATTTGTGCACAACAGACTTGGGGTAAGAAGGCAAGTCACCCCTCATTAGATGCGGTAGGTTGTCTTCTTTCCAAAATAGTATGGTTTGTGTACCCTTTCTTCACTTCTGTAGTTGTTATAACCATTTTTGTATAGACAAGTAATGTTTGAGAAAATGTTACAAAAATTAGAAGTTGTAGTAGATGTCGTTTTGCACTTCTAACGTCCCCTGAGGTAGGTCAACTCATGCTAATGGGGTGTCATTTTTTTCTTAAGAGCACTAGCTAATGGATACTGCTGGAAATTCCATGGTTTTTACAGATTTCAGTACATTTGAAGGGGCAGAAATGTAAGAAAATGCCATTTTTTTCCTATAGTGCCAACTTCTGGAAGCATTTGGGCACAACAGGCTTGGGGTAAGAAGGCAATTCACCCCTCATTAGATGCGGCAGGTTGTCTTCTTTCCAAAATGGTATGGTTTGTGTGCCCTTTCTTCACTTCTCTAGTTGTTATAACCATTTTTGTACAGACAAGTAATGTTTGAGAAAATGTTAGAAAAATTAGTGGTTGCAATAGGTGTAGTTTGGTACTTGTAGCGCCCACTAAGGTAGGGGAACTCATACCAATGAGGTGTAATTTTTCTCCTAAGAGCACTAGCTAATGAATACAGTTGGAAATTCCATGGTTTTCACAGATTTCCATACAGATGAAGGGGCAGAAACGTAAGAAAATGCCATTTTTTTCCTATAGTGCCACATTCTGGAAGCATTTGTGCACAACAGGCTTGGGGCAGGAAGGTAAGTTACCCCTCATTAGATGCGGCAGGTTGTCTACTTTTCAGAAATATATAGTTTTATATAGTTATTCCACTGTTTTAGTGTAGTTTTACCACAAAAACCCTAGAATGCGCATTTTAGTTTATAAAGTTGAAAATGTCATTTTGCGCTGCTGGTGATTAGGGCTCTACGCTAGCCATGGACGTAGGTAAAACTATACAAATTTTGTATTTTTTTACTCGGGGGACTCAGGGCTTTTTCAAATAATTGAAACTTTTTCAATCAAGGTAAATGTATTTGATACATAGTATGTGATTTTAGCAAAATTAGTAAATTTTCACTTTTTTTTGTCATTATGACATCATAGATTTTTGCACGATGCAAAATTCTGTTCATGTAAGGTACCATGAGAAAGCTCAATTCGTTCTGAAAAAAACAATATATAGTTTTCCATATTTAACTAAAAATCCCAAGAGGAAATCAAGCGTAAACAGAAGGATAGCAAAAATGCTGAAAATGTGTCTGGCCTGCAGGGTACAGGAAATGGCCCGAGCCTCTGGCACTGAAAGGGTTATAAAATAAAATTAAAAATAAAATAAGAAATTGGTTTGTAACGTGACAGAGACAGGGACCCCCTGATATAAGCTGTGACTGGGGCAGATTGATACTTGACGGGATAAAGTATTTTGTAGAGAATGATTTGTAGGATTTGTTGTTAGAGGCCCAAGCCTCAAGGAAACATTGATTTTTATTACTTAGACTTGTTTTGAACAAGCTCTATGTAAACATTGATTTGTTGTAGGACTTAGAATTATGTTAGGCCCAAGCCCTGAGGAAACATTTGTAGGTAGGACTTTGGATTGTTAGCGTTACAAGCCTGAGGAATCATATATATTTTTTATCAATTTCGCTTGCTAGCATTACAATCCCAGAGGAATCATTGATTTCTAGGACTTAGGTTTGTTAGAAACAAGCCCATAAAAATTTTTTTAGAAAGAATAAGCCCTGAGGAAAAATATATGCCTTACCAGCCAAGTACCAGCAGGTCATGTTGTGGTGGCCAATGGCAAATACCTCGTTGTCATTGCAGCATTTGCAATTTGCTGTTCTTGCGGCTGCTGAGTTGTTTAATCAGCAGAATGATTAGGCAGCTCCAAGGTAATGGGATCAGCAACAGCAGTCATATGGGGGATGATGATAATCATGGTTCAACTTGCCATTAATAGCTCCAGTGATATGCCTGAGGCAGTAGCAGCACCACAACTAGCCCCCACCACTTCAGGTATTTGTGGAGAAAAGAAGTTGGCCAATAATTCTTCTCCACCTGCTCCTCTTCCAAAACCATGGGTGTGTTGTTAGAATAGTAATTTCTCCCTTGAGATCAGGACAGAACTGTGCCTCTCATCAGCAACTGCTATGTGCACAGCGTGTCTGTGGTACAATAAGGGAATGACTGGGAACAATGGGCACATCTTCACTCACATCAAACACCTGGCAAAACTCTAACCAAACACCATGACGCAATCCGCAATGTGAAATCATCCCACCAGAAACAAAGTACTGCTGCTGTCACTATGCCCCTTGTCCACTCCCCACTAAGGACACGTGGCAACTTGCCATTTAATAATAATGATGAGCCCTCATTGCAACCAGCTTGGCGTATTCTGCGGATGGAGTCTCTTAAGATGCTGCTTTATGCCCTGGTTGTGATTATCCTAAACCATGTTGCCACGTGTGGTCAGCACACCACACAGTGAACAATGGGTGGACACAAACTACCACATGCTGACATCTACTGAATGGCTATCAACTGGTGGGGGAGGTAAATATGAACGAGGTGGATTGCCAGAAGATGTAGTTACATGATTTTCCAACTGCCGGACCCTAGAACAAGAAGGTGATGGCGAGCCAGGTGTTTCACTCACCATCGAACTTTCAGGCTCAGACTGGGTTTCTCTATTCTTCCTCTTCTTTGATTTCTGCCTTACCTCTTGTTGCCTTTGGGGAGAGTCAGGGGGTACAGCAACAGTGGTGCCCGATTTCTTTGGTGGGTGTTTGGCTTTAACATATTTCACCTAAATGTCATGGTGTCTGTGTTTCATGTGTGTTATGAGGGTGGTAGTGCCAAGGTGTGTTCCCTCCTTTCCCCTTTTCAGTGATTTATCACAAATTGTGCACAGTGCTGTAGCTGATGATTACACTGTGCCTGCCGCAAGAGAATAATAGTCCGATACCCAGGACTTCAGGGGGAGGGAAAAGGTGGAGAAGAACAACCTCTTTCTTCTTTTCTTCCACATTCCATTTCACTGGCTGGAGCAGAGGATGATGTTGCTGCTACTGCCTCAAAACCAGCACTGCAACTAGGACCAGGAGTATTGCTGCTGGCAAGTGGAACCAGTCCAGGTCCTGCATCACTGGATCCCATTTCCTCTGTGTCCATGTTGATATGTGGCACACTAGCCTGCTCCTCAGCATTCTGCTACCCTTGCAACTCAGCAGCAGGAATTACAGCTGCAGCAAACTGCAAATTCCAAAATCTCACTGCTGGTGGTGGTGGTGATGCCCATCCCCATACCTGACTCCCATTCCTTCTTGGTTTGGGCTAAAAAGGCCATTAATGTCTCTTCCACCCAGTTTCTCCACCATCATCATCAACATCACCACCAGTTCCTCCTTGATGCTGATGCTCTAATACAGGTGTCTCACCGGTTGGAAGTGATAAAAAATGTAACAGAGGGTACCTAGTGTCACACTTGCCATCAACTGTTGAGCGGAAGAAGGCATACTAGGAGCACTAGCAGCAGCCACAGGCAGCTGATCTGTGCTCATGGTGGTGGTTTTATTGCCGGTAGGCAACAATCCTGCCTTACATAGTAGTTTAGGTTGAAAAAAAGACCTGCGTCCATTAAGTTAAACCCTTTTCATATTCTTGTTTACCGCTGTTGATCCAAAAGAGGGAAAAAAAACACTTATTTCAGCAATTTCAAATTATGCTTTCATTGGGTGAAATGGCAGTGTTCATAGGGATTTGTGGCTAGCAGTGGGCAAGGGAAGAAGGCTGGGGGTGTCAGGCAGTGTATATGCGGCTAACACACAATGGTGTTGTTCCCCATGCTGCATAACATGATAGAAATCCAACATACAGTGTGCCCTTTCAACATATAACCCCTCCCCTTAGTAAATCGACATATATTGCTACTATTCAACATACTAACATTCTCCATTTGTGTTTCCACATACAGTGATCCCGTTCAACATTTTTCTTTCTCCAATTTTATTCATAAACCCAAAAGCGGAGCAGGCACCAAAGTGAATCTAAATACTAAATAATCTACAAAGGAATCCGGTGCACCATTTGACCCCAAACGATACACTAAACCAAAAGGAAAGAAGAAGGGAAAAAGGAGAGAAAAAACTCAAAAAAGAGTCTCCTCTCTATCCCTCATCTTCCCTAAACACAGCAGGGTTTTATCACAGAGGCACACGAAAAACACAATAATAAATCCAAATAAATCTTTATTGTCAGCTATACAATCAGAAGATCAACATACAATTTAAAATATAATTAAAAACAAAAGAAGAAACTCTCAAGCTCCTGGTACATCACGTGCAAAATAGATCAAAATAAAAATATTTTGATATAAATATTATGGCCACAAATTGTCCCATCCATGCATACAAAAATCCTAGAGATAAATAGAATATTCTATAATAAAGATTTATTAGTGAGTACACAAATACCATGAGTGCATATGACAACACCAACACCAAGTGTAAATAAAACCAAAGAGACAAAGCTCAAAGGTTATAATATTAAATATAACCGTGCTACAAAAAAGAAAAAAATATTATACTCATCTCAGAAAATATTAAAGGATAATGTCTGCTACGTATCCCGGAGCAAGAGAGTAACCTCCTAACCCACACCCATCCCAACGCGTGTCGCCAATAGCGGCTTCGTCAGGGGATTTCTGTATGCATGGATGGGACAATTTGTGGCCATAATATTTATATCAAAATATTTTTATTTTGATCTATTTTGCACGTGATGTACCAGGAGCTTGAGAGTTTCTTCTTTTGTTTTTAATTATATTTTAAATTGTATGTTGATCTTCTGATTGTATAGCTGACAATAAAGATTTATTTGGATTTATTATTGTGTTTTTCGTGTGCCTCTGTGATAAAACCCTGCTGTGTTTAGGGAAGATGAGGGATAGAGAGGAGACTCTTTTTTGAGTTTTTTCTCTCCTTTTTCCCTTCTTCTTTCCTTTTGGTTTAGTGTCTCCAATTTTATTCGACATACACTGACCTCCTTGTATATGAAATGTAGAAGTGTTTTTAATACATTGACAAAATCCTATTGCCACAACCTTTAGTGAATCTAGGCCATCTAACGCTTAACTTGACACTTCTCCATTGGTTTGGGTGCTTTCAAGGGGTAACTTGACACTTCTCCATTTGTTTTGTTTTTAGAGAGCATAAGTGAATGTATTCTGCACTGCTTTTGTTGAAACAATGATGGTTGTGGCTTCTACACCTCAACTCTGAGCTGCAGCATTCCTGACAGAAAACGTAACCACAAAACACGTGGTAATACTGACCGTACTTAATAGTATTCTACTTGCGTGTTGTTTTTAGTTGTTTCTTATGGGCTTTTTTGACTAGCGGTGTATATAATTACTGTTGGTTTTGTTTTAACAACTTGGGTAATAAAAACCCAAAACCTGATTTAAATAACCACAACGCCTTTTTTTTTTTGTAGCGGGGCTAACAGTATCAATCCCCAAGAGTCTTAGGAGTGATGGAGGGGGTGATCATACTAGTAGTGGGGGGAAGACACAGAAACTGAAACTGATGTGGTTGGTGTTAGTAGTAATATTTTAGGATTATGTTCCATAGGGACAATGCCGTGGGGGTAAGTGGACTCCCAGGGTCAGGGGAATGTTGTGGGCTCCCTTGACCACTAGTCTGACCACTCTGCATTACTTCCTCTACCACCTCAGCATCAGCAGGAGTATCTTCTGTGGTAACGCTAGTCTCACCAGCTACTTCACCATTACTATTGCTACTAACACCAACCACATCAGTTTCAGTTTCTGAGTCTTCCTCCTCACTACAAGTATGATCACCCCCTCTGTCACTCCTAACACTCTGAGTCTATAGCTGCTGGATTATTAGTAGCAGTAGTGACTGCTTGGGGATGGCAAGTGAGACTTGGGGTCCCCTGCTATCACACTTGGCATCATCTCAGCCTCCTCCCACACCTGAGATCACAAGGCACACTTGTCTGCTGCAGCACTGGCAGTAGACATAGGTAGCTGAACTATCCTGCTCACACTACTACCCTCACCTTCCACTGCCCGTGGCACAAATTTCCTCAAGATCCCTAGGGGTGATGTAGGGGGTCTGGGGAATCAGGGTATCCAGACCCTTTAATTTTGGTAGTGGTCACTTCCTCCTCCTCAGACACGGGGAATGCATAACGGTCCTTCCAACTGCTCCTTTTATTAGTATTCAAGGAGATCATAGTGATAGCCCGCACTATGACCCTCTGATACCTCAATTTTTCACAATTTTGCACAGCACAACAGCATAGCATTATTTTCTCTCTCTGCAGCTTGTATTGTGTTTCACTTCCTGGAAAAGTCACGTTTTTAGAAGAGGAGAATAACATAATTAAAGGAGCGAAAAGTTTGTAGCCATTGAAAAAAACTGCAAAACATTTTTGCCAATGGGTGAAACTGACGAAGATTTCTATTGCTTTATTTAAAGCAGATTTTTCCATGAATCTCACTGATTTTTTTTGCGGAAGTACAACGGGACCCCTCTGGCACTCAGAGGGTTAAGATGATGACTATTGCTCTGTAAAACTATGCAATATTAAACTTTTTGTGCTTTGTTCAAGTGAGAGCAATTAGTAACCCTTTGAGTTACACAGAGGTATCCAATGTACCTCTAAGGTACTCAAAGGGTTAAGTGCTGTGGCACTTATGGATGAAAGCAAACTGTTTTCCCATTCATTTAAATGTGGTTTGAGGCTCTTGAATGCTAGCTAGATCTCCAAAGAATTGCAGATTTCTCGAGCAATCAGAGCATTAAGGCCTCGATTCAATTGAGGCCGATGCCAAAAAAAAACACCCAACGGCATCTCCTTTAAGTATGGAAAGCAATTCAATTACCTGTGCTATGAAGAAATGCTGTTGGAAAAAAACACACCTCAGGTGCTAAGTTTGCAACTGTTTGAGTCCATTAAAACATATTACAAAATGCTGAAATATGCCATTCAATTGCATGCATTAGCACTAAGATACTTTAAGGGACCCATTCTAACAGGTGAAAATCTGCACCCAGTTTTTCAGGGCTCAGATTCCCTTAATGCATCTCAAAAGTGGTGAGTCAGCAATTGAGCTTGAGAAAAGCATTAAAAAAAACTACAACACCAGTGGATGTATTGCTATGGGGACCTTAGCCCCATATCAATACATCCAAAGCAACCCCAAAATGTGTGAAATGTTGGTAGAATTAGTCCTATACTTACCTCACTGGCACTCACAGGGTTAATCTAAGTTAAAAAAACAACATCTGACAAGAAACACTTACCATTAATCCTGATGTTTAGCGGAGTCTTCAGCACCCTGGTCAGCTATTGTCAATCTTCTTTTTCAATCTTCTGGATGCCTAATGCCAGCAGGTCATGTTGGCCGGTGGCCACTGTCAAATGTCCTCCGGAGTCCTGAGTTTCAACTGCTGTTCGTACTGCTGCTGCTGAGTTGTTTAAGCAGCAGGATAATTAGGCAGCTGAAAGGGAATGGGATCAACAATAGCAGTAACATGGAAGATGGATGATGAAGGTTCCACTTGCCAGGACTGGCTCCAGTGATTCGCCTGAGGCATTATAAGTAGCCCCCAGTATTTGTGGAGAAAAGAACAAGTTGGCCATTAAATCTTCTCCACCTCCCCCCTCCTCCAAATTCATCATGGGTGTGTTGTTATTAGAATATATCTTTTCCCTTGACAGCAGGATCAGTGGGTCTCCTCAGCAACTGCAATGTGCACACTATGTGAGTGGTAAATAACATCTGGGGGCACAATTGTATCAAAACACCATGACACCCAAAACCAAGTAATGATGCTGTAACTGTACCCCTTGCCCAGACCCCTCTAAGTTTAATAGTAGTGATGAACCCTCCCTGCCAGAATCCTAGCATATTCTGTGGGATGGAATCTCCTCAGATGCCACCTGATGAACTGGTATCGATTCTCCTCCACCACACTGGCATGTGTGGTCAGTGCACCACACAATGTGCAATGGGTAGAGATGAACTGCCATATCCTAACATTAACAGAGTAGCTATCATTTGGCAGGGAAGGTAACGATGTATGAGGTGGATTGGCAGAAGATATAGTTACCCTAGGTGATGGTGATGGCGAGCTAGTTATTTTGCTCATCATGGAACTTCCAGTGTCTGTCTGGGTTTCTTTGTTCTTCCTCTTCATTGATCTCCACCTTTCTGGAGAGTTGGGGGGTACAGTAACAGTGGTGCTAGATTTCTGTAATGGGTGTTTGGCTTTAACATGTTTGGAGTAAATGTCATGGTGTCTGTGTTTCATGTGTGTTCCCTCCTTTCCCCTTCTCACTAACTTGTCAAAAATTTTGCACTGTACCATTGTTGATGATGACTGCACTGTGCCTGCCGGAAGAGAATAATAGTCCCACACCCATGACTGGGGGGAGGGATAGGGAACAGGTGGAGAACAATGGTCTCTTTATTCTTGTCCTCCACATTCCCCTTCACTTTCTGTGTCAGCGGATAATGTTGCTGCTGTTGCTGCTACTGCCTCAGATTTAGAACTGCAGCTAGTATCAGGAGGAGTATTGCTACTGCTGGCAAATGGAACCTGTCCTAGACCCCCTTCCCACTGTGTCCACTGTGGTCTGTGGCACATTAGCCTGCTTCTCAGCACCCTGCTGCCCTTTCATCTCAGCAGCAGCAGAAGTTAGAGCAGTTGCAATTTACACTAATTTCAAAAGCTAACTGCTAGCGGTGGTGGTGATGCCCATCCTCATCCCTGTCTCCCATTCCTTCTCAACTTCTGATAAAAAGGCTATCAATGTCTCTTCCACCCCTGCTTCTCCAACACCACCACCATCACCACTAGTCCCTATGTGCTGCTGCTCTATTCCAGACATCTCACTGCTGTTTGGAGTAGGTGACGAGCAATGTGACAGAGGGTTCCCTGCTGTCACACATGGCATAATTTTCTCCCCCCCCCCCGAGTACTACAAGAAACACTAGCAGCAGGCAAAGTATTGGTGGCAGCAGGTTCAGCACTGGCAGCTGGTTCAGTACTAGCAGCAGGTTCAGCACTGGCAGCAGGTTCAGCACTAGCAACAGGTACAGCAGTATTGGCTGCAGTATCAGAAATGGTGGCATTGGCAGCAGGGGCAGCAAGTCTGGCAACAGGTACAACACTATTGGCTGCAGTTACAGAAATGGTGGCACTGGCAGTAGGGGCAGCACATCTGGCAACAGGTACAACACAAGTGGCTGCAGAATCAGAAATGGTGGCACTGGCAGCAAGGGGCAGCACGTCTGGCAACAGGTACAACACTAGTGGCTGCAGTTACAGAAATGGTGGCACATGCAGCAGGGGCAGCACGTCTGGCAACAGGTACAACACTAGTGGCTGTAGGATCAGAAATGGTGGCAACAGGTACAATACTTTTGGCTGCAGTTACATAAATGATGGCACTGGCAGCAGGGGCAGCACATCTGACAACTGGTCTAACACTAGTGGCTGCAGTTACAGAAATGGTGGCACTGGCAGCAAGGGCATCAAGTCTGGCACCAGGTACAACACTATTGGCTGCAGTTACAGAAATGATGGCACTGGCAGCAGGGGCAGCAAGTCTGGCAACAGGTACAACACTAGTGGCTGCAGGATCAGAAATGGTGGCACTGACAGCAAGGGCATCAAGTCTGGCAACAGGTACAACACTATTGGCTGCAGTTACAGAAATGATGGCACTGGCAGCAGGGGCAGCACGTCTGGCAACAGGTACAATACTTTTGGCTGCAGTTACATAAATGATGGCACTGGCAGCAGGGGCAGCACATCTGACAACTGGTCTAACACTAGTGGCTGCAGTTACAGAAATGGTGGCACTGGCAGCAGGGGCAGCACATCTGGCAACAGGTACAACACTAGTAGCTGCATGATCAGAAATGGTGGCACTGGCAGCAGGGGCAGCACGTCTGGCAACAGGTACAACACTATTGGCTGCAGGATGAGAAATGGTGGCACTGGCAGTAGGGGCAGAACGTCTGGCAACAAGTACAACACTAGTGGCTGTAGGATCAGAAATAGTGGCACTGACAGCAGGGAAGGACATCTGGCAACAGGTACAACACTAGTGGCTGCAGGTACAGCAATGGTGGCACTGGCAGCAGGGGCAGCACGTCTTGCAGCAGGCACAGGCAGCTGACCTGTCCTGCTCTCACTAGTACTACCCTTTTTTCCCTCCCTTCCCATTCCGTTTTCTCCCTTCCTTCCTATTCCCTTTTCTCCCTCCCTTCCCATTAAATTCCCCAAGATCCCTTGGGGTGATTAAGGGGGACTGGACAGCATTGGTACAGTGGTGGTCCCTTCCTCCTCAGACACAGTGTACACATAATGGTCCTTCCAGCTCCTCCACTGATTATTTTTTACCCTGCTCATAGTGATAGGAGTCACTATGAGCCTCTCCTGCCTCACTTTTTGCTATATATCGGAAGAGAACAGCACAGCACGTCTATCTCGCTCTGTAGCTGCTTCTATTGTGTCTGCCTTCAGCGAAAATGTCACGTTTTTATAGCGAAAATGTGAAAACAATG
Organism: Rhinophrynus dorsalis; assembly: GCA_037306005.1. Taxonomy (NCBI): domain Eukaryota; kingdom Metazoa; phylum Chordata; class Amphibia; order Anura; family Rhinophrynidae; genus Rhinophrynus; species Rhinophrynus dorsalis. Next base: position 490,086,693 of record CM074719.1, read on the forward strand.
TAAATCAATGGGTGAAACTTTTTAGCCCATATCCGTTTTACATTTTACCCTTTGAATGTCAGAGGGATGTCCAGCACCCCTGGCACTCAGAGGGTTAATGATAACAGAACCTCCCATTCAGCCAGTGAAAGTCGCAAATCAGTGTTTTAGCCTATCTTGACACAGGGACACTGAGGGTTGTATGTTCAAAAGAAAAGTGGAGAAATTCTGGGGCAAACCAGTGGAGAACTAAAAATTCCACAAAACTCCCATTTAAATGAAGGAAAATGGTGAAAAATTACTTTCTTCTAAAAACTTCAAAATGCCAACATGTTGCATTCATTTGCTCTGTGTTCTGTTTCAGACTCAGTCCAAAGCATTTGCCTGGTCGCAATGGTACAGTACACCCTGAAATATGCATACAATACCATACTGCACAAATGTGGCACAAGGTGACCATCTAGTCTCACATAACGTTCTTAGACAGGTGCAAAGCATAAAAACAATGCTTCCCTTCCTCTGGGTCAACTTAAAGGGATAGTATTACTTCAAAATTACTATCTCTCATATTGTAGCCCTTAATAAACAGAGTTAAATGACACCAGCGGCATCTCTCAGACCTTTATGGTTTAAGATATAGCCTCTTTCAAAGTTTCCTCTCCCCTGCTGTTAGCGTTCTGCTGCCAGCAGGGGAATCCAGTCCCGGGACAGGCGGAGGCTCTTAAACAGAGCTGATATCTTGTTATGGAAGGAAAAATGATTCATTGAAACAGTCTTCTACGTGTGCTTGGTAACCAAGCACACGTAGAAGACTGTTTCAATGAATCATTTTTCGTTCCATAACGAGATATCGGCTCTGCTGAAGAGCCTCCTCTTGATTCAGAGACCGGATTCTCCTGCTGGCAGCAGAACGCTGACAACAGGGGAGAGGAAACTTTGAAAGCGGCTATCTCTTAAACCATAAAGGTTTGAGAGATGCCGCTGGTGTCATTTAACTCAGTTTATTAAGGGCTACAATATGAGGGATAGTAATTTTGAAGTAATACTATCCCTTTAAAGGGGAACTTTCACATATAAAAAATTTGGCCAGTTACTTCATTTATTATCTTTACAGCAAGCTCCATTTATCATTATACTGAGCTTGCAACCTGAGTATAATGATAAACGGAGCTTGCTGTAAAGATGGACGCTACTCACACCACTATGAAGGCAAGCTTGAACGTGCACCCTGGGACAGCTGGGAGGGAGGTGGGTGGAGAATTACAGCACTAGCAAATCCTGCAGATCTGTGCCCAAGATTCAGTGTGCCACAGAATGCAGAAGTGCCAATAATGAAATGGGTATATTTTAAGAACTAGGAAAGTAAAATTAAAAAAAAAAAAAAAAAAAAAATCAAATCCTAATGTAATTTCTAATAAATTAAGCAACTGGCCCAAAGTTTTTTTTATATGTGAAAGTTCTCCTTTAAACAAGGGTAAAAAGTTTGAATTTGTTAGACAGCTTTTTAGCCTCATCAACTATTAATATGTTACACATATATATATATATATATATATATATATACACACACATACATACACCAACATTTAAACAAAAATAAAAAATTCCAGATAATCATTAGTGTCCATTTAGTCTGACGCCAGCAGAAAATATTGTACAATAAACTTAAACTTGTACATTTGGAACAGAACAGACATTACCCCCATATAGCAAAGGTGAATAGCATATAGAATATGGACTTGAAATACAGTTTTAAAACCAGTGACTGCGCATGCCCTTCACTCTATAAGCAGATCCAAACCTACTTACACGTGTTTCCATTATCTGACATGCTTCCTGCCTCCTGCTATCACTTCCTCCAGCACTATCCAAAGAGTAGGAGGAAGAAGAGGGGCAAGGCACTTTCAATGTTCACATCAGGGGGAGAGGAACCTGTGGCTCAACCACTGGTGAAGGATTACAACTATCATCATCCTTAACCACAAGATAGCTGGCTGAGAATTATGGGTTTCATAATGCTGTTCACCAGCTTATTCAATTTTAACAGATAAGGGAAAAATCAAGCATAGCAGAGTGGGGGATCTCAGTCATGCAATGCTATCCAACTTGATAAAAAAAGAGGAATCTGACTTCTGAGGATTTTTCATCCAAAATGTAATTCATCTTAAATTAATATTATTATTATTTTATTATGTTTAATATATAACCATTATATATTTAGGTTTAATTTTTAATTTGCAGCAGTGACAAAAGACAATCTTGTTTAAGACTGCACTCTGCGTGTGAGAGTGTGTGTCATAGATAATGGCTCTACATAGTAAGTGCACTTGTTGACCACAGAAGAAAACTGCAGTTTAATCTATTAAAAAATTATATAAATATGAGTGTTTTATAATGGGGCTTCCAGGAGAGTATTCAGGGTCTCTCTGCCCTCCTGTGCTGTGGCCCCACTACTCCTCTGGGTCACTCCAGCACTGATCAAGAGCCAGCTTGGGTAAAGATAAAACTTTCATCAGTGGCCCAAATTCTCACAATACCTAGTGGTGGCTGCTCAAGCTGACCACGGCGTCCTCCTGCGGCTCCAGCTGCAGCGTTATCCAGTGGCTCCAGCCGCAGCGTTATCTGGCGGCTCCAGACGCAGCTTCTCTAGTGGCTCCAGCCGCAGTCTTGTCCGGTGGCTTCAGCCGCATCATGTTGGTGGTGTAAGCCGCATGTGCTGGCAGTTCACTCGGGGCTGCTTCCATATCAGGTTTCTACATATGGGCGCATGTCCAAAGCTTGGACGTGCGTTCCATTTATAGGTACAGTGTACATTTTTGAGACTCCTCCTCTTCCTGGCCCTTCTCCTTAAAAACTGCTTGGACACTATGTTCAGTCTCCTTTGCGTGGTGTCCAGTGCAGTTGGTTTTGTGTTCTGGTGCTTTCCTAGTTTGTCTGACTACCCGTCCTGGTGCCAACCTTTGGTTCTGTCTGACTACCTGCTCTGTGTATGACCCTGGCTAGTCCGATAACCAATCTGTTGCAGACCTGCGGCTCTGGTTAATGGCACCTGATTAACCACTTGGGGGTTACCTGGGGTTGTCCACTGCACATCCAGCAAACCAACACTTCAGTGGATAACTGATTGGTGCCTGTGGTGGCTCTGGCAGATTTCTCCTGATTCCAGTTATTATTACTGTGCCTCACAGGTGCGGACCTGTAGCACCGTTTCCATTTCCGTTACGTTGTCCATACAGGTGCGGACCTGTAGCCGTTCCCTTCTCCAGTACCTAGTCTCTGCAGGTGCGGACCTGTAGCACTGTTCCCTCCTCTGGTGTGTTTCGTATACAGGTGTGGACCTGTAGTACTTTCACAGGTGCGGACCTGTGGCGGTCTGTCTACTTGCCTTCGGAACTCCATCTGTACCATTACAGCAGCACTTTCCCTCTTGACTTCGTCCACATTGTATGTGTGTACTTGCTGTATTGTTGTTCTGTGCATTGTGTATTAACAAATATTATGTTATCTTTAGTACTGGTCCAGTTCTCGTTGTTGAACCCGTGATACAAATCCCCTTCTCTCTACAGGGGATGCTTTAGTCTTGGAAGCCCCCCCACCCTAAATATGTGGACCCCATTTCTAAGAGTATTCCTCAGATTCTTGGGGCTTCCTCCTGAGGAGGAATTGTAAAAGGGGCATGAGGATGATGAGGAATATGAAGATATGGATTCTTCCAACTCCTATGGAGATTCCTATGAAACTGATCCCCTCCCCTCTACTGAGGGGCTCATTATTGCAGTTTTGGAGACCCTTCAGGTCTCTGACACCTCTAATGAGGGGACTACCTCTACGCATGTATTCCGGTGGCATAAGAAATCTTCTCCTTTCTTCCCTCCTAATGCCACTCTTGACCAGGTCATTCTGGATGACTGAGGGAGGCAGAACTGGCAGCTAGTCTTCTAAGGAATCTGCAATCTCCCTGCAGGTCATTTTTCTGCCTCAGTAATAAATCCTTTAAGACACACTGTTGCAAATTATTTGCTGTGACAGAGATAGTGGTGTTGAATTATTATGAATTATATTACATCTAAGCCCCATATATATGAGTCCCCTCTATACACATACATTATCCTCACATTACTTGCCCTTATCTTGAATTGTTATTGTGTGCTACCTTCCTCAGCTTTGCTTTGTAATAGATTATTGGTAGCAACATGCATCAATCTATTATATTTTATATATTAAATGACAACCTTTACTGGTGTAGCAGTGATTTCAGATTCAACCTTCTCTCCAGGTATGATTAAGGATAGAGATTGGAACCTCATTAAGCATATCCTATTGACGGCTAACTGTTCTTCACCAGTACCTTCTCTGATGCAGAGGGGTAAAAACATTTGCTAGATTTTAGTGGAGGGAATATGTGAATGATTGCACCTAAATCAAGCTCTGTATTGGAATCTATTTTCTTGTGCCTGTATAACATCAGTTTACTAAGATATTTATGCTTAAAACTCTCTCCTTAATGCCACCTGCACCAAGGAAAGGCAGTAGGGTTGTGTATGTGTTTTGGGGGTATTCCTTCCCTCTGAGTCTTCTTGTTCGTGATGTTCAGAGAAAACTGGCATAATTTTCACGTGCCTGCTATGGAGCAAGAGGATAGGGCTTGCTGGCATTAAATTCTTAACAAATGTAATGTTTATACTCCAGTATGCACTAAAGCATCCATACACTGTAGTGCATACCCTGAGGTGCAGTCACTGGGAGTTGAAGCTAATGCCCCCCCCCCCCACACACACACATATACTGCTACAGAGTTACATACTTATTTATGCTATTTTTAATTTAATACTGCAAGTTAAAGTAGACCTATCACTTAACAATAGACTATGGAAAGGGGCACGGCCTTGCCCGTATCGACTAAGTACTTTGAATGCTTCGGGCATTGCTTCACAAGGCTTTGAGTACATTTGCGCCACTGAGACGGTTCACTGTTTCACAGGCAAAGAGGGATCCGTGCAGTGGAATGTGTTGGATACCTCTTTTCCACTCAAGGGGTTTAAACAAAACAAAGAAAATGGGCAATGTGTTGGCTTCTGTCAGTGGCAAAGATGTATCCAACACATTGCACTGCATGGATAAGTCTTTGCCTGTGAAACACAACCCTTTCACTCCCACAAACGTAGTCAAAGCATTGTTACTCAATCTGTTTAATACAGATTCCCCACGGACAATGCCATGGTCCTTTTTCTAGTACACACTATTTGGATTCACATACAAATCTCATCCATATAAATCTGTGGGAACTGCAGGCTCATGTCCCCATCTGAATGTGAACCGTGATAGGAGAACATCTATTGAGGGGACTCTATGTACCTCACACCTCTTTAATTTAACAGTTCATGTATACTGGGAGAAAGCTGAGTGGTGGGGAACTTCCTCTTTAACTGTTTGAGGGGCAGAAGGCAGAGCACATGGGTCCTTGAGTACAGGTCCATATGTCTCACTTCCCTGCCTATTGTCTCATGGGCAAAGGCGTGATTATTTTGCTCATATTATATATAGAAATATTGTGAAATATATGTAGCGTTGGAGGAACAAAATGTGAGTAAATGGAGGTATTATTGCATGTTATAGAGTTATGGACCAACCGTTCAGGTGGTAGACGGGAATATACAGTGTCTATGTATTAAAAGGCTGATTATTTAACCCTTTCAGTGCCAGAGGGGCACATAATAAGTCCTGTACACCTGAGGATGGGGTTAGACAGAACTGTGCACTAGGGTTACAGAGAAGTAAGTAGGCAGTCAGTGAAAGGTGCCATGACTTATTTCTGCAATAAATAAAATCTAATTTTGCTTTCGATGTTTGTTTATTTTGTGTTACAGAAATTAAATTTGCATTTTCATGTGAAGTGAAGAAATGTTACTTTTTTTCTTTTGCCCTTTATACATGTACTAGTTATTTTCATGGGTGACTGGTTGTTAATTTCTGTCAAGATTTCTTGAGAGTTATTTTTAAGGAAAGGAGAAAACACTTGCTGCAAAAGCAAAACATGCAAAAAAAAAAAACAGCACTTTTTACTTTGCATGGGAATTCCCATGAAAAGTGCTGTTTTTGTGATTTTTTCATAAATTGAAATCAATGATAATAATATTATTCCCTCCCATATGTAGTTACTCCACTATAAAAGAGGTGTCAGTTTACTACATTGTCGGTCTGTGCTGGAAGAGAGAGTGAAAGCTGCTGAAAGCATGGTCACTCTAGTCTTGTCCATTGGTAGCCATAGACCTGCACGTACTGGCCCCACTGTCTTGTCCCGCTGGTAGACATATAGCTACATATAGTGACACCAAAGCTTTGTCTCACTAATAGCCATAGACCACACATTCTGATAGCCCCAAACTTGTTCCACTCCACTGGTAGCCATAGAACCACACATAACAACTTCAAGTCTTGTCATATTGCACTGGTAGCCAGAAAATCCCCATTATTACAGAAATTAAGATATTTTTGGTGTATTTTCTGTATGTGGGAATTTTCAAAGAAAGACTACATTTTGTTTCCACAAAAAAAATCCTCATTAAAAAATGGAGTCATTGTGACCATCTCACATTATTTTAACCCAGTTTTGATGGGCTGAAGTACAGTATACGCAAATATAAGAGGATGTTAAAAAATAAATAACGTTACCTATTTATTAGATATCCACACCACAAAATCAAACAAATGAAATTATGTTATGTATGGACAAGTACTATAAAGTTGGTAGATGGAAAAAAGTTGGATTCCCACCACAAACAACAGGAGACTGAGGTGAACAGATTGCACACCTGGAATATAATGTAGGCCACAGATAAAACTGTTGGAGTCTACCATGTTTCATCTTCTAATGGAATTCCCTTGAGCTGGCTGTTTTGCAGACATCTTCCAAATAGACAAAAGTATTTGCCTTCTTAACCTGCTCTGCATATTCATGCAGTCCTTGGAACATGCACAGAAGGTCAAGAGAACTTGTTTTTTTTCAGAACCAAAAGAGTTCAAATAAACTTTTCTGTAGTCAACCTAAATTGGTGATGGTAGGCGTGCATGCATGTGTGCCTATGCCCATGTCCGTGAAAGATGATGAAAGGGTAACTTTGTGCCTTATGTATAAAAGCTAAATAGAGCAACTTGGGATAAACCAACTACACTGTATGGGACAAAAATGAATTCCACAGATTCCCATTGATATAAATGGGGCTTTTAACCCCTAGATTTCTAGAGATCTCTAATGCATTGCAAAGCAATGTGGAATATACTTTACTAGCATTCAAGAGGTTAAAATCTATATGTAAATCAAAGGTAATGTTTATTTCTCTCAGATGACGCAGTTGGTTTGACTAAGAATTACTACACATAGCTTTTCCACATAACTTCCCTTTTGTCCAGTATCTTTCCCACAGCAACTTCTGCAAAAGGGGATAGATGGCTCCCACTTCTGTGGAAATTCCTGTTGGAAGGCAAATGCCGTTGTTACCCACCCATTGTCATGCTCCAGTTGCCTAGTTGTGTGGCAAGTTCTATAAAGACTCTTAGGCCAAAGACCATGGGGTGCTGTGTATAATGCATAGAGGGAGAAAAGGTTATGCAGATACCTGTAAAAATAAAGAGGGTGGGACCATAAGTATTTACTCCATTACCGGAATACATAGCAGGTGGGGGTGATATGCATCGCCCGCACCATAAAGCCAAGGATTGCAGTGGGCACTGGTATTCCCCCACAGCCAAATGCAGAGCCAACGGTTCATTTATATAGTAACTGCAGACAAAAGGTGGAGCAATTCTGCAGAAAACCATTAGGAACAAATACAATATCCAGATTTACTGCATTGAACGCTAGCCATTGTCCTCAGCGCAGTGCAAGGCTATTAAAAACTCCATTTAAATCAATGAGAATATGTAATTGTATCCTATAGTGACCAGTTGCTTTAAACCAGAGTTATTCCACTTATCTTTGTACATATGGCCCAGCAAGTTACATGACTATCTGACCTACAGCTCTGCTTGAACTATCATTACCTCATCATTGTAATGATACACAATAAGGAGAGATGAGGGAAAGCAAAACAATGCACCGCAACACATCGATGGAAAGTTCTGCATCTTCTAAATGTATGATTCACCTGCATTTCTTTTCCTTAAAGGGATAGTAATGTTTCACAATTAAAGCAGCTCCAATTAATCTTTATGGTATTTGGGCCATGGAGAGTGTTATTTCAATTGTGTCAGAGTTGTATATCAATAGTAATTGAATGATAAAGTATCCACCTCCCGCCCCTTTTACCTAGTGTAAGCCACTTCCCCTCAGACATGAAATCTAGACCTGGGACCAGACAGCTTACAGCAAGTGACAATCTTTTTACTGTGAACATAAGGAAAATGCTGCCCCCCTTGACAGGTTTTTCATTTTTTCCCTTATGCTCACTGAAGATTGTTATTCTCTGCGATCCATCCGGACAGTCTTGCTGCTCTGAGGTCAGCAGTGTTACATCTGTAAAAGGGGCGGGAGGGGGATACTTTATCATTAAATTACTCTTGAAATAACACTCTCCATGGCCTAAATACTATGAAGATCAATTGGAGCTGCTTTTATTGTCAAACATTACTATCCCTTTAAAAAGAAGCACTAGGGCCTCGATTCAGTTGTGGCTTGTAAAACAACTGGTAGGGCAAAATTGTCTACCAACCATAGAAAAAACGTGTCTAAGTCTGTATTCAGTTGCTCTACCAACTGAAACCACAACGGACATTGGGCCATAGAACAAATTTGTGGCCAAATGTCTGTTGTGTGTTTTCAGTTACCAAACCTCACTCTAAATAGCATGAGTAATGCGAACATCAAAGGAAAATGGCTAATGACGCTAAACACACAGTCACCCTCCCAAACACTAGCCTTACACTACCCTAACAGTGAAGTGCAACAATACTACCACTAACACTATCCTAACACCTACAACTGTAACACTTACCTTTCATCCACTGTCCATCTTTTGCTGTCAGCTTCCATCTTCTTTCTTTGTCTTCCTCTTCTGTCTTCTTCTCTTCAGTCTTCTACTCTTGTTAAAGAAGTACCTGTAAAAAGAAATGAGTCCACATTAAATATATGTATAACAGTAATGTATGTGTTAACCCTTTGAGTGCCAGAGGGGTAGGAAATGCATTTATCAGGGGGATGACGAAAACCCATTAGTAGCTAATTGGCTGGCAGTTGCATAAGCACACATCCCAGCCAATGATAGGCTGGAAGCCCTGAGCTGGTCTGTAGGAAAGTTGAGCAGATACTAGCTTTTATATGGCCAGTCTCTGTTCAAATTTCCCGCAGACTGGCTCAGGACATCGTCCCGATCATTTCAAAGAAGGGGGGGGCATATTTTTGCCATTCAATCCTGCCGGCAGCGGCAATGGCGACAACATCTTTGCCATATGACATTTAATAATAATATTCAATGCTTGCACAGTTGAATCAGCAATCTTAATTGGGTATGATCTATTATTCTTAGACATATATTTGCTATCTATTCTTCGCCTTCATATTTATTGGAATTGGAATGCTGGCACAATGTAATAAACTGTAACACATTGAGCACCCCTCCTGCACTCAAAGGGTTAGCACATACATTAGTGAAATACATATTTTTAATGTGGACTCTTTCTTTTTGCAGGTATTTCTTTTAAGAAAGAAGATGGAACGACTGAAGAAGATGAAAGATAGAACATTGAAGAAGATGAATTTTAGCTCATCAGTGTGCTGAAGACCCTGCTAAACATCAAAATTACTGGTAAGGATTTTATTTGCAAGTGATGTTATTACACTTAGTCGGATTAACCCCGTATGGGCCAGTGGGGTATGCATACCTCACTGACACTCGTAGAGTTATTCTACTAAAATTGTATTCATTGTTTTGATACTTTGGATGTATTGGTGTCAGCCTTAGGGCCCCATATCAATACATCCACTGGTCACTTAGGTTTATTGGGCCTTTTTCCCTTCAATTCCTGTGTCAGCAGGATTAACATGCATTAAGGGACTCTGCACCCAAAAAAAGTGGGTGCAGATTTTCACACGTTAGAGTGGCTCCCTTAACAAAGAACAAAAACAAGAGCATGCATGCAACTGTAAGTGTACACATCTTCAATACTGGACCACCACCTTTGTGCACTCAACACCTCTTGTAGAAAACTACTCACAATCTCAAGAGGTTGTGTGATGAGTGTTCTAATAAATACAGAAAATGTGTATTGTGCATTGGAATAGATGTGAATAGAGAATTTAGAGATGACGGCATGGTCGGCTTGAGTAGACACACATGCCCTCCACTTTGAATATCAGGTAGCAATGTGTCTGAATGACATGCAGAGCCACACTAATGCATGCATGTTTGAATGGTAGGCAACAATGGAAAGCATATGCGCTCCAGTAAGAAGCCTCCTATGGCGCATGCACGGGTTGGGTAATATATTATAGGAACTGGATATATGTTTGCTAAGGGAAGATTGGCCAGAGGGGGAGAGGATGTGTGTCCTTACTACTGAGGGCAGGTGAAGCCGTCATCACAACATTTGTGTTACAATGAGGGGAAGAGGAAGATTTCATGGGGCTCTTTGGAAAGCAGATAATACATAATGGTTAAATGGAAGATTACGTCCAGTATCTTCACAAAACATGTCAGCCAGTTTTTATATATGTATTACAGATGTGTTATACATGATAACGTACCATTTTTGTATATAATATTTTATTTGGAAATTCCACCCATTTGTTATTTTTAAAGATTTCATTTGTAATACCACCATCATTGGTTTAATAGTATCCTTTAAAGATAGGATCCTTAAGTTCCTGGAATAACTCCCATCTTATGGTAAGATAGTCCTTAGACAGAAGGACAAATTCAATTAATTTTTTCCAGAAAAGTTCCGAATTTGGGGGAGTTTGAAGGAACTTGCTGTGAGGTTCCGGAAAGAACCTACACTGGGGGTTAACCAGTGGATGCATATCCACCAGAGGCGGGATTTTGCCTTGAGATCATGAGTAGTATTCTACGTGAGGCGTTGAGTACACAAAGGTGATGGTTCAATATTGAAGACGGCTACACTTAGAGGTGCGTGTGCTATCTTGTTTTTGTTCTTTATTTCTACATGTATGGGGGATCCTTAACTGAGGGTCTACTGAAGTTAGTGGCAGCGACCGGGTGAAGTGACATCTATAAAATTAAGCACACTAGCTACCTTATGTTCATGGACTTTCTATTCTATTGGGTGGTAACTATATTGCATGCATAATTATTGTGTTACATGGTATATACATTTCATATAAAATTGTACAGTTTGTAGCGCTGGGGAGAGTGAGTGTAGTTTTGGGTCCCTAAACATATGTTAAGGCCTAACAGATGGAATTGAATGGGAAAATGGGTGACATTGAAATGAGATTTAATTGGTTCAAATGGGTGTGTTTTTTTAACCGGCATTTCTTCATATCACAGGTAATTGAATTGCTTACCGTGCTTAAAAAATGGCAGTGGGTGTTTTTTGGCCATCAAACTTAACTGAATTGAGACCTAGAGCTTCCTTTCCACTGAAATTCATGCAAGGAGGAAATGCTAACTTTAGCTTATCCTTACTTACCATGTACATCTGGGGCAGGAAGCAGCAAGACCATATCAGTTCATCATCATTGCTCATGCCAATAAAGACCAGACACAGTTAAGTCATTAAAAAAATACAGCACCAAACAGTTTGACACTTTATTTTATAAATGTTATATTACATCAGTTAATTTTCTCAAAATAAACCTGCCAATAAAACACAAACACAGTTTTGTTTTTTATCATTTCATCGAGGCTTGGGATAGGGCAGACTGCCAACACAGCACTGTACGTTAAAGCCTTCACTGCAAGAAAAGAGGCTGACAATTAGGCTTTACTTAACTCCTTGCATGCTACACAGCTCACTAGCATACAAGGGGTTAAGGGGATACAATGACTACAGAACTCTCCAAATAGCTTTACAGTAAAGGCTGTTTTAACCCTTTGAGTACCAGTAGCCATCAGACACTGAGAGATAAAACAGCTGTTTATAAGCATAAGTATGTTTTGGATTTTGTTCCCAAGGGAAGAAAATGCACCTATTTGTTTTACAGGCTTTTTTTTTTTTTTTTTTTTTTTTTTTTTTGAGTAATCTTATTTCAGACGGATTTCAGTTTGATCATATTACTGTTTTTGACACTCCATTCTAGCAACACCTTGTCTGTTTTGTGTTTTTTTTTTCTATATTCACCTCAATAAATCTTTTGCCAGAATACATTGCAATACTACAATAAATTCTAGTAGGACAGGTACAGGAACTCCTTGATTAGTAGCCTGTGAGTCATTTCACAGAACACTTTTGTACTCCTTGAGAAGGATCAGATGGGTGCACAATGCATTGCACGCACACCACTGGTGCTCAAGGGGTTAAGTTTTGATTGTATTGACAGTGTTATTAAGTGGCTTTGTTTTTCTATGTCATTTATACGGAAGAGCTCTGGGGCCAACAAAAAATAAATAAATTCTAATTTTGACTTTTAAAAGTCAGAATTCCGAGTTTAAAAGTCAAAATTTTGACTTTAAAAGTCAGAATTCTGACTTTTAAAGTCAGAATTTCAAGTTTAAAAGTCAGAATTCTGACTTTAAAAGTCAAAATTTTGATTTTAAAACACAAAATTATAACTTTCAGATTTTGACTTTAAAAGTCAAAATTTTGAGTTTAAAAGTCAAAATTCTGAGTTAAAAAGTCAGAATTCTGAGTTTAAAAGTCGAAATTTTGACTTTAAAAGTCAAAATTCTGAGTTTAAAAGTCAAAATTTTGACTTTAAAAGTTGAAATTTTGAGTTTAAAAGTCAAAATTCTGAGTTAAAAAGTCAGAATTCTGAGTTTAAAAGTCGAAATTTTGACTTTAAAAGTCAAAATTCTGAGTTTAAATGTCAGAATTCTGAGTTTAAAAGTCAGAATTCTGACTTTAAAAGTCGAAATTTTGACTTTAAAAGTCAAAATTCTGAGTTTAAAAGTCGAAATTTTGAGTTTAAAAGTCAAAATTCTGAGTTAAAAAGTCGAAATTTTGAGTTTAAAAGTAAAAATTCTGAGTTTATATGTCAGAATTCTGAGTTTAAAAGTCAGAATTCTAACTTTAAAAGTTGAAATTTTGACTTTAAAAGTCAAAATTCTGAGTTTAAAAGTCAAAATTCTGTCTGACTTTTAAACTCAGAATTTCAACTTTTAAAGTCAAAATTTCGACTTTTAAACTCAGAATTCTGACTTTTAAACTCAGAATTTTGACTTTTAAAGTCAAAATTTCGACTTTTAAACTCAGAATTTTGACTTTTAAAGTCAAAATGTCGACTTTGAAACTCAGAATTCTGACATTAAAAGTCAAAATTAGAATTTTTTTTTTTTTGTTGGCCCCAGGGCTCTTCCGTACATTTAGGAGTAGCAGAAATATTTCTTTTGAAGAAAAAATTTAGCTTCAGAAGCAAATATATTTTTACTTTCTCTCGTAGCTCACTGCCAGTTATTTCTGTTACAATCTGATAAAGAATTATAAGAACTGTGTCCCTTACAATCAATTCTGATTTATTGAAGACTATTGTTTGTTGTGAGGACAGAAGTTGTGACCTAGAGAGAGGCTTCAGTAGAGCTCACCATATGAAGGAAACTGCACTTACAATGCAAATAAAAAATAGATATACATAACAGCTATATAAAGGATTTTTACTTAGAAATTAATTAGTTAATGTAAGCCTTGGAGTGGAGCATCAGGCACAATATGCTTGACAGGGCTGAAGAGAAAGCGTGGGTTATTGGATCCGCTTGTTGGATTTTCTGGTCAGCCATCGATAGGCTAGCCAGGATATCCCTATAGGCAGGATACTGGGTGTGGGGCATGTTGGTCCCTGCAGCCATTTTAAGTGAGATCATGTGATGTGAGGAACTTGGGTTGACATTTCCAGTTATGGAGGGTGGATGGTGGTATTGTGCTCAGTCAGTTGTAACTGTTAATAAGATAATTAGGAAGTTTACTTTCAAGGTTACATGAAATAATGGTCTAGACAATGTTGTAGCTTTTTCAGTTGCGTTAAGTCTAGCAAACACTTTTAGTTTAGTTTAATATCTGTTGTATGTTATTGTATGTTTATTATGTGTAATTAAAAAAAAAATAACAATTGTTAACAAAGTTAATGTGAATACAATTCTGTGGCCTTTTTTGTAGCCCACCCATTGTCTCTGCAGTTTTCTTATTTATAGGTTTATATTATGGGGCAATACCAAAGGAGTTGTGGGAAGTGGGAATTCTGGGAAAAAGCAGACTGACACATGCATCTATCAATAGTGTTCAAAATCCGTTCAAAGGTTTGGGGTCACTTAAAAATGTCGTTGTGTTTGAAAAAAAAAAAAAAAACATATCAGGAAAGTTCTGAAATAACCCCAAAATTTTGAACGGTAGTATATGTGTGTAGTCAAGATAGTAGTAAGTACTTTATCTTAGCTACATATATAAAGTACACAGAAAAAGTATGCACATCAAATCCTGACCCTTCCAAAATACATAAAAAATATACAGATTTCTAGGGCGCTCAAAATAGCGTTTATCAGTAGTGTTCAAATAGTTTTCTGTAGAGCATCAAGAACAATATCTTGGCTACATATACAAAGTAAACTAAAAGAAAGTATGCACATCAAATTCTGAGCTTTACCAATAAATAGTAAGTCACAAGATATTAATTTGTAAAGGTCAGTTTTTGATGCAGACAATTTTTTGTTTACTTTGTATATGTAGCCAAGATATAGTTGTTGCTGCTCTCCTAACTACACACATATACAACAATTCAAACATTATTAATAAATGCTGTTTTGAGCTGTCTGAGAACCTGTTTATTATATTTTTTATGTATTTTGGTAGCTCCCTGTATCAGGTTATAGCTTGTAGGGAGATAGGGAAATTATACATATCTCCCTTTTTCCCTTGTAGGGGCTTTGTTCAAAGTAATGGTAAGGTGGCATCACTGCTTTTTAAATGCATAATATTAAATGCATGTTCACACAGAGGAAAGACAGGGACTTGACTAAATCTGGGGGTGCCTTGATGGGGCTGGCAAGATAACAATGCTTTTTGCCAGATATGTCACTAAACCTCACTGTTTATTATCTATAGTAATTCACAGTTTATTTGTAAGGGTCAGGATTTGATATGTAGATGTTCATCTTGTTTACTTTGATTCTTCTGTCAAGAAATGATGGAACACTATCTACTCTCTCTTGGAGAATCCTGATTTCCCCCGGGTCTCCGACCAGATGCCTTTGCTTAATGGTCCCAGGCAGGCCTTGGGGATCTTGATGATCTCATGCCCCAAGGCATCTTTTCCTCCATTGCGGATCTCCGCTCTACCCATGATCTCCCTGAAGCAGTATTTTGGCTCTGTTGTTATGTCAGACATCTGTTATGTTCCTCGACATTTCGTGATTTTAGATCACGCCATCTTACTTTCCTTGAGTCACTTCTGCTTAGACCACGACCTGGACAAAGTGCTTTATCCACTATGTACCATTTGTTGACCTCCCTTGCATCCACAACTCTTTTCCCTACAGAAAGGCGCATGGACAATTGACTTGGATGTTGACATTTCAGACTCCCCATGGATGACCGCAATACGCTTGCATTCAAAACTCCTGTCTAGTATTCCTATTAAAGAGACATCATACAAACTCATGCTGGGTGGCACAGTACTCCAGAGACTCTCTCAATATCTGACCCCTCGATCACCAATGAATGCTGGAGATGTGGGAGTAATGATGGGTCATCTGGTGGTCTTGCCCCTTGATTATTTCATTTTGGGAGTAGCCTTGTTTCTTCCAAATTCAGACATCACTCTCCCTTTAGGTCCACTAGTCATGAATAAGCTCGTATAGCGCGAAACACGTGGACTATGTAAGTTCGCACTGCATGAGACATGAGAGTAGATCTTTGTCCGAGAGAATATTTTACTATTTTTATATATTGGAATAAAGTGATTTTGTTTTATATTATATCTGCCTTCATCATTTCTGTGGATTCGGTGCAGTCTTTCATTGTTTGAGTTCTGTAACAATTACTACCTATGTTCATACCTGGGAACTCTCCTGATTTGCCCCGGAGACTCCGGTTCTGACAGAGATTTACCGGGTCTCCGGGGCAGAGGCTGATTACTCCGGATGTGGGGAGTTTCTATTGAAACTCTACCCACTTACACTCTTTCTCCCGCTGTTCCTCCGTCCCCAGCCTTCTGTGTGACATTTTTAACCCTTTGAGTGCCAGAGTGGTACGGAATGCATTGCTTTGCAATGCATTCCGTACCACTCTGAAACTCAAAGGGTTAAGCACCCCCCCGATCACATCAAGCCCCGCCCCTTTTTTACGCGATTAACGTCATTTTTGTCACCCCCTGCTGAACAGAGGACTCCCCTCCGGGAAGCCCTCAGCTGGAAGTTCCCAGGTATGCCTATGTTGCACTGTGGTGCCCTAGCAAGGACATGCTTTATTTGTGTATGCATGTATATTCTTTCTTCTAATAAAATATAATAATAAAAAAAGAAATGATGGGACACTGAAGGGTATAGTTCTTCTTTAAGTGTAAGAAATAGTTCAGTACAGCAGAAGGATTTTTAAAAATTATATTAACACCTTGGACACTACACGTCTCCAATGCATTGTGAAGCAATGTGTGGTGATGTTGTTAGCTTTCACAGATTTTTTGCAAGTAGTCAATCTAATGCAGGAGTAGTCTATCTCTTATAATGCCATCTGGTAGCTTGCTTAACTCCCATTATCCCCACCCAGCCAACTGGGAATTGTAGTCCCCAGAAGCTGGAGGTCCAAAGATGGACTACCCTCAATCTAATGTAATTTTAAGAGTTTTCTTTCAGTGAAAGGGTTAACAAACAGTGCAAGATTCTATTTAACAAGTTCAGTGTACAGGGAGGGATTCAAGAAGTCAGTCACAATCACAGCTCCTACAATGTCACATGTACAACTGGAAAGTGAAGAAGCCAGAAAAGCAAAGTATAGAAAAATACAATAATGCTAAGTCTTTCAACATTTTGGTGGTGTACAAAGGCAGTAAACATGTTTGAGAGGTGGATAAGCACTTGGAGTTTTCACATTGATGAGAACACATCATCATACCTCAGAACTCAGAGACTTTGTTTTTTATAATTACTGGGTCTCTGGGGACAGAAGCTGATCCTTAGGGCTCAGTAAATTCTCTTGTATCTCTCACACAGGCATCAGAACTGTAGCAGCACCTGTTACCATTATTTTACTTGTGTTCTTTTCACCACCAATCCAGACTCAAGAAAAGCATATCCGATGGCTGGACCATTTGAATGTGAGCTAATAATATTGGCTGCCATCCATGTGAATTGTCCATTCATTGGTTGTGATGATCATCATAACCTCAAACAATTCTTGTATAAATGGTCAGCCTATGCAGACATTCCTTGCTGCTTCTGTACTATGTTCCCATGTGACTGCAGTAGAGATTCAGTATGCTACACTTTGGTGCATTCGCACAAGGAGATAGTTGCCCATATGAAAAGCATGATAGCCCAGCATAGTACATTTCACAATCGGCAACATAACAAAATCAGCATTGCTGAATTGGTGTTACCCATATGAAATTGGCCTAACACAAAATGGAAGTGATTTTGAAAGAGTTTTCCAATCAGCTACACTGTTATATGGTGCTAGTTCTACTCTAATACTATAAGGTTCAGGTGTATGTGATAAAAGTTCATCTGTTTGTGAAAAACCCTGGTGCCCAAGTTATTCACAGTAGATATACACTGGTACACCACTTCATGCAGGGCCTAACATGTAGGAAGACCTTGGACCAAAGAGCATTAAGAAGGGATTCATTGCACTGTGGCAGCATCTGAGCTGAGACACCCAAAGGTTATGTGTAAGAAAATGAGGGATAAGGTCCATAATTGATTTAAGCACTAGGATGCACAACCTGTTGCTTTTAGCTGTAGTTAACCTCCAGCTCCCATCATCCTCAGCCTGTCACTAGCCAGATGAGGATGATGATATCTGTAGAAAAACAGCTGGAAAACTACAGGTTGCCATTCCTGGTTTTAGCACAACAAAAGAAATAATTCCACATACATCCAGCATCTTTCCAACATGCTGGTTTCCTACTACTAAATGTTAACAAATTAGAAATGATACTTAACTTCTGACCTCCATGACACCTATTTGCATGTGGTAGTTCCTCCATCTAATTCTATCACCTCTCAAACACTCATCACTGCCTTGTACAGAACAGACATTTTGTAACATTTTGCATTGTTAAGCTGCCATATTGCACACAAAATGTAAAAAATAACACCTCACCAAATTCTAATGTTCTAGTAAACCAATAAATTAAACAGCTATTCCAGGAAAAAAAATCACGGCAAGATACTGTCAATCAATTTGCACGGCAACACAATTTTCACTACGTTTCTGGGTGCGCGCCGTCTAGTCATCATAAAGTTTAAAGGCATGGGACACAATGGCGGTCTGCAAAGTCTGCCAACAGGACAGGATTTAGGGATAGACCTATTAGGTCAGTCACTGGTGCTGTTATTTTGATTGGAATACCTATGCTTAAGTAGAGATATCCTTAACACTTTGAATGCTGTGGAGGGGTGAAAAGCAGTGTTACACATCTCGCTGGCACTTAAAGTGCTAAACCCTGGTCTGTATCGTGACTCAGAGTTCTGAACCTCTTGTCTAAGGTTTAAAAAATATATATATATATCATACATATAAAATGATTTGCGTTAACCCTTTTAGTGCCAAAGAGGTTGCCAACGCATTGCGTTGTAACGTGGGGGATACCTCTCTGGCACTTAAAGGGTTAAAAAAAACCACCTCATACATTCAAGTGCAAAATAGCCACTATTTCGAAGGCTTTAGGGCTGACTAAAAACCATAGGTTTGATCCTTTGGCTAAGCTAGGTACAGGAAACCTTTGGCTCTCCAGCTGTTGGGGAGTACAACACCCATAATCCCAAAATAGCTTTTGACTTGGGAATTATTTTTATTTATTTATGAAAGTATTTTACCAGAAAGGATACCTTACCTCTCACTTTTAAGTATGTCCTGGGTACCCATTTTATCTACCTCAGAAGGGTGAAAGGCTGAGCTGACCTTGCCAGGACTAGAACCTGTGACCCTGAGGTTTGAACAGATTATATAGCAGCTATATTAACCCTTTGAATGCCAGAGGGGTGCACCATACATTGCTCTGCAATGAGTGTCACACCCCTCTAGCACTCAAAGGGTTAACCAACTGAGCTATCTCACTATGAGAGTTGTAATCCCCAACACCAGAAAAGCAAAAAGTGAACTACCCCTGACCTAAGCTTACAATCAAAAAGGTTTATTTTCAATTGCGTATCATTACCAACTGATTAGTATAATTAATATAATGGGTCGAAATCATAGAACTACCATAAAATCTTTTGTATAATACTCATCTGTGTAGAATACAGAGGGAAATTATACCTAAGATTTTAGGTAAAACAAAGTACATGTTTTTAATATGCACCTCCATTTACCCACATCAAAATTAAATGTTCCCCTCAATCTACCTCCCTCTTCCTCTCCCTCTCACCACCCCTCCCCCTCCCTCTAGAGGTCTGTGCATTGAAACTATGGTAATTTCTAAGTTATTTTCAATGGGCAGAGGTCCTGAAAGGAGATGGTAAAGCAGAGGAGGAAGTGGGAAGCAGATGCAAGCATGCCTACTATTGCACGGATCTCCCAGCTGCCTCCGGATGAGGTCCAGGTCATGGAGGTGCATAGAGGGAAGGAAACAGGGGTGCATAGATAACTGTATGAAGGTGGAGGGAGCGAGGGGAGAGAGATAGGGGGGCATTTCAATTTTTTTGTGTGTTTTTTTTTCTCTTGTATATGCACCTCCCATTTCACATAAGGTGAAATGGGGTAAAAAAGTGAGATTTTGTGGGTAAAGGCCAGTTTCAATAATTTACAGAGGTACAATTCTGGAGCACACCAACTGTACCACAGGGGACACATGAATATTCCCACTGATTTTAATAGGGTTTTTGATTCATGGGATGCCAGAGGGGAACTCACTACCTTTCAAGGGGGTTAAAAACTAGTTAAATCAATGGGAATTTGGGAATGTCTTATTTCTCCTCTATGGTGCAGTTGGAAAGCTTCGAAACTTTGCTTCCTGCCTAAGACTCATTGAGTGTTATTCACTAAGGCATGATAAAGAGGAGATAAAGTGGAGATGACTTCTCCAGTGATATCACTTCTCCAGTTCCTATGTTATTCTATGGGGCCTATGCACTAAGATCTCCACCTCTCATCTCTTTATCACTCCTTAGTGAATAACCTCCATTGTTTTCAGTGGCTCCTTACTGTCTGTATATTAAATGTGCAAAGTATTGTAAGGGGGATGTATGAATTTGGCACATATACCCTCCTTAGTTTGTGACCTGTCATGTTGAAAAATACTAGAGTGACTTTTTTATCACTGTTATCCATTGTATACATTAGAGACCTCTCTAACATCCAGAATCAGATGTGGTCTCCAATGTTCAGCAAATGCCCTATTTTCATGTCATATTCATGTATCACCAGAAAAAAATCATTGGTTTTACATCTCATTCTTAAAAGAAAACTATGATCTCAAATTTTAAAAAAGCATTTTTCACCAGATCTTTCTTATCTTGCACTAGGTATATTTGCGAAAGCAGCAACTATGAGAACATACATTTTGTCCTTGAAGCCACCTTGGGAGAGAAAGAGAGAGAGAGAGAGAGAGAGAGCTCATGCGTGTGTGTGTGTGTGTGTGTGTGTGTACTGACAGTTAATTTTCTTACCAGTATTATCTGTATAATTTGTTTTGTAGGCTCCAATAGAGTCTCTTTGTATTAGCTTGGTGATACAAACAATATTTATTACAAAAACACAAAATATATATCCTACTGAGTGACACTATTAGTAAGTGTCCCCAGTAGGATATTTAAGGGTGTGCCACACAATAAAAACAACTTAACGAGAGCAACAAACAATATTTATCACACAGACCTTTTTTCTCATGGACAGAGGTAACAAACAAGGTCTTATAGATCAGAAGGAATCTTTGCAGCTGTTGAAGTGGTGGGGACCCCCAAAGCACAGATACTGCAGTAAAAATACAAAATGAAACAACAGCGCAGACAGTATTCCTCTAAGTGTAGTATTTTCAATTTCAATTCAATTCAATTGCAGTCACTTGATTGAGAGGTTTTTAACTGCCTCTCAGTATATGATGGCTCCCTTGGTATAAACCCCAGGACAATTAACACCTGTCTGCTTACTAGTCTTCTCCAACAGACATCTCTGCTTGGGTACAGGATCACCATTGATGATTAATTGCTGACTTACTTCGAAGTCTAACAAACCCCCACCCCCTAGTAGTTTGTCTGCTCTGTTGAGCTGTTTTGTTTTTTAAAACAAGATTTATTACCTTTTTGATGCTATGGTGAATTTCAGTCTTTAGCCAGAGATGGCTAGGTCTATAGAATGTATGGGTTAACCCAATGAGCACCAGAGGGGTATGTATCACTCTGGCGATCATATATTCTATAGACTTAGCCATCTCTGGCTAAAGACCAAAATCCACTGGAGAAACAAAAAGATAATAAATCATGTTTGTTTCACTTAGCCAACTGCAAAAAAACTCTACTGTAGCCCAGGGGATGAAATATACACGGATAAGAATATTCACTGTCAGTGGAATTTAAATGTTCAAATATTTTACATGAGTTTCTAACCTGTCGTGTATTGTGTGTTCAGTCTTCATTCTTATTTTGCCTGATGAAGAGACCTTGGGCGTTATACACTAATGTGTGACAAAGGTGATAAAGTGGAAACGACTTCTCCAGCTTATCATTATTCTATGGAGCCCATGCACTAAGATTTCTTCAACTTTAGAGATCTTAGTGCATGGGCTCTATAGAATAACATGGAAACTGGAGAAGTGATATCAATGGAGAAACAACCTCCTCTTTATCACCCCTTAGTGAATTTCCTTCCTTGTGTCTTGAAAGCTTGCATCCTAGAATCACTCAGTAAGCCAATAAAGGTATCATTTTTACTCTACCAGTCTCATGCTTTTTAACCAGAGGACTAAATCCTTTTCTTGATGAAAATATAAGACTTTTGGAAACTCAAAATTAATCCCCCAGTAATTGCAGGCCCCTGCACACATACCAGTCAGATACTATAATGCATTAAAATGCCTGATTGGCAGATGCACTTGCAGAGTTCCACTGTAGCTACAATAACACAATGGATACTCCCAGCTTTCACAAATGTAACTAGTGATAAAGAAAAGCAATTCCAAATCTGGAGAAAAAAAGCATAATATTGTCATATATGATTTAAGGATTTATGTCCCTTTACAACAATCTCAGTTTAACTTGGTAGGATCTGATACTTTTATGGTAGCAATTCTCAACATCCAGCTTCAATTATCACTAATAAAACATTTCTTCTGGATCACCAGAGTATAATTGTTTGATTAGAGGATTGTTTATTCTGATTGGTTTCCCTGTGCTCAGGCAGGAAAAGCCTGAAGACCTTCACTTTTACCGACAATTGAAAACTCTGCTTTATAAGATGATCCTATCTATTGCTTAAAATATCAGATTGTACAGGTGTATTGGTATATGCACTGGAAATTTCATACTAAAATTATTTGTCATCAAAATCCCATCAATTTCAAGTGTAATGGTGCAATAATAGGAGCTCTATCAGAGGTGGGTTCTTCTAATACACTTTGATAATTCTGTTTTCCATTGAAGTCATACAGCCATTTTAGGGAATATCATAAATCCTATACAGGAAATGTCCTGTAGTAACTAAAATGTTAAAGACTGTAGTTGTAACAGTCATCTTTAAGAATGATGTGGTGCTTTTCTTTTCATGCTTATATTAAAACCCCTTGGATGCTAGAGAGGTATCCATATCCAATGCATTGTGAAGCAATACACTGAAGAACTGTCTGGCCCATGGGGCTAATGACTGATGAAAATCCTTGAAACTTGTTCCATCCTATTACTTCACTTACCATGTTGTACAGGTTAGTGATTATAGAAAATATTTATTGTGGCCGATGAACTAAGAGGAAATGGAGAAATGGAAACAATCCAGAACCAAACAAATGCACTATAGGGAACAAATAAGAACATGCCAAAAATGGCATTGATTTAAATGGAGGTTTTAACCATTTTAATATTCGAAAGGTATCCGGTTCTTTGTTTCACAATGCATTAAGACCTAGCTAGCAATCAAGAGGTTAAAATCCATTTTTAAATCAACAGGGAATTTTATTCCCTACTGTACAGCTAGTTTTCACCAGTTACCCCAATTCTTCATAGACATCTGATGGTTCCTTCTTGCAGGAACAACACAATTAACACTGAGTGCCAGAGTGGGGTATGCAACACATTGAGAAGTACTGTATTGGACTCCCCTCTAACTCTCAAAGAGCTAATGCACACTTACTGTAGATTTTTTTTAAATCTGGCTATGGATTATTTAGCATTATAGAAATGTCTGTCTTCTTTATGGATGGAAAATATGTCTGGCTTAAACTGGAAGTATCACTTTGTAACAAATAGTTGATTTATATATGTATGTTAGCATTTTTATTTGTCAAACAATAGTTTATGAGCTATTTAGATTTATTTTTCGCCACTTTAATCAAATGAGTTAGTAAAGGGCAGCAGGAAGTGGCAGTTGGGATGGGAGCCAGGTGAAACATTAGCATCTAGCTGGTATGCCCGTCAGATTTTCAATGTCTGACAAATAAATATAGCTAAATAAGTCATAAATTATTAAAATATGTGTGCTTTTGAAAATCTTTCATAATCCCCTAATTATTACAAAGTGATAGTGCTACTTTAAACCTCTTCATAACAATAGAGAATTTGTTTTGCTAGTTCAGTTCACCACTGCTTTCCTCCTCTTGAAAGCAAGAGAGATTAATAACATTTGTTTTTAGCTTGTGCATATAGACACAGAAGGATTGTCCAGCATGACCCAGCTAGAGTCGTACACATTTTCTATTCTTGGAATTTTACAAAGCCTGGGTATTTCTAGAACTATTCATTTCACTTGAAGCCATCAGAAAGCAACAAGAGCCAGTGTCAAAGGCAGGATCAGAAAGGAAAACTGAGTTTTCATAAAACAGAGCAATTCAAATAGGGCATTGAAGCATTCTGCACTTTTTTCAAACCAATGTATCCTTATTATATGTACATGATAACTTCATTCTTTCTTTCCTCTTAAGAATACTAAAGTGCAACCCAAAAGTTCTCTAGCAGCTATAGAATTTCAATCCGGAACCCTATGTTGCATTTCACTCACTGACACATTCATGCAATCTAGGAGTCAAAGAACTTTTAATGTTCTATCATGTCTCCATGTTCTGGATGTTATGATAAATTCTCCACCCTGGTCTTTGAATCTGACTACAGTATAGTAGCGAATGGTAGACAATTGAAATGGACTTTGCCTGCTGTAAACATCATCATAAAGGGAGTGTACTGTAAAACTCCTTCACTAATGAAAGAATTGAGCAGGGGTAGGCAACTTGCGGCATGCTAGCTCTTGCAGACTACAACTCCTATCATCCCATGTTTGGTTAGAGATGATGGGAGTTGTAGTCTGCAATAGCTGGAATGCCAAAGGTTACCTACCTCTAGTTTAAGGCATTAAATACTAAAAAGCTTGAATATAGAGACAAAAAAATCACTACAGTGGGGAAATATTAAAATGGCTGGCATTTCTCCAAATGCTTTCTTCCAAAATATACACAGTTTATCTATACATACACTCAGATTTTAACGATCACTTTTCCTTTTTATCAGTATGACAAATCACACATTGGCACAAAAGAGGAACTGAGCAAGCCTTTTGCTCAGATTAAAGTCAGTGCTTTCCAACCAGCATTTCCCACACTATCTTTGTTAGTAACATAGCTGGCTATACCAGGGCAGTCCGGGAATCAGTTCTTGGAATGCTGGCAGAACTGCTTTTCCTTCGAAGGCTGGGTGTGGACAGGGCGCTTGTGGATTCATTGGGACAGCCATGTTGCAGTAGGATGTCCACACACTCTTGACTTTTAGCTTTCTTAGCATAATACACCGCTGTGTGACCGTTGCTGTCCCTGGACTTTACATCAATGCCATACTGTAACAAGGATGAAAAGCAAAAAGATTGTTGCTATAATATTGACTTCAAACACTGAGTAAAGTAATCAGATATCCCTTTAAAGGGATATTAACACTTAACAAGTAAAAATATATATTGTAGAGTTCATCCTCCTTAGTGAAACAAGGGTACTCACACTGCTGAGAGATGTTTTGTTTAAAAGTTATTGTAGCTCAATTGAGAATTATTATGTAAAGTATTGCAATGGCATGAGATTTTACAGTCAAGCTGCCGCTACACCATACTATGGACAACTCTGGTCAGTTGACCATAAATCTCCATAAGATGTTGTAACAACAGCACCACTGTAAAATTTCAGGCCATTGAGATATTGCACCTAACAAGTTCAAGTTTGAGTTGTAATAACTTTTGAATAAAACAACTCATCAGGATAAAAACCCTACTATATATATATATATATATATATATATATATATATATATATATATATATATATATATATATATATATATATATATTATGTATTACATGTTATTATCCCTGTAAATGCAGGATACTTAGGAAAAAGAGAAAGTGGGTGCAACCCAATTGCTGTTCAGTAATGCAGACTGAAAGGTTCATAAGTGTCCTGCGGTTAAAGGGCTGCCTGGTTATGCTAAGGACATTAACACCAAAATATAATGGTGTCCTTATTACATGTATAGCAAATGAGAAGCATCCTGAAGCCTACTACAGTTTTTTTTTTGGGGGGGGGCTCCATGCACCTAATGAAGACCAATACTGGCATAATACTGCAACTCCAAAGCAACAGCCATCTCCCTTATTTTAAAGGTCCTCAGGCTCCCCATCTGCATGATAAGCTTATGTGTGGCCTACGTATCTCTCAGGAGAGTGGCACCTCATCTCCCAGGAAAGTAGTGGCGGCAGGATTCCAGTAGGGGTCTCCACCTGGTGTACAGAGGCTCCAAGATGATTTTCTTCTTGTACAGAGGTAATACAGACACTTTTATATACTGGTATTAGTGTCCCTTTAACTATGAGCCTTATTCATTAAGCTAAAGATGTATGATTTTGGAACATACCAACTGCACATAGGGAAAAAAATTCAGATTGATTTAAATGTGTTTTTAACCTCTTGAATGCTAAAGATGTCTCTATACATTTCTTTGCAATTCACTGGAGACCTCTCTAGCAATAATGCATTTAATACAAATGTTAATTAATTGAAATGTACAGAATTTTCATTTTAGCCCACTGATGCAGTTAGTTTGTCCAGAATTACATCTCTAGCTTTACAAACCAGGCCCTATGTTTTAAGATAGTATGTAAAGGTTTTTATGCCATTATAGATAAAACTTATACAACACTGACTGTATTTTTCTCTGAAGGATAAAGAAACACTTGTTTCCCCCTGCTGTACGACGGACAGAGCAGAGAACAGCCTGCTGTATGATGGACACAGTAGAGTACAGCCTGCTGTACGATGGACACAGTAGAGTACAGCCTGCTGTGTGATGGACACAGCAGAGAACAGCCTGCTGTATGATGGACACATGTATGATGGACACAATAGAGTTCAACCTGCTTTATGATGGACCCAGTTGAGTACAACCTACTGTATGATAGACACAGTAGAGTACATCCTGCTGTATGATGGAGAATACAGCCTACTGTATGATGGACACAGTAGAGTACAGCCTGCTGTATGATGGACACAGTAGAGTACAGCCTGCTGTATGATGGAGACAGTAGAGTACAACCTACTGTATGATGGACACAGTAAAGTACAACCTACTGTATGATAGACACAATAGAGTATATCCTGCTTTATGATGGAGAATACAACCTACTGTATGATAGACACAATAGAGTATATCCTGCTTTATGATGGACCCAGTTGAGTACAACCTACTGTATGATAGACACAGTAGAGTACATCCTGCTGTATGATGGAGAATACAGCCTACTGTATGATGGACACAGTAGAGTACAGCCTGCTGTATGATGGACACAGTAGAGTACAGCCTGCTGTATGATGGAGACAGTAGAGTACAACCTACTGTATGATGGACACAGTAAAGTACAACCTACTGTATGATAGACACAATAGAGTATATCCTGCTTTATGATGGAGAATACAACCTACTGTATGATAGACACAATAGAGTATATCCTGCTTTATGATGGACCCAGTTGAGTACAACCTACTGTATGATAGACACAGTAGAGTATATCCTGCTGTATGATGGCGAATACAACCTACTGTATGATGGACACAGCAGAATAGTACAACCTGCTGTATAATGGACACAGCTGAGTACAATCTGCTGCATGATGGACACAGCAGAGTAGTACAACCTGCTGTATGACAGACATAGCAGAGTACAACCTGCTGTATGATGGACACAGCTGAGTACAATCTGTTGTATAATGGTTACAGCAGAGTACAACCTGCTGTATGATGGATACAGCAGAGTAGTACAACCTGCTGTATAATGGATATAGCAGAGTGCAACCTGCTGTATGATGGACATAGAAGAGTACAACCTGTTGTATAATGGACACAGCAGAATACAACCTGCTGTATGATGGACACAGTAGAGTACAACTTGCTGTATAATGGACACAGTAGAGTACAACCTGCTGTATAATGGACACAGTAGAGTACAACCTGTTGTATAATGGACACAGCAGAGTACAACCTGCTGTATGATGGACACAGTAGAGTACAACTTGCTGTACGTTTTTACACAGCAGCAGATCACTGTCGGGACTTTCCAGCTCAAAAGCAAATCATGAAAAAAAAAACAGTACTTCACTCCTTCTGTGGAAATTCCAGTGAAATGTGTTATTTTCAGCTTTATTCATAGCATTGAATTCAATGATCATAATGTATCTCCCCCCCACACAGATGCATAGAGAGATCAACCCCAGTATTCCTACCACACTTAATATAAAACAGTTACCAGTTTACTGCAATTTGTTAGTCTGTGCTTGGAAGAGAGAGAGGGAAACCAGCTGCATGTTTTATGCTAGCTAATATAGATAGAGACAGGCAAAGAAAGGGTGTATTGGTGGTAGCCTTTACCACTTATTCTCTGTGTGAGTGTAAGGTGAGAAAGAAGTGCTTAAAAATATTTTTGAATGATAAGTGAAAGTCAGGCAAAGTGAGTTTTCCTATCTGAACTAGCTGGCTGAACCGGAGAGTCTGCTGAAACTGAACAACAGATGCTACAAAGACGGACATAATCATACATGCAAGGCAGACAGGTACAACTGCTTTGCAATGCATTCCGTACCCCTCTGGCACTCAGAGGGTTAACATACTGTGCTACCTACACACACTTTCTCCTACATCTGCAAGAGGGTGTTAGTGACAGAGATATATATCATTTGTTATTTTCAGACAGACAAAACATCAATCCACACACTAAACGGCCTGTTGCATACTTTACAATAAAAATCAACACTACCATCAATATGCCCAAGAAGTCATCTCGATCATCATCATCATCATCACTGTCATCACTTCCAAATACAACCGTAACCCAGTTTGCACTCACTTTTATTGACTAAACATCAACACAAATCAACATT
Source organism: Rhinophrynus dorsalis (assembly GCA_037306005.1). NCBI lineage: Eukaryota > Metazoa > Chordata > Amphibia > Anura > Rhinophrynidae > Rhinophrynus > Rhinophrynus dorsalis. The sequence goes on from CM074719.1 coordinate 490,115,538, forward strand.
CATAACTCAACTTCGAGTGCTTCAGCTGCTGTTTGAAATGCACTGCCACTGACTCCTACTGCTAGTACTATTGCAGCATCTAGCTTCTGTAATAATAGTAGTAGTCCCAAAGGAATTCCTTAGTCTGTGAAATCTTCACTAGTGATCCAAAAAGTAAACATATTGCTATATGCTGCCTCTGTAAAAAACATTTGAATAGGGGGAAAGTAGGATCACATTTAGGCACATTCATATTGAGATCCCACCTGAAGCATAACCATGTATCTTATTGGAAGACACACCAGCAGCACATTAGTGGTGCAATGACAGATTGGCAGCAGCAGAAGCACACCTAGAGGGGCATGGGGCCAAGGGGCACATAGTAATCATTTTGTAGATGTCTTAGGGAGTGGGGAAAATGTTTCCTCAGTAACAATAACATCCATGTCTCCTACTGTTGCTGATGACTAAGTTAGTTGGAGGTGACAAAAGTCAGAGTCCTCAAACACACTGCCAGGCTTGACAACATCACCACTATTCATGGTGTTAAAACAGTTAAAGGAGCAGTAAACTTTTTTTTATAAAAAAATATATGTTGTATGGCGTTTCATGCTGAATAAAATAAGGGTACTCGCACTGCTGAGAAATGCATATTTCCAGAGTTATTACTGATTAAACCCATGTTTTGTTACATCAGCAGTACCCTCTAGTGGTCAAATTTTAATTAGTTAATCGTAACATTCTAAGTCAGTGACTTGCAATTCTCCATAGAATGTGATAGAAACTGCTAAGTCACTTCCTGTCAGTTAGAACAATCAGGAAGTAAACACAATAAATTCACTTCCTCGTTATCTGAACTCTTATAATGCTTGAATAAAACAAGTGACAGAGGTGGGAGTGACCTTGTTTTACTCAGCAGGAAAAATCCTATAAAATGTAGGTTTTCATAAAAAAAAGTTTACTGCTCCTTTAAGTTACATTATTTTTTGTTTGCTGCCAACCTACATTTACTTAGTTCTTAGAAAGTCAAAGCAATGCATAAAATAATCCTAAAGCATGCCTTTTGAATGACAATTTTTACGAAATGTTGGTGGCTCATATGCTGCCGTTTTCATTTGCTCATGTGTTGCAGCCCACTAGCATATCAAAACCTGCAGTTATCGTTCAAGAATGGCTGTGCCAGAGTTATACGAGCTGGTGGTTAGTGTCATGGACAAAGGGACTCGGCCTATAACAAATTTGTCAAGCCTTATTTTGCTGTAGGATTCAGCCTGCTAACTACTATTACTTTCAGCTGTGGATTTCTGCATTTACACACTCAGCAGCAGCATTGCATTGGTGGAAAATGGAAACGTTCTTGTGGAAAATTAATTGGCAGTAGTAAAAAGGGAGACATTTTATGCTTTTGTTGTGCACTGGAATTTTCACAGAAAACACAGCAAACTCAAATTGTTCAGAAAAGGCCAAAGTCCCAATGAGGGAATTTTGAACAGAGACTGTCTTTTTATATGGCCAGTTTCTGTTCAAAATGAATGCCAGCCTCCAACTGACAGGTATGTGTGCTTTTGCACCTCCCAGCCAATCATCTTCTAGCTGAAACTTTTTTTTAACTTGACAAAATAAGAATTACTTACTTTTTTAAAAAGAGAATGACAGTATATTACTTTGAAGAGATATGCCACACTTCTTTTAACCCTTTGAGTGCTGGAGGGGTACCCCTCTGGCACTCAAAGGGTTAACTGTGGCATCTCTTGGGGGCATTTTTTTTAACAAATTTTACAGAAGAAAGAAGACAGAAGATTCAACAAGATGAGGAATAGTAGCTGACCAGGGTGCTGAGGACCTTACTGGACATTACAGGTCAGTTTTAATTTTTTTAGGACATGTGTTAACTTTAGGGAGATTAAACCTGTGAGTGCCAGTGGGGTATGCAACGCTCTGCAATGTGTTCCATACCCCACTGGCACTCATAGGGTTAATCTTCGTTTGGCTTTAAGCACAAGTGTGTGTTAGAAACCCCTTTTCTAACACACACTGGTGGTTTGCACCTCACGTTAGGGACTCTGCGCCTCCCTTTCATGGTATAGTTTTCACACCATAAAAAGCGTGTTCCTTAACATGAGTTGAAGCCACAGAGTGTAATAGAATACCAATTTCAACTAGTTTTACATGGTGTCCAGTGAGTGCAAATTTTGCACCTGTTGGACATTTTTACTTGGCAGTGGTTTTTGACAGCACAGTTGATAGAATACCAAACGGTCTTGTCAAAACCACTGTTGCCAGTTTTTTATTTTAATATGGGGCATAGCAGGGCTCAAAATTTCCACTCGCCACTAGCCAATGGCGAGTGAAAATTTAGCCCAGGCGAGTAGAAATTCAGCCCTGGTGCTTATGTTATGGCTTGCAGTTGCAAGTAATGTTTCAGGTCCGGCTAGTAGCAAAGGACTTAAAATTATAAGCCCTGGGGCATAGTATCAAGCCCAAAATCGATAGCTGAAATATCAATCACAATAAATATGCACCTGTGAATTAACTGCAAAATCTGCTAGTGCTGTTATTACAGGGACTCTGTCTAGTTCTACTAGAGAGGAATTTGGACAAACGGAATTAATAGGTTTAATAATGGCAGATGAGGTTTAATATACTGTAGATAAATGTTAGACAATGCATTTGGGTTGCATATACATTTAATGGGAAACTACTTGGAGAATCCTTGCTAGTGAAATATTTAGGAGCACTGATGGAGAATAGAGTTCACAACAGTGTGCAGTGTGACTCAGCTGCTGTAAGAGCCAGTACCATAGTATCATGTACAAAAAGGGTTATAGATCCATGGGACTGGAATATAATGCTCTCTTTTTTTTTTTAATGCCTGGTAAAAGGTCAGAGCAATGTGTTGCGTACCTCCCTGGGGCTCAAAGGGTTAAATCATGTATGAATGTGAGGGTGATGTTCCAAAAAATTCCTCCATTTATTAAAAATGTTTTCCCTTTTTTTAATATACAACATGCAATATTTGTGCAAAATGAAATATACTTCCCTATTTCTCTGACCGCTGTGTCTGGCAGTGCTTGAAACTGATTGGCTTGGAAGTGCTTAAGCCCATCAGCCAATGGCTGTGAGGGAATTTGAACAGAGATTGCCCATATATAAAGGCAGTCTCTGTTTAAATTCACTCAGTGTGGAACAAGCATCAGCCCATGAGGGAAGGGGGGTCTGTGCAGCACATTAATTTCTCCTCTTCCACAGCCCGCACACAGCGGCAGAGAAATAGGGAAGTATATTTTATTTTGCACATATATTGCATGTTATATATAAAAAAAGGGAAATATTTTTATTAAATGGAGGCATCTTTTGGAACATCACCCACACACTCATACATGATTTAACTCTTTGAGCCACAGAGAATTACGCAACGCATTGCTCTGTAGGGGAAGGCTGGCCTGGGGGGCAGGGGGGCAATTGCCCCCTGGGCTGGACATGTGTCTGGGCTGGTGGGCCACTGCCTCACTCAATCTCCCACGTGTAAATGGAGCTAAACTAGTGATACAATAGAGCTTACATATGAAATTAATCTAAATACAAATGATAACGCAGAGCTACAATCCAAATAGAGCTACACTAGTGGTATAGCCCGTTTCCCTTGTAAGATCTATGGCATCAATAGTGTAGCTTTACTTAAATTGTAAGCACTGTAGTAACACTAATGTAGCCCCATTTCAACTGTAAGCTTTGTGGTATCACTTGCCTTACTTCACAACATTAAGAACAATTGTAAAATGAACGAAACAGGGGTGGGCTGGGACAGTGGGCTCGGATGATAGTAGAAATGGGCCACTTGATTGTATTTGCCCTCTGGGCCGTATGTTGCCAGCCCTTCCCTGTTGCTCTGCAATGTGGTGCGTACCCCTCTGGCACTCAAGGGGTAAACTATGCATGAGTGTGGGGGTTATTTGAGCAAAAATGTTATTTACACCTTTCTTTTCTGTTACAGCAGAAGACAAGAAGAAAGAAGAGAAGATCGAAGAGAAGAAAGAAGATACTAGACAGAATAAAGAAGATGGACAGTAGATGACCAGGGTACTGAGGACCCCTCCTGTACATCAGGATTAATGGTGTTATTTTTTATTTTTTTATTTGTACCATAGTTGGGTTAACTGTATGAGTGCTGGTGGAGTAATTATACCCCACTGGTATACATAAGGTTAATTCTACTAACACTGAACACTTTTAGGCACTTTGGATGTATTGATATGGGGCTTAGGGCCTCATATCAATACATCCACTGGTCAACTTATGTTTTTTTTTTCCCTTCAATAACTGCATCAGCTGACTAAAGATCCGATAAGGGTCCTTAGTCAGAAAAAAAACTAGGTCTTAAATTTAAGCGCTAACTCAGTCTACTGAATTGTGGCATTTGTTTAATTTGTCAATGAACCAAAACACCTCTAACTTATCGCCTGACAAGGGTTTTTTTTTTGCAGACATGCTTCATAGCATTGGTAATTGAATGGCTTACAGTGCTGGAAAAAACTCAGTCTGAGTTTTTTTGGCCTAACGGGGACATTTGAATCAAGCCCATATTCCCTTATTTTTGTTTTGTTTCTAAGTGTGGCCATGAGCAGAGTACCAACAGCCCAAGTTACCTTACCACTATTTTGAGCTGCTTAGTCCTGTTCACTAGTCCGCAACCTAAAGCAAAGTAAACTTTAGCTAAGTCCAATGCCGTGAGAGCTGAGGGCATTCAGTGTAATGTAAGCAATATGAGATGAAGCCATTGACACTGATTGGCTAGCTAGTCTGGTGCTGGCTCTTACTTAAAATGATGTGAGACAGGAGTGTGGCTTCCATACTGCAAGTGAATAACCTTGAAGATGTTCCTGTTCTCTTAACTATCCTGACAACTGACAAGTAAGGGAGGCTCTGATGTTGACAGCTCTGGGATAGGGATGCCGTGGGGATAAAGGGAAAAAGGGTAAGGTGGAGCACCAGGATCATAGTTTGTCTAGAGCACCATGTGTTAATCTTTTGAATGCCAGAGGGGTTTGCGTTGAACACACCTCTGCCACACCAAATTATCTCTGTCCTAACTACATGACATAGCAGGCATGATTCTACTGCAGGTTATAAACGTATCACTGTTTTTTTTCCCAGTTTTTCCTTGCACTATAATAAGAGCTTTTAAACTAAAATCTGCTGATTCATTTTAGAATCTGTAATACAGTTCAGCCAATTGCCATTTGATGATGATATCTCACCCAGACAAGCAGCTGCGTGATCACCACATGTGACAGTTCACAGGCGACATGAAGGGCAGTACGTCTGTCCCTGTCTCCAGTGATCCCATTGATCTGCTCCTTGTTGCTGTGAGCCAGAAGTAGAAGAACATTATAAAGGTCTTTCTCTTGAACAGCTCTGAATAGCTGCTTCACCAGTGGAATGCCCGGGCTCTTCAACGGAGCCAAAAACAACCGCTGTTCGTACTTCGCTCTGATCCAAGATTCCCTCTCTTCTCTGCAGTACAAAAATACAGAATTAGAATGGCTACTTGGACATTGTACATTAGTCAGGCTTAGGGGAACATACTGAAGTGGAAAATGTCTGGAACAAACCATATGCCTTATAGGGAAGGACTAAAAATTGACATTGGTTTAAATGGGGATTTTAACCCCTTGAATGCTATAGAGGTCTCCAGTGCATAGCAAAGCAATGCATAGGAGATCTCTATAGCATTCAAGTGGTGATAATCCCCATATAAAGCAATGGGAATTTTTAGTCCTCCCCCTGAGTAAAACAAGAGTACTCCTACTGCTGAAAGGTGTTTAATTCAAAAGTTATTAATTTTCAAAGTTGAATTATTTAGGTGCAATATCACAGTGGCCTGAAATTGTACAGTGGCGCTGTTGCTACACGATCCTATGGACAGCTCTGGTCCCGGTACCATAAATCTCCATAGGATGGTGTAGCAACAGCACCACTGTACAATTTCAGGCCACTGTGATATTGCACCTAAAAATTCAACTTTGAAAATTAATAACTTTTGAATGAAACACCTTTCAGAAGTGGGAGTACTCTTGTTTTACTCAGGGGGATAAACCCTACAACATATTTGTTTTTACATTTTAAGTATTACTATCCCTTTAACACCATTTTTTGGGAGGACATTTTTTGGTGCAACCCTTTGAGTGTCGGAAAGGTACGAAATGCATTGCTCTGCAAAGCATTGCGTGCCACTCCGACACTCAAAGGGTTAAAACTAGAGTTAATACATGTGCTTGTTACATTTGACCACACCCACTCTTATTTAACGCTGTTGTTTTTGGTTCTAAATAGTGTAAAAAGTAGAGTTAAGGCTTTCAGTTTTTGACAGTAAATTGGAGCCAAAAATACCAGTTTAACACCACAAACATAGCCCTCTCATCCTACAAGAATGCTAATTTGGTACTGTAACATGAAAGAGACAGTTTATTCCCAATACGCAGGAGTATATTGATAAATGTAAACCTGGAATATAAAGGTATTGTGGATTAATAAGCAAAAGACACAAGTAAAGAAAGCATCTGGGTTATTGTATGTCAGTGACTGGCAACCTAATTACAATTATTCTCACCCCATGTCAGCCTTTGCCTGGCCAGGGATGATGGTAGCTGCAGCCACAGGGCTGTATTTAAATCCCAGGGGCCCCTGACAGGGCACACAAGGAGCACTTAGCACTGCCCATGACCACACCCTCACTATTCATATGACCCTGCCCACAGTCCCATCCACTGTTTCTTGGTACAGAAAATATGATTGGTTTATAACAAGTATGGACAAAAGAGGCTTTAAAACCTCGGCTGCTGGAGATATCTCCAACACATTGCAAAAGCAATGTACTGGATATCTCTCTTGCATCCAAGGGGTTAAATAATCTGTGAAGCTGTGTAAAACTGGTACAGGGACACTGAGCTTGCCCTGGCCACACCCACAGTTCAGTATGTAGGTGTGGCCAGCCCAGCTGAGGCACCACTCAAAATTTGGATCTCTAGGCAGTTGCTTAATCTTCCTATTGGGAAATACAGCCCTGGGTAGTTGTAATCCTTAACAGCTGGACAGCCTCAGGTTGCCCAGCTCTAGTGTAAGTAGTGAGGACTGTAGCAGTGCAGTGTAAATGAGACATGCACAAAGAAAACATTTTATTTTCACCAATCCTTATAGTGCACCATGTCATTTGTTTTACAGAGAATTAAAGTTTGCCTGTATCTTGCACTGTTAATTTTAATAAAGTAAATAGTTTTGGGAAATTATCCTTTTATGTTTTGGTGGTGACATGTGGCACTTTAAGCTAATTCTCTGCACATTATGTTAATTAGTTATTTTGGGGGATAAACTCTTCTTTTGCTGTGTATGAGATCTGCCTAAGTTTATTCACAGGTGGCACTTTAATACTATGTTGTACACGCACACAGTCCTGGATTTCCCATTTGACAGAGCAGACAGCCACATATAACACTTCAGCTCTTCAGCATTGTTAGTCTTCCCCCACTGTTTTGAGTTCTGGACATGGTCAGCAAAATTCTAATATCTGTATATCAGACACCAATACTTAAGATATGAAGACTGGTATATTTATCAGGTTACATAGCATACTTGTGTCTAGATTATATACTAATTTGGCCAGTGTACCAGAAAATATTGCACTATTTCTACCAGTCTATATAAAATTTGTTTTGTGTTTTTATATATTATAAATTAAACAACTGTGCAGAAAATGGTAGATGAAACTGGTGGCAGCTTCATGTGAAAAGTGTGTGTGTGGGGTGGCCATGGGTAAGGGCTAGGGGTACCTCATACCAAGATAAGTTACTCAACACTTCTCTTCTGCTTGTATTCAACTTTCTCCAGCCCTAGATTACTCACAGGTATAGTGATGTGGCTGCAAGACAAACACCATGAGGCACAAGCAACTGCATAGGGGAAAATTGGGCCAGGTATTTAAAATGAGGGTGTAAATTGATTGCAAATTCAAATACAGATCTCTCCAATATGGCAAACCCCACCTCAGATATTTGCTGCAGTAGCTGGGGTTCAGGTGCCAGGATCCTCCTCTTTGTGAACCACAAAAACAGCAGAATTGAATAACACACAGTTCATGATAACAGTGGTTGTAAGGCTATATAGATGGGGTAGGCCAGTGGGTTTCACACTATACTACAATAGCAAGAAACACATTAGTGTACCACATGATCATTTGTACCTCTGTCACCATTGTTACTTGTATGTTTGAATTAGAATAAACATTTATATTTTAGCTCCTTCAAAGAGTGGCATTGGAACAGCAGTTAGTGTAGTTTATCAAGGGTGTTGAGTTATGCTGCACTGTGGTAAGTGATGCCACATTGAGAGGCCTGTGGCAAGTTATGCCACATTGGGAGGCCAGTGGCTTGATTTAGGCATGTAGCTTATTTAATACCAAACTCATTTCCCCCAATGCATTCAGTTAAGCCCCTTAGTTTTAGTGTTGCTTTTATGTCACTACACCTTTTGGGGGGTGTGACGTTGAATGAGAGTTTTCATTTCAGCTCCTACCTATAATATTGTACTGTGTTATGCTCCATTCAGCTATACCTAAGGTTTCTTTCCTAGGGGCATCTGAGATATAAATCCAGTCCTGTCTTTGTACCAGAAAGCAAATAGCTTATTGAGGCATAACAACAAAGAGTGCCACAACGCCTTCTCATACCATCTTTCTCTATTCCAAATCTTATATTCTCTGTCCTCCCTCAGTTATCTCCAACCCACATGCCTACTGCTCTTCCTTTTTACTCTCTCCACCTCTTCAACTATCTCCTTTCCGTTGCCCTCAATTATCTACCCCCCTTGCTTCCTCACTTTTTATGTCTTCTACCCCTATCTTTACACAAAGCCTTTCCTCTGCCATCCTCCTTTGTCCCACACAATAAGCCTACAATAGTACATTTATCGGGGTTATTCACTAAGGAGTGATAAAGAGGTGATAAAGTGGAGATGACTTCTCCTTTCATATAACTTCACCAATTCCTATGTTATGCATGTAGCCCAAAGAGTGAGACATAATCACCCCAAGTACCTTGATGAGTCAGGGGCTGGTTTGGTTTTTCCTTGTGTTGTCATCTCCCAGATACTGTTAGCCATTTCATTGCCAATAGAATTCAAGACAAGTGTCAGTTCCAAGGGCCAGTCATCTAGGTCCAGGGATCGTACACGGGACAGATGTGTACCAAGGTTCCTGTGAATTCCTGAGCATTCAATGCAGATCAGGGCACCCAAATTCAAGCTGGCCCAGGTAGGGTCTATTGAGCAAACACATTTTCATTAAAGTCCTATTCACATGCACAGCACTGAACTGTAAACATTAGTAGGGAATACATCAAGCAGCAAATTGATGAATACACAGAGAGATACTCTGATTATGAGGGTGGACAACACCATAAAGGGAGCAGAAATCAGTAGATTCAGTGTGAAATTAAACAATTAAAGGGGCAATATAAGGTTCACATAACACCCTTTTAAATGCAGACTGTGTCCAAGAGCAATACAGGAAACTGTTAGAGTACAAGTGAAACCTTTATTGGCTAAAAACAGTCTCCTTCTTTTTCTTTGGCTAACATAGTACCAACTTTTACCTCAGAACTATGGGAACTGTAGAGCAAACTGGAGCACAATGCAGGATATTTGAACAATGAGATCTCAGTTCCCACAGCTCTTGTGACACTCAAAGGGATAAAAGGGTCTTGTACGGACCCTATTTTCTTGTTTAAACAGAATAGCATACTTAACTCCACAAGTCGACTAAAACACAAACAACATCTCTAAAATAGTTTACAGTTATTAATAATGAATGTGTATGTTTCTACATTACAAGCTAGTGGTAGGGTGCATAGGTTCAATTCTGACTTGAAATTGGCAAGTGCCATCAATTGGTTCATAGTAGCGACTGGCCTGGAACTCACAGTATAAGATGGTATAGGGGCCAGGTGCAGTCCCAGCTATAAATATTCAGAGAGTGTCACAGGGCTTTTATTCTACAAGAAGTACATAATTTAACATATCAGCATCCGCAGAGCCTTTATGAAGAATGTATGTATTATGGACTGTTTTCTGATAGTTAAAACAACAGTCATTCAACAGTTGGAAATGTTTAATTCAAAGGTTATTGCAAGTCAAACTTTTCTTTTTTGTGTTTTTAATCAAGCACAAAATTGCATATTGATATTGCTATTGATATTTATTGAGAGTTTTTTGTTACAGACTGAAGTTATCCATAGACAGCAAATGCAACAGTGCAACCTAGTTTCAAAAGTTTAAAATAGCATTTTGATTAACAAAAATAAGTTTGAGCTGTAATTACTTTTGAATGAAGGATTTCTGAGCAGTGGGACTACTCTGTTTTTATAACAGTACTGCTCCTTCAAACCTTGAGTTTCGTAGGGGTATCCGATACCTCTCTGGCATTGAAAGGGTTCAAACACTGACATACTGAAATGTACTCCACCTGTGGCAATGTGAAAATTAAACAGCATTAGCAGTAGGTAAAGGTAAGAGACTTACTTGGGGCTCCACAATCCACACAGAACGCATTCCCCTTAGCATTTCTGATGGCTTGTATAGCTACAGCTTCACTTTGGCTGTCCATGCGGGCCTTAATCAAAATGAAAGTATATTACATTATTTTAGACAAATAAAAAAAGTTTTTTAAAAAAAGTTGACTTTTTTTTTACCCAGCATGTTCTATTTATATTCTTACGACTTTTCAAAATTATTTCTGCGTTTATAAAGCTAAAAAAAGAATTTCTGAGAACTCATCATACAGAGGAAAATGCACATCGGCACAAAAAGGAATAAGAATATATCTGCTTAACTAGAGGAGCGCAGCTAAAGTCAATTAAGAAGACTGATACACTGATTTACATGCCTGTGCTCCAGCACTGATGTCCTTTAAAGGGCAGTAATCCTTAACCCTTTGAGTACCCTTGCTGGCACTCAAAGGGTTAAATAGAACCATATTTATTATATAGTAGGGCTTTTCTTGTTGAGTGAAGCAAGGGCACTCAAAATGTTAAATGATGCTTCTTTCAAAAGTGATTACAAGCCAACTTGCATTTTTCTGATAGCTTCAGTTCAAAATGTTTCTCTGCCAGCTGGCTCTGTTGCCACAGCCACCTATATGTCTGAATCACTTAGCTTTTCACAGATAGTAATAGCAATAGTGACCAAAATATTTTGATCTAAAACTCTCAATTTTCAAGTTTGCTGTGTAATAATATTTGACTGAATCATATTCCCCCGCTGCAAGTGCCTTCGTTTTAATCAATGGAAATAAAAACGGCAATATATTATAATTTTTACTGTGCTTTAACATTACAGTGCCAGAGGGGCGAATAACACATTGCAGAGCAAGGTTTTATACAAGTCTCTGTTACTCAAAGGGTTAAGCCGTTGAGCACCTTAATATAAAATGTGCTGCTCATACATCTGGTATTCAAAGAGTTAAATACAGCCTATTAGCAGCCTTTATGGTCTGGACTACATCGGTGACTTTAGAAGCCCAGGAGAATGCTCACTACCATTTGCATCAGCTATAGATGTAAGTGGTAAGAGCAACTACTAAAGAAGAGAATTTGCTTTCCAGAAGGGAGCAGGCAGACTGACGACATCAGCAACATATGATTGGCTGATGTTTTATGACACAGTCCAGAGACCGGTCATTGTGCTGTGCAAGATGCAGCCCTATGGGTCACATGCAGGCATACCTAGCTGTAGCTATTCCATTTGGTGTAAGTTGCAGCATGTTGCATCAGCAAATATCTGCTACTGATGACAATTATTTCCCAGTTTGGAAGCAAGTCAAGCTAGTATTGGCAGGTTGTCATGAAACAGATACACTTCCCCTATCATAGCGGTTAATGTTATGGATGACCCAAATGTAGCTGGCTGGATTAAAACAGAAAAACATAAATATGTTAATAATGAAAGTAATATTTTACCAATCTGAGTGCTAGAACAGTATGGAGCAATGTGTAGGGTATCCCTCTGGCACTCATAGGGCCATATGTTCAAAGAGGTAGGGAAATAGCTTTTGTCGTTTGTAACGACTTTTCAAAGTACAGAGTTGTTGGGATCCTTAATATTTCCAGAGAGTGTCGATTGTGATCAGAAATATGTTGTTTGTCCTGACTGAAATTTTCGTATGTAACTACAAAAAAAAAGTCTTAAAGGCATAGTAATATTTCATAATAAAAGCAGCTCTAATTAATCATCATATTATTTGGGCCTTGTAGAGTGTTATTTTCAGTTCTGTCAGACTTGTAGTTCAAGAGTAATTGAATGATAAAGTATCCCCCTCCCACCCCTTCTACTGATGTAACACTGCTCAGCTCAGAGCAGCAGGGAGTGTTCAGATAGATTGCAGCAAGGGACAATCTTCAATTAAGAGAAGGGAAAAAGCTGAAAAACCTGTCAAGGGGTGCAAGGTTTTCATTATTCTCACGTAATAAGATTGACCCTTGATGTGAGCTGTCTGGTCTATGGACATCTAAGGAGTGGGAGCTTACACTAGGTAAAAGGAGCAGGAGGGCTTCAATTAAGAGAAGGGAAAAAGCTGAAAAACTTGTCAAGGGGGGCAGGGTTTTCATTGTTCTCACGTAAGAAGATTGACCCTTGATGTGAGCTGTCTGGTCTATGGACATCTGAGGAGTGGGAGCTTACACTAGGTAAAAGGGGCAGGAGGGAGAAACTTTATCATTCAATTACTCTTGAACTACAATGCCCACAGTAATGAAATAACACTCTGTATGGCTCAAATACTGTGAAGATTAATTGGAGCTGCTTTTTTTGTGAAACATTACTATCACTTCAACTAACGACAAAAATGTCTTTAAAAATGTAACGACATAAATGTCTTAACTAAAGACAAAAATTCTCATTCCCTCGACTTTTTTCTTAACGTACAAATTTTGTCTTTTGCAAGACGTTTTTTTGTCGTTAGTTACGACAAATGTTCTTTTCCTCTATACGACACTGGAGAATAGTTTAGCCATGCCCTTGCCACGTCCCTTTGTCCGTCAGTTCTGGAGTTGTGTCGTACACAACAGGCATTACTAGTTTTTTCATGTATACTCTATAGAAAATATGTCGATCATAGATACAATTATTTATTTTTGTCTTTCATACGACATTTTTTTGTTGTTATCCCTTGGAACATAAGGCCCACAGAGGTAAAAAAAAATTGTATAATAGAGCATTAGGTCACCCATAGTACACTGAACTAAGAAACGGGACCAAAACAGTGTATGGACAATACTGTGCCCTATGTTCAGAAGAACATTAGTAGTTAGTGTTTAAACCAACTGTACCATAGGGGTCCAGTAAAAACTCACTTTAATTCAAAGGGAGCTTTTAATCCCATTAATGCTATATATATATATATATATATATATATATATATATATATATATATACAATAAGTTGCAAATCAAGTAATTGGAGACCTCTCTAGCATTTAAGGGGTCAAAAGCTGCCACACTGCCACCCTCACTCAAGGCCTTGGCCACAAAAGTTGAAGAACAATTTCTATTTGTTAAGCTATCTTGATTAATTAAAGTCTGAGACCCTACCCCACTTAATCATATCCCCGCTACTTGGTTCATTCATCGTGACTCGCTATTGGGTGATTCTGCCACTTAGCTTGTACTCTCCTAACTTATAATATGTATGTACTATTGTACCGTATACTTATGTTCTTATCTGTTCCAACTGAATAAAAATGTATTTATAAAAAAAATAATAATGTACTAAAAAAGAGAGTCCCTGAATGAGTGTTATTAGCCACCACATGTAATTTAATAGCATATCATATGCCATTTCATTTTTCCATCAGTCGGTAGTTTGTCACAGTACAGGCAACAGAATATCAAACTGTGACTTAAAACTACCAACGTTAGTTTTGTTTTACTACAGGTCCTAATAGAATCGAGCAGCTAGTATTTACCATCAATCTACCTGTGGACATTTTATTAACTTGCCTGTGCACAAACAGGGAACTCATAAAGACATACCCTATAAGGTTACCCTGATGATGGGGTTGGGAACCTCCGGCATAGAGGATCAAAAAGATAATTAGTTCTGAATATATTTGGCCTGTAGTATTTTGACTGTTTCATATATGCATATCTATAAATTCCAGAATAAAGTTTAAAATACAAAATAATGAATATATTCTTTTTTTTATGTTCAATACAGTCAGGTGCCCCTTTGCAAGCATCCTAGGTACCCTTAGCCACATCCATGACCACACCCCTACTCCTAACATGACCTCACCCCCCACTCCCATCCACTGCATTTATATTTGATGAATAGTTTATTTAAAATATATAATATAATGATGATATTAGCTAGTAAAAGGTTAGTAAACCTATAAATAAACCAGCCACCATAAAGCAGGAGCTGTTGGCAGCTGAAGGGACAATGGGGTTGCTCTAGCTACACTCATCACACAGAATGCAGGTAAGGCCTTCACAGCTGAGGAGCCCCTAAAAGTGTCACTCTGGGCCATTTCCTACTGTGCTTAAAGGGAAATCAGGACCTGAATAAAGTTTCGACAGTACACACTGGATGCCTTTGGCTCTCCAGATTTTGGGGACTACAACTCCCATCATTCCCAACCAACGAATGGCTGGTTGGAGATGTTGGCATTTGTGGATACCAACAGCTTGAGAGCCAAAGGCTGCCCATCAATGGTGTAGATAATCTATAGTTAGGAACTTTATTTGGACTCTATTCAGATATGCACTCACCTTGTTTTTGCTGCTTTCACAGCACTGCAGACTAGCAAGGATCTGGCTTTCAATTGCTTGTACCCAGGAATCCCTTTCTTCAAAGCTGCTTGTCTCAAAATGCCATGTCTGACCGGTACTAGAGACAATGATGAATTCAAAGTTCTCCTCTTCTGAAACAAATGGAAATGATTAGGCACAAGCCAGGAGAAAATAATAGCATGCACAGCTAAGCAAAGTGTTTTTAACTAAAATGATAATAATAATAACAACAATAATGATACAATTAAAACTGCACAACAACATACATCTAAATCCAGCAAAAAAGCAATTGTAGAGATTTCCCCACCAAATGTATGATTGCCTTAAATAACAGAAACATACTGCAATGATGTAGCATTCTTTGCCTTGGGAGCCAGCTTTGGTAGATACTGTTGATCAGGAGTAGCCAACCCTGGTCCTCAAGATCTGCCAGTGGTGCATATTTTCCAGATATCCCAGGTAGAACAGAGTCTAAGTAGTGACTCAGTCACTTTAATTGGCCTGCCTATGAATATTCAGGAATACCCTGAAAACATGCACTTAAGAAACAGGGTTGGCTATCTGCTGTAAATACGTTCAAACAGTACATAGAATTAGGACATTCGTTTGCAGTACAGTTGCTTATCCAGGGAGTGATCTAACTGCCTTTTGAAGCATGGAATGATTGTTTTTTCCTGCTTGGGGTTTAATTGGAAATTGTTTCAATACTTGTTTTTATGTGTTTTATTTTTGCCTTCCTCTCGACCAGGAGAAACACAGCAAAGTTTGAATGTGATGGACAAATGTCTTTTTTCAACCTTATTAGTTGCATCACTAAGTTACCTGGCTTAAAGGGATAGTAATACTTCGTTTTAACTTTATTTTATTTTGTAGGCATTAAAAAACATGAAGAATGATATGTCTTATCTCTCAAACCTTTATGGTTTAAGAGATATTCACAAGCAAAGTATCCCCCTCCCGCCCCTTTTACTGATGTAACACTTTTCAGCCAGGGCAGAAGGGAGCTGCCCAGGTAGACTGCAGAGAGGGACAATCTTCAATTAAGATAAGGGAAAAACCTGAAAAGCTTGTCAAGGGGGGCAGGGATTTCATTGTTTTCATAGGAATAAGAGTGTCCCCTTCTGTTATCTGTCCAGTCTATGGACTGCATTCCACATCTGAGAAGAGATTGTTTACACTAGGTAAAAGGGGCGGGAGGGGGAAACGTTGCTTGTGAATATCTCATAAACCATAAAGGTTTGAGAGATAAGACTTATATCATTCTTCATGTTTTTTTAATGCCTACAAAATAAAATAAAGTTAAAACGAAGTATTACTATCCCTTTAAACATCATTCTTAGACTGCCAGTGGCCACCTGAGGATGATGTGAATTGTTTTCCAACAACAGGTTGTCGTCCCCTGTGCTGTATATTACACAGGATGAAATCAGATCTATGGTCAACGCAGAGTCATATATCAAGTAACATTATACATAGAACAGCCTCCCAGCAGAAGTAGTAAAGGCTAAAGCAGTAAATGCACTTATGAAATGGGCAGACTAGATGGGAAAATGTGGTCAGTTGTCAAGTTCTGTGTTTCTGTAGGTGCTATTTTAGAAAAAAGGATTGATAGCTCTGCATGATATCAGATGTGTAATTGATTTACAATGAAGTTGCTCAGCTAAAGCCTTTGATTAATGTATTATTATTTCATAATATTACTCAGGGGAATTCATTGAGAGATGAATGACATAATGAACAAGGAACTAAGATGATTTTGCCTATTTTTCAAATGGATAGATATCTGGTCCTCATAAACTGCTGGTTACAGGCTGGTGGATCACGTAGAATTCTATGTGGACAGAAACGTACATATACACTGCATACATATCTTGGGGTACTTAATCCATTTTTAGTGTACTTCCTAACATACATATGCAAAGCAGGGAAATATGATAGATCATTGATAAACACTGGATGATATCTGTTAGTGATTGTAGCAAATAGCTGTCAAAGAGCAAAGTATCTGATACTTGGAACATATTGTCATTTGAATCCTGGGCAAAGTCTTGTTTTGCACCCTGCTGTGCTGCATGTATGGAGGAAGGCAATATTTTTATAACTAAATCATTACATATTTCTACATATATCATCATCACCACCTTAAGCCATTGTCTATCCACAGCAGGATGAAGGCTTCCTCTTCATGTCTCCAACAACTTTGGTCCTGCACTTTTTACTGCCACTGTGCACCAACAAACGTGCTAATTTCATAAACTCATCTTGGCTTTGGTCTTCTTCTTAGGTGTTAGTATCTTGTGGAACCCATTCCAAAATTTGTTTGGTTCATCTATCTTCAGGTCTTTTTGCTATATGGCCTACACATTTTCAGTTTACTATTTCAATGATGTCAAACTTTTGTTTACTGTTGAATCCAAGCACACGTTTTTCGGTCTCTTTTTGTTCTCTGTGTAACCTTAAAGGGATAGTAACACTTGAAAATAAGGTTATTTTATATTGTAGCCCTTAAAAAAAAAAACATGAAAAATGATATAAGTCTTATCTACCAAACCTTTATGGTTTGGGAGATATTAAGAAGTAAAGTTTCCCCTGGAGTGACGTCATTGCTCCACCCTTCAGATTTGGAATCCGGTCCTGGGACCGGTTGTGCCTCTCCAGAAGTGCTGAGATCACCATCTTTAAAAAGAATTTCTTAATTGGAATGGTCTACAAAGTGTGCTTTCAAGCCAGGCACACTTTGTAGATAGTTCCAGTTAAGTAGTTCTTTTCAAAGATCGTAATCTTGGCACTGCTAAAGAGCTGCCGGTTGCTCTGTGGACCGAATTCCAAATCTGTCCACTAGATGGCAGACTTGGCTGAAACAGCCAGGAAAAGAGAATTTTACTATATTTTACATGTGAATATCTTCCAAACCATAAAGGTTTGGGAGATAAGACTTATATCATTTTTCATGTTTTTTTAAGGGCTACAATATAAAATAAACTTATTTTCAAGTATTACTATCCCTTTAAGTTTTTGTATGGCTTTGGCATTTACTGTCCATATTTCACAGCAATACATTAGAACTGGGAGGATATGTTGATCAAAAGCATTTTGCTTGAGGCAGAGTGGCAAATGTGTCTTGAAAAAATACTACTAAATTTTACAATTGCTTGCCATCCCAGTTTTATTAATCAATTAATTTCCATCATGGTGTTTCTAGCTGTTGAGCTGTCTACTTCTTGTGAATGTACTGTGGTTTTCCTTGGTATAGTAAATATGTTAAACATGACTTGCATTTTGTTGATATTCATCTTCACAATAAACTTACTGCTTTTCCTGTTGTACTTCTCCAATGCTTCCTTGCAGCTCTTCAGGACTACTGGCAAAGAATAAGATATTGACTGCAAAACATAAGTAATGTAGGAAGTCTCCATTGACCCTTTATGTCCCAATTTAGTTTTTGGAAAATTTCTTCAAAACAAGTAGAAAATGGTTTTGGAGAGATTATGGGCTGAATTCTAATGCCAGAGATAAATGTTACCTCCCGTTTTATCAAACATTTTCCTACTGAAGTCTGTGGGGATACCTGGAGGTAAAAGCAGAGATAAAATTAGCACCTGCTTTAGAATCCAGCCCTATGTCTCCTTGTGGGACGCCTTTTTCTATATTGATCTGAACTTCATCATTGTTTACCTGTACTGATGCAGTTTCATTTTCAATTATTGATTGGAGGATATTGATGAGCCAACAAAGATTTTTAGCCAATGGATCACATCCATGTGGCCACTGTGTTGGCTGCACCATATAGTTAAGACTATTATGGTTATTGACTGATTAGTAGTGATGAGCGAGCACCGTGATGCTCGGGTGCTCGGGTGCTCTGACCGAGCACCCCCTGCTGCTCGAGTGCTCGGCCGAGCACCCGAGCCCCATTGAATACAATGGGAGCACTCGAGCATCAAACCAGGCACCCCCTGCTCTGATGAGCGGAGGGTGCCTGGTCAATGTCCCCCTTCATGTCCGCTATGCCCCTCTTCCACAATGTCCCCCTTCATCTCCTCTATGCCATAGAGGAGATGAAGGGGGACATTGTGGAAGAGGGGCATAGCGGAGATGAAGGGGGACATTGTGGAAGAGGGGCATAGAGTCTATGCCCCTCTTCCACAATGTCCCCCTTCATCTCCGCTATGCCCCTCTTCCACAATGTCCCCCTTCATCTCCTCTATGGCATAGGAGATGAAGGGGGACATTGTGGAAGAGGGGCATAGCGGAGATGAAGGGGCACATTGTGGAAGACGGGCATAGCGGAGATGAAGGGGGACATTGTGGAAGAGGGGCATAGAGTCTATGCCCCTCTTCCACAATGTCCCCCTTCATGTCCGCAATGCCCCCTTCATCTCCGCAATGCCCCCGTACCTCCATTCCCTGGTGGTCCAGCGGAGCTTCTTCGGATCTGTGCCTCTTCCGGCACAGATCCTCTTCACCCGAGCTTGTCGGGCGAGCACATGGCGGTACTCGTACGAGTACCGCCATGTGCCGAGCAGAGCGATGCTCGAGCCGATCCGAGCATCGGCCGAGCACGCTCGCTCAACACTACTGATTAGGTAAAAAACGTGATTAAGGACTTCATTACCTGTCAAACCATGAGAGTTATATATTGTTTGAATGCATGTGCCATTTGTTTTATGTGGGGAAGACAATTTGCTAAATCAAAATATGCATTTGGGAACATATTTATAATATCTCTAATGCTCCACATAGCCACAATGCTCTGCATCACAAGAATGTTAACCCAGTGGGTATACAGCTGGAGATCAGAGGTGGGGATTTAGACAAGCGATTATTGCAATGTGAAAATTGTTGGATTCTTCTCTTGAATTCATACTTTCCACATGGGTTAAATGAAGAATGGAATCTCAATGTACATTTCTGATAGCCATTTAGCTACATTTGACTGTCTCCACTCTGTTACTTTGTGGAATTATCTCTAATATCAGTGTTCGATCTATTTGTATTTAATACTGCCCCTTTTTATTTTTATTTCTATCCCTCCTGTTCTTTCCATTATTTATCATATTTTATCTTAGTTTTATTCAGGGTTACTTCATTATGTATCAATATTTGGGCTGCTATATCTCATCTATCAGTGGATTTCCAATGGATGGGATTACTGATTGGCTGAGCAATGATGTGGTCCAGCCCAATGGGTGGGCCCATTGTGTTTAAATATGGTGGTGGAGAGAAGCTTGGCATCCCACACGATTCTTTTGACAATGCTAATCTAGCGCTGGTGGCAAATGTTTTTTTTTTTAGAGCGCACCTTTTTGTTTGCTGCAATAAGGATATATGATTCAATTACTTTTCTGTAAATTTGTCGGGCTTTCTCAACTTTGCAATACCAGTTTCTTGGTGTTTGATTATTGCCAAAGTGTCATACTTTATGATCACTAATCCGCATGTCTGTATAACCTTATCTATCTATACCTTAGCCATCTGTGAGAGCTTGTCTCCTCTTCATCTTTACAGACTATTCATTACACTGGGCATGATTTATTTGATTATACGCTGGTAGTATTGCCCTGATATCCTATTATTTCCTTGTTTTGTTACTCATGAGCACTATATTTACTGCTATAACATTGGGTTAGCTTGACTTCTTAGCAGCTTTTCGGTGCCGATTCTTTTTCTGCTTCAATATTATATTTTAGGGATTATCGCCCAGTTTATTTATGCATGTCATGCTATACAATCACTGATTATTTCTATATTATTCACGTCTGTGCCTGGCTGAGTTACATTGAGAAGTGGCAAGACAGCTTCAGTGCCCCAGCAATCACACAAAATCAGTTTTTGCTACATATAGTGTTCATTCTTTGTGTTATATATGTTGATTTTGTATCCAGTTCTACCCCTAATAAACATCTTTTTTTTCCCCTCTACTTTGCATTTTCAGGAGGTTGAGTGGGATGATCTAGATAAGTCAGTCAGGTATTAGTAACCCGTTTTATAAACCGGTTTTGTTCCAGTTTGAGCAGTCATTTATTATTTTAAAGGAATACAATAAAGGTTATATTTTAATTTTTGAGCAGTATCATATGTCAGAGTTTAATTGCGATTGGGGATAATGAATCTTGAGTGCTAGCACAGCAGGGTTGTCTTTTCCTTCTATTTTAGAGGATATTGATGTAAGCGCTATCTATTCCTTGGTTGATCAGGCATTTGATTATTGCTTGCTTTTTCACTGAGCCCAATGCCTTTTCGTAGCTATGCATAAAGTATGGTTGTATTCATTACGTTGCTCTTTAACTTGTATATGGTCAATTGTTCTGAAACCACCCATGAAGCCTGCTTGTTCTTTAGGTTGTGCCTTGTTAAATATTGTGTCCATTCTTCTTCATAGAACTTTTGTGAAAACATTGCAGACCACTGTCAATAGGGTTAATGGTTGATAGTTTTTAGATCCTCCTTATCACCTTTTTTATGCAGCAGGAAGATTTCAGCATTTTTCCATGCTTCAGTCACTTTTCTGAGTAGTAGGCATTTTTAAAGTAGTTTAGTTACGGCTTTGAATAATGTTTGACCTCCGGATTTTAACATTTCATAGTAACTGTATCAGGTCCAGCTTCTTTGCCATTTTCCATTGACTTTATTGCAGTTACTATTTCTTCTACCAAAACCTGTGGCACAGTTTTAGCCTCTGGCACTGCATTCAATTGTTGTCCAGCATCTTTATAACGTTTTGAATAAAATGTGTCCACTCTTTTTACTATTTATTGTTGAGCTGTGCCATCTTCAAGCTTTAATGAAAACATTTGGCTCGTATGTGTGGCCATCTTTCGTTTTGCTTTCTTTAACCCTTGATTTTCTTCCAGTATCCTTTTTGATAAGCAGAACAATGAACATGCGTGTTTCTTCTGTTATGCACTTCATTATGGTCATGCACATTCCTACCCTATATCTAATATAACCATTTTGCATAACTTCTCTTCACTTTTTCATCATGGCAACTGTTTATTTTGATAATCAGGTTTTTTTTCTTGTTTTTCAGTAGGTTCAAGCGCAAGTGCAGTGCCTACATTAGTCTCAATAACTTTCATTGTGGGCTGAAATGTCTGTATGGAAGGTCTTGCAGCACATTGAAGTGATTAGACAATGCTAAAATAAATTCTTATGATTTTTTAATAGCTGGCTAGTGTCAATCTTCACATATGTTGACTTGATTAATTTCTTTCTTTCTTACTTGATTTTCACCCTCACTAGACAATGGTCACTTCCAACGTCAAAACGATTTAAGACTGAGCAGTTGGTGAGTACCATTTTATTATATTCAAGTAAGAAGTTGATTTCACTTGTATATCCTATAATATAAAAGGCCAGATATATGTTTGTCCGAAGCTGTCATGCGCAGTAGAGACTGCCCGAATGTAGGCAGTCATGCGCAGTAGACACTGCCAAACTCTGCCGATACATACGCAGTAGACGTTGCCCGAACATGCCCGAATGCAGGCAGTCAAGGCAGTAGACACTGCACAAACTCTGCTGATACATTCATAGTAGACGCTGTCCGAACATGCCCGAATGCAGGCAATAATGCGCAGTAGACACTGCCTGAACTCTGCCGTTACATACAGAGATACGCCCGTGTACACGGGCTTTAACACTAGTATATATATATATATATATATATATATATATATATATATATATATATAGCGATGTACTCAGCCTGGGGATTCCCCTGGTCTACGGTCTACGGACCTTCATCCGTTTGGCTGGAATGATGAGAGAATAAATTCTTGAAGGATAATCCAGATGTGTGCTGTCTCACTCGGTAGACCAGGGGAATCCCCAGGCTGAGTACATCGCTATACTTTACATTAAGGGACGTGCACCACAGTTATATAGCTATTAATAGTTTCATTCGTATTTCAAAGTGTGCCATTGCCTTTTTTTCTTTTTTGTATATATATATATATATATATATATATATATATATATATATTCTTTTGCATTGTATATTCATCAGTCCACTTTATTTCACACTTTCACACTTAAAATATACTTCAACAGTCTAAATGAGAAACTGAATAGTGAAAAGAACCACCCATGTTTTTCCACAATACATGAAATGGGAATTAACACCTACTTACTGTGGCCATGATATACTAATGGCTCCTAAGGAGTTTTTCTGTGCTCCTTGGTTCAAGGGATAACTTCATCAATAAGTCCTGAATGTCATGTCCATGGAAATGGACATGAATTTGCTAGCAGTCCCACAGGATCTCAATCTCTGCTATGCATGCAGTAAACTTAAAGGTATAGTAACACTTAATATGTAAAAAATATATAGTAGGGTTATCCTCCTGGGTAAACCAAGGGTACTCTCACTGCTGACAGGTATTTAATTAGAGTTGCCACCCAGCCGGTATTTTACCGGCAGGCCGGTAAAAAATTGGCTTCTGTCCAATGTTAAGTCTATGGAGGGAATGCCATGGCCGGTATTTTTTTGAAGAAAAGGTGGCAACCCTATATTTAATTCAAACATTAATGTTTTAGGTGCAGTATCTCAATGGCCTGAAATGTTACAGGTGTTGTTGCTACAAAATCCTGTGGACATCTCTGATCATTTTGCTTAAACATCTCCTCTTTGGAATACAGTATAAGGATGTAATATCATGCCTTGGATGGTAATCATTATATTACACTTCATAAACCATACACACAAAGGAAAAGAGGTGAAATTCTGAGACAAACTAATTGCTTCACTTGCAATAAAAATAGTCCATTGATTTAAATGTGTCTTCTAAGCCCTTTAAAGCTAGAGAAGTAGCAAACACATGTGAAGCAAGGTGTTGGAAACCTCTTCTGCATTCAAGGGGTTAAAAGCCCCATTTAAATCAATGGGAATGTTTTTATTTGTCACCTATAATGAGTAGTTTTGCCACCAAATAACTCAGTTTTTTCTTCCATATGGTTCATTCATGAAGCAGAGAATCTGCACATTTGAAAGAAAATGAACCTACTACTGACGTCAATACATTTGTTTCCATTACTACAGACAGAAAGCAGAACTGCACCACTTTTGTCTTGTTATTCTGGGTATATTGAAGTCTATGAATAAGTTCAAATAGCTGTATTTGATGTGCACGGATATATAGGAATCTGTGAATAAGAACATCTAAATCATTTATTCTGTAAGTTTACATAAATAATGTCTTTGATGTACACTGATTATATAGGATGAATAAGCTCACATAAATAATATATTTGATGTACATTGATATATAGGAATGTGTGAGTAAGCTTACACATATCTTAAATAAATAATTTTCTTTCCTGTCCGTGATTGATGACTAGCTCTGTAAGAGCAGGATTTCAGAGCCACATAAGCACACTAATTCCATAGGAGCTTGAGATTTCAGTATCAACTCCCACAGAGCCAGTTGTTGATCAGGGACAGGTAGTGGAGCCTCCCTTTCCCTAATCTTAGGGAAACATCAGCCATTAACCTCAGAGCTACCAGAGCATGTCAGTGGTAGTCAGGGGCACAGTCAGTGTTTTAGTTAGTTTAGTTAACTTACCTACATTAAATTGCCTAAGTGATTTCAGGTGCTTCTCTAACAACAGCATTTGTTGGTGTATGTTCTGGAGGATGCTTTGAAGAACATATTGAAAGGCCAGTTCCTATATTTAGTGAGGACATTTGATGTTGAATTACAATGTCCAATGGTTTGCTGATTATGTGAGTTCTAGTGCAATTATAACTATTGAGCCATGGGTTAAACACCCTTGTCCTATAATAGTTTGAAAGCCATGGATGACCTTTGGCCTCTTACAAGATGTTTACATGGGTGACCAGTCAGACATCTTTAGGGATGGGCAAAAACTCCTGAAGAACTCAAGAGATACCAACAATGCAGGTTTTCAGGATAGCTCTGCTTTATTACAAAATAATTGATTAACCCTTTGAGTGCCAGAGAGGTATCTAACACATTTCAACACAATTTATTGCATATCTCTCTGGTTTTCAAAGGGTTAAAGTAGCTAAATGACTGAATAGTCCATCTTTATTCAAGCAGAGATAAGCTGAAAACAGACAGTACTGGTGGCACTTAAAGGGATAGTAATACTTCATTTTATCTTTATTTTATTTTATAGGCATTAAACAAACATGAAGAACAATATAAGTCTTATCTCTCAAACCTTTATGGTTTTAGAGATATTCACAAGCAAAGTTCCCCCCCCCCCGCCCCTTTTACCTAGTATAAGCCATCTCTTCTCAGATGTGGAATGCAGTCCATAGACTAGACAGATAACAGAATGGGACAATCTTCTTCCTATGAGAACAATGAAAGCCCTGCCCCCCTTGACAGGTTTTTCAGGTTTTTCCCTTATCTTAATTGAAGATTGTCCCTCTCTGCAGTCTACCTGGGTACCTCCCTTCTGCTCTGGCTGAGCAGTGTTACATCAGTAAAAGGGGCGGGAGGGGGATACTTTGTCATTGAATTACTCTTGAACTACAACTCTGACAGAATTGAAATAACATTCTCCAAAGTCCAAATACTATGATGATTAATTAGAGCTGCTTGTATTATGAAACATTACTATCTCTTTAAGGATCAGGGTTGGCTACATCCTAGTCTTCAAACACAGAGGGAGGTGGACTAAGAAGAACTGGAGCAGTCTTGGAGCAAAATCAACAGTTCCTCTTAGTCCATCAGCCACAGTGAATAAAACAAAAGAAGTGACACACAAAATGATGTCTGTTTAACCTGAATTTGCCTGTGTTCCACTTATACTAATTTCAGTTATCACATGAACATTTCTTTAGTCAGTGTAACCCTTGGTTTTCAGAGACATTTTTAATGCTTTGCAAACCAATACATTGAAGAAGCCTCTAGCATCTGAGGGGTTAATCAAATATGATATTACACTTTCTAGTGGCAAACATAGTAACATAGTAATTTAGGCTGAATAACGACACAAGTCTATCTAGTTCAACCTTTGCCTCACAGCCAAGAGAAATGCAAATGATTTAAGCTTTCTTGCTGGCAAATAAGTCAGTCTTTATGTTTTGCCTACTAATGCACAATATAAACTTGTATGTTCCCTATTTAAAGAAATGTATCTAACCTTAATGTATCTTAAATGTTAAAGGGGAACAATCACCTCCTGAAAAGTCCTTCTTATTTGAATCTTGGTGGCCAATAAATGTACAAACCGTTTGTTGTTGTTTGCTTGTTTTAAAATGCTGTGTTAACAGAGAAATAGGATTTAGAATTTAACAGCATGACATCACTTCAGGACAAGCTACGGAACCGCCAGTGGCGGATTTATCGTAAGGCAGAGTAGGCATCTGCCTACAGGCGCACCACCCCACAGAGGGGCGCCTGTCATTGGGACCCTTTTTTTTTTTTTTTTAATTATTCTAACCACGTATTCCATCATGTCTGCGCCTCTTTCGGCACAGACCTTTTGCTGCAGAGCTCCCTCATGAGCTCTTTAGTAATGGAGAGCGCTGGGAGATGACATCATCTCCCAACGCTCTGCATTACTGAGCAGAACACCGCGCGGGAGCTCCAGCAGTTACAGGTCTGTGCAGAAGGAAGTGCAGACCTGTCCTGCCACGCCGCTGGACCACCAGGGAGGAGGTAGGAAACAGGGGTGGCCGCAGTGTGAGGGCAATATGAAGCTGATGGAGGGCAGTGTGAGGGCAAAATGGAGCTGATGTGGGCAATGTGAGGGCAGTATGGAGCTGATGGTTGGCAATGTGAGGGCATTATGGAGCTGATGGGGCAATGTGAAGATGATAGGGGCAATGAGAGGGCAATATGGAGCTGATGGGGGGCAAGTTGGAGCTGATGGGGCAATATGGAGCTGATGGGGAAATGTAGAGATAAGTGCAATGTGAGGGTAATATGGAGCTGATGGGGGCAATATAGAGCTGATGGGGAAATGTGAAGATAAGGGCAATGTGAAGGCAATATGGAGCTGATGGGGTGCAAGTTGGAGCTGATGGGGGGCAAGTTGTAACTGTTGGGGGCAATATGGAGCTGATGGGGCAATGTGAAGATGATAGGGGCAATGAGAGGGCAATATGGACATGATGGGGGCAGTGTGGAGATTAGGAGCATTGTGGAGGTGTCCAGTGGAGATGGCCAATGGGGGGGGGGGCGCTTCAGATTTCTGTGCCACTGGGAACCGCTCTGCTCCGCAGCCTGTCAATCTTAGCTTCTTCCCCTCCCCAGTAGTTCCCTGTTGCCATCTCCTCTCTGACAGAGGAATCCAGTATGTGACCTACTTGCTCTCTTGCCAATGACAAACTGGATCCTTCTGCCACAGCCTGTCCTGAAGTGATGTCACGCGATTAGATTCTAAAGCTCATTTCTCTGTTAATACAGCATTTAAAAAAAAAGAAAATAGAAAACCAGTTTGAACATTTATCCACCAAGATTCAAATAAGAAGGACTTTCCAGGAGGTGATTGATCTCCTTTAAGAGCAGATGCCACAATGTACTTGACATGGCCAAAGCTACAAATATTGCCAGTACACCAGTATAATAATGTTATATACAGGTAGGTCTGGTCAAAGTACAAAATAATCCTATATAATAATTCTCTAAATCGTGTGTAACGCACGACATGAGCAGTACACACACTGCTGCGTGTGCTGCAGTCGTGCGAAGTGGAGACTGCCCACGCCACGGCTGATACAGAGCTAGGCGCTCGGAAGGAGCGTCCAGCTCTTTATTAGCCGCGGCGCTGGAAGTCTCCACTGTGTGTGACTGCCCCGCGACCGGGTGGCAGTGGCACTGTGGCCCGTGTAACGGGCTGTTCAACTAGTCTAACCATAATGTATGTTCAAAAGAAAACTGTGGTAATTTTAGAGGAAACCATCTACACCTTAGGAGAGGAATAAAAATCCCTGTTGATTTAAATGAGACCTGAATCCCTTGAATGTTAGAAAGATCCCCAACTCATTGCTTTGCAACATTGGAGACCTGTCTAGCATTCAAGAAAATTGCAGTTGTCCCTTTATGGTGCAGCTAGTTTGCCCCAAGATCACTCCAGTTTATGCATTCCGATGCAGTTTATAATTTTATCAATGGTTTTAGCTACAAATTTCTCTATGGACGTCATTGGACTTTTGGATATTAATTAGCACCTTGGATGTTGTAGATCAGTGTTTTTCAATCTTAGTCCTCAGTGCACACCAGCAGGTCAGGATATCTCTACTTGATCACAGGTGGGCAACCAGGGCTCAGTCACTGTGATTGATCTACCTGCGCTTAATTGGTAATATCCTTAAAACCTGGCCCATTGATGTGCCCCAAGAACTGGAGTTGAGAATCACTGGTATAGATGGGCGTTATGGATGTTTTCAATGGATTATGAAGCAGTGCATTAGGGACAGCTCTATCATTAACTCTCTGAGTGTCAGAGAGGTATTCAATGCATTACGTTGCAGTGCGCTGAATACCTCTCTGGTACTCAGAGAGTTAAAGGGGTTAAAGGCAGCAGGCAAAGAATGGAAATAAACAGAGCAAGCTCATCTTTTTTTACTTTTAGCCATATTAAAAGTGAACTAATTGTGTTCGTTCTCTGACCATTAGTAGGAACAGCCATTTTAT
Organism: Rhinophrynus dorsalis; assembly: GCA_037306005.1. NCBI lineage: Eukaryota > Metazoa > Chordata > Amphibia > Anura > Rhinophrynidae > Rhinophrynus > Rhinophrynus dorsalis. The sequence continues at coordinate 490,143,964 of CM074719.1, forward strand.
CAGTGTTTCCCTAACACATACATAAAGACACACATCTGTTAGTAAATAATTCCAGCAGAAATCAGGCATAAACAGAGAACATTTATCTATATCAAGAAAGATACATAAACTTATTGTGATAGAAAATCTGCTTTGTGTAGCTGACATATAAAATACATCACGCATGTGATCTCGTTCATGGACACACATGCAAGCATATACACACACTAATTCTTCTGCGCTCTTTACCTGTTTTATAAATATTTCTCAAACTACCAAAGGTTTTTAATTTCCACATTTTGCGCTTGGCTGGAAGTTGGTCCCGGACAGGGAAGCAGAATGGAGAAGGACAGAAAAGAGAAGAAAATGACAGGATTAAAGGAAATGTAATAGGAAAGATATAATGTCAGACAAGTTAGCAGGGGTAATCTGAAGAAACATTCCCGTGAAGCAGCACAGGACACAAGTGTATTTAGTGGAGAACGTATGGGAAGATAAAGATGAGCAATACTGGAGCAAACCAAATGCACTGTGAGGGAAGTGGGCTAAAAATTCCCTTTGATTTAAATTGGGTTTGCAATACAGTCAAGACTTTTTCAGTGTTCAAGGGGTAAAAAGCCCCATTTACATCAATGGGAATTTTTATTTGTCCCTTATGTTGCAATTGGTTTGCTCCAAAATTCGTCCTCTTTCTAAATAAGACCCTTTGTAAGCAGGAATGTAGAAAATGTTACTGTATCCTCTAGCACGGCTGTTGTAAGCCGCTGTTGAGCCCTCGGGTAAAGTATAAAGATAAGGGGACCCCTTAACCTCGAATGGAATGCTTAACCCTTTGGATGCTGGATAGGTCTCCAAAGCATTGCTTCTCAATGCACTGGAGATCTCTCTAGCATACACAGAGTTAAAAATAACTATACATATTCCCCTCTTTTGATAAAAGAGAGTTCTCAAGCTAATACTTACTAACAATGCAATTCTGAATTTATCTAAATTCAACTTCACAGAATGTTATGTGCTAATAGCAAGATTCACCCAATGCTTGGCACTTACATCAGCAGAAGCATGACAAAATACACCCATCTTCACACAACATTGTGTTTTTACTTCTGGATTCACACATTGAGCAGGCTCTATATATTTCCCCTTATGCGATTGGGGATCCAAGAAGGTCCCAAATGGTGATGTATGACAATCAGAGTATCTGATAGTTTTGGGCCTCTTTTACCAGCTGTTCTCTTTACCCTATTATTAGAACAGTCCTACTCCCTAGCTCAAGATTAAGCATCATGACTAACTGAAATGTTCTGTTTGTTCTTTGCAAAAGTGTTTAATGTATGACTTATGAAGGAATTCAATTGCCTTTAAAAGGATAGTAATACTTAAAATGTAAAATATATTTATTGTAGGGTTCATCCCCATGGCTAAAACAAGAGTAGTCCCACTGCTGTAAGGTGCTTTCCTCAAAAGTTATTACAGCTCAAACTTGAATTTATTAGGTGCAGTATCACAGTGGCCTGAAATTTTACAGTGGCACTGTTGCTACACCATCCTATGGACAGCTCTGGTTAGTTAATCATAAATCTTCATAGGATGATGTAGCGACAGCGCCACTGCACAATTTAAGGGCATTGAGATAATGAACCTAAAAAAATCAAGTTTGAGCCGTAATAGCTTTTGAAAAAAACACCTTTCAGCAGTGGGAATATCCTTGTTTTACACAGGAGAATAAATTAAAGAAAGTATTTTTGTACATTTTAAGAATTAATATCCCTTGAAAACAAAGATTATAGGATGAAATGGGGGGTTGTTATTTTATCAGCTAATAACGAACACATAACATTTGTGAAAAAATAAATAATAGTGTTGCATAATTCAATATTGTGACGGAATGGTTGTCACCCAGAAAAAGATATGTCTGTTTTCAGTGATTGCCATTGTCTTAACATGTTCCCATTCTTGAAACCTTAATGTCCCATGTGTGTGCATGCATTAGAGAGGGTTGTCCAGTTACCAGCAGTGAATGGGTTGGTTAGTATGTAGGATGTACAGAGGAATGGTGCCATCCAGTCTAGCTAAACCCAGAGATTGTGCTATGAGATAGCCAGTGTTGGTCAGATAGAGAGGGGGGGGGGGCTAGAGGAATGTGTGCATCCCCCCCCCTCACATCAGGCCAAGCAGAACAGACCTGGCACATGGTACCTGTGACATCCCATCCTGTAGGGGGTGGGTAGAGAAAAACCTGTGAGATAGAGAGAGTTGCAGAATGTAGGAGCAGGAGAGAGCCTCTCCCCAGTATGGAGGGGGGTAGCCTGGGGCCAGTCTGGAGTTGGACTGGTCCAGGTGCTTTCTAAAGGCATACTGGAGAAACTGGGACTGGTGAGTGCCCTCACCGGAAAAGTTAGAGTGAGCGGGCACTGTAGGGCCAGGTCCCCTTTTCAGTTGTGGGCTGTAAGTCAAGGCGGCTTCAGACACAGAGAGAGTACCCTGATGTTCCTACCACAAGGACCTTAGGATGTCTTCCCCAACTCCTCTGCCAGGACTAAAAGATACAAGGAACCTTCATGTAAATCCAGCAGCATGTGGAGTGGGCAGGATGCCTACTCTTGCCTCTAGTGGGACTATGAATAAGCTCCAGCATTAAGCTAAAATGGACTGTGAGTATTATTTGTAACCCCTGGCAAGTTATGCAACTAAGAAGAGAACAGCAGAAGTGTTTAGTTTTTATGTTTTACCCCTGTTTGTTTGTCTGTAATTGTTGTCCTATGTTTTGTGCCGTGACCACTCTAATAAATGCAATTTATTATCTTTTTGTCTGGCTGGATATATTGCTTAACCTTCGGCCTACCAAACAGTAACCCCTGTACCCCCCTTCACACTGGTGGCAGCTTGTGGGATATTCAGCTTAGGTGTTCAGGGTGTCTGAGGGCAACCCTGACCACTATGTGTGCTAGTTGTGCCAGCTCAGTAGCGTGGTCACTTTAGCACCCAGACAAAAAGACACGGCCAAGGACAACAGTATGGGAACCCCTCCTGTTATTTTTGTTTTGTCTTAGAGTTAGCCTAAGGGACATGTGAGCAAGTACTCTATCAGCACTGCCAGACAAAATGGGACTAGGGGTGTAGTCTGCATCCAGCACCCACTATGCCCTAGCAATGCAGTGATCTACGGCTTTACAGACTTGCCTGGTTGATCCAGTACCTTAAAGCAAAGTGGTCAAACATCAAAAGACAGAGCTCCAAGCAACCAGATCCAGAGTGGAAATTCAGAATGTGCTGAACCAGTGTTGGGTGCCACAGAATCCAAGCATGGGAGTAATGTGACAGAGACCAGAAGGATAATCCAGAGAGAACATTGCACTACCTTCTCAGCTTAAAGGAAAATCCAGTGGAGGATGCTCTATTCAGAAACCAGTTACAGTGGGAATTTTAATGGAAAAGTTAATCCACCCCAAAAGCAATGTTGGAAGTCATTGCAGGGGTAAGTGACACTCCTGTTGGGACTGATTGTGATGGGACTGGTTCTGATTCTTTATGTTGGACTGATTTAGGTGGGATGGTGTTCTGGGACGGTCTCTTAATTTTTGATGGCAGTAAGCTATTGTGTGTGTGTGTGTGTGAGGAAAATGCATTGCCACACCAGAAGATCTGCCTAGTTGAAATGTTTTGGGCCTGCTTTTTCCTGCACCCTAATTGGATATGTCTTGCCCTGGAAAGTATCCTGAATCACTGGACTTTGTTTTGGAACTATCGCCACTAAAGATACAAATGATGTACTGTATATACAAATGCTTTGTAGGCTTGATGTCTGTATTGATAGAAGTATAGGAAATTAGTTAATATGTGGGGACCCAGTGATCTGTCCGTGTGGACTGAACTCTGGGGTCCCCATCTGAAAGGGGGGACAGACTGTGACGGAATGGTTGTCACCCAGAGAAAGATATGTATGTTTTCAGTGATTGCCATTGTCTTAAAATGTTCCCATTCTTGAAACCTTAATGTCCCCTGTGTGTGCATGCATTAGAGAGGGTTGTCCAGTTACCAGCAGTGAATGGGTTGGTTAGTATGTAGGATGTACAGAGGAATGGTGCCATCCAGTCTAGCTAAACCCAGAGATTGTGCTATGAGATAGCCAGTGTTGGTCAGATAGAGAGGGGGGGTAGAGGAATGTGTGCATCTCCCCCCCTCACATCAGGCCAAGCAGAACAGACCTGGTACATGGTACCTGTGACATCACATCCTGTAGGGGGTGGGTAGAGAAAAACCTGTGAGATAGAGAGAGTTGCAGAATGTAGGAGCAGGAGAGAGCCTCTCCCCAGTATGGAGGGGGGTAGCCTGGGGCCAATCTGGAGTTGGACTGGTCCAGGTGCTTTCTAAAGGCATACTGGAGAAACTGGGACTGGTGAGTGCCCTCACCGGAAAAGTTAGAGTGAGCGGGCACTGTAGGGCCAGGTCCCCTTTTCAGTTGTGGGCTGTAAGTCAAGGCGGCTTCAGACACAGAGAGAGTACTCTGATGTTCCTACCACAAGGACCTTAGGATGTCTTCCCCAACTCCTCTGCCAGAACTAAAAGATACAAGGAACCTTCATGTAAATCCAGCAGCATGTGGAGTGGGCAGGATGCCTACTCTTGCCTCTAGTGGAACTATGAATAAGCTCCAGCATTAAGCTAAAATGGACTGTGAGTATTATTTGTAACCCCTGGCAAGTTATGCAACTAAGAAGAGAACAGCAGAAGTGTTTAGTTTTTATGTTTTACCCCTGTTTGTTTGTCTGTAATTGTTGTCCTATGTTTTGTGCTGTGACCACTCTAATAAATGCAATTTATTATCTTTTTGTCTGGCTGGATATATCGCTTAACCCTCGGCCTACCAAACAGTAACCCCTGTACCCCCCGTCACAAATATATATGTTATATTGCCTTTCATTTGCTGGTGCTATCAGATTAAACTAATATGGGCTAAGATTTACTACACTGTGGGTTCTTTGTTTTGGTACAATTACTATCTCACCCAAAAACTAATGTAACAGAATTTGTTGAATGTCAGTTTCCTTGTTAAACATTGTAAACTACTTGTCCTGAATAAGGCCGTTTCCAGTCCCTTAAAGGCTACTATAAAGTGAACATTTACAAAGCAACACCAATATACAAGTTGCCCTAGTGAATAGCATGAGGCTGATGTACAAAGTAGAACTGGACTAATTCTGGAGCAGTCCAACACCATCATAGAGAACAAATAAACATTTCCCATATTCCAAGTGTAATGGAGTCCTGTCTGACAGAGAGATTAGCACCATTACATACCCCAGGCTGGAAACAAGATTGGAGCCTATAATATGAGATCTGGGGCTTTAGCCTCCTCATACAGTACCTAGCAATTCCCCTGGATAGGATAATCCAGGACCAACATCACAATTTTAGACAATTTTGCTGCTTGGTTCCCTCACTTTCTGTTCTCTGAGTTATCTTGTCTCATTCTTAGTGACTAATATTCCTATTGACAGCACCATCTTTTTTGCCACTTTCCATGTTTTTTTTTTAACATTCTCTTTCAGTTTCTGACAGTGATACCAATATGTAACACACAAAAATGGACATTGTTCTCCAACTCTCTCAGTTTCTAACTTCACCATCGTTCCTTCTTCTCTCCTGATTATTATCTCCTGTCCTTTCGCTTTACTCATCCTTCAATATCACTTCCTACTCTGTGATCCACTCACACTATCAGGCAAGCTCTCCTCATCACTAGTCTGCTCTTTATCAGACAAGTCCACCATGTTCTAATCTTGCAGTCTCAAAATACAACAGCTCACTCTCACAAACCCTAGACATAATGGCACCTACTATAACCAGAAAACCTAAACAACTAGATACCCCCAAAAGTGCTCCTACCTGGCAGAATGCACAGGAAAAAGTCTAGATTAGCAGAAAACTTTGCCTGTTATATATTTGTACTATCCACCTATATTACTGCTCACTCTCTTACAGCTTTAGGTTTCTTCCCTGATATGTGCTTTCTCCTCCAACCCACAATATCTTTTATCTATTTTAGCACTCTTCTCCACCCAACAAAATAACAAAATAAAATAAGAAATTTGTATTTAAAGTTATAGAGACAGGAACCCCTTGACATAATCTGTCGCTGGGGTGGACTGATACTTGACTTGATAGAGTTTTTCGTAGAGGATGATTTGCTACATTTGTTGTTAGAGGACCAAGTCCTGAGGAAACATTGATTTGCAGGACTTTAGCTTGTTTGGCACAAGCCCTAAGGAAACATTGATTTGTATGACTTAGGCTTGTTAGAAACAAACCCCAAAAAATTGTTTATTTTTTTGTAGGACTATGTTTTTTTCATTTTTTTTTCTTTTTTCAAAACACAAGCCCTGAGAAAAAAAATAAAAATGCCCTATTAGCTTAGTGCCAGCAGGTCATGTTGGCCAGTAACCATTGGCCATTGTCATATGTCCTCCTTGAGTCCTGAGTTGGAACTGCTGTTTGTACTGCTGCTGCTGAGTTGTTTAAGAGGCAGGATGATTAGGCAACTGAGAGGGAATGGGATCAACAATAGTAGTAACATGGAAGATGGATGATGACGGTTCCACTTGCCACGACTGGCTCCAGTGATGCGCCTGAAGCAGTAGCAGTAGAATAAGTCGCCCCCAGTCTATGTGGAGAAAAGAACAAGTTGGCCATTAAATCTTCTCCACCTGCCCCTCCTCCAAAATTATCATGGGTGTGTTTTTATTAGAATATATTTTTTCCCTTGAGAGCAGGAACAGCGGGTCTCATCAGCATCTGCAATGTGTGTAGTGTGTGTGGGGGTAAATAACATATGGGGGCACAACTGAATCCAAACACCATGACACCTGAAACCAAGTATTGCTGCTGTCACTGTCCCCCTTTTCCACACCTGCTAAGGACCCATGATACTTGCTGACAGTTTAATAGTAATGATGAACCCTCCCTGCCAGAATCGTAGCATATTCTGCGGGATGGAAACTCCTCAGATGCTGGTTGATGGCCTGATAGCGATTCTCCTTCACCACAACTGGCATGTGTGATCAGTGCACCACACAGTGTACAATGGGTAGAGCGAACTGCCATATCCTAACGTCAAAAGAGTGGCTATCATTTGGCGGGAGAGGTAACAATGAACGAGGTGGATTGGCAAGAGATGTACCTGTTACCCTAGAGGAAGAAGGTGATGTTGATGGTGAGCTAGTTGTTTCGCTCATCATGGAACTTCTATTGTCTTTCTGGGTTTCTTAATTCTTCCTCCTCTTTGATCTCCACCTTTCTGGAGGGTCGGGGGGTAGAGTAACAGCAGTGGTAGATTTGTGTAATGGGTGTTTGGCTTTAACATGTTTGACATAAATGTCATGGTGTCTGCGTTTCATGTGTGTTATCAGGGAGGTTGTGCCAAGGTGTGTTCCCTCCTTTCCCCTTCTCACTAACTTGTCTCAAATTTTGCAATGTACCGTTGTTGATGATGACTGCACTGTGCCTGCCGGAAGAGAATAATAGTCCTACACCTATGATTTCTGGGGGGAGGGATAGGGAACAGGCAGAGAAGAATGGCCTCTTTCTTCTTGTCCTCCACATTCCCCTTCACTTCTTCTGGTAGCTGATAATTTTGCTGCTACTGCCTCAGATTTAGCACTGCAACTAGGACCAAGAGTATTGCTGGTGCTGGAAAGTGGAACCGGTCCTAGTCCCGCATTACTTTTTGACCCTATTCCCACTGTGTCCACGGTGGTCTGTGGCACACTAGCCTTATCCTCAGCACCCTGCTGCCCTTTCATCTCAGAAATTAGAGCACTTGCTCTTTCCACTAATTCCAAAAGCTGATTGCTAGTGGTGGTGGTGGTGGTGCCCATCCTTATCCCTGTCTCCCATTCCTTCTCACTTTCTGATAAAAAGGCCACCAATTTCTTTCCACCCCAGAGGGTCCCCTGTTGTCACACTTGGCGTCATTTTCTCCTCACCCCCCCCCCCCCGAGTACTACAAGAAACACTAGCACTAGCAAAGTACTGGTGGCAGCAACTTCAGCACTGGCAGCAGGTACAACACTAGTGGCAGCACGTCTGGCAGCAGGTACAACACTGGTGGCTGCAAGTACAGCAATGGTGGCACTGGCAGCAGGGACAGCACATCTTGCAGCAGACACAGGCAGCTGACCTGTCCTGCTCTCACTAGTACTACCGTTTTCTCCTTCCTTTCCCATTCCCTTTTCTCCCTTCCTTCCCATTAAATTCCCCAAGATCCCTTGGGGTGATTTAGGAGGACTGGACAGCATTGGTTCAGTATTGGTCCCTTCCTCCTCCTCCTCAGACTCAGTGGACACATAATGGTCCTTCCAGCTCCTCCACTGATTATTTTTACCCTGCTCATAGTGATAGGAGTCCCTATGAGCCTCTCCTGCCTCAGTTTTTGCAAAATATCACAAGAGAACAGCACAGCATGTCTATCTCTCTCTGTAGCTGCTTCTATTGTGTCTGCCTTCAGAGAAAATGTCACTTTTTATAGTGGAAGTGCGAAAACAACGTAAATCAATGGGCGGAAACTTTCTAGCCATTGAAAAAATGGAGAAAAAGTTTGGCCAATGGACAAAAAATGCGAAAATTTTAACCTCTAGTTTTAAAGCGGATTTTCCCGCGAAAAAGCAAATAACAAAGTAGTTTTTGCGAAATTTCCTGCGGGAACACGGCGAAAACTTTCGCCCACCCCTGCTGATGATGAGGTATCAAAGCTCTTGTCATCATCACACCCACAAATCTGCCCCTTGATCCTATCCTCACACTTTCTCCTCTCAATACCTTCCACCCTCTTCCCAACACTTACACAACTCTTAAACCTCTTACTAATTACAGGTGCCTTCACAAATGCCTTCAATCAGGCACTTATCTTAGCCATTTTCAAAAAATTGTCTCTTGAACCTAACATTCTCTCAAAGTACCTCCCAATCTCTTCCCTTGATCATTAACTTCTCAAACAAAGTGTATACAGCTGCTCAATTCATGTGCTCCCTTCCAACACTACTTGACCCTCTACAGTTTTTTTTCTGTGATCTACGTTATGAGACAGAACTGACCAAAGTGTCTAATGAGTTACTGTTGCCCAGATCTAAAGGACACATCTCCTTTCTAATTTTGATTGACATTTCTGCTTTTTGACACTATTGCACACCAGCTACTAGGTGGAACACACACGATACAGCTCTGTCCTGGTTCTGATTATAACTATCTAATAGGTCCTTCTCAGTCTCTAAGATGATTCTTCCTCACCCTCTCCCTTTTACAGTTGGAGTTCCTCAAGGCTCTGTTCTTGGCCTCCTTCTCTTCTATATATAAACCTCATCACTTGGGAAACTCAAACTCTTATGGGTTTATCTATTATCTTTATACCAATGACAACCAAATATACCTCTCAGTCATTTCTAAATATTCCCCTGGCTGTTCTCTGCATTCCTCACATGACCTAAAGGTCTCATCCATCCTCATAACCTCTTCTCACTCATGCCTACAAGGCTTCTCTGCACTACACCCCAGATGAGGAACTCACTGCATACCATATCTTGTTTTCACCCAACTTTATTAGTTTCAAGAACGCCTTGAAAAAAACTCTCTTCACACAAGCCTTTTCCCTATCACTTTACCCTGGGTCCAGCTGTGCAGCTGGCCTACCTTTACTTTCAAATTTCACTCTGTGTCTCTATATACTCTCACCCTCTAAATTGTAAGCTATATCAAGCATTGTCTGCACTATAATTTATTTTGATCAGGTTATGACATTGTATGTTCTCGCCTCTATTTTGTACAGCCCTGTGGTATTTGTTGGTGATCAATAAATACAGGATGATGATGATAATAGTAGTAGTAGTAGTAACAATAATATAAATTTAGCCTAAGTGTGGTGCAAAATGCAAATTGCATATTCATGTAATGTGACATTTTGGGAACCGTTTATGATAAATAGAAACATTGTATTACATTCAGCTTTCCCTGATCCTTGTCCTTTTATATTTACTCTTTCATGTCAGTTAATATTTCAGTTTTTATATATTCAGTCTTAAAATGCCACTCTCTGGCATAACTATATATATACATATATATATGTATATATATATACAGGGCTCAAAATTTCCACTCGCCACTAGCCAATGGCGAGTGAAATTCAGCCCTAGTGGGTATGTTTAACTTTTCAGGTCTGCCTAGTAGCATGGGACTTAAAATTATCAGCCCTGTATATATATATATATATATATATATATATATATATATATATATATATATATATATACACTTTATATTCTTAATTAAATGAAGTAAGTAAAGTCTCTGATCTTCTCAAGGAAAAATAAATGACAAACACTAACTATATGTGAAATTGTCTCTTGATACCAAATAAAAACTACTTTTAACACATTGCTTGTTAAATATATTTCTAATACATACCAAAGTATTTCAATAAGGTGTTACAAAATATATGTCAAATATCTATCTACCATCATGAGCAAACATTTCATTACAACACAACAGGGACATGACAATAGCATTACATTCAAAATCATCATAGCCAGTTTGAACTGTTGCATATTTTCTATTGCTATTTTAACATGATCTTCTCACATTTACAGTGCAGGAGTTGTTATTTCAGTTCACAGAAGGTGATATGTCTTTGAATGTTAAGGAAGTAAAATATATCCAGACCAGTATATCATAAATTATATTTAAGAAAAACAATACATTACATTATGATGTGCAAGTACACAGATCCTGAAGGCATATTTCAGGCTAAGCTACTATAGATCCCCTTTTTAGCAAATAATAAGATGGCTTACCCAGGAGAGTCACCTTCATTTTTGCTAGCACATGGTAATGAATTGGATTTTGGTGCTTGAATTAATGAGATAGTTGATAACTGTATTTGTCTTGAACATTAGGGGCTGGATTCCATTGCAGGTGCTAATTTTATCTCAGCTTTTATCTCCACATTTCCTCATAGAATTCAATGGGAACATTTTTGATAAAACAGGTGTTAATATTTATCTTCTGTAATAGAATCCGGCCGAAAGCTGTTTGTTGTGGTTGGTGACGCCTTTTAATGGACAATACATTTTATCGTCTTAACCATTTAAGGACTAGAGTTTTGAGCAAATTACTGCAAAGCAATGCATTGCACACTCATTTGGTCCTTAAAGGGTTAATATACAGACTGAATCCTCAGCTATTTCTTCTTTGGTATTTTGAAGACCATATGAATGCCAGAGTGGTGTGCAGAGAATGGCAAAGCATTCAAGCGTTTAAAAGGTACTGACAGCTACTACAAAATGCCTGACTATAGATTTGGTGATAATTCATCAGAGTTTATGTGCAAACATTCTACTTTTTATGTTTCATTGTCATTTTTACCCATTTCAGGGCACTGGATATCTCTCTCTAGTATCCAAGGGGATCATTCTAGAATTCGTCTGCAGTTGTTTTGCGCCTACATTGTTCCACATTATGGGTCCGATGTATGATGGCAAAGTGGTGCAATTCTTGGTCAAACTAAGTCAAACACAGAACATAAATAAAAATTCCGAATTAAATTAAATGGGACTTTTAATCCTTGAATGCTAGTGTGGTTTCTAACACATTGTGAAGCAATGCATTGGAGACCTCTGTTGTGCTCATGGGGCTAAAAAAAAAAAAAAAAAAAAAAAAAGAATTGGCATTTTGGGAATTTCTATTTTTTTCCATACAGTGCTGTTAGTTTGCACCTGAATTGCCCAGAGGTGTAGGAATCCCCACAAATCTGGAGGGGTGGCATATTTACCCCAGCCCCCCTGTGTGTCACTTTGCTCCCCCCTGCCCCCCGTGTGTCACTTTGCCCCCCCATCCCCTCTGTACATTCTTTGTAGCGTGGCCGAGCAGACCGCGGTAGAGGAGCTTCTGATCCTGTACCCAGGAAGCTGCTTGTTGAGCTCGGCAAGCAGCTTCCTGTCAGACCAGGGTAGAGGATATAGAAGCTCCTCTACCCTCGGTCTGCTCAGCTCGGTCATGATACAAGGAGATGACCGGCAGGAGGGATCGCTGTGCAGTGCACTCCCCTCCTGTTGGTCACCCAGAGCCTGCGCCCCCTGGGCCGGTGCACCTAGCTCCTGGTGGGGATTTTTACATTATCTGTCCCCCACATGATTTCCTGAGGGGATGCGCCCCCCCATCCATCCCCCCAACTTGTCTTTATATGCCCTAACGTCCTATAATATAAAAGGCCAGAATGTTTGTCCAATGCAGTTATGTAGTAGAGACTCCCCGAACTGCAGTCATGCGGAGTAGAGACTGCCTGAACGCACAGAATACTGGGATTATTCTGTGTGTTCGAGCAGTCTCTATTGTGTATGACTGCATTGCGTGCACCACCAGTGAGGTGGCGGATGTACGCAGAGCAGGACCAGCATCTTTACCTCACCGGCCCTTGGCCCATGTAAACGGGCTTTTACACTGAAAGGGCCTTCCTGTATCCACCCTACTGGCTATGACAATTGTGAATACCATTGCGAGACTTCAAATGGGGTTTAGGGGGATGTCAGCTTGACACTTACCATCTGCCTGTCCTGCTGACCCCTCGGTCTTGGAAGGTGTCATATTCTTTTTCCTCTTGTTCTTCTTTTTATCACTCATCGGGGAGGATGGAGGCTCTTTGTTGCTGGATGGGCTAGATATCACATCTCCAGTAGAACTACTCTCTGTTTGGGGAATGCATCATATTGTGTAGTTTAGTTAACAATGCAATAGATTGATTTACTCCTGCTTTAAGAACTCATTTACCATCTGCTCCTTTCTGTTTTTATTAAAGCTATTTTTATGCAAGTCACACGTAAAATACAACAAATGGATAAAATATCCTAGTGGTAACAAGAGAATCCCAACTAATTAGTCAACTGGGAGAAGTATAATTACAATTAAACTAAATTATAAGACTCAATTAACAATAGTGTTTTGAAACAGATAATTAAAACACACATTACAGCAGAGTTGATAACTTTTAATACTCTTATAATCCAGATGTGATAACCTTTTTTAAAAGACCAAATTACATAAAGACATTTTTAAGGGGCCATTCAGTCATAAATTATTGTAGATGTCTAATTGTATTTCAGGCATTAAGCTACTTTGGAGGTTGCTTCAATAATTTGCTGCTTTGATGCCAGATGTCTTGTGTCTTCTTTTATGAATACAGTTTAATATGTTGTGTAACAGTGTCTCAATAAACACATAACATGATCATTTTAAAATTGTTAATAATGGCCACAAGATGGCACTGTAAAGTCATATTGCAATTTGAGATTGACAGCATAGGATTATATTACTAAATACTTGCAATTATTTCTATAGGAGATATACATTTATTTTTAATGTTTTAGTATGTATGTTCAATAAATATAGAGTAATGTGCAAACGTTTTAGGCAGGTGTGAAAAAATTCTGTAAAGTAAGAATGCTTTCACAAATAGACATGTTAATAGTTTATATTCATCAATTAACAAAATGCATAGTGAGTAAACAAAAGAAAAATCTAAATCAAATCAATATTTGGTGTGACCACATTTTGCCTTCAAAACAGCATCATTTTTTCTATGTACACTTGCACAAAGTCAGGGATTTTGTAAGCATATAGTTGGTGTATGATTAAACAATTATATCAAACAGGTGCTAATGATCATCAATTTAATAAGTAGGTTGAAACACAATCATTAACTGAAACACCAACAGATGTATAGGTTGAAAAAAACTGGGTGAGGAACCGCTCAGCTACCAAGGTGAGGTTGCTGAAGACAGTTTAATGTCAAAAGTCATACAAGATGGCAAGACTGAGCACAGCAACAAGACTCAAGTTAGTTATACTGAATCAGCAAGGTCTCTCCAATGCAGAAAGGTAGACAGGAGTTTCCAGATGTGCTGTCCAAGCTCTTTTGAAGAAGCACACAGAAACGGGCAACTTTGAGGACAGTGGACATAGTGGTCGGCCAAGGAAACTTAGTGCAGCAGATGAAAAACACATCATGCTTACTTTCCTTCACAACTGGAAGATGTGCAGCAGTGTCATTATCCCAGAATTGGCAGAAAACAATGGGATCCTGGTACACCCATCTTCTGTCTGGAGAAGTCTGGTCAGAAGTGGCGTTCAAGGAAAACCTGCGGCCAAAAAGCCATACCTCTGACGTGAAAACAAGGCAAAATGACTCAAATATGCATGAAAACACAGGAACTGGGGTACATAAAAATGGCAGCAGGTGCTTTGGACAGCTGAGTGAAAATTTGAAATATTTGGCTTTAGCAGAAGGCAGTTTGTTCGCTGAAAGCTGGAGTGCGGTAAAGGTTCCTTGCAAGTTTGGGGCTGCATTTCTTCAAATGGAGTTGGGGATTTGGTCAGAATTAATGGTATCCTCAATGCTGAGAAGTACAGGCAGATATTTTTCCATTTATGCAATACCATCAGAGAGGCATCTGATTGGCTCAAAATGTATTCTGCAACATGTCAACGCCCCCAAACATACAGCCAAAGTCATTAAAAAAAATCTTCAGTGTAAAGAACAAGGAGTCCTGGAAGTGATGGTATGGCCCCCACTGAGCCCTGATCTCAACATTATCAAGTCTGTCTTGGATTACATGAAGAGAGAGAAGCAACTGAGGCTGCCTAAATCTACAGAAGAACCCTGGTTAGTTTGCCAAGATGTTTGGAACAACCTACCTGCCGAGTCCATAAAAAACTGTGTGCAAGTGTACCTAGAAGAATTAATGCTGTTTTAAAGGAAAAAGAGTGGTCAAACCAAATATTAATTTAATTTAGATTTTTCTTCACTCACTATGCATTCTGCTAATTGATAAATATAAACTATTAACATGTCTATTTTTGAAAGCACTCTTACGTTACAGCATTTTTCACACATTCCTAAAACTTTTGCACATTACTGTACTTATACACCTGAGGTTATTGTACATTATAGAAGTGTGTAAATTACTTGACATGTCTAAATTGTGCACTTTATAGATCAGGTCAGTCACAATGTCCTCTGTGCTCAAAAGAAGACAGTACAACATCAACATTCGATATTGACATAAAACACAAATTGTTAAATCCTAGAATCAACTTGAGAGGTCTCCCTAAGAAAATATTCCAGAAACATGCAAATCTGGTAATGATACAATTTCAGAGAAGCAATACTTTAATGGAGGTCTCCAGCCAGAGACAGAATTCCAATGGGGAAAAACATGTATAGATATACAGCTGCTGAAAGAAGGGTACTTATCTACTCTAACTTACTACTATCGTTAACCAGCTTAAGAGTCAATTATTTTTATAGGTGAAGTTTGCTTCTGAGAATAAGAATGAATTCTAGAGTTTCAAAACAGACTTATTCTTATGCATACTAAATGTTGTTCCAATTAGGAAAATATTAGCACATTTATATACCACAAGCTTTTATTTTGCAAGGAAAACTGTAAAAATGTTTTCCTCCTTTTCTAAACCAATAACATGGGAGATCACTTTCCTCGGAACACTTCACTCCCAATGACTGATACATCTGTTACTATGTCAGCATATGCATACTTTCTGCACTGTTGGGAAACAATAAAGACTGACGCTATCCATTGGATGCAACAAATGTCTCCAACACATTTAGAAGCAATGCATTTGAGTAACCTCTAGCTTCCAAGTGGATAAAGAAATATGACATAAGGTAACATTTAAGGTTCAATAAAATAAACAATAAAAGTTCATCTTGCATAAACCAACTACACCATTGAGGTCAAATAAAAATCTCTCCAAATCTCATTGAGTAAAATAGGGGTTTTAACTCCTTGTGTGCTAGAGAGATCTCCAGTGCATTGTTTCACAATATGTTGGAGACCACTCTAGCATTCATGTGGTTAAAAGCTCTGTTCAACTCCTTGGGAATTTTCATGTATCCCCTAAGGTGCAGCTGCATTGCTCCTGATTTGTGATTCCCTTGCCTTCTGAATTGGACCTATGGAGTGATCATAAAAATTACTTTTTTTATTAACCCTTTGAGTGCTTGAAAGAGATCCAACGCATTGCTAACAAATGTATTGGATACCCTTCTGTAACTCAAAGGGTTAACTAACGAACATGTTATATTTCCCAAAATTACCAAGGAAATAGAAATAATAAACCAACAATCCAATATCGACATGTGCATTAGTTTAAGCCTTTGAGTGTCAGGGAGGTGTCCAAGGCATGCATTGCAATGCATTAGATAATATATCTCTGGCATGCAAATGTTTAGTTACTAGATATGTGATTCAGACATGCAAATCACCCTCAGTTTTTGTTATTTACACATTGTTATGCCAATCAACTCAAGCTTGTTAACCCTTTCAGTGCCGGAGGGGTATGCAATGCATTGATCTGGCACTGAAAGCGTTAACTACAAACCATTCCATCATTTAGACAAATAAATAAACACTTCCAATATATCAGATGAAGCAGAAACAATTTGGACTTTTGTGATTTTTCAATCAACCAATCATGAGGCACCTCAAGAGATCCCTTGCTTTCATGCCATGTCATAGCTGACTTTAAGAAGGTTATTTGGTTAGATGGTTTTTACAGTAAAGTTGTAACTGTTACTGTCATCTTGACCTTACCTAGTAACATAGGTCGATAACAAATCCATTATACTGAAGGTCCCTTGAAATGGGTGAGTCCATTAATAAAATTAATGGGGTAGAGCTTCATCTAGTGGGTGAAGATCGGCTAGCCATAGAGTGGGTAGAATTGGTTAGAAAGTGGGAAAAATATGGTGGAACATTTTGAATAATGGGCAGGTCAGTGGCAAACAGACCAATAAATACCCAGGTCTCTGGAAAAGAGTTTGCTTCAGGGTTCCCTCTAAGGTGAGCACAAGTTTGCAACCCATTACTGAAAGAGTTAAATGTGACTGTTTAAGCAGAACTGAATTAGAATATCAGATGCCCCATGCAACTTTACTAGTTTAAATTATGTTTTTATATATTTCAGTGCTGGGTCACTCACTTTTTGCTCAATTCAGAAGGAACACTGGTTCCCAGGAATGGTCATGACCAGATCACTGCAACTAATTACCCAAAATACAGAACAAGATTCAAACCTGCTCTCCTTCAGCCTAATAAAGAATAGTGTGCCCTGTACTGGGCATATAATACTATTGATACATTTGAGGCTCTAGTGCCCACATTTTTGGCCAAAAAAGGGGGTAAGCTTGCCAACCCTGCCAAGGTACCTCAAGTGTGGCAAGTACCTACTCTGAACACTTGAGATCCCTATCTAGACAAAATAAAATAAAAAATGATCCCTGAGGAGATGTTATAGTACAGGGCACATTATTCTCTATTAGGCTGGAGGAGCACAGGTTTGAATCTTGTTTTGTGTTTGAACGTTGGGCTTTTGTCTGATGTTTGGGGGACTGGAGAACCCTCTCATTCATTGCTGCACACTTCAGTTACACTTATTCTTTCAATGAACACTTCATAAAAAATATATAAAAAAAATAAAAATATATAAATAATAATGTCTTATTAAATACATAAACATATATTGCTAAACACTAAGGTGAGACAGCGCTGTTAGATGTTGTTCCTGTCTGTAATCACCCAAAATAGTTTTAGCTTTTGTCATAAGGGGAGAATTACAGTACAAGGACACCATACAACATTGTAGAATAAGCAAAAGCACCCCAGTATTATTACTATACCAAAGTGCTACTTCTTCTACGCTGTATGTTTTATTGGAGGCAGGGAATGGATCGAATCTTGAAGTCCAGTATATGGACCTGCAAAAGATTTTAGCACTGAAATCCACTGGATCATGGTGTTGTAAGTTTGAACTTGTTAGTACAAGTACTCCAGTCTCTACTGACAGTAGTTCATTGTTACAATAGTTGCAGACAGCAGAAGGCAAAATATTATGAGATGCAATTCAGAAGAGTAGAAGAACGAATTTGTCATTGCAATTCACACCCCACTGGACGGTCTGTGACTCTATCATCTGTTTTCGAATCTCTTAAAATGAAGAATCATGCTATCCCAAACAGAATTCTCAAATAAAACATAAAGAGAGGGAAAAAGAGAATTGCAAAAAAAGTGTGTGCAAGGTCGTCTTCCTTGTATTAAGCTTGTTTAGGAATTATTTCATGATTATCCTGCTTTCAGCCACTGACTGAATAAGTATGAGTCGCTACCACTAATCCTTTTATTCACCTGATTGAAAGAGACCCTTCTGTGTTTGCTGAACTTCTGGTGCCACATTGGGAAATGGCCATACCTGGGAACTTGACAAGCAGGGCTACCCGGAGGGCAGCCCTGACAGCGCCGAAAGGGGAGGGAAGTGACGTGATTTGCATCATAAAAGGGGCGGGGCTTAGTCATGAGGCGGGACTGGACAAAAAAATAAAATAAAAAAACGGCAAAATATATGTTGAATGACGGTAAGAGGGCAGGGAGTGAGAGGAACTGGGGCGGGATGGAGAACAACCCGGAGATTGAGAGACTGCCCCGGAGACCCGGTAATTCACTGTGAAGTCCAGAGTGTCTGGGGCAAAACTGGAGCGTTCCCAGATATGGAAATGGCACATGGATGTTCTGGCTAAAGAGTGTGGTGAGATTTCCAGTTTTCACCATTACAGAAAATTTGAATTGCTATTGTCAGAATGACAGCACATACACATTGTTACTGCTCCACCTTCAGTAAAGGTGAATTGTTCACCACCGTTTTCTAAAGACAAAGCAAGCTATTGTTCTTGGTAATGAAAATCCATATCAAAACACTGGGTGGGGAGAGGTGGTTATGCACTAAAGCGTGATAAAGAGGTGGTAAAGTGGAGATGACTTCTCCAGTGATATCACTTCCCCAGTTCCTATGTTTTTCTATAGAGCTTATGTACGAAGATCTCCAAAGCTGGAGAAATGCTAATGCATAGGCTCCATAGAATAACATAGGGACTGGAGAAGTGATATCACTGGAAAAGTAATCTCCACTTTATGCCCTCTTTATCACGCCTTAGTGCATATACCCCCTTATGTATCGTCAATTGCAAAAAAGTGTTATAACAGTGCAAATAGATGAAGTTCTGATGATATCACCTTAACCCTTTTGAGTACCAGATGGGTATTCAATGCATGGCAAACTGATTTGACCCCTTGGTATGCCAGTTCCACTTAGTATATGAGCCACAGTGGGTTATCAATGTATGTAGGGATCAGTGAAACAGCCTGGGAGGTCACATAGCATATGTGGAGTTATAGGCCTACAAGTGGAACAAGGTTGAGCTACTAGACAGTGTGATGTAGTTCTGTGGCTACCTTGCCTGCCATTTACTATGTCCAGTAAATCCTAAGGGACCCTATAAATTTTGTCCTTGTACCCAAGTTCAAGAGATAACATCATCAGTTAATCCTGGATATCATGTCTGTGGAGATGGACATGACAGTTGTCAATGTTTTCTTTTTCCTGTCTTCCCCAAACTGAAGCAGACAGAGTGAGTGAGTCTACTTAACTGTTTTTAAGACAAGAAGGATACAAAGCAATGCACTGGACATCTCTCTGGTGCTTACAGTGTTAAGATTATCATGTGCAGTAAGCGATCTGTCATGTCTGCCTCCATTCTCAAGACATCCAAGACGGATTTAAAATGTTCTCTCTTGAACAAAGTCACAAGGGCAAAATTCATAATGGTCATATGGATTTTTGGCCATAAGTAGTTTTGGGGTTATTACTAGGATGAGTTACTTCTCCTTTAACCAAATTAAAAACGACTTATTCCTAGGACACTGTTGCCCTTTACATTGCATTTTAGAAAAGCATTGTTCTTGCTAGGCATGACAAGGTATAAAGGCCAGTGTTTATAAAGCTGGAGTTCTTCTGGAGTAAACCAATTGCACCATGGAGAACAAAATAAAAAGTCCTACATTACCATGCAAACATTTTTTTCCTCCTACAGTAAAGTTGGTTTATTCCAGAATAATTTCAGTTAAATTTTAAATGGGCCAAAGAACCTTAGTCATAAAATTAAAGAGAAACAGTTCGGTGGTATACCAACTGCACCATGCAGGACCGGATTCCCATCCTAGATGCCCCTAGTCAAGGCACAGTGGGTGCTTTTTGCTCCACTCTTAGCCACAACTCCCAATCCCCACATGACCCCACCAAAGGTCCCATCCATTGTCCTGTTACACAAAAAATACCCTTATCCTATAACGTAAAACCAGTGGTTGCTAGAGTGGTCTTCAAAAGCAATGTATTAGAGACCTCCTGAGCATTCAAGGGATTATAAAGAGAATTTTGGGAATTAGAAATATAAAATGTTTCACTTCTTCGGTTATTTTTAAGTGTTTACTCACTTATCGTTTGTGCCTTGTTACTCGTTGCATCAGCCACCGGAGAGTTGCTCACGTCTTTCAATAAACCGTTAATGCTAGCAGATGGACCACAGGCTGAGATGGCTCTTGGCGGTCTTTTTCCAGGGACCTTCACTGTAGTTCTCAGAAGATCCATCTCCTTGCCATGTGTGCTGTGTAGGTAGTCCTAAACAGAGGTTTGACACTGTGAGCTCTACATTTTAAATTCAACGGCAGTAGCCATATTAGTCATAAAAAGATAAGAGTACCTTGTTTTGTTTTTTTAATTTTTTTTTTATTTGGAAGTATAATATTTATATATGTAACCCTTTAAATTGATAGTATCATATGATATGATAAAATACATATTGTAGAGTTTATATTGTTACGGAAAGAAGCATACACCCACTGTTGAGAAATGTTTTATTCAAAAGTTAATACAGCTCAAACTTTCATATTGTGGATGCAGTAACTCCATGGAATGAATTTGTAAAATGATGCTATTAGTACAGCTGTTTGTGAAGCGTTATTGTCATGGACAATTGCTGACCATAAGCTGTCCACGAACTGCTTTAGCAACAATGTCACCATAAAATTTCTGGCGATAGAAGTACTGCTCCCATAAGAATGCACGCTGGAGTTCCAATAAAGTTTGAATAAAACAACTCTTAGTAGAAGAAGAACACTTTACTCACAGGATAATCTTGCAATATCATGGGCGTCCGGAGGGGGGGGCAAGGGGGGCACTTGCCCCCCCCTACAATTACCCACTTCCATATGAATAAAGGGGCTAGATGGGCTGGCCTGGGGGTCATATTATGGCTTTGCCCCCCCTGGAAAAATGTCTACGGACACCACTGTGCAATATATATTTATTTCCATACTAGTTACAAAGCCCGTATACACGGGCTGATCCAGAGTGGGGAGCTCTGGATGGCTGACAGCCTGTCTGTGCTCCTGGCTCCGGGGCAGCAATGGAGGTGCAGCCGCCTCCGCTGCTGCCCCGGAGCTGGGAGCACAGACAGGCTGTCAGCCTTCCGGAGCCAATAGCCCGTTCTGCGAGTCCCCACTGCACATGTGTGGTTCCGCACACAGTGAGCGACACATTCTAGGACTTTATGTTATAGGATTACTTGATAGTAATCCTTAAGGGACCAGAAGGAAGTGCAATGCATTCTTCTGAATGCTTTGGGCAGCCATCTGATCGCTAAAGGGTTAAGGCAAACGTTAAAAAAATGAACTTCACAACAATACATGGTTCCATCTTTTACGGCAAACAATCAAAGGAATGCTAAATGAAAGAGGGTTATATACGTTTAAAAAGCCTGTATTCCAAGATAGCAGTTACAAACAAATAATTTAATGATAGATCGCTAAAATCTAACATGAACTTTCTTTTCTAATGCATCTATAGACTATTCTGTATAATCACAGTTTAATTTTGTTTGTGCAGATTGTAATGAGTGGCACAATTTAAGACAGTAAATTCATTGAGGTTAGTACTCACCCATCCAAAAAGGCACTTTATTTCTCTTTGATAGTTTGTGGACAATACTGTATTATTACTCTTAGATCTCAATCAGGATTACTACTGGGTATTTGTATGCATCAGGGACCATATAGATAAAGGTTTATAGATGCTCAGCTTGGTACACAGGCCATATAAACTGCATTTCATTTTGGAGGTGTTCAAAGAGTTTTAATTCTTTTCATCCTTAGTCATTTAAATATCATCGGAAAGTAATCCCCTTTCTTTTTATATATTCTTATATGGTAGAGTATGACTTTCTTCCTTTTTTGTATATAATATTAACCTGCAGCAACTGCACTAGATTCCTTAACCCTTTGAGAGCCAGAGGGGTACGCAACGCATTGCAAAGCAATGCGTTGCGTACCCCTCTGGCAATCAAAAGGTTACTATATTGGGGGTTATGCACTAAGGCATGATAAAGAGGTATAAAGTGGAGATAAAGTATCCAGTGATATCACTTCTCCAGTTCCTATGTTATTCTATGGAGACAACGCACTAAGATTTTTCCAGTTTTGGTGATCTTAGTCCATAGGATCTGTAGAATAACATAGAAACTGGAGAAGTGATATCACAATAGAAGTCATCTCCATTTTATCACCTCTTTATCACATCTTAGTGTATAAAGCCCATTGTGTAACAGAAGCATTGTCTCTTTTATCCATATATTCAAAAGTGGAGGAATTCTGGGGCAAACCACATGCAATATAGGGGTTACTTTGGAGACCTTTCTAGCAATCAGATGGTTAAATCGATGAGAGCATTTGGAATGTCTTTCTTTCCAATGTGGTACAAATATTTATTTAATCCCAATTTTCCAGTTGAAACATTTGCTATTTTCTCCTGGAAATTCTTGATATGAGGTTTTCAGGATTATTAACATGGTCTCAAGTCAACATGAGGTCCTAATGTTATTTTGGAATCAGCAGGAGGTGCCAGCTTGAAACTTGTAGCTTTAACAAGAATGTAATCATGTTCTGGATTTGTATCTCTCTAAGTAAACATTATCTGACTTGTGCAGTTGCTACTAGCACAATCACTGAAATGCAGTCTGATTGTCAGGGGAGGATAATACTGGTAACAATCATCCACTAGAATAACGGTTTTAACCCTTTGGGCTCTTTCACTTTTTCATTTGTTGTGTACTTACCTTTCTTCTGTGCTCCCTTGCTGATCCTGACACTGGGAGGGGAGTGGCTAATGGCCACCCACATGAACGACAGCTGAATACTACTGACTAGTGGCTATGTTGAGCAGCCATTCATTAGAGGTTGAAAAGAGTATCATGACCACCATATGAAAGATGTGCTTGCATAGCCCTAATTGCAGATGTACCTTTACGCATCTTTACAGCAAGGACATAGTAACAATGCAGCTTCCAGGCTATGTCCTGATAGTCACTTGGTTGAAAGGTATCATAATCAACATAGGTGACATAACCAGCGTAGCATTGCTGCATTGGGGTTCAACGAGTGAAAGGGGCCTTACGGGGTTGAGCAGCATATTATACATAGAAGGATTCTCACCAGTTGTAGCCATCAGACTCATTTGTGCCTAGAAATGTACATACTTTTCAATATTTACCAATATATGATTAAGTAACATTTCAAGATAGTTTAGGTACCCATAAAAATGTATACAAATATTTTACAGTGTAATTGGGGAGGGGGTTTGTAATAATAATGTATCCATGTAGAACCTTACAGATTTTTTTTAATTAAAATCATATGAGGGGCAGTGATATACTATGAGGAGCAGTTGCAACCTCTCCCAATTATCAGACATGAGTTGATTCTGTTGCTAACAGTCTGGTCTGAAAGGGTGTACATAACACTTTACAGTTTACATTTATATAGAGGGGATACAACAAGCGCAGTAGTTAAGCAGTATACAGATCATAAGAGGCAGGCACGTGCACACATAGACACCAAGGGGGGCTTGAGCAACTGCCATTTTTGTCCAAAGTGCCCTCGTACCCTTTTATTAAAAAAAAAAAAAAAGTTGCCTCGCCACCCGCACTAACCCCCACCACCACCCAGTCAGGTATGTGCCTCCTTCAGGACAGATCTGTAGATGCTGTGCTCCCTGGTTGGGTCTTTAGTATTACAGAGTGCTGCATGAAGAGAACAGATGGAGTACAATTTTGGGCGCCTGTTCTAAAAAATGACATTACTGAACTGGAAATGGTGCAGAGATGTGCAACAAAACTGATAAAGGGATTGGAGGATCTGAGTTACAAAGAGAGACTAGCCAAACTGGGTTTGTTTACATTAGAGAAGAGACGTCTAAGGGGTGATATGATTACCATTTACAAATACATTCAAGGTCAATACAAAGAACTATCCAATGAATTATTTATGCAAAGAGCTGAGCTAAGAACAAGAAGTCATCCATTAAGACTAGAGGAAAGGCGCTTTTGACTAAAACAAAGGCAGGGATTATTTACAGTAAGGGCAGTAAGGCTATGGAATTCTTTGCCTCTGGATGTTGTGCTTGCAGATAATGCAACTGCATTCAAAAAAGCAATGGATGCCTATCTAGTACAGAACAATATTGACA
This sequence comes from Rhinophrynus dorsalis, assembly GCA_037306005.1. Taxonomy (NCBI): domain Eukaryota; kingdom Metazoa; phylum Chordata; class Amphibia; order Anura; family Rhinophrynidae; genus Rhinophrynus; species Rhinophrynus dorsalis. The sequence continues at coordinate 490,168,411 of CM074719.1, forward strand.
ATTATGACAGATGGCTTCAAAGCAAATAGAATATTGATCCGGGGAACTATTTGAGTACCAATTGGAGTCAGGAAGGAATAATCCCCCCCACCACCACACACTTTTGGGGCTAGATTGGAAATGTCTCCAGAGGTCTTTTTTGCCTTCCTCTGGATCAACAGGGCTGTTTTTGGCATGGGCTGGACTTGATGGACGCATGTCTTTTTTCAGCCTTATCTACTATGTTACTATGTTAAGAGAAGACCGCGCAGGAGCTCCAGCAGCTACAGGTCTGTGCCAAAGGAGGCACATACAGACCTCTCCTGCCACTGGACCATCAGGGAAGAGGTAGGAAACAGACACTGGGGGGCAATGTGGAAATGATGGGGCACTATGGATCTGATGGGGGACAAGATGGAGATGATGGCAATGTAGAGATGATGGAGCAATGTATGTGAGGGTAAGTTGGACCTGAGGGCAATATGGAGCTGATGGGGGGCAATATGGAGATGAAGGGGGCAATGTGAAGTTAAGTTGGACCTGATGGGGCAATATGGAGCTGATGAGGGCAATATGGAGATGATGGGGGCAATGTGGAGATTAGGAGCATTGTGGAGGTGGCCAGTGGAGATGGCCGGGGCGGGGGACACTTCAGATTTCTGTGCCTACAGGCTCCTGAGATGTAAATTCTTTTCTTTTTTTTAATGTATATTTTGAATAAATAATTATGAGAAGTGCCCTTTTTTTCATTTGAGCCCCTGCCCCCCAAAATGTCTGTGCACGTCCCTGATAAGAGGAACACTAGCAATGCATATATTAGGATAGGAGGTCCCTGCCCTGTAATGCTTACAATCTAAATATAGTATGGATGACATACAGATACAGTGAGACAAGAGAGAAAGTGTAATGTATGACATTGCATATGAGATTAGGTTTGCATATTACAGTAGCGCTACATTTAAAAGGTTTTTTCTTAGCTTGGATTTGAAGTTATTGAGGGTTGAGGCTTGGTGAATACCGGGTGATACAACAATAGAGGTTAGAGAAACAGAGCTGTCCATTATGTATGGAGCATAGAGGTCGTGCAGATATATGGCAGAATGTCAACAATGACATATATGCTGGGGACAGGTGTTGGAGAGGGTTGAAAGTAATAAGAAGGATTTTGTATGTTATATGTTGCTATATGGGAAGCCATGATTTTAGTAGTGATGGGGAAAGTACCATTCTGGAGAAGAGCATTCTGGTGGCTGAGTTGCGAATTCATTGAAGTAGAGATTTATGGGTAGCAGGCAGACAAACAAGTAAGGAGCTGCAATAGTCTAGGTGGGAAAGGATAGGAGCATGCATGAGAGTTTTAGTTGTACAGCAAGAAAGAAACTGATAGATTGCTGTTAAACTTCTAAGAAGCAATAGGTTTTTTTTACTACATTAATGTGGGTAGTGAAGGAAAGAGAAGAGTCTAAAGTTACCCCTAGATACATTGTTACCCTACATACATTGTCCACAGAGTAAACTGTGGACCTCTCGATAGTTATAGAAAACTGTATACTGTACAGGATTTAGGAGGAAAATTAAAATTTTTAGTGAGCTATTTGATAATATTATACAACACACAAGATTGGGTATTAACACACTTTATCTCATGATGAGGTATCAATGCACTTTTTAGAAAGCATTTTACTGCCACACATTGATTCTTAATTTAGGAACATGGAGAAATTATGAATAAAGTTTTATATGAATCAAAAAAATAATCTGAAGCTGCATAAATCTTTTGCTATATTTTGCCATTCCATAGTGAATCAAGTCCTGAGAGCCTTCTGAATTATGATTCAACATGAGTGGATTAGTTGTGCACCACATTACGCCAAGTATATCAGGCAAAGTGGTATTTATAACCCATGTCAGGAACTTAGTAAGCAGGCCAGAAATAAGGACACAAGTGCTGACTTATTGAGCATGAAATGTGGTTAATTTAGGCCTAATTCATCAAGCTAAAGTTCTGTAGTAAGTATACTACACTACAGGGGAGAAAGGACATTTTTCTTTAAATGAATAGTAATGCCTGAAAATAAATGCAGCTCTGATTAATCTTCATAGATCATGGGCCATTTAGAGCTATATATCAATACTTTCTGAGGTGTAGTTAAATAGTAATTGAATTATAAAGTATCCCCCTCCCACCCCTTTTACCTAGTGTAAGCCACCTCCCATCAGATGTGCAATCGGGTGGCTTGACTGGACAGCTTGCAACAAGGGACAATCTTCTGGCTGTGAGAATAAGGAAACTTCTGCAACCTTAGATGAAGAAGGGCAGGTTTTTCCTTATGCTAACAGAAGATCATCCCTCACTGTGATCCATACGGACGGTCTTGGTGTGCAGAGTTATGTAGGTAAAAAGGGATAGGGGGGTACATTCTAATTCAACTACTGTTGCACAACACCTCAGACACTATTAAAATACAGTTGTTTTTGTCCCAAAACCTATGAAGATTAATCAGAGTTGCATTTAGTTTCAAGCATGTTAACTCAAAAATACTTGTTTGTCTCTTTAAGTTATTAACAGATCATTTGTGATATACTGTCAGCCAGGGGCGGATTGTAGGGGAATATCAGCCCGGGCGTTTTTTTTTTTTAAAGCAGCCCACTATCTGCACCGACATCCCTATTGACGCCCCCCTTGTAGTTCCTGTGCGGCATGGGAGAGCAGGTGCCAGGATATTATGTCATATCCTGGCGCTCCGCATTAGCCCTTTGAGTGCCAGAGGGGTTCGCAATGCGTTGCCTACCCCTCTGGCATCAAAGGGTTAACAAGGAACGCAAAGGCTGTCACAGAGAGTGCCCATGGCAACACAGACCTCTCCTTCAAAATATCGTGGTAATGTGAGGTGAGATCCTCTGATCTCCCCAACCGTCCCACCGGGGTATGCCCGATCCCCCAATAGGACAATCCGCCCATGATGTCAGCAGTCACCTTGCTCCCAAAGTGAAGTTAAGAATAGCTGCCTGGCCTCATGACTAGCCAGTCCTAACATACTAGTGACTTCATAGCCTAGCATCTGTTTCAATCAATAAAAATTGATATATAAGCGTAGCACATGAATAATTTAAGGACCACGGAGTATTTTTTTTTTTTTTTTTTTTTGCCATTCGATTCCAGACTCCCCGAACGGCGTGCAGCTGCGCAGGGAGCCCGGAATTCCATGACGGTCCAGGACTGTCATTGGTCCTTAAGAGCTTTAAGTTTTAACCCCTTGAATGCTAGAGAAGTCTCCAAAACATAAACACATAATTCATCAGAGACCTCTCTAAAATTCAAGCAGTTAGACACCCAATGTAAATGAATGCGGATATGGGGAATTTTCATTTGTCCCCTAGAGTACAATTGATTTGTTCCAGAATTGCACCACTTTAGCTTGGGGACTTAAGGCCTTTTGTTCTTTAATAAGTCTCCCTTTTATGAGTAACCTAATACTACACAGATTTTTGATTGTTTTGAGGATTTTTGTGCCTGAAAAATGAATTGTATCATTACATCACTAATATGACACCTGGGACAATACAATGGTCTGTGAGACTGTAGAAGACTGGAGTCGGTGGAACTCACATTAATGCTAGGATGGTAGAGCAACATTCCATTGCTTGTCAGTGTAACATACTTCTTCTTCCACTCTTTGTTCAGAGAGTTGCCGCTACGTTTCAATAGGAAGCTCTGGAAAAAAATAAGAGAACATGACAGTTATACCTTAGACACAAAGTGATAAACCATGGTACCACGGAAACAAAGCTCCGCTGGAACAAATGCAAGTAATGTATGACAGTGGGACAAGGCAAAAATGGCAGACAATGGGGCTGATGTACTCAGAACTGCAATCCAACTTTACAACAAAGGACAAATAAATACATTAAAATATATCCTATTGATTTTACCTTTTTGAATGCAGGAGAGGTTGTAATGCGTTGGATACCTCTCTGGAACTCAAAAGGGTTAATGGGGCTTTAACACCTCAAGTACCTATGCACAACGGCATTGGTACTCAAACCCTGCCCTTGATCTCCTCTAACAGTATAGGTTTTCAGTATCTTCTCACATGAACACAGGTAGTTCAATCAGTGGCTCAGTCTTTCTGATATGTCTGTGTATGACAGTCTCTTCAGTTGAGGATATTCTGGATGGGGGAAGGGGCTTGAGAACAGACTTCAACACCTATGCCATAGGAGACCAATTAAAATCCATTTTTTCAGATGAGATTAAAAAAAAAAATAGTAAAGCCTTAGATTTTCTTTCTTAACTCATAGTATATGATTTTAGAGAATGATTGATACCAATCACTCACTATAAATAACTTTGCAACTTTATTTTAAACATTTACACCCCCATCACACAAATACCCTTTCAGTGATATATGCTCTTTTTATTGAGGAGGCAGTGGTGTAATAATAGGGGTCGCACCTGCGACTGGGCCCATGACTCCAGGGGCCCAGCCACCCCCTGCAACCCCCCCACCCCACGCCATGAACTTCTTGCTGCTGAACTCTCCCTCATTGTCACTGTAGTAAAGCAGAGAGCTGGGAGATGACATAATCTCCCAGCACTCTGCATTACTGATGAGAGGACTGCGCAGGAGCTCCAGGTCTTAACAGAGGTCTGTGCCGAAGTAGGCACAGACCTCTACTGCCACACCACTGGACCAACAGAGAGTTAGGAAACAGACACTGGGGGCAATGTGAAGAGATGAAGAGCTGGGGGCAATGTGAAGAGGAGGACATTGGGGAAATTTGGAAAGCTGGGGGCAATGTGAAGAGGAGGACATTGGGGACAATGTGGAGAGTTGGAGGCAATGTGGAGAGGTGGATATTGGGGGTAATGTGAAGATTTGGGGGCAATGTGGAGAGGAGGACATTGGAGGCAATATGGAGAGTTGGGGGCAATATGGACATACCCAATGGAGACAATGTGGTTGGGGAAGGGGCCATGGCAATGTTTGCACCAGGGCCTGGTGACTTCTAGTTACACCTCTATGAGGAGGAGCTGTTCTGTGGTTGCTTGGCCAGACATCACCCACAGTGCTCCAGTGTTTATGGTAATCCCTCTCAGCATTCAGAATGTGAACAATTTCATGAGTCTGCCTCCTCCTTAAATATTAACTTTTGCTGTAATTTGTGTGAGGACTTAGTGAAAGTGATTTACATGCTTTGATGCACGAAACATACTAATGTCTTAATGCTGAGTAGCACATGCTCCTAAATTAATGGCAAAGTAAACACATTCTCATAAATTAAAAGCAAAGCTCTCAAGACATATCAAAATGTGTACTAAGTGCTTTGCTGAATTAGGTGCAATTGCTAATTGACAAAACAATGAACAGGTTATCCATGCCCACTTTTTGAAACACAATCATAAAAAAACACACACACTTTTACTAATTCATAAAAAACATGCTCAATTCAGTAAAATTATGGAGCTAATTTTCCATCACAAAAACATCATAAAGAGAGACTGCACACATTTCTTGCACTCTGCCCTATCTCCCTCAGTCTGAACACTGAGAAGAATTTGATAACTTCCAGCAACCAGTGCTCCATGATAGAATCCGCTCCTTCTGACTGAAGGCGCTGACATAATTGAAAGGAGTGGGAAGGTGGAATTCAAAATAAAACTTTATTGTACAAAGAAATGTTATATTGCTAGTGACTGGTATCACTCCCTCTCAAAAATCATATATTACAAAGCAGTGGTTCAACCCCAGGGGTGATGCTTGTCTGGAGGAGGCAAGAGGCTTTATTTCAACACCAGTCTTCCCCTCTAACAGTTAGATAAAGGCTGGTTCAAAGAATAGTACAGTCTACCATATTTGTAACTGTGATACAACTACAGTTGGTGGGGAGCCTCTAAGTCATGGTTTGTGGAAATGTCAGCAGCATAGAATATATATGTATAATTAACTGGTTTATCTAGATCAGGGGAGTCCTACATGCGGCCCGTGGACCAAATTCGGCCTACCTGACTCCAAGCTGCGGCCTACCTGAAATGTAAAAAAATATATATATTTTTACACCTAAATATCAAACGCAAGAGTAATCCATTAAGGCTTAATTCTTTTTTCTCCAGTACTGTACAGTTCAAGAATAGATGTTTGTTAAATATCAGTATTGTCATTGACTTGATTAATAAATAAATCCATATTTTATTCACCATCATTACCAATGAAAACAAAGAATACGGCTCAAACACTTATGGCTTTCCTATCTTGTGGCACACAACAACTGAAAAACGTGGACGTCCCTGCTCTAGATTATATTACAAAATAGAGCAAATGAATAATATAAATACATTTGTAAAGGGTTACGTTTATTTTAATAAAAGGGGGGAATCACGGTTTAGTCAATACCAAAAAGGGATATTGTGTCAAAATGTTTAGAAACTATTGTTGAAACATAAAAACAGAAAATCTGATTCATTCCTATTATTTTAACTCCTCGAATACTGGAAAGGTCTCCATCGCATTGTGAAGAAAAGCATTGGAGACCACACTAGCATTCAAGTGGTTAAAAGCCCAGTTTAAATCAGTGGAATTTTTGTGTTTTATTTTTAAGGCGTTCCCAGGCTTACTCCTGCTTCATATTTGCTTTGTATAGCTTTATTTATAATGCTCCACACAGTGTACACTGCAACTTACAACAGCTCATTGTAAATTTGTGCCTGCATTTCTGCAATTTTCCAATCTACCTTCTATCTTTCCTCTTCATTGACATATAGCATCTGTCGCCCACACAAGCACACATAGCTTTTGCTTTTTCTTGGTAAAAGGTGACTGAGGTTTGAAGCCGCTGCCATAATTACTTGTACCTCTTTATGGATAGAATCAATCGGAATGTGTGTGGGTTCTGCTTGCAGGGATTCTTCCCACAGGAAGCAGTAGGTAGCTGCTCCATAAAAGAATAAGCCAAGGCTCTCTGCTGTGTCCTAACGTACTCCTTCCATTTCAGAAGGCTTTGCGCATTGGAAATGTAACAATTAAGGTGTTCATTGAGAGAGGTTGTGTGGGTGTTTGTCATTTTCTTTTGCACTGTGGCAGCGCATTACCTAATCAAATGGTAACATATTAGCATGTTCCAGGAGCGATATTAATCCCTGCACAGCAAGAGCCCATTAACCCTTGAACATTGTCTATCTACATAGGTTTTCATATGGCAAAAACAACACCAGCTGAAGTAGAAAAAATATTTTTTTTTTTAACAGCGCATTTTTTTCTGGCTTCTTGAAAAATCATTCCACAAAGCATGGAAATTCAGGTTTTGTGTTATTTAACTCTCTGAGTGCCAAAGGGTGTCCTAAGTAAAATAATCCAAGGAACTATTTACTCAGAGAGCTTAGCAAGGAACAAGAGGTCATCCATTAGGACTAGCGAAAAGGCACATTTCAATAAACAAAGGCAGGGTTTTTTTTACAGTAAGGGCAGTAAAGTTATATAATTCTTTGCCTCGGGATGCTGTGCTTACATATAGTGTAACTGATTCAAAAAAGTAATGGATATCTATCTAGCACAGTATTGAGTATTATTACAGTGGACTTCAAAGCAGATAGGATGTTGATCCAGGGAAATATCTAACTGCCATTTGAAGTCAGGAAGGAATTGTTTTCCCATTTTTTGGCTTTACTGTGTATCAACAGGGGTGATACGGCATGGGACGCATGCTTTTTTTCAGCCTCATCAATTATGTTTTCCATGTACAGCACCGTGCAAAAGTCTTAGGCAGGTATGAAAAAATGTTGTAAAATAAAAATGATTTAAAAATAGACATGTTAATAGTTTTTTTTTTTAATCAAAATGATAATGTGTAAACAGAAGAAAAATCTAAATCAAATCAATATTTGGTGTGACCACCCTTTGCCTTCAAAACAGCATAAGTTCTTCTAGGTAAACTTGCACATAGTTTGTTAAGGCAGGTAGGTTGTTACAAACATTAGGGATCTGTGGGGCCATACCATCACTTCCAGGACTCCTTGTTCTTCTTCACAGTGAAGACAGTTCTTAATGACTCTGGCTGTATGTTTGGGGTCGTTGTCATGCTGCAGAATAAATCTGGGGCCAATCAGATGCCTCCCTGATTGTACTGCATGATGGATAAGTATCTGCCTGAACTTCTCAGCATTGAGGAGATCATTAATTCTGACCAAACTCCATTTGCAGAAATGCAGCTCCAAACTTGCAAGGAACCATCACCACGCTTCACTGTTGCCTGCAGACACTCATTCTTATACCACTCTTCACCCCTTCGGTGAACAAAACTGCCTTCTGCTACAGCTAAATATTTAAAATTTTGAGTCGTCAGTCCAGAGCACCTGCTGCCATTTGTGCGCACCTCAGTTCCTGTGTTTTCATGCATAGTTGAATTGTTTGGCCTTGTTTTTTTGGTCGCAAGTCTTCCATGAAGACCACTTCTGAACAGACTTCTCTGGACAGAAGATGGGTGAACCAGGATCCCAAGGTTTCCTGCCAATTCTGAGTTGATGGCACTGCTAGACATATTCCGACTGTGAAGGGAAGTAAAGCATGATGTTTCTTTCATCTGCTGCACTACAATAACAAATTATTATGATTATTATAAATACAAAGAAGTGCATAGAGCTGGTTCAGATTCAACACTAAAATTATAATTTTAGCAGCATTTTATTCAACTGGGTTTGATCCCATAGAAAAAAGAAAGATGCAGTGACCCCATTAATGGGATACAGCCCTGAGAGAATAAGAGGTGATTAATGCGACTAGCTGGAAACAGAGCCTGAGCATGTATGGGCTGGTGTTCTGGAGCATTTGGATGGGATGACTCCATCTTGGATGCTGTTTAGTTGTCCCATCTGAACCAAATAGAAAATATTTGTTGGCATCTCTTCTGATGTACCGCGTTATGCCCTGTTATGTTCTGTCTATTTACCCAAAAAGACAGAACATTTAACCTAGTGTCTCTCCAGTGAAGAGCATGGTGACTTTTTGCATTTGCTGACTGGGGACTTTGTGTGGTGAAGAAAGATAAAAGCTGGATAAAGAGGATACCCTTTCAATGTTCCTAAAGATTTTATTTACTTCCACCCAATAGGATTTGATGAGGGGGCATTCCCACCAGAGAGGTGACATCGTACCCACTTCTTTAATGAACCTCAGTGGGTACATCTTTCTGGGACAACGTCCGCAAAGTAGATGTTCATGTAACCCAACTATTTCAGAAAACCACTGTTAAGAGATCGTTTGACAGAAACACTTGGTTTGTTTACTCTAGAGGAGAGGTTTTCAACCCGTGCCCTCAGTGGCCACTAACAGGCCAGGACTTAGGAATTTCCCTGCTAGAGCACAGGTGAGTTGATCAGAGGCTCATTCACATTGATTAACTCACCTGTGCTCTAAAAAGGAAATCCTCAAATCCTGGCCTGTTAGTGGTCACTGAGGGCACGGGTTGAGAACCTCTGCTCTAGAGAAAAGATGACTACGAGCAGATCTTTTCACAAAGTACAAGAATATGAGAGGTGAATACAAGGATCTCTCTGGTGCGCTATTCATTCAAAGGGCTAATCAAATAACCAGGGGCCAAACCTTGAGATTAGAGGGAAGGAGGTTTCACCAGAGGAATGGTAATTTTGCAGTAAGGTCTATTAAATTGTGTAATTCTTTGCCCAAGGATGTGGTAATGGCAGATCCAATGGACACATTTAAGAGAAGATTAGATACATTTCTTTCAAGAGGGAACATATAGGGTTATACTGTGTATTAGCAGGAAAAACAGGAAGTTCAGGTAAAGACTAACTTATTTGGCAGCAGGAAAGCTTATAGAATTCTAATTTCTCTGGGTTATAAGGCAAAGGTTGAATTTGCTTGATTGACAAATTTACCATGTTACTAAGTTTCCTTGGTCGACCACTGCATCTATAGTCCTCAACATTGCTTGTTTCTTTGTGCTTCTTCAAAAGAGCTTGGACAGCACATCTGGAAACCCCTGTCTGCCTTGAAATGTCTGCTTGGGAGTGACCTTACTGATGCATTATAACTACCTTGCGTCTTGTTGCTGTGCTCAGTCTTGCCATGGTGTATGACTTTTGATATTTAACGGTCTTCAGCAACCTTGCATTGGTGGCCTAATTTGGCTGTTCCTCACCCAGTTTTATTCCTCCTACACAGTTTGTTTCAGTTAATGATAGTGTTTTAGCCATGATCATTAGCACCTGTTTCATATAATTGTTTAATCATATACCTGACTATATGCCTACAAAATTCCTGACTTTGTGCAGGTGTACCTAGAAGAATTGATGCTGTTTTGAAGGTAAAGGGTGGTGACACCAAATATTGATTTTGATTTAGACTTTTCTTCTGTTCACTAAATATAATTTTGTTAATTGATAAATATAAACTATTGACGTCTATTTTTGAAAGCATTCTTACTTTACGGCATTTTTCACACCTTTCTAAGGCTTTTGTACAGTACTGTAAAAGGAAACTGATAATGCTAAAAAGAGCAGGAGTACATAGAACAAATAAATATTCTGAAAATCCTTAGTAAATTAAATGAGGCTTTCAGTCAACACAATGTGTTGGAGACATATTAAGCTTCTTAGGGGTAAACAAAAGACATCTCTAAAAGCAGAGGGAATCCCCTCCCCTCCATGGTCCAGTTGGTTTGCCCTAGAATAGCACCAGTTCTTTTTAGTATGTCAGGCTCTGTGCTACTGGTTTTGTGCTTAAAGCAGGGCTGGGGAATCTGAGGCCTTCCAGCTGGTCAGGACTACAATCCTCATCATTCTCTGCCAGTCATTTGACTGACTGATAATGATGAGAACTGTAGCCCAGAACAGGGCCTCAGGTCACCCAATCCTGGCTTAGAGTAAGGCATATTTTCATGGCTTATTAACTCTTTGAAAGCAGAGTAGGGAGAGAGGCCCAGTACAAATATAAAGCCAGGGCCCCCACCTCATGGATTTGGACTGCAACCAGGAAGTAAATATAAAGAAGGATCTTGTGGAACTGCTCCACTATGTGATAAGATATGAAATAGAGGACAGAGAGACAGATGTGTGCTCCAGTTATCTGCTACTCTATCTAAAGAATTTAGACCCACCAGGAGATTCACCAGAATACACATGGGCTCCCCCTCTACACATCACAATTGAGGAGGTAGGCCCCACTTGCTTGGCTGGGAGCCATACACGGGTATTACCTGTAACCACCTGATGGCAGTCCGAGGGCTTGATTCTATTACCAGAGCTAAAAATAAAACAGTCGGGTTTTTTTTGTCAGTTTTTTTTTATCCTATTACCCGACTTGTGAAAACAAAGCCAGCTGTAATTATACTTACCACCAGTCTAAAAAAGCCCATTGGAAACAACTAAAAACAACGTTTAATTAGTATCCTATTACTCACGCTCAGTATTAGCGCCTATTTTGTGGTTACATTTAAGTTGGAAATTCTGAGCCTCAGAGGTCAGAAGCCATAACGACAGTTTCTAAACCATCGTTGTTCGAACAAAAGCAGTGTATAATACAGTATACAGCATAGAAATCCGACATAAAGTGCCCCCCTTCGATATATTAACCCCCCCTTTTAAAAGTCGACTTGCAGTGCTTTCTTTCACCACTTTAATTTGACAAATATTGTTCACATTCACATTTTTAACCCCTCCCCCTTGAAAATTCGACTACAGTGCTCCCGTGACTTTCTTTCACTATTTAAATTCGACAAATATTGTTCACGTTCAACATTTTAACCCTTACGCTTTAACATTCGACTTATATTGTTCCTATGACCTTCTTTCTCCATTTTAATTTGAATAATATTGCTCCCATTCAGCATTGTTTACTCTCCAATTTTACTGCAAAATACAGTGTCACAGTGATTCCTGTACAAGAATGTAAAACTTGCTGTGCTAAATGTGAAAGACCTCTCACTCCTACTATTTGATGGCTAAACCCATTTGATGTGTTAATGCTACAGTAAGAAGTGATACTAACCTCTCCTTTACTTTTGTAAGGAAGGTTACTGAATAAGTGTGACCCAATTTACACAACAATAAGTTAAACTATTCTAAAAAGGAGACTTTCACACTTAGCACAGCAAGTTATACATTCTTGTACAGGAATCATTGTGACACATAAATAGTTTGTATTTTGCACTAAAATTGGAGAGTAAACAATGTTGAATGGGAGCACTATTATTTGAATTAAAATGGAGAAAGAAGGTCATAGGAACACTATAAGTCGAATTTTAAAGGGTAAGGGTTAAACTGTTGAATGTGAACAATATTTGTCAAATTTAAATGGTGAAAGAAAGTCATGGGAGCACTGTAGTCAAATTTTCAAGGGGAAGGGTTAAAATGTCAAATGTATAATATTTGTCGAATTAATGTGGTGAAAGAAAGCACTGCGAGTCAACTTTTAAAAGGGGGCGTTAATATGTCGAAGGGGTGGGCGCTCTATGTCGGATTTTGATAATGATGGGAACACATCTAACACTGAAATTGATCTTTCTGTCGTCACATGTACGCCTATTTCCTTGGACTTTGACATTCTGCAAATGTATTTTTAGGCTGTAGCACCAGTTTTGTTAGTTCTCTAAAATGTGCTGTCTACGCCAGCTTTGTTTTACTGTGGTTCTGCAATAGAATACTGACATAACACATGTTTGCAAAATTCACGCTGCTTGTTTTTCTTGTAACGCCGGTTTTAGCGCGGGTAATAGAATCGAGCCCCTGGTGAGCAATGTACACTTTGCCATGCTCTGGCCCTCAAAGGGTTACATATCCTTCAATGTTGACTTTCTACTCAGTTTAACTTGATGAAACATTAAAAGGTGGGGCTATTTTAAGACATTAGGGGTCCCTCTGCAAATAATAATAGAGGGTCATCCTAACTGCTTGTGTGCTATAGATGTCTCCAGTGAATATGGGTTAAATCTTGCCTGTACCAGACACCTCTCATAAGACGAGTACTCTCATTTTTAAGGGATTCCCCCAATTTGACATTTAGCTTCACAGAGTTTTGTGTGTTCACACAATTTTACATGAATCAACCTGCTTGACAATATACTGAGTATTCCTACATGGCTTTACATAATGCTGTTTTCTCTCCTGGTTTCACACATTGAACAGATTGTATTGTGTGCCCAGATGACTGGGGAAATGGACACCCAGTGAGATTTAATCTTTGTTACATAACAGCCTGAAGCAGAGTTGTAAAAATATCAATGATGTTAACCAATCAGAAAATAATGTTACTGGTCCTGAGATGTATAATTACTACTGCAGTGTTAACTCCTTATGTACCAGAGGGGTGGGAAATGCTTTGTAAAGCAATGATTTTCATACCCCTCTGATCCTTTGGATTTAAACATTGAGAACAGCACTATTTCCTACTTATCTGCTAAATGGACTGGTGGAAATTTCTAAGCCAGGCCTAAAGATAAGATGGGATTGATAATAGTGTGTGTCTTCAATCAGTACATACATATTCTAGGAGAGTGATATCAATATCAATCTTATATCCCTTGTTTTCTATGAAATATTGTTTAATTTCAAAGCTGGAACTTACATGATGAGTTTGTGAAAGGTAGATCAAATATGGATCTGCACATCATGTAAACACAATTTTGGAAATTTTGGCTTATGGTCTACAAAAATATAGCCAAATGGGTATATGTTTTCCAGTAATAGAGCAAAATTAATTTATTGACTGCTAACAAAAGTGAATTTCTATGCACTAGGACCTAAGTTTAAAAGAGCAATCAAAAACTTGTAAATGTTTCTTGATGAAAGTGGTAGGAGTAATTCATGAAGTGGAATCCCCTAGTAGAAAACTCTTGCAGGGCACAGCCCTGGTACATGAATATAGTAAAATTCAAAGAAAAAGAAATCCATTAAAGAAACAGGGAGAAGTATCTTAGCATAAATGCACAGCCACCAACATTGTAGAATCAAAAATATATATTTTATTAGTAGCAAAAATAGGCCCAGCCCTATACAATATCTCCCATATTACCTTTCATATACATTATAATGAGTATGGTAACACATAAGACAGTGTAAGTAAGTGAATATAAGCAATATGATGGGTATGAGAAATACAGATAAGTATACTTGTAAGTCACCATCAGGTCAATGTGTTATTATCAGTAACAAGAGATGAAGCAGTGAGGATACCCTACCATTCAGCTTCTGTAGCTTCTTCATAGAATGAAGGTGATCCTGACACACTACCATTGCTTTTAATTATGTGTGTTTTGATTTGATTTCAGTTTTGTTTTGTTTTTGCCACTAGTACAATATACATTTATAAGACTTCTGTTTGGGTGGTGTTATCTGTACATGGTTTGAGAAATGGTTAAATGAAAGATGGCAGAGACTTTTTGTAAGTGGAACCTTTTCAAGTTGGTCAAAGTTGTAAGTGGGGTGCCACAGGGTTTTGATGGGCCCAATGCTTTTTAACCCTTTGCGTGCAAGAAAAGTTTGCAACACATTTAGCGATGCACTGCATACCCCTCTGGCACTCAAAGGGTTCATTTGTTTTTTATTATTATTATTAATATGATTATTACTAATAATAATGACAATTGAAAGTAGCGTCTAAGTCTTTGCTGATGACACTAAGCTATGTAAGGAAATACAAACAGAGCTGGATGTCTTTTCTCTGCAGAAAGATTTAGATAAAATGAGTGAATGGGCAAAAAAGTGGCAGATATACACTAAATGGGAAACAACTTTGGGAATCCTCATTAGAGAAAGATTTAGGAGTACTGATAGATGATAGACTTCACAGCAGTGTGCAGTGTCACTGCACAAGCAAATTGGGTACTAGCCTGCATAAAAAAGAGGTGTAGATGCACAGGATTTTAGTATAATTCTACCTCTAAATAATTCCTTGGTTAGGCCTCATCTAGAATATGCAGAACAGCTTTGGGTACCAGTTCTTAAAATTTACATTAATGAACTGGAAAAAGTGCAGAGACATGCAACAAAACTAATAAAGGGATTGGAGGATCTGAGTTATAAGAGATACTAGCCAAACTGGGGTTGTTTACATTAGAGAAGAGACGTCTAAGAGGTGATATGATTAACATTTACAAATATATTCAAGGTCAATACAAAGAACTCTCCAGTTAATTAAGTAGTCAAATAGCTGAGCTAAGAATGAGAGGTCATACATTAATACTGGAGAAAAGGCTCTTTTGAATAAAATAGGCAGGGATTTTTTACAGTAAGGGCAGTAAAGCTATGGAATTCTTTGCTTCTAAATGATGTGCTTGCAGATACTGTAGCTGCTTTCAAAAAAGTAATGGATACCTATCTAGCACAGAACAATATTGAGAATTATGACAGATGGCTTCAATGCAGATAGGTTGATGATCCAGGGAAATATCACACTGCCGTTTGGAGTCAGGAAGGAATTTTTTTTACCCAGTTTGTGCTTTATTGAAAACTAGTTGAACAGCCCGTTACACGGGCCACAGTGCCTCTGGCAGCCGGTCGCGGGGCAGTCACACTCAGTGGAGACCGCCCGCACCTCGGCTGATACAGAGCTGGACGCTCCTTCGGAGCGCCCAGCTTTGTATCACCCGCGGCGCGGGCAGTCTCTACTGCGCATGACTGCCGCACGCGCAGCAGTGTCTACTGCGCATGTCGGGCGTTACACACAACTTGGCGAATTATTATATAGGATGGCTTCAGTGTTTTTTTTCCTTCCTCTCCATCCATCTCTATGGTATTGTGATATGTTAATTTATTACATCACTTCACTAGTGATGTCATGTAGTGAATTAGGATGCCAATTGTGGTGTCTAGTTTGTTTTAGGAGGGTATTTAAGTGAGCACTAAGAAATTGTTCAATCATAAGGAAGATTATGTAATGTAATAGAAACTTTGATCAAATACAACTTTTTTCCAATATTTTTTCACCTCATTTGGAAGTCCTCTACTTCAAATGGGCTTTTAACCCCTTGAAAACTATATAGGCTTCTAATATTTTGCATTCAATGGTTTAAATTTAAATCAATGGAAATTTTGGAAATGTTAACCCTCCCCCCTATGGTGTCATTGGCATGCTCCAAAATGGCTCATCTCTTTCTCTTTCTGTATAAGACATTAAGGGCTTTGCAGAAATAAAAAGATGAGCAGTTTTGGAACAAACCAATTTAAATTGTGATTTAAATTGGGCATTTATTCCTTTGAATGTAAGGAAGGCCTCCAACACTCTCTGAATAAATGTCTTAGAGACCTCTCTAAAATTCAGTGTGGGATAGAAGTCCTATCCAAATAAATGGAAAGATGGGATACTTTACGCCCACCCCACTGATGCAGTTGGTATGCTCCAGAACATATTATCCTCTGCATAATGTTCTAAAGATCAGCAATTCTGTGACAAACTGCAGTTACCATAGATGATAAATAACATTTTCCACTGATTAAATTAGGGCTTTTAACCTCTTGAATGCTATATAGTTCTCCATGACATTGCTACAAAATGCATTGCAAACCTTCTTAGCATTCAAGGGATTTAATGCCTCTTGACAAATGACAATTTGGGGAAAAGTAATTTTTCCCAATGTTCACTTGGTCTGAACCACAATTATATCTCCTTTTTTTGTTCATAAGGCCCTAATGATAATACCTGTTTAATTGGCAGCGCTCGACCACTGCTAGTGACTTCACCACGAATGTCCAAACTTCTCTTTTCCATGTCACTTCCCCTTCGATTCTGCAAAGAAATTCAATGTATGCATCAGTGCTACTTTCCTTTGATTGATAATGCATTATGCATTTATAGATAAATGTAAGGTTATGCATTTGGGCTGTAGAAACAAACTTGCTACATATACTCTAAATGGGAAACAACTTGGGAAATCCTCATTAGAGAAAGATTTAGGAGTACTGATAGACGATAGACTTCACAGCAGTGTGCAGAGTCACTCAGCTGCTGCAAGAGCAAATAGAGTACTAGCCTGCATAAAAAGAGGTGTAGAAGCAAGGGATGCTAATATTATCCTACCTCTGTATAAATCCTTGGTTAGGCCACATCTAGAATATGGAGTACAATTTTGGGCACCTGTTCTAAAAAAAGACATTACAAAAGACAAAACTGGAAAAGGTGCAGAGATGTGCAACAAAACTGATAAAGGGATTGGAGGATCTGAGTTACAAAGAGAGACTAGCCAAACTGGGTTTGTTTACATTAGAGAAGAGATGTCTAAGGGGTGATATGATTACCATTTACAAATACATTCAAGGTCAATACAAAGAACTATCCAATTAATTATTTATGCAAATAGCTGAGCTAAGAACAAAAGGTCATCCATTAAGACTTGAGGAAAGGCGCTTTCGACTAAAACATAGGCAGGGATTCTTTACAGTAAGGGCGATAAGGCTATGGAATTCTTTGCCTCTGGATGTTGTGCTTGAAGATAATGCAACTGCATTCAAAAAAGCAATGGATGCCTATCTAGCACAGAACAATATTGACAATTATGACAGATGACTTCAAAGGAAATAGGATATTGATCCGGGGAACTATTTGACTACCAGTTGGAGTCAGGAAAGAATAATTCCACCCTCACACACAAACACTTGGGACTACATTGGAAATTGCTCCAGAGGGCTTTTTTTGCCTTCCTCTGGATCAACAGGGGTGTTATTGGCATGTGCTGGACTTGATGGATGCATGTCTTTTTTCAGCCTTATCTACTATGTTACTATGTTATGTTATATAGCTGGGAACAGTCTTCTACCCAGCCCCTGGAGTACTAAGAAGGGCGGGGGGGGGGGTGTTTAATCAGAGTAGGAGGAATAGGAAGAAGAAAAGCAGAGCTTGTCCTGCAAATAGGCAGTGAACTGGCAGATGAGTGGGTGGAACAGGGTGGGGTTACCAGGGAACTCATTGAGAATCAACCTCTATCTCCAGAAACCTGGTAATTAACTCTGATAATTGGAGTCTCTGGAACAAATTAAGAGAGTTCCCAAGAAATTTAGTGTCAATGCTAGTTTATACTGGTAACTTTAAGGGGAATTAACACCTCTTAAAAATAAACCCCTACTCACATTAATATAACCAGAAAATCCTAATGGACCCTCTGAATTTTTTCATTGCTCTTTGATTCAAAAGATAAAATCATGAATCAGTCCTTGATGTCATGTCCATGGAGGCAGGTGTGATAGTTGCTAGCAGAACCCGAGGACACAGACTCCACCCACTTTGCATGCTAAATGTAACCCTTTCAGGACCAGAGCAGTGTGCAGTATATTGCTTCACAATGCATTGCTCATCCCTCTGGTCCATAAAGAGTTAAGCAGGCTCTGCCTACAAGGACATGACATCCAAGACCAACTGAAGATGTTATCTCTTGAATAAAGTCATAAGGGTGTAGTTCATAGGGGCCATTAGGATTTTCTGTCCTAAGGTGCATGGAGGTTATTATTAAGAGGTATTACTTCCTCTTTATCCCTTTGAGTACTATAGGGGTACTCAATGCATTGTGTAATGTTGTAATTGGGAATCGGAGATCATGCTCCGTAATGAGCTTTTTCCATTTATCGTATTCAGTACCTTAATGTCATTACACACAGTGAAACAATAATAGGCTATAAGACTTGTGAAAATGTTTCCCCAACGCTGACATACTAAATAATAATGAACCTCATTAGTACACCAAATGGGGATGCAAGTGAGAGATGTATTGAATCACAAGAAATTTCGATTCTAATTAAACCTTAATTTTTCAATAGTTAACAATCATAGATGTTTTATTTATTTGTCTCTATATCAAATAAAACATTCTGTTATGGTAACAAACAGCGAGTCATCCAACTGACTCAAGTGAGAGACTCAGAGTGACTCTCTAACATCCGCTCTATGATTGCTTCAGCTATGGTAGTATTAGTGTTACTATTCAATTACATAATCTCCATGGCATTGACACTTTATGATTATAGCACATGTAGCAGGTACCCAGCCACAATTAAGATTGTATTATATATACGAAATTGAGATGGTATAGAACCACTCTATAGTACTAAATTGACATGTATTGGAGGGCTGTACTTGAAATGTAACAGCTGGATGATTCTGTTGAATCATTCAGTAGTTATATTATTGATTGAAGACAAACATCAGGATCATATCCACATTACATAATATCACTTTTGTGAATCAATTGTAGCGAATGCCACAGGACGACAGTGTTATGCTGAGGTTATCCATCTATACTGACGCAATTAATTTTGTATGAGTGAACGGTCATAAGTTGACTATTTATGCCCATAGTAGAGGGCTTATCATCAACATAAATAAGATGAACTGAGACAATAAGAATCTCTCCTATAACTTAATACTCACATACAGAATTAATTCCATTCCACCCCATCTATATTCTTTCTTTTTTGTTTACCACATTTTTCCTTTTGTCATTTTAATCAGTCATCTTAATAAAACTTGAATTGTTTAAATTTCAATCTTTATAACACTGATGAGGGCCAAAATAAAAGTTCTTTCCATTTGAAGTTTCTTTTTCTTCAAAATCCTCCCTTTGACTTGATATTTGTAAAGAAAACAAACAACAACCACTGTATTAAGAGCTTCTACTTTTTGTTACTTGGATTAGGGCAAAAGGAAGGAAAAATTACTTCTTGATTGATGTGAAAGGTTGAAACAACTTTGGGTTGGAAATCAAGAACAGTTCTCCACACCACTTTATCTTTATGAAATATAAGGTTGGGAAATACGCAGGATAAGGCACTGATTTCCAAAACTCATCTTGAACTACCAAAGGATAGTAGTTCAAAGGTTGAGGATTGAAGAGCCTCCAACACCAGGTTTAACTCCCAAGGTGGAATAAGTGCATTGTATGGAGGAAGATTTTTTTTCACTGTTTGAATAAACATTTGAACATAAGAAATTATAGCACTTTTCTTTTGGAAAAGAACTGATTTGTACTTTGAAAGAAATTACTCTGTCCTTTTGCTAGGCCCACTTGTAAAAAATGTAATGGGTGATGGAAACATAATAATTCTATTGAATTCCACTCACAGAATGAGAAATATATTTTCCAAATTTGAGGATATATTTTAGCTGAAACAGGTTTGTGAGTTCTCAGCATGTATTCTGTATGTTCCATGGTCGCTATCATAGACCTGATTGATTCCTTTTTTAAGTTGTGTACTTAGGAATTGATTGCCTTTAAAAACAAAATAGGACAAAATCCTCTATCTTTTTTTGGGGACAATGAAAAGACTGGAACAGAATCCTTTGAATGTTTTATTTGTCAGGACTGGGATCACCATACTGTGCACTAGAAATTGATGAATTGCGTGCTAGAATGACTTTTGAATAATTTTCTCTTTGGGTACCCTGGATATGAAAAAATGGAGTGGGGGAAGGATGTGAAATGACATTCTGTACCCTTCTGCTAGTATTTGAAGCACCCGTTCTTCTGTGATAATATTCCTCCACTGTAGAATATAATGTTGAAGACTTCCAACTAGTGGAGGATTTTTGGGAGAATCCGCATCCCCACCTTCATGCTTTGGTGAATTTGGGATCAGATGATTTTTTTCTTCTGGCCCCAGATTAGTTTGGTTTTTCCTTAATATCAAAAGGACTCAACCAATGACTGGCAATCCTTTCTAGCTCTGTATCAAACACTAGTGACCCAGAGAATAGTTATGTTATTAAGGCTTTTTTGGCTTCAAAATCTGCATTTTATATTTTGAGCCATGATGTGCATTGGGCTGCAATAGTGGTAGATGAACAATTGATGCCGTTTTTTGATGCCATACTGTGGCTTCTTGGAGGAATTCTAATAAAGAACGTATATCCTCTTGAATAGCTTGTAATTATAGCTCCTTTGTCTGAGAACATTAGCTTATGAAATTAGTCAGTTCTCCTGTACACAGTATCAATCTTTGAGTGCCACTGCACTCTGCACTGGGATAGCTATATGTCTGGATACTCTAGAAACTGTGGGATCCACCACTGGAGGAGTTGACCATAATTCAACTTTTGCTTGAGGAAAAGGATATGTGTCATTTTTTTTAGGAATCACTAAAGATTTTGTCTGGATTATGCCATTCATTATGAATAATCTAATTCCACTAGAAAGGTAACTGAAGATTTCTTTGAATTTCTTTGAATAGGGATTTTGGAGAAATACCTTTCTGTTCTCCCCAGTCAGTTGTAAAACCTCTAAAATTTCTATTATTAAATATTTTACAGATTCAGTTTCCACATCTTCTCTAAAAGACCGCTCAGATAATGATCAGAATCTGCACAATGTATGTCTCCTTCATCATCTGAGGAGCCTTGATATGATAGATATACATTATTAATTTAATTAGTTGTTGGTGGTCTTTTTGTGGGCATAACCATTTACCCAATACCTTTTCAAGTGTGTTTGCTATTGAACCTGGTAAGATTCTAGCCCATTCAGGTTCTAAATTTTGTGGATAATCTGTAGATGTATGAGCTGATTGATCTTCAAAATTAACACATTAGGGGCTAGATTCTATTACAGGTGCTAATTTTATCTCTGCTTTTATCTCCAGTTTTCCCCATAGACTCCAATAGGAAAATTTGCTAAAACGGGTGTTAACATTTAGCACCTGCAATAGAATCTAGCTCTTAGTGCATTCTGAATCTCGATTGCCAGATATTTTATTGCCATAAACGGAGCAAGAGGCTGAAGCACCTTTTCTCCCTCTTTTGGCTCTTTCATTCTGTGGCCTGTCAGTTCTCAGTGAATTCGATCAATTGGTACGCATAGTTAACTTCAGGCTGTTTCAGTACTTTGTCACAGAATTTGTAATGTCTGCGGGAGAAGAATGAGTGGACCGAGGCATGTAATATTTCTGTGCATGCTCGCTTCTGTGCTTAATGTTGACCATCAACCGACAATTTGGCCTGAAATATATGGCTTCAGTCAAAAGCAATCAAGTTATGGATGTCTCATGTATCCACTTTTTAAAAGGATGTTATTTTTGCTATACTGCAATGTAGTTATAGTAACATAGTAAATTAGGTTGAAAAAAGACACAAGTCAATCAAGTTCAACCCTTGCGTCATAAACCAGAGACATGAAAATTATATAGCTTTCCTGCTGCCAAATAATTTAGTCTTTATCAGAACTTACTAATACACAGTATAACTCTGTATGTTCTCTTTATAAAGAAATGTATCTAATCTTCTCTTAAATGTATCCATTGTATGCTGTAGTGTCTCATTCCAGTTATCTCTTGCCCATCGGTTGGCCATACATAATGCTCAGTATGTCTCTTATCGTCTCACTGCCAATGGCAAGTGTCTTTATTATCCTTGCATAAATTGTGTTAAGTGCTGTTCCAATGGAAGCGGCAACAATTACCGGTGTGAGCATTGGTAAAAGGACTCTCCTCACAAGTAATGGTCATGTACTGCTGCTTACTTCCTTATGAATTAGATTAATTGAAATATAATGCAGCGCTATAGGCTGTGGTAGAGTCCAGGAGTTACATGAGTTAACATCTTGCTACAAGCTGAATTAACCACAAATTGGTGATTTCCCTATCACACCACTAGAAGCAGACACCAAGCGTGATGTGAAGTACAGCCAAACAGCATTCACAATACAGCACACATAGGCTCTTCAGCTGTTACTAACCAGTAAGATTGACTTTCATTCTATACTTTCTGTATGTGCTATGGCATCATTATTGAATGTATTCAGGACTGTTTTTGAGCTGCCTCTGATACTTTAAGCTGTGACCAACAGCATGGGAAGGCAGTCAACTATAAATACTACTCCTGTGATCTGGACATAATGATATTCTTTTAATGCTTTAATATGGCTCTTACACAACTTTTATGGTGGTTAGGACATGGACTGGAACAGGCTCCACTGCTCTATCATCTGGTTCGCACATTATTTTCTAATGTCGGCTTTCTGCATTTCAACCCATTCATTGATAAAACGGCTTGAGTATTCCTGAGCCTTAAAGGGGAACATTCACATGGAAACAAAATTGTAGCGCTGGTTATAACGCCTAATACAATATCAGCGCGGTGTTTTGCTTTGGTTTTACTTACCTAGGAGCAGAGATATGGATGTTTCAAAAGTGCCACTTCCGCGTACTGCGGCACTGTGTATGTGCGGCACGGAGCAGGAGGACTTCCCACTTCGCTCCCAGCTGCCCCAGCGAGCACTTTCTCGCTTCACCTCGGAGCAGTATTGTTGTGGGCTAACATTACATCCAGCTCAGTTTGAGATGCTATGGAGGTTGCAACCTCCGTAGCATCTCAAACTGAGCTGGATGTAACGTTAGCCCACAACAATACTGCTCCGAGGTGAAGCGAGAACACGCTCGCTGGGGCAGCTGGGAGCGAAGTGGGAAGTCCTCCTGCTCCATGCCGCACATACACTGTGCTGCAGTACGCGGAAGTGGCACTTTTGAAACATCCATATCTCCGCTCCTAGGTAAGTAAAACCAAAGCAAAACACAGCGCTGATATTGTATTAGGCGTTATAACCAGCGCTCAAATTTTGTTTCCATGTGAATGCTCCCCTTTAAATCAATATTACTTTGGTTATAGATTTTTTTAAAGCACATGGTGTCAATTTATATACTCTATATATGTTTGCTTGTGATATTACTTACACTAGCCACGATGGCTAGAGTCTTTAGAGGCCACTTTTTGGGATGTTTAAAGACAAATAATGAAATGTATTTTATTTAAACTAAGTCCTATGGAAGTTTTTCACTTAAACTACAATACAAATACAATTATAAATAAACTTTTTGCACATATACTTGCCTATTAACCCTATGAGTACCAGAGGGGTAGCAAACACATTGCAATGCATTGCTACATCTCTGGTACTCATAGGGTTAATCATGCAATACAAAATATGAGGGCATGTCGAATAAAATAGGAGAGGAAAAATGTCAGATTTTAATGGTGAAAGAAAGTCAAGGGAGAACTGTAAGTCGAATTTTAAAGTGGGGAGGGGTTAATATGTCAAATGTACAATATTTGTCAAATTAATATGGTGAAAGAAAGCACTGTAGTCGACTTTTGGAAAGGGAAGGGTTAAATTGTCGACTATGAACAATATTTGTCGAATTAATGTGGTGAAAGAAAAGCACTGCAGTCAACTTTTAAAAGGGGAGGGTTAATATGTTGAAGGGGAGGCACTCAATGTCGGATTTCTATGCTGTATACTGTATTCTGAACTGCTTTTGTTCGAACAACCATGGTTTGAAACAGTAGTTGTGGCTTCTACTCCTCTACCTCTGAGGCGCAGAATTTCCTACTTAAATTGTATAAACAAAACAGGCAGTAATATTGAGCATGGGTATTTTTTTAGTTTTTAATTGTTTCCCATGGGCTTTTTTTGACTGGCGGTATGTGTAATTACTGCTGATTTTGTTTTCACAAACCAGGTAATAGGATACCAAAACCCGACTTAAAAAAAAACTGCGCCTGTTTTTTTTTTTAGCACTGGTAATAGAATCGAGCCCTATATATCCTATATAATAATTTGCTAGGATGTTTATCAGAAGCTGTCATGCGCAGTAGAGATTGCCCGAACACACAGAATGCTGGGAGTTCTGTGCTGGGAGCATTCTGTGCTTTTTGGCAGTCTCTATAGTGCTTGACTGCGTCGGTGGCAGGACGCAGAACAGGACTGGCCTCTTAACCCTTTGAGAGCCAGATCTGGCACTCACAGAGTTAATATCACCCAGACCTTGGCATGTGTACACAGGCTTTTACACTACTATCTATATAATTCTGGAGATGGGATCCCCAGTACTGTACACAATACTCTAGGTACGGTCTAACCAGAAATCTGTAGATCTCCCATCTTTCATCTCTCTGCTACTAAACTATGTGGGCTTGAGAATCCTCCTGCTCAACCCCATCATTTATAAAATGTCTCATTGAGTAGGAGGTAGCAGAGGAAGAAATTGATCACCATCCTTCGCTGCACTAATCACCTATACTATTGGATGAGTAATCAATGCCAAGGGGACATCAGAAGGGGTCCCAATGCCCCCTGTGAGGCCTGATTTTTTTTTTTTTTTAAATAAGAAACAGAGGTGCATAATGCAGGATTAGAGATTCTGCATTACGTGTATTTTTTTTTACATATATAGACAGGGTGCGATCATGTGGGGCAGAATGGGGCAGCATATGTTGGATATTAACTGTGTGGGGATAGAGTATGTTGAATTGGAACTGGAGGGACAGCTTATGTCTATTTGGAACTGGGGAGGCAGCATATGTCGAATTGTAATTGGGGGGTAGGCATATGTCATATTGGAACTGAGGGGGCGCAGTATATGTTGAAGTGTAACTGGGGGGGGAATTGTCAAATTAAAAACTGGAGGAGCAGCATATCTCAAACTAGAACTGTGTTTGGGGCAGCATATGTCAAATTAGAACTGTGGGAGGGGCAGCACATGTCAAATATTAAGTGAGGGGCAGCATGTTGAAAGCAAGTATTGTGAGGCAACATGGGGAACATCACCATTGTGTGTTATTTCCACACACACACTGACTGACATCCCCCCAGCCTTGCTCCCTTGCCTCGGCAGTGCCCATGGGGATTTGTGGCTACCAGTATGTAAGGGAATAAGGATGGGTGGGGGCAAGACAGTGTACATAGGGATCTGTGGCTACCTGTGGGCAAGGCAACAAGTCTGGGGGCCAGGCAGTGTACAGGGTGTTCTATGGCTACCAATGGGCAAGGGAACAAGGCTGCAGGGCCTCTGCATGGATGCTGATTGGCCCCCAGCCTTGTCCGCTTGGGATGTTCCCTTGTATGAAATATGATACAGAGCAGAGGGGATGATTGTGTACTGCTTACTGTACTGTTTATTGTTTCCATGTTAGACAACAGGGAAAGTTTTATGACATCCCAAAATTGAGAAGAGCAATTTTTTAGGTTGCCATTGTAGCTTCTGTCTTTTTTTTTTTTTTTTTTTTTTTTAATAAATCTGATCCATATAAGAAAGACTTAGTAAAATTGGCTTTTTTTTTTACACTAGAAGGCCGGAGCAATTTTGGCCATTTTATTATGTTATTGTTCAACCATGTTTTACCTCTAATTCTTTAGTACACCCACACAATTTATATAGTGTTTTTTAAAGTTAGCCTTCCTTTCAATGACATATTTTTATGTATAATCCATAATTTAGCTTGATAATAATATATATATTTTAAAAAAAATCGGAACCAACCCCCCAGAAAAAAAACCTACATTTTTCATAGTTTTTCCGGTGATGATTTGTTCTCAATTAGTGCATTTTTTAAAAGGGACTGAATAAAAAGTTTAAACTTTCGTTCATACCTCCCAAGTGTCCCTTTTATGGGGGTACTGTCCCTCTTAGATGAAAATTTCTATGTCCCTCTTTCCCATCCTGGTATCCCTGTTTTTAGCAGATCAGACTTTGTGATGTGTTTATAAGTGTATCATGTTGCTCCACAGCAACTTCAGTATAGATGTTTATAAATTTATGAAATTAAATACTTTGATCTATATCATTTATTCAGCTACACAACAAGGTATTAATAGGTCATGCAGTAACAAACCACCAGTCCTGCCCCCAGTACCATCACTTAAAATAAAAGTACCCCCTCTTTGGCCATTTGGGAGCTCTGCTCTATGCATCTCTCTCTTCTTCACAATCACAGACAGGAGGAGAGAAGCGGACAGTGACAATAGCTATGTTTACTTACATTGCATTTGTCATGTAGCTCCACTAGCACTTGATCTCTGTAGCAGCGATCTCATGTGCCAAGGCAGCAAGGAAAGGCTGTAACTGACTGCACCGGTCCTGGAGCAGTCAGTTACATCCTTCCCCATAATGATCACAGCGTGCCCTGAGGCACGCTGTAATCATTAATCCATGACGTGCCAGCACTTTCATTGGTCCTCAAAGGACTAAATTGTGTGTGGTTCTGGCACATCATTGGTCCTTATGGGGCTAAAGTCAGATTTTAGCGTTACTGCACATACTCAGGTAAAATTTCCCAATGTAACTATGCAACTGACTTACCGTAAATAGACTTGTGCGTCTCTTAGCACCCCGATGAAGGGACCCAGGTGTGCTGACTCCAATAGACACCTCACTCCGTAGCTCTCTGTGGCTGATGTTGGGAGTGGAAGGCAAAGATGATGAATAGTCGCTTGTTGGTCCTCCATTGCTAGCCTGCAACAATTGTATTTTTAATACTAAAAATTAATTTCTGCTATATTGGTACCACAAAGAAAAGTTGCTTACCAGATGATATCTGATAACTACACAATATAAAAGGGAGGATGTACTATTAGGATTCTGCTCTAAAATAGACATTTTAATTGGTTTATTGGTGCTGTGCCTCTGTACTAAGCTAACTGCATGGAAAATTCTCTCATTTAGATTGCTTGCACCAATGGTAGTGTTTCTATTCTTCTGTGCCTTGTTTAATGCCATACAATATCAAGGTTCAGAGGAATAATTTTTCCTCCATTTCCTGAACATACTATAAAGGTGGCACTTGGGATTTGATTGAAAAAATGCTCTAGTACATACCAAGCAGTGCAGCAGCGTGACTTTTACTCTTAAATTTCTCTGGGGGATTTGTACACTCCTTTTAAAATGTAACCATATTATGCATAAGTTTGCAAGACTACGTCTGACGAAGAGATTCTAAATCTCAAAAGTATATAAATTATATTACCTCATAAAACTGTCAATTCAGTAACAAGAGATCATAATCTCCCATGTACCATGGAGAGGTAAAATGGTTTCAGAGGATGGTACACATATAAAAAGGAGTTTCCAGTTTGGGGGGGTTTGCATTAAAAGAAACTAATTTCAGCACATGTTGTTCATTGACTCAGAACAAAATCCAGTTGTGATTCTGAAGTCAAAATTAGAGATTAATTAAACAATTCTGTGAACTCTTCCATCCACATCTGAAACAACTGGGGGGTGCACTAAGACATGATAAAGAGGTGATAAAGTAATCTCTGCTTTATCACTGCTTTATCATTAGTGCATAACCCCTCCCTGATGAGAAGCAGCTGATTTTAGTTCTATGTTTAAAAAAAATGTTTACTTAATTTTAGACACTAGTCGCAATATGTTCCTGCTCAACATTACTTTAGTCAGCTAAACATCACTCACATGCACTCATACAAAATGTTTAAAAGTATGGTTTAAGGGTACAATGGCACATAAAAATATAAAGTGGAATTATATATGCACTTACATATCCTTTACTTAAAGCTAGCACATGTAAACCTTATCTATTTGTTTTCTGAAGCCTAAAATATAGACTTATATATCCTCTGAAGGGTTTACTATTGAAAAATGTCGCCCTCTATTTGACAACCACCAAAAGGGTGAGATCATAATGTCGCCTGAGTCAAAAGGGCAACATCAGAATATTGTCCACATCAAAAGAGCCACATTCTGATGTCGCATCCTTAAGGGTCACCCTGCCAATACCCTCAGTGGTATCCTATTGAAATGTTAGCCATTAAAATAAAATAATACAATTTGCAGGAGCCCTATACCCCCCAATTAAATATATTGTTTGAAAATAACCATTTGAGTACTAGAGGGATTTCCAAAGCATTGCACCATATTGGAGAAACCTCTGGAACTCAAAGGGTTAACATGTCCTCTGCTCTGAGTAATGTTATGCATACCCTGCATCTGTGGAGAAAGAGGTGCCCGAGGATCCTGGTGACTGAACGCTCTGATATCATTCTCAGTCCCCAAAGCTTGTAAGAGGAAGATGGCATTTTAAGGCACAGCATGGAGAAGTGGCTCGGGCAACACTTTCTCCACAGATGGAGGATATGCATAACATTACTGGGAACAGAGGACATGCTAACCCTTTGAGTTCCAGAGGTTTCTCCAATGTGTTGCAATGTTTTGGAAATCCCTCTAGTACTCAAATGGTTATTTTCAAACATTATATTTAATGGGGGTTATAGGGTTCCAGCAAATTGTATTATTTTATTTTAATGGGTGACTGTAACAGGAACCTAAGACACCATGCTGTCTTGGGACATTGTGCTGTGTTTCGCCCTCCTGAGTGCGGCTACAAGGGGTAGCCGTGCCGGTAATCCTGCAGAACTTCATCCAGGAATGGAGGTCAAAAGGAGGCAGGACAGGACGCACTTCTGGTTCCAGAATGAACTTAACTTTATTCAGCACACACAGCTATCCTATATTATAATTTGCTAGGATGTTTGACAGAAGCCATCATGTGCAGTAGAGACGGCTGTACACGCTGCAGTCATGCGCAGTACAGCCTGCCCGAACTCGCGGCGGCTGATACGGAGCAGGGCACTCTGAATTCAGACCGGAGTCCTCTCTGCGCACCTTCCTTAATCTTGCTGCTCCAATTCTTATCCAATAGGAATAGGAGTGACAAGCGGCAACTAACCCATCAGGACCCGGGTCATTGTCCACCATAGGAGATGCAATTACCCGGGTCTGACAACAACTCAAATAACTCAATTATGTCAGCTGTAAGTGCATGATATTTAAAGTTATATCTACATAGATAAAGGGATAGTAATACTTAAAATGAAAAAACAATATGTTGTAGGGTTTATCCCCCTCAGTAAAACAAGGATACTCCCACCTCTGAATGTTGTTTTATTCAAAAGTTATTACAGCTCAGATCTGAATTTTTTAGGTGCAATATCACAGTGGCCTGAAATTGTACAGTGGCGCTGTTGCTACACCATCCTATGAACAGCTCTGGTCCCATATTTTTTTTTACATTTTAAGTATTATTATCCCTTTAATGTTTAGGTGTTAGCATTCCTTTAACAATAAAATGGCCTGTTACCTTGGTACTTAATGTTCCAACTAATAGCCTCTATCTCCATCAATGGCTAGAAGTTTATGGCTTTGATCTTGTGTATTTAAGTACACTGCCAACTTTTTGTTTCAAAGGGAAAAATATATTAATTTCAATCCTTATCTCCATTTAGATTTCTCACTAAATCAATCTCCTTGCTGTATCAAAATAATTAACATAACCTAGAATATCCTTTCTGTTACATAACAAATGACTAACTCGTTATTAATGGAATACTGATGTTTTATTTTAACACTGATATTTTAGCAGAATATATTAATTATTTTCACAAGTAGTTTACTTATCTAGCTGATTGCGCATCATGGGGGCTGTAGTCCTCAACAACTGGAGGAAAGAATTGATTACGCCAGCTTTAGTGAATACTCCACCATAGTTAAGACTTTAACCGTTTGCGTGCCGGAGGGGCATTCCAAGGGTTATCGTCCAAAAATTAATAGAGATTGTACTGTTTTAAATATCATGTATTCCTAGACCAGCATTTGTTAAAAAAAAAAAAATCTTAAATTCACTAAACCCCAAAATGTATTATAAGTGTGCTTTTCCTATTAATCTGGAGCCAGATGTGCATGACCATATGACTCCTTTT
The DNA here is from genome assembly GCA_037306005.1 of Rhinophrynus dorsalis. Lineage (NCBI taxonomy): Eukaryota > Metazoa > Chordata > Amphibia > Anura > Rhinophrynidae > Rhinophrynus > Rhinophrynus dorsalis. The sequence continues at coordinate 490,198,867 of CM074719.1, forward strand.
TGTTTGTGCAAGTAATAAGGGCAGTGTATGGCATGATTTTGGTATACAAATAAGAGTTTCTGTGAACTTGGTGGTTCTAATCTAATAACAATTATCATCACTTATAGCTGTATCATTTTTTTTAACAGGCTTCTTAATGTCACCCTTATAGAATGTACAGGAAAAAAGAAAAATATGCAGTAAACATCCTCTGCACCTGGGTAGTTCATGGAGAGAAAGATGGCACAGAGGAACTGAACACAGAAATACTCCCACACATTCCCACACTGCCCTCTATTACGTGAAAGCAATGTAAAGAGGTGGCAGCTTAGTAAATAGGAGTTAGGCAGGTACAACACACAATTCTTGGTTCTGCTGCCTATTTTAGTGAGGAATCTCATTAGTACATTCCCCGAACTCATTCCACCGATTGTGTGTGTCTCGCTGTCAGTTGATCAGTATTCTGCGTCATACTAAACAGCCAGTACACAGGATTAGAAAGCCAGTCATCACCTACAGATGCCATTGGACCAATTCTGGAGCAAACGAATTGCATCAAAGGGGACAAATTAAAATCCCCATTGCTTTAACTGGGACTTTTAACCTCTTGAATGTTAGAGAGGTCTCTAATGCATTGGTTTGCAATGCATTGGAGACTTCTCTAACATTCAAGAGGTTAAAAGCCCTACTTGAATCCATGGCAATTTGGGGATATTATTTTGTCCTCTGTGGTGCAGTTGATTTGCCCCATAAATGTTCTTGTTCTTTTAGTATTGAAACATCGTGGCCGTACTTATGATACTTTGATGGAACAGATGAGGCTCAGACTAATTACACAAAACAC